>CP136057.1:440661488-443161488 GCA_032464435.1 Aegilops umbellulata | reverse complement strand
CGACTTGCCTCGCGATGAGTAGCGCGTCGCCCGCTCCGGCCGCCGGCGCCAGCACAGGGGCCAGGGGGCTCCGAGCCCTGGCCCCAGCCCTGCAACGGGTACGGTGGCCGGACAAGTTCAAGCCAACGACGCCACCGCGCTACAGTGGCGCGACTGATCCGCTGGCCTTCTTGCTGGCGTACGAGGAGGCCATCCTCGAAGCTGGAGGTGATGATAGGGTCATGGCCAACTGGCTTCCCATGGCCCTCGCCGGCGCTCCGCGCGCATGGCTGCTCCACCTGCCGGCAGCCTCCGTGGCCTCTTGGGAAGAGCTCCGCGGCCTCTTCCTCGCCCACCATGCTACACCAACACCCTCGGTCGTCGCGGCCCTCCTGGGCGGCTCGCAGGCGCCGCCTACAAGTCACCACGTCAAGCCGTTCATCCGTCGGGTCAGCGCCGCTGCCACGCGGCAGGGGGCTCTCCTGGACAGGGCGGCGCCAAAGGCCGGCCTGACCTTCTGCTCGGAGGACCACCCCTCCAACTCGGCCTGCTCGAGTTCGCTCCCCATGCTGTGCACCCCGACCATCTGCCAGGTGGCCGTCACCAGGACTCTCATCGATGGCGGCGCGGGCCTCAGCGTGCTCTCAGTTGAGGCCTTCAACCTCCTCTGCATACCCCTGGAATGGCTGCAACCCAGCCGGCCCTTCTCAGGCGTTGGGGGCGGGTCATCCAGCCCCTTGGGACAGATCCGGCTCCCAGTAATCTTCGGCACCTACGACAACTTCCGCACGGAGCTGGTCAACTTCAACGTCGCCCCCATCGGCCTCCCCTACAACGCCATCCTCGGCTATCCTGTGCTGGCCTAGTTCATGGCCATGTCACACCCGGCGTATAACCTCATGAAGATGCCCGGGAGCAGCGGTGTCCTCATCGTGCACGGGGACACTGGAGACGCGCTGCGAGTGCTCAAGCTCGCCTTCAAGACGGCAGCGTCGGCACAGCCCGCCGACTCAGAGACCCCTGAGGCCAAGGGGGCAGCACCCACCAAGAAGAAACAGTTGTTCACCCAAGACAAGGCAAAAACCAAGCAGATACCTGTCGATGAGGACGGGTCCACCAAGGCCACTTTCACCATAGGCGCCAACCTCGAGCCCGAGCAGGAGGAGGCCCTGGTCAAGTTCCTGCGCGCGAACAAGAAGGTATTCGCTTGGGAGCCTGACCAGTTGGCGGGGATCCCTAGGAGCGTAATCAAGCATCACCTCAACGTGTGCCCCAGCGTGCGCCCTGCGAAGCAGAAGGCAAGGCGGCAGTCCACAGAAAAGCAGGCCTTCATCATCCAAGAGACCCGCAAACTAGAGGCCGGTGGGGTCATTCGCGAGGTCCGATACCCGGATTGGTTGGCCAACCCTGTCGTGGTGCCAAAGAAGGGAGGGAAGGAGTGCATGTGTGTCGACTTCACCAACCTCAACAAGGCATGCCCGCAAGATCCGTTCCCGCTCCCCCGCATCGACTAGATCATCGATTCCACCGCAGAATGCGACCTGCTATGCTTCTTGGATGCCTTCTCTGGGTATCACCAGATCAAGATGGCGGTAGAAGACGTCGAAAAGACAGCCTTCCTAACTCCGTGTGGGGCGTACTGCTACACATGCATGCCATTTGGGCTGCGTAACGCCGGGGTGACCTTTCAGCGGCTGATGCACATCACCTTGGGCCCGCAGCTCGGGAAGAATGTTGAGGCTTACGTCGATGACATTGTGGTGAAGTCTCGGGAGGCCAGGCCCCTGATACAAGACCTGGAGGAAACCTTCGCGAGCCTCGACGCAGTGAACCTGCGGCTCAACCCAGAGAAGTGTGTGTTCGGAGTCCCCTCGGGCAAGCTCTTGGGTTTCCTCGTGTCCCACTGAGGCATCGAGGCTAACCCGGAAAAGGTGAAGGCGGTCGAGGACATGAGCCCGCCAAAGACCCTCAGAGAAATGCAGAAGCTCACTGGGCACGTGACCGCGCTAGGGCGCTTCATCTCCAAGTTGGGGGAGCGAGCGCTGCCCTTCTTCCAGCTAATGAAGAAAAAGGGGCCCTTTGAATGGACTGAAGAGGCCGACAAGGCGTTCCAAGATCTCAAGAGGTACCTGACCAGCCCTCCGGTCATGGTGGCTCCGCGCCCTCAAGAGCCCCTGGTGCTTTACCTCGCCTCCACTCCCTACTCCGCCAGCGCAGCCCTGGTGGCAGTTAGGGAGGAGCGTCGAGTCAAGACCACGGCAGCAGCCCGGGACAAGGCAAAACAGGAACAAGGAAGGCCCACAGAAACCGCCACCGCGGCTGAGGAGGGTCAGCCGCCGCAGAGGAGTGCACCGGAGGCGGAAGAGGCCCCTCTCCCAGATGGCCAGCCTCCGGAGGCCTCATCGCCTCAGGAGGTGCCATGGTCTCTGGAGGGCGCCACCAGCACTGACGCACCCAACCTTGTTGAGCACCCAGTGTACTTCGTCAGCACGGTGTTGCCGGACGCGAGGGCACAGTACCCCATGCCTCAGAAGCTCCTCCTCGCGCTACTGGTGGCCTCGCGCAAGCTGCGGCACTATTTTTAGGGTCACCCTATCAAGGTCGTCTCGTCATACCCCTTGGAGAGAGTGCTCAGGAGCCCTAACTCAGCCGGAAGGGTCGCTGAGTGGAACATAGCACTGCAAGCGTTTCAGCTCGAATTCAGCACGACCAGAGTCATCAAGGGAGCAGCATTAGCAGATTTTGTGGCAGAATGGACGGAGGCACCAGGCCTCAAGGCCAACGAGGATCGATCCCTCTCCCCGGGAAGTGAGGCACCGGAAGGTTGGGTCATGTACTTCGATGGGGCGTTCTCCAGGCATGGCGCTGGGGCTGGGGCGGTGCTTATATCGGCACTCAAGACAAGCTCTACTACGCTGTACAGCTCTGTTTCCAGCAAGGTGAAAAGGTCTCCAACAACATAGCAGAGTATGAAGGTCGAATAGCAGGCCTGAAGGCCGCAGCTGCCCTGGGGGTGAAACGCCTCACCATCAAGGGCGATTCGCAGCTCCTTGTCAATTTCTCCAACAAGGTGTATGAGCCTAAAGATGACAACATGGAAGCCTACCTTGCGGAGGTCCGCAGGATGGAGAAGCAGTTCTGGGGGTTGGAGTTGCAGCATGTGCCCCGTGGAACCAATCAGGAGGCCGACAACATCGCCAGACGGGCGTCCAGGCGGTTACCTCAGGAGCCTGGCGTCTTCGAGGAGCGGCTCTTCAAGCCCTCAGCCCTGCCGTCATTGTCAAATGCGGCTCATCCTCGGGAGGAGCTCCCCCAGCCACCTGCCTCAGGAGCCCCGGTCTGTGGCCCGGCCTCAGGAGCACGCCTGCTCCTGACGATGGAGCCTCAGGAGGGGTCCTGGATCACGGAGCTCCGAAGTTACTTAACACAAGGGACCCTGCCGGAGAAGGAGGAGGAAGTGGAGCGTGTGGCACGACAGGCCACGACATACTGCATCAAGGATGGAGAGCTCTACCAGAAGCGACCGAACGATGTATCCCTGCGCTGCATCTCCAGGGAGCAAGGAAAGGAACTGCTGGAAGATATACACGGCGGAGACTGTGGACATCATTCATCATCACGGACCCTCGTCGGCAAGGCGTTCTGCAGTGGGTTTTATTGGCCCACCGCACTCAATGACGCCGTCGAACTAGTGAAGGCTTGTGAGGCCTGCCAGTTCCATGCCAAGCAGATCCATCAGCCGGCAGGAGGCCTGCAGACTATACCCCTTTCGTGGCCATTCGCGGTCCGGGGGCTGGACATCCTGGGCCCGTTTCCTCGGGCGCCAGGGGGCTACCGCTACCTCTACGTCGCCGTGGACAAGTTCACCAAGTGGGCTGAAGTAGAGGCCGTCCGCATCATCCCCGCGGGTTCCGCGGTCAAGTTCATCAGGGGCATCGTGAGCCGGTTCGGGGTGCCGAATCGCATCATCACAGACAACGGTTCGTAGTTCACCAGTAACCTCTTCAAAACATACTGTGCTAACCTTGGAACGCAGATATGCTATGCTTCGGTGGTGCACCCCCAAAGCAACGGCCAGGCCGAGCGAGCCAACGCAGAGGTCTTGAGGGGCCTCAAGACCAGGACGTTCAAGAAGAAGCTGGAGGCCTGCGGCAGAGGTTGGTACGATGAGCTTCAGTCCGTGTTGTGGTCCATCCGCACCACCGCGACCAAGCCGACTGGAGAGACCCTGTTCTTCCTGGTCTACGGGGCCGAAGCGGTCCTCCCTCACGAGGTCAGACATCGCTCTGCATGGGTCCTGGCGTTCGATGAGGCGCAGCAGGACGCCATGCGGGGGATGGACCTCGTGCTGGGGGAGGAACGTCGCCGAGAAGCTGCGCTGCGAGCGGCGAGGTACCAACAAGCACTGTGACGATATCACTGCCGCAACATCCGCCCCCAAACTCTCGAGGTAGGAGACCTCATGCTCAGGCGGGTTCTCTCCAGGGAGGGACTGCACAAGCTCTCTCCCATGTGGGAGGGCCCGTTCAAGGTTGTTCATGTTTCCAAGCCTGGCTCCGCGCGCTTGGAGACTCAGGAGGGGGTGCCGATCCAGAACGCATGGAACATCCAGCACCTCCGGAGGTTCTACCCGTAAAAAGGCCCAGAGCCTGTGAAGAAGGCGAATGCCTGTGAAGATTATCCTTTTTGGAAAAGGCCCAGAGCCTGTGAAGAAGGCGAATGCCTATGAAGATTATCCTTTTTGGAAAAGGCCCAGAGCCTATGAAGAAGGCGAATGCCTGTGAAGATCACCCTTTTTGGAAAAGGCCCAGAGCCTGTGAAGAAGGCGAATGCCTGTGAAGATTATCCTTTTTGGAAAAGGCCCAGAGCCTGTGAAGAGGGCAAATGCCCGTGAAGCTTGCTTCCCCCAAGAAAGGCCCGAAGCCTGTGAAGAGGGCCAACGCCTGTGAAGCTCGCCGCCCGTGACACTCTCACGTAATAATGTGTTGGGGCTGTACACGCCCCGGAGTCTCAGGAGCGCCGGCCTCAGGACCTGGGGCTCCCTCCCACGCCCAGTGGCAGCACTTAGCTCCGCCCTGTTGAGAAGACGTCGAAGACTAGATTAGGTGCCGGACGCGGCTTTTTCATTTGCTTTCCGTAGTTGGCTTGTTCATTCTCGTTCGAAGTTTTGTTGAAGTTGTTACCGTCTTTGACTCGTGGTTCTTCGCCTTTTCACTCTCCTGCCTCGATTTCTCTTATGCAAGGCCTCGCGAGGGGGGCAGCCGAGCGCCCTCGTGAGTGTTTCTGTCCTAGTCGTTCAAAGGTTCCGCGACCTGGGTCCATTACAGGAGCACCCCTCCAGTCCGTGCCCCACAGGCACCGCGACACGAACACAGGGCCTTGGTCGGTCGCCCCCCCACGGCTGGGGCCGGGAACTATCCACACGCGGGCACGTAGCCGGAAGGCACGATAACGAAAGCAAAGCGATGACTAACAGCAACAACCCAAACACGCCCCCGCGGGGCTCCACGCTACTGTCTTTTTACGCAGGAAGAAAGAAAAGAAAGAGCAAATCAGGCGCAGCTCGCCTCACACCGGCCTGGGCTCAAGCAGACTCCCTCTCGCGCTTCACCGATGCGCGAGGCAGGCAGACATGCCACCACCTTCCAAGCGGGTACGACGGCGTGGAGGCTGACCGCGGCCATTGCTAGAAGAGTTGCCGCCTGAAGAAGAACAGGCGAAGCTTGAGGAACCCTGAACGCCGCCAATCACGCGAGCGCTGTCCTCTCCGTCATCGCCGGGGCTGGGTCCCCGGCCGCGGTCATCGTCCTCAGGGCAGCACCCTGCGTGGCGACCATCTTCCCCAAACACCCTCACGTAGAGGGTGGCATCGCCGTCAAACTTGAAGTGCAGGGTGCACCGACGGCTCAGGCCACGCGCGCGGGCAAACGTCTGCCAACCGCGGGTCAAGGCCAGGCTCCCGGCTGCGGAGACCTCCAGTGAAGCCCATGAGGCCCGGCTGCAGCAGCCGTCTGCCTGAAGCCAGAGGCTGCCCGGGGCGCCGGCCAGGAGCTTGCCGAGGAGGAAGCGAGGAAGTTGAAGCCGGGCGCCGGTCGGCTCCGCCAACCACACAACGAACTCCGGCAGCACCTCTGCAGTGCGAGAGCGCGGCCTAGGGGGACGCACGACCGAGGCGCGCCCCCTGGCCGCAGCTGTCCACCTATCACCGTGCTCGGAACCATCTCCGCGGCCGTGGGGAGCTGCCATGGTGGCCACAGGATGTTTGTGAGGGCACCCTCAGCCGCGCTTGGGCGGGGGAGAGGCAGGCTCAACCTGGCGAGCCTTCCCCTTCTCTGCGGCCGAGAACCTCCTCGACGGAGCCATCGCAGCAAGACGGAGCAAGGACCAGGAAGAAGGAGAAGCAAGAAGAGATGGACTGGGAGGGCGCGTGCCGTTCTGTATTTATGGCCGGCGATGGCCAACCGCCGACCTCCACGATCGCAGGTAATCATGACCCGGTTTGCGTGCAGGGACCTGTCCAATCCGCGCAGTCGCCGAGGCGTCGTGGGGAAGCGGGGACGCCCACGTCCAATCAACCGCCACGCGGCGCCCAAGGCCGTAGGCTGTTAGGGCCCGCGGTGCTTCGCCCTTGCCCTTTCGCCTCCCTGCACGGCCAAGTCCGGGCGCGCCTTGGGCCCGGGGGCTACTGTCGGCGTTCTGGGAACGGGGTTCCCCAGACTTGCCTGCCTGCGGCTCGTGGCGTGGCTCAAAAGGGGGCCCAGCACGGCCCATCTTCATCAACATAGACCCAAGACCCTCGCGAGGGGCCAAGCATCGCGGGGCGGACGACATGGAACTCCCTCATGCACGGCCTCATCAGGCAGGCTCGCGAGGAGGCGGAGAGATCAAGGCGGGGTACCTCACGAGGTGCCCGTGTCGCAAGCCATGGCGACCAAGGGCGCCAGGCGGGCGCCAGCCCGCGCAGTGTCCTCCTTTCCTCTTTGGTGCAAAGGGAGCAAGCGCAGGCGAGAGCATCAAGCAAAGGCACCCGTTTCGGTGCAACGAGACCAAGACCAGCCCAACGGCAGGGAGGAAGTCATTGTGGAGCCCAAGCCAGCGTCACCACCAGAGCCTTTGGCAGGCGAAGACCAACTTTAGTCAGGATAAGTGTACCAGATGTTCCCCCTCAAAATGGCCAATTGTTGGCGCCCTTCCCTCTCAATATTTGGGAAGAGGCCCAGGGCCTTTGCCTATAAATAGGACCAGCCACCCACAGAGTAGGGGCATCGGGAAATCGGGTAGAGCCCAAGCAGAGAGAGAGAGAGAGAGAAGGGTGACTGAACTCCCCCTAGCAGTTCATCGCCCCAGCCAAGAACAGACCCTCGCGAGGCTGTTCTTCCTTGTATTGCTCATCATCATCAGCCCAAGAGGCAATCCACCACACCACACACTGGAGTAGGGTATTACACCACAACGGTGGCCCGAACCAGTATAAACTCTGTGTCTCTTGTGATGTTCTTCCCATAACTTAGATCTTAGCAAGGCGGTGGGGCGCAGGTAGGTAGAAGGCAAAATCTCCACGCGCACCCCACTGTTCGAACCTCAAGGGTCTGCCGGAACCCGAAATCCGACAAATCCTGTCAAAGGTAAGGGAGTTTAGATCCCGCATAGAGTCAAACTATGGAAAACTAATACGCTGTAAAAGGTAAAAGCAGCTTACCGCACTAGCGTGACGCTGCGTGTTGAATCCGCGATCCTCGGTAGCGGATGCGGGAGCCTCAGAGCCCTTGAATAGCACCTTCCAGGCATCTTTGTACGTCGTGTCGAAGAGCCTGCTCAGAGTTCGGTGTTGCGCCGGGTCGAACTCCCACAGGTTGAAGGCCCGTTGTTGACACGGGAGGATCCGGCGGGTGAGCATAACCTGGACTACGTTGACAAGTTTGAGCTTCTTGTCCACCAGGGTTTGGACACATGTTTGGAGTCCGGTCAGCTCTCCTTTTTTACCCCACGACAGGCCCGTCTCTTTCCAGGAGGTGAGCCACGTAGGGGGTCCGGATCGAAACTCGGGGGCTGCGACCCATTCAGGGTCACGCGGCTCGGTGATGTAGAACCACCCCGATTGCCACCCCTTTAGGGTCTCCACAAAGGAGCCCTCGAGCCATAGGACGTTGGGCATCTTGCCCACCATGGTGCCGCCGCACTCCGCCTGGTTGCCGCCGCACTCCGCCTGGTTGCCGCGCACCACCTTTGGCTTGACGTTGAAAGTCTTGAGCCATAGGCCGAAATGGGGGCGGATGCAGAGGAAAGCCTCGCACACAACGATTAACGCCGAGATGTTGAGGACGAAGTTCGGGGCCAGATCGTGGAAATTAAGGCCATAGTAGAACATGAGCCCCCGGACAAATGGGTGGAGAGGGAAGCCCAGTCCGCGAAGGAAATGGGGGAGGAACACCACCCTCTCATGGGGCCTAGGGGTGGGGATGAGCTGACCCTCTTCGGGAAGCCGGTGCGCGATGTCGTCAGACAAGTATCCGGCCTTCCTCAGTTTTTTTATGTGTCCCTCCATGACAGAGGAGACCATCCACTTGCCTCCCTCTCCGGACATGGCTGGAGAAGGTTGAGGTGGGGTGTGCGGACTTGGGTGCTGGAGCTCGAGTGCGCGGAAATGGATAGGCAAAGGAGGAAGAAGGCGTAGGTGAAAAAGGTGGATCCTTATCCCCTTATATGGGCGGACGCAACTACGCGTCCCCACCAGCCTGGTAGAACTCGCTTATCTCCCAAGCGCCGTAATCAATGGCGCGGTTGGGTTACCCACGCCCATATTGATGGGAATCCCGGAATAAGGGGACACGATCTCTGCTTTGACAAGACGTGCCAAGGAAACCGCCTCGCGAGACACGCTGAGGTGGAGCAGTAAAAACGATTTGAATAAAGGCTTGGCCGTGGTGTGATGTCACGCTACGGAATACGTCAGCAGATTAGATTTGAGTAAATATTATTCTCTCTATGGCAATATGTGGAAACTTATTTTGCAGAGCTGGATACTATCCTTGTGTTCAAAATCTTCTATGAAGTACTTGGAGGAGGAACGAGCCTTGCAATGCCGAAGACAATTTGCGCGCCGGACTCGTCGTCATTGAGGCCTGATTCAGGGGCTACTGAGGGAGTCCTGGATTAGGGGGTGTTCGGATAGCCGGACTATACCTTCGGCCGGACTCCTGGACTATGAAGATACAAGATTGAAGACTTCGTCCCGTGTCCGGATGGGACTTTCCTTGGTGTGGAAGGCAAGCTTGGCGATACTGATATGTAGATCTCCTTCCGTTGTAACCGACTCTGTGTAACCCTAGCCCTCTTCGGTGTCTATATAAACCGGAGGGTTTTAGTCCATAGGACACAACAAGAACAACAATCATACCATAGGCTAGCTTCTAGGGTTTAGCCTCCTTGATCTTGTGGTAGATCTACTCTTGTACTACCCATATCATCAATATTAATCAAGCAGGAGTAGGGTTTTACCTCCATCGAGAGGGCCCGAACCTGGGTAAAAACATCGTGTCCCTTGTCTCCTGTTACCATCCGCCTAGACGCACAATTCGGGACCCCCTACCAGAGATCCGCCGGTTTTGACACCGACACCGACCAAGCCGCAACGACATTTATCACACCATATGGCCCCTTCTGTTTCAACATAATGCCCTTCGGGCTCAAAAACGCCGGCGCAACGTATCAATGCATGATTCAGACATGTCTGGAAAAGCAGACCGGCAAAACAGTGGAGGCATACGTAGATGACGTGGTCGTTAAAACTAGACACGTCGACTCTTTAATAGACGACTTGAGGCTCACGTTCGACAATCTCCGAACATACGACATCAAGCTCAATCCGGAAAAATGCGTTTTCGGCGCACCCGTCGGAAAGCTCCTGGGCTTCATCTTCTCCAGTAGAGGAATTGAAGCAAATCCGGCTAAAATCCGAGCCCTGTCACAGTTGGCCATCCCAACTGACCTCAAGCAAATCCAGAAATTAACTGGATGCGTGGCGGCCCTAAGCCGCTTTATCTCCCGATTAGGAGAAAAGGCATTACCCCTTTATCGCCTTCTTCGGTGCACCGAACACTTCAAGTGGACGGATGCGGCAACGGCCGGACTGGAAGACATAAAGGCCATCCTGGCCACCAACCCAATCCTGGCCGCGCCAAACATCGGTGAACCAATGCTGCTATATATAGCGGCAACTCATCAAGTTGTAAATGTAGTGCTCGTCGTTGAACGAGAAACGGACGAACATATATTCCCACTTCAAAAGCCGGTATATTATGTATCCACTGTCCTCACTCCATGCAAATCACGGTACCCACATTATCAAAAGATAGCATATGCGGTATTCATGGCATCCTGGAAGCTAAGACACTACTTTCAAGAGTGTTCAATCACAGTGGCCTTGGAAGTACCACTCAACGACATAATAAACAACCGCGATGCTACGGGCCGGATTGCCAAATGGGCCATTGAGCTCCTCCCATTCGACATAACATATAAACCTCAGCAAGCCATTAAGTCGCAAGTATTGGCCGATTTTATCGCCGAATGGACAGAAGCCGAACTCCCTAAAGAGTACGGCGCATACTCCAATTGGATCATGCACTTCGACGGCTCTAAAATGCTGGCTGGTCTGGGGGCTGGCGTCGTCCTGACGTCCCCCACCAGAGATACAGTCCAATACGTACTCCAAATAATGTACACAGACTCCAACAACGCAGCCGAATATGAGGCCCTGTTACATGGTCTTCGGATGGCAGTTTCCATGGGCATTCGATGCCTGGAGGTGCGTGGGGACTCGAACCTTGCAATATCCCAAATAAATGGAGACTTCCATGCCAGGGATCCGAAAATGGCGGATTATCGCAATGCCATCCTCAAGATGTCAGCTCGGTTCGAGGGGCTCGAATTCCACCATGTGGCTCGGGAAAACAATCAGGCGACGGATGTCCTCGCTCGTATTGGCGCTAAGCGCGACCCTGTCCCACCTAACATCTTCTTGGAAAGACTGTTTAAGCCATCCGTGGTATGGGAAGGGGACACCGGTAACAATAGTCCGGACCCGGCCACAACGCCAGATACCGAACACTCTGACACAATCGGAGGCTCTACCACCGAAATAACACCTTCAGCCCACGTAATAATGGTCGTCATCGCCCCGTGGACAGAATCATTCCTGGCCTACCTAACCAGGCAGGAACTTCCCGAGGACCAAAATGAGGCACGCTGCATAGTGCGGCGATCTAAAGCCTACAAGGTCCACGAGGGAGAGCTTTATAAGAAAAGCACTATCGGAGTCCTTCAAAGGCGCATCTCCGAAGAGGAAGGGCGGAAGCTTTTGGCAGAAATCCATGCTGGACTCGGCGGCCACCATGCCGCAGCCTAGGACCTTGTAAGCAAGGCCTTCTATACAAGTTTCTATTGGCCGACGGCCCGGGCAGATGCACATGACTTGGTCCAACATCGCGTCGGTTGCCAGCTTTTTGCAAACCAAAGCCATATGCCGCCCACCACTCTCCAAACAATCCCCGTTACCTGGCCCTTTGTGGTCTGGGGGCTTGATATGGTCAGACCCCTTAAAGGGGGAACCCATAAGAAAAAATACTTACTGGTCATGGTGGATAAATTCACCAAATGGATAGAAGCCAAACCCGTTAAAACGGCCGAATCCGAACCGGTGATAGACTTCATATCTGGGGTTGTACACCATTATGGCGTCCCCCACAGCATCATCACTGACAACGGCACAAACTTTACAGCCGACAAGGTAAAACTTTGGTGCAGCAACATGGGCATCAAGCTCGATTATGCTTCTGTCTATCACCCGCAAACTAACGGTCAAGTCGAGCAAGCAAATGGCCTTATCATGAGCGGCATAAAACCCAGATTAGTGCGGTCCTTAAAGGAGTCTAACACGCACTGGGTAGAGGAGCTCGACTCCGTCTTATGGGGGCTGCAGACCACATCGAATCGCACTACCGGATACATACCGTTTTTTATGGTGTACGACGTAGAGGCGGTTCTGCCCTGTGACATAATTCATGACTCACCTCGAGTGCGCATGTATGAAGAAAAAGAGGCCGAGCTTGATCGGCAGGACAATTTGGACGCCCTGGAGGAGGAGCGCGACGTGGCAAAAGCCCGTTCCGCATTCTATCAGCAACAGGCTCGAAGATACCAAAGCAGAGAAGTACAAGCCAAAACTTATAACATTGGCGAACTAGTTCTACGCCTGCCGGAGAAGAAAAAGAACAAGCTTAAGCCCAAATGGGAAGGTCCCTTCATTATTGACCAAGTTCTGACCGGCGGAGCGTACCGTCTGCGGGATGCATCAGACAATCGACTTGAGCCAAACCCATGGAACGCAGCCAGACTCCAAAGATTCTACGCCTAGTGCCAGACTCTATGTTCGTCTCCTTACCCCTGTCCATTTTTCGCATATACATTATCTTTCTTTTCTCTCTTTCTTTCTTATTTTTCCTTCTTCTCAAGGCCTTAAAAGGCCAACTTGTGTCTTGACCACACAATATTAACGCGCTAGCCGCGCTCATTATACCCGGGGGCTTCTTATACAGAAGCTTAATATAACTATTTTTCTAGGCTTCATGCCCCGCACATGTGTTATTCTTCTGCATGTACCTTTTTTCGCCATTATATGCATCGATATGACTTAAGTTTTGGCCAAGCTGGGTTGCCTGGCTCTTGTATTTATGCCCTACGTTCCCGTTAATTCGGCTAGGGCATAAGGGGAGCACCTCTGCGATTGTTACTTTCGGGTCAGCCGGATGTGTACCTCAGACTGGGTGAAGCCGAAAGCTAGCGTTCTTAAGGGAATATTCGGTCGGTGAACAAAAGATGACTTTTATTTATTTTGATATATGCCCCCAGATGTTTTTTGCCTGCGTCTCTTCTCGAAGTCTGGACATGCACATTAGGGCATTGATAAGTCTCCAACGTATCTATAATTTTTGATTGCTCCAGCTATATTATCTACTATTTTGGACTATATTGGGCTTTATTTTCCACTTTTATATTATTTTTGGGACTAAACTATTAACCGGAGGCCCAACCCAGAATTGCTATTTTTTGCCTATTTTGGAGTTTCGGAGAAACAGAATATCAAACAGAGTCCAAACGGAATGAAACCTTCGGGAATGTGATTTTCTCATCAGATAAGACCCAGGAGACTTGGACCCTCCGTCAAGAAAGCCACGAGGCGGTCACGAGGGTGGGGGGCGCGCCCACCCCCCTAGGGCGCGCCCGCCTGCCTCGTCGGCCCCTCGGAGCTCCACCGACGTAATTCTTCCTACTATATATATCTACGTACCCCCAAACGATCAGATACGGAGCCAAAAACCTAATTCCACCGCCGCAACCTTCTGTACCCACGAGATCCCATCTTGGGGCCTATTCCAGAGCTCCGCTGGAGAGGGCCATCATCATGGAGGGCTTCTACATCATCCTAGCCCCTCCAATGAAGTGTGAGTAGTTTACCTCAGACCTACGGGTCCATAGTTATTAGCTAGATGGCTTCTTCTCTCTTTTTGGATCTCAATACAATGTTCTCCCCCTCTCTCATGGAGATCTATTCGATGTAATCTTCTTTTTGCGGTGTGTTTGTTCAGAATGATGAATTGTGGGTTTATGATCAAGTCTATCTATGAATAATATTTGAATCTTCTCTGAATTCTTTTATGTATGATTGGTTATCTTTGCAAGTCTCTTCGAATTATCAGTTTGGTTTGTCCTACTAGATTGGTTTTTCTTGCCATGGGAGAAGTGCTTAGCTTTGGGTTCAATCTTGCGGTGTCCTTTCCAAGTGACAGAAGGGGCAGCAAGGCACGTATTGTATTGTTGCCATCGAGGATAACAAGATGGGGTCTTTATCATATTGCATGAAACTATCCCTCTACATCATGTCATCTTGCTTAAGGCGTTACTCTGTTTTTAACTTAATACTCTAGATGCATGCTGGATAGCGGTCGATGTGTGGAGTAATAGTAGTAGATGCAGGCAGGAGTCGGTCTACTTGTCTTGGACGTGATGCCTATATACATGATCATACCTAGATATTCTCATAACTATGCTCAATTTTGTCAATTGCTCAACAGTAATTTGTTCACCCACCGTAGAATACTTATGCTCTTGAGAGAAGCCACTAGTGAAACCTATCAGCCCCGGGTCTATTCTCATCATATCAATCTCCATCACTTTAATCTTGCTTTGCTTTTCTACTTTGCCTTTTACTTTTCACTTTGCATCTCTATACCAAAAATACCAAAAATATTATCTATCATCTCTATCAGATCTCATTCCCGTAAGTGACCGTGAAGGGATTGACAACCCCTAATCGCGTTGGTTGCATTGAGCTATTGTTTTGTGCAGGTACGAGGGACTTGAGCGTAGCCTCCTATTGGATTGATACATTGGTTCTCAAAAACTGAGGGAAATACTTACGCTACTTTGCCGCATCATCCTCTCCTCTTCGGGGAAATCCAACGCAGTGCTCAAGAGGTAGCAAGAAGAATTTCTGGCGCCATTGCCGGGGAGTCTGCGCAAAAGTCAACATACCAAGTACCCATCACAATCCCTATCTCCCACATTACATTAGTTGTCATTTGCCTCTCGTTTTCCTTCCCCCACTTCACCCTTGCCGTTTTATTCGCCCTCTCTTTTCCGCTTGCCTTTTCTTTCGCTTGCCTTTTGTTTGCTCGTGTATTGGATTGCTTGTTTGTCGCGATGGCTCAAGATACTACCAAATTGTGTGACTTCACCAATACCAACAATAATGATTTCCTTAGCACTCCGATTGCTCCTCTTGCCAATACTGAATCTTGTGAAATCAACACTGCTTTGTTGAATCTTGTTATGAAAGATCAATTCGCTGGCCTTCCTAGTGAAGATGCCGCTACTCATCTGAATAGCTTCGTTGATTTATGTGATATGCAAAATAAGAAAGATGTCGATAATGATGTTGTTAAATTGAAGCTATTTCCTTTTTCGCTTAGAGATCGTGCTAAAGCTTGGTTTTCGTCTTTGCCTAAAAATAGTATCGATTCTTGAAACAAGTGCAAAGATGCTTTTATCTCTAAGTATTTTCCTCCCGCTAAGATCATCTCTCATAGAAACGACATTATGAATTTTAAGCAACTTGATCAAGAACATGTTGCACAAGCTTGGGAGAGAATGAAATTAATGATACGTAATTGTCCTACTCATGGTTTAAACTTGTGGATGATTATACAAATTTTTTATGCCGGATTGAATTTCGCTTCTAGAAATATTTTAGATTCGGCCGCGGGAGGCACTTTTATGGAAATCACTTTAGGAGATGCTGCTAAACTCCTAGATAATATTATGGTTAATTATTCTCAATGGCACACTGAAAGATCCACTAATAAAAAAGTACATGCTATAGAAGAAATCAATGTTTTGAGTGGAAAGATGGATGAACTTATGAAATTATTTGCTACTAAGAGTGTTTCTTCTGATCCTAATGATATGCCTTTGTCTACTTTGATTGAGAATAATAATGAATCTATGGATGTGAATTTTGTTGGTAGGAATAATTTTGGTAACAACGCGTATAGAGGGAATTTTAATCCTAGGCCTTATCCTAGTAATCCTTCTAATAATTATGGAAACTCCTACAACAACTCTTATGGAAATTTTAATAAGATGCCCTCTGAATTTGAGAATAGTGTTAAAGAGTTCATGAATTCACAAAAGAATTTTAATGCTTTGCTTGAAGAAAAATTGCTTAAAGTTGATGATTTGGCTAGGAACGTTGATAGAATTTCTCTTGAGGTTGATTCTTTAAAGCTTAGATCTATTCCTCCTAAGCATGATATCAATGAGTCTCTCAAAGACATGAGAATTTCCATTGATGAGTGCAAGGAAAGAACCGCTAGGATGCGTGCTATGAAAGATGCCTTTATTAAAGCGTGTTCTTCCAATTCCTATGAAAGTCAAGATGAAGATCTAAAAGTCATTGATGTGTCCCCTATTAAATCTTTGTTTTGCAATATGAATCTTGATGAAACTGAATATGATCTTCCTTTACCTAGAAGGCGTTCTAAAAATTCGGAGTATTTAAATCTTGATGATGAAATTGATAAAAGTGGGATTGAAAGAAATAAAACCCTAGATGTTGCTAAACCCACTATATTGGATCTCAAGGAATTTAATTATGAAAGTTGCTCTTTAATTGATTGTATTTCCTTGTTTCAATCCGTGCTAAATTCCCCCATGCTTATAGTCAAAATAAATCCTTCACCGAACATATCGTTGATGCCTTGATGCAATCTTATGAAGAAAAACTTGAGTTGAAAGTTTCTATCCCTAGAAAACTTTATGATGAGTGGGAACCTACTATTAAAATTAAAATCAAAGATTATGAGTTTTATGCTTTGTGTGATTTGGGTGCTAGTGTCTCCACTATTCCCAAAACTTTGTGTGATTTGCTAGATTTCCGTGATTTTGATGATTGCTCTCTAAACTTGCATCTTGTGGATTCCACTATTAAGAAACCTATGGGAAGAATTAATGATGTTCTTATTGTTGCAAAAAGGAATTATGTGCTCGTAGATTTTATTGTTCTTGATATAGATTGCAATCCTTCTTGCCCTATTATTCTCGGTAGACCTTTCCTTAGAACGGTTGGTGCAATTATTGATATGAAGGAAGGGAATATCAGATTTCAGTTTCCATTAAAGAAGGGCATGGAACACTTCCCTATAAATAAAAAATAAAATTGCCATATGAATCTATCATGAGAGCCACTTATGGATTGCCTACCAAAGATGGCAATACCTAGATCTATTCTCGCTTTTATGCCTAGCTAGGGGCGTTAAACGATAGCGCTTCTTGGGAGGCAACCCAATTTTATTTTAGTTTTTGTTTTTGATTCTGTTTAGGAATAAATAATCCATCTACCTTCTGTTTAGATGTGGCTTTGTGTTTTAATTAGTGTTTGTGCCAAGTTAGACCTATATGATCTTCTTGGATGATAGTTATTTGATCTTGCTGTAATTTCCAGAATCTTGCTGTTCACAAAAACAATTGTTAAAAATCACCAGAACGTGATAAAATACTGATTATAATTGCTTCTGATCAATAAAAAATTGTCTAGGTCGTCCTATTTTGGTAGATTTTTTGAAGTTCCAGAAGTTTGCGTTAGTTACAGATTACTACAGATTGTTCTGTTTTTGACAGATTCTGTTTTTCGTGTGTTGTTTGCTTATTTTGATGAATCTATGGCTAGTAAAATAGTTTATAATACATAGAGAAGTTGGAATACAGTAGGTTTAACACCAATATAAATAAAGAATGAGTTCATTACAGTACCTTGAAGTGTCATGATTACCTGTGATCATGGTGGCCGACGGTTGGCCTCCGCCGGCTTATAAGTACGGCACCACGCGTGCCCTTCCAGTCCATCTCTTCTTGTCTTCTCCTTCGCCTTGATTCTTGCTCCTTCTTGTCGTGATGGCCCCGATTCGCCGGTTTTCTGCAGCGGAGAAGGGAAAGGCTCTCCAAGAAGAGCCAGACCCGCTTCCGCCGAAGAAGCGACTTGCCCTTCGCAGCCGAGACGAAGGAGACCACAAGGTGGGGTCGAGGCCTTGGTACGAGCGGCCTCCGCCGGGGTTTCCGCTTCCCTTGTTTGCCCATGCCGAGGGCCTCGGAGGGGGTGACGTCGATCCCAGCGGCAGGCGCCGTCGCCGTCGGGTCACGAAGGTGTGGGTCGTTCCGCCTGGAGTCCATGCCGAGGGCTCCTCCCGCAAGATCGTGTTCCACGCCGCCATGCCTCCGCGAACATGGATTCTCTTTCCTCCCTTATTCGCCTCCGTCTTCCGACAGGGAAGACTCCTGGAGTTGTGGCTGCAGCATGCCGACTGCAGCACCCCCGCGACTGAGGCAGAGGTCGCCATGCTCGCCTTGGGTGAGGTCTTCATGACTCGCGGCTGGGGCGAGATCGCCCGAGGTTGCAGAGCAAGGGGCACCCTCACGATCCACCTGGAGTATGATGGTGCTTCGGTGATGTTCTTCAAGGTCTTCGACGCGAGCGGGCGCCGGCTGGAGTGCTGCCCTGGGGAGGCGGCCAGGACCTTGCCACGGCGACGGCTGGGCCCACCGACCGCCCCCTGGACAGTTCCACAAGCGACGGGAGCGCCGAAGGATCCAGCGACCCCAGCAAGGTCTTCACGACTCCGGAGACGAGCGACGACAGCTACGAGCCCGCGAGCCAGCGCCGCTCCCGGAGCAGGGCGGGCTCGCTCGGCCGCCGCCGGCTCTGATCTGGATGGGGTTGGCGCCGGTGCCTGACGGTCCACTGTTGATGATGGCATCGTCTGCAGGGGCGCATGTAGATAGCATCCCTTAGGATCCGTTTCCTACAAAGAATCATACTGCGCCCCGTGGGGACTTGTAAGGTGTCTGCGATCCTTTCTGTTAATACGTGACTTTTGCTATGGAACTATGCGAGTCATTAATTCCGTCGTAGCTTAGTCTTCCCTTTCGAACCTCGCGAGGGCTCGGTGCTCTGCGTCGACAGGTCCCAGTCCCAAGGCGGCGTCAGCCGTCGCTGGTATGCCAGGTCGCGATGCCGTGGTCAAGGCCAGGAGGTGAGCGACCCGGGGTCCGGTAAGAGCCCCTGAGTCACGATGCTCAGGAGGTCCCCTTTGGCGCCCAAGCAGCCGTCGCTTGGTGTGAAAGGGAAGCGACGTCGCTAGTGCGGAATTGCATTAGGTGCGGGGGTAACGCCGCGGTAGCCAGTGCTTTGGACGGTGACTTATCTGGAGAATCGGGGGTCGTCCCCAGCGCATCGTCGGTCCGTGGGGTAGTTAGAACGGAGTTGCTCGGCGTGGTCCTCGCTTGCCTCTTCTCCCTCGCCTCTGCTCCCCTTTCTGCTCTACATCCTCGGGTCCCGGTCCTCGAGCTTGTCTCAGCCGTCGCTGGTATGCCAGGTCGCGATGCCGTGGACAAGGCCAGAGGGTGAGGGCTGGAGAGCCGGTAAGAGGCCTGAGTTGTGATGCTCAGGCACCCCCCCTTTAACACGCAAGTGGTTCACGCGGGCGAGGGTGAATGGGACTCCGCGAGGGCCTCGGCTAGCGCAATTCCCTCCAAGGATCCTGCAGACTCATCACAGAAAGAAGAATGGGCTGCCATGACAGTCATTAGTCGACCATAAGTCGCTCAGGAGCTAGCTAGTTGGGGCAGGTGAGGTGTATCTGGGCACCCGTGAGCCAGCGCGGGACTCACGAGGCCCTACCCTTAGGCGGGCTGCGCCTGGCACTGGGCCGTGTCTTGAGATGTGTTCCTGCAGATTGGGTTAGATGCCGGCACTCTATGTCCTCGGGTCCTGGCCCTCGAGCTTGTCTCAGCCATCCCTGGTATGCCAGGTCGCGATGCCATGGACAAGGCCAGAGGGTGAGGGCTGGAGAGCCGGTAAGAGCCCTGAGTCGTGATGCTCAGGCACCCCCCCTTTAACGTGCAAGTGGTCGACATGGAGAAGAAGAGGTGTAGTGGACAAGCATCAAGTAATCAAGCATGATAGGCGAATGCATAGTAGGAAATAAACGCGAGGGAGATACACACTGCTGGGCCTAGCCCGAGCGGCCTGGGGATGATGCAGCCTGAGGGGCGCCCCCAACAAAGCAAGCTAATGACCGAAAAATAAAAAGGGATACATGCCGGAGGGACGGACCCACGCGACCTGGGAGTGACGCAACCCCGAGAGGGCGCTCCCAGCTGGAACTGAAGCTTGAAAGATGTCACCTGGGGTTGATGCGGACGAAGTGGTGTTGGTGTAGCAGACTCGGTGGGCTGCGGAAGCCGATCCTCACGAGCCCCCAGGCCCTGGGGATCGGGAGGCTCCGGAGGCACTGGTGGCTCCTCGCGAATCATCTCCATCTCCGCCAGGACTGCGGAACGCCTGTCTTCCTGAGTCTCCATGATGCCCCTCATGAGGCGCTGGTACGCAGTAGCCACGCTCGGCAAGCCGTAAGGCATGCGAACATAGCTGTGGGGTGGACCTCCACAATGCCCCACTTGCGAGGGCCAGAGGCGCTCCGTCGTGGCGATCTAATTGAGCCCTGGTACATCGATGCAGACGCGCAGCCCACCATCCTCGCCTGGATGGGGAGCCACAGCTGGTGGACAACAGCAACCTCTCATGATCCTTGACTCCTGTAGTTCTTGAATGGCCTTTAACGAACTCCTGCTGGTCTGACCTTCCTTGCCTGGCTCCTTCTCAAGGGAAACGTGCTTCGAAGCACGCCTCCACATGGTGCCCAAGCGCCTCCCTCGTGACCCTGGCTAGGTCGGTGGCCCTCCAGGTGAGAGCCCCCGAGCGCTGCCTGAGGAGGGCGTCGGGCGCGCTTTCCTATGCGATGGAAGGAGGGTCCCCCTGGTCAGGCACGGGCCCTGAGGAGCCTGCCTCTTGAGGGGCTGAGCCTGACGACGTCTTCTTCTTCTTGGGTGTGGTCTCGGGAAGCCTCCTGCTTCCGCGATCTGGGTCTTCTAGCGACGCGGCTTGAAAGGCTCGCTCCAGGGAACACACTGCATCCTTTTCTTCACATGGCACCGTGATGACGCCGCCACTCCCTGGCATCTTGAGGACATTGTAGCCGTGGTGAGTTACGGCCATGAACTTGGCCAGCGCTGGGTACCCGAGGATGGCGTTGTACAGCAGGCGGATGTGGGCGACGTCAAAGTCGATGAGCTCGGTGCGGTAGTTGCTGTGGGCCCCGAAGGTGATAGGGAGGCGGACCTGCCCAATCGGGATTGTGGAACCGTCGGTGACTCCGGAGAAAGGCTTGGTTGGCTGAAGCTGGTCATAGGGCACTTGGAGGTTGTTGAATGTTTCCACGGACAGGACGTTGAGCCCTGCTCCACCATCGATGAGGGTCCTGGTGACCAGTACATTGCTGATGACTGGGGAGCAAAGCATCGGGAGGACCCCGGCTGTGGCCGCGCACTTGAGCTGATCTGCTGAGCTAAATGTGATGGCGCACGCCGACCACTTGAGGGGGCGCGTTGCTTCGAGCTTGGGGAGGACTGCATTCACTTCGCGGGCAAACTGCTTGAAGATGCGTTGGGAGGCTGGGGCTTGCGCTCCGCCCAGGATGCACGCGATTGCGCGCGGCTCCTGGAAGCCCCCGGCCCCCTCGTCTTGATGGCGGTCCTCGTTCCTCCATGGCTGAGGCGGCAGTGGAGGGAGGCCTGCGTTGCCCTGCAGGCGATCCTCACGAGGCTGATCCCTCCAGTCCCCCTCGTGAGGCAGGTCCCGATAGCGGTCCTCGCGAGGTTGGTCGCGCCACCCTTGGCGCGGGCCGCGATATTCCCAGCGTCCTGGGTTTCTTCCTCCTCCTCGGCCGTAGCCCCGGTCAGCACGGTCAGGGTGATGGCCGATCCTTCCTTCTCGCACGATGCGGAGTTCTTGACATTCGTTGGTGTTGTGGGTGTGGAGGTCGTGGTACACACAGTACCGGCTGCCCCTGGAGGATTTAGGCAGATCCTTGCCCCGCTTGGTGTCCGGTTCTGCTGCGAGTACGGCAGCCCCCTTGCGCTTCACGTCCTTGGCCTTGGGCTTCTTCTCTTCTGGGTCTGCGGCGGGCAGCTCGAGGAGGGAGAGACGTCCCTCCTCAGCCCTGGCGCACTTGGTCGCCAATTTGAACAGCTCCAGGGAGGTGCAGAGGTCCTCATGCATCGCCAGCTCCTCCTTCATCTTGACGTCGCGCACGCCATCGGAGAAGGCCAAGATGATGGCTTCCTCGGACACCTTGGGGATCTTGAGGCGCGCACTATTGAAGCGCTGGATGTACTTTTGCAGGGTTTCCCCAGGTTGCTGCTTGATGCGGCGCATGTCGCTCATGGCAGGCGGCCGGTCGCGAGTACCTTGGAAGTTGGCGATGAAGCGGGTGCGCATCTGGTCCCAGGAGGAGATCGTGCCTGGAGCCAGATTCAGGAGCTAGGTGCGAGCTCCTTCCTTCAGCGCCATGGGGAACCAGTTTGCCATGACCTTTTCATCCCCGCTGGCAGCTTTGATGCCCAGCTCGTAGAGCTGGAGGAACTCTGCGGGATCAGTCGTGTCGTCGTAGCGAGGAGGCAGGTCTGGCTTGAACTTGCCGGGCCGTGCGACGCTACACAGCTCGGTGGTGTAGGCGCGGCAGCCTGCGATGGCCATGGGAGGCTTCGGTTGAGGGAGAGCTTGGCCTTGCGGGTCCCCTTGCGCTGCAGTTGGGAGCAGCACGGGGTCTTGACATGCCGGAGCTGGAGCAGGGTTGCGGCGAGACGGAGGAGGGAGCGCTCGGGCAACCTCTTGTGGTCGAGGGACTTCTTGGCAGCTCCGTTCTTGCTGGGTTGGCGCCTGATGGAGCGGGTTCCGCCCAAGGGCCATGCGCCTTGGAGCCATGGCGTCTTCTTGGAGAGGAGGCGGTTGGTACGCCCCCGGAGCTTCATTGCCCGCGCGAGGCGGGGTGCGGCGCAGCGGAGCGGACGGTGCAGGAGAGCCCCCTGCTGCGCGGACAAGCTCAGCGACGCGGTCGAGCCACTCTTCGTAGATGTCGTCGACAGGACGGTTGCGCAGGAGCTCGTTCGCCGTGATGAGCGCAGCTCGAGCCTCCAAGGGCGCGCGGAGCGCGTGGGACGAAGAGCCAGCTGGCGTGAGCGACGGAGTAGCGGTGCGGCCGTCTCGCCGCATGGACGGGTGCTGAGACGACGCTTGCTGCTTGTTCCCCACCGGGCCGGTGGCGGCGTTGATGGCGGGTGACGGGTAACGACGAGGACGCCCACCGACGGGAGCTTTCTGGGCGACGCGGGAAGCGATGGTGGCCCGGCGCTCGGCGCGGGCCCGACGAGCGTCAGACATGGATGCGACGGTCGGAGGAGAGCAGAGCGATGGAAGACAGATTCCGACGCACCCCTACCTAGCGCGTCAAATGTCAGATTACGGGTTCCGGCAGACCCTTAAGGTTCGAACTCTGGGGTGCGCGCGGAGATGATGTCCTCTACCTCTCCGTCTCGCAAGGATCTAAACTACCGAAAGAACAGCACAAGAGACACAGGGTTTATACTAGTTGGGGCACCGTTGTGGTGTAATACCCTACTCTAGTTTGTGGTGGGTGGATTGCCTCTTGGGCTGATGATGATGAACAGTACAAGGGAGAACAGCCTCGCGAGGGTCTGTTCTTGGCTAGGGGATGAACTGCTAGGGGGAGTTCGATCGCCCCTCTCTCTCTCTCCTTGCTCTAAAGGTTTGGTCAGACCTCTCTTCCAGATTGCTGGATCGATTGATCGATCGATCTCTCGATCTCTCGATCTCTCGATGCCTCTACCCTGGGGGTGGCTAGTCCTATTTATAGGCAAAGGCCCTGGGCCTCTTCCCAAATATTGAGCGGGAAGGGCGCCAACAATTGGCCAATTTGAAGGGGAACATCTTGTACACTTATCCTGACTAAAGTTGGTCCTCGCCTGCCAAAGGCCCTGTGGTGACGCCGTCCTGGGCTCCACGATGACCTCCTTCCCACCATTGGACTGGTCTTGGTCTTGTTGGACCGAAATGGATGCCTTTGCTTGATCCTCTCGCCTGCGCTTGCCCCCTTTGCACCAAAGAGGAAAGGGGAGGACACTGCGTGGTCTGGCGCCCGCCTGGCACCCTTGGTCGTCATGGCTTGCGTCATGGGCACCTCGCGAGGTATCCTGCCTTGATCTCTCCGCCTCCTCGTGAGCCATACTGAGGAGGCCGCGCCTGAGGAAGCACCGTGTCGCCCGCCCCGCGAGGCTTGGCCCCTCGCGAAGGTCTTGAGTCTTGTGTTGATGAAGATGGGCCGTGCTGGGCCCCCATTTGCGCCACGCCGTAGGCCGCAGGCAGGCAAGTCTGGGGACCCCTGTTCCTAGAACGCCGACACCTCCAGTCTCCCTCGCGAGGTGGGTCTTGCCAGCGATCCTCGCGAGGTCGATCGCGCCACCCTTGGTGCGGGCAGCGGTCTTCCCAGCGTCCTGCGTTTCTTCCTCCTCCTCGACCGTAGCCCCAGTCACCGCGGTCGGGGCGACCGCCGACCCTTCCTTCTCGCATGGCTCGGACCTCTTGGCATTCGTTGGTGTTGTGGGTGTGGAGGTCGTGGTACACACAATACCGACTGCCTTTGGAGGATTCGGGCTGATCTCTGCCCCGCTTGGTGTTCGTTTCTGCCGCGAGTACGGCAGCCCCCTTGCGCTTCACATCCTTGGCCTTGGACTTCTTCTCTTCAGGGTCTGCGGCAGGCAGCTCGAGGAGGGAGAGACGCCCTTCCTCAGCCCTGGCGCACTTGGTCGTCAAGTTGAACAGCTCCAAGGAAGTGCACAGGTCTTCATGCATCGCCAGCTCCTCCTTCATCTTGACGTCGCGCACGCCGTCGGAGAAGGCTGAGATGATGGCCTCCTCGGACACCTTGGGAATCTTGAGGCGTGCGTTGTTGAAGCGCTGGATGTACTTTTGCAGGGTCTCTCCGGGTTGTTGCTTGATGCGGCGCATGTCGCTCACGGCGGGTGGCCGGTCGCGAGTACCTTGGAAGTTGGTAATGAAGCGGGTGCGCATCTGGTCCCAGGAGGAGATCGTGCCTGGAGCCAGGTTCAGGAGCCAGGTGCGGGCCCCGTCCTTGATTGCCATGGGAAACAAGTTCGCCATGACCTTCTCGTCTCCGTTGGCAGCTTCGATGCCCAACTCATAGAGCTGGAGGAACTCCGCGGGGTCTGCCGTGCCGTCGTAGCGAGGAGGCCGGTCTGGCTTGAACTTGCCGGGCCATGCGACGCTGCGTAGCTCGGTGGTGTAGGCGCGGCAGCCTGCTGTGGCCACGGGAGGCCTTGGGTGACGGAGAGCTTGGTCTTGCAGGTCCCCATGCGCTGCAGCTGGGAGCAGCGCGGGGTCTTGACGTGCGGGAGCAGGAGCATGGTCGCGACGTGCTGGAACAGGGAGCGCCCAGGCAGCTTCTTGTGGGTGAGGGACTTCTTGGCAGCTCTGCTCTTGCCGCGCTGGCACCTGACGGAGCGGGTTCCGCCCAGGGGCCACGCGCCTTGGAGCCAGGGCGTCTTCCTGATGAGGACGCGGCTAGGGTGCCCCCGGAGCTTCGTCGCCCGCGCGGGGCGGGGTTCGGTGCAGCGGAAAAGACGGCGCAGGAGAGCCCCCTGCGGCGCGGACGAGCTCGGCGACGCGGTCGAGCCATTCTTCATAGACGTCGTCGACGGGACGGTAGCGCAGGAGCTCGTTTGCCGCGATGAGCGCAGCTCGAGCCTCCATGGGTGCGCGGAGTGCGCGGGATGAAGAACCAGCTGGGGTGAGCGAGGGAGTAGCGGTGCGGCCATCTTGCCGCACGGACGGATGCTGAGACGACGGTTGCTGCTCGTTCCGCGCCGGGCCGGTGGCGGCGTTGACAGCGGGTGACGGGGAACGGTGAGGACGCCCGCCGACGGGAGCCGTCTGGGCGACGCGGGAAGCGAGAGCGGCTCGGCGCTCGGTGCAGGCCCGATGAGCGTCAGACATGGACGCGATGGTCGGAGGAGAATGGGGCGGTGGAAGACGAACTCCGGCGCACCCCTACCTGGTGCCAAATGTCGGATTTCGGGTTCTGGCAGACCCTGGAGGTTCAAACTCTGGGGTGCGCGCGGAGATTACGCCTTCTACCTACCTGCACCCCTCCGCCTCGCAAAGATCTAAGCTATGGAAAGAACAACACAAGAGACACAAGGTTTATACTGGTTCGGGCCACCGATGTGGTGTAATACCCTACTCCAGTGTGTGGTGGTGGATTGCCTCTTGGGCTGATGATGATGAACAATACAAGGAATAACAGCCTCGCGAGGGTCTGCTCTTGGCTGGGGCGATGAACTGCTAGGAGGAGTTCAGTCACCTTTCTCTCTCTCTGATTCTCAACTACCAGGTTTCTCGATGGCTTCCGTGTATTCCGATCGCCTCTACCCTGTGGATGGCTAGTCCTATTTATAGGCAAAGGCCCTGGGCCTCTTCCCAAATATTGAGCGGGAAGGGCGCCAACAATTGGCCAGTTTGAAGGGGAACATCCGGTACACTTATCCTGACTAAAGTTGGTCCTCGCCTGCCAAAGGCTCTGGTGGTGACGCTGGCTTGGGCTCCACAATGACTTCCTTCCGACCGTTGGACTGGTCTTGGTCTCGTTGCACCGAAATGGGTGCCTTTGCTTGATGCTCTCGCCTGCGCTTGCTCCCTTTGCACCAAAGAGGAAAGGAGGACACTGCGCGGGCTGGCGCCCGCCTGGCGCCCTTGGTCGTCATGGCTTGCGTCATGGGCACCTCGTGAGGTACCCCGCCTTGAACTCTCCGCCTCCTCGCGAGCCAGCCTAATGAGGCCGTGCCTGAGGAAGCTCCGTGTCATCCGCCCCGCGAGGCTTGGCCCCTCGCGAGGGTCTAGGGTCTGTGTTGATGAAGATGGGCCATGCTGGGCCCCCCTTTGAGCCACGCTGCGGGCCACAGGCAGGCAAGTCTGGGGACCCCCGTTCCCAGAACGCCGACAGAATGGTTAAACTCGATCGGACCGATTCAGCAAACCTAGTGACCGTTAGGATTTTCGGTGGGACTGAGATGCAACTCGGTAGGACCGATATGGTTAGGGTTAGGGTATAACGTAATATTGGTGTGACCGATTACACAAACTCGGTGGGACCGATTTTGGTAATAAGCTAACCAGAGAGTTGGTCAGGTAAACTCGGTGGGACTGATTCGCTCATTTCGGTGAGACCGAAATGTTACAAAAGGGAAACAGAGAGTTTACATTGCAATCTCGATGGGACCGATCGCTCACTTTGGTTAGACCGAAACGTTATGAAGGGAAATAGAGAGATTGCAATGCCATCTCGGTGAGACCGAGATCCCTATCGGTGAAACCGATTTGGCTAGGGTTTGTGGCAGTGGCTATGACATTTGAAACTTGGTGGCGCCGGATAGGAAGAATCGGTGGGGCCGAGTTTGACTTTTGGTTTAGGTCATATGTGTATTTGGGAATGTAGTTGAGGGTTTTGGAGCATATCACTAAGCACATGAAGCAAGAGGCTCATTAAGCAACACCTCATCCGGCCTTAATAGTATTGGCTTTTCCTATAGACTCAATGTGATCTTGGATCACTAAAATATAAAATGTAGAGTCTTGATCTTGAAGCTTGAGCCAATCCTTTGTCCTTAGAATTTTAAGGGATCCACTTTCCTCATCCATGCCATGCCATTCATTGAGCTTTTCCTGAAATATTAATCTTGGAATAATGTTAGCTCAATGAGCTATATGTTGTTAGGAATTACCAAAACCACCCAGCGATAGTTGCACTTTCAATCTCCCCCTTTTTGGTAATTGATGACAACATATAGATCAAAGCTTCGACAAATGATAATAAGAGTGAAAAATATCGTCGCTTTGAGAAGTATGTGATAAGCAAGAGCTCCCCCTAAATTTGTGCATATCTTAAGATTTGCTTTGGACTGCAAATGCACAATGAGTTAGGATCATGGGTTACTCTTCCATGTCACATACATCTTGGTGGAGCGCTCAAAATGATAAGAATGAAATACATGCACTCATCACCAAACAAAGTGAGTGATCATATAAGGATAAGTAAGATAATATCATCCAACAAGCATAAGTGTAGCTTATGATCAAACACATGATCATCAATGTCTCACAGATAAAAGCATAGTATCTCAAGCACTCAAAAGCAAACAAAGTTCAACCAAGAAGACAAGAGAGAACAAAAGCAAACTCTCTCTCTCGAAGCCTATGATCTATACATTTTTCTCCCCCTTTGGCAACAAGTTACCAAAAAGTTCATAGAAAATGCATAGCACTAAGACGACTCTCAGGCTTGGTCTTCAGGTGATGGAGTCCGGAGGATGCCGAGGACGAAGGCTTCAGTTGAAGTAGATGGAGCTGGAGCTGGTGTGGGTGCTAGAGCTGGTGGTACTAAGGCTGTAGCTGGTGCAGAAGTAGTGGCTCTGGTGTCAGGAACTGGCACTGCTGCCGGCGTTCTGGGAATGGGGGTCCCCAGACTTGCCTGCCTGCGGCCCGCGGCGTGGCTCAAAAGGGGCCCAGCGTGGCCCATCTTCATCAACACAAGACCCACGACCCTCACGAGGGGCCAAGCCTCACGGGGCGGACGATGCGGAGCTTCCTCAGGCGCGGCCTCATCAGGTTGGCTCACGAGGAGGCGGAGAGATCAAGGCGGGGTACCACACGAGGTGCCCATGACGCAAGCCATGACGACCGAGGGCGCCAGGCGGGCGCCGACCCACGCAGTGTCCTCCTTTCCTCTTTGGTGCAAAGGGGGCAAGCGTAGGCGAGAGCATCAAGCAAAGGCACCCGTTTCGGTGCAACGAGACCAACACCAGTCCAACGGTGGGGAGGAAGTCATTGTGGAGCCCAGGCCGGCGTCACCGCCAGAGCCTTTGGCAGGCGAGGACCAACTTTATTCAGGATAAGTGTACCAGATGTTCCCCTTCAAAATGGCCAATTGTTGGCGCCCTTCCCGCTCAATACTTGGGAAGAGGCCCAGGGCCTTTGCCTATAAATAGGACTAGCCAGTCACAGGGAGAGGCATCAGAAAACCTGGTAGTTGAGCATCACACTGAGAGAGAGAGAAGGGCAACTGAACTCCTCCAAGCAGTTCATCGCCCCAGCTAAGAATAGATCCTCGCGAGGCTGTTCTTCCTTGTATTGCTCATCATCATCAGCCCAAGAGGCAATCCACCATGCCACAAACTAGAGTAGGGTATTACACCACAACGGTGGCCCGAACTAGTATAAACCTCGCGTCTCTTGTGCTATTCTTTCCATAGCTTAGATCTTTGCGAGACGGAGGAGCATAGGTAGGTAGAAGGCGTAATCTCCGCGTGCACCCTAGAGTTCGAACCTCAAGGGTATGCCGGAACCCGAAATCTGACATTTGGCGCGCCAGGTAGGGGTGCGTCGGAATCCACCCTTCTACCGCTTCGTGTTCCGCCGCGTCGTCATCACCATGTCCGGAGACCAGGCGGGCAACCCAGATCCATGGGCGGCGTGGCCGCCCACGCAGAGCCGCTCGCCTCGGGCGACCCCGCGCCCCAGGCAGCTCGTGGTCCGCAGGGTGCTGCGGGCCGCGGGCGACGCGGACAGGCTTCGACAACCCTCAAACCGCCGCAAGCGCGGTCGGCAGCAAGGGCCTCCAATCGCGCCGTGACCACGACACCTTTCACCCACCGGGAGCAGGCGAACTCGAGGGCCGCGCTCACGGTGGCCCGAGAGCTGCTGCAGTGCAGGCTGCTGGAAGGCGGCCGCGACGTGCTGCTGGAGCGGGTCGCCGAGCTCCTGGGCTTTGCCGCCTCGGGGGCTCACCCCTTCTGCACCCAGCTCCCGTCTCAAGCTCAGGGCGGCACGCGCGGGGGCTCCTCGCGCGCCCGCGGGCTCCAAAGCTACTCCAACGCCAATGAAGCCGTCGGCACCAGGCCGGCGGCGGCGCTGCCCCCGCCCCTGGTCCGCGAAGAAGAGGGACTCGGCGCGGCCCACGGTCCCGGTGGACAGCCGCGCTACCACCCCACGGTGGGCGCGTCAAGCAGAGCTGCGTGGGACACGGAGCACTACGGTGTGGCCTTCGGGATGACGGCGCCGGAAGAATACGCGCCCCACATGATGGACCAAGGGCACCCTCACGAGGGCGAACCAGGCTCGCTCCTCAGCCCAAGCTGGGGGGACGAGGCACTAGAAGCTGAACTCTTCCAGGAACCCAGGGACAGCCCCACCGGCCACGCTGGAGGCAACGATTATCGGGTACCGCTACTTCCTCAAGAGTAGGCATACGCTAATCATGGATCGCAGGAGGTGCAGGTCGCCGCAGCGAGCAGCTGCCCCGCTCCCACAGTCTCCTACCCCTCGGGAGGAGGGCGCAGGGGGCTGCAGGAGAGGGGCAGAGATCCGACATCACCACCGCGGCGTTTGGAGCAAGGCGTTCTCAGGAGGTAGGCCCTCTGCTGGGGAGGTGCCTCAGGGCCTGCCCCTGGCGGAGGACCCGTGGTCGTCGGGGGAACCGCTGGCGACCGCTCTACCCCATCGGCGGCGTCCTGGTTTCTGGTCGTCGTTGATGGCACTAGAGTGTGGCGCAAGGCGGGGCCCTTGTCTGGCGATATGAAGCAAGGCCGGTATCTGTGAAGAAGGCCCATTGCCTGTGAAGCTCGCCGCCCCGTGACACTCTCACGTAATAATGAGTGGGGCTGTACACGCCCCGGAGTCTCAGGGGTGCCGGCCTCAGGCCCTGGGGCTCCCTCCCACGCCCAGTGGCAGCACTTAGCTCCGCACTGGTGAGAAGACGTCCAAGACTAGATTAGGCGCCGGACGCAGCCTTTTGTCTGCTTTCACTGCTTTTCCCTTTGGTTGTAACTTTCTCGCTGGATTTAAGTTAGATTCGAATTTGAAATTTGCGTGTGTTCGGGGGAGGGGTGCTTAGTCTCGTTCGAGCCATTTCTCGCGTTTTGATTACCGCTTCACCATAGCTACCTCCCCTTGTGAGCCCCTCGCGAGTCGGGTCAGGCCTAGCTCGCGCGCAACCCAGACTGCCGCCGCCGCGTCCTCTCGAGAGGGTTTCTAATGCCTGTGAAGCTGTCGCGTTAGTGAAAGGCCCAGAGCCTGTGAAGAAGGCGAATGCGTGTGAAGCTGTCTCGTTAGTGAAAGGCCCAGAGACTGTGAAGAAGGCATATGACTGTGAAGCTGTCGCATTAGTGAAAGGCCCAGAGCCTGTGAAGAAGGCGAATGCCTATGAAGCTGTCGCGTTAGGGAAAGGGCCGGAGCCTGTGAAGAAGGCGAATGCGTGTGAAGCTGTCACGTTAGGGAAAGGCCCGGAGCCTGTGAGGAAGGCGAATGCCTGTGAAGCTGCCGCAACTGGGGAAAGGCCCAGAGCCTGTGAAGAAGGCGAATGCCTGTGAAGCTGCCGCATTTGGGAAAAGGCCCAGATCCTGTGAAGAGGGCGAATGGCCGTGAAGCTTGTTTCCCCCAAGAAAGGCCCGGAGCCCGTGAAGAAGGCCAACGCCTGTGAAGCTCGCCACAAGCGACACTCTCACATCCTACAGGTTCGATTAGAGAACACCCAAGACACCACAACCTCCCACGGGTTACCTCGGGGCCCGCACGAAACAAAAGTAAACTAGCCAACCACCAGGCGTGGGCGCATGTGCAATGCAACATCTACTAATACGATGAACACAAGTTTTACACGAGGGGCTCCCCCTCCCAAAATGCTCTCACAACCATCAGGCCAAAACCTGAGTTCTATTCATTCAGGGTAAGGAAACATGAACGATGCGGGATCAGTCGGATAGATCCACCAATGCATCCTCAGGAGCACCTCCCGAACTGTCGCTGGCGTCGCTGGACTCGCCATCGCTGTCTGCGTCGCCACCAGCGGCGTCAGGGCCGTTCACCACACCGCCCTCGTTAGCAGCCACGATCACGTCGTCGTTGTCCGAAGCGAAGGCCCTGACGAGAGCATCCACCTTGTTTTCCACCCAGTGCGCCAGGTTGTCTCTGACGGCCTGGGGAACTAGGGCGATGGCGGCGTCGAAATCGAAGTGGGGATCCATGTTCCGGAGATGGTTGAAGACACGGGAAAGGCGCGCCCGAGCAGGGCGCAACTCCTCTCCTCCACCAACCTGTCGGCCCTAACCGACCGCGCCTCCAGCTGCGTCACCACGGCGGTGAAGAACTGAAGGTTGCCAGCATAGTTGAATGTGTGCGGCTCGCCAACAGCCGCCTCGCAGATGTTGCCCAAGGCTCTGTTGGCTCTCCCGGAGCGTGGTGAGCATGGGGCCATGCACGTGCTCCAGGACCTGCCGCTGACGTATCTCATCTGCATTCTGGCGCGCAACGGCCTCAGCCTCCTCCACCCGCTGGCGAAGACGGAGCACCTCGGCCTAGGAGGTGGTTGACTCCCCTTGCGCTACCTCAAGGGCGGCCCGAGAAGCTTCAGCCCGCCGCGTAGCTTCCTCCAGGTTGGCCCTCAGGGCAGCAGTTCTACCTTCAGCCTCGGCCCGGATCAACCCCAGCTTCCCCTCGAACCCGCGCTCGAGGTCCAATCGCGCCATCGCCACTCGACGTCCAACCTCCTCCAGGACACGGGCTTCCCGTGCGGCGACATCGTCCTCCGCCTGCGTCACCAAGCGCTCCCTCGTCTCCAGCCTCTCGTACTCCAGGGTGCGTTCGGCGGCTTCGAGCCTCAACGCCTCCTCACGCTTCTGGAGCTCTGCTGGGTCGCCAGAGGCCACCTTCATGGACGCAAGGGCCACCTCACGCAGCTCCACTTCCTCCTCCAGTGAGTGGCACCAGGCCAGGAGCTCCCGAGCCCGCTCCTCTGCCGCCTATCGCCGTCGGTCAGCTACCAGGGCCTCCTCAACAGCCTGTGATCGGGCCTCCTGAGAGGCCTCCAGCGACGCCTTCGCCTCTTCATCGTCAAGACTGTGCTGATGGCGCGTGAGGGCAATGGCACCCTCCAGCTCGCGCCTCTTGAAGGAAATATGCCCTAGAGGCAATAATAAATTTATTATTTATTTCCTTATATCATGATAAATGTTTATTATTCATGCTAGAATTGTATTAACTGGAAACATAATACATGTGTGAATACATAGACAAACAGAGTGTCACTAGTATGCCTCTACTTGACTAGCTCATTAATCAAAGATGGTTATGTTTCCTAGCCATGAACAAAGAGTTGTTATTTGATTAACGAGATCACATCATTAGTTGAATGATCTGATTGACATGACCCATTCCATTAGCATAGCACCCGATCGTTTAGTATGTTGCTATTGCTTTTATCCATGACTTATACATGTTCCTTTAACTATGAGATTATGCAACTCCCATTTACCGTAGGAACACTTTGTGTGCTACCAAACGTCACAATGTAACTGGGTGATTATAAAGGTGCTCTACAGGTGTCTCCGAAGGTACATATTGGGTTGGCGTATTTTGAGATTAGGATTTGTCACTCCGATTGTCGGAGAGGTATCTCAGGGCCTTCTCGGTAATGCACATCACATAAAGCCTTGCAAGCATTGCAACCAATGAGTTAGTTGCGAGATGATGTATTACGGAACGAGTAAAGAGACTTGCCAGTAACGAGATTGAACTACGTATTGGATACCGACGATCGAATCTCGGGCAAGTAACATACCGATGACAAAGGGAACAACGTATGTTGTTATGCGGTCTGACCGATAAAGATCTTCGTAGAATATGTAGGAGCCAATATGGGCATCCAGGTCCCGCTATTGGTTATTGATCGGAGACGTGTCTCGGTCATGTCTACATTGTTCTCGAACCGTAGGGTCCGCACGCTTAACGTTACGATGACAGTTAATATGAGTTTATGCATTTTGATGTACCGAAGGAGTTCGGAGTCCCGGATGTGATCACCGACATGACGAGGAGTCTCGAAATGGTCGAGACGTAAAGAATGATATATTGGAAGCCTATGTTTGGACATCGGATGCATTCCAGGTGAAATCAGGATTTTACCGGAATACCGGGAGGGTTACCGGAACCCCCCGGGAGCATAATGGGCCAACATGGGCCTTGGAGGAGAGGTGAGAGGGCTGCCCTCATGGGCTGCGCGCCTCCCCCCTTCCCCTAGTCCTATTAGGACTAGGAGAGCTGGGCGCCCCCCCTCTCTCTCCCTCCCCCTTGGAGAATCCTAGTCCAACTAGGATTGGGGGGGGGGAATCCTACTCCCAGAGGGAGTAGGACTCTCCTGGCGTGCCAGGCTTGGCCGGCCAGCCCCTCCCCCTTGGCTCCTTTATATACGGGGGTAGGGGGCACCCCAAAGACACACAAGTTGATCTACGGATCGTTCCTTAGCCGTGTGCGGTGCCCCCTTCCACCAAATTCCACCTCGATCATATCGTTGCAGTGCTTAGGCGAAGCCCTGCGCCGGTAACACATCAAGATCGTCACCACGCCGTCGTGCTGACGGAACTCTTCCTCGACGCTTTGCTGGATCGGAGCCCGGGGATCGTCATCGAGCTGAACGTGTGCCAAGAACTCGGAGGTGCCGGAGTAACGGTGCTGTGATCGGTTGGATCACGAGGAGAACGTACGACTACTTCCTCTACGTTGTGTCAACGCTTCCGCTTCGGTCTACGAGGGTACGTAGACAACACTCTCCCCTCTCGTTGCTATGCATCACCATGATCTTGCGTGTGCGTAGGAATTTTTTTGAAATTACTACGTTCCCCAACAGTGGCATCCGAGCCTAGGTTTTTATGGTTTGATGTTATTTGCACGAGTAGAACACAAGTGAGTTGTGGACGATACAAGTCATACTGCCTACCAGCATGTCATACTTTGGTTCAGCGGTATTGTTGGACGAGACGATCCGGACCAACCTTACGCGTACGCTTACGCGAGACCGGTTCCCTCGACGTGCTTTGCACATAGATGGCTTGCGGAAGACTGTCTCTCCAACTTTAGTTGAACCGAGTGTGGCTACGCCCGGTCCTTGAGAAGGTTAAAACGGAGTCTATTTGACAAACTATCGTTGTGGTTTTGATGCGTAGGTAAGATGAGTTCTTGCTTAAAGCCCGTAGCAGCCACGTAAAACTTGCAACAACAAAGTAGAGGACGTCTAACTTGTTTTTGCAGGGCATGTTGTGATGTGATATGGTCAAGACATGATGCTAAATTTTATTGTATGAGATGATCATGTTTTGTAACCGAGTTATCGGCAACTGGCAGGATCCATATGGTTGTCGCTTTATTGTATGCAATGCAATCGCGATGTAATGCTTTACTTTATTACTAAGCGGTAGTGATAGTCGTGGAAGCATAAGATTGGCGAGACGACAACGATGCTGCGATGAAGATCAAGGTGTCGCGCCAGTGACGATGGTGATCATGACGGTGCTTCGAAGATGGAGATCACAAGCACAAGATGATGATGGCCATATCATATCACTTATATTGATTGCATGTGATGTTTATCCTTTTATGCATCTTATCTTGCTTTGATTGACGGTAGCATTATAAGATGATCTCTCACTAAATTATCAAGAAGTGTTCTCCCTGAGTATGCACCGTTGCGAAAGTTCTTCGTGCTGAGACACCACGTGATGATCGGGTGTGATAGGCTCTACGTTCAAATACAACGGGTGCAAAACAGTTGCACACGCGGAATACTCAGGTTTAACTTGACGAGCCTAGCATATAACAGATATGGCCTCGGAACACGGAGACCGAAAGGTCAAGCGTGAATCATATAGTAGATATGGTCAACATAGTGATGTTCACCATTGAAACTACTCCATCTCACGTGATGATCGGACATGGTTTAGTTGATTTGGATCACGTGATCACTTAGAGGATTAGAGGGATGTCTATCTAAGTGGGAGTTCTTAAGTAATATGATTAATTGAACTTAAATTTATCATGAACTTAGTACCATGATAGTATCTTGCTTGTCTATGTTGTGTAGATAGATGGCTCGTGCTGTTGTTCCGTTGAATTTTAATGCGTTCCTTGAGAAAGCAAAGTTGAAAGATGATGGTAGCAATTACACGGACTGGGTCCGTAACTTGAGGATTATCCTCATTGCTGCACAGAAGAATTACGTCCTGGAAGCACCGCTGGGTGCCAGGCCTGGTGCAAGAGCTACGCCAGATGTTGTGAACGTCTGGCAAAGCAAAGCTGATGACTACTCTATAGTTCAGTGTGCCATGCTTTACGGCTTAGAACCGGGACTTCAACGACGTTTTGAACACCATGGAGCATATGAGATGTTCCAGGAGTTGAAGTTAATATTTCAAGCAAATGCCCGGATTGAGAGATATGAAGTCTCCAATAAGTTCTATAGCTGTAAAATGGAGGAGAACGGTTCTGTCAGTGAGCATATACTCAGAATGTCTGGGTATAACAATCACTTGATTCAACTGGGAGTTAATCTTCCGGATGATTGCGTCATTGATAGAATTCTCCAATCACTACCACCAAGCTACAAGAGCTTCGTGATGAACTATAATATGCAAGGGATGACCAAAACTATGCCCGAGCTCTTCGCGATGCTAAAAGCCGCGGAGGTAGAAATCAAAAAGGAGCATCAAGTGTTGATGGTTAACAAAACCACTAGTTTCAAGAAAAAGGGCAAAGGGAAGAAAAAGGGGAACTTCAAAAAGAACAGCAAGCAAGTTGCTACTCAAGAGAAGAAACCCAAGTCTGGACCTAAGCCTGAAACTGAGTGCTTCTATTGCAAGCAGACTGGTCACTGGAAGCGGAACTGCCCCAAGTATTTGGCGGATAAGAAGGATGGCAAGGTTAACAAAGGTATATATGATATACATGTTATTGATGTGTACCTTACTAATTCTCGCAGTAGCACCTGGGTATTTGATACTGGTTCTGTTGCTAATATTTGCAACTCAAAACAGGGGCTACGGATTAAGCGAAGATTGGCTAAGGATGAGGTGACGATGCGCGTGGGAAATGGTTCCAAAGTCGATGTGATCGCGGTCGGCACGCTACCTCTACATCTACCTTCGGGATTAATATTAGATCTAAATAATTGTTATTTAGTACCAGCGTTGAGCATGAACATTATATCTGGATCTTGTTTGATGCAAGACGGTTATTCATTTAAATCAGAGAATAATGGTTGTTCTATTTATATGAGTAATATCTTTTATGGTCATGCGCCATTAAAGAATGGTTTGTTCTTACTTAATCTCGATAGTAGTAATACACATATTCATAATGTTGAAGCCAAAAGATGCAGAGTTGATAATGATAGTGCAACTTATTTGTGGCACTGCCGTTTAGGTCATATCGGTGTAAAACGCATGAAGAAACTCCATACTGATGGACTTTTGGAGTCACTTGATTATGAATCACTTGGCACTTGCGAACCGTGCCTTATGGGCAAGATGACTAAAACACCGTTCTCCGGTACTGTGGAGAGAGCAACAGATTTATTGGAAATCATACATACTGATGTATGTGGTCCAATGAATGTTGAGGCTCGTGGCGGATATCGTTATTTTCTCACCTTCACTGATGATTTAAGCAGATATGGGTATATCTACTTAATGAAACACAAGTCTGAAACATTTGAAAAGTTCAAAGAATTTCAGAGTGAAGTGGAAAATCATCGTAACAAGAAAATAAAGTTTCTACGATCTGATCGTGGAGGAGAATATTTGAGTTACGAGTTTGGTCTACATTTGAAGCAATGCGGAATAGTTTCGCAACTCACGCCACCCGGAACACCACAACGTAATGGTGTGTCCGAACGTCGTAATCGTACTTTACTGGATATGGTGCGATCTATGATGTCTCTTACCGATTTACCGCTATCTTTTTGGGGTTATGCTCTAGAGACGGCCGCATTCACGTTAAATAGGGCACCATCAAAATCCGTTGAGACGACGCCTTATGAACTGTGGTTTGGCAAGAAACCAAAGTTGTCGTTTCTTAAAGTTTGGGGCTGCGATGCTTATGTGAAAAAGCTTCAACCTGATAAGCTCGAACCCAAATCGGAAAAATGTGTCTTCATAGGATACCCAAAGGAGACTATTGGGTATACCTTCTATCACAGATCCGAAGGCAAAATTTTTGTTGCTAAAGTCGGAAACTTTCTAGAGAAGGAGTTTCTCTCGAAAGAAGTGAGTGGGAGGAAAGTAGAACTTGATGAGATAACAGTATCTACTCCCTTATTGAGAAGTAGTACATCACAGAAATCTGTTTCTGTGACACCTACATCAAATAGGGAGGAAGCTAATGATAATGATCATGAAACTTCAGATCAAGTTTCTACTGAACTTCGTAGATCAACCAGAGTAAGATCCGCACCAGAGTGGTACGGTAATCCTATTTTGGAAGTCATGTTACTAGACCATGATGAACCTACGAACTATGAAGAAGCGATGGTGAGCCCAGATTCCGCAAAGTGGCTTGAGGCCATGAAATCTGAGATGGGATCCATGTATGAGAACAAAGTGTGGACTTTGGTTGACTTGCCCGATGATCGGCAAGCAATTGAGAATAAATGGATTTTTAAGAAGAAGACTGACGCTGATGGTAATGTTACTGTCTATAAAGCTCGACTTGTTGCAAAAGGTTTTCGACAAGTTCAAGGGATTGACTACGATGAGACTTTCTCACCCGTAGCGATGCTTAAGTCTGTCCGAATCATGTTAGCAGTTGCCGCATTTTATGATTATGAAATTTGGCAAATGGATGTCAAAACTACATTCCTGAATGGATTTCTGGAAGAAGAGTTGTATATGATGCAACCAGAAGGTTTTGTCGATCCAAAGGGAACTAACAAAGTGTGCAAGCTCCAGCGATCCATTTATGGACTGGTGCAAGCCTCTCGGAGTTGGAATAAACGCTTTGATAGTGTGATCAAAGCATTTGGTTTTATACAGACTTTTGGAGAAGCCTGTATTTACAAGAAAGTGAGTGGGAGCTCTGTAGCATTTCTGATATTATATGTGGATGAAATATTGCTGATCGGAAATAATATAGAATTTCTGGATAGCATAAAGGGATACTTGAATAAGAGTTTTTCAATGAAAGACCTCGGTGAAGCTGCTTACATATTGGGCATTAAGATCTATAGAGATAGATCAAGACGCTTAATAGGACTTTCACAAAGCACATACCTTGACAAAGTTTTGAAAAAGTTCAAAATGGATCAGGCAAAGAAAGGGTTCTTGCCTGTGGCACAAGGTGTGAAGTTGAGTAAGACTCAATGCCCGACCACCGCAGAAGATAGAGAGAAAATGAAAAATGTTCCCTATGCTTCAGCCATAGGCTCTATCATGTATGCAATGCTGTGTACCAGACCTGATGTGTGCCTTGCTGTAAGTTTAGCAGGCAGGTACCAAAGTAATCCAGGAGTGGATCACTGGACAGCGGTCAAGAACACCCTTAAGTACTTGAGAAGGACTAAGGATATGTTTCTCATTTATGGAGGTGACAAAGAGCTCGTCGTAAACGGTTACGTCGATGCAAGCTTTGACACTGATCCGGACGATTCCAAATCGCAAACCAGATACGTATTTACATTAAACGGTGGAGCTGTCAGTTGGTGCAGTTCTAAACAAAGCGTCGTGGCGGGATCTACATGTGAAGCTGAGTACATAGCCGCTTCGGAAGCAGCTAATGAAGGAGTCTGGATGAAGGAGTTCATATCCGATCTAGGTGTTGTACCTAGCGTATCGGGTCCAATGAAAATCTTTTGTGACAATACTGGTGCAATTGCCTTGGCAAAGGAATCCAGATTTCACAAAAGAACCAAACACATCAAAAGACGCTTCAACTCCATCCGGGATTTGGTCCAGGTGGGAGACATAGAGATATGCAAGATACATACGGATCTGAATGTTGCAGACCCGTTGACTAAGCCTCTTCCACGAGCAAAACATGATCAGCACCAAGACTCCATGGGTGTTAGAATCATTACTTTGTAATCTAGATTATTGACTCTAGTGCAAGTGGGAGACTGAAGGAAATATGCCCTAGAGGTAATAATAAAGTTATTATTTATTTCCTTATATCATGATAAATGTTTATTATTCATGCTAGAATTGTAAACTGGAAACATAATACATGTGTGAATACATAGACAAACAGAGTGTCACTAGTATGCCTCTACTTGACTAGCTCATTAATCAAAGATGGTTATGTTTCCTAGCCATGAACAAAGAGTTGTTATTTGATTAACAAGATCACATAATTAGTTGAATGATCTGATTGACATGACCCATTCCATTAGCATAGCACCCGATCATTTAGTATGTTGCTATTGCTTTTATCCATGACTTATACATGTTCCTTTAACTATGAGATTATGCAACTCCCATTTACCGTAGGAACACTTTGTGTGCTACCAAACGTCACAACGTAACTGGGTGATTATAAAGGTGCTCTACAGGTGTCTCCGAAGGTACATATTGGGTTGGCGTATTTCGAGATTAGGATTTGTCACTCCGATTGTCGGAGAGGTATCTCAGGGCCTTCTCGGTAATGCACATCACATAAAGCCTTGCAAGTATTGCAACCAATGAGTTAGTTGCGAGATGATGTATTACGGAACGAGTAAAGAGACTTGCCAGTAACGAGATTGAACTAGGTATTGGATACCGACGATCGAATCTCGGGCAAGTAACATACCGATGACAAAGGGAACAACGTATGTTGTTATGCGGTCTGACCGATAAAGATCTTCGTAGAATATGTAGGAGCCAATATGGGCATCTAGGTCCCGCTATTGGTTATTGATCGGAGACGTGTCTCGGTCATGTCTACATTGTTCTCGAACCGTAGGGTCCGCACGCTTAACGTTACGATGACAGTTATTATGAGTTTATGCATTTTGATGTACCGAATGAGTTTGGAGTCCCGGATGTGATCATGGACATGACGAGGAGTCTCGAAATGGTCGAGACGTAAAGAATGATATATTGGAAGCCTATGTTTGGACATCGGATGCATTCCAGGTGAAATCAGGATTTTACCGGAATACCGGGAGGGTTACCGGAACCCCCCGGGAGCATAATGGGCCAACATGGGCCTTGGAGGAGAGGTGAGAGGGCTGCCCTCATGGGCTGCGCGCCTCCCCCCTTCCCCTAGTCCTATTAGGACTAGGAGAGGTGGGCGCCCCCTCTCTCTCTCCCTCCCCCTTGGAGAATCCTAGTCCAACTAGGATTGGGGGGGGGGGAATCCTACTCCCAGAGGGAGTAGGACTCTCCTGGCGCGCCAGGCTTGGCCGGCCAGCCCCTCCCCCTTGGCTCCTTTATATACGGGGGCAGGGGGCACCCCAAAGACACACAAGTTGATCTACGGATCGTTCCTTAGCCGTGTGCGGTGCCCCCTTCCACCAAATTCCACCTCGATTATATCGTTGCAGTGCTTAGGCGAAGCCCTGCGCCAGTAACACATCAAGATCGTCACCACGCCGTCGTGCTGACGGAACTCTTCCTCGACGCTTTGCTGGATCGGAGCCCGGGGATCGTCATCGAGCTGAACGTGTGCCAAGAACTCGGAGGTGCCGGAGTAACGGTGCTGTGATCGGTTGGATCGCGAGGAGAACGTACGACTACTTCCTCTATGTTGTGTCAACGCTTCCGCTTCGGTCTACGAGGGTACGTAGACAACACTCTCCCCTCTCGTTGCTATGCATCACCATGATCTTGCGTGTGCGTAGGAAATTTTTTGAAATTACTACGTTCCCCAACACCTCTTTGCAGCCAAGCGCAGGCCCTCAGCCTCGAGGCGCGTGTCTTCATCAGCAAGCTCCTCCCCAAGCAGGTTCACCGCGTCAGCCGCCCTTCGAAGGAATCCTTGGTGGCGAGCGCGTCGCTCCCGGGCGCGCTCGAGCACGTCTTCCACACCATCATCTGCCCCAAGCAAGCACCGGGACCACGGATCAACTCTCCTCCACCGGGTAGGGGGCTGGGGGCTGGCGCCCTCGCGACGGCCGGGCGTGCCACGCCAGAAGCTCGGCCTGGAGCCAGCCCGTCTCCGGATGAAGGGCGCAGGGAACGCCTCAGCCAGTCGCAGTTTACGACCAGACGAGAAGCCCACGGCAGGCTGGCCATGCCACGAGAAGGCCCGCGAAGGAAGGTCGCGGGGAACGCAGGACCTCGGTGCACCTCGAGACGATTCGCCCCGCCGATCACCCTCACCACGAGGGCTGTGCTGCTCGGAGCACCTGAGGATGGCGGAAGGGGCGAAGCCAAGGGGGACGGTACCTCAGCCTCCTCCGAAAGCTCGGCCGGAAGGGTCCCGCGGAGCAAGGATCAGTAAAAGCGGCAAGAGGATCGGGAGCTGGAAAAGGAGAAGGCTTACTCATCAGTGGCGAAATACTTCCTACGCTTCAGCAGGCGACAAGGGTAATCGTCGCCCATGGCCTCCCTTTTCCTCTGGATGGCTTCAAAGTCCATGCGGAAGCGACCCAAGAGTTGAGCGCAGGGGTCAACCTGCAACGAAGGCGGAGCGTCAAGGCGATCCGTGTCAGGGGCGCCTGCCTGATGCGTGTTGCTGACCGCCTCGCCCAGAGAAGCAGCAGGAGCCTCAGGGACCTTAGCCGCAGGCGCTGAGGGTAGCTGCCCACCCTCCTCCGCCTCAGCGGCACGGGCCCCAGGAGCTGCTCCCTCATGAGCATCGCCCCACGTCGTCACCCCGCCGGGAGCCCCCTCGACCTCTGGTGCCTCATGCCTCCCTGCTCTGCCACTTGAGGAAGAGTCGCCTTGGCCGACGGGAAGGGCAGCCACCACCACTGGGTTTTCGCGAGGACCCCAAAAGCCGGCAGGGCGCAGCCCCCACTCGTCAAAGACAGGCATCTGGTTTACAAAATCGCCCCTGTTCGGGCAGAGGTACAGCAAGGCCCCTCCCTGCTGGATGTTGCCAGGGTTGGGGTCCCCAGTCAGGAGCAAGAGCGCTGTCCTCAGCACTTCAGGCATCAGGTCCTCTTCTTGGAGCCTCATACGATCGTCACGCCCGCTAAGGGCCCACATCCGGCGGGAGTGGCATTGGAGCGGAGCAACGCGGCGTAGCAGGAACTCCTTCACCACCTTGGGCGCTGTCACGCCGAGCGACCTCAAGAGCGCGAAGAGGCGCCAGACAAAGGCGAGCCGGGGGCTCTCAAGCGTCTCCTGGCCCCAGCCTGAATTGGAGACAACAGGCGAAATTGGCTCCGATAGCAGGGGGCTGGGTACCCCTACACCCACATACAGCCACCGCTCATGGAACCCAGCCGCGGACGGAGGAAGCTTGAAGTCAATCCCAGAGGCTGCAGTCTCAGACGCGGCAACAAAGCTCACGCACGCCGAGCATTGGGTGGGATCGACAAGGCGCAGAGAGAAGAAGTGGCACAACAAGGCAACCGAAGGATGGATGCCCATCATTGCCTCGCAAACAAAGGCGAAGACAGAAAGAAGGGTGACGGATTTAGGACTTAGATGCATCATGTGGATCTGATAGTGGGAAAGCACGGTATTGAAGAAATCAGAGAAGGGGGGAACCAGACCCGCCCACAGGGCATCGACAAAGTACTGGACCTCGGTGGCTATCCTGCCGATGGAAAAGTGGGACGCGGGCCAAGCCGTCGTCCTCCCGCATTCGTTGAAGACGGTGGCCAGAGCCGAGCTGACCTTCCCCAAGCTCTCGACGGGAGCCGCCAACGGCGGCGAGCAAGGCGGAGGCATGGGTTTCTTCCCTCTTTCCTTCTTCGTCGGAGCCATGGCGATGGGAAGGAGGGGGGAAGATTCGAGATTGGATTGAAAGCAGGAGCTGGAGTTCGAGAGGAGGAAGGACAGAGGACGCTCAAGCAACAGAAAGGGGAGCGGCTGTGTACGACTACGAGTCCGCCTAGCAGGGTGCAAAATAAGGGGGCGTGGGGGAACAGTGTCGCCCACGTCCAATCAACCGCCATGCTGCGCCCAAGGCCGCAGGCTATTAGGGCCCGCGGCGCTTCGCCCTTGCCCTTCCGCCTCGCTGCATGGCCAAGTCCGGGCGCGCCTTGGGCCCGGGGGCTACTGTCGGCGTTCTGGGAACGGTGGCCCCAGACTTGCCTGCCTGCGGCCCGCGGCGTGGCTCAAAAGGGGCCCAGCGCGGCCCATCTTCATCAACACAAGACCCAAGACCCTCGCGAGGGGCCAAGCCTCGCGGGGCAGACGACGCGGAGCTTCCTCAGGCGTGGCCTCATCAGGTTGGCTCACGAGGAGGCGGAGAGATCAAGGCGGGGTACCTCACGAGGTGCCCATGAAGCAAGCCATGACGACCGAGGGTGCCAGGCGGGCGCCGGCCCGCGCAGTGTCCTCCTTTCCTCTTTGGTGCAAAGGGGGCAAGCACAGGCGAGAGCATCAAGCAAAGGCACCCGTTTCGGTGCAACGAGACCAAGACCAGTCCAACGGTGGGGAGGAAGTCATTGTGGAGCCCAGGCCGACGTCACCACCAGAGCCTTTGGCAGGCGAGGACCAACTTTATTCAGGATAAGTGTACCAGATGTTCCCCTTCAAAATGGCTAATTGTTGGCGCCCTTCCCGCTCAATACTTGGGAAGAGGCCCAGGGCCATTGCCTATAAATAGGACTAGCCACTCACAGGGAGAGGCATCGGAAAACCTGGTAGTTGAGCATCACACTGAGAGAGAGAAGGGCAACTGAACTCCTCCAAGCAGTTCATCGCCCCAGCTAAGAACAGATCCTCGCGAGGCTGTTCTTCCTTGTATTGCTCATCATCATCATCCCAAGAGGCAATCCACCACGCCACAAACTAGAGTAGGGTATTACACCACAACGGTGGCCCGAACTAGTATAAACCTCGCGTCTCTTGTGATGTTCTTTCCATAGCTTAGATCTTTGCGAGGCGGAGGAGGATATGTAGGTAGAAGGCATAATCTCCGCACGCACCCCAGAGTTCGAACCTCAAGGGTCTGCCGGAACCCGAAATCCGACAACTGCAGATGATCTCTGAGCTCTAGGCACTCTGGCAAATGCATCAGTTGTTGTTTTGCCCTTCCTCTCCTGCATATCATCTGTAATTGCTCCACAGCAGTCTGAATCTCAGTTACTTTCACATCTAAGTCATAGAACTTTTGTTCCATGATTCTTTCCAAGCTCTCTTGGTTTCGAGTCAGGGTGGCCAGTCCTTTCTCAATGCTCAGAGTCGATGCTCTCAGATAACCGAGTTGCTCCTGCTTGTTCTTCAGAAAGTACTCAGATGCCTCCTCCCAAGTTGGCATCTTGGCAGCTTTCTCCATCTTTGCCTTCTCCTTCTTTGCTTGAGCTTGTGCTGATGATGGTTCATCCTCATTCATCACAACTTGATTGTCCTCAAAATCTGGATGGATGGGCAGGTGTTCCTTATCTAACAGGTATGTTCCTGTGCCCATCTTCGAGTTAATCAACTCCTGAATATGTGGGGCATATCCACAACTCCTCTTCTGATCAGCTGCTATCCTCTTGATGGTCTCAACTATGAGACTCATGACCTTGAACTTTTGTGGCACATCAAATATGTGTAGCAAGTTTATTGCATGGCCTCTGATCATTCTGTGATCACCTGACTTGGGCAAGAGAGTGTGCCTAAGGATCCAATTGATTGTAGGCAGCCCTGACAGCAAGTGTTTTACTGACCCAAACTGATGAGTCTCAAGATCTGCATCTGGAATTTCCTTGTACATGTTTGCCATAGAGTTGTGGTCCATCTTCTTCTTGGCATAGACATCCAAGTCATCTTCTTGCTCTTCCGGGGCATTGATCAACTGAGCCCATTCTGCAACTGTAGACTGGTATCTAGTGCCTTCAGACATCCATACTATCCTGCCATCTGGATAGAAGTGTGCTGTGGATTAGAATTGCATTATGAGCTCCTCATTCCACTTTGTGAGCTTCTGCCCAACAAAGTCTGCAACTCCACAAGCTCTGAAGCTGTCAAGCACTCCAGGATAGTGTTCTTCATTCTTCTTGATATACTCCCAGTCGACCCACCTCATATCACACACTATGGGTTTCTTGTCCAGCAGCACTGTCTCATAGAAGTCTTGCTATTCCTTTGTGTGGAACCTGTAGCATCACCCATCAACTTTTGTGCCTTAGGTGCTGGTCCAGCAACCTCTTCTTCCTCTTCTTCTTCCTCAGAATCTTTCCTCATGGAGGATTTGCCAAGAATTCTGGCAGTAGTGGTTCTGACTCTCTTTTTCTTTTTGTCTTGGCCACCAGCTTCCTCTTCTGACTCCATGGTAAACTTCATGGTTTCTCCAGTGGCAATCTTCCTAGTTTTGGAAGTGGGAACTCTCCTTGCAGGTGCCTTCTTATGCATACCTGGCTTTGTGGCTGTAGCTGAGCCATATTCCTTCTTGAGAACTTTCTTCTTTGAAGTGGCTTCCTCTTCCTCTACCACATAATCTTCATCCTCAGATTCTGAAGTTCTTCTCTTGCTTGCTCTAGTGGTAGCCTTTGGCAAGTTGCTTGGGGTGCTTCTGCTACCCTCATTTGAGCTGCTAGAGGGACTAGTGCCCTCACTCAAGTGAACCTGCTCCTCTGACTTGTTCTGGCAGTGACTTTGGTCAAACATGTTGCAAACACTGACTGCAGACCCTGTGAATAGATTGTAGATGAGATAGAGTGGATGAGCACCACAAAATGCAGAGATTTTTGCAAAAGAATGAGTCAAAAACTTAGTTTTAGTTTTCCACAGAAAGCATTTCGGATCAATCGATTTGCAAACTCGGTGATACCGAAGCAACTTTTGGAACCTAAACTGGTGAACTCGGTCAGACCGAGTCACAGTTCGGTGGCACCGAGACTGCTAGGGTTTCACAAAATCCTGAACTCGGTCGCACCGATTTGCAATTCTCGGTCAGACCAAGAACCACATGTGCAATGGCCTTGGCCGAATCGGTGGAACCGAGTTTTGCAACCCGGTGGGTCCGAGATGGTTTCGGCGGAAACCTAACCCTAAATTTTCGATTCAAATCTGATCTACGGAGTGTTTTGACTGGATAGAAGCGTTTCAATCATGGCAAGATTCATAATGAACACAATGTGCTAGGAATCGGACGAGGATAGCACTGTGATCGAGTCCATACCCTAGTTCGGCGATGAACTCGCTACGGCGGCAACGGCGGAGACGAAATCCGTTGATGGCGGCGGAGACCAGTGACAGGAGGCGGCTGGCGACGAGAAGGACGATTCGGAGACCCAGGAGGCAGAGCGAGCTATGCGCGGGCGAAGAGGTTTTGGAGAAATTTCCAAAATTTTGCCCGTGGGTATATATAGCCCGACCCTATGGGTGTGACCGAGTGGAACAACTCGGTGGCACCGAGACGCATAACTGTTGACAGTTACAGCAACTCGGTGTGACCGAAATGTTCAAATCGGTTGCACCGAGATGAAAACCTAGATCGACTTAGTGATCTCGGTATGACCGAAATGGAGGAATCTGTCGGCGTTCTGGGAACAGGGGTCCCCAGACTTGCCTGCCTGCGGCCTGCGGCGTGGCTCAAGGGGGCCCAGCACGGCCCAACTTCATCAACACAAGACCCAAGACCCTCGCGAGGGGCCAAGCCTCGCGGGGCGGATGACACAACTCTTCCTCAGGCACGGCCTCATCAGGCTGGCTCACGAGGAGGCGGAGAGATCAAGGTGGGGTACCTCCCGAGGTGCCCGTGAGGCAAGCCATGACGACCAAGGGCGCCAGGCGGGCGCCAGCCCGCGCAGTGTACTCCCTTTCCTCTTTGGTGCAAAGGGGGCAAGCGCAGGCGAGAGGATCGAGCAAAGGCATCCATTTCAGTGCAACGAGACCAAGACTAGTCCAACGGTGGGAAGGAGGTCATCGTGGAGCCCAGAACAGCGTCACCACAGAGCCTTTGGCAGGCGAGCACCAACTTTAGTCAGGATAAGTGTACCAAATGTTCCCCTTCGAATTGGCCAATTGTTGGCGCCCTTCCCGCTCAATATTTGGGAAGAGGCCTAGGGCCTTTGCCTATAAATAGGACTAGCCACCCCCAGGGTAGGAGGACGGATCCATCTAGCATCGAGCGATCAGGCCAGCAGAACTTAGAATCAGAGCGAGCAGAGAGAGAGAGAGAAGGGCGGCTGAACTCCTCCTAGTAGTTCGTCCCCCTAGCCAAGAACAGACCCTCGTGAGGTTGTTCTTCCCTGTATTGTTCTTCATCACCAGCCCAAGAGGCAATCCACCACACCACACTGGAGTAGGGTATTACACCACATCGGTGGCCCAAACCAGTATAAACTCTGTGTCTTTTGTGTTGTTCCCTTGGTAGTTTAGATCCTTGCGAGACGGAGAGGTAGAGGGCATAATCACCACGCACACCCCAGAGTTTGAACCTTAAGGGTCTGCCGGAACCCGAAATCTGACATTTGGCGCGCCAAGTAGGGGTGTGCCGGAATTTGTCTTCCACCGCTCTGCTCTCTGTCAACCGCCGCGTCCATGTCTGACGCTCGTCGGGCCCGTGCCGAGCGCCGGGCCGCCATCGCTTCCCGCGTCGCCCAGACGGCTCCCGTCGGTGGGCGTCCTCGTCGTTCCCCGTCGCCTGCCGTCAACACCGCCACCGGCCCGGCGGGGAACGAGCAGCAAGCATCGTCTCGGCACCCGTCCGTGCGGCAAGACGGCCGCACCGCTACTCCATCACTCGCACCAGCAGGCTCTTCGTCCCGCGCGCTCCGCGCACCCTTGGAGGCTCGAGCTGCGTTCATCGCAGCGAACGAGCTCCTGCGCTACCGTCCCATCGACGACGTCTACGAAGAGTGGCTCGACCGCGTCGCCAAGCTCGTCCGCGCCGCAGGGGGCTCTCCTGCGCCGTCTGCTCCGCTGCGCCGCACCACGCCATGCGCTAGCAATGAAGTTTCGGGGGCGTACCAGCCACCTCCTCTCCAAGAAGATGCCGTGGCTCCAAGGCGCGCGGCCCCTGGGCGGAATCCACTCCGTCAGGCGCCAGCCCAGCAAGAACGGAGCTGCCAAGAAGTCCCTCGACCGCAAGAGGCTGCCCGGGCGCTTCCTACTCCGGCTCGCCGTGACCCTGCTCCGGCTCCGGCACGTCAAGACTCCGCACTGCTCCCAGCCGCAGCGCATGGGGACCCGCAAGGCCAAGCTCCCCCTCAACCGAAGCCTCCCTTGGCCACCACAGGCTGCCGCGCCTACACCACCGAGCTGCGCAGCGTCGCCTGGCCCGGCAAGTTCAAGCCGGACCTGCCTCCTCGCTACGACGGCACGACCGACCCTGCAGAGTTCCTCCGGCTCTATGAGCTGGGCATCGAAGCTGCCAGTGGAGATGAAAAGGTCATGGCGAACTGGTTCCCCATGGCACTCAAGGAGGGAGCTCGCACCTGGCTCCTGAACCTGGCCCCAGGCACGATCTCTTCCTGGGACTAGATGCGCACCCGCTTCATCGCCAACTTCCAAGGTACTCGTGACCGGCCGCCTGCCGTGAGCGACATGCGCCGCATCAAGCAACAACCCGGAGAGACCCTGCAAAAGTACATCCAGCGCTTCAACAGCGCACGCCTCAAGATCCCCAGGGTGTCCGAGGAAGCCATCATCTCGGCCTTCTCCGATGGCGTGCGTGACGTCAAGATGAAGGAGGAGCTGGCGATGCATGAAGACCTATGCACCTCCCTGGAGCTGTTCAACTTGGCGACCAAGTGCGCCAGGGCTGAGGAGGGGCGTCTCTCCCTCCTCGAGCTGCCTGCCGCAGACCCAGAAGAGAACAAACCCAAGGCCATGGACGTGAAGCGCAAGGGGGTTGCCGTGCTCGCGGCAGAACCGGACACCAAGCGGGGCAAGGATCTGCCTGAATCCTCCAGGGGCAGCCGATACTGTGTGTATCACAACCTCCACACCCACAACACCAACGAATGTCAAGAACTCCGCACCGTGGGAGAAGGAAGGATCGGCCGTCGCCCTGACCGTGCTGACCGGGGCTACGGCCGAGGAGGAGGAAGGAACCCAGGACGCTGGGAAGACCGCGGCCCGCGCCAAGGGTGGAGCGATCAACCTCGCGAGGACCGCTGGCGAGACATGCCTCTTGAGGGGGACTGGCGGGATCAGCCTCGTGAGGATCTCCTGCAGGGCAACGCAGGCCTCCCTCCACTGCCGCCTCTGCCAAGAAGGAACGAGGACCATCACCAGGACGAGGGGGCTGGGGGCTTCCAGGAGCCACGCACAATCGCCTGCATCCTGGGCGGAGCTCAAGCCCCAGCCTCCCAACGCATCTTCAAGCAGTTTGCCCGCGAAGTGAATGCAGTCCTCCCCAGGCTCGAAGCTACACACCCTCTCAAGTGGTCGGCGTGCGCCATCACGTTCAGCTCAGCGGATCAGCTCAAGTGCTCGGCCACAGCCAGGGTCCTCCCGATGCTTTGCCCCCCAATCATCAGCAACGTACTGGTCACCAGGACCCTCATCGATGGTGGAGTAGGGCTCAACGTCCTGTCCATGGAGACATTCAACAATCTTCAAGTGCCCTACGACCAGCTTCAGCCGACCAGGCCCTTCTCCGGAGTCACCGACGGTTCCACGATCCCGATCGGGCAGGTCCGCCTCCCTGTCACCTTTGGATCCCGCAGCAACTACCGCACCGAGCTCATCGACTTCGACGTTGCTCACATCCGCCTGCCGTACAACGCCATCCTCGGGTACCCAGCGCTGACCAAGTTCATGGCCATGACTCATCATGGTTACAACATCCTCCAGATGCCAGGAAGTGGCAGAGTCATCACGGTGCCGTGTGAAGAAAAGGATGCAGTGTGTTCCCTGGAGCGAGCCTTCCAGGCCGCGTCACTAGAAGACCCAGATCGTGGAAGCAGGAGGCTTCCCGAGATCACCCCCAAGAATAAGAAGACATCGTCAGGCTTAGCCCCTCAGGAGACAAGCCCCTCAGGGCCCGCGTCTGCCCAAGGGGACCCTCCGTCCATCGCATAGGAAAGTGTGCCCGGTGCCCTCCTCAAGCAGGGCTCGGGGGCTCTCACCTGGAGGGCCACCGACCTGGCCAGGGTCACGAGGGAGGCGCTTGGGCACCACGTGGAGGCGTGCCTCGAAGCACGTTTTCCTCGAGAAGGAGCGGGGCAAGGAAGGTCAGACCAGCAAGAGTTCGTTAACAACGCCGTTTAAGAACTACATGAGTCAAGAGTCATGAGAGGTTGCCGCCGTCTACCAGCTATGGCTCCCCATCCAGGCGAGGATGGTGGGCTGCGCGTCTGCATCGACGTACCAGGGCTCAATCGGGTCGCCACGATAGAGCGCCTCTGGGCCTCGCAAGTGGGGTGTTGCGGAGGCCCACCCCACAGCTATGTTCGCATGCCTTACGGCTTGCCGAGCGTGGCTGCTGCATACCAGCGCCTCATGAGGGGCATCATGGAGACTCAGGAAGACAGGCGTTCCGCGGTCCTGGCGGAGACGGAGACGATTCGCGAGGAGCCACCTGCACCTCCGGAGCCTCCTTAGGCCCCTGGGCCTGGGGGCTCGTGAGGATCGGCTTCCGCAACCCACCGAGTCTGCTGCACCAACACCACTTCATCCTCGGCCTCTTCAGGTGATGTCCTTCAAGCTTCATTTCCAGCTGGGAATGCCCTCCCAGGGCTGCTTCATTCCCAGGCCGCGTGGGTCCGTCCTTGCGGCCTGTATCCCTTTCTTATTTTTCGGTCATTAGCTTGCTTTGTTGGGGGCGCCCCTCGGGCTGCATCATCCCCAAGCCGCTCGGGCCAGGCCCAGTGGCGTGTATCTCCCTTGCGTTTATTTCCAGCTATGCTTTCGCCTATCATGCTTGATTACTTGATGCCTACCCACGGCACCTCTTCTTCTCCATGTCGACCACTTGCACGTTAAAGGGGGGGGTACCTGAGCATCGCGACTCAAGGCTCTTACTGGCTCTCCAGCCCTCACCCTCTGGCCTTGTCCATGGCATCGCGACCTGGCATACCAGCGACGGCTGAGACAAGCTCGAGGGCCGGGACCCGAGGACGTAGAGTGCAGGCATCTAACCCAATTTGCAGGAACAAGTCTCAAGATACGGCCCAGTGCCAGGCGCAACCCGCCTAGAGGTAGGGCCCCGTGAGTCCCGCGTTGGCTCATGGGCGCCCAGGTACACCTCACCTGCGCCAACCAGAGCAACTAGCGACCGACTAATAGCTGCCATCGCAGCCCCTTTTTCCTTCTATGATGAGCTTGTAGGACCTCCTGAGGGAGTTGCGCCGGCCGAGGCCTTCACGGAGTTCCCTTCACCCTCGACCGCGCGAACTTCTTGCACGTTAAAGGGGGGTGCCTGAGCATCGCGACTCAGGGCTCCTACTGGCTCTCCAGCCCTGACCCTCTGGCCTTGACCACGGCATCGCGACCTGGCATACCAGCGACGGCTGAGACCAGCTCGAGGGCCGGGACCCGAGGACATAGAGTAGAAAGGGGAGCAAAGGAGAGGTAGAAGGGGAACGCGAGGACCTCGCCGTGCAACTCCGATTCCCGCTGCCGAGCAGACCCGTCGTCACACAGGAGTAACCCCTGATTAACAAGATAAGTCACCGCACGACAACCTCGGTTACCGTGGCACTATCCCCGCACCTAACGCAACTCCGTACTAGCAATGTCGCTCCCCTTTCTCACCGAGCGATGGCTGCTTGGGTGCCAAAGGGGACCTCCTGAGCATCGCGACTCAGGTGCTCTTACCGGACCCCGGGTCGCTCACCTCCTGGCCTTGACCACGGCATCGCGAACTGGCATACCAGCGACGGCTGACGCCGCCTTGGGACTGGGACCAGTCGACGCAGAGCACCAAGCCCTTGCAAGGTTCGAAAGGGAGAACTAAGCTACGACGGGATTGACGACTCGCACAGTTCCATAGCAAAAGTCATATATTGACAAAAGGATCACAAACACCTTACGAGCCCCCATTGGGCGCAGTATAATTCCTTGCAGGAAACAGGTCCTGAGGGACACTAACTACACGTGCCCCAGCAAAAGACGCCATCATCAACAGTGGGCCATCGGGCACCGGCGCCAGCCCCATCCAGATCAGAGTCAGCGACGGTCGAGTGAGCCCGCCCTGCTCCGGGAGCGGCGCTGGCTCGCGGGCTCGTAGCTGTCATCGCTCGTCTCCGGAGTCGTGAAGGCCTCGCTAGGATCGCTGGATCCTCCGGCGCTCCCGTCGCTTGTGGAGCTGTCCAGGGGGTGGTCGTCGGGCCTAGCTGTCGCCATAGCAAGGTCCTGGCCGCCTCCCCCGGGGCAGCACTCCAGCCGACGCCCGTTCACGTCGAAGACCTTGAAGAACATCACCGAAGCACCATCGTACTCTAGGTGGATCGTGAGGGCGCCCCTTGCTCTGCAACCCTTAGAGATCTCGCCCCAGACGCGAGTCATGAAGATCTCACCCGAGGCAAGGACCGTGACTTCAGCGTCGGTCGCGGGGTTGCTGCAGTCGGCGTGCTACAGCCATAACTCTAGGAGTCTTCCCTGCGAGAATATGGTGGCAAAGAAGGGAGGAAAGCGAATCCAAGTTCGTGGAGGCATGGCAGCGTGGAGCACGAGCTCGCGGGAGGAGCCCTCGGCGTGGACTCCAGGAGGAACGACCAACACCTTCGTGACCCTCCGGCGCCGGCGACGGCGCTGGCTGAGGGGATCGGCATCTCCTCTTCCAAGGCCCTCGGCATGGGCATACAAGGGAAGCGGGAACCCCGGCGGAGGCCGCTCGTACCAAGGCCTCAGCACCGCCAGGCGGTCTTCCTCGTCTCGGTTGCGCAAGGTAGGCCGCTTCTTCGGCGGGAGCGGGTCTGGTTCCTCTCGAGGAGCTTTTCCCTTCTCCGCTACAGAGAACCGGCGAATCGGAGCCATCACGCCAAGGTGGAGCAAGAATCCAGGCGAAGGAGAAAGCAAGGAGAGATGGACTGGAAGGGCATGCGCAGTGCCGTACTTACAGCCGGCGGAGGCCAACCGTCGGCCTCAACGATCACAGGTAATCATGACACGATTTGCATGCAGGGACTTGTCCAATCCGTGCGATCGTCAAGGCGTCATGGGGAAGCGGAGGCGCCCACGTCCAATCAACCGCCACGCGGCGCCCAAGGCCGCAGGCTGTTAGGGCCCGCGGCGCTTCGCCCTTGCCCTTTCGCCTCTCGGCACGGCCAAGTCCGGGCGCGCCTTGGGCCCGGGGGCTACTGTCGGCCTTCTGGGAACGGGGGTCCCCAGACATGCCTGCCTGCGGCCTGCGGCGTGGCTCAAGGGGGCCTAGCACGGCCCAACTTCATCAACACAAGACCCAAGACCCTCGCGAGGGGCCAAGCCTCGCGTGGTGGACGACACAGCTCTTCCTCAGGCACGGCCTCATCAGGCTGGCTCACGAGGAGGCGGAGAGATCAAGGCGGGGTACCTCGCGAGGTGCCCGTGACGCAAGCCATGACGACCAAGGGCGCCAGGCGGGCGCCAGCCCGCGCAGTGTACTCCCTTTCCTCTTTGGTGCAAAGGGGGCAAGCGCAGGCGAGAGGATCAAGCAAAGGCATCCATACGGTGCAACGAGACCAAGACCAGTCCAATGGTGGGAAGGAGATCGTCGTGGAGCCTAGAACGGCGTCACCACAGAGCCTTTGGCAGGCGAGGACCCACTTTAGTCTGGATAAGTGTACCAGATGTTCCCCTTCGAATTGGCCAATTGTTGGCACCCTTCCCGCTCAATATTTGGGAAGAGGCCCAGGGCCTTTGCCTATAAATAGGACTAGCCACCCCCAGGGTAGGAGGACGGATCCATCAAGCATCGAGCGATCAGGCGAGTAGAACTTAGAATCAGAGCGAGGAGAGATAGAGAGAGAGAGAGAGAGAGAGAGAGAAGGGCGGCTGAACTCCTCCTAGTAGTTCGTCCCCCTAGCCAAGAACAGACCCTCGCGAGGCTGTTCTTCCCTGTATTGTTCTTCATCACCAACCCAAGAGGCAATCCACCACACCACACTAGAGTAGGCTATTACACCACATCGGTGGCCCGAACCAGTATAAACTCTGTGTCTTTTGTGTTGTTCCCTTGGTAGTTTAGATCCTTGCGAGACGGAGAGGTAGAGGGCATAATCTCCGCGCACACCCGAGAGTTTGAACCTTAAGGGTCTGCCGGAACCCGAAATCCGACAGAATCGGTCAGACCGAAATGCACAAAGAAGTTTTGGAAGTTTAAGTCTATGACAAATCGGGGACTCCGAGTGCTCCTCACACAGAGTGGTTTGAATCTGACTTGATCAAATTTTGTGATGTAGCATGATTGAGTTTGAGACGAATAAAGCATAGATAGCTAGAGAGGGTTCTTAGGAATTCTTGTCCATCCACTTGGAAAAAGAAAAGAAAACCAATCAATCAAAACAACAAGTGGATGTCCTCGAATGAGTAAAATATGCAATCAACATGCTCACACAATAAAATGGCAATTAAAGTATGTGGCAAAGCATGCACAACCAATTCTAGCATCTATCAAGCAATTGGCGATGACTAGGTCATCTATATATGAGTATATTGACTTAGGAGTCAAATGAGAACATTTGATCATAGGTAATACTCATCGTTTAGGCACAAGTGGGGTTACCACTTTTACATAAAGCTTTGTTGTGTTCACACCATTAGAGTTGCTTTTGCTCAATTCTTAGAGTAAAGCTCCCCCTAGATGTGAAATCCCCCCTACGAGGGATGAACTAACCTTGGGTTTTGTCGATAATGACTTCATGTAGATGTTGAAGATGTGGATGCTCAATGTTGATGTAGTTCATTTGGAGCACTCCATTGGAGTGAGTTGCACTTTCAATACCTACACGGGTTAGTCCCACAAGGAACAAACAAGGATATCCATAGACATAGAATGATGCACATACAAGATGATGTCTTATGAAAGCTTTTAGGTTACCTTGCCCCTTGTCTTACCAACAAGAGGGTTTGTGACTCCTTGAACTAGTGCAAGATGTGGAAGTTGATTGCACTTGTTCTTGCCAAGATGATAAGAGTGAAGTATGTTGGCGGAGTCACCCTCAAGAACTCTCTAGTTCTTCTTCTTCTGGATCCACACCATCTTGATGGGAATCCTTGGTGTTGTAATTGTACTTGATGAAGTGGAACTTGAAGTAGTCTTGGGAACCCACTTGACTAAGGTCTTGGGAGCTTCTTCAAATGCATCAATTTCCTCTTGAAGTTTGTCCTTGCCTTTTTGCTTGTAGTCTTGTGGTGGAAGATCATCTTGAGCTTGTGTACCTTTGAAAGAAGTTGGATCATACTTCTCTTGTTGGGGAACAAACTTCGTCTTGGGGTATTGATCTTCTTCCCACTCAACTCCATTGGCATTGAACTTTCATTCAAAACCAACACCTTGATTCTTCCAGTGTCTTCCTTGCTTGCGCACAATTTCCTCGAATTGCTTACTCCCGGCAAGGCTCTTGTAAACACCTTTTTCTATAATTCCCTTCAATAAACCATTTTCTCAAGTGTAACTTGGCTAAGAGAATCATTAGTGGAATCAAGAGAACTATTAGAAGCAACAATATTGGATTTAGCATGATCATTGTTACTACTAGAGGAAGAATCTTTCTTGTTCTTGTTACTAGACTTGACTTGAGGCATGTAAGTGGATAAGAGTAAACGCTTGGCAATGTAAGAAGAACTTTTCTTACGAAGATCATCATTGATTTCTTTTAAGAACTCATGCTCTTGCTCAAGATTGAGCTTTTCAAAGCGTAATTTCTCATGAGTCCTTAAAAGTTCTCGATGATCTTCTAAGATAGTTTCATGAGCTAACTTAAGAGTGTTTAGTTCTTTAGTTAGAGACTCAATCTTCTCCTTATCATTGTCATTCGTTTTACCATATTAATTGATGTTTCATCATAGTATTCATCACTAGAGTTGTCAACAAGTAAATCATCATCACCTAACAAGTCATCCTCATCACTATTGAAATCAACATACTCGGGGTGTGATGCCTTTGGGCCTTTGGCCATGAAGCATGTTCCAACTCCTTCATTTGGTGAGTCAAATATGTCATAGGAGTTGGTTGTCACAAGTGCTAGACCGGCAACACCTTCATCTTGAGTATATTCGGAATCAGAGTGATAGCTTCTCTCGGAGTGGTTGTCGGAGTCGGAGCCAGATACCCATTCACCAACATGAGCTTGATGTCTTCGTTTTGTGTAGCTCCTTGATGACTTGTCCTTTCTTTCCGAATCATTGCTTCTCCGTGAGTGTCTTTGTTTATAACGATCATCTCTACTCCTTCTTTCTCTAGATGGTGATTCTTCTCTTCTACTTCTTCTCTTGGGAGAATCTTCTCTTCTGTTGTAGGGAGCCGTACACTCATTGGAATAGTGTCCGGGCCTTCCACAATTATAGTAGTTTCGCTCTCGACTAGAAGATCTTTTGTCATTGTAGGACCTTGACTTGGAGCTTCTATCTTTGCTTCTACTCTTGTAGAACTTGTTGAAGTTCTTCACCATTAAGCTTAATTCTTCATTGAAGGTTTGTTTCTCACTTGATGATGTGGGGGCTTCACATGAGGCTTTGTAAGCACCACTTGACTTGTTGTGAAGTTCCTCTTTATCCTTGAGTGACATCTCATGAGCAACAATTCTTCCGATGACTTCCGTTGGCTTGAGATCTTTGTAGTTGGGCATCATTTGGATCAATGTGCACACGGTATCATATTTTCCCTCCAAGGCTCTTAGGATCTTCTTGATGATGAATCTATCGGTCATTTCTTCACTTCCTAAGCCGGCAGTCTCATTTGTGATAAGAGCAAGCCTAGAGTACATTTCAGCGACACCTTCACCATCCTTCATTTTGAACTTGTCAAGTTGACTTTGAAGCACATCCAATTTGGATTCCTTGACGGAGTCGGTACCTTCGTGCATATCAATCAAAGTATCCCAAATTTCCTTTGCATTCTCAAGACGGCTGATTTTGTTGAATTCTTCGGGGCACAATCCGTTGAAGAGGATATCACAAGCTTGAGCGTTGTATTGCAGCATCTTCAACTCTTCCGCGGTAGATTCATGGTTTGGTTCTTTCCCATCAAAGAATTCACCTTGCAAACCAATACACACAATAGCCCAAACGGCGGGGTTATGTCCAAGAATATGCATTTTCATCTTATGCTTCCAACTAGCAAAATTAGTTCTATCAAAGTAAGGACCTCTATGGTGATAATTTCCCTCGCTAGACGCTATACTCTCCTAGGTTGTGAAACTAAGGCTATGACCACCAAAAGCTATGGAAATCAAAGCAAATGGAGACCAAAGCTCTGATACCACTTGTAAGATCGGAAGTATGTCTAGAGGGGGGGGGGTGATTAGACTACTTGACCAAATAAAAATCTAGCCTTTTCCCAATTTTAGTTCTTGGCAGATTTTAGATATCTTAGCACAAGTCAAGCAATCTCAACACAATTCAAGCAAGCATGAAAAAGAGTATATGAGCAGCGGAAAGTAAAGCATGCAACTTGCAAGAATGTAAAGGGAAGGATTTGGAGGATTCAAACGCAATTGGAGACACGGATGTTTTTGGTGTGGTTCCAATAGGTGGTGCTATCGTACATCCACGTTGATGGAGACTTCAACCCACGAAGGGTAATGGTTGCGAGTCCACGGAGGGATCCACCCACGAAGGGTCCACGAAGAAGCAACCTTGTCTATTCCATCACGGCCATCGCCCACGAAGGACTTGCCTCACTAGCGGTAGATCTTCATGAAGTAGGCGATCTCCTGTAACATCCCAAAATTCTAAATTTTGGAATGTTATAATAAATAGATAGATTTGATTGATTGTTTGATTGATTGTCTGAAAGTGAGTGAATTCGAAACTTTTTGAAAGTTAAATGAGAGGGAATAAAAGGACTTTCCCAAACTTTCATCTTGCTTTTATGATCTCCGTGAATTCAAATTCTTTTCAAATACAAAACCCTTGAGCGAAGATGACATGACTTCTTCCATTTAAATAAATGAAAAGGGTGTTTGAAAAATATTTGAATTCCATTTGGAAATATTTTCCAATTCAGAAACTTTATGCAACTCAATGATTTTCACGAGAGAAGATAAAATGACTTCTTCAAATTATGAAATATGAGTTGGGAGTTTCAAAGAATTAAATCCAAAGTTCTTTTGAATTTATTTTCAATTTGGAGTTATTTGAATTTTATTCAAATTATTTTTCTCCAAAAATAAAATGTATGGAAATTAGGGTAACATGATTCCCTACAACAGAAAATTGGAGAGAAATAAATTTGAATTAATTTTCGTATTTTATAAAAGATTTTTATTGGATTTTAATAGGGCAGTAGCACTGTTTGAATTATTTGCATTTGTGTGGATTTTATTTAATTCTAGAAAAATGTCCACGTTGTCGAAAATCTTTTTTTGAAATTTGTTATATATTATATGACTATATAATATTTTCATTTAGTTGTATTTATTATTTTTATTTTCTGGAAAATGTTATTAAAAAAAACTTCCCTCCGCCGAACTGGGCCGGCCCAGCTCCTGCCAGGCCAAGGCCCAGCTCAGCGCGCCGCCTCGCTCCCGTCCCTGACCGGGACTCCGCACGAGTCCGCCGTCGCGCCGACATGGACGCCGTGCCGCCCCGGCCTTCTCCTACCCCTTCCCCAAGCCGCGCCCCCCTCCCTACCTATAAAGGGCGCCGCCCCGGGCCCCGTCTCTCCTCTCCTCACCGCGCCGCCGCAGATCGATGCCACCGCCGCCACCGCATCTCACCGCCGCCGCCGCACGCCTCAGCCGGAGCCACCACCACCGCCACCTACGACTCCGCCGCCCTGCGCCGCGCTCGCCGCCGTCTCCGCCCATCGCCGTCGACCCTGGAGCCGTCGTCGATCCAAGTCACCGCCTCGCCCCGCTCGCCGGGGAACGCCGCCGGCGTCGCCGTTGGTTTTTCTCGCCGCCGTCCGAATCCGCGAGAACCGGTATAAAACCGCTTGGTTTTCTACGGTTTTTATTGTTTTTAAAAAACCCTAGTTTTTTTATAAAACTGGTTTTCGTTTAGGTTTATTTATTTAGAGAACGTTCGCTAGTTAGGTTTAGAAAACGAGCGTTCATTATTTTAGTCTTTTCTTTTTCTGTTAGTTTTAGTCAGGGACCTATCCGTAATTAGTTTCTTTACAGTTTAGCCCCTAGTTTTCAAACGGCTACAATTTTTTGCTCGTTAGTCGGAATTCAACGAAACCAACACCCACGTCTTCGTTATGATCTCCTCTATCCAGTAAAACAACTTAAACATGTTTTTGAAAGTTTTAAAATTTAAATTAGACCAGATTTGAATTCAAACTTCGTTTGATCGTAACTTGAGTTTTGTAGCTCCGTTTGAGTTGATTCTTTTTGCAAATTAAAGCTCTTGACCTAAACTTTCTGATAAGGCCAAATTCACATAATTTTGGTACTGTTAGAAATTGTTTTATGTTGCAAGAGATATTTGCTCGGTTTTGATGTTTTCCAAATTGTCTTCTTCGATCTTTCGGATCTTTTGAGTGAGTGCTTATGTGTGGTTACTATTGCTTGCTTACGATAGATTGACCGGAGTGTGACGAGTAGATCTATCAGGAGTTTTGAGTGCGAATCATCTACATCAACATTGCAGGCAAGTTCACACTTTGATCATAACCCTTTTCATACCCAATTTTTATTGCATTAGATCAATCCTCAAACATTGCATGATTAGGATCCAATTAAATTGTGGGATGGGAAGTAGATGAGGTAGTACCTATTACCTGTTTTATTATCAAAACCTTGGGAGTTACTATTACATTATGCTTATATTGCCATGGTATGCTCGTAGACGTGGATTGGGTTTGAGTGTATTCAATGACTGATGTGAGATTGTTTACTTAATGGTTCAACTTAAGGTGGCAACTTTAATACACATATGGGTGGATTGCTAGGGACACCCTGGGGATATACCAGTGGACTTGCCCGGACACTTGGGGATGTACCAGTGTTGTCCTAGGATATCCCGGGGATATACCGTGTGATCATCCTATGGTCCGCCACCCAGGCTCAAAGGGATCATGAGATTATTCATACTAGAAACTTCCGTGTGCAGCCACAAGCCATTATGGGCTCTGGCATAGCTGACTAAGTCGTGCGAACTCTTATAGTGGTAGACTAGCAGATGTAGGGGATGTAGGTTGGTACGGTCTATCACACCGTAAGGTGCTAGCGCTTCTGAAAGACTATGTCTCGGTCATCCGTTTCTCAAACACCATGTAGTGCGAGAAATCCAACGGAGGCGATCGAGTCTTGTGGGAAAAGTGCGCAAACCTCTCCATAGTGTACAAACTAATCATGATTAGCCGTGTCCCCGGTTATGGACGTCTTGAGTATCTAGTTCTTGGATTATCCTGTTGATCTCATCACGTTACTTAAATAATTTTTGTTGGGTTTTAATGATTATTTTTAATTGGGATTGAGAATGCTGTCAACCATTCTCAATGTTTAACAACCACCATGATAGTTAAATAAAATTTATTCCTTTGCAGTAGGGAAAAATTGGCTTTTCACAAAAACCATATAACCATAGAGCTTCTCCACCAGCCATATATGCATGTAGTGATAGCCATTGTTCATCATTTTCTCTATGGTGTGAATTTGCCAGTACATTCAATGTACTGACCCGTTTCAGGCTGCAACGTCTCATGTTGCAGGTTTCTTATGATGAGTAAGTGATACGTTAGGGTTACGATTTCTACACTCAACTTTGCCGTTGGTGTTGATGGGAATCCACAACCTTGTTGCTTCTGCTATATGCATTGAGGTAATAGTAGTTACATTACTTTATACATGTGATTTACCTTTGTTATAAATCCTTCGAGTACTGTGTGTGTCAGCATACCGATCCAGGGATGACACTTAAGCACAGAGACTTGATCCATTCGGGTCGGGTCGCTACATCTCCTTTCCCTTACAAACTCCTTGGTTCAACTCCACAATCTCGTCGGAGGCTCCCAAGTGACACCTAGCCAATCTAGGAGACACCACTCTCCAAGAAGTAACAAATGGTGTGTTGATGATGAACTCCTTGCTCTTGTGCTTCAAATGATAGTCTCCCCGACACTCAACTCCCTCTCACAGGATTTGGATTTGGTGGAAAGAAGATTTGAATGGAAAGCAACTTGGGGAAGGCTAGAGATCAAGATTCATATGGTTGGAATGGAATATCTTGAGCTCAATACAAGTGTAGGTGGTTCTCTCTCAGAACATGTGTATTGGAAGTGTAGATGTGTTCTGATGGCTCTCTCCACGAATGAAGAGTGGGTGGAGGGGTATATATAGCCTCCACACCAAATCTAACCGTTACACACAATTTGCCAAACTCGGTGGGACCGAATGGTTAAACTCGGTCGGACCGATTCAGCAAACCTAGTGCCCGTTAGGATTTTCGGTGAGACTGAGATGCAACTCGGTAGGACCGATATGGTTAGGGTTAGGGCATAACGTAATCTCGGTGTGACCGATTACACAAACTCGATGGGACCGATTTTGGTAATAAGCTAACCAGAGAGTTGGTCAGGTAAACTCGGTGGGACCGATTCGCTCATTTCGGTGAGACCGAAATGTTAAAAAAGGGAGACAGAGAGTTTACATTGCAATCTCGGTGGGACCGATCGCTCACTTCGGTTAGACCGAAACGTTACAAGGGAAACAGAGAGATTGCAATCCCATCTCGGTGAGACCGAGATCCCTATCGGTGAAACCGATTTGGCTAGGGTTTGTGGCAGTGGCTATGACATTTGAAACTCGGTGGCGCCGGATAGGAAGAATCGGTGGGGCCGAGTTTGACTTTTGGTTTTGGTCATATGTGGATGTGGGAATGTAGTTGAGGGTTTTGGAGCATATCACTAAGCACATGAAGCAAAGGGCTCATTAAGCAACACCTCATCCCTCCTTGATAGTATTGGCTTTTCCTATAGACTCAATGTGATCTTGAATCACTAAAATATAAAATGTAGAGTCTTGATCTTGAAGCTTGAGCCAATCCTTTGTCCTTAGAATTTTGAGGGATCCACTTTCCTCATCCATGCCATGCCATTCATTGAGCTTTTCCTGAAATATTAATCTTGGAATAATGTTAGCTCAATGAGCTATATGTTGTTAGGAATTACCAGAACCACCTAGGGATAGTTGCACTTTTAATCTCCCCCTTTTTGGTAATTGATGACAACATATAGATCAAAGCTTCGACAAATGATAATAAGAGTGAAAAAATATCGTCGCTTTGAGAAGTATGTGATAAGCAAGAGCTCCCCCTAAATTTGTGCATATCTTAAGATTTGCTTTGGACTGCAAATGCACAATGAGTTAGGATCATGGGTTACTCTTCCATGTCACATACATCTTGGTGGAGCGCTCAAAATGATAAGAATAAAATACATGCACTCATCACCAAGCAAAGTGAGTGATCATATAAGGATAAGTAAGATAATATCATCCAACAAGCATAAGTGTAGCTTATGATCAAACACATGATCATCAATGTCTCATAGATAAAAGCATAGTATCTCAAGCACTTAAAACGAACGTTCGGACGAACGTCCGCTAACTAGAAGAACCGGAAAAAAACCGGTGAACCGAAAAAAATGAATCTAGGGTTCCTAAAAAACCGAACGGTTTTAAAAAAAAACCGGCGTCTCGGATCCGATGTGCAACCTCCGGCGAGGGGCTCTGGCGAGGCGGGGTCAGGCGGCGGGGCAGCGGCTCTGAAGGAAATATGCCCTAGAGGCAATAATAAAGTTATTATTTATTTCCTTATATCATGATAAATGTTTATTATTCATGCTAGAATTGTATTAACTGGAAACATAATACATGTGTGAATACATACACAAACAGAGTGTCACTAGTATGCCTCTACTTGACTAGCTCATTAATCAAAGATGGTTATGTTTCCTAACCATGAACAAAGAGTTGTTATTTAATTAACGAGGTCACATCATTAGTTGAATGATCTGATTGACATGACCCATTCCATTAGCTTAGCACCCGATCATTTAGTATGTTGCTATTGCTTTTATCCATGACTTATACATGTTCCTTTAACTATGAGATTATGCAACTCACGTTTACCATAGGAACACTTTGTGTGCTACCAAACGTCACAACGTAACTGGGTGATTATAAAGGTGCTCTACAGGTGTCTCCGAAGGTACATGTTGGGTTGGCGTATTTCGAGATTAGGATTTGTCACTCCGATTGTCGGAGAGGTATCTCTGGGCCCTCTCGGTAATGCACATCACATAAGCCTTGCAAGCATTGCAACTAATGTGTTAGTTGTGAGATGATGTATTACGGAACGAGTAAAGAGACTTGCCGGTAACGAGATTGAACTAGGTATTGGATACCGACGATCGAATCTCGGGCAAGTAACATACCGATGACAAAGGGAACGACGTATGTTGTTATGCGGTCTGACCGATAAAGATCTTCGTAGAATATGTAGGAGCCAATATGAGCATCCAGGTCCCGCTATTGGTTATTGACCGGAGACGTGTCTCGGTCATGTCTACATTGTTCTCGAACCGTAGGGTCCGCACGCTTAAGGTTTCGATGACAGTTATATTATGAGTTTATGATTTTTGATGTACCGAAGGAGTTCGGAGTCCCGTATGAGATCGGGGACATGACGAGGAGTCTCGAAATGGTCGAGACGTAAAGATCGATATATTGGACGACTATATTCGGACATCGGAAAGGTTCTGAGTGATTCGGGTATTTTCGGGAGTATCGGGGAGTTACGGGATTATGGGAGAAGTAATGGGCCTTGATGGGCTTTAGTGGGAAGAGGAAAAGGCTGCTGCGCCCCCCCTCCCCTCTAGTCCGAATTGGACTAGGGAAAAGGGGGCCGGCCACCTTTCCTACTCCTCCTATTCCTTCTCCCTTCCTCCCCTCTTGGTGGACTCCTACTAGGACTTGGAGACCTAGTAGGACTCCACACCCTGGCGCGCCAATCCCTAGGCCGGCCACCCCCTCCCTTGCTCCTTTATATACGGGGGCAGGGGGCACCCCATGACAAACAAGTTGATCTACGGATCGTTCCTTAGCCGTGTGCGGTGCCCCCTTCCACCAAATTCCACCTCGATCATATCGTTGCAGTGCTTAGGCGAAGCCCTGCGCCGGTAACACATCAAGATCGTCACCATGCCGTCGTGCTGACAGAACTCTTCCTCGACGCTTTGCTGGATCGGAGCCCGGGGATCGTCATCGAGCTGAACGTGTGCCAAGAACTCGGAGGTGCCGGAGTAACGGTGCTGTGATCGGTTGGATCGCGAGGAGAACATACGACTACTTCCTCTACGTTGTGTCAACGCTTCCGCTTCGGTCTACGAGGGTACGTAGACAACACTCTCCCCTCTCGTTGCTATGCATCACCATGATCTTGCGTGTGCGTAGGAAATTTTTTGAAATTACTACGTTCCCCAACAGTGGCATCCGAGCCTAGGTTTTTATGGTTTGATGTTATTTGCACGAGTAGAACACAAGTGAGTTGTGGACGATACAAGTCATACTGCCTACCAGCATGTCATACTTTGGTTCAGCGGTAGTGTTGGACAAGATGATCCGGACCAACCTTACGCGTACTCTTACGCGAGACCGGTTCCCTCGACGTGCTTTGCACATAGATGGCTTGCGGAAGACTGTCTCTCCAACTTTAGTTGAACCGAGTGTGACTACGCCCGGTCCTTGAGAAGGTTAAAACGGAGTCTATTTGACAAACTATCGTTGTGGTTTTGATGCGTAGGTAAGATGAGTTCTTGCTTAAGCCCGTAGCAGCCACGTAAAACTTGCAACAACAAAGTAGAGGACGTCTAACTTGTTTTTGCAGGGCATGTTGTGATGTGATATGGTCAAGACATGATGCTAAATTTTATTGTATGAGATGATCATGTTTTGTAACCGAGTTATCGGCAACTGGCAGGAGCCATATGGTTGTCGCTTTATTGTATGCAATGCAATCGCGATGTAATGCTTTACTTTATTACTAAGCGGTAGTGATAGTCGTGGAAGCATAAGATTGGCGAGACGACAACGATGCTACGATGGAGATCAAGGTGTGGCGCCGGTGACGATGGTGATCATGACGGTGCTGCGGAGATGGAGATCACAAGCACAAGATGATGATGGCCATATCATATCACTTATATTGATTGCATGTGATGTTTATCTTTTATGCATCTTATCTTGCTTTGTTTGACGGTAGCATTATAAGATGATCTCTCACTAATTATCAAGAAGTGTTCTCCCTGAGTATGCACCATTGCGAAAGTTCTTCGTGCTGAGACACCACGTGATGATCGGGTGTGATAGGCTCTACGTTCAAATACAACGGGTGCAAAACAGTTGCACACGCGGAATACCCAGGTTATACTTGACGAGCCTAGCATATAACAGATATGGCCTCGGAACACGGAGACCGAAAGGTCGAGCGTGAATCATATAGTAGATATGATCAACATAGTGATGTTCACCATTGAAACTACTCCATCTCACGTGATGATCGGACATGGTTTAGTTGATTTGGATCACGTGATCACTTAGAGGATTAGAGGGATGTCTATCTAAGTGGGAGTTCTTAAGTAATATGATTAATTGAACTTTAATTTATCATGAACTTAGTCCTGGTAGTATTAGCATATCTATGTTGTAGATCAATAGCTCGCGTTGTTACTTCCCTATGTTTATTTTGATATGTTCCTAGAGAAAATTGTGTTGAAAAATGTTAGTAGCAATGATGCGGATTGGATCCGTGATCTGAGGTTTATCCTCATTGCTGCACAGAAGAATTATGTCCTTGATGCACCGCTAGGTGACAGACCTATTGCAGGAGCAGATGCAGACATTATGAATGTTTTGCTAGCTCAATATGATGACTACTTAATAGTTTAGTGCACCATGCTTAACTGCTTAGAATCGGGACTTCAAAGACGTTTTGAACGTCATGGAGCATATGAGATGTTCCAGGAGTTGAAGTTAATATTTCAAGCAAATACCCGAGTTGAGAGATATGAAGTCTCCAACAAGTTCTATAGCTAAAAGATGGAGGAGAATCGCTCAACTAGTGAGCATGTGCTCAGATTGTCTGGGTACTACAATCGCTTGAATCAAGTGGGAGTTAATCTTCCAGATAAGATAGTGATTGACAGAATTCTCTAGTCACCATCACCAAGTTAGGAGAACTTCGTGATGAACTATAATATGCAAGGGATAACGGAAAATATTCCCAAGCTCTTTGCGATGCTAAAATCAGCGAAGGTAGAAATCAAAGAAAAACATCAAGTGTTGATGATTGACAAGATCACTAGTTTCAAGAAAAGGGCAAAAGGAAAGAAGGGTAACTTCAAGAAGAACGGCAAGCAAGTTGCTGCTCAAGTGAAAAAGCCCAAGTCTGGTCCTAAGCCTGAGACTAAGTGCTTCTACTGCAAAGGGACTGGTCACTGGAAGCGGAACTACCCCAAGTGATTGGCGGATAAGAAGGATGGCAAAGTGAACATAAGTATATTTGATATACATGTTATTGATGTGTACTTTACTAGTGTTCATAGCAACCCCTCAGTATTTGGTACTAGTTCAAGTTGCTAAGATTAGTAACTCGAAACGGGAGTTGCAGAATGAACAAAAACTAGTTAAAGGGCAAGGTGACGATGTGTGTTGGAAGTGGTTCCAAGATTGATATGATCATCATCACACACTCCCTATACTTTCGGGATTAGTGTTGAAACTAAATAAGTGTTATTTGGTGTTTGCGTTGAGCATGAATATGATTTGATCATGTTAATTGCAATACGGTTATTCATTTAAGTAAGAGAATAAATTGTTGTTCTGTTTACATGAATAAAACCTTCTATGGTCATACACACCAATGAAAATAGTTCATTGGATCTCGATCGCAGTGATACACATATTCATAATATTGAAACCAAAAGATGCGAAGTTAATGATGATAGTGCAACCTATTTGTGGCACTGCCGTTTAGGTCATATTGGTGTAAAGCGCATGAAGAAACTCCATGCTGATGGGATTTTGGAATCACTTGATTATGAATCACTTGATGCTTGCGAACCATGCCTCTTGGGCAAGATGACTAAAACGCCGTTCTCCGGAACAATGGAGCAAGCAACAGATTTGTTGGAAATCATACATACTGATGTATGTGGTCCGATGAATATTAAGGCTCGCGACAAGTATCATTATTTTCAGAACTTCACAGATGATTTAAGCAGATATGGGTATATCTACTTAATGAAACATAAGTCTGAAACGTTTGAAAAGTTCAAAGAATTTCAGAGTGAAGTGGATAATCATCGTAACAAGAAAATAAAAAAAATTCTACGATATGATCGCAGAGGTAAAATATTTGAGTTACGAGTTTTGGCCTTCAGTTAAAACCGTGTGGAATAGTTTCACAAATTCATGCCACCTGGAACACCACAGCATAATGGTGTGTCCGAACGTCATAACCATACTTTATTGGATATAGTACAATCTATGATGTTTCTTACCGATTTACCAATATCGTTTTGGGATCATGCATTAGAGACAGCTGCATTCACGTTAAATAGGGCACCATCAAAATCCGTTGAGACGACGCCTTATGAACTGTGGTTTGGCAAGAAACCAAAGTTGTCGTTTCTTAAAGTTTGGGGCTGCGATGCTTATGTGAAAAAGCTTCAACCTGATAAGCTCGAACCCAAATCGGAGAAATATGTCTTCATAGGATACCCAAAGGAAATTGTTGGGTACACCTTCTATCACAGATCCAAAGGCAAGACATTTGTTGCTGAGAATGGATCCTTTCTAGAGAAGGAGATTCTCTCGAAAGAAGTGAGTGGGAGGAAAGTAAAAACTTGATAAGGTAATTGTACCTTCTCCCTTATTGGAAAGTAGTTCATCACAGAAATCTGTTCTTGTGACTACTACACCAATGAGTAAGGAAGCTAATGATGATGATCATGTAACTTCAAGATCAAGTTACTACCGAATCTCGTAAGTAAACTAGAGTGAGATCCGCACCAGAGTGGTACGGTAATCCTGTTCTGGAAGTCATGTTACTAGACCATGACGAACTTGCGAACTATGAGGAAGCGATGATGAGCCCAGATTCCGCAAAATGGTTAGAGGCCATGAAATCTGAGATATGATCCATGTATGAGAACAAAGTATGGACTTTGATGGATTTGCCCAATGATCGGCAAGCCAAAGAAAATAAATGGATCTTGAAGAGGAAGACGGACACTGATAGTAGTGTTACTATCTACAAAGCTAGAATTGTCGCAAAAGGTTTTCGACAAGTTCAAGGTGTTGACTACGATGAGAGTTTCTCACTCGTATCTATGCTTAAGTCTGTCCGAATCATGTTAGCAATTGCCGCATTTTATGAAATCCGGCAAATGGATAAACAAAACTACATTCCTTAATGGATTTATTAAAGAAGAGTTGTATACGATGCAACTAGAAGGTTTTGTCGATCCTGAAGGTGTTAACAAAATATGCAAGCTCCAGCGATCCATCTATGGACTGGTGCAAGCATCTCGGAGTTGGAATATACGCTTTGATAAGTTGATCAAAGCATATAGTTTTATACAGACTTGCGATGAAGCCTGTATTTACAAGAAAGTGAGTGGGAGCACTACAGCATTTCTGATAAGTATATGTAAATGACATATTATTGATCGGAGATAATGTAGAATTATTCTGTAAAGCATAAAGGAGTATTTGAAAGGAGTTTTTCGAAGAAGGACCTCGGTGAAGCTGCTTACATATTGAGCATCAAGATCTATAGAGATAGATCAAGACGCTTGATAAGTTTTTCAATAAGTACATACCTTGAAATTTTTTTGAAGTAGTTCAAAATGGAACAGTCAAAGAAAGAGTTCTTGCCTGTGTTACAAAGTGTGAAATTGAGTAAGACTCAAAGCCCGACCACGGCAGATGATAGAAAGAGAATGAAAGTCATTTCCTATGCCTCAGCCATAGATTCTATAAAGTATGCCATGTTGTGTACCAGACCTATTGTATACTCTACCCTGAGATTGGCACGGGAGTACAATAGTGATCTAGGAGTAGATCACTGGACGGCGGTCAAAATTATCCTTAGTGGAATAAGGATATGTTTCTCGATTATGGAGGTGACAAAAAGGTTCGTCGTAAAAGGTTACGTCGATGCAAGTTTTGACACTAATCTAGATGACTCTAAGTCTCAATCTAGATACATATTGAAAGTGGGAGCAATTAGCTAAAGTAGCTCCGTGCAGAGCATTGTAGACATAGAAAATTGCAAAATACATAACGGATCTGAATGTGGCAGACCCGTTGACTAAACTTCTCTCACAAGCAAAACATGATCACACCGTAGTACTCTTTGGGTGTTAATCACATAGCGATGTGAACTAGATTACTGAATCTAGTAAACCCTTTGGGTGTTGGTCACATGTCGATGTGAACTATGGGTGTTAATCACATGGTGATGTGAACTATTGCTGATAAATCACATGGCGATGTGAACTAGATTATTGACTCTAGTGCAAGTGGGAGACTGAAGGAAATATGCCCTAGAGGCAATAATAAAGTTATTATTTATTTCCTTATATCATGATAAATGTTTATTATTCATGCTAGAATTGTATTAACTGGAAACATAATACATGTGTGAATACATAGACAAACAGAGTGTCACTAGTATGCCTCTAATTGACTAGCTCATTAATCAAAGATGGTTATGTTTCCTAACCATGAACAAAGAGTTGTTATTTGATTAACGAGGTCACATCATTAGTTGAATGATCTGATTGACATGACCCATTCCATTAGCTTAGCACCCGATCATTTAGTATGTTGCTATTGCTTTTATCCATGACTTATACATGTTCCTTTAACTATGAGATTATGCAACTCACGTTTACCATAGGAACACTTTGTGTGCTACCAAACGACACAACGTAACTGGGTGATTATAAAGGTGCTCTACAGGTGTCTCCGAAGGTACATTTTGGGTTGGCGTATTTCGAGATTAGGATTTGTCACTCCGATTGTCGGAGAGGTATCTCTGGGCCCTCTCGGTAATGCACATCACATAAGCCTTGCAAGCATTGCAACTAATGTGTTAGTTGTGAGATGATGTATTACGGAACGAGTAAAGAGACTTGCCGGTAACGAGATTGAACTAGGTATTGGATACCTACGATCGAATCTCGGGCAAGTAACATACCGATGACAAAGGGAACGACGTATGTTGTTATGCGGTCTGACCGATAAAGATCTTCGTAGAATATGTTGGAGCCAATATGAGCATCCAGGTCCCGCTATTGGTTATTGACCGGAGACGTGTCTCGGTCATGTCTACATTGTTCTCGAACCGTAGGGTCCGCACGCTTAAGGTTTCGATGACAGTCATATTATGAGTTTATGAGTTTTGATGTACCGAAGGAGTTAGGAGTCCCGGATGAGATCGGGGACATGACGAGGAGTCTCGAAATGGTCGAGACATAAAGATCGATATATTGGACGACTATATTCGGACATCAGAAAGGTTCTGAGTGATTCGGGTATTTTCGGGAGTATCGGGGAGTTACGGGATTACGGGAGAAGTAATGGGCCTTGATGGGCTTTAGTGGGAAGAGGAAAAGGCTGCTGCGCCCCCCCCCCCTCTAGTCCGAATTGGACTAGGGAAAAGGGGGCCGGCCACCTTTCCTACTCCTCCTATTCCTTCTCCCTTCCTCCCCTCTTGGTGGACTCCTACTAGGACTTGGAGACCTAGTAGGACTCCACACCCTGGCGCGCCAATCCCTAGGCCGGCCACCCCCTCCCTTGCTCCTTTATATACAGGGGCAGGGGGCACCCCATGACACACAAGTTGATCTACGGATCGTTCCTTAGCCGTGTGCGGTGCCCCCTTCCACCAAATTCCACCTCGATCATATCGTTGCAGTGCTTAGGCGAAGCCCTGCGCCGGTAACACATCAAGATCGTCACCACGCCGTCGTGCTGACGGAACTCTTCCTCGACGCTTTGCTGGATCGGAGCCCGGGGATCATCATCGAGCTGAACGTGTGCCAAGAACTCGGAGGTGCCGGAGTAACGGTGCTGTGATCGGTTGGATCGCGAGGAGAACATACGACTACTTCCTCTACGTTGTGTCAACGCTTCCGCTTCGGTCTACGAGGGTACGTAGACAACACTCTCCCCTCTCGTTGCTATGCATCACCATGATCTTGCGTGTGCGTAGGAATTTTTTTGAAATTACTACGTTCCCCAACAGGCTCACGGGCGGCGGGGCTTGGCGGCGGCGGCGGCAAGAGGCGACGGTGGCGCTCGGCTGCGGCGGCGGCGAAGCGCGGCAGGCGGCAGCGGCAAGCGCGGGTGTCGGCGGCTCGGCTCGGGGTGGTGATGGCTGCGGTGGTGGTGGTGGTTTGAGGCGGCGGGGTGGCAAGCGGTGACTGTGGCGCTCGGCTGCGGCGGCGGCGAGGCGCGGCAGGCGGCGGCGGTGGCTGCGGTGGTGGTGGTGGTTTATAAAGAGGGGGGGTGGGGCGGCGACTTGGGGGAGGGGCAAGGCGCGGCAGCAGGCGGAGTCTGGCTCGGACTCCGGTCCGAGCGTCGGCGGGGCGGCGCACGCACGCAGGGGCAGTGGCGGCTGGGGCGGGCCGGCGACCTGGCTGGGTTTCGGCCCAGCCGGCGGAACTTTTTTTAAATAATTTCACCGACAGAAATAAAATCCTAGAAAATAAAATAAAAATCTAAAAATGCCAAAACAATGTTTCACCGTTTAATAAAATATTTAGGACGAGATGAACATTTTCTTGGCCCAAAAATGCAGTTTTGAAAACGTGCAATTTTTTTCTAATGCAAATAAAATCCAAATAAACTCAAATAAAGGCTTTTAACCTTTTTCCTCCAATATTTCATTTATTTTGGAGAAGTCATATTATCTCCTCTCTTATATTTTTAATACGAAATATTTTCAGAGAGAAAAATAATTAAAATCAAAATCCTCGTTTGAATATTTGATAAAAATCAAATATGAAAACCGGAAAATCCCCAACTCTCTCCGAGGGTCCTTGAGTTGCTTAGGATTTCGAGGATTCCAGAATGAAAATGCAATAAAAATATGATATGCAAGGATGACCTATGTATAAAATTCCAAATTGAAAATTTGGGATGTTACAGGCCTGCGCTACGACCGGGGTGGACCAGGATAATTTTGTGCATGGCAGGTGGACCTGGATGGTCGACGTCCCACATGTCGGTGAATGAAAGTATTCTTTCCGATATAGTGGACGAACAACGAGTATTCATTGTTTATTTTTTATAAAAGCTATTGTCCCCACTGTTACGACGGAGGAGTGTGAAACACAGCGGCCCAGCGAACTTGGCATGTGAACCACTCCCTCCTTCCTCATGTAATACTACCATAGTGTTGACTATAAGGTTGGCTATAAGGTTGCAACTTTTTCTCACTTTCTCTCTATCTGTTCCTCTCAAATGTTTTTTACCTTTATTTTTGTAGACACAATTGCTTTTTAATAACTCTTTTTTTGGAATTATTTTTTTATACCTAGGAGCATGTGTAGAGACGGGCTCCTACAGATCCCACTCCTTGACTTTGTCAACGCCTCTCTCTCCTCCACATAAGCGGGCTTAGGACATGTACAATGGTTCTATTGTAGGGATGCCACATAGGATAAATGATGAGGTGGAGGAAAGAGAAATCATAAGAAAAGGCTTGTGTTCTCTTTAAAGAGAAGACAAGAGATGATCTCTTAGCATAATATGTTTCACCATGTTTTTAGGAATAACTATTTATTAAAGATAAGGCTAAGAGATGATCCATTGTACACATGTTTTTTTGTCATCTCTAAATTACATGCAAGACTTATGATAAGATTATCTTATCAACCATTGTACATGCCCTTATAGCCCAGAATTTTACTGGTACTACTTGCTATGAATGCGAGCATACGGCGTCTGAGGGGGGAGCGCACGCGGGGAGGTGGTGGGGTGGGGGGTTCTGGTGGGCCAGGGCGGTCAGAAGCGGGCTTGGAAGCGGTCCGGACTCCCGCATGGCCCACCTCACATTCTCACCATATATTTCTTGGAGTCTGTGCGCGGCAGGCGGGCGATCTCTTCTCCCTCCCCCATCTCTATCTTCTCAGTTGACGCCCGCCGAGCGATTAGATTTCAGCTATCGATGGTTTATTCAATTGCAGTCCCACATGTCAGTGAAAATGCAAGACAATGCATGTCCCCTCTAGTGAGCGGCGTGCGTGCCGGACTGTCGGGGGTGCGACGCATACGAGTCGTAAGTGTGCTGCGTTTCCTTTTGAACTTGCAAAGCGTAATATTTTTGTGCGATCAATCATAGAAATCCAGAACAAAATGACGAGGGTGGTGCTTTCCCGCGCACTAGGCGGGCTAGTTTGAGTGATATGACGTGCTACAATGTCGTCCACTTGCTCCATTTTTATGTAAGCAAGAGTCTACACTCTTACGTGGGAGGAGTGCGAAACACGGCGGATCTGATTTTGATCGAGGGATAATTGTTCCCTGCGAAATAATGGAGCATTGGTAGCGATTATAGCATGATAGTTAGGGCATCTCCAGTGCTGGCCCTCAAATTTACACTGGCATCTGTCCGAGGACACTGATGGATGCCATCCAATGCTACCCGCATACCTTTCGACAACTATATGAACTAACCGGGCAAAATTCGTGCAAACAAAGCAAATTTCAAATTAACTAGATGAAATTCATTACATTTCGAAAATTTTTCCTATAAACTAGATGAAATTCATTACATATTTCGCACAAACCATACTAAAACCTACTGTAAACCTACTCTAAATGATCTGCGGTGCCCGACCACCATGTCCGGCCATGAACCCGAGAAAGCCGGCCATTGCCTTTTCCTCCTCCTCATTCGCCTCGATAACCTCCTCCTCTGGAGCACAAGGTTCTGAATATTTCCACCTCCACGTCGCCGTCAAGCGGCTAATCGGCCGCCAATGTTTATCCCACCAAGCTTGGCGTCGACTGAGTGGAGGAGCGGTGGCCTTCCTTGGACCAGAGCGGCGGCGACCTACCGTGTACTACTCTTCCTCACTGTCGGTTGCGCCCGCGCACGCGCACCAGCTTCGTGGTTGTGGCGGCGGAGGGCGGCCGGGGGGGAGCCGGTGATCTCCTTCGTCTGCTCCTGTGACAGTATGTCCAAGAGAGCTTTGGAGTGTGCCCAGAGCGGAGCCGCCGATGTCCTTCGTCTGCTCCTACGACAGTACGTCCAAGAGAGCTTTGGAGCACCAGGAGGCCATGGTTGGAGTGGTGCCGACAGAAGGAAGGGACCGGAGGAGAATGAGTGTGGGTCTTTGGCTATGGCTGGGAGCTAGAGCTCAAGTTAATATAGCGGGCGAATGGCAATGAGCCGTGGCAGACGAATGGACGGCTGGCGCCGAACTAGGTTCATCGGCAACCACGTGTCATTAATGTGGACGGCGGACAGAAGGATAGCCGTGGTGTTGTTAACATGGAATAGTCGTAATAGGTGTGAACCCGATGAACGAGTTCACGCCCGAGGGTGGCCCGATCTTCCCGTCGTAGGATTGAAATGGAAGGGATAACTAGCTGCATGCAGCCGGGATAACTAGCTTTATACCTACCAAGGTTGGATGTAACCCGTACGTTGGGGATGGCTGACCAAAGCTACAAGAACTCCAACCCGCTGTCCGAACAATCGCAGAACCACAAACCGGGACTAATCCACACAAAACGGCCGGAACGGTAGAGCACGAACTAGGGGGAACCAAAGGCTCCTTCTCGTGAATCCGAATGAACTCAGAAAAGCAAAGGTAGCAAGATCTCTTGGATCTCTCTAGCAGTCTTGCTGCATAAGCTTGTAGCTGGATGGTTTGACAAAAGGTTCTCTAGAGGATGGGGGAGATGGAGTTTTATAGCAGGGACAACCCCCCTTAGCTAGGTGTCAAAATGGTTTCAAAAGTAAGAAGGTTTGCATGGCTTCCTTGGTTGAATAAGCAGTCAACTTTGAGAGTTGTTGCAGAGCTCCTCGGAAATTCACGAAGTCTTGACAGCCTGGACACCTTCCACGAGAATGACTAGAAATTTTGACTCACAACTCCAAATGATGTGAGGTTTTTTGCATTGGAAATATAATTTAATGTAGCTTGTGTTGATGTACCCCTATGGCCTCGTCTCTCCATCACATGGGTGTGCCACACCAAAACATCAGAGGAAAAAACTGACAACATCAGCTTCACTTGCAACTTGTTTTCTCCAAACTTGTTCCTCCAAAGCGGTTTCTTCAAGAGCTCACATGTTGTTGGATTGCTTTCATGTTATACCTAAGTTCAACCAACAACAATGGGGATGAAAGCATAGTTGTGTCATCAAGGTTACAAGGTAAATTTAAGTTAGCGTTCACCTGGTCACTTATTTGTTTGGCGCGACTTCTTGTGATTGGACCTATAATTGTTGGAGACTTGTCGATGGTTGTGGTGTCCTCAGCATCCTCCCCCTCTTGAAGAGGAGTCGTCCTCGACTCTGATGGTCCAAAGTATGGAGAGAGGTCAGACACATTGAAAGTTGGACTAACACCATAATCCATCGGAAGGTCAATCTTGTAGGCATTGTCATTGATCTTCGCAACAACTCTGAATGGACCATCTCCACGTGGCTGCAACTTGCATTTGCGTTGATCTGGGAAATGGTCCTTCTGCAGGTGTACCCACACAAGATCACCTTCTTCAAACAACACTTTTTTTCTTCCCTTGTTTGCTTGTTTTGCATATTGTTCAGTCATCTTCTCAATATTTTCCTTGGTCTTCTCATGAATTTTCTTCACAAAGTCAGCACGCTTACTTGCATCAAGATTGGTTCGCTCCTGCAATGGTAAAGGCAAAAGATCTATGGGTGCAGCAGGTTTGAAACCATAAACAATTTCAAAAGGACAAAATTTTGTGTCCGAATTGTAACACCCCGGATGTAACTTGCCATATTTGTAACTCCAACTCTTGCCATTTTCGGCAATGTGATATGATATTCCCTCCATGGTTGGGTTTCCCTTCAGTTTGCATTTTGTCCTTGTCGTGCATTTCATGTCATGTCATCATGTGCATCGCATTCGCATACGTGTTCGTTTCGTGAATCCGAGCATTTTCCCCATTGTCCGTTTTGCAATCCGGCGCTCCTATGTTCCCCGGCGTCCCCTTTTACCTTTTTCCGTGAGCGGGTATTAAACTTTCTCGGAATGGACCGAGGTTTCTCAAGCGGCCTTGGTATAGCACCGGTAGACTGCCTGTCAAGTTTCGGGTCATTCGGAGGTCGTTTGATACTCCAACGGTTAACCGGGTAGCCGCAAAAGCCTCTTTGTGTGCAGCCCAACACCCCCTTCCAAGTGGCCCAAAACCCACCCAAGTCATCTCCATCATCTCGATCGTTGGATCACGATCGCGTGGCCGCAAACCGCACTCCATTTGGAGCTTCCTAGCTCCCTCTGCCTATAAATATGTGCCTCCCCCTCCATTTTCGCGGATGACTCCCCAAACCCTAGATCTAATCGCCCCGACGCGCCCGGACATGTCCGCGCCCGTCGGACAAATCGCGCCGCCGCCCCGCAGCCAGTGGCCGCGCGCCACGTGGCGCCTCCGCCGCCACCCGCCGCCGCGGCCCAACGAGCCCGCAGCAGGCCTGCCCGGCCCATCGCCACCTCTCGCGCCCCGCGGAGCTCGGCTCCGCAGCCGCCGCCGCGAGCCCCGGCGCCGCGTCCCCGCCGCCCGCGCCGCGTCCCCGCCGCCCGCGCCGCGCCTCCGCCGGCCGCCGCGCTCGCCCCGCCACCGCTCCGCCGCGCCGCCCGGCCGGCCGCCGTCGTGTTCCCGCGCCGGAGCGCCGTCGCCGCACGCCTCGCAGCGCCTCCGCCGCCCTGCCTCCGCCGCACCTCGGCGCCACCGCCGCAGCCCCCAGTCGCCGCCCCGGCGAGCTCCTCCTCCGCGCCGACCCGTCTCCTCCCTCTCCGGCCTCCTCCCTCGTCGCCGGCGCCACCCATCTCCGGCGATGCCCGATCCAGATCCAGATCCGGATCTCGCAGGTCGACCCCGATTTCCACCAAGTCCCGAAATTATTGACATTATCATGCCATGTTCATCATATCATAACTCTCTTCATACTACTCCGTTTTGGGCGTGTAGCATGTCAAATTGTTATCCTCGATGATTACATTATTTCATCTCATTGCATCATTTTCATTTGAGCTCATCTTGATGCCCGAAATGCTGTTGGAAGAGGGCTATGTGTTGTTAGTTTCAGATCTGTTTCAGTAGATGCAATTTTGTCATTTTTGCCATGATTGATGTGTGCACCCTATGAAGTTGATCCCTACATGTGTTTTGTAATATGCCATGCCATATTTACAGGGGTGTATGACATGTATTTTTGTGATCTTTGTGGTGACTAGCACAAGCATGCAAACTAGGGATCATATTGTTGCTGATTTCAGGGACTTGGTAATTTCACTGTCTTTGTCTGCTATTATTTTTATGCCATGTATTCATGTTGCTCCAGTGAGATCCATGCCTCTTTTGAGGATGATCAGTAAGGGTGTTTTGAACATATGGATTTTCTCTATCCATCCATGCCTTTGTTCGTAATTATGGAGTGCCATATCTTGAGTCAATCGAGCTCCACTTTTGCTATAAAATGTTACTGGCAGATTGTTTACATGTTATTCGATTTTGCCAAGCTTGTTGTAGTTGATCCTTGCGTGATATGATGTTGTTCTTGCCATTACTAGCTTCTATGCCATGTCTTCTTGATGGGTGTATGCTTATTTTATCATGCAATGCTCTGTAGTGAGTGCATCGAGCTCGTAAACATGCCTACTTGTTATCTGTTTTGACATGTCCAGTTTTCTGCCAAGTCTGAAAACTATTACGAAACTTGCCTAATTGACTTGGGTGTTATTATATTTTCTAGTCCTTTTTGGCTCATGGTCAGTAAGGGACTTTTGTTTTATGTTTCGAGTAGATTCATGCGATGCCTTGCTTTGCTATATTGTGTTCCTGTAGCATGTTGTTTCCTTGCTCTAAACATGTCATCCTGATGTTAATTTCTGGCATGATAGTATTTTCACTAAGTCTGTGAACCTGTTATCTTTTGCACTTTTGCCATGCTTGTTTGAACCTGTTATGATGTGATTTAGCCGTATCTCAATGTTCATCTTTTGTCAAGCATCTTGAGTAGTTCTCTGTCATATGCTTTGTTGGTACGTTTGGGTGCAGTAGCTTAATTTCTTGTTGCATGCTAAGTGGCATCATGCTGTAAAACGCAGAAATATGTCATTCTTGTTTTGCTTGTCATTTGCAAACCGTGCATCCGATTCTGGTGATCTTTATATCGATTTCAACCGAAATCACCTCATCTATCCAGTGGCATACTTGGTTTGCCAAGATTATGCCTTGTTCATCATTTTCCTTCCGGAGCACGCATATGCATTGCATACAACATCTCGCATATCATGCCATGTTTTGCATCATGTTGATTGCGCATTGCATCGTGGTTGATAGTTGTTCCTTTGCTTGTGTTCTTGCCTTCGGTAGAGCCGGGAGACGAGTACGTGAACGAGGAACCTGTTGAGAACTCTTACGAGGATCAAGCCTTCGACTACTCTGAGAACCTTGCAGGCAAGATGACCATACCCTCGAAATCACTTCTATCTTTGCTTGCTAGTTGCTCGCTCTTTTGCTATGCCTATGCTGCGATATCTACCACTTGCTTATCATGCATACCGTATTGTTAAACCAAGCCTCTAATCCACCTTGTCCTAGCAAACCGTTGTTTGGCTATGTTACCGCTTTTGCTCAGCCCCTCTTATAGCGTTGTTAGTTGCAGGTGAAAATGAAGTTTGTTCCTTGTTGGAACATGGAGATGTTATTCCTTGATTGGAACATGCTTACTTGTTGGGATATCACAATATCTCTTATTTAATTAACGCATCTATATACTTGGTAAAGGGTGGAAGGCTCGGCCTTATGCCTGGTGTTTTGCTCCACTCTTGCCGCCCTAATTTCCGTCATATCGGTATTATGTTCCTGGATTTTGCGTCCCTAACGCGGTCGGGTGATTTATGGGAACCCCTTGACAGTTCGCTTTGAATAAGACTCCTCCAGCAAGGCCCAACCTTGGTTTTACCATTTGCCTCACCACCACCTACTTTCCCTTGGGAGTAATTAACCCAAGGGTCATCTTTATTCAGCCCCCCCTGGGCCAATGCTTGTCTAAGTGTTGGTCCAAAACAGAGCCACTTGCGGTGCCGCCCCTAGGCAACTTGGGGTATCGTCGGTTGACGTACATACTGCTCATCCGGTGTTGCCCTGAGAACGAGATATGTGCAGCTCCTATCGGGATGTCGGCGCATCGGGCGGTCTTGCTGGTCTTGTTTTATTACTGTCGAAATGTCTTGTAGCCGGGATCCCGAGACTGATCGGGTCTTCCCGGGGAGAAGGAATATCCTTCGTTGATCGCGAGAGCTTATCATGGGCTAAGTTGGGACACCCCTGCAGGGTTCGAACTTTCGAAAGCCGTGCCCGCAGTTATGTGGCAGATGGGAATTTGTTAATGTCCGGTTGTAGAAAACCCGAAGTTGATCTTAACTAAAATACATCAACCGCATGTGTAACCGTGATGGTCTCTTCTCGGCGGAGTCCGGGAAGTGAACACGGTGTTGGAGTTATGCTTGACGTAAGTAGTTTCAGGATCACTTCTTGATCATAGTTGTTCGACCGTGCTTTTGCCTTCTCTTCTCGCTCTCATTTGCGTATGTTAGACACCAGATATGCTAGTCGCTTGTTGCAGCTCCACCTCACTACCCTGTCCCACCTTTAAGCTTAAATAGTCTTGATCTCGCGGGTGTGAGATTGCTGAGTCCCCGTGACTCACAGATACTTCCAAAACCAGTTTGCAGGTGCCGATGAAACCGTGCAGGTGACGCACCCGAGCTCAAGGAGGAGCTTGATGAAGATCTTGTTCTTTGTGTTGTTTCATTTCAGTTGATCAGTAGTGGAGCCCAGTTGGGACGATCGGGGATCTGTGTAGCATTTGGGGTAGTCTTCTTTTATTTTGGTTCCGTAGTCGGACCTTGATTGTATCTGTATGATGTAATGCTTTACTCATGTATTGTGTGAAGTGGCGATTGTAAGCCAACTATGTATCTCTTTCCCTTATGTATTACATGGGTTGTGTGAAGATTACCTCACTTGCGACAGTGCTTTCAATGCGGTTATGCCTCTAAGTCGTGCTTCGACACGTGGGAGATATAGCCGTATCGAGGGCGTTACACGAATGTACTGCCCTGTTGTATGCAAACTCCACGTAGGGGAGACATTCTTCCCACATCTTCAATTTTTTCTTTAAAACTCCTCTCAGCATCATGGATAGCGTGAGGTTGACAACTTCAGTTTGTCCATCCATTTGTGGGTGGCATGTAGTGGAAAAGAGAAGCTTTGTCCCTAGCTTTGCCCACAATGTTTTCCAAAAATAGCTCAGAAACTTGGTGTCACGATCTGAAACAATAGTGCGTGGTACTCCATGTAGCCGCACGATTTCCCTGAAAAACATATCAGCAATGTGTGAAGCATCATCGCTCTTATGACACGGGATAAAATGAGCCATCTTGCTAAACCTATCAACCACCACAAAAACTGAATCACTCCCCCTCTTAGTGCGTGGTAATCCAAGAACAAAATCCATAGAAATATCTTCCCAAGGTGTACTAGGAATGGATAAGGGCGTATAAAGTCCATGAGGGTTTAAACGTGACTTAGCTTTGCGGCAAATCTCACAACATAGTATGTAGCGCTCAACATCATGCCTCATCCTTGGCCAAAAGAAATGGTCAATCAACACACTCTCAGTTTTCTTTGCTCCAAAATGTCCCATGAGACCACCAGCATGAGCCTCCTGCAAAAGCAACAAACGAACAGAGCAATCTGGGATGCACAATTTGTTAGCTCGAAACAAGGATCCATCATGCAAGTGAAACTTTTCCCAACCTTTCCCCTCACTACACTTTGAGTGTGCTTCAGCAAAATATGGGTCATTGGCATACAATTCTTTGATGCTTTGCATCCCAAGAATTTTAGTATCATGTTGTGAGAGTAAAATATGGCGTGTAGACAAAGCATCAGCAACAACATTATCTTTTCCTTTCTTGTACTTGACAATATAGGGAAAAGATTCTATGAATTCACTCCCTTTTGCATGTCTACGGTTCAGTTTTTGTTGACCCCTAAGGTGCTTTAAAGATTCATGGTCGGAATGTATCACAAATTCTTTAGGCCACAAATAATGTTTCCATGTTTCCAAAGATCTCAAAGTGCATATAATTCTTTGTCATAAACTGAATAATTTAGAGTTGGACCACTTAGCTTCTCACTAAAATATGCAATAGGCCTGCTTTCTTGCATTAGTACGCCTCCAATACCAACACCACTTGCATCACATTCAATTTCAAAAGTCTTACCAAAGTTGAGTAGTGCAAGCAATGGTGCAGATGTCAATTTTTCTTTCAGCTCTTGGAAGGCATTCTCTTGTGCATTTGCCCACTTGAAGGGAACATCCTTCTTGGTTAGCTCATTCATTGGGGCAGCAATGGTGCTGAAGTCCTTCACAAACCGACGGTAGAAACCAGCAAGGCCAAGAAAACTTTGTACTTGGCTTACATTTTGTGGAGGCATCCACTCACGGATGGCCTTGACCTTCTCCTCATCCACCTCCACACCTTGACCTGAAACAACAAAGCCAAGAAACACAAGTTTTTCTATGCAAAATGTGCACTTTTCCTTGTTAGCATATAATTTCTCCTCTCTTAGGACAACAAGCACACACCGAATGTGTTCGACATGTTCATCTAAAGTTTTGCTATAAATCAGGATGTCATCAAAATAAACAACCACAAACTTGCCAATGAACATTCTAAGCACATGATTCATTAATCTCATGAAAGTACTAGGTGCATTTGTTAATCCAAATGGCATAACTAACCACTCATACAAACCAAATTTTGTTTTGAAAGCAGTTTTCCAATCATCACACTCTCTCATTCTAATTTGATGGTAGCCACTCCGCATGTCAATTTTAGAAAAGATGGTGGCGCCACTAAGTTCATCAAGCATATCATCAAGCCTAGGTATGGGGTGCCTATACCTCACGGTGATGTTGTTAATAGGCCTACAATCACAACACATTCGGGAAGATCCATCTTTTTTTGGCACTAAAAGAATGGGTACAACACAAGGAGAGAGACTTTCCCTTACATAACCTTTGTTTACTAGGCCTTCAACTTGTCGCTGAATCTCCTTTGTCGGTGTCAAAACCGGCGGATCTCGGGTAGGGGGTCCCGAACTGTGCGTCTAAGGCGGATGGTAACATGAGGCGGGGGACACGATGTTTACCCAGGTTCGGGCCCTCTCGATGGAGGTAATACCCTACTTCCTGCTTGATTGATCTTGATGGTATGAGTATTAAAAGAGTTGATCTACCACGAGATCGTAGAGGCTAAACCCTAGAAGCTAGCCTATGGTATGATTATTGTTCTATGGACTAAACCCTCCGGTTTATATAGACACCGGAGGGGGCTAGGGTTACACGGAGTCGGTTACAAGGAAGGAGATCTACATATCCGTATTTCCAAGCTTGCCTTCCACGCCAAGGAGAGTCCCATCCGGACACGGGACGAAGTCTTCAATCTTGTATCTTCATAGTCCAACAGTCCGGCCAAAGGATATAGTCCGGCTATCCGGATACCCCCTAATCCAGGACTCCCTCAGTAGCCCCTGAACCAGGCTTCAATGACGATGAGTCTGACGCGCAGATTTGTCTTCGGCATTGCAAGGCGGGTTCCTCCTCCGAATACTCCATAGAAGATTTTGAACACAAGGATAGTGTACGGCTCTGCAAAACAAATTCCACATACCACCGTAGAGAGAATAATATTTCCACATATCTAATATGCCGACCGTTTTTCATAATGTGGCGTATTGCCACGGTCTGGTCATGACGAACCGTTTTTCTCAATCAGCCTGCCACTGCATGTTTTGCGAGGCGATTTATTTGGCACGTCTTGTCGAAGCAGAGATCATGTCCCCCTTATTACGGGATTCTCATCAATACGGACGTGGGTAACCCAATCGTGCCTGTTGGTATGACTCCTCAATTTTAGGCAAGTCCCAAACGGCCACGCGGAGGACGCTTGATATTCATCCCCTTTATAAAGAGGCCAAGGCATGTCCTCTTTTCTTCTCGCGCTCAATCGAATCCTTCTCCCACCTCGAGTTCCAACACCCAAGGCTCAGGCCAGACGCTTCGGACTTTCAACAATGTCTGGATCCAACCTTCAAGGTCGGTGGATGCCTTCCTCTGTCAATGAGGAAGATATCAAGAAGCTAAGAGAGGCCAGGTATGTTGGGGAACGTAGTAATTTCAAAAAATTTCCTACGCACACGCAAGATCATGGTGATGCATAGCAACGAGAGGGGAGAGTGTTGTCTACGTACCCTCGTAGACCGAAGCGGAAGCATTGACGCAACGTAGAGGAAGTAGTTGTACGTTCTCCTCGCGATCCAACCGATCACAGCACCGTTACTCCGGCACCTCCGAGTTCTTGGCACACGTTCAGCTCGATGACGATCTCCGGGCTCCGATCCAGCAAAGCGTCGGGGAAGAGTTCCGTCAGCACGACGGCGTGGTGACGATCTTGATGTGTTACCGGCGCAGGGCTTCGCCTAAGCACTGCAACGATATGACCGAGGTGGAATTTGGTGGAAGGGGGCACCACACACGGCTAAGGAACGATCCGTAGATCAACTTGTGTGTTCAAGGGTGCTCCCCTACCCCCGTATATAAAGGAGCCAAGGGGGAGGGGCTGGCCGGCCAAGCCTGGCGCGCCAGGAGAGTCCTACTCCCTCCGGGAGTAGGATTCCCCCCCCCCAATCCTAGTTGGAATAGGATTCCTCAAGGGGGGAAAGAGAGAGAGGGGGCCGGCCACCTTCTCCTAGTCCTAATAGGACTAGGGAAGGGGGGAGGCGCGCGGCCAGCCCTAGGGCAGCCCCTTTCTCCTTTCCACTAAGGCCCAATATGGCCCATATGTTTCCCGGGGGGTTCCGGTAACCTCCTGGTACTCCGGTGAAATCCCGATTTCACCCGGAACAGTTCCGATATCCAAATGTAGGCTTCCAATATATCAATCTTTACGTCTCGACCATTTCGAGACTCCTCGTCATGTCCGTGATCATATCCGGGACTACGAACAACCTTCGGTACATCAAAATGCATAAACTCATAATAACTGTCATCGTAACGTTAAGCGTGCGGACCCTACGGTTCGAGAACAATGTAGACATGACCGAGACACGTCTCCGGTCAATAACCAATAGGGGGACCTGGATGCCCATATTGGCTCCTACATATTCTACGAAGATCTTTATCGGTCAGACCGCATAACAACATACGTTGTTCCCTTTGTCATCGGTATGTTACTTGCCCGAGATTCGATCGTCGGTATCCAATACCTAGTTTAATCTCGTTACCCGCAAGTCTCTTTACTCGTTCCGTAATACATCATCTCGCAACTAACTCATTGGTTGCAATGCTTGCAAGGCTTATGTGATGTGCATTACCGAGAAGGCCCTGAGATACCTCTCCGACATTCGGAGTGACAAATCCTAATCTCGAAATACGCCAACCCAACAAATACTTTCGAAGACACCTGTAGAGCACCTTTATAATCACTCAGTTACGTTGTGACGTTTGGTAGCACACAAAGTGTTCCTACGGTAAACGGGAGTTGCATAATCTCATAATTAAAGGAACATGTATAAGTCATGGGTAAAAGCAATAGCAACATACTAAATGATCGGGTGCTATGCTAATGGAATGGGTCATGTCAATCAGATCATTCAACTAATGATGTGATCTCGTTAATCAAATAACAACTCTTTGTTCATGGTTAGGAAACATAACCATCTTTGATTAATGATCTAGTCAAGTAGAGGCATACTAGTGACACTCTGTTTGTCTATGTATTCACACATGTATTATGTTTCCAGTTAATACAATTCTAGCATGAATAATAAACATTTATCATGATATGTAAGGAAATAAATAATAACTTTATTATTGCCTCTAGGGCATATTTCCTTCAAGGTATTTGACCGGAGAAATCTCGCACAGGTTGCCCGCTCGAGGGCAAGTCATCCCCACTCCTGAACCCGGCGAGAGTGTTGTTTTTATCTCTCACTTCCTCTGAGGGATAGGCCTCGCTCTAGATCCCTTCGTCAGGGGGCTCATGTACTATTATGGGCTGGATTTCCATGATCTGGCCTCGGATCCAGTCCTTCATATTTTGTTGTTTATCGTCGTATGTGAGGCCTTTCTCCGCATTACCCCTCACTTCGCCCTATGGCTCAAGATTTCAATGTGGAGCCAAAGATGATCGAGGGGTGACACGCAGAGTGCGGAGGTGTCGTAATAAGCAAGAGTGCCAATGCCACATGGCCAGAGGGTTCCTTCCAGGAGGTGTCCAACTTATGGTAATGGGAGTGGTTTTATATCACAGCTCCCCGGGGTACCAAGTGGGTGGCCGCCCCTGCCTTTCGCTCGGCCCCCCCGCCACGACTGACGTCTTGGATCAATAAGGGGCTGTACTAGGGGCCAGTAAAGGATATACCGACATTGCAGAGCCGCATCCGAGATCTCCTCGAGAGAGATGTCAGTCTGGCCACGGTAATGCAAGTCATGTTAGTTCATCGAGTCCTGCCCTGCAAACATCGACCCCTCCGTATGTGGGAGTTCAACCCGGAAGGACCGCGAGCTATTCAGCACTTCCTCGGCATGACGCTCGAGGAGATGTACAAATTGTTCTTCGGACCACAAAAAATGTGTACAGACACCATCGAGGATGCGGGTCTGAGCTGCAATCATCCAGATACCCAAGTATGTAGTCCCGTAGCCGAACATGTTGTCTTTTTATTTATTGTAACATCATTCTGAAAAGCCGCTCTTTGACCAGGACTGGGTAACAAAGGCAAAGATGATCAGGTGTCCGGACCCCCTCCCTGAGGTCTCACCGGATCCTGTACTAGCCAGGATGCTGGAGCTTGCGCCTTATCAAGCGCCCGCAGGGGAAGATAAAGGGGGGGGGAATAAAGAGGCCGAAAGAGGATCTCGCTCGCTGTTCATCCAAACCGGGGGAGTTAGTGCCTCCGTGAAGGAGGATGACTGGGGCGAAGAATCTATGATTCCCTCTTCCCAAGGAAGGAAGAGGACCGCCTCTGAAGACCCGAAAACAATGGTTTCCAAGCGGGGGAAGAAACCTTCGCCAGAGAGTCCTGCCCCGGGGGGCACCCTTGCTGCACAATGCCCGCAAGGGGATCAGCCCTCCACCAAGCTGTAAGTAAAAAGAGACTTAATAGTAAAAATATCCTGCTTTACCTCTAAGGAAAATAACCGAAGCATTTATTGTGTAGTTCGGCTCGTAGCCCTTCCCGACAGAGTTCGTCTTCGGGGGATCTTCTTCCGGAGATGATGGAGAGCGAAACACCTCCCCATGCCATTCCGCCTCATGAGGCGGGGCAACCCCGAAGTGTCGTCGCGGAGGGCTTCTCCTGATCCGGCAAGGCCCGAGGGTAATCCTTCGGCCACCCGAAGTCCTCAATATTCGGCTCCTGAAGAGAGCAACCGGAAGAGTCCGACACAGTCCGGTGTGCGATCGGACATACTGAAGGATCTGCTGGGGCAAGCGGCTGTCTCAGAAGCATATCATATGCTGATGGGTATGGTGATTGAGAGGATTTCATTCGCCGAAAGCGGGTTGCATGCAGCTTTTATGAGTCTGCTGAAAGGCTTTGAGGTACGTGAAATAGTGTATGTTTTTGACGGTACCGCACATGTTAGGTGTGCCCTGTGCAGATAGTAGCCCCTGAGACTCTGGTTGCCGTCGAAAATGGCGGCAAATAGAGGATCATAGTCCTAGGTAATAATTAGGCCGCCTTCATATGCAGGTGGCAGAAGGTCCGGTGGCTAGCTGGACTGGTGAGTTTGCCGAGCTGAAGCGGCAACTTGATGCTGCAGATGCCGACATCGTGCTTGTCAGCAAGCGGCTTTACGAGGCACAGGGTATGTTATTTCTCCTGTGATCAACACGTGGTAAGAGGAGCATAATGCCAGTATCTTTAATATGTTGTGACTGCAGATGGAGCTGCGGCCGTGGAGACCCTTCGGGCAGAACTGGCCCAAGCCAAAGAACAAGCCAGGAATAGTGATACGGCCGCTCTAAAGGCGTCCGAAGAGCTGAAGGCCGAATAAGCTGCCCATTGCCAAAGCAGGGAAAAAATGGCCAAGATGGCCGTTGATTTGAAAGATGCTGCCGACCGTTACCAGCTTCTGGAAAAGGAAAACCGAGCGAAGGTGACGGACCAGGAGAATGCCAAGGCGGCGGCCAAGGACGCCCGCTCTGCAATTAGAGCGATGAAGGAGGAGCTGCGTCAAGCCGGGGATATCGCGGTTGGGAAGCCCTTTATGCCGCGAATGAAGTTCGGAGATCCTAAGTATGCTCCTCTTGATTGGCTGTGGAGTTCTGCGGACGCATATCTGGATTTAACAGCAAGTGCCGCTGATGCGGCCGAATACTTCAAAGATCAAAAAGATCATGAAGTGGAAAAGCTGTTCTGGGCACAATTTAATGTTCCAACGCGTCCGCTTCCTTTGAATGAGCGGATGGCCGAATGGGCTGAGCTCCACAGGTTGTCTGGGCTTGCCATGAGATCTGTTGTGGATCATCTGCGGCCGGAAGGGCCGAGGCCAAACAGTTATTTTAATTTGGTGCAACAGTTCCTTAGTGCTGTGCCACGCATCGACGCTATGAAGAAGCCGGCGTGCATAGAGGGTGCACGGATGGCACTTTCCCATGTGAAGACATACTGGGCAGACATGGAGGCCACCGCTATTGCAACCCAGGGTTCGACCGTGGGCCGAGTAGCTGCCGAGCACTACTTTGAAGAGGTCCTTGAAGGCGCTCGTTCAATAGAAGCTCAGTGCTCGAAGAATATTATGTTCTAGTGACATGTATTCCCATTGAAAAAACAATGTTTTATTGAATTATAAAGGGTGTGTTTATACTTTTGCCTGAAAGTATTATGATGCCTCCTGTGCGGCCGTTTATGTATATATGTATATAACCTGAAAGTTTGCAGTCGTCGGCTTTAGCCCCCACGCATATAATGCGGGGGTGTTCGCAGAAGACGCGTGTTCACACTTGATCCAACGTCTTGGTCCATTAAGGAGGTGATAGCGTAGCGAACTAGGCAATCGGACTGTATTGCTTTAACACTTTCACTTAGCCATAGGAGTTTGACGGTGGGGCTACTGTATAGCCCCTGGTGGCTCCGCAATCGTCCGAATACGGGGCGCGTACATGCCTGGCCGAGAAACGGCCCTTCGTTTATGTGGAGGAATCCCGAAGATTCCGCTAAGTCATCGAGTGGTTGAGCAGTCTCGCGCTTTATCATGACAACCAGTTTTCGGCTTTCTCTACTGAGGTGCTCGTCCGGATGAACCAAGGCACAATCGCAGTAGTTCTCCTGGTGCCACCTTAGCCGATAGAGTGGAACGTAAGGTAGCAAAACACAGGAGCCGGGCAAACCCAACATTTGACCAAAGACATGATTCAGAGCTGATGCATATAAGGCCAAACTCGCGACGCTGAACACTCCCTAAGGTATTCGGTCTTTATAATGTATGTCAGGCTGAACAATGCCTTTGATAATGAACCCCGAGTGTCCAGGTACATGCAATATTCTGACGTGGCCAAATGCCAATAAGTCAGCATCCCTCTCGGTTGTACTGAGAATCCGGAGGATGTGAACAAGAAGAGATAGTAAAAAAGGTTTACTCAGGGTCTTAATCTAAAAAGAAACCTTTGAGCGGGTCCCTGCTGCACGTCTGCGCCTGTGTCTTTGATACGTCTCCGTCGTATCTACTTTTCCAAACACTTTTTCCCTTGTTTTGGACTCTAACTTGTATGATTTGAATGGAACTAACCCGGACTGACGCTGTTTTCAGCAGAATTGCCATGATGTTGTTTTATGTGCAGAAAACAAAAGTTCTCAGAATGAACTGAAACTCCACGGGATGTCTTATAAAAAATAATAAAAAATCCTCGCCAAAGATGAAGACCAAGGGGCTCACACCCTGTCCGCGAGGGTGGGGGGCGCGTCCCCCATTAGGGCGCGCCCCTACCTCGTGGGCCCCCTGGAGACCCTCCGACGCCAACTCCAACTCTATATATTGGCTTTCGGGGAGAAAAAGTTCAGAGAGAAGAAATCATTGCGTTTTACGATACGGAGCCGCTGCCAAGCCCTAAAACCTCTCGGGAGGGCTGATCTGGAGTCCGTTCAGGGCTCCGAGGAGGGGGATTCGTCGTTGTCGTCATCATCAACCATCCTCCATCACCAATTTCATGATGCTCACCGCCGTGCGTGAGTAATTCCATCGTAGGCTTGCTGGACGGTGATGGGTTGGATGAGATTTATCATGTAATCGAGTTAGCTTTGTTAGGGTTTGATCCCTAGTATCCACTATGTTCTGAGATTGATGTTGATATGACTTTGCTATGCTTAATGCTTGTCACTAGGGCCCGAGTGCCATGATTTCAGATCTGAACCTATTATGTTTTCATGAATATATGTGATTTTTTGATCCTATCTTGCAAGTCTATAGTAACCTACTATGTGTTATGATCCAGTAACCCCGAAGTGACAATAATCGGGACCACTCCCGGTGATGACCATAGTTTGGGGAGTTCATGTATTCACTATGTGCTACTGCTTTGTTCCGGTTCTCTATTAAAAGGAGGCCTTAATATCCCTTAGTTTCCAATAGGACCCCGGTGCCACGGGAGGGTAGGACAAAATATGTCATGCAAGTTCTTTTCCATAAGCACGTATGACTATAAATGGAATACATGCCTAGATTACATTGATGAATTGGAGCTAGTTCTGTGTCACCCTATGTTATGACTGTTACATGATGAACCGCATCCGGCATAATTATCCATCACTAATCCGGTGCCTACGAGCTTTCCATATATTGGTTTACGCTTATTTACTTTCCCGCTGCTACTGTTACAATCACTACAAAATACCAAAAACATTACTTTTGCTGTCTTTACTTTTGTTGCCGCTACCACCACTATCATATTACTTTGCTACTAAACACTTTGCTGCAGATACTAAGTTTCTAGGTGTGGTTGAATTGACAACTCAGCTGCTAATACTTGAGAATATTCTTTGGCTCCCCTTGTGTCGAATCAATAAATTTGGGTTGAATACTCTACCCTCGAAAGCTGTTGCGATCCCCTATACTTGTGGGTCATCAAGACTAATTTCTGGCACCGTTGCCGGGGAGCATAGCTCTATTCTTTGAGTCACTTGGGATTTATATCTGTTGTACGCTATGAAGAACTTGAAAGACGCTAAGACAACAATTTATCCCTCAACTATGAGGGGAGGTAAGGAACTGCCATCTAGCCTTGCACTCGATTCCCCTTCTGTTATGAGTAAGCTTGCGACACCTAAACCTGCTTCTGCTATTCGTTCCGATATGTCACATGTTATTGATGATGCCACTTCTGCTATGCATGATACTTATGATGAAACTGCTTCTATGCCTGATACTACTGTGCCCCTCGGTGAATTTCCTGATGAACAAATTGCTAGGGCTAGAGAAAAAGAAATTATTTAATCTGAATATAACGATGAAAGTGATGATGAAAATATGCCTGTTATTCCTGAGGGTTATGTTTTTGATATGGAATCTTCTGCCGCTATTTTAGCTTGCAAAGATAGATATGAGCTCAAGAGGTTATTAGCTAAATGGAACAAAGAATCACTTAGAGATAAAATGAAACCTGACCCTGCTTTTGATACTTCACCTATCTGTGTTCCTGATATGGATTATGAATTCTCTGTTCATCCTGATATAATTACTTTGGTTGAATCTGATCCGTTTTATGGCTATGAATCTGAAACTGTTGTGGCACATCTTACTAAGTTAAATGATATAGCCGCCCTGTTCACAAATGATGAGAGATCGCGTTACTTTTATATACTGAAAATATTTCCATTCTCATTAAAGGGTGATGCTAAGGTATGGTTCAATTCTCTCGATCCTGGTTGTGTGCGTAGTCCCCAGGATATGATTTATTACTTCTCTGCTAAATATTTCCCTGCTCATAAGAAATAAGCTGCTTTAAAGGAAATATACAACTTTGTGCAAATTGAAGAAGAGAGTCTCCCACAAGCTTGGGGGAGGCTTCTCAAGTTACTTAATGCTTTGCCTGATCATCCTCTCAAGAAACCTGAAATACTTGATATCTTTTATAATGGACTAACCGATGCTTCCAGAGATTACCTGGATAGTTGTGTTGGTTCTGTTTTCAGGGAAAGAACACCGGATGAAGCTGAAATTCTATTGAATAATATGTTGAAAAATGAAAATAATTGGGCACCTCCTGAGCCAGCCCCTGAGCCAGCTCCTGCTCCAATTACTGAGCCTATTCCTAAACCAACTCTGAAGAAGAGAGGTGTCCTATCTCTCAGTCCCGAAGATATGCAAGAGGCAAAGAAATCTATGAAAGAAAAAGGTACTAAAGCTGAAGATGTTAAGAATTTACCTCCTATTGAAGAAATACATGGTCTTAATTTACCTCTTGTCAAAGAAATATATGATCTTAATCCTTTATTTCTTGAAGAACCTCCTGATCCTGATATCCCGACACAGGTAGTAAAGGTAAATTCTCTCTATAGATATGATAAAGCTGAAGTCCCTCCTACTAAAATTGCTAGTCAGTGCTTGGATGAGTTTGATGACTTTATGTTTAAGAAAGATGACTTCAATGCTTATTTTGGTAGACAATTAAAACAAAATGCTTATATGATTAGACGCTTGGGTGATTATATGGCTAATATTAGAGGTGAACTTAAACTTGTTAGCAAACATGCTTCTATGGTTACCACTCAAGTAGAACAAGTACTTAAAGCTCAAAAAGAAGTGCTTGATGAAATGAGTAGTAAGAAAAATGATTATGCTGTTAGAGTGGCTACTAGAACTGGTAGAATGACTCAGGAACCTTTGTATCCTGAAGGCCACCCTAAGAGAATCGAGCAAGATTCTCAGAGAAATAATATTGATGTTCCTAGCTCTTCTAAAAAGAAGAAAAAGAAAAATGATAGAACTGTGCAAACTTCTAGTGAACCTATTGCTAAACCACCTGATAGTCCAAATGATATATCTATGTCTGATGCTGAAACACAATCTGGTAATGAACATGAACCTAGTGAAAATGTTAATGATGATGTTCATGATGATGCTCAACCTAGTAATGATAATAATGTAGAAATTGAACCTGCTGTTGATCGTGATAACCCACAATCAAAGAATCAACGTTATGATAAAAGAGACTTTGTTCCTAGGAAACATGGTAAAGAAAGAGAACCATGGGTTCAGAAACCCATGCCCTTTCCTCCCAAACCATCCAAGAAAAAGGATGATGAGGATTTTGAGCGCTTTGCTAAAATGATTAGACCTATCTTTTTGCGTATGCGATTAACTAATGTGCTCAAAACGAGTCCTTATGCTAAATATATGAAAGATATCATTACTAATAAAAGAAAGATACCGGAAGATGAAATTTCCACCATGCTTGCTAAGTACACTTTTAAGGGTGGAATACCAAAGAAACTTGGAGATCCCGGAGTACCTACTATACCTTGCTCCATTAAAAAAATTATATTAAAACTGCTTTATGTGATCTTGGAGCCGGTGTTAGTGTTATGCCTCTCTCTTTATATTGCAGACTTGACTTGAATAAGTTGACACCTACTGAAATATCTTTGCAAATGGCTGATAAATCAACTACTATACCTGTCAGTATTTGTGAGGATGTGCCTGTTGTGGTTGCAAACGTTACTATTTTAACAGACTTTGTTATTCTTGATATTCCCGAGGATGATAGTATGTCTATTATTCTTGGAAGACATTTTCTTAATACTGAAGGGGCTTTTATTGATTGAAACAAAGGCAATGTCACTTTTCATGTTAATGGTAATGAGCATACGGTACACTTTCCGAGGAAACAACCTCAAGTCCACATTATCAACTCTATTGGAAAAATTCCATCGATTATATTTGGAGATTTTGAATTTCCTCTTCCTACGGTCAAAAATAAATATGATATACTTATTATTGGGGATGTGCATATCCCCGTTGAGGTAACTTAGTGTCATTCGAAATTTCTTCAGTTTCATGATTATCAGAATGAGTTTGTTAACAAGACTTGATCAACCTTGTTAGTGGATTCTTTTTTATGAGCATGAGATGGATGAAACTAGAAGCACAACCTTATGTACCCTCTCTATACTTTCTGTTATTTAGTAGAAATAAAGTAAAATTAGTATTTTTCTGTCTGTTTCCTGGTTTATCCGTGCAATATAAAAATATCCCAAAAATAAAAGTCCTCAGAATGCCATGCCAATTTAATATGATTTTTTTGGGAATATTTGAAGATTTACTGTGCAAAAATTACCACGGGAGGAGCTGCCACCTGGCCACGAGGGTGGAGGGCACCCCCCCTTAGGGCGTGCCCCCTGCCTCGTGGGCCCACGGTGGCCCTCCTCCACTTATCCCAGCACCCATCTTCTTCCTCTGCCTCACACAAACCTGAAAAACCAACTCAAGCACGAGTTCCAGCCACTTTTGCTGTGATTTTCGATCTCCTTGCTCAAAGCACCTCTCGCAAAACTGCTTGGGGAGATTGTTCCTTGGTATGTGACTCCTCCATTGGTCCAATTAGTTTTTGTTCTAGTGCTCTATTCTTAGCAAATTTGTGCTACATAGGTGACCATGTTCTTGAGCTTGCATGTCAAATTTATATGGTTCCAAGTAGTTCTAATGCTTGATTTAGGCTCTAGGCACTTGTAGGAGTTGTTGCTATCAGTTTTATTGAAGTTGGTTCACTTTTGTTTGAAGTTACTAAAAATTTCAGATTATTTCATAAAATAATGAATAGAATTTTGAGGGGCTCATCGAGCCGAACCTCAAAGGAGAAACAAAATGAAGAAGCTCAAGGCCCAAATATAATTTGCCTCGTACCACGGAGATTCGGCCGTGTGAATGGCCTTCTGATAATTTCTTGATACAGGCCAAGATTTATGAGGATTTCTATTCATTGATTGAAAATGCTGGCCTCGCCGACTTCGTACGCGACCAACGTCCACAGTATCTCTTACTCACAAATACTTTTGTGCAAAACTTTTACTTTTACCCTAAGGAATCACCTCCTTCAGTAGAGTTTCATTTATATGACGTTTTGAAGAAAATGCCATTGTCTGAATTTTGCGCAGTATGCAATATACCCCCTGAGGGTATCTTAGAGGAACCACCCCGTAAAGAGTTGGAACCATTTATTAACCTTATCTCTGTGGGAGAAACCAGGAAGGTTTCTAATGCAAGAATTACTAGCATACATTTTCCTGTTTTACGCTATTTTGCCTTATTTACTAGTCGTTGCTTGATTGGTCGCGGGAGCTGTGGGAACCTTAGTGTTCCTGATATTATTATTTTGTTCCATGGTTTATACCACGACAACACTGTTAGTATGGGCGTAATTGTTGCTAGACGGTTGAGTCTGAACCGTACTAAGGGCCCCATCCTTGGAGGCATTTATGCTTCATGCCTCACTGCACATTTTAACATAGCTATTAGGCATTATGAGAAAGAAGAAAAATTGCTGCCTAGTGCTTACTTACATTACAAGAGCATGGTAGCCCATGATTTTCTTGTTAAGGACAGGAATGGAGAGCTCAAATATAAGTTATACTTTGATAAGCATCATCCTGAAACTATTACGCTGCCTGCTCCTTCTTGGTTTAATTTTGTAGGACCCTATCTCGTTACGTGGGCTGCCGTCCAAGCTTACAAAAATCCTGCACCAGCCCCGGAACCGGAACCACAAGATGATCCTCCACGACAATCTATTTATTCTTGGGATCCAGAGATGACTGTCAGCCAGTGGCAGTCAGAGTCTTCTTCATCACAGTTTGATCCAAACTATTCATCGTCGCAGTACGACCCTAGCTACACCTACGGGTATCCGTGAGGCTATCCTTGGCCATAAACCAACTTAGGCCAAAAGCCTAAGCTTGGGGGAGTACGTATTTCTCACCGACATTACATTTATGTTCACGCACACTCATTGCTAGATGTCGGTGCTCATACTCTTTGAATGTAATATCCATGCTAGTTTATTTTCCTTTTCCTGCTTTCTTCTTGTGTGTTTGTTAAACCTTAAGAAAAACAAAAAAAATTAGTAGTAGTTACTTTCTTCGCTGTAGTAGAGATTAAAAAGAAAACCAAAAAATATTTCCCGTTCTTCTTTTGCTTGTTGGGAGTTTTCCCGTGTAAATAGTTTTATTTCTTTTCTTTTCTTTGGGGGTCAGTAGGAGAAGACCGTAATTAATTTGTTGAAGTGGCTCTTATATGCATTATTGTTGATTTAACCAAGAGCCCATATTGCCTTGTCTTCTCCTATTTATTGAATGCTTACAGATTCCAGCTTAGTCCAATGCACGTGCACTCTTATTATTATTCACACTGTTCGGTCGTGCAAGTGAAAGGCAATTATGATGATATATGATGGACTAACTGAGATGGGAAAAGCTGGTATGAACTCGACCTCTTTTTTTTGTAAATATGATGAGTCTGTCGTTCTTGATTCAGCTTATTATGAATAAACATGTTTGCAATGACAATTAGAGATCATAGTTTCTTGTGCCATGCTTGATTAGCTATGAGTTATAATGATTTACCTTGCGTGCCAACATGCTATTGAGATGATTATGATGTGGTATGATGGGGTGATATCCTCCTTTGAATGATTTAAGTGACTGGACTTGGCACATGTTCACGCATGTAGTGGAAACAAATCAACATAGCCTCCACGATATTTATGTTCATGGTGGATTATATCCTACTCATGCTTGCATCCAATGTTTATTAATCTTTATGCATGTACATGGCTGTTGTCGCTCTCTAGTTGGTCGCTTCCTAGTCTTTTGCTAGCCTTCACCTGTACTAAGCGGGAATACAGCTTGTGCATCCAACCCCTTAAACCCCAAAGTTATTCTAGATGAGTCCACTATACCTTCCTATATGCGGTATCTACCTACCGTTCCAAGTAAATTTGTATGTGCCAAACTCTAAACCTTCAAATAAACATTCTGTTTTGTATGCTTGAATAGCTCATATATCAACCAAGGCTTCCCTTATCTTCCATGTTAGGCGGGTTATTCTCAAGAGGAGTGGACTCCGCTCCTCACTCACGAGAAAATAGCTGGTCACCGGGATGCCCAATCCCATGCTTTATGCAAACTAAATCAAAATTAATTGCAAACAAAACTCCCCCTGGGACCTGATGTACGTTGGAGGCACTCGTTGTTTCGAGCAAGCCGTGGATTGATGCTTGTTGGTGGAGGGGGAGTATAAACTTTACCATTCTGTTTGGGAACCGCCTATAATGTGTGTGACATGGAAGATATCGCCATCTCTTAGTTGCGATGTTGACAATGAAAGTATACCGCTCAAAATATTATTTATCTCTATTTCAACACCGAGCTCTGGCACCTCTACAAATCCCTGTTTCCCTCTGTGAAGGGCCTATCCATTTACTTTTATGTTGAGTCATCACCCTCTCATTACAGAGCACTAGCTGGAGAGCACAACTGTCATTTGCATTCATCACTATTAATTTATATTGGGTGTGACTATGATTGGATCTCTTTTACCATGAATTACAATGTCTAGTCAGTCCTTGATCTTTGAAGGTGCTCTGCATTTATGATTTGCGGTCTCAGAAAGGGCTAGCGATATACCATCTTGTTATATCATATTATGATTGTTTCGAGAAAGTGTTGTCATCCTAGATTTATTATTATGGCTCGCTAGTTGATTATGCTATTGATATGAGTAATTATGAGACCTGAGAATTATTGCAAATGTGGTTAGTTATGATATATGCTGAAAACTTGAATGCTGGCTTTACATATTTGCAACAACAAGTGCAAACAGAGTTTGTAAAAGTTTTTCTTTTTCTCTTTCAGTTTGTCAACTGAATTGCTTGAGGACAAGCAAGGGTTTAAGCTTGGGGGAGTTGATACGTCTCCGTCGTATCTACTTTTCCAAACACTTTTGCCCTTGTTTTGGACTCTAACTTGTATGATTTAAATGGAACTAACCCGGACCGGCGCTGTTTTCAGCAGAATTGCCATGATGTTGATTTATGTGCAGAAAACAAAAGTTCTCGGAATGACCTGAAACTCCACGTGATGTCTTATAAAAAATAATAAAAAATCCTCGCCAAAGATGAAGACCAGGGGGCTCACACCCTGTCCCTGAGGGTGGGGGCGCCCCCCCCCCTTAGGGCGCGCCCCCCTACCTCGTGGGCCCCCTGGAGACCCTCCGACGCCAACTCCAACTCTATATATTGGATTTCGGGGAGAAAAACATCAGAGAGAAGAAATCATCACGTTTTACGATACGGAGCCACCGCCAAGCCCTAAAACCTCTCAGGAGGGCTGATTTGGAGTCCGTTCGGGGCTCCGGACAGGGGGATTCGTCGCCGTCGTCATAATCAACCATCCTCCATCACCAATTTCATGATGCTCACCGCCGTGCGTGAGTAATTCCATCGTAGGCTTGCTGGACGGTGATGGGTTGGATGAGATTTGTTAGGGTTTGATCCCTAGTATCCACTATGTTCTGAGATTGATGTTGATATGACTTTGCTATGCTTAATGCTTGTCACTAGGGCCCGAGTGCCATGATTTCAGATCTGAACCTATTATGTTTTCATGAATATATGTGATTTCTTGATCCTATCTTGCAAGTCTATAGTAACCTACTATGTGTTATGATCCAGTAACCCCAAAGTGACAATAATCGGGACCACTCCCGGTGATGACCATAGTTTGAGGAGTTCATGTATTCACTATGTGCTAATGCTTTGTTCCGGTTCTTTATTAAAAGGAGGCCTTAATATCCCTTTGTTTCCAATAGGACCCCGCTGCCACGGGAGGGTAGGACAAAAGATGTCATGCAAGTTCTTTTCCATAAGCACGTAGGACTATATACGGAATACATGCCTACATTACATTGATGAATTGGAGCTAGTTCTGTGTCACCCTATGTTATGACTGTTACAGGATGAACCGCATCCGGCATAATTATCCATCACTGATCCGGTGCCTACGAGCTTTCCATATATTGGTTTATGCTTATTTACTTTCCCGCTACTACTGTTACAATCACAACAAAATACCAAAAACATTACTTTTTCTGTCTTTACTTTTGTTGCCGCTACCAACACTATCATATTACTTTGCTACTAAACACTTTGCTGCAGATACTAAGTTTCCAGGTGTGGTTGAATTGACAACTCAGCTGCTAATACTTGAGAATATTCTTTGGATCCCCTTGTGTCGAATCAATAAATTTGGGTTGAATACTCTACCCTTGAAAGCTGTTGCGATCCCCTATACTTGTGGGTCATCAGTCTCCGTTGTGCCGTATCATGGATGAGTGTAGCACGATTGTCATATATAAAAGAGAGGAACTTAGTTGAAAGTTACCGTGCAAAAAATTGGCTATTCTAAATAAACCATGTAAAATTCAAGATAAGTAGAGTTGAGCCGAACTAGCACTATTTACACGTGGGAAGCCCCTAGTACCATATATAAGGGTATAACCATCAAACCAATCTCAAGTATATCTAATGATGCGCCGGACTCGTCTAACCGTGTCCGTGGTCTTAACGACCTGTCATTTGTTCTGGTTGGTGAGGCCGTCTAGTGTTCGGCTGTTAAAGCAGCCGCACATTCTTCCGTGCGTAAGGAACGCTCAGTATTTCCATTAACTGTGATTGTGCCGCGCAGTCCAGGCATTTTAAGCTTAAGAGAGGCGTAATGTGGTATAGCGTTGATACGAGCGAAAGATGTTTGTCCGAGTAGTGCTTGATAGCCGCTTCGGAATGGAGCGATGTCGAAGTGTAACTGTTCACTTCGGTAGTTGTCGGGTGAACCGAATACCACTTCTAGTATTAGAGAGCCCGTGGAGCGGGCCTCTGGGCCTGGTATTACTCCCTTGAAGGTAGTATTACTGTGGCTGATCTTTGTCGGGTCGATCCCCATTTTGCGGACTGTGTCCTGATATATCAAGTTTAGACTACTGCCGCCGTCCATAAGGACTCGTGTCAGATGGTATCCGTTTATTATTGTGTCTAACATCAAGGCAGCCAATCCTTCGTGCCCGATGTTTGTCAGGAGATCCCTGCAATCAAAAATGATCGGGTGGGCCAACCAGGGGTTGGGCTTACAGGTGACAGGCACTACAGCTCATGTGTTTCGGAGTGCATGTTTTCTTGTCCTCTTCGTCACATGGATCATGTTTACTGTTTTGATCTCTAGTGGGAATTTTTCTTTCCCCCAGTGCTTTGTTGGCGAGGCTCATCCTCGTCTTCACTTGGTGTCTCCCTCCCCTTGTGTTCGGCGTTTAGCTTACCGGTCTGCTTGAAGACCCAGCATTCTCTGTGGGTATGATTTGCAGGTTTATCGGGGGTGCCATGAATCTGACATAGTTTGTCAAGAATCCTATTTAGGCTAGACGGTCCATCTTTGTTGTCTTTGAAAGGCTTTTTCCGCTGACCTGGTCGAGAGCCCCTGAATCCGGCGTTTACCGCCGTGTTATCTGGATTGTCTTCTTTATTCCAGCGCTTGGTTTTACTGCATCATGGTTTTCCATTGCCATCCCTTACTTCGGATGTGCTTGGATCGCTGGTGCTACTGCGGGCTATCCAGCTATGCTCGCCCGCACAAAAGCGGGTCATGAGGCTTGTCAGGGTTGCCATTGTTCTCGGTTTTTCCTGGCCGAGGTGTCTGGCGAGCCATTCGTCTCGGACGCTGTGTTTGAAAGCTGCTAAGGCTTCGGCGTCCGGGCAGTCGACGATTTGATTCTTCTTAGTGAGAAATTTGTTCCAAAGCTTTCGGGCTGACTCTCCGGGCTGTTGAACTATATGACTTAAATCATCTGCATCCGGAGGTCGGACATAAGTCCCTTGAAAATTAGCCCGAAAAGCATCCTCAAGCTCCTCCCAACTTCCGATTGAGTTTTCGGGGAGGCTTTTCAGCCAGTGCCGAGCGGGTTCTTTCAGCTTGAGGGGCGGGTACTGGATGGCGTGGAGCTCATCTCTGCGAGCCTTATGAATATGGAGGATAAAGTCCTCAATCCAGACTCCAGGGTCTGTGGTTCCGTCGTACGCCTCTATGTTCACTAGTTTGAATCCTTCTGGAAATTCATGGTCCAGCACCTCAGCGGTGAAGCATAGGGGGTGTGCGGCGCCCCTGTATTTTGTTGTGTTGGGGCGCTCTGACGGTTGTAGTGTTCTGTTTTGGTTGTGCGCTGGAGCGCGTTTCCTTGATCCGTAGATGGATCTGGTTGCGCCGGTCTCCTGATGCGGGTCTTCATGTGCGGCGTGTGCCGACTTATGTGCGGCCTTGTTAGCCGCTCTATCGCTGCCATGAGGTGGTTGATCCGACCGGTCGGCCGTTCTATTTGTCGGCGTTCTGGGAACGGGGGTCCCCAGACTTGCTTGCCTGCGGCCTGCGGCGTGGCTCAAATGGGGGCCCAGCGTGGCCCCTCTTCATCAACACAAGGCTCAAGACCCTCGCGAGGGGCCAAGCCTCGCGAGGCGGGCGACACGGCGCTTTCTCAAGGCCGGCCTCCTTAGGCTGGCTCGCAAGGAGGCGGAGAGATCAAGGCGGGTACCTCACGAGGTGCCCATGACGCAAGCCATGACGACCAAGGGTGCCAGGCGGGCGCCAGCCCGCGCAGCGTCTCCCTTTCCTCTTTGGTGCAAAGGGGGCAAGTGCAGGCGAGAGGATCAAGCAAAGGCACCCATTTTGGTGCAACAAGACCAAGACCAGTCCAACGGTGGGAAGGAGGTCACCATGGAGCCCAGGACGGCGTCACCACAGGGCCTTTGGCAGGCGAAGACCAACTTTGGTCAGGATAAGTGTACCAGATGTTCCCCTTCAAATTGGCCAATTGTTGGCGCCCTTCCCGCTCAATATTTGGGAAGAGGCCCAGGGCCTTTGCCTATAAATAGGACTAGCCACCCCCAGGGTAGGGGGAGGATCGGATCGAGTAGAGGCATCGAATCCAGCATCTAGAGATAGAGAGAGAGAAGGGCGATCGAACTCCCCCTAGCAGTTCATCCCCCAGCCAAGAACAGACCCTCACGAGGCTGTTCTTCCTTGTACTGTTCTTCATCATCAGCCCAAGAGGCAATCCACCCACCACACTGGAGTAGGATATTACACCGCATCGGTGGCCCGAACCAGTATAAACCTTGTGTCTCTTGTGTTGTTCTTCTAGTAGTTAGATCCTTTCGAGATGGAGAGGTAGAGGGCACGATCTCCGCGCGCACCCCAGAGTTCGAACCTTAATGGTCTGCCGGAACCCTGAATCCGACATTTGGCGCGCCAGGTAGGGGTGCGCTGGAATCTGTCTTCCACCGCTCCGCTCTCCATCGACCGTCGCATCCATGTCTGACGCTCGTCGGGCCCGCGCCGAGCGCTGGGCCGCCATCGCTTCCCGCGTCGTCCAGACGGCCCCCGTCGGTGGGCGTCCTCGTCGTTCCCCGTCGCCCGCCGTCAACGCCGCCACCGGCCCGGCGGGGAACGAGCAGCAAGCATCCTCTCAGCACCCGTCCGTGCGGCGGGATGGCCGCACCGCCACTCCGTCGCTCAGCCCGGCCGGTTCTTCGTCGCACGCGCTTCGCGCGCCCTTGGAGGCTCAAGCTGCGCTCATCGCGGCGAACGAGCTCCTGTGCTACCGCCCCGTCAACGACATCTATGAGGAGTGGCTCGACCGCGTCGCCGAGCTCGTCCGCGCCGCAGGGGGCTCTCCCGCGCCTTCCGCACCGCTGCGACGCACTCCGCCCCGCATGGGCAATGGAGCCCCGGGGGCATTCCAGCCACCTCCTTTCCTAGAAGATGCCATGGCCCCAAGGCGCGCAGCTCCTGGGCGGAACCCGCTCCGTCATGCGCCGGCCCAGTAGGAACGGAGCTGCCAAGAAGTCCCGCGACCGCAAGAGGCCGCCCGGGCGCTCCCAGCTCCGGCACGTAAGGACCCCGCGCTGCTCCCAGCTGCAGCGCAAGGGGACCCACAAGGCCAAGCTCTCCCTTAACCAAAACCTCCCGCGGCCACCGCTGGCTGCCGCGCCTACACCGCCGAGCTGCGCGGAGTCGCATGGCCCGGCAAGTTCAAGCCGGACCTGCCCCCTCGCTACGATGGCACGATTGATCCCACAGAGTTCCTCCAGCTTTACGAGCTAGGAATCGAAGCTGCCAGCGGGGACGAAAAGGTCATGGCGAACTGGTTCCCCATGGGGCTAAAGGAAGGTGCTCGCACTTGGCTGCTGAACCTGGCCCCAGGCACGATCTCCTCCTGGGACCAGATGCGTACCCGCTTCATCGCCAACTTCCAAGGTACCCACGACCGGCCTCTCGCTGTGAGCGACATGCACCGCATCAAGCAGCAACCTGGGGAGACCCTGCAAAAGTACATCCAGCGCTTCAACAGTGCGCGCCTCAAGATCCCCAGGGTGTCCGAGGAGGCCATCATTTCGGCCTTCTCCGATGGCGTGCGCGACGTCAAGATGAAGGAGTTGGCGATGCATGAAGACCTCTGCACCTCCCTAGAGCTGTTCAACCTGGAGACCAAGTGCGCCAGAGCTGAGGAGGGACGCCTCTCCCTCCTCGAGCTGCCTGCCGCAGACCCAGAAGAGAAGAAGCCCAAGGCCAAGGACGTGAAGCGCAAGGGGGCTGCCATGCTCGCGGCAGAGCCGGACACCAAGCGGGGCAAGGATCTGCCCGAATCCTCCAGGGGTAGCCGGTACTGTGTGTACCACGACCTCCACGCCCGCAACACCAATGAATGCCAAGAACTCCGCGCCGTATGAGAAGGAAGAGTCGGCCGACGCCCTGACCGTGCTGACCGGGGCTACGGCCGAGGAGGAGGAAGGAACCCGGGACGCTGGGAAGATCGTGGCCCGCGTCAAGGCTGGCGTGACCAACCTCGCGAGGACCGCTGGCGTGACCAACCTCGCGAGGACCGCTGGTGTGACCCGCCTCGCGAGGGGGACTGGAGGGATCAGCCTCGTGAGGATCACCCTCAAGGCAACCCAGGCCTGCCGCCGTTGCCGCCTCAGCCAAGAAGGAATGAAGACCGCCATCAAGACGAGGGGGATGGGGGCTTCCAAGAGCCTCGCGCAATCGCCTGCATCCTGGGTTGAGCTCAAGCCCCAGCCTCTCAACGTATCTTCAAGCAGTTTGCTCGCAAAGTGAACGCAGTTCTCCCCAAGCTCGAAGCAATGCGTCCCCTCAAGTGGTCGGCCTGCGCCATCACGTTCAGCTCAGTAGTCCAGCTCAAGTGCGCGGCCACAGCCGGAGTCCTCCCAATGCTTTGCTCCCCAGTCATCAGCAACGTTCTGGTCACCAGGACCCTCATCGACGGAGGGGCAGGGCTCAATGTCTTGTCCGTGGAAACATTCAACAGCCTCCAAGTGCCCTATGACCAGCTTCAGCCAACCAAGCCCTTATCCGGAGTCACCGATGGTTCCACAGTCCCGATCGGGCAGGTCCGCCTCCCAGTAACCTTCGGCACCTACGACAACTACCGCACCGAGCTCATCGACTTTGACGTCGCCCACATCCGCCTGCCGTACAACGCCATCCTCGGGTACCCGGCGCTGGCCAAGTTCATGGCCGTGACTCACCATGCCTACAACGTCCTCAAGATGCCAGGAAGCGGCGGCGTCATCACGGTGCCATGTCAAGAGAAGGATGCAGTGTGTGCCCTGGAGCGAGCCTTTCAGGCCGTGTCGCTAGAAGACCCAGATCACGGAAGCAGGAGGCTTCCTGAGACCACCCCAAGAAGAAGAAGACAACGTCAGGCTCAACCCCTCAGGAGGCAGGCCCTTCAAGGCCCGCGTCTGCCCAGGGGGATCCTCCTTCAATCGCATAGGAAAGCCCGCCCGACGCCCTCCTCAGGCAGGGCTCGGGGGCTCTCACCTGGAGGGCCACCGACCTAGCCAAGGTCACGAGGGAGGCGCTGGGGCACCTTGTGGAGGCGTGTTTCGAAGCACGTTTCCCTCGAAAGGAAGCCAGGGAAAGAAGGTCAGACCAGCAGGAGTTCGTTGACAAGGCCATTCAAGAACTACAGGAGTCAAGGATCATAAGAGGTTGTCGTCGCCCACCAGCTGTGGCTCCCCATCCAGGCGAGGATGGTGGGCTGCGCGTCTGCGTCGACGTACCGGGGCTCAATCAGATCACCACGGCGGAGCGCCTCTGGCCCTCAGAGGTGGGGCGCTGCGGAGGACCACCCCACAGCTATGTTCACATGCCTTATGGCCTGCCGAGCGTGGCTGCGGCGTACCAGCGTATCATGAGGAGCATCTTGGAGGCGCAAGAAGACAGGCATTCCACGGCCCTGGTGGAGATGGAGGCTGCTCATGAGGAACCACCAGTGCCCCCGGAGCCTCCCGAGGCCCCTGGGCCTGGGGGCTCGTGAGGATCGGCTTCCGCAGCCCACCGAGTCTGCTGCACCAACGCCACTGCACCGACGACATCTTCAGGTGACATCTTTCAAGTTTCATTCCCAGCTGGGAGCGCCCTCCCAGGGTTGCGTCATTCCCAGGCCGTGTGGGTCCGTCCCTGTGGCATGTATCCCTTTTTATCTTTTCAGTCGCTAGCTTGCTTTGCTGGGGGCGCCCCTCGGGCTGCATCATCCCCAAGCCACTCGGCCTAGGCCCAGCGGCACGTATCCCTTCCGCGTTTATTTCCAATTATGCATCATGCTTGTTTACTCGATGCCGTCCACGGCACCTTTTCTTCTTCATGTCGACCACTTGCACGTTAAAGGGGGGGTGCCTGAGCATCGCGACTCAGGGCTCTTACTAGCTCTCCAGCCCTCACCCTCTGGCCTTGTCCACGGTATCGCGACCTGGCATACCAGCGACGGCTGAGACAAGCTCGAGGGCCGGGACCCGAGGACGTAGAGCAGAAAGGGGAGCAGAGGCGAGGAAGAAGGGGCACGCGAGGACCTCGTCAAGCAACTCCTTTCAAATTACCCCCCGGACCCGACGACGCGCTGGGGGTGATCCCCGATTCTCAAGATAAGTCTCCATCCAAAGCGTTGGCTACCATGGCACTACCCCCGCACCTAAAGCGACTCCGTACTAGCGACGTTGCTGCTCTTTCTCACCAAGCAATGGCTGCTTGGGTGCCAAAGGGGACCTCCTGAGCATCGCGACTCAGGGGATCTTACCGGACCCCGGGTCGTTCACCTCCTGGCCTTGACCACGGCATCGCGACCTGGCATACCAGCGACGGCTGACGCCGCCTTGGGACTGGGACCTATCGACGCAGAGCACCAAGCCCTCGCGAGGTGCGAAAGGGAAGACCGAACTATGATGGAATTTGCGATTTGCACAGATCCATAGAAAGGGTTACATATTAACAACAAGGATCACAACCGCCTTACAAGCCCCTATGGGGCACAATGTGATTCCTCGCGGGGAACGGATCCTAAAGGGTGCTAACTACACGCGCCCTTGCAAAAGATGCCATCATCAACAGTGGGCCATCAAGCACCGGCGCCAACCCCATACAGATCAGGACCGGCGGCGACCAAGCGAGCATGCCTTGCTCCAGGAGCGGCGTTGGCTCGTAGGCTCGTAGCTGTCGTCGCTCGTCTCCGGCGTCGCGAAGACCTCACTGGGATTGCTGGATCCTCCGGCGCTCCCGTCGCTCGTGGAGCTGTCCAGGGGGCGGCTGGCAGGCCCAGCCGTTGCCATAGCGAGGTCCTGGCCGCCCCTCGTTCACGTCGAAGACCTTGAAGAACATCACCGAATCGCCGTCGAACTCCAGGTGGATTGTGAGGGCTCCCCTCGTTCTGCAGCACCGAGCGATTTCGCCCCAGCTGCGAGTCATGAAGACCTCGCCCGGGGCAGTGATCGCGACCTCTGCCTCGGTCGCAGGAGTGCTGCAGTCGGCGTGCTGCAGCCACAGCTCTAGGAGTCTTCCCGCGGGAAGACGGAGGCGAAGAAGGGAGGAAAGTGAATCCAAGTCCGTGGAGTCATGGCGGCGTGGAGCACGAGCTCGCGGGAGGAGCCCTCGGCGTGGACTCCAGGAGGAACGACCCACACCTTCGTAACCCTACGGCGCCGGCGACGGCGCTGGCCGAGGGGATCGGCATCTCCTCTTCCAAGGCCCTCGGCGTGGGCATACAAGGGAAGTGGGAATCCCGGTGGAGGCCGCTCGTACCAAGGCCTCAGCACCACCAGGCGGTTCTCCTCGACTCGGCCGCGCAAGGCAAGCCGTTTCTTCGGCGGGAGCGGGTCAGGTCCCTCTTGAGGAGCCTTTCCCCTCTCCGCTGCAGAGAACCGGCGAATCGGAGCCATCACGACAAGGCGGAGCAAGAATCAAGGCGAAGGAGAAAGCAAGGGGAGATGGACTGGAAGGGCACGCGTGGTGCCGTACTTATAGCCGGCGGAGGCCAACCGTCGGCCTCCACGATCACAGGTAATCATGACATGATTTGCATGCAGGGACTTGTCCAATCCGCGCGATCGTCGAGGCGTCGTGGGGAAGCAGAGACGCCCACGTCCAATCAACCGCCACGCATCGCCCAAGGCCGCAGGCTATTAGGGCCCTCGGCGCTTCGCCCTTGCCCTTTCGCCTCTCGGCACGGCCAAGTCCATGCGCGCCTTGGGCCCGGGGGCTACTGTCGGCGTTCTGGGAACGGGGGTCCCCAGACTTGCCTACCTGCGGCCTGCGGCGTGGCTCAAATGGGGGCCCAGCGTGGCCCATCTTCATCAACACAAGGCTCAAGACCCTCGCGAGGGGCCAAGCCTCGCGAGGCGGGTGACACGGCGCTTCCTCAAGCACGGCCTCCTTAGGCTTGCTCGCGAGGAGGCGGAGAGATCAAGGCGGGTACCTCACGAGGTGCCCATGACGCAAGCCATGACGACCAAGGGTGCCAGGCGGGCGCCAGCCCGCGCAGCGTCTCCCTTTCCTCTTTGGTGCAAAGGGGGCAAGCGCAGGCGAGAGGATCAAGCAAAGGCACCCATTTCGGTGCAACGAGACCAAGACCAGTCCAATGGTGGGAAGGAGGTCACCATGGAGCCCAGGACGGCGTCACCACAGGGCCTTTGGCAGGCGAAGACCAACTTTGGTCAGGATAAGTGTACCAGATGTTCCCCTTCAAATTGGCCAATTGTTGGCGCCCTTCCCGCTCAATATTTGGGAAGAGGCCCAGGGCCTTTGCCTATAAATAGGACTAGCCACCCCCAGGGTAGGGGGAGGATCGGATCGAGTAGAGGCATCGAATCCAGCATCTAGAGATAGAGAGAGAGAAGGGCGATCGAACTCCCCCTAGCAGTTCATCCCCCAGCCAAGAACAGACCCTCACGAGGCTGTTCTTCCTTGTACTGTTCTTCATCATCAGCCCAAGAGGCAATCCACCCACCACACTGGAGTAGGGTATTACACCGCATCGGTGGCCCGAACCAGTATAAACCCTGTGTCTCTTGTGTTGTTCTTCTAGTAGTTAGATCCTTTCGAGACGGAGAGGTAGAGGGCACGATCTCCGCGCGCACCCCAGAGTTCGAACCTTAAGGGTCCGCCGGAACCCGTGATCCGACACTATTCTTCGGCTGTGTGGGCTCTAAGGCCTCATCATCGAATTCAGGCAACTGCTTGCATTTTGGATAGCTCTTCATGTGGTAACTACTACCATAATTTTCTTCGTTGTCAAGCACTTTGTTCCATCTACTATTGAGTGTATTCTGCGCGGCCTTAAGCCTTTGCTTTTGCTTCTTCAGGCTCCTCGCGGTGGCAATAAGCCTTCTGTGGAGGTTCTCTTGTTCCAAGTGCCTTTCCGGGATGGTGTGTGCCTTTTCGTCTGGACTGTTTTCCTCTTCAGAGGGAGGTTTATGAGCTATATCCTCGGCGTCGCCGTGTCCGGACAGTGGTTCCGTACTACGTTCGCCGTTTGCTGGTTCACTGCTGTTATCGCCGTTTTTGCTGAGGCGGGATTTGGAGCGGCGCCTACGCCGATGCTTTGGTTGCTTCTCGAGGGAGCTATCCCTCACTGCATCCTCCCGTTCCTCATCATCGTTTTCTTTGGGTGTATCCACCATGTATATGTCGTGTGATGAAGTGGCGGTCCAGTGCCCTGTGGGCAATGGTTCCTGTTCGTCTCCTGCATCGTCGTCCATACCATCGATGTCTTCGGAGTCGAAGTCGAGCATGTCGGTTAAATCGTCGACAATGGCTACTAAGTGGGTGGTGGGTGGGGAGCGAATTTCTTCGTCGTCCGCATCCCATCATAGCTGGACATAGTTCGTCCAAGGTTCTCCTGACAAGGAGAGATATCTTAACGAGTTTAGCACATCGCCGAAGGGTGAGTGTTGAAAGATATCCGCGGAGGTGATCGGCGCCCAATCGGATTCGATAGGCATGGGCGCGGGCGTCTCGGAGTCCGTGGCCAGAGATGAATCCAGTGGTTCGGCATCACAGCTCTCGTGAGGGGTAAGGTCAGTATCCGGCTCTATCGCCGCTGAGAGTACGGCCTCCATGGAGGGGTCTACCCACCCATCCTCGGATGGCGCAATTTGCTTCGTATTAAAGGCCGGAGTAGTTGCCGGTGCGATCTCCCGAACACCGTCCGACGGCAGAGCTATATCATGCTCATCGTGATTGTGCGGCGCACCTGCAGGGGCTCGAATCCGTCAAAGATCAAGTCTCCGCGGATATCAGCGGTGTAGTTCAAGTTTCCGAACTTGACCTGGTGGCCCGGGGCATAGCTCTCGATCTGCTCCAGATGGCCAAGCGAGTTGGCCCGCATTGCGAAGCCGCCGAATACAAAGATCTGTCCGAAGAGGAAGAACTCACCCTGGACCACATCGTTACCGAAGATCGAAGGAGCCATCGAGCCTTACGCTGACGGCACAGTGGAACTCTCAATGAAAGCACCAATGTCGGTGTCAAAACCGGCGGATCTCGGGTAGGGGGTCCCGAATTGTGCGTCTAAGGAGTATGGTAATAGGAGGAGGGGGACACGATGTTTACCCTGGTTCGGGCCCTCTCGATCGAGGTAATACCCTACTTCCTTCTTGATTGATCTTGATGATATGAGTATTACAAGAGTTGATCTACCACGAGATCGTAGAGGCTAAACCCTAGAAGCTAGCCTATGGTATGATTGTTGTTCTACGGACTAAACCCTCCGGTTTATATGGACATCGAGGGGGCTAGGGTTACACAGAGTCGGTTACAAGGAAGGAGATCTACATATCCGTATTGCCAAGCTTGCCTTCCACGCCAAGGAGAGTCCCATCTGGACACGGGACGAACTCTTTAATCTTGTATCTTCATAGTCCAACAGTCCGGCCAAAGGATATAGTCCGGCTGTCCGGATACCCCCTAATCCAGGACTCCCTCATCCTTGGTTTCCTCCGGATTTGTGCGGTATGGTGGTCGGTTCGGCAATGGGGCTCCTGGAACCAAATCAATTTTGTGTTCAATGACTCTTTGTGGTGGCAGCCCTGGTGGTATCTCCTCGGGGAACAAATCTTCATACCTGTCAGGACCCCGATCCTAAGCCACATCGATCTAGCATGTAACACATCATATCACTTTGCGGCCTCACGCACGGTATTCCCACGGGTGCCACCTTACCTGGCCCGGGATCGTTTGCGCCTTTTGGCTCACGTATATGATAGTGTCGCTAGCATCCATATGACAGAGAACCCGGGCCGACATGGCTAGTCGTGAACCCAAAGAGGCACTAACCCATGGGGACAGGCATACATGAATCAACTTCGAGCATGTCAGTCAGCAGCGTGTGAATTCGGGCTGTAGCACTGGGCTAACAGGACTCCGGTAACCCGGGCTGTAGCAGGCTAGGCAGGACTCTGGATGTCACCGCGTGACATTTCCCTGAAGGGACAGACACAGGAACGAAGTGAAACACATGCCGGCCAGTCAAGTGTCCAGAGCAGTAGTGCTGGGCTAGCAGGACTCTGGTGAACCGAGCTGTAGCGGACTACTATCGCTCAGGAAGCACTAGACTACATTTCCCCATATGAGAGGCTGCCAAGGATAAACAACTAGATTGTCGGATCCCACACATACCAAGCATTCCAATCATACACACAATATGCTCGATATGTGTGAATACAACATGGCATCACAACATAACCCTACGACTCAAAGTATTTATTCTTTAGGCTCCGAAGAGCCAGATATTACAAACATGGGTCTCATGACCCGACATTCAGAGCATACAAGCAACAAGCACATGCGGAAGCTTAGCATGTCTGAGTACAGACATCTACAAATGAAAAAGGCTGAGAAGCCTGACTATCTACCAAATCCTGCCGAGGGCACAAGATCGTAGCTGAGGTAACAAGCTAAACGTTGGAGTCCACACAGAACTACTAGCGAGACTGACGTCTCTCTGCAAAAACATAAAATAGGCAAACATGAGTACAATTGTACCCAGCAAGACTAACATCAGAACTAACTACATATGCATCGGTATCAACAAAGGGGGTAGTGGAGTTTAACTGCAGCAAGCCAGCTTTGACTCAGTGGCTAACCTGAACTACGACTGCAAGTAACTCTTTTGAGGTGGCGCACACGAGTTCACATATTCACCATTCAATACACCAGTATGGATCCGCTCCCGTCTCCCTACGAGAAGGCCGTCCATAGCACTCACGCTTATCTTGCGAGTTTTAGAGTATCCACTTTCACTTGTCTATGAGCTATTATAGGCAACCCAGAAGTCCATTACCGCGGACACGGCTATTCGAATAGATGATGTTAACCCTGCAGGGGTGTACTTCTTCACACACGCTCTCACCACTTATCGCTGTTTACACGACATGTACTCGGCAACCTTCAAGCGGAAGCCCAGCGAGGGTGTCGGCCACGGCCTACCTAAACACTCAAGTCTCTAGTCCAGGTTTATCGCCTATTCAGATTCCATCTGCAGGGAGTCCGGCCGAGGTTTCCACATACGGCCCCGAACGAAGTGTACAGGGTTCCGAGTCACCAAACGGGCGCCCGGCTGGCCCGGCCACGTGCCTACCGCAACACAGCCCACCCCTACAGTCAGCGCTGCGTGCGGCCCCCAGCATACTACGAACACCAGAAACTACTTGCAACTCCTGGACAGAGGACAAGGGCGATTAAGAAGCCGAGAGAGTCAATTAAGGATCCCAATTTGTGGTAGTAACTGTTTCATGGATCACAAACACAGAACTCAGTTCCTGAGGACGGCTTTAATGAGACAACCCACCATGTACTCCTACATGGCCTCTCACCGCTACCTTTACCAAATCGTGTTCACACACTTAGCTCACACAATAGGACATGTTTACACACCTCCAATTCATCCCCGATGAATCAGACCTGACTCAACTCTAAGCAGTAGCAGGCATGACAAACAAGCATGAATGAGTATGCACATTGTCGGATTTCGGGTTCCGGCAGACCCTTAAGGTTTGAACTCTGGGGTGCGCGCGGAGATTATGCCCTCTACCTCTCCGTCTCGCAAAGATCTAACTACTGAAAGAATAGCACAAGAGACACAAGGTTTATACTAGTTCGGGCCACCAGTGTGGTGTAATACCCTACTCTAGTTTGTGGTGGGTGGATTGCCTCTTGGGCTGATGATGATGAACAATACAGGGAAGAACAACCTCGCGAGGGTCTGTTCTTGGCTAGGGGGATGAACTGCTAGGAGGGGTTCGTCCGCCCTTCTCTCTCTCTCTCGCGCTTGTTCTCTGCTTGCTCAGATTCTCCACCCCCTACCATGTTGGCGGCTAGTCCTATTTATTGGCAAAGGCCCTGGACCTCTTCCCAAATATTGAACGGGAAGGGCGCCAACCATTGGCCAATTCGAAGGGGAACAGCTGGTACACTAATCCTGACTAAAGTTGGTCCTCGCCTGCCAAAGGCCCTGTGGTGACGCCGTTCTGGGCTCCACGATGACCTCCTTCCCACCGTTGGACTGGTCTTGGTCTCGTTGCACCGAAATGGGGCCCTTTGCTTGATCCTCTCGCCTGCGCTTGCCCCCTTTGCACCAAAGAGGAAAGGGAGACGCTGCGCGGGCTGGCGCCCGCCTGGCATCCTTGGTCGTCATGGCTTGCGTCATGGGCACCTCGCGAGGTACCCCACCTTGATCTCTCCGCCTCCTCGTGAGCTAGCCTGACGAGGCCGTGCCTGAGGAAGCGCTGTGTCGTCCGCCCCGCGAGGCTTGGCCCCTCGCGAGGGTCTTGGGTCTTGTGTTGATGAAGATGGGCCGTGCTGGGCCCTTATTTGAGCCACGCCGCAGGCTGTAGGCAGGCAAGTCTGGGGACCCCCGTTCCCAGAACGCCGACAGTAGCCCCCGGGCCCAAGGCGCGCATGGACTTGGCCGTGCCGAGAGGCGAAAGGGCAAGGACGAAGCGCCGAGGGCCCTAACAGCCTGCGGCCTTGGGCGCCGCGTGGCGGTTGATTGGACGTGGGCGGCATTGTTCCCCCATGCTCCCTTATTTTGCGCTCTGCTAGGCTGACCCACAGTTGTACACAGCCGCTCCCCTTCCTGTTGCTCAGCCGTCCCCTATTCTTCCTCCCTTCGAACTCCGTCTCTTGCTTCCAATCCCATCTCACATCTTCCCTCTCCCTTCGATCGCCATGGCTCCGACGAAGAAAGAGAAAGGGTAGAAACCTGTGCCTCCATCTCGCCCGCCGCCGTCGGTGGCCCCCGCCGTCGGCCAGTCGATCATACTCAATCTAGAGTGCCTGGATAAGCTCAGCCCGGCTCTGGCCACCGTCTTCAACGAGTGTGGTAGGACGACGGCCTGGCCTACGTCTCACTTCCCCACTGACAGGATAATCGATGAGGTCCATTATTTTCCCGACGCCTTGTGGGCGGGTCTGGTTCCCCCCTTTTCCGATTTCTTCAATGTCGTCCTCTCCCATTACCAGATCCACATGATGCATCTGGGTCCTGAGTCCGTTACCCTTCTTTCGGTCTTTGCTTTTGTTTGCGAGGCGATGATGGGCATCCCTCCTTCCGTTGCCTTGCTGCACCACTTCTTCTCTTTGCGCCTTGTCGACCCCACTCAATGCTCGCGTGCGTGAACTTCATCGCCGCGCCTGAGACTGCGGCCTCAGGGATCGACTTCAAGCTCCCTTCGCCTTCAGCAGGGTTCTGCGAACGGTGGTTGTATGTTGATGTAGGGGTGCCCAGCCCCCTGCTGGCGAAGCCAACTTCGCCTGCTGTACCCAATTCGGGCTGGGGCTAGGAGACGCTCAAAAGCCCCCGGGTCGACTTCGTCTGGCACCGCTTCACGTTCCTGAAATCGCTCGGCGGGACAGCGCCCAAGGTGGTGAAGGAGTTCTTGCTGCGCCGCATTGCCCCTCTCCAGCGCCATTCCCGCCGAATGTGGGCCTTCAGCGGGCATGGTGATCGCATGAGGCTCCAGGAAGAAGACTTGACGCCTGGGGCGCTAAGGACAGTGCTCTTGGTCTTGACTGGTGACCCCAACCCGGGCAGTATCCAGCGGGGAGGGGCCCTGCTATACCTTTGCTAGAACAGGGATGACTTCGTGAGGCAGATGCCCTCCTTCGATGAGTGGGGGCTGCGCCCTGCCGGCTTCCAAGGGCCTTGCGAGAACCCTATGGTGGTGACCGCCCTTCCAGTTGGTCAAGGCGAATCCTCCTCGAGTGGCGGAGCAAGGAGACATGAGACGGTGGGGGCCGAAAGGGCTCCCGATGAGGTGACTGCGCCTGGCGATGCCCTCGAGGGGGCAGCTCCTGAGGTCCGTACTGCGGAGGCTGAGGGTGAGATGCAGCCGCTCCCAGGGCCTGGGGCCGAGGCTCCTGAGGCCCCGGCCGCGTCTTCTGGCGAGGCGACTGACAGTGCGCGTCAGGCAGGCGCCCCTGACGTGGGTCGCCTTGATGCTCCATCTTCGGCGCAGGTTGATTCTTACGCTCTTCTCTTGCGCCGCTTCCGGGTGGACTTTGAGGCCCTCCGGAGAAAAAGGGAGGCCCTGGGTGATGACTTCTTTTGCCGCTTGCTGAAGCGCCGGAAGTACTTTCCTACTGACGAGTAAGTCTTCTCCTTTTCTGGCTCCTGATCCTCTTGTTGCGTCTACTGATCCTTATCCCGCAGGCCTCTTCCGGCCGAGCTCGCGGAAGTCGCTAAGGCGCCGCCTCCTTTGACTTCGTCTCCTCCATCGCCCCCAAGTGCCTCGAGCAGCACTGCCCTTGTGGTGAGGGCGAATGACGGGGTGGACCGTCCTAAGGCACGCTGCGTCCCTTCTCTTCCCGCGATCTTCCTTCGCGGTCCCTCTCTTGGCATAGCCAGCCCGCCATGGGCTCCTCGTCTGGTCGCGGGCTGCGACTGGCTGAGGCGCCCCCTGTGCCCTTCTTCTGGAGATGGGCTGGCCCCAGGCCGGGCTTCTGGTACGGCGCGCCCGGCCGTCATGAGGGCGCCAGCCCCCAGCCCCCTGCCCGGAGGGGGAGCGATGATTCGTGGTCCCCGACGCTTGCTTGGGGCGGACGATGGTGTGGAAGACGTGCTCGAGCATGCTCGGGAGCGCCATGCTCGTCGCCACGAATTCCTTCGAAGGGCGAGCAGCGCGGTGGACCTGCTTGGGGAGGAGCTCGCTAATGAAGACGCGGGCCTGGAGGCCGAGGGCCTGCGCCTGGACGAGGAGAGGCACGAGCTGGAGGCCGCCGTCGCCGTCGCGCGCCATCAGCGCGACCTTGAAGATGAAGAGGCGAAGGCGTCGCTGAAGGCTTCTCGAGCGGCTCGATCCCAGGCCGCTGAAGAGGCCCGGGGAGCTGACCGTCGGCGAGAAGCAGCGGAAGAACGGGCTCGGGAGCTCCTGGCCCGGTGCCACTCATTAGAGGAGCAGGTGGAACTGCGTGAGGCGGCCCTTGTGTTGATGAAGGTGGCTTCCGGCGACCCAGCTAAACTTCGGAAGCGTGAGGAAGCGTTGGTGCTGGAAGCCGCCGAACGCACCCGCGAGTACGAGCGGTTGGAGACAAGGGAGCGCCTGGCGACGCAGGCGGAAGATGATGTCGCTGCGCGGGAAGCACGTGTCCTGGAGGAGGTTGGTCGTCGGGTGGCGACGGCGCGCCAAGGCCTCGAGCGTGATTTCGAGGGGAAGCTGGAGTTGATCCGGGTCGAGGCTAAGAGAAGAACCACAACCCTGAGGGCCCAGCGGGATGAGGCCATGCGACGGGACAACGCTTCCCGGGCCGCCCTTGAGGCAGCGCAAAAGGAGTCGGCCGCCCTCCAGGCAGAGGTGCTCCGTCTTCATCAGCGGGTGGAAGAAGCTGAGGCCATCGAGCGCCAGAACGCTGATGAGATACGCCAGCGGCAGGTCCTGGAGCACGTGCACGACCCCATGCTGGCCACGCTCAGGGAGAGGGCTAATTCGGGCCACCAGTGTGGTGTAATACCCTACTCTAGTTTGTGGTGGGTGGATTGCATCTTCGGCTAATGATGATGAACAATACAGGGAAGAACAGCCTCGCGAGGGTCTGTTCTTGGCTAGGGGGATGAACTGCTAGGAGGGGTTCAGCCGCCCTTCTCTCTCTCTTGCTTGTTCTCTGCTTGCTCAGATTCTCCACCCCTACCATGTGGGTGGCTAGTCCTATTTATAGGCAAAGGCCCTGGACCTCTTCCCAAATATTGAGCGGGAAGGGCGCCAACAATTGGCCAATTCGAAGGGGAACATCTGGTACACTTATCCTGACTAAAGTTGGTCCTCGCCTGCCAAAGGCCCTATGGTGACGCCGTTCTGGGCTCCACGATGACCTCCTTCCCACCGTTGGACTGGTCTTGGTCTCGTTGCACCGAAATGGGGGCCTTTGCTTGATCGTCTCGCCTGCGCTTGCCCCCTTTGCACCAAAGAGGAAAGGGAGACGTTGCGCGAGCTGGCGCCCGCCTGGCATCCTTGGTCGTCATGGCTTGCGTCATGGGCACCTCGCAAGGTACCCCGCCTTGATCTCTCCGCCTCCTCGTGAGCTAGCCTGACGAGGCCGTGCCTGAGGAAGCGCTGTGTCATCCGCCCCGCGAGGCTTGGCCCCTCGCGAGGGTCTTGGGTCTTGTGTTGATGAAGATGGGCCGTGCTGGGCCCTTATTTGAGCCACACCGCAGGCCGCAGGCAGGCAAGTCTGGGGACCCTCATTCCCAGAACGCCGACACACATCAGTGCTCAAACAACTCCTACTCATGCTAGTTGGTTTCATCTATTTACTGTGGCAATGATAGGTCATGCAGAGGAAAGGGGTTCAACTACCGAAGCATGTAACAGTTGAATCGTTGTTGTCCTAATGCAGTAAAAGAGAGCAGGAGCGAGAGAGTGGGATTGTATCGGAATGAACAAGGGGGTTTTGCTTGCCTGGCACTTCTGAAGATAATATAGTTCTTCATCGGTGTCATCGAACAATCGTCGGAGTGTCGTCTACTGAGAGGGGACAGTCACCGGCAAACACAAAGAACCAACATTCACTGCAATGCACAATCAAATGAATGACATGTCATGTTAAGGAACAGAATTGACCTAATGCAGCAGTAAGCCAAGTTAATTGAAGTGGAATTCAAACAAGGTTAAACTCCAACTCCAAATGCTAGTTCATAAATTGCCCTAATCATGATTCATCCTATTCAGTGAGGTTAACTTGTTCAATCATGCATGAACGTGCCATAAACAGATTCTTCATATTTTTCTGATTAATTTTCATGTATAATTTGTTTTATTTGGAGTTACGGTTGAATTACTATGAATTTTTTGAAGTTTGCAACATTTTCTGGAATTTCCTATATAAGAATAAATCCAGAAAATGAGTTACTGCATCAGCATGACGTCACTGTGATGTCAGCGGTCAACGGCCACGGTCCAGGTCAACCCTGACAATGGGTCCCGCGTGTCAGTGTAATTAGTTTAACTAAAATATTAATTAGTACTAATCCTAATTAGTCAGCAGGGCTGGGCCCTACCTGTCATTGACCCAGGGGTCAAACTGGGCCCACCCGTGGTCAAACTGGGTCAGCGCGGTGTCAACTCGCCGGCGGCTCAACGTCGGCGACGACAGACACGGCGGAGGGCTTCGGAATCGAGCCACCGGGCATCATTTTGAGCGAGGTTAGTTGCGTTCGAACGCACGCAGTGGTGCGCGTCGAACGGTGGAGGTTTCCTGGCCTGGGGTGGCCGGAGTCAACAGCGGCGAGGCCATCCGCGGCGGCCGGAGTTCGAACTCGCACGGGTTGGTGTTCCGGAGCACGGCAGGACCAGTTGGTGGTCGGGGTCATCTCCTAGGAGCAACCCGAGCACGATGACGCGCCCAGGCACAAACTACGGCGTCTGTAGCCACGACGGCGACAAGTCCGGCGCCGGTGAGGTCTCGGTCTCGACGGAAACGAGGGCTATCATGAGCTAGTGGGCATGGGAGTAGGGGGATCGATAGAGGATCTCACCGCGAGTTCATAGGTGGGCTCGGCGAACTCAGGGAGGGGCTGGTGGTGACGAGAGGTCGCCGGCGATCTCGGTGGCCGAACAAAGAGGGTGGCGGCGGTGGCGGTGTTGCAGCGCATCCGGGGCCTCGTGGCTCATCGAGGAGGTAGAGGACGAAGTGGCGGAGCTCCTGGGCATGTCCAGGGGGCGAGGGGGAGGCGGTGGTGCTTGTCGGCGGTGACGGACCTGTTCGGGTGGGTGAGAGGAAGAGGTCCAGGGGAGGGGAGAGGCCACGGGTGAGGGAGAGAGAGGTCTGGGGGGTGCGTGGCATCGTCCAGAGGCGTCGGGGCAGCGGCGGGAAGCAGGAGGTGGGGCACGGCGGTGTGCGCGCGTCGGGCACGCGCCCATCCTGCTGGCATAGGAGGAAGACGACAGGAGAGGGGGCCAGGTGGGCTGGGCCGGCCACTTGGGCCGCCAGGTGGCTGCGCAGGTGAGGTAAGCCCAGGTAGGGTTTCTCTCCTCTCTGCTTTCTGTTTTTCTTGTTTTCTATTTATTTTGATCTGTTTTGAATTAGTAAAAATACTAACTCATTTTTGTAAAATCCTGACAAAAATTGTGGGCACTATTTGAATTATTTCCAACAACCCCCAATTGTTTTCAGAAGTATTGAAGCATTTAAAATATTTATAGGCATTAAATGCTCCAATTCAAATACAATATGATTTAACTCAAAAATCCGTAAATGGCCAAGAAATATGCTCATCATTTTTGGTAGAGGTTTTCACCTTTATCAGAAATCATGAACATTTTCCATGACATTTTGGGTTCTTTGAAAATATTTTTATTTTGATCCTAATTGCATTTCATTTGGGTGCTAGGGTTTGGTCAGTCCCCATTTCAAGTTTCATGAAAATTAAACATGATGCATGGATGCAATGCCACTAGTTACAAGCAAACTCTAGGGCTGTGACAACTCACCCCCGCTAAACAAGAATCTCGTCCCGAGATTCAAGTCGTGAGGTAAGAAGACAGAGGGGTCGCAAGCTATCACAATCTTCTCGATCCAACTGCCCTTATCGAAGAAGTAGTTTCATTGCATCATATTGATCTTAACGTCCTCGCTTTTGAGATCTTCATCCAACATGATGGCGACAGAAAGAAACTCTATAGGAAACGATCTCCTCGAAGATCGAGCATTCAAGATCACCTCGTGGAATGAGATGTTGGAACATCTCGAGTTGAGACACAAAACACATCGAGAAGGACGGAAGAACAAACAATGAGGTTTGATTTGGTGGGCAACAATTCAACGCTTAGAGAGATGGTGGATGGTGTCAAGGTGGCGAGGAAAAAATTGCCAGGATTCCATAACAGGGCACCTTGGGAAAAGTGACTAGTTGAGCTGTTCCCTTCAGTGGAAAAAAGAATTACTTTTGATTCGGAGATCATTGGAACTCTTTTTACCAGCCTAGGGCAAATCACAACCGATCATTGGAAGGTGTTCGAAGGAATGACATACTTGGACTAGGATGGATGATGTGGACTACCTTGTTGAAGACAACGCAATGGATGATTTTGCTTATCATCAGAAATGGATGGGACCCATGGTAGGGCCACTTTTGAGGATGATACTGAACAAGAATTACTAAGAAGGCAGCCCATAGTGAAATGGCACAAAGACGGTGCAAGATGGGAACAAAATGCAAATACTGGGAATGACCCAACCATCATATCTGCCTGAGATTCAGATCTGGTTGGTAACGGGATAATTCAGACAACATGTCTGGAGAGAAAAAAAAGTTTGCAACACAAATCGACGAGATGACGTTATGAGATTCTCGGGAAATGAACTACGATGGCAAGCTCCAAAACATGAGCTGGTTCTGCTACATACATGTGAGCATATTGTCCACGACACGAATGGCAACATAGTGGTCTTATAATAAAACACTATCGAGTTCTGGTTGGGAACCACCATCGAGGATATTGAATCTTGTGCATGAACTAGTATTCGCACAGCAACTCCTTTTTCTCGAACAAATCCATCAGTGGCTTGGTGTGCTAGGGAATACATATGGAATGAAGATGATCAGTCTATCAGACCATAGAATACTTCGCACATGCATGACTGACTTGGGATGATTCCAGCGGGAGCAAAACAAACTTTCTCGAATTCACGGCGGCAACTTGCTTCAAATGCACATGAACTAGAGGAAGTCACTTCTTTCATCCAAACATATGCTTCATGAACGGAACATGAAGGCATTGTTTACAAAGTTTCCAACACTAGCTTAATGTTTAACACGAATCATGGGGGAGACAAAATGCTGCTGATGGGCTCAACAGCAACTCATCGGTATTTCCATATCACTGGACTTCCACCATCATGTGAACACGGTGATAGCATTGGTCAGGCCAAAAGATGTAGTGGTGTATGCTCGAGGGATCATCCACGAGTAAGACAACATTACGAACATCATTGGTTCTAATTTGACTTGACGATAGCCCATACTCAAGTCAAAATTTTGACAAGGCAATAGGTCCAACTACTGATCACGAGGACCAATCGATGAAGCTATCATCTTTCTTCAACACACACACAACACAAGACATCCCTTTAAATGAACTAGGTTAGGCAAGCTTTTATCTTCCAACTCCCCAAGTTGTTGTTTAGCTTAACCAACTAGCTCAGGATATCCAACACAGATTCTTGGAGAAGGGGTGATTTATAAGAAAATCAACTTGATCACGAACTCAACATAGGGGTCAGGTGACAACCTAGTAACACTTCCGAGAAGATATTCGGAAAATCACAAACCACCGATATGTTTCTAAGCTCGGGAACAATCTTGCTTTTCTGGGCAAGATGATATGATCAACAGAGTGAGGGATTGACACAATCCTAACTCATTGTTCGAATAGTGCACCAGAATAAGGACTAGGTGTAGGATCGGCAGTATGTCTAGAGGGGGGTGATTAGACTACTTGACCAAATAAAAACTTAACATTTTCCCAATTTTAGTTCTTGGCAGATTTTAGCAACTTTAGGACAAGTCAAGCAATCATGACACAATTCAAGCAAGCATGCAAAGAGTATATAGGCAGCGGAAAGTAAAGCATGCAACTTGCAAGAATGTAAAGGGAAGGGTTTGGAGAATTCAAACGCAATTGGAGACACGGATGTTTTTCCCATGGTTCGGATAGGTGGTGCTATCCTACATCCACGTTGATGGAGACTTCAACCCACGAAGGGTAACGGTTGCGCGAGTCCACGGAGGGCTCCACCCACGAAGGGTCCATGAAGAAGCAACCTTGTCTATCCTACCATGGCCATCGCCCACGAAGGACTTGCCTCACTAGCAGTAGATCTTCACGAAGTAGGCGATCTCCTTGCCCTTACAAACTCCTTGGTTCAACTCCACAATCTTGTCGGAGGCTCCCAAGTGACACCTATCCAATCTAGGAGACACCACTCTCCAAGAAGTAACAAATGGTGTGTTGATGATGAACTCCTTGCTCTTGTGCTTCAAATGATAGTCTCCCCAACACTCAACTCTCTCTCACAGGATTTGGATTTGGTGGAAAGAAGATTTGAGTGGAAAGCAACTTGGGGAAGGCTAGAGATCAAGATTCATATGGTAGGAATGGAATATCTTGGCCTCAACACAAGGGTAGGTGGTTCTCTCTCAGAACATATGAGTTGGAAGTGTATATGTGTTCTGATGGCTCTCTCCATGAATGAAGAGGAGGTGGAGGGGTATATATAGCCTCCACACAAAATCCAACCGTTACACACAATTTACCAATCTCGGTGGGACCGAATCAACAAACTCGGCCGGACCGAAATAGTAAACCTAGTGACCGTTAGAGATTTTCGATGGGACTGACATGCAACTCGGTAGGACCAATAGGGTTAGGGCATAACGTAATCTCGGTGAGACCGATTACACAAACTCGATGAGAACGATTTGGTAATTAGCTAACCAGAGAGTTGGTCAGGTAAACTCGGTGGGACCGATTTGCTCTTTCGGTGAGACCGAAAAGTTACAAAAGGGAAATAGAGAGTTTACATTGCAATCTCGGTGGGACCGATCCGCTCTTTCGGTGTGACCGAAAAGTTACGAAAAGGAAATAGAGAGATTGCAATCCCATCTCGGTGAGACCGAGATCCCTATCGGTAGAACCGATGTGCTAGGGTTTGTCAGTGGCTTATGACAAGTGAAACTCGGTGGCGCCGGATAGAAAGAATCGGTAGGACCGAGTTTGGCTTAGAGTTTAGGTCAATAGTGGATATGGGAAAGTAGCTGAGGATTTTGGAGCATATCATTAAGCACATGAAGCAAAAGGCTCATTAAGCAACACCTCATCCCTCCTTGATAGTATTGGCTTTTCCTATGGACTCAATGTGATCTTGGATCACTAAAATGTAAAATGAAGAGTCTTGAGCTTTTGAGCTTGAGCCAATCCTTTGTCCTTAGCATTTTGAGAGTTCCACTTTCACCATCCATGCCATGCCAATCATTGAGCTTTCTTGAAATAATTGTCTTGAAATAGCATTAGCTCAATGAGCTATATGTCGTTATGAATTACCAAAACCACCTAGGGATAGTTGCACTTTCAATCTCCCCCTTTTTGGTAATTGATGACAACATATAGATCAAAGCTTCGACAAATGATAATAAGAATGAATTATATCGTCGCTTTGAGAAGTATGTGATAGGTAAGAGCTCCCCCTAAATTTGTGCATATTTAAAATTTGCTTTGGACTGCAAATGCACAAAGAGTTATAATTATGGGTTACTCTTCCATGTCACATACATCTTGGTGGAGCGCTCAAAATGATAATAATGAAATACATGCACTCATCACCAAGGAAAAGTGAATGACCACATAAGATAGATAAAATATATCAAGCATGCATAAGTGTAGCTTATGATCAAACACATGATCATCAATGTCTCACAAGCATATCAAAGTGTCTCGACCAAAAGCAAACAATGTTTGAAAAACCACCAAATAAAGCAAGAGAGAAAAACAACACTCTCTCTCTCTTGAAGCCTATGATCTATACATTTTTCTCCCCCTTTGGCAACAAGTTACCAAAAAGTTCCTAGAAAATGCATACTGCTAGATCGACACTCAGGCTTGATCTTCTGGTGGTGGTGGAGTCCGGATCACTCCAAGGACGAAGGCTTCCGTAGACGTGGTAGGAGCTGGAGCTGAAGTAGATGCTGGAGCTGGTTTGGCTGGTGCTGTGGCTGGAGCTGAGGCGGTGGCTCTTGTGTCAGGAACTGGCACTGCACTGGACCTCTGAGCTCGTGGCACTCTGGCAAATGCATCAGTGGTAGTCTTCCCTTTCCTCTCCTGCATGTCATCTTGAAGTTGCTCCGCTGCTGTCTGAATCTCTGTCACCTTGACATCCAAGTCATAGAACTTTTGTTCTATGATTCTCTCTAAGCTCTCCTGGTTCTGAGTGAGGGTGGCCAGACCTTTCTCAATCCTCAGGGTGGATGCAATCAGGTAAATGAGCTGCTCTTGCTTGTTTTTCAAGAAATACTCAGATGCCTCCTCTTGAGTTGGCATCTTGGCAGATTTCTCCTTCCTTGCCTTCTCCTTCTTAGCTTGTGCTTGAGCTGATGATGGTTCATTTTCATTCATCACAACTTGGTTGTCCTCGAAATATGGATGAATAGGCAAATGTTCCTTGTCCAACAAGTATGTGTCTGTGCCCATTCTTGAGTTAATCAACATCTGGATCTGAGGGGCATAACCACAGCTCCTCTTCTGATCTGCTGCAGTCCTCTTGATAGTCTCTACTATGAGGCTCATGACCTTAAATTTCTGAGGCACATCAAATATATGTAGCAAGTCAATGGCATGACCTCTGATCATCCTGTGATCTCCAGACTTGGGCAAAAGTGTGTGCCTAAGGATCCAGTTGATCGTAGGCAGCCCTGACAACAAGTGTTTTACAGACCCAAACTGGTGAGTGTCAAGATCATCTGCTAGAATCTCCTTGTACATATTTGCCATAGTGTTATGATCCATCTTTTTCTTGGCATAGACATCCAAGTCATCTTCATTTTCCTCTAGGGCATTGATCAACTTTTCCCATTCCTCAACAGTTGATTGGTACCTTGTACCTTCAGACATCCATGTGATCCTTCCATCTGGATAGAAGTGTGTTGTGGAGTAGAACTGCATGATCAGCTCCTCATTCCACTTTGTGAGCTTCTGCCCAACAAAGTCAGCTACTCCACATGCCTTGAAGCTGTCTTGCACTCCAGGGTAGTGCTCTTCATTGTCCTTGATGTATTCCCAGTCGACCCATCTCATATCACACACAACAGGCTTCTTGTCAAATAAGACTGTCTCATAGAAGTCCTGTTGTTCCTTAGTGTGGAACCTGTAGTCAACATCAGTCCTCCTCCTGGTAGCATATGGATCCTCTGCTCCCCACTTTCTTAGCCCAGAGTCTCTTCTGATCTTCATATCCTCAGCCACAGGATGAGCATCATTGTGGTCTGGGATCTTGGGCTTCAACTTTCTCAGCACTTGGCCTTCCTCTTCTTCTGCAGTGTCAGGCACTAGGGCCTTATTCTTCTCAGCAGCTGGGATGTTCCTTGTATTTCTGTTTGGTTTTGGCTTTGGAGATGGCTTGGCCTTGGATGCAGCCTTGGGGGCTTCCTTGGGCTTAGATGCAGTTGCCCCTGATCTTATAGCATCACCCATCAGCTTGGGTTCCTTAGGTGCTGGTGCAGCAACCTCTTCTTCTTCCTCATCTTCATCAGAAGAATGCTGTTCAAATTCAGCCATGGGATCAACTTTCTTGCACCATCTGCCTCTTTTCCTTTCCTTCTTCCCTTCAGCAGCAACTGGCTCTTTGGATGCAGGATTCTCAGGAATCTTTGTTGAGGCTCTGGCCTTTGGCATGGGCTGCCTGCCTGCTGGCCTTTTGACCTTTAAGCCTGGCTTGGTGCTCTGTCTTGAGCCATGCTCTTTCTTGAGTTCAACTTTCTTGGAAGTTGCTTCCTCCTCTGCCACATAGTCCTCATCCTCTGATTCTGAGGTTCTCTTCTTCCTTTGTCTTGTGGCAGCTTTTGGCAGGTTGCTGGGGGTGCTCCTGCTGCCTTCATCTGAAGAACTTGAGGGACTAGTGCCCTCACTCATCTGCACTGGCTGTTCTGACAAATTCTGGCTATCACTCTGGTCTGACATGGTGAACAAGCTGACTGCTGACCTGTGAATAGTTTATAGATGAGGTAGAGTGGATGAGCATCACAAAATGCAGAGATTTTTGCAAAAGAATGATTCAAAAACTTAGTTTTAGTTTCCCACATAAAGCATTTTGGATCTACCGATTTTTAAACTCGGTGATACCGAAGCAGCTTTTGGAACCTAAACTAGTGAACTCGGTCAGACGGAGTCACAGTTCGGTGGCACCGAGACTGCTAGGGTTTCACAAAGTTCCAAAATCGATCACACCAATTAGCAATACTCGGTCAGACCGAGTCTTACTTGTGCAATGGCATAAGCCAAATCGGTGGGACCGAGTTTTTCAACTCGGTGGGTCCGAGATGGTTTCGGCGGAAACCTAACCCTAAAATTTTCGAATCAAACCTATTCTACGAGTTCATTGACTGGATAGGAGTTTATCAAACGTGGCTAGAATCAATATGTTCACAATGTGCTAGGAATCGGATTGGGGAATAGCACAAAGATCGAGTCCATACCCTAGTTCGGCGGAGACTCGCTATGGCGGCAACGGCGGGGTTGATTCCCATTGACGGCGACGGAGACCAGCGATTGGAGGCGGCTGGCGGCAAGGAGACTATCCGGAGACCACGCTGGCAGAGTGAGCTATCGCGCGGGCGAAGGGGTTCGGAGAAATTTCCAAATTTTTGCTCGTGTCTATATATAGCCCGACCCTGTCGGTGTGACCGAGTGGAACAACTCGGTGGCACCGAGATGCAAAACTGTATACAGTTATTGGAACTCGGTGTGACCGAATGGTTCAAATCGGTTGCACCGAGATCGAAAACATAGATCAACTTAATGATCTCGGTAAGACCGAAAGTGGGGTATCGGTCAGACCGAGAATCACAAAGAGGTTTTGGAAGTTTAAGTCTATGACGAATCGGGGACTCCGAGTGCTCCTCACACAGAGTGGTTCGAATCTGACTTGATCAATTTTGTGATGTAGAATGAATAGAGTTTGAGACGAGAAAAGCATAAATAGCTAGAGAAGGTTCTTAGGCATTCTTGTCCATCCACTTGGCAAAAGATAAATAAAGCCAAACAATCAAAACAACAAGTGGATGTCCTTGAATGAGTAAAATATGCAACCAACATGCTCACACAATAAAATCGCAATTGAAATATGTGACAAAGCATGCACAACCAATTCTAGCATCTATCAAGCAATTGGCGATGACTAGGTCATCTATATATGAGTATATTGACTTAGGAGTCAAATGAGAACATTTGATCATAGGTCATACTCATCGTTTAAGCTCAAGTGGGGTTACCACTTTTACATAAAGCGTTGTTGTGTTCACATCATTAGAGTTGCTTTAACTCAAGTCTTAGAGTAAAGCTCCCCCTAGATGTGATATCCCCCCTTAAGAGGGATGAACTAACCTTGGGTTTTGTCGATGATGACTTCATGTAGATGTTGAAGATGTGGATGCTCAATGTTGATGTAGATCACTTGGAGCTATCCTTTTGAGTGAATTGCACTTTCAATACCTACATGGGTTAGTCCCACAAGGAACAAACAAGGATATCCATAGACATAGAGTGATGCACACACAAGATGATGTCTATGAAAGCTTTTAGGTTACCTTGTCCCTTGACTTACCAACAAGAGGGTTTGTGACTCCTTGAACTAGTGCAAGATGTGGAAGTTGATTGCACTTGTTCTTGTCAAAATGATAAGAGTGAAGTATGTTGGCGGAGTCACCCTCAAGAACTCTCTAGTTCTTCTTCTTTTGGACCATCTTGATGGGAATCCTTGGAGTTGTAGTCATACTTGATGAAGTGGAACTTGAAGTAGTCTTGGGAATCCACTTGACTAAGGTCTTAGGAGCTTCTTCAAATGCATCAATTTCCTCTTGAAGCTTGTCCTTGCCTTTTTGCTTATAGTCTTGTGGTGGAAGATCATCTTGAGTTTGTGTCCCCTTGAAAGAATTAGGATCATACTTCTCTTGTTGAGGAACAAATTTGTCTTGGGGTATTGGTCTTCTTCCCACTCAACTCCATTGGCATTGAACTTTCGTTCAAAACCAACACCTTGATTCTTCCGGTGCCTTCCTTGCTTGCGTACAATCTCCTCGAATTGCTTACTTCCGGCAAGGCTTTTGTACACTCCTTTCTCCATGATTCCCTTCAATAAGCAATTTTCTTGCTCAAGTGTAACTTGGCTAAGAAAATCGTTAGTGGAATCAAGAGAACTACTAGAAGCAACAATATTGGATTTAACATGATCATTGTTACTACTAGAGGAAGAATCTTTCTTGTTCTTGTTATTAGACTTGACTTGAGGCATGTAAGTGGAAAAGAGTTCATCATTGATTGCCTTTAAAAACTCATGCTCTTGCTCAAGATTGAGCTTTTCAAAGCGTAACTTCTCATGAGCTCTTAAAAGTTCTCGATGATCTTCGAAGATAGTTTCATGAGCTAACTTAAGAGTGTTTAGTTCTTTAGTTAGAGCCTCAATTTTCTCCTTATCATTGCCATTCATTTTATCTTGATTAGCATGATAATTGACGTTTCATCATAGTATTCATCACTAGAGTTGTCAACAAGTAAATCATCATCACCTAACAAGTCATCTTCATCACTGTTGAAATCAACATACTTAGGGTGAGTTACCTTAGGACCTTTGGCCATGAAGCATCTTCCAATTCATTCATTTGGTGAGTCAAATATGTCGTAGGAGTTGGTTGACACAAGTGCTAGACCAGCAACACCTTCATCATGAGTATATTCGGAATCGGAGTGATAACTTCTCTCGGAGTGGTTGTCGGAGTCGGAGCCGGATACCCATTCACCAACATGAGCTTGATGTCTTCGTTTTGTGTAGCTCCTTGATGATTTTTCCTTTCTTTCCGAATCCTTGCTTCTCTGTGAGTATCTTCGTTCATAACGATCATCTCTACTCCTTCTCTCTCTTGATGGTGATTCTTCTCTTTTGCCTCTTCTTTTTGGAGAATCTTCTCTTCTTTTGTAGGGAGCCGTACACTCATTGGAATAGTGTCTGGGTCTTCCACAATTGTAGCAGGTTCGCTCTCGACTAGAAGATCTTTTGTCATTGTAGGACCTTGACTTGGAGCTTCTATCTTTGCTTCTACTCTTGTAGAACTTGTTGAAGTTCTTCACCATTAAGCTCAATTCTTCGTTGAAGTTTTGTTTCTCACTTGATGATGTGGGGGCTTCACATGAGGCTTTGTAGGCACCACTTGATTTGTTGTGAAGTTCCTCTTTATCCTTGAGTGACATATCATGAGCAACAATTCTTCCAATGACCTCCGTTGGCTTGAGATCTTTGTAATTGGGCATCATTTGGATCAATATGCATACGGTATCATATTTTCCATCCAAGACTCTTAGGATCTTCTTGATGATGAATCTGTCGGTCATCTCTTCACTCCCTAAGCCGGCAATATCGTTTGTGATGAGAGCAAGCCTAGAGTACATTTCAGCGACACCTTCACCATCCTTCATTTTGAACTTGTCAAGTTGACTTTGAAGCACATCCAATTTGGATTCCTTGACGGAGTCGGTACCTTCGTGCATATCAATCAAAGTATCCCAAATTTCCTTTGCATTCTCAAGACGGCTGACTTTGTTGAATTCTTCGGGGCATAATCCGTTGAAGAGAATATCACAAGCTTGAGCGTTGTATTGTAGCATCTTCAACTCATCCGCGGTAGCTTCACGGTTTGGTTCTTTCCCATCGAAGAAGTCACCTTGCAAACCAACACACACAATAGCCCAAACGGCGGGGTTATGTCCAATAATATGCATTTTCATTTTATGCTTCCAACTAGCAAAATTAGTACCATCAAAGTAAGGATCTCTACGGTGATAATTTCCCTCGCTAGACGCCATACTCTCCTAGGTTGTGAAACCAAGGCTATGACCACCAAAAGCTATGGAAATCAAAGCAAATGGAGACCAAAGCTCTGATACCACTTGTAGGATCAGAAGTATGTCTAGAGGGGGGGTGATTAGACTACTTGACCAAATAAAAACTTAACCTTTTCCGAATTTTAGTTCTTGGCAGATTTTAGCAACTTTAGGACAAGTGAAGCAATCATCACACAATTCAAGCAAGCATGCAAAGAGTATATAGGCAGCGAAAAGTAAGGCATGCAACTTGAAAGAATGTAAAGGGAAGGGTTTGGAGAATTCAAACGCAATTGGAGACACGGATGTTTTTCCCGTGGTTCGGATAGGTGGTGCTATCCTACATCCACGTTAATGGAGACTTCAACCCACGAAGGGTAACGGTTGCGCAAGTCTACGGAGGGCTCCACCCACGAAGGGTCCACGAAGAAGCAACCTTGTCTATCCCACCATGGCCATCGCCCACGAAGGACTTGCCTCACTAGCGGTAGATCTTCACGAAGTAGGCGATCTCCTTGCCCTTACAAACTCCTTGGTTCAACTCCACAATCTTGTCGGAGGCTCCCAAGTGACACCTAGCCAATCTAGGAGACACCACTCTCCAAGAAGTAACAAATGGTGTGTTGATGATGAACTCCTTGCTCTTGTGCTTCAAATGATAGTCTCCCCAACACTCAACTCTCTCTCACAGGATTTGGATTTGGTGGAAAGAAGATTTAAGTGGAAAGCATCTTGGGGAAGGCTAGAGATCAAGATTCATATGGTAGGAATGGAATATCTTGGCCTCAACACAAGGGTAGGTGGTTCTCTCTCAGAACATATGAGTTGGAAGTGTAGATGTGTTCTGATGGCTCTCTCCACGAATGAAGAGGAGGTGGAGGGGTATATATAGGCTCCACACAAAATCCAACCGTTACACACAATTTACCAATCTCGGTGGGACCGAATCAACAAACTCGGTCGGACCGAAATAGTAAACCTAGTGACCGTTAGAGATTTTCGGTGGGACTGACATGCAACTCGGTAGGACCGATATGGTTAGGGTTAGGGCATAACGTAATCTCGGTGAGACCGATTACACAAACTCGGTGAGACCGATTTGGTAATTAGCTAACCAGAGAGTTGGTCAGGTAAACTCGGTGGGACCGATTTGCTCTTACGGTGAGACAGAAAAGTTACAAAAGGGAAACAGAGAGTTTACATTGCAATCTCGGTGGGACCGACCCGCTCTTTCGGTGTGACCGAAAAGTTACGAAAAGGAAACAAAGAGATTGCAATCCCATCTCGATGAGACCGAGATCCCTATCGGTAGAACCGATTTGCTATGGTTTGGCAGTGGCTTATGACAAGTGAAACTCGATGGTGCCGGATAGAAAGAATCGGTAGGAACAAGTTTGGCTTAGAGTTTAGGTCATTTGTGGATATGGGAAAGTAGCTGAGGATTTTGGAGCATATCATTAAGCACATGAAGCAAAAGGCTCATTAAGCAACACCTCATCCCTCCTTGATAGTATTGGCTTTTCCTATGGACTCAATGTGATCTTGGATCACTAAAATGTAAAATGAAGAGTCTTTAGCTTTTGAGATTGAGCCAATCCTTTGTCCTTAGCATTTTGAGAGTTCCACTTTCACCATCCATGCCATGCCAATCATTGAGCTTTCTTGAAATAATTGTCTTGAAATAGCATTAGCTCAATGAGCTATATGTCGTTATGAATTACCAAAACCACCTAGGGATAGTTGCACTTTCACTAGGTAGCACAATCTATCTTAGAATGATGATTCAATAACCAACACGCTAAGAATGAGAATATTGTCAATTAACTACCAAGCAACAGAGTTGCTAGGAGTATTGATTTCACACATCACTACTCACTTGCCGGCATTCCGGTTACAACAACACGGAACCGAGGAATGAATAATGATGGCGAGAAGTATCACTTTATCAAGAATTCGTAAGATGGTGTGCAATTCCCATGACATTCTTGACATAAAGATGGTAATACTCCAAGGTAGAACAGAACAAAAGCTGGATTAGCATTTTGATCTGCGGAATACAACTGCTTTGACCCAATCCTAGAAATGGATAAGGTACTGGAGTTTGTTTCTCCTAGTCATTCTAAAATAGAACGGCTCGATGGACCACAAGAATAATAAGCATCGATAACATGAATGCACACATAGTCTTGGCTATCAACTGATAGAGGATGGTCGGAATACAACTGAACGGAACAACTCAGGAAACATATAATTTTCTAAGTTGTGGATGCATAGATTAGTGTGTCGAGCAAAGCTCAACATTTCTTCTGGACAACCCATGTAGAAAGGTAGGTTTGGCAGATTCATAATGCAGAATGGAGAACTCATCAAGAGCACTCTGGTTGTGATCTTTTGGTTCAAAGAACTTCTGCCATAAGCGGTTCGTAGTATTTGGAAGAAGGAACTACCACGGACATCGAGGACGATCGCAAAGGTTACTAATATCTTAAGGGATCTAGCAAATACTAACAATATGAAGTAGGGTGAATCACGGGTTCGAAAACCCAGGAGTAGAATACCTACTACTAATGGCATCACGGGATGCTTTCGAGAATGGTGGCCAGAACTATCACACCGGGAACACAAAACATGGCTAGATTACTAGGTGACTCCCTAAAACACCTAGGGTCATGATAATAGCTCCAACATATATGTCGAGGCAACAGAGTACCTCAGCTCACCGATTAGTGTGATTAATCTGGCCCAAAAGGACATTGGAAATGGGAAGAAGGGATTTGCAACTACATCAGACTATTTAGAGACCTGGGATGACTCGGAAAGCATAACGGCTGTAAATGCTCAAAATTATTTGAGACATCCTGCAAAATGGTGGCATAACCACTCAACATCACAATATCAATGTTCTGAGATCAACTGAGAACACATGGAAGTAGTAGAAACTGAACAGAGGCTTGAAACCAACAATCCTATAAGTCTCTACCATAGTAACTCGTCATCCTGATAGATAGATGAGAAGTCCTAGTTCTTAATCCCCGTAGAAAAGAAGAGGATGACTCAGATCAGGGGGCATGAGGTATAAGTAATAAAAAGAGCCTTACGTTCCCTCCCACAATCAATTCCCCTACATATCTAAAGCATTTCTAGACTCAACTTCGACCAGTTTGGCTTGGTAATCCTACAGGCAGTCAGGCTCTGATACCAACGCTGTCAGGACCACGATTCTAAGCCACATCGATCTAGCATGTAACACATCATATCACTTTGCGGCCTCATGCACGGTATTCCCACGGGTGCCACCTTACCTGGCCCGGGACCGTTTGCGCCTTTTGGCTCACGTATATGATAGTGTCGCTAGCATCCATATGAAAGAGAACCCGGGCCGACATGGCTAGTCGTGAACCCAAAGCGGCACTAACCCATGGGGACAGGCATACATGAATCAACTTCGAGCATGTCGGTCAGCAGCATGTGAATCCGGGCTGTAGCACTGGGCTAACAGGACTCCGGTAACCCGGGCTGTAGCAGGCTAGGCAGGACTCCGGATGTCACCGCGTGACATTTCCCCGAAGGGACAGACACAGGAACGAAGTGAAACACATGCCGGCCAGTCAAGTGTCCAGAGCAGTAGTGCTGGGCTAGCACGACTCCGGTGTACCGGGCTGTAGCGGACTACTATCGCTCAGGAAGCACTAGACTACATTTCCCCATATGAGAGGTTGCCAAGGATAAACAACTAGATTGTCGGATCCCACACATACCAAGCATTCCAATCATACACACAATATGTTCGATATGCGTGAATACAACATGGCATCACAACATAACTCTACGACTCAAATTATTTATTCATTAGGCTCCGAAGAGCCAGATATTACAAACATGGGTCTCATGACCCGACATTCAGAGCATACAAGCAACAAGAACATGCGGAAGCTTAGCATGCCTAAGTACAGACATCTATAAATGAAAAAGGTTGAGAAGCCTGACTATCTACCAAATCCTGCCGAGGGCACAAGATCGTAGCTGAGGTAACAAGCTAAACGTCGGAGTCCACACGGAACTACTAGCAAGACTGACGTCTCTCTGCAAAAACATAAAATAGGCAAACGTGAGTACAATTGTACCCAGCAAGAATTACATCAGAACTAACTACATATGCATCGGTATCAACAAAGGGGCTAGTGGAGTTTAACCGCAGCAAGCCAGCTTTGACTCAGTGGCTAACCTGAACTACGACTGCAAGTAACTCTTTTGAGGTGGCGCACACGAGTCCACATATTCACCATTCAATACACCACTATGGATCCGCTCCCGTCTCCCTACGAGAAGGCCATTCATAGCACTCACGCTTATTTTGCGAGTTTTAGAGTATCCACTTTCACTTATCTATGAACTGTTATAGGCAACCCGGAAGTCCATTACCGCGGACACGGCTATTCGAATAGATGATGTTAACCCTGCAGGGGTGTACTTCTTCACACACGCTCTCACCACTTATCACCGTTTACACGACATGTACTCGGCAACCTTCAAGCGGAAGCCCAGCGAGGGTGTCGGCCACGGCCTACCTAAACACTCAAGTCTCTAGTCCAGGTTTATCGCCTATTCAGGTTCCATCCGGAGGGAGTCCGACCGAGGTTTCCACATACGGCCCCGAACAATGTGTACAGGGTTCCGAGTCACAAAACGGGCGCCCGGCTGGCCCGGCCACGTGCCTACCGCGACACAGCCCACCCCTACGGTCAGTGCTGCGTGCGGCCCCCAGCATACTACAAACACCAGAAACTACTTGCAACTCCTGGACACTGGACAAGGGTGATTAAGAAGCCGAGAGAGTCAATTAAGGATCCCAATGTGTGGTAGTAACTGTTTCATGGATCACAAACACAGAACTCAGTTCTTGAGGACGGCTTCAATGAGACAACCCACCATGTACTCCTACATGGCCTCTCACCGCTACCTTTACCAAATCATGTTCACACACTTAGCTCACACACAATAGGACATGTTTACACACCTCCAATTCATCCCCGATGAATCAGACCTGACTCAACTCAAAGTAGTAGCAGGCATGACAAACAAGCATGAATGAGTAGGCACATTAGGGCTCAAACAACTCCTACTCATGCTAGTGGGTTTCATCTATTTACTGTGGCAATGACAGGTCATGCAGAGGAAAGGGGTTCAACTATCGCAGCTTGTAACAGTTGAATCGTTGTTGTCCTAATGCATTAAAAGAGATCAGGAGCGAGTGAGTGGGATTGTATCGGAATGAACAAGGGGGTTTTGCTTGCCTGGCACTTCTAAAGATAATATAGTTCTTCATCGGTGTCATCAAACAATCGTCGCAGTGTCGTCTACTGAGAGGGGATAGTCACCGGCAAACACAAAGAACCAACATTCACGGCAATGCACAATCAAATGAATGACATGTCATGTTAAGGAACTGAATCGACCTAATGCAGCAGTAAGCCAAGTTAATTGAAGTGGAATTCAAACAAGGTTAAACTCCAACTCCAAATGCTAGTTCATAAATTGCCCTAATCATGATTCATCCTATTCAGTGAGGTTAACTTGTTCAATCATGCATGAAAGTGCCATAAATAGATTCTTCATCTTTTTCTGATCAATTTTCATATATAATTTGTTTGATTTGGAGTTACGGTTGAATTACTATGAATTTTTTGAAGTTAGCAACAACATTTTCTGGAATTTCCTATATAAGAATAAATCCAGAAAATGAGTTACTGCGTCAGCATGACGTCACTGTGATGTCAGCGGTCAACGGGCGTGGTCCAGGTCAACCCTGACAGTGGGTCCCGCGTGTCAGTGTAATTAGTTTAACTAAAATATTAATTAGTAGTAATCCTAATTAGTCAGCAGGGCTGGGCCCTACCTGTCATTGACCCAGGGGTCAAACTGGGCCCACCCATGGTCAAACTAGGTCAGCAGGGTCAACTCGCCGGCGGCTCAACGCCGGCGATGACAGACGCGGCGGAGGGCTTCGGAATCGAGCCACCGGGCATCATTTTGAGCGAGGTTAGTTGCGTTCGAACGCACGCATGGCACGCGTTGAACGGTGGAGGTTTCCTGGCCTGGGGTGGCCGGAGTCATCCGCGGCGGCCGGAGTTCGGACTCGCACGGGTTGGTGTTCCGGAACACGACAGGACCAGCTGGTGGTCGGAGTCGTCTCCTAGGAGCAACCCGAGCACGATGACGCGCCCAGGCACAAACTACGATGTCTGTAGCCACGACGGCGACAAGTCTGGCGCCGGTGAGGTCTCGGTCTCGACGGAAACGAGGGCTACGATGAGCTAGTGGGCATGGGAGTAGGGGGGTCGATAGAGGAGCTCACCGCGAGTTCAGAGATGGGCTCGGCGAGCTCGGGGAGGGGCTGGTGGTGACGAGAGGTCGCCGGCGATCTCGGTGGCCGAACGAAGAGGGCGGCGGCGGTGGCGGTGTTGCAGCGCGTCTGGGGCCTCGTGGCTCATCGAGGAGGTATAGGACGAAGTGGCCGAGCTCCTGGGCATGTCCATGGGGCGAGGGGGAGGCGGTGGCCGCGGTGGTGCTTGTCGGCGGCGACGGACCCGTTCGGGTGGGTGAGAGGAAGAGGTCCAGGGGAGGGGAGAGGCCACGGGTGAGGGAGAGAGAGGTCTGGGGGTGCGTGGCATCGTCCAGAGGCATCGGGGCAGCGGCAGGAAGCAGGAGGTGGCGCACGGAGGTGTGCGCGCGTCGGGCACGCGCCCATCCTCCTGGCAAAGGAGGAAGACGACAGGAGAGGGGGCCAGGTGGGCTGGGCCGGCCACTTCGGCCGCCAGGTGGCTGCGCGGGTGGGGTAAGCCTAGGTAGGGTTTCTCTCCTCTCTGCTTTCTTTTTTTCTTGTTTTCTATTTATTTTGATCTCTTTTGAATTAGTAAAAATACTAACTCATTTTTGTAAAATCCTGACAAAAATTGTGGGCACTATTTGAATTATTTCCAACAGCCCCCAATTGTTTTCAGAAGTATTGAAGCATTTAAAATATTTATAGGCATTAAATGCTCCAATTGAAATACAATATGATTTAACTCAAAACTCCATAAATGGCCAAGAAATATGGTCATCATTTTTGGGAGAGGTTTTCACCTTTATCAGAAATCATGAACATTTTCCATGACATTTTGGGTTCTTTGAAAATATTTTTATTTTGATCCTAATTGCATTTCATTTGGGTGCTAGGGTTTGGTCAGTCCCCATTTCAAGTTTCATGAAAATTAAACATGATGCATGGATGCAATGCCACTAGTTACAAGCAAACTCTAGGGCTGTGACAATACCCCTACAAAATTTCAACAACAACACCAGGAGTGGTGGAGGTTAACTCTCTCATGTCCCTTTTCCTAGCCATCATAAATAATCCCTGTTTTTCCCATGTCTTGGTCAATTTAAGTTGTGGGGTTTTATTTGGCTTTGAATTCTCTCGCTCACTATGTTGGTGGATGTCACTCAAGTGTTTCTCACTCACTCTCTCTTTCTTTTTCAGATCATCCATCAATATTTCTTTGGGTGTCAAAGGGAGCAAAGATATGCGCACTCCCTCGTATTGGAATGAGAGACGATTAGTACGGCCGTTGATTTCCACATCATGATCATACAACCAAGGTCTTCCCAACAGCAATTGGCATGCTTGCATTGGCACCACGTCACATTCCACTTGATCTCGGTACTTCCCAATGGAAAACTGAACGGTGACAATGTTGCTTACTCGAAGTGTACCACAATCATTGAGCCATTACATCTTATATGGACTTGGGTGCCTTCTTTGTTTCAGCCCCAACTTCTCTACCAAATCTGAACGTGCAATGTTGTCGCAACTGCCATTGTCAACAATAATTCTACAAACCTTGTCCTTGATGGTGCCACGGGTGTGAAAAATATTATGTCGCTGCCCTTTCTCTTCTCTAGCTGCATTAACACTAAGCACACAATGAGAAACAAAGTAATCTCCCATGTCGGCCTGAATATCACAACCACTCTTCTCGCCCTCTTCATCCTCATGATCACCCGATGCTCCATTATCTTCATGCTCACTCTCAGATTCCCATTCACCTTGTTCATTCACAAAGAGAACTCTGTTGTTTTGACATTCAGAAGAAATGTGACCATGCCCTTTGCACTTCCAAGACTCAATATCTCGGCTTCGAGATGATGGTACAACCGTGGGGTTAGAGGTACTTCCAGCAGCAGAAGGAGCACGCTTGTCCACATTCCCAGGGGCTGGTGATGATGCCGATGAAGCCGCTGTTCGCCGGGTGGCAGTAGGGTGTGAAGTATGCTGAAACTAAGAACCACGTAGAACAGGAAACTGTATGCTAGTGATTCATGCGTCGGAAACCTTCCTCGTTTCCCCTACAGCAATTGTATCAATAAACCCCCTCCACATCGTTACTATGTGGTTCCTCTATGAAACCCGGAAAAGGTAACTTGCAAACCTCAAAGAATTCACGAAGGGTCATCTCCTTATACTCATCATATAAATAAAAATCCACAGTAGGTGGTGACCTCCTAGAATGGAAATGAAATTTTTTGCACAAAGTTATTGGTGAGTAAGAGATACTGTTCGCGTTGGTCGCGGAGGAAGTCGGTGAGGCATGCATTCTCAGCCAACTCATAAAAATCATCATAAATCCCGGCTGCTCTCAAGAAATCATTGCAAGGCCATTCACACGGTCGAACCTCCGCGCTACGAGGTAGATTATATTTGGGCCTCTCTGCTTCTTCACTTTGCTTATCCTTCGAGCTTCGGCTCGAAGAGCCCCTCAAAAATCTTTTCATCATTTTCTGAAAATTTCTGAAATTCTTAGTAACTTCAAATAAAAGTGAACTAAACTCAACAAAATTGATAGCAACTACTCCTACAAGTGCCTAGAGCCTATATCATGCATTAGAACTACTTGGAACCATATAAATTTGACATGCAAGCTCAAGAACATGGTCTAGGCAGCAGAAATTTGCAATGAATAAAGCACTAGAACAAAACTAATTGGACCATTGGAGGAGTCACGTACCAAGGAGCAATCACCCAAAGCAGTTTTGTGAGAGGTGCTTTGAGCAAGGAGATCGAAAATCGCAGCAAAATGAGCTAGAACTCGTGCTTGAGCTGGATGGTGATTTTTTTGGGAGGAAGAAGAAGTGTGTGGGTGCAGGAATAAGTGGAGGGGAGCCACCATGGGCCCACGAGGCAGGGGGTGCGCCCGAGGGGGTGGGCGCGCCTTGGGCCCTTGTGCCCAGGTGCTTGCTCCCCCTGCTGTGTTCTCAGTGCCAAATATTCTCAAATATTCCAGAAAAAATCATATTAAATTGGCAGTGCATTTGGAGAACTTTTATTTTCGGGGTATTTTTATATTGCACGGATAATTCAGAAAACAGCAGGAAAATACTATTTTTACTTTATTTCAACTAAATAACAAAAAGTAAAAAGAGGGTACAGAAGGTTGTGCCTTCTAACTTCATCCATCTCATGCTCTTCAAAAGGAATCCACTAACAAGGTTGATCAAGTCTTGTTAACAAACTCATTCCGAATAACATGGAACCGAAGAAATTTTGAATAACACTATGTTACCTCAACGGGGATATGCACATCCCCAATAATAAGAATATCATATTTCTTCTTGGCAGTAGGAAGAGGAAATTCAAAACCTCCAAAAATAATCGACGGAATTGTTCCAATAGAATTAATACTGTGGACTTGAGGGGGTTTCCTCGGAAAGTGCACTGTATGCTCATTACCATTAACATGAAAAGTGACATTGCCTTTTTTGCAATCAATAACAGCCCCTGCAGTGTTCAAAAAGTGTCTTCCAAGAATAATAGACATACTACCGTCCTCGGAAATATCAAGAATAACAAAGTCCATTAAAATAGTAACGTTTGCAACCACAACAGGCACATCCTCACTAATACCGACATGTATAGCAGTTGATTTATCAGCCATTTGCAAAGCTATTTCAGTAGATGTCAACTTATTCAAATCAAGTCTACGATATAAACAGAGAGGCATAACACTAACACCGGCTCCAAGATCACATAAAGCAGTTCTAACATAATTTATTTTAATGGAGCATGGTATAGTAGGTACTCCTGGATCTCCAAGTTTCTTTGGTATTCCACCTTTAAAAGTATAATTAACAAGCATGGTGGAAATTTCAGCTTCCGGTATCTTTCTTTTATTAGTAACAATTTCTTTCATATATTTATCATTAGGATTCATTCTAAGCATATCAATCAAACGCATACGCAAAAAGATAGGTCTAATCATTTCAGCAAAGCTCTCAAAATCCTCATCATCCTTTTTCTTGGATGCTTTGGGAGGAAAAGGCATGGGTTTCTAAACCCATGGTTCTCTTCCTTTACCGTGCTTCCTAGCAACAAAGTCTCTCTTATCATAACGTTGATTCTTTGATTGTGGGTTATCAAGATCAACAGTAGGTTCAATTTCTACATCATTATCATTGCTAGGTTGAGCATCATCATGAACATTATCATTAACACTATCACTAGGTTCATGTTCATTACCAGATTGTGTTTCAGCATCAGAGATAGAAATATCATTTGGATTCTTAGGTGGTTCAGCAATAGGTTCACTAGAAGCATGCAAAGTCCTATCATTTTTCTTTTTCTTCTTTTTAGGAGGACTAGTTGCATCTACATTATTTCTCTGAGAATCTTGCTCAATTCTCTTAGGATGGCCTTCAGGATACAAAGGTTCCTGAGTCATTTTACCAGTTCTAGTAGCCACTCTAACAACATAGTCATTATTCTCACTATTTAATTCATTAAGCAAATCATTCTGAGCTTTAAGTACTTGTTCTACTTGAGTGGTGACCATAGAAGCATGTTTACTAATGAGTTTAAGTTCACCTTTAACTCTAGACATATAATCACCCAAGTGATCAAACATATCGAAATTGTATTTCAATTGTCTACCAATATAAGCGTTGAAGTTTTCTTGTTTAACAATAAAATTGTCAAACTCGTCTAAGCATTGTCTAGCAGACTTATAGTGAGGAATATCACCTTCATCAAATCTATAGAGATAATTTACCTTTACTACCTGTGTCGGGTTATCAAGACCATGTGTTTCTTCAATAGGTGATGGATTAAGACCATATATTTCTTCAACATGCGGTAAATTAAGACCATGTATTTCTTCAATAGCAGGTAAATTCTTAACATCTTCAGCTCTTATACCTTTTTCTTTCATAGATTTCTTTGCCTCTTGCATATCTTCGGGACTGGGAAATAGAACACCCCTATTCTTCGGAGTTGACTTAGGAGTTGGTTCAGGAAGTGTCGAATTATTTTCATTGGTCAACATATTATTCAATAGAATTTCAGCTTCATCTGGTGTTCTTTCCCTGAAAACAGAACCAACACAACTATCCAGGTGGTCTATGGAAGCATCGGTTAGTCCATTATAAAAGATATCAAGTATTTCATTTTTCTTGAGAGGATGATCAGGCAAAGCATTAAGTAATTGGAGAAGCCTCCCCCAAGCTTGTGGGAGACTCTCTTCTTCAGTTTGCACAAAATTATATATTTCCCTTAAGGCAGCTTGTTTCTTATGAGCAGGGAAATATTTAGCAGAAAAGTAATAAATCATATCCTGGGGACTACGCACACAACCAGGATGAGAGTTAAACCATATCTTAGCATCACCCTTTAATGAGAATGGAAATATTTTATGGAAATAATAGTAGCGAGTTTTCTCATCATTAGTGAACAGGGTGGCTATATCATTTAATTTAGTAAGATGTGCCACATCAGTTTCAGATTCATAGCCATAGAAAGGATCAGATTCAACCAAAGTGATTATATCAGGATCAATAGAGAATTCATAATCCTTATCAGTAACAAAGATAGGTGAAGTAGCATAAGCAGGATCATATTTCATTCTAGCATTCAGAGTTTTTTGTTTAAGCTTAGCTAATAATTTCTTAAGATCGCTTCTATCATTGCAAGCAAGAAAGTCTCTAGCAGTTTCTTCATCCATAACATAGCCCTCAGGCACAACAGGCAATTCATATTTACGGGGAGAATCTTCATCATTACTTTCATCAATATTATCAGTTTCAATAATTTCATTCTCTCTAGCCCTAGCAAGTTGTTCATCAAGAAATTCACCAAGTGGCACAGTACTATCAAGCATAGAAGTAGTTTCTTCATAAGTATCATGCATAGCAGAAGTGGCATCATCAATAACATGCGACATATAAGAATTAATAGCAGAAGCAGGTATAGGTGTCGCAAGCTTACTCAAAACAGAAGGTGAATCAAGTGCAGAGCTAGATGGCAGTTCCTTACCTCCCCTCGTAGTTGAGGGATAAATTTTTGTTTCTGCGTCTTTCAAGTTCTTCATAGTGACCAGCAGATATAAATCCCAAGTGACTCGAAGAATAGAGCTACGCTCCCCGGCAACGGCGCTAGAAAATAGTCTTGATAACCCACAAGTATAGGGGATCGCAACAGTTTTCGAGGGTAGAGTATTCAACCCAAATTTATTGATTCGACACAAGGGGAGCCAAAGAATATTCTCAAGTATTAGCAGTTGAGTTGTCAATTCAACCACACCTGGATAACTTAATATCTGCAGCAAAGTATTTAGTAGCAAAGTAATATGGAAGTAATAGTAACGGTAGCAAATGTAATATTTTTGGGTTTTGTAGTGATTGTAACAGTAGCAACTGAAAAGTAAATAAGCGAAGAACAATATGTGAAAAGCTCGTAGGCATTGGACCGGTAATGGAGAATTATGCCGGATGCGGTTCATCATGTAACAGTCATAACATAGGGTGACACAGAACTAGCTCCACTCCATCAATATAATGTAGGCATGTATTCCGAATATAGTCATACATGCTTATGGAAAAGAACTTGCATGACATCTTTTGTCCTACCCTCCCGTGGCAGCGGGGCCCTAATGGAAACTAAGGGATATTAAGGCCTCCTTTTAATAGAGTAACGGACCAAAGCATTAACACATAGTGAATACATGAACTCCTCAAACTACGATCATCACCGAGAGTGGTCCCGATTATTGTCACTTCGGGGTTGCCGGATCATAACACATAGTAGGTGACTATAGACTTGCAAGATAGGATCAAGAACTCACATATATTCATGAAAACATAATAGGTTCAGATCTCAAATCATGGCACTCGGGCCCTAGTGACAAGCATTAAGCATAGCAAGGTCATAGCAACATAAATCTCAGAACATAGTGGGGTACTAGGGATCAAACCCTAACAAAACTAACTCGATTACATGATAAATCTCATCCAACCCATCACCGTCCAGCAAGCCTACGATGGAATTACTCACGCACAGCGGTGAGCATCATGAAATTGGTGATGGAGGATGGTTGATGATGACGATGGCGACAGATTCCCCTCTCCGTAGCCCCGAACGGACTCCAGATCAGCCCTCCCGAGAGAGTTTAGGGCTTGGCGACGGCTCCATATCGTAAAACATGATGAATCTTTCTCTTTGATTTTTTCTCCCCGAACATGAATATATGGAGTTGGAGTTGAGGTCGGTGGAGCTCCAGGGGGCCCACGAGGCAGGGGGCGCGCCCAGGGGGCAAGTGCGCCCCCCAACCTCATGGAAAGGGTGTGGGGCCCCTGGCCTTGATTCTTTCGCCAGTATTTTTTATATTTTCCAAAAATAATCTTCGTTGATTTTCAGGTCATTCCGAGAACTTTTGTTTCTGCACAAAAATAACACCATGGCAATTCTGCTGAAAAAAACATCAGTCCGGGTTAGTTCCATTCAAATCATGCAAGTTAGAGTCCAAAACAAGGGCAAAAGTGTTTGGAAAAGTAGATACGACGGAGACGTATCAAGCTACTCTAGCTTAATGCTCCCACTTTCAATATGTATCCAGATCGAGACTCAGAGTCATCTAGATCGGTGTCAAGTCTTGCGTCGACGTAACTCTTTATGACGAACTCTTTATCACCTCCATAATCGAGAAATATTTCCTTAGTCCTCTAAGGATAATTTTGACCAATGTACAGTGATCTACTCTTAGATCACTATTGTACTCCCTTTCCAAACTCAGGGCAGGGTATACAATAGGTCTGGTACAAAGCATTGCATACTTCATAGAACCGATGGATGAGGCATAGTGAATGACTTTCATTCTCTCTCTATCTTCTTCCGTGGTCGGGCTTTGAGTCTTACTCAACTTCACACCTAGCAACACATGCAAGAGCTCCTTCTTTGACTGCTCTATTTTGAACTACTTCAAAAACCTTGTCAAGGTATGTACTAATTGAAAAACTTTATCAAGCGTCTTTATCTATCTCTATAGATCTTGATGCCCAATATGTAAGCAGCTTCACTAAGGTATTTCTTTAAGAACTCCTTTCAAACACTCCTTTATGCATTCTAGAAAATTCTACATCATTTCCGATCAACAGTATGTCATTCACATATACTTATCAGAAAGGCTGTAGTGCTCCCACTCACTTTCTTGTAAATACAGGCTTCACTGCAAGTTTGTATAAAACTATATGCTTTAATCAACTTATCAAATCATATATTCCAACTCCAAGATGCTTGCACCAGTCCATAGATGGATCGCTGGAGCTTGCACATTTTGTTAACACCTTTAGGATTGAAAAAACCTTCTGGTTGAATCATATACAACTCTACTTTAATAAATCCATTAAGGAATGCAGTTTTGTTATCCATTTGCCAAATTTCATAAAATGCGGCAATTGCTAACATGATTCAGACAGACTTTAAGCATAGATACGAGTGAGAAACTCCCATCGTAGTTAACACCTTGAACTTGTCCAAAACCTTTTGCGACAATTCTAGCTTTGTAGATAGTAACACTACTATCAACGTCCGTCTTCCTCTTGAAGATCCATTTAATCTCTATGGCTTGCCGATCATCGGGCAAGTCAACCAAAGTCCACACTTTGTTCTCATACATGGATCCCATCTCAGATTTCATGGCCTCAAGCCATTTCGCGGAATCTGGGCTCATCATCGCTTCCTCATAGTTTGTAGGTTCATCATGGTCAAGTAACATTACCTCCAAAACAGGATTACCGTACCACTCTGGTGTGGATCTTACTCTGCTTGACCTACGAGGTTCAGTAGTAACTTGATCTGAAGTTATATGATCATCATCATTAGCTTCCTCACTAATTGGTGTCGGAGTCACGGTGTCGGGGGAAATCTGCCTCCACGAACACCTATGGGGACCGAGCCCCTTTCTGGTTTGGCGGGGGGCGGAGGTCGCGCGAAGAGCGGATCGAGGCGATGCACACAAGGGGATTTACCCAGCTTCGGGCCGCACGGATGCGTAAAACCTTACTGCTGCATTGTGGTTTGTATTGTGTTCTTGGGAGCGCTGAGTGCTACAGTACACTCAGGCAACTAGTCAGACCGAGCGTGGGTGGTCTGCTTTCCTCCTTTTCCCCTTTTTCCCCTCTCACGTTGCGCATGGGGCCTCCTTTTATATGCACAAGGGGTTACCCACAGGTGGCAACGTAGGCGGGGGTAAAACTGGAAAACGCTGTGTTGGGTACAACTGTTTGCACAGTGCTATCATACCTAACTCTGACGGCAGGGGACAAGGGCATTAAATGCCCGTCTGGGTCGCCCAAACAGTGCAGAAAAGGGGTCGTCAGGGGCGCCACCGTTTGCCACGACGGCTACCCTGTCAGCGTCGCTTCGCCACCGCATGCCCCTGGCTGCGCAGCCTCTCGCCACGTACGCCTGGAACGGCCCCAGAGCGACGCATGGGTGGATGAGCTGGAACACAGGCGCGGGGTGGTGACTTGCCACGGCAAGCGCCTTGCCGCGGTCGATGCCTTGTCGCGCCCGGGAGCTTGTTGCTCACCGGTCCTTGCCGGGACGCATGGCGCGTCGCAGCAAGTTTCTTGTCATGCCTTGGTCGGCCCTCCCGGCAAGCTCCTCTTGCCGGGGCCTTGTGCTTCGAGCGGCCGTCCCGGCAAGCTCCTCTTGCCGGGGCCTTGCTCTCTTCGGGTGGCCTTCCCGGCAAGCTCCTCCTGCCGGGGCCTTGGCTCAAATACTTTGTTCTTGGATGGCCCAAAAAGGGACCATGGAGAGTTTTGGCGGTCGCCTGGCAAGCCTTGCCGCGGGGTGCTACGACTGCCCGTGCACAAGTTCGGGGTACTAAGGTACCCCTACTTTAGTACACCAACAGGAGCCCCCGAGTCTGGGCCATACACGGTGCCGAGCGCTGTTGGGCCAGGCCCAAAACAGTGCACGGGCACGCGCGGCCTGGGTCACGCTGGATCTTCTTCTGCATCCACCACGCCCTCCCCGAACGGCACGCGTCGAACGCGGCATCGTGGGGAGAGGCGTGCGTGAGGTGGGCGGCGTGCGCGGGGCTGAGCCCCGCAGGCATGCGTCACGTCGCAATAAAGGGGGACGGTTCGCGCTATCTCCATAAGTGGAGGGAGGCGTGGAGGCGCGGCTCGTCTGCTGGACGGGGCCGAGGTACGGTTTCCGAGGCGCCCGCTCCCCACGATCACGGGGCGAGGGGAGGTCGCCTCATCCGTCGCCTCGATCCTGCACGCCAGCCACGCGGCTCCCATGCACCTGGGGTCGCGGACGGTGGAGGCAGGAAACCGGGCCGAGGCAGCAGGCCGGTCCCAGTCGCCTGCTCTTCCTGCGTCTTGATTGGCTGAGCAGGGCGGTCGAGCCCCCACACTGCTCCTTTATAAAGAGCAAGAGGGGGGGGGCGATGAAAACCCACACTCCTCCATCTTCGCTTCTCTTCAGCTTCTGATCCCCTCTCTCCATTTGCCATAGAGAAAGGGCATCCTGGTCCTTCATCGGTGGCGGCGAGGGTCGCCGCTAGGCAACGCGCCCCTCCTCCCCTTGCATCCGTGGTGGCAGAGCCAACCGTAAGGGGAAGGGGGAGGGGGCGAGGTCGTGGACGAGGCCGAGGCGCTCAGGGACGAGGCGGACGGGGTGACGCGCCGGCCTCGCCTCCGCCAGCGGCCCCTCTTCCCGCGGCAGTCCACATCGGGGACGACCCTTGCGAGTTCTTCGTCAGGCTGCGCCGGGCGCCTCGTCGTCGCCTCCGTCTCCCGGCCCCCTTCGCGAGCGTGATGGAGATGGAACAACCCGAGACGCTAAGGCTGCGCATGAGGGGCTGTGGAATCAGTGGCACGCGGGTCCACGTTGAGTCCCCAACCCCCGGCGTGGTGTATCTTGGTCGAGGGTGGAAGATGTTCGCCCGTATCCACAGCTTGATGGAGGGGTTCACCCTCCATTTTAAATTGATGGAGGGCGATCTCCTCTCCGTCAAGGTCTTCGGGTGCTTCGGGACCCGGGCCCGGTGCTGCGTGGATAGCTCCTCCGACAGCGAAAGCTCCTCCTCGAGCGAGAGTGACGAGGAGGGGAGCGACAGCGATGACGAGGGTAGAGGTCGTCGGGATGACGGGTCCGACTAGGCATCGGTCGCGGCTCCGCGTGGCACCGGCGACCCCATCATCCGTGTCGCCGGCTCCTTGAGCTTCCCGAGGTCATCTCCTTGGCGGCTGGCATGGCGAGGCTGCGGAAGAGGAAGAGGGCTGGCGGCAAGACCGTCAAGTCGGAGTACGAGGGCGAGGTGCCCTCGACAGGGTGCTGACGTCCTGCCGCCCCGTCGAGCCCTGCTTCCGGAGCCGCCACCACCACCTAGCCTTCAGACGGTCCCTGGGGCGTTCTGTTGGTGTCTTCTGCCACCCGTAGCTTGTCTAGGCGCCCCTTTTGCCCCTTTCGCCTCCTTGTCCTACCTCCTGGGGAGAGAGACAAGAAAGGGATTACGGGCACCTTATCTCTTTTTAACTTGTAAGCCTTCGGGCCTTAGTTGCATTTAAAGCTTGTAATCCCATCTCTCATGTTTTTCATTCTCTCTGAACTGTACCTGAGCGGAATGTTTTTAATGAAAAGGGGATGTTTGCCGGGCCATTTGTCTCACGGGTAAAACCCACGCCAAGGAGCGAATCCTTTATATCGTTAAGATAGACACTTCTTTGCCCGGCAACAGGCCCTGCCGTCTTCCCGCGCCACTCGACCTTCCTCACGCCTTTGGCGAAGGTAGGGATGAGGCGGGTTCGGGCTCCTCATTCCGTTCCTTTGTCGCCGCGGCTACCACCAAAACTGGCCCCAGGAACGCGCTCCGGGGCCCAGAGTTAAGGGAGCACGGTAGCTTTTTAGGAAGGAACAAGGTTTTCGCATTCCTCAGTCCATAAGAGAATGCATGACAAGGGATGAAAAACTTATCTGGGATTGCAGCCCCCGGCAACTTCGGCTTGCCGCGGGCGAATCTTTGTACTTGCAGCCCCCGGCAACACTGGTTTGCCGGGAACTAGATGCTGGTCCGCCCTTCTTTTCTTCTTCGTCCTTAAGCGGTCTGGCCAGGATATGCAAAACCCTGAGAACCAAAGGAAACGAAAGAACAGGAAAAAAGGACGCAGACCCGACCTCTAAGCTAGGGGTTAGCAGCTGTTAGGCACTATCAACCCTAACCAAGGACGAGACTCGACTCAGCATGCATGCTAAAACTTAGGGCGCCAGCGCTTCATTTACTGCTGCTCAGGGTCTGCGCCTGGCTTTGTACAAAGGATTACATGCAACAGCAGCAAGACTTGTACAAAAGGGTGGTTGCCGGACGGGGTCCGACAACCGCGCCTTACGGGTAAAACTTACGTAGATGCTCAATATTCCAGGAGTTGCTCACCGGAGTGCCATCTTCGGTCTCAAGGCGGACAGCGCCGGGCCTCGTGACTCGTCTCACCCGGTAAGGGCCTTCCCACTTCGGCGTCAACTTGTTATGATTCTTGGCGGACGGAGCGCGCCGAAGAACAAGGTCGCCTTCCTCGAAGCTTCTGGCTTTAACTTTGCGGCTATGGTAGCGACGCAAAGCTTGCTGGTAGCAAGAGGCTCGCACAGCAGCCTGAAGACGATCTTCCTCAAGGAGCAGCGCGTCATCTTCACGCAGCCGCTCTTGCTCAAGCTCATCATAAGCGAGCACTCGAGGTGACCCGTATACGAGTTCCGTGGGGGTAACTGCTTCTGCTCCATAGACTAGAGCAAATTGTGTCTGGCCAGTGGCTCGATTTGGCGTCGTTTTGATCGACCAAAGAGCCACCGGCAGCTCCTCGATCCAGTTTCTTCTGCACTTGTGCAGCCTGTCGAAAGTTCTGGTCTTGAGCCCGCGCATCTTGAGACCTTGGCGCCGAGATCTTGGACGTATTGCATGAAGGCGCGGCTCGTGAATTGTGTACCGTTGTCGGTGATGATCCTGTTGGGGATCCCGAAGCGGCAAACAATCAACCTGAAGAACTTGACTGCTGACTGTGCTGTCACCTTCCTCGCTGGTTCCACTTCCGGCCACTTTGTGAACTTGTCGATTGCGACGTACAAGTACTCAAAGCCCCCGACAGCTCGGGGGAAGGGGCCGAGGATGTCGAGCCCCCAGACCGAAAATGGCCAGGATAAAGGGATCGTCTAGAGAGCTTGAGCTGGCTGGTGTATCTGCTTGGAATGGAACTGGCACGCTTCACAATTGGTTACTTGTGCAGTTGCATCCTGGAGGGCTGTCGGCCAGAAGAAACCTTGCCGGAACGCTTTGCCGGCAAGTGCTCTGGCGCCAATGTGATGACCACATATGCCTCCATGTATCTCTGCCAACAGCTTTTGTCCGTCTTCCCGGGAAATACACTTCAATTTCACACCGTTGCGCCCTCTTCTATACAGCGTCTTGTCGACGAACTGGTACATACTCGAGCGCCGGGCTACTCTTTCCGCTTCTTCTTGTTCTTCGGGAAGTTCTCCGTTCTGGAGGAAATGGACAGTCTGCTGCGCCCATGCTGGAGCCTGCGGCTCGACAACAAGGACTGAAGGCACATCTGCTGCTGCGGGAACATCCGCTTCTACGGCGAGGATCTGGGGCTCAGCCGGAGCTTGACGTTCCCCGGCAAGCTTGCCGGGGCAAAATTTGTCGGGAGCGCCTGCTTCTACGGAACAAACCCTGGGGTTTGCCGGAGCAGACGGCTCCTAAGCGCTCTTGGCGTCGTTCTTGGGGACCTTCTTAGCGGCGGCTCCGGGGAGCTCTGCCGAAAGATAGTCTCTAGAGACCAACTTCCTCTTCTTGCTCTGTCCAGTTGATGGTGTCACGGATGGCTGAGTCAGCTTGAGCACAAAGGTTCCTGGTTCCACAGGTAACTTAAGTGCTGCACACTTTGACAGGCCATCAGCAATGTCGTTCTCAGCTCTTGGGACGTGTTCCATTTGCAGGCCGTCAAAGCACTCTTCTAGATTCCTCACTTCATCAACGTACGCTTCCATCAACGGACTCTGATAATCTTTGTTCACTTGGCAGACGACAAGCTGCGAGTCACCCCTGACAATGAGCTTCTTGATCCCAAGTTCTGCCGCGATCCTGAGACCGGCGAGCAAACCTTCGTACTCTGCAGTATTGTTGGTTGCTTGCTCCTTGGGGAAGTGCATCTGGACTACGTACTTGAGATGCTCTCCGGTGGGCGCGATAAGCAACGTGCCAGCACCGGCGCCTTGCAGCGAGAAAGCACCATCAAAATACATCAACCACTCTTTGCTTGCTTCTTTGACGGGGATGCTCGTCTCTGGGATCTCTTCGTCTAGTGTCGGTGTCCACTCTGCTATGAACTCCGCCAATGCTCTGCTTTGGTAGTTGAAGTGCTCTTGAATTTGAGACCGAAGCTTGATAGCTCTAGTGCCCACTCGACAATCCTGCCTGTTGCTTCTGGATTCTGCAGTATCCTCTTCAGCGGAAAGCGGGTGACAACTGTAATTTCATGTGCTTGGAAGTAATGGCGCAGCTTTCTCGAGGCCATGAGAAGGCCGAAAAGCAATTTCTGCACACCAGAGTACCTTGACCTAGCCCCCTGCAGAAGGGAGCTGACAAAGTAAACTAGGCGCTGCACCATTCTCTTCTTTTGCACCTCCGCTCGCTCCTGCGCAGATTCATCCTTGTCGGGGCCAGAGCTTGTCGGGGAAGCCTCTTGCTTGTCGCTGGACGCGCTTGCCGCGATCGCTAGCTCATCATCTGCCTCCCTCTCCGCTACTAACGCAGCACTAACAACTTGATTGGTCGCTGCCAGGTACAACAGCAACTTCTCTTGTGGTTTAGGCGCGACAAGTATTGGAGCGGAGGACAGGTATTTCTTCAAGTCCTGCAGCGCAGCCTCCACTTCCGGAGTCCATTTTACTGGACCCGCCTTTTTCAAAACTTTGAAAAACGGCAGGGCGCGTTCTGCAGACTTGGAAATAAACCTGCTGACAGCCGCGATGCAGCCGGCAAGCCTTCGTATATCCTTGACGCGTGTTGGTGCTTCAATCTGCTCGATGGCCTTGATTTTGTATGGATTGGCTTCGATTCCTCGCTGAGACATGAAGAACCCGAGAAGCTTGCCGGAAGGGACTCCAAACATGCACTTCTCGGGGTTGAGCTTGAGGCTGATCCTGCGCAGGTTCGGAAAGGTCTCGTCTAGATCTTGAATTAGGGTTGCCCTGTTCCTACTTTTGACCACTATGTCATCCATGTAGGCTTCCACATTTCTGTGGATTTGCGGCTCAAAAGCGGTATGGACAACCCTCGCAAACGTCGAACCGGCATTCTTCAAACCGAAAGCCATCCGTACGAAACAGTACGTGCCACATGGAGTGATGAATGCGGTCTTTTCCTCATCTTCTTCAGCCATGAAGATCTGATGGTACCCTGAGTATGCGTCAAGAAATGAAAGCAGGTCACATCTGGCCGTGGAGTTAACAATCTGGTCAATGCGCGGCAAGGGAAAGGGATCTTTGGGACAAGCTTTATTAACATCAGTAAAGTCGATGCAAAGCCTCCATTTCCCATTTGCTTTGCGCACGACAACAGGATTGGCCAACCACGTCGGATGGAGCACGCCTCTAACAAGGCCTGCCGCTTCCAACTTCTTGATCTCTTCTGCGATGAACTCTTGGCGCTCCACCGCTTGCTTCCTAATTCTCTGCTTGACGGGCCGCGCATGAGGACAGGCGGCGAGGTGGTGCTCAATCACTTTCCTGGGAACGCCGGGGATGTCAGATGGTTGCCAGGCAAACACATCGACATTCGCCCGCAGGAAAGCAACGAGCGCGCCTTCCTATTTGGGGTCGAGAGTGGCACTGATGGTGAAGGTGCCACCAGTGCCGTCCTCCTTGGCGGACACCTTCTTGGTCGTTGGCGAGGCTGCCATTGACTTCTTACTCTTGCCGGTGGAGCTCGATGGCGCGTCCTCGACGGTAGCGCAGCACTCCGAAGAGGTGCGCTTGCCGAAGTGGGCACCAGAGCACTTGCCGGGCTTGGTCTTCCTCTTCCCTCTGGGAGCTTCAGCGGCAAGTGGATTGTGATCCGTTGCGGCTGCTGCTTCCCGGTAGATCTTGTCGGCACAGATAAGGGCATCCTTCTTGTCGCCGGGGACAGAGATGACGCTTATCGGGCCTGGCATCTTGAGCATGTTGTATGCATAGTGAGAGGCCGCCATGAACTTGGCGAGCGCTGGACGGCCGAGAATTCCATTGTAGGGCAATGGAAAATCGCCAATGTCAAAAGTGATCCTCTCTGTCCTGAAGTTCAGCTCGCTGCCAAATGTCACTGGCAACGTTATCTTCCCCTTCGGCTTGCTCCTTCCCGGGTTGATTCCTTGGAACGTGCCGGTCTCTTCGAGCTCGCTGTCGGGGACTTGGAGTTTCTGGAGTACAGCGGAGGCGATCAGGTTCAAGCCGGCCCCGCCATCGACTAGCATCTTAGTGACCTTGAGGTTGCGGACTGTTGGTGAGACCAACATCGGCATGCACCCGATCGCAGTTGTGCGGTCAGGGTGGTCCTCAATATCGAAGATGATAGGCGTGCTGGACCATTTCAGAGGCTTGCGCGACTCGACTGGTGGTTCCGCTGCATTGACTTCCCGCGCCCACTGCTTGAGCTGGCGGTGAGAAGTATGCAGAGAAGCACCGCCGTCTACGCACAAGACCTCTGTGGCTTTCTGAAATTCCTGCTCACTGGTCTCGACATCATCCATGTCTTCGTCTTCGTCTTCGTCTTCGTTCTTGTCGCGGCCACGGGGAGGTCTGTCCGTTTGCCGCTGCTTGTCCTTGTCGCGGCGTCCTCCCTGGCCGGGGCGCTTCGTGCCTGATCCTCCGCCATCTCCCCAGCCTCTCTCCTTGTCGCGCCGCTTGTACTCGGCCTTTTGCAGCTCGACGAGCCGCTCGACCTGCTTGCAGCTATGGAGGTCATGGCCCTTGGTGCGGTGGATCTTGCAGTACTGTTTGTTGGTGCCGTCCCACTTGTCGGCGACCGCCACAGCCTGGCAGTTGGCGTATCCGACAACCTCCTTGCCGGAGCTACCAGCCTGGGCCTTCTTGGCGGTGCCTTCATCGCCGGACTGCTCAACAACCAGTACTTCTTCGCTCTTCTTCTTCCTGTTGCTCCGCCGCCGGTTCTTCCTTGCCGGGGCGGTATCTTCACTGTCAGATTCTCCTGCTCCAGTGTTCTCTCCGGGTAGTTTCCTTCCTTCCTCAGCACGTGCACACTTGTCGGCCAGGGCATATAGCTCGCTGACGTCTTTGATCTTGCACATCGCCATCTCCTCCTGAATCCTGCGGTTACGCATGTTCTGATGGAACGCGCTGATAACCGCGGCAGGGTGGACGTATGGGATGTTGTAGTGTACGCGGCTGAATCTCTGGATGAACTTGCGCAATGATTCCCCTTCCTTCTGGACGAGCAGATGAAGGTCGCTCGCTTGGCCATGGGGTTTGTGGCCGCCTGTAAAGGCGCCAACAAACTGATGGCACAAGTCTGTCCAGGAGGTTATGGAGTTATCCGGCAAGTGCATGAGCCAGGATCTGACGTTGGATTTGAGTACCAGCGGGAAGTAGTTGGCAAGGATCTTGTCGTCCCGCCCCCCAGCAGCCTGCACCGCAATGGTGTAGATGCTGAGGAACTCCGACGGATGCGACTTGCCGTCGTACTTCTCTGGTACGTCTGGCTTGAAATTCTTCGTGCTGGGCCACTAGACTTGCCGCAGCTCACGGGTGAACGCAGGGCAGTCTATCGCGTACGGCAGGTCGCCTGGTCCCCTGGGCGCATGCATGTCGACAGAGGGCCCAGCGCGCTGGTCTGATTGACGCCGCGCTTCTCTCCGACGCTCGATGCGCATACGAGCGTCCTCTTGCTCTCGTTTGTGAAGAACGTGACGTTGATCGCGACGAGTTCGCGGATTTGACGACGCGGTGGAGTCGTTGTCGTGATGGCTCCGGCGAGTCGGCGATCTTGGCCTTTGGGGCGGAGAATGCACGGTGGTCGCACCCCCACCGGTCTTGGCGCCATCGGTTCTCGCCTGGCCGACCTGCCGCGGCTGCGACGCACTGTGCTGCCGCGGCGTGTCGCCGTTAGCGAAGCCGATAAGACTCTGTATCGTGGCCCTCCAGTCGTCGAGCTTGTCCGCCGTTGGAGGGTAGTCTAGGAGCAGTTGAGCTCGTGCTAGAGCTTCTGCTGGAGTGGCGGGCAGCGGTGGCGAGCGGTGCGTGGAGCGGGATGTGCTCGAACTTCTAACTACGTTAGAAGGAGCAACACCCGGACCAAGCAGTCGCGCCACGCTCGCGCCAGCACGTTGGTGTGTATGCTGGCCTTGAGCACCCTGGGATCCGCCAGCTCGATCTGGGTCCAGCGAGCGTATGGTACCATGAGTGCCAAGACGCTGCTGGTCCCGTGCCTCCTGAGAGGGGCGCGGTGCATGTTCGGACGCCGTGGCACCATGAGCTGTTTCGGTGACGCCCGTTCCGCCGCCGGTGCCGTCCCCACCACCCGTTTGCTCCAGGGGCGGCGGGTTCGACGCAGACGGACCAGCCACCTCCGGAGCCTTCTTCTTCGGTGGCATGTCGCTGAAGATGATGGAGATCTAGCCCGTGCAGACGCCGGATCAGGTTCGCACAACTTTGACGCCCCCTACCTGGCGCGCCAAAGAAGTCGGGGGAAATCTGCCTCCGGGAACACCTATGGGGACCGAGCCCCTTTCTGGTTCGGCGGGGGGCGGAGGTCGCGCGAAGAGCGGATCGAGGCGATGCACACAAGGGGATTTACCCAGCTTTGGGCTGCACGGATGCGTAAAACCCTACTGCTACTTTCTGGTTTGTATTGTGTTCTTGGGAGCGCTGAGTGCTACAGTACACTCAGGCAACTAGTCAGACCGACCGTGGGTGGTCTGCTTTCCTCCTTTTTCCCCTTTTCCCCCTCTCACGTTGCGCATGGGGCCTCCTTTTATATGCGCAAGGGGTTACCCACAGGTGGCAACGTAGGCGGGGGTAAAACTGGAAAACGCTGTGTTGGGTACAGCTGTTTGCACAGTGCTATCATACCTAACTCTGACGGCAGGGGACACGGGCATTAAATGCCCGTCTGGGTCGCCCAAACAGTGCAGAAAAGGGGCCGTCAGGGGTGCCACCGTTTGCCACGACGGCTACGCTGTCAGCGTCGCTTCGCCACCGCATGCCCCTGGCTGCGCAGCCTCTCGCCACGTACGCCTGGAACGGCCCCAGAGCGACGCGTGGGTGGATGAGCTGGAACGCAGGCGCAGGGTGGTGACTTGCCGTGGCAAGCGCCTTGCCGCGGTCGATGCCTTGTCGCGCCCGGGAGCTTGTTGCTCACCGGTCCTTGCCGGGACGCGTGGCGCGTCGCAGCAAGTCTCTTGTCGTGCCTTGGTCGGCCTTCTCGGCAAGCTCCTCTTGCCGAGGCCTTGTGCTTCGAGCGGCCATCCCTGCAAGCTCCTCTTGCCGGGGCCTTGCTCTGTTCGGGTGGCCTTCCCGGCAAGCTCCTCCTGCCGGGGCCTTGGCTCAAATACTTTGTTCTTGGATGGCCCAAAAAGGGACCATGGAGAGTTTTGGTGGTCGCCTGGCAAGCCTTGCCGCGGGGTGCTACGACTGCCCGTGCACAAGTTCGGGGTACTAAGGTACCCCTACTTTAGTACACCGACACACGGGAACAGATTTCTGTGATGAACTACTTTCCAATAAGGGGGCAGGTACAGTCACCTCATCAAGTTCTACTTTCCTCCCACTCATTTCTTTCGAGAGAAACTCCTTCTCTAGAAAGGATCCATTTTCAGCAACAAAAATCTTGCCTTCGGATCTGTGATAGAAGGTGTACCCAAAAGTCTCCTTTGGGTATCCTATGAAGACACATTTCTCTGATTTGGGTTCGAGCTTATCAGTTTGAAGCTTTTCACATAAGCATCGCAGTCCCAAACTTTAAGAAACGACAACTTGGGTTTCTTGCTAAACCATAGTTCATACGGTGTCGTCTCAACGGATTTAGATGGTGCCCTATTTAACGTGAATGCTGCTGTCTCTAATGCATAATCCCAAAACGATAGCGGTAAATCAGTAAGAGACATCATAGATCGCACCATATCTAATAAAGTGCGGTTACGATGTTCGGACACACCATTATGCTGTGGTGTTCCAGGTGGCATGAGTTGTGAAATTATTCCGCATTGTTTAAAATGAAGACCAAACTCATAACTCAAATATTCTCCTCCACGATCAGATCGTAGAAACTTTATTTTCTTGTTACGACGATTTTCCACTTCACTCTGAAATTCTTTGAACTTTTCAAATGTTTCGGACTTATGTTTTCATCAAGAAGATATACCCATATCTGCTCAAATCATCTGTGAAGGTCAGAAAATAATGATACCCGCCATGAGCCTTAATACTCATTGGACCGCATACATCGGTATGTGTTATTTCCAATAAGTCATTAGCTCGTTCCATTGTTCCGTAGAATGGAGTTTTAGTCATCTTGCCCATGAGGCATGGTTCGCAAGCATCAAATGATTCATAATCAAGTGATTCCAAAAGTCCATCAGCATGGAGTTTCTTCATGCGCTTTACACCAATATGACCTAAACGACAGTGCCACAAATAAGTTGCAATATCATTATTAACTTTGCATCTTTTGGCTTCAATATTATGAATATGTGTATCACTACTATCGAGATCCAACAAACCATTTTCATTAGGTGTATGACCATAGAAGGTTTTATTCATGTAAACAGAACAACAATTATTCTCTAACTTAAATGAATAACCTATTGCAATAAACATGATCAAATCATATTCATGTTCAACGCAAACATCAAATAACACTTATTTAGGTTCAACACTAATCCCGAAAGTATAGGGAGTGTGCGATGATGATCATATCAATCTTGGAACTACTTCCAACACACATCGTCACCTCGCCCTTACTAGTTTCTGTTCATTCTGCAACTCCCGTTTCGAGTTACTACTCTTAGCAACTGAACTAGTATCAAATACCGAGGGGTTGCTATAAACACTAGTAAAGTACACTTCAATAACATGTATATCAAATATACCTTTGTTTACTTTGCCATCCTTCTTATCCACCAAATACTTGGGGTAGTTCCGCTTGAAGTGACCAGTCCCTTTGCAGTAGAAGCACTTAGTCTCAGGCTTAGGTCCAGACTTGGGCTTCTTCACTTGAGCAGCAACTTGCTTGCCGTTCTTCTTGAAGTTTCCTTTCTATTCCTTTGCCCTTTTCTTGAAACTAGTGGTCTTGTCAACCATCAATACTTGATGCTTTTCTTGATTTCTACCTTCATCGATTTCAGCATCGCGAAGAGCTTAGGAAATCGTTTCCATTATCCATTGCATATTATAGTTCATCACGAAGTTCTAGCAACTTGGTGATAGTGACTAGAGAACTTTGTGAATCACTATCTTATCTGGAAGATTAAATCTGACTTGATTCAAGTGATTGCAGTACTCAGACAATCTGAGCACATGCTCACTGGTTGAGCTATTCTCCTCCATCTTGTAGGCAAGGTAATGTCAGAGGTCTCATACCTCTCGACATGGGCATGAGTATGAAATACCAATTTCAACTCTTGGAACATCTTATATGCTTCGTGGTGTTCAAAACATTTTGAAGTGCTGGTTCTAAGCCGTAAAGCATGGTGTACTAAACTATCAAGTAGTCATCATACCGAGCTTTTGTCAAAATGTCCATAACGTCTACATCTGCTCCTGCAATAGTTCTGTCACCTAGCGGTGCATCAAGGACATAATACTTCTGTGCAGCAATGTGGATAATCCTGAGATCACGGATCCAATCCACATCATTGCTACTAACATTTTTCAACTTAGTTTTCTCTAGGAACATATCAAAAATAAAACAGGGGAGCTAAACGCGAGCTATTGATCTACAACATAGATATGCAAATACTATCAGGACTAAGTTCATGACAAATTAAAGTTCAATTAATCAAATTACTTAAGAACTCCCACTTAGATAGACATCCCTCTAATCATCTAAGTGAGCACGTGATCGATATCAACTAAACCATGTCTGATCATCACGTGAGATGGAGTAGTTTTCAATGGTGAACATCACTATGTTGATCATATCTACTATATGATTCACGCTCGACCTTTCGGTCTCAGTGTTCCGAGGCCATATCTGCATATGAATGTTCGTCAAGTTTAACCCGAGTATTTTGCGTGTGCAAAACTGGCTTGCACCTGTTTTATGTGAACGTAGAGCTTATCACACCTGATCATCACGTCGTGTCTCGGCACGAAGAACTGTCGCAATGGTGCATACTCGGGGAGAACAATTATACCTTGAAATTTTAGTAAGGGATCATCTTATAAAGCTACTGCCAAACTAAGCAAAATAAGATGTATAAAAGATAAACATCACATGCAATCAATATAAGTGATATGATATGGCCATCATCATCTTGTGCCTTTGATCTCAATCTCCAAAGCACCGTCATGATCACTGAGGGAGTCCTGGATTAGGGGGTATCCGGAGAGCCGGACTATATCCTTTGGCCGGACTGTTGGACTATGAGGATACAAGATTGAAGACTTCGTCCCGTGTCCGGATGGGACTCTCCTTGGCATGGAAGGCAAGCTTGGCAATACGGATATGTAGATCTCCTTCCTTGTAACCGACTCTGTGTAACCCTAGCCCCCTCCGGTGTTTGTATAAACCGGAGGATTTAGTCCATAGGATCAAGAAGAACAACAATCATAACATAGGCTAGCTTCTAGGGTTTTAGCCTCTCCGATCTCGTGGTAGATCAACTCTTGTAATACTCATATCATCAAGATCAATCAAGCAGGAGTAGGGTTTTACCTCCATTGAGAGGGCCCGGACCTGGGTAAAAACATCGTGTCCCCCGTCTCCTGTTACCATCCGCCTAGACGCACAGTTCGGGACCCCCTACCCGAGATCCGCCGGTTTTGACACCGACATTGGTGCTTTCATTGAGAGTTCCTCTGTGTCGTCATCGTTAGGCTTGATGGCTCCTTCGATCATCAATAGCGATGCAGTCCGAGGTGAGACTTTTCTCCCCATACAGATCTTTGTATTCGGCGGCTTCGCACTGCGGGCCAACTCGCTTGGCCATCTGGAGCAGATCGAGAGTTATGCCCCTGGCCACCAGGTCAGGTTTGGAAGCTTAAACTACACAGCCGACATCCGCGGAGACTTGATCTTCGATGGATTCGAGCCCCTGCCGAGTGCGCCGCACGGTCACGATGAGCATGATTTAGCTCTACCATCGGACAGTGTTCAGGAGACCGCACTGGCAACCGCTCCGACCCTCAATTCGGAGCCTATTGCACCATCTATGGAAGGGTAGATAGACCCCGTCATGGAGGCCGCGTTCTCAGCGGCGATCGAGCCGAATACCGACCTTACCCTTCACGAGAGCCGTGACGCCAAACTGCCGGATTCTTCTCCGGCCACGGGCTGCGAACCGCCTGCGCCCGTGCCTATTGAATCCGACAGGGCGCGATCATGGAGTTCACCTCCGCAGATATCTTTTAGCACTCTCCCTTCGGCGACATACTGAACTCATTAAGGTCCCTCTCCTTGTCGGGAGAAACCTGGCCGAACTATGTCCGGCAGGATTGGGATGCGGATGACGAAGAAATTCGCAGCCCACCCACCACCCACTTAGTAGCCACTGTTGATGATTTGACCGACATGCTCGACCTCGACTCCGAAGACATCGACGGTATGGACGACGATGCAGGAGACGAACAGGAACCACTGCCCACAGGGCACTGGACAACCACCTCATCCCATGATGTATATATGGTGGACACACCCAAAGAAAACAACGATGAGGAACGGAAGGATGCAGGGAAGGATCGTTCCCTCGAGAAGCAGTCAAAGCGGCGGCATAAACGCCGCTCCAAGTCCCGCCTCGGCAGAAAGAACGATCATATAGGCCCAGCGATAGAGCAGGGTCAGCCAGCGGACAACGAACATGACATTGAACAATCGTCCGACGATGGCAACACGGAGAATTAAACCGAACAACCCATCTCGACGAAGATAACAGTCTGGATGACATCACACCGGACAAGCTCTTGGAGCAGAATAATCTCCATCAAAGGCGTGTCGCCACTGCGCGGAGTCTGAAAAAGCAGAAGCGAAAGCTCAAGGCTGCGCAAGATACACTCAGAATTAGATGGAGCAAAGTACTCAACACCGCAGAAAAGTACGGCGGCAGTAGCCACACAAAGAGCTACCTGAAGCGAAAGCCACTACCTAAATTCGATGATGAGGCCTTAGAGCCCCCGTAATAAAAAAAACAAAACAGCCATCCGGTCGGATAAACGACCTCGTGGCCAACATAGAGCGGCAAACAACGCCGCACACAAGCCAGTACGCGGTCCACATGAGGACTCGCATCAAAAGGATGGCCCAACCAGATCCATCTACAGGCCAAGAAAGCGTGCTCCAGCACGCAATGCAACACAACAAAAATCCGAACACCACGGGACACCCAAATACAGGGGTGCCGCACACCCCCTATGTTTCACCGATGAGGTGCTGGACCATGAATTTCCAGAGGGATTCAAACCCGTAAACATAGAGGCACACGAAGGAACGACAGACCTTGGGGTCTGGATTGAGGACTACATCCTCCATATCCACATGGCTCAAGGAGAGGATCTCCATGCCATCAAGTACTTACCCCTCAAGCTCAAAGGGCTAGGCCGGCACTGGCTTAAAAGCCTCCCCGAAAAGACCATTGGAAGTTGGGAAGAGCTCGAGGACGCTTTTCAGGCAAATTTTCAAGGGACCTATGTCCGACCACCGGATGCAGACGATCTAAGTCATATAACTCAACAGCCCGGAGAGTCAGCCCAAAAGCTTTGGAACAGGTTTCTCACTAAAAAGAACCAAATAGTCGACTGTTCGGACGCCGAAGCCTTAGCAGCTTGCAAGCACAGCGTCCGAGACGAATGGCTTGCCAGACACCTCGGCCAAGAAAAGCCAAGAACAATGGCAGCATTAACAAGCCTCATGACCAGCTATTGCGCGGGTGAGGACAGCTAGTTAGCTCGCTGTAGCACCAGCGACCCAAGTACATCTAAAGTCACGAACGGAAACGGGAAGCCGCAACGCAGCAAAAACAAGCACCGGAATAAAGAAGACAGCCCGAAGAGCATGGCGGTAAAAGCCGGATTCAGACGCTCTCGGCCAGGTCAGCAAAAGCTGCCCTCCAAAGGCAACAGAGACGAACTGTCCAGCCTAAACAAGATTCTGGACAAACTATGTCAGATCCACAGCACCCCTGACAAACCTGCAAATCATACCTAGAGAGAATGTTGGGTCTCCAAGCAGTCCGGCAAGCTCAACGCCGAACACAAGGGGCAGGATACACCAAGCGAAGACGAGGATGAGCTTCGCAAGCAAAGCACTGGGGAACAGAAGAAATTCCCACCAGAAGTCAAAACAGTATACGTGTTACACATGATAAAGAAAAACAACGCGACACTCATAGAGACACGTGCCCCAGGGCCTATCACCGCGGAGTTCCGCCACTGGTCGTCCCAACCGATCACCTTCGACCATCGGGATTACTCGGCAAGTATCCGGCATGCAGGATGGGCTGCCTTGGTGTTAGACCCAATAATTGACGGATACCACTTCACACGAGTCCTGATGGACAGTGACAGTAGTTTAAACCTGATATATCAGGATACAGTCCGCAAAATGGGGATAGACCCAACAAAAATCAGCCACATCAATACTACCTTGAAAGGAGTAACGCAAGGCCCAAAAGCCCATTGCATGGGCTCCCTGCTACTAGAAGTTATATTCGGCTTTCCCGATAACTTCCGCAGCGAAAAGTTAACCTTCCACGTCGCTCCGTTTCAAAGTGGCTATGAAGCACTACTCGGACGCGAAGCTTTCGCTCGCTTTAACGCAATACCGCATTACGCTTCTCTCATGCTTAAGACGCCCGGTCCACGTGGCATCATTACAGTAAATGGAAATATTGAGCACTCCTTGCGCGCGGAAGACCGTGCGGCTGCTTTGGCAGCCGCACACTAAATGGCCTCACCAGCTAGAGCATCTGACAGGTCGTTAAGACCACAGACACGGTTAGACGAGTCCGGCATAGCTATATAATATATACAGGTTTGATGGCTATACCCCTATAACAATACAAGGGGCTCAACGCGTGTAAACAAGTGACAATTAGGCTCAATTTTACTCATCTTGAACTGCACTTGGTTTATTTAGTATAACCTACCTTTTGCACGACAACTTTTCAGCTAAGTTCCTCTCTTTTACAGATGACCATCGTGCTACACCCGTCCAGGATACGGCACAACGGAGACACAGGCGCAGACGTGCAGTAGGGACCCGTTCCAAGGATTCTCTTTAGATTAAGACCCTGCATAAACCTTTTTTACTGTCTCTTGTTGATACACATCCCCCGGATTCTCAGTACAACTAAGATGGATGCTGACGTATTGGCATGTGGCCACGTCAGATTATTGCACGTACCTGGACACCAGGGGCTTATTACAAAGGGCACTGCTTAGCCCGATTTACATAGCAAAGACCGAATACCTTAGGGAGTGTTCGGCGTCGTGAGTTTGGCCTTATATGCATCAGCTCCGAATCATGTCTTTGGTCAAATGTCGGGTTTGCCCGGCTCCTGTGTTTTGTTGCCTTAGGTTCCGCTCTATCGGCTAAGGCGGCACCAGGAGAAGTACTGCGATTGTGCCCTGGTTCGTCTAGACAAGCACCTGAGTAGAGAAAGCCGAAAACTGACTGTCATGATATAGCGTGAGACTGGTCAACCACTCGATGACCTAGCGGAATCTTCGGGATTCCTCCGCCTTAACGAAGGGCCATTTCCCGGCTAGGCATGTAAGCGCACCGAATTCGGATGAGCGCGGAGCCACCAGGGGCTATATAGTAGCCCCACTGTCAAACTCCTCTGGCTAAGTGAAAGTGTTAAAGCATTATAGTCCGATTGCCTAGTTCGCTGCGCTATCACCTCCTTAATGGACCAAGACGTTGGATCAAGTGTGAACATGCGTCTTCTGCGAACACCCCCGCATCATATGCGTGGGGTTTGAAGCCGACGACTTCCATCTTTCAGGTTATATACATACATGCATAAACGGCCGCACATGAGGTATTATAATTCTTGTAGGCACAAGTTTAAAATAGCCTTCATAATTCAGTAAAACATTGTTTTTCAATGGGAATACATGTCATTAGAACATAATATTCTTCGAGCACTGCGCCTCTATGGAGCGAGCGCCCTCAAGAACTTCTCGAAAGTAGTGCTCGGCAGGTACTCGGCTCTCGTCCAAATCTTGGGTTGCAATGGCAGTGGCCTCCATCTCGGCGCAGTATGTCTTCACACGGGCAAGGGCCATCCGCACGCCCTCTACGCACGCCGACCTCTTCATTGCGCTGATATGCGGCACTGCACCAAGGAACTGTTGCAACAAACTAAAATAACTGTTCGGCTTTGGCCTTTCCGGCCACAGATGACCCACAACAGACCTCACGGCGAGTCCGGACAATCTATTCAGCTCGGCCCATTCGGCCAACCGATCAATCAATGGAAGCAGACGCTCTGGAACGTGAAATTGTGACCAGAACAGCTTTTCCACTTCGCGATCTTTTTGATCTCGGAAGTATTCGGCCGCATCGGCAGCACTCGCCGCTAAGTCCATATATGCGTCCGCAGAACTCCACAGCCGGTCCAAAGGGGCGTACTTAGGATCTCCGAACTTCATCAGCAGCATAAAGGGCCTCCCAGCCGTAATATCCCCGGCCTGGCGCAGCTCCTCCTTCATCGCTCTCATTGCAGAGCGGGTGTCTTTCCTCTTCATGGCCTTCTCCAGGTCTGTCCTCCGTGGCCTTCTCCAGGTCTGTCCTCTTCGCTTGATCTTCCTTTTCAAGAAGCTCGTAACGGTTAGCGGCATTCTTCAATTCCATAGCCATTCTGGCTACCACCGTGGCCTTCTCCAGGTCTGTCCTCTTCGCTTGATCTTCCTTTTCAAGAAGCTCGTAACGGTCAGCGGCATTCTTCAATTCCATAGCCATTCTGGCTACTTCCTCATTGCTTTGGCATTGAGCAGCCTGTTCGGCTTTCAGCTCCTCAATTGCCTTTAGGGCAGCCGCATCGCTTTTCCTGGCTTGTTCTTTGGCTCGGGCAAGTTCCGCCCGAAGGTTCTCCACGGCCGCGGCTACATTTGCATTCAAAAACATGTTATAGATACTGGCATCATGCTCCTCTTATCATGTGTCACTGGAGAAATTACATACCCTACGTCTCGTCAAGCCGCTTGTTGACAAGTACGATGTCGGCGTCTGCCACATCAAGCTGCCGCTTTAGATCGGCAAACTCATTAGTCCGGCTGGCCACCGGACCCTCCGCCACCTGCATATCACGACAGCACCCAGAGTCTCAGGGGCTACTATCTACACAGGGCACATCTAAAAATGTGCGGTACTGTAAAAAATGTACATCATTTCGCGTACCTCAAAACCCATCAGTAGACTCAAAACAGCTTCCTGCAACCCGCTTTCGGCGGACGAAATTCTTTCAATCACCGTACCCATCAATGCGCGGTGCTCTTCTGAGATAGCCGATCGCTCTCGCAGATCCCTCAGTACGTCTGTCGGATTTCAGGTTCCGGCAGACTCTTGAGGTTCGAACTCTGGGGTGCGCGCGGAGACTTCGCCCTCTACCTCTCCGTCTCGCAAGATCTAAACTACTGAAAGAACAACACAAGAGACTCAAGGTTTATACTAGTTTGGGCCTCCATTGTGGTGTAATACCCTACTCTAGTTTGTGGTGGGTGGATTACCTCTTGGGCTGATGATGATGAACAATACAAGGAAGAACAGCCTCGCGAGGGTCTGCTCTTAGCTAGGACGATGAACTGCTAGGAGGAGTTCAGCCGCCCTTCTCTCTCTCTCTCTCTCTCTCTCTCTCTCTCTCTCTCTCTCTCTCTTTGTTGCCTGTATCTTTCTAACTGGTTTCTCGATCGCCCCCCTCTACCCTGGGGGTGGCTAGTCCAATTTATAGGCAAAGGCACTGGGCCTCTTCCCAAATATTGAGCGGGAAGGGCGCCAACAATTGGCCATTTTGAAGGAGAACATCTGGTACACTTATCCTGACTAAAGTGAAGGAAATATGCCCTAGAGGCAATAATAAAGTTATTATTTATTTCCTTAATTCATGATAAATGTTTATTATTCATGCTAGAATTGTATTAACAGGAAACATAATACATGTGTGAATACATAGACAAACAGAGTGTCACTAGTATGCCTCTACTTGACTAGCTCATTAATCAAAGATGGTTATGTTTCCTAACCATGAACAAGGAGTTGTTATTTGATTAATGAGGTCACATCATTAGTTGAATGATCTGATTGACATGACCCATTCCATTAGCTTAGCACCCGATCGTTTAGTATGTTGCTATTGCTTTTATCCATGACTTATACATGTTCCTATGACTATGAGATTATGCAACTCCCGTTTGCCGGAGGAACACTTTGGGTGCTACCAAACATCACAACGTAACTGGGTGATTATAAAGGAGTACTACAGGTGTCACCAAAGGTAGATGTTGGGTTGGCGTATTTCGAGATTAGGATTTGTCACTCCGATTGTCGGAGAGGTATCTCTGGGCCCTCTCGGTAATGCACATCACTCAAGCCTTGCAAGCATTGCAACTAATGAGTTAGTTGCGAGATGATGTATTATGGAACGAGTAAAGAGACTTGCCGGTAACGAGATTGAACTAGGTATTGGATACCGACGATCGAATCTCGGGCAAGTAACATACCGATGACAAAGGGAACAACGTATGTTGTTATGCGGTCTGACCGATAAAGATCTTCGTAGAATATGTAGGAGCCAATATGGGCATCCAGGTCCCGCTATTGGTTATTGACCGGAGACGTGTCTCGGTCATGTCTACATTGTTCTCGAACCGTAGGGTCTGCACGCTTAACGTTACGATGACAGTTATTATGAGGTTATGCATTTTGATGTACCGAAGGAGTTCGGAGTCCCGGATGTGATCACGGACATGACAAGGAGTCTCGAAATGGTCGAGACGTAAAGAATGATATATTGGAAGCCTATGTTTGGACATCGGATGCATTCCAGGTGAAATCAGGATTTTACCGGAATACCGGGAGGGTTACCGGAACCCCCCAGGAGCATAATGGGCCAACATGGGCCTTGGAGGAGAGGTGAGAGGGCTGCCCTCATGGGCTGCGCGCCTTCCCCCCTTCCCCTAGTCCTATTAGGACTAGGAGAGGTGGGCTCCCCCTCTCTCTCTCCCCCTTGGAGAATCCTAGTCCAACTAGGATTGGGGGGGGGGAATCCTACTCCCAGAGGGAGTAGGACTCTCCTGGCGCGCCAGGCTTGGCCGGCCAGCCCCTACCCCTTGGCTCCTTTATATACGGGTGCAGGGGGCACCCCATAGACACACAATTGATCATTGAGATCTTTCCTTAGCCGTGTGCGGTGCCCCCTTCCACCAAATTCCACCTCGGTCGTATCGTTGCAGTGCTTAGGCGAAGCCCTGCGCCGGTAACACATCAAGATCGTCACCACGCCGTCGTGCTGACGGAACTCTTCCCCGACGCTTTGCTGGATCGGATCCCGGGGATCGTCATCGAGCTGAACGTGTGCCAAGAACTCGGAGGTGCCGGAGTAACGGTGCTGTGATCGGTTGGATCGCGAGGAGAACGTATGACTACTTCCTCTATGTTGTGTCAACGCTTCCGCTTCGGTCTACGAGGGTACGTAGACAACACTCTCCCCTCTCGTTGCTATGCATCACCATGATCTTGCGTGTGCGTAGGATTTTTTTTTGAAATTACTACGTTCCCCAACAGTGGCATCCGAGCCTAGGTTTTTATGGTTTGATGTTATTTGCATGAGTAGAACACAAGTAAGTTGTGGACGATACAAGTCATACTGCCTACCAGCATGTCATACTTTGGTTCAGCGGTATTGTTGGACGAGACGATCCGGACCAACCTTACGCGTACGCTTACGCGAGACCGGTTCCCTCGACGTGCTTTGCACATAGATGGCTTGCGGAAGACTGTCTCTCCAACTTTAGTTGAACCGAGTGTGGCTACGCCCGGTCCTTGAGAAGGTTAAAACGGAGTCTATTTGACAAACTATCGTTGTGGTTTTGATGCGTAGGTAAGATGAGTTCTTGCTTAAGCCCGTAGCAGCCACGTAAAACTTGCAACAACAAAGTAGAGGACGTCTAACTTGTTTTTGCAGGGCATGTTGTGATGTGATATGGTCAAGACATGATGCTAAATTTTATTGTATGAGATGATCATGTTTTGTAACCGAGTTATCGGCAACTGGCAGGAGCCATATGGTTGTCGCTTTATTGTATGCAATGCAATCGCGATGTAATGCTTTACTTTATTACTAAGCGGTAGTGATAGTCGTGGAAGCATAAGATTGGCGAGACGACAACGATGCTACGATGAAGATCAAGGTGTCGCGCCGGTGACGATGGTGATCATGACGGTGCTTCGAAGATGGAGATCACAAGCACGAGATGATGATGGTCATATCATATCACTTATATTGATTGCATGTGATGTTTATATTTTATGCATCTTATCTTGCTTTGATTGACGGTAGCATTATAAGATGATCTCTCACTAATTATCAAGAAGTGTTCTCCCTGAGTATGCACCGTTGCGAAAGTTCTTCGTGCTGAGACACCACGTGATGATCGGGTGTGATAGGCTCTACGTTCAAATACAACGGGTGCAAAACAGTTGCACACGCGGAATACTCAGGTTATACTTGACGAGCCTAGCATATAACAGATATGGCCTCGGAACACGGAGACCGAAAGGTCGAGCGTGAATCATATAGTAGATATGATCAACATAGTGATGTTCACCATTGAAACTACTCCATCTCACGTGATGATCGTACATGGTTTAGTTGATTTGGATCACGTGATCACTTAGAGGATTAGAGGGATGTCTATCTAAGTGGGAGTTCTTAAGTAATATGATTAATTGAACTTTAATTTATCATGAACTTAGTCCTGGTAGTATTAGCATATATATGTTGTAGATCAATAGCTCGCGTTGTTACTTCCCTATGTTTATTTTGATATGTTCCTAGAGAAAATTGTGTTGAAAAATGTTAGTAGCAATGATGCGGATTGGATCCGTGATCTGAGGTTTATCCTCATTGCTGCACAGAAGAATTATGTCCTTGATGCACCGCTAGGTGACGGACCTATTGCAGGAGCAGATGCAGACATTATGAACGTTTTGCTAGCTCAATATGATGACTACTTAATAGTTTAGTGCACCATGCTTAACTGCTTAGAATCGGGACTTCAAAGACGTTTTGAACGTCATGGAGCATATGAGATGTTCTAGGAGTTGAAGTTAATATTTCAAGCAAATACCCGAGTTGAGAGATATGAAGTCTCCAACAAGTTCTATAGCTAAAAGATGGAGGAGAATCGCTCAACTAGTGAGCATGTGCTCAGATTGTCTGGGTACTACAATCGCTTGAATCAAGTGGGAGTTAATCTTCCAGATAAGATAGTGATTGACAGAATTCTCTAGTCACCATCACCAAGTTAGTAGAACTTCGTGATGAACTATAATATGCAAGGGATAACGGAAAATATTCCCAAGCTCTTCGCGATGCTAAAATCAGCGAAGGTAGAAATCAAAGAAAAACATCAAGTGTTGATGGTTGACAAGATCACTAGTTTCAAGAAAAGGGCAAAAAGGAAAGAAGGGGAACTTCAAGAAGAATGGCAAGCAAGTTGTTGCTCAAGTGAAAAAGCCCAAGTCTGGTCCTAAGCCTGAGACTAAGTGCTTCTACTGCAAAGGGACTGGTCACTGGAAGCGGAACTACCCCAAGTGATTGGTGGATAAGAAGGATGGCAAAGTGAACATAAGTATATTTGATATACATGTTATTGATGTGTACTTTACTAGTGTTCATAGCAACCCCTCAGTATTTGGTACTAGTTCAGTTGCTAAAATTTAGTAACTTGAAACGGGAGTTGCAGAATGAACAAAGACTAGTTAAAGGGCAAGGTAACGATGTGTGTTGGAAGTGGTTCCAAGATTGATATGATCATCATCACACACTCCCTATACTTTCAGGATTAGTGTTGAAACTAAATAAGTGTTATTTGGTGTTTGCGTTGAGCATGAATATGATTTGATCATGTTAATTGCAGTACAGTTATTCATTTAAGTTAGAGAACAATTGTTGTTCTGTTTACATGAATAAAACCTTCTATGGTTATACACACCAACGAAATTGGTTTGTTGGATCTCGATCGTAGTAATACACATATTCATAAAATTGAAGCCAAAAGATGCAAAGTTAATAATGATAGTGCAACTTATTTGTGGCACTGCCGTTTAGGTCATATCGGTGTAAAGCGCATGAAGAAACTCCATACTGATGGACTTTGGGAACCACTTGATTATGAATCACTTGGTACTTGCGAACCGTGCCTCATGGGCAAGATGACTAAAACACCGTTCTCCGGTACTTTGGAGAGAGCAACAGATTTGTTGGAAATCATACATACCGATGTATGTGGACCGATGAATATTGAGGCTCATGGCGGATATCGTTATTTCCTCAACTTCACAGATGACTTAAGCAGATATGGGTATATCTACTTAATGAAACACAAGTCTGAAACATTTGAAAAGTTCAAAGAATTTCAGAGTGAAGTGGAAAATCATCGTGACAAGAAAATAAGGTTTCTACGATCTGATCGCAGAGACAAATATTTGAGTTACGAGTTTGGTCTTCAGTTAAAACAATGTGGAATAGTTTCACAAACTCATGCCACCTGGAACACCACAGCATAATGGTGTGTCCGAACGTCATAACCGTACTTTATTGGATATAGTACAATCTATGATGTTTCTTACCGATTTACCAATATCATTTTGGGATCATGCATTAGAGACAGCTGCATTCACGTTAAAAGGGGCACCATCTAAAGTCCGTTGAGACGACACAAAATGAATTGTGGTTTGGCAAGAAACCAAAGTTGTCGTTTCTTAAAGTTTGGGGTTACGATGCTTATGTGAAAAAGTTTCATCCTGATAAGCTCAAACCCAAATCGGAGAAATGTGTCTTCATAGGTACCCAAAGGAGACTGTTGGGTACACCTTCTATCACAGATCCGAAGGCAAGATATTCGTTGCTGAGAATGGATCCTTTCTAGAGAAGGAGATTCTCTCAAAAGAAGTGAGTGGGAGGAAAGTAGAAAACTTGATAAGGTAATTGTACCTTCTCCCTTATTGGAAAGTAGTTCATCACAAAAATCTGTTCTTGTGACTACTACACCAATTAGTAAGGAAGCTAATGATGATGATCATGTAACTTCAAGATCAAGTTACTACCGAATATCGTAAGTAAACTAGAGTGAGATCCGCACCAGAGTGGTACGGTAATCCTGTTCTGGAAGTCATGTTACTAGACCATGACGAACTTGCGAACTATGAGCAAGCGATGATGAGCCCAGATTCCGCGAAATGGTTAGAGGCCATGAAATCTGAGATATGATCCATGTATGAGAACAAAGTATGGACTTTGATGGATTTGTCTGATGATCGGCAAGCCAAAGAAAATAAATGGATCTTGAAGAGGAAGACGGACACTGATAGTAGTGTTACTATCTACAAAGCTAGAATTGTCGCAAAAGGTTTTCGACAAGTTCAAGGTGTTGACTACGATGAGAGTTTCTCACTCGTATCTATGCTTAAGTCTGTCCGAATCATGTTAGCAATTGCCGCATTTTATGAAATCCGGCAAATGGATAAACAAAACTACATTCCTTAATGGATTTATTAAAGAAGAATTGTATACGATGCAACTAGAAGATTTTGTCGATCCTGAAGGTGTTAACAAAATATGCAAGCTCCAGCGATCCATCTATGGACTGGTGCAAGCATCTCGGAGTTGGAATATACGCTTTGATGAGTTGATCAAAGCATATAGTTTTATACAGACTTGCGGTGAAGCCTGTATTTACAAGAAAGTGAGTGGGAGCACTACAACATTTCTGATAAGTATATGTAAATGACATATTATTGATCGGAAATAATGTAGAATTATTCTGTGAAGCATAAAGGAGTATTTGAAAGGAGTTTTTCGAAGAAGGACCTCGGTGAAGCTGCTTACATATTGAGCATCAAGATCTATAGAGATAGATCAAGATGCTTGATAAGTTTTTCAATAAGTACATACCTTGAAAAGATTTTGAAGTAGTTCAAAATGGAACAGTCAAAGAAAGAGTTCTTGCCTGTATTACAAGGTGTGAAATTGAGTAAGACTCAAAGCCCGACCACGGCAGATAATAGAAAGAGAATGAAAGTCATTTCCTATGCCTCAGCCATAGATTCTATAAAGTATGCCATGCTATGTACCAGATCTATTGTATACCCTACACTGTGTTAAGCAAGGGAGTACAATAGTGATCTAGGAAGTAGATCACTGGACATCGGTCAAAATTATCCTTAGTAAAATAAGGATATGTTTCTCGATTATGGATGTGAAAAAAGGTTCGTCGTAAAAGGTTACGTCGATGCAAGTTTTGACACTAATCTAGATGACTCTAAGTCTCAATCTAGATACATATTGAAAGTGGGAGCAATTAGCTAAAGTAGCTCCGTGCAGAGCATTGTAGACATAGAAAATTGCAAAATACATAACGGATCTGAATGTGGCAGACCCGTTGACTAAACTTCTCTCACAAGCAAAACATGATCACACCGTAGTACTCTTTGGGTGTTAATCACATAGCGATGTGAACTAGATTACTGAATCTAGTAAACCCTTTGGGTGTTGGTCACATATCGATGTGAACTATGGGTGTTAATCACATGGTGATGTGAACTATTGCTGATAAATCACATGGCGATGTGAACTAGATTATTGACTCTAGTGCAAGTGGGAGACTGAAGGAAATATGCCCTAGAGGCAATAATAAAGTTATTATTTATTTCCTTAATTCATGATAAATGTTTATTATTCATGCTAGAATTGTATTAACAGGAAACATAATACATGTGTGAATACATAGACAAACAGAGTGTCACTAGTATGCCTCTACTTGACTAACTCATTAATCAAAGATGGTTATGTTTCCTAACCATGAACAAGGAGTTGTTATTTGATTAATGAGGTCACATCATTAGTTGAATGATCTGATTGACATGACCCATTCCATTAGCTTAGCACCCGATCGTTTAGTATGTTGCTATTGCTTTTATCCATGACTTATACATGTTCCTATGACTATGAGATTATGCAACTCCCGTTTGCCAGAGGAACACTTTGGGTGCTACCAAACATCACAACGTAACTAGGTGATTATAAAGGAGTACTACAGGTGTCACCAAAGGTAGATGTTGGGTTGGCGTATTTCGAGATTAGGATTTGTCACTCCGATTGTCGGAGAGGTATCTCTGGGCCCTCTCGGTAATGCACATCACTCAAGCCTTGCAATCATTGCAACTAATGAGTTAGTTGCGAGATGATGTATTATGGAACGAGTAAAGAGACTTGACGGTAACGAGATTGAACTAGGTATTGGATACCGACGATCGAATCTCGGGCAAGTAACATACCGGTGACAAAGGGAACAACGTATGTTGTTATGCGGTCTGACCGATAAAGATCTTCGTAGAATATGTAGGAGCCAATATGGGCATCCAGGTCCCGCTATTGGTTATTGACCGGAGACGTGTCTCGGTCATGTCTACATTGTTCTCGAACCGTAGGGTCCGCACGCTTAACGTTACGATGACAGTTATTATGAGTTTATGCATTTTGATGTACCGAAGGAGTTCGAAGTCCCGGATGTGATCACGGACATGACGAGGAGTATCGAAATGGTCGAGACGTAAAGAATGATATATTGGAAGCCTATGTTTGGACATCGGATGCATTCCAGGTGAAATCAGGATTTTACCGGAATACCGGGAGGGTTACCGGAACCCCCCAGGAGCATAATGGGCCAACATGGGCCTTGGAGGAGAGGTGAGAGGGCTGCCCTCATGGGCTGCGCGCCTTCCCCCCTTCCCCTAGTCCTATTAGGACTAGGAGAGGTGGGCGCCCCCTCTCTCTCTCTCCCCCTTGGAGAATCCTAGTCCAACTAGGATTGGGGGGGGAATCCTACTCCCAGAGGGAGTAGGACTCTCCTGGCGCGCCAGGCTTGGCCGGCCAGCCCCTCCCCCTTGGCTCCTTTATATACGGGGGCAGGGGGCACCCCATAGACACACAATTGATCATTGAGATCTTTCCTTAGCCGTGTGCGGTGCCCCCTTCCACCAAATTCCACCTCGGTCGTATCGTTGCAGTGCTTAGGCGAAGCCCTGCGCCGGTAACACATCAAGATCGTCACCACGCCGTCGTGCTGACGGAACTCTTCCCCGACGCTTTGCTGGATCGGAGCCCGGGGATCGTCATCGAGCTGAACGTGTGCCAAGAACTCGGAGGTGCCAGAGTAACGGTGCTGTGATCGGTTGGATTGTGAGGAGAACGTACGACTACTTCCTCTACGTTGTGTCAACGCTTCCGCTTCGGTCTACGAGGGTACGTAGACAACACTCTCCCCTCTCATTGCTATGCATCACCATGATCTTGCGTGTGCGTAGGATTTTTTTTGAAATTACTATGTTCCCCAACATAAAGTTGGTCCTCGCCTGCCAAAGGCCCTGCGGTGACGCCGTCCTGGGCTCCACGATGACCTCCTTCCCACCGTTGGACTGGTCTTGGTCTCGTTGCACCGAAATGGATGCCTTTGCTTGATCCTCTCGCCTACGCATGCCCCCTTTGCACCAAAGAGGAAAGGGAGACACTGCGCGGGCTGGCGCCCGCCTGGCACCCTTGGTCGTCATGGCTTGCGTCATGGGCACCTCGTGAGGTACCCCGCCTTGATCTCTCCGCCTCCTCGTGAGCCAGCCTGATGAGGTCGCGCCTGAGGAAGCCCCGTGTCGTCCGTCCCGCGAGGCTTGGCCCCTCGCGACGGTCTTGGGTCTTGTGTTGATGAAGATGGGCCGTGATGGGCCCCCTTTGAGCCACGCCGCAGGCAGGCAAGTCTGGGGACCCCTGTTCCCAGAACGCCGACAGTAGCCCCCGGGCCCAAGGCGCGCCCGGACTTGGCCTTGCCGAGAGGTGAAAGGGCAAGCGCGAAGCGCCGCGGGCCCTAACAGCCTGCGGCCTTGGGCGCCGCGTGGTGGTTGATTGGACGTGGGCGTCTCCGCTTCCCCACGACGCCTCGGTGATCGCGCGAATTGGACAAGTCCCTGCATGCAAATCGTGTCATGATTACCTGTGATCGTGGAGGCCGACGGTTGGCCTTCGCCGGCTATAAGTACAGCACTGTGCGTGCCCTTCTAGTCCATCTCTCCTGGCTCCTCCTTCTCCCCGATCCTTGCTCCGCCTTGCTGTGATGGCTCCGATTCGCCGGTTCTCCGCAGCGGAGAAGGGAAAGGCTCCTTGAGAGGAACCAGACCCGCTCCCGCCGAAGAAACGGCCTGCCCTTCGCGGCCGGGACGAGGAAGACCGTCAGGTGGTGTCGAGGCCTTGGTGCGAGTGACCTCCGCTGGGGTTCCCGCTTCCCTTGTATGACCACGTAGAGGGCCTTGAAGGGGTCCATGCCGATCCCCGTGGTCAGCGCCGTCGTCGGCGCCGACGGGTCACGAAGGTGTGGGTTGTTCCTCCTGGAGTCCACGCCGAGGGCTCCTCCCGCGAGTTCGTGCTCCACGCCGCCATGCCCCCTCGATCTTGGATTCACTTTCCTCCCTTCTTCACCTCCGTCATTCCGCAGGGAAGACTCCTGGAGTTATGGCTACAGCACGCCGGCTGCAGCACCCCTGCGACCGAGGCAGAGGTCGCGGTCGTTGTTTCGGGCGAGGTCTTCATGACTCGAGGCTGGGGCGAGATCGCCCAGGGTTGTAGAGCAAGGGGCGCCCTCACGATCCACCTGGAGTATGATGGCGCTTCGGTGGTGTTCTTCAAGGTCTTCGGCGCGAACGGGCGCCAGCTGGAGTGTTGCCCCGGGAGAGGTGGCCAGGACCTCGCCATGGTGAGGGCTAGGCCCGTCGACCGCTCCCTTGGCAGCTCCGCAGGCGGCGGAGGTGCCGAAGGATCCAGCGAGACTTTCGCGACTCCGGAGACGAGCGACGACAGCTACGAGCCCACGAGCTGGCGCCGCTCTTGGAGCAGGTCGGGCTCGGCTGGCCGTCGCCGACTCTGATCTGGATGGGGTTGGCGCCGGTGCTTGCCAGCCCACTGTTGATGATGGCGTCTTTTGCGGCGGCGCGCGTAGTTAGCATCCCTTTGGATCTGTTCCCTGCGAGGAATCAAAATGCGCACCATGGGGGCTTGTAAGGTGCTTGTGATCCTGTTTGTTAATATATAACCCTTGTTGTAGAGCTGTGTGAGTTGCCAATTCCATCTTAGCTCAGTTCTCCTTTTCGAACCTCGTGAGGGCTTGGTGCTCTGCGCCGACAGGTCCCAGTCCCAAGGCAGCGTCAGCCGTTGCTGGTATGCCAGGTCGCGATGCCGTGGTCAAGGCCAGGAGGTGAGCGACCCGGGGTCCGGTAAGAGCCCCTGGGTCGCGATGCTCAGGAGGTCCCCTTTGGCGCCCAAGGAGCCGTCGCTCGGCGAGAAAGGAGAGCGGCATCGCTTACACGGAATTGCATTAGGTGCGGGGGTAGTGCCACGGTAGCCGGTGCTTTTCAGGTGGTGACTTATCTTGATAATCGGGGATTGTTCCTAGTGTTTCGTCGGGTCCGCGTGTTCGGCAGGAGCGGAATCGCGTGGCGAGGTTCTCGCGTGCCCCTTCTCTCTCGCCTTTGCTCCCCTTTCTGCTCTACGTCCTCGGGTCCCGGCCCTCGAGATGGTCTCAGCCGTCGCTGGTATGCCAGGTCGCGATGTCGTGGTCAAGGCCAGAGGGTGAGTGATGGAGAGCCAGTAAGAGCCTTGAGTCGCGATGCTCATGCACCCCCCTTTAACGTGCAAGCAGTTCACGTGGACGAGAGTGAAGGAGGCGCCGCAAGGGCCTTGCCTGGCGCAGCTCTCTTGGGAGGTCCTGTGGACTCATCATAGAAAGAAGAGAGGGATTGCCATAGAAATTATCAGCCAGCCGTCAGTTTCTTCCGAGGGGAGGTGAGGCACTAAAGGCTTGACGAGGTGGCGCCATGCGGGGCTGCCGCGGCCAGAGCTCAGCCATTCAGGTTTGTCGGCGTTGCAGGGACGGACCCATGCGCAAGCGTCGTGCCGTTGTGGGAGCAATTCCGTCAGTTGGCGTCAGTTGAACAGGCAACTAGATCAAACACATTAGCTGAAAAGGAGTGGATTCATTCAAATAGGTGCTGGGAAGGTAGGCATCACTGGGTCAGGCCCGAGCGACCTGGGGATGATGCAGCCCGAGGGGCGCCCCAACAAAGCAAGCTAATGACATGAAATAAAAGGGATACACGCCGCAGGGACGGACCCACGCGGCCTGGGAATGATGCAGCCCTGGGAGGGCACTCCTAGCTGAAAACGAAACTTGAAAGATGTCACCTGAAGATGTCGAGGACGAAGGGGTGTTGATGCAGCAGACTCGGTGGGCTGCGGAAGCCGATCCTCACGAGCCCCCAGGCCCAGGGGCCTCGGGAGGCTCCGTAGGCACTGGTGGCTCCTCGCGAATCATCTCCATCTCCGCCAGGGCTGCGGAACGCCTGTCTTCTTGAGCCTCCATGATGCCCCTCATGAGGCGTTGGTACGCAGCAGCCACATTCGGCAAGCCGTAAGGCATGCGAACGTAGTTGTTGGGTGGGCCTCCACAACTCCCCACTTTCGAGGGCCAGAGGCGCTCCATCGTGGCGACCTGATTGAGCCCTGGTACGTCGATGCAGACGCGCAGCCCACCATCCTCGCCTGGATGGGGAGCCATAGCCGGTAGACGGCAGCAACCTCTCATGATTCTTGACTCCTGTAGTTCTTGAACGACCTTGTTGACGAACTCCTGCTGGTCTGACCTTCCTTGCCTTGCTCCTTCTTGAGGGAAACGTGCTTCGAAACACGCCTCCACGTGGTGCCCAAGCGCCTCCCTCGTGACCTCGGCCAGGTCGGTGGCCCTGCAGGGGAGAGCCCCCGAGCCCTGCCTGAGGAGGGCGCCGGGCGCGCTTTCCTATGCGATGAAAGGAGGTTCCCCCTGGGCAGACGCGGGCCCTGAGGGGCCCACCTCCTGAGGGGTCAGTCCAGATGGTGGCTTCTTCTTCTTGGGGGTGGCCTCAGGAAGCCTCATGCTGCCGCGGTCCGGGTCTTCCAGTGACGCGGCCTGAAAGGCTCGCTCCAAGGAACACACTGCATCCTTCTCTTCACAGGGCACCGTGATGACTCCGCCACTTCCTGACATCTTGAGGACGTTGTAGCCATGGTGAGTTACGGCCATGAACTTGGCCAGCGCCGGGTACCCGAGGATGCCGTTGTACGGCAGGCGGATGTGGGCGACGTCGAAGTTGATGAGCTCGGTGCGGTAGTTGTTGCGTGCCCCGAAGGTGACAGGGAGGCGGACCTGCCCGATCGGGACCGTGGAACCGTCGGTGACTCCGGAGAAAGGCTTGGTTGGCTAAAGCTTGTCATAGGGCACCTGGAGATTGTTGAATGTTTCCACGGACAAGACGTTGAGCCCTGTGCCACCATCGATGAGGGTCCTGGTGACCAATACGTTGCTGATGACTAGGGTGCAAAGCATCGGGAGGACCCCGACTGTGGCGGCGCTCTTGAGCTGATCCGCTGAACTGAACGTGATGGCGCACGCCGACCACCTGAGAGGGCGCGTTGCTTCGAGCTTGGGGAGGACTGCATTCACTTCGCGGGCAAACTGCTTGAAGATGCATTGGGAGGCTGGGGCTTGAGCTCCACCCAGGATGCAGGCGATTGCGCGTGGCTCCTGGAAGCCCCCAGCCCCCTCGTCTTGATGGTGGTCCTCGTTCCTCCTTAGCTGAGGCGGCAGTGGAGGGAGGCCTGCGTTGCCTTGTGGGTGATCCTCACGAGGCTGATCCCGCCAGTCCCCCTCGCGAGGCAGGTCTCGCCAGCGGTCCTTGCGAGGTTGATCACGCCAACCTTGGCGCGGGCCGCGGTCTTCCCAGTGTCCTGCGTTTCTTCCTCCTCCTCGGTCGTAGCCCCGGTCAGCACGGTCAGGGCGACGGCCGATCCTTCCTTCTCCCACGGTGCGGAGTTCTTGGCATTCGTTGGTGTTGTGGGTGTGGAGGTTGTGATACACACAGTATCGGCTGCCCCTGGAGGATTCAGGCAGATCCTTGCCCCGCTTGGTGTCCGGTTCTGCCGCGAGCACGGCAACCCCCTTGCGCTTCACGTCCTTGGCCTTGGGATTCTTCTCTTATGGGTCTGCGGCAGGCAGCTCGAGGAGGGAGAGACATCCTTCCTCAGCCCTGGCGCACTTGGTCGCCAAGTTGAACAGCTCCAGGGAGGTGCACAGGTCTTCATGCATCACCAGCTCCTCCTTCATCTTGACGTCGCACACACCGTCGGAGAAGGCTGAGATGATGGCCTCCTCGGAAACCTTGGGGATATTGAGGCGCGCACTGTTGAAGCGCTGGATGTACTTTTGCAGGGTCTCTTCGGGTTGTTGCTTGATGCGGCGCATGTCGCTCACGGCAGGTGGCCAGTCGCGAGTACCTTGGAAGTTGGCGATGAAGCGGGTGCGCATCTGGTCCCAGGAAGAGATTATGCCTGGAGCCAGATTTAGGAGCCAGGTGCGAGCTCCTTCCTTGAGCGCCATGGGGAACCAATTCGCCATGACCTTTTCATCCCCGCTGGCGGCTTCGATGCCCAGCTCATAGAGCTGGAGGAACTCTGCAGGGTCGGTCGTGCCGTCGTAGCGAGGAGGCAGGTCTAGCTTGAACTTGCCGGGCCACGCGACGCTACGCAGCTAGGTGGTGTAGGCACGGCAGCCTGCGGTGGCCACGGGAGGCTTTGGTTGAGGGAGAGCTTGGTCTTGCGGGTCCCCATACGCTGCAGCTAGAAGCAGCGCGGGGTCTTGACGTGCCGGAGCTGGAGCAGGGTCGCGACGAGCCGGTGCAGGGAGCGCCCGGGCAGCCTCTTGCGGTCGAGGGACCTCTTGGCAGCTCCGTTCTTGCTGAGCTGGCACCTGACGGAGCGGGTTCCGCCCAGGGGCCACGCGCCTTGGAGCCATCGTGTCTTCTTGAAGAGGAGGCGGCTGGTATGCCCCCGGTGCTTCGTTGCCCGCGTGGGGCAGGGTGCGGCGCAGCGGAACGGACGGCGCAGGAGAGCCCCCTGCGGCGCGGACGAGCTCGGCGACGCGGTCAAGCCACTCTTCGTAGACGTTGTCAACGGGACGGTAGCGCAGGAGCTCGTTCGCCGCGATGAGCGCAGCTCGAGCCTCCAAGGGTGAGCGGAACGCGCGGGACGAAGAGCCGACTGGTGTGAGCGATGGAGTAGCGGTGCGGCCGTCCTGCCGCATAGACGGGTGCTGAGACGATACTTGCTGCTCGTTCCCCGCCGGGCTGGTGGCGGCGTTGGTGGCGGGCGACGGGGAACGACAACGACGCCCGCCGACGGGAGCCGTCTGGGCGACACGGGAAGTGATGGCGGCCCGACGCTCGGCACGGGCCCGGGGAGCGTCGGACATGGACGCGACGGTCGGAGGAGAACGGAACGGTGGAAGACAAATTCCGGCGCACCCCTACCTGGCGCGCCAAATGTCGGATTTCGGGTTTCGGCAGACCCTTGAGGTTCGAACTCTGGGGTGCATGCGGAGACTTCGCCCTCTACCTCTCCGTCTCGCAAGATCTAAACTACTGAAAGAACAACACAAGAGACGCAAGGTTTATACTAGTTCGGGCCACCATTGTGGTGTAATACCCTACTCTAGTTTGTGTTGGGTGGATTGCCTCTTGGGCTGATGATGATGAACAATACAAGGAAGAACAGCCTCGCGAGGGTCTGGTCTTTGCTAGGAAGATGAACTGCTAGGAGGAGTTCAGCCACCCTTCTCTCTCTCTCTATCTCTCTCTCTCTCTCTTTGTTGCCTGTATCTTTCTAACTGGTTTCTCGATCGCCCCCTCTACCCTGGGGGTGGCTGTTCCTATTTAAAGGCAAAGGCCCTGGGCCTCTTCCCAAATATTGAGCGGGAAGGGCGCCAACAATTGGCCATTTTGAAGGGGAACATCTGGTACACTTATCCTGACTAAAGTTGGTCCTTGCCTGCCAACCGCCCTGCGGTGACGCCGTCCTGGGCTCCACGATGGCCTCCTTCCCACCGTTGGACTGGTCTTGGTCTTGTTGCAGCGAAATGGATGCCTTTGCTTGATCCTCTCGCCTGCGCTTGCCCCTTTGCACCAAAGAGGAAAGGGAGACACTGCGCGGGCTGGCGCCCGCCTGGCACCCTTGGTCGTCATAGCTTGCGTCATGGGCACCTCATGAGGTACCCCGCCTTGATCTCTTCGCCTCCTCGTGAGCCAGCCTGATGAGGCCGCGCCTGAGGAAACCCCGTGTCGTCCGCCCCGTGAGGCTTGGCCCCTCGCGAGGGTCTTGGGTCTTGTGTTGATGAAGATGGGCCATGCTGGGCCCCCTTTGAGCCACGCCGCAGGCCGCAGGCAGGCAAGTCTGGGGACCCCCGTTCCCAAAACGCCGACAACGTCCGACCACACACCAGATGGAGCCAGACTCTTTCGATTGCTCTCTTCAAAAGCCGGATACTAAGGACTTCAGGTGGCCATATGACTACCTTCTGGCCTTGCCGGATCAGGAGAAACCCTCCGCGACGACACCTCGGGGTTGCCCGCCTCATGAGGCGGTATGGCAGGGGGAGGTGTTTCGCTCTCCATCATCTCTGGAAGAAGATCCCCCGAAGACGAGCTCTGCTGAGAAGGGCTAAGATCCGAACTGCAAGATAAATGCTTCGGTTATTTTCCTCAGGAGTAAGGCAAGGTTTTTTCATTATTAAGTACCCTTTTACTTACAGCTCAGTGGAGGGCTGATCCCCTTGAGGGCATAGTGCGGCCGGGGTATCCCCTGGTACAGGACCCTCTGGCGAAGATTTCTTCCCCCGTTTGGAGACCATTGTCTCCGGGTCCTTAGAGGCGGTCCTTTTTCTTCCGTGGGGCGAGGAAGTTTTAGTTCCTCCTCCCCGGCTAATCTCCTCCCCGGAGGCGCTAGCCTCCTTGTTCCCCCCTTTATCTTCTCCTGAAGGCACTTGATAAGGCGCGATCTCCAGCATCCTGGTTAACACGGTGTCTGGTGAGGTCTCAGGGAGGGTGGCCGGACACCTGATCAACTTTGCCTTCGCTATCCAATCCTGGTCAAAGAGCGGCTTTTTTAGGGCAACGTTGCGATAAATAAACGGACAATGTGTTCAGATGCGGGGCTACTTACTTGGGTATCCGGGCGATTGCAGCTCAGACCTGCATCCTCCATGGTGTCCGGACACATTATTTGTGGTCCGAAGAACAACTTGTACTTCTCCTCGGGCGTCATGCCGAGGAAGTGTTGAAGAGCTCACGGTCCCTCCAGATTAAACTCCCACAGGCGGAGGGGACGATGTTTGTAGGGCAGGACCCGGCGAATTAACATGACTTGCATCACCGTGACCAAACTGACATCTCTCTCAAGGAGATCTCAGATGCGGCTCTGCAATGTGGGCACATCCATTACTGGCCCCCAGTCCAGCCCCTTGCTGACCCATGACGTCAGTCGTGGCGGGGAACCCGAGCGAAAGACCAGTGGGGCCACCCACTTGGTTCCCCTGGGAGCTGTGATATAAAACCACTCTTGTTGCCATAAACTGGACACCTCCTGGAAAGAGCCCTCGGGCCATGGGGCGTCAGCGTTTTTGCTTATTACGGCGCCCCCGCACTCTGCGTGCCGCCGCTCGATCATCTTCGGCTCCACTTTGAAGGTCTTGAGCCACAGTCCAAAGTGAGGTGTAATACGGAGGAAAGCTTCGCACATGATGATGAACGATGAGATGGGGGGATAGACTCCGGAGCTAAGTCGTGGAAGTCCAGCCCATAATAGAACATAAGCCCCCTCACGAAGGGATCTGGCGCGAAGCCTAGCCCTTGGAGGAAGTGAGATACAAACACGATGCTTTCACTGGGCTTGGGGGTGGGAATAACCTGCCCTTGAGCAAGCAGCCTATGCGGGATTTCGCCGGTCAGGTACCTGGCCTCCCGTAGCTTTATTACGTCTTCCTCCATGACGGAGGAGGGCATCCACTGACCTTGAAGGTTGGATCCGGACATAATCGGAGGTCCAAAGCGCCTGAACCTGAGCTTTGGGTGTTGGAACTCGAGGCGGGATTCGGATTCGATTAAGATCGAGAGGAAAAAGAATAGGCCTTGGTCTCTTTATAAAGAGGTTGAATACCAAGAGCCCTGGTCGGTGTCAAAACCGGCGGATCTCGGGTAGGGGGTCCTGAACTGTGCATCTAGGCGGATGGTAACAGGAGACAAGGGACACGATGTTTTTACCCAGGTTCGGGCCCTCTCGATGGAGGTTAAACCCTACTCTTGCTGGATTAATATTGATGATATGGGTAGTACAAGAGTTGATCTACCACGAGATCAGAGAGGCTAAACCCTAGAAGCTAGCCTATGGTATGATTGTTGTTCTGTCCTACGGACTAAACTCTCCGGTTTATATAGACACCGGAGGGGGCTAGGGTTACACAGAGTCGGTTACAAGGAAGGAGATCTACATATCCGTATTACCAAGCTTGCCTTCCACGCCAAGGAGAGTCCCATCCGGACACGGGACGAAGTCTTCAATCTTGTATCTTCATAGTCCAACAGTCCGGCCAAAGGTTCTAGTCCGGCTGTCCGGATACCCCCTAATCCAGGACACCCTCAGTAGCCCCTGAACTAGGCTTCAATGACGATGAGTCCGGCGCAGATTGTCTTCGGCATTGCAAGGCGGGTTCCTCCTCCGAATACTTCATAGAAGATTTTGAACACGAGGATCGTGTCCGGCTCTGCAAAACAAGTTCCACATATCACCGTAGAGAGAATAACATTTCCACAAATCTAATCTGCCGACGTATCCTATAATGTGACATCACACCACAGCCAAGCCCTTATGCGAACCGTTTTTTACAACCAACCTCAGCATGTTTCGCGAGGCGGTTTCCTTGGCACGTCTTGTCGAAGCAGATATCATGTCCCCTTATCACGGGATTCTCATCAATACGGACGTGGGTAACCCAACCGTGCCATCAATTACGGCGCTTGGGGGACGAGCGGGTTTTACCAGGCTGGTGAGGACGCATAGTTTCGTCCGCCCATATAAAGGGACAAGCGTTCACCGTTTTCCATCCACGCCTTCTTCCTCCTTCGCTCATCCCTTCTCGCACACTCGAGCTCCAGCACCCAAGCCCACATTTTCTTCCTCAACCTTCTCCCACCATGTCCGGAGTGGGAGGCAAGTGGATGGTCTCCTCCGTCACGGAGGGACACATCAAGAAGCTGAGGGGAGTCGGATACTTGTCCGCGGACATTGCGCATCGGCTCCCAGATGCGGGGCAGTTCATCCCCACCCCTAGGCCCCACGAGACGGTAGTGTTTCTTACCCATTTCCTCCGCGGACTGGGATTCCCTCTCCATTCATTCGTCCGGGGGCTCATGTTCTACTACGGCCTGGATTTCCACGATCTAGCCCCGAACTTCATCCTCAACATCTCGGTGTTTATCGTCGTGTGCGAGGCCTTCCTCCGCATCAAGCCCCACTTCGGCCTATGGCTGAAGACTTTTAATGTTAAACCAAAAGTGGTGCGCGGCCAACAGGCAGAGTGCGGAGGCGCCATGGTGGGCAAGATGCCCAACGCCACATGGCTCGAGGGCTCCTACGTGGAGACCATAAAGGGGTGGCAATCGGGGTGGTTCTACATCACCGAGCCGCGTGACCCCAAATGGGCAGCGGCCCCCGAGTTCCGATCCGGAATCCCCACGTGGCTCACCTCCTGGAAAGAGAAGGGCCTGCCCTGGGGTAGTCCGGGAGAGCTGACCGGACTCCAAACCTGTGTCCAAAACATGGTGAACAAGAAGCTCAAGCTTGTCAACATAGTCCAGGTCATGCTCATCCGCCGGATCCTTCCGTGTCAACAGCGGGCGTTCAACTTGTGGGAGTTCGACCCGGCCCAGCACCAAACTCTAAGCGAGCTCTTCGACACAACACACGAGGATGCTTGGAAGGTGCTTTTCAAGGGCGCCGAGGTTCCCCCTCCCCTTACCGAGGATCGCGGATTCAGCGCGAAGCGCCAAGCCAGCGCGGTAAGCTGCTTTACCTCTTATAGGGTATTCATTCTTCATAGTTTAACCATATGCGGGGTCTAAGCTCCCATACCTTTGATAGGACTGGCAGGATACGGCCGAACAGATTGACTGTCCGGCTCCTCTGCCCGAAGGCCCAACAGATGCTCGCTTAGCGGAGCTGCTGGTTCCAGCACCTTACATGGTGCCGGAGAAGAATGCCAAGAAGAAGGCCACGAGAACCCGAAAGAGTTCCCGACGCTCGGTGGTGTCAGACTCATCGTCCGATGACTCCGAGGCGCACTCCTCCCACGAAGATGAGGAGGAGGAAAAAGAGGCTTCTTCCCCTCCAGCAGGGGGAGAAAAGAGAAGGAAGGACGCCCCAACTGGGGAGGCCGGAGGGTCCAAGAAGGGACAGACCCTCCCTCCGGACTACTCCGCCACCGCCGCCGACAGCAAACACGAGTGGCCACCCAGGGCCAAGCCCCCGGCGAGATCGTAAGTATTCGGACACCAGAGTATGTCGTGGCACCATTTAATTGTGCAGCTTCTTCTAACGCCGGACACGGTTATGCAGTCCATCCCGAGCCCGTATCGACGTATCCTCGTCGAGCGGTTCTTTGGACCCATCGGCCATGAGCAGCGGAGGATCACTTCCGACCGCTTCCTCCCCTCGCCCTACGGACAACGCCGAGGTGTTGTCCCAAAGGGCACCAAGCCGAGGGGAGGTAGTCCTGGAGGCGCCACAAGGCGACCTTCCGGACTGCAGGGGGCAAAGGGAGCCAGGCTCCCAAGGGCTCCAAGTTCGGCCCTGGGCCGAACACCGCACCGAAACCTTTAGTGGTTCCGGACTCCGGCAGGCGCCCCCCCACTAAGAAGGGCAAGCCTACCGTGCTAGTGACCTCCGTCCAACTGGAGGCACCGGATAATTTGCTGGAGGTGCTTAACGGCGCCTCCATCGACGAGGAGCACCGCACTATTATGAGTGCGGTGATCCAGAAAGTTCAGTCCGCCAAGAGCGGACTGACTGAAGCCTGCGCCAGCCTTCTAACAAGCTTTGAGGTATGTATTTAAAATGTATGAAAATATTACCGCATAGACAGTAGCCCCTGATGCTTTGTTCGGTGTTCACAAAGGAAAGCCGAATAGAGGATCTAATAATATCCGCAGGAGTCTAACATAAGTATGTCGATATGCGTAAGCAGGCTTCATTGCTGACCTCCACCGCACTGACTGCGGAGGTCGGTGTGCTGAAGTAGAACCTCGAGTGGTCCGAGAAAGAGCTCGGCCTTGCCAAGAAGCAACTCGAGGAGAACAAAGGTAAGTAATGTCTTGGCTATGTGTGTATATATAAAAAAGGTGCAATTGCAAAAATGATAGGATCGTTATGAATGTGCCAGGGGCCACGACCGAGGTGGCGACCCTGAAGCAGGCACTGTCCGAGGCCGAGAACAATGCGGCCGCGGAGCGCACCGAGCGGGGGAAACAAGAGGCACGGGTTGCTGGGGTGTAGCAAGGGATCCAGGCTCTCGTGAAAAAGCATGATAGTTTGGAGCTTGACTCGAAGACGCGAGAGTCCGAGCTTGCCTCAGCCCTTGAGAGCGCCAAGCATGCCAAGGCCGAAGCCCAGAAGGCCCTCCAGGAGATTGAGGCGATGAAGAAGATTGCGGCGGGTAAGGCATTCATTATGCAAAGCAAGCATGTGAAAGTAAATTACTTGTTACTTACCCGAGTCCGGAGCTCTCCAGGAGCATTCGCAGATTTGCCCCGCAGTGTGTCGGACGCCGCAAAGCATTACCGAGCCAAGGAGGGAAGCTCGACGGAGAAGGTGTTCTGGTCTTAGTATACTGAGGCCGAACACCCGGTACCCTTGAGCGACCAGCTGAAGCAATTGGTCGAGCTCCATAAGGCGGCCGAACATGCCATGAAGAGTCTCATAGTCTGGATGTGGCCTAGAGAGGCCATGCCGGGGAGCTACTTTGGGCTGGTGAAGCGGCTTATGGACGCCTGCCCTTGGCTTGAGGTCATCAAGCGCTCCGTCTGCGTCGAGGGCGCCTGCAGGGTGCTTGCCCGTGTTAAAGTACACTGGGGCAAGATGGACGCGGAGAAGCTAGTGAAGGATGGGCCACCGCAGGGCAAGGAGCGTCGCCACCCTGAAATGTACTATGAGGGCGTCCTGAAGGGTGCCCGCCTTGTGGCGGATGAATGTTCCAAAGATGTAATATTTGAGTAAACTCGCTCGTGTGATCCTGTATGCTGAAAACTTGTTCATATGCGCTATGCAATGCTTGTTTGAATTTAAAATATTACCTTTTGTGCGGCCGTTATTAAATCTGAGAGATGGCGAGTCATCGGCTTCCGCCACCGTGCCTCGATTGCTGGGGTGTTCGGGATAAACCTGAGCACTCTTTTTCCCATTCTTGGGTCCTTCGAGGGAGGTGCTCATCATAACGAAGAAGGCAATCGGATTATAATGCTTTATCACTCTCACTTAGCCAGAGAATTCTATAATTTTAAATTTTGGCGAAGCCCCTAGTATTCGGAAGACCGAGTTCGGGGTGCTATACACGCCTAAGCCAGACAAAGCCGACTCCTCGCCCTAAGCGGCATAAGTCTTTAGGGACTCGAAACCTCTCGAACAGCGACCTTCTCTCGCCTTATCATGATAGTCAGTTTTAGCTTTCTCTATTGAGGTGCTTAGCCCAGCTGAACCGGGGCACAATCGCAGTAGTTCTCCCAGTGCTACCTTACCCGATATAGCGGAACGTAAGGTACCAAAACATGGGAGCCGGGCAAACCCAACTATTGACCCAAAACATGATTCGGAGCTGATGCATATAATGCTATAAGTTCGGGGTGCCACACTTGTGAAAGTGTTCGGACTTCTCACGCCATATTATGGGGTGCTTTCAGCCCCTGGCGTATTTGCCGTACCAAAGTGTACGGGTGCTCAATGTCAGGAATGAACATATATACATAAAAAGGAAGGAATAGAGAATGCAATAATAGTCTGAAGCTATGCATTGTTTATTTGAAAAAGAGCATTAAAGCAGGACGATACAAATAGTGCGATAAGCAAAAAATGGGACCATTTGACATGTCCCCTCCGGGGGCGGGCTGCGGAATGGTATTTAAAGCAGGTATTTTGCTCGTTATAGAGACCACCTGGGAGTTCCATAGTGTGACGTAGCTTTTCTGCCTCCCTGGTTGTTGTATCGTGTGTTCGGCGATTGTACTGCCGAACAAGGATTCCAGAGAGTAAAGTCCTGACAGTGAGAAAAAGTAATAAAGTAGGAAGCCCCTAGTGCGGTTGAGCCGCGTTTTGGGGCGTTCCGTGGTCGTGCCCCGCCCCCTATGCCCATGGTATTTTTAGAGCATAATTATGTACACGTGGCACAGATTCCGCCGTTTGGCTGGGGCTGGGGTTGGGGCCGCATTGCTATGCTTGCTCGGAACGTGCCAGGCGGTCTTGTTGCAGATTACTCCGAGCGCGCTTGACGGCGTCCGGACGTTTGAACGTCGGACTGGAAAATTTCCTTGAGAGGCTGCTTTGTACTTCTGCTGCGAGGGCCGCCGTGTGCTCCTCCGTTCGAAGAGAGCGCTCTGTGTTTCCATTGACTGTGATGACCCCCCGAGGTCATGGCATCTTGAGCTTCAGGTATGCGTAATGCGGCACCACATTGAACTTTGCAAATGCGGTTCGCCCGAGCAGTGCATGATAGCCACTGCCGAACGGGACTATATCGAAGATTAACTCCTCACTTCGGAAATTATCCGGGGATCCGAAGACCACTTCCACTGTGACTGAGCCTGTGCAATGGGCCTCTACACCTGGTATGACGCCTTTAAAGGTCGTTTTTGTGGGTTTAATACTTGAGGGATCTATGCCCATTTTGCACACTGTGTCCTGATAAAGCAGGTTCAAGCTGCTGCCGCCGTCCATAAAGACTCGAGTGAGGTGAAATCCATCAATGATTGGGTCTAGAACCAATGCGGCAAATTCGCCATGACGGATGCTAGTGGGATGGTCCCTGCAATCTAAAGTGATCGGGCAGGAGGACCATGGGTTGAACTTTGGGGCGACTGGCTCCAACGCGTATACATCCCTTAACGCACGCTTCCGCTCCCTCTTGGGGATGTGGGTTGCGTATATCATGTTCACCGTCTGCACTTGTGGGGGGAACATCTTTTGTCCTCCGTTGTTCGGCAGTCGGGGCTCCTCCTCGTCATCGCTATGTAGCCCCTTGTCTTTCTTTTCGGCATTTAACTTGCCCGCCTGCTTGAACACTCAACAGTCCCTATTGGTGTGGTTGGCTGGCTTGTCGGGGGTGCCGTGTATTTGGCACGAGGTGATCGAGTATACGGTCCAAACTGGACGGGCCCGGAGTGCTTCTTTTGAATGGCTTTTTCCGCTGACTGGGCTGAGAGCCTCTGAATCCGGCATTAACTGTCGTATCCTCAGTATTGTCGCTGTTAATGCGGAGCTTGTGTTTGTTTTGGCGTGACCTGCCATTGCTGTCCTTGGTATCCGAAGTACCAGGGCTCTTTGACATGTTATTGCTGCGAGCCAGCTAGTTGTCTTCTCCCGCACAAAAGCGGGTCTTGAGTGTCGTGAGGGCTGCCATAGATTTCGGCTTTTCCTGGCCAAGGTGCCGGGCAAGCCACTCATCACGGATGTTATGCTTGAAAGCTGCTAGGGCCTCTGCATCCGGACAGTCGACAATTTGATTTTTCTTGGTTAGGAACCGTGTCCAGAATTGCCTGGCCGATTCCTATGGCTATTGAATTATGTGGATCAAGTCATCGGCATCTGGTGGTCGCACATAAGTGCCCTGGAAGTTGTCGAGGAATGCGGCTTCCAGATCTTCCCAACAACCAATGGATTCTGCTGGCAAGCTGTTGAGCCAATGCCGAGCTGGTCCTTTAAGCTTGAGTGGGAGGTATTTGATGGCGTGTAGATCGTCGCCACGGGCCATGTGGATATGAAGGAGATAGTCCTCAGTCCATACCGCGGGATCTGTAGTACCATCGTATGATTCAATATTCACGGGTTTGAAACTCTCTGGGATTTGATGATCCATTACTTCATCTGTGAAGCATAGCGGGTGTGCGGCGCCTCTGTACTGGGCTATATCACGATGCAGCTCAAGTGAGTTTTGTCTGTTGTGTTCGGCCCGTCCGCATTTACTTTTACTGTATCCGGCGTGACGGTTATCGTCTCATGTGGTGGGGCGCCCTCGCGATCTGTAGATCGACCTTTCTTGCTTTGCTTTGTCCTCCAATATGTCTCGCTGGTCTAGCGCGTTTCCCCGTGCCTTGGTATTTTTTGAGTGACGCCGGGGTGCGACTTGAGCTGTGGGCCGAGAGGCCTCTCTGTCGCGGCCATGAGGTGGCCGATCAGCCGCATCGTACACTGGAGATGTAGGTTTTAATGCTTCCTCTTCTAATCGGGGTAGCAACCTGCGCTTTGGGTAGCTCTTGGAGGGGCGTTCGAGTTCTTATTCCTCGGCCACACGGACTTCAGTCCATCTGTCCGCTAGCAAGTCTTGGTCAGCTCTAAGCTGCTGCTGCTTTTTCTTAAGGCTATTCGCCGTGGCCATAAGCCGGTGCTTGAAGCTCTCTTGCTCAACGGGATCCTCAGGCACGACAAATTCGTCGTCGTCGAGGCTTGCCTCGTCTTCGGAGGGAGGCATGTAATTATCATCCTCTACCTCTCTATCTGCCGCTCTCTCAGGAGGGCTGGCTTCTCCATCCTCCTGCGCTGAATCTTGCTGGAGGGGGTTGTCTTCGGCACTGTCCAGGGTGTTATTATCTCCTGTGCCGGTATCACTGTTTTTGCTTTGGCGAGACTTACAGCGGGTTGCTTCTTGGAGGGGTCATCCTCCGCTGTTCCGTCGCCATTGCCTTCTTTGGGTGTGTCCACCATATATATATCATACGACGAGGTGGTTGTCCAGTGCCCTGTAGGCATTGGTTCCTGTTCGTCTCCTACACCATCGTCCATACCGTCGATGTCTTCGGAGTCGAAGTCGAGCATGTCGGTCAAATCATCGACAGTGGCTATGTAATGGGTGGTGGGTGGGCGTCGAATTTCTTCATCATTGCTACCTCTTGAGCTTGCGTTGGTTTTCCTCGAAGAGGAGAGGATGATGCAACAGAGTAGCGTAAGTATTTCCCTCAGTTTTTTAGAACGAAGGTATCAATCCAGTAGGAGGCCACGCTCAAGTCCCTCGTACCTGCACAAATCAATAGCAACTCGCAACCAATGCGATTAGGGGTTGTCAATCCCTTCACGGTCACTTACGAGAGTGAGAACTGATAGATAATGTTTTTGGTATTTTTGGTATAGAGATGCAAAGTGAAAAGTAAAAAGCAAAGTAAAAAAGAAAAGCAAAATTAAAGTGATGGAGATTGATATGATGAGAATATACCCGGGGGCCATAGGTTTCACTAGTGGCTTCTCTCAAGAGCATAAGTATTCCACGGTGGGTGAACCAACTACTGTTGAGCAATTGACAGAATTGAGCATAGTTATGAGAATATCTAGGGTATGATCATGTATATAGGCATCACGTCCGTGACAAGTAGACCAAAACGATTCTGCATCTACTACTATTACTCCACCCATCGACCGCTATCCAGCATGCATCTAGAGTATTAAGTTAGAAACAGAGTAACGCTTTAAGCAAGATGACATGATGTAGAGAGATAAATTCATGCAATATGAAATAAACCCCATCTTGTTATCCTCGATGGCAACGATGCAATACGTTCCTTGCTGCCCCTTCTGTCACTGGGAAAGGACACCTCAAGATCGAACCCAAAGCTAATCACTTCTCCCATGGCAAGAAGAACCAATCTAGTAGGCCAAACCAAACTGATAATTCAAGGAGACTTGCAAAGATAACCAATCATACATAAAATAATTTAGAGAAGATTCAAATATTATTCAAAGATAGACTTGATCATAAACCCACAATTCATTGGTCTCAACAAACACACCGCAAAAAGAAGATTACATCGAATAGATATTCACAAGAGAGGGGGAGAACTTTGTATTGAGATCCAAAAAGAGAGAAGAAGCCATCTAGCTACTAACTATGGACCCGAAGGTCTGAGGTAAACTACTCACACTTCATCGGAGAGGCTATGATGATGTAGAAGCCCTCCGTGATGACGGCCCTCTCCGGCGGAGCTCCAGAACAGGCCCCAAGATGGGATCTCGTGGATACAGAAGCTTGCGGCGGTAGAATTAGGTTTTTGGCTCCTTTTCTGATCGTTTGGGGGTACGTAGGTATATATAGGAGGAAGGAGTACGTCGGTGGAGCTTCGAGGGGCCCACGAGGCAGGGGGAGCGCCCTAAGGGGGGGCACCCCCACCCTCGTGACCGCCTCTTCGATGCCTTGGCGTAGGGTCCAAGTCCTCTGGATCACGTTCGGTGAGAGAATCACGTTCCCGAAGATTTTATTCCGTTTGGAATCCGTTTGATATTCTGTTTCTCCGAAATACTAAAATAGGCAAAAAACAGCAATTCTGGGCTAGGCCTCCGGTTAATAGGTTAGTCCCAAAAAATAATATAAAAGTGGAAAATAAAGCCCAATATAGTCCAAAACAGTAGATAATATAGCATGGAGCAATCAAAAATTGTAGATACGTTGGAGACGCATCAGGCATCCCCAAGCTTAATTCCTGCTCGTCCTCGAGTAGGTAAATGATAAAAAGAGAATTTTTGATGCGGAGTGCTACTTGGCATAATTTCAATGTAAAACTTCTTAATTGTGGTATGAGTATTAAGATTCGAAAGATTCAAGACAAAAGTTCATATTGACATAGAAAATAATAATACTTCAAGCATACTAACAAAGCAATTATGTCTTCTCAAAATAACATGGCCAAAGAAATTTATCCCTACAGATTCATATAGTCTGGCTATGCTCCATCTTCACCACACAAAGTATTTAAATCATGCACCACCCCGATGACAAGCCAAGCAATTGTTTCATACTTTAACATTTTCAAAACCTTTTCAACCTTCACGCAATACATGAGCGTGAGCCATGGATATAACACTATATGTGGAATAGAACAGTGGTTGTGGAGAAGACAAAAAAGAGTGGAAGATAGTCTCACATCAACTAGGCGTATCAACGGGCTATGGAGACGCCCATTAATAGATATCAATGTGAGTGAGTAGGGATTGCCAAGCAACGGATGCAGTAGAGCTATAAGTATATGAAAGCTCAACAAAAGAAACTAAGTGGGTGTGCATCCAACTCGCTTGCTCACGAAGACCTAGGGCAATTTGAGGAAGCAGATCATTGGAATATACAAGCCAAGTTCTATAATGAAAAATTCCCACTAGTATATGAAAGTGACAACATAGGAGACACTCTATCATGAAGATCTTGGTGCTACTTTAAAGCACATGTGTGGTAAAAGGATAGTAGCATTGTCCCTCCTCTCTTTTTCCCTCATTTTTTGGGCCTTCTCTTTTTTATGGCCTTTTTTTATTATTCCTCACTTGGGACAATGCTCTAAAAATGATGATCATCACACTTATATTTTTCTTACAACTCAACAATTACAACTCGATACTTAGAACAAAATATGACTCTATATGAATGCCTCCGGCGGTGTACCGGGATATGCAATGAATCAAGACTGACATGTATGAAAGAATTTTGAGTGGTGGTTTTGCCACAAATACAATGTCAACTACATGATCATGCTAGAAATATGACAATGATGGAGCGTGTCATAATAAACGGAACGGTGGAAAAGGTTGCATGGCAATATATCTCGAAATGGCTATGGAAATGCCATGATAGGTAGGTATGGTGGCTGTTTTGAGGAAGATATATGGTGGGTGTATGATACCGGTGAAAAGTGTGCGGTATTAGAGAGGCTAGCAATGGTGGAAGGATGGGAAAAAGTGCGCATAATCCATGGAGTCAACATTAGTCATAATGAACTCATATACTTATTGCAAAAATTTAGAAGTTTATCAAAGCAAAGTGTTACGCGCATGCTCCTAGGGGGATAGATTGGTAGGAAAAGACCATCGCTCATCCCCGACCGCCACTCATAAGGAGGACAATCAATAAGCACCTCATGCTCCGACTTTGTTACATAACGGTTCACCATCCGTGCATGCTACGGGAATGACAAACTTCAACGCAAGTATTCTTTAAATTCACAATTACTTCCACTAGCATGACTCTAATATTATCACCTCCATATCTCAAAACAATTATCATGCTTCAATCTTTTCTTAGTATTCAACGCACTCAAAAGAAAATTGCACAAATCATGAATAGTAAGCATATTAATATTAAGCAATTTACCATTCTATTAAGACTCTCAAAATGATCTAAGTGAAGCATGAGAGATAAATAGTTTCTTTCAAACAAGTCCACCACCGTGCTCTAAAAAAATCTAAGTGAAGCACATAGAGCAAAATTATCACGCTCAAAATATAAAAGTGAAGCACATAGAGCAAAACTGCTTAGCTCAAAAGATATAAGTGAAGCACAAAGAGTATTCTAACAAGTTTTAATTCATAGATGGCTCTCTCAAGGTGTGTACAGCAAGGATGATTGTGGCACACTAACAAACAAAGAAACAAATAATACAAGACGCTCCAAGCAAAACACATATCATGTTGGTGAATAAAAATATAGCTCCAAGTAAAATACCGATGGAAGTAGACGATGGAGGGGATGCCTTCCGGGGTGTCGGCGTTCTGGGAAAGGGTGTCCCCAGACTTGCCTGCCTGCTGCCTGCGGTGTGGCTCAAAGGGGGGCCCAGCACGACCCATCTTCATCAGCACAGACCCAAGACCCTCGCGAGGGGCCAAGCCTCGCGGGGCGGACGACACGGAGCTTCTTCAAGCGCGGCCTCGTTAGGCTGGCTCGCGAGGAGGCGGAGAGTTCAAGGCGGGGTACCTCACGAGGTGCCCGTGACGCAAGCCATGACGACCAAGGGCGCCAGGCGGGCGCCAGCCCGCGCAGTGTCCTCCATTCCTCTTTGGTGCAAAGGGAGCAAGCGCAGGCGCGGGCATCAAGCACAGGCACCCGTTTCGGTGCAACGAGACCAAGAACAGTCCAACGGCCGGAAGGAAGCCATTGTGGAGCCCAAGCCAGCGTCACCACCAGAGCCTTTGGTAGGCGAGGACCAACTTTAGTCAGGATAAGTGTACCGAATGTTCCCCTTCAAAATGGCCAATTGTTGGCGCCCTTCCCGCTCAATATTTGGGAAGAGGCCCTGGGCCTTTTCCTATAAATAGGACTAGCCACCCCCAAGGGAGGGGGATCGGATTGGATCAAGTAGCATCACACAGAGAGAGAGAGAGAGAAGGGCGGCTGAACTCCTCCTAGCAGTTCATCGCCCCAGCCAAGAAGAGACCCTCGCGAGGCTGTTCTTCCTTGTATTATTCATCGTCATCAGCCAAAGAGGCAATCCACCACACCACACTGGAGTAGGGTATTACACCATATCGGTGGCCCGAACCAGTATAAACCTTGTGTCTCTTGTGCTGTTCTTTCCATAGCTTAGATCTTTGCGAGGCGGAGGGGCGCAGGTAGGTATAAGGCGTAATCTCCACGCGCACCCCAGAGTTCGAACCTCAAGGGTCTACCGGAGCCTGAAATCCGACATTTGGCGCGCCAGGTAGGGGTGCACCGGAGTTTTCCCTTCCGCCACCACACTCAACGACGCTGTCGAACTGGTGAAGGCTTGTGAGGCCTGCCAGTTCCACGCCAAGCAGATCCATGAGCCGGCCGGAGGCCTGCTGACCATACCCCTTTCGTGGCCGTTCGCAGTCTGGGGGCTGGACATCCTGGCCCCATTTCCTCGGGCGCCAGGGGGCTACCACTACCTCTACGTCACCGTGGACAAGTTCACCAAGTGGGCTGAAGTAGAGGCCGTCCGCACCATCGCCGCGGGTTCCATGGTGAAGTTCATCAAGGGCATCGTGAGCCAGTTCGGGGTGCCGAACCGCATCATCACAGACAATGGTTCGCAGTTCACCAGTATCCTCTTCAAAACATACTGTGCTAACCTTGGAACGTAGATATGCTACGCTTCGGTGGCGCACCCCCGAAGCAACGGCCAGGCTGAACGAGCCAACACAGAGGTCCTGAGGGGCCTCAAGACCAGGACGTTCAAGAAGAAGCTGGAGGCCTACGGCAGAGGTTGGTATGATGAGCTTCAGTCCGTGTTGTGGTCCATCCGCACAACCGCGACCAAGCCGACTGGAGAGACCCCATTCTTCCTGGTCTACGGAGCCGAGGCGATCCTCCCTCACGAGGTCAGACGTCGCTCCACACGGGTCCTAGCGTTCGACAAGGCGCAGCAGGACGCCATGCGGGGGATGGACGTCGTGCTGGGGGAGGAACGTCGTCGAGAAGCCGCGCTGCGAACGGCGAGGTACCAACAAGCACTGCGACGATATCACTGCCGCAACATCCACCCCAAAACTCTCGAGGTAGGAGATCTCGTGCTCAGGCGGGTTCTCTCCTGCGAGGGACTGCACAAGCTCTCTCCCATGTGGGAGGGCCCGTTCAAGGTGGTTCATGTTTCCAGGCCTGGCTCCGCGTGCTTGGAGACTCAGGAGGGGGAGCCGGTCCAGAACGCGTGGAAGATCTAGCACCTCCGGAGGTTCTACCCCTAAAAAAAGGCCCAGAGCCTGTGAAGAAGGCGAACGCCTGTGAAGATTATCCTTTCTGGAAAAGGCCCAGAGCCTGTGAAGAAGGCGAACGCCTGTGAAGATTATCCTTTTTGGAAAAGGCCCAGAGCCTGTGAAGAAGGCGAATGCCTGTGAAGCTGTCGCGTTTTTGAAAGGGTCCGGAGCCTGTGAAGAAGGCGAATGCCTGTGAAGCTGCCGCGTTTTGGAAAAGGCCCGGAGCCTGTGAAGAGGGCAAATGCCTATGAAGCTCGCTTCCCCCAAGAAAGGCCCGGAGCCTATGAAGAAGGCCAACGCCTGTGAAGCTTGCCGCCCGTGACACTCTCACGTAATAATGAGTTGGGGATGTACAGGCCCTGGGGCTCCCTCCCACGCCCAGTGGCAGCACGTAGCTCCACGCTGGTGAGAAGACGTCGAAGACTAGATTAGGTGCCAGACGCGGCTTTTTCATTTTCTTTCCGCAGTTGGCTTGTTCATTCTCATTCGAAGTTTTGTTGAAGTTGTTGCCGTCTTTGACTTCTGGTTCTTTGACTTTTCGCTCTCCTGCCTCGATTTCTCTTATGCAAGGCCTCGCAAGGGGGGCAGCCGAGCGTCCTTGTGAGTGTTTTTGTCCTAGCCGTTCAAAGTTTTCGTGACCTGGGTCCATTACGGGAGCACCCCTCCAGTCCGTGCCCCACGGGCACCGCGACACGAACACAGGGCCTGGGTCGGTCGCCCCCCACGGCTGGGGCCGGGAACTATCTACACGCGCGCACATAGCCTGAACTCACGATAACGGAAGCAAAGCGATGATTAACAGCAATAACCCAAACACGCCCCTGCGGGGCTCCATGCTATTGTCTTTTTTACACAGGGCAAAGGAAAAGAAAGAGCAACTCAGGCGCAGCTCGCCTCACACCGGCCTGCAGGGAAGACTCGAGCTGCCTCCAGGGCTCAGGCAGACTCCCTCTCGCGCTTCACCAAGGCGCGACGGCGGGCAGGCACGCTACCACCGTCCAATCAGGTGCGACGGCGTGGAGGCCGACCTCGGCCACTGCTAGAAGAGTCGCCACCTGAAGAAGAACCGGTGAAGCTTGGGGAACCCTGAGAGCCGCCAATCACGCGAGCGCTGTCCTCTCCATCACCGCCGGGGCTGGGTCCCCGGCTGCGGTCGTCGTCCTCAGGGCAGCACCCTGCGCGGCGACCATCTTCCCCAAACACCCTCACATAGAGGGTGGCATCACCGTCAAACTTGAAGTGCAGGGTGCACCGACGGCTCAGGCCACGCGCGCGGGCAAACGTCTGCCAACCGCGGGTAAAGGCCAGGCTCCCGGCTGCGGAGACCTCCAGTGAAGCCCATGAGGCCCGGCTGCAGCAGTCGTCTGCCTGAAGCCAGAGGCCGCCCGGGGCGCCGGCCGGGATCTCGCCGAGGAGGAAGCGAGGAAGTTGGAGCCTAGTGCAAGTCGGCTCCGCCGACCACACAACAAACTCCGGCAGCAGCTCTGCAGCGCGAAAGCGCGGCCTAGGGGAACGCGCGACCGACGCGCGCCCCCCGACCGCAGCAGTCCATCCGTCACCGAGCTAGAAATCATCTCCACGGCCACGGGGATCTGCCGTGGTGGCCACAGGATGTTTGCGAGGGCGCCCTCGGCCGCGCTTGGGCGGGGGAGAGGCAGGCTCAACCTGGCGAGCCTTCCCCTTCTTTGCGGCTGAAAATCTTCTCGACGGAGCCATCGCAGTGAGATGGAACAAGGACCAGGAAGAAGGAGAAGCGAGAAGGGATGGACTGGAAGGGCGCGTGCCGTTCCGTACTTATAGCCGGTGAAGGCCAACCGTCGGCCTCCACGATCGCAGGTAATCATGACCCGCTTTGCATGCAGGGACTTGTCCAATCCGTGCAGTTACCGAGGCGTCGTGGGGTAGTGGAGATGCCCACGTCCAATCAACCGCCACGCGGCGCCCAAGGCCGTAGACTGTTAGGGCCCGCGACGCTTTGCCCTTGCCCTTTCGCCTCCCTGCACGGCCAAGTCCGGGCGCGCCTTGGGCCGGGGGGCTACTGTCGGCGTTCTAGGAACAGGGGTCCCCAGACTTGCCTGCCTGCGGCCTACGGCCTGTGGCGTGGCTCAAAGGGGGGCCCAGCATGGCCCATCTTCATCAGCACAGACCCAAGACCCTCGCGAGGGGCCAAGCCTCGCGGGGCGGACGACACGGAGCTTCTTCAGGCGCGGCCTCGTTCGGCTGGCTCGCGAGGAGGCGGAGAGTTCAAGGCGGGGTACCTCACGAGGTGCCCATGACACAAGCCATGACGACTAAGGGCGCCAGGCGGGCACCAGCCCGCGTAGTGTCCTCCTTTCCTCTTTGGTGCAAAGGGAGCAAGCGCAGGCGCGGGCATCAAGCAAAGGCACCCGTTTCGGTGCAACGAGACCGAGACCAGTCCAACGGCCAGAAGGAAGCCATTGTGGAGCCCAAGCTAGGGTCACCACCAGAGCCTTCGGTAGGCGAGGACCAAGTTTAGTCAGGATAAGTGTACCGGATGTTCCCCTTCAAAATGGCCAATTGTTGGCGCCCTTCCCGCTCAATATTTGGGAAGAGGCCCAGGGCCTTTGCCTATAAATAGGACTAGCCACCCTCAAGGGAGGGGGTCGGATCGTATCAAGTAGCATCACACACACAGAGAGAGAAGGGCGGCTGAACTCCTCCTAGCAGTTCATCGCCCCAGCCAAGAACAGACCCTCGCAAGGTTGTTCTTCCTTGTATTGTTCATCGTCATCATCCCAAGAGGCAATCCACCACACCACACTGGAGTAGGGTATTACACCACATCAGTGGCCTGAACCAGTATAAACCTTGTGTCTCTTGTGCTGTTCTTTCCATAGCTTAGATCTTTGCGAGGCGGAGGGGCGCAGGTAGGTAGAAGGCGTAATCTCCGCGCGCACCCCAGAGTTCGAACCTCAAGGGTCTGCCGGAGCCCGAAATCCGACACGGGGCATCCCCAAGCTTTGACATTTTTGTGTCCTTGAATTATCTTGGGGGTTCCATGGGCATCCCCAAGCTTAGGCTCTTGCCACTCCTTGTTCCATAATCCATCAAAAGATTTCACCCAAAACTTGAGAACTTCACAACACAAAACTCAATAGAAATCTCGTGAGCTCCGTTAGAGAAAGAAAACATAAAACCACTTCAAGGTACTATAATGAACTCATTCTTTATTTGTATTGGTGTTAAAACTACTGTATTCCAAGTTCTCTATGGATCATACCCTCCAATACTAGCCATAGATTCATCAAAATCAGCAAACAACACGTAAAAAACAGAATCTGTCAAAAACAGAACAGTCTGTAGTAATCTGTAACTAACGCAAACTTGTGGAACTCCAAAAAATCTACCAAAATTAGAAGTCATAGACAATTTTTTTATTGATCAGCAGCAATTGGAATCTGAATTTGATCACGTTCTGGTGATTTTTAATAATTCAGGCACTAAGCGCAAAGTTTCTGGAAATTACAGCAAGATCAAATAACTATTATCCAAGAAGATCCAATAGGTATAGCTTGGCACAAACACTAATTAAAACACAAAACCACATCCAAACAGAAGGTAGATGGGTTATTTATTCCCTAACAGAATAAAAAACAAAAAACTCAAAATAAAATTGGGTTGCCTCCCAACAAGCGCTACCGTTTAACGCCGCTAGCTAGGCATAAAAGCGAGGATATATTTAGGTATTGCCATCTTGATTCTTAATTCTTTTAGCGACGTTGTGTTCGAATCCGGGAGGTTCTTTACGTTTCCCTTCATATTCAGAATTTTTAAGATCTAAGGAATCCAACCGCTTATTGCAAAGAGTAATCAACATATTCATGCGGTGGAGATTCCCGCTAACACTCTTAAGAGGTTCAAGAGACTTTTGTAAAATTTTAGTTACTTCGCAAATTTTTCAAAAACTTGCGTTTCCTCTTGGGTATGATGGGGACCCTTTTGTGGAGGTAAAGTTCCTACTATACCTTCTATAAGTTCAAGAGCGATACTGGGATTAGTTTCAATAAAATTGTCTTTGGCAACACCATCCAAAAGTTATCTATGAGACATATTAAGTCCAACGTAAAAGTTGCAAAGCAAAATTATGAAATTTACTTCTATGGTGCAATTACGATAAGATTCCACCATTCTAAACCAAGCGTCTTTTAAGTTTTCTCCTTGTCTTTGTTTGAAGTGAAGAACCACAAACTCGGGGGACAAAGGAGGAGAAAGAGGGCTAGCCATGACGACAAGGCAAGCGAGAAAAAGGCAAACGGGAAGAGAGGAGGAGAAGGAGATTGGGAAAGAGAGGGTGAATAAAATGGCAAGGGTGAAGTGGGGTAGAGGAAAACGGCGCCAGATAGGGATAGGAAAACTCGGGGGAGAGGAAAACGGCGCCAGAGGGGTAAAATGGCAACTAATGTAATGCGAGAGATAGGGATTGCTATGGGTACTTGGTATGTTGACTTTTTGCATAGACTCCCCGGCAACGGCGCCAGAAATTCTTCTTGCTACCTCTTGAGCTTCCGTTGGTCTTCCCCGAAGAGGAGAGGATGATGCAGCAGAGTAGCATAAGTATTTCCCTCAGTTTTTGAGAACCAAGGTATCAATCCAGTAGGAGGCCACGCTCAAGTCCCTCGTACCTGCACAAATCGATAGCAACTCGCAACCAACGCGATTAGGGGTTGTCAATCCCTTCACGGTCACTTACGAGAGTGAGAGCTGATAGATAATGTTTTTGGTATTTTTGGTATAGAGATGCAAAGTGAAAAGTAAAAAGCAAAGTAAAAAAGTAAAGCAAAATTAAAGTGATGGAGATTGATATGATGAGAATAGACCCGGGGCCATAGTATTCACTAGTGGCTTCTCTCAAGAGCATAAGTATTCTACGGTGGGTGAACAAATTACTGTTGAGCAATTGACAGAATTGAGCATACTTATGAGAATATCTAGGGTATGATCATGTATATAGGCATCATGTCCGTGACAAGTAGACCGAAACGATTCTGTATCTACTACTATTACTCCACTCATCGACCGCTATCTAGCATGCATCTAGAGTATTAAGTTAGAAACAGAGTAACGCTTTAAGCAAGATGACATGATGTAGAGAGATAAATTCATGCAATATGAAATAAAACCCATCTTGTTATCCTCGATGGCAACGATGCAATATGTGCCTTGCTGCCCTTCTGTCACTGGGAAAGGACACCGCAAGATCGAACCCAAAGCTAAGCAGTTCTCCCATGGCAAGAAGAACCAATCTAGTAGGACAAACCAAACTGATAATTCGAAGAGACTTGCAAAGATAACCAATCATACATAAAAGAATTCAGAGAAGATTCAAATATTATTCAAAGATAGACTTGATCATAAACCAACAATTCATCGGTCTCAATAAATACACCGCAAAAAGAAGATTACATCGAATTGATCTCCACAAGAGAGGGGGAGAACTTTGTATTGAGATCCGAAAAGAGAGAAGAAGCCATCTAGCTACTAACTATGGACCCGAAGGTCTGAGGTAAACTACTCACACTTGATCGGAGATGCTATGATGATGTAGAATCCCTCCGTGATGACGGCCCTCTCCGGCGGAGCTCCGGAACAGGCCCCAAGATGGGATCTCGTGGATACAGAAGGTTGCGATGGTGGAATTAGGTTTTTGGCTCCTGTTCTGATCGTTTGGGCGTACGTAGGTATATATAGGAGGAAGGAGTACGTCGGTGGAGCTTCGAGGGGCCCACGAGGCAGGGGGCGCGCCCAAAGGGGGGGCGCACCCCCCACCCTCGTGACCGCCTCTTCGATGCCTTGGCGTAGGGTACAAGTCCTCTGGATCACGTTCGGTGAGAGAATCACATTCCCGAAGATTTTATTCCGTTTGGACTCCGTTTGATATTCTGTTTCTCCGAAATACTGAAATAGGCAAAAAACACCAATTCTGGGTTGGGCCTCCGGTTAATAGGTTAGTCCCAAAAAATAATATAAAAGTGGAAAATAAAGCCCAATATAGTCCAAAACAGTAGATAATATAGCATGGAGCAATCAGAAATTATAGATACGTTGGAGACATATCAGTCATCCGCATCCCAATCCAGCCGGTCATAATCCGACCAGGACTCTCCTGACAAGGAGAGAGACCTTAATGACTTCAGTATGTCGCCGAGGGGCGAGTGCTGAAAGATATCCGCGGCGGTGAACTCCATGATCGGCGCCCAATTGGATTCGATTGGAAGGGGCGCACGTGGTTCGGAGTCCGGAGGAGAGTCCGGTGATGTGGAGTCACGGGCCTCGCAAAGGGTAAGGCTGGTGTTCGACTCGATCACAGTTGAGGCCGCGGCCTCCGTGGCGGGGTCTAACCACCCCCCACTGTCGGTGTACTAAAGTAGGGTTACCTTAGTACCCCGAACTTGTGCACGGACAGTCGTAGCACCCCGCGGCAAGGCTTGCCAGGTGATCGCCAAAACTCTCCATGGTCCCTTTTTGGGCCATCCAAGAACAAAGTATTTGAGCCAAGGCCCCTGCTAGGAGGAGCTTGCCGGGAAGGCCACCCGAAGAGAGCAAGGCCCCGGCAAGAGGAGCTTGCCAGGACGGCCGCTCGAAGCACAAGGCCTTGGCAAGAGGAGCTTGCCGGGAAGGCCGACCAGGGCACGACAAGAGACTTGCTGCGACGCGCCACGCGTCCCGGCAGGGACTGGAGAGCAACAAGCTCCCGGGTGCGACAAGGCATCAACTGCGGCAAGGCGCTTGCCGCGGCAAGTCACCACCCCGCACCTGCCTTCCAGCTCATCCACCAACGTGTCGCTCTGGGGCCATTCCAGGCGTACGTGGCAAAAGGCTGCGCAGCCAGGGGCGTGCGGTGGCGAAGCAATGCTGACAGGATAGCCGTCGTGGCAAACGATGGCGCCCCTGATGGTCCCTTTTCTGCACTGTTTGGGCGACCTAGACGGGCATTTAATGCCCTTGTCCCCTGCCGTCAGAGTTAGGTATGATAGCACTGTGCAAACAGCTGTACCCAACACAGCGTTTTCCAGTTTTACCCCCGCCTACGTTGCCACCTGTGGGTAACCCCTTGCGCATATAAAAGGAGGCCCCATGCGCAACGTAGAAGAGGAGGGGGAGGAGGCCACTCACGCTCAGTCTGATTAGTTCCCTGAGTGTACTGTAGCACTCAGCGCTCCCTAACAAGAACACAATACAAACCACAAAGCAGCAGTAGGGTTTTACGCATCTGTGCGGCCCGAAGCTGGGTAAACCCCTTGTGTGCATTGTCTTGATCCGCTCTTCGCGCGACCTCCGCCCCCCGCCGAACCAGAAAGGGGCTCTGTCCCCATAGGTGTTCGTGGAGGCAGATTTCCCCCGACATCTTTGGCGCGCCAGGTAGGGGGCGTCGAGGTTGTGTGAACCTGATCCGGCGTCTGCACAGGATAGATCTCCATCGTCTTCATCGACATGCCACCGAAGAAGAAGGCTCCGGAGGTGGCTGGTCCGTCCGCGTCGGACCCACCGCCCTTGGAGCAAATGGGTGGTGAGGACGGCGCCGGCGGCGGAATGGACGTCGTCGAGCCGGCTCATGGTGTCACGGCGTCCGAACATACGCCGACACCTCTTGGCGCAGGTAAGCCCTGGTATGACCAGGCAACCTTTCGCTCTATTCCATGGAGCGGGGGCAGTTAGCCCCACGGATCTCGCATACGGGCCACCTCGAGTGTTCGCTCACGCTGAGCTCGAGCAAGAGCAGCTGCGACGAGATACGCGCTGCTCCTCGAGGAGGACCGTCTTCAGGCCGCTGTGCGAGCTGCTCGCTACCAACAAGCTTTGCGCTGCTTTTATAGCCGCAAAGTCAGTGCCAGAAGTTTCGAGGAAGTGGGAAGGCCCTTACCGGGTGAAACAAGTCGCTAGGCCTGGCGCTGTCCGCCTTGAGACCGAAGATACCACTCCGGTGAGCAACTCCTGGAACGTTGGGCATCTTCGTAAGTTTCGCCCGTAAGGCGCGGTTGTCGGACCCCGTCCGGCAACCACCCTTTCGTACAAAGTCTTGCCGCTGTTGCATGTGATCCTTTGTACAGAGCCAGGCGCAGACCCTGTGCACAGATTAAGTTCGTGTGTTCCGCGCATCTTGTCGATCTCATGCTTTTTATTCTTTGCATGTATTATCTGACACTCTGTGCAGCACTGACCCCCGGTAAGCGATGACGGGCCATGGGGCTCCGAACCTTTATTTTCTCTTCTTCCTTTTCTTCTCAAGAAAAGGAAGGTTCCCTCGCCCACAAGTTTGCCAGGGAGGGAAGGGGGAAGATAATGGTGAGGACCAAGCGACGTTCGATGAAGTTTCGCCTTGCCAGAAAGCGACCTTGTCGGGCAGCGAGCCACGGAAAAGCTAAGTTGCCAAAGTTTGAGCAATCAAGTTTTAAAATTCTAAGGTTATCTTCCTCAAACGACCGTACTTTGTATGGAAAACCTATGCGCGGAGGAACCAGCTCGTGGCTAGTCGTGCCCTTACTTCGTTTTGAGTCCGCTCAACGATTTAAGTATGCTGCGACCAGACTCGCGCCCTTACTTTGTTTCGAGCTTGCTCAGTGACTTTAGTGTGCTGCAACTGCAGTTGCGCCCTTATTTCGCTTCGAGCCTGCTCAACAACTTAAGTGAACCGCGGCTAGTCACGACAAGGTTTCTTGCCGGCAACGGCACCGCCAGCGGGCTGCTGATGTCCCGCACTCAGCAAATGTGCCTACACCGGCAAGTTCCCTAAAAGCGTAGGGCAATAACATACAAAGGAGGGAATCAAATAGAGGAAGTAACAGAGCATTCACTACCTAAGATGAAGTTATATTACAAGATAGCTTGTCGCAGCCCTAATGAATTGTTTTCATAACTCGGCCAGCGGCGACAAGAAAAGAAAAGGGCGGGCGGCCTAATCCACACGGTCGCCCTCGATCCTCTTGATCCCGGCCATCCTTTCCACAATGGGCGCGACGAGGGCCCTGATCTCCTCCAGGTCAGCGTCTGGCGGCAGAGATCTGAGGACGTTGGTGAGCTTGAGGCCTGGGTTGCGGAAGACGATCTTCACCAACACCTTCTCAAGGGCTCCAGCGCAGGCATCGCGCGTTTCGTCGGCCAGCCGCTCTGGGATCGCATCCCGGAGTTCCTGAAGGGCCGTCGCCACGCCTTTGAAGAACGAAGTGAGCTTGGCGCTGGGTGGGAGGTTTGCGCCGGAGGGATACTCGTGACCCTCCATCCCCAGCAGCGACAGCTCCTTGTCGATGGAGGCGGCGATGTCCACGAGACCCTCCGTCCACTGCTCCACCGTCGCCCTGAAGTTGTTCTGGGTAACTGCAGCGCTCTTCAACAGCGCCTCGTTGTCCGTGATCTCCTTCCGCAAGGCCATCTCTCGCTCCTTGGCGCTGTTTCAGCGTCTTGGACAAGGTGGCCAGCTTCATCTCGAGATCAGCATTGGAGTCCTTGGCAGCGTCAAGCTCCTTGATCTTATCGGCGAAGCATCCTTGCAGCTCGCCGAGGGTATAAGCACCCTTCTCGCGCTCTTGTTTGAGCGCGGCGAGCTCCTCGCCGCTCGCCTTAAGATCAGTGTCGAGCTGTGCCACCCTCGTCTCCAGCTCCTTCTTGGCGGCCTCGGCGGCCGCGGCAGCATCTTGCGCTTCCTTGAGGGCTCCACCAAGCGCTTGCTCGCGCGCGGCGACCTCCTCCTCATGGCTGGCGAGGCTGGCTTTCTGCTGCACTAGCTCGCCCTCCCGCGTGGACAGCCCCTCGGCGGCAAGCCTCTGCTGCTCTTCGGATTCGGCCTTCTCGAGGATGAAGGCCATCCGCGCCTCGTCGAGTTGCCTCCGCTCCTCCGCCAAGGATCAGAGGGCCTCCTGGTTGAGCTCCCGGAGCTCCTCGGCGCGCTCCTCCATGTCCACTCCCGCCTTCGCGACAAGCGCTTCCCGGCGTTCCACCTTGGCTTGTCGGGCGCGGTCGAGTGACACCAGCTTCCGGAGCAGCCGCTCCTCCTCAGGCTCGCCGCCGCTGCTGCTTGGCGCATCAACCAGCGTCAGCCCGGCGGAGGCGAGCACCTCTCCATCCAAGGTCTCCCCCTCGACCGGCGCCCTGGAAGTAGACTCCCAGGGGAGCTTGATGAAGATATCATCGCCGACCTTCAGGTAGACGCCTGGCTGGGGTTCCTCGGGGTCCGACGCTGCGGCGGAAGCAAGATCGGCGGTCGGCGCAGCGCCTGGCGCTCCCGCGGCCCCAGGGCCGTCAGTACGATCGCCAGCCCCCTCGCCAGCAGCTGCTGCGACAGCCTTGGCGGCCTCTTCGCCGGCCAGATCATCAGCACCGTCCGCCTCTCCGGTGGCGGCCACGTCGTCAGTATGGCCGCGCACATCCTCCTCGACGACAACCTCGGTCTCTGTCGGGTCCATGGCGGGCGGGTCTGAAGGCCGAAAGAGGGAGAGAAGTCAAGCAACTTTCCAAAGAAGGAGATCCAAAAAAAAGAGAAGAACCCCAGGGGAGTTTCGAGGCAAGAAGGTTACCTGCGCCAGGGTCTGCGGTCACGGTCTCTGTCGCCAAGGGGTCGCCGGTGCTGTCCCTTGCCGGAGACTGCTCCCTTGCCGGAGACTGCTCCCTTGCCGGAGACTGCTCCCTTGCCGGGGATTCCTCCCTTGCCGGGGAACTCCCCCTTGGCGGTGTAGTTGTAGCAGGTGGCGCATCGGGGGCGGTCTCCGGACGCTCCTGGTGGGGCTGCTCTACTCCTTCGCAAATCAACAGTCAGATATCAAAAAACGAAGAGTACCCAGGCGTGCCCAACGGCAGGAAGCAAATCATATGCTTACGCTGGGGGCTGCGCTGGGGGCTGCTCTGAGGATTATTTGGTGGGTCCGACAAGGTCATCTCAGGCGCACCCCCTGCCGTCACGGTGGGCTCGTCGTCAAGGATGACCACCGGGACCTTGGCTCTCTTTGTCGCCCTCTGAGCCAGAGTCCTGAAAAGGAGTAAATTCAGAGGAAAGCAAATGAGATGCGAGACACAACTGCAAGAATTGAAGAAATACAAGTACAACGAGGATCTTACTCCTCTCCCTCTTCCTCGTCGGAGCTAAGCGCGGAGAAGTCGAAGACTGGCCCGCTTCTGGCGCGAGGAGGCAGAGGAGTAGGCTCCCTCGGCCGCTTGGCGGAGGCAGTGGTGGCGCTAGCCCGAGACGGCCTTGCCCCGGCTGCCGCCGTGGCGCGAGGGGCGGGAGGAGCAGAAGCGGCGGCCTGCAAAGACCCCGCTCCTGCTGCCACAGCGAAGCGTGTCACGCGGCGCTGCGGCTATTGCCTCGTCTGCCGCCCCACCACATCTCCAGCCTTGCGGAGACGCCTCCGTGGTTGAGCCGGGGGCTCCGCTTGCGACGAGCTGCCCAAAGGTTGGGAGGAAGAGGCGTCCGTCTCCGGCAAGCCGCTCGTGTCCTTGGTGGGCTTGTCCGCCTCGATAACCGGGCCTCGGCCCCGTCCAGCAAACGAGCCACGCCTCCACGCCTCCCTCCACTTATGGAGATGGCGCGAACCGCCCCCCCTTTTTTGCGACGTGACGCATGCCTGCGGGGCTCAGCCCCGCGCACGCCGCCCACGTCACGCACACCTCTCCCCACGATGCCGCGTTCGACGCGTGCCGTTCGGGGAGGACGTGGTGGATGCAGAAGAAGATGCAGCGTGACCCAGGCCGCGCGTGCCCGTGCACTGTTTTGGGCCTGGCCCAACAGCGCTCGGCACCGTGTATGGCCCAGGCCCGGGGGCTCCTGTCGGTGTACTAAAGTAAGGGTACCTTAGTACCCCGAACTTGTGCACGGGCAGTCGTAGCACCCCGCGGCAAGGCTTGCCAGGTGATCGCCAAAACTCTCCATGGTCCCTTTTTGGGCCATCCAAGAACAAAGCATTTGAGCTAAGGCCCCTGGCAGGAGGAGCTTGCCGGGAAGGCCACCCGAAGAGAGCAAGGCCCCAGCAATAGGAGCTTGCCAGGACGGCCGCTCGAAGCACAAGGCCCCGGCAAGAGGAGCTTGCCGGGAAGGCCGACCAGGGCACGACAAGAGACTTGCTGCGATGCGCCACGCGTCCCGGCAGGGACCGGAGAGCAACAAGCTCCCGGGCGCGACAAGGCATCAACCGCGGCAAGTCACCACCCCGCGCCTGCGTCCCAGCTCATCCACCAACGTGTCGCTCTGGGGCCATTCCAGGCGTTCGTGGCGAAAGGCTGCGCAACCAGGGGCGTGCGGTGGCGAAGCAACGCTGACAGGATAGCCGTTGTGGCAAACGGTGGCGCCCCTGACGGTCCCTTTTCTGCACTGTTTGGGCAACCTAGACTGGCATTTAATGCCCTTGTCCCCTGCCGTCAGAGTTAGGTATGATAGCACTGTGCAAACAGCTGTACCCAACACAGCGTTTTCCAGTTTTACCCCCTCCTACGTTGCCACCTGTGGGTAACCCCTTGCGCATATAAAAGGAGGCCCCATGCGCAACGTAGAAGAGGAGGGGGGAGGAGGCCACTCACGCTCGGTTTGATTAGTTGCCTGAGTGTACTGTAGCACTCAGCGCTCCCGAACAAGAACACAATACAAACCACAAAGCAGCAGTAGGGTTTTATGCATCCGTGCGGCCCGAAGCAGGGTAAACCCCTTGTGTGCATCGTCTCGATCCGCTCTTCGCGCGACCTCCGCCCCCCGCCGAACCAGAAAGGGGCTCGGTCCCCATAGGTGTTCGTGGAGTCAGATTTCCCCCGACACCCACGGATGGCGCAATTGGCTCTGGATTGAAAGTCGGAGCGATTGCCGGTGCGGTCTACTGAGCACTGTTCGGCGGCAGAGCTAAATCATGCCCATCGGGACAGTGCGACGCACTCGACCGGGGCTCAAATCCGTCGAAGATCAAGTCTCCGCGGATGTCAGCCGTGTTGTTTAAGCTTCCAAACCTGACCTGGTGGCCAGGGGCGTAACTTTCAATCTGCTCCAGATGGCCAGGCGAATTGGCCCGCAGTGCAAAGCCGCCGAATACAAAAATCTGCCCGGGGAGAAAGGTCTCACCCCGGGCTGCATCGCTAACGATGATTGAAGGAGCCATCAAGCATAATGACGATGACACAGAGGAACTCTCAATGAAAGCACCAATGTCGGTGTCAAAACCGGCGGATCTCGGGTAGGGGGTCCCGAACTGTGCGTCTAGGCGGATGGTAACAGGAGACAAGGGACACGATGTTTTTACCCAGCTTCGGGCCCTCTCGATGGAGGTAAAACCCTACTCCTGCTGGATTAATATTGATGATATGGGTAGTACAAGAGTTGATCTACCACGAGATCAGAGAGGCTAAACCCTCCGATTTATATAGACACCGGAGGGGGCTAGGGTTACACAAAGTCGGTTACAAGGAAGGAGATCTATATATCCGTATTACCAAGCTTGCCTTCCACGCCAAGGAGAGTCCCATCCGGACACGGCACAAAGTCTTCAACCTTGTATCTTCATAGTCCAACAGTCCGGCCAAAGGTTATAGTCCGGCTGTCCGGATACCCCCTAATCCAGGACTCCCTCAACCCTCGTCGTGACCATTTGGGACTTACCTTCAATCGAGGGGTCATACCAACAGGCACGATTGGGTTACCCACGTCCGTGTTGATGAGAATCCCGTAACAAAGGGGACATGATCTCTACTTCGACAAACCGTGCCAAGGAAACCGCCTCGCGAAACACGCTGAGATTGGTTATAAAAAACGATTCAAATAAAGACCAGGCTGTGGTGTGATGTCATACTACGGGGTACGTCAGCAGATCATATTCATGGAAATATTATTCTCTCTACGGTTGTACGTGGAACTTGCTTTGCAGAGCCGGACACGTTCCTCGTGTTTAAAATCTTTTATGAAGTATTCGGAGGAGGAACCCGCCTTGCAATGCCGAAGACAATTTGTGCGTCAGACTCATCTTTATTGAAGCCTGGTTCAGGGGCTACTGAGGGAGTCCTGGATTAGGGGGTATCCGGACAGCCGGTCTATGTCCTTTTGCTGGACTGTTGGACTATGAGGATACAAGATTGAAGACTTCGTCCCGTGTCCGGATGGGACTCTCCTTGGCGTGGAAGGCAAGCTTGGCAATACGGATATGTAGATCTCCTTCCTTGTAACCGACTCTGTGTAACCCTAGCCCCCTCGGGTGTCTGTATAAACCGGAGGGTTTAGTTCGTAGGACCAAGAAGAATAACAATCATACCATAGGGTAGCTTCTAGGGTTTTAGCCTCTCCGATCTCGTGGTAGATCAACTCTTCTAATACTCATATCATCAAGATCAATCAAGAAGGAGTAGGGTTTTACCTCCATTGAGAGGGCCCGAACCTGGGTAAAAACATCGTGTCCCCTGTCTCCTGTTACCATCCGCCTAGATGCACAGTTCGGGACCCCCTACCCGAGATCCGCCGATTTTGACACCGACATTGGTGCTTTCATTGGGAGTTCCTCTGTGTCGTCATCGTTAGGCTTGATGGCTCCTTCGATCATCGATAGCGATGAAGTCCGAGGTGAGACTTTTCTCCCGGGACAGATCTTTGTATTCGGCTGCTTCGCGCTGCGGGCCAACTCGCTTGGCCATCTGGAGCAGATCGAGAGTTACGCCCCTGGCCAGTAGGTCAGGTTTGGAAGCTTAAACAACACAGCCAACATTCGCGGAGACTTGATCTTTGATGGATTCGAGCCCTTGCCGAGTGTGGCACACGGTCATGATGTGCATGATTTAGCTCTACCATCGGACAGTGTTCAGGAGACCGCACCGGCAACCGCTCCGACCCTCAGTCCGGAGCCTATTGCACCATGTATGGACGGATGGATAGACCCCGCCACGGAGGCCGCGTTCTCAACGGCGATCGAGCCGAATACCGACCTTACCCTTCACGAGAGCCGTGACGCCAAACTGCCGGATTATTCTCCGGCCACGGACTCCGAACCGCCTGCGCCTGTGCCTATCGAATCCGACTGGGCGCCAAACATGGAGTTCACCTCCGCGGATATCTTTGAGCACTCGCCCTTCGGCGACATACTGAACTCATTAAGGTCCCTCTACTTGTCGGGAGAAACCTGGCCGAACTATGTCTGGCAGGATTGGGATGCGGATGACGAAGAAATTCGCCAAATTGTCCTTGAGGGATCTAAAATGTCGGTGTCAAAACCGGCGGATCTCAGGTAGGGGGTCCCGAACTGTGCGTCTAGGCGGATGGTAACAGGAGACAGGGGACACGATGTTTTTACCCAGGTTCGGGCCCTCTCGATGGAGGTCAATCCCTACTCCTGCTTGATTGATCTTGATGATATGGGTATTACAAGAGTTGATCTAGCACGAGATCGAAGAGGCTAAACCCTAGAAGCTAGCCTATGGTATGATTGTTGTTCTTCTTTATCCTACGGACTAAACCCTTCAGTTTATATAGACACTGGAGGGGGCTTGGGTTACACAGAGTCGGTTACAAGGAAGGGGATCTACATATCCGTATTGCCAAGCTTGCCTTCCACGCCAAGGAGAGTCCCATCCGGACACGAGACGAAGCCTTCATTCTGGTATCTTCATAGTCCAACAGTCCGGCCAAAGTGTATAGTCCAGCTGTCTGGATACCCCTAATCCAGGACTCCCTCAGTAGCCCCTGAACCAAGCTTCAATGACGATGAGTCCGGCGCGCAGATTTGTCTTCGTCATTGCAAGGCGGGTTCCTCCTCCGAATACTTCATAAAAGATTTTGAACACGAGGAACGTGTCCGGCTCTGCAAAACAAGTTCCACATACAACCGTAGAGAGAATAATATTTCCACAAATCTAATCTGCTGCCGTACCCTGCAGTGTGACATCACACCACAGCTAGGTCTTTATTCGAATCGTTTTTTATAACCAATCTCAGCGTGTTCCGCGAGGCAGTTTCCTTGGCATGTCTTATCGAAGCAGAGATCGTGTTCCCTTTATTATGGGATTCCCATCAATACGGGCGTGGGTAACCCAACCGCGCGATCATGTACGGCGCTTGGGGGATAAGCGAGTTTTACCAGGTTGGTGGGGGTGCATAGTTTCGTCCGCCCATATAAAGGGACAAGGGTTCACCTTTTTCCATCCACGCCTTCTTCCTCCTTCGCTCATCCATTCCCGCACACTCGAGCTCCAGCGCCCAAGCCCACATTTTCTTCCTCAACCTTCTCCAACCATGTCTGGAGCGGGAGGCAAGTGGATGGTCTCCTCCGTCATGGAGGGACACATCAAGAAGCTAAGGGGAGCCGGATACTTGTCAGCGGACATCACGCATCGGCTCCCAGATGCGGGGCAGTTCATCCCCAACCCCAGGCCCCACGAGAGGGTAGTGTTTCTTACCCATTTCCTCCGTGGACTGGGATTCCCTCTCCATTCATTCGTCCGGGGGCTCATGTTCTACTACGGCCTGGATTTCTACGATCTGGCCCCGAACTTCATCCTCAACATCTCGGCGTTTATCGTCGTGTGCGAGGCCTTCCTATGCATCAAGCCCCACTATAGCCTATGGCTGAAGACTTTTAATGTTAAACCGAAAGTGGTGCGCGGCCAGCAGGCGGAGTGCGGAGGCGCCATGGTGGGCAAAATTCCCAGTGTCACATGGCTCGAGGGCTCCTATGTGGAGACCATAAAGGGGTGGCAATCGGGGTGGTGCTACATCACCGAGTCGCGCGACACCAAATGGGCGGCGGCCCCCGAATTCTGATCTGGAATCCCCACGCGTCTCACCTCCTAGAAAGAGAAGGGCCTGCCCTGGCGTAATCCGGTAGAGCTGACCGGACTCCAGAACTGTATCCAAAATATGATAAATAGGAAGCTCAACTTGTCAACATAGTCCAGGTCATGCTCATCCGCCAGATCCTCCCGTGTCAACAACGGGCGTACAATTTGGGGGAGTTCGACCCGGCCCAGCACCAGACTCTGAGCGAGCTCTTCGACACGACGCACAAGGATGCGTGGAGGGTGATGTTTAAGAGCGACGAGGTCCCCCCTCCACTTACCGAGGATCATAGACTCAGCGCGTAGTCCCAAGCCGGCGCGGTAAGCTCTTGTATTTCTTATAGGGTATTCATTTCCCCCGCTATAATCATATGCGGGATCTGAGCTCCCATGCCTTTGACAGGACTGGGTCGAGACATCGGAGCAGATTGACTGCCCGGCCCCTCTGCCCGAAGACCCTGCAGACGCTCTCCTGATGGAGATGCTGACTCCGGCTCCTTATGAGGTGCTGGAGAAGAAGATTCAGAAGAAGGCCACGGGAACCCGAAAGTGTTCCCGGCGCCAGGTGGTATCGGACTCATCGTCCGATAACTCCGAGACGCACTCCTCCCGTGAAAACGAGGAGGAGGCAGGTAAAGGTCCTCCCCCTCCAGCCGGGGAAGACAAGAAAAGGAAGGCCGCCCCAACCGGGAGGCCGGAGGGTCCAAGAAGGGAAGGACTCTCCTTCCGGACTGCTCCACCACCGCCGCCGACAGCGAAGACGAGTGGTTACCCAGGGCCAAGCCCCTGGCGAAGTCGTAAGTATTCGGATACCAGAGTAACTCGTGGCATAGTTTAACTGCACAGCTTCTCCTAACACCGAATATGGTTATGTAGTCCGTCCCGTGCCCGTATCAACGTATCTTCGTCGGACGGTTATTCGGATCCGTCGGCTATTAGTAGTGGAACACTTGCGACCGCCTCCACCCATCGTCCTACGGACAATGCCGAGGTGTTGTATCAAAGGGCACCAAGACGAGGGGAGGTAGTCCTGGAGGCGCCTCAAGGCGACCGTCCGGACCCTGGGCGTAAAGCGAGAAAGACTCCCACGGGCTCCAAGTTCGGCCCTCAGCCGAACACCGCGCCGGAACCTCCAGTGGTTCCAGACTCCGGCAGGCGACCCCCTTCCAAGAGGGGCAAGCCGCCCGGCAGGCACTGGACAACCTGCTGGGAGCGCTTCGCGGCGTTTCCATCGATGAAGAGCACCGCACTATTATGAGTGCGGTGATCAAGAAGGTTCAGTACGCCAAGAGCGGACTGACTGAAGCCTGTGCCAGCCTTCTAACAGGCTTTGAGGTATGTATTTAAAATATAGGAAAATATTACCGCATAGACAGTAGCCCCTGATGCTCTGTTTGGTGTTCACAAAGAAAAGCCGAATATAGGATCAAAATAATATTTGCAGGAGTCTAATACAAGTATGTCTATATGCGTATGCAGGCTTCGACGTTGACCTCTTCTGCACTGACTGCGGAGGTCGCCGTACTGAAGCAGGACCTCGAGCGGTTCGAGGAAGAGCTCGGCCTTGCCAAGAGGCAGCTCGAGGAGAACTAAGGTGTCGGATTTCGGGTTCCGGCAGACCCTTGAGGTTCAAACTCTGGGGTGTGCGCGGAGAATACGCCCTCTACCTACCTGCGCTCCTCTGCCTCGCAAGGATCTAAGCTACCCAAAGAACAGCACAAGAGACGCAGGGTTTATACTGGTTCGGGCCACTGATGTGGTGTAATACCCTACTCCAGTGTGGTGTGGTGGATTGCCTCTTGGGCTGATGATGATGAACAATACAAGGAAGAACAGCCTCGCGAGGGTCTGTCCTTGGCTGGGACAATGAACTGCTAGGAGGAGTTCAGTCGCCCTTCTCTCTCTCTATGCGTAATGCTTACTACTAGGTTTCTCGATGGCCTTCGTCTGTTCTCTCCCCATTCCAATTGCCTCTACCCTGGGGGTGGCTAGTCCTATTTATAGGCAAAGGCCCTGGGCCTCTTCCCAAATATTGAGCGGGAAGGGCGCCAACAACTGGCCATTTTGAAGGGGAACATCTGGTACACTTATCCTGACTAAAGTTGGTCCTCGCCTGCCAAAGGCTCTGGTGGTGACGCTAGGTTGGGCTCCACAATGACTTCCTCCACACCGTTGGACTGGTCTTGGTCTCGTTGCACCGAAACAGGTGCCTTTGCTTGATGCTCTCGCCTGCGCTTGCCCCCTTTGCACCAAAGAGGAAAGGAGGACACTACACGGGCCGGCGCCCGCCTGGCGCCCTCGGTCGTCATGGCTTGCGTCATGGGCACCTCGTGAGGTACCCCGCCTTGATCTCTCCGCCTCCTTGTGAGCCAACCTGATGAGGCCGCACCTGAGGAAGCTCTGCGTCGTCCGCCCCGCGAGGCTTGGCCCCTCGCGAGGGTCTAGGGTCTTGTGTTGATGAAGATGGGCCGTGCTGGCCCCCTTTTGAGCCACGCCGCAGGCCGCAGGCAGACAAGTCTGGGGACCCGCATTCCCAGAACACCGACAGTAGCCCCCGGGCCCAAGGCGCGCCCGGACTTGGCCGTGCAGAGAGGCGAAAGGGCAAGGGCGAAGCGCCAGAGGCCCTAACAGCCTGTGGCCTTGAGCGCCACGTGGCGGTTGATTGGACGGGAGCACTTCAGCAACCGCGCAGGTTGATAAAGGAGCGGCATATGCCTAGGCTTTGCTCTTTGCTTTCTCCGGTTGCTGCTCAGATCCCCGTTCTTGCGCCTCCCCTTCCTTCAAATTTCCAGATCTACTCCGACCGCGTGACCTAGGAAGCCATGGCGCCTCGTCAGTCCTCGGCCGAAGCTTGGTATTCGTCCACCCTGGACTTGCCGAATGTGTCGGAGGCGAGCCTTACCCGGTTGCGCCGGATGGCGGCTGCGCAGGGCATCGACGGGGCGAGGATGTTCAAGGCCGGCTCCGCCACCCTTGAGGGCCGAGGGAGCACCTTCTATCCGCTCTTCGTAAGCTCCATTGCTGCTGTCCTGATGCCTCCTTTCTCCGAGTTCTTCTTCTCTGTCCTCCGCCATTACAACTTACAGGCTCTGCACCTCCACCCCAACTTCGTCCTTCTCCTGGCAATCTTCGCCTATTACTGCGAGGCTCACGTAGGGGTGCAGCCCTCAATGGCCTTGCTGCGCCACTACTTCTTCCTCCGGGTCTCCCGCGGTTCTCCTTCCGCGTGCGCGAGCTTCATCATGTACAGTGGCGCCATTACCATTTCGAAGCCCGGGAAAAGGATTGAGGGCTTCAGGAGCAAGTGGGTCTTGGCAGATGCTGGGCGCATTCACCCTCGGCTGATCTTGCCCAAGGAGCTGCCCACGAGCTCCGGTGATTGGGGTCGAGCGGAGCTCACGGACCCCCGCGCGAAGCCGGTGTTGGAGAAGATGGACGCGGATCTGAGGCCGGCCAGCATGGCTGCGGCGAAGCTGACCAGCGCGTCATTGCTGAGGGAATTCCTAGAGCACCACCTGGCTCCGCTTCGGCAGTATTCACCTCCGATGTGGAGGCCTCATCCGAGCCCCGCGGCCTTGGGTGACGGAGATCTGGCCGCGGTGCTCCAATCTCTTGTCGGGGGCGATGTGGCGAGGTTAGAGGGTGCTCCTACGCCCTTGTTCCTCCGCGACGACTAGGAACAGGTGCTGGAGTCTATGCCCGTCTTCAACGGGGACGGTCCCATGCCCGCGGAGGCTCCCGAGGGACCGGTGGACGTGTCCTCCGGTGACTCCAGCGACGAGGAGGACAGAGGGGAGCGGGAGAAAGGGCCTGACTCCGAGGCGACCGATTGAGAGTCGAGGGCTCCGCTCCCCGGGCGAAGGTCCCGCACTCTTCGCCTCTCTCCGAGCGACGACGACGAGGATGATGACGAGCAGGTCGGCGGGAGCTTGCCCCCGATCCCGAAGAAAGACAGGACCGGGCTGATCTCCCGCGGGTCTGCCCCTGCCCCGAGGCGGACCACAGACGCGCCTTCCGCTTCCGAGGTTGACCCCTCCAGCCGGCTTTCAGGCTTCAAATTTGGCCGGAGGCTGCCTGAGCTTACTGGCGACGACCTGTAAGCACTTGATCCTTGTCTTTATTTTCCTGTTTCACTGTTGAGGCTTGACGTCCGCATTTCTTGGATAGGCTGGAGCCCGCGGCGAAGAAGTTGAAGGGGGCTCCAGAGGTTCCATCCGCGGCAGCGCCTCTGCCAGCAGAGGAAGGTGACCGCGACGCACGGGCCTCTCCTGCCTGGTCTTTCTCGCGAGGCCTGGCTGAGCTGGCTGGGGCGAGCTCAGCCCCCATGGACCAAGTGACTCCCGAGGTGCCTTTGCCTGCTGCCGCCACCATAACCGTTGGGACGCAGCAGACTCCGCCTCAGGATGCTGTGGTCATGCCGCCGCCTTCTCCTCTTGCTCCACCGACTGCTGTCTCCCTGACTCCTCCTGCCGTTCTGGAGCGTGCCGCTGCTGGGCTGGACCGGCTGCGGCAGGACCTCCTTGACGCCGACCCTCGCTTGGTGGCCGGGCGCCTGGAGCTAGCTTCAGGATGGATTCGCTCTGACGCTTCGATTCGGGCGGCGCTGGTTCAGGCCTCGACGGCCTACGATGAGGAGAGGTCGGTCGTCCTTGAGACGAAGGCTGCTCGCGACGCAGCCGTGGGGGAGGTGGTTGAGGTCCGCGGTCGCTGCGATGCGCTGGAGGGTGAGCTGCAAGGCTTGCGGGACCAGCTCGCGAATGAGGTCCGCCTTCGCCAAGAGCAAGAAGAAGGCGTGAAGGCTCGCGAGGCGGCCATCGAGGGCCGAGAGGCCAAGCTCAAGAATTGCCGCGACTGCCTAGGCGCGCTGGAGAAGGAGTTGGAGGCGATGAAGGTCGAGCTGGACGGCAAGGCCCGGGTTCTTGCCGAGGACCGCGTGGCCTTCGCAGACATGGAGGCGAAGGCTCGTGCTTCGCTGAAGATGCTCTATGCCAGCGGCCTGGAGAGCCCACTGGCTGGCGCCGAGGACAGCCCCGCCAAGCTGCTTCCCTTCCTGGTTCGTGCTCTTGAGGATGACGCCCTAGGCCTTGGCCCCACAGCCGAGGCCGAGGCGCGTGTCCTGTCTTCTGCAGCGCTGACGCGGGTCTTCACCCACATGTACCTTTGCGACCTCAACGGCGACCTCGACAGCCTGCTGGAGCCAGTGAGCGGCGAGCATGCCACTGCCGCTGCCGAGGCCGTGAAGGGTCGCGCGGAGGCTCTCCTGGGGAAGTTCTGGGCCTTCAGCACCAAGCCGAAGCCAGGCGCTACCAACCCTGCTGCTCCATGAGGCGAAGCCACTCCGCGCTGCTCCACCGCCGACAAGTGACTCTGCTGCTGCTCCTGTTCTGCTTTTAATTCCCGCACATGTATCATGCCTCGGGGAGGCGTTTAAACTTGTGTTTGGTATTGGGATGACAGTGTGGACTGTAATATTTGCTTTTAAATTCCTTGAATTTATGCCTTTCCTTCCTACTTGCTTGCGTTCTACGCCGGCAGAGCCTGGCCCCGCGCGTACCTCACCCACCACTAGCCCCGACCGGAAACCAGGACGGGACCAAAGGAGTGAGGGGCTACGGGACAAGTTAGGCTCCTGAGTCGCGATGCTCAGGAGTCCCCCTTGGCGCACGAACAGCAAGTAGGGATGTGTGATGCGGGTGGATCTATCGTTCTACGTCTGTAGAGCCCGGCCCCGCGCGTACCTCACCCAGCATTAGCCTTTTGGAACTAAAGGAGTGAGGGGCTACGTGACCAGTTAGGCTCCTGAGTCGCGATGCTCAGGAGTCCCCTTGACGCACGAACAGTAAATTGTAAGTGGATGTACCATTCTACGTCTGCAGAGCCCGGCCCCGCGCGTACCTCACCCAGCATTAGCCTTTCGGAACTAAAGGAGTGAGGGGCTACGTGACCAGTTAGGCTCCTGAGTCGCGATGCTCAGGAGTCCCCCTTGACGCTCAAACGGCCTTCATACCTTGGCTCCGCTCTGCGAGAGACGCGCGACGAACCAGGCACGGGGGGCCTGGCTTGGTGGCGTGCGTCTGGGCGTGACCCAAGCGCAGCCCCCGTGCCCAACCCCCTCGCGTAGCACTCCCGAGGGGAGGCGTTGCGATGAGGCTAGACACTGAGCTCTGGGCTCCCTGAGGTTGATGCGGCCCGGGGGCCACCCTCAGTTGTTTATCACCAGCGCGGAGCATAGCGCTTCCGTATGTGTACGGGCATAGCCGCTCCTCGGCAGTGTCATCAGCCAGCGCGGAGCATGGTGCTTCCACTGGTACATGGGAGGGGGCCCCCCTTCGGGAGGAGCCCCCGGGGCGTCTACAGCCCCGCCCTGACATGTGGCTGGCACGGTAGGGCCTGGTGAGGTGTATCTGGGCACCCGTGAGGCAGCGCGGGACTCAAGGGGCCCTACCTCTAGACGGGTTGCGCCTGACACTGGGCCTTATCTTGTGATGTGTTCCTGCAAGTTGGGTTAGATGCCGGCACTCTACGTCCTCGTGTCCGGGCCCTCGAGCTGGTCTCAGCCATCGCTGGTATGCCAGGTCGCGATGCCGTGGTTAAGGCCAGAGGGTGAGGGCTGGAGAGCCAGTAAGAGCCGTGAGTCATGATGCTCAGGTACCCCCCCTTTAACGTGCAAGTGGTCGACATGGAGAAGGAGAGGTGCCGTGAACCGGCAACGAATAATCAAGCATGGTGGACCGAACGCATAGCCATAGATAAACGTAAAAGGGATACATGCCCCTGGGTCTGGCCCGAGCGGCTTGGGGATGATGCAGCCCGAGGGGCACCCCCAACAGAGTAAGCTAACGACATGAAATAAAAGGGATACATGCCGCAGGGGCGGACCCACGCGGCCTGGCAATAATGCAGCCCTGAGGGGCGCTCCCAGCTGGAAATGAAACTTGAAAGATGTCACCTGATGGTGTTGAGGACGAAGGAGTGTTGGCGTGGCAGACTCGGTGGGCTGCGGAAGCCGGTCCTCACGAGCCCCCAGGCCCAGGGGCCTCGGGAGGCTCCGGAGGCGCTGGTGGCTCCTCGCGGACCATCTCCATCTTCGCCAAGGCTGCAGAACGCCTGGCCTCTTGAGCTTCCATGATGCCCCTCATGAGGCGCTGGTACGTGGCAGCCGCGTTCGGCAAACGTAAGGCATGCGAACGTAGCTGTGGGGTGGACCTTCGCAACGCCCCAGTCACGAGGGCCAGAGGCGCTCCAGAGAGGTGACTCGATTGAGCCCTGGTATGTCGATGCAGACGCGCAGCCCACCATCCTCGCCTGGATGGGGAGCCACAGCTGGTTGGCGGCGGCAACCTCTCATGACTCTCGGTTCCTGTAGTTCTTGAATGGCCTTGCTGACGAACTCCTGAGGGTCTAGCTCTCCTTGTCTTGCTCCTTCTCGAGGGAAACGTCAAAGTCGATGAGTTCGGTGAGGTAGTTGTCGCGTGCCCCGAAGGTGACAGGGAGGCGGACCTGCCCAATCGGGACCGTGGAGCCGTCAATGACTCCGAAGAAAGGCTTGGTTGGCTGAAGCTGGTTGTAGGGCACTTGGAGATTGTTGAATGTTTCCACGAACAGGACGTTGAGCCCTGCCCCGCCATCGATGAGGGTCCTGGTAACCACCACGTTGCTGATGATCGGGGAACAAAGCATCGGGAGGACTCCGGCTGTGGCTACACACTTGAGCTGATCCGCTGAGCTGAACGTGATGGCGCACGCCAACCACCAGAGAGGGCGCGTGGCTTCGAGCTTGGGGAGGACTGCCTTCACTTCACGGGAAAACTGCTTGAAGATGCGCTGGGAGGCTGGGGCTTGAGCTCCGCCCAGGATGCAAGCGATCGCGCGCGGCTCCTGGAAGCCCCCAGCCCCTTCATCCTGATGGCGGTCCTCATTTCTCCTTGGCTGAGGCGGCAGCGGAGGGAGGCCTGCCTTACCTTGTGGGCGATCCTTGCTAGGCTGGTACCTCCAGTCTCCCTCGTGAGGCGGGTCTCGCCAGCGATCCTCGCGAGGTTGGTCGCGCCACCCTTGGCGCGGGCCGCGGTCTTCCCAACGTCCTGCGTTTCTTCCTCCTCCTCGGCCGTAGCCCCGGTCAGCGCGGTCGGGGCGACGGCCGATCCTTCCTTCTCGCACGGCTCGGAGCTCTTGGCATTCGTTGGAGTTGTGGGTGTGGAGGTCATGGTACACTCAGTACCGACTGCCCCGGGAGGATTCGGGCTGATCTTTGCGCCGCTTGGTGTCTGGTTTTGCCGCGAGCACGGCAGCCCCCTTGCGCTTCACATCCTTGGCCTTGGCCTTCTTCTCATCTGGGTCTGCGGAAGGCAGCTCGAGGAGGGAGAGACGCCCTTCCTCAGCCCTGGCGCACTTGGTCGCCAAGTTGAACAGCTCCAAGGAAGTGCACAGGTCTTCATTCATCGCCAGCTCCTCCTTCATCTTGACGTCGCGCACGCCGTCGGAGAAGGCTGAGATGATGGCCTCCTCGGACACCTTGGGAATCTTGAGGCGTGCGTTGTTGAAGCGCTGGATGTCCTTTTGCAGGGTCTCTCCGGGTTGTTGCTTGATGCGGCGCATGTCGCCCATGGCGGGTGGCCGGTCGCGGGTACCTTGGAAGTTGGCAATAAAGCGGGTGCGCATCTGGTCCCAGGAGGAGATCGTGCCTGGAGCCAGGTTCAGGAGCCAGGTGCGGGCCCCGTCCTTGAGCGCCATGGGAAACCAGTTCGCCATGACCTTCTCGTCTCCGTTGGCAGCTTCGATGCCCAGCTCATAGAGCTGGAGGAACTCCGCGGGGTCTGCCGTGCCGTCGTAGCGAGGAGGCAGGTCTGGCTTGAACTTGTCGGGCCACGTGACGCTGCGTAGCTCGGTGGTGTATGCACGACAGCCTGTTGTGGCCACGGGAGGCCTTGGGTGACGGAGAGCTTGGTCCTGCGGGTCCCCGTGCGCCGCAGCTGGGAGCAGCGCAGGGTCTTGACGTGCGGGAGCAGGAGCGTGGTCGCGACGTGCTGGAGCAGGGAGCGCCCGGGCAGCTTCTTGCGGGCGAGGGACTTCTTGGAAGCTTTGTTCTTGCCGGCCGGCACCTGACGGAGCGGGTTCCGCCCAGGGGCCACACGCCTTGGAGCCATGGCGTCTTCTTAGTGAGGAGGCAGCTGGGATGCCCCCGGAGCTTCGTCACCCACGCGGGGCGGGGTTCGGTGCAGCGGAAAAGACGGTGTAGGAGAGCCCCCCGCGGCGCGGACAAGCTCGGCGACGCGGTCGAGCCATTCTTCGTAGACGTCGTCGACGGGACGGTAGCGCAGGAGCTCGTTTGCTGCTGTCGAATTTCGGGTTCCGGCAGACCCTTGAGGTTCGAACTCTGGGGTGCGCGCGGAGATCATGCCTTTTACCTCTCTGCCTCGCAAAGATCTAAACTAACAAAAGAACAGCACAAGGGACACAAGGTTTATATTATTTCGGGCCACCATTGTGGTGTAATACCCTACTCTAGTTTGTGGTGTGGTGGGTTGCCTCTTGGGCTGATGATGATGAACAATACAAGGAAGAACAACCTCGCGAGGGTCTGTTCTTGGCTGGGGCGATGAACTGCTAGGAGGAGTTCGATCGCCTTTCTCTCTCTCTGTGTGTGATGCTTAACTACTAGGTTTCTCGATGCCTTTCTAGATGATTTCTCGATGCCTTTCTAGCTGATTTCTCGATGCCTTTCTAGCTGATTTCTCGATGCCTCTACCCTGGGGGTGGCTAGTCCTATTTATAGGCAAAGGCCCTGGGCCTCTTCCCAAATATTAAGCGGGAAGGGCGCCAACAATTGGCCAGTTTGAAGGGGAACATCTAGTACACTTATCCTGACTAAAGTTGGTCCTCGCCTGCCAAAGGCTCTAGTGATGACGCCGGCTTGGGCTCCACAGTGACTTCCTCCTTGTCGCGGAGCTGGTCTTGGTCTCGTTGCACCGAAATGGGTGCCTTTGCTTGATCCTCTCGCCTGCGCTTGCTCCCTTTGCACCAAAGAGGAAAGGGAGGACACTGCACGGGCTGGCGCCCGCCTGGCGCCCTTGGTCGTCATGGCTTGCGTCATGGGCACCTCGTGAGGTACCCGCCTTGATCTCTCCGCCTCCTCGTGAGCCAGCCTGATGAGGCCGTGCCTGAGGAAGCTCCGCGTCGTCCACCCCGCGAGGCTCGGCCCCTCGCGAGAGTCTTGGGTCTTGTGTTGATGAAGATGGGCCGCACTAGGCCCCCTTTGAGCCACGCCGCAGGCCGCAGGTAGGCAAGTGTTGGGACCCCCATTCCCAGAACGCCGACAGTAGCCCCCGGGCCCAAGGCGCGCCCGGACTTGGCCGTGCTGAGAGGCGAAAGGGCAAGGGCGAAGCGTTGCGGACCCTAACAGCCTGCGGCCTTGGGCGCCGCGTGGCGGTTGATTGGACTGGAGCGCTTCAGTAACCGTGCTGGTTGATAAAAGAACGGCATATGCCTGGGCTTTGCTTTTTTCCTTCTCCGGTTGCTGCTCAGATCTCCTTTCTTGCGCCTCCTCTTTCTTCCTCCAAATTTCCAGATCTACTCTGACCGCGTGACCTAGGAAGCCATGGTGCCTCGTTAGTCTCCGGCCGAAGCTTGGTACTCGTCGGCCCTGGACTCGCCGAACGTGTCGGAGGCGGGCTTTGCCCGGTTGCGCCGGATGGTGGCGGCACAGGGCATCGACGGGGCGAAGGTGTTCAAGGCCGGCTCCGCCACCCCTGAGGGCCGAGGGAGCACCTTTTATCCCCTCTTTGTAAGCTCCATTGCTGCTGGCCTGGTGCCTCCCTTCTTCGATTTCTTCTTCTCTGTCCTCCGTCATTACAACTTGCAGGCTCTGCATCTCCATCCCAACTCCGTCCTTCTCCTGGCGATCATTGCCTATTACTGCGAGGCTCACGTGGGAGTGCAGCCCTCAGTGGCGTTGCTGCGCCACTACTTCTCCCTACGGGTCTCTCGCGGTTCTCCTTCTGCGTGCGCGAGCTTCGTCGCGTACGGTGGCACCATTGCCATTTCGAAGCCCGGGAAGAGGATTGAGGGCTTCAGGAGCAACTAGGTCTTGGTAGATGCTGGGCGCATCCACCCTCGGCTGATCTTGCCCGCGGAGCCGCCCGCGAGCTCCGGCGATTGGTGTAGGGCGGAGTTCACGGACCTCCGCGCGAAACTGGTGTTGGAGAAGATGGACGCGGACCTGAGGCCGGCCAGCATGGCGGCGGCGAAGCTGACCGGCACGTCGCTGCTGAGGGAATTCCTGGGGCACCAGCTGGCTCCACTTCGGCAGTACTCACCTTCGATGCGGAGGCCTCATCCGAGCCCCGTGGCTTTGGGCAACGAAGATCTGGCCACCGTCCTCCAATCTCTGGTCGGGGGCGAGGTGGCAAGGTTGGAGGGCGCTCCTACGCCCTTGTTCCTCCGCGACGACTGGGAGCAGGTGGTGGAGTCCATGCCCGTCTTCAACGGGGACGAGCCCATGCCCGCGGACGCTCCCGAGGGACTGGTGGACGTGTCCTCCGGCGACTCCGATGAAGAGGAGGATGAAGAGGAGCGGGAGAAGGGGCCTGACTCCGAGGCGATTGACGGAGAGTCGAGGGCTCCCCTCCCCCGGCGCAGGTTCCGCACTCTCCGCCTCTCTTCGAGCGATGACGACGAGGATGACGACGAGCGGGTTGGAAGGAGCTTGCCCCCGATCCCGAAGAAGGACAGGACCGGGCTGATCTCCCACGGGTCTGCCCCTGCCCTAAAGCGGCCTGCAGACGCGCCTTCCGAGGTCGACCCTTCCAGCCGGCTGTCGGGCTTCAAGTTTGGCCGGAGGTTGCCCGGGCTCACCGGCGACGACCCGTAAGTGCTTGATTCTTGTCCTTATTCCTTGTTCTGCTGCTGAGGCTTGACGTCCACGTTTCTTTGATAGGCTGGAGCCCGCGGCGAAGAAGCTGAAGGGGGCTCCAGAGGTTCCGTCCGCGGTAGCACCTCTGCCAGGGGAGGGTGGTGACCGCGACGCACGGGCCTCTCCTGCCCGGGCGTCCTCGTGAGGCCTGGCTGAGCTGGCTGGGGCGAGCTCAGCCCCCATGGCCCAAGTGACTCCCGAGGTGCCTCTGTCTGCCGCCACCGCCACAATCGTGGGGGCGCAGCAGGCTTCGCCTCGAGATGTTGTGGTTGTGCCGCCGCCTTCTCCTCCTACTCCACCGACTGCTGTTTCTCCGACTCCTCCCGCCGTTCTGGATCGTGTTGCTGCCGAGCCGGACCGGCTCCGACAGGATCTTCTTGGCGCCGACCCTCACTTGGTGGCCGGGCGCTTGGAGCTGGCTTCAAGATGGATTCGCTCTGACGCTTCGGTTCAGGCGGCGCTGGTCCAGGCCTCAACGGCTTGTGACGAGGAGAGGCAGGCCGCCCTTGAGGTGAAGGCTCCTCGTGACGCAGCTCAAGGGGAGGCGGCCGACGTCCGTGGCCGCTGCAAGGTGCTGGAGGACGAGCTGCAGGGCCTGCGGGGCCAGCTCACAAAAGAGGCCCGCCTTCGCCAAGAGCAAGAAGAGGGCGTAAAGGCTCGCGAGGCGGCCGTCGACAATCTCAAGAAGCGCTGCGACCGCCTGGGCGCGCTGGAGAAGGAGCTGGAGGCGATGAAGGTCGAGCTGGACGACAAGGCCCGGGTTCTTGCCGAGGATCGCGTGACCTTCGCAGACATGGAGGAAAAGGCTCTTCCTTCGCTGAAGATGCTCTATGCCAGCGGCCTGGAGAGCCCGCTGGCTGGCTCCGAGGACGGCCCTGCCAAGCTGCTTCCCTTCCTGGTGCGTGCTCTTGAGGATGTCGCCCTTGGCCTTGGCCCTACGGCCGAGGCCGAGGCGCGTGTCCTGTCTTCTGCGGCGCTGACGCGGGTCTTCACCCACATCTACCTTCGCGACCCCAACATCAACCTCGACAGCCTGCTGGAGCCAGTGAGCGGCGAGCGTGCCGCTGCCGCTGTCGAGGCCGTGAAGGGTCGCGTGGAGGCTTTGCTGGGGAAGTTCCAGGCCTTCAACACCAAGCCGAAGCAAGGCGCTGCCGGCCCTGCTGCTCCATGAGGCGAAGCCACTCCGCTCTACTCCACCGCCGACAAGTGACTCCGCTACGGCTCCTATCCTGCTTTTAATTCCTACACATGTATCATGCATCGGGAAAGCGTTTAAACTTGCGTTTGTCGTTGAGATAACAGTATGGACTGTAAGTTTTGCTTTTAAATCCCTTGAATTTAAGCTTTTCCTTCCAACTTGCTTGTGTTCTGCGCCGGCAGAGCCTGGCCCCGCGCGTACCTCACCCAGCATTAGCCCCGACCGGAAACCAGGACGGGACCAAAGGAGTGAGGGGCTACGTGACAAGTTAGGCTCCTGAGTCGCGATGCTCATGAGTCCCCCTTGGCGTACGAACAGCAAGTAGGGAGGCGAGATGCGGGTGGATCTATCGTTCTACGTCTGCAGAGCCCGGCCCCACGCGTACCTCACCCAGCGCTAGCCTTTCAGAACTAGGGAGTGAGGGGCAACAGGACCAGTTAGGCTCCTGAGTCGCGATGCTCAGGGTTCCCCCTTGACGCTCAAACGGCCTTCATACCTTGGCTCCGCTCGGGGAGAGACGCGCGACGAACCAGGCCCGGGGGGCCTGGCTAGGTGGCGTGCGTCTGGGCGTGACACTCCCGAGGGGAGGCGTTGCGATGAGGCTAGACATTGAGCTCTGGCCTCCCTGAGGTTAATGCGGTCCGGGGGCCACCCTTAGTTGTTTATCACCAGCACGGAGCATAGCGCTTCCGTATATGTACGGGCATAGCCGCTCCTCGGCAGTGTCGTCAGCCAGCGCGGAGCATGGTGCTTCCACTGGTACGTGGGAGGGGGCTCCCCTCCGGGAGGAGCCCCTAGGGCGTGTACAGCCCCGCCCTAACACGTGGCCGGCACGGTAGGGCTTGGTGAGGTGTATCTGGGCGCCTGTGAGCCAGCGCGGGACTCACGGGGCCCTAACTCTAGGCGGGTTGCGCCTGGCACTGGGCCTTATCTTGTGATGTGTTCCTGCAAATTTGGTTAAATGCCGGCACTCTACGTCCTCGGGTCCCGGCCCTCGAGCTGATCTCAGCCGTCACTGGTATGCCAGGTCGCGATGCCGTGGACAAGGCCAGAGGGTGTGGGCTGGAGAGCCAGTAAGAGCCCTGAGTCGCGATGCTCAGGTACCCCCCTTTAACGTGCAAGTGGTCGACATGGAGAAGAAGAGGTGCCGTGTACAAGCATCAAGTAATCAAGCATGATGGGCGAATGCATAGCCGGAAATAAACGCAAGGGAGATACATGCCACTGGGCCTGGCCCGAGCGACTTGGGGATGGTGCAACCCGAGGGGCGCCCCCAACAGAGCAAGCTAACCAACATGAAATAAAAGGGATACATGCCATAGGGACGGACCCGCGCGGCCTGGGAATAATGCAGCCCTGAGGGGGGCGCTCCCAGCTGGAAATGAAACTTGGAAGATGTCACCTGATGATGTTGAGGACGAAGGAGTGTTGGTGCAGCAGACTCGGTGGGCTGCGGAAGCCGATCCTCACGAGCCCCCAGGCCCAGGGTCCTCGGGAGGCTCCGGAGGCGCTGGTGGTTCCTCGCGGATCACCTCCATCTCCGCCAAGGCTGCGGAACGCCTGGCCTCTTGAGCCTCCATGATACCCCCCATGAGGCACTGGTACGTAGCAGCCGCGCTCGGCATGCCGTAAGGCATGCGAACGTAGCTGTGGGGTGAACCTCCGCAGCGCCCCACTTGCGAGGGCCAGAGGCGCTCCAGATAGGCGACTTGGTTGAGCCCTCCTACGTCGATGCAGACGCGCAGCCCACCATCCTCGCCTGGATGGGGAGCCACAGCTGGTAGACGGCGGCAGCCTCTCATGACACTTGATTCCTGTAGTTCCTGAATGGCCTTGTATACGAACTCCTGACGGTCCGACCCTCCTTGCCTTGCTCCTTGTTGAGGGAAACGTGCTTAGAAACACGCCTCCACGTGGTGCCCAAGCACCTCCCTCGTGACCTTGGCTAGGTCAGTGGCCCTCCAGGGGAGAGCCCCCGAGCCCTGCCTGAGGAGGGCGTCGGGCGCGCTTTTCTATGCGATGGAAGGAGGTTCCCCTTGGGCAGACGCGGGCCCTGAGGGGCCTGCCTCCTGAGGGGCCGGTCCGAACAATGTCTTCTTCTTCTTGGGGGTGGTCTCGGGAAGCCTCCTGCTTCCGTGATCCGGGTCTTCCAGTGACGCGGCCTGAAATGCTCGCTCCAGGGAACACACCGCATCCTTCTCTTCACAGGGCACAGTGATGACTCCGCCATTTCCCGGCATCTTGAGGACGTTGTAGCCGTGGTGAGTCACGGCCATGAACTTGGCCAGCGCTGGGTACCCGAGGATGGCGTTGTACGGCAGGCGGATTTGAGCGATGTTGAAGTCGATGAGCTCAGTGAGGTAGTTGATGCGTGCCCCGAAGGTGATAGGGAGGCGGACCTGCCCAATCGGGACCGTGGAACCCTCGGTGACTCCGGAGAAAGGCTGCGTTGGCTGAAGCTAGTCATAGGGTACCTGGAGATTGTTGAATGTTTCCACGGACAGGACGTTGAGCCCCGCCCCACCATCGATGAGGGTCCTGGTGACCAGTACGTTGCTGATGACTGGGGAGCAAAGCATCGGGAGGACTCCGGCAGTGGCTGCACACTTGAGCTGATCCGCTGAGCTGAACGTGACGGCGCACGCCGGCCACCTGAGAGGGCGCGTGGCTTCGAGCTTGGGGAGGACTGCATTCACTTCATGGGCAAACTGCTTGAAGATGCGCTGAGAGGCTGGGGCTTGAGCTCCGCCCAGGATGCAGGCGATCGCGCGCGGCTGCTGGAAGCCCCCATCCCCTTCATCCTGATGACGGTCTTCGTTGGTGGCAGCGGAGGGAGGCCTGCGTTGCCTTGCGGGCGGTCCTCGCGAGGCTGATCCCTCCAGTCCCCCCTCGCGAGGCTGGTCTCGCTAATGATCCTCGCGAGGTTGATCGCGCCACCATTGGCGCGGGCCGCGGTCATCCCAACATCCTGCGTTTCTTCCTCCTCCTCAGCCGTAGCCCCGGTCAGCGCGGTCGGGGCGGCGACCGATCCTTCCTTCTCGCACGGCTCGGAGCTCTTGGCATTCGTTGGTGTTGTGGGTGTGGAGGTCGTGGTACACGCAGTACCGGCTGCCCCTGCAGGATTCGGGCAGATCCTTGCCCCGCTTGGTGTCTGGTTCTGCCGCGAGCACGGCACCCCCCTTGCGCTTCACGTCCTTGGCCTTGGGCTTTTTCTCTTCAGGGTCTGCGGCAGGCAGCTCGAGGAGGGAGAGACGCCCTTCCTCAGCCCTGGCGCACTTGGTTGCCAAGTTGAACAGCTCCAAGGAAGTGCACAGGTCCTCATGCATCGCCAGCTCCTCCTTCATCTTGACGTCGCGCACGCCGTCGGAGAAGGCTGAGATGATGGCCTCCTCGGACACCTTGGGAATCTTGAGGCGCACGTTGTTGAAGTGCTGGATGTACTTTTGCAGGGTTTCTCCGGGTTGTTGCTGTCATAGCGAGGAGGCAGGTCTGGCTTGAACTTGTCGGGCCATGCGATGCTGCGCAGCTCGGCAGTGAAGGCACAGTAGCCTGCGGTGGCCACGGGAGGCCTTGGGTGGTGGAGAGCTTGGTCTTGCGGGTCCCCGTGCACTGCAGCTGGGAGCAGCGCGGGGTCTTGACGCGCGGGAGCAGGAGCATGGTCGCGACGCGCCGGAGCAGGGAGCGCCCGGGCAGCTTCTTGCGGGTGAGGGACCTCTTGGCAGCTCCGCTCTTGCTGCGCTGGCACCTGATGGAGCGGGTTCCGCCCAAGGGCCGCACGCCTTGGAGCCACGGCGTCTTCTTGAAGAGGAGGCGGCTGGTACGCTCCCGGAGCTTCGTCCCTTCGCAGAGCGGAGTGCGGTGTAGCGGAATGGACGGCGCAGAGGAGCCCCCCGCGGCGCGGACGAGCTCGGTGATGCGGTCGAGCCATTCTTCGTAGACGTCGTCGAAGGGACGGTAGGGCAGGAGCTCGTTTGCCGTGATGAGCGCAGCTCAAGCCTCCATGGGCGCGCGGAGCACGTGGGACAAAGAACCAGCTGGGGTGAGCGAGGGAGTAGCGGTGCGGCCATCTTGCCGCACGGACAGATGCTGAGACGACGCTTGCTGCTTGTTCCCCGCCGGGCCAGTGGCGGCGTTGACGGCGGGTTACGGGGAATGGTGAGGACGCCCGCCGACGGGAGCCGTCTGGGCGACGCGGGAAGCGAGGGCGGCCCGGCGCTCGGTGCGGGCCCGACAAGCGTCAGACATGGACGCGATGGTCGGAGGAGAATAGAGCGGTGGAAGACGAATTCCGGCGCACCCTACCTGGCGCGCCAAATGTCGGATTTCGGGTTCCGGCAGACCCTTGAGGTTCGAACTCTGGGGTGCGCGCGGAGATCACGCCTTTTACCTCTCCGCCTCGCAAAGATCTGAACTAACAAAAGAACAGCACAGGGGACACAAGGTTTATACTAGTTCGGGCCACCATTGTGGTGTAATACCCTACTCTAGTTTGGGGTGTGGTGGGTTGCCTCTTGGGCTGATGATGATGAACAATACAAGGAAGAACAGCCTCGCGAGGGTCTGTTCTTGGCTGGGGCGATGAACTGCCAGGAGGAGTTCGATCGCCTTTCTCTCTCTCTGTGTGATGCTTAACTACCAGGTTTCTCGATGCCTATCTAGCTAATTTCTCGATGCCTTTCTAGCTGATATCTCGATGCCTTTCCAGCTGATTTCTCGATGCCTCTACCCTGGGGGTGGATAGTCCTATTTATAGGCAAAGGCCCTGGGCCTCTTCCCAAATATTGAGTGGGAAGGGCGCCAACAATTGGTCAGTTTGAAGGGGAACATCTAGTACACTTATCCTGACTAAAGTTGGTCCTCGCCTGCCAAAGGCTCTGGTGATTACGCCGGCTTGGGCTCCACAGTGACTTCCTCCTTGTCGCAGAGCTGGTCTTGGTCTCGTTGCACCGAAATGGGTGCCTTTGCTTGATCCTCTCGCTTGCGCTTGCTCCCTTTGCACGAAAGAGGAAAGGGAGGACACTGCGCGGGCTGGCGCCCGCCTGGCGCCCTTGGTCGTCATGGCTTGCGTCATGGGCACCTCGTGAGGTACCCGCCTTGATCTCTCCGCCTCCTCGTGAGCCAGCCTGATGAGGCCGTGCCTGAGGACGCTTCGCGTCGTCCGCCCCGCGAGGCTTGGGCCCTCGCAAGGATCTTCGGTCTTGTGTTGATGAAGATGGGCCGCGCTAGCCCCCTTTGAGCCTCGCCGCATACCGCAGGCAGGCAAGTCTGGGGACCCCCGTTCCCAGAACGCTGACAGCCGCGATGAGCGCAGCTCGGGCCTCCATGGGCGCACGGAGCACGCGGGACGAAGAACCAGCTGGAGTGAGCGAGGGAGTAGCGGTACGGCTGTCTTGCCGCACGGATGGATGCTGGGATGATGCTTGCTGCTTGTTCCCCGTCGGGCCGGTGGCGGCGTTGACGGCAGGCGACGGGGAACGGCGAGGACGCCCGCCGATGGGAGCCGTCTGGGCGACACGGGAAGCGAGGGCGGCTCGGCGCGGGCCCGGCGAGCGTCAGACATGGACGCGATGGTCGGAGAAGAACGGGGCGGTGGAAGACGAATTCCGGCGCACCCCTACCTGGCGCGCCAAATGTCGGATTTTGGGTTCTGGCAGACCCTTGAGGTTCGAACTCTGGGGTGCACGCAGAGATTACGCCCTCTACCTACCTGCGCTCCTCCGCCTCGCAAGGATCTAAGCTACCCAAAGAACAGCACAAGAGACGCAGGGTTTATACTGGTTCGGGCCACCGATGTGGTGTAATACCCTACTCCAGTGTGGTGTGGTGGATTGCCTCTTGGGCTGATGATGATGAACAATACAAGGAAGAACAACCTCCCGAGGGTCTGTCCTTGGCTAGGACGATGAACTGCTAGGAGGAGTTCATTCTCCCTTCTCTCTCTCTCTATGCGTAATGCTTACTACTAGGTTTCTCGATGGCCTTCGTCTCTTCTCTCCCCATTCCAATTGCCTCTACCCTGGGGGTGGCTAGTCCTATATATAGGCAAAGGCCCTGGGCCTCTTCCCAAATATTGAGCGGGAAGGGCGCCAACAACTGGCCATTCTGAAGGGGAACATCTGATACACTTATCCTGACTAAAGTTGGTCCTCGCCTGCCAAAGGCTCTGGTGGTGACGCTATCTTGGGCTCCACAATGACTTCCTCCCCACCGTTGGACTGTTCTTGCTCTTGTTGCACCGAAACGGGTGCCTTTGCTTGATGCTCTCGCCTGCGCTTGCCCCCTTTGCACCAAAGAGGAAAGGAGGACACTGCGCGGGCCGGCGCCCGCCTAGCGCCCTCGGTCGTCATGGCTTGCGTCATGGGCACCTCGTGAGGTACCCCACCTTGATCTCTCCGCCTCCTCGTGAGCCAAGCTGATGAGGCCGCGCCTGAGGAAGCTCCGCGTCGTCCGCCCTGCGAGGCTTGGCCCCTCGCGAGGGTCTTGGGTCTTGTGTTGATGAAGATGGGCCGTGCTGGCCCCCTTTTGATCCACGCCGCAGGCTGCAGGCAGGCAAGTCTGGGGACCCCCGTTCCCAGAACGCCGACAAAAGGTAAGTAATACCTTGTCTAGATATACATATTGAAAAACGGATGTGGTTGCAAAATGATAGGATCATCATGGATGTGCCAGGGGCCACGACCGAGGTGGCGACCCTGAAGCAAGCGTTGTCCGAGGCCGAAAACAAAGCGGCCAAGGAGCGCACTGAGCGGGAAAAACAAGAGGCACGGGTTGGTGAGGTGCAGCAAGAGCTCCAGGCTCTCGTGAAGAAGCAGGAGACTTTGGAGCTTGACTCGAAGACGCAAGAGTCCGAGCTTGCCGCGGCCCTCGAGAGCACCAAGCATGCCAAGGCTGAAGCCCAAAAGGCCCTCCAGGAAATTGAGGCGATGAAGAAGATAGCGGCGGGTAAGGCATTCATTATGCAAAGCAAGCATGTGAAAGAAATTACTTGTTACTTACCCGAGTCCGGAGCTCTCCAGGAGCATTCACAGATTTGCCCCGCAGCGTGTCGGATGCCGCAAAGTACTACCAGGCCGAGGAGGGAAGCTCGACGGAGAAGTTGTTCTGGTCTCAGTATACTGGGACCGAACACCCAATGCCCGTGAGCGACCAGCTAAAGCAACTGGTCGAGCTACACAAGGCGTCCGAACAGGCCATGAGGGGCCTTATAGTACGGATGTGGCCTGGCGACTCCCTTCCCAACAGCTACTTTGGCCTGGGGAGGAGGCTTGTGGATGCCTGCCCACGGCTGGAAGTCATAAAGAGGTCCGTCTGCATCGAAGGTGCACGTCGGGCTTTCGCTCGTGTGAAGGTGCACTGGGCCAAGATGGACACAGAGAAGCTGGTGAAGGAGGGGCCGCCGCAGGGCAAGGAGCATCGCCACCCTGAGATGTATTACGAGGGCGTCCTGAAGGGTGCCCGCCTTGTGGCGGATGAGTGTTCCAAAGATGTAATTTTTGAGTGAACTTGCTCGTGTGATCCTGTATTATGAAAACTTGTTCATATGCGCTATGCAACACTTGTTTGAATTTAACATATTACCTTCTATGCGACTGTTTATCAAATTTGAGAGATGGCCAGTCGTCGGCTTCTGCCCCCATGCCACGAGGGCTGGGGTGTTTAGGATAAATCTGAGCATTCTTTTTCCCATTCTTGGGTCCTTCGAGGGAGGTGCTCAGTGCAACGAACAAGGCAATCAGACTATAATGCTTTGTCACTCTCACTTAGCCATAGAAGTCTACAATTTTAAATTTTGGCGAAGCACCTAGTATTCGGAAGGCTGAATTTGGGGCGCTATACATGCCTAAGCCGGACAAAGCCGACTCCTCGCCCTAAGCGGCATAAGTCTTTGGGGACTCGAGACCTCTCGAACAGCGACCAGCTCTCGCCTTATCATGACAGTCATTTTTAGCTTTCTCTACTGAGGTGCTTGCCCAGATGAACCGGGGCACAATCGCAGTAGTTCTCCTAGTGCTACCTTAGCCGATATAGCGGAACGTAAGGTACCAAAACATGGGAGCCGGGCAAACCCAACTATTGACCCAAGACATGATTCGGAGCTGATGCATATAATGCTATAAGTACGGGGTGCCGCACTGTCGAAAGTGTTCGGACTTCTCACGCCATATTATGGGGTACTTAAGCCCCTGGCGCATTGGCCATACCAGAGTGTACGGGTGCTGAATGTCATGAATGAACGTATATATATATATATATATATATATATATATATATATATATATATATATATATATATATATATATATATATATATATAAGGAAAGAATAGAGAATGCAGTAATAGACTAGTGCTATGCATTGTTTATTCAAAAGGGTGCGTTGAAGCATAATGATACAAGTATTGCGATCAGCAAGAAATAGGACTATTTGACATGTCCAGTCCAAGGGTAAGCTGCGGAATGGTATTTAAAGTAGGTATTTCGCTCATTATCAGAGACCACCTGGCAGTTCCATGGTGCGACGTAGCTTTCTGCCTCCTTGGTTGTTGTGTCGTGTGTCTGGCAATCGTACTACCGGACGGGGCTTCTAGAGAGTAAAGTCCTGAAAGAGAGAAAAAATAACAAAGTGGGAAGCCCCTAGTCCGGTTGAGCCGCATTTTGTGGCGTGCCGTAGTCGTGCCCCCCCACCTATGCCCATGGTATTTTCAATGCGTAATTATGTATGCGTGGCACGGATTTAGCCGTTTGGCTGGGACTGGGGTGGGGGCCACATTGCTATGCGAGCTTGGAATGTGCGAGGCGGTCTTGTTGCAGATTACTCCGGGCGCGCTTGACGGTGTCCGGGTGTTTGATCGCCGAACTGGTTGATTGCCTTAAGAGGCTGCTTTGCGCTTCTGCTGCGAGGGCCGCAGTGTGCTCCTCCATGCAGAGAGAGCGCTCTGTGTTTTCATTGACTGTGATGACCCCTCGAGGTCCTGGCATCTTGAGCTTGAGGTATGCATAATGCGGTACCGCATTGAACCTTGCAAATGCGGTTTGCCCGAGCAGTGCGTGATAGCCACTACGGAACGGGACTATATCGAAGATTAACTCCTCGCTTCGGAAGTTATCCGGGGATCCGAAGACCACTTCTACTGTGACTGAGCCTGTGCAATGGGCCTCTACACCTGGTATGATGCCTTTGAAGGCCGTTTTTGTGGGTTTGATCCTTGAGGGGTCTATACCCATTTTGCGCACTCTGTCCTAATAAAGCATGTTCAGGCTGCTGCCGTCGTCCATAAGGACTCGAGTGAGGTGAAATCCATCTATGATTGGGTCTAGGACCAGTGCGGCGAATCCGCCAGGACAGATACTAGTGGGGTGGTCCCTACGATCGAAGGTGATCGGACAGGAGGACCATGGGTTGAACTTTGGGGCGACTAGCTCCAATGCATATATGTCCCTTAGCGCACGCTTCCGCTCCCTCTTGGGGATGTGTGTTGCGTATATCATGTTCACCATCTGCACTTGTGGGGGGGGAACCTCTTTTGTCCTCCGGTGTTCGGCGGCCGGGGCTCCTCCTCGTCATCGCTATGGAGCCCCTTATCCTTGTTTTTGGCATTTAACTTGCCGGCCTGCTTGAACACCCAACATTCTTGTTGGTGTGATTGGCTGGCTTGTCGGGGGTGCCATGTATTTGACACGAGCGATCGAGTATTCGGTCCAAACTGGACGGGCCCGAAGTGCTTATTTTGAATGGATTTTTTCGCTGACCGGGTTTAGAAAGTCTGAATCCGGCATTGACTGACGTATCCTCGGTATTGTCATTGTTGATACGGCGCTTGTGTTTGTTGCGACGCGACCTGCCATTGCTGTCCTTGGTATCCGAAGTACCAGGGTTCTTTGATATGTTATTGCTGCGAGCCAGCCAGATGTCCTCTCCCGCGCAAAAGCGGGTCATGAGTGTCGTGAGGGCTGCCATAGATTTCGGCTTTTCCTGGCCCAGGTGCCAGGCGAGCCACTCGTCGCGGATGTTATGCTTAAAAGCTTCTAGGGCCTCTGCATCTGGACAGTCGACGATTTGATTTTTCTTGGTTAGGAACCGTGTCCAGAATTGTCTGGCCGATTACTCTGGCTGCTGAATTATGTGGCTTAAGTCATCAGCGTCTGGTGGTCGCACATAAGTGCCTTGGAAGTTGTCGAGGAATGCGGCTTCCAGATCTTCCCAACAGCCAATGGATTCTGCTGGCAAGCTGTTCAGCCAATGCCGAGCTGGTCCTTTGAGTTTGAGTGGAAGGTATTTGATGACGTGTAGATCGTCACCGCGGGCCATGTGGATATGCAGGAGGTAGTCCTCGATCCATACCGCAGGATCTGTTGTACCATCGTATGATTTGATATTTACGGGTTTGAAACCCTCTAGGATTTGGCGATCCATTACTTCGTCCGTGAAGCATAGGGGGTGTGCGTCGCCTCTGTACTGGGCTATATCACGACGCAGCTCATATGAGTCTTGTCTGCTGTGTTCGGCCCGATCGGATTTACTTTTACTGTATCCGGCGTGTCGGTTATCGTCTCGCGTAGTGGCGCGCCCTCGTGATCCGTAGATTGATCTTGCGTGTTTTGCTTTGTCCTCCAATACGTCTCCAAGGTCTAGCGTATTTCCTCGTGCCTTTTTATTTGAGTGGCGCCAGGGTGCGGGCTGGGCCTTTGGCAGGAATGCCGCTCTGTCGCGGCCACGAGGTGGCCGATCAGCCGCGTCATACGCTGGAGATGTAGGTTTTAATGCTTCCTCATCCAGTCGGGGTAGCAACCTGCGCTTTGGGTAACTCTTGGAGGGCCGTTCGAGTTCATATTCCTCGGCCGCAAGGACTTCAGTCCATCTGTCAGCTAGCAAATCTTGATCAGCTCGAAGTTGCTGTTGCTTTTTCTTAAGGCTATTTGCCGTGGCTATAAGCCGGCGCTTGAAGCGCTCTTGTTCAATGGGATCCTCAGGCACGACAAATTCGTCATCGTCGAGGCTTGCCTCGTCTTCGGAGGGAGGCATGTAATTATCATCCTCCGCCTCTCCATCTGCCGCTCTCTCTGGAGGCTGGCTTCTCCATCCTCGTGCTCTGAATCTTGCTGGAGGGGATTGTCGTTATCTTCGGCACTGTCTGGAGTGTTATCATCTCTTGTGCCGGTATCACCACTTTTGCTTTGGCGAGACTTAGAGCGGCACCGCTGACGTCGGCGCTTGGGTTGCTTCTTGGAGGGGTCATCCCCCGCTGTCCCATTGCCATTGCCTTCTTTGGATGTGTCCACCATACATATATCATATGATGAGGTGGTTGTCCAGTGCCCTGTGGGTAGTTGTTCCTGTTCGTCTCCTGCATCATCGTCCATACCGTCGATGTCTTCGGAGTCAAAGTCGAGCATGTCGGTCAAATCATCGACAGTGGCTACTAACTGGGTGGTGGGTGGGCGGCGAATTTCTTTGTCTTCTGCATCCCAATCCTGCCGGACATAGTTCGGCCAGGTTTTTCCTAACAAGGAGAGGGACCTTAATGAGTTCAGTATGTCACCAAAGGGCGAGTGCTGAAAGATATCCACGGAGGTGAACTCCGTGACCGGCGCCCAGTTGGATTCGATAGGCATGGGCGCACGCGGTTCGGAGTCCATGGCCGGAGAAGAATCTGGCAATTTGGCGTCACGACTCTCGTGAAGGGTAAGGTCGATACTCGGCTCGATCGCCGCTGAGAGTGCGGCCGCCGTGGCGGGGTCTATCCACCTGTCCATGGATGGCGCAATTGGCTCCGGATTGAAGGTCGGAGCGATTGCCGGTGCGGTCTCCTAAACACTGTCTGATGGTAGAGCTAAATCATGCTCATCGTGACCGTGCGGCGCACTCAGCAGGGGCTCGAATCCGTCGAAGATCTAGTCTCCGCGGATGTCGGTCGTGTAGTTTAAGCTTCCAAACCTGACCTGGTGGCCAGGGGCGTAACTCTCGATCTGCTCCAGATGGCCAAGCGAGTTGGCCCGCAGTGCGAAGCCGCCGAATACAAAGATCTGTCCGGGGAGAAAAGTCTCACCCTAGACTGCATCGCTATCGATGATCGAAGGAGCCATCAAGCCTAATGATGACGACACAGAGGAACTCTCAATGAAAGCACCAATGTCGGTGTCAAAACCGTCGGATCTCTGGTAGGGGGTCCCGAACTGTGCGTCTAGGCGGATGGTAACAGGAGACAGGGGACACGATGTTTTTACCCAGGTTCGGGCCCTCTCGATGGAGGTAAAACCCTACTCCTGTTTGATTGATCTTGATGATATGGGTATTACAAGAGTTGATCTACCACGAGATCGAAGAGGCTAAACCCTATAAGCTAGCCTATGGTATGATTGTTGTTCTTCTTTGTCCTACAGACTAAACCCTTCGGTTTATGTAGACACTGGAGGGGGCTAGGGTTACACAGAGTCGGGTTCAAGGAAGGGGATCTACATAACCGTATTGCCAAGCTTGCCTTCCACGCCAAGGAGAGTCCCATCCGGACACGGGACGAAGTCTTCAATCTGGTATCTTCATAGTCCAACAGTCCGGCCAAAGGATATAGACCAGCTATCCGGATACCCCCAAATCCAGGACTCCCTCAGTCCCGGAATATAGCCAGAATGGAGAGGATATAGTCCGGCTATCCGTTGTTGTTGCAACTGAGCCAACTGTATGTCCTTGAGGGATGATCTTATAAAGCTACCGCCGAACTAAGCAAAATAAGATGTATAAAAGATAAACATCACATGCAATCAATATAAGTGATATCATATGGCCATCATCATCTTGTGCCTTTGATCTCCATCTCCAAAGCACCGTCATGATCACCATTGTCACCGGTGCAACACCTTGATCTCCATCGTAGCACCATTGTCATCTCGCCAATTATTGCTTCTACGACTATCGCTACCGCTTAGTGATAAAGTAAAGCAATTACAGGGTGATTGCATTGCATACAATAAAGCGACAACCATATGGCTCCTGCTAGTTGCCGATAACTCGGTTACAAAACATTATCATCTCATACAACAATTTATATCTCATCACGTATTGACCATATCACATCACAACATGCCCTACAAAAACAAGTTAGACGTCCTATACTTTGTTGTTGCAATTTTTACGTGGCTGCTACGGGCTGAGCAAGAACCGTTCTTACCCATGCATCAAAACCACAACGATATTTCATCAAGTTAGTGTTGTTTTAACCTTCAACAAGGACCGGGCGTAGTCACACTTTGTTCAACTAAAGTTGGAGAAACTGACACCCGCCAGCCACCTGCGTGCAAAGCACGTCGGTAGAACCAGTCTCGCGTAAGCGTACGCGTTATGTCGGTCCGGGCCGCTTCATCCAACAATATCGCTGAACCAAATTATGACATGCTGGTAAGCAGTATGACTTGTATCACCCACAACTCACTTGTGTTCTACTCGTGCATATAACATCTACGCATAAACCTGGCTCTGATACCACTGTTGGGGAACATAGTAATTTTAAAAAAATTCCTACGCACACGCAAGATCATGGTGATGCATAGCAATGAACGGGAGAGTGCTGTCTATGTACCCTCGTAGACCGTAAGCGGAAGCATTATGACAACACGGTTGATGTAGTCGTACGTCTTCACGATCCGACCGATCCAAGTACCGAACGCACGACACCTCCGAGTTCAGCACACGTTCAGCTCGATGACACCCCATGAACTCCGATCTAGCAGATCTTTGCGGGAGAGTTCCGTCAGCACGACGACGTGATGACAGTGTTGATGATGCTACCGACACAGGGCTTTGCCTAAGCACTGCTAAGATATTACCAAGGTGCAATATGGTGGAGGGGGGCACCGCACATGGCTAAGAGATCAATGATCAATTATTGTTCTTTCCAAGGGGTGCCCCCCTCCCCATATATAAAGGAGTGGAGGAGGGGGAGGACCAGCCCTCTCTATGGCGTGTCCTAGGGGAGTCCTACTCCCACCAGGAGTAGGATTCCCCCTTTCCTAGTAGAACTAGGAGCCCTTCCAAGTAGTAGGAGTAGGAGAGAAGGAAAGGGAAAAGAGAAGAGAAGGAAGGAGGGGGCGCCGCCCCTCCCACTAGTCCAATTCAGACTAAGCCTTGGGGGTGCGCGCAGCTTCCCCTCTCTCTTTCCCCTCAAGGCCAATAAGGCCCATATACTCCCCGGCGAATTCCTGTAACTCTCCGGTACTCCGAAAAATAACCAAATCACTCGGAACCTTTCCGATGTCCGAATATAGTCGTCCATGTTGGATTTTTGGTTCCGGCAGACCCTTGAGGTTTGAACTCTGGGGTGCGCGCGGAGATTACGCCTTCTATCTACCTGCACCCCTCCGCCTCGCAAAGATCTAAGCTATGGAAAGAATAGCACAAGAGACACAAGGTTTATACTGTTCGGGCCACCGATGTGGTGTAATACCCTACTCCAGTGTGGTGTGGTGGATTGCCTCTTGGGCTGATGATGATGAACAATACAAGGAAGAACAGCCTCGCGAGGGTCTGCTCTTGGCTGGGGCGATGAACTGCTAGGAGGAGTTCAGTCACCTTTCTCTCTCTCTCTGATTCCCAACTACCAGGTTTCTAGATAGCCTCCGTATATCCTCTCTCTTCCCCCCCGGGGGTGGCTAGTCCTATTTATAGGCAAAGGCCCTGGGCCTCTTCCCAAATATTGAGCGGGAAGGGCGCCAACAATTGCCCATTTTGAAGGGGAACATCTGGTACACTTATCCTGACTAAAGTTGGTCCTCGCCTGCCAAAGGCTCTGGTGGTGATGCTGGCTTGGGCTCCACAATGACTTCCTTCCGGCCGTTGGACTGGTCTTGGTCTCGTTGCACCAAAACAGGTGCCTTTGCTTGATGCTCTCGCCTGCGCTTGCTCCCTTTGCACCAAAGAGGAAAGGAGGACACTGCGCGGACTGGCGCCCGCATGGCGCCCTTGGTCGTCATGGCTTGCGTCATGGGCACCTCGTGAGGTACCCCGCCTTGATCTCTCCGCCTCCTCGCGAGCCAGCCTAACGAGGTCGTGCCTGAGGAGGATCTGTGTCGTCCGCCCCGCGAGGGTCTTGGGTCTGTGTTGATGAAGATGGGCCGTGCTGGGCCCTCCTTTGAGCCACGCCACAGGCCGCAGGCAGGCAAGTCTGGGGACCCCCGTTCCCAGAACGCCGACAATCCAATATATCGATATTTATGTCTCGGACATTTCGAGACTCCTCGTCATGTCCCCGATCTAATCCGGGACCCCGAACTATCTTCGATACATCAAAATACATAAACTCATAATACAAATTGTCACCGAACGTTAAGTGTGCGGACCCTACGGGTTCGAGAACTATGTAGACATGACCGAGACACGTCTCCGGTCCATAACCAATAGCGGAACCTGGATGCTCATATTGGCTCCTACATATTCTACGAAGATCTTTATCGATCAAATCGCATAACAACATACGTTGTTCCTTTTGTCATCGGTATGTTACTTTCCCGAGATTCGATCGTCGGTATCTCAATACCTAGTTCAATCTCGTTACTGGCAAGTCTCTTTACTCGTTCCGTAATGCATCATCCTGCAACTAACTCATTAGTCACATTGCTTGCATGGCTTATAGTGGTGTGCATTACCGAGAGGGCCCAGAGATACCTCTCCGACAATCGGAGTGACAAATCCTAATCTCGATCTATGCCAACTCAGCAAGTACCTTCGGAGACACCTGTAGAGCACCTTTATAATCACCCAGTTACGTTGTGATGTTTGGTAGCACACAAAGTGTTCCTCCGGTATTCGGGAGTTGCATAATCTCATAGTCATAGGAACATGTATAAGTCATGGAGAAAGCAATAGCAACATACTAAACGATCAAGTGCTAAGCTAACGGAATGGGTCAAGTCAATCACATCATTCTCCTAATGATGTGATCCCATTTATCAAATGACAACACATGTCTATGGTTAGGAAACTTAACCATCTTTGATCAACGAGCTAGTCAAGTAGAGGCATACTAGTGACACTATGTTTGTCTATGTATTCACACATGTATTATGTTTCCGGTTAATACAATTCAAGCAAAAATAATAAACATTTATCATGAAATAAGGAAATAAATAATAACTTTATTATTGCCTCTAGGGCATATTTCCTTCATGTCGTTATGATGGACGATATACATGAGCAAGGCGCCGAGTCACGAGTATGGCCGTTGGTGTTGAGCCACGTGAATACATGCTCGGTGTTCGCGGAGGCCTCCAGCAAACGTCTAAACAGTAATGTCACGCACCGCCAAGGCGTGCAGGTGACGGCATCGCCATTTGTGTTGCGCCATGAGCAAGAATTTGATTGAGAGGGCGAAGTGCATGCATTAGCATGGTTTAACAGCGTGAGCATGAGTATCTGGCTGTCTGCACGCGTACATGCTACTTGCCTCAATGGACGGTGTGCGCTAATGTGTGCATCACATATAATATAAAAAAATCCGTTTGTGCATTTAACGCAAAGTATTTCATTTTCATTTGGCTGACGGTTGTGCGTTGCAGTGACGAGTCCGTGGTTTGATTCCTCACATACGCATAATTTTGGTTTTTATTTCTTTCTCCACTGACAGGTAGGCCCACATTGATAGATAGATAAAGAACACGAGCTGATGAGGTGCATGCGGACTGTTTGACTGGTCAACCAGACAAATACGAAGCTATACGCTGAGCCAGTTGACCGTATAATCACCATATCTCGTATACAATGATCAAAATGAGCTATCAAGACAAGTTTGATGACCGCCAATGCATTTTGCTCGGTAATAAATGACCAGGATTGAATGGGGATCCAAATTTCCTTCGTCTTCTGTCCTTGAGCTCTTGACAAACCAATGCACTTTATGGTTGTCCGGCCACTCCACCCCAGAGCTGTCACCAAGCATCGTTCATGCCACCGCACCACACACTAACCGGTAAGGAAGCGATGGCATCCCGCCGCGCCGAGTTCCTCGCCGCCCACGACCACACACAGAATGGTAGGAAAGCGATGGCATCCCGCCGTGCCGAGTTCATCGCCGCTCGCGACCTCACACCTATGTGGGCGGAATTTGAAGCTGCCAAGGTCGAATGGGCGGTAGAGCAAGAGGCGGCCAAAGCCGCACAGAGGGAGTGGAAAAGTCAGAAAGCACTCAAGAAAAGAGAGGCCCGCCGCCGCAAGAAAGAAGAGGACGCACACGCTGCTGCGGAGAGGTCGGCGGAGATCCAAGCATGGTGGGGTGTCGCCGACAAAGCCGGGAAGGAGAACAACGACGTGTGGCAGCATGTGAGAACTAGTAGTACTAGTAGTTAGTGTGTGTGTCTTTGTCGCCCGTATGTTTGTTTAATTAACTACGAGCATGTACTAGTACTACTAGTTACTACTGTAGTTTTTAGAGCAAATTACCAGTACATTAGCCTATACTCAATGGAAAAATTCCTATCCTATGCATCAAATGGCATCTCTTTCTCTATAGAAATTGAGATGCATGTCATCTCACTTCCTATGATTTTCATATTCCTATAAAATTCCTATCCTATGAACCAAAGGAGGTCTCTGCTGGATTATCTATTGTAGCTTGCAGTACTACTGGTACAGTAGTTTTCTTCAAGAAGCGGAATTCAATGAAATCATGATGGTTCCTTCGTCCCTAGCAACTTCACAGTGGGAAAGATTGGGCCTGTGATTTGACGGCTCATTAGTAATTATTGTGGCGCGACGACCGGGGTGACTCTCCCTTGGAGTTCTGCGGGCATGGCAAGTGGACCAGGATGGTCAACGTCCCAAATGTCGATGAATCGAAGTGTTCTTTCCGATATCGAGGAGCAAGGAAACCGCGTGGCATAGTATCACTGCTGACTAATATTTATTTTTTATTTCCGATGAATGCTAGCATTTCAACTCTTACGACGAAGGAGTGCCAAACACGGCACATGCTGGATGTCCCACACGTCAACAGAAGGAGTGGGACATGAACAGCGTGGTAGAGCGTCTCCACTTCTGGGTCGGAGACCACACGTAGTAGTACTAGTGGTGTCGGCGTTCTGGGAACGGGGGTCCCCAGACTTGCCTGCCTGCGGCCTGCGGCGTGGCTCAAAGGGGGCCCAGCGCAGCCCATCTTCATCAACACAAGACCCAAGACCCTCGCGAGGGGCCAAGCCTCGCGGGGCAGACGACACGGAGCTTCCTCAGGCACGTCCTCATCAGGCTGGCTCACGAGGAGGCGGAGAGATCAAGGCGGGTACCTCACGAGGTGCCCATGACGCAAGCCATGACGACCAAGGGCGCCAGGCGGGCGCCAGCCTACGCAGTGTCCCCCCTTTCCTCTTTGGTGCAAAGGGAGCAAGCGCAGGCGAGAGGATCAAACAAAGGCACCCATTTCGGTGCAACGAGACCAAGACCAGCTCCGCGACAAGGAGGAAGTCACTGTGGAGCCCAAGCCGACGTCATCACCAGAGCCTTTGGCAGGCGAGGACCAACTTTAGTCAGGATAAGTGTACTAGATGTTCCCCTTCAAAATGGCCAACTGTTGGCGCCCTTCCCGCTCAATATTTGGGAAGAGGCCCAGGGCCTTTGCCTATAAATAGGACTAGCCACCCCCAGGGTAGAGGCATCTAGAAATCAGCTAGAAAGGCATCGAGAAACCTGGTAATTAAGCATCACACAGAGGGAGAGAAAGGCGATCGAACTCCTCCTAGCAGTTCATCGCCCCAGCCAAGAACAGACCCTCGTTAGGCTGTTCTTCCTTGTATTGTTCATCATAATCAGCCCAAGAGGCAATCCACCACACCACAAACTAGAGTAGGGTATTACACCACAATGGTGGCCCGAACTAGTATAAACCTTGTGTCCCTTGTGCTGTTCTTTTGTTAGTTTTGATCTTTGCGAGGCGGAGAGGTAGAAGGCGTGATCTCCGCGCGCACCCTAGAGTTCGAACCTCAAGGGTCTGCCGGAACCCGAAATATAATATTTGGCGCGCCAGGTAGGGGTGCGCCGGAATTCGTCTTCCACCACTCCGTTCTTCTCCGACCGTCGCGTCCATGTCCGACGCTCGTTGGGCCCGCGCCGAGCGCCGGGCCGCCCTCGCCTCTCGCGTCGCCCAAACGGCTCCCGTCGGCGGGCGTCCTTGCCGTTCCCCGTCACCCACCGTCAACGCCGCCACCGGCCCGACGGGGAACGAGCAGCAAGTGTCTTCTCAGCACCCGTCCGTGCAGCAAGATGGCCGCACCGCTACACCAACACCCCCGATCGTCGTGGACCTCCTGGGCGGCTCGCAGGCGCCGCCTACAAGTCACCACAGCAAGCCGTTCGTCCGCCGGGTCAGCGTCGTTTCCACGCAGCAGGGGGCTCTCCCGGACCAGGCGGCGCACAAGACCGGCCTGACCTTCAGCTCGAAGGACCACCCCTCCAACTCGGCTTACTCGGGCGCGCTCCCCATGCTGTGCACCCCCACCATCTGCCAGGTGGCCGTCACCAGAACTCTCATCGACGGCGGTGCGGGCCTTAGCATGCTTTCGGTTGAGGCCTTCGATCTCCTCCGCATACCCCTGGAACGACTGCAACCCAGCCGGCCCTTCTCAGGCGTTGGGGGTGGAACATCCAGCTCCTTGGGACAGATCCGGCTCCCAGTAACCTTCGGCACCTACGACAACTTCCGCACGGAGAAGGACGACTTCGACATCGCCCCCATCGGCCTCCCCTACAACGCCATCCTCGGCTACCCAGCGCTGGCCCAGTTCATGGCCGCACCACACCCGGCGTACAACCTCATGAAGATGCCCGGGAGCAGCGGTGTCCTCGCCATGCACGGGTACACCGGGGACGCGCTACGAGTGCTCAAGCTTGCCTTCAAGACGGCGGCGTCGGCACAACCCGCTGACTCAGGGACCCCCGAGCCCAAGGGGGCTGCACCCGCCAAGAAGAAGCAGTTGTTCACCCAAGACAAGGCAGAAACCAAGCAGATACCCGTTGATGAGGACGGGTCCACCAGTGCCACTTTCACCATAGGCGCCAACCTCGAGCCCGAGCAAGAGGAAGCCCTGGTCAGGTTCCTACGCGCAACAAGAAGGTATTCGCTTGGGAGCCTGATCAGTTGGCAGGGATCCCCAGGAGCGTAATCGAGCATCACCTCAACGTGTGCCCGAACGTGCGCCCCATGAAGCAGAAGGCAAGGCGGCAGTCCATAGAAAAGCAGGCCTTCATCGTCCAAGAAACCCACAAGTTAGAAGCCGATGGGGTCATTCGCGAGGTCTGATACCCGGATTGGTTGGCCAACCCTGTCATTGTGCCCAAGAAGGGAGGGAAGGAACGCATGTGTGTCGACTTCACCAACCTCAACAAGGCATGCCCGCAAGATCCGTTCCCGCTCCCCCGCATTGACCAGATCGTCGATTCCACCGCAGAGTGCGACCTGCTATGCTTCCTGGATGCCTTCTCTGGGTATCACTAGATCAAGATGGCGGTAGAAGACGTCGAAAAGACAGCCTTCCTAACCCCGTGCGGGGTGTACTACTACACGTGCATGCCATTTGGGCTGCGTAACGCAGGGGCGACCTTTCAGCGGCTGATGCACATCACCTTGGGTGCGCAGCTGGGGAAGAATGTCGAAGCTTACATAGAGGACATTGTGGTGAAATCTCAGGAGGCCAAGACCCTGATACAAGACCTGGAGGAAACCTTCGCGAGCCTCGACGCAGTAAACCTGCGGCTCAACCCCGAGAAGTGTGTGTTTGGGGTCCCCTCAGGCAAGCTCTTGGGTTTCCTCGTATCTCATCGAGGCATCGAGGCTAACCCGGAGAAGGTCAAGGCGCTCGAGGACATGAGCCCGCCGAAGACCCTCAGAGAAATGCAGAAGCTCACTGGGCGCGTGCCCGCACCAGGGCGCTTCATCTCCAGACTGGGGGAGCGAGCGCTGCCTTTCTTCCAGCTAATGAAGAAAAAGGGGCCCTTTGAATGGACTAAAGAGGCAGACAAGGCGTTTCAAGATCTCAAGAGATACCTGACTAGTCCCCCGGTCATGGTGGCTTCGCGTCCACAGGAGCCCCTGGTGCTCTACCTCGCCGCCACTCCCTACTCCGCCAGCGCAGCCCTGGTGGCGGTTAGGGAGGAACGCTGAATCAGAACCACAGCAGCCGCCCGAGGCAAGGCAAGACAGGAACAGGGAAGGCCCACAGAAACCGCTACCGCTGCTGAGGAGGATCGGCCGCCGAAGAGTGCGCCGGAGGCGGGAGAGGCCCCTCACCCGGATGATCAGCCTACAGAGGCCCCATCACCTCGCGAGGCACAATTGCCTCCGGAGGGCACCGCAAGCACTGACGCACCCATCCTCATTGAGCATCCAGTATACTTCGTCAGCACGGTGTTGCGGGACGCGAGGGCCCGGTACTCCATGCCTCAGAAGCTCCTCCTTGCGCTACTGGTGGCCTCGCACAAGCTGCGGCACTATTTCCAGGGTCACCCCATCAAGGTCGTCTCGTCATACCCCTTGGAGAGAGTGCTCAGGAGCCCGAACTCAGCCGGAAGGGTCGCTGAGTGGAATATAGAACTACAAGCATTTCAGCTAGAATTCAGCACGACCAGGGTCATTAAAGGAGCAGCATTAGCGGATTTCGTGGCAGAATGGACAGAGGCACCAGGCCTCAAGGCCGACGAGGATCGGTCCCTCTCCCCGGGGAGCGAGGCGCCAGATGGTTGGGTCATGTACTTCGATGGGGCGTTCTCTAGGCACGGCGCGGGGGCTGGGGCGGTGCTAATGTCGCCCACTCAGTACAAGCTCTACTACGCTGTACAACTCTGTTTCCAGCAAGGTGAAAAGGTCTCCAACAACATAGCGGAGTATGAAGGCTTGATAGCGGGCTTGAAGGCCGCGGCTGCCCTGGGGGTGAAGCGCCTCACCATCAAGGGCGATTCGCAGCTCCTTGTCAATTTCTCCAACAAGGTATACGAGCCAAAGGACGAGCACATGGAAGCCTACCTTGCGGAGGTTCGCAGGATGGAGAAGCAGTTCTGGGGGTTGAAGCTGCAGCACGTGCCCCGTGGTACCAATCAGGAGGCCGAAAACATCACTAGACGGGCGTCCAGGCGATTACCTCAAGAGCCGGGCGTCTTCGAGGAGCGGCTCTTCAAACCCTCGGCTCTGCCGTCATTGTCAAACACAGCTCGGCCATGGGAGGAACTTCCCCAGCCATCTGCCTCGGGAGCACCGGTCTGCGACCTGGCCTCAGGAGCACGCCTGCTCCTGACAATGGAACCTCAGGAGGGGTGCTGGATCACGGAGCTCCGGAGCTATTTAACACAAGGGACCCTGCCGGAGAAGGAGGAGGAAGCGGAGCGTGTGGCACGGCAGGCCACGGCGTACTGCATCAGGGATGGAGAGCTCTACCGGAAGCGACCAAACGATGTATCCCTGCGCTGCATCTCTAGGGAGCAAGGAAAGGAACTACTGGAGGACATACATGGCGGAGACTGTGGGCATCATTCATCGTCGTGGATCCTTGTTGGCAAGGCATTCCGCAGTGGGTTTTACTGGCCCACCGCACTCAACGACGTTGTCGAACTGGTGAAGGCTTGTGAGGCCTGCCAATTTCACACCAAGCGGATCCATTAGCCGGCAGGAGGCCTGCAGACTATACCCCTCTCGTGGCCATTTGCAGTCTGGGGGCTGGACATCCTGGGCCCGTTTCCTCGGGCGCCAGGGGGCTACCGCTACCTCTACGTCATCGTGGACAAGTTCACCAAGTGGGCTGAAGTAGAGGCCGTCCGCACCATCCCCGCGGGTTCCGCGGTCAAGTTCATCAGGGGCCTCGTGAGCCGGTTCAGGGTGCCGAACTGCATCATTATAGACAACGGTTCGCAGTTCACCAGTAACCTCTTAAAAACATACTGTGCTAACCTTGGAACGCAGATATGCTACGCTTCGGTGGCGCACCCAAGAAGCAACGGCTAGGCCGAACGGGCCAACGCGGAGGTCCTGAGGGGCCTCAAGACCAGGACGTTCAAGAAGAAGCTGGAAGCCTCGGGTAGAGGTTGGTACGATGAGCTTCAGTCCGTGTTGTGGTCCATCCGCACAACCGCGACCAAGCCGACTGGAGAGACCCCATTCTTCCTGGTCTACGGAGCCGAAGCAGTCCTCCCTCACGAGGTCAGACGTCGCTCCTCACGGGTCCTGGCGTTCGACGAGGCGCAGCAGGACGCCATGCGGGGGATGGACCTCGTGCTGGGGGAGGAACGCCGCCGAGAAGCCGCGCTACGGGCGGCGAGGTACCAACAGGCACTACGGCGCTATCACTGCTGCAACATCCGCCCCAGAACTCTCGAGGTAGGAGACCTCATGCTTAGGCGTGTTCTCTCCAGGGAGGGGCTGCACAAGCTCTCTCCCATGTGGGAGGGCTCGTTCAAGGTTGTTCATGTTTCCAGGCCCGGCTCCGCGCGCTTGGAGACTCAGGAGGGGGAGCCGATCCAGAACGCATGGAACATCCAGCACCTTAGGAGATTCTACCCCTAAAAGGCCCAGAGCCTGTGAAGAAGGCCAATGCCTGTGAAGACCGTCTTTTTGGGAAAAGGCCCACAGCCTGTGAAGAAGGCAAATGCCTGTGAAGACCATCTTTTTTGGAAAAGGCCCAGAGCCTGTGAGGAAGGCGAACGCCTGTGAAGCTGTCGCGTTTTGGAAAAGGCCCAGAGCCTGTGAGGAAGGCGAACGCATGTGAAGCTGTCGCGTTTTGGAAAAGGCCCGGAGCCTGTGAAGAGGGCTAATGCCCGTGAAGCTCGTTTCCCTTAAGAAAGGACGGAGCCTGTGAAGAAGGCCAACGCCTGTGAAGCTCGCCGCCCGTGACACTCTCATGTAATAATGAGTTGGGGCTGTACACGCCCCGGAGTCTCAGGAGCGCCGGCCTCAGGCCCTGGGGCTCCCTCCCGTGCCCAGTGGCAGCACTTAGCTCCGCGCTGGTGAGAAGACGTCGAAGACTAGATTAGGTGCCGGACGCGGCTTTTTCATTTGCTTTCCGCAGTTGGCTTGTTTGTTTGCATTCGAAGTCTTATTGAGGTTATTGCCGTCGTTGGTTTGTGGTTCGTCGATTTTTTACTCCCCTGATTCGATTTCTCTTATGCAAGGCCTCGCGAGGGAGGGTAGCCAAGGGCCCTCACGAGTGTTCCTGTCCTAGTCGTTCAAAGGTTTCGCGACCTGGGCCCGTTACAGGAGCACCCCTCCAGTCCGTGCCCCTCGGGCACCGCGACATGAACACGGGGCCTGGGTCGGTCACCCCCCCACGGCTGGGGCCAGGAACTATCTACACGCGGACACATAGTCGGAAGGCGCGATAATGAAAGCAAGGTAATGATTAAACAACAATCACCCAAACACGCCCCCGCGGGGCTCCACGCTACTGTTTTCTCTTACGCAGGAAAAAGGAAAAGAAGGGACAAGTCAGGCACGGCTCGCCTCACACCGGCCTGCAGACGAGACCCGAGCAGCCTCCGGGGCTCAGGCAGACTCCCTCTCGCGCTTCATCGGGGCGCGACAGCGGGAGAACGTGCTACCGCCTCCCAAGCAGGCGCGACAGCGTGGAGGCTGACTGCGGCCACCGCTAGAAGAGTCGCTTGAAGAAGAGCCGATGAAGCTCGGGGAGCCTTGAGCGCCGCCCGCCACACGGGCGCTGCCCCCTCCATCATCGTCGGGGCTGGGTCCCCGGCAGCGGTCGTCGTCCTCAGGGCAGCACCCTGCGCGGCGACCAGCTTCCCCAAACACCCTCACGTAGAGGGTGGCATCGCCGTCAAACTTGAAGTGCAGGGTGCACTGACGCCCTAGGCCGCGAGCGCGGGCGAACGCCTGCCAACCGCGGGTCAAGGCCAGGCTCCCAGTTGCGGAGACCTACAGCGCAGCCCATGAGGCCCGGCTGCAGCAGCCGTCCGCCTGAAGCCAGAGGCCGCCCGGGGCACCGGCCGGAAGCTCACCAAGGAGGAAGCGAGGGAGTTGGAGCCGGGTGCTAGTCGGCTCCGCCGACCATACGACGAACTCCGGCAGCACCTCCGCAACACAGAAGCGCGGCCTAGGGGAGAGCGCGACCGAAGCGCGCCCCCCGGCCGCAGCGGCTCGCCTACCACCATGCTGGAAACCATCCCCACGGCCGCGAGAAGCTGCCGTGGTGGCCGCAGGATGCTTGCGAGGGCGGCCTCGGCCGCTCTTGGGCGGGGGAGAGGCAGGCTCAACCTGGCGGGCCTTCCCCTTCTCCGCAACCGAGAACCTCCTCGACGGAGCCATGAAGAAGAAGGAGAAGCAAGAAGATATGGACTAGAAGGACGCGCACTGTCCCGTACTTATAGCCGGCGAAGGCCAACCGTCGGCATCCACGATCGCAGGTAATCATGACCAGTTTTGCATACAGGGACTTGTACAATCCGTGCAGATGCCGAGGCGTCGTGAGGAAGTGGAGACGCCCACGTCCAATCAACCGCCATGCGGCGCCCAAGGCCGCAGGCTGTTAGGGCCCGCGGGCGCTTCGCCCTTGCCCTTTCGCCTCTCAGCACGGCCAAGTCCGGGCGCGCCTTGGGCCCGGGGGCTACTGTCAGCGTTCTAGGAACGGGGGTCCCCAGACTTGCCTGCCTGCGGCCTGCTGTGTGGCTCAAAGGGGCCCCAGCGCGGCCCATCTTCATCAACACAAGACCCAAGACCCTCGCGAGGGGCCAAGCCTCGCGGGGTGGACGACACGGAGCTTCCTCAGGCACGGCCTCATCAGGCTGGCTCACGAGGAGGCGGAGAGATCAAGGCGGGTACCTCACAAGGTGCCCATGATGCAAGCCATGACGACCAAGGGTGCCAAGCGGGCGCCAGCCCGCGCAGTGTCCCCCTTTCCTCTTTGGTGCAAAGGGAGCAAGCGCAGGCGGGAGGATCAAGCAAAGGCACCCATTTCATTGCAACGAGACCAAGACCAGCTCCGCGACAAGGAGGAAGTCACTGTGGAGCCCAAGCCGGCGTCATCACCAGAGCCTTTGGCAGGCGAGGACCAACTTTAGTCAGGATAAGTGTACTAGATGTTCCCCTTCAAAATGGCCAACTGTTGGCGCCCTTCCCGCTCAATATTTGGGAAGAGGCCCAGGGCCTTTGCCTATAAATAGGACTAGCCACCCCCAGGGTAGAGGCATCTAGAAATCAGCTTGAAAGGCATCGAGAAACCTGGTAAGTAAGCATCACACACAGAGAGAGAAAGGTGATCAAGCTCCTCCTAGCAGTTCATCGCCCCAGCCAAGAACAGACCCTCGCGAGGTTGTTCTTCCTTGTATTGTTCATCATCATCAGCCCAAGAGGCAATCCACCACACCACAAACTAGAGTAGGGTATTACACCACAATGGTGGCCCGAACTAGTATAAACCTTTTGTCCCTTGTGCTGTTCTTTTGTTAGTTTAGATCTTTGCGAGGCGGAGAGGTAGAAGGCGTGATCTCCGCGCGCACCCCAGAGTTCGAACCTCAAGGGTTTGCCGGGACCCGAAATCCGACAAGTGGTATGAACGATACAAAGTGCGACCCGGAGAGAAAGACACGTCTAGTTGGAAGGTCTTAGGGCATACACGTAAACAAATATAAGACCTAATATGTGCCACCAATTAATATAGTAGTAGTAGAGTACTTAGGCACGTACTTCATAACCTCACCGGGCATTGCACGTACAACATTTAGTGGTAGTAAGATACAAATTCCTATATGCCATGCATGTTCATACTATTTGTGCCTTTCTGCTTCACTTACTGCATTACATTACTCAGGTTTGTACGTTCACTCCTGGGTACATGTCCTCTCGTAGTTCCAGTCCCACGTGTTCTTCATAGATGGAACGATCCATAACTGTGGGCAACGGGAGTCCATATCATTGCAATTAGTGTGGCACCCCACGATGGAGACTCATCCAAACTATGGCCAGCCTCAACACGGAGCAGTCGTGTGCACTGGAAAGCGGCGCTCTCTCGGTCGTCACGCTGCTTCAAAGCCGGCGCCAGTGAGAGGCCGCCTCCGCCCTGGCCGGGCATTAATGCGGCACTGATGTTCCCGGGCGACGCTGACCGTTTCACGTGGGAAGCGCGCGCCGACAAGGGAGGGGGTTGGGTCGGACAAGGCGGTCAGACACGGGCGTGGTGGTGGTATTGGTTTTGAACCGTTTCAGGTGCAGTACTGGTAGTTTGCAAAACTACTCAAATATTGCACTTGGTTTCCTAAGAAAATGTGGTAAAAAATGTTACTCCACAGCCCGCTTCCCTTCTCCTTCCTCTTCCACCGCCCGCGCACGTCCGCGGGAAGCGACCATTCAACCCTTATATAGGAGTGCTAGCACAAAAAGAGCATGCATGACCACTAAAATTTCCAGATTAAAGCGCCACTCCGGCGGGAGTATGGCTTATGTCGTTACCTTCGGCCGGCCCATGGCTACCAGGCTGCAACGACCCGAGAAGAGGCGGCGGGAGGGGAATGAATGCAGCTACTTTTGGGTTTGCCGTCCGGCTTAAAGAAATGCGCACCATCACGTGTACACGCGGGTGCACAAATTGTAACATATGTGTCTGCTTAAGTGGGCGTCACGTAACTGTTGTGTGTGAGAGATTCTGAGAGACAGAGTGCGTGTGTGCGAGTCTACTCTTCGTACATGTACTCAACCTTTTGCATCAAGATATAAGTATAATGGTATTACACTTTAGCTAGTGATTTACGTGGCCATGTTAACGTGGTTGTGTAAAACAATGTCACTTCCTGCTCATGATTTGCGTTATATAATCACTAGCAAGATGCCCGTGCATTGCACGGAACATCAATATGCAATTTTTTACAGAACACCTGTTGTGATTGACCCATGCAGGAGTAATCCCATGTGTAAAATCTAATGATATATCGAGAATTTTATCGGAAAATTGGTATCTCGACAATTTCATCGAAAAAATGAAAGATGAGAGATAAGGTGAGGAGGAGTGGAGCGTGGTGGTGACTGGTGGTCGGATTGGGTGGAGGCATGGGGATGGACGGCGCCGGCAGGCGGCAGCGGCCACCATGCTAGATTGTACTAGAGACTTCCCATTTTAATTGCTCAGCAATGAGGTTGTGGGAGATAAGGACGATGAATGAGGCAAGGCCTTGTGTGTAAATGTGGAGAGAGGTGCGGGTATCTTTTGTAAAATTGTCATAGTTTGCTTTCTATCCGTCAGATATAGATCGGACGGTCTATATTACAAGATGGCAGGGACACCATCATCACCAACTCATTTTGTATAAGAGTAGAGATGATAATTAAGTTTGCTAACTACTAAAGTAAAGTGGAATTTGTCCATGTCATACAAGTAAATTAAGGTGATTGCCTATCGTACGGGTAATGTTGGAAGAAGGGTGGTAGGAACAAATGCTCCGCCTAGAGCATGTGTGTGTGTGAGATGGAGTCTTAGTGTGTGCGTGGGGGGAGGTGGGGAGGGGTGGGGGTGGTTGCGTGTGTGTGACACGGGGTCCTTGGTGGTGGATGTAATTTAAGTGTGTGTGGCTTCATCATAGTGTATGACAAGGGCCACCAATGAGGGGGTGCGAGAGAGAAAAGGCCCGTAGAGAGGGAAGAGAAGGCATGTGCGCGTGAGAGGAGTCGACATCGAGAGAACGTGTTTGTTCGAGAGACACCGAGGAAGACTACTATATATCGATGGTGCATGTAGGCGGGAATTAAACGAAGGGATGGTCTTATTGGTTTCGGGGATATAGGGGAAGAGTGAGAGAGGGGGGTAGCTAGAAGGAGATTGTTAAGTGTGAGTGTGTGTTTTACCCATCCAGGCAGAATTTATGTGCACACAAGAAGAGAACGATTCGATGTGGCGTTAGGCTTGAGGGTAATTAACTATGTATGGGGACATAGGAGACCTTGAACGTGCATGTGCGAGAGGTATACATGTATACGTGGGATGTGCGTGTTTGTGTGCGCGCGTGCATGATCGAGATGAAAGAAACAAGACATAAGTCATAAGATCAACGATATGGGAGAGATCTGTATGACAATATGCATGCATGTGAGAGTGCGGGGAAGAAGGCTCGATAATTGAGCATGTGTTTTGTCTTTAAGAGATAGTGGCGTGGGCTGGAGCATGCATCTATGGCGAGCAGAGGGAGCGAGACACAACGATTGTGAAAAAGAGATCAACCTATAAATGCATGTATGGAGACATATATAGTGTGGGTGATAGGAAGCAAGAGTGCGTGCGAGAAAGAAATGTTGACAGAGAAACTACAGATAGATACAGAGATAGAGATACTAGATAGAGGGACATCGGATAGTTTGAGTGTTGGAGATGACCGCCGGATGGTTCAGAGGTTGAAGTTATGTGTGTGTGAGAGAAAGATAAAAAGAGGGCACTTGACTGCATGTAGAGAGAAACATATATAGTGTGCGTGATAGAAAGCAAGATTGAGGGTGAGAAAGAAGGTTGATGGAGAAACAGATAAATAGAAAGATAAAGATGCTAGCTAGTGTGTGTTGGAGATAGGAGTCGAGTGGATCAGAAGGCTGAGTTATGTCTGTGGGTGTGAGAGAGATAGAGAGAGTGTGCATGTGAGTCACATACAAACAAATATCAGAGAGAAATGAGATCCCGAGAGATGGAGTTTTGTGTCTATGAGAGAGAAAGATAGTTCACAACGTGAGTAATAGCTAGAGAGACATATGAGGGAACGCAAGATATCTCTAGGGAGAGTGTGTGTGTGTGTGTGAGCGACATACAAGAGAATGGTGGAGAGATATGAGACCCTGGGAGACAGAGTTTGAGTTTGTGTGTGAGAAAGAGATATTTATGAGGAAGAGTCGTAGCTTCTCATATCTAAGGAGCCAAATACATCTCTGCATGAGAGGGTATGTGCGAGTGGCACACAGGGGAATAGTAGCGAGAAATGAGACCCCGGGAGACGAAGTTTGTGTTTGTGTGAGAGAAAGAGATTTCACATGGAGAATCATAGTTAGATACACATAACAGGAAGCGAGATATACTTAGAGAGAGATAGAGTGATGAAGGTACACAGAGAGAGTACCGTCAGTGTGTTGCAAAGATAAAAGATCATTGTCAACATACATGTAGCACGAGAGATACTTGAGAGACGATGAACGCGTATAGGTCTAGAGAGATACTCCTATATAAGCATGAGTGATAGATATATGAGACGAATATCTGGATTAAAGGGGATTCAAATATTTATACTGGAGATCATGACATCGATAATATCATAATGCAAACTGGTGTATGAAACATGCATATTCATTTGAATTTGGGAACACGTGTAATGTTATATAGTTTATCAATATTGGTGATCCATAGATTCTTTAATTAGAGAAAATGCACGATTTATATGCAATTAATGTCTAAACGGGATTACACTATATGTTGCGTGTGTGAAACACATTATAAATGTTTGAGAAGTAAAAACCCCCGCATGAAACACACATTAATTGGAGGCAGTTAGCGAGGAATGCATACATTGGATTTCAACATAAAGTGGTTTCAAATATTTGATTTCTATAGGTTTAGATAGGGGTAGGTTTGTAATTTCACTCAAACATGACATAACCGCCTCTCACCCGGATTCATACACGGTGGGCGCCAAAACACAGTGTCTCCTCGGCCGAAATCGACTCCCTCCCCGATTCATACACGTTGGGCGCCAGAAACAAACTCTCATCGGCAAATATTCAGTGTATGCGAGATTACCGTCCTATCCCCAACCGACTAATATTGTTGTGATGTAGGAAATTTTAAACGGGGGCTAAGTTTCTAAATTTCCTCGCATTTGAGACAAGCGCGCCCTGAAGACATGGTTCGCCCCTTCCTCTCTCCCTTCATTTCCCCATTCGTACTCCGTGGGCGCCAAAACACCCTCTCCACCCTAGCCTCCTCCGTCTGCCACCCCATCCATCGCCGTCCTCCTCCACCATGCCAGAGCTAATACCCCGACGCCGTCGACCATTACAAGAGATCAACCTCTCTCATCCACGGCTTTGGACCGGGATCCTTGCATCCGGTCCTCTCGCTTCATCCCCGCCGTCGTCCACCTTGCTAGCGCCGCTCCTACGACCATCTCGTCCACCGCGCCCAGTTGCCATCATCTACCCTCCTAGACCTGCTTCCACGCCGCCGACAGCCATCGCTACCGCAACATTGTCAAATTATCAGCAGATGCATACATGGCGCCGCACTAGACGCGGTACTCTTTTGTATCTGCTAACTTATTTATCGCAGCAAGAAAATAGATCGCCACTGCTTTACTCCGATTTCTTATCCATCACTTACTTGCTAGTTGAAAGCAAACATTGGTTGTGAACTTTCCTTTATCCATTTTGCACCTTCAGATCCGCCATGGCACGCTCAACACTATACTCGCAATGCTTATGGTTTTCCCATTTTATATTCCACAGTAGTTAAATGACAGTAGACTAATTTCAAAATTGGGTCAGTCAATTTTTGAGAGCTCGCCGGAGTCCGCTGGTGTGAAGGAAGGGGCTTGGGTGGGGACGGTGGTTGTGGGGGGCGGTGTTGGGGCCTCGCCGAATGAAGAAAACTCGACACGGGTGGGGGTGGGGGTGGCAGAGGAACGCAGGCGGTGGGGGCCGGTTGTTCGGCCGATGGCCCGTGTAGTGTTCTATATGGGAAGAATCAGTGACGAGGAAGAAGAAGGGTTAGGAGACTTAGGATCTTCATCCAACCGCCTGAAATGGTCGACTGACCCAAATGACAAAAGTCACGCGACTTGCATGTAGACATGTAGAATATGCTTCCTCTTCTGTTCTTTAACATGTTCCTCTTCTTTTCTTCTTTAGTAAGCACAGTATGTTCCTTGTCAGGAAGGGGAGTAGGGACATCTGCAATCGACGCCTCTATTGGGCCGGTTCTGCTAAATGATTTCGCACTTCGAGTTGGTATGCCATAATACCCCGGAAATGGTGGGAGCCGCCCGGTCTTTGATAGACTAAACTGATAGTAATAGCTGTGCTCCTTCATATGAATAGAGCTGGCCTATAGGTGATCGATAGGCTGCATATTAGTAGCGGCAAAACCTTATGTTTTCCAGCCAGTTCCGCTTTCCGCATTTATTTATGGTGGTTATGGTGTACCCCTATTATCTAAGCTACGATCTGCCTACTGGCTCTGCGCTCTCGTTATCATGGTTTGGCAATAAAGTTTCTATACGGTATATTATGAACCTATCGTCTGCCAGCTATCCTTACATCTGGGGGCCTCAACAGGGAGCTTATTTTTGTGTAGTTGTGCCAGATTATATTAATCTACTCTCCATATTACAGCACACATGGGCTCGCTCATCAGAATCCAGTGATAACACACAAGGGTTTACATGGAGCCTCTATTATATTACAATATCCTATGCATTACAAAGATAATCTCACTACTATTTGTGTTTTCATGCTTTACAAATATTGTACGTAATCACAATGAATATAAGAATGCGCACATCAGAAGAATATTGCAGAACAGTTCAATGGGTAACAAACTTGGCATCAAGGGATTGAGGTCCATTGTGGATGCAATGAAACCCACATGCTCCTGACCTATAGATTCGTATTCAGAATATGATCCTAATGACTATTCCGAGCTTAAGGTGTCAAAGGCAGATGGCCTATCCTGTTCACCCAATAAGGTGCCTGTTCTAATTTGGCAAGGTTTTATTGGTTGCACATATCTTGCATAAGGTGTCTTGCATTTATTTTGTTTCGTTGCACTGCCATTTGCTTAGTTTACTCATGATATATGTGAAGATGCCATGCCCATCCATTATCAACACCTATTACATTTGTCGTCATACCATGTTTTTTCATTCAAATGTTGTTCTTGTGTTTCAGACATCCAAAAGGAAGAGGGTGAGTGCAGAACCTGAAGGAGTACAAGCAAAGTCCTTGAAAAAGGTGGTGCTACAGGAGAAATCGCATAGCACCCGACGTATATTGACGATCGAACCAGCACCGCAAAACCTAGGATATCACAACTATGCTGGTCTCTGCTTTGCTCTTGTGAGTACCTATTGTCCTATCGATGTCCTTACATTCATACCTGGTGGATTATGTGACATCATTGTGCATTATAGCTTGCTTATCCACAGTTCGCTCCAAATTATCTGATCTATATTAATGCTTAAATTAATGTAGAATAAACCCAATGCCTATGAAGAAATTTAGTTATGCATTGTTCTTGTAAGTATCTGTTGTCCTTCATCACTGTACTTATATTTGTCAACTAGTTCTTCATGTACACTTTGCAGCTTATTTTCCCTTGTCCTCCATTTTTCTACACATCAGATCTACATTTACTGTTGCCAAAATATTGAATAAAACCAATGTTACTGAAGAAGTTTAGCTCCGCATTGCGCTTGTCAGTGCCTTTTGCCTGTATGCTGTATTTACATTTGTACTCTGCATCTTAAGTTAAATAATCGCCATTTGTTCCTATATTTTCACATCTATATTTACTCTTAACAAAATGTATAATAAAGGCAATACTCTTGAAGAAGAGTGTGCAGTAAACTTCTTGAATTGCCCCGCCATCAATATGGACAAGGCCTTTATAGAGCCCGTCTTCACTTCTAATGTAAGTTTGTCCTCCTCGAGCCTTCAAACTTTGTTGTTTATATTTGGATAGCTATGAGTGCAAATACTGTTTATTTCTGTCGTCTACATCAAATTTCTTGCTCAAAGTTTATAAAGTAGAAGTACATAAACATAAGTTTGTCCTTCTCAATTTCAGTCTTTAGTTGTACGATCTAGTTCCTTATTCGTACCATGTAAATAAACTAAACATAGCAAGTTATCTTCTTTAGCACTATGTGTATGCTTGTGTTCTTGATCTGTAATCCAGTGGTGTGGTGACTACCAACAACAACACAATGTCATATCCTGCTATGTCTCAACTATGAACAATGCCATATTTTATTAATGTTATTTAAATCGTGTCACTTTATTTACCAATCTGAAATGGTATAACTTGATGGTGCACTCACCATTCATGCTTATACGTTTTTTAGAACTACATCTATGCTTGTATTCTTGATCTGTAATCCAATGGTCTGGTGAAGCTGGCCGCTGCTGCACAATGCCATTTCCTGCCGTCTTAACTATGAACAATGCCCATTATGTTAATACTATTTTAAACTGTGTCTCTTCATTTCTCACAAAGAAATGAGATGAATTGACAGCGTTGATGCTTATACATGCAAAACCTATTATCTACCTACTTGTTTCCCTTTGAGGGTGACAACACTGTTGCTAGGAAGAACTGCCACAATGATAGTGAGATGAACCCATTGTCGGTGTCAAAACCGGCGTATCTCGGGTAGGGGGTCCCGAACTGTGCGTCTAGGCGGATAGTAACAGGAGACAGGGGACACGATGTTTTTACCCAGGTTTGGGCCCTCTCAATGGAGGTAAAACCCTACTTCTGCTTGATTGATCTTGATGATATGAGTATTAAAAGAGTTGATCTACCACGAGATCGGAGAGGCTAAAACCCTAGAAGATAGCCTATGGTATGATTGTTGTTCTTCTTGGTCCTACGGACTAAACCCTCTAGTTTATATAGACACCGGAGGGGGCTAGGGTTACACAGAGTCTGTTACAAGGAAGGAGATCTACATATCTGTATTGCCAAGCTTGCCTTCCATGCCATGGAGAGTCCCATCCGGACACGGGACGAAGTCTTAAATCTTGTATCTTCATAGTCCAATAGTCTGGCCAAAGGATATAGTCCGGCTGTCCGGATACCCCCTAATCCAGGACTCCCTCAGTAGCCCCTGAACCAGGCTTCAATGACGATGAGTCCGGTGCACAGATTGTCTTCGGCATTGCAAGGCGGGTTCCTCCTCCGAATACTTCATAAAAGATTTTGAACACGAGGAACGTGTCCGGCTCTGCAAAACAAGTTCCATGTACAACCGTAGAGAGAATAATATTTCCACAAATCTGATCTGCTGACATACCCCGCAGTGTGACATCACACCACAACCTGGTCTTTATTCGAAATGTTTTTTATAACCAATCTCGGCGTGTTTCATGAGGTGGTTTCCTTGGCACGTCTTGTCGAAGCAGAGATCGTGTCCCCTTTGTTATGGGATTCTCATCCACACGGACGTGGGTAACCCAATCGTGCCTGTTGGTATTAGCCCTCGGTTGAAGGTAAGTCCCAAACGGTCACGAGGAGGGCTCTTGGTATTCAACCTCTTTATAAAGAGATCAAGGCCTATTCTTTTTCCTCTCGATCTTAATCGAATCCGCCTCCCGCCTCGACTTCCAACACCCAAAGCTCAGGTTCAGGCGCTTCAGACCTCCGATTATGTCCGGATCCAACCTTCAAGGTCGGTGGATGCCCTCCTCCGTCACGGAGGAAGACGTAATAAAGCTACAGGAGGTCAGGTACCTGATCGGAGAAATCCCGCATAGGCTGCCTGCTCAAGGGCAGGTTATTCCCACTCCCAAGCCCGGTGAGAGCGTCGTGTTCGTATCTCACTTCCTTTGAGCGCTAGGCTTTGCGCCAGATCCCTTCGTGAGGGGGCTTATGTTCTATTATGGGCTATACTTCCACGACTTAGCTCCGGAGTCTATCCTCCACATCTCATCGTTCATCGTCGTGTGTGAAGCTTTCCTCTGTATTACCCCTCACTTCGGACTGTGGCTCAAGACCTTCAAAGTGGAGCCGAAGATGATCGAGGGGCGGCATGCAGAGTGCGGAGGCGTCGTAATAAGCAAAAACACCAACGCCCCATGGCCCGAGGGCTCTTTCCAGGAGGTGTCCAGTTTATGGCAAAAAGAGTGGTTTTACATCACAGCTCCCAGGGGTACCAAGTGGGTGCCCCACCGGTCTTTCGCTCGGGTTCCCCGCCACGACTAACGTCATGGGTCAGCAAGGGGCTGGACTGGGGGCCAGTAAAGGATGTGCCCACATTGCAGAGCCGCATCCGAGATCTCCTTGAGAGAGATGTCAGTCTGGTCACGGTGATGCAAGTCATGTTAATTCGCCGGGTCCTGCCCTACAAACATCGTCCTCTCCGCCTGTGGGAGTTCAATCCGGAGGGACCGTGGGATCTTCAACACTTCCTCGGCATGACGCCCAAGGAGATGTACAAGTTGTTCTTCAGACCACAAATAATGTGTCCGGACACCACGGAGGATGCAGGTCTGAGCTACAATCGCCCGGATACCCAAGTAAGTAGCCCCGCATCCGAACACACTGTCCGTTTATTTATCGCAACATTGCCCTAAAAAGCCGCTCTTTGACCAGGATTGGATAGCGAAGGCAAAGTTGATCTGGTGTCCGGCCCCCCTCCCTGAGACCTCACCAGACCTCGTGTTAACCAGGATGCTGGAGATCGCGCCTTATCAAGCGCCTTCAGGAGAAGATAAGGGGGGGGCAAGGAGGCTAGCGCCTCTAGGAAGGAGGTTAGACGGGGAGGAGGAACTAAAACTTCCTCTGCCCAGGGAAGAAAGAGGACCGCCTCTGAGGACCCGGAGACAATGGTCTCCAAACGGGGGAAGAAATCTTCACCAGAGGGTCCTGTACAGGGGGATACCCCGGCCGCACTATGCCCTCAAGGGGATCAGCCCTCCACCGAGCTGTAAGTAAAAGGGTACTTAATAATGAAAAAACCTTGCCTTACTCCTGAGGAAAATAACCGAAGCATTTATCTCGCAGTTCGGATCTTAGCCCTTCTCAGCAGAGCTCGTCTTCGGGGGATCTTCTTCCAGAGATGATGGAGAGCGAAATGCCTCCCCCTGCCATACCGCCTCATGAGGCGGGCGACCCCGAGGTGTCGTCGCGGAGGGTTTCTCCTGATCCGGCAAGGCCAGAAGGTTGTCATATGGCCACCCGAAGTCCTCAGTATCAGGCTTTTGAAGAGAGGAATCGAAAGAGTCCAGCCCCGTCTGGTGTGCGGTCGGACATACTGAGGGATCTGCTAGAGCGATCGGCTATCTCAGAAGAGCACCGCGCGTTGATGGGTGCAGTGATTGAAAGAATTTCGTCCGCCAAAAATGGGTTGCATGAAGCTGTTATGAGTCTACTTACGGGTTTTGAGTTACGCGGAATGATGTACATTTTTTACAGTACCGCACATTTTTAGATGTGCCCTGTGTAGATAGTAGCCCCTGAGACTCTGGGTGTCGTCGAAGACGACGACGCATAGAGGATAATAGTCCTAGGAATAATCGTGCCGCCGTGATATGCAGGTGGCGGATGGTCCGGTGGCCAGCCAGACTAATGAGTTTGTCGATCTAAAGCGGCAGCTTTATGTGGCAGACGCCGACATCGTACTTGTCAACAAGCGGCTTGACGAGGCGCAGGGCATGTAATTTCTCTAGTGACACATGATAAGAGGAGCATGATGCCTGGATCTATAACATGTTTTTGAATGCAGATGGAGCTGCGGCCGTGGAGAACCTTCGGGCGGAACTTGCCCGAGCCAAAGAACAAGCCAGGAAAAGTGATGCGGCTGCCCTAAAGGCAATCGAGGAGCTGAAAGCCGGACAGGCTGCTCACTACCAAAGCAAGGAGGAAGTAGCCAGAATGGCTGTGGAGTTGAAGAATGCCACTGACCGTTATGAGCTTCTTGAAAAGGAAGATTGAGCGAAGAGGACATACCTGGAGAAGGCCACGGTGGCAGCCAAAGACACCCGCTGTGCAATGAGAGCGATGAAGGAGGAGCTGCGCAAAGCCGGGGATATAACGGCTGGGAAGCCCTTGATGCCGCAGATGAAGTTCGGAGATCCTAAGTATGCCCCTTTGGACCGGCTGTGCAGTTCTGCGGACGCATATCTCGACTTAGCGGCAAGTGCTACCGATGCGGTCGAATACTTCCGAGATCAAAAAGATCGCGAAGTGGAAAAGTTGTTCTGGTCACAATTTCACGTTCCAGAGCGTCCGCTTCCATTGACTGATCGGTTGGCCGAATGGTCCGAGCTGAATAGATTGTCCGGACTCGCCATGAGGTCTGTTGTGGATCATCTGTGGCCGTAAAGGCCAAAGCCGAACAGTTATTTTAGTTTGTTGCAGCAGCTCCTTGGTGCAGTGCCGCATATCAACGCAATGAAGAGGTCGGCGTGCGTAGAGGGCGCACGGATGGCCCTTGCCCGTGTGAAGACATACTGGGCGGAGATGGAGGCCACCGCCATTGCAGCCCAAGATTCGGACGAGAGCCGAGTACCTGCCGAGCACTACTTTCGAGAAGTTCTTGAGGGTGCTCACTCCATAGAGGCGCAGTGCTCGAAGAATATTATGTTCTAATGACATGTATTCCCATTGAAAAACAATGTTTTACTGAATTATGAAGGCTAATTTATACTTGTGCCTACAAGAATTATAATACCTCCTGTGCGGCCATTTATGTATTTATGTATATAAACTGAAAGATGGCAGTCGTCGGCTTCAGACCCCACGCATATGATGCGCGGGTGTTCGCAGAAGACGCATGTTCACACTTGATCCAACGTCTTGGTCCATTAAGGAGGTGATAATGCAGCGAACTAGGCAATCGGACTATAATGCTTTAACACTCTCACTTAGCCAGAGGAGTTTGACAGTGGGGCTACTATATAGCCCCTGGTGGCTCCGCGCTCATCTGAATTCGAGGCGCGTACATGCCTGGCCGGGAAACGGCCCTTCGTTAAGCGGAGGAATCCCGAAGATTCCGCTAGGTCATCGAGTGGTTGACCAGTCTCACGCTATATCATGACAGTCAGTTTTCGGCTTTCTCTACTGAGGTGCTCGTCCAGATGAACCAGGACAAAATCGCAGTAGTTCTCCTGGTGCCGCCTTAGCCGATAGAGCGGAACATAAGGCAGCAAAACACAGGAGCCGGGCAAACCCAACATTTGACCAAACACATGATTCGGAGCTGATGCATATAAGGCCAAACTCGCGACACCGAACACTCCCTAAGGTATTCGGTCTTTGTTATGTAAACCTTGCTAAGAAGTGCCCTTTGTAATAAGCCCCTGGTGTCCAGGTACGTGCAATAATGTGATGTGGCCACATGCCAGTACGTCAGCATCCATATCAGTTGTACTGAGAATCCGAGGGATGTGTACCAACAAGAGACAGTAAAAAAGGTTTACGCAGGGTCTTAATCCAAAGAGAATCCTTGGAACGGGTCCCTGCTACACGTCTGCACCTGTGTCTCCGTTGTGCCGTATCCTGGACGGGTGTACCATGATGGTCATCTGTAAAAGAGAGGAACTTAGCTGAAAAGTTGTCGTGCAAAAGGTAGGTTATACTAAATAAACCAAGTGCAGTTCAAGATGAGTATAATTGAGCCTAATTGTCACTTGTTTACACGCGTTGAGCCCCTTGTATTGTTATAGGGGTATAGCCATCAAACCTGTATCAATTATATAGCTACGCCGGACTCTTCTAACCGTGTCCATGGTGTTAACGACCTGTCAGATGATCTAGCTGGTGAGGCTGTTTAGTGTGCGGCTGCCAAAGCAGCCGCACGGTCTTCCGCGCGCAAGGAGCGCTCAATATTTCCATTTACTGTAATGATGCCACGTGGACTGGGCATCTTAAGCATGAGAGAAGCGTAATGTGGTATTGCGTTAAAGCAAGCGAAAGCTTCGCGTCCGAGTAGTGCTTGATAGCCACTTTGAAACGGAGCGATGTGGAAGGTTAACTTTTCGCTGCGGAAGTTATCGGGAAAACCGAATATAACTTCTAGTAGTAGGGAGCCCATGCAATGGGCTTCTGGGCCTGGCGTTACTCCTTTAAAGGTAGTGTTGCTGTGGCTGATTTTTGTTGGGTCTATCCCCATTTTGCGGACTGTATCCTGATATATCAGGTTTAAACTACTGCCGTCGTCCATCAGGACTCGTGTGAAGTGGTATCCATCAATTATCGGGTCTAACACCAAGGCAGCCCATCCTGCATGTCGGATACTTGCCGAGTAATCCCGATGGTCGAAGTTGATCGGTTGGGAAGACCAGTGGCGGAACTCCGTGGTGATAGGCCCTGGGGCACGTGTCTCTATGAGTGCTGCATTGTTTTTCTTTATCACGTGTAACACATTTACTGTTTTGACTTCTGGTGGGAATTTCTTATGTTCCCCAGTGCTTTGCTTGCGAGGCTCGTCCTCGTCTTCGCTTGGTGTATCCTGCCCCTTGTGTTTGGCGTTGAGCTTGCCGGACTGGTTGAAGACCCAACATTCTCTATGAGTATGATTTGAAGGTTTGTCGGGGGTGCTGTGGATCTGACATAGTTTGTCCAGAATCTTGTTTAGGCTGGATAGTTCGTCTCTGTTGCCTTTGGAGGGCAGCTTTTGCTGACCTGGCCGAGAGCTTCTGAATCCGGCCTTTACCGTCGTGCTCTTCGGGTTGTCTTCTTTATTCCAGCGCTTGTTTTTGCTGCGTCGCGGCTTCCCGTTTCCGTCCCTGACTTCGGATGTACTTGGGTCGCTGGTGCTACAGCGGGCTAACCAGCTGTCCTCTCCCGCACAAAAGCGGGTCATGAGGCTTGTTAATGCTGCCATTGTTCTTGGCTTTTCTTGGCCGAGGTGTCTGGCAAGCCATTCGTCTCGGACGCTGTGCTTGAAAGCTGCTAAGGCTTCAGCGTCCGGACAGTCGACTATTTGGTTCTTTTTAGTGAGAAATCTGTTCCAAAGCTTTCGGGCTGACTCTCCGGGCTGTTGAGTTATATGAATTAGATCGTCTGCATCCGGTGGTCGGACATAGGTCCCTTGAAAATTTGCCCGAAAAGCGTCCTCGAGCTCTTCCCAACTTCCAATGGTGTTTTCGGGGAGGCTTTTAAGCTAGTGTCGGGCTGGCCCTTTGAGCTTGAGGGGTAAGTACTTGATGGCATGGAGATCGTCTCGTTGATCCATGTGGATATGGAGGATGTAGTCCTCAATCCAGACCCCAGGGTCTGTCGTTCCGTCGTATGCCTCTATGTTTACGGGTTTGAATCCCTCTGGAAATTCATGGTCCAGCACCTCATCGGTGAAACATAGGGGGTGTGCGACACCCCTGTATTTGGGTGTACCGTGGTGTTTGGACTTTTGTTGTGTTGCATTGCGTGCTGGAGCGCGCTTTCTTGGCCCGTAGATGGATCTGGTTGGGCCATCCTTTTGATGCGAGTCCTCACGTGGATTACGTACTGGCTTGTGTGCGGCGTCGTTTGCCGCTCTATATTGGCCACGAGGTCGTCTATCCGACCGGATAGCTGTTTTGTTTTTTGATTACGGGGGCTCTAAGGCCTCATCATCGAATTCAGGTAGTAGCTTTCGCTTCGGGTAGCTCTTTGTGTGGCTACTGCCGCCGTACTTTTCTGCGGTGTTCAGTACTTTGCTCCATCTAATTCTGAGTGTATCTTGCGCAGCCTTGAGCTTTCGCTTGTGCTTTTTCAGACTCCGCGCAGTGGTGACAAGCCTTTGATGGAGATTCTGCTGCTCCAGGAGCTTGTCCGGTGTGATGTCATCTGGACAGTTATCTTCGCCTAAGACGGGTTGTTCGGTTTGATTCTTCGTGTTGCCATCGTCGGGCGGTTGTTCAATGCCGTGTTCGTCGTCCGCTGGCTCACCCTACTCTATCGCTGGGCCTATATGATTGTTGTTTCTGCCGAGGTGGGATTTGGAGCGGCGTTTACGCCGCCGCTTTGACTGGTTCTCGAGGGAACGATCCTTCACTGCGTCCTTCCCTTCCTCGTCGTCATTTTCTTTAGGTGTGTCCACCATATATACATCATGGGATGAGCTGGTTGTCCAGTGCCCTGTGGGCAGCGGTTCATGTTCGTCTCCAGCATCGTCGTCCATACCGTCGATGTCTTTGGAGTCGAAGTCGAGCATGTTAGTCAAATCATCGACAGTGGCTACTAAGTGGGTGGTGGGTGGGCGGCGAATTTCTTCGTCATCCGCATCCCAATCCTGCCGGACATAGTTCGGCCAGGTTTCTCCTGACAAGGAGAGGGACCTTAATGAGTTCAGTATGTCGCCGAAGGGCGAGTGCTGAAAGATATCCGCGGAGGTGAACTCCATGATCGGCTCCCAGTCGGATTCGATAGGCACGGGCGCAGGCGGTTCGGAGTCCATGGCCAAAGAAGAATCCGGTAGTTTGGCGTCACGACTCTCGTGAAGGGTAAGGTCGGTATTCGGCTCGATCGCCGCTAAGAACGCGGCCTCCGTGGCGGGGTCTATCCACCCGTCCATAGATGGTGCAATAAGCTCCGGATTGAGGGTCGGAGTGGTTGCCGGTGCGGTCTCCTGAACACTGTCCGATGGTAGAGCTAAATCATGCTCATCGTGACCGTGCGGCACACTCAGCAGGGGCTAGAATCCATCGAAGATCAAGTCTTCGCGGATGTCGGTCGTGTAGTTTAAGCTTCCAAACCTAACCTGGTGGCCAGGGGCGTAACTCTCGATCTGCTCCAGATGGCCAAGCGAGTTAGCCCGTAGTGCGAAGCCGCCGGATACAAAGATCTGTCCGGGGAGAAAAGTCTCACCTCGGACTGCATCGCTATCGATGATCGAAGGAGCCATCAAGCCTAACGATGACGACACAGAGGAACTCTCAACGAAAGCACCAATGTCGGTGTCAAAACCGTCGGATCTCGGGTAGGGGGTCCCGAACTGTGCGTCTAGGCGGATGGTAACAGGAGACAGGGGACACGATGTTTTTACCCAGGTTCGGTCCCTCTCAATGGAGGTAAAACCCTACTCCTTCTTGATTGATCTTGATGATATGAGTATTACAAGAGTTGATCTACCACGAGATCGGAGAGGCTAAAACCCTAGAAGCTAGCCTATGGTATGATTGTTGTTCTTCTTGGTCCTACGGACTAAACCCTCCGGTTTATATAGACACCGGAGGGGGCTAGGGTTACACAGAGTCGGTTACAAGGAAGGAGATCTACATATCCATATTGCCAAGCTTGCCTTCCACACCAAGGAGAGTCCCATCCGGACATGGGACGAATCTTTAATCTTTTATCTTCATTGTCCAACAGTCCGGCCAAAGGATATAGTCCGGCTGTCCAGATACCCCCTAATCCAGGACTCCCTCACCCATTGTTTGTCCCTCTAACACAAATTCCAGAGGAGAAGGCAACACATATTGAGGGTAGGGATACAACCACGAAGTCACATCTTGATGTAGTGTCAAACTTCCTCAGTGACACAAGCTCGATGAAGTTGTCGCCTGAATTTGTTGGACTTCTTCAGTCTGAAATTCAAGCAGAAATACATGCTTCCGCTCAAATAAAATTGGAACTCCAATATCTATGCAAGATTGACCATATGTAAAAGACGTTTATTGATGCTATGTAGCTTAAGTTGGTGGATATGGAGTGCCAAAGAAGCGTAGTCTCATCAGGTTGCTAAGTTGCTTGCGCTGCAGCTCCTGGGCCGGGCTAACCTTCTTTGAACTGTGTTGAAGTGCTGTCGGTTCTGTCTATTATTTTGTCCGCCTGTTAACTTCCACTGGTGGTGACCTGCCAGTTTACGTAATCTTCTGTCTGGTTGCCCTTTATTGTCACTGGCGCCGAACTTTGATGTCGAGGGGATGTAATATGATGTAATTTCACTAGTACAACGAGCTCCTAAACAAACGGTTTTTAACCCCTTTCCGCAATGGCCTTTGGAACCATCACCAAGTGAGTGTGGGAGATAGGGGGGTCCTTCCCACATGACCCAAAAACTGTCAGGGATATGCCCTCCTGGCACACACGCTCGGCAAAATGAGGTCGTGTGCGACCGACGAACACTCAAATACAGAAATACGTACAGTAGTGCTAAAAAACAATTATATAGGTGAAATCATTTCCGGTCGTAAGTACATCCCACACGGTCAACCAGCGCTAAACGTTTCCGTTCGTATATACATTCCACATAGTCGCTCCAAGGAAAACGTTTCTGTTTGCAAGTACATCACACATAATTTTCCCGGCTAAATCATTCGTGATAGCGTTTCCATTGCACACGGTATTAACAATTTTATCGTTTGTGTTATTGAATTCATCACACACGGTGCCTAGAATAAACTGGGTCAAGGGATGTCCATCACACACAATTTTTATGTGGTAAACGTTTGCGCCAGGTGGCCTAACGCAAACAGTTTTCAATAGGATGTCGTGTGTGATTGTTCATTAATCTAGCATGATTTGCTCCTAGAAACTGTGTGCGTTATTGAATGCATCGCACGGTGTTTTATCAATAAGCGTTTACAATAGAAAACCCAATTAGCAGGCTAACTATCCGATTATTCATAATCTATTTATTAATCTAATTGGCATTTCAAGTTAAGCACACAATATATTTCATTTTCATAATTGAAATACATCAGAGTAAAACATCATATAGCTTCAGCACCCAGCTACCCCATTACACAACTACACCAGGACCAAGTTTCACATGCAACATCTATAACCTTCCGAAATTAGCATCATAGACGGTACATAGACAGATGTATCTCATCTAGAAAACTGCTGAAGCAGAAGGCGAATATTGAGCCTTCATTGATGTTGAAGGTCTTTCTAACTTTAGGCCAGTGCCTGTGGATGATTGACTGTCCACCATTTGTCCTCTTCTGGAACACTTCAATATTGAATCGTGGGTGTTGTATGAATAACGTCCTCGCCTCCTGACCATACAGGTGTGATAGGTAATCATTAGTGAACTAGTTTGGAAAGGCCTGGAAACAAGGATGTGCATAAATGTCTTCTTCATTGTGCACACAAGGATCTTGTTGTTTTTTGTCGCTAATTTCTTTATCCTAACAATCTTTCTGAGTTTCTTGACTTGATGATATTCATGGACAACTCATTTCCCCATATGCAAAAATGTTCGAACAGTGGGTCAAAACCTCTGACGGCAGGACCTACATGTGCAAGACCAAATTGTTAAAAACCTAAATATTAGAATGGTTCCTGTAATTGCACAATAATGTGCTATTAGACAACAGACCATGCACGTGCTAACCTCGATTGTAAACCTCAGTGCTTTCCATTGTTTCCCTGCAACACATATAAGGTAGTTAGTCATCAGGTTAAGTAAGGGTTTGCAAGCTATCAGTAAAATATGTTGATGAAAAATAAGCACATTGCAGATTCATTAGATTAATTCAAGCCACATGGAAAACCCATTTATCCATACCAAGCATGATTAAGAACTAGGAACTATGGCACTTGTATATGTTTTTCATGTATTTAGTGCAGCCAAATTCGATTTATTCCTCACGTACACAACAATACAAAATTCTACCCATGACAATTGGACATCGCGGTGTAGAATTGAACCAAGCAGTTAGCTAAACACCACAACAAATGAACCAAACATTAACTGACCACCACATTGCCCAATATAATATACTCGTAATAGAAGATCAGACAGTTAACCAAACCAAGCATGCTTAACAACTTGGAAATATAGCAATTGTATTTGTTTCTCATGTATTTAGTACATCCAAATTCGATTTATTTCTCACAGAATGCAGCCACGACAATTGAACATTGCTTTGCAGAATTGAACCAAGAAGTTAACTAAACAACACAACAAATGAACCAAACGTTTAATGAGCACCACATTGCACAATATAACATACTCATAATAGAAGATCAGTCAGTTAACCAAACCAAGCATGCTTAACAACTTGGAAATATTGCACCCTGAAGAATTGAACATCACAATTGCAGAACTGCACCAAGCAGTTAACTGAACACCCCATTGCACGACATATAGAACATATACACTATAGCAGAAGATAGCATGGTAAAAGTAGATAACACAATTCTCTAGAATGTGTTAAGGAAAGGCAGTAGCTAGCAAACGATAGCCTCGAGAAAACGCCACGAACTGTCATTTAAAGCAGCCAACTGTGTAGCGGCGTCGGCGCGCGAGGCGTCAACGGCAGCCTCGATGGCGAGGTACTCCTCCAAGATCTGAGGGTCGGCACGAATGGCAGCCATCGCGACCTCATCCGCGCGTGCGGCCGCGATTTGCTTCTCCGCTGCCAAATGCTCCTTGAGATCCTGGCTCTATTGCATGCACCATGGCTTAGGCCGGCGCTTATTTGGTGGAGGGGTCGATGATTTGGGTGGAAGGTGTCGCGCTCGCACCGGCGGTCGGTGCATGTGGGATGTGGAAGGAGGAGTGATACGTCTCCGTCGTATCTATAATTTTTGATTGTTCCATGCCAATATTCTACAACTTTTACATTCTTTTGGGAACTTTTTATACTATTTTTGGGACTAACATATTGATCCAGTGCCCAGTGCCAGTTCCTGTTTGTTGCAAGTTTTTTTTTTCACAGAAAATCCATACCAGACAGAGTCCAAACGGGATAAAAACTGACGGAGTTCTTTCTGGAATATATGTGAATTTTGGGAAGTGGAATCAAAGCGAGACGATGCCCGAGGGGGCCACAAGGCAAGGGGCCGCACCCCTGACCCTCATGGACACCCCGTAAGGCGTTTGTTTCCCTTCTTTCGCCGCAAGAAAGCTAATATACAAATAAAAATCGTGTTAAAATTTCAATCCAATCGGAGTTACGGATCTTAGGGAATATATGAAACGGTGAAAGGCCAGTTCTGAGAGCATAGAAACAGAGATAGACAGAGAGACAGATCCAATCTCGGAGGGGCTCTCGCCCCTCCCATGCCATGGAGACCAAGGACTAGACGGGAAACCCTTCTCCCATCTAGGGAGAAGGTCAAGGAAGAATAAGAAGGGGGGCCCTCTCCCCCTCTCTTCCGGTGGCACCGGAACACCGCCGGGGCCATCATCATCATTGCAATCTACACCAACAACTTCACCGCCCTCATCACCAACTCTTCCCTCCTCTATGAAGCGGTGTAACCCCTCTTTTACCCGCTGTAATCTCTACTTGAACATGGTGCTCAACGCTATATATTATTTCCCAATGATGTATGTCTATCCTATGATGTTTGAGTAGATCTGTTTTGTCCTATGGGTTAGTTGATGATCGTGATTGGTTTGAGTTGCATGTTTTATTATTGGTGCTGTCCTATGGTGCTCTCCATGTCGCGCAAGCGTGAGGGATTCCCGCTGTAGTGTGTTGCAATACGTTCATGATTTGCTTATAGTGGGTTGCTTGAGTGACAAAAGCATAAACCCGAGTAAGGGGGTTGTTGCGTATGGGATAAAGGGGACTTGATGCTTTAATGCTATGGTTGGGTTTAACCTTAATGATCTTTAGTAGTTGCGGATGCTTGATAGAGTTCCAATCATAAGTGCATATGATCCAAGAAGAGAAAGTATGTTAGCTTATGCCTCTCCCTCAAATAAAATTGCAATAATGATTACCGGTCTAGTTAACGATTGCCTAGGGACAAATAACTTTCTCTTGACAAAAAGCTATTTACTAAAACTAACTTAATTGTGTCTTCATCTAAACAGCCCCTACTTTTTATTTACGCGCTCTTTATTATCTTGCAAACCTATCCAACAACACCTACAAAGTACTTCTAGTTTCATACTTGTTCTAGGTAAAGTTAACCTTAAGCGTGCGTAGAGTTGTATCGGTGGTCGATCGAACTTGAGGGAATATTCGTTCTACCTTTAGCTCCTCATTGGGTTCGACACTCTTACTTATCGAAAGAGGCTACAATTGATCCCCTAAACTTGTGGGTTATCAAGACATTTTTCTGGCGCCGTTGCTGAGGAGTTATAGCGTGGGGTGAATATTCTCGTGTGTGCTTGTTTGCTTTATCACTAAGTAGTTTTTATTTGCTGTTCCAAGTTGTTCTCTATCTTTAGGTATGGATATGGAACATGAAATACCAAAAAAATTAGGTGTACTTGCTACTCATGGAGATGAGGAACCTCCTAAAACCCTCGATGCTCATTATATGAAAGATATTATGTACTACATTGATAATCCTGAGAAACCCCCATTCAACTTTGTAATGGGAGACACGTTGGATCAACATGAATACTTTAGGGATTATCACTTGACTCAAAAAGGGAAACTATTATGGGATCAAATTTATATGTTGCATTGGTATGCTCGGCAACTATGCTTGAGATATGATTATACTTGTTGCTCTAGGATGAAGGCTCCACACCTTCCCTTTTCATGTGAATTTAGTGATAATGAAACCTTATCTTCTTATGCTAATGGTATATATGATTACTGTGATGTAGAACAAATAGAAGAGTTTGTTGCTTTTATGGGTGCTTATGAAATTGAATCTTTGTTTAAAGAGTTTGAAGATTTTGATGATTCAGTATATGGACCTGAAAATTTTTCTATACTTAAATATTGTTATGAGAATTATGAGTTCAATTCCGATTTTGATAATTTTATCGAGAGAGTCTCCGCTGTCCAAGAAGAGACTAATATTTTGCAGGAGTCTATGGAAGAAGAAATTAATGACATTGTGAGCTCATTGGATGAAAAAGATGAGGAGGAGAGCGAAGAACAAAAGGAGGAAGAGCGGATTGATCACCCGTGCCCACCTTCTAATGAGAGTAACTCTTCAACTCATACATTGCTTAATTTCCCTTCGTGCTTACCGAAGGATGGATGCTATGATGATTGTTATGGTCCCATTGATTCTTTTGAAATATCCCTTTTTGATGATGCTTGCTACGCTTGTGGCCAAGATGCCAATATGAATTATGCTTATGGAGATGGACTTGCTATAGTTCCTTATGTTAAACATGAAATTGTTGCTATTGCACCCACGCATGATAGTCCTATTATCTGTTTGAATTCTCCGGACTACACTATATCGGAGAAGTTTGCCCTTATTAAGGATTATATTGATGGGTTGCCTTTTACCATTGCACATGATGATTTTGATGAATATAATACGCATGTGCTTTATTCTCCTACTTGCAATTATTATACGAGAGGAACTATATCTCCACCTCTCTATGTTTCCCACGCGATAAAATTGCAAGAAACTATTTATACTATGCATTGGCCTTTACTAGGTGTGCATGAATTGTTCTTTTATGACATGCCGATGCATAGGAAGAGAGTTAGACTTCGTTGTTGCATGATATATGTTTCCTTGTGCTCACTACTAAATCACAAATCATTGTTAATTCAAATTTGCTTTGATATAACTTGGGATCCAGGTGGATCCATTACATGAGCACTATATGCCTAGCTTAATGGCTTTAAAAAAAGCGCTGCCAGGGAGACAACCCGGAAGTTTTAGAGAGCCATTTATTTCTGTTGTGTGCTTTTATAAAGTTTTAAAATAAAAATAATGTGCCAAGGTTTTCCTTTAGGATGTTTTAGATTACTTGTTGGTTTGTGCGGTGCAGAACAGAAACTTTGGCTGTAGTGTGCGATTTTACATTTTTTACTGGAACGTCAAATGGTTCTGAAACTTTTTGCACTGTCTTTCTATACAAATTGTTTTTTCCTAAATTTTTTAGAATTTTTGGAGTACTAGAAGTATGGTGAATGTTCAGATTACTACACATTGTCCTTTTTAAGACAGATTCTGTTTTTGGTGCATAGTTTGCTTGTTTTGATGAAACTATCATTTTCTATCAGTGGATTTAAGCCATGGAAAAGTTATATTACAGTAGCTACAATGCAACAACAAAATCTGAATTGGTTTACAACAGTACTTAGAGTAGTGATTTGCTTTATTATACTAACGGATCTTACCGAGTTTTCTGTTGAGTTTTGTGTGGATGAAGTGTTCGAAGATTGAGGTCTCGATGTGAGGAGAAGGAGGAGAGGCAAGAGCTCAAGCTTGGGGATGCCCAAGGCACCCCAAGTAAATATTCAAGGAGACTCAAGCATCTAAGCTTGGGGATGCCCCGGAAGGCATCCCATCTTTCTTCAACAAGTATCGGTATGTTTTCAGATTCATTTCGTTCATGCGATATGTGCAAATCTTCGAGCGTCTTTTTGTCGGGGAAACTAATCCACGAGCACCTATGGGGACCGAGTCCCTTTCGGTTCGGCGGGGGGCGGAGGTCGCACGAAGAGCAGATCGAGGCGGAGCACACGAGCAGTTTACCCAGCTTCGGAGCTCTCCGGAGAGATAATACTCCTACTGCTGCTTTGTGGTTTGTATTGAGTTCTTGCTCGAGAGCGCTGAGTGCTACAGTACACACCAGCAGCTAACGAGACCGAGCGTGAGTGTTCTATTCTCCCCCCTTTCCTACGTTGTGCATGGGCCTCCTTCTATATGCTCAAGGGGTCTCCAACAGGTGGCAACGTAGACAAGGGTAAAAATGGAAAGGTGATGCGGTTGGTACAGCTACCTGTACAGTGTATCCTACCTAACCCTGACGGCAGGGGACAAGGGCATTAAATGCCCGTCTGCGTCGTCCAAAAAGTGCAGAAAGGGACCGTCAGGGACGCCACCGTTCGCCACGATGGCGATCTTGTCAGCGCCATTTGCCACCGCGTACCCCTGGCTGCACAGCCTCTCGCCACGTATGCTTGGGATAGTCCGTGAGCGACACGTTGGTGGATGTGATGGAGCGTGGGTACGGAGTGGTAGCCTGCCGCGGCAAAGTGCCTTGCCGCGGTCGTTGTCTTGTCGCGTCCGGAAGCTTGCCGCTCGTCGGGCCTTGCCGGGACGCGTGGTGCGTCGCGGTAAGTACCTTGAGATGCCTTGGTTGGCCTTCCCGGCAAGCTCCTCTTGCCGGGGTCTTGTGCCTTGAGTGGCCTTCCCGGCAAGCTCCTCTTGCCGGGGCCTTGTCTTCTTGGCTTGAATACTTTGTTCTTGAATGGCTCAAAAGGAGCCACAGAGGGCCTTGGCGGGTCGCCCGACAAGCCTTGCCGCGGGGTGCCGCGACTGCCCGTGCACAAGTTCGGGGTACGAGGGTACCCCTACTCTAGTACACCGACAGGAGCCCCCGGGCCTGGGTCATACACGGTGCCAAGCACTGTTGGGCCAGGCCCAAAACAGGGCACGGGCACACGCGGCCTGGGTCATGCCGTATCTTATTCCGTATCCACCGCGCCCTCCTTGAGCGGCACGCGTAGATTGTGGCGTCGTGGGAGAGATCGTGGGTGGCTTCTTTATTCGGGAAAACGGAACGTCCGCCCCCTCCCCCCTTTATAAGCAGGGGAAACAGGGGTAGTTCGTCCATCCGCCCATTGCTATTCCGTCCTTGAAAATCTTCGCCACTCCCCTTCTTCCCAAAGTCGAAAGAGAGCAGCGCTCCGCCCCCTATCGCCACCAACACCACCAACGCCGTCGACCTCCCTCACCACTTCTGCCATGGCTCCAAAAGCCGATAAGGGGAAGGTCGTGAAGTCGGCCGAAGCGCAGCGGCTCGCGGCGCTGCGAAAGGAGCGGGCCGTCTTCCCCCCCAAGCTCGTCGCGGGGGATCTGAGGGAGTACTACTACCTCTTCTGGTCGACGGAGACGCGGGCGCACCCGCGCACGAAGGTACTCCCAGCCGCCGCTTGGGAAAAAGCTCCCACTGGGTACCCTTTCTTCGCCTTGTTCTTCTACTGTGGGCTCTGCCCGCCCTTTTCTGAATTCTTCTGTGACGTCATGAACACCTACGGGCTCTGCCTCCTTGACTTCACCCCCAATGCTGTCCTAACCATGGCAGTTTTTGCACATCTCTGTGAAAACTTTGTCGGAATCCATCCAAACGTAGCCCTTTTCTGCCACTTCTTTTCGCCTCGAGTTGAGAAAGGAGAGCCTTTATCCGGCGGAATCGCCTGGATCTCAAAAGTCGGCAAGAAGGATGCTTATCTGGATGGAGAGTTCCGCAGCAAGTGGGAGGAGTGGAGGGCGGACTGGTGCCTGATTTTCGAGGAGAACCCGTAGCCGTTTACCGCCCAGCGCCAAACTCCAGTAGTGCGCGGCAGTGATTGGAGTAGCTTGGCCCCGGAAGACGACAGACTGAAGATTGCCGTCGCCCGGATCCAACGCCTCAGGCTTGCCGGGCTTACTGTAGGAGCGGTTGGCGCAGATTTCCTTCACCGCTGCATCGCCCCCCTGCAGGAGAGGAGGAGACCCGCCTGGGAGTTCCAGAACGCGGCGGATATCATGAGGCTGCGGCCGGGCCTCAACTTCAACTTCACTGTCCAGGAGCTCAACGCGATGCTCCAGGAGCTGTTCAAGTACGACCCTCAGCATCCCGAAGTGTTCAGGTTGCCGAGGGGCATCGTTCCGCTGTGCAACAACTCCTCGCTCGACCGCATCCGTGCAATGATGCCGCTGTGTGACTCGCATGGAATTGACCCAGCCTAGATAGAGCCTGCAGATGATGTCGTGCAGGCGTTCTTCGATGGCTTGGTAGAAGTGTTGTTCGACGCCGATGAGCAGAGGGGCCTCACCCGGGACACCACCGAGGAGGAGATCAAGCGCATCGCCACCAGGCTGGAAGAGGCGGCGGCAGCCGCAGCTACGGGCGAGTTTGGGTTCACCGTGGAGGAGGCAGAGGCAGCAGAGGCGGCAAGCCTTGCCGAGCGAGAGGATCTTGCCGGCGAGGAGAAGTCCGTCGGGCATGACGTCGGGCCGAGCGGGCCCGCCAAGGATACGAGCGGCTCGTTGGAGATCGGCTCCTCTTCCTCTTCGTCTTCGGGCAGCTTGCCGCAAGCAGAGCCCCCGGCTCCACAAGCAAAGCCCCCGGCTCCATCAAGAAGGCGTCTTCGCAAGGCCGGGGACGTAGCGGAGCGGTGGACGAGTCAACCCCCGCCGCGCCGCACGACACGCTCCACCGCGGCAAGTTCTGTTTCCGCGGAAGCACCTCATGCTGCAGCGGCAACTGGAGCGGGGTGCTCCCGGTCCGCCGCTCCAGCTCCCGCCAAGCGGCCAAGGGATCCTACTCCACCGCCTCCTCGCGCCGGAGGTGGGCCAGGCTTTGACTTCTCCGCGCTCAGCTCCGACGAGGAAGAAGAAGAGTAAGATTCTTGTTGTACTTGTATGTCTTCAATACTTGCTGTCTTGTCTTGTATCTCATTTGCTTTACTCTGGACTTATTCCTTTTTAGGACTCTGGCCCAGAGAGCGACAAAGAGAGCCAAGGTCCCGGTGATTGTCATCGAAGACGATCCCACCGTGTCAGCAGGGGGTGCGCCCGAGACAAACTTGCCGGACCCGGCAGCTGTTCTTCAGAGCAGCCCCCAGCGCAGCCCCCAGCGTAATTATATGGTTTGCTTCCCACCGTTAGGCGCGCATGGATACAATTTGTTTGCTGATATCTGACTGTTGGCTTGTGTAGGAGCAGAGCAGCCCCACCAGGAGCGTCCGGAGGCCGCCCCTGACATGCCATCTGCTTCGACTACGCCGTCAAGGGAGAGTTCTCCGGCAAGGGAGAATCCTCCGACAAGGGGGAGCTCTCCGGCAAGGGAGAAGTCTCCGGCAAGGGACAGTACCAGTGACCCCCCGGCAGCGGAGATCCCAACTGCCAAGCCTGGTACAAGTACTTCTTGCTCCTAAACTTCCCTTGGGTTCTTCTTCGTTTGATCTTCTTTTTGGATATCTGCTTGACTTTTCTTCCTTTTTCGGCCGTCAGATCCATCTACTGCGGAGCCGATGGAGACCGAGGTTGCTGTTGATGATGCCGCCGCCACCGAAGAAGCGGCCGACGCTGATGATCCCGCCGGCGAAGAGGCCGCCAAGGCTGCCGCCGCAGCAGCCGACGAGGGGTCTGGCGATCGCACTAACGGCCCTAAGGCCGCAGGAGCGTTAGGCGCTACACCGACCGCCGACCCTTCCGCCGCTGCTGTAGCGTCGGGCTCCGAAGGGCCCCAGCCGGGCGTCTACTTGAAGGCCGGCGATGGCGTCTTCATCAACCTCCCCTGGGCGTCAACGTCCAGGGCACCGGTCGAAGGAGAAAGCTTTGACGTGGAGGTGCTCGCCTCCACTGGGCTGACGCTGGTCGACGCGCCAAGCAGCAACAGCGACGAGCCTGAGGAGGAGTGACTGCTGCGGAAGCTGTTGTCGCTCTACCGCGCTCGGCAAGCCAAGCTGGAATCCCGCGAAGCGCTTGCCGCGAAGGCGGGAGCCGACATTGAGAAGCGCGCGGCGGAGCTCCGCGGCATCAACCAGGCAGCTCTCTGGTCCCTGGCGGAGGAGCGGGAGCAGCTCGAGGAGGCGTAGAAGGCCTTCCTCCTCGAGAAGGCTGACGTCGAGGAGCAACAGCGGCTTGCCGCTGAGAAGCTGTCGGCGCAGGAGGGTGAACTGGCGCAGCGGAAGGTCAACCTCGATAGCCACGAGGAGGAGCTTTCCGTGCGCGAGCGAACACTTGGCGGAGCTATCAAGCAAGCGGAGGATGCTGCCGCAGCCGCCGAGGCCGCCAAGAAGGAGCTGGAGATGAAGGTGGCGCAGCTGGAGGCCGACCTCAAGGCGAGCGGCGAGGAGCTCGTCGCGCTCAAGCGTGAGCGGGAGAAAGACGTCTACAGCTTCGCAGAGCTGCAGGTCCGTCTCTCCGAGAAGGGCAAGGAGCTCAGCGCTGCCAAGGACTCCAACGCGGATCTTGAGTTGAAGCTGACCACTTTGACCAAGATGCTGGACGGCGCCAGGGAGCAGGAGGCGGCCTTGAAGAAGGAGATCCAGGCCGACAAGGGACTGCTGGAGAGTGTTGCCACCACCCAGAACGCTTTTAGAGAAACCATGGAGCAGTGGACGGAAGGTCTTGTGAATGCTGCCGCCGACATTGACAGGGAGCTGGCGCAGCTGGGGATGGAGGATCTCGGGTATCCCTCCGACGAGAACCTCCAATCCAGCGCCAAGCTCACCTTGTTCTTCAAAGGCATGGCGATGGCCCTTCCGCGACTCCGGGAGAGGATCCCAAAGCAGCTGGCCGACAAGTCGCGCAAGATCTGCGCGGGAGCTCTTCAAAAAGTGTTGGCGAAGGTAGCCTTCCGCAACCCGGGTCTCAACCTCACCAACGTCCTCAGATCCCTGCCGGCGGAAGCTGATCTGGAGGCGCTCAAGGACCTTGTCGCACCCATTGTGGACAAGGTGAGAGGGATCAAGAGGGTTGAGGGCGATCGCGTGGACTAGGCCGCCCGTTTTCTTCTTTTCTTGTCGCTGCTGATCATGTTATGAAAACAGTCAATTAGAGCCGCGACAAGCTATTTTGTAATATAACTCTATTTGGGCAGCGATTGCAATGTTATTTCCTTGACTTGATTCCCTCCTTTGTATGTTTTTGCCCTACGCTTTTAGGGAACTTGCCGGCGGAGGCACCCTCGCCGTGAGCGCTGAGTGCGGAACGTCAGCAGCCTGCTGGCAGTGCCGTTGCCGACAAGAAACCTTGTCGTAACTAGTCGCAGCTCGCTTAAGTTGTTGAGCGAACTCGAAACAAAGTAAGGGCGCGACTCTAGTCGCATCACACTTAAACTGTTGAGCGAACTCGAAACAAAGTAAGGGCGCAACTAGCCACGAGCCGGTTCCTTCGTGCACAGGTTTTCCATACAAAGCATGGTCGTTTAAGGAAGATAACTTAAAAATTTAAAAACATCTGATTGCTCAAACTTTGGCAACTTAGCTTTTCTGTCTTTTGCTTCCCGACAAGGAGAAACTTTCTTGAACGACGCCTGGTCCATACCATTATCTTCCCCTTCCCCCCGGCAAACTTGTGGGCGAAGGAATCTTCATTTCCTTGAGAAAAAAGGAAGTAGAGAAAATAATGATATGGAGCCTTATGGCTCATTATTGCTTACCGGGGGTGTTCGCTGCACAAAGTGTCAGATAACTCATGCAAAAAATAAAAAGCATGAAATTGACAAAATGTGCGGAGCAGATGAGCTTTATGCATAGGGTCTGCGCCTGGCTTTGTACAAAGGATTACATGCAACAGCGGAAAGACTTGTACAAAAGATGGTTGCCGGAGCAGGGTCCGGCAACCGCGCCTTACGGGTAAAACTTACGAAGATGCTCAATGTTCCAGGAGTTGCTCACCGGAATGCCATCTTCGGTCTCAAGGCGGACAGCGCCAGGCCTAGTGACTCGTTTCACCCGGTAAGGGCCTTCCCACTTCGACGTCAACTTGTTGGAATTCTTGGCGGACTGAACGCGCCGAAGAACAAGGTCGCCTTCCTCGAGACTTCTGGCGTTAACTTTGCGGCTATGGTAGCGGCGCAAAGCTTGCTGGTAGCGAGCAGCTCGTACAGCAGCCTGAAGACGGTCTTCCTCAAGGATCAGCGCGTCATCTTGTCGCAGCTGCTCTTGCTCAAGCTCATCATAAGCGAGCACTCGAGGCGACCTGTATACGAGTTCCGTGGGGAGAACTGCCTCTGCTCCATAGACTAGAGCGAAAGGTGTCTGGCCAGTGGCTCGATTTGGCGTTGTCCTGATCGACCAAAGAACCACCGGCAGCTCATCAATCCAGTTTCTTCCGCACCTGTGCAGCCTGTCGAAAGTCCTGGTCTTGAGTCCACGCAACACTTCAGCATTTGCCCTCTCCGCTTGACCGTTACTCCTGGGGTGAGCAACAGAAGCGAAGCAGACCTTGGCGCCAAGATCTTGGACGTACTGCATGAAGGTGCGGCTCGTGAATTGCGTACCGTTGTCGGTGATGATCCTATTAGGGATCCCGAAGCGGCAAACAATTGACCTGAAGAACTTGACTGCTGACTGTGCTGTTACCTTCCTCACTGCTTCCACTTCCGGCCACTTTGTGAACTTGTCGATTGCAACATACAAGTACTCAAAGCCCCCGACTGCTCGGGGGAAAGGGTCGAGGATGTCGAGCCCCCAGACCAAAAATGGCCAGGATAAAGGGATCATCTGGAGAGCTTGAGCTGGCTGGCGTATTTGCTTGGAATGGAACTGGCACGCTTCACACTTGGTTACTTGTGCAGTTGCATCCTGGAGGGCTGTCGGCCAAAAGAAACCTTGCCGGAATGCTTTGCCGGCAAGTGCTCTTGCGCCAATGTGGTGACCACAAATGCCTCCATGTATCTCGGCCAACAGCTTCTGTCCATCTTCCCGGTGAATACACTTCAATTTCACACCGTTGAGTCTTCTTCTGTACATTGTGTTGTCGACAAACTGGTACATACTTGACTGCCGGGCTACTCTTTCCGCTTCTTCTTGCTCTTCGGGAAGTTCTCCTGTCTGAAGGAAACGGACGATCTGTTGTGCCCATGCTGGAGCTTGTGGCTCGACAACAAGGACTAAAGGCACATCTGCTGCTATGGGAACATCCGCTTCTACGGCGAGAAACTGCGGCTCAGCCGGAGCTTGACGTTCCCCGGCAAGCTTGCCGGAGCAAAACTTGTCGGGTGCGTCTGCTTCAACGGAACAAACCCCAGGGTTTGCCGGAGTAGACTGCTCCCCAGCACTCTTGGTGTTGATCTTGGGGACCTTTTTGGCGGCGGCTTCGGGAAGCTCTGTCGGAAAATAGTCACCAGAAATTAACTTCCTCTTCTTGATCTGTCTAGTTGATGGCGTCACAGACGGTTGAGTCAGCTTGAGCACAAAGATCCCTGGTTCCACAGGTAACTTAAGTGCTGCGCACTTTGACAGGCCATCGGCAATGTCGTTCTGAGCTCTTGGAACATGTTCCATCTATAGGCCGACAAAGTGCTCTTCTAGCTTCCTCACTTCATCAACGTAAGCTTCCATCAACGGACTCTGATAACTCTTATTCACTTGGCGGACGACAAGCTGCGAGTCACCCCTGACAATGAGCTTCTTGATCCCAAGGTCTGCAGCGATCCTGAGACCGGAAAGCAATCCTTCGTACTCTGCAGTATTGTTTGTTGCTTGCTCCTTGGGAAAGTGCATCTGGACTACGTACTTAAGGTGCTCTCCGGTGGGTGCGACAAGCAGCACGCCAGCACCGGCGCCTTGCAGCGAGAAAGCACCATCAAAGTACATCAGCCACTCTTTGCTTGCTTCCTTGACGGGGATGCTCGTTTCTGGAATTTCTTCATCTGGTGTTGGCGTCCACTCTGCTATGAATTCTGCCAATGCTCTGCTTTGGATAGTTGAAGTGCTCTCAAACTTGAGGCCAAAGCTTGACAGTTCCAGTGCCCACTCAACAATCCTGCCTGTTGCTTCTGGATTCTGCAGTATCCTCTTCAGCGGAAAACGAGTGACAACTGTTATCTCATGTGCTTGGAAGAAATGGCGCAGCTTTCTCGAGGCCATGAGAAGGACGAAAAGCAATTTCTGCACACCAGAGTACCTTGACCTAGCCCCCTGCAGAAGGGAACTGACAAAGTAGACTGGGCGCTGCACCATTTTCTTCTGTATCTCCTCGGGTGCCTGCGCAGATCCATCTTTGCCGGGACCAGAGCTTGTCGGGGAAGCCCCCTGCTTGTCGCTGGATGCGCTCGCCGTGGTTGCTGGCTCATCATCTGCCTCCCTCTCCGCTACTAACGCAGCACTAACCACTTGATTGGTTGCCGCCAGATACAGCAGCAACTTCTCTTGTGGCTTAGGTGCGACAAGTATTGGAGTGGAGGACAGGTATCTCTTCAAGTCCTGCAGCACATTCTCCGCTTCTGGAGTCCATTTCATTGGACCTGCCTTTTTCAAAATTTTGAAAAACGGCAGGGCGCGCTCAGCAGACTTAGAGATAAACCTGCTGAGAGCCGCCACGCAGCCGGCAAGTCTCCGTACATCCTTGACGCGCTTCGACGCTTCAATCTGCTCAATGGCCTTGATCTTGTCGGGATTGGCTTCAATTCCCCGCTAAGACACGAAGAACCCGAGAAGCTTGCCGGAAGGGACTCCAAATACGCACTTCTCGGGGTTGAGCTTGAGGCTGATCTTGCACAGATTTGCGAAAGTCTCGTCTAAATCTTGAATCAGAGTTGCCTTATCCTTGCTCTTGACCACTATGTCGTCCATGTAGGCTTCCACATTTCTGTGTATTTGCGGTTCAAAAGCGGTATGGACTACCCTTGCAAATGTTGAACCAGCATTCTTTAAACCGAAAGGCATCCGTATGAAACAGTATGTGCCACAGGGAGTGATGAATGTGGTTTTCTCCTCATCCTCTTCTGCCATGAAGATCTGATGGTATCCTGAGTATGCGTCAAGAAACAAAAGCAAGTCACATCCGGCCGTGGAGTCAACAATCTGGTCGATGCGCGGCAAGGGAAATGGGTCTTTGGGACAAGCTTTATTGACATCAGTAAAGTCGATACAAAGCCTCCATTTCCCGTTTGCCTTGCGCACGACTACAAGATTGGCCAACCACGTAGGATGGAGCACTCCTCTGACAAGGCCTGCTGCTTCCAACTTCTTGATCTCTTCTGCGATGAATTCTTGGCGCTCAACTGCTTGCTTTCTGACTTTCTGCTTGACAGGCCGCGCATGAGGACAAACGGCAAGGTGGTGCTCAATTACTTTCCTGGGAACACCGGGGATGTCAGACGGTTGCCACGCAAACACATCGACATTCGCCCGCGTGAAAGCAATGAGCGCGCTTTCCTATTTAGGGTTGAGAGTGGCACTGATGGTGAAAGTACCACCAGTGCCGTCCTCCTTGGCGGACACCTTCTTGGTCGCTGGCAGAGCTGCCATTGTCTTCTTACACTTGCCAGTGGAGCTCGATGGTGCGTCCTCGACGGTAGCGCAGCACTCCGAAGAGGTGCGCTTGCCGGAGTGAGCATCAAAACTCTTGCCGGACTTGGTCTTCTTCTTCCCCCCGGGAGCTTCAGCGGCAAGTGACTTGCGATCTGTTGCGGCTGCTGCTTCTCGGTAGATTTTGTCGGCGCTGATAAGAGCATCCTTCTTGTCGCCAGGGACAGAGATGACACTTATCGGGCCTGGCATCTTCAGCATGTTATACGCATAGTGAGAGGCCGCCATGAACTTGGCGAGTGCTGGACGGCCGAGAATCCCATTGTAAGGCAATGGAAAATCGGCGACGTCAAAAGTGACCCTCTCAGTTCTGAAGTTCAACTCGCTGCCAAATGTCACCGGCAACGTGATCTTCCCCTTTGGCTCGCTCCTTCCCGGGTTGATTCCTTGGAATGTGCCGGTCTCTTCGAGCTCGCTGTCAGGGACCTGGAGTTTCCTGAGCACAGCGGAGGAGATCAGGTTCAAGCCGGCCCCGCCGTCAACTAGCATCTTAGTGACCTTGAGGTTGCGGATAGTTGGTGAAACCAACATCGGCAAGCACCCGACAGCAGTTGTGCGATCAGGGTGGTCCTCAATATCAAAGATGATAGGCGTGCTGGACCATTTCAGAAGCTTGCATGACTCAACGGGTGGTTCTGCCGCATTGACTTCCCGCACCCACTGCTTGAGTTGGCGGTGTGAAGTATACAGAGAAGCACCGCCGTCAACGCACAAGACCTCTGTGGCTTTCTAGAACTCCTATTCACTGGTTTCATCATCATCCATGTCTTCGTCGTCGTTGTCATCTTCATCCTTGTCGCGGCCGCGGGGAGGTCTGTCTCCTTGCCGCTACTTGGCCTTGCCGCGGCGTCCTCCCCGGCCGGGGCGATTCGTACCGGATCCTCCAGCACCTCCTTGGGCTTTCTCCTTGTCGCGTCGCTCGTACTCGGCCTTTTGCAGCTCGACAAGCTGCTCGACCTTCTTGCAGCTTTGGAGGTCATGGCCCTTGGTGCGGTGGATCTTGGAGTACTGTTTGTTGGTGTCGTCCTGCTTGTCGGCAGCCGCCACAGCCTGGCAATTGGCGCATGCGGCAACCTCCTTGCCGGAGCTACCAGCCTTGGCTTTCTTGGCGCCACCTTCGTTGCCGGACTGCTCAACAACTAGCACATCTTTGCCTTTCCTCTTCCTGTTGTTCCGCTGCCGGCTTTTCTTCGCCGGGGCAGCATCATCGCTGTCAGATCCTCCTGTTCCTGTATTCTCTCCGGGGAGTTTCCTCCCTTCCTCAGCACGTGCACACCTGTCGGCCAGGGCATACAGCTCACTGATGTCTCTGATCTTGTACATTGCCATCTCCTCCCGCATTCTGCGGTTACGCATGTTCTGATGGAACGCACTAATGACTGCGGCAGGGTGGACATCTGGGATGTTGCGTTGCACATGGCTGAATCTCTGGATGTACTTGCGCAGGGGCTCTCCTTCCTTCTGGGCAAGCAGATGAAGATCACTCTCCTGGCCATGAGGTTTGTGGCCGCCTGTAAAGGCGCCGACAAACTGATGGCATAGGTCTGCCCAGGAAGATATGGAGTTGTCCGGCAAGTGCATGAGCCAGGACCGGACTTTGGGCTTGAGCACCAGCGGGAAGTAGTTGGCAAGGATCTTGTCGTCGCGCCCCCCAGCAGCTTGCACCGCGATGGTGTAGATGCTGAGGAACTCCGACGGATGCAACTTGCCGTCGTACTTCTCGGGTACGTCTGGCTTGAAATTCTTCGTGCTGGGCCACTGGACTTGCCGCAGCTCACGGGTAAACGCAGGGCAACCTACCGCGTACAGCAGGTCGCCTGGTTCCCCTGGCGCATGCATGTCGACAGTGGGCCCAGCGCGCTGGTCTGACTGACGCCGCGCTTCTCTTCGGCGCTCGATGCGAGTACGAGCGTCTTCTTGCCGTCGTTCGTGAAGAACTTGGCGTTGATCGCGACGAGCTCATGGATCCGATGACGCGGTGGAGTCGCTGTCGAGGTGGATCCGGTGAGGTGGCGATCTTGGCCTCCGCAGCGGAGAGTGCACGGTGGTTGCACCCCCACCAATTTTGTCACCATCGGCCCGCGTTTGGCTGACTCGCCGCGGCTGCGATGTACTCGGCTGCCGCGGAGTGTCGCCGTTGGCAAAGCCGATGAGACTCTGAATGGTGGCCCTCCAGTCGTCGATCTTGTCCGCCGTTGGAGGGTAATCTAGGAGCAGTTGGGCTCGCGCCAATGCTTCTACTGGAGTGGCGGGTAGCAGTGGCGAACGGTGTGTGGAGCGGGATATGCTCGAACTTCTAACTATGTTAGAAGGAGCAGTATCCCGTCCAGGCGACCGTGCCTCGCTCGTGCCAGCATGTTGGCGTGCATGCTGGCCTTGAGCATCCCGAGATCCACCAGCTCGATCCGGGTCCAGTGAGCGGATGGTACTGTGAGTACCATGTCGCTGCCGGTTCCGCGCCTCCTGAGATGAGCGCGATGGATGTGCGGACGCCGAGGTCTGCGCAGCCTTGTCCTTGGACCTGGTGGCACCGTGAGCTCCGTCGTCAACGCCGTTCTTCCGCCGGCGTCTTCCCCACCAGCCGTTTGCTCCGGCGGTGGTGGGTTTGTCGCGGACGGAGCAGCCGCCTCCGAAGCCTTCTTCTTCGGTGGCATGTCGATGAAGATGATGAAGATCTAGCTCGTGTGAACGCCGCATCAGGTTCACACAACCTCGACGCCCCCTACCTGGCGCGCCAAAGATGTCGAGGAAACTGATCCACGAGCACCTATGGGGACCGAGCCCCTTTCGGTTCGGCGGGGGGCGGAGGTCGCACGAAGAGCAGATCGAGGCGGAGCACACGAGCAGTTTACCCAGCTTCGGAGCTCTCCAGAGAGATAATACTCCTACTGCTGCTTTGTGGTTTGTATTGAGTTCTTGCTTGGGAGCGCTGAGTGCTACAGTATGCACCAGCAGCTAACGAGACTGAGCGTGAGCGTTCTATTCTCCCCCCTTTCCTACGTTGTGCATGGGCCTCCTTTTATATGCTCAAGGGGTCTCCAACAGGTGGCAACGTAGACAAGGGTAAAAATGGAAAGGTGCTGCGGTTGGTACAGCTACCTGTACAGTGTATCCTACCTAACCCTGACGGTAGGGGACAAGGGCATTAAATGCCCGTCTGCGTCGTCCAAACAGTGCAGAAAGGGACCGTCAGCGACGCCACCGTTCGCCACGATGGCGATCTTGTCAGCGCCGTTTGCCACCGCGTACCCCTAGCTGTACATCCACTCGCCACGTATGCTTGGGATAGTCCCTGAGCGACACGTTGGTGGATGTGCTGGAGCGTGGGTACGGAGTGGTAGCCTGCCGCGGCAAAGTGCCTTGCTGCGATCGTTGTCTTGTCGCGTCCGGAAGCTTGCCGCTCGCCGGGCCTTGCCGGGACGCGTGGTGCGTCGCGGTAAGTACCTTGAGATGCCTTGGTTGGCCTTCCCGGCAAGCTCCTCTTGCCGGGGTCTTGTGCCTTGAGTGGCCTTCCCGGCAAGCTTCTCTTGCCGGGGCCTTGTCTTCTTGGCTGGAATACTTTGTTCTTGAATGGCTCAAAAGGAGCCACAGAGGGCCTTGGCGGTCGCCCGGCAAGCCTCGCCGTGGGGTGCCGTGACTGCCTGTGCACAAGTTCGGGGTACTAGGGTACCCCTACTCTAGTACACCGACACTTTTGCATTTAGTTTTCACTTTTATTTTATGCACCATGCTGGTATGAGATAGTCCTTGGTTGATTTATAGAATGCTCATTGCACTTCACTTATATCTTTTGAGTATGGCTTTATAGAATGCTTCATGTGCTTCACTTATATCATTTGAAGTTTGGATTGCCTGTTTCCCTACACATAGAAAACTGCCATTTGTAGAATGCTCTTTTGCTTCACTTATATTAGTTAGAGAATGGGCATATCTTTTGTAGAAAGAATTAAACTCTCTTGTTTCACTTATATCTATTTAGAGAGTTGATAGGAACTTACCATTCACATGGTTAGTCATAAAATCCTACATAAAACTTGTAGATCACTGAATATGATATGTTTGATTCCTTGCAATAGTTTTGTGATATAAAGATGGTGATATTAGAGTCATTCTAGTGGGTAGTTGTGGATTGTAGAAATACTTGTGTTGAAGTTTGTGATTCCCGTAGCATGCACGTATGGTGAACCGTTATGTAACGAAGTTGGAGCATGAGGTATTTATTGATTGCCTTCCTTATGAGTGGCGGTCGGGGATGAGCGATATTTTCCTACGAATCTATCCCCCTAGGAGCATGCGTGTAGTACTTTGTTTCGATGACTAATAGATTTTTTCAATAACTATGTAAGTTCTTTATGACTAATGTTGAGTCCATGGATTATACGCACTCTCACCCTTCCATCATTGCTAGCCTCTTCCGTACCATGCATTGCCCTCCCTCACCTCGAGAGTTGGTGCAAACTTCGTCGGTGCATCCAAACCCCGTGATATGATATGCTCTGTCACACATAAGCCTCCTTATATCTTCCTCAAAACAGCCACCATACCTACCTATCATGGCATTTCCATAGCCATTCCGAGATATATTGCCATGCAACTTCCATCATCATCATATACATGATTTGAGCATTTATTGTCATATTGCTTTGCATGATCGTAAGATAGCTAGCATGATGTTTTCATGGCTTGTCTGTTTTTTTTATGTCATTGCTACGCTAGATCATTGCACATCCCGGTACACCGCCGGAGGCATTCATATAGAGTCATATCTTTGTTCTAGTATCGAGTTGTAATATTGAGTTGTAAGTAAATAAAAGTGTGATGATCATCATTATTAGAGCATTGCCCCATTAAAAAAAAGAAAAAAAGAGAGACCAAAGAAGCCTAAATAAAAAAACGGGCCAAAGAAGCCCGCTAAAAAAAGGAGCAATGTTACTATCCTTTTACCACACTTGTGCTTCAAAGTAGCACCATGTTCTTCATATAGAGAGTCTCTTGAGTTATCAATTTTATATATTAGTGGGAATTTTCATTATAGAACTTCACTTGTATATTCCGATGATGGGCTTCCTCAAATGCCCGAGGTCTTCATGAGCAAGCAAGTTGGATGCACACCCACTTAGTTTCCAGTTTGAGCTTTCATACACTTATAGCTCTTAGTGCATCCGTTGCATGGCAATCCCTACTCCTCACATTGACTTCAATTGATGGGCATCTCCATAGCCTGTTGATTAGCCGCGTCGATGTGAGACTTTCTCCTTTTTGTCTTCTCCACACAACCTCTACCATCATATTCTATTCCACCTATAGTGCTATGTCCATGGTTCACGCTCATGTATTGCGCGAAAGTTGAAAAGGTTTGAGAACATCAAAAGTATGAAACAATTTCTTGGCTTGTCATAAGGGTTGTGCATGATTTGAATATTTTGTGTGGTGAAGATAGAGCATAGCCAGACTATATGATTTTGTAGGGATAACTTTCTTTGTCCATGTTGTTTTGAAAAGACATGATTGCTTTATTAGAATGCTTGAAGTATTATTGTCTTAATTTCAAATGATAGACTATTGCTTTGAATCACTCGTATCTTAATATTCATGCCATGATTAGATTATGTGATCAAGATTATGCTAGCATTCCACATCAAAAATTGTTTTTTTATCATTTACCTACCCGAGGACGAGCAGGAATTAAGCTTGGGGATGCTGATACGTCTCCCTCGTATCTATAATTTTTGATTGTTCCATGCCAATATTCTACAACTTCTACATACTTCTGGCAAATTTTTATACTATTTTTGGGACTAAGATATTGATCCAGTGCCCAGTGCCAGTTCCTGTTTGTTGCATGTTTTTTGCTTCGCAGAAAATCCATACCAACCAGAGTCCAAATGGGATAAAAACTGACGGAGTTTTTTTGGAATATATGTGAATTTTGGGAAGTGGAATCAACGCGAGACGATGCCCGAGGGGGGCACGAGGCAGGGGGCGCGCCCCTGACCCTTGTGGACACCCCATAAGGCGGCTGTTGCCCTTCTTTCGCCGCAAGAAAGCTAATATCCGGATAAAAATCGTGTCAAAATTTCAATCCAATCGGAGTTACAGATCTTCGGGAATATAAGAAACGGTGAAAGGCCAGATCTGAGAGCGCAGAAACAAAGAGAGACAGAGAGACATATCCAATCTCGGAGGGGCTCTCGCCCCTTCCATGCCATGGAGACCAAAGACTGCTACCTCTTGAGCATTGCGTTGGTTTTCCCTTGAAGAGGAAAGGGTGATGCAGTAAAGTAGCGTAAGTATTTCCCTTAGTTTTTGAGAACCAAGGTATCAATCCAGTAGGAGACCACGCTCGAGTCCCACACACCTACACAAACAAATAAGAACCTCGCAACCAATGCGATAAAGGGGTTGTCAATCCCTTCACGGTCACGTACGAGAGTGAGATATGATATATATGATAAGATAATATTTTTGGTATTTTTATGATAAAGAGAAATAAAGCTGCAAAGTAAAATAAACGGCAATAAAACTAGCTAAGTGTTGGAAGATTAATATGATGGAAAATAGACCCGGGGGCCATAGGTTTCACTAGTGGCTTCTCTCAAGAGCATAAGTATTACGGTGGGTAAATGAATTATTGTCGAGCAATTGATAGAATTGAGCATAGTTATGACAATATCTAGGTATGATCATGTATATAGGCATCACGTCCGTGACAAGTAGACCGACTCATGCCTGCATCTACTAACTATTACTCCACACAATGACCGTATCGAGCATGCATCTAGAGTATTAAGTTCATAAGAACAGAGTAACGCTTTAAGCAAGATGACATGATGTAGAGGGATAAACTCATGCAATATGATATAAACCCCATCTTTTTATCCTCGATGGCAACAATACAATACGTGCCTTGCTGCCCCTGCTGTCACTGGGAAAGGACACCACAAAATTGAACCCAAAGCTAAGCACTTCTACCATTGCAAGAAAGATCAATCTAGTAGGCCAAACCAAACTGATAATTCGAAGAGACTTGCAAAGATAACCAATCATACATAATCGAATTCAAAGGAGATTCAAATATTGTTCATAGATAAACTTGATCATAAACCCACAATTCATCGGATCTCGACAAACACACCGCAAAAGAAGAGTTACATCAAATAGATCTCCAAGAGAATCAAGGAGAACTTTGTATTGAGATCCAAAGAGAGAGAAGAAGCCATCTAGCTAATAACTATGGACCCGAAGGTCCGAGGTAAACTACTCACATATCCTCGGAGAGGCTATGGTGTTGATGTACAAGCCCACCGTGATCAATGACCCCTCCGGCGGAGCACCGGAAAAGGCCCCAAGATGGGATCTCATGGGTACAGAAGGTTGCGGTGGTGGAGTTAGGTTTTTGTGGGCGCTTCTGATGGTTTGGGGGTACGTATGTATATATAGGAGGAAGAAGTTGGTCGGTGGAGCCACAAGGGGCCCACGAGGGTGGAGGGCGCACCTGGTGGAGGTGGGCGCGCCCCCTACCTCGTGGCTTCCTCGTCTATTGCTTGACGTCCACTCCAAGTCCTCTGGATCACGTTTGTTCCAAAAATCACGTTTCCGAAGATTTCATTCCGTTTGGACTCCGTTTGATATTCATTTTATGCGAAACACTAAAATAGGCAAAAAAAAAAGCAATTTGGGTTGGGCCTCCGGTTAATAGGTTAGTCCCAAACATAATATAGAAGTGTATAACAAAGCCCATTAATCATGCAAAACAGAATATAATATATCATAGAACAATAAAAAATTATAGATACGTTGGAGACGTATCAAGCATCCCCAAGCTTAATTCTTGCTCGTCCTCGAGTAGGTAAATTATAAAAATAGAATTTTTGATGTGGAATGATACTTAGCATAATTTTCAATGTAACCCTCTTATTTGTGGTATGAATATTCAGATCCGAAAGATTCAAGATAAAAGTTTAATATTGACATAAAAGTAATAATACTTCAATCATACTAACTAAGCAATTATGTCTTCTCAAAGTAACATGGCCAAAGAAAGTTCATCCCTACAAAATCATATAGTTTGGTCATCCTCCATTTTAATCACACAAGAATGCTCTTATCATGCACAAATCCGATGACAAGCCAATCAATTGTTTCATACTTTAGTAATCTCAAACTTTTTTTCAACTTTCACGCAATACATGAGCGTGAGCCATGGATATAGCACTATGGGTGGAATAGAATATAATGATGAGGGTTATGTGGAGAAGACAAAAAAGGAGAAAGTCTCACATCAACACGGCTAATCAACGGGCTATGGAGATGCCCATCAATTGATGTTAATGTGAGGAGTAGGGATTGCCATGCAACGGATGCACTAGAGCTATAAATGTATGAAAGATCAACAAAAGAAACTAAGTGGGTGTGCATCCAACTTGCTTGCTCACGACGACCTAGGGCATTTGAGGAAGCCCATTGTTGGAATATACAAGCCAAGTTCTATAACGAAAAATTCCCACTAGTATATGAAAGTGACAAAACAAGAGACTATCTATCATAAGGATCATGGTGCTACTTTGAAGCACAAGTATGGAAAAAGATAGTAGCATTGCCCCTTTTTTATTTTTTTTTGGGCCTTTATTTTTTTTCTTTTGGCCTTTCTCTTTTTTTAGGACAATGCTCTATGAATGATGATCATCACACTTCTATTTATTTACAACTCAATGATTACAACTCGATACTAGAACAAAGTATGACTCTATATGAATGCCTCCGACGGTGTACCGGGAAGGGCAATGAATCAAGAGTGACATGTATGAAATAATATGCATGGTGGCTTTGCCACAAATACGATGTCAACTACATGATCATGCAAGGCAATATGACAATGATGAACGTGTCATGATAAACGGAACGGTGGAAAGTTGCATGCAATATATCTCGGAATGGCTATGGAAATGCCACAATAGGTAGGTATGGTGGCTGTTTTGAGGAAGATATAAGGAGGCTTATGTGTGATAGAGTGTGTCGTATCACAGGGTTTGGATGCACCAGCGAAGTTTGCACCAACTCTCAAGGTGAGAAAGGGCAATGGACGGTACCGAAGAGGCTAGCAATGATGGAAGGGTGAGAGTGCGTATAATCCATGGACTCAACATTAGTCATAAAGAACTCACATACTTATTGCAAAAATCTACAAGTCATAAAAAGCCAAGCACTATGTGCATGCTCCTAGGGGGATAGATTGGTAGGGAAAGACCATCGCTCGTCCCCGACCGCCACTCATAAGGAGGACTATCAAAGAACACCTCATGTTTCAAATTTGTTACACAATGTTTACCATATGTGCATGCTACAGGATTTGCAAGCTTCAACACAAGTATTTCTCAAATTCACAACTACTCAACTAGCACAACTTTAATATCACTACCTCCATATCTCAAAACAATTATCAAGCGTCAAACTTTTCTTAATATTCAACACACTCATAAGAAAGTTTTTTACTAATCTTGAATACATAGCATATTAGGACTAATTTCCCAATTTAAGCAAATTACCATGCTGTTTTGTAGGACTCTCAAAATAATATAAGTGAAGCATGAGAGAACAATAATTTTTATAAAAGAATTGCACCACTGTGCTCTAAAAGATATAAGTGAAGCACTAGAGCAAAAACTATATAGCTCGAAAGATATAAGTGAAGCACATAGAGTATTCTAATAAATTCCGAACCATGTGTGTCTCTCTCAAAAGGTGTGTACAGCAAAGATAAGTGTAGTAAACTAAAACAACAAAGACTCAAATCATACAAGACGCTCCAAGCAAAACACATTTCATGTGGTGAATAAAAATATAGCTCCAAGTAAAGTTACCGATGGACGAAGACGAAAGAGGGGATGCCTTCCGGGGCATCCCCAAGCTTTGGATTTTTCGTGTCCTTAGATTACCTTGGGGTGCCATGGGAATCCCCAAGCTTAGGCTCTTGCCACTCCTTGTTCCATAATCCATCAAATCTTTACCCAAAACTTGAAAACTTCACAACACAAAACTGAATAGAAAATCTCGTGAGCTCCGTTAGCGAAAGAAAACAAAACACCACTTCAAGGTACTATAATGAACTAATTATTTATCTATATTGGTGTTAAACCTACTGTATTCCAACTCCTCTATGGTTTATAAACTATTTTACTAGCCATAGATTCATCAAAATAAGCAAACAACACACGAAAAACAGAATCTGTCAAAAACAGAACAGTCTGTAGTAATCTGTAACTAACACAAACTTCTGGAACTCTAAATATTGAGGATTCTACCAAAATAGGACGAACTAAATAATTTGTTTATTGATCTTCTGCAATTGGTATCAGCATTATATCACGTTCTGGTAATTTTTAACAATTGTTTTCGTGAACAGAAAGTTTCTGGAATTTTCAGCAAGATCAAATAATTATCATCCAAGAAGATCCTATAGGTTTAACTTGGAACAAACACTAATTAAAACACAAAAACAAATATAACCAGAGGCTAGATCAAATATTTATTCCTAAACAGAAGCAAAAAAGCAAAAAAAACTAGGGTTGCCTCCCAACAAGCGCTATCGTTTAACGCCCCTAGTTAGGCATAAAAGCAAGGATAGATCTAAGTATTGCCATCTTTGGTGGGCAATTCTTCAATAAGACACCTATAACCCCTAGGAGTTTCTTTAGTTTTATTAATTATCAAACTCCTAGGCACAAAATCAAGAAAATCATTTGTAGCAAATGGTTCCTTAATGATAGCAAAAAGTTTGGGATGAACACTTATTGATTTTAAATCCGCAGCTTCCTTACTAGAGGATTCACCCTTATTTTTAGGAACATAAACAAGCTTGGCCATTTTGGTAGGAGGATTTGGAGTATTTTTAACGGAAGAAAAAGCGGACCCCAAGTTGGTGATAATTCCCTCAAGTTTATCGATTATAGTAGAATCTTGATCTATTCTTTCATTAACTATGGGTTCTTTTTCCTTAAAAGTTTTCAGAGTAACTCCCACCTTAGATCCATATTGGGTAATTTGGTTGTGGATCTTTTTATCCAAATTCTCAATCAACTCTAAAGTAGCAACTTTATTTTCAATAATTTCAAGCCTTTGCATCACACGTTCCAAAGTTAACATAGTTCCATTAACCAAAAGAGGTGGTGAGCCAAACAAATCTATCATAGCATTATAAGAATCAAAAGTATGGCTACCCAAGAAATTCCCTTCGGTAATTGTTGGGGATATTGCTATTTGGGGTAAACCGACCTACAGGGCCCGGGTTACCTCCGTCAATGGACCCGAGATGTTAAAGCCCAAGGAGAGATAGAAGGGCCCAAGACCTATAATCGGTTTAGGGGTTTACGGCGTAAACCGGCCTGAGGTAAACTTGCATTGTAAGTTAGGAATAGAGAGACCGACCCGGGCACGTTTATAAGCCGGAGGTTGGGACTTTGCAGACCGACGGGCGTCACCCGTGTATATAAGGGGACGACCCGACGGCGGTTGGAGGACAGAGAACAATGATTCGAGGTTTAGGCGAAGCTTATCGCTCCCTAGCCCTCGAAACCCATCAATCCCATCACAACTAGACGTAGGCTTTTACCTTCATTGAAGGGGCCGAACTAGTATAAACTCTGTGTCCTTGCGTCCGCTCTAACCCCTTCAAACTAACCCGTTGCGATGGCTCCACGACTAAGTCCTTTTACCAGGACATCTGCCGTGACAAATCCACGACAGTTGGCGCCCACCGTGGGGCTATCGCGAGATGGTTTCAAGTTTTTGGAGGGCCTCTTTGAAGGACTCGAGGGTTACGCTGTGGGTCGGATGACCAAGAGCCGCCGCGGAAAACTCTACATCGACAGCACAGGCTGGGGCCCCGACGCCGGCTCGATCGAGTATGGGTACCGGGTCCCCTTTGGCGGCATCCATGTTTTCATCGGCAAGATCGGAGAGCCAGGCCCCGAGTTAGGCGTCTGCGCCGACCTCGTCGAGACAGCTCAGTGCGCGAGATCGACCCTGGCTAAACCGACCAGGAAGCACGCCTTCGTGGGGGTCGTCCACGGGGGAAGCTACGAGGAAGGATCCGAATCCGGTGACGAAACCGCCATCTACTCCGGCGATGAAACGTCGACCGGGGAAACCGAATCTCTTTACCAGCTGCAAGATGATCGGATTGGGGGCGGCTCCGATGGCAACAGTATTCCGGACCCCTCTGATCTGCCCTTTCGGGTTGGGATCTTCATGGCTGGAACGCAGGCGGTGCCACGATCATCAACTGCAGCAGCAGCGATCTCCGGATCGGCAGCGGCAACGGCTGCGCGGGCAGGAGGCCCTACGGGTTCACCAGCCCAAGTTTTGTCAGATCTATTTGACGCGCTAGCAGCGCTCATGGCGGAAGCCAACCCGGTGGATCAGGAGGTTCACAATGCTGAGATTGCCAAGGTGAGAGAGCAGATCACTCAAGCTAAAACGGAACTGGCAGCAGAAGAGATCAGGATGACGGCGGAGCGCGCCGCTTTAGATGCACAGGCCTACAGGCTCATGATGGACCAGAAGGCGTCTCAGGAAGTCCTGAAGAGAAAATCCCGATCTCGGTTGCCCGCAGCCCTCAACGCTCGAAATCTCTTCAACACCCCGGGGGTAAACCGTGCGGAGGCGACAGCCGGCGCCCCGGTTCAGCACCGGATAATAAACCTGCCTTGTCACAACACTGGTACACCACCGGCCATGCCAACGCCGTCAGGTCATTATTCCAACCCGATGGATAACCTCGTCGCGGCGGCAGCTCGGTTGGAAGCCATTCCGATCGAAGGAGATTCACCGCAGGATGAAGAGACACGCCGGGTCAAGGAGCTCCTTAGGACCGCGTTGGCCCAGCAAGAAGCATATTCGCAAAGCCGTGATCGGATTCACTCCACCCCTCGCCCCAGCGGGAGCTATAGTAGGCGCGTGGAGGAGCCGGCTGTTTCAAGTAACGCCAGGCGTGAAGCGCTCCGCGGCAACAATCCGGCGGGCGTCGACAATGCTCATGAGAATGTGGATCGCACCCGTGCACGGGAGGCCGGATTAGCAGCGCAGCATCAGGCTCGTCAGCTTACACCTATCTTCCCAGCAGCTACGGTTGAACCGGGGGTGGTTTCCAGTTCTTTGGGAGTACCGTGCCTTGTTCCCGCTTTGCGCAACGTATGCCTGCCCAAGGACTTCAAAGGCCCCCGCAAGGTACCAAACTACACGGCAGATCAGCCTCCGGAGACATGGGTGGAGAGCTATGAGATGGCTATGGAGATGCTGGATGTGGATGACACGGCGTGTGCCAAGTATTTTACTATGATGTTAGAAGGAACGGCCCGGACTTGGCTAAAGAGCTTACCGCCTAATTCAATTAGTTCGTGGGCCCAATTGCGCGCCCGGTTTATCAAGAATTTCAAGGACACGTGCAAACAGCCAATGTCGATAGTTGACCTGGCAGCCTGCGTTCAGCAAGAAGGGGAATCAACTACCCATTGGGTACGGCGGGTGTCAGAAGTTTTGCACTCATCAGATCGCATCAATGCAGACACCGCCGTGGTGCTGTTGGAAAGCAACTGTCGGTTTGGCCCTTTGAAGCTAAAGCTGGGCCGGATGAAGCGTGATTGTACAGATATAGGAACACTCATGACCGCTTTAGTGAAGTATGCGGATTCTGACAGTACCAAGGATCCTGACTCTGGTGATGACAAAGCAGGGAAGGGAAAGAAGAATAGCAACACCAAAGGCCAGCAGCATCGACCGACAGGTAATGGAGGCGGAGGTAAGCGTAAACCGGACGGAAGCATGGACTTTGTGGCCAACACAAGTGCACAGAATAAGGGCCAGCGGCGCAAGGGGAAACAGCCAAGTTTCCGCACAAATCCCGGTCCTAATCCGGAGCGTTTGAACTTTTTCTTAAACCAGCCCTGTCCGAAGCACGGAACAAAAGAGGAGCCAGCAACCCATCTTTGGAAGGATTGTTATATCATGAAGGAATTCAAAAGCTCAAACACTTTCCAATATGATCACAGCTCCGGCGGCGGTTCAGGTTCCGGATCAGGACACGGTGGCGGAAATTCCGGTCCAGGGTTCCAGGGTAATCCGGGCGGACAGGTCAGCCAAAATAATCAAAGTAATCAAAGTGGTTACGGACAACAGCAAACGGGTTATCAGAGCAACCCGAAACAGTTGAGTGGTGGACAGTATCATGTCTTTACTACAAGCTTGGATAAACGGGATAGAAAGCTTCAGAGGCGAGCAGTCAGTGCTATCGAACCGGCCACACCTCACTATCTGCGCTGGTCAGAACAGCCTATCATATGGAGCCGAGAGGATCACCCTCCCAGGGTTTATAATCCGGGTCAGTTAGCGTTGGTGGTGGCGCCTTAGGTGGGAGGTTATAAGCTCACCAAGGTGCTCATGGACGGAGGGAGCAGCATTAACATCTTGTATTACGAGACCTTCCGTCGTATGGGACTGGTAGATAAGGATCTCAAACCGACCAATACAGTGTTCCACGGGGTGGTGCCTGGCAAGTCTGCATATCCGGTTGGTAAGATAGCCCTTGAAGTGGTATTTGGCGATAGTCACGATTCCAGGTCAGAGACGCTGACGTTCGAAGTGGTTAAAATCCAAAGTCCGTACCACGCTTTGTTCGGACGGCCAGCTTATGCAAAATTTATGGCACGGCCCTGCTACGTGTATCTGCAACTTAAGATGCCGGGTTACAAGGGCACTATAACGGTTCATGGGAGCCGTCGAATCGCTTTGGAATGCGAGGAAGGAGATGCGACTTATGCAGAATCGGTTTGTGCTACGGAGGAGCTAAAGCAGTACAAAGACAGTGTTGACCCGGAGGACATGACTTCGTTAAAGAAGCCAACCACGGACCACGATCCGGCCTTGAAATTTAAATCGGCTGCCGAAACTAAGCTTGTTGACTTCGTACCTGGCGATTCGTCCAAGCAGTTCAGTATCAGCGCAAACCTGGATCCAAAATAGGAAAGCGCGCTCATCGAGTTCATCCGTGAGAGTCGGGACATCTTTGCATGGAAGCCGTCTGACATGCCTGGTGTACCGAGGCGACTCGCTGAGCACACCCTTAATGTGGATCCTAAGTATAAACCGGTAAAGCAGTTTTTACGCCGGTTTAACGAAGAAAGGCGTAAAGCGATTGGTGAGGAAGTGGCCAGGCTCCTGGCAGCTGGATTTATCATTGAGGTTTTTCATCCCGAATGGCTTGCTAATCCAGTGCTGGTTCTTAAGAAAAACGGCACCTGGCGCATGTGTGTGGACTACACAGACTTGAATAAAGCTTGCCCAGTGGATCCTTTTGCTCTCCCCCGGATTGATCAGATCATTGATGCTACGGCAGGTTGCGAGCGTTTAAGTTTTTTGGATGCCTATTCGGGTTATCATCAGATCAAGATGGCAGTTAAGGACCAGGAGAAGACGGCGTTCATTACTCCCTTTGGAGCCTTCTGCTATGTGTCTATGCCCTTCGGGCTTAAGAGTGCGCAGGCTACTTATCAACGGTGTGTGCAAAATTGCCTCCACGAGCAGATTGGTCGTAATGTGCATGCTTATGTGGATGATATTGTGGTCAAGTCACGAAAGAAGGAGACCCTGGTTGACGATTTGAAGGAGACCTTCGATAACTTGAGAGTATACCAAATGATGCTCAACCCGGCGAAATGTGTTTTTGGTGTGCCTGCAGGCAAGTTGTTGGGGTTTTTAGTATCCCATAGAGGAATTGAGGCTAATCCGGAAAAGATCACAGCCATCACCTCCCTGGCCAAACCGAAATGCGTCAATGATGTTCAGCGCATGGCCGGACGGATTGCAGCGTTAAGCCGGTTCATCAGTCGCCTCGGTGAAAAGGCGATCCCCTTGTATCAAATGCTCAAGAAGACGGATCAATTTGTCTGGAGTGCGGAGGCGGATAAAGCGTTTGAGGACTTGAAGCGGCAGCTGGTCAATCCGCCAGTTTTGGCAGCCCCTGTAGATAAAGAGCCACTCCTGTTATATGTTGCTGCGAATGCCAGAGCGGTTAGTGTGGCGATGGTGGTAGAACGAAAGGAGGCTGGAAAGGAACATCCGGTTCGGCGACCGGTTTAATATATCAGTGAAGTACTTATCGAGTCCAAACAAAGGTATCCGCATTGGCAGAAGCTGGTATATGGTGTTTTTATGGCAAGCCGGAAGCTGAGGCAATATTTTCAAGGACACCCCATCACGGTGGTCAGTTCTGCTCCTTTGGGTGACATCATACAGAACCGGGAGGCGACCGGTCGGATTGCTAAGTGGGCCATCGAGCTCGGGCCGCACGGTTTAAGATACGTGCCCCGGACGGCTATAAAGTCACAAGCACTTGTCGACTTTATAAACGATTGGACGGAGTTACAAGCGCCTGAGGAGAAGCCAGATCACACCTATTGGACTATTCATTTTGACGGGTCCAGACAATTGGAAGGCTCGGGGGCTGGAGTCGTTTTAACTTCCCCACGAGGGGATAAGTTTTGTTATGTCCTCCGTTTAATGTTCCCCTGTACAAATAATGCGGCTGAGTATGAAGCTTTGCTTCATGGTCTTCGGATGGCTAAAGAGATGAATCTGAGTAGAGTTAGGTGCTTTGGTGATTCGGATCTGGTGGCTCAGCAGGTATCTGGCACCTGGGATTCCAAGGACCCGCTCATGGCTGCATACCGACGTGAAGTAGATATGGTGGCCGGGCATTTCAAAGGCTATCAAGTGGACCATGTGGACCGCAGAAAGAATGAGGCAGCGGACGCTTTAAGCCGCTTGGGCTCTCAGCGTAAACCGGTCCCACCCAATGTTTTCTTGGATGTATTGTATCACCCATCGGTACAGCTGCCCGGTGAGCTGGAGTTGGCTGTTCCTGATCCGGAGGCTCAATTAGTGGCGGCTCTTCACATCACCCCGGATTGGACGCTCCCTTATCTGTCATATATGAACCGGGGTGAGTTGCCAGAAGACGAAAGCTTGGCTCGACAGATAGTACGACGGTCCAAGTCTATGACCATTTTCAAAGGAGAGTTACATCATCGCAGCGTGTCAGGAGCGCTGCAACGGTGCGTATCCCCTAAGGAGGGGTGCGAGATATTACGAGAAATACATGAAGGGGATTGCGGCCACCACGCCGGTTCAAAATCATTGGTGGCTAAAGCGTTCCGCCACGGTTTCTACTGGTTAACTGCTCATGCTGATGCAGAAGACCTGGTCAGGTTATGTGATGGTTGCCAGAAATTTTCCAGACGAGCACACATACCGGCTCAAGAATTGAGGATGATTCCAATCACTTGGCCGTTTGCGACTTGGGGGCTCGATATGGTTGGGCCTTTTAAGCGTTCCAAAGATAAGAAGACCCACCTACTGGTGGCGGTTGATAAGTTTACAAAGTGGGTGGAGGCAGAACCTGTCAGTAAGTGTGATGCTGCCACGGCGGTTCGGTTTATAAAGAAGGTGATCTTCCGGTTTGGCTTTCCACACAGCATCATCACGGATAATGGTACCAATCTATCCAAGGGGGCCATGAAAGAGTTCTGTGCACGGGAGCATATACGGCTTGATGTTTCTTCGGTAGCGCACCCACAGTCTAATGGTCAGGCAGAACGAGCGAACCAAGAGATCTTGAGAGGTATCAAACCCCGGCTTCTGGTCCCTTTGCAAAGGACGCCGGGTTGTTGGGTGGAGGAGCTACCGTCTGTATTATGGAGCATCAACACCACGCCTAACAGATCCACGGGGTTTACGCCGTTTTTTATGGTCTATGGAGCAGAGGCGGTTCTCCCAAGTGATATACGACATGACTCACCTCGCGTGGCAGCATATGTTGAAGCGTACAATGAGCAGGCACGGCAGAACGCTCTTGACTTGTTGGATGAGGAGCGTGACTTGGCAGCTGCCCGTTCAGCGATTTACCAGCAAGATCTTCGCCGTTACCACAGCCGTCGGGTTAGGACCAGAACCTTTCAGGAGGGGGATTTGGTGCTTCGGCTCATCCAGGATCAGTCTGATCAGCATAAATTATCCCCGCCTTGGGAGGGACCTTTTGTGGTCAGCAAGAATCTGAATAATGGGTCATATTACCTGATTGATATTCGAGAGCGCAAGGATTCACGCACATCAAAGGAGGAGACCAGCAGGCCGTGGAACATAGCTCATCTTCGACCTTATTATACATGAGCCTTGGGCTCTGTTTATGTACATATCATGACCATGTATATATTATGATTAATACAATAAACCGGAGCCTCGAGTAAAGCGGGGTCTCTGCTGTTCTTCACATCATGTGTATTTACCCCTGGAGGTCGCTTCACAGAAGTTCAAATTATAGATTCCGGTTTAAAAGCCGGTTCAAGGGAAGATGTCTCCTACAAGGCTGTGAAGCTCTTAATATCCGGTTCAATATCCCGGTTCAAGCATGAGGCTTCCTGTTCAAACATAGGTCGTATTCGAACCAAAGAGAACACAGCTATTCAAACACGGGGCTTCCTGTTCAAACATAGGTCGTATTCGAACCAAAGAGAACATAGCTATTCAAACATGGGGCTTCCTGTTCAAACATAGGTCGTATTCGAACCAAAGAGAACATAGCTATCCCTATAAAGTCAGTTGGGGACCTAGTCGGCCTGAACCGTAGCTACACCTCCGGGGGGCTTGGTCATGTCTTGACGACGGTAATGCCTTCTGGCTGGCACATTTGCCACTGAATCAGTTGGGGACCTAATCGACTTGAACCGTAGATTACGCCTTATGGGAGCTCAGTCATGTCTTGATGATGGTAATGCCTTCTGGTCGGCTTTTTAGCCAATGAATCATTTGGGGGCTTGGTCGTGTCCGAACCAACGCAATGCCACTTGATCGGCCCTTGGCCACTGAGTCACTTGGGGGCTTGGTCGAATCCGAACCAATGCAATGCCATTTGACCGGCATATTTGCCACGATTCAGTTAGGAACCTAGTCGACCTAAACCGTAGCTACACCTCTTGGGGGCTTGGTTTATTTTGTCTTGACGATGGTCACGCCTTCTGAACGGTTCATAGCAACCACTATTTGCATGCGTTTTACTATCACGTTGCCCTTTCATATTTGGTTTTTGTTTTCTGCCTTTATTGTGGTGTTTTTTGTTCTTCGGAACGTCAAGTATTTTTAAGCCGATTCAGCTGACATAGCCTGGTCCGTTTTTTAACCCGGAGGCAGATTGCCCGGTTTGGCAAAGGCGCAGCACGGTTCATAGGGTCGAAAGGTCTTGTGTACTCAGTAAAGACAGGAAACAAAGTTGGAAAACGTCATTGGAAAGAGCATCTGCTCCCGTGCGCGAAGGCACATTCAAATGCAGAGGTATTAAACTATCTTATTACAAGGCAACGTAGTGCTTGAATATATTGTTCGTTGACGGATTAAACGTCACCAACTAAGGTAAACCGGAGCGTGGATTACGCCTGTTCGCCGCCTCGGTTCGAAGGCTGTGGATCATCTTGCGCCGCATCCTCTTGGCTACCCATTGGCTGGAAATCAGCAGTGGTCCAGTCGATTCCCATTAGCGCTTGAAAGACAGCTTCTTCGTGAATCAGCAAAGACGGTCCAATGTCAGGGGCATAGGTATGCTTACAGATTGGAGGAATAAGATTTTCTGCTTCAGGGACCGGGGCAGCTACTCGCTTATTCTGGTTATCATACTGGGCTTGGTAATGGGTCAGATCTGCTTCTTCAGCCAATTGACAAGCTAGGGGGCGCATCGCCCGGTTTATCGCCCTCAAATCATCTTCACCAAAGTCTGAACCGTCTTCTTTCAAGCTGGGGTATCCTTGGGCCGCTTCGACAGGATCGAAATCTGGTACCCACGCTTTAGCCCGGATCAAGGCAGTGATGGCTCCAGTTCGAGCAGCTGATCGTTTCAACTCTTCAATCCGGGCTGGAAGCATAGATAGCCTTTTCAACGTGTCTTGAATCAGGGACGGTGCAGGGTTGTTATGCGATGCAGTGGTGATAGCTCTTTGTGCTCCGGTGTACAACTGTTCAATCAGAGTATATGCAGCTTTGAGCTTCATCCGCACATCAGAACCCAAGTGTCCAATACGTGTGCCTGCAGTGTTTCAGGATGGATTACAAACCGGATATAAGATATAGCAGACAAGGTACAAATTGGAAGAGGGGCATTGAAAGAAGTTTACCGAAGACGGCAGAGGTCATAGAGTGTATTTGTCGCTTCACGGCGGATAATTCATCAACCACCGGTTTGAGAGCAGCTTCAGCATTTTCAGCCCTCTTCGTCAAAAGAGTTTTTTCGGTAGCCCAATCAGCTTGCTCCTTTTTGCGGCTTTCTTTCAGCTGCTCCATAACAGTTAAGGCTTTGGTCAATTCCTCCTTCGCTTTTTCAGTTTCAGCCTGCTGGGTTTTTAAAGCTTCCTGAAGGTCCGAGACTTGTTTCTCTTTGGTCTTCAAATCCCCCTGCAGCAGGTCATCAGCAGTGTTCAGAAAATAGTGCCCGGTTTGGAAGTATCAACCACACAAGCAAGTTATGTGCTCGATACTTGGGGGCTAATGCATACTTGATCTTAACGCATGTTTTACATTACAAAAATCCCAGGGTTTATACAAGTATTTAAACTTGGCACCTGGGGACTAATGGTTATCTGATGATGTTTTCTGATTACGACATATGTTGAAGCCCTGGGTTTTCTAAACCGGACCTTAATTGTCAAGGCAGCCTGATCCGGATTACCATCTCGGTTTGGAAATATTGATAAGCTAAGTTGCAATGGAATGAAACACAAGAGATTTATCTCAAATTTCTCCTTCATCATCCTGATCATGCCAGCTTCGTAATCCCGACTGGTGTACAGTCGGTTCAGGTACCCAGAATAAAGATCCGGGGCGCTTAAAGTGGCGTACGTAGAGGAGTCAAGGTCCCATTTGCCCTTTATGGCCGAGATTTCGTCCTTGGCAGTATGCTTGGCTAAAGTAGCAGTGTTCCCCGGTTCAGAGTGACCAATGCCGGTAATCACCACATCATCATCCTTGGAGTCACTGCTCTGCGGTGGCCCTGTCGGTTTATCAACAGTTCCAGAAGGGGGGATGGATTCCTCAACCCGAACAGGACTGGCAGGCGGATCAGTACGGCTGGCAGGTTTGGTAGTCCTTTCTTCAGCACAGGTGTCATCTTGCGGAGATAGATAATTCTGAATATCTTCACGACCCAGAGCGTCAGCATCAGGAGTTTTCTCCGGTTCAGGAGCGGCAGTTCCTTCAGCCGGGTTATCCAGACGAGCCTTCTTGCTCGGTCTAGGTTTAGCCCTGGAAAAACCCAAAGATTGAAAAAAAAACGGTGTAAGATGGATTAAGAGACCCATACAGAGATATGTTGTGATCGGTCCAACTTACCCAATAACTGTCTTCAGCGGTGGCAGTTGAGTGGCTGAAGATTCACCAGAAGATGAATGGGAGGTGACCTGATAATCGGAGTCAGATGGATTAAGAGGCTGACGAGTTAAACCTGCTTTAGGAGGAAAGCTAGCGCATAAATCGGAGACCTCTGAGCGGCGTTTCTGAACCGGGCTGTTCGGTAAACCGGCGGAGGTAACTACCTGGCCGCTATGCCGGGTGGTGCGTCGAGCTTCATGTTGCTGGGTCTTCACAAGAAATTTGGGATCCAAGTAAGCAAGAGGATGAGAAAACTTAATTTTCCGGTTTGCTCGGCGAGGTTTTTTCAAAGGCAAAGGAACGGCGTCAGAAGAAAGAATAGTTACCTCTGGGCCTTCAGCATTGCTCGCTTCAGCGTCGTCCTGACAAATATCATCATCAATAAGACGCATAAAAAGTAAGCCAACTGAATTGAGGTCTACCCCAAGGTCCGGATTACCCACATCATCCTCCTCTAAATCCGGGGTAGAGGAAGCGGTGTTCCGTTTTTTCTGAGCGGGCTTCTTCACCCTCGTTTTGGGTCGGGTTACCCTTTCGGTCAGCTCTTGAAACTTCTTGCTCCAAAATGGATCATCTCCCTGTGTCAGAAAGGACTGGAGTTAGCAATATGTGTATAAGGAGATCGCAAATTCTATAACAAACAGAGGGGAAGTACTTACAGCAGGTGGTTTGTTTGTGGCACAAAACAGAAGCAGGCCGGTTCGGGCACAAACATATTCCGGTTCATTCAGCATCTTTTTCACCGCCTCGGTGACTTCGTCTTCCGTTAGCTGAATGTTGCAGTGCCTCAAAGGATCATCAACCCGGCCCGTGTATTGGCACATTAAACCGGAGCGGATGCTAAGGGGCAGGATGCTCCATGAAATCCAGCAACGGGCAAGGTCTACCCCCGTCAAACCGTTAGCCATGAAGGCTCTAAGCTTGGACAGCTGAGGGGCATACTTACTCCTCTCTTTGGCGGTTAGCCTTTGGGGGAAGGGGTGTGTATTACTAAGTCTCTCCGGACGGAAGCCGGGCAGTGGATTTTCTTCAGCAGGGGAAGTATCCTTGCAATAGAACCAAGTGTGATTCCATTCTTGCGGATGACTGTGCAGCTTGGCATGAGGATAAGTCACTTCTTTCCTCTTTTGAATCGTCATACCACCCAGTTCCATATTAGGGCCGTCGGTGAATTCAGTACGTCGGTTCAAATGAAACAGGTCCCGGAACAGCTCTACAGTAGGTTCTTCCTGGAAGTACACCTCGCAAAGCACTTGAAAATGGCAGATATTCGTGACTGAGTTTGGACCAACGTCTTGTGGGCGCAACTTAAAGTTAGCCAGGACGTCCCGATAAAATTTTGAACCGGGTGGATTAAAACCCCGGGCCAGGTGATCCGCAAACACCACCACTTCTCCCTCCTGTGGGGTAGGAGGACATTCGTTTCCTGGAACCCTCCAATGGATAGCATTTTTGCTACTCAAAGCGCCAGTCAGAACTAAGTTGTTTAGTTGGGTCTCAGTGATGCGAGAGGGAACCGAGTTGCATTCGTACACCTGTTTTGCCATGAGGAAATCTACAAGACAAAGGTGTTCCGGTTTGAGAATAAATGTGAATGTAAACCGAAGATGCTCTTATATAGAGTAAGGTTATCTAAGATGATATCATCCAGCGGTTGATCAAGGGGACTAATGGATGTGTGGATTGGTTTGCTCGCTCTGCTGGAAGTTAAACCGACCAGATCTAACAGTTGTGAATATGAAAGCAGAAACAGATCCCATGCAGATTCTTTCAAAGCAATGGATCTACAGCTAGGGCGAAAAAGAAGTAAAAATATGAGATTTGGCTCACAGCAGAACAGCATAGGTTCGACAAGCAGGGAGATGAGTACAGATTTACAGAGGTGAGTACATAGCATCATCATCTGTTCGCAAAAGCTCTCAGCGGGTATCGAACTGACGATGTCGTCCTAGCGTCAAAGCTGCTATGGGGATGAACAAGGAACAGTGGCAGGATGACGAACCCTAGAACAGATCTAAAAGCAAGAAGAACAGGGGCCTTACCGGGATCCAAACGGATGAGAAAGGTCGTCGCGGTGCTCTGGTCCGATCGGGTTGATGCAGCGGCCGGAGTTGATGCAGTAGCTGACAGCGGCGGCGGAGCTCCGAGGTCTGAGTCGCGAGGAAGACGAAGAAGGGGGCGAAAGGGAGGAAAGGAAGATGGCCTTCGAGTCCTATTTATAAGGCGCGGCGCGCGTGTCAGGCGTGCGAATCCAGGGACCGGAGATTTCGGGAGACCAGCCGTCGCCCAGATTATTGCGGATTAGCAAAAGGAGACAGTAACTTTGCACTGACGTCATATCGGTTTACCGCAGCAAAAGGAGACGAAGCAAACGGCGGTTCAACAGTTACTAGAAGACATTTGAAGACAGAAATTTTTATTAAGGATTGACATGAACCTGTTCAAATCAATCTGGGGCCTAATGTTGGGGATATTGCTATTTGGGGTAAACCGGCCTACAGGGCCCGGGTTACCTCCGTCAATGGACCCGAGATGTTAAAGCCCAAGGAGAGATAGAAGGGCCCAAGACCTATAATCGGTTTAGGGGTTTACGGCGTAAACCGGCCTGAGGTAAACTTGCATTGTAAGTTAGGAATAGAGAGACCGACCCGGGCACGTTTATAAGCCGGAGGTTGGGACTTTGCAGACCGACGGGCGTCACCCGTGTATATAAGGGGACGACCCGACGGCGGTTGGAGGACAGAGAACAACGATTCGAGGTTTAGGCGAAGCTTATCGCTCCCTAGCCCTCGAAACCCATCAATCCCATCACAACTAGACGTAGGCTTTTACCTTCATTGAAGGGGCCGAACTAGTATAAACTCTGTGTCCTTGCGTCCGCTCTAACCCCTTCAAACTAACCCGTTGCGATGGCTCCACGACTAAGTCCTTTTACCAGGACATCTGCCGTGACAAATCCACGACAGTTGGCGCCCACCGTGGGGCTATCGCGAGATGGTTTCAAGTTTTTGGAGGGCCGCTTTGAAGGACTCGAGGGTTACGCTGTGCATCGGATGACCAAGATCTATTTTGAGCATTGCAAATTCTATACCAAGCGTCTTTTAGATTTTCTCCCTCCCTTTGCTTAAAATTAAGAACTTCATTCTCGGGAGACAACAGAGAAGATAAGGGACTAGCCATAACAACAAGGCAAGCAAGAAAGCGATGAACGGAAAAGAGACGGCGAATAAAACAGTAAGGGTGAAGTGGGGAGAGGAAAATGAGAGGCAAACGGAAAATAATGTAATGCGAGGGATAAGAGTTTGTGATGGGTACTTGGTATGTCTTAAATTGTGCGTATACTCCCCGGCAACAGCGCCAGAAATGGCTCGTTGACGGGAAATCAAATCTTGACTTGACTTGGCACGAATCAACCCGGCAACGACGCGAGAAGTCCTTCTTGCTACTTCTTGAGCACAGCGTTGGTTTTCCCTTGAAGAGGAAAGGGTGATGCAGTAAAGTAACGTCTGTATTTCCCTCAGTTTTTGAGAACCAAGGTATCAATCCAGTAGGAGACCACGCTCGAGTCCCACACACCTACACAAACAAATAAAAACCTCGCAACCAACGCGATAAAGGGGTTGTCAATCCCTTCACGGCCACTTACGAGAGTGAGATCTGATGCATATGATAAGATAATATTTTTGGTATTTTTATGATAAAGAGAAATAAAGATGCAAAGTAAAATAAGCGGCAATAAAAATAGCTAAGTGTTGGAAGATTAATATGATGGAAAATAGACCCGGGGCCATAGGTTTCACTAGTGGCTTCTCTCAAGAGCATAAGTATTACGGTGGGTAAACGAATTACTGTCGAGCAATTGATAGAATTGAGCATAGTTATGAGAATATCTAGGTATGATCATGTATATAGGCATCACGTCCGTGACAACTAGACCGACTCCTGCCTGCATCTACTACTATTACTCCACACATCGACTGCTATCCAGCATGCATCTAGAGTATTAAGTTCATAAGAACAGAGTAACGCTTTAAGCAAGATGACATGATGTAGAGGGATAAGCTTCCCAAATTGGGTAAAAGTGCAATCCGATCTCCGCGCAGCAGCTACTCTCACCAGGTGCCTTTCGGGTCCAGAAAAATTAGGAACAAAACGTCTACTCTACCTCCGGTGGCAAGAAAATTGGTTGTCGCCGACATCGGGCCGCTGGGTTGTTTTAATGAAAGTGTTCGGAAACATCAGGAACATAACAGATATTTCTTGGTTTCAACTTTGCGCGTAACTAGGGGTGCAAGTCCAGTACAGCGTACTTTCATAATTGAATCAAAAGCGTCGATACATGAAAAATCTCTATATACGATATTTATGACACAGAATGTTGTTCTTTCAACATGATTCCTCAACAATTTTTTCATTGTAACTGACTCTTCATGCAATATGATATAAACCCCATCTTTTTATCCTCGATGGCAACAATACAATACGTGCCTTGCTGCCCCTGCTGTCACTGGGAAAGGACACTGCAAGATTGAACCCAAAGCTAAGCACTTCTCCCATTGCAAGAAAGATCAATCTAGTAGGCCAAACCAAACTAATAATTCGAAGAGACTTGCAAAGATAACCAATCATACATAAAAGAATTCAGAGGAGATTCAAATATTGTTCATAGATAAACTTGATCATAAACCCACAATTCATCGGATCTCGACAAACACACCACAAAAGAAGAGTTACATCAAATAGATCTCCAAGAGAATCGAGGAGAACTTTGTATTGAGATCCAAAGAGAGAGAAGAAGCCATATAGATAATAACCATGGACCTGAAGGTCTGAGGTAAACTACTCACACATCATCGGAGAGGCTATGGTGTTAATGTAGAAGCCCTCCATGATCAATGCCCCCTCCGGCGGAGCGCCAGAAAAGGCCCCAAGATGGGATCTCACAGGTACACAAGGTTGCGGCGGTGGAATTAGGTTTTCGAGGGCGCTTCTGATGGTTTGGGGGTACATAGGTATATATATATAGGAGGAATAAGTAGGTCGGTGGAGCCATGAGGGGCCCACGAGGGTGGAGGGTGCGCCTGGGGGAGGTGGGGGTGCCCCCTACCTCATAGCTTCCTCGTATGTTGCTTGACGTCCACTCCAAGTCCTCTAGATCACGTTTGTTCCAAAAATCACGTTCTCGAAGGTTTCATTCCGTTTGGACTCCGTTTGATATTCTTTTTCTGCGAAACACTGAAATAGGCAAAAAACAACAATTTGGGCTGGGCCTCCGGTTAATAGTTTAGTCCCAAAAATAATATAGAAGTGTATAATAAAGCCCATTAATCATCCAAAATAGAATATAATATAGCATGGAACAATAAAAAATTGTAGATACGTTGGAGACGTATCAAGGACCAGAGGGGAAACCCTTCTCCCATCTAGGGAGAAGGTGAAAGGAAGAAGATGAAGTAGGGGGGCCCTCTCCCCCTCTCTTCTGGTGGCGCCGAAACGCCGCCGGGGCCATCATCATCACCGCAATCTACACGAACAACTTCACCGCCCTCATCACCAACTCTTCCCCCCTCTATGCAGCGGTGTAACCCCTCTTTTACCCGCTGTAATCTCTACTTAAACATGGTGCTCAATGCTACCTCTTGAGCACTGCGTTGGATTTCCCCGAAGAGGAGAGGATGATGCAGCAAAGTAGCGTAAGTATTTCCCTCAGTTTTTGAGAACCAAGATATCAATCCAGTAGGAGGCTACGCTCAAGTCCCTTCTCTCATTTCTCTCATTTTTTTATTTGGGCCTTTTCTCTTTTTTTATGGCCTCTTTTTTTTCGTCCGGAGTCTCATCCCGACTTGTGGGGGAATCATAGTCTCCATCATCCTTTCCTCACTTGGGACATTGCTCTAAAAATGATGATCATCATACTTTTATCTTTCTTACAACTCAACAATTACAACTCGATTCTTAGAACTAAATATGACTCTATATGACTGCCTCCGGCGGTGTACCAGGATATGCAATGAATCAAGAGTGACATGTATGAAAGAATTATGAACGGTGGCTTTGACACAAATACGATGTCAACTACATGATCATGCTATCAATATGACAATGATGGAGCGTGTCATAATAAACAGAACGGTGCAAAGTTGCCTGGCAATATATCTCGGAATGGCTATGGAAATGCCATGATAGGTAGGTATGGTGGCTGTTTTGAGGAAGGTATATGGTGGGTGTATGATACCGGCGAAAAGTGCGAGGTATTAGAGAGGCTAGCAATGGTGGAAAGATGGGAAAAAGTATGTATAATCCATGGACTCAACATTAGTCATAAAGAACTCATATACTTATTGCAAAAATCTAAAAGTTATCAAAGCAAAGTATTACGCGCATGCTCCTAGAGAATAGATTGGTAGGAAAAGACCATCGCTCGTCCCCGACCGCCACTCATAAGGAAGACAATCAATAAATAAATCATGCTCCGACTTCATCACATAACGGTTCACCATACGTGCATGCTACGGGAATCACAAACTTTAACACAAGTATTTCTCAGATTCACAACTACTCAACTAGCATTACTCTAACATCACCATCTTCATATCTCAAAACAATTATCAAGCATCCATCTTTTCTTAGTATTGAACGCACTCAAAAGGAAGTTTCACAAATCTTGAATACCAAGCATATTATTATCAAGCAATTTACCATGCTATTAGAGACTCTCAAAATAATCTAAGTGAAGCATGAGAGATCAATAGTTTCTTTAAAAAAAATCCACCACCATGATCTAAAAGATCTAAGTGAAGCACATAGAGCAAAATTATAACGCTCAAAAGATATAAGTGAAGCACATAGAGCAAAACTACATAGCTCAAAAGATATAAGTGAAGCACATAGAGTATTCTATCAAATTCCAATTCATGTATGGCTCTCTCAAAAGGTGTGTACATCAAGGATGATTGTGGCACACTAACAAACAAAGACACAAATAATACAAGACGCTCCAAGCAAAACACATATCATGTGGTGAATAAAAATATAGCTCCAAGTAAAATTACCGATGGATGTAGACGAAAGAGGGGATGCCTTCCGGGGCATCCCCAAGCTTTGACTTTTTGGTGTCCTTGGATTATCTTGGGGGTGCCATGGGCATCCCCAATCTTAGGCTCTTTCCACTCCTTGTTCCATAATCCATCAAAAGATTTCACCCAAAACTTGAAAACTTCACAACACAAAACTCAATAGAAATCTCGTGAGCTCCATTAGATAAAGAAAACAAAAGACCACTTTAAGGTACTATAATGAAATCATTCTTTATTTATATTGGTGTTAAAACTACTGTATTCCAACTTCTCTATGGGTTATAAACTATTTTACTAGCCATAGATTCATCAAAATAAGCAAACAACACACGAAAAACAGAATCTGTCAAAAACAGAACAGTCTGTAGCAATCTGTAACTAACACAAATTTCTGGAACTCCAAAAAATCTACCAAAATAGTACGACCTATAAAAATTGTTTATTGATCAGCATAAATTGGAATCAGTATTTTATCACGTTTTGGTGATTTTTAACAATTGTTTTTGTGAACAGAAAGTTTCTGGAAATTACAGCAAGATCAAATAACTATCATTCAAGAAGATCCTATAGGTTTAACTTGGCACAAACACTAATTAAAACACAAAACCACATCCAAACAGAAGGTAGATGGGTTATTTATTCCTAAACAGAAGCAAAAACAAAAAAACTAAAAATTAAATTGGGTTGCCTCCCAACAAACGCTATCGTTTAACGCCCCTAACTAGGCATAAAAGCGAGGATAGATCTAGGTTTTGCCATCTTTGGTAGGCAATCCATAAGTGGTTCTCATGATAGTTTCATATGGCAATTTTATTTTCTTTCTAGGAAAGTGTTACATGCCCTTTTTTAATGGAAATTGAAATCTAATATTTCCTTCCTTCATATCAATAATCACACCAACCGTTCTAAGGAAAGGTCTACCAAGAATAATAGGGCAAGAAGGATTGCAATCTATATGAAGAACGATAAAATCTACGGACACATAATTCCTATTTGCAACAATAAGAACATCATTAATTCTTCCCATAGGTTTATTAATAGTGGAATCCGCAAGATGCAAGTTTAGAGAGCAATCATCAAAGTCACGGAAATCTAGCAAATCACACAAAGTTTTGGGGATAGTGGAGACACTAGCACCCAAATCACACAAAGCATAAAACTCATGATATTTAATTTAATTTCAATAGTTGTTTCCCACTCATCATAGAGTTTTCTAGGGATAGAAACTTTCAACTCAATTTTTCTTCATAAGATTGCATCAAGGCATCAACAATATGTTCGGTAAAGGCTTTCTTTTGACTATAAGCATGAGGAGAATTTAGCACGGATTGCAACAAGGAAATACAATCAATTAAAGAGCAACTTTCATAATTAAATTCCTTGAAATCCAATATAGTGGGTTTAGCAACATCTAGGGTTTTATTTCTTTCAATCCCACTTTCATCAATTTCATCATAAAGATCTAAATACTCCGAATTTTTGGAACTCCTTCTAGGTAAAGGAAGATCATATTCAGTTTCATCAAGATTTATATTGCCAAACAAAGATTTGATAGGGGACACATCAATAACTTTTAGATCTTCATCTTGATTTTCATAGGAACTGGAAGAACACGCTTTAATAAAGGCATCTTTCATAGCACGCATCCTAGCGGTTCTTTCCTTGCACTCATCAATGGAAATTCTCATGGCTTTGAGAGACTCATTGATATCATTCTTAGGAGGAATAGATCTAAGCTTTAAAGAATCAAGCTCAAGAGAAATTCTATCAACGTTCAACTTTAAGCAATTTCTCTTCAACTAAAGCATTAAAATTCTTTTGTGAATTCATAAACTCTTTAACACTATTCTCAAATTCAGAGGGCATCTTATTAAAATTTCCATAAGAGTTGTTGTAGGAATTTCCATAATTATTAGAAGGATTACTAGGATAAGGCCTAGGATTAAAATTCCCTCTATATGCGTTGTTACCAAAATTATACCTACCAACAAAATTCACATCCATAGATTTATTGTTGTTCTCAATCAAAGTAGACAAAGGCATATCATTAGGATCAGAATAAACCCTCTTATTAGCAAATAATTTCATAAGTTCATGCATCTTTCCACTCAAAACATTAATTTCTTCTATCGCATGCACTTTTTTATTAGAAGATCTTTAAGTATGCCATTGAGAATAATTAACCATAATATTATCTAGGAGTTTAGTAGCATCTCCTAAAGTGATTTCCATAAAATTGCCTGCCGCGGTCGAATCTAAAAGATTTCTAGAAACAAAATTCAATCCGGCATAAAATTTTTGTATAATCATCCACAAATTCAAACCATGAGTAGGGAAATTACGTATCATTAATTTCATTCTCTCCCAAGCTTGTGCAACATGTTCATGATCAAGTTGCTTAAAATTCATAATGTCGTTTCTAAGAGAGATGATCTTAGCGGGAGGAAAATACTTAGAGATAAAAGCATCTTTGCACTTTTTCCAAGAATCAATACTATTTTTAGGCAAAGACGAAAACCAAGCTTTAGCACGATCTCTAAGCTAAAAAGGAAATAGCTTCAATTTAACAACGTCATTATCAACGTCTTTCTTATTTTGCATATCACATAAATCAACAAAGCTATTAAGATGAGTAGCGGCATCTTCACTAGGAAGGCCGGCGAATTGATCTTTCATAACAAGATTCAACAAAGCAGTATTGATTTCACAAGATTCAGTATTAGCAAGAGGATCAATCTGAGTGCTAAGGAAATCATTATTATTGGTATTGGTGAAGTCACACAATTTGGTAGTATCTTGAGCCATCACGACAAACAAGCAATCCAACACACGAGCAAACAAAAGGCAAGCGAGAAAAAGGCAAACGGGAAAAGAGAAGGAGAAGGAGATTGGGAAAGAGAGGGCGAATAAAATGGAAAGGGTGAAGTGGGGGAGAGGAAAACGAGAGGCAAATGGCAACTAATGTAATGCGACAGATAGGGATTGTGATGGGTACTTGGTATGTTGACTTTTTGCGTAGAATTCTCGGCAACGGCGCCAGAAATTCTTCTTGCTACCTCTTGAGCACTGCGTTGGTTTTCCCCGAAGAGGAGAGGATGATGCAGCAAAGTAGCGTAAGTATTTCCCTCGGTTTTTGAGAACCAAGGTATCAATCCAGTAGGAGGCTACGCTCAAGTCCCTCGAACCTGCACAAACTGATAGCTACTCACAACCAACGCGATTAGGGGTTGTCAATCCCTTAACGGTCACTTACGAGAGTGAGATCTGATAGAGATGATAGATAATATTTTTGGTATTTTTTATATAGAGATGCAGAGTGAAAATTAAAAGGCAAAGTAAAAAAGCAAAGCAAGATTAAAGTGATGGAGATTGATATGATGAGAATAGACCCGGGGGCCACAGGTTTCACTAGTGGCTTCTCTCAAGAGCATAAGTATTCTACGGTGGGTGAACAAATTACTGTTGAGCAATTTGCAGAATTGAGCATAGTTATGAGAATATCAAGGTATGATCATGTATATATGAATCACGTCCGAGACAAGTAGACTAACTCCTGCCTGCATCTACTACTATTACTCCACTCATCGACCGCTATCCAGCATGCATCTAGAGTATTAAGTTAAAAACAGAGTAACGCCTTAAGCAAGATGACATGATGTAGAGGGATAGTTTCATGCAATATGATAAAAACCCCATCTTGTTATCCTCGATGGCAACGATGCAATACGTGCCTTGCTGCCCCTTCTATCACTGGGAAAGGACTCCGCAAGATCGAAACCAAAGCTAAGCACTTCTCCCATGGCAAGAAAAACCAATCTAGTAGGCCAAACCAAACTGATAATTCGAAGAGACATGCAAAGATAACCAATCATACATAAAAGAATTCAGAGAAGATTCAAATATTATTCATAGATAGACTTGATCATAAACCCACAATTCATCGATCTCAACAAACACACCGCAAAAAGAAGATTACATCGAATAGATCTCCACGAGAGAGGGGGAGAACATTGTATTGAGATCCAAAAAGAGAGAAGAAGCCATCTAGCTACTAACTATGGACCCGAAGGTCTGAGGTAAACTACTCACACTTCATCGGAGGGGCTATGATGATGTAGAAGCCCTCCGTGATGACGGCCCTCTCCGGCGGAGCTCCGGAACAGGCCCCAAGATGGGATCTCGTGGATACAGAAAGTTGCGGCGGTGGAATTAGGTTTTTGGCTCTGTCTCTGATCGTTTGGGGGTACGTAGGTATATATAGGAGGAAGGAGTACGTCGGTGGAGCAACAGGGGGCCCACGAGGCAAGGGGCGCACCCTAGAGGGGGGGCACCCTCGTGACCGCCTCTGTTACTTCTCGGAGTAGGGTCAAAGTCTCCTGGATCACGTTCGGTGAGAAAATCACGTTCCTAAAGGTTTCATTCTGTTTGGACTCCGTTTGATATTCCATTCCTTCGAAACACTGAAATAGGCAAAAAAACAGCAATTCTGGGCTCGGCCTTCGGTTAATAGGTTAGTCTCAAAAATTATATAAAAGTGGAAAATAAAGCCCAATATAGTCCAAAACAGTAGATGATATAGCATGGAGCAATCAGAAAGTATAGATACGTTGGAGACGTATCACTCAACGCTATATATTGTTTCCCAATGATGTATGGCTATCCTATGATGTTCGAGTAGATCCGTTTTGTCCAATGGGTTAATTGATGATCGTGATTGGTTTGAGTTGTATGTTTTATTATTGGTGTTGTCCTATGGTGCTCTCCGTGTCGCGCAGGCGTGAGGGATTCCCGTTGTAGGGTGTTGTGTAAGTGCATCTAGTGCCCCTTAGTGATATTGGTGTATTGAAGACTTATAGGTTAAGTATCTAATGCGTTTATAAGTGTACACAGATCCATAAGTCTATGAGGAGTTTGATATTTACAGAGAAAGTTGACCCCTAAAAATGATGTTCTTCGACTGAAGACTTTGATATACTGAAGACTTTCTGAAGATTTTGAAAGTGAAGAAATTGGTGTGACCTTGAAGACTTGGTATTCATTCGAGGAACATGAAGCGTGAAGACTTTTGTTTTCGTAGTTTCATTTTCTCTTTCTTGAGTCATAGGAAACACCGTACTATTAAAGGGGGTCGAGGAAATACTAAGGATAAAATTTCCATGTGATGCTCAACTCAAATCCTACACCTACCAATCCCTTCGAGTGAAGCCATTGGAAATCTCATACAGCTCAGTCAATTTCTTCAGTGACAGAGACGCAGTTCTTCTGGTCACTGAGGACTTTGCTCTGACTGAGGAGTTAGGAATTCGCCAGTGCGAATTGCCTACACAGTGAGGAACATGATAGCCCTGAGGAATTTATACCTCAAATTTCCGATCGTTGCTGTTCTGCGCGCCAGCTGTCCTAAAAATATCTTGTCCACCTAACGGTCATATCATTGAAGGGCATTTATGTCTTATCATGTCGGGCTCCTCCCTAGGCTATAAATAGCCGCCCCCTACAACTACTAGCTGGTTGGCTACTTCGCGAGAACTTGACACTTGTCATTTGAGAGCAACCCATCCTTCGAGGACTTTGAGCGAAAATCATCAAGTGAGGAAAATCCAAACCCCAAACCCAAAACACCTACAAACCCAAATTGATTGAGCATCACTGAAGAGATTGATCATGCGTGGATCCGACGCTTGTTACCTTTGAAGACTGTGCTTCTTCCAGACGGTTAGGCGTTAAGGTCTAGAGCATCCAAGAGGAATTGTGGATCGCCGAGTGACCAAGTCTGTGAAGGTGTGGAAGTCACCTGAAGACTTACCACGAGTGATTGGGCGAGAACTGTGTGTTCTTAGCTCAAGGAGAATACGGCGAGGACTTGGTGTCCCGAGCTGCGTGCTCAGGACTGGGTGTCCGGGACTGTGTGTCCTCGAGTTTAAATACTCAGCCACTCCAACCAGATGTACAACTGAGACAGCAGTTGGAACTGGTCTACCAAATCATTGTCTTCACCAAGCTTACTGGTTCTATTTCCTCAACTCTTTCATTTCCTCAGTAGTGTGCTATTTGTTTATCATATCTGTGTTTGAAGACTTTGACTGAAGACTTTCTCTCAATTTCCTCAGTTCAATTTCTTCAGTCTGTTTGTCTTCATCTTGTGTTATCCTGTGTTTACGCTTTCTGTACTCTGAGTTTGTCTTCATTTCATCATGACGACCATGCATGTATTCTGCTATGTTTACCTCTGAGTACTTATTCCACTGCTAGTAGTTCTTCGCTAAGGAATTTCCTCACGAGCAAATTCCTCGGTGAAGAATTTCATAAAAATCGCCTATTCACCCCCCTCTAGTCGATATAACGCACTTTCAATTGGTATCAGAGCAAGGTACTCTCTTGTTCTGTGTGATTTTGGTTTAACCGCCTGGAGTTTTAGTTATGTTGACCGCAGATATGAAGAAAGTGTCGTGCCCCATCTTTGACGGTCACGAGTATCCCAAATGGAAGGCTATGATGAAGAAGTGTCTCATGGTGATGGACAGCGAGCTATGGACCGTCACTGAGATTGGTCTGACCGATCTGTGCAAGATGGCGGAAGCTGATGACATTCGCAAGTACACTCAACTCAACCTCACAGCGAAGGCCGTCATCTGCTCCAGTCTGTCTTGAAACCAGTTCAGAAACATCATGCATCTCGATCAGGCGAAGCTTGTCTGGGACCGTCTCTCTGATGTCTATGAAGGCCATCGAACCCGTCATGATCCTTGGTTTGAGGATTTCAAGGAATCGCTCAAATCGATGACATTCGAACCAGAATCATCATCCTCTACTTCATGCCTTATGGCAAAAAGTGCTGAGGTAACTGAATGCTACCTATCTGAGTCTAGTGATGAAGAATCTGGTGATGAATTTGGACCCAGTTATGTCAAACTTGCTTCCCTTGCCGCTAAACAACAAAGAGCTTTGCAAAAAGCTAATGATATGCTTAGTAAGAGCAATGATATGTTGGGTGAAGAAATGGATCAGTCACAAGCCTTGGCTGAAAGTCTTCAAAGACTTCATTCCAAGCATGACTCTCTTCAAGATCAGCATAACTCTCTCCTGTCTGATTTTGAGAAGATGAGAGTGAGTTATGAAGATCTTCAGAAGGAGCATGATTCATTACTTGCTCAACAAATCAGCGCTGCTCAGGAAGAATTTATTCCTCCATGTTTAAAATGCATTGAACGAGAATCTGCTAATTCCTCACCTGAATGTTCAAATGCTTCAAATGTTACAAATTCTTCACCTGCCTCTGCTATACTTATTCCTCATCTGAGGACATTGCTAGTATTACTGACGATGCAGGACTGAAGGAATTGTACATAACAGGCATGTACAAAAGCCTCAAAGGGCATCAGACTCTTTGTGATGTGCTTAAAAAGAAGATCCTCAACAGGAACCCTAGGAAAGAGGGTATTGCCTTTGAGAGGAAACTCAACGCTGATGGTACATATTGGAAGCCTGAGCAGTACCCCAAAACCTCATGGGTTGCTGCAAAGGGACCTCCAGTTGATCCATCTAATTTATCTTGCTATACATGTGAATCTTCTCATTCTTCTGATGAGTCTTTTGACTCCAACTATAAACTGTTCAAAAATCAGAATGGTGAAGTATTTGCTAGATATGTTGGCACTAACTGCAGGAACGGTTCCCCTATGAAGAAAATCTGGGTTCCCAAAAGTTGCCTTGAAAGTCTTCAGGTGAATGTCCTCATGACACCACCTGTGAAGAAAAGGAACCCCAGATCAAATTCCTCATATGGACCAAATTCTTCATATGGATCCAAGTCCTCATACAGACCAAGTTCCTCAAGAGGATCAAATTCCTCACATGGATCAAATTCCTCATATGAACATCATCGTGCTAACAACTCTATTTCGCAGGGAAGAGCTAAGGGCTATGAATATGAGCATTATTCTTCAAATTATTATGTTCATAAGTCCTCGAAGAATTTCTCTGCTTATGCATATGCTTACCCTAACCCCTCTTATGTGAAACGAAATGGTTTGGCTGCTTTGCCACCATTCTCATATGGAGCTCGCAGAGTGATGAACTCTTTGCCACCCCTTCAGATGTGGGTGGTGAAGAAAAGGAACTAATCCCTTCTGCAGGGTCAGGTCTCCAGACGTGAAATAACGTCTGAAGAATTTGCAGGGGACCTGACAAAAAGTGCCTGAAAGGACGCAGGCTAACCATGATGAAATGAACTTTCATTTCACACGTCCTCCCTCTGTTTTATCTGTATACTACTTGATGAAATTGATCTGATGAATTGTGATATCATATTCTTCACTGCTGAAGTATATGAGGTCGTAAGTTGCACTAATTCATCTGCAGGATGATCAACCCAAAGCCACTGAATGGGTACTTGATAGTGGATGTACAAATCACATGACTGGTGACAAGAATCTGTTAATGGATGCTCCCTTATCAGCGTCACACATGAAGCATATCATCTTCGCTGATAAAAGCAAAAGTCAGGTATTGGGTCTTGGTAAGGTTGCTATCACAAAGGATCGACACATGGACAAAGTCATGCTTGTTGAGTCCTTAGGATATAATCTTATGTCTGTCTCAATGCTTTGTGATCTTGATATGGTTGTTGTCTTTGGCAAGTATCGTTGTGTTGTGATTATGTAAGCTGACAATTCCAAAGTCTTCGAAGGCTTTAGGAGAGGAGACTTGTATATTGTTGATTTCTCTGCAGATTCACAACCAGCTGTGTGCCTACTTGCAAAAGCTTCAGAAGGATGGCTATGGCATCGACGACTTGGTCATGCAGGCATGAGGAATTTGAACACGCTTGCGAAGAAGAAACATGTCATTGGCATTGAGAATGTCAAATTCCTCAAGGATCACTTGTGCGGTGCCTGTGAAGCTGGAAATATGACAAAGGCCAAGCATCCAGCGAAGACTATCATGACCACTACTCGTCCATTTGAATTGCTTCACATGGATCTCTTCGGTCCTAACCATTATTCCTCTGTTTCGAATGAAGCATCTCATTATGGCTTTGTTATTGTTGATGATTACTCTCGTTACACATGGGTACACCTTGTCTCTTACAAAACTGAAGTGCAGGAAGTCTTCAAATGATTTTCCTCGAGGGCTTCAACCAACTTTGGTGTGAAGATTAAGCACATCAGAAGTGACAACGGCACTGAGTTCAAGAATTCGGGTCTCGATGACTACCTTGATGAACTTGGTATTACTCATGAGTTATCTGCTCCTTATACTCCTCAACAGAATGGCGTCGTGGAGCGCAAGAACAGGACTCTTGCTGAGATGGCTCGCACTATGGTCGATGAGTACAAAACCCCTCGTCGTTTCTGGGTTGATGCAATTGATACTGCGTGCCATATCATCAACAGACTATATCTTCACAAATTCTTCAAGAAGACTGCATATGAACTCCTCACTGACAAGAAACCTAATGTAAGTTATTTCAAAGTCTTCGGTGCTAAATGCTGGACTAGAGATCCTCATCACAACTCTAAATTTGCACCGAAAGCACATGAAGGTTTTATGCTTGGTTACGGAAAGGACTCGCACACCTACAGAGTCTTCAACAATGTTCTTCACAAGATTGCTGAAACTGTAGATGTGTGGTTCGATGAAACTAATGGCTCGCAAAGAGAGCACCTACCTTCTGTGTTAGATGAACCTGCACATGAGGATTCAATCAAGCACAAGGCTACTGAAGATGTCATTCCTATTGAAGAATATGCTGAAGAATTCATTCCAGAACGTGAAGAACGTCGAGCTGATGCACCTGAAGAAAATGCTGAGGAAATTGACGGTGAAGAAAATGCTGATCAAATTCCTCAACGACAACCATCTCACCCTCGCGTTGCAAAAGAAGTGCAAGTGGAGAAGATCATCGATGACATTAGAGCACCAGGTCCTCTCACACGCTCAAAAGCTTCACATCTATCTAACTTTTGTGGGCACTTTGCTTTTGTCTCTATCACAGAGCCCACTAAGGTAGATGAAGCATTTCTGGAGCCTGAGTGGATTCAGGCCATGCAAGAAGAATTACATCAGTTCAAGCTCAACAACGTATGGGAACTAGTCGATCTTCCCGATCCTCGCAAGCATAACATCATTGGCACAAAGTGGATCTACCGCAACAAGCAAGATGAAAATGGTGTTGTGGTGAGGAATAAGGCACGACTAGTAGCTCAAGGCTACACACAGGTTGAAGGAATTGATTTCGATGAAACTTTTGCACCTGTTGCTAGACTTGAGGCTATTCGCATATTGCTTGCTTATGCTAACCATCATGATATCATCTTACACCAAATGGATGTGAAAAGTGCATTCCTCAATGGTAAGCTTGAGGAAGAAGTATATGTTGCTCAACCACCAGGTTTTGAAGATCCAAAGCATCCTGACAAAGTCTTCAGACTTAACAAGGCCCTCTATGGCCTCAAGCAGGCCCCACGGGCATGGTATGATACACTGAAGAAATTCTTCATGAAGAAAGGCTTCACACCCGGTTCACTCGATCCTACTCTCTTTACTAAATCTTATGATGGTGAACTATTTGTGTGCCAAATATATGTTGATGATATTATCTTTGGATGTACTGACCAACGTTATAGTGATGAATTTGCCTATATAATGAGAGAAGAATATCAACTGTCTATGATGGGAGAGTTGAAATTCTTCTTAGGTCTTCAAATTCGTCAACAGCGCAATGGCATATTCATATCTCAGGAGAAATACCTCAAGGATGTCTTGAAGAAATTCGGCATGCAATATTGCAAAGGCATCAAAATTCCTATGCCCACAAATGGTCAACTATGCACTGATGAAAATGGTACTGACTTCGATCACAAGGTATACCGCTCCATGATTGGCTCTTTATTGTACTTATGTGCATCTAGGCCAGATATAATGCTTAGTGTTTGCATGTGTGCACGATTTCAAGCTGCACCGAAGGAATCACACCATAAGGCTGTGAAGCATATTCTTCGATATCTAGCTCACACACCAACACTAGGATTATGGTATCCCAAGGGCTCGGATTTTGATCTCATTGGATATTCAGATTCTGACTATGCTGGTGACCGTGTGGATCGCAAGTCAACTTTCGGTACTTGTCATTTCCTCGGACGATCCTTGGTCTGTTGGTCCTCGAAGAAACAGAACTGTGTATCACTATCTACTGCTGAAGCTGAGTACGTTGCTGCTGGTTCTTGCTGTGCTCAACTACTATGGATGAAGCAAACGCTCAAGGACTATGGCATCAACGTGAAGAATATGCCTCTTCTCTATGACAATGAGAGTGCCATCAAGATTGCTCACAACCCAGTTCAGCACTCGAAGACAAAGCACATTCAAATTCGTCATCATTTTCTTCGTGATCATGTGTTGAAGGACGACATTTCTATTGAGCATGTGAAGACTGAAGAACAGCTAGCCGATATCTTCACTAAGCCCTTGGATGAGAAGAGATTTTGCAAGTTGCGGTGTGAGCTAAATATCTTAGAATCTTCGAATGTACTTTGAAAAGGCACTCATCCTAACACTTATGCAAAATTGATGACTTAGATGTGCAACACATGAAGAAACGTTTTTCTTCAATCAATGAAGAATAACACTCTAAGTGTGAAGAAATTAATGAAGAATTTGATTCTCAGAACCCTACAACAATTGTATGCGGTGTCTGAAATCATCATTCTTACACGGTGGGTCACGCCACCACAAAAGTTGAAAATCTTCAATTTGAGTTTTTCCTCAACTTTTGAAATTCTTCAGTTTCTCAACTTCTTCAAACTTTACAAAGTCTTCACTTGTGCCGTCGTTTTTCTTCATTGGCTATATATATATGGTTTTATGTCCTCTACAGCATTCACTTATAGCTATTTCTTCAAGTTGGAACTTTTCTGCTAAGTGAATGTGATCGGACCCTTCCCCTCTATGCTATACTCAATCCAATCTATTCACAAATTCTTCATGTGCGTTCTATTTGAAACTCGTTCAAATTCTTCACTCTGTCCTTGTCAGCTGAAGAAATTGCGAACGGAACATTAAAACTAATCTTATACAAACTTTCGGTTTTGCCGCTCAAACCGTTCCACATCCCATGATGGATTATTTTATCCACCCATGATCTTACACGATCTCCACCACACAGTACGTGGGTGACACATGTCGCAAGAAGGAGAACGGCCAGGGGCACGTTTGTCCTAAATCTTTGGACAAACAGTTTTTCACCGCGGCTATAAATACCCCCCTTCGCCATCCTCACTTCTTTTACCCCGCTCGATCTCACTCCCTCGCTCGAGCTCTCCAAACCCTAGCGTCGTCGCTACTCCATCGTCGCTGGTGAGGAAAAGCTTCACTGCCTCGACCTCATTGCCGTCGTACTCGCGCCGACCGCGGAAATCTTCACCTCCGCCGCCGCCGTAGATGTCTTCCTCCGCCAAGTTAGGGCGTGGAAGATCTGCATCGACGAACTTCACTGTTCCAACTCCCAGTTCGTCGTGTTCTTCGCTCAGGGTAATTAAAAGCTAATTTTACTGCCCTCGTTGATTCGAATTTTTTCTACAAAATTTTCAAAGGTGTTTTATTCTTCATATCCTCACACACAAAACACCTCACATGCTATTTGTTCTTGATTCATTTCCCTAAGCATATATAAAGCGCTTAGTGAAATTCCTCAAGACAAATTTGGTCAAATTCCTCAACCTTGTTCTTTATGCAAAAACCTCTGAGAACGCATATGACCTCTTCAAATTCCTCGCAACTATACTCTGTTCACAGGTACACATGTCTGCTGCTGAATCATTAGGTTCTCATCAACTTAACTCATTTGCAGCGTTCCTCGAAGAAAAATTGCATACTTCTTCAGAGAGTTCAATTGTTCAAATTCCTCATCTGAAGAAAATGGCTGAAGGTAAAAGGCCACAGAAAGGAGGAAAGAAGCCTGAGGTGATGACAGCTTTTGAAATACCTGAGGATATCTATGATGAGTATTGCACGCCTGATGAAGCTAAGTTTGGCAAAGAAGATAAAAATCAGCGCAAGGTGCGAATCCAGAGGATTGAAAGGAGATGGGCACGTTAATGGAGGGAGTACAGATATGTTACTCCAAAATACATGAAGAAATTCGCTGTAAACCCTCCATGCCAAAGACCTCCATTGGCACCTGGCCAAGTGGCTGATCCCACCAGCATCAAGCGTGGTGAGGAATTTCCTAAAGAATGGGCCAAGCGCCAAGCTAAACTGGCAAGGCAAGCCAAAGAAGCAGTGAAGAAATTCAATGAAGACTCTGCTGCTGCTGCTGCTACTGCCACTGAGGCCTCGGTCAAGCCGAAGAAAGCGATGCACAAGTAGCCCGCTCGCAAGCCAAGTGCTTCAACATCAGCGCCCTCATGGCCAGAATCTTCAATCAAAGCAAATTCCTCATGTTGCTCCTGCTCCACCAAAGTCCTCAGCTGTCCCGACAAAGTACTCAGCACCTGTGCATCTGGCCTCATGCCAAAGGACGACTGGCATCTCTATTGCCTCTGGTGTCTCAGCTAGTTCTTCAGCTGCACCAAACTCCTCAGCAAGACCCTCACTGCTGAAGAAAAAGGCTACTGCTGGACGCGTCACTCGCACAAGTCCTCAGAAGAAGCAGGTAGTCTTCACTGTGCCATCTGATGATGATGAAGCTGATGAAGAAGAACTTACTGAAATCATCAGGGACCGACAAGAATGGGCTGCTAAAGCCAAAGGCACACTTGTGCCCCTGCTATTGGATCCAAAGGCGATCCTAGATTATATTGATCTCTGGCATAAGGATCCTCACACACCTATGCCTGATTTCAAGCTGACACCTGGTCAAAGTCACATGCTGACTCACTTCATCCAAGAGGAGAAGTGGAAATATGATAAGGCCAGAGAGATCAAGAAATCACAGTACCGCAAGGAGAAGCTACTGAAGAAAAATGTTCTCTCAATGAAGCCTGAGGAACTTGTCAAGATGCAGGCTGAGATCAAAGCCCTCAGCGACAAATTTGACTCCTACTATGGTGATTGGAAAGGAGCCAAGGTCAGATTCGTGAGGCTGACTGATACCTTCACCAAGGGTGCAGCCTCAAAGCCACAAATTCCTCAAGCTGAAGCATCTGTTCAGCAAACTGAAGAACATGCCAGCACCGCTGATGAAGTTCAGGCTGCTGATGACTCTACTCCAGCCGTTGATGAAATTGCCAGGGCATCCACTAGTGGTGCGCCTGAAGAAATTGAAGAAACCAGGGCAACTGCATTAGTTGCGCCTGAGGAAAATCAACCAGATTGCTCAGCTCCACCTGCACCTACGCCAACTCCAATTCTTCCATCTGCATTGGATGTGAAGAAGACAAAGGCTGCAGAACGAGCTGCTGTGAAGAAAAGGAAGGCATCAAATGCTTCAGAATCTTCAGCTCCCAAGAAGATGAAGCCGATGACAAGCTCTTTTGCAAATCCCATTGATGCCGTTCCTATCTCCTCCGTGCCATCAAAGGACCTTGTTCCTTTTGGTGAAGATTATGAGATCCCTAGTGGATCAGATGAAGAAACTCAATCTGCTGCTTCGTCAGAGCAGATTGATGAAGAAATTGAAGCGGATGCAATCCCTTCAACCCCAAAGGTCACATCACCAATGCCTCAGTTTGAAGAACTTGATGAAGATGTGGTGTTGAAGAACTTGATGAAGATGTGGATATTGGAAGCACCACTCCAGTGATGAATGATGACTTTTGGGAAAGTCAGCATCCAAATTCCCCACTCTTCACTCCCCTGCAGCAAATTCCTCACTCACCTTCACCAACAGTACAATTGGGCTCTGAAGAAATTCATCCCACTGCATCTGTGAATGAAGAAATTCCAGCCACTAGCACTGAAGAAACTGCTGCTGAAACTGACAAGGTGACTGCACCTGAGGAAAATCCTGAAATTCCTCAGCCTGAAGAACCTGAGATCGTGATTCCTGAGGTTGTGATGCAACTCACTGACACTCCTCTGCCAAGGCCAAAGGATCCATTCTCATGAAAACAGAAATTCAAGGCTGAAGACTTCTATGGCGAGCACGTGTTCTTCACTGAATACAATCCATATGACTCTGCTAGCATAAGGAAGAGGCGTTTCTAGACTGCCAGCCAAGCAAATTTCTATTCCTCAGTGCTTTACAACAAAGACAAAGTCTTCGACCATGCTCATATTCCTCACGTGGATATGGAGTCTTTGCCGTGCTTCACGCCAGTGCTCAGTGTTCTTCACGACGCTGGGCTGCTCAACTTCTGCACAGATATATGCGACTGGAATGAAGAGCTTATTCTTCAATTCTATGCAACATTGCACATCACCGGCAACTCTGAAGATATCAATTCATTGGTTTTGGACTGGATGACTGACAACACCCACCATAAGGCCCCTTCATCTGAATTGCTTCGGGTCCTTCCTCTTAGTCCACCCACTGAAGATGCTCGCTGTGTGTACAACGAACCTGAGCTGTCAAATCATTATATGCAAGTGCTGATGAAGCCTTTGAAGCCAGGGAAGGCTCCTAGAACCAATTTCCTCGTCAAGGAATTGCTGTATGTGCCAAGGACTGTCTATCGCATTCTGACGAAGACAATGAGTCCCATCAAAGGCCATGACTCGTCTGATGAAGAAGTCGTTGGCATCATGAAGAATCTGCTTTTCAACATCATCCATGGCCTTCCCGTCAACTTCCATGATTTCATCATGAGGACTCTGGCCAACATTGCTATGTCACCATTTGAGCTGAAGCCTTATGCACCTTGGATAATGAAATTCATCAGGATAAGGTCTTCACTCAACTACAAAGCTGAAATGCTCAACCACTGCAGCTACTTGCCTCCCATTGAAGTCCTCAAACGGACATTTTCCTCAGCTGAAAAAAAAGGCAAGGCCACTGCTGTGATAGATGAAGGCATTCGTCCATTGGATGGCCAATTTCGCAAAGCTGCATCTTACTCCACCAATGATGACTCTGCCACACATGACTCTGCTGCTAACACTGCCAAGCCAAATCCTCAAGCCACAGCACCCAGGGTGATGACTGACCGTGAGTTACTCCTCAGTCTTCATCAAAAGGTTGATCGCAACCACATATGGGTCAAGCGTCAGTTTGGTTCAATTCTTCACAACATGACTTCCACACACAATGCAGTGAAGAAAAACCACTACTACCTTCATGAAACCCTCAACCGCACCTGGGTTGTTCTATCTCAAGTGTACAGTGCTGAAGACTTGGAGAAAATGGGTCTCAAAGAAGACTTTGACTGGTTTGCACCTCCTTTGAAGAAATACAAGAAGGTCAAGGTTCCTTATTTGGTGGCCAGTTCATATTCTTCATCGCGTGAGACTGATGAAAATGAAGACTTGGACGACACTGCAGCAGGCCCTACTTCAACGACCGACCCCAACAACGCTGGCGCTCCTTCATCAACTTGAAAATCTTCAGGGGTGTTAGTCCTCAGATTTTCGATCCTTTTGGTCATTTGATGACAAAGGGGGAGAAATCTGAGTTAGTCTTCAAGCGGGTCTATAATAAGGGCTTATTCGTTTTTTTGCTAAGTTACAACTCTCGTTCTTCCAAAACTTTTATTGGATCGAGTTGTAATCTTAAGTCCGATGGTGCGCTGATACTTCTGTTGCACTTTGCTTTGATACTTTGATGCGCTATTCTGCATGCTTATTCCTCGTTAATATTATTGCACACATGTTGAATTACATCAGGCACCATATTTCATCATGCATTTCAAATTCTTCATATTATACATCAAATGCGTGTATGAATTACAAGATATAGGGGGAGATCTCCATGATACAACTCTTCAAGTGTGCATTGCTTCAAAACCAAATTCCTCACTATGCACATCTTCAGGGGGAGTTCTTCTATATCTTGCAATCAAATTCCTCAATATCAGTTTTTACACTTCATATATTTATCCCCGTTGAAAACTTAACCTATGTTGTCATCAATCACCAAAAAGGGGGAGATTGTAAGTGCATCTAGTTCCCCTTAGTGATTTTGGTGTATTGAAGACTTATAGGTTAAGTATCTAATGCGTTTATGAGTGTACACAGATCCATAAGTCTATGAGGAGTTTGATATTTACAGAGAAATTCGACCCCTACAAATGAAGTTCTTCGACTGAAGACTTTGATATACTGAAGACTTTCTGAAGATTTTGAAAGTGAAGAAATTGGTGTGACCTTGAAGACTTGGTATTCATTCGAGGAACATGAAGCGTGAAGACTTTTGTTTTCGTAGTTTCATTTTCTCTTTCTTGAGTCATAGGAAACACCGTACTGTTAAAGGGGGTCGAGGAAATACTAAGGAGAAAATTTCCATGTGATGCTCAACTCAAATCCTACACCTACTAATCCCTTCGAGTGAAGCCATTGGAAATCTCATACAGCTCAGTCAATTTCTTCAATGACAGAGATGTAGTTCTTCTGGTCACTGAGGACTTTGCTCTGACTGAGGAGGAATTCGCCAGTGCGAATTGCCTACACAGTGAGGAACATGATAGCCCTGAGGAATTTATACCTCAAATTTCCGACCGTTGCTGTGCTGCGCGCCAGCTGTCCTAAAAATATCTTGTCCACCTAACGGTCATATCATTGAAGGGCATTTATGTCTTATCATGTCGGGCTGCTCCCTATGTTATAAATAGCTGCCCCCTACAACCACTAGCTGGTTGGCTGCTCCGCGAGAACTTGACACTTGTCATTTGAGAGCAACCCATCCTCCGAGGACTTTGAGCGAAAATCATCAAGTGAGGAAAATCCAAACCCCAAACCCAAAACACCTACAAACCCAAAGTGATTGAGCATCACTGAAGAGATTGATCCTGCGTGGATCCGACGCTTGTTACCTTTGAAGACTGTGCTTCTTCCAGACGGTTAGGCGTCAAGGTCTAGAGCATCCAAGAGGAATTGTGGATCGCCGAGTGACCAAGTCTGTGAAGGTTTGGAAGTCACCTGAAGACTTACCACAAGTGATTGGGCGAGGACTGTGTGTTCTTAGCTCAAGGAGAATACGGCGAGGACTTGGTGTCCCGAGCTGCGTGCTCAGGACTGGGTGTCCGGGACTGCGTATCCTCGAGTTTAGATACTCAGCCGCTCCAACCAGATGTACAACTGAAACAACAGTTGGAACTGGTCTACCAAATCATTGTCTTCACCAAGCTTAATGGTTCTATTTCCTCAACTCTTTCATTTCCTCAGTAGTGTGCTGTTTGTTTATCATATCTGTGTTTAAAGACTTTGACTGAAGACTTTCTCTCAATTTCCTCAGTTCAATTTCTTCAGTCTGTTTGTCTTCATCTTGTGTTATCCTGTGTTTACGCTTTCTGTCCTCTGAGTTTGTCTTCATTTCATCATGATGACCATGCATGTATTCTGCTATGTTTACCTCTGAGTACTTATTCCGCTGCTAGTAGTTCTTCGCTAAGGAATTTCCTCACGAGCAAATTCCTCAATGAAGAATTTCATAAAAATCGCCTATTCACCCCCCTCTAGTCGATATAACGCACTTTCATGTTGCAATAAGTTCATGATTCCCTTATAGTGGGTTGCTTGAGTGACAGAAGCATAAACCCGAGTAAGGGGGTTGTTGCGTATGGGATAAAGGGGACTTTATGCTTTAATGATATGGTTGGGTTTTACCTTAATGATCTTTAGTAGTTGCGGATGCTTGCTAGAGTTCCAATCATAAGTGCATAGGGACAAATAACTTTCTCTTGACAAAAAGCTCTTTACTAAAACTAACTTAATTGTGTCTTCATCTAAACAACCCCTACTTTTTATTTATGTGCTCTTTATTATCTTGCTAACCTATCCAACAACACCTACAAAGTACTTCTAGTTTCATACTTGTTCTAGGTAAAGCGAACGTTAAGCGTGCATAGAGTTGTATCTGTGGTCGATAGAACTAGAGGGAATATGTGTTCTACCTTTAGCTCCTCGTTGGGTTCGACACTCTTACTTATCGAAAGAGGATACAATTGATCCCCTATACTTGTGGGTTATCGAGGAGGAGGATGGGGGTCCAGTGTGGATTACCTGCCTGGATAGGCGAGGCCGAGCAGCATGAAGGAGGGTCGCCGGCGAGGAGGCGGCACTGCAAGCAAGGAGTGAAGGTTTCAACTTGGAAAGGAAGGCGGAAAGGGTGGAAATGTGGCTTTTGGTAAGGGGAGGGGCGGGGAGGTAGATATTTTCCGGAAGCCGAAAATTTGGAATCGCTTCAGCCAAAAAATTGGCGTGCAAACTGTCATCAAACACGGTCCCTTATTCAGAACCGTGTACGATATGTGGAAATCACAAACGATTCAGATAGTTTAACCCGTGTGTGATGAGTTGGAACGTCAAAAATTTTGGTTTGAATTTCCACGGTTACAGTGGTCATCCACGTCATTACATAATTTGGGTACACAAAGGAGACTACAGCACACCCACACTTCTTAATCGAGCAAGTTCAGCAATTAAACAGACCTAGCTGACCTAAACATTACTCTAACTAATTAAATATCGGCGCTCTTAATTAAACAAAACAAAGAGTACTACTACGGCTGGTGCTCGTCGATCTCCGCTGCCGCCTCCACGTCCAGCTCACGCCCGACGGTCTCCTAGGGAAGGGGCTCCATCGCATCAATCGCACCATTCTCAGCAAGCATCTCACCATCCGCGTCCGCCATATCTTTGGAATAGGCCGCCATGAGCAGGGTGTGGGCGGTCGCGATCTGGGCTTTGGCGGGCTCCGTCGTGGCATGGTATGCCGCGCAGGAATGGATGGCTGCTCGAACTCTCTCGGTGATTGCCACCTCTTCGGCCGTGGGTTGTCGACCGTTGTCGGAGAAGCTTCCTTCAATTTGTGTAGTGAGCGCCATGAGCTAGGCGTGGACGGCCTCGACATGGTGGTGGGTGGCCTCCATCAGGGCTAAGGCCGCCGCTGCGGAACGGACAGCCGGTGTGCCGCTCTCGCCAGTTGTTATGCCCGAGGCAGATGCTGCTGCCACCGCCTGAGGAGCAACATCGACCGTTTGGGCTGCCTTGGCCGCCCGGACACAGATTGTGGTCACCTTCACGAAGCTTGCAGCACGCGCCTGGCGGCTGCGGCTGCGCTCTCATCGGAGTGGGCCGCTTAAGTTGAACTCATGACGCGGGTCCACGTCCCCATCTTTCACCGACGACGATTGAACAGTGAAATGATAGTTGGGGAGTGAGCTAGTGCGCTTGACACGCCGGCTGTGGACTGTAGCCGACGCACCTTCTCGCGTAAGCCATAGGCGTACTATACGCCAACAGTGCTCCAAGATATTTTGTGCTGCATCTCACACGGTTGGTGATAATAAACTGTGTGCGATCTACTTGATTTTTCGTCTAGATTTGAATTACATAATGGGGTCACAGCTGCAAAGGATGGTGTTTGAATTACTAGAACTTTTATCTACAGTGAACATGCAACTATAGGTGTGTCGTCAAAAAATTGGAAGTATTCAGGGTTCATTTGGACGTTTTTATACATTAACTTGGTTTTTTAGGAATTTCAGGTGCATAATTCAAATATGAACTACATGCACATACTCCAGTGCATATAAATTGGTTGAAAAATCAAATCTGTGTCCTTGGTTGCATGCTTAGGTCCCAGGCAAGAAATGGGAATGAATGTCAAACACCCAACCACCGTCACTCGGCCGCAAACATTGAGATACTTGGTTTTTAAATTCTAGTAAATCCAAAGCTCGTCCCAAATTCATGAAACTTGGCATGCTATCATGGAGCGGCATCAACATGCCGTGGTAAAAAAATTGTCCCATCTGCGGCAGGTTTGGGTATAAGCTTCTCACAACAAGCATGATGGTTTCGGTAGGGAACGCCCCACCTTTGGGGACGAAACGATATATGTTGCCTCTTATTGCTTCCAAAAAATTTGTCGTGTCAACATAGAACAACAGGAGTGTTGTGTTATTTTTGTGATTTTTCGGGGTTCTTTTGGACATTTTTATGCATTAAGTGAATTTTCAATGCATTTATGTGCATAATTAAAATTTTAACTACATGCACATGCTCCAGTGCATATAAATTGGTTGAAAAATCAAATATGTGTCCTTCGGTGCATGCTTAGGTCCCATGCAAGAAATGGGAATGAAATTCAAACACCCTGCCACCCTCGCTTGGCCCCAAACATTGAGATACATGTCTTTTAAATTCTAGTAAATCCAAAAATCGTCTGAAATTCATGAAACTTGGCATGATATCATGGAGCGGCATCAACCTGCCGGGGTAAAAAATTTGTCCCATTTGGGGTAGGTTTGGGTATAAGCTTCTCACAAACCAGAGCTTCTCACAACAAGTGTGATGCTTTCGGTAGGGAACGTGCCACCTTTGGGGACGAAACGATATCCGTTGCCTCTGATTGATTTCAAAAAAATTTGAGTGTCAACGTAGAACAACAGGAGTGTTGTAATAAATTTTGGAAATTTTCAGGGTTCGTTTGGACATTTTTATAAATTAACTGGGTTTCCCAGGCATCTTATGCGCATAATTCAAATTTGAACTACATGCACATTCTCCATTGCGTATAAACTGGGTGAAAAAACAAATATGTCTCCTTGGTTGCATGCTTTGGTCCCATGCAAGAAATGGGAATGAATTTCGAACACCTTGCCACCGTCACTCGGCTGCAAAAATTGAGATGCCTGGTTTTAAAATTGTAGTAAAGCCAAAACTCGTCAGAAATTCATGAAACTTGGCATGCTATCATGGAGCAGCATCAACATGCCGTGGTAAATTTTTTGTCCCATTTGGGGCAGGTTTGCGTATAAGCTTCTCACAAACCAAAGCTTCTCACAACAAGCGTGATCGTTTTGGTAGGGAACGTGCCACCTTTGGGGACGAAATGATATCCGTTGCCTCTGATTGCTTTCAAAAAAATTCGAGTGTGAACATAGAACAACAGGAGTGTTGTGTTCAATTTTGGAATTTTTTGTGGTTCGTTTGGACATTTTTACACATTAACTGGGTTTCTAAGGCATTTTATGCCCATAATTCAAATTTGAACTACATGCACATTCTCCAGTGCATATAAACTGGTTGAAAAATCAAATATGTTTCCTTGGTTGCATGCTTAGGTCCCATGAAATAAATGGGAATTAATTTTAAACACCTTGCCACCGTCACTCATCCGCAAACATTGCAATACCTGGTTTTTAAATTCTAGTAAATCCAAAACTCGTCTGAAATTCATGAAACTTGGCATGCTATCATGGAGCGGCATCAACATGCCATAGTAAAAATTTTGTCCCATTTGGGGCAAGTTTGGGTATAAGCTTCTCACAAACCAGAGCTTCTCACAACAAGCGTGATGGTTTCGGTAGGGAACGTGCCACCTTTGGGGATGAAACGATATTTGTTGCCTCTTATTGCTTTCAAAAAATTTCGAGTGTCAACATAGAACAACAGGAGTGTTGTGTCAATTTTGGAATTTTTCACGGTCCGTTTGGACGTTTTTATACATTAACTGGGTTTCCTAGGCATTTTATCCGCATAATTCAAATTTGAACTACGTGCACATTCTCCAGTGCACATAAACTGGTTGAAAAATCTAATATGTGTCCTTGGCTGCATGCTTAGGTCCCATGCAATAAATGGGAATGAACTTGAAACACCTTGCCACCGTCACTCGTCCACAAACATTGCCATACTTGGTTTTTAAATTCAAGTAAATGCAAAACTCGTCTGAAATTCATGAAACTTGGCATGCTATCATGGAGCGGCATCAACATGCCGTGGTAATAAATTTGTCCCATTTGGCACAAGTTTGGGTATAAGCTTCTCACAAACCAGAGCTTCTCACAACAATTGTGATAGTTTTGGTAGGGAACGTGCCACCTTTTAGGACGAAACATATCTGTTGCCTCTTATTGCTTTCAAAAAAATTCGAGTGTCAACATAGAACAACAGGAGTGTTGTGTTTAATTTTGGATTTTTTCGCGGTTCGTTTGGATATTTGTATACATTAACTGGGTTTCCTAGGCATTTTATGCGCATAATTCAAATTTGAATTACATGCACATTCTCCAGTGCATATAAACTGGTTGAAAAATCAAATGTATCCTTGGTTGTATGCTTAGGTCCCATGCAAGAAATGGGAATGATTTTCCAGCACCTTGCCACCGTCACTCGTCCGCAAACATTGCGATACCTGGTTTTTTAATTCTAGTATATCCAAAACTCATCTGAAATTCATGAAACTTGGCATGCTATAATGGAGCGGCATCAACATGTCGTGGTAAAAAAATTATCCCATTTGGGGCAGGTCTGCGTATAAGCTTCTCACAAACCAGAGCTTCTATCAACAAGCGTGATGGTTTCGGTAGGGAACGTGCCACCTTTGGGGACAAAACGATATTTGTTGCCTCTTATTGCTTTCAAAAAAATTCAAGTGTTTAACATAGAACAACAGGAGTGTTGTGTTCAATCTTGGAATTTTTCGGGGTTTGTTTGGACATTTTTATACATTAACTGGGTTTTCCAGGCATTTTATGTGCACAATTCAAATTTGAACTACATGCACATTCTACATTGCATATAAACTGGTTAAACAATCAAATGTGTCCTTGGTTGCATGCTTAGGTCCCATGCAAGAAATGGGAATGAATTTCAAACACCAGGGCACTGTTGACTGCCGGCAAAACGTTGAGATACTTTGTTTCTAAATTCTAGTAAATCCAAAACTCGTCTGAAATTCATGAAACTTGCCAGGCTATCATGGAATGGCACCCGACTTGTTGTGATATTTTTCGTGTCCATTTTGAGAGAAGCCGTACTAGAATAACAACCAACAAAGGCATTTTGAAACAAATAGCTACCACTGTAACATCTCAAATGTTTTGTATAATTTTAATTGCGTGTGTTCTGTTAACCATTCACGTGACGCCACGCCTCACTCTTTTAATGTCTAGGAGGTGCCGTGCGGACAAGTTCTTGAGTACTTGACTAAACGGAAGGCATGCGAGTTGTACTCCAATGCGGAGGCTCAACAGGAAGCGTGTGAGCTGTACGCTGCGCAGGCTCACCGGGAAGCGAGCCCTTTGACTTCCATGGCCGTCCACCTTGCTCGCATCCTCTCCATTAATGGCGCCCAAGCCACATTTTAATTCGGTTTTTAAATATAAAACACTCATCGCAAACGTTTTAGTTAGAACACCTGTATGCAAACCGACAGCTTCCCCAGGAAGCCAAGGGAAAATGTGCCGAGCAGGATTTGTGCAGCACTTGATCGCAAACGTTTTAGATAGAACACCCGTATGCAAAGTGAGAGCAGCGTGGGATTTGTGCATCCCTTCAACGCAAAAGGTTGTTTTTGATGACCCGTGTGCAACCAAGTACAAACAATTTGGTAAGATTTGCATTTGTCATATTGGGTATGTTGCCATTTATCAAACTAGAAAGATTTACATTTGTTGATCTAGTAATGTTGCCATTTGTCAATCCTTGTAACACTGCATTTTGTCAAAATATGCAGCTAGAAATCACTAGCACTATCTAATTTTTGCAACTAAAATTCAGTAATTAAGCATAGATTTCATTCATAGATTAAGAAGTCATTCTTAATTTATACAAATAGTTCAACTCGACAACTGAACCGACCAAGCTTTTCCCCAATTGTTGCCAACCACATACTGAAATAGCTAGTTCAACTATATATACTAGCTAATTTTAAGTACGTTGTACAGTTCGACCACACATCTATAGTCAGATGAACTGAACAAAATAGCCCCTAAATACCACTACTACCACAGAGGGCCTTTGTGCTACTTCCGGCAGCCTCTCCTCTGCTGAGCGCGCTCAGTGAGAGGCAGTGGAGGAGGAGGAGGAGCCTACCGACGAGCCGGAGAAATGCAATATGGTGACTGCCGCTTTTGCACGTTCAACGACGCTTGCCAGCTCGAACGCCCACTGCCGCTCCAAACGATCCCTCTCCAAGCGGCCAGACTGCTCGTAGATCTCCTGATTCCTCGCCTCTGCGTCGGCGTGTGCCGTGGCCATAGTTGCGGTAAGGCTCTTTGCATGCTCGACGAGGGGCTCCTCCTCCTGCCGCAGGAACTCGATGTAGCGCGCAAGGTCGCTGACGCACGTGCGGGCCTCCACCTCCGCCTCCTTCCTTCGGGCGGCGGTGGCGGAGCGGGTGATGATCCCGACGGTCGACGGTGGGCCTTATTGCAGAGCCGCATCCGAGATCTCCTTGAGAGAGATGTCAGTCTGGTCACGGTGATGCAATTCATGTTAATTCACCGGGTCCTGCCCTGCAAACATCGTCCCCTCCGCCTGTGGGAGTTCAATCCAGAGGGACCGCGGGCTCTTCAACACTTCCTCGGCATGACGCCCAAGGAGATGTACAAGTTGTTCTTCAGACCACAAATAATGTGTCCGGACACCATGGAGGATGCAGGTCTGAGCTGCAATCGCCCGGATACCCAAGTAAGTAACCCCGCATCCGAACACACTATCTCTTTATTTATCGCAACATTGCCCTAAAAAAGCCACTCTTTGACAAGGATTGGATAGCGAAGGCAAAGTTGATCAGGTGTCCGGCCCCCCTCCCTGAGACCTCACCAGACCCCGTGTTAACCAGGATGCTGGAGATCGCGCCTTATCAAGCGCCTTCAGGAGAAGATAAGGGGGGGACAAGGAGGCTAGCGCCTCTTCGAAGAAGGTTAGCCAGGGAGGAGGAACTAAAACTTCCTCTCCCCAGGGAAGAAAAAGGACCGCCTCTGAGGACCCGGAGACAATGGTCTCCAAACGGGGGAAGAAATCTTCACCAGAGGGTTCTGTACCGGGGGATACCCCGGCCGCACTATGCCCTCAAGGGGATCATTCCTCCACCGAGCTTTAAGTAAAAGGGTACTTAATAATGAAAAAACCTTGCCTTACTCCCGAGGAAAATAACCGATGCATTTATCTCGCAGTTCGGATCTTAGCCCTTCTCAGCAGAGCTCGTCTTCGGGGGATCTTCTTCTAGAGATGATGGAGAGCGAAACGGCTCCCCCTGTCGTACCGCCTCATGAGGCGGGCGACCCCGAGGTGTCGTCGCGGAGGGTTTCTCCTGATCCGGCAAGGCCAGAAGGTAGTCATATGGCCACCCGAAGTCCTCAGTATCCGGCTTTTGAAGAGAGGAATCGAAAGAGTCCGGCTCCGTCTGGTGTGCGGTCGGACATACTGAGGGATCTGCTAGAGCGATCGGCTATCTCAGAAGAGCACCGCGCGTTGATGGGTGCAGTGATTGAAAGAATTTCGTCCGCCGAAAATGGGTTGCATGAAGCTGTTATGAGTCTACTGACGGGTTTTGAGGTACGTGGAATGATGTACATTTTTGACCGTACCGCACATTTTTAGATGTGCCCTGTGTAGATAGTAGCCCCTGAGACTCTGGGTGTCGTCGAAGACGACGACGCATAGAGGATAATAATCCCATGAATAATCGTGCCGCCGTGATATGCAGGTGGCGGATGGTCCGGTGGCCAGCCGGACTAATGAGTTTGCCGATCTAAAGCGGCAGCTTTATGTGGCAGACGCCGACATCGTACTTGTCAACAAGCGGCTTGACGAGGCACAGGGCATGTAATTTCTCCAGTGACACATGATAAGAGGAGCATGATGCCAGTATCTATAACATGTTTTTGAATGCAGATAGAGCTGCGGCCGTGGAGAACCTTCGGGCGGAACTTGCCCGAGCCAAAGAAAAAGCCAGGAAAAGCGATGCGGCTGCCCTAAAGGCAATCGAGGAGCTGAAAGCCAGATAGGCTGCTCACTACCAAAGCAAGGAGGAAGTAGCCAGAATGGTTGTGGAATTGAACAATGCCGCTGACCGTTATGAGCTTCTTGAAAAGGAAGATCGAGCGAAGAGGACAGACCTGGAGAAGGCCACGGTGGCAGCCAAAGACACCTGCTGTGCAATGAGAGCGATGAAGGAGGAGCTGCGCGAAGCCGGGGATATTACGGCTGGGAAGCCCTTGATGCCGCGGATGAAGTTCGGAGATCCTAAGTACGTCCCTTTGGATCGGCTGTTGAGTTCTGAGGACGCATATCTTGACTTAGCGGCAAGTTCTGCCGATGCGGTCGAATACTTCCGAGATCAAAAAGATCGCGAAGTGGAAAAGTTGTTTTGGTCACAATTTCACGTTCCAGAGCGTCCGCTTCCATGGACTGACCGGTTGTCCGAATGGGCCGAGCTGAATAGATTGTCCGGACTCGCCATGAGGTCAGTTGTGGATCATCTGTGGCCGGAAAGGCCAAAGCCGAACAATTATTTTAGTTTGTTGCAGCAGTTCCTTGGTGCAGTGCCGCATATCAACGCAATGAAGAGGTTGGCGTGCGTAGAGGGCGCGCAGATGGCCCTTGCCCATGTGAAGACATACTGGGCGGAGATGGAGGCCACCGCCATTGCAGCTCAAGATTCGGACGAGAGTCGAGTACCTGCCGAGCACTACTTTCGAGAAGTTCTTGAGGGCGGAGATGGAGGCCGCCGCCAGTGCTCGAAGAATATTATGTTCTAATGACATGTATTCCCATTGAAAAACAATGTTTTACTGAATTATGAAGGCTAATTTATACTTGTGCCTACAAGAATTATAATACCTCCTGTGCGGCCGTTTATGTATGAATGTATATAACCTGAAAGATGGCAGTCGTCAGCTTCAGACCCCACGCATATGATGCGGGGGTGTTCGCAGGAGACGCATGTTCACACTTAATCCAATGTCTTGGTCCATTAAGGAGGTGATAACGCAGCGAACTAGGCAATCGGACTATAATGCTTTAACACTTTCACTTAGCCAGAGGAGTTTGACAGTGGGGCTACTATATAGCCCCTGGTGGCTCCGCGCTCATCCGAATTCGGGGCGCGTACATGCCTGGCCGGGAAATGGCCCTTTGTTAAGGCGGAGGAATCCCGAAGATTCCGCTAGGTCATCGAGTGGTTGACCAGTCTCACGCTATATCATGACGGTCAGTTTTCGGCTTTCTCTACTGAGGTGCTCGTCCAGATGAACCAGGACAAAATCGCAGTAGTTCTCCTGGTGCCGCCTTAGCCGATAGAGCGGAACATAAGGCAGCAAAACATAGGAGCCGGGCAAACCCAACATTTGACCAAAGACATGATTCGGAGCTGATGCATATAAGGCCAAACTCGCGACACCGAACACTCCCTAAGGTATTCGGTCTTTGTTATGTAAACCGGGCTAAGAAGTGCCCTTTGTAATAAGCCCCTGGTGTCCAGGTACGTGCAATAATGTGACGTGGCCACATGCCAATACGTCAGCATCCATCTCAGTTGTACTGAGAATCCGATGGATGTGTACCAACAAGAGACAGTAAAAAGGTTTACGCAGGGTCTTAATATAAAGAGAATCCTTGCAACGGGTCCCTGCTGCACGTCTGCGCCTGTGTCTCCGTTGTGCCGTATCCTGGACGAGTGTAGCATGATGGCCATCTGTAAAAGAGAGGAACTTAGCTGAAAAGTTGTCATGCAAAAGGTTGGTTATACTAAATAAACCAAGTGCAGTTCAAGATGAGTATAATTGAGCCTAATTGTCACTTGTTTACACGCGGTGAGCCCCTTGTATTGTTATAGGGGTATAGCCATCAAACCTGTATCAATTATATAGCTACTCCGGACTCTTCTAACCGTGTTCGTGGTCTTAACGACCTGTCAGATGCTCTAGCTGGTGAGGCCGTCTATTGTGCGGCTGCCAAAGCAGCCGCACGGTCTTCCGCGCGCAAGGAGCACTCAATATTTCCATTTACTGTAATGATGCCACGTGGACCGGGCATCTTAAGCATGAGAGAAGCGTAATGCGGTATTGCGTTAAAGCGAGCGAAAGCTTCGCGTCCGAGTAGTGCTTGATAGCCACTTTGAAACGGAGCGATGTGGAAGGTTAACTTTTCACTGCGGAAGTTATCGGGAAAACCTGTAACACCCCGGATGTAACTTGCCATATTTGTAACTCCAACTCTTGCCATTTTCGGCAATGTGATATGATATTCCCTCCTTGGTTGGGTTTTTCCTTCTTTTGCAATTTGTCCTTGTCATGCATTTAATATCATGTCATCATGTGCATCGCATTCGCATACGTGTTCGTCTTATGAATCCGAGCATTTTCCCCGTTGTCCGTTTTGCAATCCGGTGCTCCTATGCTCCCCGGCGTCCCTTTTACATTTTTCCGTGTAAAGGTGTTAAGCGGTCTCGGAATGGAACGAGGTTTGTCAAGCGGCCTTGGTATAGCACTGGTAGACCGCCTGTCAAGTTTCGGGTCATTCGGAGGTCGTTTGATACTCCAACGGTTAACCGGGTAACCGTGTAGGCCTCGTGTGTGTTGCAGCCCAAAACCCCTTCAAATCAGCCCAATAACCCATCTAAGACACTCCCATGTCCATCGCCGTTCGATCACGATCGTGTGGGCGAAAACCGTGCTCAATTTGGAGCTTCCTAGCTCCTTCTACCTATAAATAGATGCTCCCCGTCCAAATCTCGCAGTCCAAACCCTAGCCCAGCTCCTCCGCGCCGCCGGACATGTCCGGCCCGAGCCGGACGAAATCCCCCTGCCGCTCGCGGCCACTCACCGCGCGCCACGTCGCCCTCCCCGTGCCGCCCACCACCGCCGGCCCGCGAGCCCGCAGCGGGCCCGCGAGGCCCAGTCGCCGCCGCCCGCGCCTCCCCACCGCTCCGCCCGCGCGCCGCCGTGCTCGTCCCGCGCCGCCCGCGCCCGCTGCCGCCGCCGCGCCCGCCGCGCCGCCGCAGCTCCGCCGCCCTGCCCCGGCGCCGCTCTGCCGTCCCCCGTCGCCGCCCCGGCCAGATCCGGCCGCGGGAAGGCCGGATCCAGCCCGGAGAAGCTCCGGCTGCCGCCTCCTCGTCGTCTCCGGCGAGATCCCAGCCGCCTCGATTTCCGCGCCCGGGTCAACTCTCAGATTCGGAGGTTGATTTTTTCCCTAAGTCCCGAAATATTGTTGCATAATTTTTGCATGTTCATCGCATCATAACTTTGCACCCGTGGCTCCGTTTCGTGCGTGTAATATATCAAATTGTTCGAATAGATGAGTACATCATTTCATCTCATTGCACCATTTTTATTTGGTCTCATCTTGAGGCCCGAAATGCTGTTGGAAGAGGGCTATGTGATGTTAGTTTCAGATCTGTTTCAGTAGATGCACTTTTGTCATTTTTGCCATGATTGATGTGTGCATCCTATGAACTGGAGTCCTACATGTGTTTTGTAATATGACATGCCATCTTTCCAGGGGTGTATGACATGTATTTTTTTTATCTTTGTGGTGACTAGCACAAGCATGCAAACTAGGGATCATAATGTTGCTGATTTCAGGGACTTGGTAATTTCACCAAGTCATTCCCTTCTGTTATTTTTATGCCATGTGTTCATGTTGTTTCAGAGAGATCTATGCCCCTTTTGAGCATGATCAGTGAGGGTGTTTTGAACATATGGATTTGCTCTATCCATCCATGCCTTTGTTTTTAATTATGGAGTGCCATAGCTTGAGTCAATCGAGCTCTACTTTTGCTATAAAAATGTTTCTGGCAGATTGTTTACATGTTATTCGATTTTGCCAAGCTTGTTGTAGTTGATTCTTACATGCTATGATGTTGTGCTTGCTATGATTAGCTTCTATGCCATCTCTTCTTGGTGGGTGTATGCTTAGTTTATCATGAAATACTCTGTAGTGAGTGCATCGAGCTCGTAAACATGCCTACTTGTTATCTGTTTTTGACATGTCCAGTTTTCTGCCAAGTCTGAAAACTATAACGAAACTTGCTTAATTGACATGGGTGCTATCATATTTTTTGCTCCTTTTTGGCTCATGGTCAGTAAGGGACTTTTGTTCTATGTTTTGAGTAGATTCATGCCATGCCTTGGTTTGCTATATTGTGTTCCTGTAGAAGGTTGTTTTCCTTGCTCTAAACATGTCATCCTGATGTTATTTTCTGGCATGTTGATTTTACTAAGTCTGTGAAGCTGATATGTTTTGCACTTTTGCCATGCTTGTTTGAACCTGTTGTTGTGTGATTTAGCCGTAGCTCAGTGTTCATCTTTTGTCAAGCATCTTGAGTAGATCACTGTCATATGCTTTTCGATATGTTTGGGTGCAGTAGCTTAATTTCTTGTTGCATGCTAAGTGGCATCATGTTGTTAAACGCAGAAATATGTCATTCTTGTTTTGCTTGTCATTTGCAAACCGTGCATCCGATTCCGGTGATCTTTATATCGATTTCAACCGAAATCACCTCACCTATCCAGTGGCATACTTGGTTTGCCAAGATTATGCCTTGTTCATCTTCTTCCTTCCGGAGCACGCATATGCATTGCATACCACATCTCGCATATCATGCCATGTTTTGCATCATGTTGCTTGCGCATTGCATCGTGGTTGATAGTTGTTCCTCTGCTTGTGTTCTTGTTTTGGGTAGAGCCAAGAGACGAGTACATGAATGAGGAACCTATTGAGAACGCTTACGAGGATCAAGCTTTCGACAACTCTGAGAACCTTGCAGGCAAGATGACCATACCCTCGAAATCACTTCTATCTTTGCTTGCTAGATGCTCGCTCTTTTGCTACGCCTATGCTACGATACATACCACTTGCTATATCATGCCACCCATATTGCCATGTCAAACCTCTAACCCACCATGTCCTAGCAAACCGTTGATTGGCTATGTTACCGCTTTGCTCAGCCCCTCTTATAGCGTTGCTAGTTGCAGGTGAAGATGAAGTTTGTTCCATGTTGGAACATGATTATTTTGGGGTATCACAATATCTCTTATTTAATTAATGCATCTATATACTTGGTAAAGGGTGGAAGGCTCGGCCTTATGCCTGGTGTTTTGTTCCACTCTTGCCACCCTAGTTTCCGTCATACCGGTGTTATGTTCCTTGATTGTGCGTTCCTTACACGGTTGGGTGATTTATGGGACCCCCTTGACAGTTCACCTTGAATAAGACTCCTCCAGCAAGGCCCAACTTTGGTTTTACCTTTTGCCACCTAAGCCTTTTCCCCCCGGGTTTTCGCGAGCCCGAGGGTCATCTTTATTTTTAACCCCCGGGCCAGTTCTCCTTCGATTGCTGGTCCAAACCGAGCGATGTCCGGCACCCCTTGGGCAACCAGGGTCTATGCCAACCCGACGTCTTGCTCATCCGGTGTGCCCTGAGAACGAGATATGTGCAGCTCCTATCGGGATTTCTCGGCACATTCGGGAGGCTTTGCTGGTCTTGTTTTATTACTGTCGAAATATCATGTAGTCCGGGATTCCGAGACTGATCGGGTCTTCCCGGTAGAAGGAATATCCTTCATTGACCGTGAGAGCTTATAATGGGCTAAGTTGGGACACCCCTGCAGGGTATTATCTTTTGAAAGCCGTGCCCGCGGTTATGAGGCAGATGGGAATTTGTTAATGTCCGGTTGTAGAAAACCCGAAGTTGACCTTAATTAAAACACATCAACCGCGTGTGTAACCGTGATGGTCTCTTCTCGGCGGAGTTCGGGAAGTGAACACGGTGTTGGAGTTATATTTGACGTAGGTTGTTCTAGGATCACTTCTTGATCACTTCTAGCTTCACGACCGTGCTTTGCTTCTCTTCTCGCTCTCTTTTGCGTTGTTAGCCACCATATATGCTAGTCGCTTGCTGCAGCTCCACCTCACAACCCTATCCTACCTTTAAGCTTAAATAGTCTTGATCTCGCGGGTGTGAGATTGCTGAGTCCCCGTGACTCACAGATTCTACCAAAATAGTTGCAGGTGCCAACGATGCCAGTGCAGATGACGCTTCCGAGCTCAAGTGGGAGTTCGACGAGGAGCGTGGTCGTTACTATGTGTCTTTTCCTGATGATCAGTAGTGGAGCCCAGTTGGGACGATCGGGGATCTGTGTAGCATTTGGGGTAGTCTTCTTTCATTTTGGTTCCGTAGTCGGACCTTGAATGTAATCTGAATGATGAATGTTTATTTATGTATTGTGTGAAGTGGCGACTGTAAGCCAACTATGTATCTCTTTCCCTTATGTATTACATGGGTTGTGTGAAGATTACCTCACTTGCGACATTGCTTTCAATGCGGTTATGCCTCTAAGTCGTGCTTCGACACGTGGGAGATATAGCCGCATCGAGGGCGTTACAAAACCGAATATAACTTCTAGTAGTAGGGAGCCCATGCAACGGGCTTCTGGGCCTGGCGTTACTCCTTTAAAGCTAGTATTGCTGTGGCTGATTTTTGTTGGGTCTGTCCCCATTTTGCAGACTGTATCCTGATATATCAGGTTTAAACTACTGTCGTTGTCCATCAGGACTCGTGTGAAGTGGTATCCATCAATTATCGGGTCTAACACCAAGGCAGCCCATCCTGCATGCCGGATACTTGCCGAGTAATCCCGATGGTCGAAGTTGATCGGTTGGGATGACCAGTGGCGGAACTCCATGGTGATAGGCCCTGGGGCACGTGTCTCTATGAGTGCCGCATTGTTTTTCATTATCACGTGTAACACATTTACTATTTTGACTTCTGGTGGGAATTTCTTATGTTCCCCAGTGCTTTGCTTGCGAGGCTCGTCCTCATCTTCGCTTGGTGTATCCTGCCCCTTGTGTTTGGCGTTGAGCTTGCCGGACTGGTTGAAGACCCAACATTCTCTATGAGTATGATTTGCAGGTTTGTCGGGGGTGCTGTGGATCTGACATAGTTTGTCCAGAATCTTGTTTAGGCTGGACAGTTCGTCTCTGTTGCCTTTGGAGGGCAGCTTTTGTTGACCTTGCCGAGAGCTTCTGAATCCGGCGTTTACCGCCATGCTCTTTGGGCTGTCTTCTTTATTCCAGCGCTTGTTTTTGATGCGTCGCGGCTTCCCGTTTCCGTCCCTAACTTCGGATGTACTTGGGTCGCTGGTGCTACAGCGGGCTAACCAGCTGTCCTCTCCCGCACAAAAGCGGGTCATGAGGCTTGTTAATGCTGCCATTGTTCTTGGCTTTTCTTGGCCGAGGTGTCTGGCAAGCCATTTGTCTCGGACGCTGTGCTTGAAAGCTGCTAAGGCTTCAGCGTCCGGACAGTCGACTATTTGGTTCTTTTTAGTGAGAAATCTGTTCCAAAGCTTTCGGGCTGACTCTCCGGGCTGTTGAGTTATATGAATTAGATCGTCTGCATCCGGTGTTCGGGTATAGGTCCCTTGAAAATTTGCCCGAAAAGCATCCTCGAGCTCTTTCCAACTTCCAATGGTGTTTTCGGGGAGGCTTTTAAGCCAGTGTCGGGCTGGCCCTTTGAGCTTGAGGGGCAAGTACTTGATGGCATGGAGATCGTCTCGTCGAGCCATGTGGATATGGAGGATGTAGTCCTCAATCCAGACCCCAGGGTCTGTCGTTCCGTCGTATGCCTCTATGGTTACGGGTTTGAATCCCTTTGGAAATTCATGGTCCAGCACCTCATCGGTGAAACATAGGGGGTGTGCGGCACCCCTGTATTTGGGTGTACCGTGGTGTTTGGACTTTTGTTGTGTTGCATTGCATGCTGGAGCGCGCTTTCTTCGCCCGTAGATGGATCTGGTTGGGCCATCCTTTTGATGCCAGTCCTCACGTGGATTGCGTACTGGCTTGTGTGCGGCGTCGTTTGCCGCTCTATGTTGGCCACGAGGTCGTCTATCCGACCGGATGGCTGTTTTGTTTTTTTATTACGGGGGCTCTAAGGCCTCATCATCGAATTCAGGTAGTAGCTTTCGCTTCGGGTAGCTCTTTGTGTGTCTACTGCCGCCGTACTTTTCTGCGGTGTTGAGTACTTTGCTCCATCTAATTCTGAGTGTATCTTGCGCAGCATTGAGTTTTCGCTTGTGATTTTTCAGACTCCGCGCAGTGGCGACAAGCCTTTGATGGAGATTCTGCTACTCCAGGAGCTTGTACGGTGTGATGTCATCCGGACAGTTATCTTCGCCTGAGACGGGTTGTTCGGTTTGATTCTTCGTGTTGCCATCGTCGGGCGGTTGTTCAATGCCGTGTTCGTCGTCCGCTGACTCACCCTGCTCTATCGTTGGGCCTATTTGATCGCTGTTTCTGCCGAGACGGGATTTGGAGCGGCATTTACGCCGCCGCTTTGACTGCTTCTCGAGGGAACGATCCTTCCCTGCGTCCTTCCCTTCCTTGTCGTCGTTTTCTTTGGGTGTGTCCACCATATATACTTCATGGGATGAGGTGGTTGTCCAGTGCCCTGTGGGCAATGGTTCGTGTTCGTCTCCTGCATCGTTGTCCATACCGTCGATGTCTTCGGAGTCGAAGTCGAGCATGTCGGTCAAATCATCAACAGTGGCTACTAAGTGGGTGATGGGTGGGCGGCGAATTTCTTCGTCATCCGCATCCCAATCCTGCCGGACATAGTTCGGCCAGGTTTCTCCTGACAAGGAGAGGGACCTTAATTAGTTCAGTATGTCGTTGAAGGGCGAGTGCTGAAAGATATCCGCGGAGGTGAACTGCATGATCGGCGCCCAGTCGGATTCGATAGGCACGGGCGCAGGCGGTTCGGAGTCCGTGGCCAGAGAAGAATCCGGTAGTTTGGCGTCACGACTCTCGTGAAGGGTAAGGTCGGTATTTGGCTCGATCGCCGCTGAGAACGCGGCCTCCATGGCGGGGTCTATCGACCCGTCCATAGATGGTGCAATAGGCTCCGGATTGAGGGTCGGAGCGTTTGCCGGTGCGGTCTCCTGAACACTGTCCGATGGTAGAGCTAAATCATGCTAATCGTGACCGTGCGGCGCACTCGGCAGGGGCTAGAATCCATCGAAGATCAAGTCTTCACGAATGTCGGCCGTGTAGTTTAAGCTTCCAAACCTGACCTGGTGGCCAGGGGCGTAACTCTTGATCTGCTCCAGATGGCCAAGCGAGTTAGCCCGTAGTGCGAAGCCGCCGGATACAAAGATCCGGGGAGAAAAGTCTCACCTCAGACTGCATCACTATCGATGATCGAAGGAGCCATCAAGCCTAACGATGACAACACAGAGGAACTCTCAATGAAAGCACCAATGTCGGTGTCAAAACCGGCGGATCTCGGGTAGGGGGTCCCGAACTGTGCATCTAGGCGGATGGTAACAGGAGACAGGGGACACGATGTTTTTACCCAGGTTCGGGCCGTCTCAATGGAGGTAAAACCCTACTCCTGCTTGATTGATCTTGATGATATGAGTATTACAAGAGTTGATATACCACGAGATCGAAGAGGCTAAAACCCTAGAAGCTAGCCTATGGTATGATTGTTGTTCTTCTTGGTCCTACGGACTAAACCCTCCGGTTCATATAGACACCGGAGGGGGCTAGGGTTACACAGAGTCGGTTACAAGGAAGGAGATCTACATATCCGTATTGCCAAGCTTGCCTTCCACACCAAGGAGAGTCCCATCCGGACACGGGACGAAGTCTTCAATCTTGTATCTTCATTGTCCAACAGTCCGGCTAAAGGATATAGTCTGGCTGTCCAGATACCCCCTAATCCAGGACTCCCTCAACCATTGTTTGTCCCTCTAACACATATTCCAGAGGAGAAGGCAACACATATTGAGGGTAGGGATACAACCACAAAGTCACATCTTGATGTAGTGTCAAACTTCCTCAGTGACACAAGCTCGTTGAAGTTGCCGCCTGAATTTCTTGGACTTCTTCAGTCTGAAATTCAAGCAGAAATACATGCTTCCGCTCAAATACGACTGGAACTCCAATCTCTATGCAAGATTAACCATATGTAAAAGACGTTTATTGATGCTATGTAGGATATGAGTGCCAAAGAAGCGTAGTCTCATCAGGTTGCTAAGTTGCTTGCGCTGCAGCTCCTGGGCTGGGCTAACCTTCTTTGAACTGTGTTGAAGTGCTGTCAGTTCTGTCTATTATTTTGTCCGCCTGTTAACATCCACTGGTGGTGACCTGCCAGTTTACGTAATCTTCTGTCTGGTTGCCCTTTATTGTCACTGGCGCCGAACTTTGATGTCGAGGGGATGTAATATGATGTAATTTCACTAGTACAACGAGCTCCTAAACAAACGGTTTTTAACCCCTTTCCGCAATGGCCTTTGGAACCATCGCCAAGTGAGTGTGGGAGATAGGGGGGTCCTTCCCACATGACCCAAAAACCGTCGGGGATATGCCCTCCTGGCACACACGCTCGGCAAAATGAGGTCGTGTGTGACCGACGAGCACTCAAATACAGAAATACGTACAGTAGTGCTAAAAAACAATTATATAGGTGAAATCATTTCCGGTCGTAAGTACATCCCACACGGTCAACCAGTGCTAAACGTTTCCGTTCATATATACATCCCACATAGTCGCTCCAAAGAAAACGTTTCTGTTCGCAAGTACATCACACACAATTTTCCCGGTTAAATCGTTCGCGATAGCGTTTCCATTGCACACGGTATTAACAATTTTATCGTTTGCGTTATTGAATTCATCACACACGGTGCCTAGAAGAAACTGTGTCAAGGGATGTCCATCACACACAATTTTTATGTGGTAAACATTTGCGCCAGGTGGCCTAACGCAAACAGTTTTCAATAGGATGTCGTGTGTGATTGTTCATTAATCTAGCACGATTTGCTCCTAGAAACTGTGTGCGTTATTGAATGCATCGCATGGTGTTTTATCAATAAGCGTTTGGAATAGAAAACCCAATTGGCAGGCTAATTATCCGATTACTCATAATCTATTTATTAATCTAATTGGCATTTCAAGTTAAGCACACAATATATTTCATTTTCATAATTGAAATACATCAGAGTACAACATCATATAGCTTCAGCACCCAGCTACCCCATTACACAACTACACCAGGACCAAGTTTCACATGCAACATCTATAACCTTCCGAAATTAGCATCATAGACAGTACATAGACCGATGTATCTCATCTGGAAAACTGCTGAAGCAGAAGGCGAATATTGAGCCTTCATTGATGTTGAAGGTCTTTCTAACTTTAGGCTAGTGCCTGTGGATGATTGACTGTCCATCCTTTGTCCTCTTCTGGAACACTTCAATATTGAATCGTGGGTGTTGTATGAATAACTTCCTCGCCTCCTGACCATACAGGTGTAATAGGTAATCATCAGTGAACTACTTTGGAAAGGTCTGGAAACAAGGATGTGCATAAATGTCTTCTTCATTGTGCACACAAAGATCTTGTTGTTTTTTGTCGCTAATTTCTTTATCCTAACAATCTTTCTGAGTTTCTTGACTTGACTGATATTCATGGACAACTCATTTCCCCATATGCAGAAATGTTCGAACAGTGGGTCAAAACCTCTGACGGCAGGACCTACATGTGCAAGACCAAATTGTTAAAAACCTAAATATTAGAATGGTTCCTGTAATTGCACAATAATGTGCTATTAGACAACGGACCATGCACGTGCTAACCTCGATTGTAAACCTCAGTGCTTTCCATGTTTCCCTGCAACACATATAAGGTAGTTAGTCATCAGGTTAAGTAAGGGTTCGCAAGCTATCAGTAAAATATGTTGATGAAAAATAAGCACATTGCAGATTCATTAGATTAATTCAAGCCACATGGAAAACCCATTTATCCATACCAAGCATGATTAAGAACTAGGAACTATAGCACTTGTATATGTTTTTCATGTATTTAGTGCAGCCAAATTCGATTTATTCCTCACGTACACAACAATACAAAATTCCACCCATGACAATTGGACATCGCAGTGTAGAATTGAACCAAGCAGTTAGCTAAACACCACAACAAATGAACCAAACATTAACTGAGCACCACATTGCCCAATATAATATACTCCTAATAGAAGATCAGACAGTTAACCAAACCAAGCATGCTTAACAACTTGGAAATATAGCAATTGTATTTGTTTCTCATGTATTTAGTACATACAAATTCGATTTATTTCTCACAGAATGCAGCCACGACAATTGAACATCGCATTGCAGAATTGAACCAAGCAGTTAACTAAACAACACAACAAATGAACCAAACGTTTAATGAGCACCACATTGCACAATATAACATACTCATAATAGAAGATCAGTCAGTTAACCAAACCAAGCATGCTTAACAACTTGGAAATATTGCACCCTAAAGAATTGAACATCACAATTGCAGAACTGCACCAAGCAGTTAACTGAACACCACATTGCACGACATATAGAACATATACACTATAGCAGAAGATAGCATGGTAAAAGTAGATAGCACAATTCTCTAGAATGTGTTAAGGAAAGGCAGTAGCTAGAAAACGATGGCCTCGAGAAAACGCCACGAACTATCGTTTAAAGCAACCAACTATGTAGCGGCGTCGACGCGCGAGGCGTCAACGACAGCCTCGACGGCGAGGTGTTCCTCCAAGATCTGGGGGTCGGCACGAATGGCAGCCATCGCGACCTCATCCGCTCGTGCGGACGCGATTTGCTTCTCCGCTGCCAAATGCTCCTTGAGATCCTGGCTCTATTGCATGCACCATGGCTTAGGCCGGCGCTTATTTGGTGGAGGGGTCGGTGATTTGGGCGGAAGGTGTCGTGCTCGCGCCGGCGGTCGGTGCATGTGGGATGTGGAAGGAAGAGTGATACGTCTCCGTCGTATCTATAATTTGTGATTGTTCCATGCCAATATTCTACAACTTTTACATTCTTTTGGGAACTTTTTATACTATTTTTGGGACTAACATATTGATCCAGTGCCCAGTGCCAGTTCCTGTTTGTTGCAAGTTTTTTGTTTCACGGAAAATCCATACCAGACAGAGTCCAAACGGGATAAAAACTGACGGAGTTCTTTCTGGAATATATGTGAATTTTGGGAAGTGGAATCAAAGCGAGACGATGCCCGAGGGGGCCACGAGGCAGGGGGCACGCCCCTGACCCTCGTGGACACCCTGTAAGGTGGTTGTTTCCCTTCTTTCGCCGCAAGAAAGCTAATATACAAATAAAAATCGTGTTAAAATTTCAATCCAATCGGAGTTACGGATCTTTGTGAATATAAGAAACGGTGAAAGGCCAGATCTCAGAGCACAGAAACAAAGAGAGACAGAGAGACAGATCCAATCTCGGAGGGGCTCTCGCCCCTCCCATGCCATGGAGACCAAGGACTAGATGGGAAACCCTTCTCCCATCTAGGGAGAAGGTCAAGGAAGAAGAAGAAGAAGGGGGGCCCTCTCCCCCTCTCTTCCGGTGGCACCGGAACGCTGCCGGGGCCATCATCATCATTGCAATCTACACCAACAACTTTACCGCCCTCATCACCAACTCTTCCCTCCTCTATGAAGCGGTGTAACCCCTCTTTTACCCGCTATAATCTCTACTTGAACATGGTGCTCAACGCTATATATTATTTCCCAATGATGTATGTCTATCCTATGATGTTTGAGTAGATCCGTTTTGTACTATGGGTTAGTTGATGATCATGATTGGTTAGAGTTGCATGTTTTATTATTGGTGCTGTCCTATGGTGCTCTCCGTGTCGCGCAAGCGTGAGGGATTCCCGCTGTAGGGCGTTGCAATACGTTCATGATTTGCTTATAGTGGGTTGCTTGAGTGACAGAAGCATAAAACCCGAGTAAGGGGGTTGTTGCGTATGGGATAAAGGGGACTTGATGCTTTAATGCTATGGTTGGGTTTTACCTTGATGATCTTTAGTAGTTGCGGATGCTTGATAGAGTTCCAATCATAAGTGCATATGATCCAAGAAGAGAAAGTACGTTAGCTTATGCCTCTCCCTCAAATAAAATTGCAATAATGATTACCGGTCTAGTTAACGATTGCCTAGGGACAAATAACTTTCTCTTGACAAAAAGCTATTTACTAAAACTAACTTAATTGTGTCTTCATCTAAACAGCCCCTACTTTTTATTTACGCGCTCTTTATTATCTTGCAAACCTATCCAACAACACCTACAAAGTACTTCTAGTTTCATACTTGTTCTAGGTAAAGTGAACGTTAAGCGTGCGTAGAGTTGTATCGGTGGTCCATAGAACTTGAGGGAATATTTGTTCTACCTTTAGCTCCTCATTGGGTTCGACACTCTTACTTATCGAAAGAGGCTACAATTGATCCCCTAAACTTGTGGGTTATCAAGACATTTTTCTGGCGCCGTTGCTGAGGAGTTATTGCGTGGGGTGGATATTCTCATGTGTGCTTGTTTGCTTTATCACTAAGTAGTTTTTATTTGTTGTTCCAAGTTGTTATCTATCTTTAGGTATGGATATGGAACATGAAATACCAAAAAATTAGGTGTACTTGCTACTCATGGAGATGAGGAACCTCCTAAAACCCTCGATGCTCATTATATGAAAGATATTATGTACTACTTTGATAATCCTGAGAAAACCCCATTCAACTTTGTAATGGGAGACACGTTGGATCAACATGAATACTTTAGGAATTATCGCTTGACTCAAAAAGGGAAACTATTATGGGATCAAATTTATATGTTGCATTGGTATGCTCGGCAACTATGCTTGAGATATGATTATACTTGTTGCTCTAGGATGAAGGCTCCACACCTTCCCTTTTCATGTGAATTTAGTGATAATGAAACCTTAGCTTCTTATGCTAATGGTATATATGATTACTATGATGTAGAACAAATAGAAGAGTTTGTTTCTTTTATGGGTGCTTATGAAATTGAATCTTTGTTTAAAGAGTTTGAAGATTTCGATGATTCAGTATATAGACCTGAAAATTTTGCTATACTTAAATATTGTTATGAGAATTATGAGTTCAATTCCGATTTTGATAATTTTATCGAGAGAGTCTCCGCTGTCCAAGAAGAGACTAATATTTTGCAGGAGTCTATGGAAGAAGAAATTAATGACATTGTGAGCTCATTGGATGAAAAAGATGAGGAGGAGAGCGAAGAACAAAAGGAGGAAGAGCGGATTGATCACCCGTGCCCACCTTCTAATGAGAGTAACTCTTCAAATCATACATTGCTTAATTTCCCTTCGTGCTTACCGAAGGATGAATGCTATGATGATTGTTATGGTCCCATTGATTCTTTTGAAATATCCCTTTCTGATGATGCTTTCTATGCTTGTGGCCAAGATGCTAATATGAATTATGCTTATGGAGATGAACTTGCTATAGTTCCTTATGTTAAACATGAAATAGTTGCTATTGCACCCACGCATGATAGTCCTATTATCTGTTTGAATTCTCCTGACTACACTATATCGGAGAAGTTTGCCCTTATTAAGGATTATATTGATGGATTACCTTTTACCGTTGCACATGATGATTTTGATGAATATAATATGCATGTGCTTGCTTTGTAACGCCCCGGACACACCCGCCGGTGGTCGTTACTCCTGGCGGGATCTAGACTGGCCCCACAGATCAATACTAGTCTTTTCTGCGCACTTTGTCCTCACTCGTGCGCACCCGGGAGCAACTTCCCGGTCGGTCACCCATCCTGACACTACTCCAGGCTGAGCACGCTTAACTTTGGAGTTCTGTTCGAATGGGCTCCCGGAAAAGAAGGAATTCCTTATTGATATGAGTAGTCTATCATCCCTAATAAGCCAGGCTATCACATACACCCCCACTCAGAGGAACCGACGTCCTCGTCGGGCCACAGGAACGTTCCCTCTTGGCACAAACGTCTGTGCTTCCAGTCCGGTACATGTGCCATGCCGGGTGCCATGACGGGTCACAAACGTCATGAACAACATGACCACGCACCTGTCCGCAACCATCCGTGTAACCGCGAGGGTCGGCTCTGATACCAACTTGTAACGCCCCGGACACACCCGCCGGTTGTCGTTACTCCTGGCGGGATCTAGACTGGCCCCACAGATCAATACTAGTCTTTTCTGCGCACTTTGTCCTCACTCGTGCGCACCCGGGAGCAACTTCCCGGTCGGTCACCCATCCTGACACTACTCCAGGCTGAGCACGCTTAACTTTGGAGTTCTGTCCGAATGGGCTCCCGGAAAAGAAGGAATTCCTTATTGATATGAGTAGTCTATCATCCCTAATAAGCCAGGCTATCAAATTGCTTCTCCTACTTGCAATTATTATAAGAGAGGAACTATATCTCCACCTCTCTATGTTTCCCACGCGATAAAATTGCAAGAAACTATTTATACTATGCATTGGCCTTTACTAGGTGTGCATGAATTGTTCTTTTATGACATGCCGATGCATAGGAAGAGAGTTAGACTTCGTTGTTGCATGATATATGTTTCTTTGTGCTCACTACTAAATCACAAATCATTGTTAATTCAAATTTGCTTTGATATACCTTGGGATCCAGGTGGATCCATTACATGAGCACTATATGCCTAGCTTAATGGCTTTAAAAAAAGCGCTGCTAGGGAGACAACCCAGAAGTTTTAGAGAGCCATTTATTTCTGTTGTGTGCTTTTATAAAGTTTAAAAATAAAAATAATTTGCCAAGGTTTGCCTTTAGGATGTTTTAGATTACTTGTTGGTTTGTGCGGTGCAGAACAGAAACTTTGGCTGTAGTGTGCGATTTTACATTTTTTACTGGAACGTCAAATGGTTCTGAAACTTTTTGCACTGTCTTTCTATACAAATTGTTTTTTCCTAATTTATTTAGAATTTTTGGAGTACCAGAAGTATGGTGAATGTTTAGATTACTACACATTGTCCTTTTTAAGACATATTCTGTTTTTGGTGCATAGTTTGCTTGTTTTGATGAAACTATCATTTTCTATCGGTGGATTAAGCCATGGAAAAGTTATATTACAGTAGCTACAATGCAAAAACAAAATATGAATTGGTTTACAACAGTACTTAGAGTAGTGATTTGCTTTATTATACTAACGGATCTTACCGAGTTTTCTGTTGAGTTTTGTGTGGATGAAGTGTTCGAAGATTGAGGAGGTCTCGATGTGAGGAGAAGGAGGAGAGGCAAGAGCTCAAGCTTGGGGATGCCCAAGGCACCCCAAGTAAATATTCAAGGAGACTCAAGCATCTAAGCTTGGGGATGCCCCGGAAGGCATCCCATCTTTCTTCAACAAGTATCGGTATGTTTTCAGATTCATTTCGTTCATGCGATATGTGCAAATCTTGGAGCGTCTTTTGCATTTAGTTTTCACTTTTATTTTATGCACCATGCTGGTACGAGATAGTCCTTGGTTGATTTATAGAATGCTCATTGCACTTCACTTATATCTTGTGAGTATGGCTTTATAGAATGCTTCATGTGCTTCACTTATATCATTTGAAGTTTGGATTGCCTGTTTCCCTACACATAGAAAACCGCCATTTGTAGAATGCTCTTTTGCTTCACTTATATTAGTTAGAGAATGGGCATATCTTTTGTAGAAAGAATTAAACTCTCTTGTTTCACTTATATCTATTTAGAGAGTTGATAGGAACTTATCATTCACATGGTTAGTCATAAAATCCTACATAAAACTTGTAGATCACTGAATATGATATGTTTGATTCCTTGCAATAGTTTTGTGATATAAAGATGGTGAAATTAGAGTCATTCTAGTGGGTAGTTGTGGATTGTAGAAATACTTGTGTTGAAGTTTGTGATTCCCGTAGCATGCACGTATGGTGAACCATTATGTAACGAAGTTGGAGCATGAGGTATTTATTGATTGCCTTCCTTATGAGTGGCGGTCGGGGACGAGCGATCTTTTCATACGAATCTATCCCCCTAGGAGCATGCGTGTAGTACTTTGTTTCGATGACTAATAGATTTTTTCAATAACTATGTAAGTTCTGTAAGTGCATCTAGTGCCCCTTAGTGATTTTGGTGTATTGAAGACTTATAGGTTAAGTATCTAATGCGTTTATGAGTGTACACAGGTCTATAAGTCTATGAGGAGTTTGATATTTACAGTGAAAGTCGACCCCTAAAAATGAAGTTCTTCGACTGAAGACTTTGATATTCTGAAGACTTTCTGAAGACTTTCTGAAGACTTTGAAAGTGAAGAAATTGGTGTGACCTTGAAGACTTGGTATTCGTTGAGGAACGTGAAGCGTGAAGACTTTTGTTTTCGTAGTTTCATTTTTCTCTTTCTTGAGTCATAGGAAACACCGTACTGTTAAAGGGGGTCGAGGAAATACTAAGGAGAAAATTTCCATGTGATGCTCAACTCAAATCCTACACCTACCAATCCCTTCGAGTGAAGCCATTGGAAATCTCATACAGTTCAGTCAAATTCTTCAGTGACAGAGACGCAGTTCTTCTGGTCACTGAGGACTTTGCTCTGACTGAGGAGTTAGGAATCCGCCAGTGTGAATTGCCTATACTGTGAGGAACATGATAGCCATGAGGAATTTGTAATCCAAATTTCCGACCGTTGCTGTGCTATGCGCCAGCTGTCCCAAAATATCTTATCCATCCAACGGTCATATTATTGAAGGGCATTTATGTCTTATCATGTCGGGCTGCTCCCTAGGCTATAAATAGCCGCCCCCTACAACCACTAGCTGGTTGGCTGCTCCGCGTGAACTTGAGACTTGTCATTTGAGAGCAACCCATCCTCCGAGGACTTTGAGCGAAAATCATCAAGTGAGGAAAATCCAAACCCAAACCCAAAACACCTACAAACCCAAAGTGATTGAGCATCACTGAAGAAATTGATCCCGCGTGGATCCGACGCTTGTTACCTTTGAAGACTGTGCTTCTTCCAGACGGTTAGGCGTCAAGGTCTAGAGCATCCAAGAGGAATTGTGGATCGCCGAGTGACCAAGTCTGTGAAGGTTTGGAAGTCACCTGAAGACTTACCACGAGTGATTGGACGAGGACTGTGTGTCCTTTGTTCAAGGAGAATACGGTGAGGACTTGGTGTCCCGAGCTGCGTGCTCAGGACTTGGTGTCCAGGACTGTGTGTCCTCGAGTTTAAATACTCAGCCGCTCCAACCAGACGTACAACTGAGACAGCAGTTGGAACTGGTCTACCAAATCATTGTCTTCACCAAGCTTACTGGTTCTATTTCCTCAACACTTTCATTTCCTCATTACAGTGTTATCTGTTTGTTCATATTTGTGTTTGAAGACATTGACTGAAGACTTTCACAAATTCCTCAGTTCAATTTCTTCAGTCTATTGTCTTCATCTAGAGTTATCCTATACCTACGCTTTCTGTACTCTATGTTTGTCTTCATTTCATCATGATGACCATGCATGTAATCTGTTATGTTTACTTTTGAGTACTTATTCCGTTGCTAGTATTTCTTCACCAAGGAATTTCCTCACGAGCAAATTCCTCAGTGAAGAATTTCACAAAAATCACCTATTCACCCCCCCTCTAGTCGATATAGCGTGCTTTCAATTGGTATCAGAGAAAGGTACTCCCTTGTTCTGTGTGATTTTGGTTTAACCGCCTGGAGTTTTAGTTATGTCGACCGCAGATATGAAGAAAGTGCCTTGCCCCATCTTTGACGGTCACGAGTATCCCAAATGGAATGCTATGATGAAGAAGCGTCTCATGGTGATGGACAGCGAGCTATGGACCGTCACTGAGATTGGTCTGACCGATCTATGCAAGATGGCGGAAGCTGATGACATTCGCAAGTACACTCAACTCAACCTCATAGCGAAGGCCGTCATTTGCTCCAGTCTATCTCAAAACCAGTTCAGAAACATCATGCATCTCGATCAGGCGAAGCTTGTCTGGGACCGTCTCTCTGACGTCTATGAAGGCCATCGAACTCGTCATGATCCTTGGTTTGAGGATTTCAAGGAATCGCTCAAATCAATGACATTCGAACCAGAATCATCATCCTCCTCACCATGCCTCATGGCAGATGGTAAACAGGTAACTGAATGCTACCTATCTGAGTCTAGTGATGAAGAATCTGATGATGAATTTGGACCTAGTTATGTCAAACTTGCTTCCCTTGCTGCTAAACAACAAAGAGCTTTGAAAAATGCTAATGATATGCTTAGTAATAGCAATGATATGTTAGGTGAAGAAATGGATCAGTCACAAGCCTTGGGTGAAAGTCTTCAGAGACTTCGTTTTAAGTATGACTACCTTCAAGATCAGCATAACTCTCTCTTGTCTGATTTTGAGAAGATAAGAGCGAGTTATGAAGATCTTCAGAAGGAGCGCGATTCACTACTTGCTCAACAAATTAGCGCAGCTCAGGAAGAATTTATTCCTCCATGTTTAAAATGCATTGAACGAGAATCTGCTAATTCTTCACCTGAATGTTCAAATGCTTCAAATGTTACAAATTCTTCACCTGTCTCTGCTATCATTAATTCCTCATCTGAGGACTTTGCTAGTATCACTTACGATGCAGGGCTGAAGGAATTGTACATGACAGGCATGTACAAAAGCCTCAAAGGGCATCAGACTCTTTGTCATGTGCTTAAAAAGCAGATCCTCAACAGGAACCCTAGGAAAGAGGGCATTGCCTTTGAGAGGAAATTCAATGCTGATGGTACATATTGGAAGCCTGAGCAGTACCCCAAAACCTCATGGGTAGCTGCAAAGGGACCTCCAGTTGATCCGTCTAATTTATCTGGCTATACATGTGAATCTTCTCATTCTTCTGATGAGTCATTTGACTCCAACTATAAACTGTTCAAAATCAGAATGGTGAAGTATTTGCTAGATATGTTGGCACTAACTGCAGGAACGGTTCCCCTGTGAAGAAAATCTGGGTTCCCAAAAGTTGCCTTGAAAGTCTTCAGGTGAATGTCCTCATGACACCACCGGTGAAGAAAAGGAACCTCAGATCAAATTCTTCATATGGACCAAATTCTTCATATGGATCCAAGTCCTCATACAGACCAAATTCCTCAAGAGGATCAAATTCCTCACATGGATCAAAGTCCTCATATGAACATTATCGTGCTAACAACTCTGTTTCACAGGGAAGAGCCAAGGGCTATGAATATGAGCATTATTCTTCAAATTATCATGTTCATAAGTCCTCGAAGAATTTCTCTGCTTATTCATATGCTTACCCTAACCCCTCTTATGTGAAACGAAATGGTTTGGCTGCCTTGCCACCATTCTCATATGGAGCTCGCAGAGTGATGAACTCTTTGCCACCCCTTCAGATGTGGGTGGTGAAGAAAAAGAACTAATCTCTTCTGCAGGGTCAGGTCTCCAGACGTGCTGTAATGTCTGAAGAATTTGCTGGGGACCTGACAAAAGTGCCTGAAAGGACGCAGGCTAACCATGATGGAATGAACTTTCATTTCACACGTCCTTCCTCTGTTTTATCGGTTCTACTGCTTGATGAAATTGATCTGATGAATTGTGATATCATATTCTTCACTACTGAAGTATATGAGGTTCGTAAGTTGCACTAATTCATCTGCAGGATGATCAACCCAAAGCCACTGAATGGATACTTGATAGTGGATGTACAAATCACATGACCGGCGACAAGAATCTGTTGATGGATGCTCCTTTATCAGCATCACACATGAAGCATATCATCTTTGCTGATAAAAGCCAAAGTCAGGTATTGGGTCTAGGTAAGGTTGCTATCACAAAGGATCGACACATGGACAAAGTCATGCTTGTTGAGTCCTTAGGATACAATCTTATGTCTGTCTCAATGCTTTGTGATCTTGATATGGTTGTTGTCTTCGGCAAGTATCGTTGTGTTGTGATTATGGAATCTGACAAATCCAAAGTCTTCGAAGGCTTTAGGAGAGGAGACTTTTGTATTGTTGATTTCTCTGCAGATTCACAACCTGCCATGTGCCTACTTGCAAAAACTTCAGAAGGATGGCTATGGCATCGACGACTTGGTCATGGAGGCATGAGGAATCTGCACACGCTTGCGAAGAAGAAGCATGTCATTGGCATTGAAAATGTCAAATTCCTCAAGGATCACTTATGTGGTGCCTGTGAAGCTGGAAAGATGACAAAGGCCAAGCATCCAGCAAAGACTATCATGACCACTACTCGTCCATTCGAATTGCTTCACATGGATCTCTTCGGTCCTAACCATTATTCCTCTGTCTCTAATGAAGCATCTCAATATGGTTTTGTTATTGTTGATGATTACTCTCGTTACACATGGGTACACCTTGTCTCTTACAAAACTGAAGTGCAGGAAGTCTTCAAACGATTTTCCTCGAGGGCTTCAACTAACTTTGGTGTGAAGATCAAGCACATCAGAAGTGACAATGGCACTGAGTTCAAGAATTCGGGTCTCGATGACTATCTTGATGAACTTGGTATTACTCATGAATTATCTGCTCCTTATACTCCTCAATAGAATGGCGTCGTGGAGCGCAAGAACAGGACTCTTGCTGAGATGGCTCGCACTATGCTCGATGAGTACAAAACCCCTCGTCGTTTCTGGGTTGATGCAATTGATACTGCGTGCCATATCATCAACAGAGTATATCTTCACAAATTCTTCAAGAAGACTGCCTATGAACTCCTCACTGACAAGAAACCCAATGTGAGTTATTTCAAAGTCTTCCGTGCTAAATGCTGGATTAGAGATCCTCATCACAACTCTAAATTTGCACCGAAAGCACATGAAGGTTTCATGCTTGGTTACGGAAAGGACTCGCACACCTACAGAGTCTTCAACAATGTTCTTCACAAGATTGTTGAAACTGTAGATGTGCGGTTTGATGAAACTAATGGCTCGCAAAGAGAGCACCTACCTTCTATGTTACATGAACAAGCACCTGAGGAATCGATCAAGCTCAAGGCTACTGAAGATATCATTCCTACTGAAGAATCTGCTGAAGAATTCGTTCCAGAACGTGAAAAACGTCGAACTGATGCACCTGAAGAAAATGCTGAGGAAATTGATGCTGAAGAAAATGCTGATCAAATTCCTCAACGGCAACCGACTCACCCTCGCGTTGCAAAAGAAGTGCAAGTGTAGAAGATCATCGATGACATTAGAGCACCAGGTCCTCTCACACGCTCAAAAGCTTCACATCTATCTAACTTTTGTGGGCACTTTGCTTTTGTCTCTATCACAGAGCCCACTAAGGTAGATGAAGCATTTCTGGAGCCTGAGTGGATTCAGGCCATGCAAGAAGAATTACATCAGTTCAAGCTCAACAACGTATGGGAACTGGTCAATCGTCCCGATCCTCGCAAGCATAACATCATTGGTACAAAGTGGATCTACCGCAACAAGCAAGATGAAAATGGTGTTGTGATGAGGAATAAGGCACGACTAGTAGCTCAAGGCTACACACAGGTTGAAGGAATTGATTTCGATGAAACTTTTGCACCTGTTGCTAGACTTGAAGCTATTCGCATATTACTTGCTTATGCTAACCATCATGATATCATCTTATATCAAATGGATGTGAAAAGTGCATTCCTCAATGGTAAGATTGAGGAAGAAGTATATGTTGCTCAACCACCAGGTTTTGAAGATCCAAAACATCCTGACAAAGTCTTCAAACTTAACAAGGCCCTCTATGGCCTCAAGCAGGCCCCACGGGCGTGGTATGACACATTGAAGGAATTCTTCATGAAGAAAGGCTTCACACCCGGTTCACTCGATCCCACTCTTTTTACTAAATCATATGATGGTGAACTGTTTGTGTGCCAAATATATGTTGATGATATCATCTTTGGCTGTACTGACCAACGTTATAGTGATGAATTTGCCTATATGATGAGTGAAGAATATCAAATGTCTATGATGGGAGAATTGAAATTATTCTTAGGTCTACAAATTCGTCAACAGCACAATGGGATATTCATATCTCAGGAGAAATACCTCAAGGATGTCCTGAAGAAATTCGGCATGCAAGATTGCAAAGGTCTCAAAATTCCTATGCCCACAAATGGTCATCTATGCACTGATGAAAATGGTACTGACTTCGATCACAAGGTATACCGCTCCATGATTGGCTCTTTATTGTACTTATGTGCATCTAGGCCAGATATAATGCTTAGTGTTTGCATGTGTGCACGATTTCAAGCTGCACCGAAGGAATCACACCATATGGCTGTGAAGCATATTCTTCGATATCTAGCTCACACACCAACACTAGGATTATGGTACCCCAAGGGCTCAGACTTTGACCTCATTGGATATTCTGATTCTGACTATGTTGGTGACCGTGTGGATCGCAAGTCAACATCTGGTACTTGTCATTTCCTCGGACGATCCTTGGTTTGTTGGTCCTCGAAGAAACAGAACTGCGTATCACTGTCTACTGCTGAAGCTGAGTACATTGCTGCTGGTTCTTGCTGTGCTCAACTACTATGGATGAAGCAAACACTCAAGGACTATGGCATCAACGTGAAGAATGTGCCTCTCCTCTGTGACAATGAGAGTGCCATCAAGATTGCACACAACCCAGTTCAGCACTCGAAGACAAAGCACATTCAAATTCGTCATCATTTTCTTCGTGATCATGTGTTGAAGGGCGACATTTCTATTGAGCATGTGAAGACTGAAGAACAGCTAGCCGATATCTTCACTAAGCCCTTGGATGAGAAGAGATTTAGCAAGTTGCGGTGTGAGCTAAATATCTTAGAATCTTCGAATGTACTTTGAAAATGCACTCATCCTAACACTTATGCATAATTGATGACTTAGATGTGCAACACATGAAGAAACGTTTTTCTTCAATCAATGAAGAATAACACTCTAAGTTTGAAGAAATTAATGAAGAATTTGATTCTCAGAACCCTACGACAAATGTACGCGGTGTCTGAAATCATCATTCTTACACGGTGGGTCACGCCACCACAAAAGTTGAAAATCTTCAATTTGAGTTTTTTTTACTTTTGAAATTCTTCAGTTTTTCCAATTCTTCAAACTTTACAAAGTCTTCACTTATGCCGTCGTTTTTCTTCATTGGCTATATATATATATATATATATATATATATATATATATATATATATATATATATATATATATATATGAGTTTATGTCCTCTACAGCGTTCACTTATAGCTATTTCTTCAAGTTTGAACTTTTCTGCTAAGTGAATGTGATCGGACCCTTCCCCTCTATGCTATACTCAATCCAGTATATTCACAAATTCTTCATGTGCATTCTATTTGAAACTCGTTCAAATTCTTCACTGTGTCCTTGTTAGCTGAAGAGATTGCGAACGGAACTTTAAAACTGATCTTATCCAAACTTTCGGTTTTGCCGCTCAATCCGTTCCGCTTCCCACGATGGATATTTTACTCACCCTCGATCTGACACGATCTCCACTACACAGTACGTGGGTGACACATGTCAAGTGAAGGAGAACGGCCAGGGGCATGTTAGTCCTAAATCTTCGGACGAGCAGTTTTTACTGCGGCTATAAATACCCCTCCGTTGCCATCCTCACTTCCTTTACCTCGCTCGAGCTCTCCAAACCCTAGCGCCGTCGCTACTCCATCGTCGCCGGTGAGGAAGAGCTTCACTGCCTCGACCTCGTCGCCGACGTACTCGCGCCGACAGCGGAAATCTTCACCTCCGCCGCCGCCGTAGACGTCTTCCTCCGCCAAGTTAGGGCGTGGAAGATCTGCATTGACGAACTTCACTGTTCCAACTCACAGTTCGTCGTGTTCTTCATTCAGGGTAATTAAAAGCTAATTTTACTGCCCTCTTTGATTCGAAGTTTTTCTACAAAATCTTCGAAGGTGTTTTTATTCTTCAAATCCTCACACACAAAACACCTCACTTGTTCTCTGTTCTTGATTCATTTCCCTAAGTCTAAATTTCTTCAAGATTCCTCAATTGTGTGGATTCTCAATCTATACAACTCTGGAACCTAAGATATATATGGAGCTTAGTGAAATTCCTCAAGAAGAATCTGGTCAAAATTCCTCAAAACTTGTTCTTTACAAAACCCTCTGAGAACGCATATGACCTCTTCAAATTCCTCGCAACTATACTCTGTTCACAGGTACACATGTCCGCTGCTGAATCCTTAGGTTCTCATCAACTTAACTCATTTGCAGCGTTCCTCGAAGAAAAGTTGCATACCTCTTTAGAGAATTCCATTGTTCAAATTCCTCATCTGAAGAAAATGGCTGAAGGCAAAAGGCCACAGAAAGGAGGAAAGAAGCCTGAGGTCATGGCTGCCTTTGAAATACCTGAGGACATATATGCTGATTATTGCACACCTGATGAATCCAAATTTGGTAAAGAAGACAAAAATCAGCGCAAGGTGCGCATTCAAAGGATTGAAAGGAGATGGGCACGTGAGTGGAGGAAATACAGATACGTCACTCCCAAGTATATGAAGAAATTCGCAGTAAATCCTCCATGCCCAAGACCTCCATTGGCACCTGGCCAAGTGGCTGATCCCACAAGCATCAGAAGAGGTGAGGAATTTCCTCAAGAATGGGCCAAGCGCCAACGTAAACTGCAAAAGCAAGCACAAGAAGCAGTGAGGAAATTAAATGAAGAATCTGCTGCTGCTGCTGCTGCCACTGAGGTTCCGGCCAAGCCGAGGAAATCAATGATGAAGAAGCCTGCTCGTAAGCCAAGTGCTTCACCTTCTGCGCCCTCACGGCCAGAATCTTCAAAATCTTCAAAGCAAATTCCTCATGCTGCTCCTGCTCCGACAAAGTCCTCAGCTGTCCCGACAAAGTCCTCGCCTCCTGTGCATCTGGCATCATGCCAAAGGACAACTGGCATCTCTATTGCCTCTGGTGTCTCAGCTAGTTCCTCAGCTGCACCAAAATCCTCACCTGGACCCTCATTACTGAAGAAAAAGGCTACCGCTGGACGCGGCACTCGCCCAAGTCCAAAGAAGCAAGTGGTCTTCACGGTGCCATCTGAGGATGATGAAGCTGATGAAGAAGAACTCGCTGAAATCATCAGGGACCACCAAGAAAGGGCTGCTAAAGCCAAAGGCACACCTGTGCCCCTGCTTTTGGATCCACGAGCGATCCTCGACTATATTGATCTCTAGCACAAGGATCCCAACACTCCTATGCCTGATTTCAAACTCACACCTGGCCAAAGTCACATGCTGACTCACTTCATCCAAGAGGAGAAGTGGAAATATGATAGGGCCAGAGAGATCAAGAAATCCCAGTATCGCAAGGAAAAGCTGCTGAAGAAAAATGTTCTCAAAATGAAGCCTGAGGAACTTGTCAAGATGCAGGCTGAGATCAAAGCCCTCAGCGACAACTTTGACTCGTACTATGCTGATTGGCAAGGAGCCAAGGTCAGATTTGTAAGGCTAACTGATACTTTCACCAAGGGTACTGCCTCAATGCAACAAATTCCTCAAGCTGAAGCATCTGTTCAGCAAACTGAAGAACATGCCAGCACCGCTGATGAAGTTCAGGCTGCTGAAGAAAATGCTAGCTCCAAGGCTGATGACTCTGCTTCAGCCGCTGATGAAATTGCCAGGGCATCCACTAGTGGTGCGCCTGAAGAAAATGAAGAAACCAGGGCAACTGCAACAGTTGTGCCTGAAGAAAATGAACCAGATTCCTCAGCTCCACCTGCACCAACTCCAACTCCAATTCTTCCCTCTGCCTTAGATGTGAAGAAAACCAAGGCTGCAGAGCGAGCTGCTGTGAAGAAAAGGAAGGCATCAGCTGCTTCAGAATCCTCAGCTCCCAAGAAGATGAAGCAAATGACAACCTCTTTTGCAAATCCAATTGATGCCATTCCTATCTCCTCCATGCCATCAAAGGACCTTGTTCCTTTTGGTGAAGATTATGAGATCCCTAGTGGATCAGATGAAGAAACTCAATCTGCTGCTTCGTCAGAGCAGATTGATGAAGAAATTGAAGCGGATGCAATCCCTTCAACCCCAATGGTCTCATCACCAATGCCTCAGTTTGACGCTGAAGAGGCTGGTGTTGAAGAAATTGATGATGAAGATGTGGATATTGGAAGCACAACTCCAGTAATGAATGACGACTTTTGGGAAAGTCAGCATCCAAATTCCCCACTCTTCACTCCCCTGCAGCAAATTCCTCACTCTCCTTCACCAACCGTACAATTGGGCTCTGATGCAACTCATCCCACTGCTAATGTGAATGAAGAAATTCCAGCCCCTAGTGCTGAAGAAACTGCTGCTGAAACAGACAAGGTGACTGCACCTGAGGAAAATCCTGAAATTCCTCAGCCTGAAGAACCTGAGCTTGCGATTCCTGAGGTCGTGATGCAACTCACTGACACTCCTCTGCCAAGGCCAAAGGATCCATTCTCAAGGAAATAGAAATTCAAGGCTGAAGACTTCTATGGCGAGCACGTATTCTTCACTGAATACAACCCTTATGACTCTCCTCGCATAAGGAAGAGGCGTTTCTGGACTGCCAGCCAAGCAAATTTCTATTCCTCAGTGCTTTACAACAAAGACAAAGTCTTCGCCCATGCACACATTCCTCACGTGGATATGGAATCTATGCCGAGCTTCACGCAAGTCCTCAGTGTTCTTCACGACGCTGGGCTACTCAACTTCTGCACAGATATATGTGATTGGAATGAAGAACTTATTCTTCAATTCTATGCTACACTGCACATCACTGGCAACTCTGACGATGTCCATTCTTGGGTTCTGGACTGGATGACTGACAATACTCACTACAAGGCCCCAGCAACTGAATTGCTTCGCTGCCTTTCTCTTAGTCCACCCACTGAAGATGCGCGTTGCGTGTACAATGAACCTGAGCTGTCAAACCACTACATGCAAGTTCTCATGAAGCCTCTAAAGCCAGGGCAATCACCTCGAACCAAATTCCTCGTCAAGGAACTGCTGTATGTGCCTAGGACTGTCTATCGCATTCTGACGAAGACAATCAGTCCCATCAAAGGACACGATTCTTCTGATGAAGAAATTGTTGCCATCATGAAGAATATGCTTTTCAACATCATACATGGCGTTCCCATAAACTTCCATGATTTCTTCATGAGGACTCTGGCCAACATTGCTATGTCACCATTTGAGCTGAAGCCTTATGCGCCGTGGATTATGAGATTCATCAAGGCAAGGTCTTCACTCAACTACAAGGCTGAAACTCTCAACCACTGCAGCTACTTGCCTCCCATTGAAGTCCTCAAACGGACATTTTCCTCAGCTGAAGAAAAAGGCAAGGCCACTGCTGTGATAGATGAAGGCATTCGTCCATTGGATGGACAATTTCGCAAGGCTGCTTCTTATTCCACCAATGATGACTCTGCCACACATGACACTGCTGCTAACACTACCAAGACAAATCCTCAAGCCACAACACCCAGGGTGATGACTGATCGTGAGCTACTCCTCAGTCTTCATCAAAAGGTTGATCGCAATCACAAATGGGTCAAGCGTCAGTTTGGTTCAATTCTTCACAACATGACTGCCACATATAATGCAGTGAAGAAAAACCATTACTACCTTCATGAAACCCTCAACCGCACCTGGGCTGTTCTGTCTCAAGTATATAGTGCTGAAGATTTGGAGAACATGGGCCTCAAAGAAGAATTTGCCTGGTCGGCACCTCCGCCGAAGAAATACAAGAAAGTCAAGGTTCCTTCTCTGGTGGCCAGTTCATATTCTTCATCGCGCGACACTGATGAAAACGAAGACTTGGACGACACTGCAGCAGGCCCTACTTCAACAACCGACCCCAACAACACTGGCGCTCCATCAACTCGAATATCTTCAGGGGCGTTAGTCCTCAGTTTCAATCCTTTTGGTCATTTGATGACAAAGGGGGAGAAATCTGAGTTAGTATTCAAGCGGGTCTATAATAAGGGCATATTTTTTTTAAGTTGCAACTCTCGTTCTTCCGAAAACTTTATTGGATCGAGTTGTAATCTTAAACTCTATGGTGCTCGGTGCTCTGATACTTTTGTTGCACTATGCTCTGATACTTCGATACATGCTTGAGCTCCGATACTTTTGATGCGCTATTCTGGATGCTAATTCCTCATTAATGTTATCGCACGCATGCTGAATTGCATCAGGCACCATATTTCATCATGCATTTCAATTCTTCATATCATATATCAAATGCGTGTATGAATTACAAGATATAGGGGGAGATCTCCATGGTTTAACTCTTCAAGTGTGCATTGCTTCAAAAGCAAATTCCTCACTATGCACAACTTCAGGGGGAGTTCTTCTATATCTTGCAATCAAATTCCTCAATATCAGTTTCTACACTTCATATATTTATCCCCGTTGAAAACTTAACCTATGTTGTCATCAATCACCAAAAAGGGGGAGATTGTAAGTGCATCTAGTGCCCCTTAGTGATTTTGGTGTATTGAAGACTTATAGGTTAAGTATCTAATGCGTTTATGAGTGTACACAGGTCTATAAGTCTATGAGGAGTTTGATATTTACAGTGAAAGTCGACCCCTAAAAATGAAGTTCTTCGACTGAAGACTTTGATATTCTGAAGACTTTCTGAAGACTTTGAAAGTGAAGAAATTGGTGTGACCTTGAAGACTTGGTATTCGTTCGAGGAACGTGAAGCGTGAAGACTTTTGTTTTTGTAGTTTCATTTTTCTCTTTCTTGAGTCATAGGAAACACCGTACTGTTAAAGGGGGTCGAGGAAATACTAAGGAGAAAATTTCCATGTGATGCTCAACTCAAATCCTACACCTACCAATCCCTTCGAGTGAAGCCATTGGAAATCTCATACAGTTCAGTCAAATTCTTCAGTGACAAAGACGCAGTTCTTCTGGTCACTGAGGACTTTTCTCTGACTGAGGAGTTAGGAATCCGCCAGTGCGAATTGCCTATACAGTGAGGAACATGATAGCCATGAGGAATTTGTAATCCAAATTTCCGACCGTTGCTGTGCTATGCGCCAGCTGTCCCAAAATATCTTATCCATCCAACGGTCATATTATTGAAGGGCATTTATGTCTTATCATGTCGGGCTGCTCCCTAGGCTATAAATAGCCGCCCCCTACAACCACTAGCTGGTTGGCTGCTCCGCGTGAACTTGACACTTGTCATTTGAGAGCAACCCATCCTCCGAGGACTTTGAGCGAAAATCATCAAGTGAGGAAAATCCAAACCCAAACCCAAAACACCTACAAACCCAAAGTGATTGAGCATCACTGAAGAAATTGATCCCGCGTGGATCCGACGCTTGTTACCTTTGAAGATTGTGCTTCTTCCAGACGGTTAGGCGTCAAGGTCTAGAGCATCCAAGAGGAATTGTGGATCGCCGAGTGACCAAGTCTGTGAAGGTTTGGAAGTCACCTGAAGACTTACCACGAGTGATTGGACGAGGACTGTGTGTCCTTTGTTCAAGGAGAATACGGTGAGGACTTGGTTTCCCGAGCTGCGTGCTCAGGACTGGGTGTCCGGGACTGTGTGTCCTCAAGTTTAAATACTCAGCCGCTCCAACCAGACGTACAACTGAGACAGCAGTTGGAACTGGTCTACCAAATCATTGTCTTCACCAAGCTTACTGGTTCTATTTCCTCAACACTTTCATTTCCTCATTGCAGTGTTATCTGTTTGTTCATATCTGTGTTTGAAGACATTGACTGAAGACTTTCACAAATTCCTCAGTTCAATTTCTTCAGTCTGTTGTCTTCATCTAGAGTTATCCTGTACCTACGCTTTCTGTACTCTGTGTTTGTCTTCATTTCATCATGATGACCATGCATGTAATATGTTATGTTTACTTTTGAGTACTTATTCCGCTGCTAGTATTTCTTCACCAAGGAATTTCCTCACGAGCAAATTCCTCAGTGAAGAATTTCACAAAAATCGCCTATTCACCCCCCCTCTAGTCGATATAGCGTGCTTTCAAGTTCTTTATGACTAATGTTGAGTCCATGGATTATACGCACTCTCACCCTTCCATCATTGCTAGCCTCTTTTGTACCGTGCATTGCCCTCCCTCACCTCGAGAGTTGGTGCAAACTTCGTCGGTGCATCCAAACCCCGTGATATGATATGCTCTGTCACACATAAGCCTCCTTATATCTTCCTCAAAACAGCCACCATACCTACCTATCATGGCATTTCCGTAGCCATTCCGAGATATATTGCCATGCAACTTCCATCATCATCATATACATGACTTGAGCATTTATTGTCATATTGCTTTGCATGATCGTAAGATATCTAGCATGATGTTTTCATGGCTTGTCCATTTTTTTATGTCATTGCTATGCTAGATCATTGCACATCCCGGTACACCGCCAGAGGCATTCATATAGAGTCATATCTTTGTTCTAGTATCGAGTTGTAATATTGAGTTGTAAGTAAATAAAAGTGTGATGATCATCATTATTAGAGCATTGCCCCATTAAAAAAAGAAAAAAAAGAGAGAGCGAAGAAGCCTAAATAAAAAAAGGGGCCAAAGAAGCCCGCAAAAAAAGGAGCAATGTTACTATCCTTTTACCATACTTGTGCTTCAAAGTAGCACCATGTTCTTCATATAGAGAGTCTCTTGAGTTATCACTTATATATATATATATATTAGTGGGCATTTTCATTATAGAACTTCACTTGTATATTCCGATGATGGGCTTCCTCAAATTCTCGAGGTCTTCATGAGCAAGCAAGTTGGATGCACACCCACTTAGTTTCCAGTTTGAGCTTTCATACACTTATAGCTCTTAGTGCATCCGTTGCATGGCAATCCCTACTCCTCACATTGACTTCAATTGATGGGCATCTCCATAGCCCGTTGATTAGCCGCGTCGATGTGAGACTTTCTCCTTTTTCTCTTCTCCACACAACCTATACCATCATATTCTATTCCACCTATAGTGCTATGTCCATGGTTCACGCTCATGTATTGCGCGAAAGTTGAAAAGGTTTGAGAACATCAAAAGTATGAAACAATTTCTTGGATTGTCATCAGGGTTGTGCATGATTTGAATATTTTGTGTGGTGAGGATAGAGCATATCCAGACTATATGATTTTGTAGGGAAAACTTTCTTTGTCCATGTTGTTTTGAAAAGACATGATTGCTTTATTAGAATGCTTGAAGTATTATTGTCTTAATGTCAAATGATAGACTATTGCTTTGAATCACTCGTATCTTAATATTCATGCCATGATTAGATTATGTGATCAAGATTATGCTAGGTAGCATTCCACATCAAAAATTATTTTTTTATCATTTACCTACCCAGGGACGATCAGGAATTAAGCTTGGGGATGCTGATACGTGTCCCTCGTATCTATAATTTTTTATTGTTCCATGCCAATATTCTACAACTTTTACATACTTCTGGCAACTTTTTATACTATTCTTCGGACTAAGATATTGATCCAGTGCCCAGTGCCAGTTCCTGTTTGTTGCATGTTTTTTGTTTCGCAGAAAATCCATACCAACCAGAGTCCAAACGGGATAAAAACTGATGGAGTTTTTTTTGGAATATATGTGAATTTCGGGAAGTGGAATCAACGCGAGACGATGCCTGAGGGGGCCACGAGGCAGGGGGCGCGCCCCTGACCCTCGTGGACACCCCATAAGGCGGCTGTTGCCCTTCTTTCGCCGCAAGAAAGCTAATATCCGGATAAAAATCGTGTCAAAATTTCAATCCAATCGGAGTTACAGATCTTCGGGAATATAAGAAACGGTGAAAGGCCAGATCTGAGAGCGCAGAAACAAAGAGAGACAGAGAGACATATCCAATCTCGAAGGGGCTCTCGCCCCTTCCATGCCATGGAGACCAAGGACTACTACCTCTTGAGCATGGCGTTGGTTTTCCCTTGAAGAGGAAAGGGTGATGCAGTAAAGTAGCGTAAGTATTTCCCTCGGTTTTTGAGAACCAAGGTATCAATCCAGTAGGAGACCACGCTCGAGTCCCACGCACCTACACAAACAAATAAGAACCTCGCAACCAACGTGATAAAGGGGTTGTCAATCCCTTCACGGTCACGTACGAGAGTGAGATATGATAGATATGATAAGATAATATTTTTGGTATTTTTATGATAAAGAGAAATAAAGCTGCAAAGTAAAATAAACGGCAATAAAAATAGCTAAGTGTTGGAAGATTAATATGATGGAAAATAGACCCGGGGGCCATAGGTTTCACTAGTGGCTTCTCTCAAGAGCATAAGTATTACGGTGGGTAAACGAATTATTGTCGAGCAATTGATAGAATTGAGCATAGTTATGAGAATATCTAGGTATGATCATGTATATAGGCATCACGTCCGTGACAAGTAGACCGACTCGTGCCTGCATCTACTTACTATTAATCCACACAACGACCGCTATCGAGCATGCATCTAGAGTATTAAGTTCATAAGAACAGAGTAACGCTTTAAGCAAGATGACATGATGTAGAGGGATAAACTCATGCAATATGATATAAACCCCATCTTTTTATCCTCGATGGCAACAATACAATACGTGCCTTGCTGCCCTTGCTGTCACTGGGAAAGGACACCGCAAAATTGAACCCAAAGCTAAGCACTTCTACCGTTGCAAGAAAGATCAATCTAGTAGGCCAAACCAAACTGATAATTCGAAGAGACTTGCAAAGATAACCAATCATACATAAAAGAATTCAAAGGAGATTCAAATATTGTTCATAGATAAACTTGATCATAAACCCACAATTCATCGGATCTCGACAAACACACCGCAAAAGAAGAGTTACATCAAATAGATCTCCAAGAGAATCAAGGAGAACTTTGTATTGAGATCCAAAGAGAGAGAAGAAGCCATCTAGCTAATAACTATGGACCCAAAGGTCCGAGGTAAACTACTCACACATCATCGGAGAGGCTATGGTGTTGATGTAGAAGCCCACCGTGATCAATGGCCACTCCGGCGGAGCGCCGGAAAAGGCCCCAAGATGGGATCTCATGGGTACAGAAGGTTGCGGTGGTGGAGTTAGGTTTTTCTGGGCGCTTCTGATGGTTTGGGGGTACGTAGGTATATATAGGAGGAAGAAGTAGGTCGGTGGAGCCACGAGGGGCCCACGAGGGTGGAGGGCGCGCCTGGGGGAGGTGGGCGCGCCCCCTACCTCGTGCCTTCCACGTCTATTGTTTGACGTCCACTCCAAGTCCTCTGGATCACGTTTGTTCCAAAAATCACGTTTCCGAAGATTTCATTCCGTTTGGACTCTGTTTGATATTCATTTTATGCGAAACACTGAAATAGGCAAAAAAAGCAATTTGGGCTGGGCCTCCGGTTTATAGGTTTGTCCCAAATATAATATAAAAGTGTATAACAAAGCCCATTAATCATCCAAAACAGAATATAATATATCATAGAACAATAAAAAATTATAGATACGTTGGAGACGTATCAAGCATCCCCAAGCTTAATTCTTGCTCGTCCTCGAGTAGGTAAATGATAAAAATAGAATTTTTGATGTGGAATGATACTTAGCATAATTTTCAATGTAACCCTCTTATTTGTGGTATGAATATTCAGATCTGAAAGATTCAAGATAAAAGTTTAATATTGACATAAAAGTAATAATACTTCAATCATACTAACTAAGCAATTATGTCTTCTCAAAGTAACATGGCCAAAGAAAGTTCATCCCTACAAAATCATATAGTTTGGTCATCCTCCATTTTAATCACACAAGAATGCTCTCACCATGCACAACCCCGATGACAAGCCAATCAATTGTTTCATACTTTAGTAATCTCAAACCTTTTTTCAACTTTCACGCAATACATGAGCGTGAGCCATGGATATAGCACTATGGGTGGAATAGAATATAATGATGGGGATTATGTGGAGAAGACAAAAAAGGAGAAAATCTCACATCAACGCGGCTAATCAACGGGCTATGGAGATGCCCATCAATTGATGTTAATGTGAGGAGTAGGGATTGCCATGCAATGGATGCACTAGAGCTATAAATGTATGAAAGCTCAACAAAAGAAACTAAGTGGGTGTGCATCCAACTTGCTTGCTCACGAAGACCTAGGGCATTTGAGGAAGCCCATTGTTGGAATATACAAGCCAAGTTCTATAACGAAAAATTCCCACTAGTATATGAAAGTGACAAACAAGAGACTATCTATCATAAGGATCATGGTGCTACTTTGAAGCACAAGTATGGAAAAAGATAGTAGCATTGCCCCTTTTTTTATTTTTTTGGGCCTTTGTTTTTTTCTTTTGGCCTTTCTCTTTTTTAGGACAATGCTCTATGAATGATGATCATCACACTTCTATTTATTTACAACTCAATGATTACAACTCGATACTAGAACAAAGTATGACTCTATATGAATGCCTCCGACGGTGTACCGGGAAGGGCAATGAATCAAGAGTGACATGTATGAAATAATATGCATGGTGGCTTTGCCACAAATACGATGTCAACTAAATGATCATGCAAGGCAATATGACAATGATGAACGTGTAATGATAAACGGAACGGTGGAAAGTTGCATGCAATATATCTCGGAATGGCTATGGAAATGCCACAATAGGTAGGTATGGTGGCTGTTTTGATATAAGGAGGCTTATGTGTGATAGAGCATGTCGTATCACAGGGTTTGGATGCACCAGCGAAGTTTGCACCAACTCTCAAGGTGAGAAAGGGCAATGCACGGTACCGAAGAGGCTAGCAATGATGGAAGGGTGAGAGTGCGTATAATCCATGGACTCAACATTAGTCATAAAGAACTCACATACTTATTGCAAAAATCTACAAGTCATAAAAAGCCAAGCACTACGTGCATGCTCCTAGGGGGATAGATTGGTAGGAAAAGACCATCGCTCGTCCCAGACCGCCCCTCATAAGGAGGACTATCAAAGAACACCTCATGTTTCAAATTTATTACACAACGTTTACCATACGTGCATGCTACAGGATTTGCAAACTTCAACACAAGTATTTCTCAAATTTACAACTACTCAACTAGCACAACTTTAATATCACTACCCCCATATCTCAAAACAATTATCAAGCATCAAACTTTTCTTAATATTCAACACACTCATAAGAAAGTTTTTTACTAATCTTGAATACGTAGCATATTAGGACTAATTTCACAATTTAAGAAAATTACCATGCTGTTTTGTAGGACTCTCAAAATAATATAAGTGAAGCATTAGAGAACAATAATTTTTATAAAACAATTCCACCACCGTGCTCTAAAAGATATAAGTGAAGCACTAGAGCAAAAACTATATAGCTCAAAAGATATAAGTGAAGCACATAGAGTATTCTAATAAATTCCAAACCATGTGTGTCTCTCTCAAAAGGTGTGTACAGCAAAGATAATTGTAGTAAACTAAAAAAACAAAGACTCAAATCATACAAGACGCTCCAAGCAAAACACATATCATGTGGTGAATAAAAATATAGCTCCAAGTAATGTTACCGATGGACGAAGACGAAAGAGGGGATGCCTTCCGGGGCATCCCCAAGCTTTGGATTTTTCGTGTCCTTAGATTACCTTGGGGTGCCATGGGAATCCCCAAGCTTAGGCTCTTGCCACTCCTTGTTCCATAATCCATCAAATCTTTACCCAAAACTTGAAAACTTCACAACACAAAACTCAATAGAGAATCTCGTGAGCTCCGTTAGCGAAAGAAAACAAAACACCACTTCAAGGTACTGTAATGAACTCATTCTTTATTCATATTGGTGTTAAACCTACTGTATTCCAACTTCTCTATGGTTTATAAACTATTTTACTAGCCATAGATTCATCAAAATAAGCAAACAACACACGAAAAACAGAATTTGTCAAAAACAGAACAGTCTGTAGTAATCTGTAACTAACGCAAACTTCTGGAACTCTAAATATTCTACCAAAATAGGACGACCTAAATAATTTGTTTATTGATGTTATGCAATTGGTATCAGCATTATATCATGTTCTGGTAATTTTTAACAATTGTTTTCGTGAACAGAAAGTTTCTGGAATTTTCAGCAAGATCAAATAATTATCATCCAAGAAGATCCTATAGGTTTAACTTGGAACAAACACTAATTAAAACACAAAAACAAATATAACCAGAGGCTAGATCAAATATTTATTCCTAAACAGAAGCAAAGAGCAAAAAAAACTAAAATAAAATTGGGTTGCCTCCCAACAAGCGCTATCGTTTAACGCCCCTAGTTAGGCATAAAGCAAGGATAGATCTAAGTATTGCCATCTTTGGTGGGCAATTCTTCAATAAGACACCTATAACCCCTAGGAGTTTCTTTATTTTTATTAATTATCAAACTCCTAGGCACAAAATCAAGAAAATCATTTGTAGCAAACGGTTCCTTAATGATAGCGAAAAGTTTGGGATGAACACTTATTGATTTTAAATTCGCAGTTTCCTTACTAGAGGATTCACCCTTATTTTTAGGAACATAAACAAGCTTGGCAATTTTGGTAGGAGGATTTGGAGTATTTTTAACGGAAGAAAAAGCGGACCCCAAGTTGGTGATAATTCCCTCAAGTTTATCGATTATAGTAGAATCTTGATCTTTTCTTTCATTAACTATGGGTTCTTTTTCCTTAAAACTTTTCAGAGTAACTCCCACCTTAGATCCATATTGGGTAATTTGGTTGTGGATATTTTTATCCAAATTCTCAATCAACTCTAAAGTAGCAACTTTATTTTCAATAATTTCAAGCCTTTGCATCACATGTTCCAAAGTTAACATAGTTCCATTAACCAAAAGAGGTGGTGAGCCAAACAAATCTATCATAGCATTATAAGAATCAAAAGTATGGCTACCCAATAAATTCCCTTCGGTAATGGTATGAAGAATATATCTGTACCAAGGAGTAGCGCCTACATAAAAATTGCGGAGAAGAACGGAAGTAGATTGCTTCCTGGGAGATCTATTTTGAGCATTGCAAATTCTATACCAAGCGTCTTTTAGATTTTCTCCCTCCCTTTGCTTAAAATTAAGAACTTTATTCTCGGGAGACAACAGAGAAGATAAGGGACTAGCCATAACGACAAGGCAAGCAAGAAAGCGACGAACGGAAAAGAGAGGGCGAATAAAACGGTAAGGGTGTAGTGGGGAGAGGAAAACGAGAGGCAAATGGAAAATAATGTAATGCGAGGGATACGATTTTGTGATGGGTACTTGGTATGTCTTGAATTGTGCGTATACTCCCCGGCAACGGCGCCAGAAATGGCTCGTTGACGGGAAATCAAATCTTGACTTGACTTGGCACGAATCTCCCCGGCAACGGCGCGAGAAATCCTTCTTGCTACTTCTTGAGCACTGCGTTGGTTTTCCCTTGAAGAGGAAAGGGTGATGCAGTAAAGTAACGTCTGTATTTCCCTCAGTTTTTGAGAACCAAGGTATCAATCCAGTAGGAGACCACGCTCGAGTCCCACGCACCTACACAAACAAATAAGAACCTCGCAACCAACGCGATAAAGGGGTTGTCAATCCCTTCACGGTCACGTACGAGAGTGAGATCTGATGCATATGATAAGATAATATTTTTGGTATTTTTATGATAAAGAGAAATAAAGATGCAAAGTAAAATAAGCGGCAATAAAAATAGCTAAGTGTTGGAAGATTAATATGATGGAAAATAGACCCGGGGCCATAGGTTTCACTAGTGGCTTCTCTCAAGAGCACAAGTATTACGGTGGGTAAACGAATTACTGTCGAGCAATTGATAGAATTGAGCATAGTTATGAGAATATCTAGGTATGATCATGTATATAGGCATCATGTCCGTGACAAGTAGACCGACTCCTGCCTGCATCTACTACTATTACTCCACACATCGACCGCTATCCAGCATGCATCTAGAGTATTAAGTTCATAAGAACAGAGTAACGCTTTAAGCAAGATGACATGATGTAGAGGGATAAGCTTCCCAAATTGGGTAAAAGTGCAATCCGATCGCCGCGCAGCAGCTACTCTCACTAGGTGCCTTTCGTGTCCAGAAAAATTAGGAACAAAACGTCTACTCTACCTCCGGTGGCAAGAAAATTGGTTGTCGCCGACATCGGGCCGCTGGGTTGTTTTATTGAAAGTGTTCGGAAACATCAGGAACGTAACAGATATTTCTTGGTTTCAACTTTGCGCGTAACTAGGGGTGCAAGTCCAGTACAGCGTACTTTCATAATTGAATCAAAAGCATCGATACATGAAAAATCTCTATATACGATATTTATGACACAGAATGTTGTTCTTTCAACATGATTCCTCAACAATTTTTTCATTGTAACTGACTCTTCATGCAATATGATATAAACCCCATCTTTTTATCCTCGATGGCAACAATACAATACGTGCCTTGCTGCCCCTGCTGTCACTGGGAAAGGACACTACAAGATTGAACCCAAAGCTAAGTGTTGGAAATATGCCCTAGAGGCAATAATAAAAGCATTATTATTATATTTCCTTGTTCATGATAATTGTCTTTATTCGTGCTATAATTGTGTTATCCGGAAATCGTAATACATGTGTGAATAACAGACAACAACATGTCCCTAGTAAGCCTCTAGTTGACTAGCTCATTGATCAATAGATAGTCATGGTTTCCTGACTATGGGCATTGGATGTCAATGATAACGAGATCACATCATTAGGAGAATGATGTGATGGACGAGACCCAATCCTAAACATAGCATAACATCGCATAGTTCGTTTGCTAGAGTTTTCCAATGTCAAGCATACTTTCCTTAGACCATGAGATCGTGTAACTCCCGGATACCGTAGGAGTGCTTTGGGTGTGCCAAACATCACAACGTAACTGGGTGACTATAAAGGTATACTACGGGTATCTCCGAAAGTGTCTGTTGGGTTGACACGGATCGAGACTGGGATTTGTCACTTCGCTTGACGGAGAGGTATCACCGGGCCCACTCGGTAATGCATCATCATAATGAGCTCAATATGATCAAAGTGTTTGATCACGGGATCATGCATTACGGTACGAGTAAAGTGACTTGCCGGTAAAGAGATTGAACGAGGTATTGGGATACCGACGATCGAGTCTCGGGCAAGTAAAATACCGATTGACAAAGGGAATCGTATACGGGATTAATTGAATCCTCAACATCGTGGTTCATCCGATGAGATCATCATGGAGCATGTGGGAGCCAACATGGGTATCCAGATCCCGCTGTTAGTTATTGCCGGAGAGCCGTCTCGGTCATGTCTGCATGTCTCCCGAACCCGTAGGGTCTACACACTTAAGGTTCGGTGACGCTAGGGTTGTGAAGATATGTATATGCAGTAACCCGAATGTTGTTCGGAGTCCCGGATGAGATCCCGGACGTCACGAGGAGTTCCGGAATGGTCCGGAGGTGAAGAATTATATATAGGAAGTGCAGTTTCGGCCATCGGGAGTGATCTGGGGGTCACCGGTATTGTACCGGGACCACCAGAAGGGTCCCGGGGGTCCACCGGGTGGGGCCACCCATCCCGGAGGGCTCCATGGGCTGAAGTGGGAGGGGGGACAAGCCCTTAGTGGGCTGGTGCGCCCCCCAAGGCCCACCCCCTGCGCCTAGGGTTAGAACCCTAGTGTGGGGGGCGCCCACTTGCCTTGGGGGGCACTCCACCCCCCTTGGCCGCCGCCCCCCTTGGGAGATTCAATCTCCCAGGGCCGGCGCCCCCCCCAGGGGCCTATATAAAGGGGGGAGGGGGGGCAGCAACACCCCTTGCCTTGGCGCCTCCCTCTCCCTCTCCAACACCTCCTCCTCCTCCTCCATAGAGCTCGGCGAAGCCCTGCCGGAGTACTGCAGCTCCATCACCACCACGCCGTCGTGCTGCTGCTGGAGCCATCTTCCTCAACCTCCCCTCTCCCCTTGCTGGATCAAGAAGGAGGAGACGTTACGCTGACCGTACGTGTGTTGAACGCGGAGGTGCCGTCCGTTCGGTGCTAGGATCTCCGGTGATTTGGATCATGTCGTGTACGATTACTTCATCCCCGTTCTTTTGAACGCTTCCGCTCGCGATCTAAAAAGGTATGTAGATGCATCCGATCACTCGTTGCTAGATGAACTCATAGATGGATCTTGGTGAAACCGTAGGAATTTTTTTGTTTTCTGCAACGTTCCCCAACGGTGGCATCATGAGCTAGGTTTATGCGTAGTTCTCTATTGCACGAGTAGAACACAATTTGTTGTGGGCGTAGATGTTGTCAACTTTCTTGCCACTACTAGTCTTATCTTGCTTCAGCGGTATTGTGGGATGAAGTGGCCCGGACCAACCTTACACGTACGCTTACGTGAGACCGGTTCCACCGACTAACATGCACTAGTTGCATAAGGTGGCTGGCGGGTGTCTGTCTCTCCCACTTTAGTTGGAGAGGATTTGATGAAAAGGGTCCTTATGAAGGGTAAATAGAAGTTGACAAATCACGTTGTGGCTTTTATGTAGGTAAGAAAACGTTCTTGCTAGAACCCTAATTCAGCCACGTAAAACTTGCAACAACAATTAGAGGACGTCTAACTTGTTTTTGCAGCAAGTGCTTTGTGATATGATATGGCCAAAGTTGTGATGAATGATGAATGATCTATATGTGATGTATGAGATGTTCATGCTATTGTAATAGGAATCACGACTTGCATGTCGATGAGTATGACAACCGGCAGGAGCCATAGGAGTTGTCTTTATTTTTGTATGACCTGCGTGTCATTGAGAAACGCCATGTAAATTACTTTACTTTATTGGTAAACGCGTTAGCCGTAGTAGTAGAAGTAATAGTTGGCGAGCAACTTCATGGAGACACAATGATGGAGATCATGATGATGGAGATCATGGTGTCAAGCCGGTGACAAGATGATCATGGAGCCCCAAGATGGAGATCAAAAGGAGCTATGTGATATTGGCCATATCATGTCACGTTTATTATTTGATTGCATGTGATGTTTATCATGTTTTGCATCTTGTTTACTTAGAACGACGGTAGTAAATAAGATGATCCCTCATAATAATTTAAAGAAGTGTTCCCCCTAACTGTGCACCGTTGCGACAGTTCGTTGTTTCGAAGCACCACGTGATCATCGGGTGTGATAGATTCTAACGTTCACATACAACGGGTGTAAGACAGATTTACACATGCAAACACTTAGGTTGACTTGACGAGCCTAGCATGTACAGACATGGCCTCGGAACACAGAAGACCGAAAGGTCGAGCATGAGTCGTATAGAAGATACGATCAACATGAAGATGTTCACCGATGTTGACTAGTCCATCTCACGTGATGATCGGACACGACCTAGTTGACTCGGATCATGTTACACTTAGATGACTAGAAGAGGGATGTCTATCTAAGTGGGAGTTCATTAAATAATTTGATTAGATGAACTTTATTATCATGAACTTAGTCTAAAATATTTACAATATGTCTTGTAGATCAAATGGCCAACGTAGTCCTCAACTTCAACGCGTTCCTAGAGAAAACCAAGCTAAAAGACGATGGCAGCAACTATACGGACTGGGTCCGGAACCTGAGGATCATCCTCATAGCTGCCAAGAAAGATTATGTCCTACAAGCACCGCTGGGTGACGCACCTGTTCTCCCTGCAGAACAAGACGTTATGAACGCTTGGTAGTCACGTTCCGATGATTACTCCCTCGTTCAGTGCGGCATGCTTTACAGCTTAGAGCCGGGGCTCCAAAAGCGTTTTGAGAGACATGGAGCATATGAGATGTTCGAAGAGCTGAAAATGATTTTCCAAGCTCATGCCTGGGTCGAGAGATATGAAGTCTCCGACAAATTCTTTAGCTGTAAGATGGAGGAAAATAGCTCTGTCAGTGAACACGTACTCAAGATGTCTGGGTTGCACAACCGCTTGACTCAACTGGAAGTTAATCTCCGGGATGAGGCGGTCATTGACAGAATCCTCCAGTCGCTTCCACCTAGCTACAAGAGCTTTGTGATGAACTACAACATGCAGGGGATGGTAAAGACCATTCCTGAGGTATATGCTATGCTGAAATCAGCAGAGGTAGAAATCAAGAAGGAACATCAAGTGTTGATGGTGAATAAAACCACTAAGTTCAAGAAGGGCAAGGGTAAAAAGAACTTCAAGAAGGACGGCAAGGAAGTTGCTGCGCCCGGTAAGCAAGTTGCCGGGAAGAAGCCAAAGAATGGACCCAAGCCCGAGACTGAATGTTTTTATTGCAAGGGAAGTGGTCACTGGAAGCGGAACTGCCCCAAATACTTAGCGGACAAGAAGGCCGGCAAAACAAAAGGTATATGTGATATACATGTAATTGATGTGTACCTTACCAGTACTCGTAGTAGCTCTTGGGTATTTGATACCGGTGCAATTCTCACATTTGTAACTCAAAGCAGGAGCTGCGGAATAAACGGAGACTGGCGAAGGACGAGGTGACGATGCGCGTCAGGAATGGTTCCAAGGTCGATGTGATCGCCGTCGGCACGCTACCCCTACATTTAGCTACGGGATTAGTTTTAAACCTCAATAATTGTTATTTAGTGCCAAGTTTGAGCATGAACATTGTGTCTGGATCTCGTTCAATTCGAGATGGCTACTCATTTAAATCCGAGAATAATGGTTGTTCTATTTATATGAGAGATATGTTTTATGGTCATGCTCCGATGGTTAATGGTTTATTCTTAATGAATCTCGTGCGTGATGATACACATATTCATAGTGTGAATACCAAAAGAGTTAAAGTTGATAACAATAGTCCCACATATTTGTGGCACTGCCGCCTTGGTCACATAGGTGTCAAACGCATGAAGAAGCTCCATGCAGATGGACTTTTAGAGTCTCTTGATTATGAATCATTTGACACGTGCGAACCATGCCTCATGGGTAAAATGACCAAGACTCCGTTCACAGGAACAATGGAGCGAGCAACCAACTTATTGGAAATCATACATACCGATGTGTGCGGTCCAATGAGTGTTGAGGCTCGCGGTGGCTATCCTTATGTTCTCACCCTCACTGATGACCTGAGTAGATATGGGTATATCTACTTAATGAAACACAAGTCCGAGACCTTTGAAAAGTTCAAGGAATTTCTGAGTGAGGTTGAAAATCAACGTGACAGAAAAATCAAGTTTCTACGATCAGATCATGGAGGAGAATACTTGAGTCACGAATTTGGCACACAATTAAGAAAATGTGGAATAGTTTCACAACTCATGCCGCCTGGAACACCTCAGCGTAATGGTGTGTCCGAACATCGTAATCGCACTCTATTAGATATGGTGCGATCTATGATGTCTCTTACCGATTTACCGCTATCTTTTTGGGGCTATGCTTTAGAGACTGCCGCATTCACTTTAAATAGGGCTCCGTCGAAATCCGTTGAGACGACACCGTATGAATTATGGTTTGGGAAGAAACCTAAGCTGTCATTTCTAAAAGTTTGGGGATGCGATGCTTATGTCAAGAAACTTCAACCTGAAAAGCTCGAACCCAAGTCGGAAAAATGCGTCTTCATAGGATACCCTAAAGAAACTATTGGGTATACCTTCTACCTCAGATCCGAAGGCAAGATCTTTGTTGCCAAGAATGGATCCTTTCTAGAGAAGGAGTTTCTCTCGAAAGAAGTAAGTGGGAGGAAAGTAGAACTTGATGAAGTGTTACCTCTTGAACCGGAAAATGGCGCAACTCAAGAAAACGTTTCTGAGGTGCCTGCACCGACTAGAGAGGAAATTAATGATGATGATGAAAATGCTTCTGATCAAGCTCCTACTGAAATTCGTAGGTCCACAAGGACACGTTCCGCACCAGAGTGGTACGGCAACCCTGTCTTGGAAATCATGTTGTTAGATAGCGGTGAACCTTCGAACTATGAAGAAGCGATGGCGGGCCTGGATTCCGACAAATGGCTAGAAGCCATGAAATCTGAGATAGGATCCATGTATGAAAATGAAGTATGGACTTTGACTGACTTGCCCGTTGAACGACGAGCCATAGAAAATAAATGGATCTTTAAGAAGAAGACAGACGCAGATGGTAATGTGACCATCTATAAAGCTCAGCTTGTCACTAAGGGTTATCGACAAGTTCAAGGGGTTGACTACGATGAGACTTTCTCACCGGTAGCAAAGCTGAAGTCCGTCCGAATCATGTTAGCAATTGCCGCATTCTACGATTATGAAATATGGCAAATGGACGTCAAAATGGCATTCCTTAATGGTTTCCTTAAGGAAGAATTGTATATGATGCAGCCGGAAGGTTTTGTCGATCCAAAGAATGCTGACAAGGTGTGCAAGCTCCAATGCTCGATTTATGGGCTGGTGCAAGCATCTCGGAGTTGGAACATTCGCTTTGATGAGATGATCAAAGCGTTTGGATTTACGCAGACTTATGGAGAAGCCTACGTTTACAAGAAAGTGAGTGAGAGCTCTGTAGCATTTCTCATACTATATGTAGATGACATACTTTTGATGGGAAATGATATAGAACTCTTGGGCAGCATTAAGGCCTACTTGAATAAGAGTTTTTCAATGAAGGACTGTCGGGGGATATCGGCCTCCACGAGCACCTATGGGGACGGAGCCCCTTGTCGGTTCGGCGGGGGGCGGAGGTTGCACGAAGAGCAGATCGAGGCGACACACACACACAACGATTTTACCCAGCTTGGGGCCGCATGGATGCGTAAAACCCTACTGCTGCTTGTCTGGTTGATTAGAGTTCTTGCTCTAGAGCGCAAGAAGCTACAGTAAGTTGGAGCTGGACGTAGACGAGGGTCTACTGGGTGTCCTTCTTCCGGTCTGGATCCCTTTTTGGGTGTTCCCCTCCCCTCCCCTTCCCTACGTGCGCATGGGCCTCCTTTTATATGCTAAGGGGTTTCCCACAGGTAGCGACGCAGGTGAGGGTAAAAATGGCAAGGAACTGTGCGAACAGTGGCCGCACAGTGCTATTGCACCTAACTCTGACGGCGGGGGACAAAGGCATTAAATGCCCGTCTGGATCGCCTGAACAGTGCCGAGGTGGACCTTTAGGGGCGCCTCCGCTTGCCACGGGGGCGACTCTGCCAACGTCGCATGCCACGCGCGCGCCCCAGGTTGCGCGGCGCCCCGACACGTGTCTCTGGGGAAGCTCCAGAGTGACGCATGGGCAGGTGAGCTGGAGCGCACGCCTGAGGTGGTGGTTCACCGCGGCAAGTGGCTTGCCGCGGTGGTTGTCTTGCCGCACCTGAGAGCTTGTCGCTCGTCAGGCCTTGCCGGGGCGCGCGGCGCGCCGCGGCGGGCTTCTCTTGGGGTGCCTTGGTTTGGCCGTCCCGGCGAGCTCCCCCCGCTGGGGCCTTGGTGCTTCGGCTTAGTCGTCCCGGCAAGCTCCTCTTGCCGGGGCCTTGTCGCCTTGGCCCGACAAGCTCCTCTTGCCGGACCTCGCCTTCTTGGCCCGGCAAGCTCCTCTTGCCGGGGCTTGGTCTTCTTGGCTCGATCACTTGGCCTTCGTCCGGCCCAGAAAGGGCCGTGGAGACTCTTGTCGCTCCCCTGGCAAGCCATGCCGCGGGACGCTACTACTGCCCGTGCACAAGTTCAGGGTACTAAGGTACCCCTACTTTAGTACACCGACAGGAGCCCCCGGGTCTGGGCCATACACGATGCCGAGCGTTGTTGGGCCAGGCCCTAACAGTGCACGGGCACGCGTGGCCTGGGTTGCGCTGCTCCTTAACTCTGTGCTCGTCTCGCCCTCCCCAAGTGGCGCGCGCTTAACGCGGTGTCATGGGGGGCGAGGCGTGCGAGACGTGCGTGACGTGGGTGGCGTGCGCGAGGCTTGAGGCCCGCAGGCATGCGTCACGTTGGGCACAATTCCTTTATTTGGAAAGGCGAAACGTCCGCCCCCACTTTCGAGTGGGGGGGAGAGGTCGCCTCACCTGTCGCCTCGGCCCTGCTCGCCCGCCACGCGTCCCCCATGCGCTTGGGGTTGCGGTGGTGGAGGCAGGAAGCCGGGCCGACGCGGGTCGAAGTAGAGGGTCGGCCCCGTCGCCTGCCCTTCCTCTGCTTTGATTGGTTGGGCGGGGCGGCCGAGGCCCCACTCCGCCCCTTTATAAGGAGCGGAAGGGGATGATGAGGGTCCGCACTCCTTCCTTCTTTCTTCTCTTGTCGCTGCTGAGCATGTCATAGAAACAGCTGATTAGAGTAGCGGCAAGTCATTTTGGAATATAACTTTTATCTTAGGTAGTCCATTGCGCTGTTATCTCCCTCGTTCGGCTTTGCGCTTCGTACGTTCACGCCCTACGCTCCCGGGAACTTGTCGGCGCAAGCCTCCGCCTTGCCACGGGTGCCGAGTGCGGGACATCAGCAACCCGCTGGCGGAGCCTCCACCGGCAAGAAACCTTGCCGTGGCTGGCGCAACTCACTTTCAATGTTGAGCAGGCTCAGGGCGAGGTAAGCGTGGCGACTGCAGTCGCAGCACACTCAAGCTGCCGAGCAAGCTCGAAACAAAGTAAGGACGCCACTCGGGATGTAGCACACTTAAGTCGTTGAGCGGACTCGAAACGAAATAAGGGCGCAACCAGCCACGAGCCGGCCCCTCCGCGCACAGGTTTCCCATACGAAGCTCGGCCGTTCGAGGAAGATAACTTAAGGATAAAAAGGAGCTTAATTGCTCAAACTTTGGCAACTTAGCTTTTCTGTTGTTTGCCGTCCGGCAAGGCGCAGCTTCCTCGGACGACGCCCAGCCTATCCTATCATCCCCCCTTCTCGAGGTAAGGGAATAACGAAGGCTCGGGGCTTCGCGGCCCACCATCGCTTGCCGGAGTCGAGTGCTGCACAATCGTGTCAAATAATGCATGCGCCAAGCGGAGAGGCGCGAAATCGACAAGATGTGCGGGGCACATAAGCTATGCTTGGGATCTGCGCCCGTCTCTGTACCAAGGATTACATGCAACTGCGGCAAGACTTGGACAGAGAGGATGGCCGACGGAACGGGTTCCGACGGCCGCGCTGGCAAGGTTCCTCCCACGGTCGGCGTCGACTCGTTTGGATCTTGGCGGCCTGGGCTCGCCAAAGAACGAGGTCGCCTTTCCCACAACTTCCGGCGCTAACTTCTGCGGCTACGGGAGCGGCGCAGAGTTTGCTGGAGGCGAGAAACTCGCTCAGAGGCTGGAAGGCGGTCCTCCTCAAGGAGCAGCTGCTCTTGCCCGGACTCTGCGTGAGTGGGTACCCGAGGAGGGCCATGCACGAGTCCGTGAGGAGGAATGCCTCCGCTCCGCGGGTCGGAGCGGAAAGGTACCTGGCCATACCTGAGCTTACCTATGGTCGCCAAATCTGGTTCGCACAACCTGGACGCACCCCCTACCTGGCGCGCCAAAGATGTCGGGGGATATCGGCCTCCACGAGCACCTATGGGGACGGAGCCCCTTGTCGGTTCAGCGGGGGGCGGAGGTTGCACAAAGAGCAGATCGAGGCGACACACACACACAACGATTTTACCCAGGTTCGGGCCGCATGGATGCGTAAAACCCTACTGCTCCTTGTCTCGTTGATTAGAGTTCTTGCTCTGGACCGCAAGAAGCTACAGTAAGTTGGAGCTGGACGTAGACGAGGGTCTACTGGGTGTCCTTCTTCCGGTGTGGATCCCTTTTTGGGTGTTCCCCTCCCCTCCCCTTCCCTACGTGCGCATGGGCCTCCTTTTATATGCTAAGGGGTTTCCCACAGGTAACGACGCAGGTGAGGGTAAAAATGGCAAGGAACTGTGCGAATAGTGGCCGCACAGTGCTATCGCACCTAACTCTGACGGCGGGGGACAAAGACATTAAATGCCCGTCTGGATTGCCTGAACAGTGCCGAGGTGGACCGTTAGCGGCGCCTCCGCTTGCCACGGGGGCGACTCTGCCAACGTCGCATGCCACGCGCGCGCCCCAGCTTGTGCGGCGCCCCGCCACGTGTCTCTGGGGAAGCTCCAGAGTGACGCGTGGGCAGGTGAGCTGGAGCGCACGCCTGAGGTGGTGGTTCGCCGCGACAAGTGGCTTGCCGCGGTGGTTGTCTTGCCGCACCTGAGAGCTTGTCGCTCGTCAGGCCTTGCCGGGGCGCGCGGCGCGCCGCGGCGGGCTTCTCTTGGGGTGCCTTGGTTTGGTCGTCCCGGCGAGCTACCCCCGCCGGGGCCTTGGTGCTTCGGCTTAGTCGTCCCGGCAAGCTCCTCTTGCCGTGGCCTTGTCGCCTTGGCCCGGCAAGCTCCTCTTGCCGGACCTCGCCTTCTTAGCCCGGCAAGCTCCTCTTGCCGGGGCTTGGTCTTCTTGGCTCGATCACTTGGCCTTCGTCCGGCCCAGAAAGGGCCGTGGAGACTCTTGTTGCTCCCCTGGCAAGCCTGGCCGCGGGACGCTACTACTGCCCGTGCACAAGTTCGGGGTACTAAGGTACCCCTACTTTAGTACACCGACAAGGACCTTGGAGAAGCTGCTTATATATTAGGCATCAAGATCTATAGAGATAGATCAAGACGCCTCATAGGTCTTTCACAAAGCACATACCTTGATAAGATATTGAAGAAGTTCAATATGGATCAATCTAAGAAGGGGTTCTTACATGTGTTACAAGGTGTGAAATTGAGCTCAGCTCAATGTCCGACCACGGCAGAAGATATAGAAGAGATGAGTGTCATCCCCTATGCCTCAGCCATAGGTTCTATTATGTATGCCATGCTATGTACCAGACCTGATGTAAACCTTGCCGTAAGTTTGGTAGGAAGGTACCAAAGTAATCCCGGCAAGGAACACTGGACAGCGGTCAAGAATATCCTGAAGTACCTGAAAAGGACTAAGGAAATGTTTCTCGTTTATGGAGGTGACGAAGAGCTCGTCGTAAAGGGTTATGTCGATGCTAGCTTCGACACAGATCTGGATGACTCTAAGTCACAAAGCGGATACGTGTATATTTTGAATGGTGGGGCAGTAAGCTGGTGCAGTTGCAAGCAGAGCGTTGTGGCGGGATCTACATGTGAAGCGGAGTACATGGCAGCCTCGGAGGCAGCACATGAAGCAATTTGGGTGAAGGAGTTCATCACCGACCTCAGAGTCATACCCAATGCGTCGGGGCCAATCAAACTCTTCTGTGAGAACACTGGAGCTATTGCACTTGCCAAGGAGCCCAGGTTTCACAAGAAGACCAGGCACATCAAGCGTCGCTTCAACTCCATTCGTGAAAATGTTCAAGATGGAGACATAGAAATTTGTAAAGTGCACACGGATCTGAATGTCGCAGATCCGTTGACTAAACCTCTCCCTAAGGCAAAACATGATCAGCACCAGAACTCTATGGGTGTTCGATTCATCACAATGTAACTAGATTATTGACTCTAGTGCAAGTGGGAGACTGTTGGAAATATGCCCTAGAGGCAATAATAAAAGCATTAATATTATATTTCCTTGTTCATGATAATTATCTTTATTCGTCCTATAATTGTGTTATCCGGAAATCGTAATACATGTGTGAATAACAGACAACAACATGTCCCTAGTAAGCCTCTAGTTGACTAGCTCGTTGATCAATAGATAGTCATGGTTTCCTGACTATGGGCATTGGATGTCAATGATAACGAGATCACATCATTAGGAGAATGATGTGATGGCCGAGACCCAATCCTAAACATAGCATAAGATCGCATAGTTCGTTTGCTAGAGTTTTCCAATGTCAAGCATCCTTTCCTTAGACCATGAGATCGTGTAACTCCTGGATACCGTAGGAGTGCTTTGGGTGTGCCAAACATCACAACGTAACTGGGTGACTATAAAGGTATACTACGGGTATCTCCGAAAGTGTCTGTTGGGTTGACACGGATCGAGACTGGGATTTGTCACTCCGCTTGACGGAGAGGTATCATCGGGCCAACTCGGTAATGCATCATCATAATGAGCTCAATATGATCAAAGTGTTTGATCACGGGATCATGCATTATGGTACGAGTAAAGTGACTTGCCGGTAACGAGATTGAACAAGGTATTGGGATACCGACGATCGAGTCTCGGGCAAGTAAAATACCGATTGACAAAGGGAACCGTATATGGTATTAATTGAAACCTCGACATCGTGGTTCATCCGATGAGATAATCATGGAGCATGTGGGAGCCAACATGGGTATCCAGATCCCGCTGTTAGTTATTGCCCGAGAGCCGTCTCGGTCATGTCTGCATGTCTCCCGAACCCGTAGGGTCTACACACTTAAGGTTCGGTGACGCCAGGGTTGTGAAGATATGTATATGCAGTAACCCGAATGTTGTTCGGAGTCCCGGATGAGATCCCGGACGTCACGAGGAGTTCCGGAATGGTCCGGAGGTGAAGAATTATATATAGGAAGTGCAGTTTCGGCCATCGGGAGTGATCTGGGGGTCACCGGTATTGTACCGGGACCACCAGAAGGGTCCCGGGGGTCCACCGGGTGGGGCCACCCATCCCGGAGGGCTCCATGGGCTGAAGTGGGAGGGGGACCAGCCCTTAGTGGGCTGGTGCGCCCCCCAAGGCCCACCCCCTGCGCCTAGGGTTGGAACCCTAGGGTGGGGGGCGCCCACTTGCCTTGGGGGGCACTCCACCCCCTTGGCCGCCGCCCCCTTGGGAGATTCAATCTCCCAGGGCCGGCGCCCCCCAGGGGCCTATATAAAGGGGGGAGGGGGGCAGCAACACCCCTTGCCTTGGAGCCTCCCTCTCCCTCTCCAACACCTCCTCCTCCTCCATAGAACTCGGCGAAGCCCTGCCGGAGTACTGAAGCTCCATCACCACCACGCCGTCGTGCTGCTGCTGGAGCCATCTTCCTCAACCTCTCCTCTCCCCTTGCTGGATCAAGAAGGAGGAGACGTTACGCTGACCGTACGTGTGTTGAACACGGAGGTGCCGTCCGTTCGGTGCTAGGATCTTCGCTGATTTGGATCACGTCGTCTACGATTACTTCATCCCCGTTCTTTTGAACGCTTCCGCTCGCGATCTACAAAGGTATGTAGATGCATCCGATCACTCGTTGCTAGATGAACTCATGATGGATCTTGGTGAAACCGTAGGAATTTTTTTGTTTTCTGCAACGTTCCCCAACACTAAGCACTTCTCCCATTGCAAGAAAGATCAATCTAGTAGGCCAAACCAAACTGATAATTCGAAGAGACTTGCAAAGATAACCAATCATACGTAAAAGAATTCAGAGGAGATTCAAATATTGTTCATAGATAAACTTGATCATAAACCCATAATTCATCGGATCTCGACAAACACACCGCAAAAGAAGATTTACATCAAATAGATCTCCAAGAGAATCGAGGAGAACTTTGTATTCAGATCCAAAGAGAGAGAAGAAGCCATATAGCTAATAACCATGGACCCGAAGGTCTGAGGTAAACTACTCACACATCATCGGAGAGGCTATGGTGTTAATGTAGAAGCCCTCAATGATCAGTGCCCCCTCCGGCGGAGCGCCAGAAAAGGCCCCAAGATGGGATCTCACAGGTACAGAAGGTTGCGGCGGTGGAATTAGGTTTTCGAGGGCGCTTCTGATGGTTTGGGGGTACATAGGTATATATAGGAGGAAGAAGTAGGACGGTGGAGCCATGAGGGGCCCACAAGGGTGGAGGGTGCGCCTGGGGGAGGTGGGCGTGCCCCCTACCTCGTAGCTTCCTCATATGTTGCTTGACGTCCACTCCAAGTCATGTAGATCACGTTTGTTCCAAAAATCACGTTCCCGAAGGTTTCATTCCGTTTGGACTCCGTTTGATATTCTTTTTCTGCGAAACACTGAAATAGGCAAAAAACAGCAATTTGGGCTGGGCCTCCGGTTAATAGGTTAGTCCCAAAAATAATATAGAAGTGTATAATAAAGCCCATTAATCATCCAAAATAGAATATAATATAGCATGGAACAATAAAAATTTATAGATACGTTGGAGACGTATCAAGGACCAGAGGGGAAACCCTTCTCCCATCTAGGGAGAAGGTCAAAGGAAGAAGATGAAGAAGGGGGGCCCTCTCCCCCTCTCTTCTGGCGGCACCGGAACGCCGCCGGGGCCATCATCATCACCGCAATCTACACCAACAACTTCACCGCCCTCATCACCAACTCTTCCCTCCTCTATGCAGCGGTGTAACCCCTCTTTTACCCGATGTAATCTCTACTTAAACATGGTGCTCAATGCTACCTCTTGAGCACTGCGTTGGATTTCCCCGAAGAGGAGAGGATGATGCAGCAAAGTAGCGTAAGTATTTCCCTCAGTTTTTGAGAACCAAGATATCAATCCAGTAGGAGGCTACGCTCAAGTCCCTTCTCTCATTTCTCTCATTTTTTTATTTGGGCCTTTTCTCTTTTTTTATGGCCTCTTTTTTTTCGTCCGGAGTCTCATCCCGACTTGTGGGGGAATCATAGTCTCCATCATCCTTTCCTCACTTGGGACATTGCTCTAAAAATGATGATCATCATACTTTTATCTTTCTTACAACTCAACAATTACAACTCGATTCTTAGAACTAAATATGACTCTATATGACTGCCTCCGGCGGTGTACCAGGATATGCAATGAATCAAGAGTGACATGTATGAAGGAATTATGAATGGTGGCTTTGACACAAATACGATGTCAACCACATGATCATGCTAGCAATATGACAATGATGGAGCGTGTCATAATAAACGGAACGGTGGAAAGTTGCATGGCAATATATCTCGGAATGGCTATGGAAATGCCATGATAGGTAGGTACGGTGGCTGTTTTGAGGAAGGTATATGGTGGGTGTATGATACCGGCGAAAAGTGCACGGTATTAGAGAGGCTAGCAATGGTGGAAAGATGGGAAAAAGTGTGTATAATCCATGGACTCAACATTAGTCATAAAGAACTCATATACTTATTGCAAAAATCTAAAAGTTATCAAAGCAAAGTATTACGCGCATGCTCCTAGGGGGATAGATTGGTAGGAAAAGACCATCGCTCGTCCCCGACCGCCACTCATAAGGAAGACAATCAATAAATAAATAATGCTCCGACTTCATCACATAACGGTTCACCATACATGCATGCTACGGGAATCACAAACTTTAACACAAGTATTTCTCAGATTCACAACTACTCAACTGGCATTACTCTAACATCACCATCTTCATATCTCAAAACAATTATCAAGCATCCATCTTTTCTTAGTATTGAACGCACTCAAAAGAAAGTTTCACAAATCTTGAATACCAAGCATATTATTATTAAGCAATTTACCATGCTATTAGAGACTCTCAAAATAATCTAAGTGAAGCATGAGAGATCAATAGTTTCTTTAAAACAAATCCACCACCATGCTCTAAAAGATCTAAGTGAAGCACATAGAGCAAAATTATAACGCTCAAAAGATATAAGTGAAGCACATAGAGCAAAACTACATAGCTCAAAAGATATAAGTGAAGCACATAGAGTATTCTATCAAATTCCAATTCATGTATGGCTCTCTCAAAAGGTGTGTACATCAAGGATGATTGTGGCACACTAACAAACAAAGACACAAATAATACAAGACGCTCCAAGCAAAACACATATCATGTGGTGAATAAAAATATAGCTCCAAGTAAAATTACCGATGGAAGTAGACGAAAGAGGGGATGCCTTCCGGGGCATTCCCAAAATTTTACTTTTTGGTGTCCTTGGATTATCTTGGGGGTGCCATGGGCATACCCAATCTTAGGCTCTTGCCACTCCTTGTTCCATAATCCATCAAAAGATTTCACCCAAAACTTGAAAACTTCACAACACAAAACTCAATAGAAATCTCGAGAGCTCCATTAGATAAAGAAAACAAAAGACCACTTTAAGGTACTGTAATGAACTCATTTATTTATTTATATTGGTGTTAAACCTACTGTATTCCAACTTCTCTATGGATTATAAACTATTTTACTAGCCATAGATTCATCAAAATAAGCAAACAACACACGAAAAACAGAATCTGTCAAAAACAGAACAGTCTGTAGCAATCTATAACTAACACAAACTTATGGAACTCCAAAAAATCTACCAAAATGGTACGACCTAGAAAAATTGTTTATTGATCAGCAGAAATTGGAATAAGTATTTTATCACGTTCTGGTGAATTTTAACAATTGTTTTCGTGAACAGAAAGTTTCTGGAAATTACAGCAAGATCAAATAACTATCATCCAAGAAGATCCTATAAGTTTAACTTGGCACAAACACTAATTAAAACACAAAACCACATCCAAAAAGAAGGTAGATGGGTTATTTATTCCTAAACAGAAGCAAAAACAAAAAAAACTAAAAATTAAATTGGGTTGCCTCGCAACAAGCGCTATCGTTTAACGCCCCTAGCTAGGCATAAAAGCGAGAATATATCTAGGTTTTGCCATCTTTTGTAGGCAATCCATAAGTGTCTCTCATGATAGTTTCATATGGAAATTTTATTTTCTTTCTAGGAAAGTGTTACGTGCCCTTTTTTAATGTAAATTGAAATCTAATATTTCCTTCCTTCATATCAATAATCACACCAACCGTTCTAAGGAAAGGTCTACCAAGAATAATAGGGCAAGAAGGATTGCAATCTATATCAAGAACGATAAAATCTACGGGCACATAATTCCTATTTGCAACAATAAGAACATCATTAATTCTTCCCATAGGTTTATTAATAGTGGAATCCGCAAGATGCAAGTTTAGAGAGCAATCATCAAAGTCACGGAAATCTAGCAAATCACACAAAGTTTTGGGGATAGTGGAGACACTAGCACCCAAATCACACAAAGCATAAAACTCATGATCTTTAATTTTAGTTTTAATAGTTGGTTCCCACTCATCATAGAGTTTTCTAGGGATAGAAACTTTCAACTCAAGTTTTTCTTCATAAGATTGCATCAAGGCATCAACAATATGTTCGGTAAAGGCTTTCTTTTGACTATAAGCATGAGGAGAATTTAGCACGGATTGCAACAAGGAAATACAATCAATTAAAGAGCAACTTTCATAATTAAATTCCTTGAAATCCAATATAGTGGGTTTAGCAACATCTAGGGTTTTATTTCTTTCAATCCCACTTTCATCAATTTCATCATAAAGATCTAAATACTCCGAATTTTTGGAACGCCTTCTAGGTAAAGGAAGATCATATTCAGTTTCATCAAGATTTATATTGCCAAACAAAGATATGATAGGGAACACATCAATAACTTTTAGATCTTCATCTTGATTTTCATAGGAATTGGAAGAACACGCTTTAATAAAGGCAACTTTCGTAGCACGCATCCTAGCGTTTCTTTCCTTGCACTCATCAATGGAAATTCTCATGGCTTTGAGAGACTCATTGATATCATGCTTAGGAGGAATAGATCTAAGATTTAAAGAATCAACCTCAAGAGAAATTCTATCAACGTTCCTAGCCAAATCATCAACTTTAAGCAATTTCTATTCAAGCAAAGCATTAAAATTCTTTTGTTAATTCATAAACTCTTTAACACTATTCTCAAATTTAGTGGGCATCTTATTAAAATTTCCATAAGAGTTGTTGTAGGAATTTCCATAATTATTAGAAGGATTACTAGGATAAGGCCTAGGATTAAAATTCCCTCTATATGCGTTGTTACCAAAATTATTCCTACCAACAAAATTCACATCCATAGATTTATTGTTGTTCTCAATCAAAGTAGACAAAGGCATATCATTAGGATCAGATTAAACCCTCTTAGTAGCAAATAATTTCATAAGTTCATCTATCTTTCCACTCAAAACATTAATTTCTTCTATCGCATGCACTTTTTTATTAGAAGATCTTTCAGTATGCCATTGAGAATAATTAACCATAATATTATCTAGGAGTTTAGTAGAATCTCCTAAAGTGATTTCCATAAAATTGCCTCCCGCGGCCGAATCTAAAAGATTTCTAGAAACAAAATTCAATCCGGCATAAAATTTTTGTATAATCACCCACAAATTCAAACCATGAGTAGGGCAATTACATATCATTAATTTCATTCTCTCCCAAGCTTGTGCAACATGTTCATGATCAAGTTGCTTAAAATTCATAATGTCGTTTCTAAGAGAGATGATCTTAGCGGGAGGAAAATACTTAGAGATAAAAGCATCCTTGCACTTGTTCCAAGAATCAATACTATTTTTAGGCAAAGACGACAACCAAGCTTTAGCACGATCTCTAAGCGAAAAAGCAAATAGCTTCAATTTAACAACGTCATTATCAACGTATTTCTTCTTTTGCATATCACATAAATCAACAAAGCTATTAAGATGAGTAGCGGCATCTTCACTAGGAAGGCCGGCGAATTGATCTTTCATAACAAGATTCAACAAAGCAATATTGATTTCACAAGATTCAGTATTAGCAAGAGGATCAATCGGAGTGCTAAGGAAATCATTATTATTGGTATTGGTGAAGTCACACAATTTGGTAGTATCTTGAGCCATCGCGACAAACAAGCAATCCAACACACAAGCAAACAAAAGGCAAGCGAGAAAAAGGCAAACGGGAAAAGAGAAGGAGAAGGAGATTGGGAAAGAGAGGGCGAATAAAATGGCAAGGGTGAAGTGGGGGAGAGGAAAACGAGAGGCAAATGGCAACTAATGTAATGCGACAGATAGGGATTGTGATGGGTACTTGGTATGTTGACTTTTTGCGTAGAATCCCCGGCAACGGCGCCAGAAATTCTTCTTGCTACCTCTTGAGCACTGCGTTGGTTTTCCCCGAAGAGGAGAGGATGATGCAGCAAAGTAGCGTAAGTATTTCCCTCGAGAACCAAGGTATCAATCCAGTAGGAGGCTACGCTCAAGTCCCTCGTACCTGCACAAAATGATAGCTACTCACAACCAACGCGATTAGGGGTTGTCAATCCCTTCACGGTCACTTACGAGAGTGAGATCTGATAGAGATGATAGATAATATTTTTGGTATTTTTTATATAGAGATGCAGAGTGAAAATTAAAAGGCAAAGTAAAAAAGCAAAGCAAGATTAAAGTGATGGAGATTGATATGATGAGAATAGACCCAGGGGCCATAGGTTTCACTAGTGTCTTCTCTCAAGAGCATAAGTATTCTATGGTGGGTGAACAAATTACTGTTGAGCAATTGATAGAATTGAGCATAGTTATGAGAATATCAAGGTATGATCGTGTATATAGGAATCACGTCCGAGACAAGTAGACTAACTCCTGCCTGCATCTACTACTATTACTCCACTCATCGACCGCTATCCAGCATGCATCTAGAGTATTAAGTTAAAAACAGAGTAACGCCTTAAGCAAGACGACATGATGTAGAGGGATAGTTTCATGCAATATGATAAAAACCCCATCTTGTTATCCTCGATGGCAACGATGCAATACGTGCCTTGCTGCCCCTTCTATCACTGGAAAAGGACACCGCAAGATCGAACCCAAAGCTAAGCACTTCTCCCATGGCAAGAAAAACCAATCTAGTAGGCCAAACCAAACTGATAATTCGAAGAGACATGCAAAGATAACCAATCATACATAAAAGAATTCAGAGAAGATTCAAATATTATTCATACATAGACTTGATCATAAACCCACAATTCATCGATCTCAACAAACACACCACAAAAAGAAGATTACATCGAATAGATCTCCACGAGAGAGGGGGAGAACATTGTATTGAGATCCAAAAGGAGAGAAGAAGCCACCTAGATACTAACTATGGACCCGAAAGTCTGAGGTAAACTACTCACACTTCATCGGAGAGGCTATGATGATGTAGAAGCCCTCCGTGATGATGGCCCTCTCCGTCGGAGCTTCGGAACAGGCCCCAAGATGGGATCGTGGATAAAGAAAGTTGCGGCGGTGGAATTAGGTTTTTGGCTCCGTCTCTGATCGTTTGGGGGTACGTAGGTATATATAGGAGGAAGGAGTACGTCGGTGGAGCATCAGGGGGCCCACGAGGCAGGAGGCACACCCTAGAGGGGGGCGCCCCCACCCTCGTGACCGCCTCTGTTACTTCTTGGAGTAGGGTCAAAGTCTCCTGGATCACGTTCGGTGAGAAAATCACGTTCGCGAAGGTTTCATTCTGTTTGGACTCCGTTTGATATTCCGTTCCTTCGAAACACTGAAATAGGCAAAAAAAAACAGCAATTATGGGCTGGGCCTTCGGTTAATAGGTTAGTCTCAAAAATAATATAAAAGTGGAAAATAAAGCCCAATATAGTCCAAAACAGTAGATGATATAGCATGGAGCAATCAAAAAGTATAGATACGTTGGAGACGTATCACTCAATGTTATATATTGTTTCCCAATGATGTATGGCTATCCTATGATGTTTGAGTAGATCCGTTTTGTCCTATGGGTTAATTGATGATCGTGATTGGTTTGAGTTGTATGTTTTATTATTGGTGTTGTCCTATGGTGCTCTCCGTGTCGCGCAGGCGTGAGGGATTCCCGTTGTAGGGTGTCGCAATTCGTTCATGATTCCCTTATAGTGGGTTGCTTGAGTGGCAGAAGCATAAACCTGAGTAACGGGGTTGTTGCCTATGGGATAAAGGGGACTTTATGCTTTAATGATATGGTTGGGTTTTACCTTAATGATCTTTAGTAGTTGCGGATGCTTGCTAGAGTTCCAATCATAAGTGCATAGGGACAAATAACTTTCTCTTGACAAAAAGCTCTTTACTAAAACTAACTTAATTGTGTCTTCATCTAAACAACCCCTACTTTTTATTTATGTGCTCTTTATTATCTTGCTAACCTATCCAACAACACCTACAAAGTACTTCTAGTTTCATACTTGTTCTAGGTAAAGCGAACGTTAAGCGTGCGTAGAGTTGTATCCGTGCTCGATAGAACTTGAGGGAATATTTGTTCTACCTTTAGCTCCTCGTTGGGTTCAACACTCTTACTTATCTAAAGAGGATACAATTGATCCCCTATACTTGTGGGTTCTCGAGGAGGAGGATGGGGGTCGAGTGTGGATTACCTGCCTGGATAGGCGAGGCCGAGCAGCATGAAGGACGGTCGCCGGCGAGGAGGCGGCACTTCAAGCAAGGAGTGAAGGTTTCAACTTGGAAAGGAAGGCGGAAAGGGTGGAAATGTGGCTTTTGGTAAGGGGAGGGGCGGGGAGGTAGATATTTTCCGGAAGCCGAAAATTTGGAATCGCTTCAGCCAAAAAACTGGCGTGCAAACTATCATCAGACACGGTCCCTTATTCAGAACCGTGTACGATGTGTGAACATCACAAACAATTCAGATAGCTTAACCCGTGTGTGATGAGTTTGAACGTCAAAAATTTTGGTTTGAATTTCCACGGTTATAGTGGTCATCCACGTCATTACATAATTTGGGTACACAAAGGAGACTACAGCACACCCACACTTCTTAATCGAGCAAGTTCAGCAATTAAACAGAGCTAGCTGACCTAAAAATTACTCTAACTAATTAAATATCGGCGCTCTTAATTAAACAAAACAAAGAGTACTACTATGGCTGGTGCTCGTCGATCTCCGATGCCGCCTCCACGTCCAGCTCACGCCCGACGGTCTCCTGGGGAAGGGGCTCCATGGCATCAATCGCACCATTCTCGGCAAGCATCTCGCCATCCGCGTCCGCCATATCTTTGGAATAGGCCGCCATGAGCAGGGTGTGGGCGGTCGCGATCTGGGCTTTGGCGGGCTCCGTCGTGGCATGGTATGCCACGTAGGAACGGATGGCTGCTCGAACTCTCTCGGTGATTGCCACCGCTTCGGCCGTGGGTTGCCGACCGTTGTCGGAGAAGCTTCCTTCAATTTGTGTAGTGAGCGCCACGAGCTAGGCGTGGACGGCCTCGACATGGTTGTGGGCGGCCTCCATCAGGGCTAAGGCCGCCGCTGCGGAACGGACAACCGTTGTGCTGCTCTCGCCAGTTGTTATCCCCGAGGCAGATGCTCCTGCCGCCACCTGAGGAGCAACATCGACCGTTTGGCCTGCCTTGGCCGCCCGGACGCAGATTGTGGTCGCCTTCACGAAGCTTGCAGCACGCGCCTGGCGGCTGCGGCTGCACCCTCATCGGAGTGGGCCGCTGAAGTTGAACTCATGATGCGGGTCCACGTCCCCATCTTTCACCGACGATGATTGAACAGTGAAATGATAGTTGGGGAGTGAGCTAGTGCGCTTGACACGCCGGCTGTGGACTGTAGTCGACGCACCTTCTCGCGTAAGCCATAGGCGTACTATACGCCAACAGTGCTCCAAGATATTTTGTGCTGCATCTCACACGGTTGGTGATAATAAACTGTGTGCGATCTACTTGATTTTTCGTCTAGATTTGAATTAAGTAAGGGGGTCGCAGCTGCAAAGGATGGTGTTTGAATTACTAGAACTTTTATCTACAGTGAACATGCAACTATAGGTGTGTCATCAAAAAATTGGAATTATTCAGGGTTCGTTTGGACGTTTTTATACATTAACTTGGTTTTGTAGGAATTTCAGGTGCATAATTCAAATCTGAACTACATGCACATACTCCAGTGCATATAAATTGGTTGAAAAATCAAATATGTGTCCTTGGTTGCATGCTTAGGTCCCAGGCAAGAAATGGGAATGAATGTCAAACACCCAACCACCGTCACTCGGGCCCAAACATTGAGATACTTGGTTTTTAAATTCTAGTAAATCCAAAGCTCGTCCAAAATTCATGAAACTTGGCATGCTATCATGGAGCGGCATCAACATGCCATGGTAAAAAATTTGTCCCATTTGGGGAAGGTTTGGGTATAAGCTTCTCACAACAAGCATGATGGTTTCGGTAGGGAACGCCCCACCTTTGGGGACGAAACGATATATGTTTCCTCTTATTGCTTCCAAAAAATTTCTCGTGTCAACATAGAACAACAGGAGTGTTGTGTTATTTTTTGTGATTTTTCGGGGTTCGTTTGGACATTTTTATGCATTAAGTGAATTTTCAATGCATTTATGTGCATAATTAAAATTTTAACAACATGCACATGCTCCGGTGCATATAAATTGGTTGAAAAATCAAATATGTGTCCTTCGGTGCATGCTTAGGTCCCATGCAAGAAATGGGAATGAATTTCAAACACCCTGCCACCCTCGCTTGGCCCCAAACATTGAGATACATATTTTAAATTCTAGTAAATCCAAAAATTGTCTGAAATTCATGAAACTTGGCATGCTATCATGGAGCGGCATCAACTTGCCGGGGTAAAAAATTTGTCCCATTTGGGGTAGGTTTGGGTATAAGCTTCTCACAAACCAGAGCTTCTCACAACAAGTGTGATGCTTTCGGTAGGGAACGTGCCACCTTTGGGGACGAAACGATATCCGTTGCCTCTGATTGCTTTCAAAAAAATTCAAGTGTCAACATAGAACAACAGGAGTGTTGTAATAAATTTTGGAAATTTTTAGGGTTCGTTTCGACATTTTTATAAATTAACTGGGTTTCCCAGGCATTTTCTGCGCATAATTCAAATTTGAACTACATGCACATTCTCCAGTGCATATAAACTGGTTGAAAAAACAAATATGTGTCCTTGGTTGCATGCTTAGGTCCCATGCAAGAAATGGGAATGAATTTCGAACACCTTGCCACCGTCACTCGGCTGCAAAAATTGAGATGCCTGGTTTTAAAATTCTAGTAAAGCCAAAACTCGTCTGAAATTCATGAAACTTGGCATTCTATCATGGAGCAGCATCAACATGCCGTGGTAAATTTTTTGTCCCATTTGGGGCAGGTTTGCGTATAAGCTTCTCACAAACCAGAGCTTCTCACAACAAGCGTGATCGTTTCGGTAGGGAACGTGCCACCTTTGGAGACGAAATGATATCCGTTGCCTCTGATTGCTTTAAAAAAAATCGAGTGTGAACATAGAACAACAGGAGTGTTGTGTTCAATTTTGGAATTTTTCGCGGTTCGTTTGGACATTTTTACACATTAATTGGGTTTCTAAGGCATTTTATGCCCATAATTAAATCTGAACTACATGCACATTCTCCAGTGCATATAAATTGGTTGAAAAATCAAATATGTTTCCTTGGTTGCATGCTTAGGTCCCATGAAAGAAATGGGAATTAATTTTAAACACCTTGCCACCGTCACTCATCCGCAAACATTGCGATACCTGGTTTTTAAATTCTAGTAAATCAAAAACTCGTCTGAAATTCATGAAACTTGGCATGCTATCATGGAGCGGCATCAACATGCCATAGTAAAATATTTGTCCTATTTGGGGCAAGTTTGGGTATAAGCTTCTCACAAACCAGAGCTTCTCACAACAAGCGTGATGTTTTCGGTAGGGAATGTGCCACCTTTGGGGACGAAATGATATTTGTTGCCTCTTACTGCTTTCAAAAAATTTCGAGTGTCAACATAGAACAACAAGAGTGTTGTGTAAATTTTGGAATTTTTCGCGGTCCGTTTGGACATTTTTATACATTAACTGGGTTTCCTAGGCATTTTATGCGCATAATTCCAATTTGAACTACATGCACATTCTCCAGTGCACATAAACTGGTTGAAAAATCTAATATGTGTCCTTGGCTGCATGCTTAGGTCCCATGCAATAAATGGGAATGAACTTCGAACACCTTGCCACCGTCACTCGTCCGCAAACATTGCCATACTTGGTTCTTAAATTCAAGTGAATGCAAAACTCGTCTGAAATTCATGAAACTTGGCATGCTATCATGGAGCGGCATCAACATGCCGTGGTAATAAATTTGTCCCATTTGGCGCAGGTTTGGGTATAAGCTTCTCACAAACCAGAGCTTCTCACAACAATTGTGATGGTTTTGGTAGGGAACGTGCCACCTTTTGGGACGAAACATATCTGTTGCCTCTTATTGCTTTCAAAAAATTTTGAGTGTCAACATAGAACAATAGGAATGTTGTGTTTAATTTTGGAATTTTTCGCGGTTTGTTTGGATATTTATATGCATTAACTGGGTTTCCTAGGCATTTTATGTGCATAATTCAAATTTTAATTACATGCACATTCTCCAGTGCATATAAACTGGTTGAAAAATCAAATGTATCCTTGGTTGTATGCTTAGGTCCCATGCAAGAAATGGGAATGAATTTCCAGCACCTTGCCACCGTCACTCGTCCGCAAACATTGTGATACCTGGTTTTTTAATTCTAGTAAATCCAAAACTCATCTGAAATTCATGAAACTTGGCATGATATCATGGAGCGGCATCAACATGTCGTGGTAAAAAAATTGTCCCATTTGGGGCAGGTCTGCGTATAAGCTTCTCACAAACCAGAGCTTCTCTCAACAAGCTTGATGGTTTCGGTAGGGAACGTGCCACCTTTGGGGACAAAACGATATATGTTGCCTCTTATTGCTTTCAAAAAATTTCGAGTGTCAACATAGAACAACAGGAGTGTTGTCTTTAATTTTGGAATTTTTCGGGGTTTGTTTGGACATTTTTATACATTAACTGGGTTTTCCAGGCATTTTATGTGCACAATTCAAATTTGAACTACATGCACATTCTACATTGCATATAAACTGGTTAAACAATCCAATATGTGTCCTTGGTTGCATGCTTAGGTCCCATGCAAGAAATGGGAATGAATTTCAAACACCAGGGCACTGTTGATTTCCGGCAAAACGTTGAGATACTTTGTTTCTAAATTCTAGTAAATCCAAAACTCGTCTGAAATTCATGAAACTTGGCAGGCTATCATGGAATGGCACCCGACTTGCTGTGGTATTTTTCGTGTCCATTTTGGGAGAAGCCGCACTCGAATAACAACCAACAAAGGCATTTTGAAACAAATAGCTGCCACTGTAACATCTCAAATGTTTTGTATAATTTTAATTGTGTGTGTTCTGTTAACCTTTCACGTGGCGCCATGCCTCACTATTTTAATGGCTAGGAGGTGCCGTGCGGACAAGTTCTTGAGTACTTGACTAAACGGAAGGCATGCGAGTTGTACTCCAATGCGGAGGCTCAACAGGAAGCGTGTGAGCTGTACGCCGCGCAGGCTCACAGGGAAGCGAGCCCTTTGACTTCCATGGCCGCCCACCTTGCTCGCATCCTCTCCATTAATGGCGCCTAAGCCGCATTTTAATTCGGTTTTTAAATATAAAACACTCATCGCAAACGTTTTAGTTAGAACACCTGTATGCAAACCGACAGCTTCCCCAGGAAGCCAAGGGAAAATGTGCCGAGCAGGATTTGTGCAGCACTTGATCGCAAACGTTTTAGATAGAACTCCCGTATGCAAAGTGAGAGCAGCGTGGGATTTGTGCATCCCTTCAACGCAAAAGGTTGTTTTTGATGACCCGTGTGCAACCAAGTACAAACAATTTGGTACGATTTGCATTTGTCATATTGGGTATGTTGCCATTTATCAAACTAGAAAGATTTACATTCGTTGATCTAGTAATGTTGCCATTTGTCAATCCCTGTAACACTGCGTTTTGTCAAAATATGCAGCTAGAAATCACTAGCACTATCTAATTTTTGTAACTAAAATTCAGTAATTAAGCATAGATTTCATTCATAGATTAAGCAGTCATTCTTAATTTATACAAATAGTTCAACTCGACAACTGAACCGACCAAGCTTTTCCCCAATTGTTGCCAACCACGTACTGAAATAGCTAGTTCAACTATATATACTAGCTAATTTTAAGTACGTTGTACAGTTCGACCACACATCTATAGTCAGATGAACTGAACAAAATAGCCCCTAAATACCACTACTACCACAGAGGGGCTTTGTGCTACTTCCGGCAGCCTCTCCTCTGCCGAGCATGCTCAGTGAGAGGCAGAGGAGGAGGAGGAGGAGCCTACCGACGAGCCGGAGAAATGCAATATGGTGCCTGCCGCTTTTGCACGTTCAACGACGCTTGCCAGCTCGAACGCCCACTGCCGCTCCAAACGATCCCTCTCCAAGCGGCCAGACTGCTCGTAGATCTCCTGATTCCTCGCCTCTGCGTCGGCGTGTGCCGCGACCATAGTTACGGTAAGGCTCTTTGCATGCTCGACGAGGCGCTCCTCCTCCTCCCGCAGGAACTCGATGTAGCGCGCAAGGTCGCTGACGCACGTGCGGGCCTCCACCTCCGCCTTCCTCCTTCGGGCGGCGGTGGCGGAGCGGGTGATGATACCGGCGGTCGACGGTGGGCTGGCGGCCACAGCGCCGATGATGGGGTGGCGGCCACGACCACCACCTACCGCCTTCAGGCCACGGTGGCGGAGCGGGTGATGGCCATTGTCGGTGTCAAAACTGGCGGATCTCGGGTAGGGGGTCCCGAACTGTGCATCTAGGCGGATGGTAAAGGAGACAAGGGACACGATGTTTTTACCCAGGTTCGGGCCCTCTCGATGGAGGTAAAACCCTACTCCTGTTTGATTGATCTTGATGATATGGGTATTACAAGAGTTGATCTACCACGAGATCGAAGAGGCTAAACCCTAGAAGCTAGCCTATGGTATGATTGTTCTTCTTTGTCCTACGGACTAAACCCTCCAGTTTATATAGACATCGGAGGGAGTTAGGGTTACACAAAGTCGGTTACAAGGAAGGAGATCTACATATCCGTATTGCCAATCTTGCCTTCCACGCCAAGGAGAGTCCCATCGGGATACGTTACGAAGTCTTCAATCTGGTATCTTCATAGTCCAACAGTCCGGCCAAAGGATATAGTCTGGCTGTCCGGATACCCCCTAATCCAGGACTCCCTCAGTAGCCCCTGAACCAGGCTTCAATGACGATGAGTCCTGCGCGCAGATTTGTCTTCGGCATTACAAGGCGGGTTCCTCCTCCGAATACTTCATAAAAGATTTTGAACACGAGGAACATGTCCGGCTCTGCAAAACAAGTTCCACATACAACCGTAGAGAGAATAATATTTCCACAAATCTAATCTGCTGACGTACCCCGCAGTGTGACATCACACCACGGCTAGGTCTTTATTCGAATCGTTTTTTATAACCAATCTCAGCTTGTTCCGTGAGACGGTTTCCTTGGCACGTCTTGTCGAAGCAGAGATGTTGTTCCCTTTATTACGGGATTCCCATCAATACGGACGTGGGTAACCCAACCGCGCCATCAATTATGGCGCTTGGGGGATAAGCGAGTTTTACCAGGTTGGTGGGGGCGCATAGTTTCGTCTGCCCTTATAAAGGGATAAGGGTTCACCTTTTTCTACCCACGCCTTTTTCCTCATTGCTCATCCATTCCCGCGCACTCGAGCTCCAGCGCCCAAGTCCGCATTCTTCTCCTCAACCTCCTCCAAAAATGTCCGGAGCGGGAGTCAAGTGGATGGTCTCCTCCGTCATGGAGGGAGACGTCAAAAAGCTGAGGGGAGCCGGATACCTGTCTGAGGATATCGCACACCGGCTCCCAGATGAGGGGCAGCTCATCCCCACCCCCAGGCCCCATGAGAGGGTAGTATTCCTTACCCACTTCCTCCGCGGACTGGGATTTCCCCTCCACCCATTCGTCCGGGGGCTCAGGTTCTACTACGGCCTGGATTTTCATGATCTGGCCCCGAACTTCATCCTCAACATATCGGTGTTTATCGTCGTGTGTGAGGCCTTCCTCTGCATCAAGCCCCACTTCTGCTTATGTCTAAAGACCTTCAATGTCAAACCGAAGGTGGTGGGCGGCCAGCAGGCAGAGTGCGGAGGCGCCATGGTGGGAAAATGCCCAACATCACATGGCTCGAGGGATCCTATGTGGAGACCATAAAGGGGTGGCAATCGGGGTGGTTCTACATCACCAAGCCGCGTGACACCAAATGGGCGGCGGCCCCCGAATTCCGATATGGAATCCCCACGCGGCTCACCTCCTGGAAAGAGAAGGGCCTGCCCTTGGTAATCCGGTAGAGCTGATCGGACTCCAGAACTGTATCCAAAATATGATAAACAGGAAGCTCAAGCTTGTCAGCATAGTCCAGGTCATGCTCATCCGCCGGATCCTCCCGTGTCAACAACGGGCGTTCAATTTGTGGGAGTTCGACCCGGCCCAGCACCAGAATCTGAGTGAGCTCTTCGACACGACGCACAAGGACGCCTGGAGGGTGCTGTTTAAGAGCGCCGAGGTCCCCCCTCCACTTACCGAGGATCGCGGACTCAGCGCACAACGCCAAGCCAGCGCGGTAAGCTCTTGTATTTCTTATAGGGTATTCATTTTCCCCGGTATAATCATATGTGGGATCTGAGCTCCCATGCCTTTGACAGGACTGGGTGGAGACATCGGAGCAGATTGACTGCCCGGTCCATCTGCCCGAAGACCCTGCAGACGCTCTCCTAACGGAGATGCTGACTCCGGCTCCTTATGAGGTGCCCGAGAAGAAGATCCAGAAGAAGTCCACGGGAACCCGAAAGAGTTCCCGGTGCCAGGTGGTATCGGACTCATCGTCCGATAACTCCGAGACACACTCCTCCCGTGAAAACCAGGAGGAGGCAGGTAAAGGTCCTCCCCCTCCAGCCGGGGAAGACAAGAAAAGGAAGGCCGCCCCAACCGGGGAGGCTGGAGGGTCCAAGAAGGGAGGGACTCTCCTTCCGGACTGCTCCACCACCGCCACCGATAGCGAAGACGAGTGGTTACCCAGGGCCAAGCCCCTGGCGAAGTCATAAGTATTCGGATACCAGAGTAACTCGTGGCATAGTTTAATTGCATAGCTTCTCCTAACGCCAAATATGGTTATGTAGTCCGTCCTGGGCCCGTATCGACGTATCTTCGTCAGACGGTTCTTTGGATCCGTCGGCTATGAGTAGCGGATCACTTCCGACCGCCCCCACCCCTCGTCCTACGGATAACACCGAGGTGTTGTCTCAAAGTGTCGGATCTCGGGTTTCGGCAGACCCTTGAGGTTCGAACTCTGGGGTGTGCGCGGAGATTACGCCTTCTACCTACCTGCACCCCTCCGCCGCGCAAAGATATAAGCTATGGAAAGAATAGCACAAGAGACACACGGTTTATACTGGTTCGGGCCACCGATGTGGTGTAATACCCTACTCCAGTTTGTGGTGGTGGATTGCCTCTTGGGCTGATGATGATGAACAATACAAGGAAGAACATCCTCGCGAGGGTCTACTCTTGGCTGGGGCGATGAACTGCTAGGAGGAGTTCAGTCACCTTTCTCTCTCTCTCTGATTCTCAACTACCAGGTTTCTCGATGGCCTCCGTGTATTCCGATCGCCTCTACCCTGTGGGTGGCTAGTCCTATTTATAAGCAAAGGCCCTGGGCCTCTTCCCAAATATTGAGCGGGAAGGGCGCCAACAATTGGCTAGTTTAAAGGGGAACATCTGGTACACTTATCCTGACTAACGTTGGTCCTCGCCTGCCAAAGGCTCTGGTGGTGACGCTGGCTTGGGCTCCACAATGACTTCCTTCCGGCCGTTGGACTGGTCTTGGTCTCGTTGCACCAAAACGCGTGCCTTTGCTTGATGCTCTCACCTGCGCTCGCTCCCTTTGCACCAAAGAGGAAAGGAGGACACTGTGCGGGCTGGCACCCGCCTGGAGCCCTTGGTCGTCATGGCTTGCATCATGGGCACCTCGTGAGGTACCCCGCCTTGAACTCTCCGCCTCCTCGCGAGCCAGCCTAATGAGGCTGTGCCTGAGGAAGCTCCGTGTCGTCCGCTCCGCGAGGCTTGGCCACTCGCGAGGGTCTTGGGTCTGTGTTGATGAAGATGGGCCGTGCTGGCCCTCCTTTGAGCCATGCCGCGGCCCACAGGCAGGCAAGTCTGGGGACCCCCATTCCCAAAACGCCGACAGTAGCCCCCGGGCCCAAGGCGCGCCCGAACTTGGCCGTGCAGGGAGGCGAAAGGGCAAGGGCGAAGCACCGCGGGCCCTAACAGCCTGCGGCCTTGGGCGCCGCGTGGCGGTTGATTGGACGTGGGCGTCTCCACTTCCCCACGACGCCTCGGCATCTGCACGGATTGGACAAGTCCTTGCATGCAAAACTGGTCATGATTACCTGCGATCGTGGAAGACGACGGTTGGTCCTCGCCGGCTATAAGTACGGAATGGCACGCGCCCTTCCAGTCCATCTCTTATTGCTTCTCCTCATTCCTGGTCCTTGCTCCGTCTTGCCGTGATGGCTCCGTCGAGGAGGTTCTCGACCGCAGAGAAGGGGAAGGCTCGCCAGGTTGAGCCTGCCTCTCCCCCGCCCAAGCGCGGCCGAGGGCGCCCTCGCAAACATCCCGTGGCCACCATGGCAGCTCCCCGCAGCCGTGGAGATGGGTCCCAGCACGGTGACGGGCGGATAGCTGCGACCGGGGCGCACGCCTCGGTCGCGTGCCCCCTAGGCCGCGCTCTCGCACTGCAGAGGTGCTGCCGGAGTTCGTCGTGTAGTCGGCGGAGCCGACCAGCGCCCGGCTTCAACTTCCTCGCTTCCTCCTCGGCGAGCTCCCGACCGGCGCCCCGAGCGGCCTCTAGCTTCAAGCAGACGGCTGCTGCAGCCGGGCCTCATGGGCTTCACTGGAGGTCTCCGCAGCTGGCAGCCTGGCCTTAACCCGCGGTTGGCAGACGTTTACCCATGCGCGTGGCCTGAGCCGTTGGTGCACCCTGCACTTCAAGTTTGACGGCGATGCCACCCTCTATGTGAGGGTGTTTGGGGAAGATGGTCGCCGCGCAGGGTGCTGCACTGAGGACGACAACCGTAGCCGGGGACCCAGCCCCGGAGATGATGGAGAGGACAGCGCTCGCTTGCCTGGCGGCGCTCAGGGTTCCCCAAGCTTCACCGGTTCTTCTTCAGGCGGCGACTCTTCTAGCGGTGGCCACGGTCGGCCTCCACGCCGTCGCACCTGCTTAGACGGTGGTAGCGCGCTTGCCCGCCGTCGCGCCTTGGTGAAGCGCGAGAGGGAGTCTGCCTGAGCCCTGGAGGCAGCTCGAGTCTTCCCTGCAGGCCGGTGTGAGGCGAGCTGCGCCTGATTTGCTCTTTCTCTTCCTTTGTCTTGCGTAAAAAGACAGTAGCGTGGAGCCCCCCGGGGGCGTGTTTGGGTTATTGCTGTTAATCATCGCTTTGCTTCCGTTATTGTGCCTTCCGGCTACGTGCGCGCGTGTAGATAGTTCCCGGCCCCAGCTGTGGGGGGCGACCGACCCAGGCCCTATGTTCGTGTCGCGGTGCCCCTGGGGCACGGACTGGACGGGTGCTCCTGTAATGGACCCAGGTCGCGAAACCTTTGAATGGCTAGGATAAAAACACTCACGAGGATGCTCGGCTGCCCCCCTCGCGAGGCCTTGCATAAGAGAAATCGAGGCAGGAGAGCGAAAAATCGAAGAACCACACGTCAAAGACGGCAACAGCTTCAACAAAACTTCGAATGAGAATGAACAAGCCAACTGCGGAAAGCAAATGAAAAAGCCGCGTCCGGCACCTAATCTAGTCTTCGACGTCTTCTCACCAGCGCAGAGCTAAGTGCTGCCACTGGGCGTGGGAGGGAGCCCCAGGGCCTGAGGCCGGCGCTCCTGAGACTCTGGGGCATGTACAGCCCCAACTCATTATTACGTGAGAGTGTCACAGGCGGCGAGCTTCACAGGCGTTGGCCTTCTTCACAGGCTCCGGGCCTTTCTTGGGGGAAGCGAGCTTCACGGGCATTTGCCCTCTTCACAGGCTCCGGGCCTTTTCCAAAACACGACAGCTTCGCAGGCATTCGCCTTCTTCACAGGCTCTGGACCTTTTCCAAAAAGGATAATCTTCACAGGCGTTCGCCTTCTTCACAGGCTCTGTGCCTTTTCCAAAAAGGATAATCTTCACAGGCATTCGCCTTGTTCACAGGCTCTGGGCCTTTTCCAAAAAGGATAATCTTCACAGGCATTCGCCTTCTTCACAGGCTCTGGGCCTTTTCCAAAAAAGATAATCTTCACAGGCATTCGCCTTCTTCATAGGCTCTGGGCCTTTTCCAAAAAGGATAATCTTCACAGGCATTCGCCTTCTTCACAGGCTCTGGGCCTTTTTAGGGGTAGAACCTCCGGAGGTGCTGGATGTTCCATGCGTTCTGGACCGGCTCCCCCTCCTGAGTCTCCAAGTGCGCGGAGCCAGGCCTGGAAACATGAACAACCTTGAACGGGCCCTCCTACATGGGAGAGAGCTTGTGCAGTCCCTCCCTGGAGAGAACCCGCCTGAGCACGAGATCTCCTACCTCGAGAGTTCTGGGGCGGATGTTGCGGCAGTGATACCATCGCAGTGCTTGTTGGTACCTCGCCGCTCGCAGCGCGGCTTCTCGGCGACGTTCCTCCCCCAGCACGAGGTTCATCCCCCGCATGGCGTCCTGCTGCGCCTGGTCGAACGCCAGGACCCGTGCGGAGCGACCACTGACCTCGTGAGGGAGGACCGCCTCGGCTCCGTAGACTAGGAAGAATGGGGTCTCTCTAGTCGGCTTGGTTGCGGATGTGCGTATGGACCACAACACGGACATAAGCTCATCGTAACAACCTCTACCAAAGGCCTCCAGCTTCTTCTTGAATGTCCTGGTCTTGAGGCCCCACAGGACCTCTGCGTTGGCTCGTTCGGCCTGGCCATTGCTTCGGGGGTGCGCCACCGAAGCGTAGCATATCTGCGTTCCAAGGTTAGCACAGTATGTTTTGAAGAGGTTACTGGTGAACTGCGAACCGTTGTCTGTGATGATGCGGTTCGGCACCCCGAACCGGCTCACGATGCCCCTGATGAACTTGACCGTGGAACCCGCGGGGATGGTGCGGACGGCCTCTACTTCAGCCCACTTGGTGAACTTGTCCACGGCGACGTAGAGGTAGCGGTAGCCCCCTAGCACCTGAGGAAACTGGCCCAGGATGTCCAGCCCCCAGACTGCGAACGGCCACGAAAGGGGTATAGTCTGCAGGCCTCCTGCCGGCTGATGGATCTGCTTGGCGTGGAACTGGCAGGCCTCACAAGCCTTCACCAGTTTGACAGCGTCGTTGAGTGCGGTGGGCCAATAAAACCCACTGCGGAATGCCTTGCCGACGAGGGTATGTGATGATGAATGATGTCCACAGTCTCCGCCGTGTATATCTTCCAGCAGTTCCTTTCCTTGCTCCCTGGAGATGCAGCGAAGGGATCGTTTGGTCGCTTCCGATAGAGCTCTCCATCCTTGATGCAGTATGTCGTGGCCTGCCGTGCCACACGCTCCGCTTCCTCCTCCTTCTCCGGCAGGGTCCCTTGTGTTAAGTAACTCTGAAGCTCCGTGATCTAGCACCCCTCCTGAGGTTCCATCGTCAGGAGCAGGCGTGCTCCTGAGGCCGGGCCACAGACCGGGGCTCCTGAGGTAGGTGGCTGGGGAAGCTCCTCCCGAGGCTGATCCGTGTTTGACAATGACGGTAGGGCTGAGGGCTTGAAGAGCCGCTCCTCAAAGATGCTAGGCTGCTGAGGTAACCGCTTGGACGCCCGTCTGGCGATGTTGTCGGCCTCCTGATTGGTGCCGCGGGGCACATGCTTCAACTCCAACCCCCAGAATTGCTTCTCCATCCTGCGGACCTCTGCAAGGTAGGCTTCCATGTGCTCATCTTTAGGCTCGTACACCTTGTTGGAGAAATTGACAAGGAGCTGCGAATCGCCCTTGATGGTGAGACGTTTCACCCCCAGGGCAGCTGCGGCCTTCAAGCCCGCTATTAGGCCTTCATACTCTGCTATGTTGTTGGAGACCTTTTCACCTTGCTGGAAACAGAGCTGTATAGCGTAGTAGAGCTTGTCTTGAGTGGGCGATATAAGCACCGCCCCAGCCCCGGCGCCATGCCTGGAGAACGCCCCATCGAAGTACATGACCCAGCCTTCCGGCGTCTCGCTTCCCGGGGAGAGGTATCGATCCTCGTCGGCCTTGAGGCCTGGTGCCTCCGTCCATTCTGCCACAAAATCCGCTAATGCTGCTCCCATGATGACTCTGGTCCTGCTGAATTCGAGTTGAAACGCTTGCAGTTCTATGTTCCACTCAGCGACCCTTCCGGCTGAGTTAGGGCTCCTCAGCACTCTCTCCAAGGGGTATGACGAGACGACCTTGATGGGGTGACCTTGAAAATAGTGCCGCAGCTTGCGCGAGGCCACCAGTAGCGCGAGGAGGAGCTTCCGAGGCATGGGGTACCGTGCCCTCGCGTCCCGCAACACCGTGCTGACGAAGTACACTGGGTGTTCAACAAGGGTGGGTGCGTCAGTGCTGGTGGCGCCCTCTGGAGACCATGGTGCCTCCTGAGGTGATGAGGCCTCCGGAGGCTGGCCATCCGGGAGAGGGGCCTCTTCCGCCTCCGATGCACTCCTCTGCAGTGGCTGACCCTCCTCAGCCCCGGTGGTGGTTTCCGTGGGCCTTCCTTGTTCCTGTCCTGCTTTGTCCCGGGCTGCTGCCGTGGTCTTGACTCGACGCTCCTCCCTAACCGCCACCAGGGTTGCGCTGGCGGAGTAGGGAGTGGCGGCAAGGTAAAGCACCAGGAGCTCTCGAGGGCGCGGAGCCACCATGACCGGAGGGCTGGTCAGGTATCTCTTGAGATCTTGGAACGCCTTGTCAGCCTCTTCAGTCCATTCAAAGGGCCCCTTTTTCTTCATTAGCTGGAAGAAAGGCAGCGCTCGCTCCCCCAACTTGGAGATGAAGCGCCCTTGCGCGGTCACGCGCCCAGTGAGCTTCTGCATTTCTCTTAGGGTCTTTGGCGGGCTCATGTCCTCGACCGCCTTGACCTTTTCTGGGTTGGCCTCGATGCCTCCGTGGGACACGAGGAAACCCAAGAGCTTGCCCGAGGGGACTCCGAACACGCACTTCTCTGGGTTGAGCCTCAGGTTCACTGCGTCGAGGCTCGCGAAGGTTTCCTCCAGGTCTTGTATCAGGGTCGAGGCCTCCCGAGACTTCACCACAATGTCATCGACGTAAGCCTCAACATTCTTCCCGAGCTGCGGGCCCAAGGTGATGTGCATCAGCCGCTGAAAGGTCGCCCTGGCGTTAGGCAGCCCAAATGGCATGCATGTGTAGCAGTACACCCCACATGGGGTTAGGAAGGCTGTCTTTTCGACGTCTTCCACCGCCATCTTGATCTGGTGATACCCAGAGAAGGCATCCAAGAAGCATAGCAGGTCGCATTCTGCGGTGGAATCGACGATCTGGTCGATGCGGGGGAGCGGGAACGGATCTTGCGGGCATGCCTTGTTGAGGTTGGTGAAGTCGACACACATGCGCTCCTTCCCTCCCTTCTTTGGTACCACGACAAAGTTGGCCAACCAATCCGGCTATCGGACCTCGCGAATGACCCCAGCGGCCTGTAGTTTGCGGGTCGCTTGGACGATGAAGGCCTGCTTTTCCGTGGACTGCCGCCTTGCCTTCTGCTTCACAGGGCGCACGTTGGGGCACACGTTGAGGTGATGCTCGATTACGCTCCTAGGGATCCCCGCCAACTGGTCAGGCTCCCAAGCGAATACGTTCTTGTTCGCGCGCAGGAACTTGACCAGGGCCTCCTCCTGCTCGGGCTCGAGGTTGGCGCCTATGGTGAAAGTGGCGTCGGTGGACCCGTCCTCTTCGGCGGGTATCTGCTTGGTTTCTGCCTTGTCTTGGGTGAACAATTGTTTCTTCTTGGCTGGTGCAGCCCCCTTGGGCTCGGGGGTCTCCGAGTCGGCGGGCCGTGCCGACGCTGCCGTCTTGAAGGCGAGCTTGAGCACTCGCAGCGCGTCTCCGGTGTCCCTGTGCACCATGAGGACACCGCTACTCCCGGGCATCTTCATGAGGTTGTACGCCGGGTGTGTCGCGGCCATGAACTGGGCCAGTGCTGGATAGCCGAGGATGGCATTGTAGGGGAGGCCGATGGGGGCGATGTCGAAGTTGACCAGCTCCGTGCGGAAGTTGTCGTAGGTGCCGAAGGTTACTGGGAGCCGGATATGTCCCAAAGAACTGGATGACCTGCCCCCAATGCTTGAGAAGGGCCGGCTGGGTTGCGGCCGTTCCAGGGGTATGCACAGGAGGTTAAAGGCCTCAACCGAGAGCACGCTGAGGCCCGCGCCGCCGTCGACGAGAGTCCTCGTGATGGCCACCTGGCAGATGGTGGGGGTGCACAGCATGGGGAGTGCACCCGAGCCGGCCGAGTTGGAGGGGTGGTCCTCCGAGCAGAAGGTCAGGCCGGCCTTTAGCGCCGCCCTGTCCGGGAGAGCCCCCTGCCGCGTGGCAGCGGCGCTGACTCGGCGGATGAACGGCTTGACGTGGTGACTTGTAGGCGGCGCCTGCGAGCCGCCCAGGAGGGCCGCGACGACCGAGGGTGTTGGTGTAGCGTGGTGGGCGAGGAAGAGGCCGCGGAGCTCTTCCCAAGAGACCACGGAGGCTGCCGGTAGGTGGAGCAGCCATGCGCGCGGAGCGCCGGCGAGGGCCATGGGAAGCCAGTTGGCCATGACCCTATCATCACCTCCAGCTTCGAGGATGGCCTCCTAGTACGCCAGCAAGAAGGCCAGCGGATCAGTTGCGCCGCTGAAGCACGCCGGCGTTGTTGGCTTGAACTTGTCCGGCAACCGTGCCCGTTGCAGGGCTGGGGCCAGGGCTCGTAGCCCCCTGGCCCCCGTGTTGGCGCCGGCGGCCGGAGCGGGCGACGCACTACTCATCGCGAGGCAAGTCGTGGCGGTGGCGGAAGGGAAAACTCCGGTGCACCCCTACCTGGCGAGCCAAATGTCGGATTTCGGGTTCCGGCAGACCCTTGAGGTTCGAACTCTGGGGTGCGCACGGAGATTACGCTTTCTACCTACCTGCACCCCTCCGCCTCGCAAAGATCTAAGCTATGGAAAGAACAACACAAGAGACACAAGGTTTATATTGGTTCGGGCCACCGATGTGGTGTAATACCCTACTCCAGTGTGTGGTGGTGGATTGCCTCTTGGGCTGATGATGATGAACAATACAAGGAAGAACAGCCTCACGAGGGTCTGCTCTTGGCTGGGGCGATGAATTGCTAGGAGGAGTTCAGTCACCTTTCTCTCTCTCTCTGATTCTCAACTACCAGGTTTCTCGATGGCCTCCGTGTATTCCGATCGCCTCTACCCTGTGGGTGGCTAGTCCTATTTATAAGCAAAGGCCCTGGGCCTCTTCCCAAATATTGAGCGGGAAGGGCGCCAACAATTGGCCAGTTTAAAGGGGAACATCTGGTACACTTATCCTGATTAAAGTTGGTCCTCGCCTGCCAAAGGCTCTGGTGGTGACGCTGGCTTGGGCTCCACAATGACTTCCTTCCGGCCGTTGGACTGGTCTTGGTCTCGTTGCACTGAAACGGGTGCCTTTGCTTGATGCTCTCTCCTGCGCTTGCTCCCTTCGCACCAAAGAGGAAAGGAGGACACTGCGCGGGCTGGCGCCCGCCTGGCGCCCTTGGTCGTCATGGCTTGCGTCATGGGCACCTCGTGAGGTACCCCGCCTTGAACTCTCCGCCTCCTCGTGAGCCAGCCTAATGAGGCCGTGCCTGAGGAAGCTCCGTGTCGTCCGCCCCACGAGGCTTGGCCCCTCGCGAGGGTCTTGGGTCTGTGTTGATGAAGATGGGCCGTGTTGGGCCCCCCTTTGAGCCACGCCGCGGGCCGCAGGCAGGCAAGTCTGGGGACCCCCGTTCCCAGAACGCCGACACAAAGGGCACCAAGCCGAGGGGAGGTAGTCCTGGAGGCGCCTCAAGGCGACCATCCGGGTCCTGGGCGTAAAGGGAGCAAGACTCCCACGGGCTCCAAGTTCGGCCCTCAGCCGAACACCATCCCGGAACCTCCAGTGGTTCCGGACTCCGGCAGGCGACCCCCTTCCAAGAGGGGCAGGACGCCTGAGGGAGTCCTGGATTAGGGGTTGTCCGGATAGCGGACTATAAACTTTGGTCGGACTCTAGGACTACGAAGATACGAGATTGAAGACTTCGTCCCGTGTCCGAATGGGGCTTTCCTTGGCGTGGAAGGCAAGCTTGGCAATATGGATATGTAGATCTCCTTCCATTGTAACTGACTCTGTGTAACCCTAGCCTTCTCTGGTATCTATATAAACCGGAGGGTTTTAGTCCATAGGACGAGCAACAATCATACCATAGGCTAGATTCTAGGGTTTAGCCTCTCTGATCTCGTGGTAGATCTACTCTTGTACTACCCATATCATCAATATTAATCAAGCAGGAGTAGGGTTTTACCTCCATCGAGAGGGCCCGAACCTGGGTAAAAACATCGTGTCCCTCATCTCCTGTTACCATCCGCCTAGACGCACAGTTCGGGACTCCCTAGCAGAGATCCGCCGGTTTTGACACCGACATTGGTGCTTTCATTGAGAGTTCCTCTGTGTCGTCAGCTTTAGGCCCGATGGCTTCTCCGATCATCAACAACGATGCGGTCCAGGGTGAGACTTTTCTCCCTGGACAGATCTTCGTATTCGGCGGCTTTGCACTGCGGGCTAATTCACTTGGCCATCTGGAGCAGATTGAAAGCTACGCCCCTGGCCATCAGGTCAGATTTGGAAGTTTGAACTACACGACCGACATCCGCGGAGACTTGATCTTCATCGGATTCGAGCCACAGCCGGGTGCGCCACACTGTCACGATGGGCATGACTTAGCTCTGCCGCCGAACAGTGCCCTGGAGGCCGCACCCGCATCAGCTCCGACCCTTAGCTCGGAGCCAACTGCGCCGATCACGGACGGGTGGCTAGACCCCGCCGCGGGGGCTGCAGTCTCAACGGCGATCGAGCCGAACACCAGCCTTATCCTCTGCGAAGCTCGTGACTCCAAGGTGCCGGACTCGTCTCCAGACTCTGAACCCCCCGCGCCCCTGCCAATCGAATCCGATTGGGCGCCGATCATGGAATTCACCGCCGCCGATATCTTTCAGCACTCGCCCTTTGGCGACATTCTAAAGTCACTAAGGTCTCTCTCTTTGTCAGGAGAGTCCCGGCCGGATTATGACCGACATGATTGGGATGCGGACGACGAAGAAATTCGACGCCCACCCACCACCCACTTCGTAGCCACTGTCGATGATTTAACCGACAAGCTAGACTTCGACTCCGAAGACATCGACGGTAAGGACGACGATGTAGGAGATGAACAGGAACCAGCGCCTATAGGGCACTGGAAAGCCACCTCGTCATACGACATATATATGGTGGATACAACAAAAGAAGGCAATGGTGACGGAACAGCGGGGGATGACCCCTCCAAGAAGCAACCAAAGCGTCGGCGTCAGCGGCGCCGCTCTAAGTCCCGCCAAAGCAAAAGCGGTGATACCGGCACGGGAGATAATGACACCCCGGACAGTGCCGAAGACAACTCCCTCCAGCAAGATTCAACACAGGAGGATGGAGAAGCCAGCCCCCCTGAGAGGGCGGCAGACAGGGAGGAAGAGGATAATAATTACATGCCTCCCTCCGAAGACGAGGCAAGCCTCGGCGACGACGAATTTGTCGTGCCTGAGGATCCTGTCGAACAAGAATGCTTTAAGCGCAGGCTTATGGCCACGGCGAGTAGCCTTAAGAAAAAACAACAACAACTTAGAGCTGATCAAGACTTGCTAGCCGACAGATGGACTGAAGTCCTTGCGGCCGAGGAGTACGAACTCGAACACCCCTCCAAGAGCTACCCAAAGCACAGGTTGCTACCCTGATTATAGGAGGAAGCATTTAAACCTACATCACCAGCGCATGATGCGGCTGACCGGCCACCTTGCGGCCGCGACAGAGAGGCTTCCAGGCCCTCCACCCAAGCCGCACCCCGGCGCCGCTCAAAAAATACCAAGGCACGGGGAAATGCGCTAGACCTGCGGGATATGTTGGAGGACAAGGCAAGGCAAACAAGATCGATCAACGGATCACGTGGGCACCCCACGACACGGGACGATAACCGTCACGCCGAATACAGTAAATCCGGCCGGGCCGAACACAGCAGACAAAGCTCATTTGAACTACGTCGTGATATAGCCCAGTACAGAGGTGCCGCACACCCACTATGCTTCACAGATGAAGTAATGGATCATCAAATCCCAGAGGGTTTCAAACCCGTAAACATTGAATCATACGATGGCACAAAAGATCCTGCGGTATGGATCGAGGACTATCTCCTTCATATCCACACGGCCCGCGGCGATGACCTACATGCCATCAAATACCTCTGACTCAAGCTTAAATAACCAGCTCGGCATTGGCTTAACAGCCTGCCAGCAGAGTCAATTGGTTGTTGGGAGGACCTGGAAGCTGCATTCCTCGAGAACTTATAGGGCACCTATGTGTGACCACCAGACGCCGATGACCTTAGCCACATAATTCAACAACCAAAAGAATCTGCCAGACAATTTTGGACACGGTTCCTAACCAAGAAAAATCAAATCGTCGACCCTCCGAATGCAAAGGCCCTAGCAGCCTTTAAGCATAACATCCGTGACGAGTGGCTTGCCCAGCACCTTGGACAGGAAAAGCTGAAATCTATGGCAGCCCTCACGACACTCATGACCCACTTTTGCGCAGGAGAACACAGCTGGTTGGCTCGCAGCAATAACATGACCAAGAGCCCTGGTAATGATACCAAGGACAGCAATGGCAAGTCGCGTCGCAACAAGCACAAGCGCCGCATTAACAGCGACAATGCTGAAGATACTGCAGTTAATGCCGGATTCAGAGGCTTTAAACCCGGTCAGCGGAAAAAGCCATTCAAAAGAAACAGTTCGGGCCCGTCCAGTTTGGACCGAATACTCGATCGCTCGTGCTAGATACATGGCACCCCCAAAAAACCAGCCAATCACACCAACAGGGATTGTTGGGTGTTCAAGCAGCCCGCAAGTTAAATGCCGAAAATAGAGACAAGGGGCTACACAGCGACGACGATGATGAGCCCAGGCCGCCGAACAATAGTGGACAGAAGGGCTTCCCCCAACAAGTGCGTACGGTGAACACGATATAGGCAACCCACATCCCCAAGAGGGAGCGGAAGCGTGCGTTAAGGGACGTATACGCGTTGGAGCCAGTCACCCCAAAGTTCAACTCATGGTCCTCTTGCCCGATCACTTTTGATCAAAGGGACCACCCCACTAGCAACCGCCATGGCGGATTCACCGCATTGGTTCTAGACCCAATCATTGACGGATTTCACCTCACTAGAGTCCTTATGGACGACGGCAGCAGCCTGAACCTGCTTTATCAGGATACCATGCGGAAAATGGGCATAGATCCCTCAAGGATTAAACCCACAAAAACGACCTTAAAAGGCGTCATACCAGGTGTAGAGGCCAACTGTACAGGCTCAGTTACACTTCAAGTGGTCTTCGGATCCCCAGATAATTTCCGAACCGAGGAGTTAATCTTTGACATAGACTCGTTCCGCAGTGCCTATCATGCACTGCTCGGACGAACCGCATTTGCAAAGTTCAATGCGGTGTCGCACTACGCATACCTCAAGCTCAAGATGCCAGGCCCTCGAGGAGTCATTACGGTCAATGGAAACACCGAACGCTCTCTTTGAACGGAGGAGCATACGGTGACGCTCGCGGCGGAAGTACAAAGCAGCCTCTCAAGGCAATTCTCCAGTCCGGCTTTTAAACATCTAGACACCGTCAAGCGCGCCCGGAGTAACCTACAGCAAGACCGCCTGGCACGTTCCGAGCAAGCGTAGCAATGCGGCCCCAACCCCGGCCCTCGCGAAACTGCGAAATCAGTACTACGCGTACATAATTACGCTCTGAAAATTCCATGGGCAGAGGGAGAGGGGCACGACCACGGCATGACCAAAATGCGGCTCAACCGCAGTAGGGGCTCCCGATTTTGTCATTTTTCTTACTTTAAGGACTCCACTCTCCGGAAGGCCTGTCCGGCAGTACAATCACCGAACACACGATGCAACAACAAAGGAGGCAAGAAGCTGCGTCGAATTCCCAGGTGGTCTCTATAACGAGCAAAATACCTGTCTTACATACCGCCCCACAGCTCGCCCCTGGAGGGGGACATGTCAAATAGTCCCATCTCTTGATTATCACGTTATTTGTATCGTTCTGCTTCTACCGCAGCCTTGTGAATAAACAATGCTTAGCTTCAGCTTATTATTGCATTCTCTATTCATTTCTTTCTCTTTCCATATATATGTTTAGTTATGACATTTAACACCCGTACAGTTTGGTACGGCCAATACGCCAGGGGCTTAAGCACCCCATTATACGGCGTGAGAAGTCCGAACACTTTCATAAGTGCGGCCCTCCGAACTTATAGCATTATATGCATCAGCTCCGAATCATGTCTTTGGTCAATAGTTGGGTTTGCCCAGCTCCCATGTTTTGGTACCTTACGTTCCGCTATATCGGCTAAGGTAGCGCTGGGAGAACTACTGCGATTGTGCCCCGGTTGAGCTGGGTTAAGCACCTCAGTAGAGAAAGCTAAAACTGACTGTCATGATAGGGCGAGAGCTGGTCGCTGTTCGAGAGGTTTCGAGTCCCTAAAGACTTATGCTGCTTAGAGCGAGGAGTTGGCTTTGTCCGGCCTAGGCGTGTATAGCGCCCCGAACTCGGTCTTACGAACACTAGGGGCTTCGCCGAAATTTAAAAGTATAGAATTCTCTGGCTAAGTGAGAGTGATAACGCATTATAGTCTGATTGGCTTGTTTGTTGTGCTGAGCACCTCCCTCGAAGGACCCAAGAATGGGAAAAAAGTGCTCAGGTTTATCCCAAACACTCCAGCACTCGTGGCATGGGGGCAGAAGCCGACGACTCGCCATCTCTCAAATTTAATAAACGATCGCATAGAAGGTAATATTTTGAATTTAACAAGAGTTGCATAGCGCATATGAACAAGTTTTCAGCGTACAGGATAACACGAGCGAGTTTACTCAAATATTACATCCCTGGTACATTCATCCGCCACAAGGCGGTCACCCTTCAGGACACCCTCATAGTACATCTCGGGGTGGCGATGCTCCTTGCCCGGCGGTGGCCCGTCCTTCACCAGCTTCTCCGCGTCCATCTTGCCCCAGTGCACTTTAGCACGGGCATGCGCCCTACGGGCGCCCTCGATGCAGGCGGAGTGCTTGATAACTTCAAGCCACGGACAAGCATCCACCAGACGCCTTACCAACCCAAAATAGCTCCCAGGCAGAGCCTCTCCAGGCCACAGCCAAAGTATGAGGCCCTTCATGGCCTGTTCAGCCGCCTTATGGAGCTCGACCAGGATCCTCAGCTGGTCGCTCAAGGGCAACGGGTGTCTAGCCTTAGCATACTAAGACCAGAACACCTTCTCCGTTGAGCTCCCGTCCTCGGCCCGATAGAAGGCGGCGGCGTCTGACACACTATGGGGCAAATCTGGGAATGCTCCTGGAGAGCTCCGGACTCGGTTAAGTAACAAGTAGTTCACTTTCATGTGCTAGCTTTGCATAAAGAATGCCTTACCCGCCTCTATCTTCTTCATCGCCTCAACTTCCTGGAGGGCTTTTTGCGCTTCAGCCTTGGCAGACTTGGCGCTTTCAAGGGCCGTCGCGAGCTCGGACTCTCGCGTCTTTGAGTCAAGATCCAAACTCTCGAGTTTTTTCACGAGAGCCTGGAGCTCTTGCTGTACCTCGCCAACTCGCGCCTCATATTTCTCCTGCTCGGTGCGCTCCGTGGCCGCCTTCTTTTCGGCCTTGGAAAGCACTTTCTTAAGGGTCGCCACCTCAGCCGTGGCCCCTAGCACGTCAATAACGATCCTATCATTTTCTGCAACTACATTTTCTTTCTTTTATATATTCTTACACAAGGCATTGCGTACCTTGGTTATCCTCGAGCTGCTTCTTGGCAAGGCCGAGCTCTTGCTCGGACCGCTCGAGGTTCTGCTTCAGCGTGTCCACCTCCGCAGTCAGTGCGGCAGAGGCCAGCAGTGAAGCCTGCATACGCATATTGACTTAACTATGTTAGACTCCTACGAATATTATTAGATCCTCTATTCAGCTTTTCTTTTTGAGCACCAAACAGAGCATCAGGGGCTACTGTCTATGCGGTAATATTTTCACATATTTTTTACATACCTCAAATCCTGTTAGCAAGCTGGCACAGGCTTCAGTCAGCCGCTCTTGGCGGACTGAACCTTCTGGATCACCGCACTCATGATAGTACGGTGCTCCTCATTGATGGAGGCGCCGTTAAGCACCTCCAGCAAGTTATCCGGTGCCTCCGGTTGGACGGAGGTCACCGGCGTCGTAGGCTTGCCCTTCTTCTTAGGGGGGCGCCTGCCGGACTCCAGAACCATTGAAGGTTCCGGTGCGGTGTCCGGCCCAGGGCCGGACTTGGAGCCCTTGGGGGTCTTATCCCCTTTGCACCTGGAGTCCGGGAGGTCGTCTTGCGGCGCCTCCAGCGCCACCTCCCCCTGGCTTGGAACCTTTTGGGACAACACCTCGGCGTCGTCCATAGGGAGAGGGGAGGTAGCAGCTGGAAGTGAAAAACTATTCACATCCGACGAACCCAGGGAACCGCTCGACGACACGTCGAGCCGGGCTTTGGGCGGACTGCATAATTATATTCGGCGTTAGGAGAAGCTGTGTAATAAAGGAACTCCATGAGTCACTCTGGTGTCCGAATACTTACGACTTCGCCAGGGGCTTGCCCCTGGGCGGCCACTCCTCGTCGCTGTCGGCGGCGTTGGTGGAGTAGTCCGGAGGGAGGGTCCTTCCTTTCTTGGACCCTCCGGCCCCCCAGTTGGGGCGGCCTTCCTTTTCTTTTCTCCCCCGGCTGGGGAAGAAACCTCTCTTTCCTCCTCGTCGTCTTCATGGGAGGAGTGCGCCTCGGAGTCATCGGACGGTGAGTCCGACTCCACTGGGTGCCGGGAACTCTTCCGGGTTCCCGTGGCCTTCTTCTTGGCCTTCTTCTCCGGCACCACGTAAGGTGTCGGAACCAGCAGCTTCGCCAAGCGGGCGTCCGATGGGTCTTCGGGCAAAGGAGCTGGATAGCTGATCTGCCCGGACGTCTCCTGCCAATCCTGTCAAAGGTACGGGAGTTTAGATCCTGCATAGAGTCAAACTATGGAAAACGAGTATCCTGTAAAAGGTAAAACCGCTTACCGCGTTGGCTTGCCACTTTGCACTGAATCCACGGTCCTCGTTAAGGGGAGGAGGAGCCTCGGCGCTCTTGAATAGCACCTTCCAGGCATCCTCATGGGTTGTGTCGAAGAGCCGGCTTAGAGTTTGGTGCTGGGCCGGATCGAACTCCCACAAATTGAAAGCCCGTTGTTGACACAGGAGGATCCGGCGGATGAGCATAACCTGGACTACGTTGACGAGTTTGAGCTTCTTGCTCACCAGGTTCTAGACACATGTTTGGAGTCCGGTCACCTCTCCCGAACTGCCCACGCCAGGCCCTTCTCTTTCTAGGAGGTGAGCCGCGTAGGTGCTCCGGATCGGAACTCGAGGGCTGCAACCCATTTGGAGTCATGCGGCTCGGTGATGTAGAACCACCTCGATTGCCACCCCTTTATGGTCTCCACGAAGGATCCCTCCAGCCATAGGACGTTGGGCATCTTGCCCACCATGGCGCCTCCGCGCTCCGCCTGGCGGCCGCCCACAACCTTTGGCTTGACATTGAAGGTCTTCAGCCATAAGCCGAAGTGGGGCCGGATGTAGAGGAAGGCCTCGCACATGACGATAAACACCGAGATGTTGAGGATGAAGTTCGGGGCCAGATCATGGAAGACCAGGCCGTAGTAGAACATGAGCCCCCGGATGAATGAATGGAGGGGGAATCCCAGTCCGCGGAGGAAATGGGTAAGGAAGACGACCCTCTCAAGGGGCCTGGGGTTGGCGATGAGCTGCCCCTCATCTGGGAGCCGGTGCGCGATGTCGTCGGGCAGGTAACCGGCTCTCCTCAGCTTTTTGACGTCTCCCTCCGTGACGGAGGAGACCATCCACTTGCCTCCCGCTCCGGACATGGTTGGAGAAGGTTGAGGAAGAGAATGGGGACTTGGGCGTTGGAGCTTTTCGGCGTTCTGGGAACGGGGGTCCCCAGACTTGCCTGCCTGCAGCCCGCGGCGTGGCTCAAAGGGGGGCCCAGCACGGCCCATCTTCATCAACACAGACCCAAGACCCTCGCGAGGGGCCAAGCCTCGCGGGGCGGACGACACAGAACTTCCTCAGGCACGGCCTCATCAGGCTGGCTAACGAGGAGGCGGAGAGATCAACTACCTCACGAGGTGCCCGTGACGCAAGCCATGACGACCAAAGGCGCCAGGCGGGCGCCAGCCCACGCAGTGTCCTCCTTTCCTCTTTGGTGCAAAGGGAGCAAGTGCAGGCGAGAGCATCAAGCAAAGGCACCCGTTTCGGTGCAACGAGACCAAGACCAGCCCAACGGCAGGGAGGAAGTCATTGTGGAGCCCAAGCCAGCGTCACCACTAGAGCCTTTGGCAGGCGAAGACCAACTTTAGTCAGGATAAGTGTACCAGATGTTCCCCTTCAAAATGGCCAATTGTTGGCGCCCTTCCCGCTCAATATTTGGGAAGAGGCCCAGGGCCTTTGCCTATAAATAGGACTAGCCACCCCCAGGGTAGAGGGAGGGCCGAAGGATAGAAATCGAAAACTGACTGAACTCCTCCTAGCAGTTCATCGCCCCAACCAAGAACAGACCCTCGCGAGGTTGTTCTTCCTTGTATTGCTCACCATCATCAGCCCAAGAGGCAATCCACCGCACCACACACTAGAGTAGGGTATTACACTACAACGGTGGCCCGAACCAGTATAAACCCTGTGTCTCTTGTGCTATTCTTCCCATGGCTTAGATCTTAGCGAGGCGGTGGGGTGCAGGTAGGTAGAAGGCGAAATCTTTGCGCGCACCCCAGTGTTCGAACCTCAAGGGTCTGCCGGAACCCTAAATCCGACAGAGTTCGAGTGTGTGAAAATGGATGAGCAAAGGAGGAAGAAGGCGTGGATGAAAAGGTGGATCCCTATCCCCTTATATGGGCGGACGAAACTACGTGTCCCCACAAGCCTGGTAAAACTCGCTTATCTCCCAAGCGCCGTAATCAATGGCACGGTTGGGTTATCCACGCCCGTATTGATGAGAATCCCGTAATAAGGGGACACAATCTCTGCTTCGACAGGACGTGCCAAGGAAACCGCCTCGCTAAACGCTCTAAGGTGGGATAGTGAAAACGATTCGAATAAAGGCTTGGCTGTGGTGTGATGTCACACTACGGAATACGTCAGCAGATTAGATTTGTGTAAATATTATTCTCTCTACGGTGGTATGTGGAACGTATTTTGTAGAGCCGGACACTATCCTTGTGTTCAAAATATTATATGAAGTATTCGGAGGGGGAACCCGCCTTGCAATGCCGAAGACAATCGGCGCGCCGGACTCGTCGTCATTGAAGCCTGGTTCATGGGCTACTAAGGGAGTCCTGGATTAGGGGGTGTCCGGCTATCCGGACTATAACCTTTGGTCGGACTCTTGGACTATGAAGATACGAGATTGAAGACTTCGTCCCGTGTCCGGATGGGACTTTCCTTGGCGTGGAAGGCAAGCTTGGCAATATGGATATGTAGATCTCCTTCCATTGTAACCGACTCTGTGTAACCCTAGCCCTCTTCGATGTCTATATAAACCGGAGGGTTTTAGTCCATAGGATGAACAACAATCATACCATAGGCTAGATTCTAGGGTTTAGCCTCTCTGATCTCGTGGTAGATCTACTCTTGTACTACCCATATCATCAATATTTCAAGAAGGATAGGGTCTTACCTCCATCGAGAGGGCCCGAACCTGGGTAAAAACATCATGTTCCTCATCTCCTGTTACCATCCGCCTAGACGTACAGTTCAGGACACCCTACCCGAGATCCGCCGGTTTTGACACCGACAACACCCGTGCCGGTGACCTTTGCCCATCCAGAGGCACTGGACAACCTGCTGGACGAAGAGCGCCGCACTATTATGAGTGCGGTGATCAAGAAGGTTCAGTCCGCCAAGAGCGGACTGACTGAAGCCTGTGCCAGCCTTCTAACAGGCTTTGAGGTATGTATTTAAAATATAGGAAAATATTACCGCATAGACAGTAGCCCCTGCTGCTCTGTTTGGTATTCACAAAGAAAAGACGAATAGAGGATTAAAATGATATTTGCAGGAGTCTAATACAAGTATGTCTATATGTGTATGCAGGCTTCGGTGGTGACCTCTGCTGCACTGACTGCGGAGGTCGCCGTACTAAAGCAGAACCTCGAGCGGTTCGAGGAAGAGCTCGGCCTTGCCAAGAGGCAGCTCGAGGAGAACAAAGGTAAGTAATACCTTGTCTAGATATATATATAGAAAAAAGGATGTGGTTGCAAAATGATAGGATCATCGTGGATGTGCTAGGGGCAACGACCGAGGTGGCGACCCTGAAGCAAGCGCTGTCCGAGGCCGAAAACAAAGCGGCCAAGGAGCGCACCGAGCGGGAGAAACAAGAGGCACGGGTGGGCGAGGTGCAGTGAGAGCTCCAGGCTCTCGTGAAGAAGCACGAAACTTTGGAGCTTGACTCAAAGACACGAGAGTCTGAGCTTGCCGCGGCCCTCGAGAGCACAAAGCATGCCAAGGCCGAAGCCCAAAAGGCCCTCCAGGAAATTGAGGCGATTAAGAAGATAGCGGTGGGTAAGGCATTCATTATGCAAAGCAACCATGTGAAAGTAAATTACTTGTTACTTACCCGAGTCCAGAGCTATCCAGGAGCATTCGCAGATTTTCCCCGCAGCGTGTCGGATGCCGCAAAGTACTACCAGGCCGAGGAGGGAAGCTCGACGGAGAAGTTGTTCTGGTCTCAGTATACTGGGACCGAACACCCGATGCCTGTGAGCGACCAGCTCTGGTCGAGCTACACAAGGCGGCCGAACAGGCCATGAGGGGCCTTATAGTCTAGATGTGGCCTGGAGACTCCCTTCCCAATAGCTACTTCAGCCTGGTGAGGCGGCTTGTGGATGCCTGCCCACGGCTGGAAGTCATAAAGCGGTCCGTCTGCATCGAGGGTGCACGCCGGGCTTTCGCCCGTGCGAAGGTGCACTGGGCCAAGATGGACGCCGAGAAGCTGGTGAAGGAGAGGCCGCTGAAGGGCAAGGAGCATCGCCACACTGAGATGTATTATGAGGGCGCCCTGAAGGGTGCCCGCCTTGTGGCGGATGAGTGTTCCAAAGATGTAATTTTTGAGTGAACTTGCTCGTGTGATCCTGTATTATGAAAACTTGTTCATATGCGCTATGCAACGCTTGTTTGAATTTAAAATATTACCTTCTGTGTGGCTGTTTATCAAATTTGAGAGATGGTGAGTCGTCGGCTTCTGCCCCCATGCCACGAGTGCTGGGGTGTTCGGGATAAATCTGAGCACACCTTTTCCCATTCTTGGGTCCTTCGAGGGAGGTGCTCAGCGCAACGAACAAGGCAATCGGACCATAATGCTTTATCACTCTCACTTAGCCATAGAAGTCTACAATTTTAAATTTTGGCGAAGCCCCTAGTATTCGGAAGGCCGAATTTGGGGCGCTATACACGCCTAAGCCGGACAAAGCCGACTGCTCTCCCTAAGCGGCATAAGACTTTAGGGACTCAAGACCTCTCGAACAGCGACCAGCTCTCGCCTTATCATGACAGTCAGTTTTAGCTTTCTCTACTGAGGTGCTTGCCCAGATGAACCGGGGCACAATCGCAGTAGTTCTCCCAGTGCTACCTTAGCTGATATAGCGGAACGTAAGGTACCAAAACATGGGAGCCGTGCAAACCCAACTATTGACCCAAGACATGATTCGGAGCTGATGCATATAATGCTATAAGTTCAGGGTGCCGCACTGTCGAAAGTGTTCGGACTTCTCACGCTGTATTATGGGGTACTTAAGCCCCTGGCACATTGGCCGTAAGGAAAGAATAGAGAATGCAGAAATAGACTAGTGCTATGCATTGTTTATTCAAAAGGGTGCGTTGAAGCATAATGATACAAGTATTGCGATAAGCAAGAAATAGAACTATTTGACATGTCCACTCCAAGGGCAAGCTGCAGAATGGTATTTAAAGCAGGTATTTCGCTCGTTATCAGAGACCACCTGGCAGTTCCATGGTGCGACGTAGCTTTCTGCCTCCTTGGTTGTTGTGTCGTGTGTCCGGCAATCGTACTGCCGGACGGGGCTTCCAGAGAGTAAAGTCCTGAAAGAGAGAAAAAATAACAAAGTGGGAAGCCCCTAGTGCGGTTGAGCCGCATTTTGGGGCGTGCCGTAGTCGTGCCCCCACCTATGCCCATGGTATTTTCAATGTGTAATTATGTACGCATGGCATGGATTTCGCCGTTTGGCTGGGACTGGGGTGGGGGCCGCATTGCTATGCGAGCTTGGAACGTGCCAGGCGGTCTTGTTGCAGATTACTCCGGGCGCGCTTGACGGTGTCCAGGTGTTTGATCGCCGAACTGGTTGATTGCCTTAAGAGGCTGCTTTGCGCTTCTGCTGCGAGGGCCGCAGTGTGCTCCTCCGTGCGGAGAGAGCGCTCTTTGTTTCCATTGACTGTGATGACCCCTCGAGGTCCTGGCATCTTGAGCTTGGGGTATGCATAATGCAGTACCGCATTGATACTTGCAAATGCAGTTCGCCCGAGCAGTGCATGATAGCCACTGCGGAACAGGACTATATCGAAGATTAACTCCTCGCTTCGGAAGTTATCTGGGGATCCGAAGACCACTTCTAGTGTGACTAAGCCTGTGCAATGGGCCTCTACACCTGGTATGACGCCTTTGAAGGTCGTTTTTGTGGGTTTGATCCTTGAGGGGTCTATACCCATTTTGCACATTGTGTCCTTATAAAGCAGGTTCAGGCTGCTGCCGCCGTCCATAAGGACTCGGGTGAGGTGAAATCCATCTATGATTGGGCCTAGGACCAGTGCGGCGAATCCGCCATGACGGATACTAGTGGGGTGGTCCCTGCGATCGAAGGTGATTGGACAGGAGGACCATGGGTTGAACTTTGGGGCGACTCGCTCCAACGCATATATGTCCCTTAGCGCACGCTTCCACTCCCTCTTGGGGATGTGGGTTGCGTATATCATGTCCACCGTCTGCACTTGTGGGGGGAACCTCTTCTGTCCTCCGGTTTTCGGTGGCCGGGGCTCCTCCTCGTCATCGCTATGTAGCCCCTTATCCTTGTTTTCAGCATTTAACTTGCCGGCCTGCTTGAACACCCAACATTCTCTGTTGGTGTGATTGGCTGGCTTGTCGGGGGTGCCATGTATTTGACATGAGAGATCGAGTATTCGGTCCAAACTGGACGGGCCCGGAGTGCTTCTTTTGAATGGCTTTTTCCGCTGATCGGGTTTAGAGCCTCTGAATCCGGCATTGATTGCCGTATCCTCGGTATTGTCGTTGTTGATACAGCGCTTGTGTTTGTTGCAACGTGACCTGCCATTGCTATCCGGTATCCGAAGTACCAGGGTTCTTTGATATGTTATTGCTGCGAGCCAGCCAGCTATCCTCTCCTGCGCAAAAGCGGGTCATGAGTGTCGTGAGGGCTTCCAGAGATTTCGGCTTTTCCTGGCCCAGGTGTCGGGCGAGCCACTCGTCGCGGATGTTATGCTTAAAAGCTGCTGGGGCCTCTGCATCCGGAGAGTCGACGATTTGATTTTTCTTGGTTAGGAACCGTGTCCAGAATTGCCTGGCCGATTGCTCTGGCTGCTGGATTATGTGGCTCAAGTCATCGGCATCTGGTGGTCGCACATAAGTGCCCTGGAAGTTGTCGAGGAATGCGGCTTCCAGATCTTCCCAACAACCAATGGATTATGCTATCAAGCTGTTCAGCCAATGCCGAGCTGGTCCTTTGAGTTTGAGTGGAAGGTATTTGATGGCGTGTAGATCATCACCGCGGTCCATGTGGATATGTAGGAGGTACTCCTCGATCCATACCGCAAGGATCTGTTGTACCATCGTATGATTCAATATTTACGGGTTTGAAACTCTTTGGGATTTGGTGGTCCACTACTTCGTCTGTGAAGCATAGGGGGTGTGCGGCGCCTCTGTACTGGGCTATATCACAACGCAGCTCATATGAGTCTTGTCCGCTGTGTTCGGCCCGACCGTATTTACTTTTACTGTATCTGGCGTGGCGGTTATCGTCTCGCGTAATGGCGCACCCTCGTGATCCGTAGATCGATTTTGCGTGTTTTGCTTTGTCCTCCAATAGGTCTCGCAGGTCTAGCGTATTTCCTCATGCCTTTTTATTTGAGTGGCGCCGGGGTGCGGGCGGGGCCTTCAGCAGAAATGCCGCTCTATCGCGGCCACGAGGTGGCCGATCAGCCGCGTCATACGCTGGAGATGTAGGTTTTAATGCTTCCTCCTCCAGTCGGGGTAGCAACCTGTGCTTTGGGTAACTCTTGGAGGGGCGTTCGAGTTCATATTCCTCGGCCGCAAGGACTTCAGTCCATCTGTCAGCTGGCAAAGCTTGATCAGCTCGAAGCTGTTGTTGCTTTTTCTTAAGGCTATTTGTCGTGGCTATAAGCCGGCGCTTGAAGCGCTCTTGTTCAACGAGATCCTCAGGCACGACAAATTTTTCATCGTCGAGGCTTGCCTCGTCTTCGGAGGGAGGCATGTAATTATCATTCTCCGCCTCTCCATTTGCCACTCTCTCAGGAGGGCTGGCTTCTCCATCCTCCTGCTCTGAATCTTGCTGGAGGGGATTGTCGTTATCTTCGGCACTGTCCGGAGTGTTATTATCTCCTATGCCGGTATCATCGCTTTTGCTTTGGCGAGGCTAATAGCGGCGCCACTGACGTCGGCGCTTGGGTTGCTTCTTGGAGGGGTCATCCCCCGCTGTCCCATCGGCATTGCCTTCTTTGGGTGTGTCCACCATATATATATATATATATATATATCATATGATGAGGTGGTTGTCCACTGCCTTGTGGGCAGTGGTTCCTGTTCGTCTCCTGCATCGTCGTCCATACCGTCGATGTCTTCGAAGTCGAAGTCGAGCATGTTGGTCAAATCATCGACAGTGGCTACTAAGTGGGTGGTGGGTGGGAGGTGAATTTCTTCGTCATCCGCATCCCACTCTTGCCGGACATAGTTCGGCCAGGTTTCTCCCGACAAGGAGAGGGACCTTAATGAGTTCAGTATGTCGCCGAAGGGCGAGTGCTGAAAGATATCCGCGGAGGTGAAAACCATCATCGGTGCCCAGTCGGATTCGATCGACACGGGCGCAGGCGGTTTGGAGTCCGTGGCCGGAGAAGAATCCGACAGTTTGGCGTCACGGCTCTCGTGAAGGGTAAGGTCGGTACTTGGCTCGATCCCCGCTGAGAACGCAGCCTCCGTGGCGGGGTCTATCCACCCGTCCATAGATGGCGCAATAGGCTCCGGATTAACGGTCGGAGCGGTTGCCGGCGCGGTCTCCTGAACACTGTCCAATGGTAGAGCTAAATCATGCTCATCGTGACCGTGCGGCGCACTCGGCAGGGGCTTGAATCCTTCGAAGATCAAGTCTCCACGGATGTAGGCCATGTAGTTTAAGCTTCAAAACCTGACCTGGTGGCCAGGGCGTAACTCTCGATCTCCTCTAGATGGCCAAGCGAGTTGGTCCGCAGTGCGAAGCCGCCGAATACAAAGATCTGTCCGGGGAAAAAAGTCTCACCCTGGACTGCATCGCTATCGATGATCAAAGGAGCCATCAAGCCTAACGATGACGACATAGAGGAATTCTCAATGAAAGCACCAATGTCAATGTCAAAACCGGCGGATCTCGGGTAGGGGGTCCCAAACTATGCGTCTAGGAGGATGGTAACAGGAGACAGGGGACACAATGTTTTTACCCAGGTTCGGGCCCTCTCGATGGAGGTAAAACCCTACTCCTACTTGATTGATCTTGATGATATGGGAATTACAAGAGTTGATCTACCACGAGATCAAAGAGGCTAAACCCTAGAAGCTAGCCTATGGTATGATTGTTCTTCTTTGTCCTACGGACTAGACCCTCCGGTTTATATAGACACCGGAGGGGGTTAGGGTTACATAGAGTCGGTTACAAGGAAGGAAATCTATATATCCGTATTGCCAAGCTTGCCTTCCACGCCAAGGAGGGTCCCATCCGGACTCGGGACGAAGTCTTCAATCTGGTATCTTCATAGTCCAGCAGTCCGGACAAAGGATATAGTCCGGCTGTCTGGATACCCCCTAATCCAGGACTCCCTCAACCACGGTGGCCGATAGTGGGGTGGCGGCCACGACGGCCACCTCCCGCCTTCGGGCCGTGGAGGCGGAACGGGAGATGGCCCTGGCTTTCGACGGTGGTGTGGCAGCAACGACAGCCGGCAACACGTGCCGACGGCAGCGGCGGCAGAGCGTGTGGTGGGTGTTCCGCGCACACCCAACATGGACGCCACGCGCACTACACTACGCCGGGGATTGCACCACCGCCGCGGTGTAGCCTCCCAGATGGAGCTGTCCTCTGATGACGTTGGAGTGGCTGAGCGACGACGACGGACCAGCGCCATTGGCGATTGTGGGAAAAGCAGACGAGATAAGCTACAGGGAGGGAGGGGAAAATGCGACGCAAGACTCGCCGGCTATGAGGGTTTTTATAGCAGGCTAGTAAGCATTGGGATTTTGGGGGATTTCACCCAGTCGGGCGGGAAGCTTGCGCAGGAACCTGCGAGGTTGCGCGGGAACGGGCTCACCGATGATTAATTTGTGCCACCGTTTGGCCAAAAGAACGCCCCCGCGCGCTGCACAAGCTTGCGCTGTAAGCCGTCTGCGGTGGCAGGGTGACAACACGTGCGAGAGTAGGACGAAAGGACACGTACACATAAGGTTAACACAAAAAAATGTTTGCGATTTAATTACCTCCTATACCCCCGTCCTGGTTTATAAATCGCATTCCGTATATCACACACACCTTCATCTGGCTGACCGTTTCTTTTGTGTTGCCTAATCACAAACAGTACATCTGAGTGAACCGTATGCTGTATATCGCACACACCTCCATCTGGCTACCCGTTTCTTTTGTTCCTCCTCATCGCAAACAGTTAATTGAACTGAACAGTATGCCATGTATCGCACACGCAACTAAAATATGAACCGTGTTTGATGGTTCCGCCATCGCAAACGTTTTGCACCTTTTTTGACGGGTTTTTTACACCACCATTTGCGATTATGGGCCTCTGATCGTAGTGTCGTGTTAGCAGCATCCTGCAGTAGTGTTTCTTTGTTGTATAGTCTAGGTTTATTCTTGGTCGGTATGCTGTAATTTAGGCCGGAAGGTTTAGTGGATCTCAGTGTTGTCGGTCTTCAGGCCGACCCGTTGCTCATATGGGCCAAAACCTGGGCCTATAATCATCTCGGGCCGTTAGCAGGTCTAAACCTATAGTTGTTTCCTGATACATCTCCAACGTATCTATAATTTTGATTGTTCCATGCTATTATATTATCTATTTTGGATGTTTAATGGGCTTTAATATGCTCTTTTATATTATTTTTGGGACTAACTTATTAACCGTAAGCCCAGTGCCAGTTTCTGTTTTTTTGCCTATTTTAGAGTTTTGCAGAAAAGGAATACCAAACGGAGTCCAAACGGAATGAAACCTTTGTGATGATCTTTCTTGGACCGAAAGCAAACCAGAAGACTTGGAGATGAAGTCGGAGACGCAACGAGGCGGCCACGAGGCAGGAGGGCGCGAACAGGGGGTAGGCGCCCCCCAACCACACCCTCGTGGGCCCCTCGTAGCTCCACCGACGTACTTCTTTTGCCTATATATACTCTTATACCCTAGAAACATCAGGGGGAGCCACTAAACCACTTTTCCACCGCCGCAACCTTCTGTACCCGTGAGATCCCATCTTGGGGCCTTTTCCGGTGATCTGCTGTAGGGGGAATCAATCACAAAGGGCTTCTACATCAACACCATAGCCTCTCCGATGAAGCGTGAGTAGTTTACCACAGACCTTTGGGTCCATAGTTATTAGCTAGATGGCTTCTTCTCTCTCTTTGGTTCTCAATACAATGTTCTCCTTGATGTTCTTGGAGATCTATTTGATGTAATACTCTTTTGCGATGTGTTTGCCGAGATCTGATGAATTGTGGATTTATGAACAAGTTTATCTATGAATATTATTTGGTTCTTCTCTGAATTCTTATATGCATGATTTGATATCTTTGCAAGTCTCTTCGAATTATCGGTTTAGTTTGGCCTACTAGATTGATCTTTCTTGCAATGGGAGAAGTGCTTAGCTTCGGGTTCAATCTTGCGATGTCCTTTCCCAGTTACAATAAGGGTAGCAAGGCACGTATTGTATTGTTGCCATCGAGGATAAAAAGATGGGGTTTACATCATATTGCTTGAGTTTATCCCTCTAAATCAAGTCATCTTGCTTAATGTGTTACTCTGTTCTTATGAACTTAATACTCTAGATGCATGCTGGATAGCGGTCGATGTGTGGAGTAATAGTAGTAGATGCAGAATCGTTTCGGTCTACTTGACATGGACGTGATGCCTATATTCATGATCATTGCCTTAAATAACTACATAACTTTGCACGTTTCTATCAATTGCTTGGCAGTAATTTGTTCACCCACCGTAATACATGCTATCTTGAGAGAAGCCACTAGTGAGACCTATGTCCCCCGGGTCCCTTATTATATTGCATCTCTTTTATTTACATCGCATCTCATTTACTATTTTGCAATCTTTACTTTCCAATCTGTACAACAAAAATACCAAAAATATTGACTTTACTATCTCTTTTAGATCTCACTTTTGCGGGTGACCGTGAAGGGATTGACAACCCCTTTATCGTGTTGGTTGCAAGGTTCTTGATTGTTTGTGCAGGTACTAGGTGACTTGTGCGTTGTCTCCTACTGGATTGATACCTTGGTTCTAAAAAACCGAGGGAAATACTTACGCTACTTTGCTGCATCACCTTTTTCTCTTCAAGGGAAAACCAACGCATGCTCAAGAGGTAGCAAGAAGGATTTCTGGCACCGTTGCTGGGAGATCTACGCCAAGTCAAGACATACCAAGTACCCATCATATACTCTTCTCCCTCGCATTACATTATTTGCCATTTGCCTCTCGTTGTCCTCTCCCCCACTTCTAAAACGATTTTTGAAAACCTTTGCCTTTGCTTTTCTATCGCCATGGCCGAACCAAAAGGGGCTAAGGGTTTTCTCCCGGGTTTTAACACTTTGGATAGTCCCTTTGTCCTTTCTAAGCTCATAAATAATGATGCTATGGAAAGACCTATCGGGATTATCGATGAGAGTTTGAATAATTTTGATGAAGATTACCCGAATTTTTTGGTTATTTGCTTGATGAATCTTTGAAAGATGCTTGGGATAGGCTATTAAGGATCCGAGCCAGCTATGAGCCCCAATATCAAATTGAGATTTACTTAAAAAGCTTTTATGTTGGCTTACCTTCTTCTTTCAAGCATGTTTTGGATTCTATTTTTGAAGAAGGTTTTCTTGAGGGGGATGCCATCGATACTTATGAAAAGATGAAAGCTATATTTTGGCACCAATGAGTGAAAAGGTTGAATCCACTTCTCTTTTTGTGTTTTGATCAGAATGAAATTATCAAAGAGACGAAGGCTAGCTTAGATGCAAATTTCCGTAGTGTGCTTAATCTTTCTTCTACCATTAATGGCCATGTACTCTCACAAAACTGAAAGATAAATGCCATAGATAAGAATTTTTCTCTTTTCTTCCCCAATACCAAAGATGGCAATACCTAGAACTATTCTTGCTTTTATGCCTAGCTAGGGGCGTTAAATGATAGCGCTTGTTGGAAGGCAAACCAATCTTATTTTTGTTCTTTGCTTTTTGCTACTGTTTAGTAATAAATAATTCATCTCGCCTCTGTTTAGATGTGTTTTTATGTCTTAATTAGTGTTTGTGCCAAGTAGAACCAATAGGATCTTCTTGGGTGATAGTTGCTTGATCTTGCTGAAAAAGACAGAAACTTTGCGCTCACGAAAATAATTGTTAAAATTCACCAGAACGTGATAAATTTCTAATTATTTTTGGAGTAGATTAATATACAAATCATCCAGGCCGTCCTAGTTTTTCAGAGTTTTTGGAGTTCCATAAGTATTCTAACAAATCAGATTGCTACAGACTGTTCTGTTTTGACAGATTCTATTTTTCGTGTGTTGTTTGCTTATTTTATTAATCTATGAGTAGTATCGGGGGTGAGGGAGTCCTGGATTAGGGGGTATCGGGACAGCCGGACTATATCCTTTGGCCAGACTGTTGGACTATGAAGATACAATATTGAAGACTTCGTCTCGTGTCCGGATGGGACTCTCGTTGGCGTGGAAGTCAAGCTTGGCAATATGGATATGTAGATCTCCTCCCATTGTAACCGACTCTGTGTAACCCTAGCCCCCTCTGGTGTCTATATAAACCAGAGGGTTTAGTCCGTAGGACAAGAACAATCATACCATAGGCTAGCTTCTAGGGTTTAGCCTCTACGATCTTGTGGTAGATCAACTCTTGTACTACTCATATCATCAAGATCAATCAAGCAGGAAGTAGGGTATTACCTCCATCGTGAGGGCCCAAACCTGGGTAAACATTGTGTCCCTTGCCTCCTGTTACCATCCGCCTTCGAAGCACAATTCGGGACCCCCTACCCGAGATCCGCCGGTTTTGACACCGACATTGGTGCTTTCATTGAGAGTTCCACTGTGTCGTCGCCATAAGGCTCGATGGCCCCTTCAATCATCGACAACGATGCGGTCCAGGGTGAGGTCTTCCTCACCGGACAGATCTTTGTATTCGGCGGCTTCGCACTGCGGGCCAACTCGTTTGGCCATCTGGAGCAGATCGAGAGCTACGCCCCTGGCCATCAGGTCAGGTTTGGAAACTTGAATTACACTGTCGATATCCGTGGAGACTTGATCTTCGAAGGATTTGTGCCCATGCCAGGTGTGCCGCACGATCACGATGAGCACGATATAGCTTTGCCGCCAGACAGTGTTCGGGAAATCACGCCAACAACCACTCCGGCCTCCAGTCCGGAACAGATTGCGCCATCCGAGGATGGGCGGATAGACCCCGCCTTGGAGGCCGCACCCTCAGTGGCGATAGAGCTAAATACGGACATTGCCCCTCACGAGAGTCATGACGCCGGACTACTGGACTCTTCTCCGGCCACGGACTCCGAACCGCCCGCGCCCATGCCTATCGAATCCGATTGGGCGCCGATCATGGAGTTCACCTCCGCGGATATCTTTCAGCACTCGCCCTTTGGTGATGTACTGAACTCATTAAAATCTCTCTCCCTGTCAGGAGAACCTTGGCCGAACTATGTCCAGCTAGAGTGGGATGCGGATGATGAAGAAATTCACTCCCCACCCACCACCCACTTAGTAGCCACTGTCGATGACTTAACCGACATGCTCGACTTCGACTCCGAAGACATCGATGGCATGGACAACGATGAAGGAGACGAACAAGAACCATTGCCCACGGGGAATTGGACCGCCACCTCATCATATGATATATATATGGTGGACACACCCAAAGAAGGCAATGGCGACAAGACAACGGAGGACGACCCCTCCAAGAAGCAACCACAGCGTCGATGTCAGCGGCGCCGCTCTAAGTCTCGCCACTGCAAAAGCGGTGATACCGGCATAGGAGATAAAAGTACTCCAGACAGTGCCGAAGATGATGACAATCCCCTCCAGCATGATCTAGAGCCAGAGGATGAACAAGCCAGCCCTCCTAAGAGAGCGGCAGAGGCAGAAACGGAGGACGACAACTATATGCCTCTCTTCGAAGACGAAGCGAGCCTCGACGACAAATAATTTGTCGTGCCTGAGGATCCCGTCGAGCAGGAGAGCTTTAAGCGCCGGCTTATAGCCACAACAAATAGCCTGAAGAAAAGGCAGCAACAGCTTCGAGCTGATCAGGATCTGCTAGCAGATAGATGGACTGAAGTCCTTGCGGCCGAGGAATATGAACTCGAACGCCCTTCCAAGGGTTACCCAAAGCGCAAGCTGCTACCCCGACTTGAAGAGGAAGCATGGAAACCTACGTCACCAGCATACGATGCGGCTGATCGGCCACCTCGTGGCTGAGATAGAGAGGCAATCCAGCCTGAAAATCAGGCTGCACCCTGCCTCCATTCAAACAAAAATACCAAGACACCGGGAAACACGCGAGACCTGCGAGTCGTATTGGAAGACAGGGCAAAACACGCAAGATCGATCTACGGATCACGAGGCCATGCCCTACGGATCACGAGGCCATGCCCCTACAAGGGATGGTGACCGCCCCGCTGGATACAGTAAAAGCAAGTCCAGACGGGCCGAATACAACAGGCAGGACTCATACGACCTACGTCGCGACATAGTCCAGCACAGAGGCGCGGCACACCCCCTATGCTTCACTGACGAAGTAATGGAGCATGAATTCCTAGAAGGTTTTTAACCTATAAATATCGAATCATATGATGGTACAACAGATCCCGCGGTATGGAACGAGGACTTGCTCCTCCACATCCACATCGCCCGCGGTGATGATCTACATGCCATCGAGTACCTCCCGTTAAAACTTAAAGGACCAGCTCGACATTGGCTGAACAGCTTGCCAGCAAACTCCGTTGGCTGTTGGGACGATCTGGAAGACGCATTCCTCGACAACTTCCAGGGCACTTATGTGCGACCACCAGATGTCGATGACTTGAGCCACATAATTCAGCAGCAAGGGTAATTGGCCAGGCAATTCTGGACACGGTTCCTAACCAAGAAAAATCAAATTGTCGACTATCCGGATGCAGAAGGCTTAGCGGCATTTAAGCACAACATCCGTGATGAGTGGCTTGCCCGGCACCTCGGCCAGGAAAACCGAAGTCTATGGCAGCACTCACGACACTCATGACCCACTTCTGCCCGGGAGAGGATAGCTGGCTGGCTTGTAGCAATAACATATCAAGGAACCTTGGCACTTCGGATAGCAAGGACAGTAACGGCAGGCCACGTCGCAACAAACACAAGTGATGTAGCAACGGCGATAACGCCGAGGATACGACAGTCAATGTCGGATTCAGAGGCTTTAAATCCGGTCAGTGGAAAATGCTATTCAAAAGAAGGACTCCGGGCCCATCTAGTTTGGACCGCATACTCGATCGCTCGTGTCAAATCCACGGCACCCCCGATAAGCCAGCCAATCACACCAACAGAGAATGCTGGGTGTTCAAGCAGGCCGGCAAGTTCAACGCCGAAAATAGTAAGGGGCTGCGCAGCGATGACGAGGAGGAGCCACGGCCGTCGAACACGGGAGGACAACAGAGTTTCCCCCCGCAAGTGAGGACGGTGAACATGATATACGCAACCCACATCCCCAAGAGGGAACGGAAGTGTGCACTAAGGGACGTATATGCGATGGAGCCCGTCGCCCCAAAGTTCAACCCATGGTCCTCTTGTCCGATCACCTTCGATCACAGGGACCACCCCACTAGTATCCGTCATGGCGGATCTGCCGCATTGGTCCTAGACCCCATCATTGACGGATTTCACCTCACTCGAGTCCTTATTGTCGGATCACGGGTTCCGGCAGACCCTTGAGGTTCGAACTCTGGGGTGCGCATGGAGATCGTGCCCTGTACCTCTCTGTCTCGTAAGGATCTAACTACTTCAAGAAGAACAACAGAAGAAACATAGTGTTTATACTAGTTCGGGCCACCATTGTGGTGTAATGCCCTACTCTAGTTTGTGGTGGGTGGATTGCCTCTTGGGCTGATGATGAAGAACAATACAAGTAAGAACAACCTCGCGAGGGTCTATTCTTGGCTAGGGGATGAACTACTAGGGGAGTTCGATCTCCCTTCTCTCTCTCTCTAGATGCTGGATTCGATGCCTCTACCCTGGGGGTGGCTAGTCCTATTTATAGGCAAAATCCCTGGGCCTCTTCCCAAATATTGAGCGGGAAGGGCGCCAACAATTGGCCAATTTGAAGGGGAACATCTGGTACACTTATCCTGACTAAAGTTGTTCTTCGCCTGCCAAAGTTCCTATGGTGACGCCATCCTGGGCTCCATGGTGACCTCCTTCCCACCGTTGGACTGGTCTTGGTCTCGTTGCACCGAAATGGGTGCCTTTGCTTGATCCTCTCGCCTGCGCTTGCCCCCTTTGCACCAAAGAGGAAAGGGGGACGCTGCACGGGTTGGCGCCCGCCTGGCACCCTTGGTCCTCATGGCTTGCATCATGGGCACCTCGTGAGGTACCCCACCTTGATCTCTCCGCCTCCTCGCGAGCTAGCCTGAGGAGACCGTGCTTGAGGAAGCGCCGTGTCGTCCGCCTCGCGAGGCTTGGCCCCTCGCGAGGGTCTTGAGCCTTCTGTTGATGAATATGGGCCACGCTGGGCCCCCACTCGAGCCACGCTGCAGGCCGCAGGCAGGCAAGTCTGGGGACCCCCGTTCCCAGAACGCCGACAATAGCCCCCGGGCCCAAGGCGCGCATGGACTTGGCCATGCCGAGAGGTGAAAGGGCAAGAGCGAAGCGCTGCGGGCCCTAGCAGCATGCGGCCTCGGGCGCCGCGTGGCGGTTGATTGGACGTGGGCGGTACTGCTTACCCACGCTCCCTTATTCTGCGCCGCGCTAGGTTGCCCCACAGTTGTACACAGCCGCCCCCTTTTCCTGTTGCTTGACCGTCTCCTGCTCTTCCTCCCCCCGAACTCTGACCCTTGCTTCCAATCCCATCTCGCATCTCCTCTCTTCCGCCCGCCGCCATGGCTCCAAAGAAAGAGAAGGGAAAGAAGCCTGTGGCTCCATCTCGCCCACCGCCGCCGGTGGCGCCTGCTGTCGGCCGCTCAATCATACTCAACCTGGAATACCTGGGAAAGCTCAGTCCGGCTCTGGCCACCACCTTCAACGAGTGTGGGAGGACGACGGCTTGGCCTACGTATCACTTCCCCACCGATAGGATAATCACCGAGGTCCATTACTTCGCCGACGCCTTGTGGGCGGGTTTGGTGCCTCCCTTCTCCGATTTCTTCAACGCCATCCTCAATCATTATCAGATCCACATGATGCATCTGGGTCCTGAGTCCATTGCCCTCCTTTCAGTCTTCGCTTTTGTTTGTGAGGCGATGGTAGGCATCCCTCCTTCTGTTGCCTTGCTGCGCCACTTCTTCTCCCTGCATCTTACCGACCCCACGCAATGCTCAGCATGCGTGAGCTTTGTAGCTTCGCCCGAGACCGCAGCCTCTGGTATCGACTTCAACCTCCCTCTGCCTTCAGCCGGGTTCCACGAGCGGTGGTTGTATGTTGATGTCGGGGTGCCCAGCCCCTGGCTCGTGAAGCCGACATTGCCTGTTGTGCCCAACTCGGGCTGGGGTCAGGAGACGCTCATGAGCCCCCGTCTCGCCTTCGTCTGGCACCGCTTCATGTCCCTGAAGAACCTTGGCGTAACGACGCCCAAGGTGGTGAAGGAGTTCCTATTGTGCCGCATTGCCCCTCTCCAACGCCATTCTCGTCGAATGTGGGCCTTCAGCGGGCATGGTGACCGCATGAGGCTTCAGGAAGAAGACCTTACGCCCGAGGCACTGAGGAAGGTGCTCTTGGTCCTGACAGGCGATCCCAACCCCGGGGGTATCCGGCAGGGGGGAGCTTTGTTGTACCTCTGCCAAAACAGGGGTGACTTCGTGAGGTAGATGCCCCCCTTCGACGAATGGGGGCTACGCCCTGTCGGCCTTCAGGGGCCTCGTGAGAACCCTATGGTGGTGATTTCCCTTCTGGTTGACCTGGGTGAATCCTCCTCGAGTGGTGGCGCAGGGAGGCAGGAGACAGCGGGGGTCGAGGGAGCCGCGGACGATGTGACCGTATCTGGCGATGCTCTGGATGGGGCAGCTCATGAGGCCCGTGCTGCCGAGGCTGCGGGTGAGGTGCTGCCGCTTCCGACGCTTGAGGCCGAGGCTCCTGAGGCCCCGGCCGTGATCTCTGGCGAGGCAACTGCCCGTGCGCATCAGGCATGTGTCCTCGACGCAAGTGGCCTTGGTGCTCCGTCCTCTTCGCAGGCTGATTCCTGTGCATCTCTCCTGGGCTGTTTCCGTGTGGACTTTGAGGCCCTCCGGAGAAAAAGGGAGGCCCTGGGCGACGACTTCCCTTGCCGCTTGCTGAAGCGCCGGAAGTACTTTGCTGTCGATGAGTAAGTCTTCTCCTTTTCTGTTCCCTATCTTGCTTGCCGAATCCGCTGATCCTTGCTCTGCAGGCCTCTCCCTACTGAGCTTAATGAAGCCACCGAGTCGACGCCTTCCTTGACTTCGTCTCCTCCGCCACCCCTTGGTGCCTCGAGCTGCACTGCTCTTGTGGTTTGGGCGAGCGACGGCGCGGACCGTCACACAGCGCGTGGTGACTCTTCTGTTCCCGCGATCTCCTTCCGCGGGCCTTCCCTTGACATAGTGTAACACCCCGGATGTAACTTGCCATATTTGTAACTCCAACTCTTGCCATTTCCGGCTATGTGATATGATATTCCCTCCGTGGTTGGGTTTTCCTTCATTTTGCATTTTGTTTATGTCATGCATTTCATATCATGTCATCATGTGCATCGCACTCGCATACGTGTTCGTCTCTTAAATCCGAGCATTTTCCCCGTTGTCCGTTTTGCAATCCGGCGCTCCTATGTTCCCCGGCATCCCCTTTTACCTTTTTCCGTGAGCGGGTATTAAACCTTCTCGGAATGGACCGAGGTTTGTCAAGCGGCCTTGGTATAGCACCGGTAGACCGCATGTCAAGTTTCGGGTCATTCGGAGGTCGTTTGATACTCCAACGGTTAACCGGGTAACCGTGAAGGCCTCTTGTGTGTTGCAGCCCAAAACCCCTCCAAAACAGCCCAATAACCCATCTAAGTCATTCCCATTTCCATCGCCGTTCGATCACGATCGTGTGGCCGAAAACCGCTCTCCATTTGGAGCTTCCTAGCTCCTTCTACCTATAAATATGTGTTCTCCCCGAAAATCTCACAGTCCAAACCCTAGCCCCGCTCCCTCGCCGCCGCCGGACACGTCCGGGCATAGCCGGACGCGTCCACCGGCCACCTCGCTCCGCCCAATCAGCGAGCGCCACATCATCGCGCCGCTGCCCTCACCCACTCACAGTGCGCCACGTCACCGCCGCCCGCGCCCACATCGCCGCCGCCGCCCGGGGCCCAGATCCGGCCCGCCCCGGGGCCGAACCGGGCCTCGCCGGTCCCGCTCCCCGCCGCCCGCGCGCCTCAGTTCCGCCGCCGTCCGCCGGCGTGCCTCGCCTCGGGCCGCCGCACCCGATCGCCGGCGACCCCGCACCGCCGCCCCGGCGCGCCTCCTCGCCCGCCTCCGCCGCCGCCGCGGCACCCCGCTCCACCGCATCACCGCAGGGCCGCGCCATCCCGCGCCCACCGCCTCCCGCCGCACCTCCGTCGCCGGCGACCTCCGCCCGCCGCCGCCTCCGACCGCTGCGCCACCTCGCCGCCTCCTTCGCCCCGGCGCCTCCTCCGCCGCGCCCCGCGCCGCCCGGCCCCGGATCCGGCGAGGAGCGCCTCAGATCTGGCGACCCCGCGCCTCCTCCGGTCGTCTCCGGCGAGCTCTCTGAAGGTTGACTTTCCCCCGAGCCCAGAAATATTCGAAGTCATTTTCTGGCAGATTATTTGTTGCATGTTCATCGCGTCATATCTCTGCATCCGTGGCTCCGTTTTGGGCGTATAGCATATCAAATTGTTCGCCTCGATGAGTACATCGTTTCTTGTCATTGTGTCATTTTCATTTGAGCTCATCTTGACGCCCGAAATGCTGTTATAAGAGGGCTATGTGATGTTAGTTTCAGATCTGTTTCAGAACATGTACTTTTGCCATTTTTGCCATGACTGATGTGTGCACCCTATGAACTTGAGCCCTACATGTGTTTTGTAATATGCCATGCCATATTTGCAGGGGTGTATGCCATGTATTTTTGTGCTCTATGTGGTGACTAGCACAAGCCTGCAAACTAGGGTACATAATGTTGCTGATTTCAGAGACTAGTAATTTTGCCAAGTCATGTCCTGCTGTTATTTTTATGCCATGTGTTCATGTTGTTTCAGAGAGATCTATGCCTCTTTTGAGCATGATCAGTAAGGGTGTTTTGAGCATATGGATTTGCTTTATCCATCCATGTCTTTGTTTGTAATTATGGAGTGTCATAGCTTGAGTCAATCGAGCTCTATTTTTGCTATAAAATGTTGCTGGCAGATTGTTTACATGTTATTCGATTTTGCCAAGCTTGGTGTAGTGGATCCTTGTATGCTATGATGTTGTTCTTGCCATGCCTAGCTTCTATGCCATGTCTTCTTGAAGGGTGCATGCTTAGTTTATCATGTAATGCTCTGTAGTGAGTGCATCGAGCTCGTAAACATGCCTACTTATTATCTGTTTTTGACATGTCCAGTTTTCTGCTAAGTCTGAAACCTGTATCGAAACTTGCTTATTTGACATGGGTGTAATTATATTTTCTGATCCTTTTTGGCTTATGGTCAGTAAGGGATTTTTATTCCATGCTTTGAGTAGATTCATGCCATGCCTTGTTTTGCTATATTGTGTTCTTGTAGCATGTTGTTTCCTTGCTCTAAACACGTCATCCTGATGTTAATTTCTGGCATGTTATTTTCCCCAAGTCTGTGAACCTGTTATCTTTTGCTCTTTTGCCATGCTTGTTTGGACCTGTTATGGAGTGATTTAGCCGTAGCTCAGTGTTCATCTTTTGTCAAGCGTCTTGATTAGATTACTGCCATATGCTTTGCTGGTATGTTTGGGTGCAGTAGCTTAATATCTTTATGCTTGCTAAGTAGCATCATGTTGTTAATGGCAGAATCTCGTCATTTTTGTTTTGCTTGTCATTTGCAAACCGTGCATCCGATTCCGGTGATCTTTATATCGATTTCAACCGAAATCCCCTCACCTATCCAGTGGCATACTTGGTTTGCCAGGATTATGCCTTGTTCATCCGTTGTCCTTCCGGAGCAAGCATATGCATTGCATATCACATCTCGCATATCATGCCATGTTTTGCATCATGTTGCTTGCGCATTGCATCGTGGTTGATAGTTGTTCCTTTGCCTGTGTTCTTGTTTTGGTAGAGCCGGGAGACGAGTATGTGAACGAGGAACCTGTCGAGAACGCTTACGATGATCAAGCTTTCGACAACTCTGAGAACCTTGCAGGCAAGATGACCATACCCTCGAAATCACTTCTATCTTTGCTTGCTAGATGCTCGCTCTTTTGCTATGCCTATGCTGCGATACCTACCACTTGCTATATCATGCCTCCCATATTGCCATGTCAGCCTCTAACCATCCATGTCCTAGCAAACCGTTGATTGGCTATGTTACCGCTTTGCTCAGCCCCTCTTATAGCGTTGTTAGTTGCAGGTGAAGATGAAGTTTGTTCCTTGTTGGAACATGGAGATGTTGTTCCTTGTTGGAACGTGTTTACTTGTTGGGATATCACAATATCTATTGTTAATTAATGCATCTATATACTTGGTAAAGGGTGGAAGGCTCGGCCTTATGCCTGGTGTTTTGTTCCACTCTTGCCACCCTAGTTTCCGTCATACCGGTGTTATGTTCCTTGATTTTGCGTTCCTTACACGGTTGGGTGATTTATGGGACCCCCTTGACAGTTCGCTTTGAATAAGACTCCTCCAGCAAGGCCCAACATTGGTTTTACCATTTGCCACCTAAGCCTTTTTCCCTTGGGTTCTGCAGACTCAAGGGTCATCTTTATTTTAACCCCCCCCCCCCCCCGGGCCAGTTCTCCGTCGATTGCTGGTCCAAACTAGAGCCCTTTGCAGCGCCACCTCGGGGCAACTTGAGACTTGGTTTTAGCTGTACGGAGTGTTCATCCGGATGTGCCCTGAGACCGAGATATGTGCAGCTCCTATCAGGATTTGTCGGCACAATCGGGCGGCTTTGCTGGATTTGTTTTATTGCTATCGAAATGTCTTGTAGTCCGGGATTCCGAGACTGATCGGGTCTTCCCGGTAGAAGGAATATCCTTCGTTGACCGTGAGAGCTTATAATGGGCTAAGTTGGGACACCCCTGCAGGGTATTATCTTTCGAAAGCCGTGCCCGCGGTTATGCGGCAGATGGGAATTTGTTAATGTCCGGTTGTAGAAAACCCGAAGTTGACCTTAATTAAAACACATCAACCGCGTGTGTAACCGTGGTGGTCTCTTCTCGGCGGGGTCCGGGAAGTGAACATGGTGTTGGAGTTATGTTTGACGTAAGTAGTTTCAGGATCACTTCTTGATCACTTCTAGCTTCACGACCGTGCTTTGCTTCTCTTCTCGCTCTCTTTTGCGTTATTAGCCACCATATATGCTAGTCGCTTGCTGCAGCTCCACCTCACAACCCCATCCTACCTTTAAGCTTAAATAGTCTTGATCTCGCGAGTGTGAGATTGCTGAGTCCCCGTGACTCACAGATTCTACCAAACAGTTGCCGGTACCGACGATGCCAGTGCAGATGATTCAACCGAGCTCAAGTGAGAGTTCGACGAGGAACGTGGTCGTTACTATGTGACTTTTCCTGATGATCAGTAGTGGAGCCCAGTTGGGGTGATTCGGGGATCTGTGTAGTATTTGGGGTAGTCTTCTTTCATTTTGGTTCCGTAGTCGGACCTTGAGTGTAATCTGGATGATGAATGTTTATTTATGTATTGTGTGAAGTGGCGACTGTAAGCCAACTATGTATCTCTTTCCCTTATGTATTACATGGGTTGTGTGAAGATTACCTCACTTGCGACATTGCTTTCAATGCGGTTATGCCTCTAAGTCGTGCTTCGACACGTGGGAGATATAGCCGCATCAAGGGCGTTACAAGTTGGTATCAGAGCCTTCCCCGACCTTAGGAGCCCCCACTGATTGATCGTTTTTAGAGGCCGAGTTGTGTCTAGAAAAATGTTTTGAGTCATTTAGGAATTATATATCGGAGAGTTTAGGAATTCTTTTTACTTCCCAGTCTCCTCATCGCTCTGGTAAGGCGTCCTGACGTAGAGTTTTGACTCTTCTCTTCTCAAATTTCACTAAAAAAAATTTAGGATCACGCGGGTATCTTAGAATCGTTCCGATGGTTTTATGATGACAACATTGTCTTGGTGCCTCCTGTCAGCAGGGGTTTAGTGGAGGTGTCCCGGGGAGTTGAGCTCCGAGGTGTTGTCGTCATAATTTTATCGTTGCAGTTCTGGAATACCTGAGTTTAGTACGCCGACATCGAAAATCTCTTTTGTACAGTTGTTGGTGAGATAACCCTGATAGCCCAGTACTGAGGCGAGTGCGGGAGTATTGCCATAACTCGTATAACGGATGCTTTTCGAAGGTTGAGGTAGATGATTTCCGAGGGTTTCTTGGTTATGTGTTGAAGGATGGATACAGCTGGATCTAGGTATTGTTAGTTTGGGTGATATATTTTGTGTCCCCTGTATCCCCAACACCTGATTGCATAACCAGAAAGTTTCGGGAGTTTATAAGTAGGAATTCATGTAGCTCTAGTATTTCTTCCCGCAGATATTTGGTTTGTGATTGGGTAATCCTTACCAAGTATTTGTTCACATCCGTACCTTGTTGATTTTATTCCATACCTTCTATCTAAGTGGCTTCTCACCTTATGGAAGTGTGATGATTTACTTTGGAATTCATTCGTTCATTCTCGTTCGAATGTTTATTGTGAAGACTATATGTTGCAATTTCGATCCTTTGATTCAGCTTGAATATATATCTTTTTCAAGATGCTAATGGATGTCACCCTCTTCAGGATGGCTCCGCCAACGCGTCAGAATCCAGAACGCAATGAAGGAAGTCAGGCTAACCCTCCTCCACCACCTCCGCCTCCGGAGGCACGGCAAGCCCTGATGACTGCCACAAATGCCAATGCTCAGATTCTGATTCAGCTCTTGCAAGATCGCAACCAAGGGCAAGGTAATCAGGGAAATCAAGGCCAAGGCAACAATCAGCCGCATTTTGCTACCCTCAATCAGTTCCTTGCAAATCAGCCAAAGACTTTCAGCTACTGTGTCGAGGCCACAGACGCCGATGATTGGCTCGTGGACATCAACAAGCACTTTGAATGTAGCAATGTCAGACCTGAGGACTTTGTCAAGTTTGCCTCTTTTCAACTCAAAGATCAAGCTGCTGAGTGGTTCCAACAATACAAAGATTCCAGAGGAGGTCGTGTGATTACCTGGGATGATTTCCGCCGTGACTTCAAAGCTCATCACATTCCAGAAAGTGTTGTTGAGAGTAAGCATGAGGAGTTCCGCAATCTCAAGCAAGGCAACATGTCTGTGTATCAATACAACACTCAGTTCCAGAAGCTCTCTCGTTTTGCTAAGCAAGACATCCCTGATGAGAAGAGTATGATCTACCAATTCAGGCGTGGTCTCAGAGAAGATTTGCAACTAGCTCTCGTGCTTTTTGAACCGTTAAAGTATGATGAATTCTACAACATGGCACTGAAACAAGAAGCTGCTCAGCTCAAGTGTGAGGCTTCTAAGAAGAGAGTCAGAGACGCAGTTCAGTCTTCTTCTTCCTCACTTGTGGCAGCTAAGCAACAGAAGTTCTGGTTGCCTCCTCCTCCTCCGTTTCGTCAGCCTTATCAGTAGAAGAACTCAGGTGGTCGTGGATCTTCCCACCCACCCAACCCTGGCTATCAGAACAAGTCTCAGAACCAAGCTCCAAGGCCAAATTCTCCTTATCATCGTCCGCTCTCAGAGGTGACTTGCAAGAAATGTCAGCAAAAGGGTCACTATGCGAACAAGTGCTTCAACCAAAGGCGCCTTCCGCCTCCTCCTCCTGTGAAATCTTCCAGCAATGCAGTGGTCAAGCATAATTCCCAGTCTTCAAAGGTGAACACGATGAATGCAGCTCAAGCGGAGGATTCTTCAGAAGTGATCATGGGTAATCTCTCAGTTAATGATATTCCTGCAAAAGTCTTATTTGACACTGGAGCATCGCATTCTTTCATTTCAAGACCTTTTGTGGCTATGCATGATTTGGGTACTCAAGTTTTGCTGAGACCTTTGTCTGTTGTGTCCCCGGGCAAGCAAATGACATCTAATGTTTGTGTCCCGGATGTTTCTATCAAGATGGGCGACTATAGATTTCTGGCTAAACCAATTGTTCTTGGTGACTCTGATATTGATCTTATTCTCGGGATGGACTGGCTCTATAAGCACAAGGCTCAGCTTGATTGTGCTGCCAGGGAAATTCAATTGACTCACTCTTCTGACGATGTGATCATTTATGCCGCTCGTGATGAAACCATTCGGTTGTTTTCTCTTAATGAGAAGAGCGAATTGGATGCTATCTCTCTGATTCCAGTCGTTTGTGAGTATCAAGATGTCTTTCCAGAAGAGCTTCCGGGTATGCCTCCTCACCGGCCAGTTGAATTCGTTATTGATCTTGAGCCTGGCACGGAACCCGTTTGCAAGCGTCCTTACAAGCTTGGGCCAAAAGAGTTGAAGGAATTGAAGAAACAACTCGATGAACAAGAGCGTCTGGGTTTGATCAGACCGAGTTCTTCTCCTTGGGGTTGTGGTGTTCTTTTTGTCCAGAAGAAGGATGGCACGGACCGACTTTGCATCGATTACCGTCCATTGAACAAGAAGACTATCAAGAACAAGTACCCACTTCCCAACATCAATGAGCTATTTGAGCAACTTAAAGGTGCTAAAGTGTTCTCCAAGCTTGACCTTCGTATGGGTTATCATCAGATTCGCATTCGTGAAGAAGATATTCCCAAGACAGCATTCAGAACAGGCTTTGGTTCTTATGAATATACTGTCATGTCATTCGGCCTTGTCAATGCTCCTCCAACATTCTCTCGTATGATGAACTTCATCTTCAACCCCTACACCAATGAATTCGTCTTGGTCTATCTCGATGATATATTGGTCTTCTCCAAGAATAAGAAGGATCATGCCAAGCATTTGCGATTGGTGCTAGACAAGCTCAGAGAGTATAAATTCTATGCGAAGTTCTCCAAATGTGAATTCTGGCTTGATGAAGTTCTTTACCTTGGGCATATCATCTCTGCCAAGGGCATTGCTATCAATCCTGAGAGAGTGTCTGCAGTTTTGAATTGGGAACCTCCTCAGAATGTCAAGCAGCTTCGCAGTTTTCTTGGACTTGCAAGCTATTGCCGAAGATTCGTTGAGAATTTCTCTAAGATTGCAAAGCCTCTTTCCAACCTCCTCCAGAAGCATGTGAAGTATGTCTGGTCTCCTGAGTGTGACGTTGCTTTCAACACTATCAAAGAGAAACTCGTCACTGCTCCAGTTGTGACTCCTCCTGACGAATCCAAGCCTTATGAAGTTTTCTGTGATGCTTCTCTTCAAGGTCTCCTGTTGGGAAGGAAAGCGGACATATTCACCGACCACAAGAGTCTCAAATACATCTTCACTCAGCCCAACCTCAACCTCAGGCAAACTCGATGGGTCGAAATGATTCAAGAGTATAATCCGAGTATTGAATATACTCCAGGCAAGGCTAATGTGATTGCAGACGCTTTGAGCAGGAAGGCTTATTGCAACAGCTTAATCCTCAAGCCCTTTCAACCGGATCTTTGTGAAGTTTCCGCAAGTTGAATCTCCAAGTTGTTCCTCAAGGTTTCCTTGCCAACCTCATCGTCTCTCCTACTTTGGAAGATCAAATTCGTGAGGCACAACTGATGGATACCATGGTGAAGAAGGTGAAACGTGGTATTGACAAGGGCATTTCCAAACACAAGTGCTATCGCGTTGATGACAGTGATACTCTTTTCTTCGAGGACCGGATCGTGGTTCCAAAGGGTGATCTTCATAAAGTCATTATGAACGAGGCGCACAATTCTCTTCTGTCAATTCATCCTGGAAGTACAAAGATGTACCATGACCTCAAGCAGTCGTATTGGTGGACTCGAATGAAGCGAGAAATTGCTCAATTCGTGAATGAATGTGATGTCTGCAGAAGGGTGAAAGCAGAACACCAACGACCAGCTGGTCTACTCCAACCTCTTGCTATTCCAGAATGGAAGTTTGATCATATCGAAATGGACTTCGTGACTGGTTTTCCTAAGTCCAAGCGTGGAAATGATGCTATCTTCGTCGTCATCGACAAGCTCACTAAAGTGGCTCATTTTCTCCCTATCAAAGAGTCTATCACAGCAGCGCAGCTGGCAGAGCTCTACACATCCAGAATTGTCTCCCTACATGGCATTCCGCAATTGATTTCTTCAGACCGTGGCAGCATCTTTACCTCCAAGTTTTGGGATTCTTTTTAGAAGGCCATGGGCACAAACATTCGCTTCAGCACAGCTTTCCACCCTCAAACTAGTGGACAAGTCGAGCGTGTCAACCAAATTCTTGAAGATATGCTCAGGGCTTGTGTCATCTCTTTCGGCATGAAGTGGGAGGATTGTCTTCAATATGCTGAGTTCTCTTACAACAACAGCTTTCAAGCCAGCTCGAGCAAAGCCCCATTCTAGATTCTCTATGGCAGAAAGTGTCGTACTCCTCTCAATTGGTCTGAGACGGGCGAACGCCAACTGCTTGGCAACGATTTGATCTCAGAGGCTGAGGCAATGTGCAAAGTCATTCGTGAGATTCCCAAAGCCGCGCAATCGCGCCAGAAGAGCTATTACGATAGCAAACACCGTGATGTGGCTTTTGAGATCGGAGACCATGTCTACCTCCGCGTTTCTCCAATGAAAGGCACACGTCGCTTCGGTATCAAGGGGAAACTTGCCCCTAGATACGTTGGTCCTTTCAAGATCATCGGCAAACGAGGCGATCTCGCCTATCAACTTGAGCTTCCCTCCAACTTTGCAAATGTGCACGATGTGTTCCACGTGTCACAGCTTCGCAAGTGCTTCAAGACGCCTGAGCGCACCATCAACTTCGAATAGATTTATCTTCAAGAAGATTTGTCTTATCATGAGCATCCCATTGCTATTCTTGAAGAAACTGAGCGTAAGACTCGCAACAAGTCAATCAAATTCCTGAAAGTGAAATGGTCACACCATTCAGACCGAGAAGCCACCTAGGAGCGCGAGGACCACCTCCATTCCGAATATCCGGAGTTCTTTCAGTCCTAGATCTCGGGACGAGATCCTCTCGTAGTGGTGGAGTGTTGTAACACCCCGGATGTAACTTGCCATATTTGTAACTCCAACTCTTGCCATTTCCGGCTATGTGATATGATATTCCCTCCGTGGATGGGTTTTCCTTCATTTTGCATTTTGTTTATGTCATGCATTTCATATCATGTCATCATGTGCATCGCATTCGCATACGTGTTCGTCTCTTAAATCCGAGCATTTTCCCCGTTGTCCGTTTTGCAATCCGGCGCTCCTATGTTCCCCGGCGTCCCCTTTTACCTTTTTCCATGAGCGGGTATTAAACCTTCTCGGAATGGACCGAGGTTTGTCAAGCGGCCTTGGTATAGTACCGGTAGACCGCCTGTCAAGTTTCGGGTCATTTGGAGGTCGTTTGATACTCCAACGGTTAACCGGGTAACCGTGAAGGCCTCTTGTGTGTTGCAGTCCAAAACCCCTCCAAAACAGCCCAATAACCCATCTAACTCACTCCCATGTCCATCGCCGTTCGATCACAATCGCGTGGCCGAAAACAGCTCTCCATTTGGAGCTTCCTAGCTCCTTCCACCTATATATATGTGCTCTCCCCGAAAATCTCGCAGTCCACACCCTAGCCCCGCTCCCTCTCCACCGCCGGACACGTCCGGGCATAGCCGGACGCGTCCACCGGCCACCTCGCTCCGCCCAATCAGCGAGCGCCACATCATCGCGCCGCTGCCCTCACCCACTCACAGTGCGCCACGTCACCGCCGCCCACGCCCACATCGCCGCCGCCGCCCGGGGCCCAGATCCGGCCCGCCCCGGGGCCGAACCGGGCCTCGCCAGGCCCACTCCCCGCTGCTCGCGCGCCTCCGTTCCGCCACCGTCCGCCGGCGTGCCTCGCCTCGGGCCGCCGCACCCGCTCGCCGGCGACCCTGCACCGCCGCCCCGGCGCGCCTCCTCGCCCGCCTCCGCCGCCGCCGCGGCGCCCCGCTCCGCCGCATCACCGCAGGTCCGCGCCGTCCCGCGCCCGCCGCCTCCCGCCGCACCTCCGTCACCGGCGACCTCCGCCCGCCGCCGCCTCCGACCGCTGCGCCACCTCGCCGCCTCCTTCGCCCCGGCGCCTCCCCCGCCGCGCCCCGCGCCGCCCGGCCCTGGATCCGGCGAGGTGCGCCTCAGATCTGGCGACCCCGCGCCTCCTTCGGCCGTCTCCGGCGAGCTCTCCGAAGGTTGACTTTCCCCCGAGCCCCGAAATATTCTAAGTCGTTTTCTGGCAGATTATTTGTTGCATGTTCATCGCGTCATATCTCTGCATCGGTGGCTCCGTTTTGGGCGTATAGCATATCAAATTGTTCTTCTCGATGAAATCATCGTTTCATCTCATTGCATCATTTTCATTTGAGCTCATCTTGATGCCCGAAATGCTGTTATAAGAGGGCTATGTGATGTTAGTTTCAGATCTGTTTCAGAACATGTACTTTTGTCATTTTTGCCATGACTGATGTGTGCACCCTATGAACTTGAGCCCTACATGTGTTTTGTAATATGCCATGCCATCTTTACAGGGGTGTATGCCATGTATTTTGGTGCTCTCTGTGGTGACTAGCACAAGCCTGCAAACTAGGGTACGTAATGTTGCTGATTTCAGAGACTTAGTAATTTTGCCAAGTCATGTCCTGCTGTTATTTTTATGCCATGTGTTCATGTTGTTTCAGAGAGATCTATGCCTCTTTTGAGCATGATCAGTAAGGGTGTTTTGAGCATATGGATTGGATTTATCCATCCATGTCTTTATTTGTAATTATGGAGTGCCGTAGCTTGAGTCAATCGGGCTCTACTTTTGCTATAAAATGTTGCTGGCAGATTGTTTACATGTTGTTCAATTTTGCCAAGCTTGGTGTACTGGATCCTTGCATGCTATGATGTTGTTCTTGCCATGCCTAGCTTCTATGCCATGTCTTCTTGATGGATGCATGCTTAGTTTATCATTTAATGCTATGTAGTGAGTGCATCGAGCTCGTAAACATGCCTACTTATTATCTGTTTTTAACATGTCCAGTTTTCTGCTAAGTCTGAAACCTGTATCGAAACTTGCTTATTTGATATGGGTGTAATTATATTTTCTGATCCTTTTTGGCTTATGGTCAGTAAGGGATTTTTGTTCCATGCTTTGAGTAGATTCATGCCATTCCTTGTTTTGCTATATTGTGTTCCTGTAGCATGTTGTTTACTTGCTCTAAACATGTCATCCTGATGTTAATTTCTGGCATGTTGTTATTTTCACCAAGTCTGTGAACCTGTTATCTTTTGCTCTTTTGTCATGCTTGTTTGAACCTGTTATGGAGTGATTTAGCCGTAGCTCACTGTTCATCTTTTGTCAAGCATCTTGAGTATATTACTATCATATGCTTTGCTGGTACGTTTGGGTGCAGTAGCTTAATTTCTTGTTGCTTGCTAAGTAGCATGATGCTGTTAATGGCAGAATCTCGTCATTCTTGTTTTGCTTGTCATTTGCAAACCGTGCATCCGATTCCGGTGATCTTTATATCGATTTCAACCGAAATCCCCTCACCTATCCAGTGGCATACTTGGTTTGCCAAGATTATGCCTTGTTCAACCTTTGTCCTTCCAGAGCACGCATATGCATTGCATATCACATCTCGCATATCATGCCATGTTTTGCATCATGTTGCTTGCGCATTGCATCGTGGTTGATAGTTGTTCCTTTGCCTGTGTTCTTGTTTTGGGTAGAGCCGGGAGACGAGTACGTGAACGAGGAACCTGTCGAGAACGCTTACGAGGATCAAGCTTTCGACAACTCTGAGAACCTTGTAGGCAAGATGACCATACCCACGAAATCACTTCTATCTTTGCTTGCTAGATGCTCGCTCTTTTGCTATGCCTATGCTGCGATACCTACCACTTGCTATATCATGCCTCCCATATTGCCATGTCAGCCTCTAACCATCCATGTCCTAGCAAACCGTTGATTGGCTATGTTACCGCTTTGCTCAGCCCCTCTTATAGCGTTGTTAGTTGCAGGTGAAGATGAAGTTTGTTCCTTGTTGGAACATGGAGATGTTGTTCCTTGTTGGAACGTGTTTACTTGTTGGGATATCACAATATCTATTGTTAATTAATGCATCTATATACTTGGTAAAGGGTGGAAGGCTCGGCCTTATGCCTGGTGTTTTGTTCCACTCTTGCCACCCTAGTTTCCGTCATACCGGTGTTATGTTCCTTGATTTTGCGTTCCTTACACGGTTGGGTGATTTATGGGACCCCCTTGACAGTTCGCTTTGAATAAGACTCCTCCAGCAAGGCCCAACATTGGTTTTACCATTTGCCACCTAAGCCTTTTTCCCTTGGGTTCTGCAGACTCAAGGGTCATCTTTATTTTAACCCCCCCGGGCCAGTTCTCCTTCGATTGCTGGTCCAAACTAGAGCCCTTTGCAGCGCCACCTCGGGGCAACTTGAGACTTGGTTTTAGCTGTACGGAGTGTTCATCCGGATGTGCCCTGAGACCGAGATATGTGCAGCTCCTATCAGGATTTGTCGGCACAATCGGGCGGCTTTGCTGGATTTGTTTTATTGCTGTCGAAATGTCTTGTAGTCCGGGATTCCGAGACTGATCGGGTCTTCCGGTAGAAGGAATATCCTTCGTTGAACGTGAGAGCTTATAATGGGCTAAGTGGGGACACCCCTGCAGGGTATTATCTTTCGAAATCCGTGCCCGCGGTTATGCGGCAGATGGGAATTTGTTAATGTCCGGTTGTAGAAAACCCGAAGTTGACCTTAATTAAAACACATCAACCGTGCGTGTAACCGTGATGGTCTATTCTCGGCGGGGTCCGGGAAGTGAACACGGTGTAGGAGTTATGTTTGACGTAAGTAGTTCAGGATCACTTCTTGATCACTTCTAGCTTCACGACCGTGCTTTGCTTCTCTTCTCGCTCTCTTTTGCGTTGTTAGCCACCATATATGCTAGTCGCTTGCTGCAGCTCCACCTCACAACCCCATCCTACCTTTAAGCTTAAATAGTCTTGATCTCGCGGGTGTGAGATTGCTGAGTCCCCGTGACTCACAGATTCTACCAAACAGTTGCAGGTGCCGACGATACCGGTGCAGATGATTCAACCAAGCTCAAGTGGGAGTTCGACGAGGAACGTGGTCGTTACTATGTGACTTTTCCTGATGATCAGTAGTGGAGCCCAGTTGGGGTGATTCGGGGATCTGTGTAGTATTTGGGGTAGTCTTCTTTCATTTTGGTTCCGTAGTCGGACCTTGAGTGTAATCTGGATGATGAATGTTTATTTATGTATTGTGTGAAGTGGCGACTGTAAGCCAACTATGTATCTCTTTCCCTTATGTATTACATGGGTTGTGTGAAGATTACCTCACTTGCGACATTGCTTTCAATGCGGTTATGCCTCTAAGTCGTGCTTCGACACGTGGGAGATATAGCCGCATCGAGGGCGTTACAAGTTGGTATCAGAGCCTTCCCCAACCTTAGGAGCCCCCACTGATTGATCGTTTTTAGAGGCCGAGTTGTGTCTAGAAAAATGTTTTGAGTCATTTAGGAATTATATATCGGAGAGTTTAGGAATTCTTTTTACTTCCCAGTCTCCTCATCGCTCTGGTAAGGCGTCCTGACGTAGAGTTTTGACTCTTCTCTTCTCAAATTTCACTAAAAAAAATTTAGGATCACGCGGGTATCTTAGAATCATTCCGATGGTTTTATGATGACAACATTGTCTTGGTGCCTCCTGTCAGCAGGGTTTTAGTGGAGGTGTCCCGGGGAGTTGAGCTCCGAGGTGTTGTCGTTATAATTTTATCGTTGCAGTTCTGGAATACCTGAGTTTAGTACGCCGACATCGAAAATCTCTTTTGTACAGTTGTTGGTGAGATAACCCTGATAGCCCAGTACTGAGGCGAGTGCGGGAGTATTGCCATAACTCGTATAACGGATGCTTTTCGAAGGTTGAGGTAGATGATTTCCAAGTGTTTCTTGGTTATGGGTTGAAGGATGGATACAGCTGGATCTAGGTATTGTTAGTTTGGGTGATATATTTTGTGTTCCCTGTATCCCCAACACCTGATTGCATAACCAGAAAGTTTCGGGAGTTTATAAGTGGGAATTCATGTAGCTCTAGTATTTCTTCCCGCAGATATTTGGTTTATGATTGGGTAATCCTTACCAAGTATTTGTTCACATCCGTACCTTGTTGATTTTATTCCATACCTTCTATCTAAGTGGCTTCTCACCTTATGGAAGTGTGATGATTTACTTTGGAATTCATTCGTTCATTCTCGTTCGAATGTTTATTGTGAAGACTATATGTTGCAATTTCGATCCTTTGATTCAGCTTGAATATATATCATTTTCAAGATGCTAATGGATGTCACCCGCTTCAGGATGGCTCCGCCAACGCGTCAGAATCCAGAACGCAATGAAGGAAGTCAGGCTAACCCTCCGCCACCACCTCCGCCTCCGGAGGCACGGCAAGCCCTGATGACTGCCACAAATGCCAATGCTCAGATTTTGATTCAGCTCTTGCAAGATCGCAACCAAGGGCAAGGTAATCAGGGAAATCAAGGCCAAGGCAACAATCAGCCGCATTTTGCTACCCTCAATCAGTTCCTTGCAAATCAGCCAAAGACTTTCAGCTACTGTGTCGAGGCCACAGACGCCGATGATTGGCTCGTGGACATCAACAAGCACTTCGAATGTGGCAATGTCAGACCTGAGGACTTTGTCAAGTTTTCCTCTTTTCAACTCAAAGATCAAGCTGCTGAGTGGTTCCAATAATACAAAGATTCCAGAGGAGGTCGTGTGATTACCTGGGATGATTTCCGCCGTGACTTCAAAGCTCATCACATTCCAGAAAGTGTTGTTGAGAGTAAGCGTGAGGAGTTCCGCAATCTCAAGCAAGGCAACATGTCTGTGTATCAATACAACACTCAGTTCCAGAAGCTCTCTCGTTTTGCTAAGCAAGACATCCCTGATGAGAAGAGTATGATCTACCAATTCGGGCGTGGTCTCAGAGAAGATTTGCAACTAGCTCTCGTGCTTTTTGAACCGTTAAAGTATGATGAATTCTACAACATGGCACTGAAACAAGAAGCTGCTCAGCTCAAGTGTGAGGCTTCTAAGAAGAGAGTCAGAGACGCAGTTCAGTCTTCTTCTTCCTCACTTGTGGCAGCTAAGCAACAGAAGTTCTGGTTGCCTCCTCCTCCTCCGTTTCGTCAGCCTTATCAGCAGAAGAACTCAGGTGGTCGTGGATCTTCCCACCCACCCAACCCTGGCTATCAGAACAAGTCTCAGAACCAAGCTCTAAGGCCAAATTCTCCTTATCATCGTCCGCTCTCAGAGGTGACTTGCAAGAAATGTCAGCAAAAGGGTCACTATGCGAACAAGTGCTTCAACCAAAGGCGCCTTCCGCCTCCTCCTCCTGTGAAATCTTCCAGCAATGCAGTGGTCAAGCATAATTCCCAGTCTGCAAAGGTGAACATGATGAATGCAGCTCAAGCGAAGGATTCTTCAGAAGTGATCATGGGTAATCTCTCAGTTAATGATATTCCTGCAAAAGTCTTATTTGACACTGGAGCATCGCATTCTTTCATTTCAAGACCTTTTGTGGCTATGCATGATTTGGGTACTCAAGTTTTGCCGAGACCTTTGTCCGTTGTGTCCCCGGGCAAGCAAATGACATCTAATGTTTGTGTCCCGGATGTTTCTATCAAGATGGGCGACTATAGATTTCTGGCTAAACCAATTGTTCTTGGTGACTCTGATATTGATCTTATTCTCGGGATGGACTGGCTCTATAAGCACAAGGCTCACCTTGATTGTGCTGCCAGGGATATTCAATTGACTCACTCTTCTGACGATGTGATCATTTATGCCGCTCGTGATGAAACCATTCGGTTGTTTTCTCTCAATGAGAAGAGCGAATTGGATGCTATCACTCTGATTCCAGTCATTTGTGAGTATCAAGATGTCTTTCCAGAAGAGCTTCCGGGTATGCCTCCTCACCGGCCAGTTGAATTCGTTATTGATCTTGAGCCTGGCACGGAACCCGTTTGCAAGCGTCCTTACAAGCTTGGGCCAAAAGAGTTGAAGGAATTCAAGAAACAACTCGATGAACAAGAGCGTCTGGGTTTGATCAGACCGCGTTCTTCTCCTTGGGGTTGTGGTGTTCTTTTTGTCCAGAAGAAGGATGGCACGGACCGACTTTGCATCGATTACCGTCCATTGAACAAGAAGACTATCAAGAACAAGTACCCACTTCCCAACATCAATGAGCTATTTGAGCAACTTAAAGGTGCTAAAGTGTTCTCCAAGCTTGACCTTCGTATGGGTTATCATCAGATTCGCATTCGTGAAGAAGATATTCCCAAGACAGCATTCAGAACAGGCTTTGGTTCTTATGAATATACTGTCATGTCATTCGGCCTTCTCAATGCTCCTCCAACATTCTCTCGTATGATGAACTTCATCTTCAACCCCTACACCAATGAATTCATCTTGGTCTATCTCGATGATATATTGGTCTTCTCCAAGAATAAGAAGGATCATGCCAAGCATTTGTGATTGGTGCTCGACAAGCTCAGAGAGTATAAATTCTATGCGAAGTTCTCCAAATGTGAATTCTGGCTTGATGAAGTTCTTTACCTTGGGCATATCATCTCTGCCAAGGGCATTGCTATCAATCCTGAGAGAGTGTCTGCAGTTTTGAATTGGGAACCTCCTCAGAATGTCAAGCAGCTTCGCAGTTTTCTTGGACTTGCAAGCTATTGCCGAAGATTCGTTGAGAATTTCTCTAAGATTGCAAAGCCTCTTTCCAACCTCCTCCAGAAGCATGTGAAGTATGTCTGGTCTCCTGAGTGTGACGTTGCTTTCAACACTATCAAAGAGAAACTCGTCACTGCTACAGTTCTGACTCCTCCTGACGAATCCAAGCCTTATGAAGTTTTCTGTGATGCTTCTCTTCAAGGTCTCGGTGTTGTGTTAATGCAAGAGAAGAAGGTTGTGGCCTATACCTCTCGTCAGTTGAAGCCCAACGAAAAGAACTACCCCACTCATGATCTTGAGTTGGCGGCAGTTGTCCACGCACTAATAACATGGAGACATCTCCTGTTGGGAAGGAAAGTGGACATATTCACCGACCACAAGAGTCTCAAATACATCTTCACTCAGCCCAACCTCAACCTCAGGCAAACTCGATGGGTCGAAATGATTCAAGAGTATAATCCGAGTATTGAATATACTCCAGGCAAGGCTAATGTGATTGCAGACGCTTTGAGCAGGAAGGCTTATTGCAACAGCTTAATCCTCAAGCCCTTTCAACCGGATCTTTGTGAAGCTTTCCACAAGTTGAATCTCCAAGTTGTTCCTCAAGGTTTCCTTGCCAACCTCATCGTCTCTCCTACTTTGGAAGATCAAATTCGTGAGGCACAACTGATGGATACCATGGTGAAGAAGGTGAAACGTGGTATTGACAAGGGCATTTCCAAATACAAGTGCTATCGCGTTGATGACAGAGATACTCTTTTCTTCGAGGACCGGATCGTGGTTCCAAAGGGTGATCTTCGTAAAATCATTATGAACGAGGCGCACAATTCTCTTCTGTCAATTCATCCTGGAAGTACAAAGATGTACCATGACCTCAAGCAGTCGTATTGGTGGACTCGAATGAAGCGAGAAATTGCTCAATTCGTGAATGAATGTGATGTCTGCAGAAGGGTGAAAGCAGAACACCAACGACCAGCTGGTCTACTCCAACCTCTTGCTATTCCAGAATGGAAGTTTGATCATATCGAAATGGACTTCGTGACTGGTTTTCCTAAGTCCAAGCGTGGAAATGATGCTATCTTCGTCGTCATCGACAAGCTCACTAAAGTGGCTCATTTTCTCCCTATCAAAGAGTCTATCACAGCAGCGCAGCTGGCAGAGCTCTACACATCCAGAATTGTCTCCCTACATGGCATTCCGCAATTGATTTCTTCAGACCGTGGCAGCATCTTTACCTCCAAGTTTTGGGATTCTTTTCAGAAGGCCATGGGCACAAACATTCGCTTCAGCACAGCTTTCCACCCTCAAACTAGTGGACAAGTCGAGCGTGTCAACCAAATTCTTGAAGATATGCTCAGGGCTTGTGTCATCTCTTTCGGCATGAAGTGGGAGGATTGTCTTCAATATGCTGAGTTCTCTTACAACAACAGCTTTCAAGCCAGCTCGAGCAAAGCCCCATTCTAGATTCTCTATGGCAGAAAGTGCTGTACTCCTCTCAATTGGTCTGAGACGGGCGAACGCCAACTGCTTGGCAACGATTTGATCTCAGAGGCTGAGGCAATGTGCAAAGTCATTCGTGAGAATCTCAAAGCCGCGCAATCGCGCCAGAAGAGCTATTACGATAGCAAACACCGTGATGTGGCTTTCGAGATCGGAGACCATGTCTACCTCCGCGTCGCTCCAATGAAAGGCACACGTCGCTTTGGTATCAAGGGGAAACTTGCCCCTAGATACGTCGGTCCTTTCAAGATCATCGGCAAACGAGGCGATCTCGCCTATCAACTTGAGCTTCCCTCCAACTTTGCAAATGTGCACGATGTGTTCCACGTGTCACAGCTTCGCAAGTGCTTCAAGACGCCTGAGCGCACCATCAACTTCGAATAGATTTATCTTCAAGAAGATTTGTCTTATCATGAGCATCCCGTTGCTATTCTTGAAGAAACTGAGCGCAAGACTCGCAACAAGTCAATCAAATTCCTGAAAGTGAAATGGTCACACCATTCAGACCGAGAAGCCACCTGGGAGCGTGAGGACCACCTCCGTTCCGAATATCCTGAGTTCTTTCAGTCCTAGATCTCGGGATGAGATCCTCTCGTAGTGGTGGAGTGTTGTAACATCCCGGATGTAACTTGCCATATTTGTAACTCCAACTCTTGCCATTTCCGGCTATGTGATATGATATTCCCTCCGTGGATGGGTTTTCCTTCATTTTGCATTTTGTTTATGTCATGCATTTCATATCATGTCATCATGTGCATCGCATTCGCATACGTGTTCGTCTCTTAAATCCGAGCATTTTCCCCGTTGTCCGTTTTGCAGTCCGGCGCTCCTATGTTCCCCGGCGTCCCCTTTTACCTTTTTCCGTGAGCGGGTATTAAACCTTCTCGGAATGGACCGAGGTTTGTCAAGCGGCCTTGGTATAGCACCGGTAGACCGCCTGTCAAGTTTCGGGTCATTTGGAGGTCGTTTGATACTCCAACGGTTAACCGGGTAACCGTGAAGGCCTCTTGTGTGTTGCAGCCCAAAACCCCTCCAAAACAGCCCAATAACCCATCTAAGTCACTCCCATGTCCATCGCCGTTCGATCACGATCGCGTGGCCAAAAACCGCTCTCCATTTGGAGCTTCCTAGCTCCTTCTACCTATAAATATGTGCTCTCCCCGAAAATCTCGCAGTCCACACCCTAGCCCCGCTCCCTCTCCGGCTGATGAATGTTTATTTATGTATTGTGTGAAGTGGCGACTGTAAGCCAACTATGTATCTCTTTCCCTTATGTATTACATGGGTTGTGTGAAGATTATCTCACTTGCGACATTGCTTTCAATGCGGTTATGCCTCTAAGTCGTGCTTCGACACGTGGGAGATATAACCGCATCGAGGGCGTTACACATAGGCAGCCTGCCGTGGGCTTCCCGCTTGGTCGCGGGCTGCGACTGGCAGAGGCTCCCCTCAGGCCCTCCTCCTAAGGGCAGGTCAGACTCAGGCCGGGCTTCTGATGCGGCGCGGTCAGCCGTCGTGCGGGCGCCAACCCCCAGCCCCCTGCCCGGGGCTGGAGCGATGGTCAAAGGTCCTCGACGCCTTCTTGTGGCGGATGATGGTGTGGCAGATGTGCTTGAGTGTGCTCGGGGGCGTCGTGCCCGTCGCCATGAGTTCCTCCGAAGGGTGAGTGGCGCCGTAGACCTGCTTGGGCAGGAGCTCGCTGAGGAAGACGCGCGCCTGGAAGCCGAGGGCCTGCGCCTGGCCGCAGAGCGGCACGAGCTGGAGGCCGCCGTTGCCCTCGCGCGCCGTTAGCGCGACCTTGATGACGAAGGAGCGAAGGCGTCGCTGGAGGCTTCCCTGGCGGCTCAGTCTCAGGCCGTTGAGGAGGCCCGAGGAGCAGACCGACGGCGAGAAGCAGCAGAAGAACGGGCTCGGGAGCTCTTGGCCCGGTGTCGCTCGTTGGAGGAGCAAGCGGAGCTGCGCGAGGCAGCCCTTGCATCGATGGAGGTGGCTTCTGGCGACCCGGCTGAGCTTCGGAAGCGCGAGGAAGCGTTGGTGCTGGAGGCCGCCGAACGCGCTCGCGAGCACGAGCAGCTGGAGATGAGGGAGCGCCTAGTGACGCAGGCGGAAGATGATGTCGCCGCGCGGGAAACGCGTGTTCTGGAGGAGGTTTACCGTCGGGTGGCGACAGCGCGCCAAGGCCTCGAGCATGAGTTCGAGGGGAAGCTGGGGATGATCCGAGTCGAAGCTGAGGGTAGAACCGCCGCCTTGAGGGCCCAACGAGATGAGGCGACGCGATGAGCGGACGCCTCCCGGGTCGCTCTTGAGGCAGCGCAGAAGGAGCTGGCCACCTCCCAGGCCGAGGTGCTCCGCCTTCGCCAACGTGTGGAACAGGCTGTGGCCGTCGAGCATCAGAATGCCGACAAGATACGCCAGCGGCAATTCCTGGAGCACGAGCACGGCCCCATGCTCACCAAGCTCAGGGAGAGGGCTAACATTGCCCTGGGCAACATCTGTGAGGCTGCCGTGGGCGAGCCGCACACGATTAACTACGTCGGCAACCTGCAGTTCTTCACCATCGTGGTGACACAGCTGGAGGCACGGTCGGTCAAAGCTGATAGGTTGGTGGAGGAGAGGAGTCGCGCCCTGCTCGGGCGCGCCTTTTCCCGCGTCTTCAGCCACCTTCGAAACATGGATCCCCACTTCGACTTCGACGCCGCCATCGCCCCAGTTCCCCAAGCCGTCCGAGGTGACCTGGCTGAATGGGTGGAGAGCAACGTAGATGCTCTCGTCCGGGCCTTCACTTCGGATGATGATGACGTGATCATGGGCGCCGACGAAGGTGGCGTGGTGGATGACCCCAACGCCGTTGATGGTGGTGCAGACGACGAAGGCGAGTCCAGCGACGCCAGCGATAGCTCGGGAGGCGCCCCCGAGGATGCATTGGGGGATTTGTCAGATTGACCATGTACTATCCTCGTCTTTTTTGCCCTGCATAGATAGAACTCAGGCGTTTGGCCCGACGGTTGTGAGAGCATTTTGGGAGGGGAAGCCCCTCATGTATGAACTCGTATCTAATGTATCAAAGGAAGAGCGGGGGGAAAAGGTTACAACCAAAGGAAGAAGGCAATGAAAGCAAACAAAAAGGCCGCGTCCGGCACCTAATCTAGTCTTCGACGTCTTCTCACCAGCGCAGAGCTAAGTGTTGTCCACTAGGCGTGGGAGGGAGCCCCAGGGCCTGAGGCCGGCACCCCTGAGACTCCAGGGCATGTACAGCCCCACTCATTATTACGTGAGAGTGTCACGGGGCGGCGAGCTTCACAGGCACTGGGCCTTCTTCACAGGAACCGGCCTTGCTTCATATCGCCAGACGAGGGCCCCGCCTTGCGCCACACTCTAGTGCCACCAACGACGACCGGAAACCAGGACGCCGCCGGTGGGGTAGAGCGGTCGCCAGCGGTTCCCCCGACGACCACGGGTCCTCTGCCAGGGGCAGGCCCTCAGGCGCCTCCCCAGCGGAGGGCCTACCTTCTAAGAACGCCTTGCTCCGAACGCCGCAGTGGTGATGTAGGATCCCTACCCCTTTCCTGCAGCCCCCTCCGTCCTCCTCACGAGGGGTAGGAGGCCGCGGGAGCGGGGCAGCTGCTTGCTGCGGCGACCTGCACCTCCTGTGACCCATGATTAGCATATGCCTGCTCTTGAGGAATTAACGGTACCCGATAGTCGTCGCCTCCAGTGTGACCGACGGAGCCGTCCTGGGGTTCCTGGAAGGGCTCGGCCTCTGGCGTCTCGTCCCCCCAGCTGGGGCTGAAGAGTGAGCCATGTTCGCCCTCGTGAGCATGCCCTTGGTCCATCATGTGGGGCACGTATTCCTCTGGCGCCGCCACCCCGAATGTTGTGCTGTAGTGCTCCATGCGCCATGCGGCGTTGCTCGTTGTGCCCACCGTGGGGTGGTAGCGCGGTTGCCCGCACGCGCCATGGGCCGCACCGAGCCCTTCTCCTTCTCGCGCCGGGGGCGGGTGTAGCGCCACCGCCAGTCCGGCGCCGACGGATTCGCTGGTGTCGGGGTAGTCCTGAGGCCCGCGGGGGCGCGCGGGGCCTCCTCGTGCGTCGCCCTGAGCTGGAGGCGGAAGCCGAGTGCAGAAGGGGTGAGCCCCCGAAGCGGCGAAGCCCAGGAGCTCGGCGACCCGCTCCAGCAGCACGTCGCGGCCGCCCTCCAGTAGTCTGCACTGCAGCAACTCCCGTGCTACTGTGAGCGCGGCCCTCGAGTTCGCCTGTTCCCGGCGGGTGTATGATGTCGTAGTTGCGGCGTGATTGGAGGCCCTCGCTGCCGACCGCGCCTGTCGCGGTGTGAAGGTCGCAGAAGCTTGCCCGCGTCGCCCGCGGCCTGCAGCGCCCTGCGGACCGCGAGCTGCCTGTGGCGCGGGGTCACCCGGAGCGGGAGGTTCTGCGCAGATGGGCCACACCGCCCATGGGCCTTGGTTGCCCGCCTGGTTGCCGGACATGGTGACGACGACGCAACGGGAGACGGAGCGATGGGAAGGCAGATTCCGGCGCACCCCTACCTGGCGCGCCAAATGTCGGATCACGGGTTCCGGCAGACCCTTGAGGTTCGAACTCTGGGGTGCGCGCGGAGATCGTGCCCTCTACCTCTCCGTCTCGTAAGGATCTAACTACTGCAAGAAGAACAACACAAGAGACACAACGTTTATACTAGTTCGGGCCACCATTGTGGTGTAATACCCTACTCTAGTTTGTGGTGGGTGGATTGCCTCTTGGGCTGATGATGAAGAACAATACAAGGAATAACAGCCTCGCGAGGGTCTATTCTTGGCTAGGGGATGAACTGCTAGGGGAGTTCGATCGCCCTTCTCTCTCACTCTCTAGATGCTGGATTCGATGCCTCTACCTTGGGGGTGGCTAGTCCTATTTATAGGCAAAAGCCCTGGGCCTCTTCCCAAATATTGAGCGGGAAGGGCGCCAACAATTGGCCAATTTGAAGGGGAACATCTGGTACACTTATCCTGACTAAAGTTGGTCTTCGCCTGCCAAAGGTCCTGTGGTGACGCCATCCTGGGCTCCATGGTGACCTCCTTCCCACCGTTGGACTGGTCTTGGTCTCGTTGCACCGAAATGGGTGCCTTTGCTTGATCCTCTCGCCTGCGCTTGCCCCCTTTGCACCAAAGAGGAAAGGGGGACGCTGCGCGGGCTGGCGCCCGCCTGGCACCCTTGGTCGTCATGGCTTGCGTCATGGGCACCTCATGAGGTACCCCACCTTGATCTCTCCGCCTCCTCGCGAGCCAGCCTGAGGAGACCGTGCTTGAGGAAGCGCCGTGTCGTCCGCCTCGCGAGGCTTGGCCCCTCGCGAGGGTCTTGAGCCTTGTGTTGATGAAGCTGTGCCACGCTGGGCCCCCACTCGAGCCACGCTGCAGGCCGCAGGCAGGCAAGTCTGGGGACCCCCGTTCCCAGAACGCCGACACTTATGGACGGGGGTAGCAGCTTGAGCCTGCTCTATCAGGATACAGTGCGCAAAATGGGTATAGACCCCTCGAGGATCAAGCCAACAAAAACGATCTTTAAAATCATCATCCCAGGTGTAGAGGCCCACTGTACGGGTTCAATCATGCTGGAAGTGGTCTTCGGATCTCCGGACAACTTCTGAAGCGAGGAGTTAATCTTCGATATTGTCCCGTTCAGCAGCGGCTATCACGCACTGTTGGGGCGAACCGCATTTGCAAAATTCAATGCGGTACCGCATTACGCATACCTCAAGCTCAAGATGCCAGGACCTAGGGGGTCATCATAGTAAATGGAAACACAGAGCGCACACTCCGTACGGAGGAGCACACTGCGGCCCTCGCAGCGGAGGCACAAAGCAGCCTTTTAAGGTAGTCCACCAGTTCGGCGATAAAGCCCCAGGACACCGTCAAGCGCGTTTGGAGTAACCTGCAACAGGATCGCCTGGCACGTTCAGAGCTCGCCTAGCAATTTGGCCCGCGCCCAAGTCTCCGTCGAACGGCGAAATTTGTGCAGCGCGTACATAATTATGCATTGAAAATACCATGGGTATATATAGGCGGGGGCACGATCATGGCACATCCCACAATGCGGCTCAACCGCGCTAGGGGCTTACTACCTTCATCACTCTCTCTCTCTTTCAGGACTCTACTCGCTGGAAGGCCTATCCGGCAGCACGATTGCCGGATACATGATACAACACCCAAGGGGGCAGGTAGCCGCGTCGTACAACGGAATCCCCAGGTGGTCTCTGATAGCGAAATACCTGCTTTAAGATACCAGTCCGTAGCTTGCCCTCGGATGGGACTTGTCAAATAGTCCTAATTTTTGCTTACCGCACTACTTGAATCAGTACGCTTTGACGCATTTTTCAAATAAACAATGCATAGCACAAGTCTATTATCGCATTCTATATACTTATATATATATATATGTGTGTGTGTGTGTGTGTGTGTGTGTGTGTGTGTGTGTGTGTGTTTATTTATGACAGTTAGCACCCGTACACTTTGGTAAGGCCAACACGTCAGGGGCTTCTGTATACCCCGTAATACGGCGTGAAAAGTCCGAACACTTTCGACAGTGCGGCACCCCGAACTTATAGCATTATATGCATCAGCTCCGAATCATGTCTTGGGTCAATAGTTGGGTTTGCCTGGCTCCCATGTTTTGGTACCTTAGGTTCCGCTATATCGGCTAAGGTAGCACTGGGAGAACTACTGTGATTGTGTCCCGGTTCTTCCGGACGAGCACCTCAGTAGAGAAAGCTAAAACTGACTATCATGATAAGGCGAGGGTTGGTCGCTGTTCGAGAGGTCTCAAGTCCCTAAAGACTTTTTCCGCTTCGGGCGAGGAGTCGGCCTTGTATGACTTAGGCGTGTATAGCGCCCCAACTTCGGCCTTCCGAATACTAGGGGCTTCGCCAAATTTGAAATTGTAGACTTCTATGGCTAAGTGAGAGTGATAAAGCATTATAGTCCGATTGCCTCGTTAGCGGTGCTGAGCACCTCCCTCGAAGCACCCAAATATGGGAAAAAGATTGCTCAGATTTATCCCGAACACCCCAGCACTAGTTGCATGGGGGCAAAAGCCGACGACTGGCCAACTCTCAGATTTTATAAATGGCCGCACAGAAGGTAATATTTTAAATACAAAAGTGTTGCATAGCGCACATGAACTAGTTTTCATAATTCGGGATCACATGAGCAAGTTCATTCAAAGATTACATCTTTGCTACACTCGTCCGCCAGGAGATGGGCACCCATGAGGACACCTTCATAATACATTTCGGGGTGGCGATGCTCCTTGCCCTGCAGCGGCCCCTCCTTCACCAGCTTCTCGGCGTTCATCTTGGCCCAGTGCACCTTCGCACGAGCAAAATCCCTGCGCGCACCTTTGGTGCAGACGGACTGCTTTATGACTTCGAGCCGTGGGCAGGCATCTACAAGCCACCTCACCAGGCCGAAGTAGCTGTTGGGAAGGGCATCGCCAGGCCACATCCGGACTATAAGGCCCTTCATGGCCTGTTCGGACGCCTTGTTGACCTCGACCAGTTGCTTCAGTTGGTCGCTCATGGGCATAGGGTGTTCGATCATAGTATACTGAGACCAGAACACCCTCTCCGTCGAGCTCCCCTCCTCGGCCCGGTAGAACTCCGCGACATCAGACACACTGTGGGGCAGATCTGTGAACGCCCCTTGAGAGCTCCGAACTCGGGTAAGTAAATAGAAATTTTCTTTCACATGCTTGCTTTGCATAATGAATGCCTTACTCGCCGCTATCTTCTTCACCGCCTCAATATCCTGGAGAGCCTTTTGGGCTTCGGCCTTGGCATGTTTTGTGCTTTCGAGGGCCTTGGCAAGCTCAGACTCTCGCGTCTTCGAGTCAAACTCCAAGGACTCGTGCTTCTTCACGAGCGCCTGGAGCTCTTGTTGCACCTCGCCTACTCGGGCTTCTTGTTTTTCTCGCTCGATGCGCTCCATGGCCGCTTTATTTTCTGCCTCGGACAGCGCCAGCTTCAGGGTCGCCACTTCTGTCGTGGTCCCTGGCACATTCATGATGATCCTATTATCTTGCAACCAAATTTTTCCCTTCTTCTATATAAACAAGGTATTGCTTACCTTCCTTCTCCTCGAGCTGCTTCTTGGCACGGTCGAGTTCCTGCTTGGACCGCTCAAGGTTCTGCTTCAGTGCGGCGACCTCCACAGTACGTGCGGCAGTGGCCAGCAGTGAAGCTTGCATACGCATATAGACATATTCGGATTAGACTCCAGAAGTTATTATTCGATCCTCTATTCGGCTTTTCTTTCCGAACGCCGAACAGAGCATCGGGGGCTACTGTCTATGCGGCAATATTTTCCTACATTTTGATTACTCACCTCAAAGCCTGTAAGGAGGCTGGCACAGGCTTCAGTCAGTCCGCTCTTGGCAGACTGAACCTTTTTAATCACCGCACTCATAATAGTGCGGTGCTCCTCGTTGATGGAAGCGCTGTGAAGCACTTCCAGCAAGTTGTCCGGTGCCTCTGGGTGGACAGAGGTCACCGGCATAGGCGGCTTGCCCCTCTTAGCAGGGGGTCACCTGCCGGAGTCCGGGACCACTGGTGGGTCCGGCGCGGTGTTCGGCTGAGGGCCGAACTTGGAGCCCGTGGGAGTCTTGCTCCCTTTACGCCCAGGGTCCGAAAGGTCGCCTTGAGGCGCCTCCAGGACTACCTCCCCTCGGCTTCGTGCCCTTTGAGAAAATACCTCGACGTTGTGTTGGGGAACGTAGTAATTTCAAAAAAATTCCTACGCACACGCAAGATCATGGTGATGCATAGCAACGAGAGGGGAGAGTGTTGTCTACATACCCTTGTAGACTAAAGCGGAAGCGTTGACTCAACGTAGAGGAAGTAGTCATACGTTCCCCTCGCGATCCGCCCGATCACAGCACCGTTACTCCGGCACCTCCGAGTTCTTAGCACACGTTCAGCTCGATGACGATCCCCGGGCTCCGATCCAGCAAAGCGTCGGGGAAGAGTACCGTAAGCACGACGGCGTGGTGACGATCTTGATGTGTTACCGGCACAGGGCTTCGCCTAAGCACTGCAACGATATGACCGAGGTGGAATTTGGTGGAAGGGGGCACCGCACACGGCTAAGGAACGATCCGTAGATCAACTTCTGTGTTCTCGGGTGCTCCCCTGCCCCCGTATATAAAGGAGCCAAGGGGGAGGGGCTGGCCGGCCAAGGGGTGGCGCGCCAGGGAGTCCTACTCCCTCCGGGAGTAGGATTCCCCCCCCCCCCCAATCCTAGTTGGAATAGGATTCCTCAAGGGGGGGAAAGAGAGAGAGGGGGGCCGGCCACCTTCTCCTAGTCATAATAGGACTAGGGAAGGGGGGAGGCGCGCATCCACTAGGGCTGCCCCTTTCTCCTTTCCACTAAGGCCCATTAAGGCCCATATGGCTCCCGGGGGGTTCCGGTAACCCACCCGGTATTCCGGTAAAATCCTGATTTCACCTGGAACACTTCCGATGTCCAAACATAGGCTTCCAATATATCAATCTTTATGTCTCGACCATTTCGAGACTCCTCGTCATGTCCGTGATCACATCCGGGACTCCGAACTCCTTCGGTACATCAAAATGCATAAACTCATAATAACTGTCATCGTAACGTTAAGCGTGCGGACCCTACGGTTCGAGAACAATGTAGACATGACCGAGACACGTCTCCAGTCAATAACCAATAGCGGGACTTGGATGCCCATATTGGCTCCTACATATTCTACGAAGATCTTTATCGGTCAGACCGCATAACAACATACGTTGTTCCCTTTGTCATCGGTATGTTACTTGTCCGAGATTCGATCGTCAGTATCCAATACTTAGTTCAATCTCGTTACCGGCAAGTCTCTTTACTCGTTCCATAATACATCATCCCGCAACTAACTCATTAGTTGCAATGCTTGCAAGGCTTAAGTGATGTGCATTACCGAGAGGGCCCAGAGATACCTCTCCGACAATCGGAGTGACAAATCCTAATCTCGAAATACGCCAACCCAACATCTACCATTGGAGACACCTGTAATACTCCTTTATAATCACCCAGTTACGTTGTGACGTTTGGTAGTACCCAAAGTGTTCCTCTGGCAAACGGGAGTTGCATAATCTCATAGTCATAGGAACATGTATAAGTCATGAATAAAGCAATAGCAACATACTAAACGATCGGGTGCTAAGCTAATATAATGGGTCATGTCAATTAGATCATTCAACCAATGATGTGACCTCGTTAATCAAATAACAACTCTTTGTTCATGGTTAGGAAACATAACCATCTTTGATTAACGAGCTAGTCTAGTAGAGGCATACTAGTGACACTCTGTTTGTCTATGTATTCACACATGCATTATGTTTCCGGTTAATACAATTCTAGCATGAATAATAAACCTTTATCATGATATAAGGAAATAAATAATGACTTTATTATTGCCTCTAGGGCATATTTCCTTCAGTCTCCCACTTGCACTAGAGTCAATAATCTAGATTACACTGTAATGATCCTAACACCCATGGAGTCTTGGTGCTGATCATGTTTTGCTCGTGGAAGAGGCTTAGTCAACGGGTCTGCAACATTCAGATCCGTATGTATCTTGCAAATCTCTATGTCTCCCACCTGGACTAGATCCCGGATGGAGTTGAAGCGTCTCTTGATGTGTTTGGTCCTTTTGTGAAATCTGGATTCCTTTGCCAAGGCAATTGCACCAGTATTGTCACAAAAGATTTTCATTGGACCCGATGCACTAGGTATGACACCTAGATCGGATATGAACTCCTTCATCCAGACTCCTTCATTTGCTGCTTCCGAAGCAGCTATGTACTCCGCTTCACATGTAGATCCCGCTATGACGCTTTGTTTAGAACTGCACCAACTGACAGCTCCACCGTTTAATGTAAACACGTATCCGGTTTGCGATTTAGAATCGTCCGGATCAGTGTCAAAGCTTGCATCAACGTAACCTCTTACGGTGAGCTCTTTGTCACCTCCATATATGAGAAACATATCCTTAGTCCTTTTCAGGTATTTCAGGATGTTCTTGACCGCTGTCCAGTGATCCACTCCTGGATTACTTTGGTACCTCCCTGCTAAACTTATAGCAAGGCACACATCAGGTCTGGTACACAGCATTGCATACATGATAGAGCCTATGGCTGAAGCATAGGGAACATCTTTCATTTTCTCTCTATCTTCTGCAGTGGTCGGGCTTTGAGTCTTACTCAATCTCACACCTTGTAACACTGGCAAGAACCCTTTCTTTGCTTGATCCATTTTGAACTTCTTCAAAATCTTGTCAAGGTATGTGCTTTGTGAAAGTCCAATTAAGCGTCTTGATCTATCTCTTTAGATCTTTATGCCTAATATGTAAGCAGCTTCACCGAGGTCTTTCATTGAAAAACTTTTATTCAAGTATCCCTTTATGCTATCCAGAAATTCTATATCATTTCCAATCAGTAATATGTCATCCACATATAATATTAGAAATGCTACAGAGCTCCCACTCACTTTCTTGTAAATACAGGCTTCTCCAAAAGTCTGTATAAAACCAAATGCTTTGATCACACTATCAAAGCGTTTATTCCAACTCCGAGAGGCTTGCACTAGTCCATAAATGGATCGCTGGAGCTTGCACACTTTGTTAGCTCCCTTTGGATCGACAAAACCTTCCGGTTGCATCATATACAATTCTTCTTCCAGAAATCCATTCAGGAATGCAGTTTTGACATCCATCTGCCAAATTTCATAATCATAAAATGCGGTAATTGCTAACATGATTCGGACAGACTTAAGCATCGCTACGGGTGAGAAAGTCTCATCGTAGTCAATCCCTTGAACTTGTCGAAAACCTTTTGCGACAAGTCAAGCTTTGTAGACAGTAACATTACCATCAGCGTCAGTCTTATTCTTAAAGATCCATTTGTTCTCAATTGCTTGCCGATCATCAGGCAAGTCAACCAAAGTCCATACTTTGTTCTCATACATGGATCCCATCTCAGATTTCATGGCTTCAAGCCACTTTGCGGAATCTGGGCTCACCATCGCTTCTTCATAGTTCGTAGGTTCATCATGATTTAATATCATGACCTCCAGAACAGGATTACCGTACCACTCTGGTGCGGATCTCACTCTGGTTGATCTACGAGGTTCAGTAGTATCTTGATCTAAAGTTTCATGATCATCATCATTAGCTTCCTCATTTATTGGTGTAGGTGTCGCAGAAACAGTTTTCTGTGATGTACTACTTCTCAATAAAGGAGTAGGTACAGTTACCTCGTCAAGTTCTACTTTCCTCCCACTCACTTCTTTCGAAAGAAACTCCTTCTCTAGAAAGTTTCCGAACTTAGCAACAAAAGTCTTGCCTTCGGATCTGTGATAGAAGGTGTATCCAACAGTTTCCTTTGGATATCTATGAAGACACATTTCTCCGATTTGGGTTCGAGCTTATCTGGTTGAAGCCTTTTCACATAAGCATCGCAGCCCCAAACTTTAAGAAACGACAACTTTGGTTTCTTGCCAAACCATAGTTCATAAGGCGTTGTCTCAACGGATTTAGATGGTGCCCTATTTAACGTGAATGCGGCCGTCTCTAGAGCGTATCCCCAGAACGATAGCGGTAAATCAGTAAGAGACATCATAGATCGCACCATATCTAGTAAAGTACGATTACGATGTTCGGACACACCATTACGCTGTGGTGTTCCGGGTGGCATGAGTTGCGAAACTATTCCACAATTTTTCAAATGTACACCAAACTCGTAACTCAAATATTCTCCTCCACGATCTGATCGTAGAAACTTTATTTTCTTGTTACGATGATTTTCAACTTCACTCTGAAATTCTTTGAACTTTTCGAATGTTTCAGACTTGTGTTTCATTAAGTAGATATACCCATATCTGCTCAAATCATCTTTGAAGGTGAGAAAATAACGATATCCGCCACGAGCCTCAACATTCATCGGACCACATACATCCGTATGTATGATTTCCAACAAATCTGTTGCTCTCTCCATAGTTCCGGAGAACGGTGTTTTAGTCATCTTGCCCATGAGGCACGGTTCGCAAGTGCCAAGTGATTCATAATCAACTGACTCCAAAAGTCCATCAGTATGGAGTTTCTTCATGCGCTTTATACGGATATGACCTAAACGGCAGTGCCAGAAATAAGTTGCACTATCATTATCAACTCTGCATCTTTTGGCTTCAACATTATGAATATGTGTATCACTACTATCGATATTCATCAAAAATAGACCACTCTTCAAGGGTGCATGACCATAAGAGATATTACTCATATAAATAGAACAACCATTATTCTCTGATTTAAATGAATAACCGTCTCGCATCAAACAAGATCCAGATATAATGTTCATGCTCAACGCTGGCACCAAATAACAATTATTTAGGTCTAATACTAATCCCGAAGGTAGATGTAGAGGTAGCGTGCCAAATGCGATCACATCTACTTTGGAACCATTTCCCACGCGCATCGTCATCTCGTCCTTTGCTAGTGTCCGCTTATTCTGTAGTCCCTGTTTTGAGTTGCAAATATTAGCAACAGAACCAGTATCAAATACCCAGGTGCTACTGTGAACATTAGTAAGGTACACATCAATAACATGTATATCACATATACCTTTGTTCACCTTGCCATCCTTCTTATCCGCCAAATACTTGGGGCAGTTCCGCTTCCAGTGACGAGTCTGCTTGCAGTAGAAGCACTCAGTTTCAGGCTTAGGTCCAGACTTGGGTTTCTTCTCTTGAGCAGCGACTTGCTTGCCGTTCTTCTTGAAGTTCCCCTTTTTCTTCCCTTTGCCCTTTTTCTTGAAACTAGTGGTTTTGTTAACCATCAACACTTGATGCTCCTTCTTGATTTCTACCTCCGCAGCTTTTAGCATTGCGAAGAGCTCGGGAATAGTCTTGGTCATCCCTTGCATATTATAGTTCATCACGAAGCTCTTGTAGCTTGGTGGCAGTGATTGGAGAATTCTGTCAATGACGCAATCATCTGGAAGAGTAACTCCCAATTGAATCAAGTGATTATTATACCCAGACATTTTGAGTATATGCTCACTGACAGAACTGTTCTCCTCCATCTTGCAGCTATAGAACTTATTGGAGACTTCATATCTCTCAATCCGGGCATTTGCTTGAAATATTAACTTCAACTCCTGGAACATCTCATATGCTCCATGACGTTCAAAACGTCGTTGAAGTCCCGGTTCTAAGCCGTAAAGCATGGCACACTGAACTATCGAGTAGTCATCAGCTTTGCTCTGCCAGACGTTCATAACTTCTGGTGTTGCTCTAGCAGCAGGCCTGGCACCTAGCGGTGCTTCCAGGACGTAATTCTTCTGTGCAGCAATGAGGATAATCCTCAAGTTACGGACCCAGTCCGTGTAATTGCTACCATCATCTTTCAACTTTGCTTTCTCAAGGAACGCATTAAAATTTAACGGAACAACAGCACGAGCCATCTATCTACAATCAACATAAACAAGCAAGATACTATCAGATACTAAGTTCATGATAAGTTTAAGTTCAGTTAATCAAATTAATTAAGAACTCCCACTTAGATAGACATCCCTCTAATCCTCTAAGTGATCACGTGATCCAAATCAACTAAACCATAACCGATCATCACGTGATATGGAGTAGTTTTCAATGGTGAACATCGTTATGTTGATCATATCTACTATATGATTCACGCTCGACCTTTCGGTATCTGTGCTCCGAGGTCATATCTTATATGCATAGCTCGTCAAGTATAACCTGAGTATTCCGCGTGTGCAACTGTTTTGCACCCGTTGTATTTGAACGTAGAGCCTATCACACCCGATCATCACGTGGTGTCTCAGCACGAAGAACTTTTGCAACGGTGCATACTCAGGGAGAACACTTCTTGATAATTTAGTGAGAGATCATCTTATAATGCTACCGTCAATCAAAGCAAGATAAGATGCATAAAAAGATAAACATCACATGCAATCAATATAAGTGATTATGATATGGTCATCATCATCTTGTGCTTGTGATCTCCATCTCTGAAGCACCGTCATGATCACCATCGTCACCGGCGCGACACCTTGATCTCCATCATAGCATCGTTGTCGTCTCGCCAATCTTATGCTTCCACGACTATCACTACCGCTTAGTAATAAAGTAAAGCATTACATCGCGATTGCATTGCATACAATAAAGCGACAACCATATGGCTCCTGCCAGTTGCCGATAACTCGGTTACAAAACATGATCATCTCATACAATAAAATTTAGCATCATGTCTTGACCATATCACATCACAACATGCCCTGCAAAAACAAGTTAGACGTCCTCTACTTTGTTGTTGCAAGTTTTACGTGGCTGCTACGGGCTTAAGCAAGAACTCATCTTACCTACGCATCAAAACCACAACGATAGTTTGTCAAATAGACTCCGTTTTAACCTTCTCAAGGACCGGGCGTAGCCACACTTGGTTCAACTAAAGTTGGAGAGACAGTCTTCCGCAAGCCATCTATGTGCAAAGCACGTCGAGGGAACCGGTCTCGCGTAAGCGTACGCGTAAGGTTGGTCCGGATCGTCTCGTCCAACAATACCGCTGAACCAAAGTATGACATGCTGGTAGGCAGTATGACTTGTATCGTCCACAACTTACTTGTGTTCTACTCGTGCAAATAACATCAAACCATAAAAACCTGGCTCGGATACCACTGTTGGGGAACGTAGTAATTTCAAAAAAAATTCCTACGCACACGCAAGATCATGGTGATGCATAGCAACGAGAGGGGAGAGTGTTGTCTACATACCCTTGTAGACTGAAGCGGAAGCGTTGACTCAACGTAGAGGAAGTAGTCGTACATTCTCCTCGCGATCCGACCGATCACAACACCGTTACTCCGGCACCTCCGAGTTCTTAGCACACGTTCAGCTCGATGACGATCCCCGGGCTCCGATCCAGCAAAGCGTCGGGGAAGAGTACCGTCAGCACGATGGCATGGTGACGATCTTGATGTGTTACCAGCGCAGGGCTTCGCCTAAGCACTGCAACGATATGACCGAGGTGGAATTTGGTGGAAGGGGGCACCGCACACCGCTAAGGAACGATCCGTAGATCAACTTCTGTGTTCTCGGGTGCTCCCCTGCCCCCGTATATAAAGGAGCCAAGGGGGAGGGGCTGGCCGGCCAAGGGGTGGCGCGCCAGGGAGTCCTACTCCCTCCGGGAGTAGGATTCCCCCCCCCCCCCCAATCCTAGTTGGAATAGGATTCCTTAAGGGGGGGAAAGAGAGAGAGGGGGGCCGGCCACCTTCTCCTAGTCCTAATAGGACTAGGGAAGGGGGGAGGCGCGCGGCCACTAGGGCTGCCCCTTTCTCCTTTCCACTAAGGCCCATTAAGGCCCATATGGCTCCCGGGGGGTTCCGGTAACCCACCCGGTATTCCGGTAAAATCCTGATTTCACCTGGAACACCTCCGATGTCCAAACATAGGCTTCCAATATATCAATCTTTATGTCTCGACCATTTCGAGACTCCTCGTCATGTCCGTGATCACATCCGGGACTCCGAACTCCTTCGGTACATCAAAATGCATAAACTCATAATAACTGTCATCGTAACGTTAAGCGTGCGGACCCTACGGTTCGAGAACAATGTAGACATGACCGAGACACGTCTCCAGTCAATAACCAATAGCGGGACCTGGATGCCCATATTGGCTCCTACATATTCTACGAAGATCTTTATCGGTCAGACCGCATAACAACATACGTTGTTCCCTTTGTCATCGGTATGTTACTTGTCCGAGATTCGATCGTCAGTATCCAATACTTAGTTCAATCTCGTTACCGGCAAGTCTCTTTACTCGTTCCGTAATACATCATCCCGCAACTAACTCATTAGTTGCAATGCTTGCAAGGCTTAAGTGATGTGCATTACCGAGAGGGCCCAGAGATACCTCTCCGACAATCGGAGTGACAAATCCTAATCTCGAAATACGCCAACCCAACATCTACCATTGGAGACACCTGTAATACTCCTTTATAATCACCCAGTTACGTTGTGACGTTTGGTAGTACCCAAAGTGTTCCTCTGGCAAACGGGAGTTGCATAATCTCATAGTCATAGGAACATGTATAAGTCATGAATAAAGCAATAGCAACATACTAAACGATCGGGTGCTAAGCTAATATAATGGGTCATGTCAATCAGATCATTCAACCAATGATGTGACCTCGTTAATCAAATAACAACTCTTTGTTCATGGTTAGGAAACATAACCATCTTTGATTAACGAGCTAGTCTAGTAGAGGCATACTAGTGACACTCTGTTTGTCTATGTATTCACACATGCATTATGTTTCCGGTTAATACAATTCTAGCATGAATAATAAACCTTTATCATGATATAAGGAAATAAATAATAACTTTATTATTGCCTCTAGGGCATATTTCCTTCACGTTGTCCGTAGGGTGAGGGGTGGAAGCGATCGGAAGTGATCCGCTACTCATAGCCGACGGGTCCAAAGAACCGTCCGACGAAGATACGTCAATGCGGGCTCGAGGTGGACTGCATAATTATATTAGGCGTAAGGAGAAGCAGTGCAATAAAAGCGTACCATGAATTACTCTAGTACCCGAATACTTACGACTTCGCCAGGGGCTTGTCCCTGGTCAACCACTCATCTTCGCTGTGAGCGGCGGTCGTGGAGCAGTCCGGAAGGAGTCCTTCCCTTCTTGGACCCTCCGGCCTCCCCGGTTGGGGCGGCCTTCCTATACTTGCCTCCCCCGACTGGAGGGGGAGAATCTTCATCTACCTCTTCCTCGTCTTCACGAGAGGAGTGTGTCTCAGAGTTATCGGACGATGACTCTGATACCACTTGACGGCTGGAACTCTTTCGAGTACCTGCAGCCTTCTTCTTGGCCTTCTTCTCCAGCACCTCGTAGGGTGCCGGAGTCAGCATCTCCGTTAGGAGAGCGTCCGCAGGATCTTCAGGCAGGGGTGCCGGGCAGTTAATCTGCTCCTCTATCTCCTCCCAGTCCTGTCAAAGGCATAGAAGCTCAGATCCCGCACACGATTAAGCTGGGGAAAGTAAACATCATACAAGGTTTAGGAAACTTATCGAATTCGCAGGGCGCTTCGCGCTAAGCCCGCGGTCCTCGGTAAGGGAAGGAGGGGCCTCGGCACCCTTGAACAGCACCCTCTAGACATCTTTGTGCGTGGTGTCAAAAAGATGGGCCGGGTCAAACTCCCATAAATTGAACGCCCATTGTTGACACGGGAGGATCCGGCGGAAGAGCATGACCTGGACCACGTTGACAAGCTTAAGCTTCTTGCTTATCATGTTTCGGATACATTTCTGGAGTCCGGCCAGCTCCACTGATGGACCCCAGGACAGGCCCTTCTCTGTCCACGAGGAAAGCCGCGTGGGATTCTGGATCGAAACTCGGGGGGCCGCCACCCAGTTGGTGTCACACGGCTCGGTGATGTAGAACCACCCCGATTGTCACCCCTTTATGGTCTCCACATAGGAGCCCTCGAGCCATGTAACATTGGGCATTTTGCCCACCATGGCGCCTCCACATTCCGCTTGCTGGCCGCCTACAACCTTCGGCTTGATGTTGAAGGTCTTTAGCCACAGGCCGAAGTGGGGCTGGACGCGGAGGAAGGCCTCGCACACGACGATAAACGCCGAGATGTTGAGGATGAAGTTCGGGGCCAGATCATGGAAGTCCAGCCCATAGTAGAACATGAAGCCGCGGATGAACGGGTGAAGGGGGAATCCCAGCCCGCGGACGAAGTGGGTGAGGAAAACTACCCTCTCATGAGATTCTGGGGTAAGGACGATCTGCCCTTCGTCGGGCAGCCGGTGCGAGATATCCGCGGCCAAGTATCCGGCTCCCCGGATCTTGCTAATGTCCTCCTCCGTGACGGTGGATTTCATCCACTTGCCTCCCGCTCCGGACATGGTTGGAGTGGTGTGAGGAGAAAGGTGCAAACTTGGGTGTTGGAGCTCGAGTGCGCGAGAATGGATGAGCAAGGAGGAAGAAGGCGTGGGTGAGAAAGGGTGAACTCTTATCTCTTCATAAGGGTGGACGAAACTATACGCCCCCACTAGCCTGGTAAACCCGCTTATTCCCCAAGCGTCGCGATTGATGGCGCGGTTGGGTTAACCACGCCCGTATTGATGAGAATCCCGTGATAAGGGGACACGATCTCTGCTTCAACAAGACGTGCCAAAGAAAATGCCTCGCGATATGCGCCAAGGCTGGTTGAGAAAAACGGTTTGAATAATGACCGGGCCATGGTATGATGTCATGATATCGAGTGCGTCAGCAGATTAGATTGGTGGAAATATTATTCTCTCTACAGTGGTATGTGGAACTTGTTTTGCAGAGCCGGACACTATTCTTGTGTTCAAGATCTTCTATGGAGTATTCGGAGGAGGAACCCGCCTTGCAATGCCGAAGACAATCTACGCGCCGGACTAATTGTCATTGTAGCCTGGTTCAGGGGCTACTGAGGGAGTCCTGGATTAGGGGGTATCCGGACAGCCGGACTATATCCTTTGGCCGGACTGTTGGACTATGAAGATACAAGATTGAAGACTTCGTCTCATGTTCGGATGGGACTCTCCTTGGAGTGGAAGGCAAGCTTGGCAATACGGATATGTAGATCTCCTCCCATTGTAACCGACTCTGTGTAACCCTAGCCCCCTCCGGTGTCTATATAAACCGGAGGGTTTAGTCCGTAGGACAAGAACAATCATACCATATGCTAGCTTCTAGGGTTTAGCCTCTACGATCTCGTGGTAGATCAAATCTTGTACTACTCATATCATCAAGATCAATCAAGCAGGAAGTAGGGTATTACCTCCATCGTGAGGGCCCAAACCAGGGTAAACATTGTGTCCCTTGCCTCCTGTTACCATCCGCCTTAGACGCACAGTTCGGGACCCCCTACCCGAGATCTGCCGGTTTTGACACTGACAGGGGGTATGAACCATATAGAAGTTGGAATACAGTACGTTTAACACCAATATAAATAAAGAATGAGTTCATTACAATACAATAAAGTGGTGGTTTATTTTCTTATACTAACGGAGCTCATAAGATTTTCTGTTGAAGTTTTGTGTTGTGAAGTTTTCAAGTTTTTGGGTAATGATTTGATGGATTTTGGAATAAGGAGTGGCAAGAGCCTAAGCTTGGGGATGCCCAAGGCACCCCAAGGTAAAATTCAAGGACAACCAAAAGCCTAAGCTTGGGGATGCCCCGGAGGCATCCCCTCTTACGTCTTTGTCTATCGGTAACTTTACTTGAGACTATATTTTTATTCACTACATGATATGTGTTTTGCTTGGAGCGTCTTGTATGACTTGAGTCTTTGATTTTTAGTTTACCACAATCATCCTTGCTGTACACACCTTTGGGGAGAGACACGCATGAATTGAAATTTATTAGAATACTCTATGTGCTTCACTTATATCTTTTGAGCTATACAATTTTTCTCTAGTGCTTCACTTATATCTTTTTAGAGCATGGTGGTGGTTTTATTTTATAGAAATTATTGATCTCTCATGCTTCACTTATATTATTTCGAGAGTATTTTTAAACAGCATGGTAATTTGCTTTGGATATAAAACTAGTCCTAATATGATGGGCATCCAAGATGGGTATAATAAAAACTTTCATATAAAGTGCGTTGAATACTATGAGAAGTTTGATGCTTGATGATTGTTTTGAGAAATGAGGATGGTGATATTAGAGTCATGCTAGTAAATTAATTGTGAATTTGATAAATACTTGTGTTGAGGTTTGCAAGTCCCGTAGCATGCATGTATGGTAACCGTTGTGTAACAAATTTGAAGCATGAGGTATTTCTTTGATTGTCTACCTTATGAGTGGCGGTCGGGGACGAGCGATGGTCTTTTCCTACCAATATATCCCCTAGGAGCATGCGTGTAGTTCTTGATTTTTGATGACTTGTAGATTTTTGCAATAAGTATGTGAGTTCTTTAGGACTAATGTTGAGTCCATGGATTGTACGCACTCTCACCCTTCCACCGGTGCTAGCTTCTCTAGTACCGCGCAACTTTCGCAAGTACCATAAATCCACCATTTACCTTCCTCAAAACAGCCACCATACCTACCTATTATGAGATTTCCATAGCCATTCCGAGATATATTGCCATGCAACTTTCCACCGTTCCATTTATTATCACATGCTCCATCATTGTCATATTGCTTTGCATAATCATGTAGTTGACATCGTATTTGTGGCAAAGCCACTATTCATAATTTTTTCACACATGTCACTCTTGATTCATTGCACATCCCGATACACCGCCGAGGCATGCATATAGAGTCATATTTTGTTCTAAGTATCGAGTTGTAATCATTGAGTTGTAAATAAATAGAAGTGTGATGATCATCATTATTAGAGCATTGTCCCGTGTGAGGAAAAAAAGAGAAAGGCCAAAGAAGCCAATGAAAAAAGAGGCCAAAGAAGCCAAACAATAAAAAAGTGAGAGGAAAAGAGAGAAGGGACAATGCTACTATCCTTTTTCCACACTTGTGCTTCAAAGTAGCACCATGATATTCATGATAGAGAGTCTCTTATTTTGTCACTTTCATATACTAGTGGGAAATTTTCATTGTAGAACTTGGCTTGTATATTGCTACGATGGGCTTCCTCAAATGCCTAGGTCTTCGTGAGCAAGCAAGTTGGATGCACACCCACTTAGTTTCTTTCGTTGAGCTTCCATACATTTATAGCTCTAGTGCATCCGTTGCATGGCAATCCCTACTCACTCACATTGATATCTATTGATGGGCATCTCCATAGCCCATTGATACGCCTAGTTGATCTGAGACCATCTTCCTCCTTTTTTTCTTGTCCACAACAACCATTCTATTCCACCTATAGTGCTATGTCCATGGCTCACGCTCATGTATTGCGTGAAAGTTGAAAAAGTTTGAGAATACTAAAGTATGAAACAATTACTTGGCTTGTCATCGGGGTAGTGCATGATTTGAATATTTTGTGTGGCGAAGATGGAGCATAACCAAACCATATGATTTTGTAGGGATGAACTTTCTTTGGCCATGTTATTTTGAGAAGACATGATTACTTTGTTAATATGCTTGAAGTATTATTATTTTTATGTCAATATTAAACTTTTGTCTTGAATCTTTCGGATCTGAACTTTAATGCCACAATAAAGAAAATTACATTGATAAATATGTTAGGTAGAATTCCACATCAAAAATTCTGTTTTATCAATTACCTACTCGAGGAAGAGCAGGAATTAAGCTTGGGGATGCTTGATACGTCTCCAGCGTATCTATAATTTTCTATTGTTCCACGCTATTATATTATCTGTTTTGGATGTTTAATGGGCTTTAATATGCTCTTTTATATTATTTTTGGGACTAACCAATTAACCAGAGGCCCAGTACCAATTTTAATTTTTTTTGCCTATTTTAGAGTCTTACAGAAAAGGAATACCAAACGGAGTCCAAACGGAATGAAACCTTCGCGATGATCTTTCTTGGACCGAAAGCAAACCAGAAGACTTGGGGATGAAGTCGGAGACGCAACGAGGCGGCCACGAGGCTGGAGGGCGCGCCCAGGGGGTAGGCGCACCCCCACCCTCGTGGGCCCTTCGTAGCTCCACCGACGTACTTCTTTCGCCTATATATACTCTTATACCTTAGAAAAATCAAGGGGAGCCAAGAAACCACTTTTCCACCGCCGCAACCTTGTGTACCCGTGAGATCCCATCTTGGGGCCTTTTCCGGTGATCTGCCGGAGGGGGAATCGATCAAGGAGGGCTTCTACATCAACACCATAGCCTCTCCGATGATGCGTGAGTAGTTTACCACAGACCTTCGGGTCCATAGTTATTAGCTAGATGGCAACTTCTCTCTCTTTGATTCTCAATACAAAGTTCTCCTCGATGTTCTTGGAGATCTATTCGATGTAATACTCTTTTGCGGTGTGTTTGCCGAGATCCGATGAATTGTGGATTTATGAACAAGTTTATCTACGAATATTATTTGGTTCTTCTCTGAATTCTTATATGCATGATTTGATATCTTTGCAAGTCTCTTCGAATTATCGGTTTAGTTTGGCCTACTAGATTGATCTTTCTTTCAATGGGAGAAGTGCTTAGCTTTGGGTTCAATCATGCGGTGACCTTTCCCAGTGACAATAGGGGCAGCAAGGCATGTATTGTATTGTTGCCATCGATGATAAAAAGATGGGGTTTATATCATATTGCTTGAGTTTATCCCTCTACATCATGTCATCTTGCTTAATGCGTTACTCTGTTCATATTAACTTAATACTCTAGATGCATGCTGGATAGCGGTCGATGTGTGGAGTAATAGTAGTAGATGCAGAATCGTTTCGGTCTACTTGACACGGACGTGATGCCTATATTCATGATCGTTACCTTAGATAACTTCATAACTATGCGCTTTTCTATCAATTGCTCGGCAGTAATTTGTTCACCCACCGTAATACATGCTATCTTGAGAGAAGCCACTAGTGAAACCTATGGCCCCGGGTCTCTTTCTTATTATATTGCATCTCTTTTATTTACATCGCATCTTGTTTACTATTTTGCAATCTTTACTTTTCAATCTATACAATAAATATACCAAAAATATTTACTTTACTATCTCTATTAGATCTCACTTTTGCGAGTGACCGTGAAGGGATTGACAACCCCTTTATCGCGTTGGTTGCAAGGTTCCTGATTGTTTGTGCAGGTACTAGGTGACTTGTGCGTTGTCTCCTACTGGATTGATACCTTGATTCTCAAAAACCGAGGGAAATACCTACGCTACTTTGTTGCATCACCCTTTTCTCTTCAAGGGAAAACCAATGCATACTCAAGAGATAGCATTTCCCGCCTTTAACAGGCCGTGTAAAGTTCTGTCCAGCTGGGCCAGAGAATACCATGGGCTTTTAACATGCTAAAACCTAGATTGGGCTAGCATTGAGCAAAAAAAATCATGGGCCAATACAGGCTAAAATTGGCTAAGGCCCATGTTTGGCCCAAATAGGACGAGCAGATAACAGGCCAAAATATATCTCGGGCCTGTTTGGCCCAATAAAATTATGGGCTTTAAGCAGGCGAGTATCTACGCGGGCCATGGGCCTAAAAGTGTCACAGGCCATTATCGGATGGGTTGTAAGCAGGCCAAATTCAACGCGGGCTGTAATTAGGCCCGACTGTTACACGGGCCATTAACAGGCCGATAGGCCAGTTGGGCTGAAATTTATCCACGAAGACTATGGCCGTTAAGAGTACTAAAGTTACTTCGGACAAGAAATAGCCCAGTTTCTGCATGGGTCGTTAAATGGCCTAAAGTTAAACCGGGCCGACAACGTCCCAGATGCACCATGGGCCGCTAAAAGGCCGAAACTATTATTGGGTCGAACTGGTAAACGGGCATTTAACAGGCTGAAATACAAACCAGTCTTAGTGTGGGCCCAAAAGAACAGTGGCCTGTTAACGGGCCTGATCCGATATGGGTCGTAATTTGGCCCAAAACATGGCAGGCTGTAAACGGGCCTGATCTAGTATGGGCCTCAATTTGACACAAAACATGGCAAGTTGTTAACGGGCCAGCCCACTACTGGCTGAAAAAACTTGGTGGGCCTTTAGCTGGGCCGGCCTTTTCACCGGAATGGGCCTCTGTTGGGCCGTGCCACGTGTCGACGTATCATAGGTGCCTCCTGTCCAATGAGTGGATGACATCTGTCCGAAAGTTGAGCCAACACGTGTTTCCTCCGGACAATGAGAATTTTACACGTGGAAAATCCCCATTGGTGTGGGCTATTAACGGGTTATCGGATCCAAAATCGGACCCGATAGCTTAACAGCGACCCGTTACGGTCGATGCCACATGTCGGTCACCCTTGACAAAAGCACTTCTATGATGCGTGATTTATCGTCCTGGAAGTGGACACTTCCGTGATGATAATTTTGGTAATGTCATGGAACACTTCTACGACAGCACAAGTATAACTATCTTGATTCTGTCATAAAATTGTCATGGATGTACATGCATGACAGAAAATGTGACCTACTATGACAAGCACGTATCATCACAGAAGTGTATTTTTTGTAGTGATTTAAGTCTAACATACTTCCTATGCATAGGCATTTTATAAGCAAACAAATTATCAAGACAAGCAAAAACTAGCATATGCAAGGAAGAAGAAAGAAAAATAGCAATCTCAACATAACGAGAGGTAATTTAGTAACATGAAAATTTCTACAACCATATTTCCCTCTCATATGATAATTACATGTAGGATCGTATTCAAATTAAACAATATAGCTATCACATAACATATTTTCTACATGATCCACATGCATGCAAAGTTGACACTCTTCCAAAATAGTGGGATTATCATCAAATAAAGTCATGACCTCTCCAAGCCCACTTTTATCAAAAAAAATAAGATTGATCATTCTCCAAATTAGTGGGATCATTATTACCTAGAGTTGACACTCTTCCAAACCCACTTTCATTATTATTGCAAACACTATTATCAATATCAGATTCATCCTGAGGCTTAAATAAATTTTCAAGATCATAAGAAGCATTATCACCCCAATCATGATCATTGCAATAAGTAGTGGACATAGCAAAACTAGATCCCAAGCTTGGGGTTTTGCATAACATTAACACAATTGACATTAATAGAATTTATAATAACATCATTGCAATCATGCTTTTCATTCAAGGAGCTATCGTGAATCACTTCATAAATTTCTCTTTTAACACTTCATCACAAATTTCACATTCACAAATTTCAAGCAAAGCTTCATAAAGATAATCTAGCTAGTGCACTCAACTCACTAGAAGTTGGTTCATAATAATTGGATCTTTTAAAAAGATTAGCAATTGGATGAGGATACATAAACTTTTATCTATCTGATTTTCAATAAACACACAATTATACTAAGTGAACAACTAAACAAACCAAGTAAGATATAAAGGCAAACGGAAAGAAGGCAAATATTTTTGTGTTTTTCTAAAAACATATTAGAAGTGGGGGAGAGGAAAACGAGAGGCAAATGGCAAATAATGTAAGTGCAATAGATGAGAGTTTATGATAGGTACTTGGTAGGCTTGATGTAGAACCTCCCCGACTATGGCACCAGAAATTCTTCCTGCTACTTCTTGACCGTGCGTTGATTTTTTCCTTGAAGAGGAAAGGGTGGTGTAGCAAAGTAGAGATAATAATTTCCCTAAGTTAAGAACCAAGGTATCAATCCAGTAGGAGGCACAAGCAAGTCTCCAATATATGCACATGCACAAATTAACAAACACTTGCACACAGCGCGAAAAAGGGGTTGTCAATCCCTTCACGGTCACGAACAAGAGAGAGATCTACTAGAGATAGGTATAAAAGATAAATAAAATAGCAAACTAAAATAAATATAAATAAAGTGCAGCAAGGTACTTTGGGGTTTTTTGGTTTATAGATCTGAAAATATATGATGGAAAATAGACCCGGGGGCCATAGGTTTCACTAGAGGCTTCTCTCTTAAAAGAAAACATATGGTAGGTAAACAAATTATTGTTGAGCAATTGATAGAAAAGCGCATAATTATGGCGATATCTAAGGCAATGATCATGAATATATTCATCACATCCGTGACAAGTAGTTTGAAACGATTCTGCATCTACTACTATTACTCCACACATCGACCGCTATCCAGCATGTATCTAGAGTATTAAGTTTATAAGAATGGAGTAATGCCTTAAGTAAGATGACATGATCTAGAGGGATAAACTCAAGAAATATGACATAAACCACATATTTTTATCCTTGATGGCAACAATACAATACGTGCCTCGCTACCCCTTCTGTCACTAGACGAGGACACCACAAGATTGAACCCAAAACTAAGCACCTCTCCCATTGCAAGAAAAACCAATCTAGTTGGCTAAACCAAACTGTAGTTCGAAGAGAAATACAAAGATATCTTAATCATGCATAAAAGAGTTCAGAGAAGACTCAAATAATATCCATAGATGATCTGATCATAAATCCACAATTCGTTAGATCTCAACAAATGCAGCGCAAAAGAAGATTACATCAAATAGATCTCCAAAAACATCAAGGAGAACATTGTATTGAAGATCAAAGAGAGAGAAGAAGCCATCTAGCTACTAGCTATGGACCCGTAGGTCTGTTGTAAACTACTCACACATCATCAGAAGGGTAGCAAGGTTGATGTAGAGGCCCTCCATGATCAAATCCCTCTTCGGCGGAGTGCTGGAAAAGGCCCTAAGATGGGATATCGCGAGAACATAGGCTTGTGGCAGCAGAAAAGTATTTTGGTGGGCGCTTATGATGTTCGGGGAATATTCGAGAATATATAGAGCTGAAATTAGGGTTAGAGGACCTCCGAGGCGCCCACAAGCCAGGGGGCGCCCCCTGGGACGAGACCTAGAGACTTGTGGCCTCCTCGGGACTCCTATAGCCCTCTCCCCAAGTCTCCTGGGTGTCTTCTGGTCTAAGAAAAATCATCGTAAAGTTTTATTCAGTTTGGACTCCGTTTGATATTCCTTTCGTGTCTAAATCAGAAACAAGGAAAAAACAGAAATTGGCACTGGGCTCTAGGTTAATAGGTTACTCCCAACAATAATATAAAATAGCATATTAATGCATATAAAACATACAAAACAGATAATATCATACCATGGAACACTAAAAAATTATAGATACATTGGAGACGTATCACCGGGCCCTCCAATTGGATGCGCGAGATAGCACAACTACCCCAGTCACCTCTAATGGGGCTGTGCGGGCGCCTCGAAGAACCTACATCGCTCGCCATGGGAAGATCTCAATGTTGGACTTGGGACGAGGGGAGAACTTATGCGGTTTGCTTGAAACAAGGGTGTCGGTGTCAAAACTGGCGGATCTCGGGTAGGGGGTCCCGAACTGTGCGTCTAGGCAGATGGTAACAGGAGACAAGGGACACGACATTTTTACCCAGGTTCGGGCCCTCTCGACGGAGGTAAAACCCTACTCCTGCTTGATTAATATTGATGATATGGGTAGTACAAGAGTAGATCTACCACGAGATCAGAAAGGTTAAACCCTAGAAGCTAGCCTATGGTATGATTGTTGTTCGTCCTACGGACTAAAACCCTCCGGTTTATATAGACACCGGAGAGGGCTAGGATTACACAGAGTCGGTTATAATGGTAGGAGATCTACATATCCGTATCGCCAAGCTTGCCTTCCACGCCAAGGAAAGTCCCTTCCAGACACGGGACGAAGTCTTCAATCTTGTATCTTCATAGTCCAGGAGTCCGGCCGAAGGTAATAGTCCGGCTATCCGGACACCCCCTAATCCAGGACTCCCTCAGTAGCCCCCAAACCAGGCTTCAATGACGACGAGTCCGGCGCGCAGATTGTCTTTGGCATTGCAAGGCGGGTTCTCCCCCAAATTCTGTGTACCTGTCGAATAATGTCCGGTTTTTTGTGAATGTAGCGCTCCTTGGCTTCTATGCCGAATAATGGCCATCTTCCACGTGTCAAACGAATGCGAAAAGTCAGGGTGTTTTTACATTTACACCCCTAGCCGCGTAAATGAGCCGCCTATTTAAAGGGACGAGGATTTAGATCCAAACCACACCATCTCCCTTCCGCGAGCATTCATCAGAGCGTATCCGATAGAGGTCAATTCCATCATGGCCGGCCGTCGCAGCTCCTCCTCTCGCCCATCCAGCCCTCAGCCTGTAGATTGGGAGAGATGCTCCATCCCGCACAGCGAGCTAGTGGCGCTCCAGACCAAGGGATTTCTCCCCCCGGCCTATATGGTCCTGGTTCGAGCCGGACTTGCCACCTATAATGGCGGAGAGCAAGCGGAGAGCGCCCCCAATCCCTCCAAAGGAGAGCGGGTATGCCTTGTCCCTTATTTAATAAGAGGGCTCGGATTTCCAATTCATCCGTTTGTCCGGGAGCTCCTGGAGTTCTATGGCCTCCAGCTGCACAACCTCACGCCTGCCTCCATATTGCACATCGCAGGCTTCGTAGCCCTCTGTGAGCTGTTTTTGGGCTGCGAGGCTCATTTCGCGCTGTGGAAGAAGCTATTCTGCCTTGTGCCCCGTTCTCAAAAAGGGTCAATGTATCAAGTGGGCGGAGCCAAAGTGTGGCGCATCGCCGGGACCGTATATTTATCCGGAACCCCAAAGAAGGCGTCCACGGACTGGGCTTCGAAATGGTTTTATATAGAGGACGTCCCGCTGCCGGATCCTGTCCGGATCGGCCTTCCTGAGTTCGACGATGCTCCCCTGAAGAAGCGCCTAAGCTGGCGTCCATGGAGCCCTCAGAAGGAAAGTGACAAGGACGTCCTTTACCTAATGGGCCGAATAAGGATGTTAGCTCATTCCGAACTGACCATGATCGGAGTCATGGCCGCATGCATTATGCGGGGGGTGCAGCCGCTTCAGTCTAGAGGCCACCCCATGTGGGACTTCAACGGGGAGGACGACGCCACCCGCCACGGCCATAAGGGGCCAGAATCGGCTGCCGCTCTAATACAGATCTTGTCCGCTTTGTACAAGGGAGAAGAGGAGGAATTTCTCCGCGTCAAACCACAGGGTAGATTTTCCATGTACAATCCTCCAAGTTGGGTAAGTGGAGACTCTTACTTGTCCATCCGTTTTATATTCCCATGTTAAATATTTAGTCTAACGACTTCAACGCAGGAACTGCGCCAGGCTGTCAAAGAAATAAACAGCCCTCCTCCACAACCCGAGGATCCGGGACGGTACCTCGACCCGGCCTCCCAAGAGGATCCGGACTTATCTGTGGAGCTGATTGATGGGGTGTTCCATCAATTGAGCAAGGACAACGCCTTGGTGGCCATTACGGCCGATTACCCAGGGCTACTCCCAGCCTCACAGGTAACTGAGACCGAACTCCCAGCACTTTGAAAAGGGGTCTATCCTCGCGTGTCTTCGATTGCTGCATAACAACCGTGCTTCGTAGGGGAGGTCCTTGAGACGGGAGGCCGAGCCTGCGGCGACTAGCCAACGAGGGGCGGCAAGGCCCCGCGGGCTGAAAAGAAGTGCGGTCCGGACTGAGACGCCGACACAAAGGTATAGCACGCCATCTTATTCCCAGGTGCTATTCCTTCAAGGCATATTAACGCTCGTGCTCTCTTCAGGACAAAGAGACCTCGCCGGACTATATCCGGAGAGGTTGCCAATCGCGCCTCCACCAGCCAGGCTCCAAAGCCCGGTCCGGAGGCGGAGGCGAACACGAGGCGCGCACCGAACGCTCCTCCGACAGAGGATGCGGACAGGCTGTCTGCCACCAATTCCGAGGTGGAGAGTGCCATGAACCACAGGCGTCGCCGGACAGTTCTTCGTGACGCTTGTTTCTCCCAAGAGGCATTGGATGCCTTCAACTCGGGAGATGCGGACCTCCGTGCCACTCAAAATGGTCTAGCCAGAGCCACAGAGCAATATGTAAAAGACATACGGGTAAAAAAAATTGGTAATTATATACCAGTAGCCCCCGAGACTTGAAATAGTTAGAATAACTGATTTAAGGATCATTTGTTATGCAGGTTCTTACAGAAAAGAATACCCTACTGTCCCGGGAGCTGAAAGAGTGCAAAGCCCAACTTCAGGTCGCACTAGCCGCGGCAGGGGAGCGCAAGGAGACCCCCTCTGGGAATATACGCTTCGAAAGATAAGTATTTTGTGAAGTGCGGCGTGGGTGCAAATCTAACAAATGAAATTGCAGATGGCGCCGGATTAAATCCGGATAAGCAACAACTCCTACGCCAGCTAAAGGCTGGTGAGAGCGTGCTGCCAAAGGTGAGGTGGGAGAAGAACGATCTCCAAGATGCCAACACAAAGCTGGGCGTTGAACTGAAGGATGTTCGTGCCCAGCTGTTGGACTCCGTTAAGGAGAATCAACGGCTTCGACGCAGCATATTTAGTAAGTGCTTAGACAAACTTTGAAAAAGAGTTCGGCGAGAAGTCGACTAACAGAGTAACGTCTGTAGGTATGCTAACAGGTCGTCCTTCAGAGGAAATGCCCGGTTCTACGGGTGACCTTCTTCCCGAGCTCTCACAACTGCACGAACAAATTCGGCAGGTGATGCAAGGCGTCACCCGGGCCTTGTGGCCCTCCGTCTCCGTGCCCGAAGGCCTTGGAGAGCTTGCAGAGAGGCTGAAGGGAGCGTGGCGGCGCTTCCAATTATGGAATATATCGGCCTGCCGTCAAGGCGCCAGGGAGGCCTGGGCCATGGTGACGACGCGGTACACGAAGGCTGATCCAAACCACATGGCCGAGGTCGGACCTGTGGGGCCCGATGGGAAGGAGATCCCTGTGAGATTAGTGTACAGCCAGGTAGAGTTGGCCGACAAATATTCCCAGCAGGACTGTAAACTAGACAGCCTGTTGGATGGTATTGAGGAGGAATATAACCAGTCAAATTGGCTTTGTATTTTAAAATGACATGTATAATGCCTTCTAGCCGGATTGTAGATCGTTTCTCATGGCAGAACTTTTTGCTTCAACCTCGGGACTCGATAGTCCGGAGTGTGTCCGAATACCCTCTCGGTTATGTAAGAACCGGGGCATGCATGGAGACCAGGCGTAGGGGTCATTAGTGCTTGAACAGACAAGTGCCCAACTAGTTATGTTATATTACATGGTTAGTAAGAAACATCTTCCAGGGAGAATAGTTCCGTTAGGGGTTCCTTTCCCTGGGAGGCATGCCCTAAAGTGCATGTCCGGACTGCGAAAAAAGGCAGAAAAACATCTGGGGGCGGGTAAATAAATAAGTGAAAAATCATCTTTTAGTTCACCGACCGAATATTCCCTTAAGAACGCTAGCTTTCGGCTTCACCCAGTCTGAGGTACACATCCGGCTGACCCGGCAGTAACAATCGCAGAGGTGCTCCCTTTACCTCCTAGCCGAACAATCGGGAACGTAGGGGTAAGCACAGGAGCCAGGCAACCTAGCTTGGCCAAAACTTAAGTCATATCGATGCATATAATGGTGAATAAAAGGTACATGCAGAAGTGTGACACATGTGTTGGGCATGAAGCCCGTGTAAATAAGCTTCTGTTAAAGAAGCCCCCAGGTATAAGAAGCGTGAATAGCACGTCAGTTGTTTGCGAATAAGGCACGAATGAGCCCTTAAAAGCTATAAGAGAAAAAAGAGGGGAGAAGGAGAGAAATGTAAGATAGCTAGTGTATAAAAAATGGACAGAGGAAGGAGACGAACACAGAGTCCGGCGCTAGGCGTAGAATCTTTGGAGACGGGCTGCGTTCCATGGCTTCGGCTCGAGTCGGTTATCCGATGCATCTCGCAGACGGTACGCTCCACTAGTCAGGACTTGGTCAATAATAAAGGGACCTTCCCATTTGGGCTTGAGTTTGTCCTTTTTCTTGTCTGACAGGCGTAGAACTAATTCGCCAACATTGTAAGTTTTGGCCCGTACTTGTCTGCTTTGGTATCTTCGAGCTTGTTGTTGATAGAATGTGGAGCGGGCTTTTGCCACGTCACGCTCCTCCTCCAGGGTGTCCAAACTGTCCCGCCGATCGAGTTCGGCCTCTCTTTCTTCGTACATGCGCACTCGAGGTGAGTCATGAATTATGTCGCAGGGCAAAACTGCCTCTGCGCCGTACACCATGAAGAATGGTGTGTATCCGGTGGTGCGATTCGGCATGGTCCGCAGCCCCCAAAGTATGGAGTCGATCTCCTCTACCCAGTGCGTGTTAGATTCCTTGAGGGACAGCACTAATCTAGGTATGATGCCACTCATGATTAGACCATTTGCTCGCTCGACTTGACCATTAGTTTGTGGGTGATAGACTGAAGCATAATCGAGCTTGATGCCCATGTTTTTGCACCAGAGTTTGACCTCGTCGGCCGTAAAGTTCGTGCCGTTATCAGTGATGATGCTGTGGGGGATGCCGTAACGGTGTACGACCCCGGATATGAAGTCTATCACCGGTCCGGATTCGGCCGCATTAACAGGCTTGGCCTCTGTCCATTTGGTGAATTTATCCACCATGACTAGTAGGTATTTTTGCTTATGGGTTCCTCCTTTAAGGGGTCGAACCATGTCAAGCCCCCAGACCGCGAAGGGCCAGGTGATGGGTATAGTTTGGAGGGCGGTGGGTGGCATATGGCTTTGGTTAGCAAAAAGCTGGCAACCAACGCATCGTTGGACTAAGTCCTGAGCATCTGCACGGGCCGTCGGCCAATAAAAACCTGTATGGAAGGCCTTGCTTACAAGAGCCCGGGCTGCAGCGTGGTGCCCGCCGAGTCCGGCATGAATTTCTGCCAGAAGATTCCACCCTTCCTCTTCGGAGATAAACCTTTGAAGGATTCCGGTGGTGCTTTTCTTATAAAGCTCTCCCTCATGGACTTTATAGGCTTTAGATCGCCGCATTATGCAGCGTGCCTCGTTTTGGTCCTCGGGAAGTTCTTGCCTGGTTAGGTAGGCTAGGAATGGTTCTGTCCACGGGAAAATGACTGCCATTATTACGTGGGCTGAGAATGTTACTTCGTCGGCAGAGCCTCCAGTTGTGTCAGAGTGTTCGGTGTCGGGCAGTGCGGTTGGGTCCAGGTTGTTATTTCCGGATTCCCCTTCCCACGCTACGGATGGCTTGAACAGCCTCTCCAAGAAGATGTTGGGAGGGACGGCATCGCGCTTTGCACCAATGCCTGCCAGGACGTCTGCTGCCTGGTTGTTTTCACGGACTATATGATGAAATTCGAGCCCCTCGAACCGAGCTGACATTTTTAGGACGGCGTTGCGGTAAGCTGCCATTTTCGGATCCTTGGCATCAAAGTCTCCATTTATTTGGGATATCGTGAGGTTCGAATCCCCACACACCTCTAGGCGTTGAATGCCCATGGATACTGCCATCCGGAGACCATGTAGAAGGGCCTCGTATTCGGCTGCATTGTTGGAGTCCATATACATTATCTGGAGTACGTATTGAACTGTATCACCTGTCGGGGACGTCAGAACAACGCCAGCCCCTAGACCAGCCAACATTTTGGAGCCGTCGAAGTGCATGATCCAGTTTGAGTATGTCCCGTACTCTTTAGGGAGTTCGGCTTCCGTCCATTCGGCGACGAAGTCGGCCAAGACCTGTGACTTGATAGCTCACCGTGGCTTGTATGTTATGTCGAACGGGAGGAGCTCGATGGCCCATTTGGCAATCCGGCCCGTCGCGTCGCGCTTGTTTATAATATCATTAAGTGGCACTTTCGAGGCTACCGTGATCGAACACTCTTGAAAGTATAGTTTCCGGGATGCCATGAATACCGCGTACGCTATCTTTTGATAATGCGGGTACCGTGACTTGCATGGAGTGAGGACAGTGGACACGTAGTAAACTGGCTTTTGAAGGGGGAACTTATGTCTGTCCGTTTCTCGTTCGACGACAAGCACTGCGCTTACAACTTGATGAGTTGCCGCAATGTATAATAGCATTGGTTTGCCAATGTTTGGCGCGGCCAGGACCGGATTTGTTGCCAATATGGCTTTTATTTCTCCGAGTCCGGCCGTGGCGGCATCCGTCCACTCGAAGTGTTCGGTGCGCCTGAGGAGGCGATAAAGGGATAATGCCTTTTCTCCCAAGCGGGAGATAAAGCGGCTTAGAGCCGCCACACATCCGGTCAATTTTTGAATTTGTTTGAGGTCCTTTGGAATATCCAGTTGTGACAGAGCTCGTATCTTGATTGGATTTGCTTCAATTCCTCTACCGGATACAATGAAGCCCAAGAGCTTTCCGGCTGGTACACCGAAAAGGCATTTTTCCGGGTTGAGCTTGATGCCGTATGTTCGGAGGTTATCAAATGTGAGCTTCAAGTCGTCTACTAGAGTTTCGACATGCTTGGTTTTGACGACCACGTCATCTACATATGCCTCCACTGTTTTGCTGATCTGGTTTGCCAGACATGTCTGAATCATGCGCTGATATGTTGCACCGGCGTTTTTGAGCCCGAAGGGCATTGTGTTGAAGCGGAATGGGCTGTATGGCGTGATGAATGCCGTTGTGGCTTGGTCTGACTCTGCCATCTTGATTTGATGGTAGCCGGAGTATGCGCCGAGGAAACACAACGAATCGTGTCCTGCGGTAGCGTCGATAATTTGATCGATGCGGGGGAGGGGGAAGGGATCCTTTGGGCAAGCCTTGTTGAGGTCCTTGAAATCGACACACAGGCGCCAGGATTTGTCCTTCTTTGGTACCATCACCAGGTTTGCTAGCCAATCCGGATGTTTAATATCTTTGATGAATCCGGCCTCCAATAGTTTGGCTAGCTCCTCTCCCATGGATTGTCTCTTAGGTTCGGAGAAACGCCGAAGAGCATGCTTGACTGGCTTGAATCCTTTTAGGATATTTAAGCTGTGTTCGGCCAGCCTGCGTGGGATTCCTGGCATGTCTGAAGGGTCCAGGCAAAAATGTCCCAGTTCTCACGTAGGAACTCTCGTAGTGCGGCGTCTATATCAGGGTTTAATTGTGCCTCGATGGAAGCTGTTTTATTGGGGTCCGTTGGATGGACCTGGAATTTGACTATTTCGTCCGCCGGTTTAAAGGAGGTGGGCTTGGATCTTTTGTCGAGTATCACATCGTCCCTATTCACCGTGGAGCGCAGCGCAGTCAGTTCCTCAGTCGCTAGGGCTTCAGATAGTGCCTCGAGGGCCAGTGTGGCTGTCTTGTTTTCGGCGTGGAGTGCTATGTACGATCACTAGCGAGAGTGATGATTCCGTTAGGCCCGGGCATCTTGAGCTTCATGTACCCGTAATGGGGTATTGCTTGGAAGATTGTAAACGCTTCCGCCCTAGCAGAGCATGGTATCCGCTACTGAACAGGGCCACTTGGAACGTGACCTCTTTGGACCTGTAATTATCCGGCGTGCCGAACACCACATCTAGTGTGATTTTTCCTGTACAGCGCGCTTCCCGACTGGGAATTATTCCTCTAAAGGTTGTGCTACTTCGCTCGATGCGGTTCCAGTCTATTTCCATTTTTTGAAGGGTTTCCTCATAAATGAGGTTCAATCTGCTGCCGCCATCCATGAGTACCTTGGTAAGGCGAAAGTCGTCCACTATTGGACTGAGGACCAATGCGGCTGGTGCTCGGGCTGTTCGGAATTTAGGTTCATCACTCGCATTAAAAGTGATAGCCGTGTCACTCCATGGGTTTATTGTTGCTACTTGGTAGACTTCGGCAAGGCTGCGGAGTGTTCTTTTTCGCATATTATTTGATGCGAAAGTCTCGAAGACTGTTAATACCGTATTGGTGTCCCTGGGGTGGCTTTCTGTGGCTTCTAGAATCAGAAGATCTTCGCCAATTTTGGCCACCTGCCGGAGTATCCAACATGCTATAAGGCTGTGAGTTGGTGTGGCGCCCTCTGTATTGTGAATTTTACAGGGTCCATTAAGCCATCCTTCCTGTACGGTTCCATGCCCTGTAGAGGGTTTTTGCTTTTTGGTATTTAACCCGGGTGTCTGGCGATGATGCACCCTTTTATTTCGGACTGGGTTTGTATTCAGGGCCGGAATGTCCCAAAATTTTATTTCGGTTTTCCAGATGCTTTCCATCGCACAGTACTTTCATACTATGGACGCCAAGTCAGCGAAGCGTGTAATATCACGGCGACTTATGGCGTTGAGGATTCCCTTGTCCGTGCAATTATTGCAGAAGAATGAAATTGCGTCTTCCTCGCGGCAGTCCTTTATCCTATTCATAATCAGGAGGAATCTGGCCCAGTAATGATGTACTGTTTCTTCGGGCTCTTGACTAATTTGGGATAGATCGCTTATGTTCGGGTGGGTGGGTGGAATTAAATCCGAAACCTCACCCAATCTAAGACTCAGGGGCCGAAGAGTTTCCGAACTCGAAAGTTCGGATTCTTGGGTGTTGTCCAATGAATCTAGCCCGTTGCCTGACTCTAAGTTCAGGTCTTGAGTGACGTCCTCCCCTCTGCGGGTATCCGGCTTGGGGGATCGGGAATCCGGACATAGCTAGTCCTTAAGATAGATGAAGGGTCGCGGCACTGTCCCTCTACCACTGCGACGTGATGGGTGACCTGGGGAGAGTTAATCTCTCTCAGATCGGGTTTAGGCCCAATCTGGTCGTAGTCTGTAGCGACTCCCAGGGCGGCGATGCGATCCAAGAGCTTGTTTAGGGAAGAGAGCTCCATTGGATCTAACTGCTCGGCGAGTTCCGAGTTGACGTGAAGATTGCTTTTGATGACCCGAGAGGTCATCGTCGGCGCAGCAGCCGAACAGGAGGTCATAAGAAAATCACCTAGCCGGAGCGTTTGGCCGACAGCCAGAGCTCCCTTAGCAACGGCGCCGTCTTTAAAGACGGGACGAGGCATCCTTCCTGATGGCGACGGCACAGAGGAACTCTCAATCAAAGCACCAATGTCGGTGTCAAAACCGGCGGATCTCGGGTAGGGGGTCCCGAACTGTGCGTCTAGGCGGATGGTAACAGGAGACAAGGGACACGATGTTTTTACCCAGGTTCGGGCCATCTCGACGGAGGTAAAACCCTACTCCTGCTTGATTAATATTGATGATATGGGTAGTACAAGAGTAGATCTACCACGAGATCAGAGAGGCTAAACCCTAGAAGCTAGCCTATGGTATGATTGTTGTTCGTCCTACGGACTAAAACCCTCCGGTTTATATAGACACCGGAGAGGGCTAGGGTTACACAGAGTCGGTTACAATGGTAGAAGATCTACATATCCGTATCACCAAGCTTGCCTTCCACGCCAAGGAAAGTCCCTTCTGGACACGGGACGAAGTCTTCAATCTTGTATCTTCATAGTCCAGGAGTCCGTCCGAAGGTAATAGTCCGGCTATCCGGACACCCCCTAATCCAGGACTCCCTCAAAGGGGTCGGGACGTATTACAAATCCGCTCGCCTGCTAGCAAATAAAAAGGGAGAAAGGTCGAAGCTTCTACGTTTCGCCATAAAGCGACTCGATTCCCCATAAGATGCGGTTACCAATGTTGGAAATTAGACGCCACGTGCGACAGGGCAGGTCCCACCCTCGGGGTTGCTGACCTTGCTGAGGACTTTCCAAAGCTGAGTTGGAGGAATCATTCACGGGAACTCGCCCATCGAGCAAAAGACTCCAGGACCGAAGTCCAAGAATGGCATCCTCGGCGTTGAAGACCAGTTCAGGGGCTACTGATGGTGTCTTGGACTAGTGGGTGCCAACCTAGTTGCCCCATGCTCCTCTGCCAGCTAGTGGGCCCTCATTCATCTCGAGGTGGATACCACATCTGCCAAAGACTTGATGTACACTCCAAGGCTTCTCATGTCGCCTACACGCCAAGATACCGACCTTGTAAACCTAGGTGCCCTACTTTGCATGTAAATAAGCCAAAGGGTTTAGCCTATAGAAAGGACTTCAACACAATATCATTCACCTAGCCCTAGAGTTAGAACACATCTTACGATCTTGAGGTAGATCAACTCTATATTTGATACATCTCCATCAATATAAACAAGAGCAGGATGTAGGATTTTACCTCCATCAAGAGGGCCCAAACCCGGGTAAATATCGTCTCCCTGTTCCACTTATCCTTGATCCGAGATCCACAGCTCATGACCCCCTACCCTGAGGTATGACGGATTTCACACTGACACCCCTATACTTGGCACATCTTGCTCTCTGACTAGCATCGCTCGATTCGGCGTGATCCATGGCTCAACGCAGTATGTCCACTAACATAGCGCCTTCCACTGGGTCAGGAATCAGTGTCTTCAATTCCTATGACGCTACCTTGATCACCACAACGTCTGCCTCCTAGTGCATGTCCCTGATGCTGGTGAAGTTAGAGCACACTTCCATGGTGTTCTCAATACTGGTGTGATCATTGAGCGAGCAACCGAGGAAGAAAGCCCTCCATCCAATTCCCCATGGGAAGGGGTTGGGGATGGGGTTCATGGCGATGGAGAGGTGGTGAAACACATATGTGGAAGAGGAGTGACAGTGAGAGACAAAGAGGGTTTGAGTGTGGTGGTGGGAAGTAGGTGGCCCTTGGGGGGGTAAATATAGGGGCTTTGGACAATAGGAATGAATGTTTATCATCCTTTGAACTTCGTGTTGTTCATAATGCAAATTGACACAGAGAACACAAAGGGCAAGGAGAAGGTGGCGCCCAGAGAGAAGGGCAAAGAGGTTGTGCCAGCATTAGATAAGGCAAGGAGGTGGTGTCTGATACGTCTCCAACATATCTACTTTTCCTAACGCTTTTCCTCTTGTTTTGGACTTTAATTTGCATGATTTGCATGGTTTTGTCTTTTTGACACGACGCACAAAGATGTCTGGAGGGTGCTGTTCAAGGGTGCCGAGGCCCCTCCTTCCCTTACCGAGGACCGCGGGCTTAGCGCGAAGCGCCCTGCGAATTCGGTAAGTTTCCTAAACCTTGTAGGATGTTTACTTTCCCCAGCTTAATCGTGTGCGGGATCTGAGCTTCTATGCCTTTGACAGGACTCGGAGGAGATAGAGGAGCAGATTAACTGCCCGGCACCCCTGCCTGAAGATCCTGCGGACGCTCTCCTAACGGAGATGCTGACTCCGGCACCCTACGAGGTGCTGGAGAAGAAGGCCAAGAAGAAGGCTGCAGGGACTCGAAAGAGTTCCAGCCGTCAAGTGGTATCAGAGTCATCGTCCGATAACTCTGAGACACACTCCTCTCGTGAAGACGAGGAAGAGGCAGATGAAGATTCTCCCCCTCCAGTCGGGGGAGGCAAGTATAGGAAGGCCGCCCCAACCGGGGAGGCCGGAGGGTCCAAGAAGGGAAGGACTCTCCTTCCGTACTGCTCCGCCACCGCCGCCGACAGCGAACACGAGTGGCCACCCAGGGCCAAGCCCCTGGCGAGATCGTAAGTATTCGGATACCAGAGTAACTCGTGGCACAGTTTAATCGCACAGCTTCTCCTAACGCCGGACATGGTTATGCAGTCCGTCCCGGGCCCGTATCGACGTATCCTCGTCGAGTGGTTCTTTGGATCCGTCGGCCATGAGCAGCGGAGGATCACTTCCGACCGCCTCCACCCCTCGCCCTACGGACAACGCTGAGGTGTTGTCTCAAAGGGCACCAAGCCGAGGGGAGGTAGTCCTGGAGGCGCCTCAAGGCGACCTTCCGGACTCCAGGCGCAAAGGGAGCAAGGCTCCCAAGGGCTCCAAGTTCGGCCCTAGGCCAAACACCGCACTGGAACCTCCAGTGGTTCCGGACTCCGGCAGGCGGCCCCTGACTAAGAGGGGCAAGCCTCCCGTGCCGGTGACCTCCGTCCATCCGGAGGCACCGGATAGTTTGCTGGAGGTGCTTAACGATGCCTCCATCGACGAGGAGCACCGCACTATTATGAGTGCGGTGATCCAACAGGTTCAGTACGCCAAGAGCGGATTGACTGAAGCATGTGCCAGCCTTCTAACAGGCTTTGAGGTATGTATTTAAAATATATGAAAATATTACCGCATAGACAGTAGCCCCTGATGCTCTTTTTGGTGTTCATGAAGAAAAGCCAAATAGAGGATCGAATAATATCTACAGGAATCTAATACAAGTATGTCTATATGCGTATGCAGGCTTCGCTGCTGACCTCTGCCGCACTGACTGCAGAGGTCGCTGCACTAAAGTAGAACCTCGAGCGGTCCGAGAAAGAGCTCGGACTTGCCAAGAAGCAGCTCGAGGAGAGCAAAGGTAAGTAATACCTTGTCTATATATAAAAGAAGTGGTTGCAAAAATGATAGGATCATCATGAATGTGTCAGGGACCACAACCGAAGTGGCGGCCCTAAAGCAAGCGTTGTCCGAGGCCGAAAACAAGGCGGCCACGGAGCGCACCGAGCGGGAGAAACAGGAGGCACGGGTTGGTGAGGTGCAGCAAGAGCTCCAGGCTCTTGTGAAGAAGCACGAGACTTTGGAGCTTGAATCAAGGACTCGAGAGTCCGAGCTTCCTGCGGCCCTCAAGAGCACCAAGTATGCCAAGGCCGAACCCCAAAAAGCCCTCCAGGAAATTGAGGCGATGAAGAAGATAACAGGCGGGTAAGGCATTCATTATGCAAAGCAAGCACGTGAAAGTAAATTACTTGTTACTTACCCGAGTCCGGAGCTCTCCAGGAGCATTCACAGATTTGCCCCGCAGCGTGTCAGATGCCGCAAAGCACTACCGAGCCGAGGAAGGGAGCTTGACGGAGAAGGTGTTCTGGTCTCAGTATACTGAGGCCGAACACCAGGTGCCCTTAAGTGACCAGCTGAAGCAATTGGTCGAGCTCCATAAGGCGGCCGAACAGGCCATGAAGGGTCTTATAGTCCGGCTATGGCCTAGAGAGGCCATGCCCGGGAGTTACTTCGGGCTGGTGAGGCTCATCAAGCGCTCCATCTGCATCGAGGGCGCCCGTCGGGCGCTTGCCCATGTTAAAGTACACTGGGGCAACATGGACGCTGAGAAGCTGGTGAAGGATGGACCACCATAGGGCAAGGAGCATCGCCACCCTGAGATGTATTATGAGGGCTGAGACGCGTACATCCGTGCTGCTCAAAATGGTCTAGCCAGAGCCACGGACTAGTATGTACAGGATATACGGGTAAGAAAATTTGATGATTACATATAGCAGTAGCCCCTAAGACTTGAAACAGTTAGGATAACTGATTTAAGGATCATTTATTATGCAGGTTCTTACAGAGAAGAATACCCAATTGTCTCATGAGCTAGAAGAGTGCAAGGCCAAGCTACGGGCCGCAGCTGCCACAGCGAAGGAGTCCGAGAAGGCCTCCTCTGGTAACACTTTTTTTTGTTAAGAATGATAGGTACCATATAGAGTGCAGCGTAGCTGCAAATCTGACAATAAATATTGTAGATGACGCCGGAGTGAATCCTTATAAGCAACATCTCCTACGCTGGCTAAAGGCTGGCGAGCGCGTGCTTACAAAAGTTATGCAGGAGAAAATCAATCTCCAGGATGCCAATACCCAGCTGAGCATGGAACTAAAGGATGTTCGCGCCCAGCTGTCAGACTCCGTGAAGGAGAATAGGTGGCTTCGACGCGGCATTTTTAGTAAGTGCTTCAGCGAACTTTTAAAAAGAGTTCGGCGAAGAAGCCAGCTAACAAAGTTATGTCTGTAGGTATGCTGACGGGTCATCCCGCGGATGAGATGCCCGGGTCGGCGGGTGATCTTCTACCAGAGCTCTCACAACTGCACGAACAAGTTCGGCAGGTGATGCAAGGCATTGCCCAGGCCTTGTGGCCCTCCGTCTCCCTGCCCGAAGGCCTTGGACAGCTTGCGGAGAAGCTCAAGGGAGCGCGGCGGGGCTTCCAATTATGGAAGATATCGGCCTGCCGTCAAGGTGCCAGGGAAGCCTGGGCCATGGTGAAGACGCGGTATACCAAGGCTGACCCAAACCACATGGCCGAGGTCGGACCTGTGGGGCCTGATGGGAAGGAAATCCCCGTTAGCTTAGTGTATGGGCAAGTAGAATTAGCCGCAAAGTATTCCCAACAGGATTGTAGACTAGACAGCCTGTTGGATGGTATAGAAGAGGAATTTAGCCAGTCTAAGTGACTATGTATTTGAAATGACATGTAAAATGCCTTCTAGCCGGGTTGTAAATCATTTGTCATGGCGGACCTTTTTGCTTCAACCTCTGGACCCGATAGTCCGGAGTGTTTCCGAATACCCTCTCTGTTATATAAGAACCGGGGCATGCGTGGAAACCAGACATAGGGGTCATTGGTGCTTAAACAGACAAGTACCCAACTAGTTATGTTATATTACATGGGTAGTAAGAAACATCTTCCAGGGAGAATAGTTTCGTTAAGGGTTCCTTTCCCTGGGTATGCATGCCCTAAAGTGCATGTCCGGACTGTGAAAGGAGACGCAGGCAAAAACATCTGGGGGCGCATATGGAAAATAAAATAAAAATCATCTTTTGCTCACTGACCGAATATTCCCTTAAGAACGCTAGCTTTCGGCTTCACCCAGTCTGAGGTACACATCCGGCTGACCCGGCTGTAACAATCGCACAGGTGCTCCCCTTATGCCCTAGCCGAATTAACGGGAACGTAGGGCATAAATACAAGAGCCAGGCAACCCAGCTTGGCCAAAACTTAAGTCATATCGATGCATATAATGGCGAAGAAAAGGTACATGTAGAAGAGTAACACATGTGCTGGGCATGAAGCCCAGATAGATAATTTAAACTTCTGTGTAAGAAGCCCCCAGGTATAGTGAGCGCGGTTGGCGCGTCGATAGTGTGCAAGCAGGGCATAAGTTGGCCTTGAAGGGCCTCGAGAAAGAAGAAAAGGGGAAAGAGAGAGAAAGAAAAGACAGATAATGTATATGCAAAAAATGGACAGAGGAAGGATACGAACTTAGAGTCCGGCACTAAGCATAGAATCTTCGGAGCCTGGCTGTGTTCCATGGGTTCGGCTCAAGTCAGTTATCCAATGCATCCCGCAGACGGTACGCTCCACCGGTTAGAACTTGGTCAATAATGAAGGGACCTTCGCATTTGGGCTCGAGCTTGGTCTTTTTCTTCTCCGGCAGGCGTAGAACTAATTCGCCAACGTTATAAGTTTTGGCTCATACTTCTCTGCTTTGGTATCTTCGAGCCTGTTGCTGATAAAATGCGGAACGGGCTTTTGCCACGTCGCGCTCCTCCTCCAGGGTGTCCAGACTGTCCTGCCGATCGGGCTCGGCTTCTCTTTCTTCGTACATGCGCACACGAGATGAGTCATGAATTATGTCGCGGGGCAGAACCGCCTCTGCGCCGTTCACCAAAAAGAAGGGTGTGTATCCGGTAGTGCGATTCGGCATGGTCCGCAGCCCCCAGAGTATGGGGTCGAGCTCCTCTACCCAGTGCGTGTTTGATTCCTTTAAGGACTGCACTAATCTGGGTTTGTTGCCGCTCATGATAAGACCATTTGCTCGCTCAACTTGACCGTTAGTTTGTGGGTGATAGACAGAAGCATAATTGAGCTTGATGCCCATGTTGCCGCACCAGAGTTTCACCTCATCGGCCGTGAAGTTCGTGCCGTTGTCAGTGATGATGCTGTGGGGGACGCCATAACAGTGTACGACCCCAGATATGAAGTCTATCACCGGTCCGGATTCGGCCGTTTTAACGGGTTTGGCTTCAATCCATTTGGTGAATTTATCCACCATGACCAGTAGGTATTTTTTCTTATGGGTTCCCCCTTTAAGGGGTCCAACCATATCAAGCCCCCAGACCGCGAAGGGCCAAGTAATGGGGATTGTTTGGAGGGCAGTGGGTGGCATATGGCTTTGGTTTGCAAAAAGCTGGCAACCGACGCAGCGTTGGACCAAGTCATGTGCATCTGCCTGGGCCGTCGGCCAATAAAAACCTATACGGAAGGCCTTGCTTACAAGGGCCCGGGCTGCGGCGTGGTGGCCGCCGAGTCCGGCATGAATTTCTGCCAGAAGTTTCCGCCCTTCCTCTTCGGAGATGCACCTTTGAAGGACTCCGTTAGTGCTTTTCTTATAAAGCTCTCCCTCATGGACCCTGTAGGCTTTAGACCGCCGCACTATGCAACGTGCCTCATTTTGGTCCAGGATGCTGGAGATCGCGCCTTATCAAGCGCCTTCGGGAGAAGATAAAGGGGGGAACAAGGAAGCTACCGCCTCCACGGAGGAGGTTAGCCGGAAGGGAGGAATCGAAACTTCCTCTCCTCAGGGGAAGAAGAGGACCGCCTCTGAGGACCCGGAGACAATGGTCTCAAAACGGGGGAAGAAATCTTCGCCAGAGGGTCCTGTACCGGGGGATACCCCGGCTGTACTATGCCCTCAAGGGGATCAGCCCTCCACCGAGCTGTAAGTAAAAGGGTACTTAATAATGAGAAAAAACCTTGCTTTACTCCTGAGGAAAATAACCGAAGCATTTATCTTGCAGTTTGGATCTTAGCCCTTCTCAGCAGAGCTCGTCTTCGGGGGATCTTCTTCCAGAGATGATGGAGAGCGGAACGCCTCCCCCTGCCATACCGCCTCATGAGGCGGGCGACCCCGAGGTGTCGTCGCGGAGGGTTTCTCCTGATCCGGCGAGGCCAGAAGGTAGTCATATGGCCACCCGAAGCCCTCAGTATCCGTCTTTTGAAGAGAGCAATCGAAAGAGCCTGGCACCGTCTGGGGCGCGGTCGGAGGTACTGAGGGATCTGCTAGAGCGAGCGGTTATCTCAGAAGAGCACCATACATTGATGGGTATGGTAATTGAAAGGATTTCCTCCGCGGAGAGCGGGTTGCATGAAGCTGTCATGAGTCTACAGACGGGTTTTGAGGTACGTGGAATGATGTACCTTTTTGACAGTACCGCATATTTTAAGATGCGCCCTGTGTAGATAGTAGCCCCTGAGACTCTGGGGGCTGTCAAATACGACGGTGCGCAGAGGATCATAGTCCTAGGTATAATTTTGTCCCCTTAATATGCAAGTGGCGAAGTGTCCGGTGGCCAGCCGGACTGATGAATTTGCTGAGTTAAAGCGGCAGCTTGACCGAGCTTGGGGGTTCTCTGCGACGAATCATCGCGGCTGAGACGCGTACATCCGTGCTGCTCAAAATGGTCTAGCCAGAGCCACGGACCAGTATGTAAAGGATATAGGGTAAGAAAATTTGATGATTACATATAGCAGTAGCCCCTGAGACTTGAAACAGTTAGGATAACTGATTTAAGGATCATTTATTATGAGGCTAAACCCTAGAAGCTAGCCTATGGTATGATTGTTGTTGTCCTACGGACTAAACCCTCCGGTTTATATAGACACCGGAGGGGGCTAGGGTTACACAGAGTCGGTTACAAAGAAGGAGATCTACATATCGGTATTGCCAAGCTTGCCTTCCACGCCAAGGAGAGTCCCATCCGAACACGGGACGAAGTCTTCAATCTTGTATCTTCATAGTCCAACAGTCCGGCCAAAGGATATAGTTCGGCTGTCCGGATACCCCCTAATCCAGGACTCCCTCATTCGTTATTTTGCATATTTCATTACCAAATGCTTGCTTGCTAATGTGGGCGACAACATGTATAGCTTGGGAGCTATCGTGGCTCATCGCCTGCCCCTTAATAAATCCCAGGGTAAAATACATGGTGGAACTTTTGCTACTCGTTTGGCAGCTCACTTCGAGGTTGAGATATGCCATCATGATTACCCTCTGACAAAGGTTAACCAAGACCAGGCAGCCATATATCACCATCACTTTCTTGCACATGATCGTCCTAATGTTGCCATTCCTTATAACCTGGTCTATAGCGTTGACACTCGTGATGTTATCCCCTTACCTGCACCTGCTTTGTTTGATCCTGTTTCTAGGGGCGGATACCGGATTATTCCTGCAAACATCCTCGCCTACTGGAACGCTCACGCTGATGCAGAGGCTGCACAGGCACCTCGGCAGTGGGATGTGTGGATGCCCGCTCCTCAGGATCCCTACTACCCTCCAGGCTACTGATCGGTTACCAACTTAGGCCAAAAGCCTAAGCTTGGGGGAGTATGTGTTTCTCACCGACATTACATTCATGCTCACATATCTTTCTATTTGTCGGTGTTCACACTTTTTCATTGTATCATCCATGCTTAGATTTATTTTCTTGCCTTCTTCTTGTGTTTGAAAAACTTTAGAAAAACCAAAAACTCCAAAAATATTTTAGTGTGTTTCTCTGAATTTCTTTTCTTTTTATTCAAGTTGTACCGAGGAGAAGACCATGATGAAAATGTTGAGTGTCTCTCTTATGAATACCTATTGAACTAATACAGATCACATTCTACCTTGTCTTCTCCTGTTGAATAAAATGTTTTGCAGATTCCAGCTTAGTCCATGGCACTCTTGCACTATTATTATTTTCATATCATTCGGTCGTGCAAGTGAAAGGCAATAATGACGATATTCGATGAGCTGGCCGTGGCAAAGAGAAACTGGTATGAACTCGACTTGTTATGTCTGTGTAAATATGTTTAACCTAGTATCCAGGCTTCATCCCATTATGATTAAACATGTTTGCAATGACAATTAGAGATTATAGTTTCTCATGCCATGCATAAATAGCTGGGAGTGGATAATAATTTATCTTGGATATCAACATAGCGTTAAAATGATTGTGATGTAGTATCATGATATGGTATCCTCCTCTGAATGTTCAAGTGGCTTGACTTGGTACATGTTCATGCATGTAGTTGAATCAAAACCAACATAGCCTCTATAATATTTATGTTCATGGTGTTCATATCCTACTCATGCTAGTGTCCAATGTTACTTATGCATAATGCCTGGTTATGATCGTTGTTGCTCTCTAGCTGGCCGCTTCCCAATCTTAATTGCTAGCCTTCGCTTGTACTAAGTGGGAGCTCTGCTTGTACATCAAAAATCTTGAACCCAAAGTTATTCCAGATGATTCCACCATACCTACCCCTATACGGTATTACCCTTCCGTCCTAAGTAAATTTGCATGTGCCACCTCTAAAATCTTCTAAAAAATTATCCGTTTTGTGTGCCTGGATCTTTCATGGAACAACAGGAGGTGGTCGATATCTTCCATGCTAAGAGGGTTATCCTCAGGTCGAGTGTTTATTCACTCGCCATCGCACGAGGAAATGGGCGGTAATAGGGATGCCCAGTCCCAAACTGCAAACATGAAAAAGAGTTCATCTCTTGAATAATCAAACAAAAACTCCCAATGGAGTCAAAACCTTTACTTTCCGCTTGGGAACCGCCGCTAGTGTGCTTAGCATGGAAGATGTTGATAAATCATAGTCGTGAAGTGAATAAGAAGGGTGCATGTCTCAAAATTATCATTTATCTCTATTTTAAAAATTGAGCTCTGGCACCTCTGCAAATCACTGCTTCCCTCTGCGAAGGGACTTTCTATTCACTTTTATGTTGTGTCATCACCTTCTAAAAACAAGCGCCAAAAACTGAGTAGAGCACAGTTGTCATGATTTATGCATTGTGTATAGCTAATGTTGGGAGCATCATGACTAGATCTTTTCTACCATGAATTACAATGTTTAGTCGCTGCTTCAACTTCGGAGGTGCTCTTCATTTATGTTTTGCGGTCTTAGAAAGGGCTAGCGAGATAACATTATTGTCATATTATATCATGGTTGTTTTGACAACGTGTTGCTATTTGAGATATCTTATTATCGCTCGCTAGCTGATTATGTCATTGATATGAATCAATATAATCTTTAATAATTATTGTTGACATGGTTAGTTATAATGTTGGCTGCAAACCTGGGTGCTGTTTAAGCTTATTTGTGCAAACAAGAGCAAAAGAGTTTGTAAAAGTTTTTCTTTCTCACTTTCAGTTCATCAACTGAATTGCTTGAGGACAAGCAAAAATTTAAGCTTGGGGAGTTGATACGTCTCCAATGTATCTACTTTTTCTCATGCTTTTCCTCTTGTTTTGAACACTAATTTGCATGATTTGAATGAAACTAACCCTGGACTAACGTTGTTTTTAGCAGAACTAACATGGTGTTGTTTTTGTGCAAAAATAAAAGTTCTCGGAATGGAACGAAACTTTGCGAGGATTTTTTATATCAATAATAAGAATTTCTGGAGCCAAGACCCACCAGAGAGGGGCCCCTGGTTGGGCGCAACCCACCAGGGCGCGCCCCCTCTCCTGGCGTGCCCAGGTGAGTTCTACCCACTTGGTGGCCCCGCTAACGACCCCCTGATACAATAAAATCACATTATTCCAGAAAAAAATAGCGAGAAAGAATTTCCACGATCCACAAGACGGAACCGCCGCCAATCCCAGTTCTTCCTCGGGAGGGCGGATCGGGAGTCCGTTTGGGGCTCCTGAGAGGGGGGGTCTTCATTCTTCATCATCACCAACCAATCTCCATCGCTAATTCCATGATGCTCCCCACCGGGAGTGAGTAATTCCTTCGTAGGCTCGCTGGTCGGTGAGGAGTTGGATGAGATTTATCATGTAATCGAGTTAGTTTTGTTAGGGCCCGATCCCTAGTATCCACTATGTTCTTAGATTGATGTTGCTATGACTTTGCTATACTTAATGCTTGTCACTTTGGGCCCGGGTGCCATGAACTCAAATCTGAACCGTTTATGAATTCATCATTATATCCATCTTTTAGATCCGATCTTGCAAGTTATAGTCACCTGCTACGTGTCATGATCCGACAACCCCGGAGTGACAACAACCAGGCCCATTCTCGGCGATGACCATAGTTTGAGGAGTTCATGTATTCACTATGTGTTAATGCTTTGTTCCGGTTCCCTATTAAAAGGAGGCCTTACTATCCCTTAGTTTCCCATATGGACCCCGCTGCCACAGGAGGGTAGGACAAAAGATGTCATGCAAGTTACTTTAATAAAGCACGTATGACTATTTACGGAATACATGCCTACATTATATCGATGAACTAGAGTTAGTGCCGTATCGCCCTAGGTTATAACTGTCACATGATGAATATCATCCAACAAGTAGCCGATCCAATGCATACGAATTTATGTTATATTTTTTCTGCTAAGTTACTACTGCTATCATCACTGTTACACTTGCTACCAAATTACTGCTATCACTGTTACTGTTATTGCTACTGCTGTCACTACTATCAAACTATCATATTAATGTGCTACTGATTACTTGTTGCAGATACTTAATCTCCAGGTCTGGTTGAATTGACAACTCAGCTGCTAATACCTTCAAATATTCTTTGGCTCCCCTTGTGTCGAATCTATAAATTTGGGTTGAATACTCTACCCTCGAAACTGTTGCGATCCCCTATACTTGTGGGTTATCAAGACACTCAAACAAATAATAAAGAACTAGATAATGATGTTGAGATACAACCACCTGTTGATCTTGATAACCCACAACCTAAGAATAAAAGATATGATAAAAGAGACTTCATTGCTAGAAAGCACGGTAAAGAAAGAGAACCATGGGTTCAAAAACCTATTGTCGGTGTCAAAACCGGCGGATCTCGGGTAGGGGGTCCCGAATTATGCCTCTAAGGTCGATGGTAACATGAGACAGGGGACACGATGTTTACCCAGGTTTGGGCCCTCTTGATGGAGGTAATACCCTACTTCTTGCTTGATTGATCTTGATGAATATGAGGATTACAAGAGTTGATCTACCACGAGATCGTAATGGCTAAACCCTAGATGTCTAGCCTGTATGATTGTGATTGCCTCTACAGACTAAACCCTCCGGTTTATATAGACACCGGAGGGGCCTAGGGTTGTACAGAGTCGGTTTACAGAGGAAGGAATCTTCATATCCAAAACGCCAAGCTTGCCATCCACGCAAAGGAGAGTCCCATCCGAACACGGGAGAAAGTCTTTTATCTTGTATCTTCATGGCCCATCAGTCCGGCCCATGCTACCCAGGCCGGACACCCAAGGACCCCCTAATCCAGGGCTCCCTCAGTAGCCCCCGAACCAGACTTCAATGACGATGTGTCCGACGCGCTTATAGTCTTCGGCATTGCAAGGCGGGTTCTTCCTCCGAATACTTCAAAGCGTCTGATCCGAAGAGTTATACTCGGCTTTCCATTTAATGTCGTACCCATTGGCTTCTGCGCCTCCATTGCTTCGGCTTCCATGTGTCGAGCGAACACAAAAGATCAGAGTATTTTTGCACATAACACCCTGGCCATGTAAGAAAGGCGTATATTTAAGTGGATTGGATCTCAGATGCCATCTCACACCAGGCGGAAAATCCTTAGAGCTTGCTAGGAGAAACCATTCCAGCATGGCTAGTGTTCCCAGTTCTTCCTCCCGCCCCCATGGCTCCGAAAAAAGTGATTGGGAGAAATGTTCAGTATCCCATGACCAGCTGTGTAAGCTTCAAACGCAGGGATTCCTTCCCCCCGCGGATATAGTCCCCGTCCAGGAAGGATTAACCTCTTTTACATGCGAAGCCCGGGCGAAAAATTTCCCTAATCCAACCAGGGGGAGCGAGTGTGCTTCATATCCTTCTTAATAAGAGGCGTCGGGTATCCAATCCACCCTTTCCTCCGAGGTCTCCTGGAGTACTACGGCCTCCAACTGCACAACCTCACTCCGGCCTCCATCCTGCATATCGCGGGTTTCGTCGCTCTCTGCGAGCTATTCCTGGGCTGCGAGGCCCACTTTGATTTATGGAGGAAACTTTTCTGCCTCGTCCCTCGTACCCCAAAGGGATCCGTATTCGAGGTGGGCGGCGCCGAGATATGGTGCATAGCCGGGACCGGATACTTGTCCGGCACGCCGAAGAAGGCGTCCGAAGAGTGGCCCTCGGAGTGGTTTTATATTGAAGATGTCGCTCTCCCCGATCCAGTCTGAATGGGCCTTCCCAAATTTTCCAATGCTCCGTTGAGGAAACGCCACAGCTGGCGTCCTTGGAGCCTCGAGGAGGAAGACAGCTCAGAAGTCCAACAATTAATGGGCAAGATAAAGACACTTGCCCAGTCTGGAGTATCAATAATCGAGGTAATGCCAACTTCCATAGCGCGAGGTGTTCAACCACTCCAATTCAGGGGGCTCCCTATGTGTCACTACAATGGGGAAGATGACGCCTGATGCTGCGGACGAAAGGGTCCGGATTCCCTCACTGCCCTGGCTGCAATATTGGCCGATCTGTATAAAGGGGAGAAAGAGGAGTCCGCTCGTCTTACGCACCGATAGGGATTTTCCATGTACAATCCTCCTAGCTGGGTGAGTTTTAATCCCACCACTTTATTCAATTCTCTCCCCGAGTCATGTTTAACCGACATTAACCCATCCGTCATATAGGAATGGCGGAGGGTCTCCTCGGGGATCCATAGCCCTGCTCCACAGCCGAAGGACCATAACCGGGACCTCGATCCCGAACGAAGAAGATTCGGACATATTCGTGGAGCTCAAGGAGGGAGTCTTCTACCAGGCGAGCTATGATGCCACATAAGTGGCCATCACGGCCGACTATCCCGGCCTCCTTCCTGCCTCATATGTAAGTAGCCAGGAGACATTTCCTCCAAAGGAGCTTCCTCTATATGCCTCACCCGCCGCACTATCTTGTGCTCCAATGGGGAGGTGCTCGACGCGTAATATTGCACCAGAGGTGTATCAGAAGAGAGCGGCGCCTATGCGGGGCAGGTCTTCAAAGAGAAAGGCAAATGACAACATGGTCGAACCTTCCTCAAAGAGGTAGGGCTTTAAATATGCCCTATGGCAGTCACATCGAACCATGACATTGTCCGCTGTGTTTTATTAGTAAGAGCGTTCGCTGGATCGTGTCCGAGGAGCATGTCGTTTGCGCCCCCACCAATCAGGTTCCAGACCCTGCTTCTAGGGCGGGGGCAGACACGGGAGTAACGCCGGATTGTCCTCCTTCAAAGGATTTGGAGAATGTATCTGTCACGAATTTTGAAGTAGAGAGTGACATGAATCATCGGCGCCGGAGGGCCGCTCTTCGCGACCCAGGCTTTGCTAAAGAGGCGTTCGATGCCTTCAGCTCGACTGATGCGTACATCCGAGCTGTTCGGGATGGGCTTACCAGAGCCACTGACCAGTATTTGGAAGATAAGCGGGTAAGTACGCATTATACAGATATGGTAATCATGTACCAGTAGCCCCCGAGACTTGAATCAGTTGAAACAACTTATTTAAGGATCATTGTATAATCAGGTACTCACAAAAAAGAACAACATGCTTTCTCATGAGCTGGAAAAGTGCCGGACTTAGCTAGCTGTTGTTACGGCCAAACTGGAGAAGTCCAAGGAGGCACCGCCTGGTAATGTTCCCCTTCATCCAGAAAAAGTATATTCATGTACCAGAAATGTTAATACTGTTGCGTTTCCGATGACAGGATCAGTAGATCAACTGAAAGAGGAACTGAAAGTCGCGCAGGCGGGTAAACAACAGGCGGAAAAGCAACTGGCCGCATGCAAACCTGCGCTGACACGGGTCAGGGATGATAAGAACAAGCTGCAGGATTCCAACACCCTGCTGGGCGAAGAGCTAAAAGATGTACGAGCCCATCTAGCTGACGCCGTAAAGGAAGATAGGAGGCTACGAGGCGGCATATTCAGTATGCCCTTGAACTTACCTCCGTGTAATTCAGCGAAAAAAATGAGCTGACAGATTTATGTCTGCAGGTATGCTGACTAGCTTTCCCAAAGAGGAAATGTCCGGATCTCAAGGCGGTCTGCTGCAAGAGCTGTCCCATGTGCACGAGCGAGCTCGGCAAGCAACGCGGAGCGTTGCCAAGGCTTTGTGGCCATCCACCTCCCCTCTAGGAAGTATGGAGGAGCTTGTAAAGCTATTCCAAGGAGCCCGGCGGCGCTTTCGATTATGGAAGATATCGGCCTGCCGAGAAGGTGCGCGAGAGGCCTGGGCCATGGTAAAAACACGGTACACCAAGCTTGATCCAAATCATATGGCCCCGGTCGGATCTTCGGGGTCAGATGGACAAGAAATTCCAGTTAGTTTGGTATATGACCAAGTAAAGATAGCCGACAAGTTTTCCCAACAGGATTGTAAGCTAGACAGCCTGTTAGACGGCATAGAGGAAGAAGTTTTTGAGTCCAAGTGACTGTGTACTTCAATTGACAGATTTGTCCCTAGCCAGATTTGTAAAATGATTGTCATGGCAGACCTTTTCGCTTCAACCTCTTGACCCGAAGGTGCGGAGTGTTTCCAAATACCGGAGCAGCAATATAGACCGGGGTATGCGTGGAAACCAGGCGTAGGGGTCATAGTTGCTTGAACAGACAAGTTGTATCTAGCTAGCCATGTTATATTACTTGTTGATTGTAAGAAACATCTTCTAGGGAGAATAGTTCCGTTAAGGGTTCCTTTCCCTGCGTGAACATGCGTTAGTATGCATGCCCGAACTGTGATTGAAAAATCGTAGTATAAGTAACATTTGGGGGTTCACAGTATAATTAAGGTATAATGTATTTAGTCCGCCAGCCGAATATTCCCTTAAGAACGCTAGCTTTCGGCTTCACCCAGTCTAAGGTACAAGTCCGGATGACCCGGCTGTAATGATCGCAGAGGTGCTCCCTTTATGCCCTAGCCGAACAAACGGGAACGTAGGGCATAAGCACAGGAGCCAGGCAACCCAGCTTGGCAAAAACTTAAGTCATAACGGTGCATATAATGGCGAAGAAAAGGTACATATGAGGAAAGGATACATATGTGGTGAGCTTGATGCTCGGAAAATAATAATAATAAGCTTCTGTAAAAGAAGCCCCCAGGTATTATGAGCATATACATTTAAGGATGTGTATGTCATAGGTGTGTGGTTTGGCCACACAAGAGCTATAGAGCTAGAGAAAAATAAAAGAGAGAGAGAAAAAAGGAAACAAAGGGAGAAGAAGACGAACAACGAGTACGGCTCTAGGCGTAGAATCTTCGGATCTGGTGGCATTCCACGGGTTCGGCTCTAAGCGATTGTCCGATGCATCACGCAGGCGGTACGCTCCTCCAGTGAGAACTTCATCTATGATGAAGGGACCCTCCCACTTGGGCTTGAGTTTGTCCTTTTTGTTTTCTTGGAAGCATAGAACGAGTTCACCAACATTTATAAGTCTTGGCCCACACTTCTCTGCTTTGGTATCTGTGAGCTTGTTGTTGATAGAATGCAGAACGGGCTTTTGCAATGTCGCGCTCCTCCTCCAGGGCATCTAGACTGTCCTGCCGATCAAGCTCGGCCTCTCTCTTTTCATACATGCGCACTCGAGGCGAGTCATGAATGATATCGCAGGGCAAAACGGCCGCTGCGCCGTACACCATGAAGAATGGTGTGTATCTGGTAGTGCGATTGGGCATGGTCTGCAGCCCCCAGAGTACGGAGTCGAGCTCCTCAACCCAGTGCTTGTATGATTCTTTCAAAGACTGCACTAGTCTGGGCTTAATGCCGCTCATGATAAGACCATTAGCTCGTTCGACTTGACCGTTTGTTTGTGGGTGATAGACGGAGGCGTAATCGAGCTTAATGCCCAGGTTAGCACACCAGGTTTTCACTTCATCGGCTGTAAAATTGGAGCTGTTTTTGGTGATGATGTTGTATGGGACACCATAACGGTGCACGACACCATGTATAAAGTCTATCACTGGTCCGACTTCGGCCGTTTTAACTGGTTTGGCCTCTATCCACTTGGTGAATTTATCAACCATGACCAGCAGATATTTTTTCTTACGGATTCCTTCTTTAAGGGGTCCGACCATATCAAGCCCCCAGACCGCGAAAGTCCAAGTAATGGGGATTGTTTGTAGAGCGGTAGGCGGCATATGGCTTTGATTGGCGAAAAGCCGGCATCCGACACAACGTTGGACAAGGTCCTGTGCATCTGCTCGGGTCGTCGGCCGAAAGAAACATGTACGGAAGGCTTTACTTACAAGGGCCCAAGCCACGGCGTGGTGACCGCCGAGACCAGCATGGATTTCGGCCAGGAGCTGTCATCCCTCTTCTTCGGAGATACATCTTTGAAGGACTCCGGTAGCGCTTTTCCGTCATGGACCTTGTAAGCTTTTGAGCGCCAAACAACGCAGCGAGCCTCATTTTGATCCTCAGGGAGCTCTCGCTTATTAAGGTAGGCCAAGAAGGGTTCGGTCCATGGGGCAATTACTGCCACTATTAGATGGGCTGATGGTGTTATTTCGGTGGCTCAGCCCCCGATGATATCGGTATTGTGTTTGGAATCTGGGGGTATAATCGGATCTGGACTGGTGTTGCTGCTCTCACCCTACCACACCATGGATGGCTTGAAGAGACTTTCCGGAAAGATGTTAGGTGGGACGGGGTCACGCTTGGTGCCCATGCGAGCAAGGACATCCGCCGCTTGATTACTTTCTCGAGCCACAAGATGAAACTCGAGTCCCTCGAACCGAGCTGATATTTTGAGTATGGCGTTATGATAGGCCGCCATCTTCGGATCTTTGGCGTCAAAGTCTCCATTTATTTGGGATATTACGAGATTTGAATCCCCGTGCACCTCCAGGTGTTGTATGCCCATGGAGGCAGCCATCCGAAGACCGTGCAATAAGGCCTCGTATTCGGCTGCATTGTTGGAGTCTGTGTATAATATTTGGAGTACGTACTAGACTGTGTCTCCAGTGGGGGGCGTTAAGACGATGCCTGCTCCTAAGCCGGCCAGCATTTGAGATCCATCGACGTGCATGACCCAGTTGGAATATGTACCGTACTCTTTAGGGAGTTTGGTCTCTGTCTATTCGGCGACGAAGTCGGCCAATACTTGGGATTTAATGGCTCGGCGTGGTTTGTATGTTATGTCGAATGGAAGGAGCTCAATGGCCCACTTGGCAATCCGGCCCGTAGCATCGCAGTTGTTTATTATGTCATTGCGTGGTACTTCGGAAGCCACCGTGATCGAGCACTCTTGGAAGTAGTGTCATAGCTTCCGGGATGCCATGAAGACTGCATATGCTATCTTTTGGTAATGAGGGTACCGAGGTTTGCATGGTGTGAGGATAGTGGATACGTAGTATACCGGTTTCTCAAGTGAGAATTTGTGTCTGTCCTCCTCTCGCTCAACAATGAGCACCGCGCTCACCACCTACTGTGTTGTAGAGATGTATAATAACATCGGTTCGTCGACGTTCGCTGCAGCTAGGATTGGGTTGCTCGCTAAAAGAGCTTTTATTTCTTCCAGTCCGGTCGTTGCCGCATCCATCCACTAGAAGTGGTCGGTGCGTCGGAGAAGGCAATAAAGTGGCAATGATTTTTCTCCTAGTCTGGAGATAAAGCGGCTCAAAGTTGCCACTCATCCGGCTAGTTTTTGGACCTGTTTAAGGTCTGTTGGTGTAGCCAATTGTGACAAAGCACGTATTTTGGCTGGATTTGCCTCAATTCCTTTATTGGAAACGATGAAGCCCAACAGTTTTCTAGCGGGAACGCCGAAAACACACTTTTCTGGATTGAGCTTGATGTCATATGTATGGAGGTTGTCGAATGTGAGATGCAAGTTGTCCATTAATGACTCGACGTGCCTAGTCTTGATGACGACGTCATCCACATATGCTTCAACTGTCTTGCCGATTTGTTTCTCCAGGCATGTTTGAATCATGCGTTGCTAGGTGGCGCCAGCGTTTTTAAGCCCAAAGGGCATAGTGTTGAAGCAGAAAGGCCTGTATGGGGTAATGAATGCCGTTGCGGCTTGATCGAACTCCTACATTTTGATTTGATGGTTAAACATAGTGAGTCATGTCCTGCAGTAGCATCAATAATCTGATCGATGCGGGGAGGGGGAAGGGATCCGTAGGGCAGGCCTTGTTGAGGTCTTTGAAATCGACGCACAGGCGCCATGATTTATCCTTCTTTGGCACCATCACCAGGTTTGCTAGCCAGTCCGGGTGTTTTATTTATCTTATGAATCTGGCCTCGATTAACTTGGCTAGTTCCTCCCCCATAGCTTATCATTTGGGTTCGGAAAAGCGCCATAGTGTTTGTTTGACCGGCTTATATCCCTTCAATATATTGAGTCTGTGTTCAGCCAACATGTGTGGGATTCCTGGCACATCAAAAGGGTGACAGGCGAATATGTCATAGTTCTCGCCCAGGAATGCTCGTAGTGCGGCGTCAACCGTTGGGTCCAGCTGTGCCCTGATGGAAGCTGTCTTCTTGGGGTCCGTCGGGAGGACTTGAAATTTGACTATTTCGTCTGCTCGTTTTAAGGAGGTGGATTTGGGCCGCTTATCGAGGATTAAGTCGTCCCTATCCACCGTGGAGCGTAGTGCGGTTAACTCTTCGGCCGCGAGGGCCTCGGACAGTGCCTCGAGGGCCAGGGATGCGGTTTTGTTTTCGGCGTGGAGGGCTATGTCTGGATCACTGGCGAGAGTGATAATACCGTTGGGCCCGGGCATATTGAGCTTCATATACCCATAATGAGGTATAGCTTGAAAGTGTGTCAATGCATCTCGCCCCAACAGGGCATGATATCCACTGTTGAAAGGGGCCACTTGGAAGATTATCTCTTCGGACCGATAGTTCTCCGGCGTGCCGAATACTACGTCGAGTGTAATTTTCCCCGCGCATCGCGCCTCCCGGCTGGGAATGATTCCTCAGAAGGTCGTATTACTTAGCTCGATGCGGCTCCTGTCTATTTCCATTTTATTGAGTGTCTCCTCATAGATGAGGTTTAGTCCACTGCCACCGTCCATGAGCACTTTAGTGAGCCGAAAGCCATCCACAATTGCATTGAGAACCAAGGCGGCTGGTGCCCGGATTGACCGGAACTTTGGTTCGTCACTGGCATTGAAAGTTATGCCCGTGTCATTCCAGGGGTTTATTGTTGCGACTTGGCAGACTTCGGCGAGGTCGCGGAGTGCCCTCTTGCGCCGATTGTTTGAAGTGAAAGTCTTGAAGACCGTCAATACTCTGAGGTCGTCGTCTTCCGGGGGGCGTTGCTCTAAGGTGTTTTTGGTGAGGATATCCTCGCCGCTCTTGGCCACTTGCCGGAGTATCCAACATGCTCTAAGGCTATGGGTTGGTACGGTATCCGGTGTCATGTGTATTTTGCATGGCCTATCGAGCCATCCCTCCAGAACGGTTCCGCGTCCCATAATGGTCTTGGTTTTCTTCACTATGGGGTCAGGTGCCCCGCGAGGGTGCATCCTTTTTGCCCGCCAGAGGGGTTGAGTGGAGACCGGTGGTTCCCAGCGAGCTGTCTGAGTTTTCTAGGCGCTTTCCATTGCGCAGTACTTCTGTACTATGGTTGCCAAGTCAATGAAGTGTAATACGCGACAATGGTTGATGGTGTTGAGGATACCTTCGTCCGTGCAATTATTGCAGAATACTGAAATCGCGTCCTCGTCGCGGCAATCTTTAATCTTGTCTTTGACAAGGAGGAATCTGGCCCAAAAGTGATGGACTGTTTCCTGAGACTGCTATCGTACGTACATGAGGTCGCATATATCCGGAAGACCGGAATTGCTTGGCAAGTATTTCTTGTGGTGGGTGGGTTTCTTTAAATCTGATCCCCGACCCAACTTGGAGTCTGGAGTTTGGAAAACTTCCGAGCTTATTAGTTCGGGCTCCGGGATGTTAAATAATTTTCTAGGCTCGATGTCCGATTCCAAGTTCGGAGAACTGGGAGTGTCGTTCCGCAGACAGGTATCCGTCTCTTCAAGCTCGGAAATCCGAACATAGTTCATCCTCAACACAGGGGAAGAGTTGTTGTTTTGCTCCTCTACGACAGCTGTCTGATGGGTGATCGGCGGAGATTTGATTTCTCTCTAATCGGGTTTAAGCCCAATCTGATCGTAGTCTGTAGCGACCCCCATGGAGGCGATGCGATCCAGGAGTTCGTTTAAAGAAGATAACTCCGCCGGATCCATCCGTTTGGAGTATTTAGAGTCAACACAGAGGCGATTTTCGATGACCTGAGAAGTCATCATAGGCTTGACGGCCGAACGGGCGGTCATGGTAAAGCCGCCCTGCCGAAGGGTTTGGCCTGAGGCCAGGGCTCCTCCGGAGGTGATACTGTCCTTGATGACAAGGCGCGCCATCAATCCTGTCTTCGACGTCACAGTGGAACTCTAAATGAAAGCACCAATGTCGGTGTCAAAGCCGGCGGATCTCGAGTAAGGGGTCCCGAACTGTGCGTCTAAGGTCGATGGTAATAGGAGACGGGGGACACGATGTTTACCCAGGTTCGGGCCCTCTTGATGGAGGTAATACCCTACTTTCTGCTTGATTGATCTTGATGAATATGAGGATTACAAGAGTTGATCTACCACAAGATCGTAATGGCTAAACCCTAGATGTCTAGCATGTATGATTGTGATTGCCTCTACGGACTAAACCCTCTGGTTTATATAGAAATGGAGGGGCCTAGGGTTGTACAGAGTCGGTTCACAGAGGAAAGAATCTTCATATCTGAATGCCAAGCTTGCCATCCACGCAAAGGAGAGTCCCATCTGGACACGGGAGAAAGTCTTCTATCTTGTATCTTCATGGCCCATAAGTCCGGCCCACGCTACCCAGGCCGGATACCTGAGGACCCCCTAATCCAGGACTCCCTCACCAATGCCTTTTCCACCCAAGTCTACTAAAAAGAAAGATGATGAAGAATTTGAACTCTTTGCTGAAATGTTGAGGCAAGTCTTTTTTGCGTACTCGCTTGACTGATATCTTAAAAATGCCTCCTTATGCAAAGTATATGAAAGACATCATCACTAATAAGAGAAAAATACTGGAAGCTAAAATCTCCACTATGCTTGCTAATTATACTTTCAAAGATGGAGTACCTAAAAAACTTGGAGACCCGGGAATACCAACTATACTTTGCTCTATCAAAGAGAATTATGTGAAAACTCCTTTGTGTGATTTAGGAGCTGGTGTTAGTGTTATGCCTTTCTCTTTATATAAAAGACTTGACTTGAATAAACTCACACCTACTGAAATATCTTTACAAATGGCTGACAAATCAACTACCATATGTATCGGTATCTGTGAGGATGTGCCCGTTGTTGTTGCTAATGTTACTATTTTGACTGACTTTGTTATACTTGAAATGCCCGAGGATGACAACATGTCAATTATCCTTGGTAGACCCTTCTTCAATACTGCAGGGGCTGTTATTGATTGCAATAAAAGCATGGTCACTTTTCATATCAATGGTAATGAGCATACAGTGCACTTTCCAAAGAAACAATTCCATGTGAATGGTATTAACGATATTGAAAAATCTCCGACAATCACTATTGGAAGTTTTCAAATACCTCTACCTACTTTCAAAAAGAAATATGAAATACTTATTGTTGGGTACATTCATATCCCCATTGAGGTAACTTGGTGATTTACGAAAGTTCTTCGGTTTCATGCTAATCGAAAGTGGTTGTTAATAAGACCCGATCAACCTTATTAATGAATCATTTTTTAGAGGTATGAAGTTGATGAATTTAGTAAGCACTACCTTCTGTCCTTACTCTTTGCTTCCTGTTTTTGTTAGTTAAATAAAATAAAATGCCATGTTTTATCTCTTTTCTAAATTTCCCATGCAATAAAAAATGACCCAAAAATAAAAGTTCTCGGAATGCTCTGAAAATTTAATATGATTTGTTTTCAGAATATTTCTGAATTTCTGGTGCAAATAATAACAGAGGGAGGTGCACCAGGTGGGCACAACCCACTTGGGCGCGCCAGGACCCCCAGGCGCGCCCTGGTGGGTTGTGGTGCCCACGTGGGCCCCCTCACTTATCTCTTCATCCCACATCGTCACTTACCTCCAAAAAAATCTCCATTGCTCTCTCTCTCTCTCTCTCTCGTGTTCTTGCTCTCAAACCCGCGGGTTTCGATGTCTTTGCTCGAAGCTCCATTTCTGTAACTGTTTCGGGGGATTGTTGCTTGGTATGTGACTCCACCATTTGTCCAATTAGCTTTTGTTTTAGTGGTTTATATTTTGAATAATTAGCTACTCTTGGTGCTGCTGTAGATGAGCTTGCATGTTAAATAATTAGTTCTAAGTAATTTTAATGCTTGCTATGGCCTCTATGTATCCCTATGAGTAGTTGCTATCAATTTTTCAAAGTTTTGTTGATAAATTGTTGTCACTCAAAATTTTTCAAAAAAATTGTAAGCGAACATGATGAAACTTTTTGGAAGGAGTTCATTGAGGAGGCGATCCTCGGGGGCATCTTCTAGTGACAGCTCCGCTCGCCGGTCATATGTTAAACCAAGTGAAAGTTCTACTCGAGATGTCGCCACCAAAACATGCTTATGGCCTTGCAATGAGTATATGGTGCGTGTGGGTATTAAAGAGGAATTTGAGCAATATGTTAACAATGTCAGTCTCGGTCCCTACCTATCAGATAAGTGTGAATAACGCCACCTTCTCATTGAATCATTTGTCAAAGGATTTAAATTCCTTCCCCGTGAGTCTAGGGTGTTGTTTATGCTTTATGATAATCCATTTACCATCTCACTAGAGAGTTTTGCTTACCACTACAAACTCTCGTTATCGGGTTCGCTTGATGAACCGCCAAGGGCTGAGTACCACTCTTCCTTAACTAGTCTTTGTTGCGGTGAGACAAGGGGAGTGACACAAGGTAGAATAAAGAGCATTCATTTTCCTGCAATTCAGTACTTTGCATTATTTCACGGGAAATGCATAGTAGGCAAGCAAGATTGTAGTACGCTTTGTGCTCCAGACTTGAGCATCATACACACCGCTCTCACCGGTGAAATGAATTATAACCTTGGAGAAATTGTTGCACGCAGACTTCAGCACAATGCTCACAATGGCTATTTCTATGGTGGAATATATGCCATGCGTTTAGCACGAGGGTTGGGTGTTTCACCTTTGCCCTTTGATCCTATCCTACCCACGCAGTATTTAGATTTTGACATGTTAAAATACCATAAGATCCTTAAAGGAAAGATTGACAACTTCACTTACAATCTAATGTTTAACCAAAAATCTGTTGTGCACACATATTTGTCTGCGCCTGCTCTTTTTGACTATCATAGCAAAGGAAGATATTTTGTTCTTGAGAGCGAGGCCCGAGCACACAACGCGGCAGTGGAGGCAGCACGGCAGGGCGAGGCATCCGCACCGAGAGCCTCCGTAAGCTACCATGCCAACTACTATCCAGGCTATTGATCGACTACCAAGTTAGGCCAAAAGCCTAAGCTTGGGGGACTACGTGTTCTCACCAACATTACATTCATGTCCACTTATATATATTTGTTGGTGTTCACACTTTTTCATTGTATCATCCATGCTTAGATTTATTTTCTTGCTTTCTTCTTGGGTGTCTGAAAACCTTTAGAAAACCAAAAAAATTAGTTGTAGTAGTTTACTTTCTATGCATGCTTAGTAGTAGCACTAAAAAGAAAAACCCAAAAAGATTTCTTGTTCTTATTTTGCTTGTTGGGAGCTCCCCGGTGTAAATAGTTTTTCTCATTTTTGCTTTTCCCTTTTATTTGCTTGATCAAGAAAACCAAAAACTCCAAAAATATTTCAGTGTGTTTCTTTGAATTTCTTTTCTTTTTATTCGAGTCGTATCAGGGAGAAGGCCACGATGAAAATGTTGAGTGGCTCTCATATGAATAATTATTGATCTAATAAAGAGCCCATTTTACCTTGTCTTCTCCTATTGAATAAAATGTTTGTAGATTCTAGCTTAGTCCATGGCACTCTTGCACTATTATTATTTTCATACCGTTCGGTCGTGCAAGTGAAAAGCAATAATGATGATATTCGATGAACTGCCTGTGGCAGAGAGAAACGGGTATGAACTCGACTTGTTCTATTTGTGTAAATATGTTTAACCTAGTATCCATGATTAAGCCCGTTATGATTAAACATGTTTGCAATGACAATTAGAGATTATAGTTTCTCATGCCATGCATAAGTAGCTAGGAGTGGATAATGATTTATCTTGGATACCAACATTGCGTTAAAATGATTGTGATGTAGTATGATGATATGGTATCCTCCTCTGAATGTTCGAGTGGCTTGACTTGGCACATGTTCATGCATGTAGTTCAATCGAAACCAATATAGCCTCTGTGATATTTATGTTCATGGTGTTCATATTCTACTCATGCTAGTCTCCAAGGTTACTTTTGCATAATGCATGTTTATGACCGTTGTTGCTCTCTAGCTGGCCGCTTCTCAATCTAACTGCTAGCCTTCGCCTGTACTAAGTGGGAATTATGCTTGTACATCCAAAAACCTTGAATCCAAAGTCATTCCAGATGAGTCCACCATACCTACCTATATACGGTATTACCCTGTCGTCCTAAGTAAATTTGATGTGCCACCTCTAAAAACTTCTAATAAATATCCTTTTTGTGTGCCTGGATCGTTCATGGAACGATAGGAGGTGGTCCGTATCTTCCATGCTAAGCGGGTTATTCTCAGGTCGAGTGTTTATTCACTCGCCATCGCACGAGAAAAGGGTGGTAATAGGGATTCCCAGTCCCAAACGCAAAAATGCAAATAATTAAACAAAACTCCCCCGGGACTGGTTTGGACGGCACCCATTGTTTCAGACAAGCCACGGAATGTGATTGTTGGCGGAGGGGAGTAAATCTTTACTTTTATCACTTGGGAACCGCCACTAGCGTGCTTAGCACGGAATATATTGATAAGTGATGGTCATGAAGTAAATGAGAAAGGTGCATGTCTCAAAATATCATTTACCTCTATTTTAAAAGTTGAGCTCTGGCACCTCTGCAAATCACTGCTTCCCTCTGTGAAGGGATCATCTATTTACTTTTATGTTGCGTCATCACCTTCTAAAAGAAGCGCCAGAACCTGAGAGCACAGCTGTCATGACTTATGCATTGTGTGTAGCTAATGTTGGGTGCATCATGACTAGATGTTTTCTACCATGAATTACAATGTTTAGTCGTTGCTTGAACTTTTGGAGGTGCTATGCATTTATGTTTTGCGGTCTCAGAAAGGGCTAGCGAGATACCACTATTATCATATTATATCATGGTTGTTTTGACAACGTGTTGCCGTTTGAGATATCTTATTATTGCTCGCTAGCTGATTATGTCATTGATATGAGTTAATATAATTTTTAAGAGTTATTTTCGGCATGGTTAGCTATAATGTGGATGAAAACCTAGGTGCCGTTTAAGTTTATTTATGCAAACAAGAGCAAAAGAGTTCGTATTTTTTTCTTTTTCACTTTCAGTTTATCAACTGAATAGCTTGAGGACAAGCAAACGTTTAAACTTGGGGGAGTTGATACGTCTCCAACATATCTACTTTTCCTAACACTTTTCCTTTTGTTTTGGACTCTAATTTGCATGATTTGAATGAAACTAACCCCGGACTGACGTTGCTTTCAGCAGAACTACCATGGTGATGTTTTTGTGCAGAAATAAAAGTTCTCGGAATGAAAAGAAACTTCGTGGGGAATTTTTATATAATATATAAGAATTTCTGAAGCCAAGACCTACCGGAGAGGGGCACTTGGGTGGGCACAACCCACCAGGGCGCGCCCCCCTCTCCTGCCGCGCGCACGTGGGTTGTCCCCACCTGGTGGCCCCGCAGACCCTGAAACCGACGCTATAAAATCCTATTTTTCCAAAAAAAATCAGGGAGAAAGAGTTATCACGATCCACGAGACGGAGCCGTCGTCACCTCCTATTCTTCATCGGGAGGCCTGATCTGGAGTTCGTTTGGGGCTTCAGAGAGGGGGATCTTCGTTCTTGTCATCACCAACCCTTCTCCATCGCCAAATCCATGATGCTCCCCACCGGGAGTGAGAAGTTCCTTCGTAGGCTCGCTGGTTGGTGAGGAGTTAGATGAGATTCATCATGTAATCAAGTTAGTTTTGTTAGGGCTTGATCCCTAGTATCCACAATGTTCTAAGATTGATGTTGCTATGACTTTGCTATGCTTAGTGCTTGTCACTTTGGGCCCGGGTGCCATGAACTCATATGTGAACCGTTTATGTTATCATTAGTATATTCATGTTCTAAATCCGATGTTGCAAGTTATAGTCACCTACTACGTGTTATGATCCGGCAACCCCGGAGTGACAATAGTCGGGACCACTTCCGGTGATGACCGTAGTTTGAGGAGTTCATGTATTCACTATGTGTTAATGCTTTGTTTCAGTTCTCTATTAAAACAAGGCCTTAATATCCCTTAGTTTCCAATATGGACCCCGCTGTCACGGGAGGGTAGGACAAAATATGTCATGCAAGTTCTTTCCATAAGCACGTATGACTATTTACGGAATACATGCCTACATTATATTGATGAACTGAAGCTAGTGCCGTATCACCCTAGGTTATAACTGTCTCATGATGAATATCATCCAAAAAGTCACTGATCCAATGCCTATGAATTTATCTTATATTGTTTCTGCTAAGTTACTACTGTTGTCATCACTATTACACTTGCTACAAAATTTCTGCTATCACTGCTACCAATACTGTTGCTATTGTCACTATTATCAAAACTATCATATTACTTTGCTACTGATTACTTGCTACAGATAATTAATCTCCAGGTGTGGTTGAATTGACAACTCGGCTGCTAATACCTCCAAATATTCTTTGGCTCCCCTTGTGTCGAATCTATAAATTTGGGTTGAATACTCTACCCTCGAAAACTGTTGCGATCCCCTATACTTGTGGGTTATCAGTGTCGCGCTTAAATTATGACGTGGTGGTGGTGGAGTGCCCCAACAAAAAGCGGTGGAACTACGATCGCTACCATTAGGAAGAGGGACAACCAACTTCCGCAGGGTGATCCTAGCACCAAACTTGGAGTGCCAGCCTATGCCTCTAGACTTCACGAATACTTCCCCGCCATCCCTCGGGAGTTCAAGCTAAAAGACGAACACCGATTTTGCATGGAGGGCCACGGTCTGGGTGATCAATGACAAGGTCACCCTTGATCAGGGTTGGCCCCCCTTCGCCACCGCTCACCAGATCAGGATTGGCTACCTGGTCACCTTCAAGATGCTAACTCCCGACACCCTGAAGGTAATCGTCTTCAACAACGACGACGTTGAGGTGGTCACCAAGTGCAAGAACGATGATGCCTTCGCTGTGAACGTCTAGAGAGCTCTCTATTGCCTGATTGGGAGTATTGGTTTGCTTTTAAGACTATGTCGTGCTGGTTTGGTTTAAAACTGCATGTTTAATAAGTTTTGTACTATGTTAAACTTGTTCTTATGCTATCTATGTGTGTCTCTGATTTGTTCTGCCTGCTCTAGTGTGGTGGTAACTGATAAGTCTCCGATGTATCTATAATTTTTGATTGTTTCATGCTATTATCATACCACTTTTACATATTTTTTGAAAAAAATCACGAAGCCGGAATGACCTAAAAATTTACGTGTATTTTTTCTAGAATATATCTGAATTTATGGCGCAAGAATCAATGCAAGAGCGAGGCTCGTGGGCCTCACAAGCCAGGGGCGCGCCTACCCTCTAGGCGTGCCATGGTGCCTTGTGGCCCAACTATAAGTCGGTTGGAGCTCTCCTTCAGACGTAAGGAAGCTAATTATGAGGGGGGAAATTGTGTGAAAATTTCACCCCGATCGGAGTTACGAAACTCCGGCTATAAAAGAAACGGTGTTTGGCTAGGAAACAGAACCAGAAAATTGAGAAAACCTAGAGAAACAGAGGAGGAGAGATCCAATCTCCGAGGGCTCCCGCCCTCCAGGGGCCATGGAGGACAAGGATCGGAAGGGGAAATCCTCTCTCCATGTAGGGGGAGGCCAAGCAAGATGATGAATAAGGACGAGAGGGGGGTCTCTGCCCCTTTCCCCCGATGGGGCCGGAACGTCGCTGGGAGAACCATATTGGCGGCGATCTACTCCAACAACTTCGCCACCGCCATGACCATGGTGCCTTGTGGTGCAAGAATCAGCGCAAGACGAGGCCCGTGGGCCTCATAAGCCAGGGGCACGCTTACCCCCCTAGGCTTGCCATGGTTCCTTGTGGCCCAACCGTAAGTCGGCTCGAGCTCTCCTTCGAGGGTAAAATATTCATCCCGGTCAGAGTTACTGAACTCCGACTATAAAAGAAATGGTGTTTGGGCAGAAAACAGAACTAGAAAATCGAGAAAACCTAGAAGAAGAAGAAGAAGAAGAAGAAGAAGAAGAAGAAGAAGAAGAAGAAGAAGAAGAAGAAGAAGAAGAAGAAGAAGAAGAAGAAGAAGAAGAAGACGAAGAAGAAGAAGAAGAAGAAGAAGAAGAAGAAGAAGAAGAAGAAGAAGAAGAAGAAGAAGAAGAAGAAGAAGAAGAAGAAGAAGAAGAAGAAGAAGAAGAAGAAGAAGAAGAAGAAGAAGAAGAATAAGAAGAAGAATAAGAAGAAGAATAAGAAGAAGAAGAAGAAGAAGAATAAGAAGAAGAATAAGAAGAAGAAGAAGAAGAATAAGAAGAAGAATAAGAAGAAGAATAAGAAGAAGAAGAAGAAGAATAAGAATAAGAAGAAGAAGAAGAATAAGAAGAAGAAGAAGAAGAATAAGAAGAAGAAGAAGAAGAAGAAGAAGAATAAGAAGAAGAATAAGAAGAAGAAGAAGAAGAATAAGAATAAGAAGAAGAAGAAGAATAAGAAGAAGAATAAGAAGAAGAAGAAGAATAAGAAGAAGAAGAAGAAGAAGAAGAAGAAGAAGAAGAAGAAGAAGAAGAAGAAGAAGAAGAAGAAGAAGAAGAAGAAGAAGAAGAAGAAGAAGAAGAAGAAGAAGAAGAAGAAGAAGAAGAAGAAGAAGAAGAAGAAGAAGAAGAAGAAGAAGAAGAAGAAGAAGAAGAAGAAGAAGAAGAAGAAGAAGAAGAAGAAGAAGAAGAAGAAGAAGAAGAAGAAGAAGAAGAAGAAGAAGAAGAAGAAGAAGAAGAAGAAGAAGAAGAAGAAGAAGAAGAAGAAGAAGAAGAAGAAGAAGAAGAAGAAGAAGAAGAAGAAGAAGAAGAAGAAGAAGAAGAAGAAGAAGAAGAAGAAGAAGAAGAAGAAGAAGAAGAAGAAGAAGAAGAAGAAGAAGAAGAAGAAGAAAGAAGAAGAAGAAGAAGAAGAAAGAAGAAGAAGAAGAAGAAGAAGAAGAAGAAGAAAGAAGAAGAAGAAGAAGAAGAAGAAGAAGAAGAAGAAGAAGAAGAAGAAGAAGAAGAAGAAGAAGAAGAAGAAGAAGAAGAAGAAGAAGAAGAAGAAGAAGAAGAAGAAGAAGAAGAAGAAGAAGAAGAAGAAGAAGAAGAAGAAGAAGAAGAAGAGGGGCCTTTCCCTCCTCTATCCTGGTGGCATCAGAACACCGCTGGAGGAACCATCATGATGGCTATCTGCTCTAACAACTTCGCCGCCATCATCAACAACTTTATTCGTCTCCGTGTTTCCCCTCTGTGTGCAACGGTGTATCCTCTCTCATCCCGTTGTAATCCCTACTTGTACATGGTGCTCTATGGCCCTAGGGGGTGGTAGGAGTTAACCATCGCACGCCCCTAGTCCGAACATCATTTCGGGGTGCCACGCCACCATCATCCTGGGGCACGGCTAGCCTTCGGCGGCGGTGCAACAAAGGGGGCGGATGGCGGTGCTTCCCATCAGCTGCGACTGGTGGATCTCAAGGGGGGTGCGCGAGGGAGACGGATCCGCCCCGCCGCCACCATCCCAGGTCGTGCCCTCCGGCGGCGGCGCAGTGGAAGCGAACGAATAGAAGAGCTTGCTGACGACGGCAGATGGCGACGGCGCGGTGAGGGGGGGTAGCCGCAAGCAGTGTGCCTCAATCGTTCACTCGTGAGTCATGTCACGATCCTATACCTCGACAAAACTATGCCAGAGCCCACCCTGGACGTCTGTCATCTCTTGTTGACTGCTTCTTCCATTCGTTAGGTGTTAAAATGACATCCAACGACAAGCAATATGTCCGGCAAGATCGGACAGCGGGGACCCACCGTCCACACGAGGAAAGACCCGCGACCCCCGCATCGCCTCCCCTGGCGGCGGTGGCGGGGGAACCCTAGCCCGCGCCTCCGCGCCCCCTCCCACCCCGCCCCTCATCCTCGCCACCACCGGAGAAGCAGCCGGCGAAGCCACGCCAGCTCCCAGGGTGGTGGCGGCGGGGCGCCTCGGCTTGCCCGGCTCCTGGCCGCCGCCCCCTTCTACGACATCGGATCCTATCGCGCCTGGCGTCGGCGTGCTCCCGCCGACCTCTCCTCCCCTGGCCCTCGCCTGCCCCCTTCCTCCGGGCTCCGGCTACCCCACCCGCTCACCGGTGCGTCCTCGCCTCACCTACCTTCTCCTGCGTCAGATCCGGGCGGCCGCTAGCACCTCTGCTGTTGCCGGCGCCGGTTTCCAGGAGGATGGTGTCGAGGCTTCTTGGGTGGGTCGGTTTGGCCTTGGGGCGCCGCAGTGGCGTTCTTCCTCCCTCGGGCTATGGCCACGACTCCAGGGTGGTGACTCCATGATGGATTTTTGGCGGTTGCCCGGCGGCGTCTACCCTTGCAGTGCGCTGGCCGGGAGCATGGCAGGCTAGCGATCCCTTCGCCCTCCTCCCTACAGGTGCGACTCCGGCACCGGCGGGCACGGACCTGCGTCCCTCCTCTGTCCATGGCTGTCCGGAGCGGCTCCAGATCTGGTGCTTCTCGTTCGGAGTTGCGCCTTCTTCTGGCTCCTCAGGCTTGTTGGTATCTTGGCAGCTTCACACCCACCCCCGCAGGTGATGTTTGTTGGCCGGTATTCGCCCAGGCGCGGCTTCGACTCCGATGTGCTCCTGGAGTTGCGTTCCCCTTCCAGCTCCTTCGTCTCATCGGGTGTCCCTGCGGCTCCGGTCCCGGCAGCCCGTATCTGCGCCCCTCTTCGGATCCGGGCTCGTTCGGGTCTTCGGACATCGTCCCCCTCCCTGCCTGTGTCATCAGTCCGGTCACCTCTGTGCCCCATCCGCCCTTCCATCTATTCTGCAGCTCGTTCTTCCGGTAGCTCCCCTTCCTATTGTGGTGGTTCCGTCCTACGGCCAGACTTCCTCATCTTTGAGCATCACTCCGATGGCTTGGGATTGCTCAAACTTGGCCAGGGCGAACGCTCGACCTTTTGATGCTGGCAGTGATGACACCTGCGGGTGTCGTTCCCTTCCTGGAGGCGCTGTCATGGCTGCTATTTGTGCCCCTCTTCGAGCATTAGGGAAAACACTAGGTCCGACTTTTCGGATAGGACGGTGACGGCGCCTCGGCGTCTTTCTCCTTCATGAAGGTGTCGTCTTGTTTGCTCGCGGTGTCCTCGGTGGTGGATTTAGATATGTCGCACTACTAGGAAAAGGGCTATAGATAGGATTGATACTAATGGCGCACCAGGGACGCAGTGCGCCACTAGTATATACTAATGGCGCACCTGCTGCTGATACACCATTAGTGTGGAAGACACTAATGGCGCACCAGAAACGGGGTGCGCCACTAGTGTTAAATATTTTTTTCCATTTTTCCATACATACTAATGGCGCATCAGGTCGAAGTGCGCCATTACTAGTTCTAACTAGTAATGGCGCACCAAACAGACAGTGCGCCGTTACTGTAAAAAAAATTATTCTTTTTTTTTGCAAAACTACTAATGGCGCATCGTTTCACAGTGCAGTCAGGAGGAGATCGAGCAGTTTTTCACCTGCCTCCTAGGAGTAAAACTTCCTTACCGATGACCCCCCGCACCCTCCCCCACTCCACCGCCGCCGACGACCCACCGCACCCTCCCCCGCTCCACCGCCGCCGCCGGCACCCCGCACCTTCCCCCGGCCCGCTCCACCGCCGCCGCCGACACCCGCACCCTCCCCACTTTTTGAAGATATTTTCAAAAAAAATTGATGATATTTGATGATAACTTCTATTCTAGTCCTCATGAAAATAACAAATTTGATAAAAACAAATTATTAGATGCAACAAGAAATAATGAAAAAATTACTAATGGCGCACCAGAGGAGGGTGCGCCATTGCTATCAGAAAAAAAATACTAATGGCGCACCAGAGGGTGGTGCGCCATTGCTATAGTGTCTAGCTGGATACCCCTTCGCCCGATCCCCCCTTCCCTCTCCCTCGCGAGATCCCCCTTCCCTCCCCCGCCGCCACACCCGCTCCGACGACCCCCGGCCCGCTCCACACCCGCTCCGGCTCCCCCACGCCCGCTCCGACGACCCGCGCACCCGCTCCACACCCGCTCCGGCTCCCCTCGCAGCCATCCCCAAGGTGAGCTATCTGGGCTAGCTAGGGTTCACCGCAAGCAAAGAAAGAGAGGAAGAAATCCCCCCGTCCCCCCGCCCCTTTGCTGAATGACGATGGAATCAAATTTGCCGCCCCGCAGGTGAAGGAGGACGGTGCTTTCCTGCCATGGCTGCGGAGCAAGGCCGGGTCCGCCATCTCGTCGGCGCTGCGCATCGGGACCTCGCCACTGGGAAGGTCTGTTCTTGGCTACTGTCGATTTGCTACATAGAGCAGAGCAGAGCAGAGCAGTAATAGTGTCCTTGTTCGCGTCGCAGCCGATCCAGGAGGGGGACTGCACCGGATCCGCCATCGCCGAGGAGCCGCACAGCACCGGATCCACCTCGTCCTCTTCCTCGGGTCGTCGTCGTCTTCCTCAACTCCTGTCTCCGCTCCACCTCTACTTCGTGGTTCAGTACACTAATCCTATTGTCTTTGACTACTTGATTTAACTTGTTGTACTTCCCACTACAAGTTGATTTACTGAATATGTTACTCTAGTTCCCGGAGCTTGCTGTTTCTAGTTTGTGCATCACTATAAGAGGAGTGCATTTTTCTAGGTTCTCTCACAATCTCCATATGTTAGTTTGTTATCTTTTATACTTACAGTACAACAGGTTAACAGTTTGAAAACCAGACAGTGAGGCTTTCTAGTGTATGGTGCTAACACACAACAATTTTATTAGTGAGGCTTTCTAGTGTATGGTCCTAACACACAACAATTTTATTAGTGTATGTACAAGATCAGTAAGATAATAGCTTGTTGTTTAAGCATCATTGTAGTCAAAGTCTGGAGTATTTACAACGAAAATGACCAAAGGTATGGCCAGTGCCATCAGGAAATCACAGGTGAACCAATGCATCATAGTGGAACACTAAACTGACAATTCCATCATATGTATCACCAATCTTGTTGATTAGTGATTATCTAAATTAGTTTGTAAACTGTAGAGGTGGTTAGGCTCTGGTTAAAAATAAAAACAATAATAGAAGTTTTGTATTTTCTAAGTAAAAAAACCCCACATATGCACCAGGATGTGATATGTCAGAACCAAAGTAGACCTAGCTCTTCATTAGTTGTTGCATACTTTTTTACAAGTGCTGCAAATGCATACTTTTTTTTACAGAATGGTGTCATAATCAGAACAAAGCTGCTGCAAATGCATACTTTAACAGAATGGTGTCATAATCAGAACAAAGCTGCTGCAAATGCATACTTTTTTTTACAAGTGCTAACGGAGAATATCAAAGCAGAGGCTGCCCTTTATTGGTGATCCCAATCACCTGGGATGTCCACTAAGACCATTGTAACATAAACTAAAAACCACCTCCTAGGAGGCACGTAATTTGTCCTGTTGTAGCAGCAAAACTTGTCAAACAACATATTGAATTATTGGAGGATGACCACGATGAAACTATGATGCAATATGGTAGTGATGATGAAGATCACACTGGTCACAATATTGGTGATGATGACGAGTAGTTCTTATTATCTTCTGTGTTTACGTCTCTAGATTTTCAGCAAAGATCATGCTGAAATTCCTGTTCCTTGAGATTGCCGGAATGTTGATTAACTTCCGTTCCGGCAAATTTGGGTACTCCATATGTCCTATTTTCAGCAAAGATCATGCTGAAATTCCTGTGTGTGTGTGTGTAGTTGTGTTGGCGTCCTGGGAACAGGGGTCCCCAGACTTGCCTGCCTGCGGCCTGCGGCGTGGCTCGAGTGGGGGCCCAACGTGGCCCATCTTCATCAACACAAGGCTCAAGACCCATGCGAGGGGCCAAGCCTCGCGAGGCGGACGACACGGCGCTTCCTCCGGCACGGCCTCCTTAGGCTGGCTCGCGAGGAGGCGGAGAGATCAAGGTGGGGTACCTCACGAGGTGCCCATGACGCAAGCCATGACGATCAAAGGTGCCAGGCGGGCGCCAGCCCGCGCAGCGTCCTCCCCTTTTCTCTTTGGTGCAAAGGGGGCAAGCGCAGGCGAGAGGATCAAGCAAAGGCACCCATTTCGGTGCAACGAGACCAAGACCAGCTCCATGACAAGGAGGAAGTCACTGTGGAGCCCAAGCCGGCGTCATCACCAGAGCCTTTGGCAGGAGAAGACCAACTTTAGTCAGGATAAGTGTACTCGATGTTCCCTTTCAGATTGGCCAATTGTTGGCGCCCTTCCCGCTCAATATTTGGGAAGAGGCCCAGGGCCTTTGCCCATAAATAGGACTAGCCGCTCCCAGAGTAGAGGCAACTGGTTGAGCACCTAGAGCAAGGAGAGAGAGAGAGAGAGAAGGGGAAGGACGACCGAACTCCCCTGGCAGTTCATCCCCTAGCCAAGAACAGGCCCTCGCGAGGCCGTTCACCTGTACCATTCTTCCTCATCAGCCCAAGAGGCAATCCACCCCCCACAAACTAAAGTAGGGTATTACACCACAACGGTGGCCCGAACTAGTATAAACATTGTGTCTCTTGTGTTGTTCTTGCAGTAGTTTAGATCCTAACGAGACGGATAGGTAGAGGGAACGATCTCCGCGCGCACCCCAGAGTTCGAACCTTAAGGGTCTGCCGGAACCCGTGATCCGACATTTGGCGCGCCAGGTAGGGGTGTGCCGGAATCTGCCTTCCCATCGCTCCGTCTCCCGTTACGTCGTCGTCATCATGCCCGACGACCAGGCGGGCAACCAAGGCCCGTGGGCGGCGTGGCCCATCTGCGCGGAGCCTCCTACTTCAGGCGACCCCGCGCCGTAGGCAGCTCGCGGTCCGCAGGGCACTACGGGCCGCGGGCGACGCGGGCAAGCTTCTACGACCCTCACACCGCGGCAGGCGCGGTCGGCGGCGAGGGCCTCCAACCACGCCGCGGCTACGACACCGTACACCCGCCGAGAACAGGCAAACTCAAGGGTTGCGCTCACGGTAGCGCGGGAGCTGCTGCAGTGCAGGCTATTGGAGGGCGGCCGCGACATGCTGCTGGAGCGGGTCGCCGAGCTCCTGGGCTTCGCTGCCTCGGGGGCTCACCCCTTCTGCGTTCAGCTCCCGCCTCAAGTTCAGGGCGGCGCACGAGGGGGCCCCGTGCACCCGCGCGGGCCTCAAGACTACCCCAACACCAGCGAATCCGCCGGCGCCGGACTGGCGGTGGCGCTACCCCCGCCCCCGGCGCGTGAAGGAGAGGGGCTCGGTGCGGCCCACGGCGCCAGCGGCCCACCATGCTACCACCCCGCGGTGGGCACGACAAGCAACGCTGCATGGCGCATGGAGCACTACAGCGCAGCATTCGGGGTGGCAGCACCAGAGGAATACGTGCCCCTCATGATGGACCAAGGGCGCGCTCACGGGGGCGAACAGGGCTCGCTCTTCGGCCCCAGCTGGGAGGACGAGACGCCGGAGGCCGAGCCCCACCAAGAACCCCATGACGGCTCCGTCGGTCACACCGGAGGCAGCGACTATCGGGTACCGTTAATTCCTCAAGAGCAGGCATACGCTAATCATGGGTCACAGGAGATGCAGGTCGCCGCGACAAGCAGCTGCCCCGCCCCTGCGGTCTCCTACCCCTCGGGAGGAGGACGCAGGGGGCTGCAGGAAAGGGGCAGAGATCCCACCTCATCACCGCGACGTTCGGAACAAGGCGTTTTTAGAAGATAGGCCCTCCGCTGGGGAGGCGCCTGAGGGCCTGCCCCTGGCGGAGGACCCGTGGTTGTCGGGGGAACCGCTGGCGACCGCTCTACCCCACCGGTGGCGTCCTGGTTTCCGGTCGTCGTTGGTGGCACTAGAGTGTGGCGCAAGGCGGGGCCCTCGCCTGGCGATATGAAGCAAGGCCGGTTCCTGTGAAGAAGGCCGAGTGCCTGTGAAGCTCGCCGCCCCGTGACACTCTCACGTAATAATGAGTGGGGCTGTACACGCCCCGGAGTCTCAGGGGTGCCGGCCTTAGGCCCTGGGGCTCCCTCCCACGCCCAGTGGACAGCACTTAGCTCCGCGCTGGTGAGAAGACGTCGAAGACTAGATTAGGTGTCGGACGCGGCCTTTTTGTTTGCTTTCATTGCTTTCTTCCTTTGGTTGTAACCTTTTTCCCCCGCTGGATTTAAGTTGAATTCGAATCTGAGCTTTGCGTGCGTTCGGGGAAGGGGAGCTTGGTCTTGTTTGAATCGTTTCCCGCATTCTGGTCACCATCTCATCACAGCTGCCTCCCCTCGCGAGCCCCTCACGAGCCGGGCCAGGCCCAGCATCAGCACGGCCCAGATCGCCGCTGCCGCCCCCTCGCGAGGTGACCATTGGTGCCTGCGGAGACCGTTTTTCTCGTGAAGGCCCGGAGCCTGTGAAGAAGGCGAACGCCTGTGAAGACATCCCTCTCGGGAGAAGGCCCAGAGTCTGTGAAGAAGGCGAACGCCTGTGAAGACATCCCTCTCGGGAGAAGGCTCGGAGCCTGTGAAGAAGGCGAACGCCTGTGAAGACATCCCTCTCGGGAGAAGGCCCAGAGCCTGTGAAGAAGGCGAACGCCTGTGAAGACATCCCTCTCGGGAGAAGGCCCAGAGCCTGTGAAGAAGGCAAACGCCTGTGAAGACATCCCTCTCGGGAGAAGGCCCGGAGCCTGTGAAGAAGGCGAACGCCTGTGAAGACATCCCTCTCGGGAGAAGGCCCAGAGCCTATGAAGAAGGCGAACGCCTGTGAAGACATCCCTCTCGGGAGAAGGCCCGGAGCCTGTGAAAAAGGTGAATGCCTGTGAAGACATCCCTCTCGGGAGAAGGCCCAGAGCCTGTGAAAAAGGCGAAGGCCTGTGAAGACATCCCCCTCGGGAGAAGGCCCAGAGCCTGTGAAGAAGGCGAACGCCTGTGAAGACGTCCCTCTCGGGAGAAGGCCCGGAGCCTGTGAAGAAGGCGAACGCCTGTGAAGACATCCCTCTCAGGAGAAGGCCCAGAGCCTGTGAAGAAGGCGAATGCCTGTGAAGCCATCCCTCTCGGGAGAAGGCCCAGAGCCTGTGAAGAAGGCCCTGAGCCTGTGAAGAAGGCAAACGCCTGTGAAGACGTCTCGTTCGAGAAAAGGCCCGGAGCCTGCGAAGACGGCCCACGCCTGTGAGGCTTCCTGTCAGTAGTGACCCAGCCTCCCGAGGCTTCAACCACCCAGCACCTGGGGCGAGACGCCCTCCAGAAGGCAGCTTCGGAGCCTGCGAGGGACAAGGGCGAACTAGCCTACCGTTGGACACGCGTACGATTTAATCACTGCAGATACATTATATACAAGTTCATACATGAGGGGCTCCCCCTCCCAAAATGCTCTCACGACCGTTGAGCCAAACGCCTGAGTTCTATCTATGCAGGGTAAAAAGGCGAGGATAGCGCATGGTCAATCTGACAAATCTCCCAATGCATCCTCGGAGGCGCCTCCCGAGCTGTCGCTGGCGTCGCTGAACTCACCTTCGTTGCCTGCGCCCCCGTCAACGGCATTGGGGTCTTGCACCACGCCACCTTCGTCAGCGCCCACGATCACGCCGTCGTCGTCCGAGGTGAAGGCCCGGACGAGCTCATCTACGTTGCTCTCCACCCATTCGGCCAGGTCGCCTCGAACAGCTTGGGGAACTGGGGTGATGGCGGCGTCGAAGTTGAAGTGGGGATCCATGTTTCGAAGATGGCTGAAGACGCGGGAGAAGGCGCGCCCGAGAAGGGCGCGGCTCCTCTCCTCCACCAACCTATCGGCTCTGGCCGACCGTGCCTCCAGCTATGTCACCACGGAGGTGAAGAACTGCAGGTTGCCGCCGTAGTTAATCGTGTGCGGCTCGCCCACGGCAGCCTCACAGGTGTTGCCCAGGGCAATGTTCGCCCTATCACGGAGCTTGGTGAGCATGGGGCCATGCTGGTGCTCCAGGACTTGCCGCTGGCGTATCTCGTCGACATTCTGACGCTCGACGGCCACGGCCTCTTCCACACGCTGGCGTAGACGGAGCACCTCAGCCTGGGAGGAGGCCAGCTCTTTCTGCGCTGCCTCAAGGGCGACCCGGGAGGCGTCCGCTCGTCGCGTCGCCTCATCCCGCTGGGCCCTCAAGGCGACGGTCCTGCCCTCAGCTTCGACTCGGATCATCCCCAGCTTCCCCTCGAACTTGTGCTCGAGGCCTTGGCGTGCTGTCGCCACCCGACGGCAAACCTCCTCCAGGACGCGCGTTTCCCGCGCGGCGACATCGTTTTCCGCCTGCGTCACCAGGCGCTCTCTCGTCTCCAGCTGCTCGAGCTCACGAGCGCGTTCGGCGGCCTCCAGCACCAATGCTTCCTCGCGCTTCCGAAGCTCAGCCAGGTCGCCGGAAGCCACCTCCATCGATGCAAGGGCCGCCTCGCGCAGCTTAGCCTGCTCCTCCAGCGAGCGGCACCAGGCCAAAAGCTCCCGAGCCTGTTCTCCTGCTGCTCCTCGCCGACGGTCGGCTCCCCGGGCCTCCTCCATGGCTTGAGACTGAGCCGCCCGAGAAGCCTCCAGCGATGCCTTCGCCTCTTCGTCGTCAAGGACGCGCTGACGACGCGCAAGGGCAGCGGCTGCCTCCAGCTCGCGCCGCTCGACAGCCAGGCACAAGCCCTCAGCTTCCAGGCGCGCGTCTTCCTCAGCAAGCTCCAGCCCAAGCAGGTCTACGGCGCCACTCGCCCTTCGGAGGAATTCGTGGCGACGGGCACGGCGCTCCCGAGCACGCTCAAGCACGTCTACCGCGCCACCATCCGCCCCAAGCAGGCGTCGAGGACCTTGGATCATCGCTCCAGCCCCAGGCAGGGGGCTGGGGGCTGGCGCCTTCTCAACGGATGGCCGCGCCGCATCGGAAGCCCGACTTGAGTCCAACCTAGCCTCAGGAGAAGGGCCCCGGAGGTGCCTCAGCTGGTCGCAGCCCGCGACCAAACGGGGAGCCCACGGCAGGCTGCCTGTGCCGAGGGAAGGCCCGCGGAAGGAGATCGCAGGGGCGGGAGAGTCGTCGCGCGCTACGCGGCGGTCCGCGCTGTCACCTGCCCAAACCACCAGGGCAGTGCCGCTCGAGACACCCAGGGGCGGTGGAGGAGACGGAGTCAAGGAGGGCGCCGGCCCGGTGACTTCATCGAGCTCAGTAGGCAGAGGCCTGCAGGGTAAGGATCAGCGGATGCGGCAAGCGGGATAAGGAACGGAAGGGGAGAAGACTTACTCATCGACAGCGAAGTACTTCCGGCGCTTCAGCGAGCAGCAGGGGAGGTCGTCGCCCAAGGCCTCCCTTTTTCTCCAGAGGGCCTCAAAGTCCACACGGAAACGGCCCAGGAGAGACGCACAGGAACCAGCCTGCAAAGAGGACGGACCGCCAAGGCCACTCGCGTCGAGGGCGCATGCCTGGAGCGCGCGGGCAGTTGCCTCGTCAGAAATCCCGGCCGGGGGCTCAGGAGCCTCGGCCTCAAGCACCGGAAGCGGTGGCGCCTCACCCGTGGCCTCGGGAGCGCGGACCTCGTGAGCTGCCCCGTCAAGAGCATCGCCAGGTACGGTCACATCGCCCGCAGCTCCCTCGACCCCCGCTGTCTCCTGCCTCCCTGCACCACCACTCGAGGAGGATTCACCCAGGCCGACCGAAAGGGAAATCACCACCACGGGGTTCTCGCGACACCCCTGGAGGCCGACAGGGTGTAACCCCCACTCGTCGAAAGAGGGCATCTGCCTCACGAAGTCATCCCTGTTGTGGCAGAGGTACAGCAAGGCTCCCCCCTGCCGGACACCCCCGGGGTTGGGATCGCCTGTCAGGATCAAGAGCACCCTCCTCAGCACCTCGGGCGTCAGGTCTTCTCCCTGAAGCCTCATGCGGTCGCCGTGCCCGCTGAAGGCCCACATTCTGCAAGAATGGCGTTGGAGAGGGGCAATGCGGCGCGATAGGAACTCCTTCACCACTTTGGGCGCCGTTACGCCAAGTTTCTTCAAGGACATGAAGCGATGCCAGACGAAGGCGAGCCGGGGACTTACAAGCGTCTCCTGGCCCCAGCCCGAATTATGCACAACAGGCGACGTCGGCTTCGCGAGCCGGGGGCTGGGCACCCCGACATCAATGTACAACCACCGCTCGCGGAACTCAGCTGAAGGCGGAGGGAGGTTGAAGTCGATACCAGAGGCAGCGGTCTGGGATGAAGCTACGAAGCTCACGCATGCCGAGCATTGCGTGGGGTCGACCAGATGCAAGGAGAAGAAGTGGCGCAGGAGGGCAACAGAAGGAGGGATGCCCACCATCGCCTCACAAACAAAAGCGAAGACAGAGAGAAGAGCTATGGACTCGGGACCCATATGCATCATGTGGATCTGATAATGATCAAGGACAGCGTTGAAGAAATCGGAGAAGGGGGGCACCAAACCCGCCCACAAGGGGTCGGCAAAGTAATGGACCTCGGTGATTATCCTGTCAGTAGGAAGGTGGCACGTAGGCCACGCCGTCGTCCTCCCGCACTCGTTGAAGGCGGTGGCCAGAGCCGGACTGAGCTTGTCCAGGCACTCCAGGTTGAGTATGATTGAGCGCCCGACAGCAGACGCCACCGGCGACAGCGGGAGAGATGGAGCTGCAGGTTTCTTCCACTTTCCGTTCTTTGGAGCCATGGCGGCGGGCGGACAAGAGAAGATGCTAGATGGGATTGGAAGCAAGGATCTGAGTTCGAAGGGGGGGAGAGCAGGAGACGGTCAGGCAACAGGGAGGAAGATGGCTGTGTACAACTGCGGGGCAACCTAGCACGGCGCAAAATAAGGGGGCGTGGGTAAATAGTGCCGCCCACGTCCAATCAACCGCCACGCAGCGCCCAAGGCCACAGGCTGTTAGGGCCCGCGGCGCTTCGCCCTTACCCTTTCGCTTCTCGGCACGGCCAAATCCATGCGCACCTTGGGCCCGGGGGCTACTGTCGGCGTCCTGGGAACGGGGGTCCCCAGACTTGCCTGCCTGCGGCCTGCGGCGTGGCTCGAGTGGGGGCCCAACGTGGCCCATCTTCATCAACACAAGGCTCAAGACCCACGCGAGGGGCCAAGCCTCGCGAGGCGGACGACACGGCGCTTCCTCCGGCACGACCTCCTTAGGCTGGCTCGCGAGGAGGCGGAGAGATCAAGGTGGGGTACCTCACGAGGTGCCCATGACGCAAGCCATGACGATCAAAGGTGCCAGGCGGGCGCCAGCCCGCGCAGCGTCCTCCCCTTTCCTCTTTGGTGCAAAGGGGGCAAGCGCAGGCGAGAGGATCAAGCAAAGGCACCCATTTTGGTGCAACGAGACCAAGACCAGCTCCACGACAAGGAGGAAGTCACTGTGGAGCCCGAGCCGGCGTCATCACCAGAGCCTTTGGCAGGCGAAGACCAACTTTAGTCAGGATAAGTGTACCCGATGTTCCCTTTCAAATCGGCCAATTGTTGGCGCCCTTCCCGCTCAATATTTGGGAAGAGGCCCAGGGCCTTTGCCCATAAATAGGACTAGCCGCCCCCAGAGTAGAGGCAACTGGTTGAGCACCTAGAGCAAGGAGAGAGAGAGAGAGAGAGAGAGAGAGAGAGAGAGAAGGGGAAGGACGACCGAACTCCCCTGGCAGTTCATCCCCTAGCCAAGAACAGGCCCTCGCGAGGCCGTTCACCTGTACCATTCTTCCTCATCAGCCCAAGAGGCAATCCACCCCCCACAAACTAGAGTAGGGTATTACACCACAACGATGGCCCGAACTAGTATAAACCCTGTGTCTCTTGTGTTGTTCTTGCAGTAGTTTAGATCCTAACGAGACGGAGAGGTAGAGGGCACGATCTCCGCGCGCACTCCAGAGTTCGAACCTTAAGGGTCTGCCGGAACCCGTGATCCGACAAGTTGCTTGTTTTTACTGTAGTTGTGGCTGCTTTCTTCTTGTATCATAAAAATATCTCTTCTGCTGCTTATCAGAGATGGCGGGAAGCAGCCACCGCCGCTCTGCGACACCGCAGTACGAGTTGGATGCTTTCGAGTTCTTCACTATCATACTTGGGACTTCAGTATCATCCATGACGCAGGTATATAAAATGAGAGATCTCCCCTAGCTTCACCCATCTCATTATGATATCTGTTGTTTGCCTACATCACTCATTGTCCCAAACTGCAGAGGCTGCCTGGCAGTTTTAAGAACATGCTGATGGGTGAAGATCCGCCAAATAATGTGAAGGTGCGACAGGCCGGCAGCGGGTTTCGCAGGCTGTGGGATGTGGAGTTGATGATCAAGGAGGGCCACATGTACTTGTCTCGTGGGTGGGAGAAGTTCTACCGTGCCTACGACCTGCGGCTAGGGTACTTCCTTCTCTTCAGGTACGACGATGACGCCACCACGCTCATCGTGAAGGTGTTCAACATGACTATGTGTCGCATGCGCTACGCTGAAGATTATGATGCCGGTACGTTCTGCCTCTTCTTATTCCTCTACATTTGGCTTTGCCTCACATTGATTGTTAACGGTCATTGTTGCATTTGGACAGGTAATGGGAGCAGCAGCAGCGACAATGGCTACAGCCAAAGCAGCAGCGACCATGGCTGTAGCGAAAGCAGCAGCGACCATGGATGTAGCGAAAGCAGCAGCGATTCTGGCAGCAGCATAGAAAACAAGAAGGATGATCCGGACTGGAGTGCGGGAGAAGAGGAGCAGAGTGGGGATGAGGAGCTGCAGGATGACCTAGCGCTGGTGGTGGCTGACCAAGGGCAAGAGATGGAGGTGGCTGAGGATGACCTAGCGATGGTCGTGCCTGAAGGTGGCCTCGCGATGGTGGTGGTGCCTGACAATGACCACGCACCGGTGGTGGCGCCGGCGATCTCACAGCCGGGCGACATGACCACGCCAATTGAGGTAGAAGACTACATCCCACTGCCTCCACCGCCTCCATCGCCTCGCCGCTCTTGGCGCATCAGGCTGAGGAAGGAGAAGGAGAAGAACAATGCATGAGAACTGAACGGTGTTGGATGAACAATGTGAAACTTTTATAATATGTAACGATGGAACTATGTGTTGGCTATGTATGTATATATGATGGAACTTGTGTGTTGGCTATCTATGTATATATGATGGAACGTGTGTGTTGGCTATGATTGTTATATGAATGCTTGTTGTATATCTCATAGGTGAAACAGTGACCTGAGATTAAGAAGAAGAAAATTAAAAAAATTGTTACTAATGGCGCATTACTGTGTGGTGCGTCATTAGTATAGCAAACACTAATGGCGCACCGTGGGCAAAACTAATGGCGCAATGCCTGGTGCGCCATTAGTATACCAGATACTAATGGCGCACCAGTGGTGCGCCATTAGTAAGATATACTAGTGGCGTGCTACTAATGACGCACAAGTAATGCGCCATTAGTAGGCTTTTTCCTAGTAGTGTCGGTCGTCTTGTTGTTTTGGTTTGGGCTGCGTCCCAAGGAGATGAGTTTAGCCATGTCTTTTCTCTTTTCTTGGGTTGAGCATCCCAAGTTTCACTGCCCTGGCCACCATGATCACGCCTTGTGTGTTCGTGTCATGTGTTATATCATCTCACATACCTTTTCTTAACTTCTTCTATCAATGGAAGAATGATATGCAAGCTTTGCATATTCTTTTTTTTAGAAAGCTTTACATATTCGTGAAAAAAAAACGGCCCGCAGGCGATACGTCCGACTCCTAAGTCCTACTGCTACTGTTCAGCCACCTGCTGGAATACGGCACAACGTTCGGGAATCCTTCTGGCCTCTTGTCCAAGTCTGATCGCTCGTGTCTCTGGGCTCCTGCGTGGCAGCAAGAGACAGGTCACACGGGAGCTTCGTGATAAATTTTTGCTGTGTGACGACTGAAAGACTCAAAACAGAAGCTGTAGATACATCTATCAGTTGCGATGGGCAGTAGGGCACAGTGTCCACTTCAGAAAACTACGGAGAACCTTTTGGTCCCGCGCACGTGTTATACTTTAGGTTTGTTCAGCAACAGCGGTGGTATGTGATGCATATTTTAGTCCTTCACACGGACTCTCACGGTACGTACTACGATCAATATGAGCAGGATCTTTGGTACACTAGAAATGTGTGTAATTTTTCCCATCGGTTCCTAGGAACACTAGACTAGATAGAATAAGGAAGGACGGCGTAAAAACTTGAAAATCTGAAAGATTCTAGTGAAAAATAATTGATAAAGGAAAGATTCTAGTAGTAATCAAATAAGGAAGGGATCTTCGGGATCTATTCATGAAAATGGGAGGGGAATAATTCACCATTACTTTCGTGGCATCAAGAACATAAGTATAGCATATTTGTTTCTCATTCAAGTTCAGATGTTCAGTGGGATCTAAGGTAGGACGTCGGGGTGAGGATTGTCCATTGATCCGACGACAGGAATATCCACCCAAGAAAGTAAACTATATTTAAAACTAGCCTAACCCGCGCGGCGGCACGCCGCGCTTGGTGATTACTTGCGAATATATGTAGTCTATTGATTACAGAATAAATCAATGCATACTCATTTACTTTTTAATTCAAGCAAGTCAGAAGGATATATAAAGCCATTGAAGACACTGGACATGTGAAGTTATTAAAATGTTCCAAATGCGTGGATACAAAGAGAGTATTTAGAAGTGGCACGCTTCTAAGATAAACTAAATTTTCAAACTATATGCAGTCCACTCTACGTGGTGAATTGTATATAGAGACACAAGCACGCTGTATAAGTAAGCTAGAAGCAGTCTGTGATGTATTAGATCATCCTGGTGTATCCACCTGCAGGATTGGTGCCGGTGATGAAGTGGTATAGAGCTTTTGTAAATTCTTACATGGTGTCGGTGATGAAGTGGTATAGAGCTTTTGTAAATTCTTACACACGTCCAACACGAGGATATGCGCCTGTGTACGTGATGATAGGATCATCGATGTCTGGGCGCTGAGGGTACATACGGAGTGACAATATATCAAAAAAGTTGTTGCACATTTCTGCTAGACTCTTTATTTGTCTTGTAAACTCGTTTTGCTGTGTAGCTACTTGCTGACAGGGCCATATTAATAGCCATTGCTTTGCTTGTGCGTTTTCTCTAGCTGTGAATAGGCTTTCCTTTGTAACTTCAAGAGCATAGTAATTATGGTCATTGATGGAAACATTATAATCTGCACAGATAGAGTTTTGCTAGACTTACTGACACAAATTCACGATGACAACCTACGGGCTGACCTGGCGACATTTCATTGGAAATCAGAGGGGTCCACAGTTGAAAACAGGGGGAAGGGGAGGTAAATTAGTCGGGACACGTAATCCCGTGCGTTCCCTCCGTGTCTTTCTATCCGTAAGTGTAGGATTTTCGGCACAGATACATTCTAAGGCATGCCCGGCCCAGCCCATCCCTCCCTTTTCCGCTTCCTCTACCACGAGAGCGGAAGCCACCAGCGTGGAAAAAAATAGATGGACTGAGCAACGGGACATTGATTTAGCCTCTCAACCGCCACCGCCACCTCTAACCCTCCCGTCGTAGTCTCCGCTGCCCTGCCCAAACCGTGAGAAGTCGTAGCCAACGGGGAGGGCCATGGGCGTGTTTGGGGTGGCGTAGGGGTTCGCGGTAGAGTCGGCGACCGACGGTCGAGGATAACAGCATCGGCCAGATTGATGCACTGAACCCCACCATATCGGGTACATAATGGTAATCTACATGTACCTCGACTCTTCATTGAACTTTTCAGGTTTGGACAGCCCAAGCCTAGTTGATGGAATACGCAGAGGGGAGGACATTGCTGGTAGGGAGGAATGCATGCAAATCAAGAGAAGTATTGGATTCATCGTTAAGCATGGATATGTTACGTTTGATGCCAAAATACAGTACAAAAAATATGGAAAGCATGGCTTCTTTTCTGGTGTCGGTATCTATAAAACGTAACCTTGTCTGATAGAAAAAGTTCAATCAGTTGTTGTCATGAAAATACACTCTTAATCATTGTTACTCGGCTGGTTTTCTTCTCATAGATCATCGGTTGAAACTGAATAGTAGAAATATCCGTGTCCATTTGTTATGCTGAAATTCTGCATTGGCGGTGGCACATTCCTACATGCCATGTTCAAAATCTTGTGATTGCTGACTAACCAAAAAAATCATAATTCCGACATATTAGATCTTGCCTAGAACCCGTGACACCTGTTTAATTCCCAGCTTAGAAATACTGAATCATGTCAAACAATAGATAGAAGAAAAACATACACACATATATCTGAGCATTTACTACATATATCCAACTAATTGAATATATATAGCTAAATGTCGATAAATTGAGACCGGAGCCTTGCTGATCTCTGGATTTGAACCGACCTTGCAAGAGTGAAGTGTTGTTACTGAACATACAAGATAGTTAAGCAGGGAGCCAGGAAGGATGCTGCAAAGGGATGCCTATCTATGCCTACTCACTGATAGGAAGCCCAAAAAGGATGGGTCCAAGTTACTAATTAGTAATTAGCAGCTATTTGAGTTATCAACAGAATCTTGTCTAGCAGAGAATCCATTCGAGGTCGAGAAAGAGCGAATTAAATGACGAAAGGAGCAGGAACAACCGTCCGCACTCCATGCATGCACAAAACAATAACCGCTCAATGCACAGAGGAAACTTACGCAGCATATATACCAGTAATTAATTAGTATAATTACACATGCCATCACACATGCAGACTGTGGACTCGCACTTCTAAACCCCTGCAGCCACAAAAGAAGCACACAACATGCGCCCATCAGTGCGTTCTCAGTTCCAAGCTCTCACTCGTCATCAATCAGTACCGCACGTTGCCCGACCAGCTCCGTTGGTTGACGTTGTGCTTGCTGCCGTCATGCTCCTCGCCGGACTGGTTGCGCTGGTAGTTGCTGTTGCTGCCGTCTCTCGCGTCGGTGTACTGGCCGCGCTGGTAGTCGTTGCTGTTGCTCGCTGGACCGCGGCTGGTGGTGGTTCTGCGCCGCGTCGGACTTCGACGGGCGCTGCAGGTTCTTAACGTACGCCCAGGCCTCCAGCTGGAAGACATTGTTTCACCAGCGGTTGACGTTCTTGCGGCGATGGAACGCGGGTCGGAGGCGAGGCGGTCGGCGTTGGGCAGGGAGGCGTTCACCACCAATCCCGTTGCCGTTGCCGTAGCCACCGTGAGGAGGCCGGCATCTGCCATGTCACGGGCCCCACACACTTGCGTGCTGGTGATGATGTAGATAGCCACGCCGAAGTAGTCGGCCAGCTAACGCGTGCACCGCGCGCTCGGAGGCGCTTGTCATACTCATAGCGAAGCACATCGGGAGCTCCTCCACCATGCAGGTGACGACGGCGAGCCGCGCCATCCACGACACGTCCTCCGAAAGTACCTGCCCAACCTCCCTCCCTAAAATCGTTGCCGCCGCGCTGGCGCACATCGCCCACTCGCCATCGGATTCGTCCCACAAACCAGCGCCGTCTTGCAAGGCTGCGCGCGTCGTCCACTCCACTATCGCATCGGATGCCCGCCAGCAAGCAAGTTGGTTTCATCCGCCGTGGACGTTCGCGCCTGAGGGGGCCTGCACAGCAACTCCTCAGGGAGGCAACACTGGAGACTGGACGTAGCCTCACATGTATCAATGATGAGCTTGGCCGATTAACCGACCGAGGAGGCGAGGACCAAGGAGGATGCCGTCCACGGCAGGTTGTTGATGCGGTCACGTGAGCTACGCACCATGGTAGGCTGCCTCGCGCGCTAGGGCGCATGTGCTTGCATCTTCCATCGTCGGCTGAAGGTGGAGGTCGTAGCTTCCACGACCACGAAGCCAGCCACCACTGTGGCCCGCGCTCAGAATCCACCCCGCCATCGAAACCTAGGGTCGCAGCCGACTGGCTCCATGGGCTGAAGCTACGACCGATCCATAGTTCCATACCAAGCGTCCAGGCCCCGACCGGCGCCCCAAAGAAGGTCGATGCGGAGAAGGAGGCCTCGAGCAGCGGCAGCGCGTCGCTGACGGCCAGGACGTGACAGCGACGACCACTGGACTGCTACAGGTGAAGCCGAGCGGCTGGCTAAAGGGAAGAAGGACAACGTAGGAGCAGCCTCCGATGGCGACCACCATGCTACAGAGGCGGCGTCGCTGGCTGCGGGAGAGTGGCCTGGTGGTGATGGAGTCGATCGGCGGACCGAGAGGAGGACAATTCTGGAAAGCATGGCAGAGATAATCGCGGCGAAGGACGACAAGGACAACGTCCGGGCGTCGTCACGGGTCCTCGAGGAGCTTCTTACGTGTTGCCTCGCCGTCAACACCGCCGAGCACCACGGCGCCATCGTCTCCGCGTTCGGGCGCGCCTGGCTGGACGACACGACCAATACGTACATGCCGCCACCGAACTCTTGCTGCTTGGCCTCCACCCTGCCCATCCCGCTGTCGCTCTCGGCAAATTGTTGCTGGTGGAACTGGTGGAGAATTGAGAAAGATCGAGATACAGTTGCGTCAATGGAGGCGCACCGAATGCCCTTGATCGAAGGTAGGGGGCTTTTTATAGGTGTATATAAAGGCGGTGGAGGATCTGACGGGAACCTTCTTCCCAGGCCTTCGAGAGGGCTCCATCGAGGGCGGCAAAGCGGAGCTGCATTGGGAATCGAGAGTTGGAAGCGATGGGGAGGAGCGACACGCACGAATACCACACAAATTACGCTGTCAAAATTAGAAGATGGACACGTACGTAGGAGAACAACCGCATGCGAACAAAAGCCACGCAAATCACAAGAGCTGGGCATGCAGATTTTTTCCAACCAAGAGACGTGGTCAAATCAAACATGTACAAACTGACACAGCAAAGAGAATGTTGTATACTCCTACTGAATCGCTAGATCCACCCTAATGTCTACATGCCCAGATCCCCCACTAATTAATGTGTCATCACCCCATTGGTCAGGTTTTTTACTGATTGAAAAAAGTCAAAAAATGCAGGTAAATCAAACCTGGCCAGATTTAGTATATTAAGAATGGATCATCAATTGCCTTCAACCTTTGGCTTTTGCATAGTTTTGACTAATCGGCAACGATCACTCCAGAGATTCTGCGACGGTTGCCATGTACGTACGCAACTAAACACAGTCACAAGAGCAATTAGCGCCCTTCTCACCCGATTGACAATGCAATTTCGGTTTAACCATGGCAGTGAATGCGGGGCCCGCCGTGCCATGGAGAGGGGACGAAAGAGCGCTCTCTCATTCTGCACACTTCTCGCGCCTTCCTGCTGCCGCTACCGAAACTGCCCCCGCGAGAAGCTTCCGTCCACGGCGTCCCGGCCGTCCGATCTACAATCTCAACCAGGCGTACGCGTCCGATCGAACAGGGCGTGGTCCTTGACCGACGACGTGGGTGTGGAAACCTGGCGTTATCCAGTGGACCATTCCGCCCTGCGTTTCCTTATTTATAGCCTCGCCACCCACCGTGGAACCTCATCAGAAATCCAAAGCCGAAAACCACTCTCTAAACCCGACACAAAAACTCAAGCCCGAACCCAAGAAAGCTTCCTTCCCGAGACGAGATCAAGATGGCTCCCGAGCTGGCCGGCAAGATGACCGCCAAGGCCGCCGTGGCGGCGGCGAAGCCCGCGACGAAGGCGTACGTGACGTTCCTGGCGGGGGCGGGGGACTACTGGATGGGCGTGGTGGGGCTTGCCAAGGGCCTGCGCAAGGTTGGGTCGGCCTACCCGCTGGTGGTGGCCGTGCTGCCCGACGTGCCCGAGCTCCACCGCAAGATCCTCGTCTCCCAGGGCTGCATCGTCCGCGAGATCGCCCCCGTGTACCCGCCCGAGAACCACACCCAGTTTGCCATGGCCTACTACGTCATCAACTACTCCAAGCTCCGCATCTGGGAGGTAAATTACCCTACCACCTGCATGTCTCGCTCACGTTTTTCAGTGTGTGCATGGTAGTAATGGCGCGCTGATCTGTTCTTGAGCGCAGTTTGTGGAGTACGAGAGGATGGTGTACCTCGACGCCGACATCCAGGTGTTCGACAACATCGACGAGTTGTTTGATCTGCCCAAGGGGCACTTCTACGCCGTGATGGACTGCTTCTGCGAGAAGACGTGGAGCCACACCCCGCAGTACCAGATCGGCTACTGCCAGCAGTGTCCCGACAAGGTGACGTGGCCGGCCGCCGAGATGGGCCCGCCGCCGGCGCTCTACTTCAACGCCGGCATGTTCGTGCACGAGCCCAGCATGGCCACCGCCAAGGCGCTCCTTGACACCCTCCGCGTGACGCCGACGACCCCATTCGCGGAGCAGGTAAGCCTCTAATGCTTTTGTTTCGAGTCTCCAGATTTGGCAGTAATAACGGCGTTCGTGCTCACTTTGTTCTTGGTCCCTTAAATCATCTGCAGGATTTCCTCAACATGTTCTTCAGGGAGCAGTACAAGCCGATCCCGCTGGTCTACAACCTTGTTCTGGCGATGCTCTGGAGGCACCCGGAGAACGTGCAGCTGGAGAAAGTGAAGGTGGTGCACTACTGCGCTGCGGTAAGGGGACCGCCCTCTCGGCCGGTGGTATGAATTCCGTTCGGTTTCTGATCATGGCTTGCATTCTTACGGATGATTGGTTAACACATGGTCGCAGGGATCGAAGCCATGGAGGTTCACGGGCAAAGAGGAGAACATGGACAGGGAGGACATCAGGATCCTCGTCAGGAACTGGTGGGATATCTACAACGACCAGAGCCTCGATTTCAAGGGCCTGCCCGCCCTGGCCGCCGACGCCGACGAGCTCGAGGCGGCGGCCAAGAAGCCGCTCCGCGCGGCGCTTGCGGAAGCCGGCACCGTCAAGTACGTCACCGCGCCCTCGGCTGCGTGATCCCCGGTTGCCTAGCTCCGGCCGGTGCCACTGTGGTCATCAAAGAAGGAAGCCGGGCACCTATAAGCATTTGCATTTTGGTATTTTGCGTCTGTTCGGTTCCAAGTTAGCAGTATCATTTCAAGTTTTAAGATAGGAGGTTTGATCGAAAGAGTCCACGTATGTGAATATACCCTCGACCCTTTGTGAAGTAGAGTGTTGTCTCGTCCTGTATGAAAGAATTATGTGTGAATCAAATAGGAAGCTGCAAAAATTATGGCATATATATATTTTTCACGTCAACTTCTCTCTCACTTACGTTTTGTCAGCTCTGCTCTCCTTGTCATTCTCTTTCTGAAATGAGGAAATGCGTCATTCTCGGGGTGCTGCAAGGCGTGAAACATGGGCAATCATTTCCCTAATGAGCCCTCTTCACGTTTCTGGATGGTTCTCGTGCTGTAACGGAGCTTAACATGGATAATGACGTACGGGGTACGGCGGTACAACGTACGTCGGCCCAGCGGCAACCCCAGCCCGAAAGTACAGCCGACGGGGTGGCCCCCGTTTTATCTATAGCAGTCTGCCATGCTATTCTAGTAGTATGCGGTCCCTTTGCTCAAAGGATCCTGTCAGTGTTTTGATTGTGTGGATTTCGTGCTCGCCCCGGGGCCGCTGTGCCCAGGACGTGCTCCACCGGTGGGGGCTCCAAGTGCTGTCCAAGTGTCGATCTCATGACTGCCCGGTGAAATGGACGTGGAAAATTTCGTCGGTGAAATGGTAGTCTCTCTGTCGACCTTACTATTTTAGTAGTAGAAACTTAACAAATCCACGTACCCTATCCGATGCAGCTGCGAAATGCGAGGTCACACAGCGCGCTCTGCCGTCTGTTGCTGTCCTGGATTACGTAGGCTAGTCATAGTGGGAGTAGTAAAGTAACATAACGCATTTTAAGAAAATTTTACTTATGTGGCATATAGTTGATGAGGAGAGAAGTACTCATAGCGCTTTCAGAGTCAGTTGACTGGACTCAGCCGACTTGATGACGTGCCCGCACAGGAGACGCGCACGTAGCATCGTGGTACTACCCTCGTAAAGCCGTTCAGTTAAATTGCTCGATGTGGAGCATGTCAGAGCAACTAGGTCCAGTACAACTGATATTAATTGCACATGAAGTCCCTTTCTGTTCATGGTGATACATTGATATAACTGCCGACTGGCACGCCTAACGTATAGAACTATTTTCTTATGAAAGAAATTGAAGAGCATTGATAGAACAACACTTACGTTGGTCCATCGGCAACCGCACACAGTCCCGCGGCAGTGGACCGACTGTCGTCGCGCGTGTGCAGTACTACACACGTTACGAAGGACCGAGGGCAACTCCAAGGTGCAACCACAAATGGTCCGACCGCGCTCATCGTCTAGGATAAATGGATAGAATAGGCGGCTCAACATGTGGTATCAAACGGATTAATGTCCATTTTTATCCGCTTTTAATCCATTCCCAGTCCAACTTTAGACCACATTTGCGGCCAAATGGACGTGCGCGGGCGGGCTAGGCATGTACTTGTCGGTTATTAAGACCTTTTTCTGGCCCCGTTCCCGGGGAACGTAGCTATATTTGTTGAGTCACTTTGGATTATTATCAGTTTATCAGTATGAAGAATCTGAAGGATGCTAAGACTAAGATTTATCCCTCTAAGACAGGGGAGGTAAAGAACTGTCATCTATCTCTTCTTTAGATTCACCTTCTGTTATAAGTAAACTTGCAACACCATCACATGCTATTAATCCTGATATATCGCAAGTCGTTGATGATGCTACTTCTGCTATGAATGATACTTATGATGATACTAGTACCTTGCTTGATGATGATGATGATGATGATTATGTGCCACTAGGCTACTTTCTTGATGAACAAATTGCTAGAGTAAGACAACATGATGTTGAAACTGATGATGAGATTGAAACTGAAAATCTTGAAACACCTACTAGAACTATCCCTCCTATATATGAATTGCCAATGCACCGAAAGGTTATGTTATGAATGAGGAGACAACTAGAGACATTCTTGCTTGCAAGGATAGAGATGATCTAGAGAAATTGTTATGCAAGTATAAAGAAAAATCCTTGAATGCTAGAATGCAATATAATCCTAAGTTTGCTACCTCACCTATCTTTATTGGTGATAAGGATTATGAATTCTCTGTCGACCCAGAGTTAATTACTTTGGTTGGATCTGATCCTTTCCATGATTATGAAACTGAAACTGCTGTGACACATCTTACTAAGTTGAATGACATAGCCACCCTTTTTACTCATGATGAGAAGACTCGCTACTACTATATTCTCAAATTATTTTTGTTCTCATTAAAGGGTGAGGCTAAAGCTTGGTACAATACTCTTGCTCCTGGTTGCGTGCGTAGTCCCCGGGATATGATTTATTACTTTTCTAAAAATATGTCCCTGCTTATAAGAAACAAGCTGCTTTACAGGAAATATTCAACTTTGTGCAAATTGAAGAAGAGAGTCTCCCACAAGCTTGGGGGAGGCTTTTCCAATTACTTAATGCTTTGCCTGATCATCCTCTTAAGAAAAATGAAATACTTGATATCTTATATAATGGACTAATCGATGCTTCTAGGGACTTCCTAGATAGTTGTGCTAGTTGTGTTTTCAGGGAACAAACTGTTGGGCAAGCTGAAGAATTATTGAATAAAATATTGAAAAATTATGATGATTGGACTCTTCTTGAACCACAGCTTAAACCCACTCCGAAGAAGAGGGGTATATTATATCTCAGTCCCTAAGATATGCAAGAGGCAAAGAAATCTATAAAGGAAAAATGTATTAAAGCTGAGGATGTTAAAAATTTACCTCCTATTGAAGAAATACATGGGCTTGATACGCCACCACCACCTAAGGTGGTAGAGGTAAATTCTCTAATGAAGTTCAATGATAATGAAAATCCTCACAATATGCACCCAATGCCTTTATGAGTTTGAAAGCTACATTAGAAAACAAGATCACTTCAATGCAAATGTTATGAAATAATTGAAATACAATTCTGATATGATTGCTCGCTTGAGTGACTTGTCATTTAGAATCTCAAATGATGTTGGAGGTGTGGGGAAGCATGCTTCTATGGTTCAGACTCAGTTAGAACAAGTTGCTAAATCTCAAAGAGAGTTGCTTGATGAAATGAATAATAACATAAGTGACTTTGCTGTTAGAGTAGCAACTAGAGGAGGTAAAATGACTCAGGAACCACTTTATCCTGAGGGACACCCAAAAAGAATTGAGCAAGACTCTCAAAGAGCTAACACTGATGCACGTAGTCCTTCTAAAAAGAAAAACAAGAAGAAAAATGATAGGACTTTGCATGCCTCTAGTGAACGTGAAGTAGAAAAACCTCCTGATAATGATAATGAAATTTCTATCTCTGATGCTGAAACTCAGTCTGGTAATGAAGACTCGCCTTCTGATAATGAAAAAGATAATGATGAGGTTCATGAAAATACTCAAACAAATAGTAAAGAACCAGACAATGATGTTGAGATAGAACCTGCAGTTGATCTTGATAGCCCACAACCCAAGAATACAAGATATGATAAAAGAGACTTTATTGCTAGAAAACACGGTAAAGAAAGAGAACCATGGGCTCAAAAACCTATGCCTTCTCCACCTAAGTCAACAAAAAATAAAGATGAAGAAGAATTTGAACGCTTTGCTGAAATGCTGAGGCCAGTCTTTTTGCATACTCGCTTGACTGATATCTTGAAAATGCCTCCTTATGCAAAGTACATGAAAGACATCATCACCAATAAGAGAAAAATACCGGAAGCTGAAATCTGCACTATGCTTACTAATTATACTTGTAAAGATGGAGTACCTAAAAACTTGGAGATCCGGGAATACCAACTATACCTTGCCCCATCAAAAGAAATTATGTGGAAACTGCTTTATGTGATTTAGGAGCTGGTGTTAGTGTTATGCCTTTCTCTTTATATAAAAGACTTGATTTAAATAAAATCACACCTACTAAAATATCTTTGCAAATGGCTGACAAATCAACTGCCATACCTATCGGTATTTGTGACGATGTGCCCGTTGTTGTTGCTAATGTTACTATATTAATTGGCTTTATTATTCTTGAGAAGCCCGAGGACGACAACATGTCGATTATCCTTAGTAGACCCTTCTTGAATACTGCAGGGGATGTTATTGATTGCAATAAAAGCAAGGTCACTTTTCATATCAATGGTAATGAGCATACGGTGCACTTTCCAAAGAAACTATTCCCAGTGAATGGTATTAATGTTATTGAAAACTCTCCGATAATCACTATTGGAAGTTTTCAAATGCCTCTACATACTGTCAAAAAGAAATATGAAATGCTTATTGTTGGGGACATTCATATCCCCGTTGAGGTAACTGACTAATTTACGTAAGTTCTTCGGTTTCATGCTAATCGAAAGTGGTTGTTAATAAGACTTGATCAACCTTATTAATGGATCATTTTTGTGAGGTATGAAGTTGATGAATTTAGTAAGCACTACCTTCTGTCCCTACCTTTTGTTTTATGTTTTTATTAGTTAAATAAAATAAAATGCCACATTTTCTGTGTTTTCTGAATTTCCCGTGCAATAAAAAATGACCCAAAAATAAAAGTTCTCAAAATGCTCTGAAAATTTAATACGATTTTTTTTCTGAATATTTAAGTTTTTTTGGTGCAAATAATATCAGAGGGAGGAGCACCAGGTGGCCACAAACCACATGGACGCGCCAGGACCCCCAGGCGAGCCCTAGTGGGTCGTGGTCCCCACGTGGGCCCCCTCATTTATCTTTTCATCCCACATTATCACCTACCTCTAGAAAAAAATCACAATTGCTCTCTCTCTCTCTCTCTCTCTCTTGTGTTCTTTCTCTCAAACCCGCGGATTTCGATCTCCTTGCTCGAAGCTCCGTTTCCGAAACTGTTTCGGGGGATTGTTGCTTGGTATGTGACTCCTTCGTTTGTCCAATTAGTTTTTGTTTTAGTGGTTTATATTTTGAATAATTAGCTACTCTTGGTCCTAGTGTAGATGAGCTTGCATGTTAAATTCTTAGAGTTCTAAGAAGTTTGAATGCTTGCTATGGCCTCTATGTGTCCCTATGAGTAGTTGCTACCAATTTTGTAAAGTTTTGTTGATAAATTTTTGTCACTCAAAAATTTTCAGAAAATTATATGCGAATATGATGAACCTCTTTGGAAGGAGGTCATCGAAGAGGACTGCTACCTCTTGAGCACTGCATTGGTTTTCCCCGAAGAGGAGAGGATGATGCAGCAAAGTAGCGTAAGTATTTCCCTCAGTTTTTGAGAACCAAGGTATCAATCCAGTAGGAGGCTACGCTCAATTCGCTCGTACATGCACAAAACGATAGCTCCTCGCAACCAACGCGATTAGGGGTTGTCAGTCCCTTCACGGTCACTTACGAGAGTGAGATCTGATAGAGATGATAGATAATATTTTTGGTATTTTTGGTATAGAGATGCAAAGTGAAAAGTAAAAAAGCAAAGTAAAAAAGCAAAGTAAAAAAGCAAAGCAAAATTAAAGTGATGGAGATTGATACGATGAGAATAGACCCGGGGGCCATAGGTTTCACTAGTGGCTTCTCTCAGGAGCATAAGTATTCTACGGTGGGTGAACAAATTACTGTTGAGCAATTGACAGAATTGAGCATAGTTATGAGAGTATCTTGGTATGATCATGTATATAGGCATCACGTCTGAGACAAGTAGACCGACTCCTGCCTGCATCTACTACTATTACTCCACTCATCGACCACTATCCAGCATGCATCTAGAGTATTAAGTTAAAAACAGAGTAACGCCTTAAGCAAGATGACATGATGTAGAGGGATAGTTTCATGCAATATGATAAAAAACCCATCTTGTTATCCTCGATGGCAACAATACAATACGTGCCTTGCTGCCCCCTCTGTCACTGGGAAAGGACACCGCAAGATTGAACCCAAAGCTAAGCACTTCTCCCATGGCAAGAAAAACCAATCTAGTAGGCCAAACCAAACTGATAGTTCGAAGAGACTTGCAAAGATAACCAATCATACATAAAAGAATCCAGAGAAGATTCAAATATTATTCATAGATAGACTTGATCATAAACCCACAATTCATCGGTCTCAACAAACACACCGCAAAAAGAAGATTACATCGAATAGATCTCCAAGAGAGAGGGGGAGAACATTGTATTGAGATCCAAAAAGAGAGAAGAAGCCAACTAGCTAATAACTATGGACCCGAAGGTCTGAGGTGAACTAATCACACTTCATCGGAGGGGCTAGGATGATATAGAAGCCCTCTACGATGACGGCCCTCTCCGGCGGAGCTCCGGAACAGGCCCCAAGATGGGATCTCGTGGATACAGAAAGTTGCAGCGGTGGAATTAGGTTTTTGGCTCCGTATCTGATCGTTTGGGGGCACGTGGGTATATATAGGAGGAAGAAGTACGTCGGTGGAGCACCGAGGGGCCCACGAGGCAGGGGGCGCGCCTTAGGGGGGGCGCCCCCCACCCTTGTGACCACCTCTTTGACTCCTTGGAGTAGGGTCCAAGTCTCCTGGATCACGTTCGGTAAGAAAATCACGTTCCCGTAGATTTTACTCCGTTTGGACTCCGTTTGATATTCTGTTTCTCCGAAACTCTGAAATAGAAAAAAAAACAATTCTGGGCTGGGCCTCCGATTAATAGGTTAGTCCCAAAAATAATATAAAAGTGAAAAATAAAGCCCAATATAGTCCAAAACAGTAGATAATATAGCACGGAGCAATAAAAAATTATAGATACGTTGGAGACGTATCAGGCATCCCCAAGCTTAATTCCTGCTCGTTCTCGAGTAGGTAAATGATAAAAAGAGAATTTTTGATGCGGAGTGCTACTTGGCATAATTTCAATGCAAATCTTCTTAATTGTGGTATGAATATTCAGATCCGAAAGATTCAAGACAAAAGTTCATATTGACATAAAAAATAATAATACTTCAAGCAAACCAACAAAGCAATTATGTCTTCTCAAAGTAACATGGCCAAAGAAAGTTCATCCCTACAAAATCATATAGTTTAGTCATGCTCCATTTTTGTCACACAAGAATGCTCTCATCATGCACAACCCCGATGACAAGCCAAGCAATTGTTTCATACTTTAATAATCTCAAACTCATAAACTTTCACGCAATACATGAGCGCGAGCCATGAATATAGCACTATGGGTGGAATAGAATATAATGATGGGTGTTATGTGGAGAAGAAAAAAAGGAGAAGATCTCACATCAACGAGGCTAATCAATGGGCTATGGAGTGCTCATCGATTGATGTTAATGCAAGGAGTAGGGATTGCCATGCAACGGATGCACTAGAGCTATAAAATGTATGAAAGCTCAACAAAAGAAACTAAGTGGGTGTGCATCCAACTTGCTTGCTCACGAAGACCTAGGGCACTTGAGGAGGCCCATCGTTGGAATATACAATCCAAGTTCTATAATGAAAAAATCCCACTAGTATATGAAAGTGACAAAACAAGAGACTATCTATTATGAAGATTATGGTGCGACTTTGAAGCACAAGTGTGGGAAAAAAAGGATAGTAGCATTGCCCCTTTTTATTTATTTATATTTTTTTGGCCTTCTTTTTTCTTCTTTGGCCTTTCTCTTTTTTTCTTTTTTTGGGACAATGCTCTATTGAATGATGACCATCACACTTCTATTTATTTACAACTCAATGGTTACAACTCGATACTAGAACAAAGTATGACTCTATATGAATGCCTCCGGCGGTGTACCGGGATATGCAATGAATCAAGAGTGACATGTATGAAAGAAATTATGAATGGTGGCTCTGCCACAAATACGATGTCAACTACATGATCATGCTAAGCAATATGACAATGATGAATGTGTCATGAAGAACGGAATGGTGGAAATTCGCATGGCAATATATCTCGGAATGGCTATGGAAATGCCATAATAGGTAGGTATGGTGGCTGTTTTGAGGAAGATAAAGGAAGGCTTATGTATGAAAGAGCGTATCATGTCACGGGGTTTGGATGCACCGGCGAAGTTTGCACCAACTCTCAATGTGAGAAAGGGCAATGCACGGTATCGAAGAGGCTAGCAATGATGGAAGGGTGAGAGTGCGTATAATCCATGGACTCAACATTAGTCATAAAGAACTCATATACTTATTGCAAAAATCTACAAGCCATCAAAAACCAAAGCATTACGCGCATGCTCCTAGGGGGATAGATTGGTAGGAAAATACCATCGCTCGTCCCCGACTGCCACTCATAAGGAGGACAATCAGATAACACCTCATGTTTCAAATTTGTTACATAACGTTTACCATACGTGCATGCCACGGGACTTGCAAACTTTAACTCAAGCACTTCTCAAATTCACAATTACTCTACTAGCATGACTTTGATATTATCACCTCCATATCTCAAAACAATTATCAAGTATCCAACTTCTCTTAGTATTCAACGCACTCAAAAAAAGTTTTACAAATCTTGAATACCAAGTATTTTATTATTATTAAGCAAATTACCATGCTAATTAAGACTCTCAAAATAATCTAAGTGAAGCATGAGAGATCAAAAGTTTCTATAAAACAAATCCACCACCGTGCTCTAAAAGATCTAAGTGAAGCACGTAGAGCAAAAACTATCAAGCTCAAAAGATATAAGTGAAGCACATAGAGCAAAACTATCAAGCTCAAAAGATATAAGTGAAGCACATAGAGTATTCTATTAAATTCCAATTCATGTATGGCTCTCTCAAAAAGGTGTGTACAGCAAGGATGATTGTGGCACACTAACAAACAAAGACACAAATAATACAAGACGCTCCAAGCAAAACACATATCATGTGGTGAATAAAAATGTAGCTCCAAGTAAAATTACCGATGGAAGTAGACGAAAGGGGGGATGCCTTCCGGGGCATCCCCAAGCTTTGACTTTTTGGTGTCCTTGGATTATCTTGGGGGGTGCCATGGGCATCCCCAAGCTTAGGCTCTTGCCACTCCTTGTTCCATAATCCATCAAAAGAATTTACCCAAAACTTGAAAACTTCACAACACAAAACTCAACAGAAATCTCGTGAGCTCCGTTAGCGAAAGAAAACAAAAGACCACTTCAAAGTATTGTAATGAACTCATTCTTTATTTATATTGGTGTTAAAACTACTGTATTACAACTTCTCTATGGATTATAAACTATTTTACTAACCATAGATTCATCAAAATAAGCAAACAACACACGAAAACAGAATCTGCCAAAAACAGAACAGTCTGTAGTAATCTGTAACTAACGCAAACTTCTGGAACTCCAAAACATCTACCAAAATAGGAAGACCTAGACAATTTGTTTATTGATTAGCAGCAATTGGAATCGGTATTTTATCACGTTTTGGTGATTTTTAACAGTTGTTTTCGTGAACAGAAAGTTTCTGGAAATTACAGCAATATCAAATAACTATCATCCAAGAAGATCCTATAGGTTTAACTTGGCACAAACACTAACTAAAACACAAAACCACATCTTAACAAAAGGTAGATGGATTATTTATTCCTAAACATAAGCAAAAACAAAAAACTTAAAATAAAATTGGGTTGCGTCCCAACAAGCGCTATCGTTTAACGCCCCTAGCTAGGCATAAAAGCGAGGATAGATCTAGGTATTGCCATCTTTGGTAGGCAATCCATAAGTGGCTCTCATGATAGATTCATATGGCAATTTTATTTTATTTCTAGGGAAGTGTTCCATGCCCTTTTTAATAGAAATTGAAATCTAATATTCCCTTCCTTCATATCAATAATTGCACCAACCGTTCTAAGGAAAGGTCTACCGAGAATAATAGGGCAAGACGGATTGCAATCTATATCAAGATAAATAAAATCTACGGGCACATAATTCCTATTTGCAACAATAAGAACATCATTAATTCTTCTCATAGGTTTCTTAATAGTGGAATCCGCAAGATGCAAGTTTAGAGAGAAATCATCAAAATCGCGGAAATCTAGCAAATCACACAAGGTTTTGGGGATAGTGGAGACACTAGCACCCAAATCACACAAAGCATAAAACTCATGATCTTTAATTTTAATTTTAATAGTAGGTTCCCACTCATCATAGAGTTTTCTAGGGATAGAAACTTTCAACTCAAGTTTTTCTTCATAAGATTGCATCAGGGCATCAACGATATGTTCTGTGAAGGCTTTATTTTGACTATACGCATGAGGAGAATTTAGCACGGATTGCAACAAGGAAATACAATCAATTAAAGAACAACTTTTATAATTAAATTTCTTGAAATCCAATATAGTGGGTTTAGCAACATCTAGATTTTTATTTCTTTCAATCCCACGTTTACCAATTTCTTCATCAAGATCTAAATACTCCGAATTTTTAGAACGCCTTCTAGGTAAAGGAAGATCATATTCAGTTTCATCAAGATTCATATTGCAAAACAAAGATTTAATAGGGGACACATCAATAACTTTTAGATCTTCATCTTGATTTTCATAAGAATTGGAAGAACACGCTTTGATAAAGGCATCTTTGAAGCACGCGTCCTAGCGGTTTTTTCTTTGCACTCATCAATGGAAATTCTCATGGCTTTGAGAGACTCATTGATATCATGCTTAGGAGGAATTATCTAAGCTTTAAAGAATCAACCTCAAGAGAAATTCTATCAACGCTCCTAGCCAAATCATCAACTTTAAGCAATTTCTCTTCAAGCAAAGCATTAAAATTCTTTTGTGAATTAATAAACTCTTTAACACTATTCTCAAATTCAGAGGGCATATTATTAAAATTTCCATAAGAGTTGTTGTAGGAATTTCCATAATTATTAGAAGGATTACTAGGATAAGGCCTAGGATTAAAATTCCCTCTATACGCGTTGTTACCAAAATTATTCCTACCAACAAAATTCACATCCATAGATTCATTATTATTCTCAATCAAAGTAGACAAAGGCATATCATTAGGATCAGAAGAAACACTCTTAGTAGCAAATAATTTCATAAGTTCATCCATCTTTCCACTCAAAACATTAATTTCTTCTATCGCATGCACTTTTTTATTAGTAGATCTTTCAGTGTGCCATTGAGAATAATTAACCATAATATTATCTAGGAGTTTAGTAGCATCTCCTAAATTGATTTCCATAAAAGTGCCTCCCGCGGCCGAATCTAAAAGATTTCTAGAAGCAAAATTCAATCCGGCATAATTTTTTTGTATAATCATCCATAAATTCAAACCATGAGTAGGGCAATTACGTATCATTAATTTCATTCTCTCCCAAGCTTGTGCAACATGTTCATGATCAAGTTGCTTAAAATTCATAATGTCGTTTCTAAGAGAGATGATCTTAGCGGGAGGAAAATACTTAGAGATAAAAGCATCTTTGCACTTGTTCCAAGAATCAATACTATTTTTAGGCAAAGACGAAAACCAAGCTTTAGCACGATCTCTAAGAGAAAAAGGAAATAGCTTCAATTTAACAACATCATTATCGACATCTTTCTTCTTTTGCATATCACATAAATCAACGAAGCTATTCAGATGAGTAGCGACATCTTCACTAGGAAGGCCAGTGAATTGATCTTTCATAACAAGATTCAACAAAGCAGTATTGATTTCACAAGATTCAGTATTGGCAAGAGGAGCAATCGGAGTGCTAAGGAAATCATTATTATTGGTATTGGTGAAGTCACACAATTTGGTAGTATCTTGAGCCATCGCGACAAACAAGCAATCCAACACACGAGCAAACAAAAGGCAAGCGAAAAAAAGGCAACGGAAAAAGAGAGGAGGAGATTGGGAAAGAGAGGGCAAATAAAACGGCAAGGGTGAAGTGGGGGAGAGGAAAACGAGAGGCAAATGGCAACTAATGTAATGCGAGAGATAGGGATTGTGATGGTACTTGGTATGTTGACTTTTGCAAAGACTCCCCAGCAACGGCGCCAGAAATTCTTCTTGCTACCTTTTGAGCACTGCGTTGGTTTTCGTTGAAGAGGAGAGGATGATGCAGCAAAGTAGCGTAAGTATTTCCCTCAGTTTTTGAGAACCAAGGTATCAATCCAGTAGGAGGCTACGCTCAAGTCCCTCGTACCTGCACAAAATGATAGCTCCTCGCAACCAACGCGATTAGGGGTTGTCAGTCCCTTCACGGTCACTTACGAGAGTGAGATCTGATAGAGATGATAGATAATATTTTTGGTATTTTTGGTATCGAGATGCAAAGTGAAAAGTAAAAAAGCAAAGTAAAAATCAAAGCAAAATTAAAGTGATGGAGATTGATATGATGAAAATTGACCCGGGGGCCATAGGTTTCACTAGTGGCTTCTCTCAAGAGCATAAGTATTCTACGATGGGTGAACAAATTACTGTTGAGCAATTGACAGAATTGAGCATAGTTATGAGAATATCTAGGTATGATCATGTATATAGGCATCACGTCCGAGACAAGTAGACCGACTCCTGCCTGCATCTACTACTATTACTCCACTCATCGACCGCTATCCAACATGCATCTAGAGTATTAAGTTAAAAACAGAGTAACGCCTTAAGCAAGATGACATGATGTAGAGGGATAGTTTCATGCAATATGATAAAAATCCATCTTGTTATCCTCGATGGCAACAATACAATACGTGCCTTGCTGCCCCTTCTGTCACTGGGAAAGGACACCGCAAGATTGAACCCAAAGCTAAGCACTTCTCCCATGGCAAGAAAAACCAATCTAGTAGGCCAAACCAAACTGATAGTTCGAAGAGACTTGCAAAGATAACCAATCATACATAAAAGAATTCAGAGAAGATTCAAATATTATTCATAGATAGACTTGATCATAAACCCACAATTCATGGGTCTCAACAAACACACTGCAAAAAGAAGATTACATCGAATAGATCTCCACGAAAGAGGGGGAGAGCATTGTATTGAGATCCAAAAAGAGAGAAGAAGCCAACTAGCTAATAACTATGGACCCGAAGGTCTGACGTGAACTACTCACACTTCATTGGAGGGGCTAGGATGATGTAGAAGCCCTCCGTGATGATGGCCCTCTCCGGTGGAGCTCCGGAACAGGCCCCAAGATGGGATCTCGTGGATACAGAAAGTTGTGGCGGTGGAATTAGGTTTTTGGCTCCATATATGATCATTTGGGGGTACGTAGGTATATATAGGAGGAAGGAGTACATCGGTGGAGCACCGAGGGGCCCACAAGGCAGGGGGCACCCCCCACGCTCGTGACCGCATCTTTGACTCCTTGGAGTAGGGTCCAAGTCTCCTGGATCACGTTCGGTGAGAAATTCACGTTCCCGATGATTTTATTCCGTTTGGACTCCGTTTGATATTCTGTTTCTCCGAAACTCTGAAATAGGCAAAAAACAGCAATTCTGGGCTGGGCCTCCGGTTAATAGCTTAGTCCCAAAAATAATATAAAAGTGGAAAATAAAGCCCAATATAGTCCAAAACAGTAGATAATATAGCATGGAACAATCAAAAATTATAGATAATATAGCACGGAGGCATCTTCTAGTGACAGTTCCATTCGTCGGTCTTATGTTAAACCAAGCGAAAGCTCCATACGAGATGCCGCCACCAAAACATGCCTATGGCCATGCGATGATTATATGGTGTGTGTGGGCATTAAGGAGGAATTTGAGCAATATGTTCACCATGCCGGTCTCAGTCCCTACATCTCAGATAAGTGCAATCAACACCACACTCTCACTGAATCATTTGTCAAAGGATTTAAATCCCATCCCCGTGAGTCTAGGGTGTCATTTAAACTGTCTGAAAATTCATTTACCATATCACTAGAGAGATTTGCTCACCACTGCAAAATCCCATTCTGGGGTTTGCTTGACAAACCACCAACAGTTGAGTTCCAAACATTTTTTGACTAGCCTTTGCTACGGTGAGATGAGGGGAGTGACGCAAGGTAGAATAAAGAGCATTCACTTTCCCGCAATTCAGTACTTTGCGTTATTTAATGGAAAATGTATAGTAAGCAAATAATATTGTAGTACACTTTGTGCTCCAGACTTGAGCCTCATACGCACTACTCTCACCGGTGACAGAAGTTATAATCTTGGAGCGATTGTTGCACGCAGGTTGCAACACAACGCTAATAGTGGTTATTTCTATGGTGGAATTTATGCCACACGTTTAGCAAGAGAGCTGGGTGTTTCACCTTTGCCCTATGATCCTATTCTACCCACGCAGTATTTAGATTTTGATGCTATGAAACGTTATAAGATCCTTAGAGGTGACCCCAATAATTTCACCTATAAATTGATGTTTAATCAAGAATCCGTGGTGTACACATATTTGCCTGCGCCTGCTCTCTTTGATTATCACAGCAAGGGAAGATATTTTGTTCTTGAGAGCGAGGCCCGGGCTCACAACGCGGCGGTTGTGGCTGCACGGCAGGACGAGGCATCCGCACCGAGAGCCCGCGTGAGCTACCACCCCGACTATTATCCACGCTACTGACTGATTACCAAGTTAGGCCAAAAACCTAAGCTTGGGGGAGTACGTATTCCCACCGACATTACATTCATGTTCACACATTTCATTCCAGTTGTCGGTGTCCACACTTTTTCATTGTATTATCCATGTTAAATTTATTTTCTCACTTTCTTCTTGTGTGTTTGAAAAACCTTGAGAAAATACAAAAATATTTCCTACTTCTTTTTTATTTTTCTTTCTAGAGTAGTTAGTTGTAGCATTAAAAAGAAAACCCAAAAAAATCCGTGTTCTTCTTTTACTTGTTGGAAGAGTTCTCGTGTAAATAGTTTTTCTCGTTTTTGCTTTTCCCTTTTATTTGCTTGTTCAAGAAAACCAAAAACTCCAAAAATATTTCAGTGTCTTTTTCTGAATTTCTTTTCTTTTTATTTGAGTCGTACCGAGGAGAAGACCACGATGAAAATGTTGAGTGGCTCTCATATGCATAATTATTGATCTAACAAAGAGCCCATATTACCTTGTCTTCTCCCGTTGAATAAAATGTTTGCAGATTCCAGCTTAGTCCACGGCACTCTTGCACTATTATTATTTTCACATCGTTCGATCATGCAAGTGAAAGGCAATAATGACGATATTTGATGAACTGGTCGTGGCAGAGAGAAAAGGGTATGAACTCGACTTGTTCTCTTTTTGTAAATATGTTTAACCTAGTATCCATGATTCAGCCCATTATGATTAAACATGCTTGCAATGACAATTAGAGATTATAGTTTCTCATGCCATGCATAAGTAGCTAGGAGTGGATAATGATTTATCTTGGATATCAACATTGCGTTAAAATGATTGTGATGTAGTATGATGATATGGTATCCTCCTCTGAATGTTTGAGTGGCTTGACTTGGCACATGTTCATGCATGTAGTTGAATCAAAACCAACATAGCCTCTATGATATTTATGTTCATGGTGTTCATATCCTACTCATGATAGTGTCCAATGTTACTTATGCATAATGCATGTTCATGACTGTTGTTGCTCTCTAGCTGCCGCTTGTCAACCTAATTGCTAGCCTTCGCTTGTACTAAGTGGGAATTCTGCTTGCACATCAAAAACCTTGAACCCAAGTTATTCCAGATGAGTCCATCATACCTACCTATATGCGGTATAACCCTGCCGTACTAAGTAAATTTGCATGCGCCATCTCTAAAAACTTCAAATAAACATCCTTTTTGTGTGCTTGGATCGTTCATGGAACGACATGAGGTAGTCGGTATCTTCCATGCTAAGCGGGTTATTCTCAGGTTGAGTGTTTATTCACTTGCCATCGCACGAGAAAAGGGCGGTAATAGGGATTACCAATCCCTAACTCAAAATTGCAAATAATTAAACAAAACTCCTCGGGGACTATTGAGACGACACCCGTTGTTTCGGACAAGCCGTGGAGTGTGGTTGTTGGTGGAGGGGGAGTAAACCTTTATTTTTACCGCTTGGGAACCGCCACTAGCATGCTTAGCATGGAAGATATTGATAACCGATGGTCGTGAAGTAAACAAGAAGGGTGCATTTCTCCAAATATCATTTACCTCTGTTTTAAAAACTTGAGCTCTGGCACCGCTGCAAATCACTGCTTCCCTCTGCGAGGGGACTTTCTATTTACTTTTATGTTGTGTCATCACCCTCTAAAATAAGTGCCAGAACCTGAGAGCGTTGATGTCATGCTGATGCATTGTGTATAGCTAATGTAGGGTGCATCATAACTAGATCTTTTCTACCATGAATTACAATATTTAGTGGTTGCTTGAACTTTGGGGGTGCTCTGCATTTATGTTTTGCGGTCTCAGAAAGGGCTAGCGAGATACCACTACTGTCATATTATATCATGGTTGTTTTGATAACGTGTTGATGTTTGAGATATCTTATTATTGATCGCTAGCTGATTATGTCATTGATATGATTTAATATAATTTTGAAGAGTTATTGTCGGCATGGTTAGTTATAATCTGGGCTGAAAACCTGGGTGTTGTTTAAGCTTATCTATGCAAACAAGAGCAAAAGAGTACGTAAAAGTTTTTCTTTTTTACTTTCAGTTTATCAACTGAATTGCTTGAGGACAAGCAAAGGTTTAAGCTTGGGGGAGTTGATACGTCGACAACGTATCTACTTTTCCTAACGCTTTTCCTCTTGTTTTGGACTCTAATTTGCATGATTTGAATGAAACTAACCCCGGACTGACGCTGTTTTCAACAGAACTACCATGGTCTTGTTTTTGTGCAAAAATAAAAGTTCTTGGAATGGAATGAAACTTTGCGAGGAATTTTTACCCAATAAAAGGGATTTTCTGGAGCCAAGAGCCACCTGAGGGGGGCACAATCCACCAGGGTACGCTTGCCCCCTCAGGCGCGCCTAGGTGGGTTGTCCCCATCTAGAGGCCCCGCAGACCGTGAAACCGACGCTATAAAATCCTATTTTCGGAGGAAAAATCGAGGAGAAAGAGTTATCGTGTTCCACGAGACGGAGCCGCCATCACCTCCCGTTCTTCATCGGGAGACTAGATCTGGAGTCCGTTTGGGGCTCCGAAGAGGAGGATATTCGTCATCACCAACCCTTCTCCAACGCCAATTCCATGATGCTCCCCACCAGGAGTGAGTAATTCCTTTGTAGACTCGCTGGTCGGTGAGGAGTTGGATGAGATTCATCATGTAATCTAGTTAGTTTTGTTAGGGCATGATCCCTAGTATCCACTATGTTCTGAGATTGATGTTGCTATGACTTTGTCATGCTTAATGCTTATCACTTTGGGCCCGGGTGCCATGATTTCAGATCTGAACCGTTTATGTTATCACCATTATATCCATGTTTAGATCCGATCTTGCAAGTTATAGTCACCTACTACGTGTTATGATCCGGCAACCCCGGAGTGACAACAGTCGATGACCGTAGTTTGAGGAGTTCATGTATTCACCATGTGTTAATGCTTTGTTCCAGTTCTCTATGAAAAGGAGGCCTTAATATCCCTTAGTTACCAATTGGACCCCGCTTCCACGGGAGGGTAGGACAAAAGATGTCATGCAAGTTCTTTCCATAAGCGCGTATGACTATTTACGGAATACATGCCTACATTATATTTATGAACTGGAGCTAGTGCCGTATCGCCCTAGGTTATGACTGTCACATGATGAATATCATCCAACAAATTACCAATCCAATGCCTACGAATTTATTTTATATTGTTCTTGCTAAGTTACTACTGCTATCGTTACTGTTGCACTTGCTACAAAACTACTTCTATCACTATTAATGTTGCTATTGTTGTCGCTACTACTATCAAAACTATCATATTACTTTGCAACTAATCACTTTGTTGCAGATAATTAATCTCCAGGTGTGGTTGAATTGACAACTCAGATGTTAATACTTGCAAATATTCTTTGTCTCCCCTTGTGTCGAATCTATAGATTTAGGTTGAATACTCTACCCTGGAAAACTGTTGCGATCCCCTATACTTGTGGGTTATCAATTACCTGGCTGATGGTATCTATTCTCAGTGGTCAACTCTTGTGAAGACCATACCCAATCCGCAAGGAGAAAATAGATAGAGGTTTTCCCAATTACAGGAGAGTCTTAGGAAGGATGTGAAGTGTGCTTTTGGTGTGCTTCAATCTCGATGGGGTATCGTTCGAAACCGTGCATTGACATGGAGCACTCAGAAGCTTTGGAAGGTGATGACTGCTTGTGTGATCATGCACAACATGATCATGGAGGATGACCGTGGTGATAACATCTACGACCAAGGGTTTGTTTCCAGGGTGAAAATGTTGAGCCTGAGCAGCCACCTCCTACAACCATTCAATAGTTTGTCCAATTCTATCATGAAATGCGTGATTGGCATACTCATGTGCAGCTCTAGGATGACTTGGTTGAGCACATGTGGACTCAGATTGGGAACCAGTAGATCTATCGGTTTTATCTCTTTTCATGCAAACAAATTTTGATTGGGTTGTAAGACTATTTGATATTATTTTTATTTTTATTGGGTTGTAAGACTATTTCGGATGTGACATTTATTTGCTATGTTTGATTTGAACTATTTGCTCTGTTTGATTTTAGCATAAATGGCCTCCGGTGGACGAGATGCGGCCGAAATGTGGCTGTGCATTGGGCGCATGGCTGGCGTATCCACATATCTGGGCGGACACTTCCCCATTGCCACCACAAATGGATGAAATCCGAACAAAATGGACATTCATTTAGGGTCGTGCCTTGGAGTTGCCCTCAAAGCATTCCTTGCCGATTAGTAAACGGGGTACAAGGTGAGGATCTATCCCAACAAAAAATGCACAATGAGACACCATGATTTACCTAGATTCGGGTCGCATGGTTGCGTAATATGCTACTCCTGCTTTGTGTGTGGTTTATTTGATGGACAAAGAGCTACAGATCCTTTCTTGGAACAGAGGGAGTAGTGTAGCTCCTAATAGTGTTCTACCAAGTATCCAACCCTTGGAGTAGATCCAGTTGGGTTGTCCAAAAATATGTCCTCGTTCCTTAGTAGCTCACTAGCTTGTTCCTCCTTTTATAGCTCAAGGGGTACCACAATGGCTTCGCTACTAAGGGAACTACCTGGCCAAACTAGATAGGTAAGTGCATTGAATGGGTGATGAGGTGTCATAGTCTTCCGACTCCTAGGAACGAATGGTTGTCTTGTTACCACCGCCCATGGTGCCACTTGAATTGGGCGTGACACGCTTCTGTACAGGTGTACACCATGCGGTGAACTAATAGGGTGATTCATCCCTCGTGTATTGTCCCTCCATTGGCATGCCTGCACCCCTGCCAGGTGGCACGAAAGCTTAATGTGCGCAGAGCAGACGCGTCGCGTGTGGGGCACACGGTAGCTTGCTGTCGATGCTTGCTGAGTGCGGGTCAACTAGAGGAGTGGTTGCCGGATGTTGGCGATCCTGAGTGTTGTCCGTCTGGCTCGTTGTGGGGTGGCTCGGTCTTGCTCCTCTCGGCACTTGTTTGGCACAGAGAAGGATGCAATTTTTTTTGACAAAGATCTGCATACCGCCATGAAGCGGTGGAGGGAGTTTTGTCAATGGAGAGCTCCTTTGTCTTCTTGGTTTTGACCAGGAAGCGACCGTGGTTTGAGCGCAGTTGGGTTCGTGAACCCAATGGTCATGCTACCGACAGTAGCCCCCAAGCCTGGGCCGGATGCGTGTCCCACATGTTGTTAGGGTCAGGTCCTTTCAACACATGGGCCCCGCGCATCGCAAGCACCCTTGTTCGGTCAAATAAACCTTATAGGACTGTGTGAACCGCGGTGGAAATCGTGGGGGAAATGGGAGCATGGGGAAATGCACCCATTACTGCGAGGTAGGGGTGCAACCCTTGAGCGCCCGCATAAATGGTGGAAGCGGTGTGCCCTGGGCTCTCCATTCCCCATTTCATATTGCGCTGCCATCTCCCTTTCTCCTTCCTTGCAACCACACCCATATCCACAAACCACTGCAATATTTCCTTCCATCCTTTCGTTCTTGCTCTGCCATGGCTGTTGGTGCTAAAACAGGTGGACATCGGGTAGGGGGTCCCAAGCTGGTGATCTGAGAAAGATGATAACATGAGAAAGTAGGGACACGGTGTTTTACCCAGGTTTAGGCCCTCTCAAGGAGGTAAAACCTTACGTCCTTCTCTAGTTTATATTGATTGTGAGGGGGTACATGGACAATATGATATACGTTGAGATTGTAGCTCTTGTTTATATTGATTGTGAGGGGGTATAGAGTATAGTATGATCTACGTTGGGAATAAGCATGTCGATCATTCAAATATGCCTTGAAGTGACGCCAAGTCTTTAGAGATCTTCATCTTGATTGCGCCGAGGGAGCGCATGTGACCCATTTATCTGTTATCGATGGGTCCTTGGTCCATCCCATAAGTGGTGGGCCAACGTGGCATGTACCCCCTAGTTCAGGACACCGTCAGTAGTCTATGAACTAGTCTTCAAGCCGAGGACGTCAGGCATCTTCTTCAGGATACCTTCACAATCTTAAGTCTTCGACTTCATAGATGAGTTTCACCTTCCATGTTGGCTCCCGATTTCAAGGATATGCTCGACTCCGAGGTCTTCCTGGCCTTCCCGATTGCTACCATGTGTTTACAGCCCTAGATAATAAGAGACATCTTTTAAAAAGATTCCTACCCTCTCAACACTATTTATTTTAGCAGGCCCGAGGTATTTTCCTAGCTTAGCCGTGAAGACTTGCCACGAGAGGCTTTAGCGTCTGGGTCAAACCCTGACAGCTTTCTGGCTGAGAACATAAGCATCATCTCCCATGGCAGAGTAGAACCATATCGTCAATAGCCATTATAAGGTATATCGTGGCTCTCAAGGACATTCTATTGGCACGTCCCGTCAATAAGGAGATCGTGCTTCCGGATTTCTAGCGGTGTCGTCAACACACACGCCTTAATCTTTGCATCCATAGACTACACGACGCATCGGGAAATGATAATTTGTACCCTGAGGTGAGGCGACCCCTCGCCTTTGACTGCCCTATGAAAGGGGGAAGCGGTAAATCTATTTTCTCAGTTGCGGTCAATTTCTTCGGACAAGCACCGAACTAGTTGCTACATGTTTGTAATTTTTTTTGGGGGGGTGGGGTTCTCTTTTGACATGCATAATCTTCGGTGATAATTTTCACTATCATGCAGGAGATTATCTTTGGAGTTTGTACCAAACTCCTCATGACTTTAGGGGCTTGACACTCTGTGTGCCTTGGCAAACACATTAGTCCCAAACTATTTTTGACAACAAATCTCCAAAATATAAGGAAGCAAATTATTGCACCAACAACAACCCCATGTACCAAACGAACAAAATAGGATTCTACAGGGTAATGATCCCCGCATGGAAAATCCCCTCAATCCCCCCACAAAACCTCTTATGCCAAACGAGGCCTTAGGGGATGATTACCGTTATGGCCAAAGGTATTGTGGCTGAGGTGAAGCTTTGTTCTTGGGTGGTGGCACGGGTGTCACTGATGGCGACATCACGGGTTGGTCACCAGAAGGTTGTGTGGTGAGCTCATTGCTCCTCCTCATCTTCCTTCGCTCCTCTCTTCTGCATCGCTAGGAGATAAAAATCCTAGATGCACGACCCTGCGGATTTCACCTATGTAGCGGCCACACACATTTCTCATCGTGATTTCTCTTTGTCTCTCGTGATCTCCTTCCAGCTCGATGGTCGCCGACATTCTCTCGCCACTAGGAACACCCTGCTCGCGTCAAGTTGCTCCATTCTCTCGTCATCGCATCCTTGCTTCCTTTCACCTTGTTATATCCAGCTCCTCCTCCCACACCGGTCACAGCTTCAAGTGGCTGCACTTTCCCCCCTCAGCTAATCCAGGACCTGCAAGTGGCCGAAAAATGTTAGTTGCACTGGTTTTGGCAAAGAAGGAGGTCGGAGGTCATCAAGCCACTATGGCGAGCTCCATGCCTTGGTCGGATCAGTAATTTGGCTAGGACTAAGGTGTTGTACTGTTGTTTGCTAATTTGCCTCCTCTCTCTGTCCCACTCCTTTCTTTTGATTTAATCCTCAGATTCTCCTATCTTTGTTTGTGTAGGTTCTTTTTATCTATGCCTACAAGATGTTTGATGAAAATCCAAAGCGTGCTCCAAGAAAAGATTAATATGTGTAATATCCATCTTCCGTTGTCCGCTCAATAACCTTTTTTCCGGAAGTTAAAGCAACGGCGACAAAGTGCTGGAGATCCCGACGATGTTTTCTTTTGTTAGAACCAAGTTTTTTTTGCTGGAACCAGCTTCCAATTTTGCTATCACAGTCTTCGGTTTTTATTGAAACCAACAAAAACTTTTGCTGCCACGTTTGTTTACTTGTTGGAACCAGTGTACCAATTTGCTACCACCGTCTTTGTTTTTGTTAGAATTGACCAAATTTTTCTGCCATCTCTTCGTTTGTTGGAACAACCGTACCACTTTTGCTACAACATTTTGGTTTTTGCTACTACCGCATTGTCAATTGTTACATCCATTTCTTTATGAGGTTACTGAGATTCGTGACTGTATGTCTTTTGCTGACACCGTTGTCACTTTTTGCTACTACTAGTGTCACGTTTGTTGCTTTCATGCACGTGCGAATAAGAGCTGCAACCAAAAACTGCGGCGAGCTGCAGCGGCGGTGCTGTGGTGTTTTTTCAGCCGAGGTGTTGGAAGGGCCGCGAGATTTGTTGAGGAAGAAGATCGTAGTTTTTCGCTGCAACCCTATGATGGTGATGATATGTTTTTTTTTGCTGCTAGCAACTATAGCACCGGCCGGCTTGCCAATAAGGAAACCTCATCAGAGCTCTTCGGCTACAGCCACGGCGTCCGAGGGCGGTGTTTTGCATGCCGGGAGCGTTGCGATTTCTTCCTTTCTTTCTCTCTCGGGAGCCATGGAGGGAGAAAGACTACGCGAGAGAAGGGTCAAATCTAACAGCTGTATACAGGAGAATCAGATGGCTGCGCGGTGACCGGTCCAAATTTGATCGCGTTCTATAACGCATGCATACTCTTGAAAAAAACTATAACGCACCCAGCATCCAAATTGGCAACTCACATCAGACAACGCCTCAGCAGATCATCGCCTGCCCCATGCGGCTGTACGTATGGACATACTACACCACATGCCACAACCGCGGAAATCTACATCGATCACGTTCCATAGCACAATAGAAGCACAATTCCCATTGGAAGCAAAAACAAAAGATTCAGACAAGCGCGACGACAGGTCAGGGACGCATGCGTGTGGCTCTGCTCCATGGAACGTGATCGATGCGGTTTGCTAGACTCGCGGGGCGGCCATGTACGTCGGGCGACATGCGAGCTCTGGCGCTTGCCCGTCGCCACCTGGGCGTCGGGGCGGCGTGGCAGATGCGCGCGTGCTCTCCCTCCGTCATCCGCGCCCCCCGCCGGCTGGAACCTAGGGCGCCACCCTCGCGCCCATGCGGCTGGAGGCGCTATAGCCACGCGTGCGCCATGCACGCCCGATCGGTCGCGGCAGGTGCCGAAAACCATTTTTAGCGCCTCTGCTTCGTGGAGCTGCAGCTAACCTGAATCTGTCAGTACCTTCACCTTATCCACTCTAGGGCGGCCGCCGTAGGCACTAGCGCTCATAGCTAGCGACAGCTGAATACGTGTCTTCGTGAGGCGGCTTTGACGAACTGATCAGGTAAAAACATGATCGGTGCAGACCACGTTTTCGAAAAGGACCATGCTCCGGGGCCATATATGCCAAGACATTTGGGAGTGCGCGACAGGATGCAGGCTTGCTGAGGAAAGGATATCGTTTCGGGTCTAGCACTCTAGCTCATTTCAAAGGGACGCGGAGTATGTGATCGCGAGCTCACTGGAGCTCGGAATCACACCCGTCCAGGATTGCTGTGAGATTCGCTGTATTCAATGCCAGTTCGGGTGGGTGGGTCCATAGCGACGACGGGAAATTTAGATATACGTCACAATACTCGTCTGACAGCTGGGGCAAGTTCGACGGAGAAATGCACGCCGTCGCATGAGCGCGGCTGAGCCGTGGCTCGAGCTTCTCGCCGCCGTCCTGATCCGTGGATCAGGTCCGGTGATTTCCGCTAGCGTCGGCAGAGCCCGCAGTTATTGCAGTAGTTGGGACTGTGGCCGATTAGAGAAGTGAGGTTGGATTTGGCTATCATCCCCATCGGACTCGAGGCGGAGATATTGACTCCGGCGGGAGAAAGTGGGCGGCGAAGCAACCCGTGAGAGGCTCCGGCGACCATGAAGTTCCTACTTCAGCCTATAAACAGGTACGGATCTGATGCTTGGCCAAATATTATCATTGTTTTCGGCTCTGTGGGTGGGAACTGATCTAGATTCGGTCTTCTAAACTTGCTTTTTGATTGATATAAGAACACTCCTGGAAGAGGTGAATGATAACAACGGCTCAATGGAACCCATGCGGTTCCTAGTAGCCGCGGTGGCCGAGGTTCAGGATGCAGCCCCGGCGGCTTCGAGCGCCGACGGGCAGATATGCCCGGCCGATGCAGGAGCCGCGGACATGGCTCAGTGCTCCGAGAACTCAATTGAACAAATTGACCCCAAAACACCAGGGTGGACGCAAAGGTACGACCCATGTGAATCAAAATACTCTGTACTGTTCGGCAAAGTAGTCTGTACTGTCAGATTTGCGACATTTAACTGACGAAGCGACGGTGGAACAGAGTACATAACCTCTGATGAGTTAGATATCTACGGATGTTGGTAGGTCGCATGAATTTGTTAATGCAGATATATATTGAGCAGCTGATTTGTGATATGATATATTAATGACATCATTCTACGGATTGTAATTCCAAAACGTTAGGCTGTACCTGATAGTCACATGTAATTCATTCGCTTATCTGTCTGCGCAGAGTGCGAGTTGGTGCTGCTGCTCCAGGAAGGCCTCCTTGTGCAGACAGGGTAACGGCGCTGGAGAAGACTGTCAGGGAATTTGCGGAGCGTCCAGGCGAAGTGGTTATGGTGCCAAAGATTGGAACAACTTTTGACATGCTCGGAGAAGCTTATGACTTTTACAATCTGTATTCATGGGAGAAGGGATTTGGAATACGATATGGAAAGAGCAGGCTAAATGTTAGCAGGACCAAGTGTATGCAAGAGATAGTTTGCGGATGCGCGGTACGGATAATTATACACCCCAAGAGCTGTAGCATTTTCCCATTATGATCATGTATGAAAATCCCTGATTATGTATCTGACTTGCTTCTTTCTTGTATCAGGGGAAGCCAATTGTCGAAAATACTCGTTCGTGCCGCTGTGAATGCCCAGCACTCGTCAGATTACTTCGGTCAAAGGACAATGGATGGTACATAGCAGAGCATCGAGATGGGCACAACCATGCACTTTTCCAAACTTATGGACAGACAATACACTGGCCATCACACAAGCATATTGATGTTTACAGCAGGGACCTTGTGAAGCAGCTGCGGCAAAATAATGTAAATCTTGCCAAGGTGTAGCATTATAGGCAGCTTCTTCGGGAGGATGGAGAATGTGCCGTTCACGAAAAGAGCATTAAGAAATTTGTGTGGCAAGATTAGCCGCGAGAATTCAGAGGATGATGTGAGGAAAACAATGGAAGTCTTCCATGATCTGTGTGTTAGATCCGTCGGGATCGGTTAGGCTAGATATTCCGGTCGTTCTTACCTTCTGTTTGTGGCTCGAGGAGCCACCGGTGCCGGCCATGGTGACGGTGGCTGGTGATGGCAGAGAGTAGTGGGCGAAGTGGTGGCGGTGCTTCCCATCAGCACTTCACTAACCCTAGATCGGTAGGGATGTAGGTGGGGTGTACGGCGTCGCGATGAACCTCGTGATGCGAGCCGCCGGCCCCCACCTCTTTATATAGTGCAGGTGACAGGGGCCCGTCAACCATAGTGGGTTGAGCGCCCTCGATCAGGGCGCGGATCTAAGGGCCCGGTGGGCCGTTGGGCCCACACGGTGAAGATCATCCTAACATTCTCCCCCTTGATCTCAACTTTTACTTTTGACTTTATACTTTTACTTTATTCATTTCATAACAGATCAATACATAGAACATGTTTCATCACCACAACTCAATTGCCAATAGAATCAGACAGCCACAACGCACCTCTCTGTTTTGAAACAAATTCTTTAATCTTGGGCCCTTTTATTGTCCGGAAATCTTAGACTATACCATAAAACCCATGTCGACTGTGTGTTCTCCGAACACACTGGGCGGTAAGCCTTTAATAAGCAGATCTGCAAACACTTGTCTGTTGCTTTTATGCTTCAAGCATTTCTACATAACTCCGGACTTTCTCCTTTACAACGCATAAATCTGTATCAGTGTGTTTGGCATCAACACTTGACTCGTTGTCATAGGAGCGAAAAACTTAAAATGGTTATCGTTGTTGTCAACCATCATCAACTCCGGGTACAGGTCTTCATAACCATTTTGCCTGTCCCTCGGCCTCATATCAAGCTAATACATATCTTTGCATCACAATGATGATAATTGTTTCATTCTTTGGAGCTTTTCCACACAAAAACCTCCAAGTATGAAAGTTAGCGACAATTGTGGATTTCGCTATACATTTCACAAGTCATGTCTTTGTACTCACAATCTTTTGAGAGCACTTATTTCTTTTAGCTTGAGGCCGATATCTTTGACTCCATTCCAGTGATCTATATATGGACTGGACATTGCCAAAACAACCCGGATATGTGAACTGTGTCAGGGTAATGTATTGAGCTTCCAACAACTGAAGCATATGGCACCATATCCGTTTTCAATCTTTTCTCATCAACTTTTGGAACACCATAGTTTCCAGTTCTATTACCCTTGACTATAAGAGCAGGCGTAGAATTTCTCGCATGCATACTTTAGAGACCTTTCTTAGCATGTCCATTCGACATCCCTAATACCCCTTTTTATTCTTTTCTTTGTGAATCTCGATACTTATAACGAGAGACACTCTACCGAGAACATTCTTTTGAACTTTGAGGACAAGAACTTCTTTTCTCCTCCTGCAGTAGGTTGACATCACCACTAGCAAGTAGGATGTCATCCACATGCACAGGATTAGGAAATGAATTTCCCATTCTATAACTTTGCACGAATACAATGATCCTCTCATTTTCTTTAACCCAAAACAACATTTGATTGCATTAGTCCATAAAATACTTTTTCAGGCAATATCCCCCGTGTTCTTTACTTTCATCTGATGTTACTCAGATCATGATGTGCTACCAACACTCATTGTAATCTATTCAGTGCAAAACACGCAAAAACCTTTCGATTTAAGTCGTGTTTTACACCTTTACATATTTCATTTGGAGTCACATTGACCTTGTAGACCCTTTACAACCTACTGTTTATGCTCCATTGGAAATTACTTATGATTCCCAAACATCATGGGGATTCACCAATTTTATTTCATCTTACATGGTCTCTTATCATTTAGACAAACAGACACTTCTCAAAGATCGATTGAGCGCTTTAAATGAGGTGGGATCAACCTCCATTTGAATTTCACTAAAATAGACTTTATAGTAATCAGAAATATCTAATTTTCTCATTCCTTGAGACCATCTGTGTCTCAGGTACTGGCACTTCTTTCATATGGGGATGTTGTTGCTCTGTCATTGCAAGAGGCAGACTAATTCTATAGTCTTTCATTTCCAACAGGCAATAGGTTTTACAGGGACCTGTATCACAAGATCCATGTTTACTCATTCATCCTTTATAGAGCTAACAACATGTGTTGTATAGGTCATACAACATGCTTCCCCAGATTACTCCATCTTCACTAAAAATGGCGTATCTTTAAACTTTATAATTTGGGTTTATTGTGTTAAAACTTTCTTCTTTATGGCACTTTAAGCACCGTCTTAGTATTCCTTAGTCTGTTTTCGGAACTGTAAAAGATCCAGGAATACAACTATTTCTTTTCTTTAGGGGTATTAATATGACCGTCGTACTCCCCCAGACGATCACATTCTTCATCACATTATCTAAAGTATAGGGGAATTTCATCATTCTTAATTTATCTCATATTTCTTTCTCCCCCTCGAAATGTGGCAAGAACTTTTCTGCCACAACTTCGAAAACCATTCATAACTCTTGTGAATTGAGGAAACTTCGATTATCTACTTCATTCATCAGATTACTTCATACGAAATGAAGTTATGTCTTCATACAAAATGAAGTTATCTTTTAACTAGCATGGGAGTACTTTTTCCTCATTCCATTTTAGAAACTCAATAGAGTTCTTTATCATTAGTACTTTTGCAAGTCACACCTGCATATCATTCTTATCTTTAGGTTCGTCCGTAACTTTTATTCTCTTTAGATTTACTGAGTGCTTATCTTTCTCCTGTCATACAGGATAAGTACTTTGCCAGAATTTCTCCTGCCATACGAGATTTTTGACATAATATGATGTCAACTTTACCCCGTTACTCAGGTGTTTTCCCAGACTTTTCCCGCCATGCGGGTTTTATCATAATCATCTTTTCCCGCCATGCGGGTAATTCCCTGTAAGGGACATAAATGCTAGAATTGGCTCTTTTGACTGAATTATTCAATAATCAAATTTAGGAATAAATCCTAATGCTCTTTGACACACATGCTTGATCCGACGTTGGTCAAATTAAACACGCATGTTGCTTGTTTCAACTCAAATCATGTTGATTGAATAATCTTCTTCATAGAGAGTACATGAAAGACATTCGTCAACCAAGACTCTCAACAATCTATCCTTTAAAAAAATCCATTCTTTAGAGAGAACATACTCCCTCACGTTATGACCTTTCTTGGTCATCTTTCGGGTCACAAGTACCCAGCCATTGGCTTTCGTGAATGAAAGCATGGAAAACTTTTAGTCTGAGAAAATTTAGCCAATAATCAACAATAATGAGCATAAAAAATAACCCATGTTGTTCTGGTTAAAAAAATATGCACATTAAACTTTGAAAAACTTTCTTTTATATTCTAAATCACTGTTGTGTTAGAATTAGAATAAAACATAATCCTTCTACATTAATTCCATATCACCGTTGGGCGGAAATGGAAATAATGCATATAACTCATAAACAATGTGATGATAGTATTTCTATTAAACAACTTTGCTAAGAAATAATCATCATTATCAACTTTATTGCAGCGGAAAACTTTTAATATACATTTCTCAGTCTTTATCTAATGCTCTGAAAATTGGTCACTTTGATACAAAAATTATCAGAGATTTAAACTTTTAACTATAAGACTCATTGAATTATAATATTGTCATCATCAACGTTGGTCAGAAAATAACAATACCATAATTAAACTTTAATCAAATATCTTTCTACTGTCATAGCAGAAGCTATCTGAATCTGATTTCACTCACAAGTGAAAAAACTTCTCTCAAAAAATTGTTCATCCAATTAAATTTTCCCGTTGGTTCCAATTTAATTGGAAGATAATACTTTTTCTTTGCAGCGAAAACTTTCAATATTCTATGCAGAAACAATTATGTACGCTTTTACTCTCTAAGCAATTTTAACCAGCTGGTTCAAAAAAGCATTAGAGAACCAACAATTTAATCTTTTACTTTAGTTCTATTCACTTTTAAAGGAGCACTCTTATTTTTATTTGCATTAGAAAAACATGAATAGAAAATTCATGAACTTTTTATTCTTTACAAAAACTTTTCTTTGACAAAATCAAAATTCATGAACTTTATTATTTTCTTTGTAAAATTCATGAACATTACTTTTTCTGAAACTTTTCTATTTTCATTTTCAGAAACTTTTTCTGTTTACTTTTCTATTTACTAAGACAAAATTTTCGTTGGAAAAATTGGCATAGAAAAACTATTTGAAAAACTGCCCAAAAACTGGACTAAAACTATTAAAAAATGGCAGCTGGCCCGGCGTGCGGCTGCGGCGTCGACCCAGCGGCCCGCGCGCGCGCCCACGGCGGCTGGCCACGGCCCAGCAGCGGCTGGCCTGGTCCGGCTCCTGCGCCCGCGCTGCCAAGGCCGGCCTCTGCCACTTTCGGTCCAAAAGGCCCGTGGCACCGGCTAGGGTTAATCGCAGCCACCGGTTGCCACTGACGGCCACGCGTGCAGATCGGGTGAACAAAAATCGGGAAGCACCCGTCGGGGAAACCCTAGCCCATTTCCACATCGCTCGCGCCGCTCGCCTCTTCTGTTCATTCGAACACGGCAACGGCGGGCCACCTGCGGCGCTCAGCCTGGCCGCCGGCGACGGGGTCGAAGACCACCGCGCTGCGCGTGCCTCGCGCTCGCTTCTCCTTCCTCCCGTTCCCCTTCTCTTTCCTGTTGCAGAGAGGGCGGGGCCGAACTGTCTCCGCGGCCAGGGCCCGAGGCCACCGGCAAGCTATGTCTGGCCGCCGCCGTCGGCGACCTGAAGCCACCGTGCTGCGCGCGTGACCCTCTGTTTTATCCTTTCCCTTTCCCGTTCCCCTTCTTTCAACCCTCTGTCCGTCTCCACCTCTCATCAGAGTAAACGACGACGGCGAGATGCAGCGCCGTGGCCATCCCCCTCACCGGCTGCGCGTTCCCCTTGCGGTGAGCGCGTCGCCGTCGAGCGGTTTGGCTGCGGTGCACTTTGCCCCTCGCGGGGTTGTTCTTCGTCTGAACGGCTCGGCTTGCCGACGCCCGTTCGGATCGAGAGGAACCGGCGCGGCCTTGCGGCGGCGCATCTTTGCCGGCGAGCCCAAGGCCCTTCTCCAGTGGAAATTTTCTTTGCTCTGTTCTAGGGTTCCAGAGGAGGTGATAACTTTCTGTGATTTCTTCTCAACCGAGAAAATCTAACCCAATCTGGCTGATACCATTGTTAGATCCGTCGGGATCGGTTAGGCTAGATATTTCGGTCGTTCTTACCTTCTGTTTGTGGCTCGAGGAGCCACCGGTGCCGGCCATGGTGACGGTGGCTGGTGATAGCAGAGAGTAGTGGGCGAAGTGGTGGCGGTGCTTCCCATCAGCACTTCACTAACCCTAGATCGGTAGGGATGTAGGTGGGGTGTACGGCGTCACGACGAACCTCGTGATGCGAGCCGCCGGCCCCCACCTCTTTATATAGTTGAAAGTGCAACTATCCCTAGGTGGTTTTGGTAATTCATAACAACATATAGCTCATTGAGCTAATGATATTCCAAGATAACTATTCCAGGAAAGCTAAATGATTGGCATGGCATGAATGGTGAAAGTGGAACCCTCAAAATACTAAGGACAAAGGATTGGCTCAAGCTCAAAAGCTCAAGACTCTTTATTTTACATTTTAGTGATCCAAGATCACATTGAGTCCATAGGAAAAGCCAATACTATTAAGTAGGGATGAGGTGTTGCTTAATGAGCTCTTTGCCTTATGTGCTTAATGATATGCTTCAAAATCCTCAACTACTTTCCCATATCCACATATGACCTAAACCCTAAGCCAAACTTGGTAATACCGATTCTTTCTATCCGGCGCCACCGAGTTTCACTTGTCATAAGCCACTGCCAAACCCTAGCAAATCGGTTTCACCGATAGGGATCTCGGTCTCACCGAGATGGGATTGCAATCTCTCTGTTTCCTTTTCGTAACTTTCCGGTCTCACCGAAAGAGCGGATCGGTCCCACCGAGATTGCAATGCAAACTCTCTGTTTCCCTTTTGTAACTTTTCGGTCTCACCCAAAGAGCAAATCGGTCCCACCGAGTTTGCCTGACCAACTCTTTGGTTAGCTAATTACCAAATCGGTCTGACCGAGTTTGTGTAATCGGTCTCATCGAGATTACGTTATGCCCAAACCCTAACCATATCGGTCTTACCGAGATGCATGTCAGTCCCACCGAAAAACTCTAACGGTCACTAGGTTTACCTTTTCGGTTCGACCGAGTTTGTTGATTCGGTCCCACCGATTGGTAAATTGTGTGTAACGGTTGGATTTTAAGTGGAGGCTATATATATACCCCTCCACCTCCTCTTCATTCGGGGAGAGAGCCATCAGAACACATCTACACTTCCAACTCATATGTTCTGAGAGAGAACCACCTACTCATGTGTTGAGACCAAGATATTCCATTCCTATTATATGAATCTTGATCTCTAGCCTTCCCCAAGTTGCTTTCCACTCAAATCTTCTTTCCACCAAATCCAAATCCTGTGAGAGAGAGTTGAGTGTTGGGGAGACTATCATTTGAAGCACAAGAGCAAGGAGTTCATTATCAACACACCATTTGTTACTTCTTGAAGAGTGGTGTCTCCTAGATTGGCTAGGTGTCACTTGGGAGCCTCCGACAAGATTGTGGAGTTGAACCAAGGAGTTTGTAAGGGCAAGGAGATCGCCTACTTCGTGAAGATCTACCGCTAGTGAGGCAAGTCCTTTGTGGGCGATGGCCATGGTGGGATAGACAAGGTTGCTACTTCGTGGACCCTTCGTGGGTGGAGCCCTCCGTGGACTCGCGCAACCGTTACCCTTCGTGGGTTGAAGTCTCCACTAACGTGGATGTAGGATAGCACCACCTATCCGAACCACGGGAAAAACATCCGTGTCTCCAATAGCGTTTGAATTCTCCAAACCCTTCCCTTTACATTCTTGCAAGTTGCATGCTTTACTTTCCGCTGCCTATATACTCTTTGCATGCTTGCTTGAATTGTGTGATGATTGCTTGACTTGTCCTAAAGTTGCTAAAATCTGCCAAGAACTAAAATTGGGAAAAGGTTAAGTTTTTATTTGGTCAAGTAGTCTAATCACCCCCCTCTAGACATACTTCCGATCCTACAAGTGGTATCAGAGCTTTGGTCTCCATTTGCTTTGATTTCCATAGCTTTTGGTGGTCATAGCCTTGGTTTCACAACCTAGGAGAGTATGGCGTCTAGTGAGGGAAATTATCACTGTAGAGGTCCTTACTTTGATGGTACTAACTTTGCTAGTTGGAAGCATAAAATGAAAATGCATATTCTTGGACATAACCCAGCCGTTTGGGCTATTGTGTGTGTTGGCTTGCAAGGTGACTTCTTCGACGGGAAAGAACCAAACCGTGAAGCTACCGCGGATGAGTTGAAGATGCTACAATACAACGCTCAAGCTTGTGATATTCTCTTCAACGGATTGTGCCCCGAAGAATTCAACAAAATCGGCCGTCTTGAGAATGCAAAGGAAATTTGGGATACTTTGATTGATATGCACGAGGGTACCGACTCCGTCAAGGAATCCAAATTGGATGTGCTTCAAAGTCAACTTGACAAGTTCAAAATGAAGGATGGTGAAGGTGTCGCTGAAATGTACTCTAGGCTTGCTCTCATCACAAATGAGATTGCCGGCTTAGGGAGTGAAGAGATGACCGACAGATTCATCATCAAGAAGATCCTAAGAGCCTTGGATAGAAAATATGATACCGTGTGCACATTGATCCAAATGATGCCCGATTACAAAGATCTCAAGCCAACGGAAGTCATTGGAAGAATTGTTGCTCATGAGATGTCACTCAAGGATAAAGAGGAACTTCACAACAAATCAAGTGGTGCTTACAAAGCCTCATGTGAAGCCCCCACATCATCAAGTGAGAAACAAAACTTCAATGAAGAACTGAGCTTAACTGTGAAGAACTTCAACAAGTTCTACAAGAGTAGAAGCAAAGATAGATGCTCCAAGTCAAGGTCCTACAATGACAAAAGATCTTCTAGTCGAGAGCGAAACTGCTATAATTGTGGAAGACCCGGACACTATTCCAATGAGTGTATGGCTCCCTACAAAAGAAGAGAAGATTCTCCAAAAATAAGAAGCAAAAGAGAGGAATCATCATCACGAGAGAGAAGGAGTAGAGATGATCGTTATGAACGAAGATACTCACGGAGAAGCAAGGATTCGGAGAGGAAGGAAAAATCATCAAGGAGCTACACAAAACGAAGACATGAAGCTCATGTTGGTGAATGGGTATCCGGCTTCGACTCCGACAACCACTCCGAGAGAAGTTATCACTCCGACTCCGAATATACTCAAGATGAAGGTGTTGCCGGTCTAGCACTTGTGTCAACCAACTCCTACGACATATTTGATTCACCAAATGAAGGAATTGGGAGATGTTTCATGGCCAAAGGTCCTAAGGTAACTTATCCTGAGTATGTAGATTTTAATAGTGATGAAGATGACTTGTTAGGCGATGATGATTTACTTGTTGACAACTCTAGTGATGAATCCTATGATGAAACGTCAATTAATCATGCTAAAATGAATGACAATGATAAGGAGAAAATTGAGGCTCTAACTAAAGAACTAAACACTCTTAAGTTAGCTCATGAAACTATCTTCGAAGATCATCGAGAACTTTTAAGGGCTCATGAGAAGTTACGCTTTGAAAAGCTCAATCTTGAGCAAGAGCATGAGCTTTTAAAGGCAATCAATGATGATCTCCGCAAGAAAAGTTCTTACATTGCCAAACGTTTACTCTTATCCACTTACATGCCTCAAGTCAAGACTATTAACAAGAACAAGAAAGATTCTTCCTCTAGTAGTAACAATGATCATGTTAAATCCAATATTGTTGCTTCTAGTAGTTCTCTTGATTCCACTAATGATTCTCTTAGCCAAGTTACACTTGAGCAAGAAAATAGCTTATTGAAGGGAATCATAGAGAAAGGAGTGTACAAAAGCCTTGCCGGAAGTAAGCAATTCGAGGAGATTGTACGCAAGCAAGGAAGGCACCGGAAGAATCAAGGTGTTGGTTTTGAACGAAAGTTCAATGCCAATGGAGTTGAGTGGGAAGAAGATCAATACCCCAAGACAAAGTTTGTTCCTCAACAAGAGAAGTATGACCCAACTTCTTTCAAGGGGACACAAACTCAAGATGATCTTCCACCACAAGACTACAAGCAAAAAGGCAAGGACAAGCTTCAAGAGGAAATAGATGCATTTGAAGAAGCTCCTAAGACCTTAGTCAAGTGGATTCCCAAGACTACTTCAAGTTCCACTTCATCAAGTACGACTACAACTCCAAGGATTCCCATCAAGATGGTGTGGATCCAAAAGAAGAAGAACTAGAGAGTTCTTGAGGGTGACTCCGCCAACAAACTTCACTCTTATCATTTTGGCAAGAACAAGTGCAATCAACTTCCACATCTTGCACTAGTTCAAGGAGTCACAAACCCTCTTGTTGGTAAGTCAAGGGACAAGGTAACCTAAAAGCTTTCATAGACATCATCTTGTATGTGCATCACTCTATGTCTATGGATATACTTGCTTGTTCCTTGTGGGACTAACCCATGTAGGTATTGAAAGTGCAATTCACTCAAAAGGATAGCTCCAAGTGATCTACATCAACATTGAGCATCCAGATCTTCAACATCTACATGAAGTCATCATCGACAAAACCCAAGGTTAGTTCATCCCTCTTCGGGAGGATATCACATCTAGGGGGAGCTTTACTCTAAGACTTGAGCTAAAGCGACTCTAATGATGTGAACACAACAATGCTTTATGTAAAAGTGGTAACCCCACTTGAGCTTAAACGATGAGTATGACCTATGATCAAATGTTCTCATTTGACTCCTAAGTCAATATACTCATATATAGATGACCTAGTCATCGTCAATTGCTTGATAGATGCTAGAATTGGCTGTGCATGTTTTGTCACATATTTCAATTGCCATTTTATTGTGTGAGCATGTTGGTTGCATATTTTACTCATTCGAGGACATCCACTTGTTGTTTTGATTGTTTGGTTTTATTGTTCTTTTGCCAAGTGGATGGACAATAATGCCTAAGAACCCCCTGTAGCTATCTATGCTTTTCTCGTCTCAAACTCTATTCATGCTACATCACAAAATTGATCAAGTCAGATTTGAACCACTCTGTGTGAGGAGCACTTGGAGTCCCCGATTCGTCATAGACTTAAACTTCCAAAACCTCTTTGTGATTTTCGGTCTGACCGATACCCCACTTTCGGTCCTACTGAGATCAACAAGTTGATCTAAGTTTTTAATCTCGGTGCAACCGATTTGAACTATTCGGTCACACCGAGTTGCAATAACTGTACACAGTTTTGCATCTCGGTGCCACCGAGTTGTTCCACTCGGTCACACCGACAGGGTCGGGCTATATATAGACACGGGCAAAATTGTGGAAATTTCTCCGAACCTCTTCGCCCGCGCCATAGCTTGCTCTGCCGACATGGTCTCCGGATCGTCTCCTCGCTGCCAGCAGCCTCCAGTCGCTGGTCTCCGTCGCCGTCAACGAGAATCAACCCCGCCGTTGCCGCCGTAGCGAGTCTCCGCCGAACTAGGGTACGGACTCGATCTTTGTGCTATTCCCCAATCCGATTCCTAGCACATTGTGATCATAATGATTCTTGCCATGTTTGATAAACTTCTATCCAGTCAAAGAACTCGTAGATTAGTTTTGATTCGAAAATTTTAGGGTTAGGTTTCCGCCGAAACCATCTCGGACCCACCGAGTTGAAAAACTCAGTCCCACCGATTTGGCCTATGCCATTGCACAAGTGAAACTCGGTCTGACCGAGTGTAACTAATCGGTGTGACCGATTTTTGAACTTTGTGAAACCCTAGCAGTCTCGGTGCCACCGAACTGTGACTCGGTCTGACCGAGTTCACTAGTTTAGGTTCCAAAAACTGCTTCGGTATCACCGAGTTTAAACATCGGTAGATCCGAGATGCTTTCTGTGGGAAACTAAAACTAAGTTTTTGAATCATTCTTTTTGCAAAAATCTCTGCATTTTGTGATGCTCATCCACTCTACCTCATCTATAAACTATTCACAGGGGTCAGCAGTCAGCAGTCAGCTTGTTCATCATGTCAGATCAAAGTGATAATCAGAATCAGTCAGAGCAGCTTGTGCACATGAGTGAGGGCACTAGACCCTCCAGTTCCTCAGATGATGGCAGCAGGAGCACCCCTAGCAATCTGCCAAAAGCTGCCACAAGACAGAGAAAGAAGAGAACTTCAGACTCAGAGGATGAAGATTATGTGGCAGAGGAAGAGGCAACTTCTAAGAGAGTTGTGCTGAAGAAAGAATATGGCTCAGCTGCAGCCATCAAGCCAGGCTTAAAGGTCAAAAGGCCAGCAGGCAGGCAGCCCATGCCAAAGGCCAGAGCCTCAACAAAGATTCCTGAGAAGCCTGCATCCAAAGAGCCAGTTGCAGCTGAAACAAAGAAAGAAAGGAAAAGAGGCAGATGGTGCAAGAAAGTAGATCCCATGGCTGAATTTGAACAACATTCTTCTGATGAAGAAGAAGAAGAAGAAGAGGAAGGTGCTGCACCAGCACCTAAGGCACCCAAGCTGATGGGTGATGCCATTAGATCAGGAGCAGCTGCATCTAAGCCAAAGGAAGCCCCCAAGTCTGCTTCCAAGGCCAAGCCAGCTCCAAAGCCAAAACCAAAGAGGAATACTAGGAGCATCCCAGCTGCTGAGAAAAACAAGGCCCCAGTGCCTGAACCTGCAGAAGAAGAGGAAGGCCAAGTGCTGAGAAAGTTGAAGCCCAAGATCCCAGACCACAATGATGCTCATCCTGTGGCTGAGGATATGAAAATCAGGAGAGACTCTGGATTGAGAAAATGGAGAGCAGAGGATCCCTATGCTACCAGGAGAAGGACTGCTGTAGACTACAGGTTCCATACTAAGGAACAACAGGACTTCTATGAGACAGTCTTGTAAGACAAGAAGCCCATTGTATGTGACATGAGATGGGTCGATTGGCAATACATCAAGGACAACGAAGAGCACTACCCTGGAGTGCAGGATAGCTTTAAGGCGTGTGGAGTAGCAGACTTTGTCGGGCAGAAGCTCACAAAGTGGAATGAGGAGCTTATCATGCAGTTCTACTCCACAACACATTTTTATCCAGATGGGAGGATTGTTTGGATGTCTGAAGGTACGAGGTACCAATCAACAGTTGCTGAGTGGGCACAGTTGATCAATGCCCCAGAGGAAAATGAAGATGACTTGGATGTCTATTCCAAGAAGAAGATGGACCACAACTCCATGATCAACATGTACAAAGAGATCCCTGACAAGGCACTTGAAACTTTCAAGTATGGATCTGTACACTATCTTCTGTCAGGATTGCCAACCATCAATTGGATCTTAAGGCACACTCTGTTGCCCAAGTCAGGTGATCACAAGATGATCAGAGGCCATGCAATCAATTTTCTTCATATCTTTGATGTGCCTCAGAAGTTCAAAGTCATGAGCCTTATGATAGAAACAATCAAGAGGACTGCAACAGACTAGAAGAGGAGATGTGGATATGCCCCTCAGATCCAGGAACCGATCAACTCCAAGATGGGCACTGGCATATATCTTTTGGATAAGGAACATCTGCTTATTCATCCTGATTTTGAAGACAATGAGGTTGTGATGAACAAAGATGAACCATCTTCAGCCCATGCACAAGCACAGAAGGAGAAGGTAAGGAAGGAGAAAGCTGCAAGGATGCCAACTCAAGAGGAGGCATCTGAATACTTCTTGAAAACCAAGCAAGAGCAGCTTAGTTACCTGATTGCATCCACCCTGCCAATTGAGAAAGGTTTGGCCAACCTAACTCAGAACCAGGCAAGCTTAGAGAGAATCGTAGAACAGAAGTTCTATGACTTGGATATCAAGGTGACAGAGATTCAGACTGCAGTGGAGCAACTCCAAGATGACATGCAGGAGAGGAGAGGGAAGACAACCACAGATGCATTTGCCAGAGTGCCATGAGGTCCAAGGTCGTCTGCAGTGCCAGTTCCTGACACAAGAGCAACCGCCTCAACACTAGCCGCAGCACCAACCCAACCTGCTCCAGCATCCACTTCAGCTCCAACTCCAACAGCATCTACGGAAGCCTTCGTCCTTGGAGTGATCCAGACTCCACCACCACCGGAAGATCAAGCCTGAGTGTCGATCTAGCACTATGCATTTTCTAGGAACTTTTTGGTAACTTGTTGCCAAAGGGGGAGAAAAATGTATAGATCATAGGCTTCGAGAGAGAGTGTGTTGCTTTTATTCTCTCTTGCTTTATTTGGTGGTTTTTCAAACATTGTTTGCTTTTGGTTGAGATACTTTGATATGCTTGTGAGACATTGATGATCATGTGTTTGATCATAAGCTAGACTTATGCATGCTTGATATATCTTATCTATCTTATGTGATCATTCACTTTGCCTTGGGGATGAGTGCATGTATTTCATTATTAATCATTTTGAGCGCTCCACCAAGATGTATGTGACATGGAAGAGTAACCCATAATTCTAACTTCTTGTGCATTTGCAGTCCAAAGCAAATTTTAAATATGCACAAATTTAGGGGGAGCTCTTACTTATCACATACTTCTCAAAGCGATGATGTAATTCATTCTTATTATCATTTGTCGAAGCTTTGATCTATATGTTGTCATCAATTACCAAAAAGGGGGAGATTGAAAGTGCAACTATCCCTAGGTGGTTTTGGTAATTCATAACAACATATAGCTCATTGAGCTAATGATATTCCAAGATAACTATTTCAGGAAAGCTCAATGATTGGCATGGCATGAATGGTGAAAGTGGAACCCTCAAAATACTAAGGACAAAGGATTGGCTCAAGCTCAAAAGCTCAAGACTCTTTATTTTACATTTTAGTGATCCAAGATCACATTGAGTCCACAGGAAAAGCCAATACTATCAAGGAGGGATGAGGTGTTGCTTAATGAGCTCTTTGCCTTATGTGCTTAATGATATGCTCCAAAATCCTCAACTACTTTCCCATATCCACATATGACCTAAACCCTAAGCCAAACTCGGTAATACTGATTCTTTCTATCCGACGCCACCGAGTTTCACTTGTCATAAGCCACTGCCAAACCCTAGCAAATCGGTTTCACCGATAGGGATCTCGGTCTCACCGAGATGGGATTGCAATATCTCTGTTTCCTTTTCGTAACTTTTCGGTCTCACCGAAAGAGCGGATCGGTCCCACCGAGATTGCAATGCAAACTCTCTGTTTCCCTTTTGTAACTTTTCGGTCTCACCGAAAGAGCAAATCGGTCCCACCGAGTTTGCCTGACCAACTCTCTGGTTAGCTAATTACCAAATCGGTCTCACCGAGTTTGTGTAATCGGTCTCACCGAGATTACGTTATGCCCAAACCCTAAACATATCGGTCCTACCGATATGCATGTCAGTCCCACCGAAAAACTCTAACTGTCACTAGGTTTACCTTTTCGGTCCGACCGAGCTTGTTGATTCGGTCCCACCGAGATTGGTAAATTGTGTGTAACGGTTGGATTTTAAGTGGAGGCTATATATACCCCTCCACCTCCTCTTCATTTGGGGAGAGAGCCATCAGAACACATCTACACTTCCAACTCATATGTTCTGAGAGAGAACCACCTACTCATGTGTTGAGACCAAGATATTCCATTCCTACGATATGAATCTTGATCTCTAGCCTTCCCCAAGTTGCTTTCCACTCAAATCTTCTTTCCACCAAATCCAAATCCTGTGAGAGAGAGTTGAGTGTTGGGGAGACTATCATTTGAAGCACAAGAGCAAGGAGTTCATCATCAACACACCATTTGTTACTTCTTGGAGAGTGGTGTCTCCTAGATTGGCTAGGTGTCACTTGGGAGCCTCCGACAAGATTGTGGAGTTGAACCAAGGAGTTTGTAAGGGCAAGGAGATCGCCTACTTCGTGAAGATCTACCACTAGGGAGGCAAGTCCTTCGTGGGAGATGGCCATGGTGGGATAGACAAGGTTGCTACTTCATGGACCCTTCGTGGGTGGAGCCCTCCGTGGACTCGCGCAACCGTTACCCTTCGTGGGTTGAAGTCTCCACTAACGTGGATGTAGGATAGCACCACCTATCCGTACCACGGGAAAACATCCGTGTCTCCAATAGCATTTGAATTCTCCAAACCCTTCCCTTTACATTCTTGCAAGTTGCATGCTTTACTTTCCGCTGCCTATATACTCTTTGCATGCTTGCTTGAATTGTGTGATGATTGCTTGACTTGTCCTAAAGTTGCTAAAATCTGCCAAGAACTAAAATTGGGAAAAGGTTAAGTTTTTATTTGGTCAAGTAGTCTAATCACCCCCCCTCTAGACATACTTCCGATCCTACAATAGTGCAGGTGACAGGGGCCCGTCAACCATAGTGGGTTGAGCGCCCCCGATCAGGGCACAGATCTAAGGGCCCGGTGGGCCGTTGGGCCCACACGGTGGAGATCATCCTAACATTGTGCTCAAAGGATCCACAGTTTACCTATCGGGTTCAAGCAGACAATGAGGGCATAATCAGCAACCTTATGTGGGCTACCGGTAACAGCCGGTTGCAGTATAACTTCTTTGGGGATGTGATTACATTTGACACGACGTACAGAACAAACCTGTATGACATGCCGTTTGGGTTATTTGTTGGTGTCAACAACCATTTCCAGAGCATCATATTAGCTGGTGCGCTTGTGAGGCATGAGACAGTTGAAACCTTTGAGTGGGTCTTCTCAGAGTTTGTTAGGATAATGGGCGGTAGTGCACCACAGACAATCCTGAATGGTAAGATGGTGCAGAACTGATTTAATTTATGTTGCATTTATGCATGGAATCATGTTGGGGTGAAACACTATTGACCATTGTATTTGTGAATTGCAGATCAGAATAGGGCGATGGAGGTTGCCATAAAAAATGTGATGCCAGACACGGCACATCGATGGTGCAAGTGGCATGTGCTAAAGAAGGCAAAGGAGTCACTAGGCCCTTTGTACTCAAAGAAGAGTGATTTCCGACCAGAGTTCCATAAGGTCGTCAACCACATGCTAACAATAGATGAGTTCGAGGAAGGATGGAAGTACCTAATAGAGAAATACAACTTGAAAAGTCATGACTACATGACTAATTTGTATGAGATACGACACAAATGGGCGAAGCCGTATTTCAAGGGCCTATTCTGTGCAAAGATGACTAGTACTCAACGGAGTGAAAGCGCAAATCATATGTTGAAGAACTATGTGCCCCCTGGGTGTCCAATGCATATCTTCGTGAGGAAATACATGAGTTTAATTTTTGACAGAGAATCTGAGGAGAATTATGAGGAGAAGCGGACATCAATAGTAAGTGGTGAATGAAATGCAAATTTTCCAGATTAAATCTTCGGTTTTTTCGTATGATGAACTAACTGCTTACTTATTGATGCATTGTTTCTCACGGAAGGCCTCTTTTGCGAGCAAATCTGGCAACTGAGAGACATGCCAGGAAGATTTACACGAGGGCAATGTTTGAGCAATTTGGTCACATATTATATGAGTGTGGTGCATATCAGGTAGAAGAGATTGAAAAGGGCAAAGAGTACGTGGCAATACATACAGATGCTGCAAACAGGGAGAAATAGTGCCGAACCTCATACAAAGTGACGGTCGTTGAAGCAGGAGAAGAATTTGACTGTGAGTGCGGGCAATTTGCACACATGCGGCTGTTGTGCAGCCATATCCTGAAGGTAATGCACATGTCCTGAGCACAGAAAAAATCACATTGATATTGTAGGCCTGACACATTATTTATATAACAGATATGTATATGATGTTAGCGTTTGCGTTAATGCAGGTGCTCGACTTCATTCGTGTGACAGAGATCCCAAATAAACACATTGTGAAAAGGTGGACAAGGGATGCAAGAGATGTACTTCCGGCGCACCTGATGCAGTATCAGAGAGATAATGCCCAGCAAAACCCATTTAGTTTCTGGCATTTCTACATGTACATGCAAGCCATGGAGCTTGTTCGGATGGGAGACTCGAGTGTTGCAGCATACGAGCGATTGACTACACTATTCAAAGAATGTGCAGCTGAAATGAAGCCATTCACCGAGGTCAGAGATGGCCTAGGATTGGAAGATAGGTTGGCAGGTAATACTATGGTTCCCAACAGGATTGAACAAGAAATCGATGCATTCGAGGCAGTAGAAGGTACACAAGTTATCATCGGAAACGATGAGAGCATATCAGCTAACGAGTCTGTGACTAGGCTGGACAACCTTCTAGCACCAGCAAAGCGGAAGCAAGTGGGGAGGCCAACGAACAGCAGGGAGAAGGCTCCATATGATGGTTTAAGAAAGAGAACTAGATTTTGCGGCATATGCAGGGCATAAGAGGACAACCTGCCCTGAACGAGGCGATGAACCAAAGCAACCACGTAAGCCGGCGAGATGCAAGAACTGCAGGGTTGAAGGGCACCGCAGGAATAACTGTCATAAGGCGGCTGAACTTAGGCTGTGATAATGTAGGTCATCCTACAGCCTGTGATAATTTATATGTTAGACATGACTATTTTTGATATGTATGAACTGAAAATGAGCATCTTTTCTTTTACTTGTAACTCAGGGCAGCTAATTAGCGGCGGGAGTTGCTCGAACCCGCTTGACGATGAGGATGCAGACATGCTATCCGCAAGGATTTGTGGCGGTCGTCTGGTTTAGTTCGCTCTCAATCTCTGACTGGGGGAGCAATGGGTGGACTGCTATATGAAGAAGGATGAGTGCGAGGAGGTGTGCTGGAGAATATTGGTAGCTGCTTCCGGTGCTGCTATAAATGAGCAAACCGGCTCCTTTGGACCAGCTACCGTGACAAAACGGTTCCCCTCGTCCAACCCTGTCTGATCCGCCACCCCACTGACTGACGGGATTTCCTGTGCAGTGGGCCATTGCACATATGTAGTAATAATATATGTGGATATATACCTAGTATTATACCAAGTGCACAAAAGATCACGAGGGGAATAAATGGCACAGATAGCGGGATCCTGTGAGCTCGCGCTCACATGAGTATTTTCAATTTCAAAGAGTCTTTCAAGGAGAGTTTATGGCCCGTTATTGGTGTGGCGACTTTGACTTTTTTGTGTTGCTTTGTCTGTTTTTTTCAGGATAATAATCTATTCATCAACTATTAAGGTAGTATAAAGAACATCAGAAGTAAAAAAATACATCTAGGTCCGTAGACCACCTAGTGATGACTACTAGTACTGGAGCGAGCCGAAGGCGCGCCGCCGTCTTTGTCCCTCCCTCATCAAAGCCGGGCAAACCTTGTTATAGTAGACAACCGGAAAGTAGTCGTGTCAAGGCCTCATAGGACCAGCATGCTTTGTGGTTTGATCTGGTTTCTCCATCCCTCTACGCTAATGGTGATGGATTGCAAACATGTTCTGCATGTGGTGATGCTCCAGCCGATGCCGCTTCAATGACTTTTAGATCTCGTCTCAAGGGTGAGTGGCTATTGCAGTCTTCAAAGTCTGGGCTGACAAGGACATTCGCATGTGTTGTGTCACCTTTCTTTGCTGTTAGTTTAATAAATTTTCAATTTCTAACGGACAGTGTACAATCACGAAAAGAAGAAGACTAATATGTTTTTAACATAATTTTATTTTGTACTAGTCGTTCTACTTGCAGTTGTCCATCCATCGTGTTGCTCTTTGTTTCTTCTGAATTTTAATCAGATTCAAGATGCCATTTGGGTGTCTTTATAAAAAAATGTTCGTTGGGACTGTCGTGGTTCTAAGTCTGACAGTAAGAATGGGGGGTAAGTATGGAGAGGCAAGATCCTAGCTATGGAGTAGTTGTATGCGCAAGGAGTTTTACGAGTTCGGGCCCTTCTCTGAGGAAGTAACAACCCTACGTCTCGGAACCCGGAGGCAGTCGACTGGATTATGTGTGTGTGTGTTACAAAGTTGCCAACCTCTGTCCTAGTGGAGGGGGGGTGGCTTATATAGAGTTCACCAGGACCCCAGCCAGCCCACGTTACAAGGAGTTTAATGTACATAAAGAGAGGGGGTTACTGGTAACGCCTGTAATAAAGGACCATGAAGGCCATAAAAGCTACTTATGAGTTGACCGTTTGTAGGCAGTGCCTTTAGGTCTTCTTATAGTCGAGTGGCTGTCTTCATGGTCGACTGCTTGTGCTTCTGGTCGAGTACGCTCGTGTCCGTCGACTGGGTTGACCAGGTCGACTGAAATGTTGATACTTCTTAGAAATGTCTTTCATTGTAGGAGTCATGTCCTTGATTGGGTACCTCAGGTATGATAAGTTACCCTACCCTAGGTACGTATCCTCATCATTAGCCCCCGAATGGGTCAGGGGTTAAGTGAGAATGGGGCCGAGCCTATGCTTCCGACTCAACCTCCATGCTTCGGTTGCATCTGTCTTTGGATAAATGGAAAGTTACGGTGGGAACTCATTCTTCAGTTGCCTTGATCCATTCAGATGTCCGTCGAGTGGTTTCATATTACCGTCGAGTGTGTTTATGTGACGAGTCTCTAGGGAGACTTAAGGAAACGGATCTTTTCGTCTGACAAACCATCCTGTCGATCGCGGATCTTGCGGGATTTGAAAATTGGGAATCGCTCCGGACGGAGAAAATCGCGCGAATCGGCTGGATAAGGCAAGGGCGCCTCGATCTCCGCGCCACCTTTTTCGCCACGTACCGCGCGTGCGTTCGCTGCGGGATTTGACTGGGGGGCACAGGCCCACTGATCAGCCACTCGGGTGTGGCCTTATATAAGGTAATGATTCCGATTTTTTTTCACTGTGCGCCCTTGTTTTTCTTCTCCCTTCCTCCGTAAGCCTCCGCCTCGCTCTTCGCTGCAATCTCGACACCGCCGCTCGGCCAAGACCTCGTTCGAGACAATGGGGAAGGACAAGACGGTGGCGGCCGAACGCGCGAAGAAGGCCGCGGCAAAGGGTAAGGGGAAGAAATCTGGCCGAGGCGGGTCGTCCTCGCGGGCCGCTCTGCCGTCCGGCTGGTTACAGGGGGATTGGATGCCCTCCATCCTTACTCAAGCGGATATCGACGACATGGTGGAGGGGGGACTCATTCCCTACAAGGCTGCTCGCCTCCCTGGGAAGGAGACGGAGCCGAAACCTCGCGAGGGTGAGCGCGTCCTGATAGCCACCCATGTCGACCGGGGGTTTTCCCTGCCCCCGAGTCCTTTTTTTAGGGCCTTTCTGAACTTCTTCGGAGCGCAGCTCCACCATTTCACGCCCAACTCCATAGTCTATCTTGCTGCGTTCGTGTCTCTGTGTGAGTGTTTCTTAGGCTGTCGACCTCACTGGGGCCTCTTCAAGCATATCTTCACTTGCCGATCCCAGTCGGTTAAAAGGCTTAACCCGGACGGGGAAAGGACGCAGGTGATCCAGATGTGCGGGGGCCTCGGGATCCAGACGAGGGGTAAGAGTTGTTTTCCTCCCATGACACTTCCCGATTCCGTGCGCGGGTGGCAGTCGACTTGGTTCTACTGCAAGGACCAGCCGACCCCTGGCCACTCGACCGGCCTTCCTCCTTTTACCTTGGACCGAGTGCAGAAACCCGCTTCTTTGAAAGTGGTTCCAGAGGAGAAGGCTCAGGTGAAGGTATTAGTCAGTCGAGTGGTTGAGTTGGTTCGGGAAGGCGTGACCGGCATGGACTTGCTCGAAGTCTTTCTCCAGCGACGAATCCAACCTCTCCAGGCTCGGGATCACTCGATGTGGTTGTATTCCGGGCCCGACGACTCCACTCGGATCCACCCGGAGGCGGTCGAGGCTTCTGTACTGGAGAGCTGGCTGACCAGCATGACCGGGAATAAGGACAACCCCAGGGGTTCTAGGAGGATTGCTCCGCTTGATGGGATGATGGAGACAGACAAGGTGCGTTTTACTTCTTCCGACTGAAATTTTCACTCCGTCTAGTAACTGGCTTGCGATAAGTCGACTGATCCTTGCTCTGCCCGTTGTCTTGCAGGAGATCAACGACATGTATTCGATGCCGAATGGGAACCAGGAGCAAGTATCTGAAGGAGGAGGGAGTGGAGGCGAAGGAAGTGAGGATGGAGGTGAAGCCGAGGAGTGGGAATCTGATGGTGACGTAGAGGAGGAGGTCAGCGACGACTCGGGTGATGAAGATGAAGAGGTGGAGGTCGACCTTCCTCGACGCGAGAGACGCTCCAAGAACGCTCAGGATCCCGCCGTGGAGTGCAGTCAGTCGAGTGCTCCGGTGGGCCAGTCATCCAAGCGCCCTCGGACCGCGTCGCCGGCCCCAACTGAGAAGGCACCCAAGCAGCCCAGAGCCATCCCGACCAAGCCACCCAAGGCCTTGCCCAAGATCAGGGTCGCCATCCCTGTCATCTCTGGGTAAGTGACTGTTTTTATCTTTCTTGAGTCGACTAGAACGGATTCTTAGTCGATTCACTTTCAAATTATTTGCTTGGAATCGTGCAGCGCCGCTACTTCTGAGACTTCCATCCAGAATGTCGATGAGATGATGGAGGACGCCGTCACTTCCAACTTAGGTATAATCTTTGACACGATCCGACTGTTTAACTGCTGAGTCGATTGGATATTCATTTCTGAACTTTTGTAGCTCCGACCAACATTATTGACCTTCCGGATGATGAGGAGGCGGAAGTGCCACTCAGGCCTTTTAGGGGGAGAAGCCGGAGGGCCCCGGTCGACAAGGCTCCTCAGACCGCGTCGACTGCTGAGGCGGTGGTCCAAGGGGGTGACAACACCGCCCGAACTACTGTGACTTTTGCTGAACCACTGACGACTGCCCGGCCTTCGTCGTCGACTGCTCCCCCACTGGTCGACCCGCCCTCGTTCTTCGCCGCCTACCAGACCCCGGAGGATCAAGTGAGTGCTGCTAAGGAGGCTATACGTCAGGCGGGGCTCGTGATGGAGCAGACCAAAGCGGCTCGGGATGCCAGTCAAGCAGCCTATGACATCAGCTCGGCGTTGCAGCAGAACGTCCAGGTTAGTTGGTCTTCACTTGCGTTGTACACCCAGTGGGTGCTGTTGATCTGAAATTTTTCATTGGTGGGGGCACGCTGAGTGCACCCACTGGGTGTAGTCCCCAAGGCCACGGTCGACTGCTGGCAGTCGACTGCGGTCTTTATGCTTTCAAACTTCCTCACTCGACTGATCGGATTGGGTCGAGTGGAAATCAGGCAAACCGGTGGGGGCACGCTGAGTGCACCCACTGGGTGTAGCCCCCGAGGCCACGGTCGACTGCTGGCAGTCGACTGCGGTCTTTATGCTTTCAAACTTCCTCACTCGACTGATCGGATTGGGTCGAGTGGGAATCAAGGAAAACCGGTGGGGGCACGCTGAGTGCACCCACTGGGTGTAGTCCCCGAGGCTACTGTCGAATGTTTTGATTCGGTTGTAGTCTTAGAAGTGTTGTGCTCTTTCTTTCAGTCACTCGGGAGTAACTTGTCTTTGATACCCTTTGTCGATTGACTCTTTGCAGAAGTCTTGTGAGCTTGTTGCTCAGCTCGCTGATCTGAAGGATAAGCAGATCCAGCTTAATCTTGATTTACAATTTGCTCAGGAAAGCGTGCAGAAGGCGAAGGATGAAGCAAAAGGTATGGCTGGTGAGGACTCGACGTCTATCTCTGTTCCTCTGCCCGTTCTGACACCCAGTGGGTGTAGTCCCCAAGGCCACGGTCGACTGCTGGCAGTCGACTGCGGTCTTTATGCTTTCAAACTTCCTCACTCGACTGATCGGATTGGGTCGAGTGGAAATCAGGCAAACCGGTGGGGGCACGCTGAGTGCACCCACTGGGTGTAGCCCCCGAGGCCACGGTCGACTGCTGGCAGTCGACTGCGGTCTTTATGCTTTCAAACTTCCTCACTCGACTGATCGGATTGGGTCGAGTGGGAATCAAGGAAAACTGGTGGGGGCACGCTGAGTGCACCCACTGGGTGTAGTCCCCGAGGCTACTGTCGAATGTTTTGATTCGGTTGTAGTCTTAGAAGTGTTGTGCTCTTTCTTTCAGTCACTCGGGAGTAACTTGTCTTTGATACCCTTTGTCGATTGACTCTTTGCAGAAGTCTTGTGAGCTTGTTGCTCAGCTCGCTGATCTGAAGGATAAGCAGATCCAGCTTAATCTTGATTTACAATTTGCTCAGGAAAGCGTGCAGAAGGCGAAGGATGAAGCAAAAGGTATGGCTGGTGAGGACTCGACGTCTATCTCTGTTCCTCTGCCCGTTCTGACACCCAGTGGGTGTAGTCCCCAAGGCCACGGTCGACTGCTGGCAGTCGACTGCGGTCTTTATGCTTTCAAACTTCCTCACTCGACTGATCGGATTGGGTCGAGTGGAAATCAGGCAAACCGGTGGGGGCACGCTGAGTGCACCCACTGGGTGTAGCCCCCGAGGCCACGGTCGACTGCTGGCAGTCGACTGCGGTCTTTATGCTTTCAAACTTCCTCACTCGACTGATCGGATTGGGTCGAGTGGGAATCAAGGAAAACCGGTGGGGGCACGCTGAGTGGACCCACTGGGTGTAGTCCCCGAGGCTACTGTCGAATGTTTTGATTCGGTTGTAGTCTTAGAAGTGTTGTGCTCTTTCTTTCAGTCACTCGGGAGTAACTTGTCTTTGATACCCTTTGTCGATTGACTCTTTGCAGAAGTCTTGTGAGCTTGTTGCTCAGCTCGCTGATCTGAAGGATAAGCAGATCCAGCTTAATCTTGATTTACAGTTTGCTCAGGAAAACATGCAGAAGGCGAAGGATGAAGCAAAAGGTATGGCTGGTGAGGACTCGACGTCTATCTCTGTTCCTCTGCCCGTTCTGAACTCTGTGTCTGTTGTTGCTTTGCAGACGAACTAGAGAAGGCCCTGAAGAAGAAAGATCTTGACCTTGCGGAGGCGCAAAAGGCAGCTGCGGAGAAGTTAAAGCTCGCTGAAGAGAAACTTGCTTCAGTCAGCCATCTTGAGAACGAGAACGCTAGGCTGAAGTCTGCTCTTGACGCGGCCAATAGGGAAGCGAGTCGACTGAAGACTGACAAGAGTACTCTGAACGACAAGATCGGCCAGCTGGCGGGGAAGCACAAGGACTTGGAGGATTATCTTGGGGGTCTTGCCAAGAAGCTATACCTCATGCTTGAAGGTAACCCCCTTTGTGCGATTAATCTTGTTGTTGTCGACTCACCATTTGGTTACAGTTTTGCTCTGTCGAAACTTCTTTCAGAATTCTGCCGGAATTTTGAGGAAGAGACCAGTCGAGTGGAGACCCGCTTGGACCCTATCAATTCTCCTGTGAAGGATGAAGTGGCCATGAATGTCCTCCGGTTGGAATCCCGTATCGCTGGTGTGGTGGACTACCTGGCTCGACTGAAAGCTGCTGTGTCGCGGATCGACTCCGCACTCTGGCCCAAAGAGACCCTTCAGAACGACCTTGAATCCTTGGTCACTCAACTAAGTGATGTTCCAGGTCGAGTGCGAGAATGGAAAAAGTCTTCTGCTAGGTGCGGTGCTGATGTGGCTCTGTCACTGGTTCGTGTCCACTGCAAGGAGGCGCGAGAGGAGAAGCTGGCCGCTCTCCAGGTTGCCAATACCAGGAAGCATAATTTTCAGGATTTCATGGAGACCTTCATCGCTGCTGCCACTCGAATCTCAGACGGGATCGACTTGGACGAATTCGTTGCGCCATCAAGCCCTCCGCCAGAAGAGTAAAAAACTGCTGTGCTTTACCTTAAATTTGCCTCGGGATGCCGAGTGGTTTATGTATTTGATAAACTCCGTCGGGCTCTCAGCTCGAGTACTTTTATTTGCGATCTAGGATCTTTTGATTTTATCCGAACATGGCTCGACGTTGAATGTCTTCGTGACTTGATCCGCCGATCTACTATTCGTTGTTCCCTCAGAGGCTGCTATTCGTTGTTCCCTCAGAGGCTGCCTGGTTTGCACGATGCTTATCGCCGCGATGGTGTCTGTCAACATGGCTTAGGCGAGCACTGGGCTGCAGCTAAGTCCCCGAGTGGGAGGTTTGCTCTCCACTCGGTAGGATTCCAATTACTTAGGCGAGTGCTTGGACTGCAGCTAAGCCCCCGAGTGGGAGGTTCGCTCTCCACTCGGTAGGATTTCAATTACTTAGGCGAGTGCTTGGACTGCAGCTAAGCCCCCGGGTGGGAGGTTTGCTCTCCACTCGGTAGGATTTCAATTACTTAGGCGAGTGCTTGGACTGCAGCTAAGCCCCCGAGTGGGAGGTTCGCTCTCCACTCGGTAGGATTTCAATTACTTAGGCGAGTGCTTGGACTGCAGCTAAGCCCCCGAGTGGGAGGTTTGCTCTCCACTCGGTAGGATTTCAATTACTTAGGCGAGTGCTTGGACTGCAGCTAAGCCCCCGAGTGGGAGGTTTGCTCTCCACTTGGTAGGATTTCAATTACTTAGGCGAGTGCTTGGACTGCAGCTAAGCCCCCGAGTGGGAGGTTTGCTCTCCACTCGGTAGGATTTCAATTACTTAGGCGAGTGCTTGGACTGCAGCTAAGCCCCCGAGTGGGAGGTTTGCTCTCCACTCGGTAGGATTTCAATTACTTAGGCGACCGCTTGGACTGCAGCTAAGCCCCCGAGTGGGAGGTTTGCTCTCCACTCGGTAGGATTTCAATTACTTAGGCGAGTGCTTGGACTGCAGCTAAGCCCCCGAGTGGGAGGTTTGCTCTCCACTCGGTAGGATTTCAATTACTTAGGCGAGACGGATTCGCAGCTAAGCCCCCGAGTGGGAGACTTGCTCTCCACTCGGTAGGATTTCCTGAAAACTTAGGCGAAGCGGATTCGCAGCTAAGTCACCCACTGGGGGAAATTTAAACAAACAGAAAAAGAAATAGCAGTCTTTTGCTTGAAACAAAAGAACTACAGAGGTACTTTTATTACATCTCAGTCGAGTGAGTTTTTAAGTGTAAAAAGGACGGAGCAGGTCCGCGTTCCATGCTCGAGGCTCGTCGATCCGTCGATCGATGTTGTAGAGGTGATACGCTCCGTTGTGCAGGACTTTGGTGATGATGAAGGGGCCTTCCCAGGTCGGGGCAAGTTTGTGAGGTTTTTGCTGATCCACGCGGAGGACCAAATCTCCTTCCTGAAAGGCTCGACCCTTCACATTTCTGGCGTAGAACCGACGCAACTCTTGCTGGTAGATGGTCGAGCGGATTAGAGCCATCTCTCTTTCCTCCTCTAAGAGGTCGACTGCATCTTGTCGGGCCTGTTCTGCTTCTGCTTCGGAATATAACTCGACTCGAGGCGCGTTGTGGAGCAGGTCGCTCGGCAAAACCGCTTCGGATCCATAGACCAGAAAGAATGGTGTTCTTCCAGTCGACCGGTTAGGGGTGGTCCTCAACCCCCATAGAACTGATGGAAGTTCGTCGACCCAGGCGCCTGCTGCGTGTTTGAGATCACGCATCAGTCGGGGTTTTAGTCCTTTGAGGATGAGGCCATTCGCGCGTTCGGCCTGTCCATTCGACTGAGGATGAGCAACTGAAGCGTAGTCGACTCGAGTGCCCTGAGAGGCGCAGAAGGCTTTGAATCTGTCATTATCAAAGTTTGATCCGTTATCCGTGATGATGCTGTGCGGAACTCCATATCTGAATATCAATCCCCTGATAAAACTGATGGCAGTGCTTGCGTCGAGGTCCTTTATGGGTTTGGCTTCTATCCACTTCGTGAACTTGTTGACTGCAACCAACAAGTGGGTGAAGCCACTCCTACCAGTTCTCAGTGGTCCGATCATGTCTAGACCCCAGACAGCGAAAGGCCAGACGAGTGGAATGGTCTTCAAGGCGGAGGCGGGCTTGTGAGACATGTTGGAATAAAACTGGCACCCCTCGCACTTGTCGACTATATCCTTTGCCATTTCGTTCGCCTTTGGCCAGTAAAAACCCGCTCGGTATGCTTTGGCCATGATGGTCCGAGAGGACGCATGATGTCCACAGGTCCCCGAGTGGATATCCTCAAGAATTATCTGTCCTTCTTCAGGTGTGATGCACTTCTGACCAACTCTAGTCGCGCTTTCTCTGTATAGCTGCCCTTTGATTACTGTAAAGGCTTTGGATCGACGGACGACCTGTCGAGCCTCTTCTTCATCTTCTGGGAGCTCTTTTCTCATGATATACGCAATGTACGGCACTGTCCAATCGGGAGTGGTGATCATAACTTCCATAATCAGGTCGACCACAGCTAGAACCTCCACTTCGGTCGAGTCAGAGGCGCTTTTTGGTTGTGGAGGCTCTTCTGTGAAAGGATCTTCTTGCACTGATGGTGTGTGAATGTGCTCCAAACACACATCTTTAGGGATGGCCTCCCTTTTGGACCCTATCTTCGCCAGATCATCTGCAGCTTGATTTTTCAGTCGGGGTATATGATGGAGCTCCAACCCCTCGAATCGTTTCTCCAGCTTCCTCACTGCGCTGCAATATCCCGTCATGGATGGGCTTCGGACGTCCCACTCCTTCATCACTTGATTAACAACCAGATCTGAGTCACCGTAGACCATGAGGCGACGGACGCCGAGTGAAATGGCCATACGTAATCCGTATAGAAGCGCTTCATACTCTGCCTCATTGTTGGAGGAATCAAAGTGAATCTGGAGGACATACTTGAGCTTATCTCCTCGGGGGGAAACCAGTACAACCCCCGCACCGGATCCGTTCAGCATCTTGGAGCCATCGAAAAACATAGTCCAGTGCTCCGAGTGAACTTGAGTCGGAAGCTCCTGCTCGGTCCACTCGGCGAGGAAACCAGCTATTGCCTGGGACTTAATAGCTTTCTTTGCCTCAAACTTGATATCAAGAGGAAGAAGTTCAATTGCCCATTTCGCCACTCGACCGGTTGCATCTCTGTTATGAAGAATCTCTGATAATGGAGCGTCGCTGACGACTGTGATAGAGTGATCAGAGAAATAATGAGCAACCTTCTTCGTGGTCATGTAAATCCCGTAAACAAGCTTCTGATAGTGGGGATATCTTTGCTTCGACGGGGTCAGAACTTCAGAGAGATAATAAACTGGGCGTTGAACTTTGAAGGTCTTTCCTTCCTCTTCCCGCTCGACCATAAGAACGGTACTAACGACTTGTCCCGTGGCTGCTATGTAAAGCAACAATGGCTCTTTGCTGACAGGAGCAGCAAGCACCGGCTGGGTGGAGAGCAAAGCTTTTAGCTCTGCAAATGCTGCATCAGCTTCTGGAGTCCATTCGAACGTGTCTGACTTCTTCATCAGTCGGTAAAGAGGCAGCGCCTTTTCACCGAGCCTGGAGATGAATCGACTTAAAGCGGCCAAGCATCCAGCAAGTTTCTGGACATCGTGCACACGCACGGGGCGTTTCATCCGGAGTATGGTGCCAACTTTTTCGGGGTTAGCGTCGATTCCTCGTTCGGAAACAAGAAAACCGAGTAACTTTCCTCCAGGGACTCCAAATGTGCACTTCGACGGATTGAGCTTGATATCATAATTCCTGAGATTGGCAAAAGTTTCAGCTAGGTCAGTCAGCAGGTCGGAACCTTTTCGTGACTTGACCACTATGTCATCCATGTATGCTTCTACATTCCGACTGATTTGAGTGATTAGGCACTTCTGAATCATTCTCATGAATGTAGCTCCGGCGTTCTTGAGACCGAAAGGCATGGTAACATAGCAGAAACACCCAAATGGGGTGATGAAGGCTGTTTTTATTTCATCGGGTCCATACAGACGGATCTGATGGTATCCAGAGTAAGCATCTAAAAAAGATAACCTCTCGCATCCTGCAGTCGAGTCGACTATTTGGTCGATGCGAGGAAGAGGAAAATGATCTTTCGGGCAGGCCCGATTGATATGCTTAAAATCGATGCACATGCGCAACGATTTGTCCTTCTTAGGGACCATTACAACATTGGCGAGCCACTCGGAGTGGTAGATCTCGCGAATGAATTCTGCTGCTAGGAGTCAGGCCACTTCTTCGCCAATGGCCTTTCTCTTCTGAACGGCGGACCGTCGGAGATGCTCCTTGACTGGTTTGACCTTTGGGTCGACTCGAAGGCGGTGCTCAGCCAGTCCCCTGGGCACACCTGGCATGTCAGCAGGCTTCCATGCAAAGATGTCCCAGTTCTCACGGAGGAACTGGACGAGCGCTTCTTCCTATTTGGAGTCGAGTGTAGTGGAGATGTTGGTTGGAGCCGCATTTGGATCGGTCGGGTGGATGTGGACTTGCTTGGTCTCACCAGTCGACTGAAATGCTGACTCCGTGGCGGGCTTCTTGGCTCGTAACAACTCACTCGGATCCGCAGTCTTCCGGTACTCTTGTATCTCTATCTTGGCCATCTGAGCATCAGCAATTTTGGCGCCTTTCTGGAAGCACTCCTCTGCCTTCTTCCGATTGCCAACGATGGTGATTACACCTTTGGGGCCAGGCATCTTCAGCTTGAGGTATACGTAGCATGGTCGAGCCATGAAACGAGCGTAGGCTGGCCTCCCAAGAATGGCGTGGTACGCACTCTGAAAATCCACGACCTCAAAGGTTAACTTTTCTTTCCGGAAATTCTTCGAGTCACCAAAGACGACGTCGAGAGTGATTTGACCGAGTGACTCAGCTTTCTTCCCAGGAATGACTCCGTGGAAGCTCATGTTGCTGGGGCTGAGTCGGGACATCGGAATGCCCATCCCCTTCAACGTCTCTGCATACAACAAGTTTAGCCCACTGCCGCCGTCCATCAGAACCTTGGTCAGTCGAGTGCCTTCAATAATTGGGTCGACCACCAACGCTTGCCTCCCTGGGGTGGCAATATGAGTCGGATGATCGGACTGGTCGAAGGTGATGGCGGTCTGGGACCACTTCAGGTAATGGGGTGTCACCGGAGCGACCATGTTTACTTCGCGATTGATGACCTTCAGTCGACTCTTACTTTCGACATCAGCGAAAATCATCAGAGTGGAATTGACTTGGGGGTATTCTTCACCGCTGTCTTCCCTGTCTTCAACTTTGTCTGACTCTTTCTCTTTGTCCTTGGCCTGCTTCCCTTGGAACTGTTGCATCAGGAGTCGACATTGTCGAGTGGTATGCTTAGGGTAAATGAGATTTCCCTCTTCATCTTTCTTCGTGTGAATGTGGCATGGTAAGTCCATCACATCGTTCCCGTCCTGGTCTTTCACTTTCTTGGGGTTCCAAGGACCCTTGGGTTTCCCCTTAAACTTCCCTGGGGTCACAGCTAAGGCTTCCCCGGGGGCGACTGGCTCGGCCTTGCGCTTCTGCTTCCGACTGGAGTGTCCTCCGCCGGCCTCATTAGCGGCTGCCTTATACTTGCCACTCCGGAGTCTATCTTCCTCTTCTCCATTCGCGTACTTGGTGGCGATTTCCATCATTCGACTCAGGGTCATATCCCCGGTTCGACTGAACTTCAAACTTAACTCCCTGTTTCTGACGCCTTCCTTGAAGGCGTAAACTGCCTGATGGTCGGACACATTCTCGACCGTGTGATTCAGAGTGATCCACCTTTGGATATAATCCCTCAGGGTTTCACTCGACTTCTGAACACATGACTGCAGTTCTATCAACCCTGCCGGTCGCTTGCAAGTCCCTTCGAATGTCCTGACAAACACCTGGGCTAGATCTTCCCAAGTATAAATACTGCTGGGAGCCAACTAATTCAACCACGCTCTGGCTGATCCTTCCAACATGAGGGGCAAATGCTTCATGGCCACCTCGTCATTGCCGCCTCCGATCTGAACAGCCACTCGGTAATCCTCGAGCCATGTGTCCGGCTTGGACTCTCCGGTGAACTTGCTGACTCCAGTCGCCAACCTGAAGTTGGGAGGAATCACTGCAGCTCTGATTGCTCTGCTGAAACACTCGGGACCTGAGGCGTGAACTCTGCTGCTGGACGGCGCGCCTCTGTCACGGTCTTCTCGGTGAGCTCTATTTCGGTCGACCAGACCTTGAACGATGACGGATCTCGCATCAAAGCCTGGTTCCCTGGGGTCGACTGGGACCCTTCGCCCAATACTGAACTGGCGTCTGTCCTCTTGCCGTCGAGGAACGTACGACCCCGCTCTTGGGGCAGGAGAAGGCACTCGACATTGATCGTTGCGATCGAATCGGTGCTCATACCGCTTGTGCCCTTGGTATTGATCCTCGTGCCGGCCTCTGTGTCCTTCACGCCTCGGGGGCGACCTTGGACTATAAGCCGACTGAACAGAATTCGCAGCGACGGATCGACTGTGAATCCTGTTGCGCGACTGAGATACGGCTGAATTCTGGTCACCCGCTGCATGGAGCAAATCTCTGATCTGCAACAGACCTCTCCCTGCCTCTGACTGTGAAGGCTGGATCGACTCCGCTATGCGAGCCGCAGCTGCCAAATTCTGAATCGGGGTACGGTATACCTGGGTCGGCGGCTGGAAGAGGCGACGACGACTGGACTCGGGAACGGGCGGTCGTGCGCGCTCGTCGAGTGCTCTCTGAAGATTCTCCAGTCGAGTACGTTCAGCCAAGTTGGCCAAGCGCACCTCCTCCAGGGCTCGTGCCTCAGGGGTTTCTCCAACGATAGGAGTGTGAAGGGCGTCCATGTTCCGGCGACGGAGTTCCTCCCTCTGCACTGAGGTAAGGGGCTCGGGCCTGTACTCTTCGTGGCCCCGCGCCGGAATCCCCCCTGCGGCAACCTCTTCGGTGTGGGGGAATCCGGGGGGACTACGTGGTCCGTCGACCATTAGTACTTCCGCCGCTGGATCACTGCTGTCGCACTCGGACGCAGTCTCTACGGAGCCAGTCGACAGGTCGAACAGGCCGTAGAGTGACTCGTCGGGCTCGATTGCCGCGACTTGGGGGATGGCCGACTGGCGGGCCAGTGTGTGCTTCACCCACCACTGGAGTCTCGACCGACCGGTGCGCTTGCGCCGGTGGGAAACTGATGACGACGATGGCGAAACGAATGCCGACCCGTACTGGGTCGACGGTTGCCGCAGGAGGACGCCGCGGACGCATGCGCGAAAATGCGTGGCTCCGCGGGCGGGAAGCGCGTCCACGTCGAGTGGAGCCTCCTGCAGCCAAGCAGAGTTGTCAACGATGAAGGAGAGAGCGCCGAGACGGATCTCGCGGCTCTCGACCATGACTCCGCTCGAAAACATGATGTGGGGTGAAAGAATCCCAACTCCTCCAACAAATCGCTAGAACACCTGCCCCACGGTGGGCGCCAACTGTCGTGGTTCTAAGTCTGACAGTAAGAATGGGGGGTAAGTATGGAGAGGCAAGATCCTAGCTATGGAGTAGTTGTATGCGCAAGGAGTTTTACGAGTTCGGGCCCTTCTCTGAGGAAGTAACAGCCCTACGTCTCGGAGCCCGGAGGCAGTCGACTGGATTATGTGTGTGTGTGTTACAAAGTTGCCAACCTCTGTCCTAGTGGAGGGGGGTGGCTTATATAGAGTTCGCCAGGACCCCAGCCAGCCCACGTTACAAGGAGTTTAATGTACATAAAGAGAGGGGGTTACTGGTAACGCCTGTAATAAAGGACCATGAAGGCCATAAAAGCTACTTATGAGTTGACCGTTTGTAGGCAGTGCCTTTAGGTCTTCTTATAGTCGAGTGGCTGTCTTCATGGTCGACTGCTTGTGCTTCTGGTCGAGTACGCTCGTGTCCGTCGACTGGGCTGACCAGGTCGACTGAAATGTTGATACTTCTTAGAAATGTCTTTCATTGTAGGAGTCATGTCCTTGATTGGGTACCTCAGGTATGATAAGTTACCCTACCCTAGGTACGTATCCTCATCAGGGACATCTTCTAACGGTGATCAACATGTTCATCTCCAATATGGACATCTAAGGTGGATACACTGTTTGTGCATATATGTTTAGAGCATCTCCAGCTGTTGGCCCCCCAGGATGCATAAAAATCGTCCCTTGGGACGAGCCAGCGATACAATCGGCGCTGGGGCGGTTTTCCGCCCAGTCGTCGCCCCCAGGCGCCGAAATTGGCCCACTTTTCAGCCCCATTTTGGCGAAAAAGGGTCCATATGGGCGAGAATAGGCCCATATTCAGCGTGGTTCGCCGTGTCTCGGTGTTCAATTATCAACGCAATTTTTTTCTTATCACATATTTCATCACAGAAAAATCAAATACTTCAACAAAATAGTACAACAACAAATAGTTCAATACAAATTATACAGTTCAACAAATAAAAACTCATATTTCATCACACGTCGCGCCCGGCGTCCCCCTTGAGCCTCCATAGGTGCTCAATCAGATCTTTCTGCAGTTGATGATGCACCTGTGGGTCCCGGATCTCCTGACGCATACTGAGATAGGCAGTCCAGGTTGCCGGTAGCTGGTGGTCAACTTTGGCTAGAGGACCCTGCCTGTAGTGTGGTTCAGTGTCAAACACTAGGTCTTCTTGCTCGCTCTCGATGATGATGTTGTGCAAGATGACACAGCAAGTCATAATCTCCCACATTTGATCTTTAGACCAGGTCTGAGCGGGGTACCGGACAACAACAAATCGAGATTGGAGCACACTAAATGCCCGCTCGACATCCTTCCTGCAAGCCTCCTGAATCTTCGCAAACCAGGCGTTCTTGCCTCCTGGCACAGGGTTTGAGATCGTCTTCACAAATGTCGACCATCTCGGATAGATGCCATCATCTAGATAGTAGCCATTGTTGTAGTGCCGCCCATTGATCTCGAAGTTCACCGGAGGAGAATGACCTTCAACAAGCTTGGCAAAGACAGGAGAGCAGTGCAGCACGTTGATGTCATTGTGAGTTCCTGGCATATCAAAGCAGGAGTGCCAAACCTCGAAGGATTTGAGTCTCTGTGCTTACCGTGCTAGTCCCTGGATCGAACTCGCTAGCACACACAGTATAGATGAATACCAGAATAGCAAGTGCATCATTTATTACAACGTATGATCCAGAGTATATAAAATAAAACAATCTGCATAGCACCTGGCTAGCTTTATTCAATCAAACAGCGGAAAGTAGTAGAAAATAACGATGAGTCCCATCATAGCCCACTGGCGATGCTGAGTGCAAACTCGCGACCCTAACGGTACCTTACTCTTCGTCTGAATATCCTGCAACATGAGACGTTGCAGCCATATAGGTCAATACCTTGAATGTATTGGCAAGTTACACAGGAGTAATAATATAGCAGACCTACATGTATATGCATAGTATAACAAAGGAAGGCTTGAGGGTTTATTTTTGCAGAAAGCTGATTTTGTCCTCATAACTACCTAATAGTCATATTTTTATTTAGTTCTTTTATTACTACAATTATATACACAAGGTTGAGTTGGCAAAATCAACTCCAACCTACCCATTATTAAGTTGCCCACAAATATTATTAAGTGTCACATCTGTCAAGATCATCCAACAACTGTAATGGCATAGTGGCTCAAAGTTACCCATAACCGGGGGCACGGCTAATCATGATTAGTTTTAATACTCTGCAGAGTTTTGTACGCTTTACCCACTGGACCCAATCCGAAGATTGAGACAAAGTCTTTCAGAAGAGGTTCCCTTAACCACCTGACGGCCACATCCCACCTACATATGCTACATCTGTCGACACAGTCTGGGCAAGGGTTCCAACAACTGATCAACTAAGCCAGAGCCCATATAGCCAGTGGCCGCACATGGAAGCTACTAGTCACTAAGTCTGTCTGATCTTTTTGAACCTGGGCGGCATTCCACTTAGGGTGCACTCTCATGAGCGCATGGCCTTAGAAAAGGTGCAAGACCCCATGATGCCTTCCCTCAACACCAAGCAATACCACTTCCGCCCAGAGGTGAGTTAAATCCTGAGTTACTACTCAATTTGTTAAAATATATAATCCTCACATAAACTCAATGAATACACGAACCACCCCTGTCTACAAAGCATAGCAAACTACAACTACCACGATTTGCAAAAACAGGAAGATAGCTCAACAGCATAGCAAATAATATAGTGTTCCTATACATGCGTATTTTCATAGTGTGATATAACTACATGCATAGAAAACAATAGGTAAAGGATGATCAACATGTAACTTGCCTTGGTTCTGGTTCAGAAAGTCACACTCCTGACAATAGCTCGTGTCGCACTCCGGACAATCTACACGTTTCACACAATTCAACGAATCAATCACCGAAACACAAATAGAACCAAAACAAAACCAACAGCAAGAAAATGATTTTTAAAACTCAACATCAGAAGCTTAACAGAACCTAAAATGCACTATGGTCACAACGCAAAAAGAATCACTCGATTCCGGTAAACGGTTTGAGAGTTATGGCCTCCGGAAGGTTTATTTCAAATTCAAACGAATTCAAATTTGAACAGTGCAAACATGTATAAAGTTGGTACTGTGCTAAAGAGCTGATTTTTGTGAGATCATAGGAAAAAGAATTACCTAATTTGGATATACATAATAGAAGTTATAGCTAATTGAAGTTAGAGGAAGAATCTGAAAATAAAACAAAAGAAAAACAGAAAACTCCTGAACAGTGCACGTGCGGTTACTGTAGCAGGCGCTGTAGACTTTGCCATGTGGCATCGCCCGATTGGTCGAGGTGTGTTGCGTGCGCATGCTCACCAGAGAACAGGGGACGCGGTGGCGGCGGGTCGGGCAGCGGCGGCGGCGGGTCTCCGGCGAAGGTGAGGCTACGGGCGGGTGCGGTATGGAGTGGCGGAGGTGGTGGTGGTGTTGGACGGCGGCGAGGCATCCTCTACTGACGGCGGCGACGACGTGAACGTCGGCGTACTCCGGCGGCGGCAGACAAGCTTGTCCCTCCGGCTCCGCTGCATATTCGGCCATGATAACAAGTCAAAGGGGTGCGTAGTTGAGAGGGAGATCGAAGAGAGCAGGAGGCGTGGCTGTGGGTGTCCTTACGGCGGTGAAATCGCTCGGCGAACGGCAGCAGACTCGGAGCTCGACGGCGAGATCCAACTCGCCCCAGGCGGCGCGTGAGGCAGAAACAGAGGTCAGGAGGGGGTCGCGGGGTCTCTCGAGCAGTTGGGCTCGCGTACGATGGGTCAACGGCGCTCGAAGTGGACCAGGACGCGGGGTCGAGTCGGGCTCGGCCTCGGCGTGCGCGCAGCGTGGCGCTCCTCCGGCTCGGGGAAGGAGAACAAGGTGCGGGGGAGCGGTGCAGGTCGGGTCGGGCGAGCGGTGCGGCGGCGCGTACCGCTTCGCGAGGAAGGTGGGTTGCGTCGTGGGCGTGGGCTGCTGGGCCGTGGCGGCGAGCTGGGCCGTGCGGTGCGCTGCGGCACTGCGCTGCGTTTTCCTTTTTTTTAAACAAAAACTACAGCAGCAAAACTAAAAATAAATAAAATAAAATACACAATATAAATTCTAAATAAAAATACCTAGACACACAGTAAAAATAGCTCTACAGCTATAAACTACATGAACACTAGTTCCAATACTAATGCAATTTTAGAAATTCATTTTGATGCAATAGGGCACTCAAACAGCAATAAAACAATCAAATAAAATATTTTGAAGATTGCAAAAATTTCCAAAACATATCACATCAACTGGAAATAATATTCTGCACATTATGAACATTTTTAAAAATAGGGGAGAAGTCATGTTATCTCCACTCCAAATAAATTGCCTTTTGTTGCATAATGATTTGAATATTCTGAAAAAGCAAATAATGCAATAAAAATATGATATGCATATGAATGATCTATTAACATCCTAATTTAGGAAAATTGGGATGTTACAGTGTCAAACACTGGGTCTTCTTGCTCGCTCTCGATGATAATGTTGTACAAGATGACACAGCAAGTCATAATCTCCCACATTTGATCTTTGGACCAGGTCTGAGCGGGGTACCGGACAACAACAAATCGAGATTGGAGCACACTAAATGCCCGCTCGACATCCTTCCTGCAAGCCTCCGGAATCTTCGCAAACCAGGCGTTCTTGCCTCCTGGCACAGGGTTTGAGATCGTCTTCACAAATGTCGAACATCTCGGATAGATGCCATCAGCTAGATAGTAGCCCTTGTTGTAGTGCCGCCCATTGATCTCGAAGTTCATCGGAGGAGAATGACCTTCAACAAGCTTGGCAAAGACAGGAGAGCACTGCAGCACGTTGATGTCAATGTGAGTTCCTGGCATATCAAAGAAGGAGTGCCAAATCCAGAGGTCCTGTGTGGCCACCGCCTCAAGTACCAAACTACAACCGCCTTCTGCGCCTTTGTACATCCCCTGCCAAGCAAATGGGCAATTCTTCCATTTCCAATGCATGCCGTCGATGCTTCCAAGCATCCCAGGAAATCCTCTTGCTGCATTCTGTGCTAGGATCTGAGCAATGTCTTCCGCATTGGGTGTTCTCAAGTATTGCGGTCCAAACACTGCCATCACTGCCCGACAGAACTTGTAGAAACACTCTATGCTGGTGGACTCGGCCATGCGCCCATAGTCGTCGAGTGAATCACCGGGAGCTCCGTATGCAAGCATCCTCATCGCTGTCGTGCACTTCTGGATCAAGGTGAATCCAAGTTTGCCGGTGCAATCCATCTTGCACTTGAAGTAGTTGTCGAACTCCCGGATGGAATTCATAATTCTGAGGAAGAGCTTTCGGCTCATCCGATAACGGCGCCAAAATGTTTTGTCGCCGTGAAGTGGAGCATCGGCGAAGTAGTCGGAGTAGAGCATGCAGTAGCCTTTGAGATGATGCCGGTTTTTTTGCTTTCACCCGCCCAAAAGCCGAGCCACCTCGCCGTGGCTTTTCAGTGCTCGCCAGCAGCTGGGCGAGGGCGGCGAGCACCATCAGATTCTCTTCTTCCTGGACATCGGCCTCGGCTTCCTCCTCCAGCAGCGCGGCGAGCGCTTCCTCGTCATCCAAGTCCATCACCGAGGCAGGCAAATCGCCGAACACCTTGCGCCCGGTGGGCGTGCACCCGCCGCTAAACTGCCCCTCCGCGGCCGGAAACGGCGGACGGAAATGCCCAGCTGCTGTTGGATGGGCTGACTCGGGCAACCTCTGCTATTTTTCCGGCGAGGAATGACTATCTAGCGGTGAAAGGCGGCAGCCGGCGCCGGGATATAGTTAGTGGCGGTCGAGGGTGCGGGGGCTGGAAGGCAAGTCGGGGAAGAAAATCTTGACTTTTCACCTGAGGGTGTGGGCCAGCCGCGCTTTTTCCTTGCGCCGGAGCCCCCGATCGGCCCCCAGTGCGCCGGGTTCGGCCTGCGGTCGCCGGGCGGAAAAAAGGGCCGAACCGGCGCTTTTCGTCGTCCTGGGGGCGCGACTGGGGCGTTTTTTTGGCGCCGGCGCTGAAAAGGTGGCCTGGGGGGCTGTTGGGGGTGCAGCTGGAGATGCTTTTAGTATGCGAACACAGATATGAAAGTCAGTCATCCAATCTTATCCTATAAATGCACGTCTCTAGTTTTTTTTAAGTCTGCAACACACAAAATAATTATGCAAAATAGCACTACATAAATAACATGCAAATATTGTTAGTACAATAATAATTAAAATGTAAATATTACATCCTAGATAACCAAATGTTCTACTAGTTTTTTGAATTCATCAATTCCAAGAGAAATGATATGCGAGTCATAACACGCACATATCGTTCAACGCACTGTGCCTCTTTAGATTCATCCAACAATGTATGAACGTAAATGACCACCCTTCATCATTTGGTACAATACGACAACGCATGTTGTCCGGACTATATAACATTGAGTGAATCAATGAATTGGTCAAGATATAGAGCAAAAAGAAGCATAACTTACAATCTCAATGGTTTGTGAGCCCGATGATCATCTCCTCTCCAGTTGTGCAATCGCGCAACAAAACTTCATGACGGAGTTGGAGATGGTGTAACACCTATGGGCAGCGAGTTCATATTATGTTCATGGATCATGTGCAAGTCGTAGGGCATGAAGCGTTTTTGCTCCTGCAAGTCATAGGGCGCAATGAGTTTTCTCATGAAACAAAGCATGTTGCATGTTATGCTAAAAGGTCAATCCCCCCTTGCCTCATACATACAAAGTCGGTAGATATGACCTTCCACACATTGCACAACAACTCATTCTCCACCATCGAGTATCCCACCATTATGCTTACTCTAAGAAACAACAAGAAGGTAAAAACATCTCATTGACATTTGACCGAATACCGGTCGGACGTCCTGCCCAGCATGGGTTTTTTCTTATGGATCTTGAATGTAGTAATCTTAACTTTAACACTGACGCTAAACGTCTTAAATTGAGTGATAAGACAAATGCCGCATATTATGGCATTGACGTCTTGGTCACATCGGAAAACGCGCATGAAGAAATTGCATAGTGGTGAAATATGTTAGTATTTTGATTTTGAGTCATTTGACAATTGTATCTTGTCTGATGAGGTAAATGACTAAGACGTTGTTCACCGGTCATATAGAAGGGCAAGTGACTTATTGAAAATTATACATGCTGATTTGTGCGGTCTAATGAGTGTATCAACGCACGGTGGATTTCTCCACTTTGTAACTTTTACCGATGACTTAAGTGGATATGTATATATTTACTTAATGAGACAGAAGTCTCAAAGTTTTCAGAAGTTCGAAGAATTTTATAAATAACTAGAGAATCATCATACAAGAAAATAAAATTCCTCCAAACAGATGAGAATATTTGATTTACGTGTTTAGCGAGCATCTTAGAGATCTTGGAATTATTTTGCAACTTACGTCACTTAAAACACCATAGAGAAATGGTGTGTCTAAGAGAAGTAATGAAACCCTATTGAACATGGTTCGATCTATGATGTCATTAACCGAATTGTCACTATCTTTTTGGGGCACACTATAGAAATATTTGCTTTAACGGTGAATAGAGCGCCGTCCAAGCCTGTTGAAAAGGCGCCATATGAGTTATGGAATGGGGAAAAACCCAACGTATCTTTTCTTAAAATTTGGGGATGCGATGCTTTTGTAGAACATTTACAACCAATTAAGCTCGATCCCAAATGTTACTTTCTAGGTTATCCCAATGAAGTTATGTTTTCATCTAGGATCTTTTTAGTTGATGGTTATAGATTAATTCATGGACCATCCTCTACCATTTAGGGAAAATCACTTAAAATATATAGAATAAGAATGGATTACTAACATAAAAGAGACTCTAGATTAGTTCAGTACATGTAGTTATTTGATTGATATAAGATGAAAAAGAGTCCAATTTTATTTTCTTTTTCCAATTTCCATTCCGTGCTTCATTTAGTGTTCAAGGAAATAATGGGGTATTAATTCTACCACCAAACCAAAGGCAAAGTGTTTGTCGCGAAAACAGAGTATTTCTCAAGAAAGAATTTCTCGCGAAAGAGGTGAGCAGGAGGACAATACAACTTGACGAGATTATTGAATCTTTGATGTCAGACCAAAGGACTGGGACACCAAAAGACATTCCGGAGGTCACTCCTACGATTAAACGTAAAGCAACTACGTGTGATGTAGAAACTTCTATAAGACTGTATCTGAATCACATAAGACATGAATAAATCGTTCTCAACCTTTAAGGTATGAGGATGAAATTTTGTTGTCTGAAATAAAATCTTTTGTTAGAAAATGATGATCCTTCGAATTACAAAGAGGCAATGGCAGGCCTTGACTTCAGGAATGGCTCGAAGCCATGAAATCCAAAATACAAGCCATGTACAAAAATAATGTTTGAAACTTGCTTGAGCCTCTAGAGTGTGTGAGGACAATTGAATATAAATATATCTATAAGAGGAAAACAAACGCGGGTTGAAATATTTTCGTCTATAAAGCTCGAATTGTTGCAAAATGGTTTTCAACAAGTTCAAGGAGTTGACTAGGATGGGACATTCTCACAAGTAGTGGTCCATAAGTTTGTACAGATTTCGCTAGCAATTGTTGCATATCTTTATTACGAGATATGAAAAATGGATGGTTTTCCTTATTGAAAATTTACCGAGGGCGTGTATATGATACAACACGAGATTTTTTCGATCCAAGGATGCTGAAAAAGTATGCAAACTTTAAAAATATATCTATGGACTCGATCAAGCATCGATGAGTTGGAATCTTAGTTCCGATGAAGTGGTGAAAAGGTTTGGTTTCATCAAGAACAACAAAGAGGATTGTGTTTACAAAAAAGTAAGTGGGAGCGCTGAAAGCACATTTGCTCAGTTGGTGGTTTTGGTAATTCATGTCGACATACATGTTGTTGGACTATCTATCCATTAAGTATACTTCAGGAAAATCTCAACCTAGGCAAGTAGATGGATGGAGATGTGGACGCTCAAGGTACTAAGGACACATGTTGGCAAAGCTTCAAGACTACATTTTTTGTTTAAGTGATCAAAGATCACATTGAGTCCATAGGAAAGACAATAATATTAAAAGGGGATGAGGTTATGACCATGAATCATTTGCTCAAAGTGCTTAGAGATATTGCTCCAAAACACTCAGCCACACCCTCACATTCCTATTTGTCCTAAACCTTAAAGTCAAACTCGGTCCCACCGATACACATCTACTCGTACTCATCAAGATACACTTGATTGAGCCACTACCTAAACCCTAGCAACTCGGTCTCACCGAGATGACATTTGGTCCCACCAAAGTGCGCTTGCCAACCTTTTGTAACCTATCGGTTTCATCTCGGGATTTTCAAGTGGTTTCGATCGGTGTCACCGAAGTGTGGAAAGTTCTTAGGTAATCACCCATCGGTCAATCCGAGCTATTTCATCTGGTCTCACCGAAAAGCCTAAAGTCCAAACTTTTTGCACTAATCGGTCTCACCGAGTGATTTCACCCAGTCCCACCGAGTTGTGCATAAAAGGTGTGTAACGGTTAGATTTTTTATGCTACCTATATATACCCCACCCATTCCATCAACTATCAGAGAGTGCAATCAAGATGAAATTACCACTTACCATATCCATTTTCTAAGAGAGAACCACCTACACTTGTGTTGAAATCAAGGGGATTTCACTCCAACCTTTAATCCTGATTTCTAGCCCCCTCAAGTTGCTTTCCACTCCAATCCTTCTCCTCCTACCATGACACTGTGAGAGAGTGATTCAGTATTGAGGAGACTATCTTTTGAAGCACAAGCGCAAGGAGTTCATCATCAACAACAACATTTATTACCCTTTGGAGGGTGATGTCTCCTACGTTGGTCAGTGTCATTTGAGAGCCTTCAAATCTTGTGAAGTTGAACCAAGGAGTTTGTACGGACAAGGAGATTGACTACTTTGTGAAGATCTTGAAGGAAATATGCCCTAGAGGCAATAATAAAGTTGTTATTTATATTTCCTTATATCATGATAAATGTTTATTATTCATGCTAGAATTGTATTAACCGGAAACTTAGTACATGTGTGAATACATAGACAAACAAAGTGTCCCTAGTATGCCTCTACTTGACTAGCTCGTTAATCAAAGATGGTTAAGTTTCCTAACCATATACATGTGTTGTCATTTGATGAACGAGATCACATCATTAGAGAATGATGTGATGGACAAGACCCATCCTTTAGCTTGGCATAATGATCATTTAGTTTTACTGCTATTGCTTTCTTCATGACTTATACATGTTCCTCTGACTATGAGATTATGCAACTCCCGAATACCGGAGGAACACCTTGTGTGCTATCAAACATCACAACGTAACTGGGTGATTATAAAGATGCTCTACAGGTATATTCGATGGTGTTTGTTGAGTTGCCATAGATCAAGATTAGGATTTGTCACTCCGTGTACCGGAGAGGTATCTCTGGGCCCTCTCGGTAATGATCATCACTATAAGCCTTGCAAGCAATGTGACTAATGAGTTAGTTACGGGGTGATGCATTACGGAACGAGTAAAGAGACTTGCCGGTAACGAGATTGAACTAGGTATGATGATACCGACGATTGAACCTCGGGCAAGTAACATACCGATGACAAAGGGAATGACGTATGTTGTTATGCGGTTTGACCGATAAAGATCTTCGTAGAATATGTAGGAACCAATATGAGCATCCAGGTTCTGCTATTGGTTATTGACCAGAGATGTGTCTCGGTCATCTCTACATAGTTCTCGAACCGTAGGGTCCGCACGCTTAACATTCGATGACGATTTGTATTATGAGTTATGTGATTTGATGTACCAAAGTTTGTTCGGAGTCCTAGATGTGATCATGGACATGACGAGGAGTCTCGAAATGGTCGAGACATAAAGATAGATATATTGGAAGGTTATATTCGGACACCGGAATAGTTCTAAAGTGTTTCGGGTATTTACCGGAGTACCGGGAGGTTACCGGACCCCCGTGCTGTGGTTAATGGGCCTTCATGGGCCCTAGTGGAAGAGAGGAGGCAGCGGCCAGGTGGAGGCGCGCGCCCCCAAGCCCAAACCGAATTGGACTAGGGCTAGGGAGGGCGACCCACCTTTACTTCTCTCCTCCTCCTTCCCCCTTCTCCTTGTGGGAATAGGAAAGGGGGGCCGAATCCTACTTGGACCGGGAGTCCAAGTAGGACTCCTCCCCTTGGTGCGCCACACCTTGGCCGGCCTCCTCCTCCCCCCTCCTTTATATACGTGGGAGGGGGACACCCCAAATGCACACCAAAGTTTCTCTTAGTCGTGTGTCATGCGCCCCTCCACAGTTACACACCTTGGTCATATCGTCGCAGTTGTAACATCCCAAAATTCTAAATTTTGGAATGTTATATTAAATAGATAGTTATGATTGATTGTTTGATTGATTGTGTGAAATTGAGTGAAATTCGAAACTTTTGAAAGTTAAATGAGAGGGAATAATATGACTTTCCCAAACTTTCATTTTGCTTTTACAAATTCAAATTCTTTTCACCAATAAACCATGGAGAGAAGATGACATGATTTCTTCCATTTAAATAAATGTAAAAGGGTTTTTGAAAACATTTGAATTTCATTTGAAAATATTTCAAATTCAGAACTTTAAGCAACTCAATGATTTTCATGAGAGAAGATAAAATGACTTCTTGAAAACATATGAAATATGAGTTGGAATTTTAAAAGGATCAAATTCAAAGTCCTTTTGAAATTATTTTCAATTTGGAGTTATTTGGGTTTTATTCAAATTATTTTCTCCAAAATAAAAATATATGGAAAATAGGGTAAAATGAATCCCTACATCGGAAAATTGGAGATAAATAAATTTGAAATCATTTTGGTATTTTTAAAATGATTTGTATTGGATTTTAGTAGGGCAGTAGCACTCCTTGATTTATTTGATTTTTTCCCGATTTTACTTGACTTGACAAAACTGTCCACGTTGTAGAAACTCTTTTTCTGAAAATTTTGATATATTATATGCCTATATAATATTCTTGTTTCTTTTGTTTTTATTATTCTCGTTTGTCTGTGTTAAAAAAACTTCTTTTCTTGCCGAATTGGGCCGGCCCAAGGCGACAGCCCACCCAGCGCGCCGCCTTCCTCCCGTCCCCGACCGGGACTCCTCCTGAGTCCGCTGTCGCGCCGCCATGGACGTCGTGCCGCCTCCGGCCTCCTCTGCCCCCTCCCCAAGAAGCCGCCACCCGCCTTTAAAGCCCGAGGCCAAGGCCCTGCCTCTCTCTCCTCCCCTGGACCTCGTCCCCGCCGCCAGCCACCGCCCGCACCTTGCTGCGCCGCCGCCTCGCATCACCGCGCCACTGCCTCGCGCCGCTGCCCGCTCCCCGCCGCCGCCCCGCGCAGCGCCGCAAGCCGCTGCCGCCCGAGCGCTGCCGCTGCTGCCCCGATTCGCCGGAGCACCGCCCCCCGATCCGCTGCTACCACCGACCGCCGCCGGTTTTCGGCGAAAACCAATCGAACCGGTATAAATCATGGACCCCGACCCGGTTTTATTTTAAGTTTTCGGTTTCTCTTTTCAGTCATGTTTATTTTTTTAAGTTAGTTTATTTAGCGAGTGTTCGCTCGTTAGCTTCTGGTAACGAACGTTTTCGTTCTGTAGGGTTCTGTAACGAACGTTCGTTCGATAAGAATTTTCTTTTTTATTATTAGATTTCGGCTAGGGACCCATCCATGAATATTATATTTATAGATTAGTCCCTGATTTTTTAAACCTTCGCTACTTTTTACTTGTTAGTCCAAATTCAACGAAACCAACGCCCACTTCTTCGTTATGGTTTCCTTTATCAAGATAATCAACTTGATCATGTTTTTGAATGTTTTAAAATTTGATTTCAAACAGATTTGTATTCAAACTTCTTTTGTTCATAACTTGAGTTTTATAACTCCGATTTAGTTGATTCTTTTTGCAAAACGAAGCTCTTGACCTAAACTTTCTGATAAGGCCAAATTCACATAATTTTGGTACTGTTAGAAATTATTTTATGTTGCAAGAGTTATTTGCTTGGTTTTGAAGCTTTCCGAATTGTTTTCTTCGTTCTTTTCGATCTTTTGAGTGATTGCTTATGTGTGGTTACTATTGCTTGCTTACGCTAGATTGACCGGAGTGTGACGAGGAGAACTATCAAGACTTATGAGTGCGAATCATCTTCATCAACAGTACAAGGAAAGTTCACACTTTGATCATATCCCTTTCATACCCGGTTTTTATGCATTAGTTTCAACCCTCAAACATTGCATGAGTAGGTTTTATAACATGTGGGTATTGGGAAGTAGTTGATGAGGTAGAACCTATTGTCCTTTATATCCAACCCCTGGGAGTTGCTGCGTTATGCTTATACTGCTATGCTATGCTTGTAGACGTGGTTTGGTTTGAGTGATTCATGAAAGATGTGAGAGTTATTATGAATGGTTAACTTAAGGTGGCTACTTTAATACACATCTGGGTGGAATGGTAGGGGCACCCTGGAGCACCCAGTGGTTTGCCCGGGCACCTGGAGAACCCAGTGCTTGCCCAAGGGGATCCTGAAGTATGCGTGTGATTACCCTATGGAATGCCACCCAGGCTCAAAGGGATCATAAGATTATTCATGCTAGAAATTCCCGTGTGCAGCCATAAGCTATTATGGGCTCTAGCATATTTGAGTATGTCGCATGACCTCTTTTAGTGGTGGGCTAGCAGATGTAGGTGAAAGTAGGTGTAACTGTCCACCCAGAGTAAAGAGTTAACGCTTCGGAAAGACTATGTCTCGATCATCCGTTTCTTAAACATCATGTAGTGCGAGAAATTCAACGGAGGAGATCGAGTCTTGTGGGGAAAAGTGCGCAAACCTCTGCAGAGTGTACAGACTAATCATGATTAGTCGTGTCCCCAATTATGGACATCTTGAGTATCTGGTTCTTGGATTATCATGTTGATCTCATCACTTTATTTAATTAATTTGATTGTGCTAATGATTACTATTTTGGGATTGAGTTGGAGGAACCTTCTCAATATTTTTTCAACCAACTTGGTAGTTAAATAAAATTTATTCCTTTGTAGTAGGAAAAAAATGGCTTTATGCAAAAAAGATAAACTTAGAGCTTTCCACCAGCCAGATATGCATGCAATGATAGCTATTATTCATCATTATCCTATGGTGTGAATTTGCCAGTACATTCAATGTACTGACCCTTTGTGGCTGCAACGTCTCATGTTGCAAGAATCTTATGACGAGTAAGTGATACATTAGGGTTACGATTTCTACACTCAACTTTGTCGTTGGTGTTGATGGAAATCCACAACCTTGTTGTTACTTCCGCTATATGGATTGAGGTAATAGTATTTATGTTACTTTATACATGTGATTTACCTCTGCTATAAATCCTTGAATACTGTGTGTGTCAGCATACCGATTCAGGGATGACACTTAAGCACAGAGACTTGACCGTCTGAGGTCGGGTCGCTACAAGATGGTATCAGATCACATGTTAACTGTAGGACGTGACCCTAGAAACTGGCAAGCCCATAGGAAAGATTTTCCCTACAACTTTCTCTTCAAAAGTTGCTTTTACCTCTCTTCTCTTCGGAGCTTATTCAAATATTCCCTTATAGTTAGACCATACCCCTTTTCCCTTTTGACCACACGAAGATTCGATTGATAAGGCTACTCCGAGAAGGACAATATATCAGACAACTAAGACCACTTTGGAATAAAGAGGATTTTACTATGCGTTACAATAATGGAAACTACAACGGTTGAAGACTCCGAAGACTAGGAGAATTTTAAGGCTCTGAATAATTCCCAGATTGGTATGACCTAGGAAGGCTACCCTGGTGGAACTCGTCAGACTATTAAATCTGTCAATACCCGAGATCAAGGTGTAGCAGAGAAAGACCGGAACAAGGAGCATTAGAACTCAAAGTTTTGTCAAGAAAACCTCAAGGAAGGAGATGTCAATTATGGAATGATAGCTCATGGTAATGACAAGAGCAGAAACACGGCTATCCATGATGTTATCGCCCGCTTATGCTATTGTCACCATGCTGAGATAAGCATGCATTTCTTCAGGAGGATTGGATGGTAGAAGGCTGATGGAGCATCTATCAGCAAAGGATGCAGTTTTAACCTTAGCTGGTGTATCACCAGGATATGGAGTCTTACATGAAGAATTTTAGATGGACCTTTAGGAAGTCATTTTTGACAAGGAGGCATTTCGTGAAGAACTCAGGACCCAGAAGCTGAAAGTAGCCAAGCTGGAGGAGCAAAACCTCGAGATACAGGAGATTCGTCAGGAACTGGAGGAGAGTAGGACCGTGGTTCATGCCAAGGATGTTGAAACCCAGAAGTTTGGAACGCAACTCCAGAAATATTAAAGGACGTCATGAGAGACTTAGCGTCGACATAGATGATCTGGCAAAAGAAACTGAGAAGGTCAAGCACGATTGGAAGAAGACATCGGAGACATGAACATGACTTGAAGAGTTTGGCGACTTCGAAGATTCTTGACCTTTAGAAGGCCAAACCCTTGTTATATACCTACGTTAGATGCGACGACTGTGAGTTGTCATTTGTTTGTTGTTTTTTTGACAGCCACAATAAAAATCTGTCTTTTCAAAAAACCATTGTTTGTATTGTGTGCATCCCTCTCTATCTCTCTTATCTCACCCCAAAACCCTTGGAACCAATAGAGGATGAATGGAGATGAAACCATATTTTCTGGACCAATGAGTCAATTGGAGACAGACCGATGGATTCAGAACATGGAGGATCATATGGAGAATAACACTATAGCCGGAAAGGATATGGCCCAACATAAGTGCTTTGAAAGAGGTGCTGCTACTTGGTGGAGGATGTACCAAACCATCAATGGATGACAAGGAGTAACCACTTGGAAAGAATTTAAGTTGACTTTGCTAAAGTATCGGTTTGTGTCCCAGAAATTGAAGCCTTCTGGAAAGGATATGAAGAAACCCTGTGCATGCAAGCTTTGTGGAGAAATAGGACACAACCATAAAGAACACAAGGATGAATGCCCTAATTGTGAAGGAAGTCACCCAGCTGAAGAATGCCCAACTAGGCAGATCACTTGTTTCTTGTGTGAAGGGACTACCTACTACCCTGCTGAGTGTCACATTTACCCCATGGTACAAAGCACCATCCAGCAAAAGAAAGAAGCAATGGAAGGAACCCTCATGGAAATTTTAGAAGAACCTGTGATGAAGGAAGAGGTGGAGGACACACCCGAAGAAGGCCCAATTAAACCCTGCTCCAAGTCTTGCTATTCATGTGGAGAAGAAGGACACATCTCCCAGAATTGTCTGAATGGGGATCTAGTAGAATTCCTGACAGAGGAAGTGGAGTATGACCCACAGGAAATAGAAGCCCTGATTGGAACGGAAAAGTCCAGGAAGAGAAGTAGATTGGATACCAGGAAGGACCTGAGTCATATCACCTGCTACAGGTGCAAGGAATCGGGGCACTACTTCAGTAGTTGCCCAAAAAGGAAACCACATGACTTGTCGGAAGTAATGTGTTTTCGTTGTAATGAAGCAGGGCACTTTGCCAGGGATTGTCCCAAAGAGAAGGAGGCTTGTGTTAAGTAGTGGAGTTTGCAACAAAAGGAATATAGTAGTAGTAGTGGGAACAATTCTTTCTTATTGAAGTGTTGAGTTGAGGCATGTAATGGGAAATGCAGGAGATTGTAATAATATGAGGATCAATAAAGTTAGCATCGTTGGTACTGATTTGGATTTTATGAGTTGTTATTCTATGAAGAAAGATTTTTGACCATTTTCAAGGATATGAGAAATATGGTCTATGGATGAATTTGTGCATTTCAAGGGTGGTAGTACCCTGCGAGGACATTTGACCCCTGGAGAAGATAATGATATTCCACGGAGTGGATTTCGGACAAAATAAGTGCGACTTTTACCTTGATATGTGGGATACCTCAAGAGTATGAAGGGATGAAGTACTATTGGATATAAAGGAGGTATGATGTTGGAAATATAGAGCAACTACAACTCCATGAGGAGTTTGAGTAATCACGTATGAGTTTGGTACAAATAGAAGGAAGAGAGACAGTACAATTGGATGGATTTAAGAATGTTGGGAAGCTGGATGTTGGAGTAATGATCAGTTGCCCTGATGATGAGTTCAAGGTTTACAAGTGAAGAGATGGGCCATGACCCACAGGCCCCAGGACCTGCCAAGAAGCAAGCACACTCTTGCTGAAGGAAAAACCCTGGAAGAGGATATGCCTTTATCAACAGACGATCTTATAGGAGTTACGCTAAACTTGAGAGTTGTGAAGGAACGATAGATGTTTGTTTGGCTTGCAGAATCAATGGATTTATCCGAACTTGGTTCGTCGACAAGAGAAAATTCTGCAATGCTTGTGAGGATGGCTGAGTGTTAGAATACGAGATTTGCTAAACCGTATGCAAGGTAATGATTTGGGTGCGGGATGGATTGATCACCATACCGACTTACTCTTATTATTCGCCTTGCTATGTGGAATGGTAAATCTGAGTGACTTGCCTATAGTAGAGAGACGACGATATTAAACCTTGTTTGAACCTTAGAATGGTATAAGTATTTTCCCTTGTACAAGGCAGCTGTTGCCAATCGTATGATATATGGTGAGGTTCAACCCAGACCCATTTCCTGCAGGGGAAACCATAAATTGTTGACCACCATGAGATATCGATATTTGTTTAGTATTGGCGCCAGACCCGTCAGCTAAGAAGACCCAGTCTCAGAATAACTTTACCAAGATGAAAGGACAGATGAATTGCGTTAAAGGCTATGCCACTACCAGAAGAGCCAGAGAAGGAATTTTCCCGAGAATTTGAGAAGACCGGCCCCATCAAGAATAAAGATGGAGTATATGAGTATTGATGGGACCGTAAGTATGTTTCTAAGGGTGGTAGCACCCCAGACCCCCTGTGATGATGGATGGATTTTGAGAAGACCCCCAAACCTAACCTATTTCTTTCTAGCCTTTCCGAATCTCGAGGACGAGATTCATTTTAAGGGTAGTAGGTTTGTAACATCCCAAAATTCTAAATTTCGGAATGTTATATTAAATAGATAGTTATGATTGATTGTTTGATTGATTGTGTGAAATTGAGTGAAATTCGAAACTTTTGAAAGTTAAATGAGAGGGAATAATATGACTTTCCCAAACTTTCATTTTGCTTTTACAAATTCAAATTCTTTTCACCACAAAACCCTGGGGAGAAGATGGCATGACTTCTTCCATTTAAATAAATGAAAAAGGGGTTTTGAAAACATTTGAATTTCATTTGAAAATATTTCAAATTCAGAACTTTAAGCAACTCAATGATTTTCATGAGAGAAGATAAAATGACTTCTTCAAAACATATGAAATATGAGTTGGAAGTTTAAAAGGATCAAATTCAAAGTCCTTTTGAAATTATTTTCAATTCGGAGTTATTTGGGTTTTATTCAAATTATTTTCTCCAAAATACAAATATGTGGAAAATAGGGTAAAATGATTCCCTACATCGAAAAATTGGAGATAAATAAATTTGAAATCATTTTGGTATTTTTAAAATGATTTTTATTGGATTTTAGTAGGGCAGTAGCACTCTTTGATTTATTTGAATTTTTCTCGATTTTATTTGACTTGACAAAAATGTCCACGTTGTAGAAACTCTTTTTCTGAAAATTTTGATATATTATATGCCTATATAATATTCTTGTTTCTTTTGTTTTTATTATTCTCGTTTGTCTGTGTTAAAAAAACTTCTTTTCTTGCCGAATTGGGCCGGCCCAAGGCGACAGCCCACCCAGCGGGCCGCCTTCCTCCCGTCCCCAATCGGGACTCCTCCCGAGTCCGCCGCCGCGCCGCCATGGACGTCGTGCCACCTCCGGCCTCCTCTGCCCCCTCTCCAAGAAGCCGCCACCCGCCTTTAAAGCCTGAGGCCTCGGCCCCGCCTCTCTCTCCTCCCCTGGACCTTGTCCCCGCCGCCAGCCGCCTCCCGCACCTCGGTGCGCCGCCGCGTCGCATCACCGCGCCGCTGCCCGCGCCGCCTAGCCGCTCCCCACCGCTGCCCCGCGCAGCTCCGCAAGCCACCGCCGCCCGAGCGCTGCGGCTGCTGCCCCGATTCGCCGGAGCACCACCGCCCGATCCGGCGCTGCCGCCGACCGCCGCCTGTTTTCGGCGAAAACCGATCAAACCGGTATAACCCGTCGAACCCGATCCGATTTTATTTTAAGTTTTAAGTTTTTCTTTTTAGTCTGGTTTATTTTTTAGTTAGTTTATTTAGCGAGTGTTCGCTCGTTAGCTTCTGGTAGCAAACGTTTTCATTCTGTAGGGTTCTGTAGCGAACGTTCGTTCTATAGGAATTTTCTTTTTATTATTAGATTTTGGCGAGGGACCCATCTGTGAATATTATATTTACAGATTAGTCCCTGATTTTTCAAACCTTCGCTACTTTTTACTTGTTAGTCCAAATCCAACGAAACCAACGCCCACTTCTTTATTATGGTTTCCTCTATCAAGATAATCAACTTGAACATGTTTTTGAAAGTTTTAAAATTTGATTTCAAACAGATTTGTATTCAAACTTCTTTTGTTCATAACTTGAGTTTTATAACTCCGATTTAGTTGATTCTTTTTGCAAATCGAAGCTCTTGACCTAAACTTTCCGATAAGGCCAAATTTATATAATTTTGGTATTGTTAGAAATTGTTTTATGTTGCAAGAGTTATTTGCTTGGTTTTGATGCTTTTCGAATTGTTTTCTTCGTTCTTTTCGATCTTTTGAGTGATTGCTTATGTGTGGTTACTATTGCTTGCTTACGCTAGATTGACCAGAGTGTGACGAGGAGAACTATCAAGAGTTATGAGTGTGAATCATCTTCATCAACAGTACAAGGCAAGTTCACACTTTGATCATATCCCTTTCATACCCAGTTTTTATGCATTAGTTTCAACCCTCAAACATTGCATGAGTAGGTTTGATAACATGTGGGTATTGGGAAGTAGTTGATGAGGTAGAACCTATTGTCCATTATATCAAACCCATGGGAGTTACTACATTATGCTTATACTGCTATGCTATGCTCGTAGTCAAACTTGGTTTGAGTGATTCATGGCAGATGTGAGAGTTATTATTAATGGTTAACTTAAGGTGGCTACTTTAATACACATCTGGGTGGAATGGTAGGGGCACCCTGGAGCACCCAGTGGTTTGCCCGGGCACCTGGAGAACCCAGTGCTTGCCCAAGGGGATCCTGAAGTATGCGTGTGATTACCCTATGGAATGCCACCCATGCTCAAAGGGATCATAAAATTATTCATGCTAGAAACTTCCGTGTGCAGCCACAAGCTATTATGGGCTCAAGCATAGTTGAGTATGTTGCATGACCTCTTTCAGTGGTGGGCTAGCAGATGTAGGGGAAAGTAGGTGTAACTGTCCACCCAGAGTAAAGAGTTAATGCTTCGGAAAGACTGTGTCTCGATCATCCGTTTCTCAAACATCATGTAGTGCAAGAAATTCAACGGAGGAGATCGAGTCTCGTGGGGAAAAGTGCGCAAACCTCTGCAAAGTGTACAAACTAATCATGATTAGCTGTGTCCCCGGTTATGGACATCTTGAGTATCTGCTTCTTGGATTATCATGTTGATCTCATCACTTTATTTAATTAATTTGATTGGTCTAATGATTATTATTTTGGGATTGAGTTGGAGGAACCTTATCAATATTTTTTCAACCAACTTGGTAGTTAAATAAAATTTATTCCTTTGTAGTAGGGAAAAATTGGCTTTATGCAAAAAAAATAAACTTAGAGCTTTCCACCAGCCAAATATGCATATAGTGATAGCTATTATTCATCATTATCCTATGGCGTGAATTTGCCAGTACATTCAATGTACTGACCCTTTGTGGCTGCAACGTCTCATGTTGCAGGAATCTTACGACAAGTAATTGATACGTTAGGGTTACGATTTCTACACTCAACTTTGCCGTTGGTGTTGATGGGAATCCACAACCTTGTTACTACTTCCGCTATATGGATTGAGGTAATAGTATTTACATTACTTTATACATGTGATTTACCTCTGTTATAAATCCTCGAGTACTGTCTGTGTCAGCATACCGATCCAGGGATGACACTTAAGCACAGAGACTTGACCATCTGAGGTTGGGTCGCTACAGCAGTGCTTAGGCGAAGCCCTACGCCGGTAACTTCACTATCACCATCACCACGCCATCGTGCTGGCGGAACTCTCTCTCGTCCTCAACTGGATCAAGAGCTTGAGGGACATCATCATGCTGAACATGTGCTAAGCACGGAAGTGCCGTACGTTCGGTACTTGGATCGGTTGGATTGCGAAGACGTTCGACTACATCAACCGCGTTACTAAACGCTTCCGCTTTTGGTCTACGAGGGTACGTGGACACACTCTCCCCGCTCATTGCTATGCTTCTCCTAGATATATCTTGTGTAATCGTAGGACTTTTTTGAAATTCTACGTTCCCCAACAGTGGTATCAGAGCCAGGTCTATGCGTAGATGTTATATGCACGAGTAGAACATAAAGACTTGTGGGCGATAATAGTCATACTGCTTACCAGCAACGTCTTACTTTGATTCAGCGGTATTGTTGGATGAAGCGGCCCGGACCGACATTACATGACTACGTTCATGAGATTGATTCTACCAACGTGCTTTGCACACAGGTGGCTGGCGGGTGCTTGTTTCTCCAACTTTAGTTGAATCGAGTTTGACTACGCCCGGTCCTTGTTGAAGGTTAAAACATCACACTTGACGAAAAATCGTTGTGGTTTTGATGCCTAGGTGAGAACGGTTCTTGCTAGAATCCCGTAGCAGCCATGTAAAACTTGCAGCAACAAACTAGAGGACGTCTAACTTATTTTTTGTAGGGCTTGTTGTGATGTGATATGGTCAAGACGTGATGAGATATAAATTGTTGTATGAGATGATCATGTTTTCTTAAAGTTATCAGCAACTGGCAGGAGCCTTATGATTGTCTCTTTATTGCATAAGATGCAAGCGCCATATAATTGCTTTACTTTATCGCTATGCGATAGCAATAGTTGCAAAAGCAATAGTTGGCGAGACGACCATGTGACGACACGTTGATAGAGATCAAGATGATGGAGATCATGGTGTCATGCCGGTGACGATGGAGATCATGACGGTGCTTTGGAGATGGAGATCAAAGGCACAAGATGATGATGGCCATATCATGTCACATATTTTGATTGCATGTGATGCTTATCTTTTATGCATCTTATTTTGCTTAGTACATCGGTAGCATTATAAGATGATCCCTCACTAAATTTCAAGGTATAAGTGTTCTCCCTAAGTATGCACGGTTGCGACAGTTCGTCGTGCCGAGACACCACGTGATGATCGGGTGTGATAAGCTCTACGTTCACATACAATGGGTGCAAGCCAGTTTTGCACGTGCAGAATACTCGGGTTAAACTTGATGAGCCTACCATATGCAGATATGGCCTCGGAACACTGAGATCGAAAGATCGAACGTGAATCATATAGTAGATATGATCAAGATAGAGATGTTCACCATTGAAAACTACTCCATCTCACGTGATGATCGGACATGGTTTTGTTGATATGGATCACGTGATGTTAGTAGCAATGATGTGGACTATCTCCATGATCTGAGGATTATCCTCATTGCTGCATAGAAGTATTATGTCCTTGATGCACCGCTAGGTGACGGACCCATTGCAGGAGCAGATGCAGATGTTATGGACGTTTGGCAAGCTCGGTATGATGACTACTTGATAGTTTAGTGCACCATGCTTTACGTCTTAGAACCGGGACTTCAAAAATGTTTTGAACGACACGGAGCATATGAGATGTTCCAAGAGCTGAAATTGGTATTTCAGACTCAAGCCCGAATCGAGAAGTATGAGACCTCTGACAAGTACTTTGCCTACAAGATGGAGGAGAGTAGCTCAACCAGTGAGCATGTGCTCAAAATGTCACTACAACAGGAACCCCCCTTCGACAACCCATCAATGCGTTGTCGTATGTCCATATATGCGTTGCTAAGGTCTACACCAACGTATTTGTATGTGTTGCCGCAGGTGGCGTTGAAAGGATCTACAACAATGTATATGCTTATGTTGGTAAACGACGTGTAGAAGCATTGTTAGGTAGCAACATATAAAGCTATAGCCCAACAACACTTCATATGCGTTGGTGGCAACCCTGTACAAAAGGATTTTCTAATGGACATTAAAAATAATTGGAACTACTAAAAGCTTTGATAGATAGCATGAACAATTGATGATATTTTATATATTGGTGTCCATAATTATTAGGTCAATGCCAGTACTGCATAGGAGCCAGAATATAACAAACAGAAAGATATCATATATTATATCGCTATGTTGCATTACAAAAACCATGATCCAAAGATTACAGGAGGTTAAACTATATCTTGTAGTGGCCCAATTCTTGACCTTGCAATCAACTATAATGTTTGAAACATTAATCCTAAAATTGGCATTCTAATTCTCTTGTAGTAGCTCCAATTCTTAACCTTGCAATCAACATCTGAGCCATGCATCATCATTTTATCTTGGTGACCTACAACAACAACAATATGAGATGAGTAACTTACAGTAGAGAAAATCAGGCTAATAGAGAAGTAAAATTTAAATGAGCACCATAGAAATGTCTGCACACGTTTTGAATATCCATGGCTCATTGAGATAAGAATCTGCATAGCAAAACAGACACCTTTGATGAATCACATCTGGCTGTTCATTATGAATAACTATCAGCTTGTATTTACTACTAAAAAAATATCCAAACAATATATTATAATACCTACGAGATGAATTCAACAACTGAATAATGACAACCAATAGTATCAACTATTACAAAATGGAACATCTCCATTGTCAAGAGGTCTGCACATTACTCCCGTACTACTCATCTTGGGATGATTCATTAGTCATTCTTTCTATGGTGTATTAGAAGAAATCTCATTGCCAACAACTTGAAAATCTTTAAATAATCTGCATCATGCAAAATTTCATAATTACCTGAAAATTACAAAGTCACAAATTATAATTTCCTGATCCATGAATAAAATTCTCAAAACCCGCAGAAGCAACAACACAAAAAAAAGCATCACCATATTCGGGATAATTTGAGTTATCAACTGATGGCTACATGTTCTCTCCAATAAGACATGGCAAGATGCAACCAAACTGAAAGCCTGAACAAAAAGAAAAGTAGATCACCACCCTATCTAATCTAGTGCAGAACACTTTGTATACTATGTTATCTCATAGCTAGGAGATTTTATCTCAACTCTAGCCAAATTTAAGCAAACGATGATACATCTAAACTATTTTTGAGAACCAAGGCAATGCCTATGTAATACTGAATGCTTAAACCAAGCCATGTGACACACATAGTGCCCAAATAGCATGCAACATCAAGGGTATTGTTACGTACCGGCTTATTACCCCGCGCTTGAAAGTAGCACATGGCTCCATGGACACAACCACGTAGTCATTTCAAAGAAATATTAGGCATACCTGATTTATAGAATGGTCTGGAGTGCGCGTACAATTAGACGTCTAATATCCAATTGTCGGAAGTGGACAATCTAGCTACCAAATATGTAGATACTCACTAAAACAAAAATTGTGAAAAGCATTAGTGTATTATACAACACATTTCCAAAAAAAAATCACGTGTACAACCAAAAGTAGGTGAGCCGTGAGCCAAACACAGATACCATGATTTATTTGTTACAATGCAAGAGGCACAATATCACCCTATTACAAATATCAATGCAATGAGGCATGCGCATACTGGTCCACATGTGGCTCAAGTTCAACAAGGAAATAAAAGGAGCTATATAATAAAGAAATAAATTAGAGGTAAGACGAAAACAATTGAAAGAACAAAAATTGAAATATCACATATATCTCATTCTATATCCTCTTGTTATAATTTTAAACAGCGCCTGAAATCAATGAGCTGAGGTAAAGTAATCACATAGGAAAATGAAGAAGCAAAACTGTACGTACAAACTGTAATTAATGGCACTTACGAATTGTTCCATGCCCAATTTAAGTTGCTAGCTCCACATGAATTAGGGTGAGCATGAGGCAAAACAGGGACGTAAATTTTGTGAGGAATCAATTGCTGGGGGCAAAACATTAGAAGATTAGCCCACCAATTATGAAAAAGACGGAAGAGAATCGTTGGTTGGCACTTTGAACCTTCATGAGGATAAGATGGGAGGAAGTACACGTTGGTGAGAGGTTTCAGGGGCTGGGGGCAAGGACATGATTGCGTAGTTGCTGCCGGTGACGCTAGCTTGGGCGAGCGCTCGTAGAGGCTAGAGGGTCTTCTCCTTGTGTTAGACATTCATGCATGGAAATAAGATGTGGATTGGACAGGAACATAGTGCTGCGAGGCTGCACAGCAAGGCAGATGTGATAGGGATGGGGCGGCCATCTCTCCGGCGGTAGCGACGGCGACCCAGTGGCCATTTGCTTCTTCTCTCCGGTTCGTCTCCCTTATCTTGCTTCTTCTCTTCTTAAATTGTAGGCAAGGGTTAGATTGAGACAGTTCCTGATCCCTGTTTCCTGCTACATTCTATCTAGGGCTGTATTGTGAAATTCTCCTCACCGATTAATAGTTGTTGTGGGCATGGATTTGGTTTTTCTGTTTTCCAGATTGCTGAAATCGACTTAGTATTGATCAAAGTTGATTACCACACATACTTATTAAGAGTATACTCTGCTTATTAGTAACTGTGTAATGCCTTTCCAGTGAAGATTTAAACAGGGAAGCAACAAGCACATAAGCTTTTGCTTTATTATTAAAATAATCATGGCAAACAAACATGTAGTTGTCTAGTAAAAGCAATGTGATGATGCATTATTGGGATCTAGACGTACACTGGTGCTTGAAAATTGTTGATGATAGGAGACCTGCTTGAAATCTCTGTGTTTTGTTATCTGCAATCATGATATAATAATCAATCCCTCTCAATCCTTGTATATAACCGACAATATTTAGATCAAGGGGAATAGTTGATTATAGGGATTCAATACCAAAACGGATCTGAGTGAGATGCAGGAATCCACTCAATCCCTGTGTTAATTGGTTCTCTTTGGGGAATAAATCAAACTGAACAAAGCCTTAAGGGATACCAGTAAAGAATTGCAGATGAGGGAGGGACAGAATAAGACCTGTTGAACTGCTGCAGTTTAGGATGACGGGTGCGTCGGTACGTGCTTCATTCCTAGCTGTGCGGACGAACAACGACAATGGTTGCATCTCTGGTCACGCGGAGGAACGACGGCTGCGACGCCTTCTTCGACGCAGGAGGATGGGCAGCGGCGACGCCTTCCCCGGCGCGGGAGGATGGGCGACCGCGACGCCTTCCCTGGCGCGGGAGGATGGGCGGCCGCGACGCCTTCCCCGGCGCAGGAGGATGGGCGGCGACGCAGTTTGTTTCACCAACGAGCGGAGAAAGTGGCGACGGAGGAGGCCGAGGGCGAGGGGGCGGCGGCGGTGGTGGGAACCCTGACTATTGGGTGTCTCACCCGATTTTTTTCAGAGAGATGTGTAAAGGGAAAAACGAAGGAATGGATATTTCAGATGTGCGAGAGAGAGGGAGGTGGGGGTACGGGGAGGTTAGCGCTAAGTGGGGAGGGTGGGTCAACCAAACAACACATTGTGTTAACATCGTTGCAAGACATCTGTTGCTGTAGGGGGGTTTTTGTTGTAGTGTGTCTGAGTACTACAATCGCTTGAATCAAGTGGGAGTTAACCTTCTAGATAAGATAGTGATTGATAGAGTTCTCTAGTCACTATCACCAAGTTACTGGAACTTCGTGATGAACTATAATATGCAAGGGATGACAAAAACAACTCCCGAGCTCTTCGTGATGCTAAAATTGGCGAAAGGTAGAAATCAAGAAAGAGTATCAAGTGTTGATGGTTAACAAGACCACTAGTTTCAAGAAAAGGGGAAAAGGAAAAGAAAGGGAACTTCAAGAAAGAATGACAAGGAAGTTGCCACTCCCGTGAAGAAACCCAAAGCTAAACCTAAGCCTGAAACTGAGTGCTTCTACTTCAAAGGGAATGGTCACTGGAAGCGGAACTACCCCAAATACTTGGCGGATAAGAAGGATGGCAAAGTGAACAAAAGTATATATGATATACGTGTTATTAATGTGTACTTTACTAGTATTCATAGTAGCCCCTGGGTATTTGATACTCGTTCAGTTGCTATGATTAGTAACTTGAAACAGGAGTTATAAAATGAACAGAGACTAGTTGAGGGCAAGGTGACGATGTGAGTTGGAAGTGATTCCAAGGTTGATAAGATCACCATCACACACTCTCTTTACCTTCGGGATTAGTGTTGAACCTAAAATAAATGTTATTTGGTGTTTGCGTTGAGCATAATATGATTGGATCATGTTTAATTCAATATGGTTATTCATTTAAGTCAAAGAATAATTGTAATTCTGTTTACATGAATAAAACCTTCTGTGGTCATACACCCAAGATGAATGGTTTATTGAATCTCGATTCTAGTGATACACATATTCATAATATTGAAGCCAAAAGATGCAAGGTTAATAATAATAGTGCAACTTATTTGTGGCACTGCCGTTTAGGTCATATTGGTGTAAAGCGCATGAAAAAACCCCATGCTGGTGGGCTTTTGGAATCACTTGATTATGAATCACTTGATGCTTGCGAACCATGCCTCATGGGCAAGATGACTAAGACTCTGTTCTCTGGAATAATTGAGCGAGCCACTGACTTATTGAATATAATACATACCGATGTATGCGGTCTGATGAGTGTTGAGGCTCGCGGCGGGTATCATTATTTTCTGACCTTCACAGATGATTTGAGCAGATATGGGTATATCTACTTAACGAAACACAAGTCTGAAACATTTGAAAAGTTCAAAGAATTTCAGAGTGAAGTTGAGAATCATCGTAACAAGAAAATAAAGTTTCTACGATCTGATCGCGGAGGCGAATATTTGAGTTACGAGTTTGGCCTTCATTTGAAACAATGTGGCATAGTTTCACAACTCACGCCACCTGGAACACCAAGTGTAATGGTGTGTCCGAACGTCGTAACCGTGCTTTATTAGATATGGTGCGATCTATGATGTCTCTTACCGATTTACCACTATCGTTTTGGGGTTATGCATTAGAGACAGCTGCATTCATGTTAAATAGGGCACCATCTAAATCCGTTGAGACGACACCATATGAACTATGGTTTGGCAAGAAACCTAAGTTGTCGTTTCTTAAAGTTTGGGGCTGCGATGCTTATGTGAAAAGCTTCAACCTGATAAGCTCAAATCCAAATCGGAGAAATGTGTCTTCATAGGATACCCAAAGGAGACTGTTGGATACACCTTCTATCTCAGATCTGAAGGCAACATATTTGTTGCTAAGAATGGATCCTTTCTAGAGAAGGAGTTTCTCTCGAAAGAAGTGAGTGGGAGGAAAGTAGAACTTGATGAGGTAGTTGTACCTTCTCTCGAATTGGAAAATGGTTCATCACAGAAATCAATTCAAGTGATGCCTACACCAATTAGTAAGGAAGTTATTGATGATGACCATGAAACTTTAGATCAAGTTACTACCGAACCTCGTAGGTCAACCAGAGTACAATCCACACCAGATTGGTACGATAATCCTGTTCTGGAAGTCATGTTACTAGACCATGCGAACTATGAGGAAGTGATGATGAACCCAGATTCCGACAGATGGTTTGAGGCCATGAAATCTGAGATAGCCTCCATGTATGAGAACAAAGTGTGGACTTTGGTGGACTTGCCCGATGATCCGCAAGCCATTGAGAATAAATGGATCTTCAAGAGGAAGATGGACGCTGATAGTAGTGTTACTATCTACAAAGCTTGACTTGTCGAAAAGGGTTTTTGACAAGTTCAAGGTGTTGACTACGATGAGATTTTCTCACTCATATCGATGCTTAAAGTCTGTCTGAATCATGTTAGCAATTGCCACATTTTATGAAATTTGACAAATGGATGTCGGAACTGCATTCCTTAATAGATTTATTAAAGAAGAGTTGTATATGATACAACCAGAAGGTTTTGTCAATCCTAAAGGTGCTAACAAAATGTGCAAGCTCCAGCAATCCAACTATGGACTGGTGCAAGTATCTCGGAGTTGGAATATACGATTTGATGAGTTGATCAAAGCATATAGTCCTATACAGACTTGCGGTGAAGCCTGTATTTACAAGAAAGTGAGTGGGAGCACTACAGCCTTTCTGATAAATATATGTGAATGACATATTGTTGATCGGAAATGATGTAGAATTTTCTGGAAAGCATAAAGGAGTTTTTCAAAGAAAGACGTCGATGAAGCTGCTTATAGATTGGGCATCAAGATCTATAGAGATAGATCAAGACGCTTGATAAGATTTTTCAATGAGTACATACCTTGACAAGATTTTGAAGTAGTTCAAAATGGAACAGTCAAAGGAGTTCTTACGTGTATTGCAAGGTGTAAAGTTGAGTAAGACTCAAAAGCACGACCACGGCAGAAAACAGAAAGAGAATGAAAGTAATTCCATATGCCTCAGCCATAGGTTCTATAAAGTATGCTATGCTGTGTACCTTGCCATGAATTTGGCAAGGGGGTACGATATTGATCCAGGAGTGGATCACTGGACAACGGTCAAAATTATCCTTAGAAGACTAAGGAGATATTTCTCGGTTATGGAGGTGATAGAGAGTTCGTCGTAAAGAGTTGCGTCAATGCAAGCTTTTACACTGATCCGGATGACTCTGAGTCTCAATATGGATACATATTGAAAGTGGGAGCAATTAGCTAGAGTAGCTCCATGCAGAGCATTGTAGACATAGAAAATTTGCAAAATACATACGACTCTGAATGTGACAGACCCATTGACTAAGCTTCTCTCACAAGCAAAACATGATCACACCTTAGTACTCTTTGGGTGTTAATCACATAGCGATGTGAACTAGAATATTGACTCTAGTAAAACCCTTTGGGTATTAGTCACATGGCGATGTGAACTAATCACATAAAGCTGTGAAGTATTGGTATTAAATCACATGACGATGTGAACTAGATTATTGGCTCTAGTGCAAGTTTGAGACTGAAGGAAATATGCCCTAGAGGCAATAATAAAGCTGTTATTTATATTTCCTTATATCAAGATAAATGTTATTATTCATGCTAGAATTGTATTGACCGGAAACATAGTACATGTGTGAATACATAGACAAACAGAGTGTCCCTAGTATGCCTGTACTTGACTAGCTCGTTAATCAAAGATGGTTAAGTTTCCTAACCATAGACATGTGTTGTCATTTGATGAGCGGGATCACATCATTAGAGAATGATGTGATGGACAAGACCCATCCTTTAGCTTGGCATAATGATCGTTTAGTTTTATTGCTATTGCTTTCTTCATGACTTATACATGTTCCTCTGACTATGAGATTATGCAACTCCCGCATACCGGAGGAACACCTTGTGTGCTATCAAACGTCACAAATAACTAGGTGATTATAAAGATGCTCTATAGGTGTCTCCGATGGTGTTTGTTGAGTTGGCATAGATCAAGATTAGGATTTGTCACTCCGTGTATCGGAGAGGTATCTCTGGGCCCTCTCGGTAATGATCATCACTATAAGCCTTGCAAGCAATGTGACTAATGAGTTAGTTACGGGATGATGCATTACGGAACGAGTAAAGAGACTTGTCGGTAACGAGATTGAACTAGGTATGATGATACCGACGATCGAATCTCGGGCAAGTAACATACCTATGACAAAGGGAATGACGTATGTTGTTATGCGGTTTGACCGATAAAGATCTTCGTAGAATATGTAGGAACCAATATGAGCATCCAGGTTCCACTATTGGTTATTGACCAGAGATGTGTCTCGATCATGTCTACATAGTTCTCGAACCCGTAGGGTCCGCATGCTTAACGTTCGATGACGATTTGTATTATGAGTTATGTGATTTGATGTACCGAAGTTTGTTCTGAGTCCCGGATGTGATCACGGACATGACGAGGAGTCTCGAAATGGTCGAGTCATAAAGATCGATATATTGGAAGGTTATATTCGGACACGAAATTGTTCCGAAGTGTTTCGGGTATTTTCCGGAGTACCAGGAGGTTACCGGAACCCCCGGGGGGTTAATGGGCCTTCATGGGCCCTAGTGGAAGAGAGCAGGCAGCGGCCAGGTGGAGGCGCATGCCCCCCAAGCCCAAACCTAATTGGACTAGGGCTGGGGAGGGCGGCCCCCTTTCCTTCTCTCCTCCTCCTCCTCCCCCCCTTCTCCTTGTGGGAATAGGAGAGAGGGAGGGGGGCGAATCCTACTTGGACCGGGAGTCCAAGTAGGACACCCCCCTTGGCACGCCACACCTTGTCCGGCTTCCTCCTCCCCCCTCCTTTATATACGTGGGAGGGGGGCACCCCAAAGGCACACAAAAGTTTCTCTTAGCCGTGTGCGGTGCCCCCCTCCACAGTTACACACCTCAGTCATATCGTCGTAGTGCTTAGGCGAAGCCCTACGCCGGTAAATTCACCATCACGTCACCACGCCGTCGTGCTGATGGAACTCTCCCTCGTCCTCAACTGGATCAAGAGCTCGAGGGACGTCATCATGCTGAACGTGTGCTGAACACGGAGGTGCCGTACGTTTGGTACTTGGATCGGTTGGATCGCGAACACGTTCAACTACATCAATTGCGTTACTAAACGCTTCCGCTTTTGGTCTACGAGGATACGTGGACACACTCTCCCCGCTCGTTGCTATACTTCTCCTAGATAGATCTTGTGTGATCGTAGGATTTTTTTTGAAATTCTACGTTCCCCAACAGATCTACCCCGAGTGAGTCTAGTCCTTCGTGGGCGGAAGTCATGATGACATAGACACGGCTACTCTTCATGGATCCTTCATAGGTGGAGCCCTACATGGACCCGCGCGGCTTTATCCTCCATGGCTTGAAATCTCCATCAATGTGGACGTACGATAGCACCACGTATCGAAACCACGTCAAAAAATCACCGTGTTTTCATTGTGTTTGATCTTCTGAACTCTACCCCTTTACTTTCTTGCGATTGCATGTTGTTTACTACTGGCTGCCCATACTCTAGATATGCATGTGTAGATTGTATTGCTTGCCACTTAACATGTGCTAAAATCGGCCTAAGATTCAAGAAAATTAAAAACTGGACCTTTTACCTTGCTAGTGTCTATTCACTTCCCTCTAGATCTATATTCTCGACCCCTCAAGTGCGACTGCATTTCTTATACTATATGTTGATGACATAGGGGATTGACGTAAAATTTCACCACCATTTCTTGGGCACAGTGTAAATTTTGTGACTAAAGTAATCATGTATAATGGTTTTATGCCTTTGGGAGCACAAGTAAAAGATCCACCAATACAAGGCGAACCTATGGTTAATTAGACATTATAGTTTTATGTTTTGTTCTATTTTCATGGGTGTTGACATTGACATAAATTCCAATGTGGACAAGACATGCAGTTTTATTTAGCATCATGTTGCTTCTCTCATGCCACTTTATGATCAACTTCTGAGGTTTGCTTTGTTATATTGTTGATTCTGCTAATGAGGAAATGAAACATAGAAGCGTTCCAACATTTTATTTATTTTATTTATATCACAAACCAAGCCAACATCGCGTACTCACACGGGTATTTTCTAACCTTTTGCGAGGGGTACTCTTATTTATTTATTTATTTTGAGGGGAGGGTACCTTTTTGAAAGGACGCAAATCCCTGGCAAACAATCGCCAACAGGCATGGCAACTGCGAACGCTTGGGGTGTCAATTTTTGTGGTGGGGGTGCACTTTACAAAACTACCATGGCAGTTTATTTAATCTACGTTTTTTTTTTGCGAGATCTGTGATCCAGATCGGATGGCTTTGGGGCGTTCGCTGGAATCTGACGCCCCAGCGAACGTTCGCCAGATAGCTATGCCGTTTTGAAAACAGATCTGCCGTCGGTGGCCAATTCTGGGGCTCCAAAACCGAGACGTGGCCCTGTGCTGTCCTTCAGTCCTTGGGTTCCCGAATTAAAGCTGTCTCTACCGGGCCAGCCACCTACCGCGGCCCAACAATCTCACCAACCGGAGCCTCGCAAACTTTCAACACGTTGGCCCGCTACGCTTCTCCTGTCCTGTCCACGAGCCGAAACTCAGAGCTCCGAGCTCCGCCTCTGACTCCACCTCCGGCCACGGCGGGCAGCCGCGCACCATGGCGCCAACGGTGGAGATCAGGAATCTCACCTTCACCTACCCGGGAATCGACGGCAAGCCGCCGCCCGGAGCACCGCCCCTCATCGAGGACGTCTGCTTCTCCCTCGAAGCCGGTCAGCGCTGCCTTCTCGTCGGCTCCAACGGCGCAGGTAGCTCTTGGTCCCTCTGAAACTGCCCCTCTCTCCCTCGTCGGTTCGTCTCGTTTCTGTCGTCCTGTTTGCGGGCTTTGATTTGGGTGGGTGCGGGGAGCAGGCAAGACAACGATACTGAAGATACTAGGCGGGAAGCACATGGTGGATCCGAGCATGGTTCGGGTCCTGGGAAGGTCGGCCTTCCACGACACGGCGCTTACCTCCTCCGGAGACCTCTGCTACCTTGGCGGCGAGGTGGGCATGCAATTTGAGAATTTCATTCCTCGTCCGTTGTGCAATTGTTTTCCTTTTTCGAGACTGTGTTGTGCAATTGTGAGGCTAGACATTGGTCAAGGCGTGCGCGAACTTTGCCACTAACCATCTTCCGATGAATTTAATTTTGTAAATTCCCCCGAATGGACGCAGTGGAGGCGCGATGTTGCCTTTGCAGGCTACCAGGTGAATATACAGATGGACATTTCGGCAGAGAAGATGCTATTTGGTGTCACTGGCGTTGATCCTCAGAGAAGAGATGAGCTTATCAAGGCAAGTTCACCCCAAAATTACCAATACAAATTTACCTGTAAATCACATTTTCCCTGGGGAACTTACTTGTCAAATTTAATGATACCATGTCCACAGAACTGAAGTTTGCTATTTGAGCTTCTTTGCTTTCATGCATCAATATTCTATACTGGTTACTTATTTGTCATCCCCTTTGCCGGATTATGTGGAAATGGGTATGTTCCATACATGAGGACTTAGAATTATCTGTTGCCTGAACTAGTGCTTCCGCAACAATCAAATTGTATACAGAAATCTCCCGTTTGTCATGGTCATACTTGCATACTCTAGCCACTTACAGCCAATGGCATATAAACTATTTTAGCTAGCTGTATATTAAAGAACATTCCAAGTGCCTGACAATTCAGTTAAAGCATGTGCCGTGAGGTACTATACGACTGTTATCCTACAGGGATTGTAGTGTGCAATAGAGCTAATCCCAGTTCACCAGGCTCAGTAAGCTAGACTCTGTCTCTGTGATTGAAAGGGTGTTCAGAAAAGATTAAAATTCAAGATGTGAAACCTGTAGGTGTACTAGCTTCTAGCGAATGGCTCGCCGGTGCCGTACATATACATACACCGTGCCTGTAAAAATAATAAGCTAACCAGGACTTCCACTCAAAATAAATCCAATCCACCCGGTTGGGACTATGTGGCGCCACTGAACCTTGTGTAATGGTATGCTGGTATAAGAATACCTTTGAGGAACACCAATTGTTTGGAAGATCCTTTCGAGATGTAAAAGAACAGGTCTGCAACTTCGAATTTGCAGATAGAACAACAAGAAGAGATTAAAAAAATCAAGTCTGTGTGTTATGTTTCTCGGGGAAAGTACTTGTGTTACTCTACCCATGTAAATCATTGATCTATAAATTAGGAACTAGGATATAGCATTTTGTATGTTGGTCGTACGATCTACTCCCTCCGTCCGAAAAAACTTGTCCCAAGCTTGTCCTACAAATGGATGTGTCTAACACTAACTTGATGCTAGATACATCTATTTGAGGGACGAGTTTTTTCGGACGGAGGGAGTATAAATTAGGAGCTAGGACATACTATTCTTAGAGCAACTCCAAGGGCACTCCTCAAACCTCCCCCATATGTCCGGGCGAACAGTCCGGACACAGAAGCACCCTCCCAAAGGGCCTCCCCGAACCTGCGCTGTATTTACAGACTGTCCGGACCTCGCCAGACCAAGCCCATATATGGGGAGGAAATGGGGCTGTCCAGACATGTCCGCCATGCCCGGCTTACCCCAGGCGCATATGTCCAAACAATTTGGGGATAAATCGGGGAACACCGTTGGAGGGGAAGACAAAGTCCGGATGTTTCTGCGGACAAATGGGGTGCCAAATTTTAGGTTTGCCCTTGGAGATGCTCTTACACTTAAATTATGTAAGCAACTAGGGCATAACATTTCGTTTGTTTGTCCTAATCATAAACCATTACACTTACTCTCATGTTCTACATTATTAAACTTTTCATGTTGCAGATTTTGGATGTTGACCTTACCTGGCGGATGCACAAGGCATCAGATGGTCAGAGGAGAAGAGTCCAGATTTGCATGGGACTTCTCAAGCCATTCAAGGTTTGTTCTGCCTTGCTTTGTCACCAAAAGGATCAATCAAGTTCTCAACTTTGTGTGCACACAACCAGATTTTCATAAGAAAGTAAAAATGCAATGCAGGTTCTTCTTCTTGATGAGATAACAGTTGATCTTGATGTGTTGGCAAGAGCAAATCTGTTGACATATCTAAAGAAGGAATGTGCGGAACAAGGTGCAACAATTATCTATGCCACACATATCTTCGATGGCCTGGATGACTGGCCAACTCACATTGTGGGTTCCCTCACTCATACTTTACAAGATCGTGGGATTCATGCAAACTATTAACACCTATTGGCGCCATTCGATTTCAGGTCTATGTTGCTCATGGGAAGTTGCAACTAGCGCTGCCATTAGAAAAGGTGAAAGAAATGAGCCAGTTATCGCTCATGGTAAGTAGTATCAATGTGAACAAAAATATGCTTTAATTAGCACATCAAGAATGTTCATCAGATTTTGGTCCATTTGCATTTCAGAGAACAGTGGAGCGCTGGCTGAGGAAAGAAAGGGACGAAGACAGGAGGAAGAGAAAGGAGCGGAAGGAGAAAGGCCTCCCGGCATTCGACAAGGTCATTGAGGGGAGCAGAGTAGTGAACAACGGGTGGGCAGCAGGAAGGCTCACTTCAACGATAGCCGGGGAAGAGAACTTTTCTTTCAGTTCAAACAGCGTTCTTCGGTAGTAATCCCACACTGCACTTTGGTTCTTGAGATGATGAATAATAGTCCTATAGCACCACACTCGAGGGATTTTGGCGGTAACAGCAACATTCTTGCACAAAAGGAACAGAAAATTTGACAAATCATGCACGCCTGCTGCATGTATACGACAATGTACTCTGAATCTATGGTACTGGGCGTCGATTATTATTGTTTGATTTTTTTTGCCAATATTATGTCTCTATTTTAGTCACTTGACTTGACATACCTTCGCCTAGCTAAAATTCAAAATATTCTCGGTGAAATAGGAAAGGAAGGACCATTGGAAAGGCCCAGTAGAGTTGGCCTATTAGTTCTCCTTGTTAATTTGCAGCATAAGGGCAGCATCTCCAACTCTTACTTCACCTCAAAAAAAAAAAAAAAACCCTCAAACGCTGACCTCAAACCGTCCGGACTGAGTTGTCTGCATTCAGTTTGCGATCCTATCCGTTTACTCGCAAACCGCAAGAAAACTCGCGGCAGTCCAGATAGTCAACATGTAGGATTCCGACACCCCGGCCTACTCAAACCCCCCTCTTGATCCACTTTTCTTCCACTCCACCCATGCTCCCCCTTTTACATCGTCGTTGTACCTCCCGGTCGCCGCTCAAGCATCCTCAGACGTCCGCATCCTCCACACACGTGCCTGCCCGCCTTGGACTACGTCACCGTCCATCCAATATCCCTTCACAGCTAGGTACCGTTCCCATGCGTCGTCCATGGCGGACACCATGCCCGACAGGTGTTCGGTCAAATGCCATTGAGCTTTTTGTTGTTGAACTTCTTGTTTTCTAGAGTAAGCACGATGGCAGGGTACTTGGTAAATGACGATGAGTTGTTGTGCGATGCATGGTTGGCCGTATCCGCAGACTTTGTAGGCATGAGGCAAGGGGACTCGACCTTTTGGCAAAAAGGACATGGTTCGTTTCATGAGCAAAAGAACTTCGCGCACATCATCCATGAATGCAATGCAAAGTCGCTAACATATAGTAGTACACCATCTCCAGCTCTGTCATGAAGTTTTGCGGTGCGATTGCACGAGTGGAGACAATGTGGCCATCAGGCTCGTCAACCATGTAGACGTAAGTTTTGTTTCTTGTTGCTCTATATGTTGGTCAATTCATTGATTCACTCAATGTTGCAACTTGATAATCATCACGCTATATAGACTACATGATGGTCCTCCTCCTCCCGTGCATTGTCATCCGCACCCCCAGTAGCAATTGGCGTATTCACCAAGGCCACAATTTGAATGGCTTTGCTTGGGCACACAAAGGGCGGCTCGGATCTGGTCTCTGCGCTCGTAACCAAAGTGGCGACAACCAGGAGCCTATTAGTGGGAACCTCGAGATCCGCATATGCTTCCAGGGTAGTTGTGTCAGTCGCTTTATCCAGGCCCACTTCTTGGAGAACCATGGATTGCCCTGTGTTCGCCGTTGGGATAGGATTTGGTGGCTCCACCACCAGCTCTTGGACCAATGCAACCGCGATCTCCAAAGTCATGTGTGCTTCTAGGGCCAGTTGGCCAGCTGGCAGCACAGCCATGACATGCCTCGCCGTGGGTCCCGGGACCAAAACGGATTGTGGCCTCTCCAGCAAGTGAGGATCCTCTGTGGTTGGCTGCACTCCACGTCTCCATGGAATTCAATGTCGGCACGGCCACCAGCGTGCCCCAGGTAGCCTGCAGTAATTGAGCGGCGCCCAACCCAACGGCGGCCATCGGCGGGATTCTCCAGTCAGAATGTTCGATGCGGCCAAGCAACGCTTGTTGGTAAGTGCCACCCTGTGTTCCGGCCCCTGGCACATGCTACTTGTGAGCTGCGTTGGGATTTTCCCCGAAGAGGAAGGGTTAAGCAATATAGTAGCGGGTAAGTATTTCCCTCAGTGAGAACCAAACTACCTGCACCTGGACATAAAGAATCTATGAAGCTTCACTGTTCCCTGGGATTGGCTTTGGGCTTTTCCTGCGCAGCTTAGGTGGAAGGCGAAGAAGGCTCCCTTCCGGTGGGGCCCGAGCCATCAGTGATATACCACTCTGGAAGAGCTCGGATTCTAACCTTGAAAAGTGAGTTGTTTAGGTCCTGGAGGGTTGACGGGGAGAATTGCAAGTTTTCGGAGCTGGTTATCGAACCAATAGGAGAACCACGCAAATTCTCGTCAACAAAACCTACACACACAAAAAAATACTTGCACCCAACACGCGCAAGAGGGTTATCAATCCCCTTGAACTCGTTACTTGCAAGGATTAATTCTGATAGTGTTAGATAGATAAAAAAAGTAAATAAATTGCAGCAAGGTATTTTTGGTTTTAGTAATATGATTAAGATAGACCCGGGGGCCATAGTTTTCACTAGAGGCTCCTCTCTCAAAACAATAACATACGGTGGATAGACAAATTACTCTTGGGCAATTGATAGAAAAGTGCACATTTATGACATTATTCATGGCAATGATCACATATATAGGCATCACGTCTGTGACAAGTAGACCGACTCTTGCCTGCATCTACTACTATTACTCGACCAATCTACCGCTATCTAGCATGCTTCTATGGTATTAAATTCATCATAAACATAGTAACGCTTTAAGCAAGATGACATGTAGACAAAGTAAACTCAAGCAATATGATTAAACCCCTTCATTTTATCGTTAATGGCAACATTACAATTTACAAATATGTGTCTCTCTACCCCTTCTGTCACGAGGTGAGGACACCACAAGATTGAACCCATTACAAAGCACCTCTCCTACTAAAGATAAATCGATCTAGCTGGCCAAACCAAATGGATAGATCGGGGAGAAATACAAAGCTATCGTAATCATGGATAATAAAGTTCATAAAAGACTCAGTTACTTTCAATGAATAATCTATCATAAACCCACAATTATCGGATCCCAACAAACACGCCATAAAAGAAGATTACATTGGATAGAACTTCAAGAAGATCGAGGAGGACATGGTATTGAAGATCAAAGAGAGAGAAGTCATCTAGCTAATAGGTATGGACATGTAGGTCTGTGGTGAACTACTCACACATCATCGGTAGGGCAACAAGGTTGATGTAGAAGCCCTCCATGATCGACCCCCCCCTCCAGCAGAGTACCGGAAAAGGCCTATTTGAGAATTTATAGAGGTGGAATTAGGTCAGACGGAGCCACGTCCGGCCCACAAGGTAACATGGCGCGCCTACCCCCCTCCCCCCAGGGCGCACCCTATTGCCTTGCCGTCTGATGTCGCTTGAACTACGTCAGTATTTCCCCAAAGAGAAAGGGATGATGCAGTACAACTACGGTACATACTTCCCTCAGTTATGGAACCAAGGTTATCAATCCAGTAGGAGAACCAAGCAACACTATGTAAATGGTACCTGCACACACAGAACAAATACTTGCAACCCGACACTTATTAAGGGTTGTCAATCCCTCTATGGGTAACGACGCTAGAAATTGTCAAGTTGACGGGATAAATTTGTGATAGATTGGATAAATAGATCTTGATAAAACATGAAATAAAAGATGCAAATTGAGTTTTTGGAATAATAGATCTGAAAAATAAAAACAAATAAAAATAGATCTCAAAGCAAATATGGTAAAGAATAGACCCGGGGGGGGGGGGCGTAGATTTCACTAGTGGCTTCTCTCAAGAAATAGCACACGGTGGGTAAACAAATTACTGTTGGGCAATTGGTAGAAGATCCAATAATTATGACGATATCCAAGGCAATGATCAATATATATGCATCACGTCCAAGATTAGTAGACCGACTCAAGCCTGCATCTACTACTATTACTCCACACATCGACCGCTATCCAGCGTGCATCTAGTGTATTAAGTTCATGGAGAAACGAAGTAATGCAGTAAGAACGATGACATGATGTTGACAAGATCTATTCATGTAGGAATAGCTCCATTTTGTTATCCTTAATAACGATGATACATGCGTGTCTTGTTGCCCCTTTTGTCACTGAGAAAGAACACCTCAAGATCGAATCCATCACAAAGCACCTCTTCCTATGGCAAGAAAAATCGATCTAGTTGGCCTAACTAAACCAAAGATTCGAAGAAGAAATACGAGGCTATAAATATCATGCATACAAGAGATCAAAAGAAGACTCAAATAATATTCATGGATATAGATCTGATCGTAAACTCAAAGTTCACCGGATCCCAACAAACACACCACAAAAAGAGTTACATTGAATAGATCTCCAAGAGACCATTGTAAGAATCAAAAGAGAGAGGAAGCCATCTATCTACTGACTACGAACCTGTAGGTCTATGATGAACTACTCATGCGTCATCGAAGAGGCACCAATGAGGATGATGAACCCCCCCGTGATGGTGTCTAGATTGGAGCTTGTGGTTCTGGAACTTGCGGCGGCTGGATTTGTGTTTCGTCGACTCCCCTAGGGTTTATGGAATATTTGGGTAATTATATGGCGAAGAGGTGGTGCGGGAGGCCACCAAGGTGGGCACAACCCACCTGGGTGCGCCTGGGCTCCTGGGCACGCCCTGGTGGGTTGTGCTCCTCTCGGAGCCCCCCTCTGGTACTTCTTTGGCCCACTGGATGTCTTCTGGTCCAAGAAAATCTCCAAAAAGTTTCGCTGCGTTTCGTATTGATTTTCTGCGAATTAAAAAACAAGCAAAAAACAGCAACTGACACTGAGCACTGGGCACTATGTCAATAGGTTAGTCCCAAAAAATTATATAAAGTTGCTATAAAATGATTGTAAAACATCCAAGAATGATAATATAACAATATGGAACAATAAAAAATTATAGATACGTTGGAGACGTATCACCGTATCCTCGTTTGTCGTCTGGTCTCCTCCCAAAGCTTCTCGGGTCTCTTTTGTCCAGAAAAATCATCGAAAAAATGGTGGTGTTTGGACTCGTTTGGTACTGATTTTCTAGAAAACCAAAAACAAGCAGCAAACAACAATTGGCACTAGCTACTTCATTAATAGGTTAGTTCCCAAATATGATATAAAATTGCATATTAAAGCATATAAACTATCCAATATTGATAATATAATAGCATGAAACAATCAAAATTTATAGATAAATTGGAGACGTATCAACATCCCCAAGCTTAATTCCTGCTCATCCTCGAGTAGGTAAATGATAAAACAGAATTTTTGATGTTGAATGCTACCTAGCATGTTTATCATGTAATCTCTTTACGGTATAAATGATGAGAAACTATGAAGTAATAATATCGTCATAATAATATCCATGAATATAAGAAACATAATCATTATTTTTTCAAAATATGCGATCCTTAATGAATGTTTTCCCTAGTCATTTTATCATGTTAGCATGGCATGACTCCGCCTTCACCGCATAAATATAAATCATGAGCACCCCAGTGTCAAACCAGTCAATTGGATCATACTTATGACGTGCTTCAACATGTTCAACCCCACGCAATACATGAGCGTGAGCTATGGATATAGCACCATAGGTGGAATATAATGTGGTGGTAGAGATCAATAGGAGAAGTCAAAAAGGAAGAAAGTCTCACATCAACTTGGCGGATCAATCGATATCAATGCGAGGAGTAGGGATTTCCATGCAACGGATGCACTAAGAGCTATAAGTTTATGAAAGCTCCAACGGAAACTAAGTGGGTGTGCATGCAACTTGCTTGCTCATGAAGACCTCGGGCATTTGAGGAAGCCCATGATCGGAATATACAAGCCAAGTTCTATAATGAAAGATTCCCACTAGTATATGAATGTGATAACTTGGGAGACTCTCTATATGAAGAACATGGTGCTACTCTGAAGCACAAGTGTAGTAAAAGGATAGTAACATTGCCCCTTCTCTCTTTTTCTCTCATTTAATTTTTTTGTTGAGCTCTTTTGGCCTCCTTTTTTCTTTCTTTCTTTTTCTTTTCATTTGGAGTCTCATCCCGACTTGTGGGGGAATCATAGTCTCCATCATCCTTTCCTTACTAGGACAATGCTCTAATAATGATGATCATCACACTTTTATTTACTTACAACTCGATAATTGAAGCAATATGACTTTATATGAATGCCTTTGGCAGTGTACCAAGATGTGTAATGATCTAGCGTAACATGTATAACAATGATGAATGGTGGTTGTGCCTCAAATATCATGTCAGCTCTATATGATCATGCAAAGCAATATGATGATGAACACACAAGTAATGTGATGGAATGGTGGAAGTTGCATGGAAATATATCTCAGGAGGGCTATGGAAATGCCATAATAGGTAGGTATGGTGGCTGTTTTGAGTAAGATATAAGGAGGCTTATGTGTGATATAGTGTATCATATCATGGGTTTTGGATGCACCGGCGAAGTTTGCACCAACTCTCGAGTTGAGAAAGAGCAATGCACGGTACAGAAGAGGCTAGCAAATTGCGGAAAGGTAGGAGTGCGTATAATCCATGGACTCACATTAGTCATCAAGAACTCATATACTTATTGTGAAAGCCTATTATCCCTCGAAGCAAAGTACTACTCGCATGCCCCTAGGGAGGAGGTTAGTAGGAGTTAACCATGGCGCACCCTCGATTATAACAACACTCAAGGATTTCAATCAGACATAAAAATGCTCAAACCTCCCCACCATGCTATGACCAACACTTTGATGAGAAGTTAATACCAAGCTTTAATACCGATATTTCTACTAACCAATGATCATGAACCAATACCCTGTCATATTACGACATCAAATATAATTAAACCGTACATATCATATTTAGTTATCTACATGAAAGTTTTTATTATATCCCCATTGAATACATATCGTTTTCGGACTAGTCTTATAACACGTGCATATTGCCGACTACTAATTAATAGTCTCTCAAAAAGATTTAAGTGAAGCATGAGAGTGCAATCATTTCTATAAAATATAACCATCGCCGTGCTCTAACAAGTATACGTGAAGTATAAGAGCAACTGCCTAGCTAAAAAGATATAAGTGAAGCACATAGAGATGCTAACAAATCACGATAAATGTGTGTCCCTCTCAAAAGGTGTGTCCAGCAAACAATGATTGTGGCAAGCTAAAAAGCAAACATAGCAAAAACTATAGCACAAGATGCTCCAAGTAAAACTCATATCATGTGATGTCGTGGTGTGCGCATGGCAGATGCCAAGGGATGGCTAAAGAGAGGGATAGGCTCGAGGGCACCGGTTGGCTCTAGAGGTGAGGTCAGCATGAGCGAGCAAGAGACACAAGACGTACCCAGGTTCGGGGCTCTCCGGAGAGATAACACCCCTAGTCCTACCGAGTGTGGTTTATGTGTGGATGATACAAGCTTGCTCCTAGAGCTATTTTGGGGAGGGAGGAAGATATGCCAAAGCATAGGCTGCTCCTTCTCCTTATGTGTGTGTGTTCGACTAATGATCTCTCCCCGTACATGGAAGCCTCCTGGGGGGGGGGGGTTGTTGGGAAATGTTGCATGGAAAACAAAAAAATTCTACACTCATGCAATGATCTATCCATGGAGATGCATAGCAACGAGGGGGAGAGTGTGTCTGCATGCCCTCGTAGACCGTAAGAGGAAGCCTTAAACAACGCGGTTTATGTAGTCGAACTTCTTCGCGCTCCAACCGATCAAGTACCGAACGCACGGCACCTCCGCGTTCTGCACACGTTTAGCTAGGTTATGTCCTCCTCCTTGATCCAGCAAGACGTCGAGGTAGTAGATGAGTTCCGACAGCACAACGGCGTGGTGACGGTGATGGTGAAGTGATCTCCACAGGTCTTCGCCTAAGCACTACGAAAATATGACTGAGGGAGTAAACGGTGGACGGGGGCGCAGCATACAACTAAGCAATTGTCTGTTGTGTGCTAGGCGCCCCCTCCCACATATATATAGGTGGGAGGGAGGGAGCAGCAGCCAAAGGAGGCGCCCAAGTAGGAGGAATCCTCCTTGGGTTCCTCCCAAGCCGCGTCCCTCCCTTTCCTTATTTGGATTGCGGGGAAAGGCAGGGGAAGGTGGCGCCCCCCTTCCTTTCTCCCATGAGAGGGAAAGGCGGGAGGGGTGCTACCTCTTGAGCTTGCGTTGGGTTTTCCCTTGAAGAGGAAAGGGTGATGCAGCAAAGTAGAGAAAGTATTTCCCCCAGCTTTTGAGAACCAAGGTATCAATCCAGTAGGAGACAATGCGCAAGCCACCGAATACCTGCACAAACAAACACCTACTTGCACCCAACGTGATAAAGGGGTTGTCAATCCCTTCACGGTTATTTGCAACATGAGATCTAATAGAGATGAATAAAAGGTAAAGTAATATTTTTGGTTTATGAAACGGAAAGTAAAAGATTGCAAAGAAAGTAAATAGGAAACTAGAATTGTAGATCGAAAACTTATATGATGGAAAATAGACCCGGGGGCCGTAGGTTTCACTAGAGGCTTCTCTCAAGATAGAAATTATTACGGTGGGTGAACAAATTACTGCCGAGCAATTGATAGAAAAGCGCAAAGTTATGACGATATCTAAGGCAATGATCATGAATATAGGCATCACGTCCGTGTCAAGTAGACCGAAACGATTCTGCATCTACTACTATTACTCCACACATCAAACGCTATCCAACATGCATCTAGAGTCTTATGTTCATAAAGAACGGAGTAACGCCTTAAGCAAGATGACATGATGTAGAGGAATTAACTCAAGCATTATGATGAAAACTCCATCTTTTTATCCTAACAATACAATACATGTCGGTTCCCCTTCTGTCACTAGGATCAAGCACCGCAAGATTGAACCCAAAGCTCATCACTTCTCCCATTGCAAGGAAAACCAATCTAGTTGGCCAAACCAAATCGATAGTTCGAAGAGACTTGCAAAGATATCAAATCATGCATATAAGGATTCTGAGATGATTCAAATAATATTCATAGATAGGCTGATCATAAATCCACAATTCATCAGATCTCGGCAAACACACCACAAAAGAGTATTACATTGAATAGAACTCCAAGAACATCAAGGAGAACTTTGTATTGAGAATCAAAGAGAGAGAAGAAGCCATCTAGCTACTAGCTATGGACCCGTAGGTCTGTAGTAAACTACTCATGCTTCATCGGAGAGGCAATGGTGTTGATGTAGAAACCCTCCATGTTCGAATCCCCCTCCGGCAGGATGCCGGAAAAGGCCCCAAGATGGGATCTCACGGGTACAGAAGGTTGCGGCGGCGGAAAAGTGGTTTCATGGCTCCCCTGGAAGTTTTTGGGATATTTGAGAATATATAGGAGGAAGATCTAGGTTAGGGGGTCACCTAGGGGCCCACAAGGTCGGGGGCGCGCCCTACCCCCCTGGGCGTGCCCTCCACCCTTGTGGCCGCCTCGTGCTCTTCCGACTTGCACTCCAAGTCTCCTGGGTGTCTTCTGGTCTAAGAAAAATCATCGCAAAAGTTTTATTCTGTTTGGACTCCGTTTGGTATTCCTTTTCTACGAAACTCAAAAACAAGGAAAAAACAGGAACTGGCACTGGGCTCTAGGTTAATAGGTTAGTCCCAAAAATCATATAAAATAGCATATTAATGCATATAAAACATCCAAAACAGATAATATAATAGCATGGAACAATAAAAAATTATAGATACGTTGGAGAAGTATCAAGCATCCCCAAGCTTAATTCCTGCTCGTTCTCGAGTAGGTAAATGACAAAAACGGAATTTTTGATGTGGAATGCTACCTAAAATATTTATCCATGTAATACTCTTTATTGTGGCATGAATGTTCAGATCCGTAAGATTCAAAACAAAAGTTTATTATTGACATAAAAACAATAATACTTCAAGCATACTAACAAAATAATTATGTCTTGTCAAAATATCATGGCCAAAGAAAGCTTATCCCTACAAAATCATATAGTCTGGCTATTCTCCATCTTCATCACATAAAACATTTAAATCATGCACAAGCCCTATGACAAGCCAATCAATTGTTTCATACTTTTGATATTCTCAAACCTTTTCAACTTTCACGCAATACATGAGCATGAGCCATGGACATAGCACTATGGGTGGAATAGACGGTGGTTGTGAAGAAGACAAAAAGAAGGAGATAGCCTCAAATCAACTAGGCGTATCAACGGGCTATGGAGATGCCCATCAATAGATATCAATGTGAGTGAGTAGGGATTGCCATGCATTGAATGCACTAGAGCAATAAGTTTATGAAAGATCAAAAAGAAAACTAAGTGGGTGTGCATCCAACTTGCTTGCTCATGAAGACCTAGGGAGTTTTGAGGAAGCCCATCATTGGAATATACAAGCGAATTTCTATAATGAAAATTGCCACTAGTATATGAAAGTTATATCATAGGAGACTCTCTATCATGAAGATCATGGTGCTACTTTGAAGCACAAGTGTGGCAAAAAGGATAGTAACATTGTCTCTTCTCTCTTTTTCTCTCTTTTTTTGGTCTTCTCTTTTTTATTTGGCCTTTTCTCTCTCTCTCTCTCTCTCTCTTTTTATTTCCTCACATGGGATAATGCTCTAATAATGAAGATCATCACACTTCTATTTACTTACAACTCAAAAATTACAACTCGATGCTAGAAAAAAATATGACTCTATATGAATGCCTCCAACGGTGTACCGGGATGTGCAATGAATCAAGAGCGACATGTATAAAAAATGATGAACGGTGGCCTTGCCACAAATACAATTTCAACTACATGATCATGCAAAGCAATATGACGATGATGATGCGTGCCATAATAAACAGAACAGTGGAAAAGTTGCATGACAATATATCTCGGAATGGCTATGGAAATGCCATAATAGGTTGGTATGGTGGCTGTTTTGAGGAAGGATACGCGGTGGGTTTATGGTACCGGCGAAGGTTGCGCGGTACAAGAGAGGCTAGCAATGGCGGAAGGTGAGAGTGTGTATAATCCATGGCTCAACATTAGTCATAAAGAACTCACATACTTATTGCAAAAATCTATTAGTCATCAAAACAAAGTACTACGCGCATGCTCCTAGGGGGATAGATTGGTAAGAAAAGACCATCGCTCGTCCCCGACCTCCACTCATAAGGAAGACAATCAAAACATATCTCATGCTCCAACTTTGTTACATAAAGGTTCACCATACGTGTATGCTACGAGACTCACAAACCTTAACACACATATTTCTCAAATTCACAACTACTTACTAGCATGACTCTAATACCACCATCTTCATATCTCAAAACAATCATAAGGAATCAAACTTCTCATAGTATTCCATGCACTTTATATGAAAGTTTTTATTATATCGCTCTTGGATGCCTATCATATTGGGACTAATTTTATAGCCAAAGCAAATTAGCATGTTGTTCAAAAATTTCTATAAAATAAAATCACCGCCGTGCTCTAAAAAGATATAAGTGAAGCACTAGGGAAAATTTGCCTAGCTCAAAAGATATAAGTGAAGCACGTAGAGTATTCTAATAAATCACGATTCATGTGTGTCTCTCCCAAAAGGTGTGTAAAGCCAGGATGATTGTGGAAAACTAAAAAGCAAAGACTCAAATCATACAAGACACTCCAAGCAAAACATATATCATGTGGTGAATAAAAATATAGCCTCAAGTAAAGTTACCGATAGACGAAGACGAAAGAGGGGATGCTTTCCCGGGGCATCCCCAAGCTTAGGCACTTGACATCATTTAATATTACCTTGGGGTGCCTTGGGCATCCCCAAGCTTAGGCTCTTGCCACTCCTTATTCCATAGTCCATCAAATCCTTCCCCAAATCTTGAAAACTTCACAACACAAAACTCAACAGAAAATCTCGTAAGCTCCGTTGGTATAAGAAAATAAATCACCACTTTTGGTACTATTGTGAACTCATTCTTTATTTATATTGGTGTAATATCTATTGTATTCCAACTTTTCCATGGTTCATACCCCCCATACTTGCCATAGATGCATCAAAATAAGCAAACAACACGCGAAAAACAGAATCTGTCAAAAACAGAACAACCTGTAGTAATCTGAATAGTTCGCATACTTCGGTATCTCCAAACATCCTGAAAAATTAAGACGTCCTATGCAACTTGTATATCAATCTACTGTAAACAATTCAGGATTTTATCATGCTTCTGTGATTTTAAACAATTCGGGGACTGAGCACAAAGTTTCTATTTTTTTCAGCAAGATCAAATCAACTATTACCGTAAGTTATCCCAAAGGTCTTACTTGGCATAAACACTAATTAAAACGCAAAACCACATCTAACCAGAGGCTAGATGAAATATTTATTGCAAAACAGAAGCTAAAAAGCAAAAAAATTGGGTTGCCTCCCAACAAGCGCTAATGTTTAACGCCCTTAGCTAGGCATAAAACACGACTAGATCTAAGTGTTATCATCTTTGGCACGCAATCCATAAGTGGCTCTCATAATAAATTCATAAGGCAATTTAATTTTATTTCAAGGGAAGTGTTCCATACATTTCCTTAACGGAAATTTAAATCTAATGTTTCCTTCTTTCATATCAATAATTGCACCAATCATTCTAAGGAACGGTCTACCAAGAATAATAGGACATGTAGGATTGCAATCTATATCAAGAACAATGAAATCTACGGGCACATAATTCCTATTTGCAAAAATAAGAACATCATTAGTTATTCCCATAGGTTTTGTTAATAGTGGAATCCACAAGATGCAAATTTAAGGAACATTCATCAAATTCACGGAAACCTAACACATCACATGAAGTTTTCGTAATCGTGGAAACAACTAGCACCCAAATCACACAAAGCATAGCATTCATAATCTTTAATCTTAATCTTAATAGTAGGTTCCCCTCATCATAAAATTTTCTAGGGATAAAAACTTCCAATTCAAGCTTTTCTTCATAAGATTGCATCGTAGCATCAACGATATATTTAGTAAAAGCTTTATTTTGATTATAAGCATGAGGAGAATTCAACATGGATTGCAACAAGGAAATACAATCTATTAAATAAAAATTATCATAATTAAATTCCTTGAAATCCAAAAGAGTGGGTTCATTGCTATCTAAAGTTTTGACCTCTGCAATCCCACTTTTATCAATTTTTGCATCAAGATCTAAAAACTCTGAATCATTGGGACGCCTTCTAACTAAAGTTTTGACCTCTCCAGTCCCATCTGTATCAAGATTTACATTGTAAAACAAAGATTCAATAGGAGTCACATCAATCACTTTAAGATCTTCATCATTATTCTCACGGAAACTAGAAGAACACGCTTTTATAAACCAATCTTTTTAGCGCGTATCTTAGCGGTTCTTTCCTTGCACTCATCAATGGAAATTCTCATGGATTTGAGAGACTCATTGATATCATGCTTGGGTGGAATAGATCTAAGTTTCAAAGAATCAACATCAAGAGAAATTCTATCCATGTTCGTAGCCAAATCATCAATCTTAAGCATTTTTTTCAATCAAAGCATTAAAATTATTTTGCGAACTTATACATTCTTTAACACTATTCTAAATATCAGAGGGCACCTTATTATAAGTTCCATAAGAATTGTTATAGGAATTGCCATAATTATTAGAGGAATTACTAGGAAACGGCCTAGGATTAAAATTACCTCTATACGCGTTATTACCAAAATTGTTCCTACCAACAAAATTCACATCCATAGATTCATTATTGTTTTAAATCAAAGTAGACAAAGGCATATCATTAGGATCAACAGGAGCACTCTTATTAGCAAACAATTTCATAAGTTCATCCATCTTTCCACTCAAAACATTAATCTCTTTAATTGCATGCACTTTTTTACTAGTGGAAGATCTTTCGGTATGCCATTGAGAATAATTAACCATAATATTATCTACGAGTTTAGTAGCTTCTCCTAAAGTAGTTTCCATAAAAGCACCTCCCGCGGCCAACTCTAAAAGATTTCTAGAAGCAAAATTCAATCTGGCATAAATTTTCTGTATAATCATCCATAAATTCAAACCATGAGTAGGGCAATTTCGTATCATCAATTTCATCCTCTCTCAAGATTGTGCAACATGTTCATGATCAAGTTGCTTAAAATTCATAATATCGTTCCTAAGGGAGATGATCTTAGCGGGAGGAAAATACTTGGAGATAAAAGCATCTTTACACTTATTCCATGAATCAATACTATTTTTAGGCAAAGATGAAAACCAAATTTTAGCACGATCTCGAAGTGAGAATGGAAATAACTTCAATTTAACAATATCATTATCCACATATTTTTTATTTTTGAATATCACACAAATCAATGAAATTATTAAGATGGGATGCGGCATCTTCATTGGGAAGGCCGAAAAATTGATCTTTCATAACAAGATTCAGCAAAGCGGTATTAATTTCACAAGATTCCGCATTAGCATCATGAGCAATCGGAGTACTAATAAAATCATTATTATTGGTGTTGGAAAAGTCACACAATTTGGTATTATCTTGAGCCATCACAACAAAACAAGCAATCCAACACACGAGCACACAAAAAGCAAGCGAAGAAGACAAACGGAAGAGGAGCGAAGAAAAGGCGAATCTTTTTGAAAATCATTTTAGAAGTGGGGGAGAGGAAAACAAGAGGCGAATGGCGAATAATGTAATGCGAGGGATGATAGTTTATGATGGGGTACTTGGTATGTCTCGGCTTGGCGTAGATCTCCCTGGCAACAGTGCCAGATATTCTTCCTGCTACCTCTTGAGCTTGCGTTGGTTTTTCCCTTGAAGAGGAAAGGGTGATGCAGCAAAGTAGAGAAAGTATTTCTCTCAAGTTTTGAGAACCAAGGTATCAATCCAGTAGGAGACAACACACAAGCCACTGAATACCTGCACAAACAAACACCAACTTGCACCCAACGCGATAAAGGGGTTGCCAATCCCTTCACGGTTATTTGCAACATGAGATCTAATAGAGATAAATAAAAGGTAAAGTAATAATTTTGGTATTTTTGGTTTATGAAACGGAAAGTAAAAGATTGCAAAGAAAGTAAATAGGAAACTAGAATTGTAGATCAAAAACTTATATGACGGAAAATAGACCCATGGGCCATAGGTTTCACTAGATGCTTCTCTCCAGCTAGAAATTATTATAGTGGGTGAACAAATTACTGCCAAGAAATTGATAGAAAAGTGCAGAGTTATGACGATATATAAGGCAATGATCATGAATATAGGCACCACATTCGTGTCAAGTAGACCGAAACGATTCCGCATCTACTACTATTACTCCACACATCAACCGCTATCCAACATGCATCTAGAGTATTATGTTCATAAAAAACGAAGGAATGCCTTAAGCAATATGACATGATGTAGAGGAATTAACTCAAGCATTATGATAAAAAACCATCTTTTTATCCTCGATGGCAACAATACAATACATGTCGCTTCCCCGTCTATCACTAGGATCGAGCACCGCAAGATTGAACCCAAAGCCAAGCACTTCTCCCATTGCAAGAAAAACCAATCTAGTTGGCCAAACCAAATCGATAGTTCAAAGAGACTTGCAAAGATATCAAATCATGCATATAAGAATTAAGAGAAGATTCAAATAATATTCATAGATAAGCTAATCATAAATCCGCAATTCATCGGATCTCGGCAAACACACCGCAAAAGAGTATTATATTGAATAGATCTCCAAGAACATCGAGGAGAACTTTGTATTGAGAATCAAAGAGAGATAGAGAAGAAGCCATCTAGCTACTAGCTATGGACCCATAGGTCTGTGGTAAACTACTCAAGCTTCATCGGAGAGGCAATGGTGTTGATGTAGAAGCCCTCCATGATCGAACCCCCCTCCGGCAGGATGCCGGAAAAGGCCCCAAGATGGGATCTCACGGGTACATAAGGTTGCGGCAGTGGAAAAGTGGTTTCGTGGCTCCCCTGGAAGTTTTTGGGATATTTGAGAATATATAGGAGGAAGATCTAGGTCAGGGGGTCACCGAGGGTCCCACAAGGTCGGGGGGCGCACCCTACCCCCTGGGCACGCCCTCCACCCTTGTGGCCGCCTCATGGCTCTTCTGACTTGCACTCCAAGTGTCCTGGGTGTCTTCTGGTCCAAGAAAAATCATCGCGAAAGTTTTATTCCGTTTGGTATTCCTTTTCTGCGAAACTCAAAAACAAGGAAAAAAACAGGAACTAGCACTGGGCTCTAGGTTAATAGGTTAGTCCCAAAAATCATATAAGATAGTATATATCAATGCATATAAAACATCCAAAACAGATAATATAATAGCATGGAACAATAAAAAATTATAGATACGTTAGAGACATATCAAGGGGAGAGACCTCCCCCTTTTCCTTCACTGGGGCTGGCCAAACAAGGGAGGGGCACACCAGCCCCCTTGCGGGCTGGTATGTCCCCTCCTTTGGCCCATAAGGCCCATATCTTGCCGGGGGGTGCTGGGAACTGAGGGAGTTCTAGATTAAGGGGTCCTCGGGCGTCTGGACTATGTAACATGGGCTGGACTGACGGGCCATGAAGATTCAAGGCAGAAGACTCTCCCCCGTGTCCGGATGGGACTCTCCTTGGCGTGGATGGCAAGCTTGGCGTTTGGATATGAAGATTCCTTTCTCTGTAACCGACTTTGTACAACCCTAGTACCCTCTGGTGTTTATATAAACCGAGGGTTTAGTCCATAGAGGCAATCACAATCATGCAGGCTAGACTTCTAGGGTTTTAGCCATTACGATCTCGCAGTAGATCAACTCTTGTAATACTCATATTCATCAAGATCAATCAAGCAGGAAGTAGGGTATTACCTCCATAGAGAGGGCCCGAACCTAATTAAACATCGTGTCCCCCGTCTCCTATTACCATCGACCTTAGACACACAGTTCGGGGCCCCTACCAGAGATCCGCTGGTTTTGACACCGACATTGGTGCTTTCATTGAGAGTTCCTCTGTGTCGTCGCCTAGAGGGCTTGATGGCCCCGTCAATCATCTACAATGATGCTGCCCTGAGGGAGGTCTTTCTCCTCGGCCAGATCTTCGTATTCGGCGGCTTCGCACTGTGGGCCAACTTGCTTGGGCATCTAGAGCAGATCGACAGCTACGTCCCTGGCCATCAGGTCAGGTTTGGAAGCTTGAACTACGTTGCTGATATCTGCAGAGACTTGATCTTCGACCGATTCAAGCCCACGGCAGCCGCTCCCTGCCACCGTGATGAACATGACCTAAATCTATCATCGGACCATACCCAGGAGATAACGCCTGTAAGTGCTCCGGCCCTAGATCCGGAACAGATTGCGCCATCCGAGGACGGGAAGCTCAACCCCGCCACGAAAGCCGCGGTCTCAGCGGCATTGGATCCGCACACAGACCCAACCTCGAGCGGGATCTGCGTCACCAGAACCTCGGATTCATCTCCGGCCACAGGTTTCGAACCACGTGCATCCACGTCCGTCGAGCCTGATCAGGCGCCGATCGTCGAATTCAGCTACGCGAACATCTTCTGGCACTCACCTTTAGGCGATGTGCTAAACTCATTAGAAACCCTCTCCTTAGCAGGGGACTCACAGCCGAATTATATCCGGTTTGAACTGGAGGCTGATGACGGAGAATTTTGCTTCCCACCCACCGCCCACTTCATAGCCACTGTTGAAGACTTAATAGACATGCTCGATTACGGCTCTGAAGACATTGACGGTATGGACGACGATGCCAGAGAGGAGCAGGCCCAAAAACCGCCGTTCACTGGGCGCTGGACAGCCACCTCCTTGTATGACATGTACATGGTGGATACACCCAAAGAGAATAATGGCGATAACGAGAAGGATCCAGTCGAGGATAAACCTCCTGAGATACAGCCAAAGCACCGATGTCAGCGGCGCCGCTCTAAATCACGCCGTGGAAAAGACAACAATACTGGCACGAGAGAAAACAATACTCCGAATGATGCCAAATACAAAGAAGACCCCGTCGATCCAACCTCTGAACATGACGATAGGGAAGATGGGCGAGTCAACCCTGATGAACAGGCCATAGACGAAGACTCAGAGGACAGTAACTATCTTACACTCTCCGAGGATGAGGTGAGCCTCAGTGATGAAGACTTTATCGTGCCTGAGGAACCCGTCGAGCAGGAGCGCTTTAAGCGCTGGCTAATAGCCACTTCGAGGAGCCTAAAAAAGAAGTAGCAGCAACTTCAAGCTGACCAAGATTTGCTCAATGACAGATGGACTAATGTCTTGGCAGCTGAGGAATACGGCCTCCAGCGCCCAACCAAAAGTTACCCGAAGCACAAATTGTTGCCTCAATTTGATGACGAGGCGCTGGAGCCCGTACCGTCAGCGTGTAATGCGGCTGACCGACCACCACGTGGCCGGGGACAAAGCGGCAACTCAAGCCGAACACCAGCCCATACTACCTCGTTGTAAAGACATAGACATAATAGCTCGGGGTTATACATATGACCTATAGTAGGACCTAGAGAACAGAGCAGGTCAGACCAGATCGATCTACGGATCGCGGGGGCGTGCCCCGACGCGCGATGACGGCCATCTGGCCGGACGTGACAAACATAACCACGCCCGGGCCGAAAACCACAGACGGACTACATCCGAACTACTTCGCGACTTGGCCCGATATAGAGGTGCCGCGCAGCCCCTCTGCTTCACTGATGAAGTAATGGAGCACGAATTCCCAGAAGGGTTTAAACCCATAAATATCGAATCATATGATGGAACAACAGACCCCGCGGTATGGATTGAAGATTTTCTTCTCCATATTCATATCGCCCCGGTGATGACCTTCGTGCCATCAAATACCTCCCGCTAAAACTCAAGGGGCCAGCTCGACACTGGTTAAACAGTCTGCCTGAAAACTCTATTGGTAGCTGGGAGGACTTGGAAGACGCCTTCCGCGACAACTTCCAAGGTACATACGTATGACCTCCGGATGCCGATGACTTAAGTCACATAGTTCAACAGCCCGGAGAGTCAGCCAGGAAATTTTGGACTAGGTTCCTAACTAAAAAGAACCAGATCGTCAACTACCAGGATGCCGAAGCCCTAGCAGCCTTTAAGCATAGCATCTGCGACGAATGGCTCGCCCGTCACCTCGGCTAAGAAAAGCCGAAGTCCATGGCAGCTCTCATGGCACTCATGACCCGCTTTTGTGCGGGCGAGGATAGTTGGCTAGCCCGTAGCAATAACACTGCAAGCGATGCTGGCACCTCTGAAGCCAAAAATAGCAACGACAAGCCCTGACGCAATAGGCACAAGCGCCGAAGCAACGGTGACAATACCGATGACACGACGGTAAACGCCGGATTCAGTGGCTCCAAGTCCGGCCAGCGGAAGAAGCCATATAAAAGAAACAATCCGGGCTCATCCAGCTTGGACCGCATACTTGATAGTCCATGTCAGATCCATGGCACCCCTGATAAACCAGCCAATCATACCAACAGAGACTGTTGGGTTTTTAAACAGGCCGGCAAGTTAAATGCCGAGAACAAGGAGAAGGGGTCGCAAAGCAAGGACAATGACGAGGAGTCCCGTCCGCCGAACACAGGAGGGCAGAAGAAGTTCCCCTCCCCAAGTCAAAACGGTGAACATGATATACGCTACCCATATCCCCAAGAGGGAGCGCAAAGGCGCGCTCAGGGACGTCTACGCGATGGAGCCAGTCGCCCCAAAGTTCAACCCATGGTCGTCCTGCCCGATCACCTTCGATCGCAGGGACCATCCGACCAGTATCCATCATGGCGGTTCAGCCGCACTGGTCCTCGACCCAATCATCGATGGATTCCACCTCACGCGAGTCCTCATGGATGGTGGCGGCAGCCTGAACCTGCTCTATCGAGATACAGTACACAAAATGGGCATCGATCCCTCAAGGATCAAGCCCACAAAAACTACCTTTAAAGGAGTCATACCAGGTGTAGAGGCACGCTGTACGGGCTCAATCACACTGGAGGTTGTCTTCGGATCCCTGGACAACTTCCAAAGTGAAGAGTTGATCTTCGATATCGTCCCCTTCCGCAGCGGCTATCACGCACTGCTCGGACAAACCGCATTTGCTCAGTTCAATGCGGTGCCACACTATGCTTATCTCAAGCTCAAGATGCCCGGACCACACGGTGTCATAACAGTTAATGGAAACACGGAGCGCTCCCTCCGTACTGAGGAGCACACCGCTGCCCTAGCAGCAGAAGTACAGAGCGGCCTTTTCAAGCAGAACCTTAATTCGTCGGCCAAGCTCCCGGACACTGTCAAACGAGTTCGGACTACTCTGCAGTAGGACAGTCCAGCTCATCAAGAGCTCGACTAGAAATTTGGCCTCCGTCCCAGTCCTGACCAAACGGCGGCGTTCGTACCGCGCGCACATAACTACGCACTCAAAATGCATGGGCATAGACGGAGGCATAACTAGATTGTGGTCCATAATACGGCCCGACCTCCCCTGGACACACATACTTTCACATTTTCTTTTTCATCCTTTTCAGGTTTCTTTTCCACATGCCTCTCCTGATGGCCTGATCATCAGTCCTTCCGAAGGAAAGATACACCAAGACGACAAGAAGCATTGATGTATAAGGGAACCTCTAGGTGGTCTTTTTGACGATCACTCTACCTGTTTTCAGGACCCGCACGCAACTCTCCCTTGGTCGTGGCATGTTAAATAGCCCTGTTGCTTATTGCATTACTTGTACAAATACGCTTTGATGTATTAATCAAACTATAATGGAAACAGTTTGCGGCCCAACTTCTGTGACACTAGCTTACTACTTCATTTTTTCTTGATAATCTTATCAATTGCACCCGTACACTTTGGTACGCTTTAATTCGCCAGGGGCTTCATTGCGCCCCATACTATGGCAGAAAAGTCCGAACACTTTTATAGTATAGTTCGGCACCCCAAATTTAGCATTATATGCATTGGCTCCGAATCATGTCTTTGGTCAATAGTTGGGTTGCCCGGCTCCTGTGCTTACTACCTTACGTTCCGTTATATCGGCTAGGGTAGTAAAGGGAGAACTACTGCGATTGTGTCCTGGTTTATCCGGATGAGCACCTCAGTAGAGAAAGCCGAAAACTGACTGTCATGGTGCGGCATGAGCCGGTCAGCTGTTCGAAGGTTACAAATCTTTTGTGATTTTTTTCGCATTATGCGATGAATCGGTCTTTACCCGATCAGGTGTTTACAACACCCTAGTTCGGACTCACGAATACTAGGGGCTGCGCCTAAATTTCTATTGTCAAACTCCTATGGCTAAGTGAGGGTGATAAAGCCACATAGTCTGATTGCCTGGTTCGTTGCGCTAAGCACCTCCTTCAAGGACCAAACCTTTGGATTGAGAGTGTTTAGATTCCATCCCGAACACCCCCGTACTACCTACATGGGGGCTGAAGCCGACGACTGGCCAACTCTCAGATTTAATAAAAACTGCCACACAGGAGGTAAAATTTCAAAAAATAAACAAGCATTATATTACATATCAGCTCCGTTTCATACTACAGGACAGGATAAACATGAATGTATTCATTCAAAAATAATGTCCTTAGCACATTGCTCCGCTACAATGCGGGATCCCTCCAGGACATCGTCAAAATATCGCTCGGGCGTGCGGTGCTCCTTACCCTTGGGCGGTACCTCGGTCGCGAGCCTGACGGCATTCATCTTCGCCCACTGCACCTTGATACGGGCGAAGGCCATCCGTGCACCTTCGATACAGACTGACCGCTTGATGGCGTCAAGCCGGGGGCAGGCATTGACCAGCTGCTTCACGAGCCCGAAGTAGCTGCTGGGTATGGCTTCCGCAGGCCACAACCAGATTGTCAAGTCCTTCATGGCCAGTTTGGCCACCCTATGCAGTTCGACCAGCTATTTTAGCTGATCGCTAAAGGGCACATGATGTTGTAGCGCAAGGTATTGCAACCAGAACAACTTCTCCATTGAGCTCCCCTCTTCGGCTCGGAAGAATTCCGCAGCATCAGAAACACTGCGCGGCAGATCCGCAAACGCCCCTGGAGAACTCCAAATCCAGGTTAGTAAGAGATACCTCTTCTTCACATACTTGCTTTGCATAATAAAAGCCTTACCCACCGCAATTTTCTTGGCCTCTTGGATTTCCTAGAGGGCGCCCTGGGCTTCAACCCGGGCCTCTTGTGCGCTTTGGTGAGCCTTTGCAAGCTCGGACTCTTGATCCGCAATCTTGCGCTCCAAGGACTCGTATTTCTTCACGGTGTCCTGGAGTTCTTGCTGGATCTCCCCGACCCTGGCCTCGTGCTTTTCGTGGACGGATTGTTCTTCCCCCGCTCTCTCCTGGGCTTTTGCCAGCGTAGCCTTGAGGGTCTCCACCTCGGTCGCAGCTCCTACGACATATCATGATACTGTGATCAACATGTAACAATTCATATCTTTCTTGATTTGAATAGGCCATTGCATACCTTGCTTGTCCTCTAGCTGCTTTTTTACACGGCCGAGCTCTTCCTCGGTCCGCTCCAGACTCTGCTTCAGTCCGGAGACTTCGGCAGCATGGGAGGTCACAGCCAGCAACGACGCCTGATTATTCACATAGACATGTATGGTTAGTCTCTTGCGAAAATTATTTGATCCTCTATCCGGTTTTTTCCGAACACTCGACGGAGTCTCAGGGGCTACTGTCTATACCGTGACATTCTTTTCACATAATTGCGTTGCTTACCTCAAAGCCTGTTAGAAGGCTTGTGTAGGCTTCGGTCAGTCCGCGAACCATACACATGAGGGTACGGTGTTCCTCAACAATGGAAGCACTTCGCAACGCTTCCAATGGAGTATCCAGTGCCTTTGGTTGGACAGAGGTCACCATCAGAATGGGCACACCTCCTTCTTTCGAAGGAGGCTGCTTGCCGGACTCCGGAGCCGTATAGGTGTCCGGTACCGTATTCGGCTAGGGGCCGAATTGGATATGGCCCCCATCGCCAGTCTCCATGGGGATTTGCTCCCCCATGTGTCCGGCGGCCGAGGTTTCACCCTCTGGCGCCGCCCTGATGGCGTCCTGCGTCTCTCCCTGGCCTGGGATTCTTCGGGACAACACCTCGGTGTCATTGAGGGAATCCTGGACTAAGGGGTCCTCGGGCGTCCAGCCTATTATCAATGGGCCAGACTAGTGGGCTGTGAAGACATGAAGGCCGAAGATTGTACCCGTGTTCGGATTGGACTCTTCTTGGCGTGGAAGGAAAGCTAGGCGACCAACTATGAAGATTCCTTCTTATGTAACCGACTCTATGTAACCCTAGATCCCTCCGGTGTCTATATAAACCGGAGGGCGTAGTCCGGATAGGATATACTCATTACCATAGTCATACAGGCTAGGCCTCTAGGGTTTCGCCATTACGATCTCGTGGTAGATCAACTCTTGTAACACTCATATTCATCAAGATCAATCAAGCAGGAAGTAGGGTATTACCTCCATAGAGAGGGCCTGAACCTGGGTAAACATCGTGTTCCCTGTCTCTTGCAACCATCGACCTTAGACGCACAGTTCGGGACCCCCTACCCGAGATCCGTCGGTTTTGACACCGACATTGGTGCTTTCATTGAGAGTTCCACCGTGACGTCGACGAAAGGCTCGATGGCTCGCCTTGTCCTCAAAGACAACATCACCTCCGGGGGAGTTCTGGCCCCAGGCCAAACCCTCCGGCTGGGCGGCTTTACCATGATCGCCCGTTCGGCCGTTGAGCCGACGATGACCTCTCGGGCCATCGAAAACCCCCTTCGCATCAACTCGGAACACTCCAAGCAGATGGATCCGGCAGAGTTTTCATCCTCGAACGAGCTCCTGGATCGCATCGTCGCTTTGGGAATGGCTACAGATTATGATCAGATCGGGCCTAAAACCGATTAAGGAGAAATTAAAACTCCACCGGTCACCCACCAGATAGCGGTAGTCGGGGAGCAGGACGACGAGTCTTGTTCTATGTCGAAGACGGACTATGTCCGGATCGCCGATCTGGAAGAACCGGATACCCACCAGCGAAAGGATGCGACCAGCCCTCTGAACATAGAATCGGACGGCAGTCCTAAACAATCAGAAGATACTCCGGAACCTGGACTGTTGAGTCCGGAAGGTCTTCACACTCCGGGTAATCGGTTAGGTCAGGGTTCGGATTTAATTCCACCCACCCACCCGGACATAGACGCTCTCATGAGCATCAAACAGCAGTCTTAGGAAACGGTCCACCACTTCTGGGCCAGATTCCTCCTTGTCAAAGATAAGGTAAAAGATTGCCGCGACAAGGACGCGATATCAGCATTCTGCAACAACTGCGCGGACGAAGGTATCCTGAACGCCATCAATCTCTGCCGCATACTAAAGTTCGCAGACTTAGCAACTATCGTACAAAAGTACAGCGCGATGGAAAGCACTTGGAAAACTCAGGCAACTTGCTGGGAACCGTCGGTCCCAGCTCAACTCCTACTACAGGCGAAGAGGGCGCACCCCCGTGGCACGCCCAGTCCAATAGTCAAGAAACACAAGCCCATTACGCGGCACGGCACCGTTCTGGAGGGATGGCTCGATGGCCCATGCAAAATACACACGGCACCAGATACCGTGGCAACCCACAGCCTTAGAGCATGTTGGATACTCCGGCAGGTAGCCAAGAGTGGTGATGACATCCTTATCAAGGACACCCCAGAACATCACCCTCCAGAAAACGACGACACAAGAGTATTGACGGTCTTCGAGACATACGCTTCTAACAACAAGCGCAAAAGGGCACTTCGCGACCTCGCCGAAGTCTGCCAAATCGCTGCAATAAACCCTTGGAACGACACGGCTATAACATTTAATGCCGGTGACGAACTGAGGTATAGGACAGTCCGAGTGCCAGCCGCATTAGTCCTCAGTCCTATCGTGGACGGGTTTCGACTTACTAAAGTCCTCATGGACGGCGGCAGTAGACTAAATCTCATTTATGAGGACACACTACACAAAATGGAAATAGACAGGAGCCGCATCAAGCAAAGCAGCACAACCTTCCGCATAATCATTCCAAGCCGGGAGGCACGATGCGCGGGAAAAATCACACTTGACGTGGTATTCGGCACGCCGGAGAATTATCGGTCCGAAGAAATCACTTTCCAATTGGCCCCTTTCAGCAGCGGATACCACACCCAGTTAGGGCGGGATGCTTTCACACGCTTCCAAGCTATACCTCATTACGGGTATATGAAGCTCAAAATGCCCGGACCAAATGGTATAATCACTCTCGTCAGTGATCCGGACACAGCACTCCGCGCTGAAAACAAAATCGCATCCTTGGCCCTTGAGGCGCTATCCGAAGCCCTCGCGGCCGAAGAGTTAACCGCACTGCGCTCCACGGTGGACAGGGACGATGTGATACTCGACAAACGCCCAAAATCCACCTCCTTCAAAGCAGCAGAAGAAATAGTCAAATTCCAGGTACACCCAACGGACCCCAAGAAGACAACATCTATCGGAGGACAACTGAACCCAACAGTTGACGTCACACTACGAGAATTCTTGCGCGAAAACTGGGATATATTTGCCTGGCACCCTTCGGATATGCCAAGGATCCCACGCAAGCTGGACGAACATAGCCTCAATATATTAAAGGGATTTAAACCGGTCAAGCAAACATTGCGGCGCTTTTCCGGACCCAAGCGACAAGCCATGGGGGAGGAGCTGGCCAAACTTATCGAAGCCGGATTCATTAGAGAAATCAAACATCCGGACTAGCTGGCAAACTTGGTGATGGTACCAAAGAAGGACAAATCCTGGCGCCTGTGTGTCGATTTCAAAGACCTCAACAAGGCTTGCCTAGGATCCCTTCCCCCTCCCCCACATTGATCAAATCATTGACGCCACCGCAGGACACGATTCACTGTGTTTCCTCGATGCATATTCCGGATACCATCAAATTAAAATCAAGGAGTCCGATCAAGCTGCAACAACATTTATTTCCCCATATGGTCCATTCTGCTTCAACACCATGCCCTTCGGGCTCAAGAACGCCGGCGCCACATACAAACGAATGATTCAAACCTGCCTGGAGAAGCAGATCGGCAAGACAGTAGAAGCTTATGTCGATGACATCGTCATCAAAACTAGGCACGTCGAAACACTAATAGACGACTTACGTCTTACATTCGACAACCTCCGTGCGCATGACATTAAACTCAACCCGGAAAATTGTGTCTTCGGCGTCCCCGTGGGAAAACTGCTGGGCTTCATTGTCTCCAATAGAGGGATAGAAGCAAACCCAGCCAAAATCCGAGCCTTGTCACAGTTGGCTACGCCAACAGACCTAAAACAAGTCCAAAAACTAGTTGGTTGTGTGGCAGCGTTAAGCCGCTTTATCTCCAGATTAGGAGAAAAGGCACTGCCACACTATCGCCTCTTACGACGCACCAATAACTTTGAATGTTCAGACGCGGCGACTGCCAGACTAGAGGAAATAAAGGCCCTCCTAGCAAGCAACCCAATCCTAGCCGCACCAAACGCTGGCGAACCTATGTTGCTATACATATCGGCAACACATCAGGTGGTGAGCGTCCTGCTCGTCGTCGAACGAGAACAGGACGGACACAAATTCCCACTTCAGAATACAGTATACTACGTATCTACTGTCCTCACACCATGCAAATCCCGGTACCCCCATTATCAAAAGATAGCATGCGTGGTCTTCATGGCATCTCGAAAGCTACGACACTACTTTCAGGAGTGTTCAATCACGGTGGCTTCTGAAGTCCCGCTCAATGACATAATAAATAACCGCGATGCCATGGGATGGCTAGCCAAATGGTCCATAGAGCTACTTCCATTTGAAATAACATAAAAGCCACGACGAGCCATCAAATCCCAAATACTGGCTGACTTCGTCGCCGAATGGACAGAGGCCGAACTCCCTAAAGAGTACGACGCATATTCCAATTGGGTTATGTATTTTGACGGCTCCAAAATGCTGGCGGGGCTAGGAGCGGGAGTCGTGTTAACATCCCCCACTGGAGTTGTTGTCCAGTATGTACTCCAAATACTATACACAGACTCCAACAACGCAGCCGAATACGAGGCCCTATTGCATGGTCTTCGGATGGCCGTATCCATGGGCATACAACGCCTAGAGGTGCGCGGGGATTCAAACCTCGCGATATCTCAAATAAACGGAGACTTTGATGCCAAGGATCCAAAGATGGCAGCTTATCATAATGTCGTCTTAAAAATATCGGCTCGGTTCGAAGGGCTCGAATTTCATCACGTCGCCCGGGAAAGCTATCAAGCAGCGGACGTCCTTGCTCGCATTGGCGCCAAGCGCGACCCTGTCCCACCCAACATTTTCCTGGAAAAGCTTTTCAAGCCATCCGTGGTGTGGCAAGGGGAGGGCGGCAACAACAGTCCAGATCCAGAGACAACCTCAAATCCCGAACATACCGACAGTACCGGGGGCTCAGCCACCGAAATAACACCGTCGGCCCATCTTGGCCTACATTAATAGGAAGGAGCTTCCTGAAGACCAGAATGAGGCTCGCCGCATTGTCCGGTGTTTGAAGTCCTACAAGGTTCACGACGGAGACCTCTACAAGAAAAGTACTATCGGAGTACTTCAAAGGTGTATCTCCGAGGAAGAGGGGCGGCATCTTTTAACGGAAATTCACGCTGGTCTCGGCGGACACCATGCCGCAGCTCGGGCCCTTGTTAGCAAGGCCTTCCGCACTGGGTTTTATTGGCCGACAGCCTGAGCAGACGCGCAGGACCTCATCCAACGCTATGTCGGATGCCAACTCTTCACCAACCAAAGCCACATGCCCCCAACTGCCTTACAAACTATCCCCATTACTTGGCCGTTCGCGGTCTAGGGACTGGACATGGTTGGACCTCTTAAAGGGGGAAGCCGTAAGAAAAAATATTTGCTGGTCATGGTGGACAAATTCACCAAGTGGATAGAGGCTAAACCGGTCAAAACGGCTGAGTCCGGCCCGATGATAGACTTCATATCCGGTGTTGTGCACCGTTATGGTGTCCCACACAGCATCATCACGGACAACTACTCTAATTTCACAGCCGATGAGGTAAAAACTTGGTGTACTAATCTTGGCATTAAACTCGATTACGCCTCCGTCTACAACCAGCAAACCGACGGTCAGGTCGAACGAGCCAATGGTCTTATTATGAGCGGCATCAAGCCCAGACTAGTGCGGTCTTTGAAAGAATCAAACAAGCACTGGGTTGAGGAGCTCGACTCCGTACTCTGGGGGCTGCGGACCACGCCCAACCGTACTACCGGATACACACCTTTCTTCATGGTGTATGGCGCAGAGGCTGTTTTGCCCTGCGATATTATTCATGACTCACCTCGAGTGCGTATGTATGAAGAGAGAGAAGCCGAGCTAGATCGGCAGGACAGCCTTGATGCCCTGGAGGAGGAGCGCGACGTCACAAAGGCCCGTTCAACATTTTACCAACAGCAGGCTCGACGATATCAAAGCAGAGAAGTACGGGCCAAGACTTACAACATTGGCGAACTCGTTCTACGCCTGCCGGAGAAGAAAAAGGACAAACTCAAGCCCAAATGGGAGGGTCCCTTCACCATTGACGAAGTTCTCGCTGGAGGAGCGTACCGTCTGCGCGATGCATCAGACAACTGTCTAGAGCCGAACCCCTGGAACGCGGCCAGACTGCGAAGATTCTATGCCTAGCGCCAAACTCTTTGTTCTTCCCCTTCTCCCTTGAAATTTCCATTCTTTTTTCTCTCTTTTCCGTTTTTCATTTTTAAAGCTTTAAATCTCCTGTACGGCTAGACCGCACAACCCTGACGAATACATCTTTAAATATGTACGTCTATTATACCTGGGGCTTCTTGGACAGAAGCTTGTTATTATTTCCTGAGCATCAAGCTCTTCACATAGGAGTATTTCCATATGTACCTTTTCTTCGCCACTATATGCATCGATATGACTTAAGTTTTGGCCAAGCTAGGTTGCCCGGCTCCTGTGCTTATGCCCTGCGTTCCCGTTAGTTCGGCTAGGGCATAAAGGGAGCACCTCTGCGATTGTTACTCCGCGTCATACGGGTGTGTACCTTAGACTAGGTAAAGCCGAAAGCTAGCGTTCTTAAGGGAATATTCGGTCGGTGAATTAAAGACGTTTTTGCATTTACTCCATTGCGAACCCCCATAAGTTACATACACTATGATTTTCCCATCACAATTCAGACGTGTACATTAATACATGCAGACCCAGGGAAAGGAACCCTTAACGGAACTATTCTCTCTGGAAGATGTTTTTTACAATCTCAATGTAATATAACATAACTAGCAGGATACAACTTGTCTGTTCAAGCAACTATGACCCCTACGCCTAGATTTCCAGGCATACCCCAGTCTATTCGACCGCGAGGGTATTCGGAAACACTCCATACCCTTGGGTCCGGAGGTTGAAGCGAAAAGGTCTGCCATGACAAATGCTATACAATTCAGCTAGAATTACACACGGTAAGGAAAGTACACTGTCACTTGGACTAAAAAACTTCCTCCTCTATACCGTCCAACAGGCGGTCTAATTTACAATCCTGTTGGGAATATTTGGCGGCCACCTCTACTTGGTCATATACTAAACTAACAGGAATTTCTTCCCCATTCGACCCTAGCGGTCCGACCTGGGCCATGTGATTAGGATCCAGCTTGGTATATCACGTTTTCACCATGGCCCAGGCTTCTCGCGCACCTTCTCGGCAGGTCGATATCTTCCATAGTCGGATATGTCCTCGCGCTCCCTTGAACAGCTCTACAAGCTCCTCCATACTTCCTGGAGGGGAGGCGGCTGGCCATAGGGCCTTGGCAAAACTCCGCATTGCCAGCCGAACCTGCTCGTGCACTTGCGACAGCCTTTGCAACAGATCACTTGATGATCCGGACACCTCCTCATCGGAACGGCTCGTTAATATGCCTGCAATCATAACTATATCAGTTCCATTTATCTCTGAACTACTTTAAAATAGTTCCGGCACATACTGAATATACCGCCCCGCAGCTTCTTGTTCTCCTTTACGGAGTCGGCTAGCTGGGCTCGGACATCTTTCAATTCTTCGCCCAATGCGGTGTTGGAATCATGTAGCTTGTTTTTCTCGTCCCTGACTCGGGTCAACACACGCTGGCCTGTGGCGTGTAGCCTTTTTGCCTCTTTTTCCCCTTCTTGGGCGATCTTCAAATTCTCTTCAAGTTGATCGGGCGATCCTATTATGCAATCAGCAACAATATTAGTAAAGTTGGTATACAATTATCGTTCCTTGATGGAGGGGATTGTTACCAGAAGACGCCTTCTTGAAGTTCTCCAGTTCGGCGGTAGCAGCATTTAGCTGTGCCCGACACCGCTCCAACTCTTGGGCTAGCAGAGCATTATTCTCGGTAAGGACCTGGTTATACAACGATCCTTAAATCAGTTGTACCAACTGCTTTCAGTCTCGGGGGCTACAGGCATATGGTTATCCTTTTCGGACAAAGAAAAAACTTACTTGCACATCTGTAAAATGTTGCTTTGTGGCTTTTCTAAGCCCATCTTGAGCAGCTCGGATGTATGCGTCAGCCGAGCTGAAAGCATTAAATGCCTCTTTCGAGAACTTGGGGTCTCGCAGGACAGCCCTACAGCGCCGATGATTCATGGCGCTCTCTACTTCCGAGTTGGTGACGGACATGTCTTCCGAACCCTCGGCCGAAGGACAATCCGGCGTTGTCCTCATACCGGCCCCCGTCTCTCCGGCAGGGTCTAAATCCCGGCTGTCAGGAGCATGGCCAGTCGGGCCCCCGGACATAGTTCGGCGGACCCTTTTCCTGGAACTAGACAAACGCACAAAGTCATGGTCGGGTGCGGCCCCTGAAAAACATATTTATGAATCCATACCTCTTCGGTGAAAGCCTGCCTGTGTCTTCACCAGCCTTCCTCTTCGAAGGCTTGCCCAGCGTGGGAGTCGATCTCTTTGGAATTGCTGAATGCCTCCTCTTTGGAGCACAAGACAGTGCGGTGGGTGAGGCAGAATAAGAGCACTCTTTTAGAGGAGGTGTCTCTTGATTACTTACGTGTGAAGCAGGAAGAAGGTCAGGGTAGTCGGCGGTGATAGCCACTTCTGTGCCATCATAGCTCGCCTGGTAAGATACCCCCTCCGCGAGCACCACATATATCTCTGGATCCTCTTCAAACCCGGGGTCAAGCTCCCAGTTTTGATTCTCCTGCTATGGGGCCGTACTATGAAGTCCTTCGGTGACCTTTCGTCAGTGCTGTCCATAACAAACAAATTTGAAGTTTATCAAAAGTAATTCGGAAGTGGAATGAGTGAAATAGAGGGGTTGGGACTTACCCAACTGGGAGGATCATACATACAATACCCATCTCTGTGCTTAATGCGATGAAATTCCTCTTCCTCCCCTTTAAACAGCTCGGCCAATATCTTGGCCAGAGTGGCGGGGGTATCCGGACCTTTCCGGCCACAGCGGGAAGCGTCATCCTCTCCATTATAGTGCCACATTGGCAGCCCTCTGTATTGTAGCGGCTGAACCCCTCGCACTATGGAGGTTACCATTACCTCGATTATTGTGAGTCCGGACTGAGCGAGGGTCTTTATCTTGCTCATAAGCTGACGAACTTCTGCGCCGCCATCCTCTTCACGGCTCCAGGGACGCCAACTGTGGCGTTTCTTCAGCGGAATGCTCGCAAATTCAGGAAGACCCTTTGGAACTGGGTCGGGAAGCGCGACGTCCTCAATATAGAACCATTCGGAAGGCCATTCTTCATATGCCTTCCTTGGTGTGCCGGACAGATATTCGGTATCGGTGATACGCCATACTTCGGCTCTGCCCACTTCAAATATTGACCCCTCATGATTGCGCGGGACAAGACATAATAACTTTCTCCACAGCTCAAAGTGGGCCTCAATGCCCAGAAATAATTCGCATAAGGCGACATAACCTGCGATGTGTAGAATGGAGGCAGGGGTGAAGTTGTGCAGCTGGAGGCCGTAATATTCCAGAAGCCCTCGGAGGAACCGATGGATTGGAAATCTGACGCCTCTTAGCAAGTAGGGGACGAAACACACCCGCTCTCCCCGGACGGATTGGGCAAGCCCTCTGCCTGAGTCTCACCGTTGAAGGAAGCTAGCCCCGCTCAAACAGGGACTAGATCTGCAGGAGGAAGAAATCCTTGCGTCTACAGCTTCATCAATTGACTATGGGAGACAGAATACCTCTCCCACCCACCTTTCTCTGGGCCGGAACGGGAGGAGGAGCTGGGAATGCTAGCCATGTTGGAATGGTTTCTCCTAGCAGTCTCCGGGGATTTTTCTCTGCGTGGTGCCGAAAGGATCTAGGATCCAATCTCTTTAAATAGTGTCGCGACCGGTTTTTCCAGACATTAAATTCCAGAAAATGGCCGTCAAGCTCATCAGCCCCAGGATTACTGTTAGCTGATGAGGCACCAACTTGTTACAGAAATTCCAAGCAAAGGTACAAAATATGAAGTACAAGACCATTGTGGCCTATAAGTACAACCAATGGTTTCTAGTGGTTGAGGGCGGAAGCGGTTTGTGGATCACCACGGCTGTGGGACTCCATTCCCCACGGGAACAGCTGACCAGGATAACTCCTATCTTCACGAGGCTGCTATCACCGCTGCGCAGGTTCCGAGGCGGTCGTCGCAACGCTCCTCTCCAAGCAAACAATCTGGCCAAGACAATAGCCAGGGACAAGCCAGTGAGTACTTTGAATGTACTCGCAAACATTAAGAACACAGGTATAATATAATCGTCGATACTCATGCTTGCAATATCCTTATACTCACTTAGTTAGTCATAAATAATTATCTTGATGCATGTAAAACAAGTCATTCATATGCAACCGGAAATTTACGCAAAGGCCACATAGAGGTAATGAATACTGTGTGCCAAGCGAGGGTCTGAATGACTCCTCAAGTGGAAAGTATGGAATAATAGATACTGGTGCCAAACGAGTGTCCGAGAGACTCCTCGAGCGGAAAATGCAGAATAATAAATACTGGTGCCAAGCGAGTGTCTGAAAGACTCCTCGAGCGGAAAAATGCAGAATACTAAATACTGGTGCCAAGCGAGTGTCTGAAAGACTCCTCGAGCGGAAAATGCGGAATAATAATACCACAGTCAGGCGTCTGAGCGACACCACAGAAAGGGCTTTAAAAGAAATGCCACAGTTGGGCGTCTGAGCGACACCACAGAAAGGGCTTCAAAAGAAATGCCACAGTCGGGCGTCTGAGCGACACCACAAAAAGGGCTTCAAAAGAAATGCCACAGTCGGGCGTCTGAGCGACACCACATAAAGGGCTTTAAAAGAAATGCCACAGTCGGGCGTCTGAGCGACACCACATAAAGGGCTTTAAAAGAAATGCCACAGTCGGGCGTCTGAGCGACACCACATAAAGGGCTTTAAAAGATTAAATAATCATAGTGAAATATCCCGGAGGTAGAACCATCCCAGAGATATTTGATGATAACAATAATAATCATGGGTTAGTCAACAATAGTAATAATCATAATCATCACAAGTCTCAAGTAGTAATTCCCGTTCTGGGTTAACCGTTTCACCTCCGAAGACCGACACTAAGACCGACGCTTGACCTATCCCAGACTGTAGTCCTTAACCATGGACATGGCTATTCGAATAGGTTTAATCTCTGCAGAGGGTGTACTCTTTACCCACGAGTAACAGATTCCTTTAGTCCGTCGGGACTAATTCCGCCTACGGCCTTTTAGTTGAAAACACGCCTAACTTGCACACACCAGCTTAACTCATCGGTGTCTGGAATCACCCACGACACTTGTCAAGCAAAACTCTAAGTGGGGAGGCTACAACCTCGCGTAGCATGGGATCAAATTTATATCGCGCGCTCTAAGGGGTGGCCTCCCCTCTCGGTCCCAACCGGAAACACCCATGCCCCCTGACCAGGTGGCATGCCTACCGGCTACAACCGATATCTTCCACCATGGCCTCTCTGTACGGTGTGTGCTGGGAAGGGGTTAACAACTTACTGAACCGTACCCTACCTGCGGCAGGGACGAGTGGTAGCACGAGGCAAGTATGGGGGTTACTGGAACAAGACTCGATCTACGGTCGACTCAGGAGGTTCATAAGTTCCTGCATGACTTGTATATCAAATATATATATCACCCAACAAATATCACCACTCAATATACCTTACCATGCCATATCGGAAATAACCGTCCCGACGGGGACCGGTGACAAGCTCATGCCTACCCAAGGCCGAGGCTTCCCCGGATTCCTTTCTAGTATGCATGCAAGGCACATGAGGATGATTATCATCACAATCATATTCATTTCCAATAGCAAGGAAAACGTTGATATGCTTCCATGCAAGTGATCATGTCACATGAAATATCAATTCCACCGAAATGAGGTGGTGTTATAAATGTGTCAACCATCACATCAAACATATTATGCCAAGGTTCAAAATGCTTGCCTTGAAGTTGTGGAGGGGTGAGGTGCTCTCCAAAACTTTTGAAAGTTTCTTCCCTCCTCCAAAATCCTATTTTAAAAAAATATTTGAATTAACACACGTTTCAAAACAGTACAAAAAGTTGTTTTGGAAAATTTTCAAATAAATCTTAAAATAAACTAGATCAAATTTAAGGAAGGTAGGAAAAAGAATCAACTCATTTGGAGTTGTATTTAAAAAGTTATAGGCAGTCAAAGATCTGGTCAAAATCTGTTTTAAAAACAAATCAGAAAAGAAAACGTTTCAGAGGGGAATACGCTTTCGGAGCGGGGAGACGTACTGGGGGAAATACGCCTTCACCTAAACACGTGGACGGCGCGGTGAGTCACTGACAGTGGGTCCAGGGGCCCACTAGTCTGGTTTGACTAGTCTTCTCCCTCTCTTTCCTCTGTCCCGAGCGGGGGCGAAGCTCCGGCGATCGTCGCCGGCGACTGGCGGCTCTTCGCGGGGCTCCGAGGGCGGGGATGGATCCGCTACTCCGGGGCGGTCCTCCCGGTGGTCGCCTGGCAGGCGGGGGCGGAGGGAGCTGCCGGCGGTGAGCTCCTCGGCGGAGGTGGCCTCGGGAGCAAAGTGCCAGTGGGGTTGCGGTGGCTCCCGATCAAAATTGAGCAGGGGGAAAGGTTCACGGGAGGATGAGGAGGCTTCTGGTGGAGAGAGTGGAGAGGGGAAGGTCCTGGTGGCGCCGGAACGGCAGGGGCAGTGGCGGTGGTCGGAGTTGCCGGAGACGGGGAAGAAGACCTCCCTGGGTCGAATGCGGGCTAGAGGAACGCCCTAATGGTGGCCTGAGGTCGCCTGCGAGCGGAAACGGACTCGGGGACTCCTTAAATAGGCGTGGCAAGGCGGTTCCGCGGCGGCCGTGGATAAGCTCTCCGGCGACCGCCATTCTGTAGCTAGGGCGACGTGGCGGCGACAAGGGCTAGCAGACACGCTTGCGGATGAGCTTGCACTGCTCCAGGGGCCAGGTGGCGAGCAGGAGGGGCTTGGGCGGCGCTGCCCGTGGCAGAGGATGTCGGCCGACGCCGGCGTGCCGCCAAAAGGGCTCTGGCGGTGGCGCTGTAGGGCGCCAGGGGTGGCTGGCGTGTAGTGGTTAGGCGGGGAGTGCGTGGCAAGTTCTCCCGTGCGGGCCAAGGCAGGGGTTGCGACGCGGCGGCTCGGTTCACGCGGCTGCAAAAGGCGCGCTCTGGGCGCGGCCGGAGCACGCTCACCAGCTGCTCGGCGAAATGCCAGGGCAAGCTAGGTGGCTTGGGTGGAGTTGGGGTTTAGCAGGTCTAGGTTAGGGGAAACAGGGAGTCTAGTGGACATGCCTGTTTGATCAGAGGTGCAAGATCATAGTGCAATGACAAGCATCATGCCAAAACAGATCATGCCCACAAGGTGTTTGACACAATGCCAAGGGCACTTAGGCAAGTCTTGGAGTGGTCAAAAACTCCAGATGAGTGTCTCCTTGGATGCACAAGAGGGTGGTGAGGTTAGTTTGGCAAAAGGAAAAACTTGTTAGTGCAAGTTTTGCAGAATTACAATTCTGGACAGGAAAATAAGTGGCATCATTTCATGAACCAAAATTGCTCCAAAGGGTGCATGCTCCTGGACTTAGGGGTTTGGTAGGGAGGGCTATGAGCATGAGAAAACCCAAGGTCACTGGAGCAAGAAATAATAGGGTTGCAGTAGAAAACACCAGTCTGGTCCAGAATGAAGATGATGCTGATCCACTCAAAAATTGCAAATAACTTCACTGGGTTTTTGCATAAAGTTGAATCATATGATATTACTGACATCCCATAATTTTGGTAGAGGCTAAAAGAAAATATTTAAAAGGGTTGTAGTGCAAAAATGCCCACTGGACCAGAGAAGAAAAAAGGGTGTAGAGCTCAAAATATTTCAAGAATAAAAGATCTTTTTGCATAAGAGTTATTTAATAATATCACATGACATCTCCAAATTTTGGTGGGAATTTTAAGTGAATTTATCAAATGGTTGTAGTTCAAATATGGCCATTTAACCTTGAAAAACCATTTTCAAGAAAGTGAAGATCAAGCAACTTAATTGAGCAATTAGTTGCACTGATAAAAGTAAAGTTGTTTTTTCTAGAGAGGTTAAACAAGTACAATAACACATTTGAAAAGTCCACACTTAGGGGGAAAACTCCACAATGACAAGGTTAAAGATAAAAAGGGAGCTCAGAAAATAAAGTTTTTAAATCCTGGAAAAATTTAATTAATAAAACAAGGCCAAAAATTTTGGGGTGTCACAGAACTACCCCCCTTAAGAAAAATCTCGTCCTCGAGATTTGTTAAAAGTCGCATAAGAAAAGGTTGTATGCAACGAAAAAGTGGCTACAGTAAGAGGGTAATAAGTGATGAAGACCACAGTGTGAAATACTGGTGCTGCGCGGAGAAAGATCTACGGTCTGAGACAAAAACGCGAGATTTCTATGCTGGGTATAAATTTAGAATAAAGTCTAAATTTAAATATACGCTGGTCGTACCCGGGAGCACAGTGCTCTCTCTGGCCGACAGGTGGACCCGGGGCCCACAGTCAGCCTCTTCTTCTCCCTCTGGCTCTTCTTCTTCCTCTCTCCTGCGCGCTTTCTCCATCGGCAGTGCCTAGCGCGTGGGGCATCTAGGTCGTACCGCGGTAGTGCGTGGCGTGCTAGCTGCCGGAGCAGCGTGCACTCACCTCGCGGGCCAGCGCGCTGTCGGCACTGCTCGCGGATTCGACTCCGAACACCGGCGATCGGGCGACGAGCGGCGTTGGTGGACTTCGCCCACCGTGCACCGAGCTCGAGCTATAAAACGGCTGAGGTGCTTCTCTCTTCTCCTCACCTCTGCTCGTGCTTCTCCCCTTCCTTCCTCCTCCATTTCTGCTTGCAGAAGCTCGGGCGAGGCTCTAATGGCGGAGGCGATGCCGGACTGGTACGCGATCTTGATATGCGGAGGGCTGGCGACACTGCTGGGGCTCTCCGTGCTCCTGTGCGCGATGATCCTCGATGATCGTCGCGACGCTGCTGCTCGGGTGTTGGCTCTCCACGGCGGTGGTGATCACGAGGATTAGGTGGGATGCCGGGTGCTAACCGTGGTTAGGAGAGGGGTTAGCCAGCTGCAACACTGTTGCAAAGTTTTGTAAACGGTGCACGTGTGTGTGCCCGAGTGTTTGCGGTTGTGGGTCAGCCGTTGTGCTAGCGCGAAATCCACGTCGTGAGAAAGTGCCGAAGTATCAACTCAGAAAAAGATGTCTCACTCCAGGATCATACGCGGAAGAGAACAGTAATGCAACAGAATCACTCATATTAATCGAAATTAATAAAATAACACACTTAAAGCACACACTAAGCTCCACGCACAAGTTACAACACGCAAATAAAGATTGCAATAAATAACGTAGCAGCGACGTTTATAATGCAAACGGTAACTGGATGGGGTCCAGAGAAAATGTTTCTGGTACTGAGACACATTCTTCCTCTATCGGAGAAAGCGGATTCACTAGTCGATGCACGTGTCTCTCCTGGTCGGGCCTCAGTGATCTGCCGATGGCGATCTGAGGATTTAAGTCTGCGAGGCTCTGGAGATAACCCATCACGCGTTGGATCAAACTCTCTTGAGCGATGACGTACTGGACAAGGTTGGCCAGGACGGGGTCCCTTTCGATTCGCACACCGGGAAACGATGTTACTCCTCCAGGCGCTGCACGGCTCGGGAAGTAATAATACCCACGCTCGCTGGCATAGGGTACCGCGAATCGAAGGCGAGCAAGTGCTTCACAAGCCGCAGCTTCCACGGCCATCTGTGGGGTTGGCATAGATTTCCCCACGAAGGAGACCTCTGTTGGGTCCTGGTCTGAGTTTACGGGAGGGATGTGCACTGCTGCCCAGTATCTCGAGGTGGAAGAGGTGATCCTTGATTTGAACAGCTCGTACTGGGGTGGCTGGGTAGCGCCCATGGTACTGCAGGTAAAATCCCACAATATCTTAACAAAACTACCCGGGGTTGCATCTGGGGTTCTCAGGTAAATGCTGAGGTTCGGCATGGCAAGAAATGTTTGTGAGGGCGGTGCACACGGTGAATGGTGCTTGGCAAGGTCACGCGGTGGCCTTCTTATAGCACTGGAGCTGGATCATTTTTACCGTGGTGAAGGGTAATGAAATTTCCAGCTCTGATCCGGGATTCGAAGTCAATGCCACAAATACACATATTTCACCGAGGTGACATGTTACTGTGGGGGGGGGGGGGGGTTGTCGGGAAGGTTTTTGGTAGCTGCGCCGGGGTAGCAATCTCACACCGCGCACTGGGCGTTTAACCGAGGTTATCATTTAAGCAGAGGCATGACAACAGGCAGCGTTTAAACACCAGGCCACACGATTACATAGCGAGGATACACTGGGACTCGATACAGCTCGGGTTACCTAGTCTACTTCGTTCACATCCATGCGGGCGTGCCTTGTGGATGCCGAGACTTCTCCACGGGTCTCGCCGTCGGAATTGACTGGAGTGGGTTGAGGGGCTGCAGGCTCGGGGTAGCGATGATGGCCATCTCGAGGATTGCTGGCCACAACTCCGTTGGAGTGTGTTCCCAAAATGCGACGTAGCACTTCTGGGGTTATCGCAACACCTTGGCCGATGGCTGGGGTAGACCTCAGGGGCTCGATCGGTTGTCCAAACAACACGACTGGGTTGTCGACGTTGGGCTCGTCCTCTCCTCTTGCCGGGGCTCGACGAACCATCTCTCCACGAGCTGCGATGAGATCAATTGTGACCTGATCGCACAGTTCTTCCAGTGCACTTACATAGCGCACCAGGTGCAACAATGCAGGATCTGTCTCATGATCTCCGTTGGCAACTTGGGGTGATCTACCATACCCTTCACGCCTGGGGTAGTAGTGGAACGAGCGACAGTCAACTCTTGGCGACAAGTGCCGGAGATGAACTATAGCTTCTCGAGCAGCTAGTTGGATGGCTTGTGGCTCAAAGGAAGTTGTTCTTCCGGTGAACCTGTAGGGGCGTTCGGGTGCGAGACCCCTACCGTAGATGTGTACAGTGGCCCAGAATTGACGGCTTTCACCGCTTACGGGCCCTTGGTACACAACATATTCTGGGGGTTCTTCTAATGCATAGGCACGACGAGTGAGGTTTGCGAGTATGGTCACAAAACCTCCAAGGTTGGTTGCTGTGGTCTCATGGTGCACAATAGGACCAGGCATTGTGGCTTGGTTTAGGATAGCGGCCGGGCTGTGCTGGGTTGAGACTAGCGTGCCCTTTTTATAGAAAAAGGGGACGGAGTCTTCCTTCGCACGCTTGCGAGAAAGGACTATTTAGGGGGCCGGTCACTGGCGCGTGATTGACGGCTAGGCTGGTAGGTTGGGCACCGACTGCCAAAAGGTGTCGGGTCACTGTGGGACTATCTTGCAGGAGGAGCTTGGCTGCGGGTTTGGTTATGGCTCGGTGGTTTGGCATGCCTAAGTTTATTGACCTGGCTAGGATAGGATTAGCCAATGGTCAGCCTGGCTCTGATACCAAGTCTGTCGCGACCGGTTTTTCCAGACATTAAATTCCAGAAAATGGCCGTCAAGCTCATCAGCCCCAGGATTACTGTTAGCTGATGAGGCACCAACTTGTTACAGAAATTCCAAGCAAAGGTACAAAATATGAAGTACAAGACCATTGTGGCCTATAACTACAACCAATGGTTTCTAGTGGTTGAGGGCGGAAGCGGTTTGTGGATCACCACGGCTGTGGGACTCCATTCCCCACGGGAACAGCTGACTAGGATAACTCCTATCTTCACGAGGCTGCTATCACCGCTGCGCAGGTTCCGAGGCGGTTGTCGCAACGCTCCTCTCCAAGCAAACAATCTGGCCAAGACAATAGCCAGGGACAAGCCAGTGAGTACTTTGAATGTACTCGCAAACATTAAGAACACAGGTATAATATAATCGTCGATACTCATGCTTGCAATATCCTTATACTCACTTAGTTAGTCATAAATAATTATCTTGATGCATGTAAAACAAGTCATTCATATGCAACCGGAAATTTACGCAAAGGCCACATAGAGGTAATGAATACTGTGTGCCAAGTGAGGGTCTGAATGACTCCTCAAGTGGAAAGTACGGAATAATAGATACTGGTGCCAAACGAGTGTCCGAGAGACTCCTCGAGCGGAAAATGCAGAATAATAAATACTGGTGCCAAGCGAGTGTCTGAAAGACTCCTCGAGCGGAAAAATGCAGAATACTAAATACTGGTGCCAAGCGAGTGTCTGAAAGACTCCTCGAGCGGAAAATGCGGAATAATAATACCACAGTCGGGCGTCTGAGCGACACCACAGAAAGGGCTTTAAAAGAAATGCCACAGTTGGGCGTCTGAGCGACACCACAGAAAGGGCTTCAAAAGAAATGCCACAGTCGGGCATCTGAGCGACACCACAAAAAGGGCTTCAAAAGAAATGCCACAGTCGGGCGTCTGAGCGACACCACATAAAGGGCTTTAAAAGAAATGCCACAGTCGGGCGTCTGAGCGACACCACATAAAGGGCTTTAAAAGAAATGCCACAGTCGGGCGTCTGAGCGACACCACATAAAGGGCTTTAAAAGATTAAATAATCATAGTGAAATATCCCGGAGGTAGAACCATCCCAGAGATATTTGATGATAACAATAATAATCATGGGTTAGTCAACAATAGTAATAATCATAATCATCACAAGTCTCAAGTAGTAATTCCCGTTCTGGGTTAACCGTTTCACCTCCGAAGACCGACACTAAGACCGACGCTTGACCTATCCCAGACTGTAGTCCTTAACCATGGACATGGCTATTCGAATAGGTTTAATCTCTGCAGAGGGTGTACTCTTTACCCACGAGTAACAGATTCCTTTAGTCCGTCGGGACTAATTCCGCCTACGGCCTTTTAGTTGAAAACACGCCTAACTTGCACACACCAGCTTAACTCATCGGTGTCTGGAATCACCCACGACACTTGTCAAGCAAAACTCTAAGTGGGGAGGCTACAACCTCGCGTAGCATGGGATCAAATTTATATCGCGCGCTCTAAGGGGTGGCCTCCCCTCTCGGTCCCAACCGGAAACACCCATGCCCCCTGACCAGGTGGCATGCCTACCGGCTACAACCGATATCTTCCACCATGGCCTCTCTGTACGGTGTGTGCTGGGAAGGGGTTAACAACTTACTGAACCGTACCCTACCTGCGGCAGGGACGAGTGGTAGCACGAGGCAAGTATGGGGGTTACTGGAACAAGACTCGATCTGCGGTCGACTCAGGAGGTTCATAAGTTCCTGCATGACTTGTATATCAAATATATATATCACCCAACAAATATCACCACTCAATATACCTTACCATGCCATATCGGAAATAACCGTCCCGACGGGGACCGGTGACAAGCTCATGCCTACCCAAGGCCGAGGCTTCCCCGGATTCCTTTCTAGTATGCATGCAAGGCACATGAGGATGATTATCATCACAATCATATTCATTTCCAATAGCAAGGAAAACGTTGATATGCTTCCATGCAAGTGATCATGTCACATGAAATATCAATTCCACCGAAATGAGGTGGTGTTATAAATGTGTCAACCATCACATCAAACATATTATGCCAAGGTTCAAAATGCTTGCCTTGAAGTTGTGGAGGGGTGAGGTGCTCTCCAAAACTTTTGAAAGTTTCTTCCCTCCTCCAAAATCCTATTTTAAAAAAATATTTGAATTAACACACGTTTCAAAACAGTACAAAAAGTTGTTTTGGAAAATTTTCAAATAAATCTTAAAATAAACTAGATCAAATTTAAGGAAGGTAGGAAAAAGAATCAACTCATTTGGAGTTGTATTTAAAAAGTTATAGGCAGTCAAAGATCTGGTCAAAATCTGTTTTAAAAACAAATCAGAAAAGAAAACGTTTCAGAGGGGAATACGCTTTCGGAGCGGGGAGACGTACTGGGGGAAATACGCCTTCACCTAAACACGTGGACGGCGCGGTGAGTCACTGACAGTGGGTCCAGGGGGCCCACTAGTCAGGTTTGACTAGTCTTCTCCCTCTCTTTCCTCTGTCCCGAGCGGGGGCGAAGCTCCGGCGATCGTCGCCGGCGACTGGCGGCTCTTCGCGGGGCTCCGAGGGCGGGGATGGATCCGCTACTCCGGGGCGGTCCTCCCGGTGGTCGCCTGGCAGGCGGGGGCGGAGGGAGCTGCCGGCGGTGAGCTCCTCGGCGGAGGTGGCCTCGGGAGCAAAGTGCCAGTGGGGTTGCGGTGGCTCCCGATCAAAATTGAGCAGGGGGAAAGGTTCACGGGAGGATGAGGAGGCTTCTGGTGGAGAGAGTGGAGAGGGGAAGGTCCTGGTGGCGCCGGAACGGCAGGGGCAGTGGCGGTGGTCGGAGTTGCCGGAGACGGGGAAGAAGACCTCCCTGGGTCGAATGCGGGCTAGAGGAACGCCCTAATGGTGGCCTAAGGTCGCCTGCGAGCGGAAACAGACTCGGGGACTCCTTAAATAGGCGTGGCAAGGCGGTTCCGCGGCGGCCGTGGATAAGCTCTCCGGCGACCGCCATTCTGTAGCTAGGGCGACGTGGCGGCGACAAGGGCTAGCAGACACGCTTGCGGATGAGCTTGCACTGCTCCAGGGGCCAGGTGGCGAGCAGGAGGGGCTTGGGCGGCGCTGCCCGTGGCAGAGGATGTCGGCCGACGCCGGCGTGCCGCCAAAAGGGCTCTGGCGGTGGCGCTGTAGGGCGCCAGGGGTGGCTGGCGTGTAGTGGTTAGGCGGGGAGTGCGTGGCAAGTTCTCCCGTGCGGGCCAAGGCAGGGGTTGCGACGCGGCGGCTCGGTTCACGCGGCTGCAAAAGGCGCGCTCTGGGCGCGGCCGGAGCACGCTCACCAGCTGCTCGGCGAAATGCCAGGGCAAGCTAGGTGGCTTGGGTGGAGTTGGGGTTTAGCAGGTCTAGGTTAGGGGAAACAGGGAGTCTAGTGGACATGCCTGTTTGATCAGAGGTGCAAGATCATAGTGCAATGACAAGCATCATGCCAAAACAGATCATGCCCACAAGGTGTTTGACACAATGCCAAGGGCACTTAGGCAAGTCTTGGAGTGGTCAAAAACTCCAGATCAGTGTCTCCTTGGATGCACAAGAGGGTGGTGAGGTTAGTTTGGCAAAAGGAAAAACTTGTTAGTGCAAGTTTTGCAGAATTACAATTCTGGACAGGAAAATAAGTGGCATCATTTCATGAACCAAAATTGCTCCAAAGGGTGCATGCTCCTGGACTTAGGGGTTTGGTAGGGAGGGCTATGAGCATGAGAAAACCCAAGGTCACTGGAGTAAGAAATAATAGGGTTGCAGTAGAAAACACCAGTCTGGTCCAGAATGAAGATGATGCTGATCCACTCAAAAATTGCAAATAACTTCACTGGGTTTTTGCATAAAGTTGAATCATATGATATTACTGACATCCCATAATTTTGGTAGAGGCTAAAAGAAAATATTTAAAAGGGTTGTAGTGCAAAAATGCCCACTGGACCAGAGAAGAAAAAAGGGTGTAGAGCTCAAAATATTTCAAGAATAAAAGATCTTTTTGCATAAGAGTTATTTAATAATATCACATGACATCTCCAAATTTTGGTGGGAATTTTAAGTGAATTTATCAAATGGTTGTAGTTCAAATATGGCCATTTAACCTTGAAAAACCATTTTCAAGAAAGTGAAGATCAAGCAAATTAATTGAGCAATTAGTTGCACTGATAAAAGTAAAGTTTTTTTTTTCTAGAGAGGTTAAACAAGTACAATAACACATTTGAAAAGTCCACACTTAGGGGGAAAACTCCACAATGACAAGGTTAAAGATAAAAAGGGAGCTCAAAAAATAAAGTTTTTAAATCCTGGAAAAATTTAATTAATAAAACAAGGCCAAAAATTTTGGGGTGTCACAAATAGGCGCTCTTCCTTGCCTGGACGGGGTGCTATTTGCCAAAATACCCTAACCTTCCGCATTCGCTCAACACATGGAAGAATAAGTTATTTGACGCGTAGAAGCCGAGGGGAGCGACATTGATCAACTGTCGAATACATTATTTGGAGGTCATCAGAAGAGGAACCCACCTTGCAATGCCGAAGACAATTTGTGTGCCGAACACTTCATTATTGAAGACTAGTTCGGGGGCTACTGAGGGAGTCCTGGACTAAGGGGTCCTCGGGTGTCCGGCGTATTATCAATGGGCCGAACTAGTGGGCTGTGAAGACATGAAGGCCGAAGACTGTACCCGTGTCCGGATTGGACTCTTCTTGGTGTGGAAGGCAAGCTAGGCGACCAACTATGAAGATTCCTTCTTATGTAACCGACTCTATGTAACCCTAGATCCCTCCGGTGTCTATATAAACCGGAGGTCATAGTCCGGATAGAATATACTCATTACCATAGTCATGCAGGCTAGGCCTCTAGGGTTTAGCCATTACGATCTCATGGTAGATCAACTCTTGTAACATTCATATTCATCAAGATGAATCAAGCAGGAAGTAGGGTATTACGTCCATAGAGAGGGCCCGAACCTGGGTAATCATCGTGTCCCCCGTCTCCTGCAACCATCGACCTTAGACGCATAGTTCGGGACCCCCTACCTGAGATCCGTCGGTTTTGACACTGACATTCATCCATGGCCTTGGGAGAGGAGGCCGCCGGAAGGGACCCGTTGTCCATCACCTTTGGGTCCAACGAATTCCCCGAAGATGAGGATCGCTCGAGGTCGGAATGAGCTGGACTGCAAGTGCATGATTCAACATGTTAAAACTATGAAGTAAAGAGGCTGATATATGAATGCGGCTGGGTCTTTGAGTACTCACGATTCAGCCAGGGGCTTATCTCGGGGGCACCGCTCTGGGCTGCTATCGATGTCCCACGCGGAGTTATTCGCAAGGGAGACCTTCCCTTCTTGGACGCCTCTGCCTCTAGATTTGTGGAGGCCGCCCTCTTCTTCCTTCCCCCCTCAGGGGGAGAGTTGCTTTCCTCCTCCTCCTCCTCCTCCTCGTCCTCGACCGCTGAGGAGTGAGTCTTGGCGTCTTCGGACGTCACATCCGAAGCGCCCTTGCGGCGGAGATCACTTCTGGTCTCCTTGGACTTTTTCTTGTCCTTCTTCTCTGGCATCTGGTAGGGCGCCGAAACCAGCATCTTCGTCAGAAGCGGGATGGCTGGTTCCTCGAGCAATGGAGCCGGACACTGAATCCACTCCGCCTTCTTTGTCTAGTGCTGAAAAAATAAATAGGGAGGCTTAGGCACCTTCCTTGAAAAAGCAAGTAAAGGATACACCTTGAAATGCGAAAGACTTACCGGACTGGCGGGTGGGCTAGGTCGTGCCCACGGTCCTCGGTCGTCTTCGTCCACGTCTCGTTGGCCTTGAAGAGCACCTTCCAGATATCTTCGTGCGTAGTTCCGAAGAATCGTTGCAAGGTTTGGTGCTCGGCCGGATTGAACTCCCATAGGTGGCAAGCCCGACTCTGGCATGGAAGGATCCGGCGAACTAGCATCACCTAGATCACGTTGATGAGTTTGATGTTCTTGTCCACCATGCTCTGGATGCGTGTCTGCAGCGCTGTCAGCTCGTCCGACGAAGCCCAATTCAGGCCCTTCCCTAGCCAGGAGGTGAGCCGCATTGGGGCGCCGGACTTGAATTCGGGAGCCGCGGCCCAGGTGGCATCGCGGGGCTCTGTGATATAGAACCGCAGTTGCTGCCACCCTTTGACGGTCTCCACAAAGGTACCTTTGGGCCATGTGACGTTGGGCATCTTGCTCACCATGGCGCCTCCGCACTCTGCGTGTTGACCATCCACCACCTTTGGCTTCACATTGAAAATCTTGAGTCACAGTACGAAGTGGGGTGGGATGCGGAGGAAGGCCTCGCACACGACAATAAATGTCGATATGTTGAGGAAAGAATTTGGGGCTAGATCCTGCAAATTTAGCCCGTAGTAGAACATGAGTCCGCGGACGAAAGGGTGGAGAGCAAACCCTAGCCCGCGGACGAAGTGGGGAATGAACACCACCCTCTCATGGGGCTTCGGGGTAGGGATGATCTGTCCCTTAGCCGGAAGCCGGTGGGTGATTTCGTTGGCCAAATACCCCGCCTGTCGGAGCTTCATGATGTCCTTGTCCTTGACGGAGGAGGCCATCCACTTGCCTTCACTACAAAAAAAATACACTTCCGTGATGATACGTGTTTGTCACAGTAGGTCACGTTTTCTGTCATGCATGTACATCCATGATAAATTTATGACAGAATCAAGATAGTCATACCTGTGCTGTCGTAGAAGTGTTCCATGACATTACCAAAATTATCATCATGGAAGTGTCCACTTCCATGACGATAAATCGCGCGTCACAGAAGTGCTTTCGTCAAGGGTGACCGACACGTGGCATCCACCGTAACGGAACGCCGTTAAGCTATCGGGTCCGGTTTTGGATCCGATAACCCGTTAACAGCCCCGACCAATGGGGATTTTCCACGTGTAAAATCAACATTGGCTGGAGGAAACACGTGTCGGCTCACCGTTGGGACAGATGTCATCCACTCATTGGACCCATAGCGCCTATGATACGCCGACACGTGGCACGGCCCAACAGAGGCCCATTCGTGTGAAAAGGCCGGCCCGCTTGACTTGGTCAAAAGGTGTCGGCCCAGCCCACGGCAAGCCTATTAACGGTCTATTTGCATATAGCCCATTTACAACCCGCTATCCCAGGGCCCGTTTACGGCCTATCCGAATTAGGACCAGTAGCGTCGTTTGGGCCGTTCGATATAATTCCAGCCCGTTTTAACTTCCGGCCCATGTATGGCCCATGACGTCTTTCGGACCATATGAGGCCCTTAGTAACCCTCGGCCCCTTAACAGCCCGTGGTAAAACTGGCCCGTAATGAACAGTGTATCACTTTATACCCATTAACGACCCATTATTCCGTTGGGCCGTTTCCAGCCCATGATATCTTTCGTCCTTCTCAGGGCCCATTTATTCTTGGGCTCATTTCCAGCATTTGGTTACTTACGGCCCTTCACTGTCATTTTCTGCTTGTGGGCCAAATTCAGCCCATGGTTACAGTCGGCTCGTTAATACGTTGGGCCGTTTTCATGTCAAAAAAACCCATTGGGCTATTTTCATAGAGTTATCAAATACGACCAATAAACGACATGTTATTGTCCATGAATAGTACGGCCCATGATTGGCGAAATGATGATACGCCCCGTAGAAGGCCCATGGATCCTACGGCCCGTAAAAGGCCCATGGATCGTACGGCCCGTAGAAGGCCCATGGATCCTATGGCCCGTATAGAAGGCCAATGGATCCTACGGCCCGTAGAAGGCCCATGGATCATACGGCCTGCAGGAGGCCCATGGTTACAACAGTCCGTGTGTTGCCATGATTATTTTGGCCTAGTTTCCAAAAATAGGTTATTGTGGCCACTAGGAAAACACAGAAAAAGAACTGCAGTGACTACAAGCAAACAACTAAACAAGACAATACAGAAATAAATAATCAAGCAATTAACGCTAGCTTATTACCGCTATTACACATATTACATCCACTGGGCATCAAAGTTCGCCACCAGTGCAAATATAGGGAACAAAGCAGCATATTACACAAACTGGCCGTCAAAATTGGCCACCAGTGCAAATAAACGCGGCAGCAAAACAAGAGCATAACTGAAACAACTTCATAAGAGCTCAAGAAACGTGGTATCCACCATGCTGGCAATAAGATTAGCAAGCTTATTAGCTTTGTCTTGTTTGGCGCTAAAATCCTCCAACGCTTGCTGTTGCACCAGAAAATATGCATCTGAATGCTCTAGGGACTTCCGCAGTCCTTCCGCTTCTTGTCGCAGCACAACTGATCGATGTCTTTCAGCTTGTAGTTTAGACTCAAGAAACCGAACTGATTCAGACAGTGAGTTTGAATAGCTTGTGCAAGCGGTAGTGGCCAGTAGCTCCAACAATAAACCAAGACAAGACTTTGGGGTTGTCTCACTATCTTCGAGATAGTCTTCCTTAGCTGTTTTATCAGCTTTGTTGGAGACCAACAAGGATGTGTCACTATCCTGAACCTTATCTGCATTACTTCCTTTACCATTGCTTAATAAGGCACTCTTCCCCAATATTCTGTCAGCATTCTAAAAGAAGAAACAAGCAGACACATAACGGTTTAGCATGTACTAGTATATGAAACTCATTTCAGTGAACCAGTTCATTAGTAAGGTGGACAGGATTAAACTACCAAGTCTTCTATTGCCAAGTACTAGTACATAATAAAAGCATCAAACAAACATATGTCTATGTCCTATGGTCGCTGCATTGTCTTGCCAAATCAAAATAGAGACACGGTTCAAATCATATCAGTTCAAGACAAAGCAGCAGTGAAAGAATACAAAGCGTTGGAAACTACACAGCACAACAAGATTTCAGATGGGTACCACGGGTCTACATGTACAACAACACTATTGGCTCTGTTGTGATGCTAGTAATGTGCATGATATGAGAAATCAACTGTATACACAATTGAAATTGAAATCAATAGAGCTATTGATAAGAGCAAGCCTGTTAAAGAAACATGCGTGAACATACCTGCTGTTCCATTGAAGTTTCGATTGGATCCTTCAATTTAAAAATAAGTTCGTATGAGTAAATACAGTGATACAAGAGCAAAGTAGTATGCACGATAGCAATCATGGTTAAAAAAGTCGCGCCTAAGCGAGCGCTTAAGTGCGCCTAGGCTCTAGGCGTTGGCGAAATGCATATCGCATAACTATGCTTAATCTGTGCATAACTACGCACAAGCATGCGCTTTGGTCAGTCAAGCGCAAGGCAGTGGCAAAACGCACAATTAACGCCTAGCGCTTTTTTGAACTATGATACCAATGGGATCTTAAATTAGAACAATTGTTCTTCAGGTTTAGGCACTTGTTCTACATGAACAGAGTACAATAAGATGCAAGAATATAGTACTTAAAATAGAAAATGAGCTCATAGACCTTACCACATTCTTGGTTCGGGACCAGTACAGAACAAGATGTTCCCAATCATCGTCCAATAAATGTGTCTCAGGAGAACGTAAGGGAATTTGATGAGTTTCTTTGCCGGTGAAGTACGTTTTCTTCAGGTAATTCCGATACTGCCACCAAGCATTCTTGAAGATAGCAGAGGTATTAGCACAGGTTACCTCATCCTGAGTTTCCAAATCAGTCCTTCTCTATAGAGAAAAATGGGAAAAATTTGTTGTATTATAACCATCATGGAGGTAGGATGTATGGGACAAAGCAAAGTAATTGCCATGAATAACATTACTTACACATAACTCCTGGACAAACACCTGCAACTGGCATTTTCCTTCATCTTCAGTATAATATTTCCAAGATGGGAAGATACGCACATACGATTTAACAACATCAAATGCGATAGATGCTAAACTACGACTAGCTGGTTGTGCTTCCTCCATGGGAATAGGCGTACTAACCGGTGGAGTTGGGGTTCGCCGTGGTAGTACTGGCCCTTTGGGCACTGGAGCTGCCTTACTAACTGCTCTTGTTTGGGAGCTCTGTGCTGGAGATGGTGTTGTGTCAATAGGAGCTGGGTTACTATCTGCTGGGGTTGGGGTTACATTGGGTGAAGCTGGTTCTCTGTCCATCGCAGTAGGGGTACAATCTGCGAGAGTTTGGGTTATGTGTGGTAGGGCTGGTTCTCGTGCATGTACAACCGGGGTGCTATCTCTACCAAGGGGTAGCACTATTTTATTTGAAGACCGTGTTTTTAGTCCGCTAGATGCTGACATCACCCGCTCCAGTTCAAATGGCTGATAAACAGGAAACATAGTTGAATGTACAGACATTGTATGAGAGACGGATGCAATAGATAGTGTGGAAAAAAGAGGGCATGGAATAGTTGACATGTATATTGTTTAACTAAAACGGACAGCATGACATAATTTCACATATATGATGTCTATCTAAACTGGATAGCATAGCATAACATAATTCAAAGATATGATGAATAACTAAACAGGATCGCATGACATAATTCACCTACATGTTATCTAAGTAATCAGGATCGCATCATTTAATTCACCTATGTGATTTATATGCTAAATAGAGGGCATTAGATATGATGTCTAAACTAAGAACATGGTGTTGAATATTGTGTATATGATGTCTAATTCATGCAATGCAAGACACCATATGCATGATATGAGCAGTATAACCGTGCCAAGTTAGATCATACACCTCGGTGGGGGAATAGGACTGGTCATCTGTCTCTGAATCCGTCTCTGAGGAGCTATCGGGACCCAACAAGAGATCTGCTTTGACAGGTAGCACTGTCTGCGCTGACGGCCTTCGTTGGAGCAGCCCCGGTGAGCCGTAAGACGCCAAGGCTGAAGCAGCACAAGACAAACATCGTCAATCTCAAGTGGGATTCTAATAGCATCTCCAATAGATGATGTAAAATAGATGTAAAATTTACATCACCAAAAACCACCTAACTACAACAGATGAGGTAAAAACGGTTGACTCTGAACTTAACTGTCGAAACTAAAATTTACTATGGAATCTGAATGTTACTGTCCAAACTGAACGCAATGGTAGCAGAGAGGCACTTGACATGTAGTTTAGGGATTGCCTGCAGTTCATCTTCAACCTGCACCCCCCTAAGCCGCCAGCCACCACCGGCCGAACCACCGGCCCCAGCGCCGCCTCGCCGCCTCGAAACAACTCCCCACCGCCGGTCTGCCACTGCCCCGGCCAGCCCTATAGCACCCCCGCCCCCACCCTGAACCCTAAGATAGATAGCGGGGTACCTCTCCGGCGAGCCCCCGTCCCTGCTGCGGGTGGTTCTTCCTTAACTCCGGTGAGCCCCCCCCCCCCTGAAAATCGACTGACCCAAAATTCGATTCAGTCGACTGAAGTGTAGCTAAATCAGAGCAGAGCAGCAGCAAAAGTGAGGGGGAGAGCAGCAGCAGCAGCACGAGTGAGTGAGCGAGAGCCGGAGCAGCAGCAGCTGGGCGAGCGAGAGCCGGAGCAGCAGCAGCAGCGCGAGCGAGCGAGCGAGAGCCGGAGCAGCAACAACAGATCCGGCTGGTATGGAAGCCGCCGCCGAAGGGGCCTCGCACTGGGGGAGAGCCATCATGGAGATGTCGCCCGCGGCGCCGGCCTCAAGGTAGCCGCTCCATGGGGGTGCGTGATGGAGCACCGTCGGTGCCGGGAGGTCGAGCTAAGGAGAAGGTGTGATGCGATGAGTGTACAACCTCTTTGGTGCCGCCGAGTAGGCCTCGGCTTCGTCTGAGGAGTCAGTGAGGATGTTGTGGTTTCGGTGGAGCAGGTTAAGGCGGCGCTGTGGGGATGGAGCAGCCGCGATAGACGAGGCGATTGTCGGAGCAGCTCCTTGGAGGAGGAGGACGGCGCGGCTGGACCGGCGGGACGACGAGATGGACGATGGATCCTCATCCAGGGAGGTGGACGAGGGACGTCGAGCTATTGCAGTGGACGACGTCGTCGGGGAAGAGGCTCCAGCTGGGCAGCGGTGAGGTGGCGGACGGAGGAAGGTGGGGTTTCGCGGCTGGAGCGGAGAGGTTATGGCGGCCTGGGATTTCGAATGGCAAAAAGGAGGCGATGGGAGGGGATGAACCATGACTTAGGGACGCGCTTGTCCAAAATGTAGGGTGTGTTACAAAAGTACCCCGCACCGATTTGAACTAGCGGCCCTTTCGGCTCAGGGTTAGAAGGGGGATTTCGCGTGTCGGGATTTGGCAGCTAGAGGGAGTTTTCGCGCGCGTTGTAATTTCGGGATAGCAAGGCGCAGGTTGTGAAGGCGCCAGTTTTGGGAGCATGATATCTGAGTTTTCGGGATATAACAAAGCGCGGGTTGAATTTTAGGGACAAGCCTAACATGTAATATTGTACTTGTACGTACCAAATCAATTCGCACTTCCCTCAATCAAAAAGAAAGCAAAAAAATTAAAACTATTCACACCACACAAAGAGAGAGTCTTGCCCCGTTTTACTATAAAAATGCCATTTAAAGCTACTCATACCAACAATTTAGTGCAATTAAATGTTATCCGGTAGTATGAATCCATGTTATGTCCAATTAAATTTTTTCGCTTGCTGTATAATGCATGTAACCTAGTCATACCAACATTTTAGTGCATTCCAAATGTCTATACTACCGCTGCAATTCGAACTGAATTTGAATTCGTTTCTCTATTTCAATAACAAATCTACAATCATGATTGTTGCCAACTTCAACCATCATTCGTGTATTACCTTAATAACACACCACATGATTACTATAGAGATAGATATGAACTATGTGTACTACATGAACTCGAATTCTATTTTTTGAATACACTTGGTGTTGATTCCAAATAATAGTACATTTGATGTACTAGCTATATATTCATAATCTAAACCATGTTCCATACGTGTACACCGTGTTTATCACACATAGTATAGTGCCCCACCCCCTACATTATGACAAGTATTTAGACCTGAGCTGCAAAAGCCAGACATTAGCCCAAATTATGATCAATGTTCTGTATGTTATACGCAGTACTAGCAAGATGCCCATGCGTTCCACAGAACATCAACATGATCAAGGGGAGGCCTAATTTGCAAATATGGAGAGGGGTGTGGGTATCTTTTTTCAAAATTGCCATAATTTCCTTCCTATCCGCCAGATATAAATCGGACGACCTATATTGCAGGATGGCACCATCATCAACAACTTCGTTTTTATAAGAGTAGAGATAAAATATATCATATGTAGTATAACATGTTCATAACCACACCATGTTTATCACCGTTATATATATTCACACATGCGTCGGTTTAAAACACTATGATAAATTCTTCAAATATCTGAATTCACTTTTTATAATGAAGTATGATCTCCATTCGTCTTTTACACCCACACAATCCTCTTATCTTTGTAGCTAGCTAGCGCTAACTTTCTCTCGTGCATGCAGACGCCCGCATCCCTCTAACCCTCCCTCAACATTCTCTAGCTCCATCGCGCAAATTCGTCTTTTCACTTTAGGTCGTTCACCCATGGTGTGTGTAGGCCCCCCAGCTCCTTCTTTACGGCACACATCGATCGATATGCCTCTCTAGCCAAGTGTGCCTAGCACAAAACACAAGCTTCCCCTGTTCTCTTATCACCATCCATGCCTGACTCCCACCACTCTTTTCATCGATCTCGTACTCGCACACTTCTCCCCCTTGATATAGTATGACTCTCGCACCACCTCCTAGATGCATCCCTCTCTCTCTCTATCCTTCTCCCCGTGCCTCATTTGCTTCTAACACACACATGCATGTATACCGATCGATCTCCCAACATATACCTAGATCGACTTTAACTATTCCCCCCCATCGATCGACGTACCTCACAAGTTATGTCTATCCTTTCTCTGCCAAAGGACGATTGATCTTCCTATGTAGTTATGTCTGCTTACCACATCCATATCGCCCCCCATCATTCGTGTATGCCTCCTGATCCGTCTCTCACACGCACGTGCACATACAGGCAGCCATCCCCTCTCTTATTGATATTGCAGGCGTGCCCTCCGGTTGTCTAGCAAGCCTATCCCACCATTTGTTTGAAGCAACTCCACTACCACCCCCTCCAACACTCTAGCTCTCTCTATCTCCCAATCTTATTCCTCTCCTACACATATGCATGGATGACGATCGATCTCCCTTAATACATGAGGTAGGCCTCTCTCCTCCTCCACACATATACCAGCCATTGTACCTCTATAGTTAATTAGGCCTCCCTCCCCCCGCCACACACCGATAGTCGAGCGTTGTAGGTAGGTATCCATGCCACAGAGACAAACTGCACATGTCCCCTCTCACGTTCCAGTAGGCCAGCCACTCTATATCTTTGACATGGGCACACACAAATTCGATGGCACTCTTTATCGATCGCGCGCGCGCACACACACACACATCATCCCTCTCTTCGATTCTATGGACACCTCAAGCCAATGATACCTCCACTCTCTTATCGTGGATCGCCCCCTCTATATATATGATATATCCAGGACTCTATTTCACACACATTGCATATGTTACATTTTTTGATTGACCCCACCCTCCCCCCCCAAAAACTCTCACGAACCCACACACTATATCTCTCTACATTTGTATCTCTGTCACATAACCCCACGTAGGTGGTGTACGTATACAAGAAGAGAATAGGTGCACCGTGCATGTACTCACGCTTCGTGCCCAGCCACACCCGTGCGGGTACAGGGTGGAGCTCATTTCTGTACGAAATGGCAGGCCACGTGCTAACTTGAACGCGTGTAGCGGTTGTTTACCTACGGAGGTCGTGTACCACGCGTGCACGAAACAAAGTTCTATTTGATGCGTTGGCGCGTTATTTTTAAATAAAGTTATATCGCTCAATGGCACGTACATAGAATATAAAACGATTTTTATGGAGAAAAGGTAGTCCGCTCCACTATATACAATGGAGCCTGCCTGCCTGGTTTGTCTCTCTTCAGAGTATCTCACACAAGGCTGCGGTGGCCTCTCTCTCTCTCACCGTTGGTCACTGATACGGCTGCATCCCGTCCGCCGGCGAAAAGGGAGGATGTGCATCGTTTCTCCGTTCGATGGCGCCGAGGCAGCACGTCCCGATCTGCGGCACAGGCCGTTCTCTCTGACCAAGCTCCGGCGTGGTAGGGCCTACGCCACCTGCTCGCTGCCGCAGTATGGGCAGATTCCGCCCGCCGCCGCTCACCTAGTTACATCCCGACGACCTCCAGGTATCCCCTCCGGCCTTGCTCCACTGCCCGTCTTCCCACGTCGCTGCATGTGAATCTTCCATAGTTCTTCGCCCAAAACGTAGCTCGTCCGGCATACTTTCCATATTGCAATCTCGTCCTCACACCGTTTTAGACAAACACAACCGTGTTGTTATCTTCGCTTAAGACAAGGAATATGCTTCTTTTTTGTCGTCGCATGTGTCGTCAACTGTTATTGGCCAGTAATTGTTTCCTTTCTACCTCTTTTTTGCAAACAGGGCTATCCATTTCACGTTGTTGCTATTGCGACCTTTTGGTGAACTACACAAATCACTTTTTTCTTAAGAGTGTTTTGTGCAGTTCTGCCAAAATGTCACACGGGCAACGTCTCTACATTTCATTGTGACTGCACAAAGGGAGATTGGTTTTGCTCTATCCTCCTCGTCGAACTCCGAGCCTAATCTTCTCCAACTAGTTAGTCTTAAGAGAGACTGCAAAGGTGACCGGCTTCTATTTGTGTGTTTATTGTTTCATTAGCAGTCCTCTATTATCGTAATCACACTTAATATCTTTGGAACAGGGACACTCAGCTATTTTAGCGGAACTGACAAAATGATCGGAATGTTGCATGCTCCAGACAGCTACTTTTTTCCCAACATGCCTTGTTGATTTAGACAGAGCTGGGGGGACGTTGCTGCCAATGAAAGCATGGATCAATTTTAATTTAACACCTTCTCACAACTTTGTCTTCAGTTGTGATGTAAATATTAGCTCTGATTAGCAAGGAAGTTAGGTTTTTATTGTTTCCGAAAGAGCATCGATGGCAAGACACGAAACAAAAGCTGAAAGCTCACACCATTGTACAATTTCATGTCGCTGGAAAATTATTTGCATAGTACGTCAATTATGTAAACAAATGCTGGAAGCTTGATAGCATTGCCAGAAACCTCTTCGATATCCGGGTCCATCTGCCATGCACAAAATTATACTCCTTCATTCCTAAATATTTGTCTTTTACAAATTTCAAATGGGCATATTTTAGAGTGTAGATTCACTCATTTTGCTTCATATGTGTACTCCCTCCGTTCCTACATATTTGTCTTTCTAGAGATTTTAACAAGTGACTACATACGGAGCAAAATGAGTGAATCTACACTCTAAAATATGTCTATATACATCCATATGTAGTAGCCCATTTGAATCTCTAAAAGGACAAATATTTGAGTAGTCACTCGTTGAAATCTCTAGAAAGACAAATACTCCGGAGTATATTTAAGAACCGAGGGGGTAGTGCACAGCCGCATGGGAGACTCAGACCGGTCGTTGCACCGCATTAATAGTGAGTAATGAGCAGTCAAATCATAAGCCCCACCTTTCCCACTGTAAGTTGCTCGAAAGAAGTAACCATCAATACACTCTTCTTTGAATCCGCTCATACTACTCCATAAGTCACTGTTTATAGAGCGCACTTCAGAAAAAGAGAAAATCTTGGGACCAAGGCGACTAGTGGTCGGCCTGAAAAATAGCATTGGTAGTTATAGCACGGCGTCTATTACTAGAGGAAATAATGCGTACACACATGCATGCAGTGCTTCCACCCCGGGTAGACACATGCATGCATGTACTCCACTCCGTAGTACTACATCGAGAGAAAATTGCGGTTACCACGCCCTAATTAATTGAGCACTAAACCAAACGCGTCTAAAGTCTCTCTCGTGGTGGAAATGCATTGAGAGAAATGCATCATAATGAAGCGCACCCTGTAAACTGTGACAGAGGGAGGAGTAGTATGAAGGTGCAAAACCAAGTATGCGTATGGCCAGTCGGTCAACACACATCGTCTTGGCATATCATTGACATGTGGGACCGGAGTGTGAGCAAAACGATCTCAATTGATGGCAAAATGGCCAACCCGCCGTTCCTTGAGAGAGACGAGGAGCGAGAACACACATATGGGCTCACACGGAGGCCAAGATATATTCGAGCATGGTTGATCGATATCATCATTACATGTTGGGCTGCCGTTTTCCGCCCTTCTCCGGAATAAATGTGTACTTTATCAAAGATTAAGAAAAATAAGAGTACATAGGCTCCACCATAAGGTTCTAGTAGTAGTACTACTCATACTACTAAACCTTGCGCTTGGCTCTTCGCCTCTTTGTGAAGTCAAACAATGATGGCACTCCGCATGTTCGGTACTACAGTGTATGCCTCTGGCAATCTGATACCAAATGAACTGATGCATGTCCACCGCCTGGGCGAGGTACGTTGTATTATTCAAAAGGCGTAAGCGAGCTTCACCTTATCCTGCAAGCTTCTCCTCGTTCTGCGAGTTGACGGGACACACCAACAAGTAGTGCTAGTCCATACTCCCTCCTTTCCAATTAATATGGCTTAATCTTTTTTGCGGGTAAATGAGAGAGCTTTATTCATATATAAGCATTCTTAGGGCGATCAGCCAAGACACTGATCACTAGGAAGCGAGGTACCCCGCAAAAAAAGAAGTTGGAAGTGAGGTGTTTCATCAAGCCAGCTCTCGGCCACATTCAAAGTGCAGCAAGCACGGTTCACACAAAGATGCGCCGCAAGGTTTGCTGACCTGTTTACATGCTGAATAACAAAAAAGAGAGGAAATATTACCGAGCGCTCCTATTTGTAATAGGATATGATCCAGAATTAAGAGAGAATTGTGGCGAGTGTTCCATGCAATCAACTTCCAATATCACCTGCGATAACCCTTGAAGAGAACCAAATGTGTTGAAGATTGCTTTATCACATTTTAAAAATATAATAAGAGTGCAGACGCTCCTCCATCTGGTTCCTAGTACTAGTATAGTACCTCTATAGACTATAGTAGTAGTACTAGTAAACTTTGCGCTTGGCTGTTCGCCTCTTCTGGAAGTGCAACAATAATAGTACTAGTATAGTGTATGCTTCTGGCAATCTGACACCGAATTAACTGTTGCACGTCCACTGCCTGAGCGAAGCACAACTTGCATTAGTCAAAAGTTTTTCCTTGTCCTGCGAGCCACCGCGCGCAAGCTTCTCCCGTCCTGCAAGCTTCTCCTCGTTCGGCAAGTTGACGGGACATAGCAAAGTAATGCTAGTCCATACTGCCTCCTCTCCGGTTAATATGGCTTAATTTCAAACGAGATAAATACACTGTCTGTCACTGTATATTTGTAATAATATGGTTAGTGGACTTCATAATACGCTCATTGCGCTCAATATATACATTTTCCGGTGTTTATACGGTCACTAGCTCACCCTGGTTGAGTATGTGTGTGCATGAACGTGTAGGTTGAGCACTTGAAAGTGACCGTGTGTGTTCCGTCGTGTGCTCGGACATGCATGCATTAGGGCGTCGCACGCGTTTTTGCGTCCATGTGTACGTGTGACTGTTGCATACACGTAGGGGGACTACGTGTAGGGGCCACTAAAGGAGCAGTCAAATCACACAGTAAGTTAGTCGGAAGAAGAAACCATCATTTCACTCTTCAATGACACGTACGCAATATAAAATGGTTGATATGGAGAGAAAAAGAAAACCACTATATATACACTAGCAGGAGCCTAAGCTACAAGCCTGCTTGCTTGGGTTGCTCTCTTCACAAGCATCGAACGACGGTGGCCACACCGATGGTCACATATCCGGCCTGATTCCGCAGCTGGGGGAAGGGAACAATATGTTCTGCGTAGACGCGGCCGACATCGGCGAGGGAGAAAATCCATAGTCGGTGCGTCCCAATCGGGGGTCACCGCGGTATGGGCCGATTCCGCGTCCCAACCGCCCTTCTAGCTACAGCCCGACGTCCCAGGTAGTCCATCTTCCTTTTGGAGCCGGCTTGCTCCACTGCCGCAGCTTCCCACGTAGCTCCATCTGCATGTCGATCTTTCTCTACTTCTACCGGCTTCTACTTGTGATGAGTTTATGTCTCATGAACTAGTGCCAGTACTATTATTCTAATCACACTTCTTCAATATCTTTGCCATCAGGGATGATCAGCTCGATTTTAGTGGAACTGCACAAAAGCATCGTATGATCCGAGGGTGCCAGCCGTCTTTCCTTCGACAGGTTCTACCTGGCCAGGAAATTAAATCCTGTTTAGGGTTTAGGGTTTGAGTCATAGTGACCCCATCAATAGTTTTTCTTTCGTACACGCTCTCACAACTTTTGTCTTTAGTTGTGAAGTAAATATTGGCTATGATCTGTGAATCATTGAGATGCATCAGCACGCGTGTTAGTTTTCCTTTGTATTTGATGGAATGTTGTAACGGGACAACCTTGGAGTAGGAATGAAGATGGAGTGGAAAGTTTCCGTTTTCCCGGAGACAAAATGGAAACGGAGAGAAACCAACGTTTCGTTTCGTTGGTTCGCGCCATCGAGCAAAACCAACGTTTAAATCATGTCTGCCGCGTTCGTGTCTCACCCTCCTCCACGGCTCGACCCCACACGGTCGCTCGGCATGCCACTCACCGCAAACCGAGTATACAATAACTTCCCCGCCTGCTTGTCGATGGATCGTGCCATGGAGTACTAGTACTACTAGAAGAGATTGACGAGTTGGGGAGGACAACTAGCTATAGCACGGACTCCCAAGAACTTTTTACATGCATATTGTGGCCGACAATTGCGACCTTTGAACACGGAGCAGTCGCGTGCACCAGGAAGCGGTGCGGGCGACGCTCTCTCGGCCGCCGCGCCGCTTCAATGCCGGCGCCAGTGAGAGGTCGCGTCCGCTCCGGCCGGGCATGAATGCGGCACTGACCGTTTCGGGCGGGAAGCACGCGCGGGTGATGAAGAGGGTTCGGTTGGTCAGGAGCAGCCGTGGCAGCGGTCCGGACGCCCGCAAACAAGAGATGTTGTACGTTAATATTGTTGTGTATATAATTAACAACGTAAATAATGTACCAGTTGGACAAATATGATTGGAGATGGAGATGGAAATGGAATTTTACGTAAACACGGATATGCAAGTCTATGTCTATGTGTGTGTGCACGACGACTCTCGCGACCTGGAAGCAGGGGCGTGTTTTTGATCGAGTTTTCTTTCTTGGTACGTTAAAAAATTGTCCGCCAGTTTTCGTTTCTTTTTTCCGAGAACGCGCGTATTCTATTTAAAACCACTACTATGGAGAGATTGTTTTACTCTATTATAGCCTCTTGTTTGATAGAGTTTCTCGCGTCTCGCTCTCTCACCCTGTCCATATCAAACAAGATGACAGTGTCCACACTATCTCTCTCCTCACCGGTGGTCACAGATCCGGCCGAATCCCATCCGCCGCGGGAGGTGAGGAGGTGCAGCGTTGATGTTGTCGCCGTCGGCGATGGAGGAAGACGATGTGCACCGTCCTCTCCGAACCGGCACTGGCGCGGACGAAGGTCCTCCGCGCCCTTGTCCGCTGCCCTCGTGTGGGCAGATCCCGCCCTCCCGCCTAAGCGACATCTCGCCCACCTGAGGTATAACTTCTTGTACTGGTCCAACTCCCCAGGTCGCTGCATGCGGGTTTTCTTCTATGCGACTACTCCCCAGCTCCCCATGTATAGTAGCTAGGGTTCGTCGGCTGGTCCAACATCACCTACTATTATAGAGGAAATGCCACTCGAAAAGTTGTCCTGATTTATGCCTCGGTGGACGTATACATTTTGTTTCGACAAAAAGTACATGGTGGTTGTGCGGTCATTGTCCATATGCTCCTATTGCTGCTGCTAATCTAATACTATCACTGGTTAAATGAAGAAATGCTTATTTTTCTCGGGTATCCTGGTTTAGTTCCCATCAAGATAATCATGATGCTTCTGTTTCTTGGTGTACTTTTCATAATTCTTATTGAAAGTTGATATGTCGTTGTTAATCTTGTAAAACAAAGTAACAACACCATATCCCTTTTTTATATTTTTGGAAACAGCGATGCGTATCTCCATACCCGGGCATGTCTTCCTCAATTTTAGTGGAACTGCACAAAATTGGATGGCCATTGTTGTTCCGCCTCACTGTCCTCTGCCACGTGGTTCTTCCTTCCTCGAGCTTGACTACTGAGATGAAACAGACCACAGTGAGGATTTGTCGAACTTCATAGGTGCCTCACCCAAACTTGATGCCAAATGGATGATGCATCACCATGATGACCTATTGATGCTCATGGTTGCGCCTCATTGTTGCATCGGCTGGTGAAGCTGATCGATTTTCAATAAAAAACAAGCTATCTTCCATCAGTGCTCTTTGCTTGTTACCCACAAAGATGATATCCTTCGTCAGTTCACCTTGGATGCGGTGGAGACGCAGTCGTCTTTCACGTTGGTGCAATTTTATCACACAATTGGCTATGAACCAAATGTTTCCTCGAAGAATGATCGACGTTGGTACTAAGAGCATAAGTTTTGTATTGATTTCTAAGCCTTCTCACAACTTTGTCTCCAGCTCCCCTGTAATTTTCTTTGTCCAGCTATTAACTTTGATTAAAAAATGGTGTGGACTAAAAACCCGGATGGACGTAGTAGTCCTCTATTTTTATTTACTCCCCATATTAGATTTGACTGAAGTCAAACTTTGTAAAGTTTGACCAAGTTTAGGCCGAACACAACAAACCATAAATATTAGAGAGGGCAAACTGTACATACTGTCAAACCTTTCCGATAATTGAAATTCAAATTCTTTATTTGTACACACTCTCACATGTTTCCGATAATTTGGCGCATGTGTGGTTGTTCACTTAAGGGAGGGTAGTGTACTGCACATGAAGGACAGGAAGTGCGACCAGGACACGTGGATCGTTAGTTCATCGGAAGTACTCCCTCTGTTCCTAAATATTTGTCTTTCAAGTGGTTTGCAATGGACTACCACATACGGATGTATATAGACATTTTTTACAGTGTAGATTCACTCATTTTACTCCGTATGTAGTCATTTGTTGAAATCTCTAGAAAGATAAATATTTAGGAACAGAGGGAGTAGTAGTTTTCTTCACTGATACATTAAATAAAAAGTTTTGTTTCGTACTTACACAATTTAAAATGATTGTTATGGAGAGAATAAGAAAACCACTCCACTATATATTAGTCGTATACACGAGTACTATATGGACGCAGCTTCATTGACTTTAGTGCACCTGCCTTTGGGTTTATGACAGGTGGGCCCAAAATGTGGCTGGCCCACCTGTCATACAACCAAAAGCAGGTGCAGTTAAGGCACCGGAGCTCAGTCCGTACTACAGTATATATATATAAGCTGGAGCCTCAGCGCTTGTTCGCTAGGGTTTGCACTCTCCACACTCTCGCCGCACTACATATATATATATATATATATATATATATATATATATATATATATATATATATATATATATATATATATATATATATACACGCTGGAGGCTCAACGTTCCTCTGCTAGGGTTTGCTATATTCATTGTCTCTCACCCTCTTCCCCAGATCTAAACAAGACCGCGTTGTGGCCTCTGTCTCTCTCACCCCCCTCACAGACAGCTAGCGAAGGAGGTGTCCGAATCCCGTCGCACCGGGAAGGGGAGGAGGTGCAGCGTTCACTCTACACTACAAAAAAATACACTTCCCTGATGATACCTGTTTGTCATAGTAGGTCGCTTTTTTTGTCATGCATGTACATCCATGACAAATTTATGACAGAATCAAGATAGTCATACATGTGCTGTCGTAGAAGTGTTCCATGACATTACCAAAATTATCATCACGGAAGTGTCCACTTCCATGACGATAAATCGCGCGTCACAGAAGTGCTTTCGTCAAGGGTGACCGACACATGGTATCCACCGTAACGAAACACCGTTAAGCTATCGGGTCGGGTTTTGGATCCGATAACCCGTTAACAACCCCGACCAATGAGAAATTTCCACGTGTAAAATTCTTATTGGCCGGACGAAACACGTGTCAGCTCGTCAGTGGGTCAGATAGTCGCCTATGATACGTCGACACGTGGCACGGCCCAACAGAGGCCCATTCCTGTGAAAAGGCCGGCCCGTTTGACTTGGTCAAAAGGTGGCGGGCCAGCCCGTTTGACTTGGTCAAAAGGTGGCGGGTCGGCCCATGGAAAGCCTGTTAACGGCTTGTTCGCATATAGCCCATTTACAGCCCGCTAAGCCAAGGCCCGTTACGCCCTATCCGAATTAGGCCCAGTAGCGTCATTTGGGCCGTCCAATATGATTCCAGCCCATTTTCACTTTTGGCCCATGTATAGCCCATGACGTCTTTCGGCCCATATGAGGCCCTTTGTAACTCTTGGCCCATTAGCGGCCCGTACTGAAACTGTCCCGTAATGAACAGTGTATTACTTTACACCCATTAACGACCCGTGGTGAAACTGACCCGTAATTACCCATTAACGGCCCGTTATTCCGTTGGGCCGTTTCCAGCCCAAGTTAACTTTCGGCCTTCCGAGGGCCCATTTATTCTTGGGCTCATTTGCAGCATTCGGTTACTTACGGCCCGTTGCTGTCATTTTCTGCTTGTGGGCCAAATTCAGCCCATCGTTACAGTCGGCCCGTTTGTGGACCGTTAGTCTATTGGGCCAATTTCATAGCATCACCAAATATGGCCTATTAACGGCCCATTATTGTCAGCCCATACAACGTCCGATTTCCACTAAAGGCCCGCCTACGGCCCATTAAAGGGTCGTACAAGACCCATAAATGAGCCGGCGGCCCATGGATCCTACGAGACGTACAAGGCCCATGGACCCTACGAGACGTAGAAGGCCCATGGATCCTACGAGACGTAGAAGGCCCATGGGTCCGGCGACCCGTGAAGGGCCATGGTCGGGCGAATTGGCCCTCGTTTGAACGATATAGCATATTCAAAGAATTATCCTACTCAATACTATCACCTCTAAAAAGCCTACACTATTACAACAAAGAGATCAAGGCATAGAAAGGTAGAATAATCCTACACTATACAATAAAGAAATTACAGCCGATTCTACCCACTGGGCATTATGGTTCGGCAGAGGTGATAATAAAGCATACACAAACAGCAAATTACATACACTGGGCAAATGCAGCTCATACATCATGGACGCGCATCAACTTAACTCCATTTGAACTATAATCTCTTCAGAAAATAGGATTGGCCGGATTCAGATAGCACCAATTTCAGTCTGCAAAATCTCCAATTCCTTCATGGTTACCTCAGCGTCTTGTTTCATTTTTTTGACTCCTGCATCTAATACCTGCATGTCCAGTCTCAACTTGTTGATTATACGTTGACAATCATGTACACATTGTCTTGCCACCTCTAGTTGATGCTCGAGAACATCAACACATTCCAATTCCAATCCATAATCATTCGGTAACGGCCATGCCGCACTGCTCGCAGATCTTTGTGTTGATGTCACTTCATCCTGAAATGTTTCTGTAAGTACACATGACTAGGGCAAAAATATAGTTACAAAAGTGAAGCGAACAAGACACTATTTTGTACTACATGGCAAAACAGGACTAACAACAATGTTACATGTCACTTTAAAAAAATGTTACACGTCATGAAGCATAAGCAGGTGATATTTTAAAAATTATAAAAAAGATAGTCTGTGCAGCCTGCATACAGAAATCCCTCTTAGCTCACCAGAGGAGCATGATGTTGGGGCCCAATCGAAAACACAGACAAGTTACAAATTTAGACAGCACGTTGCGTATAAGTAAGCAAGCAGCTGGCCATTCTATGCCTCAATTAAAGTCTTAGAGAGCATAATTAACAACAGAGGGTTTCATACAAACATACTACAGCAGGCAAAACTATGCAATCATTAGTGTAGTATAAACTAGATTGTGAGCCTCATGCAATAATAGTTGGTTAATAGACTTCAAAGCTTCAGGCACACTTCGGCAGAGTAATTAAATGGTAAGGCCTTTAATTATGTCAACTAATAGTGATACAAGTACCGAACATCAGGCATGATTATTTGGGCATCTCATTAACTGAGGGCAAATAAAGCAATTGAAAAGAGAAAATTAACTATGCCTAAAACAAACAAGGAATTGGACTGTTGAGTTGCATACAGTGACTTACCTTAGCAGGTTGAAGAGGCTCAGCGCAGCTCCTACTTCTCTTGCAAGGCTCCTTCCTAACATCTTGTACTTGAAAATCCTCAATCTTATCTTCATTGCACCCCCTCTGCAAGGTGACACAAACTAGTTACTCGTCTCCTTGGAAGATAAATATGCATACTTTCCAGTCTGTGAACACAAAAGGATGAGATTATAACAAAACAACACCACATAATGAAACATGCCGCATCTCTTGCACTTGCACACAATGAAATGAGCATTTACTATGTTTGCACTATGTAAAAACTAGGCATACCTTCGAACTGGATCTCCAGGTACTCTTGGAGAGCCTAATGTAGTGTACAGCCAAACCTTTATGTCACATATGAGTTAGACAAGGCCCCACTACAACAAACCTTAGTGTTTAAATCATTGACAAGCTCTGTTAAAGTGTTAGGTCAAGAACAACAAGTAATCAAAGCAAACAGTCCTAGTATGGCTGGCTGATGCAAACAAGCAATTGAACATAAGTGTGAGCAAATCTTACATATGAAGAAAAGAAGCAAAGAAGGAGGCTTAAAGACCATCACTTGACTGACCAGATTTAAGGGGCATTTAAACATCATGTGCAACGTATGAACTAACATAAACATTGCATATTCCAGATTCTACAATGGAATGCACATGTATTAGGTTATGCCATGTATAATGATGCCTAAATGTACAGATAGCAGGCAGGAGTGATTCATCATTGCATGCACAATTGAATTGCAGGTTAAGGGCTAGTTCGATTCCGCCTTTTCAGGGCATATTGTCAAAATAAGCCATAAAAGATGTAAAGAAGTCATTTTTGAGTTATGGGCTTGGGCTTAACTAATTTTGCTTTGGAGGGGGGGGGTGTTTCAGGTAGAACCTCACTAAAAATTGAAGGGAAGGGGAATAGTGAAATGACTCTGTTGTCTGCCTACATTACACTCAAAATGCAACTGCTGACGCCCGTGTCACACATGACCCTCAAGTAAAAACAAACACGCAAGCATTCATTGCCCTGCCCGCTTGCATCTCCTCTCCCCTTTCCCTCTACCTCGATCCCCTGCCTGCAGCACTAGGGTTCCTCTAGCGAGCCGTTGCCACTGGTCCCATCTGGCCTTGTCCTCGACGATGCTATGTCTAGCTAGGCTACATGGTCGGCGGGTAGGGGCAAATCTCCCTGGCTTCTCCTCCCTCTGGCTCCGCCCCTCATTCTCATGGTCTCCAGCAGCTGCTCCACCGTGGTTCGTCCAACGCACTACTCCAGCGGGCGCTTCACAACTACGGCTGATGCCACACTGTGGCAGAAGGCACCTTATCCCCCTCCCCTCCTCCCAGGCCATGGCCTTGAGGTGCTGTTGAAGGATGAGCTCATCCAACAAGGTGAGGATCTCCTCTGATTTTTTGCCAAATTTTCATTCTGATCCACTATACGATGAATTGCTATGAGCTGCTTCTGCTGCTGCTATATGATGCATTGCTATGAGCTGCTCCTGCTGCTGCTATATGTTGAATTGCTATGAGCTGCTGCTGCTGTATGATGAGTTGTTATGAGCTGCTGCTGCTGCTATATGATGAATTGCTATGAGCTGCTGCTGCTATATGATGAGTTGCTACAAGCTGCTCCTGCTGCTGCTATATGATGAGTTGCTACAAGATGCTCCTGCTGCTGCTATATGATAATTGCTATGAGCTGCTCCTGCTGCTGCTATATGATGAATTGCTATGAGATGCTCCTGGTGCTGCTATATGATGAATTGCTATGAGCTGCTCCTGCTGCTGCTATATGATGAATTGCTATGAGCTGCTGCTGGTATATGATGAATTGCAGACTGCTGCTGCTGTATGATGAGTTGCTTTGAGCTGCTCCTGCTGCTATATGATGCTTTTAGGTGGTGGTGCTATACGATAATAACCAGCCACTTGGACCATCGAATTTCAATAAATAATTGTTCTTCATTTAAATGTGGGTCATGCGTTCTTCGTTTAAATTAGGCAATGGGATCTCTATGGAAAACATTGACCAAAGTAGATTGTGCCAAGTAGATGGTATCTTTGTATTTGCATTTTGAGCAAATAGTGATGGTCTGTTTTCCTATCATATTAAGTACTGCACTGGGTTCAATTTGTGATGTTTGCAAGTCAAATTAATTTCCATATGGGCAGCAAAATGAAAAAAATATAATGCAATCTAGACTTTCCACTGATCATACCAAAGATAAGCTGAAAACGCAATGAAAAGAACTAGTTGGCTTATTACATGTAACTTATATTCACAGGTGCTTATTTTCTTAGGATAACTCATAATAACTGTCCCTAAGAAACTTGGCTAATAGAACTAGCATACAAATAACATGTCACGATAATTGCAATGGAGGAGTGACGTACCATAGCACACTGTCTAGGCTCACCGCTGCCTCTCCTTTTTTTGCGATGTTCCATGAAATTGCCACATACATATTGTACTTTTTCATTGTGTAACCCTATCTGCAAGTTGGCATGGCTAATTTCATACATCTCTACATGATACTACATTGCATATCCCTTGCGCATATTTAAACCACCAATTAACGATTGTGTGCGTACCATAAACTAGCCATGACTCTGTATACTGGACTAGCAGGCACTCTAAGGGAGCCTAATGTAGTGCACTGGAATTCCTACATGCCACCTACGATTTTGTGTAATGTACTGCCCCTGTTCCTAAATATATGTCTTTGTAGATATTCTAGTATGGACCACATACAGATGTATATAGATGCATTTTCGAGTGTAGATTCACTCATTTTGCTCCGTATGTAGCCTATAGTGGAATCTCTAGAAAGACTTATATTTAGGAACGGGGGTACGAGGTAGTATCATGTATGACATCTACATATCTAATTTAGCAGCCGGTAGTAGAAATCATTGTCCGCACAAAGGGATTACTGGTCGAAAATCCTAGCAAAGCACGCTGGCAGGCACAGAACAATACAAGAGAGAGAGAGAGACGCGCTTACAAGATCATAGCAATGCCTCAGTCCAAGATCTTGGTTGGCCAAGCTGTTAGATCCAGAAGAAACATCGTCCTTGTAGTTTTTGCCAGCTGCATAACAGGTAACAGCGACCGGTTAGTATATTTGAAGTACATCGGGCAGGTGATGCTGGACGGGTTTAAAGGTGACAAGTACCTAGGCCATGGCGGGTGCTTGGCATCTCTCCAGACTGTGGGAATCAGGTTAGAAACGTCGAGGGTGATGATGCTGCACTGGCTGTCGGGGTCCGGTAAGGAGATCTAGAACCGTCGAGTAGGGTGTTTGTGGAGCGGCTCCGGTAGGGTGGACTACGGTGTGGGCGAAGCGGATCTATGGCCGTGGACGAGGGTGTAGGTGAAGCTGCTCCGGTGGTTGGGTTAAGGATGGTGTCGACGATGCGGATTTGCGACCATGGACGGGACGTCAGAAGCTGCTCCGGTGGTTGGGTTAAGGATGGTGTCGACGATGCGGATCTGCGGCCGTGGATGGGGCGTCAGAAGCTGCTCCGGTAGGTTGGATGAGGGTGCGAGGAAGGGGATCTGAGGCCGTGGACTTGTGAGTTGGCAAAGCGGCCCCGGTAGGGTTGAGAATGGTATAGGCGAAGCTACTCCGATAGGGTTGAGGAAGGTGTCGGCGAAGCGGATCCGGTAGGGTTGAGGAAGGTGTCGGCGAAGAGGATCAGAGGCCGTCGACGGGGGCGTCGGTGGGGCGGCTCCGGGGGGTGTGGACGAAGCGTCTCCGGTGGGGAGTATGAACGAGTCGCTGCAGATTGGCGGCGGTTGACGAGAGCACCGGCGAAGCAGATCCGGCGCCGGGGACAAGGCCGGCACTGAATGGGCTATGGTACAGTGGTGGATGAGCAGTCTACTTGTTTCTAGGGGAGGTGGGAGGGGTAGATGCGGCCGTAGAAGCAGATCCGGCGAGGTGGACGCCGCTGGCAGTGAATGGGCTATGGTACACCAGTGGATGACCAGTCTAGGGTTTCGGGAGGGGAGGGGAGAAAGGGCGATGAAGTACGGACGGCGTGCCGTGTAGTTAGTCATTTTTGCGGGAGGGGGAGAGGAAATGGGGGTGCCGTGTAGTGGGGGAACCGGAAGTTACCAAAGCAGCCCCGACCTATCATGTAGATGAGGGCGGTATTGTAACTGTTGGTCTCCGTGCACCAAGGACAAAAGGAGGACTTCGCATGCTAAAGACTAAGGTGGCGGAAATTTTAGAAGTAGGCGGGAGATTTTGCCGCCTGCGGGATCGTTCGTATCCAGTTTCAACTAATTTTGGACCGTGCTAGCGGGAAGGTCATGCTAGACTATGTACACGGGGCACGCGTCAGCAGTTAATAACTGGTGTGAAGTCCACCCCAGAAAAAAGACAATAACTCGGGATGATGCGCCGATAACTTGGACGTTCACACGGGGGCGGCCAATCGTACGGGTGTAGTGGCGCGTTCACAAAAAAGGGATCAAACGCTCAGCCTATGTATTTCTCGTGTAAATAGATAATTTAGTGCCATTGGTTATTTACTTTAAACATAATGCATTGACGTGTTAGTGTAGAGGCGCACAAAAAGAAATGGATATTGTAGTCAGCTACTTAAAAGTGTTACCTCATATGATTACATAGCCTCCATTTCATAAATTGTGTACCCGTTGAATTCATATGTGAATATTACATATATTACTTCAAAATAGAAACTTAAATCATCCAAGACTAATGAATTTGAATGCAGGAGTAACAATGATGCATGTTCATGATAGCTATATTGGTAGTTTGAAGAAACATCACTGTAACTTTGGCATGCACAACTAAAAAGGCTTATTTAAATAGAAAAAAATGTGATATGCGAGTGTCCAATCTTTATAGCGTTGAATCGATATTGTACCTTTGGCCACGATACAAAGTAGATATTGACTTATGTTCAAGCGATGCACGTCCACGATCGCTAGATAGTGATACGTCAATGAATTGTGCAATCTCTCTCACACGCATACATATCTCATTTCCCTGTGGGCATCGGAATCACACACACGTGCACTTCGTGTATTTCACTCCCTCCGTCAGGGTTAAATTCATCTTTCTACCCCGTCCTACAAGTCTCTCACACAGAAACACACACGCTCTCTATGTCTAACACGCCCACCATTTTAATTCCGCCCACCCACAACCACTAATGTATCTCACACATATGCTATCTACCTATCCCTTAATATAGCTAGATATGTGTCACACAAACTCCTTCTCCCTACTAGCAAGATGCCCATGCGTTGCACGGAACATCAAGATGCATTTGTATGAGAAGTTTATCTTGTGGGAGAAAAGGATGAACGAGGGAATGCCTTATTTGCAAATGCGGAGAGGGGTGTGGGTATCTTTTTGCAAAATTGCCATAGTTTCCTTCCTTTCCGTCGGATATAAATCGGATGGCCTATATTGCAGGATGGCAGGAACACCATCATCACCAACTCTGTTTTTTTGTAAGAGTAGAGATATGTGAGTGTCACTGCCCCCCCCCCCACACCCACACTTCCCAACACCGAAGGAGTAGGGTGAGACCTCGATCTTGATACTAATCTATCAACTGGCTTCTCTCTCAAACATACACACACATACACATAACCCGGCACCGAAGGAGTAGCGTGGCACATCGATCTTGATAATAATCTATCTACTCCTCTTTTAAACACACACACACACTCGCTAGTTCTGCCTCTGTGTCTACCGCACACACTCTCAATACGTCTTTCTCTCCCTCCCCCCAACAATGACAGCAGAAGGGTGACAACTCGATCTGATCATAATCTGTCAATTGGTTTCTCTCTCAAACATTGTGTCTCGGTGCCTCGCTCGGTAGCCCCCTCGATATGTAGACTTCTCTCGCGCGCACAACTGTAGTGACGATGACGCTGAACCCAGTGTGCCTTGTTTTTACCGGCCTCATGTGATAGTTTCCACCCTGTTTTCTGTTAATTAACAAGGCAACCTTTTCTTTGTTACTACTAGTGAATCTGAAGTCATTCAGGGCAGACATAAAATATATCACTTCAACCCAATTATCACAGCAACTATTTTAAAAGAAATTAGCTAGCTGCCCGTGCGTTGCACGGAACATCAACATGCATTTGTATGAGTAGTTTATCCTGTGAGAGAAAAGGCTGAACGAGGGAAGGCCTTATTTGCAAACATGGAGAGACGTGTGGGTATATTTTTGCAAAATTGCCATAGTTTCTTTCCTATCCGTTAGATATAAATCCGATGGCCTATATTGCAGGATGGCACGCACACCATCATCATCAACTCTTTTTCTACTCCCTCTGTCCAAAAATACTAGTCATCAAAATGGATAAAAAGAGATGTATCTAAAACTAAAATACGTTTAGATACATTTCCTTTTATCCATTTTGATGACAAGTATTTCCGGACGGAGGGAGTATTTGTCTTTTTAGATATTTCAACAAGTGACTATGACCGGACCTTACCAACATACTCAAAAAAGTAGTCCATAATTTTGATTTTACCCTCTTTTCTTGGCGGTGCAGTGCCATCTGGATACCTCATAAATAAATCAAGGACAAATCTGACCCCTTCCTGAAAAGACATACGGAGCAAAATGAGTGAATCTACACTCTAAAATATGTCTACATACACATCCGTATGTGGTAGTCCATTTGAAATCTGAAAAAGACAAATATTTAGGAACGAATGGAGTATATATAAGAGTAGACATGGAGATATATCTCCAACATGGTCTACAACAAAAATGTGCTGGGCTGGTTAGCGCCGGATGCTCGCAACGCGATGACATGAGTTCGTATTCTGTCTTTTAACTTAATATTTTTATATTATATATTACTCTACTTATTTGATATATACTTCTTTCGCCACTGTACTGACAATGGAACCCACAGAGTACTTAGAATACAAGATTAAGGATGGACTTGTTTCTTTTTAACTTTCTGTACGAAGCTGTAGCCACCCTGCAAGTCACGTGTACACTGTGCATGCAATTAACTTTTTATAGAGGGACAATCATACAGGCAATTAGCTCAAATGGATTGGATGCATCTCTATTATTTCCAGTATAAAGAGCATCTCCAACGGCAGCCGGCAAATTTCCTCCCGCTTCCTTAGGCGGAGGACGACATCAAACGCCAGCGGCATACATTTTTACAACTCTAACCAACGAGATGAAATTCGTGCAAACACGGACTGATTTCATATAAGCATGAAGGATTCATATAAAAAAGCCGGATCTTCATATAAACATCATGGATTTCATTACATTTACATGAACTAAGTGGTGCCAATCCGGCTCTCTTGTATAATTAATACTCCCTCCGTCCGAAAATACTTGTCCTAGAAATGGATGTATCTAGACTTATTTTAGTTATAGATACATACAATTTATCCATTCTTAGAACAAAAATTCCCCACCAGTTGGAGAGGGAGTACATAATCTAAATGGCCGCCCGCGGATCCCTTTGTCTTCCTCATGTCTGTCAGACACTTGCGGGGTCGACGAAGGTCCTCGGAAGAGACGAAGCAGCACAGAAACCACCTGAATCCGCGGTCGTCGCCTCGGTGGTGGCCTTCATGGGTCCCAAGTGGCGGCGGCCTCCCGTGTTCTACTTCTCCTCGATGATGGCGACAGACACGGAGAAGCTGGCCACCGACTCGTCGCTCTCCACGCACCCGGCTTCTGTCTCTGCCTGCATGGCGCTGCCGCAGGCATGGGAGGCGCGCCCACAGACACGGGAGGCGCGGCCACCGCAGACACTGGTGGCGCGGTACGACACGGCAGTGACGGCGCCCGTACCGGTGTTCTCGCCGCCGTGCCGGCGTGCTCGCCGCCGTGCCGGCATGGAGCAACTCGCCACTCCTCATCGAGCTGAACTGGAGCGGCGAGTTGCTGAACCACGCGCCTGCTTGGGGCGGCAACTGGCTCCGTCGGGCCAAGCGAGGTTGGTGAAGCACCGAGCAGCCTCGCCCGTATGCGGAGGGCTCGGCGGGCCACTCATCGGAAGCCATCAGAGGAGTGGAGAAAATTATGAAGGAGGAGATGGGGGAGCGGCGGAGGGGTGCGATTCTTGCCCGCTGTCTGTCTGGCCTCGTGTAAATAGAGGGTGGACGGTAGGAGCTTGGCCGGCGTCTGGCCTTGTTTAAACTGAGGGCGGACGGGAGGAGCTCGGCCGGTGTTGCGTTTAATTCTGACCCGCTCATGAATGGACGTGTGGCCGGAGTAGGATTCTCGGTTTGCATGCGAGTTTAACAGAGGGGTTTAATGGAGGCGCCGGGCATGCAGCGGGCGGCGCAGTACTATTCGATTTGACAGTAGTAATGAGCCGTCAAATCACAAAGGCCCTCGCCTCTCGTGAAACCGATCGAGCTAGACTGCCCCGCCCTCTAGCCTTTTAAAAAATGTATATACTCCACTTTTGTACAGTAGTATTATCGATGGATTGCGCCATGGAGCAAAACTTGAAATTAAAAAAAGGTGGTACATATAGAGAGCGCTCGTCGCCAAATTATGCATACAGTACTATTAAAAAGGCTTGTCACAATAATGGTGTCCAGCACAAGTGCACAACCCACCCCTCAAATGAAACTAAGCACCCTGGAATTCTTTGACAAAACTAAGCACCCTGAAATTCTTTGACAACTAAACTGCTGGCTATACGATGTTGGCCATATATATTGTACGTATATAATGTGAAGAAACGAGTGGTAGTACTGTACCAACTAAAAGATGAAATGTAAGAAATACTTGTATGTATGTACTGAAGAGTTAAAGTAACAAGAAGAAACATAACATAGTTCTGCTGGGGGCTCAGCACAACACACCCCTCAAATTAAATTAAGCACACTTGAAATTAAACTTTGCAACTATTCCGGTAGACACTGCATTAGAACCACCATGAGCAACGACACTGCCACCTTACTCGGAGTCCTCGTCCACGTCCTCGACTTCGTCCTTGTCCCTCTTCCTCTTGGCCGATACTTCTTTGCTTGAACCGCACACTTGGTTGTTGCTCTTCATCCAACCCTTGTAGATATTGAAGCAAAGGTAGCCATCCATTGCAGCATACTGGATGTGGTCTATATCTAGTACATTCTGCTGCCATGCATGACGATGAAACGTGTATGGAGGTTTCACCAGTTTATCGTACGAAGGATGAACCATGGCTCTTGCCAGGGTCAGCAATGAAGGCTGACGAGAGGGCACCAGCTGATTCTTCTGGAGGTCGAAGGGGTTGCCTACAACGAGGCCTATCCGACCCAGGATTTCTTTGTCGGTACCAAAGTCTACTGTAACGAATTTGACTAGGTTGCTCCCGAGGAAGTCCTTAAAATCCTGGCACTCAACATCGGCATGGCATATGAGGTAGACCAAGCATACGTCATGCACGCAAACCTGGATCACGACAGGCTTCTTCCTCTCTTCGTCCTTTAGATCCTTCTCTCGTCCCAGGACTGTGGTGTACTCAACATCTAGCCCAGCAACCCACTCATCATCTGAGTTTTCGAACATGCGTCTGAAGCAAGAAAGGCATCCTTTCACCGTCGCAGAAGAACGGGTGTAGATGACGTCGAGCTCATCGCCGGTGATGGTTCTAACCTTGCACTCACCGCCGATCCTGAAGATTTGGGATGCCATGGATTTGGGAGGAGGGTTAGGATTAGTGGAACTGCCGTAATGAGAATGGATGGGACGACTAGGAGCGAACCGCCGTAGTATTGAAGGACATGCGGGGACGAGTAGGAGCAAACTGCCAGCGTGCGAACAGCAGGGTAGTGGCTTTCCATTCTCCCATGATACGGGCTTCCGAGAGCCCTTGGATCTGAGATCGAACGGTTGCATGGCGTGATTCTAGACCTATGGGTGAATATCCTATCCTGGAGGGTTATTCTGCAAATTTTCAGCAACTTAGCATGCGACCGTTTGATCTCAGATCCAAGGGCTGCCAGCAGCCCGTATCGTGGTCGCGCCTACCACGACCGTCGCGTCGCTCGTGCGGTCGCGCCCTTGGAGATTTAACACGGTGCATTAGGCTATCTGATGTTTGGCATGTTATACATAGTCATCACTTAGTCACTCATACTACAACAAGGTTGGCTATAAGTGTATTTTTTGTTACTCCTCTCTATCTCTTTCTTCGTACTCAAGGAAGAAACGGTGCTAGTAAGCGCATGTATTTATTGCATTTGCCAAGGAGTGACCTCTTCCAATGAAATGGTGTTGCTAAGTTTGCTTCATTTAATTAGCTATAGACTCAAAATTGTCTTTTCACCTAGGTACACGCGCTTAGCACCGTTTCTTCCTTGGGTCACCAAACTAGTCTCTCTCTTCTTGATTAAATTGCCACATCAGACTTTATGCCTACGTGGCAAGCTTAAGCACCTATAGGAGCAAGTAAAAGTAAGTACAATAGTGCGCTTTACATTGCATTTTTGCATATGTGGAGGAAATAGAGGCAAGGAAAAAGTGGAGAAGTGGGCTCTCATGCAAGAGCCAGCCTCTACTACATGGTGGAGCATTGGGAGAGGCACCTGTATGGAGGTGGTCAGGAATCAGGGAGACTCACGCCGGTCGTAGCGCCGCAGTTAAAATGATAATGGCAAGTCAAATCACGGGGCCCCATGAAAGCACAAGTGCTCCCTGGGTGGTTTTGGTAATTAATGTCAATATATCTCTTGTTGGACTAACACTTTTACCTAGTATGTTTCAGATAAGTTCAACAAATGGAGTGGCATGGACTAGAGGATGTGGAACCCCTTCAAGATGCTAAGGACAAAAGATTGGCTCAAGCTTCAAGATCAAGACTCTACATTTCATATTTTAGTGATCCAAGATCACATTGAGTCTATAGGAAAAGCCAATACTATCAAGGAGGGATGAGGTGTTGCTTAATGAGCCTCTTGCTTCATGTGCTTAGTGATATGCTCCAAAATCCTCAACTATCTTCCCACATCCACATATGACCTAAACCAAAAGTCAAACTCGGCCCCACCGATTTGTTCTATTCGGCGCCACCGAGTTTCACATGTCATAGCCACTGCCACAAACCCTAGCAAATCGATTTCACCGATAGGGATCTCGGTCTCACCGAGACGGGATTGTAATCTCACTGTGTATGACCATTGCCAAAATCGGTCTCACCGAGTTTGAGCAATCGGTACTACCGAGATTACAATGCAAACTCTCTGGTTAGCTAATTACCAAAATTGGTTCCACCGAGTTTGTGTAACCGGTCTCATCGAGTTTGCCTGACCAACTCTCTGGTTAGCTTATTACCAAAATCGGTCCCACCGAGTTTGTGTAATCAGTCACACCGAGATTACGTTATGCCCTAACCCTAACCATATTGGTCCTACCGAGTTGCATCTCAGTCCCATCGAAAATCCTAACGGTCACTAGGTTTGCTGAATCGGTCCGATCGAGTTTAACCATTCGGTCCCATCGAGTTTGGTAGATTGTGTGTAACGGTTAGATTTTGTGTGGAGGCTATATATACCCCTCCACCCACTCTTCATTCGTGGAGAAAGCCATCAGAACATACCTTCACTTCCAATACACATTTTCTGAGAGAGAACTACCTACTCATGTGTTGAGCTCAAGATATTCCATTCCAATCATATGAATATTGATCTCTAGCCTTCCCCAAGTTGCTTTCCACTCAAATCTTCTTTCCACCAAATCCAAATCCTGTGAGAGAGAGTTGAGTATTGGGGAGACTATCATTTGAAGCACAAGAGCAAGGAGTTCATCATCAACACACCATTTGTTACTTCTTGGAGAGTGGTGTCTCCTAGATTGGCTAGGTGTCACTTGGGAGCCTCCGACAAGATTGTGGAGTTGAACCAAGGAGTTTGTAAGGGCAAGGAGATCGCCTACTTCGTGAAGATCTACCGCTAGTGAGGCAAGTCCTTCATGGGCGACGACCGCGATGGAATAGACAAGGTTGCTTCTTTGTGGACCCTTCGTGGGTGGAGCCCTCCGTGGACTCGCGCAACCATTACCCTTTGTGGGTTGAAGTCTCCATCAACGTGGATGTACGATAGCACCACCTATCGGAACCACGCCAAAAACATCCGTGTCTCCAATTGCGTTTGAATACTCCAAACCCTTCCCTTTACATTCTTGCAAGTTGCATGCTTTACTTTCCGCTGCTCATATACTCTTTGCATGCTTGCTTGATATGTATTGTGTTTGTTAAACTTGTGCCTAAACTCCACCTAAACTTAAGAATATTAAAAACTGCAACTTTTGGCACTTAGTGTCTAATCACCCCCCTCTAGACACCTCTTCTCGATCCTTTCAATTGGTATCAGAGCTTTGGTCTCCATTGCCTTGGTTTAAACACATTTGGAGGAAGATGGACGTGTCTACTTTAGGGAGTCTTAGACATAGAGTGCCCATTCTTGATGGAGAGTATTTTCATGAGTGGAAAAATGAAATGCTTGAGATTTTCAATGAATATCATTTGAACAAGTACATTGCTAGTCCTTGTGCACCTCATATTGATCCTTTGCATCCTACCCTAGATGAAGATATTGACATGATTCGTAATCTTAGAACTGTTGAGCTCATCATTAGAGGATTGCCCAAAAATTTGATTGCTAGTTTCCCTACTCTTGATTGTGCCTATACTATATGGAAATTTCTTGAGAAACGATTTCCCGATTATTCCTTAAAAAATTTAGACGAAATTCTCCATAAGTCTATTGCTTTGAGTAAGATGAACTCTAGTGATCCTAGTTTTGGTGATTGTCTATTTGAGCTTACCAATCTCATGCACACTAAAGGAAACATTGGAATCATTAGCAATATCATATCCGAAGCTATTAGAATTCATAAAGGTAACCATTGTGATGATCATTTATCTAATGAATTACCCTCTCTAGGAATTGATCAATCACAAGATGATGTTGAACATGGATACTATGATGAAGATGATGATAGTGACTATGATCGTGATGATGCAATGAGGCATTTTAGTCTTATGGCAAATCTTCGCGGCTACATGGCTAGAGGAAAGGAATGGGTCCTTGATAGTGGATGTACTGATGATATGACCGGAGATGAAGATATGTTCAATGAGCTTGCTGAAAACGACGGCCCTCGAAAATATGTCACTTTTGGTGATAATTCAAAGGGTAAGGTGGTTGGCCTTGGTAAGGTGGCCATCTCACATGATAGCTCCATACAAAATGTCATGCTCGTTGAATCCCTTGGATACAATTTACTTTCAGTTTCTAGACTTGCGGATTTTGGTTTCAATGTCCTATTCACTGAAGTAGATTGCCAAGTGTTTCGTAGAGACAATCATAAAATGGTCTTTACCGGTATATGTAGAGGAGATCTTTACATTGTTGATTTCACTAAAAGGGTTAAACCTAAAACTTGCTTAATTGCTAAATCTTCTAAAGGCTAGTTGTGGCATAGAAGACTAGGTCATGTTGGAATGCGAAATCTTGATAAGCTTATTAAAGGTGATCATATCCTTGGAATAAAAGATGTCGTATTTGACAAGGATAGACTTTGTAGCGCTTGTCAAGCAGGGAAACAAGTTGGAGGAAGTCACCGCGCGAAGAACATCATGACCACACGAAGAACACTCGAGCTACTTCACATGGATCTCTTTGGTCCAAATGCCTACAAGAGTCTCGGTGAAAGCACAAGTGCTCCCCAGGTGGTTTTGATAATTGATGTCAACATATCTCTTGTTGGACTAACATTTTTATCTAGTATATTTCAGATAAGTTCAACAATCGAGTGGCATGGACTAAAGGATGTGGGAACTCCTTCAAGATGCTAAGGACAAAGGATTGGCTAAAGCTTCAAGCTCAAGACTCTTCATTTTACATTTTAGTGATCCAAGATCACATTGAGTCTATAGGAAAAGCCAATACTATCAAGGAGGGATGAGGTGTTGCTTAATGAGCCTCTTGCTTCATGTGCTTAGTGATATGCTACAAAACCCTCAGCTACTTTCCCACTTCCACATAAGACCTAAACCTAAAGTCAAACTCGGCCCCACCGATTCATTCTATCCGGCGCCACCGAGTTTCACATGTCATAGCCACTGCCAAACCCTAAGCAAATCGGTTCTACCGCTAGGGATCTCGGTCTCATCGAGATGGGATTGTAATCTCTCTGTGTATGTCCATTACCAAAATCGGTCTCACCGAGTTTAGGCAATCGGTACTACCGAGACTACAATGCAAATTCTCTGGTTAACCTATTACCAAAGTCGGTCCTACCGAGTTTAGTAATCGGTCCCACCGAGTTTGCCTGACCAACTCTCTGGTTAGCTAATTACCAAAATCGGTCTCACCGAGTTTGTGTAATTGGTCTCACCGAGATTATGTTATGCCCTAACCCTATCCATATCGGTCCTACCGAGTTGTATGTGGGTCCCACCGAAAACCCTAATGGTCACTAGGTTTACTAAATCAGTCTGACCGAGTTTGTTGATTCGGTCCCACCGAGATTGGTAAATTGTGTGTAACGGTTAGATTTTGTGTGGAGGCTATATATACCCCTCCACCTCCTCTTCATTCGTGGAGAGAGCCATCAGAACACATCTACACTTCCAACTCACATGTTCTGAGAGAGAACTACCTACCCTTGTGTTGAGGCCAAGATATTCCATTCCTACCATATGAATCTTGATCTCTAGCCTTTCCCAAGTTGCTTTCCACTCAAATCTTTTTCCACCAAATCCAAATCCTATGAGAGAGAGTTGAGTGTTGGGGAGACTATCATTTGAAGCACAAGAGCAAGGAGTTCATCATCAACACACCATTTGTTACTTCTTGGAGAGTGGTGTCTCCTAGATTGGCTAGGTGTCACTTGGGAGCCTCCGACAAGATTGTGGAGTTGAACCAAGGAGTTTGTAAGGGCAAGGAGATCGCCTACTTCGTCAAGATCTACCGCTAGTGAGGCAAGTCCTTCGTGGGCGACGACCGCGATGGGATAGACAAGGTTGCTTCTTCGTGGACCCTTCGTGGGTGGGGCCCTCCGTGGACTCGCGCAACTGTTACCCTTCGTGGGTTGAAGTCTCCATCAATGTGGATGTAGGATAGCACCACCTATCCGAACCACGCCAAAAACATCCGTGTCTCCAATTGCGTTTGAATTCTCCAAACCCTTCCCTTTACATTCTTGCAAGATGCATGCTTTACTTTCCGTTGCTCATATACTCTTTGCATGCTTGCTTGATATGTATTATGAATGTTGAAATTGTGCCTAAACTCCAATTAAACCGAAAAAGTTTAAAAACTGCAACTTTAGCACTAAGTGTCTAATCACCCCCCCCCTCTAGACACATCTTCTCAAGATCCTACAAGTGGTATCAGAGCTTTAGTCTCCATTGCCTTGGTTAAATCACCATTGGAGGAATATGGATGAGTCTACTTTGGGGAGGCTTAGACATAGAGTGCCTATTCTTGATGGAGAGTATTTTCATGAGTGGAAAAATGAGATGCTTGTAATTTTCAATCAATATCATTTGAACAGGTACATTGCTAGCCCGTGTGCACCTCATGTTGATCCTATGCATCCTACCGTAGATGAAGATATTGACATGATTCGCAATCTTAGAACTGTTGAGCTCATCATTAGAGGCTTGCCTAGAAACTTGATTAGATGTTTGCCTACTCTCAAGTGTGCTTACACTATATGGAAATTTCTTGAGGAACGCTTTCCAAATTATTCCTTGAAAAATCTAGATGAAATTCTCCATAAATCTATTGCCTTGAGCGAGATGAACTCTAATGATCCTAGTTTTGGTGATTGTCTATTTGAGCTTACCAATCTCATGCATGCTAAAGGAAATGTTGGAATCATTAGTGATATCATATCCGAAGCTATAAGAATTCATAAAGGTAACCACTTTGATGATCATGTACCTAATGAATTACCCTCTCTAGGATTTGATCAATCACAAGATGATGTTGAACATGGATACTATGATAAGGATGATGATAGTGACTTCGATCTTGATGATGCAATGAGACATTTTGGTCTTATGGAAAATCTTCGGGGATATGTGTCAGGAGGAAAGGAATGGGTTCTTGACAGTGGATGTACTGATCATATGACGGGAGATGAAGAGATGTTCCGCGAGCTTGCTGAAAATGACAGCCCTCGAAAATATGTCACCTTTGGTGATAATTAAAAGGGTAAGGTGGTTGGCCTTGGTAAGGTGGCCATCTCACATGATAGCTCCATTCAAAATGTCATGCTCGTTGAATCTCTTGGCTACAACTTACTTTCAGTATCTAGACTTGCTGATTTCGGTTTCAATGTCCTATTTACCGGTATACGTAGAGGTGATCTTTACATTGTCGATTTCTCTAAAAATGCACAACCTAAAACTTGCTTTATTGCTAAATCCTCAAAAGGTTGGTTGTGGCATAGACGACTAGGTCACGCTGGCATGAGAAACCTTGACAAACTTATTAAAGGAAATCATATCCTTGGAGTTAACGATGTCATATTTGATAAGGATAGACTTTGCAGTGCTTGTCAAGCAGGTAAACAAGTTGGAGGAAGGCATCCCGTGAAGAACATCATGACCACAAGGAGGCCACTTGAGCTACTTCATATGGATCTTTTTGGTCCCAACGCCTACAAGAGTCTTGGTGGAAATTCTTTTGGTCTAGTTATTGTTGATGATTTTTCAAGATTTACGTGGGTGTTCTTTCTTGATGATAAATCACAGGTCCAAAAGATCTTCAAAAACTTCGCTAGGAAGGCCCAAAATCAATTTGAAGTGAAGATCAAGCAGGTTCGCAGCGACAACGGAACAGAGTTCAGGAATGCAAATGTGGACACCTTTCTTGATGAAGAAGGGATTTCACATGAGTTCTCGGCTACGTACACACCTCAACAAAATGGAGTTGTTGAGAGGAAGAACCGGACTCTTATCGAGATGGCAAGAACGATGCTTGATGAGTACAAGACGCCAAAGCACTTTTGGGCGGAAGCGGTTGAGACAGCTTGTCATGCAACAAATTGCTTGTATCTTCACAAGCTACTCGGCAAGACGGCATACGAGCTCCTCACCGGTAACAAACCCCAAGTTGGATACTTTCGAGTATTCGTCTGAAAGTGCTACATTCTTGATAAGCATCATCGTTCTAAATTTGCTCCTAAGTCTCATGAAGGTTTTCTACTTGGTTATGGCTCAAACTCTCACACTTACCGTGTCTACGACTATTTCACCCGAAAGGTTGAAGAGACGGTAGATGTGAAGTTTGATGAATCTAACGGCTCGCAAGTAGAGCAATTGCCAATTTATGTAGGAGACAAAGACCATTCGGAAGCAATTCAAGACTTGTCCATCGGCAAGATTCGTCCAACGGAAATGAAGGAGAGTAACTCGTCCATCCAAGTGGAAGCTTCTACCTCACGACAAGGTAAACCAAGAGTTGATACGGAAGCATCCACAAGTGGGACACGTCAAGATGAAGAAAACGAGGAAGTACACCAAGATGAACATCAACAACCTCCTTCTCCACCACGACAAGAGAACAACAACGTCAACAATGAAGAAGGTCAAGAAGAAGAAGGCCAAGAAGAAGAAGAACAAGATGAAGAGGATGTTCCACCCCGACCCAAGCAAAAGCTTACACGAGTTCGAGCAAGAATTGCCAAAGATCATCCCGTCGAGCAAATCTACAAAGATATTCAAACCGGGAGAATCACTCGCTCAAAAACTCGTTTAGCTAACTTTTGTGAAAACTATTCATTCATCTCTAGAATTGAACCTATGAAGGTTGAAGAAGCATTGGAAGATCCGGACTGGATAAACGCTATGCATGAAGAGCTACACAACTTTGAGAGAAACCAAGTTTGGACATTGGTTGAGAAGCCCGACAACAACCACAACATCATTGGTACCAAATGGGTGTTTCGCAACAAGCAAGATGAAGATGGACAAGTAGTTCGCAACAAAGCACGTCTCATCGCCCAAGGATACACACACGTCGAAGGTATGGACTATTGTGAGACATATGCTCCCGTTGCTATACTTGAGTCCATTCGCATCTTACTTGCCTATGCTAATCACCATAATATCACCTTGTACCAAATGGATATTAAAAGTGCTTTTCTAAATGGTGAAATAGAAGAGGAAGTTTATGTCAAACAACCTCCCGGCTTTGTCAATCCTAAGAAACCAAATCACGTTTACAAACTTCACAAAGCCCTTTATGGTCCTAAACAAGCTCCTAGAGCATGGTATAAATGCTTAACCAAGTTCCTTATTGCAAGTGGTTTTGAAATTGGAAAAATTGATTCCACACTTTTTACTAAAAGGGTTAATGGAGAACTATTTGTATGCCAAATTTATGTTGATGATATCATATTTGGTTCAACTAACCCTCTTTTTGGAGAAAAGTTTGGAAAGCTAATGTCGAAGAAGTTTGAGATGTCTATGATGAGTGAACTCAAATTCTTTCTCAGTTTGCAAATCAAGCAAACTAAGGAAGGTACATTTGTCTCTCAAACGAAGTACACCAAAGACTTATTCAATAAGTTCAATATGCAAGAATGCAAAGGTATGCCTACACCCATGCCTACTAGTGGACATCTTGATTTGACCAAAGATGGTGAACCGGTTGATAAAAAGGTTTATCGCTCTATGATTGGTTCATTGTTATACCTATGTGCTTCACGTACCGATATCATGCTAATTGTATGCATGTGTGTAAGATATCAAGCTGCTCCTAAAGAATGTCATCTTAAGGCCGTGAAAAGGATAGCGAGATACTTAATTCATACACCAAATGTCGGCGTTCTGGGAACGGGGGTCCCCAGACTAGCCTGCCTGCGGCCTGCGGCGTGGCTCAAGGGGGGCCCAGCACGGCCCATCTTCATCAACACAAGACCCAAGACCCTCGCGAGGGGCCAATCCTCGCAGGGCGGACGGCATGATGCATCCTCAGGCGCGGCCTCATCAGGCTGGCTCACGAGGAGGCGGAGAGATCAAGGCGGGTACCTCACGAGGTGCCCTTGACGCAAGCCATGACGACCAAGGGCGCCAGGCGGGCGCCAGCCCGCGCGGTGCCCACCCTTTCCTCTTTGGTGCAAAGGAGGCAAGCGCAGGCAAGAGGATCAAGCAAAGGCATCCATTTTGGTGCAACGAGACCAAGACCCGTCCAACGGTGGGAAGGAGGTCATCGTGGAGCCCAGAACGGCGTCACCATAGGGCCTTTTGGCAGGCGAGGACCAACTTTGGTCAGGATAAGTGTACTGGATGTTCCCCTTCGAATTGGCCAATTGTTGGCGCCCTTCCCGCTCAATATTTGGGAAGAGGCCCAGGGGCCTTGCCATAAATAGGACTAGCCACCCCCAGGGTAGAGGCATCTGGTGCCCAGAATCCGAGCAAGCAGAGGGCAAGAGAGAGAGAGAGAAAAGGGCGGTAGAACTCCTCCTAGCAGTTCACCCCCCTTGCCAAGAACAGACCCTCACGAGGCTGTTCTTCCTTGTATTGCTCACCATCATCAGCCCAAGAGGCAATCTACCCGCCACAAACTAGAGTAGGGTATTACACCACAATGGTGGCCCAAACTAGTATAAACCCTGTGTCTTTTGTGTTGTTCTTTCAGTAGCTACATCTTTGCGAGACGGAGAGGTAGAGGGCAGAATCTCCGCGCGCACCCCAGAGTTCAAACCTCAAGGGTCTGCCGGAACCCCAAATACGACATTTGGCGCGCCAGGTAGGGGTGCGCCGGGATTTGTCTTCCACCGCTTCGTTCTCCTCCGATCGTCGCGTCCATGTCCGACGCTCGTCGAGCCCGCGTCGCCCAGGCGGCCCCCGTCGGTGGACGTCCTCGTCGTTCCCCGTCGCTCGCCACCAACGCCGCCACCAGCCTGGCGGGGAACGAGCATCAAGCGTCATCCCAGCATCTGCCTGAGCGGAAAGATAACCACACCGCTACATCAACACCCCCGGTCGTCACGGCCCTCCTGGGCGGCTCGCCGGCGCCGCCCACAAGTCGCCACGTCAAGCCGTTTGTCCACCAGGTCGGTGCCGTTTCCGCACGGCAGGGGGCTCCCATGGACCAAGTGGCACGCCAGGTCGGTCTGGCCTTCAGCTCGGAGGACCACCCCGCCAACTTGGCTGGCTCGGGCGCGCTTCCCATGTTGTACACCCCCACCATCTGCCAGGTGGCTGTCACCAGAACCCTCGTCGACGGTGGCGCCGGCCTAAGCGTGCTTTCGGTTGAGACCTTCAACCTCCTCCGCATACCCCTGGAGCGGCTGCAACCCAGTCGGTCTTTCTTGGGCGTCGGGGGCGGGTCATCCAGCTCCTTGGGACAGATCTGGCTCCCACTAACCTTCGGCACCTACGACAACTTCCGCACGGAAATGGTCGACTTCGACATCGCCCCCATCGGCCTTCCTTACAACGCCATCCTCGGCTACCCGGCGCTAGCCCAGTTCATGGCCGCCACGCACCCGGCGTATAACCTCATGAAGATGCCCGGGAGCAGCGGTGTCCTCACCGTGCCTGGGGACATCGGAGATGCCTTGCGGGTACTCAAGCTCGCCTACAAGGCAGCGGCCTCGGCACAGCCAGCCGACGCGGAGACCCCCGAACCCAAGGGGGCTGCGCAAGCCAAGAAGATGAAGTTGTTCACCCAGGACAAAGCAGAAACCAAGCAGATACCTGTCGACGAAGACGGGTCCTCCAATGCCACTTTCACCATAGGCGCCAACCTCGAGCCTGAGCAAGAGGAAGCTCTGATCAGGTTCCTGCGCGCAAATAAGAAGGTGTTCGCTTGGGAGCCTGATCAGTTGGTAGGGATCCCCCGGAGCGTCATCGAGCATCACCTCAACGTGTGCCCGAACGTGCGCCCCGTGAAGCAGAAACCCAGGTGGCAGTCCGCAGAGAAGCAAGCCTTCATCGTCCAACAAACCCGCAAATTGGAGGCCGTTGGGGTCATTCGCGAGGTCCGATACCCGGATTAGTTGGCCAACCCTGTCGTTGTGCCCAAGAAGGGGGGGAAAGGAACGCATGTGTGTCGACTTCACCAACCTCAACAAGGCATGCCCGCAAGATCCGTTCCCGCTCCCCCGCATCGATCAGATCGTCGATTCCACCGCGGAGTGCGACCTACTCTGCTTCCTGGACGCCTTCTCTAGGTACCACCAGATCAAGATGGTGGTAGAAGACGTCGAGAAGACCGCCTTCTTAACCCCATGCTGGGTATACTGCTATACATGCATGCCATTTGGGCTGCATAACGCAGGGGCGACCTTTCAGCGGCTGATGCACATCACCTTGGGCCCGCAGCTCGGGAAGAATGTCGAAGTTTACGTTGACGACATTGTGGTGAAATATCGGGAGGCCAAGACCCTGATACAAGACCTGGAGGAGACCTTCGCGAGCCTCGACGCAGTGAACCTGTGGCTCAACCCAGAGAAGTGTGTGTTCGGAGTCCCCTCAGACAAGCTCTTGGGCTTTCTCGTGTCCCATCGGGGCATCGAGGCTAACCCGGAGAAAGTCAAGGTGGTCGAGGACATGAGCCCGCTGAAATCCCTCAGAGAAATGCAGAAGCTCACCGGACGCGTGACCGCGCTAGGGCGCTTCATCTCCAAACTGGGGGAGCGAGCACTGCCTTTCTTTCAGCTAATGAAGAAGAAGGGGCCTTTTGAATGGACTGAAGAGGCAGATAAGGCGTTTCAAGATCTCAAGAGGTACCTAACCAGTCCCCCAGTCATGGTGGCTCCGCGCCCTCGAGAGCCCCTGTTGCTCTACCTCGCCGCCACTCCCTACTCTGCCAGCGCAGCCCTGGTGGCGGTTAGGGAAGAGCGCCAAATCAGAGCCACATCACTAGCCCGAGACAAGGTAAGGCAGGAACAAGGAAGGCCCACGGGAGACGTAACTACGAGTGAGGGGGATCAGCCGTCGAAGAACGCACCAGGAGCAGGAGAGGCCACTCACCTGGACGGACAACCTCCCGAGGCCACATCACCTCGCAAAGCGCCCTTGCCTCCGGAGGGCGCTGCGAACACTGATGCTCTCGGCCTTGTTGAGCACCCAGTCTACTCTGTCAGCACGGTGTTGCGGGACGCGAGGGCATGGTACCCCATGTCCCAGAAGCTCCTCCTCGCACTACTGGTGGCCTCACGCAAGCTGCGTCACTACTTCCAAGGGCATCCCATCAAGGTCGTCTCGTCATACCCCTTGGAGAGAGTGCTCAGGAGCCCTAACTCAGTCGGACGGGTCGCCGAGTGGAACATAGAACTGCAGGCGTTCCAGCTCGAGTTTAGCACGACCAGGGTCATCAAAGGAGCAGCGTTAGCAGATTTCGTAGCAGAATGGACGGAGGCACCCGGCCTCGAGAACAACGAGGATCGGTCCCTCTCCCTAGGGAGTGAGGCACCGAAAGGCTGGGTCGTGTACTTCGATGGGGCGTTCTCCAGGTAGGGCGCCGGAGCAGGTGCAGTGCTGATATCGCCCACTCAGGACAAGCTCTACTACGCCGTACAACTCTGTTTCCAGCAAGGCGAAAAGGTCTCGAACAACATAGCGGAATTGAGGGTCTGATAGCGGGGTTGAAGGCAGCAGCAGCTTTGGGGGTGAAGCGCCTCACCGTCAAGGGTGATTCGCAGCTCCTTGTCAACTTCTCCAACAAGGTGTACGAACCAAGGGATGAGCACATGGAGGCCTATCTAGCGGAGGTCCGCAGGATGGAGAAGCAGTTCTGGGGGCTGGAATTGAAGCATGTGCCCCGTGGCACCAATCAGGAAGCCAATGACATTGCCAGACGGGCATCCAGGCGGTTGCCTCAGGAGCCTGGCGTCTTTGAAGAACGGCTCTTCAAGCCCTCAACCCAGCCGTCGTTGTCAAACACTGCCCAGCCTTGGGAGGAACTCCCCCAGCCACCGGCCTCAGGAGCCCCGGCCTGCGGCCCTGCCTCAAGGGCACGCCTGCTCCTGACTATGGAACCTCAGGAGGAATGCTGGATCACGGAACTCCAGAGGTATTTAACACAGGGAGCCCTACCGGAGCAGGAGGAAGAAGCGGAGCGTGTGGCGCGGCAAGCCACGACATACTGCATCAGGGACGGAGAGCTCTACCGAAAGCGGCCAAACGACGTATCCCTGCGCTGCATTTCCAGGGAGCAAGGGAAGGAACTGTTGGAGGAGATACACGGCGGGGACTGTGGGCATCACTCGTCATCACGGACCCTCGTCGGCAAAGCATTCCGCAGCGGGTTCTATTGGCCCACCACACTCAACGACGCTGTCGAGCTGGTGAAGGCTTGTGAGGCTTGCCAATTTCACGCCAAACAGATCCATCAGCCGGCAGGAGGCTTGCAGACTATACCCCCTTCATGGCCATTTGCAGTTTGGGGGCTGGACATTCTGGGCCCGTTCCCTCGGGCGCCAGGGGTCTACCGCTACCTCTACGTCGCCATTGACAAATTCACCAAGTGGGCAGAAGTGGAGGCTGTCCGCACCATCCCCGCGGGTTCCGCGGTCAGGTTCATCAGGGGCATCGTGAGCCGGTTCGGGGTGCCGAACCGCATCATCACAAACAACGGTTCGCAGTTCACTAGTAACCTCTTCAAAACATACTGTGCTAACCTTGGAACGCAGATATGCTACGCTTCGGTGGCGCACCCGCGGAGCAACGGCCAGGCCGAACGAGCTAATGCGGAGGTCCTGAGGGGCCTCAAGACAAGGACGTTCAAGAAGAAGCTGGAGGCCTGCGGCAGAGGTTGGTACGATGAGCTCCAGTCCGTGTTGTGGTCCATCCGCACGACCGCGACCAAGCCAACCGGGGAGACTCCGTTCCTCCTGGTCTACGGAGCCGAAGCAGTCCTCCCTCACGAGGTCAGACATCGCTCCGCGTGGGTCCTAGCGTTCGATGAGGCGCAACAGGACGCCATGCGGGGGATGGACCTCGTGCTGGGGGAGGAACGCCGCCGAGAAGCCGCGCTGCGAGCGGCGAGGCACCAGCAGGCACTGCGATGATATCACTGCCACAGCATCCGCCCCAGGACCCTCGAGGTAGGAGACCTCGTGCTCAGACGGGTTCTCTCCAGGGAAGGGCTGCACAAGCTCTCTCCCATATGGGAGGGCCCGTTCAAGGTTGTTCATGTTTCTAGGCCAGGCTCCGTGCGCTTAGAGACTCAGGAAGGGGAGCCGGTCCAGAACGCGTGGAACATCCAATACCTCCGGAGGTTCTACCCATAAAAGGCCCTGAGCCTGTGAAGAAGGCGAACGCCTGTGAAGACCAATCCTTTTTGGAAAAGGCCCTGAGCCTATGAAGAAGGCGAACGCCTGTGAAGATTAATCCTTTTTGGAAAAGGCCCTGAGCCTGTGAAGAAGGCGAACGCCTGTGAAGACCAATCCTTTTTGGAAAAGGCCCGGAGCCTGTGAAGAAGGCGAACGCCTGTGAAGATTAATCCTTTTTGGAAAAGGCCCTGAGCCTGTGAAGAAGGCGAACGCCTATGAAGACCAATCCTTTTTGGAAAAGGCCCGGAGCCCGTGATGAAGGCGAACGCCTGTCAAGATCAATCCCTTTTGGAAAAGGCCCAGAGCCTATGAGGAAGGCAAGAGCCTGTGAAGCTCGTTACCTCAAGAAGAAAGGCCCGGAGCCTGTGAAGAAGGCCAATGCCTGTGAAGCTCGCCGCCCCGTGACACTCTCACGTAATAATGAGTGGGGTTGTACACGCCCCGGAGTCTCAGGAGCGCCGGCCTCAGGCCCTGGGGCTCCCTCCCACGCCCAATGGCAGCACTTAGCTCCGCGCTGGTGAGAAGACGTCGAAGACTAGATTAGGTGCCAGACGCGGCTTTTTCATTTGCTTTCCGCAGTTGGTTCGCTTTGTTCGCAGTTGAAGTTTTATTGAAATTATTGCCGTCATTGGTTTACATTTCGTTGATTTTCACTCCCCCGTTTTGATTCCTCTTGCAATAAGTCTCGCGAGGGGGAGCAGCCGAACGCCCTCGCGAGGGTTCCTGTTCTACTCGTTCTAAGGTTTCACGACCCGGGTCCATTACGGGAGCACCCCTCCGGTCCGTGCCCCTCGGGCACCGTGACACACACACAGGGCCTGGGTCGGTCGCCCCCCACGGCTGGGGCCGGGAACTATTTATGTGCAGACACACAGTTGAAAAGCGCAAAAGCTAAATCAAGGTAGTTGTTAACAGCAATAACTTCCAACACGCCCCACAGGGCTCCATGTAGCTGTTCTCTTTTATGCAGGAAACAAAAGGAAAAGAAAGGACGAGCCCGGCGCGGCTCGCCTCGCTCCGGCCAGCCGAGGCGACCCGGGATGCCTCCAAGGCTCAGGCGGACTCCCTCTCGCGCTTCACCGGGGCGCGGTGACGGGCGGACGAATCGCCACCCCCCAAGCAAGCGCGACGGCGTGGGGGCTGGCTGCGGCCACCGCTGGAGGAGTCTCCTGAAGAAGAGTTGGTGGAGCTTGGGGAGCATCGAGCGCCGCCATCCGAGCGGGCGCAGTCTCCTCCATCGTCGTTGGGGCGAGGCCCCTGGCCGCGGTCGTCGCCCTCGGGGCAGCATCCAGCGTGGCGACCATCTTCCCCAAACACCCTCACATAGAGGGTGCCGTCGCCGTCGAACTTGAAGTGCAGGGTGCACCGCTGACTCAGGCCGTGCGCGCGGGCAAATGTTTGCCAGCCATGAGTCAGGGCCCCGTTTCCAGAAGGGGAGACCTCAAGTGAAACCCAGGAGGCCCTGCTACAACAACCGTCAGCCTGGATCCAGAAGCCGCACCGGGCGCTGGCCGGCAGCTCGCCGATGAAGAAGCGAGGGAGCTGGAGCCAGGTGTTGGTCGGGTCTGCCGACCACACGACGAACTCCGGCAGCACCTCCGCCGAGCGAAAGCGCGGCCTGGGGGGCCGCGCAGTCACGGTCTGCCTTCCCTTGGCAGCCGAGCGCTCACCACCACGCGGGGAACCATCCCTGTGGCCACGGGAAGCCGCAACGGGGACCGCGGGATGCTTGCAGGGACGATCCCGGCCGCGCTTGGCCGGGGGGGAGTCGGGCCCTGCCCGACTGGCCTTTTCCTTCTTTGCGGCTGAGAACCTCTTTGGAGCCATGAGAGCGGCGAGTGGCCAAGGAAAAGAAGAAGAGAAGCACGAAGGGGCGGACTGGCGGAGCTCAAGCGGCCACGTACTTATAGCCAGAAAAGGCCAACCGCCGAGCACCACGATCGTAGGTAATAATGACTCGTATCTATGCATGCAAGGACTAGTCAAGTCACGCAGTTGCGAAGGCGTCGTGGGGAAGCGGAGACGCCCATGTCCAATCAAACCGCCACGCGGCGCCCAAGGCCGCAGGCTGTTAGGGCCCACGGCGCTTCGCCCTTGCCCTTTCGCTCCTCGGCATGGCCAAGTCCATGCGCGCCTTGGGCCCGGGGGCTACTGTCGGCGTTCTGGGAACGGGGGTCCCCAGACTTGCCTGCCTGCGGCCTGCGGCGTGGCTCAAGGGGGGCCAACACGGCCCATCTTCATCAACACAAGACCCAAGACCCTCGCGAGGGGCCAATCCTCACAGGGCGGACGACACGATGCTTCCTCAGGCGCGGCCTCATCAGGCTGGCTCACGAGGAGGCGGAGAGATCAAGGCGGGTACCTCACGAGGTGCCCTTAACGCAAGCCATGACGACCAAGGGCGCCAGGCGGGCGCCAGCCCGCGCGGTGCCCACCCTTTGCTCTTTGGTGCAAAGGAGGCAAGCGCAGGCGAGAGGATCAAGCAAAGGCATCCATTTCGGTGCAACAAGACCAAGACCAGTCCAACGGTGGGAAGGAGGTCATCGTGGAGTTCATAACGGCGTCACCACAGGGCCTTTTGGCAGGCGAGGACCAACTTTGGTCAGGATAAGTGTACTGGATGTTCCCCTTCGAATTGGCCAATTGTTGGCGCCCTTCCCGCTCAATATTTGCGAAGAGGCCCAGGGCCCTTGCCATAAATAGGACTAGCCACCCCCAGGGTAGAGGCATCTGGTGCCCAGAATCCGAGCAAGCAGAGGGCAAGAGAGAGAGAGAGAAAAGGGTGGTTGAACTCCTCCTAGCAGTTCATCCCCCTTGCCAAGAACAGACCCTCGCGAGGCTGTTCTTCCTTGTATTGCTCACCATCATCAGCCCAAGAGGCAATCCACCCGCCACAAACTAGAGTAGGGTATTACACCACAATGGTGGCCCGAACTAGTATAAACCATGTGTCTTTTGTGTTGTTCTTTCAGTAGCTAGATCTTTGCGAGACGGAGAGGTAGAGGGCAGAATCTCCGCGTGCACCCCAGAGTTCGAACCTCAAGGGTCTGCCGGAACCCCAAATCCGACACCAAATTTTGGCATTTGGTATCCTAAGAGGTCCTCTTTTGATCTTGTTGGCTATTCCGACTCGGATTATGCCGGAGACAAGGTTGATAGAAAGTCCACTTCGGGTACTTGTCAATTTCTTGGTAGATCTCTTGTGTCTTGGTCCTCCAAGAAACAAAACTCGGTATCCTTGTCTACCGCCGAAGCGGAGTACATAGCCGCTGGTTCATGTTGTGCTCAATTACTTTGGATGACCCAAACTCTTAAAGACTATGGGATATATGTGAAACATGTTCCACTGCTTTGTGACAATGAAAGTGCTATCAAAATTGGACATAATCATGTACAACATTCTCGAACTAAGCATATTGAAGTTCATAATCATTTCATTCGAGATCTGTCAGGACCCCGATCCTAAGCCACATCGATCCAGCGTGTAACACATCATATCACTTTGCGGCCTCACGCACGGTACTCCCACGGGTGCCACCTTACCTGGCTCGGGACCGTTTGCGCCTTTTGGCTCACGTATATGATAGTGTCGCTAGCATCCATATGACAGAGAACCCGGGCCTACATGGCTAGTCGTGAACCCAAAGTGGCGCTAGCCTATGAGGACAGGCATACATGAATCACATCGAACATGTCGGTCATCAACGTATTTATTCGGGCTGTAGCACTGGGCTAACAGGACTCCGGTAACCCGGGCTGTAGCAGGCTAGGCAGGACTCCGAATAACAGCGCGTGACATTTCCCCGAAGGGACAGACATAGGAACGACGTGAAACACATGCCGGCCAGTCAAGTGTCCAAGCAGTAGTGCTGGGCTAGCAGGACTCCGGTGAACCGGGCTGTAGCGGACTACTATCGCTCAGAAGCACAAAACTTACATTTCCCCATATGAAAGGCTGCCAAGGATAAACAACTAGATAGTCGGATCCCACCCATACCAAGCATTTCAATCATACACACAATATGCCCGGTATGAGTAAATACAACATGGCATCACAACAGTACTCTACGACTCAAGTACTTTATTTAGAAGGCTCCGAGGAGCCATACATATCATCCATACAGATAGGGGTCACATGACCCAACACTCAAGTCATACAAACATACAAGCACATGCGGAAGCAAAGTAGTCTGAGTACAGACACTAGAAAGAAAGAAGGCCTGACGAAGCCTGTCTATCTACAACGACCCTTCACAAGTCTTGGATCACCACCTGGGTGATAAGTCACTCGTCAACGTCGAGGTCTACATAGAACCCATCAGAGGGGTTGGTGCAGTCGTCTGAAAAACATGATTAAAGCAACATGAGTACGGAGGTACTCAGCAAGTCTTACAACAGGAACCTACTATACATGCACATTCTCAAGAAGGTAGTGGGGTTATTGCAGCAAGCCAGCTTTGACTCTTGGCTAAGCTATCCTACGATAGACACCACTTGTAAATCATTTGTCGCACACGAGTCCACTAACACCAACACAATACTCCACCGTGGATCCTCTCTCACCATCCTGCGAGAGGGCCATCCGCGGTACTCACACTTATCTTGAGATTTTTAGTAGTATCCATTTAACTTGTCTATGAACTGATATAGGCAACCCAGAAATCCATTACCGCGGACACGGCTATTCGAATAGATCATTTGTAACCCTGCAGGGGTGTACTTCTTCACACATGTTTCCACCACTTAGCGTCTGCACACGACATGTGCTCGGCAGACTTCAAGCGAAAGCCGACGTGGGTGTAGACCACGACCTACCTAAACACTCAAGTCTCTAGTCCAGGTTTATCGCCTATTCGGGTTCCATCCGCAGGGAGTCCGGCCGAGGTTTCCACTAACGGCCCCGAACAATGTGAACAGGGTTCCCGAGACACCAAACGGGCGAGTCGGTACACCGTGCCACGTGCCTACCGCAACACAGCCCACCCCGATGGTCAGCGCCGCGTGCGGCCCCCAGCATACTACAAACACCAGAAACTACTTGCAACTCCTGGACAGAGGACAAGGGTGGTTAAGAAGTCGAGCGGGGTCATATTTCAGGGCCCAATGTGTGGTAGTAACTGTATCATGGATCACAAACACATATCTCAGTTCTTAAGGACGGCCTCAATGAAACAACCCACCATGTACTCCTACATGGCCTCTCATCGATTCCTTTACCAAATCGTATTCAACACTTCACTCTTGTCACCGACACAACCTTTCACTCCAGTTCATCATCCCAATGAGCCAGACCTGACACAACTCTAAGCATAGCAAGCACAGCATGGTAGGAACACACACACATGTATTGGCTCAATCAACTCCTACACATGCTAGTGGGTTTCATCTAGTTACTGTGGCAATGACAGGTCATGCAAAGGAAGTGGGTTCAACTACCGCGACACACAGCAGTTTTGAAACGCGTTGTCTTAATGCAGTAAACGAGAGCAGAAGCGAGAACATGGGTTTGTATCGGAATGATCAATGGTTGCTTGCCTGATGGAGTGGTCGTGGAACACTGCCCTTCAGTTGGATACTCGGAGATATCCTCGGAGGCAGAACCTACCACGATGAACACATCGGAACACAATCAATACATGGCGATATGCAACAATATGATGCATGCTGTGACATGGCAATATGAATGTGTCCTGACCTAGTGCAAGTTAAATCAGAAGGGAATGAACCCATTTGAACCAAAGATTCAAATGGAAACTCATTTATTAGGATCATATTAGTGTATCATCTTGTAATGCCTAAACAGTGGGTTTAACTTGTTCTGACATGCATGAAACCAGCACCAATGGATAGCCTGGATTTTTCTGATCATTTTTCATATATAGAACTTTGCATTTGGAGTTACAGATAATTTTCTATGAATTTTTGAAGTTGGAACTATTTTCTGGATTTTCCTGTATAAGAATAAATCCAGTAATTAGATAATTGCGTCAGCATGAGATCATGCTGACCTCAACAGGTCAACAGACCGGTCCAGGTCAAACCTGACGCGTGGGTCCCGCGTGTCAGGGTCATTAGCTTAAGCAAAACAGATTAATCTTAATTCTAGTTTAATTAGTAGGCGGGGCCCACATGTCATAGACTCAGGAGGAGTCAACTGGGCCCACCTGTCCACGTCAGGGGGTCAAACCCTACCGGTCAAAGGTCAAGGCCTGCCGGCGTTTAGCCGCCGGCGAGGCCAGACGCGGCGGCGCACTGCGGGATTCGCCCACAGGGCTCCGTTTGCAGCGCAGAGAGCGGCTACGGGCAGCTGGTGCTCGCCCGCATCTAGCTGTGGTGGTGGCTGGCCTCGGGGTCGCCGGAAACGACGCCGGCGACGAGGTCAGGTGGAGGCCGAAGCTCGGCTAGCTCGTGCGCGTGGCTGCAGTGGCTTAGGCGAGGTGGAACTAGCACCTACGGCCTCTACGTGGCGCGTGGGGTCTGACGGGCACAGGCCCGTGACCAAATGGTCACCGGAGCAATGCCGACGACGTGGCCAGGCGGCGGCGCGTGCAGGTGAGCTGCGTGTGCTCGCTGTGGTGCACGAGAAGCAGAACGGAGGGGATGGGAAGCTAGCTAGGCTCACCGCGGTTGCGACGGAGCTGACGGCGGGGTCGGGGACGAGCCGTAGCAAGCGGGGCGGCGATGGCGATCTGGGCGGCCGAAGGTTGAAGACGAGCTCGAGGAGGTCGTTCGCAGGCTCCCGGCGAGGCGTGGCTTGGTGGAACGCTCGAGGAGGAGGTGGCGGAGCTGCAGGACACAGTGGAGCAGCACGGGGGCGACGAGGGGCGTGGATTCATGGCGGCGTGGGCGCGGCAGCGTCGGCCATGGCGGTGAGGGAGCGAGGGAGAGAGGCAGGGGGAAGTGGACGTGTCCACGGGGTCGGGGGCACGACGTGGAGGTCGTCCAGCGCGTCGGGCGGCGAAGCGGCGAGCAGGTGGTGTCGTGGCGAGCTCGCGCTCGTCGGCGTCACCACCCTGCCTGCCTGGCAGGGACGAAGCAGCTGGCTGGCTCGGGCCAGCACAGTGCTGGGCCGCCAGGTGGGCCGGCTGGTGGGTTTGGCCAGGTAAGTCTTTTCTGATCTTTGTTTCCTTTTCTATTTCTTTTGTAACTTTGTAGACTTATTAAAAATACTAAAATAACTCCTAAAATCACCAAACTTCATCTGATCCTTAGTTAGAATAATTCCAGCAAGGAACATTTTAGTTTGGAGATATCTGAGCATTTGAAATTTTTTATAAATTTGAAATGCCCAAATTCAAATACTTATGCATTAACTCAATGACCTTCTGTTGACCTAGAAAAATATGCACCATTTTTGCTAGAGGTTTCAACCCAAGACAAAGAGAGTGAACATTTTAGAAGGGCATTTCAGGTTCATTGAAAATATTTTTAGTAAACCTTAGTTGATTTCAGGAGGGGTGCTGGGGGTTCTGCCTTCCCTATTTCAAATTTCTGTCAAAAGTAAACATGATGCACACTCTAATGCATGAGCTAGGTGGGATGTGACAACTCACCCCCACTCAAAAGAATCTCGTCCCGAGATTTAGGTTCCTCCGGAAAGAAGGTGGGGTACTCGAGTCGAAGACGATCCTCCCTTTCCCATGTAGCTTCTTGCTCGGAATGGTGTGACCATTGAACCTTGAGAAACTTGATATTGTGGCGTCGAGTGGTACGCTCGGCTTGATCAAGGATACGAACGGGGTATTCCCGATAAGTGAGGTTATCTTGGAGATCAAGCGTTTCGTGGTCCACTCCCCGGATAGGATCCGAGAAGCAACGCCTGAGTTGAGAGACGTGGAAGACATCATGGACTCTGGAGAGATGCGGAGGCAGTTCCAGCTGGTAGGCAACTTCCCCTCGTTTGGCAAGAATGCGAAAAGGTCCAATGTAACGAGGAGCCAATTTGCCTTTGATACCGAAACGTTGGGTTCCCTTTAAAGGTGTAACCCGAAGGTAAGCCATCTCGCCGACTTCATAAGCCATGGGCTTATGCTTGCGGTCATACTGACTCTTTTGTCGAGACTGGGCGGTTTCCAACTTCTCACGAATAATGCGAACCTGCTCTTCTGCATCCTGGATCATGTCCGGGCCAAAGAGTTGTCTCTCGCCGGTTTTTGACCAGTTAAGAGGCGTTCGACATTTTCGTCCATAAAGAACTTTGAAAGGAGCTTTACCCAAGCTAGCTTGATAACTGTTGTTATAAGCGAACTCGGCGAATGGAAGGCACTTCTCCCAATTCATACCGAAAGAGATGACAGAAGCTCGGAGCATATCCTCCAGAATTTGATTGACTCGTTCTACTTGACCACTTGACTGAGGATGGAAGGCGGTGCTAAAGGAGAGACGAGTCCCCATAGCATTTTGGAAACTTTCCCAAAATCGAGAGGTGAAAAGACTTCCACGGTCTGAGTTAATTTCCAATGGAACACCATGGAGAGATACTATTCGAGAGATGTACAAATCAGCTAGCTGGCTAGCGGTTATACTCTCGCGAACAGGTAAGAAGTGGGCTACTTTGGAAAGACGATCGACAACAACGAAGATAGCATTATTCCCTCTTTTGGTTCTGGGAAACCCGGTAATGAAATCCATACCGATTTTATCCCATTTCCATTCAGGAATCTCCAATGGTTGAAGGGTGCCAACAGGCCGTTGATGCTCTGCTTTAACACGACGACAGACGTCGCAAGTTGCAATGTATTGAGCGATTTCTCTCTTCATCCTAGTCCACCAAAACCTCTAGCGTAGGTCTTGATACATTTTAGTACTACCGGGATGAATGGTGAGAGGGGATTCATGAGCTTCCTTAAGGATCAATTGTCGTAAATGTTGTTTCTTGGGAACCACCAAGCGGTTCTCGAAGAAGACAACACCTCGTTCATCTATGGAAAAACATTTAGCAACTCCGCTAGCGATGTTTTCCTTAATCCGAGATATGCCCTTATCGCGCTTCTGGGCAGCTATGATTTGATCCGTAAGGTTAGGTTTCGCCACCAGGGTGGAAAGGAATCCTCGAGGAACAATGTGAAGGTTAAGCTTACGAAATTCCTCGTGGAGAAGTGGTTGACCTTGTTGTAACATCAGGTTGTTACAATAAGATTTACGACTTAGTGCATCAGCCATGACATTGGCTTTGCCTGGGGTGTAGGTTATTCCTAAGTCGTAATCCGAGATCAACTCGACCCAACGTCTTTGCCTGAGATTCAAATCCGGTTGGGTGAAGATATATTTCAAACTTTGGTGATCAGTGTAGATTTCGCAACGATTACCCAGAAGGTAATGTCGCCAGGTTTTGAGTGCATGGACTACTGCTGCAAGCTCTAGATCATGTGTGGGATAATTATCCTCATGTGGACGCAACTGTCGAGATGCGTAGGCAATCACATGACGATCTTGCATGAGTATGCAACCTAGTCCTTGTCGCGAGGCGTCGCAAAAGATAACAAAATCCTTAGAGAAATCTGGTGGTACCAGTACGGGAGCAGATGTCAGGCGTCTTTTCAGTTCCTGAAAGCTGAACTCGCACTGTGGGGTCCACTCGAACTTTTTATCTTTCTTGAGGAGTTCAGTTAGAGGCTTAGCAACCTTGGAGAAATTCTCGACGAAGCGGCGGCAATAGCTCGCTAAACCAAGAAAACTCCGAACTTGCTTGACCGTTTCAGGTGGAGTCTAGTCAAGGACAGCTTGAACTCGCTCGGGATTGACAGCAATGCCCTTACCAGAGATTACATGGCCCAGATAGGTCACTTCTGGCAACCAGAATTCGCACTTGGAGAATTTGGCATAAAGGCGATGCTCTCGAAGTTTCATCAATACTAGCCTTAGATGTTCGGCATGTTCTTCCTCATTCTTGGAGTAGATGAGTATATCATCGAGGTATACCACGACGAATTTATCCAAGTACTCCATGAAGATCGAGTTCATTAACCGTGAGAAAGTGGCTGGAGCATTGGTTAAGCCGAAGGACATGACGGTGTACTTGTATTGGCCGTAACGAGTAACGAAAGCCGTTTTGGGAATGTCTCCGTTCTTGATTTTGATTTGATGGTAGCCCAACCTCAAATCCATCTTGGAAAAGACTGAGGATCCAGCGAGCTGGTCATACAGGTCGTTGATCCTGGGGAGCAGATACTTGTTCTTGATAGTGACCAAATTGACAGGTCGATAATCCACAACCATCCGATCCGTTCCATCCTTCTTCTTGACGAAGAGGACGGGGCAAGCCCATGGAGATGAACTAGGACGGATGAAACCCTTTTGCAAGGACTCATCGAGTTGTTTCTTAAGCTCAGCTAGTTCTAGGGGTGCCATCTTATAAGGTCTCCTAGAGATTGGAACGGTTCCTGGAACAAGGTCTATTACGAACTCGACATCTCTGTCAGGTGGAACACCTGGCAGTTCCTATGGAAAGACATCCGGGAAGTCACAGACTACCGGAATATCTTCGAGGTCTGGAAGGGGATTGGCATTTAGAGAGTAGAGTTGACGCTCCGATACTCGGGTCAAAACATTGACTGTCTTGCCCGATGGATGGGTAAGTTGGACGGTTCTAGTTGAGCAATCAATCTTGGCGTAATGAGCTGACATCCAGTCCATACCCAACATGATGTTTATGTCCGAAGACTTGAGAGCTATTAGTGACGCGAGAAAAACCAATCTGTCGACAAGAATTTCATTTCCATGGCCGATTCTAGAGGTTTGCCACTTAGAACCAGGGGTTTGAATTACCATGGAGGTGGGCATGTCACTAAAGGTGGTGTTGTGCAATCGAGCATAGCTCTCAGAAATAAATGAATGAGATGCTCCAGTATCAAAGAGAATAGTTGCCGGATGGCAATTAACAAGGAGCGTACCGAGAACGACGTTGGGGTCCTCTTGAGTCTCTTCAGCTGAAACGTAGTTGACATGGCCACGAGCAGTGGTGGCTGGCTTGGCGACAAGCACCTTTGCTGTTGACTTACCACGGCCAACAGACTTTCCGAACTGACTGGGGTTGTTCTAGGGACACTCACGGATGTAGTGGCCCGGCTCACCACACTTGAAGCAAGTTATCGAATTGGGGCGTGGAGCAGCATTGGCAGTGGGGCCACCAAAAGTCTTGGGCGGCACATACTGTTGGTTGGGACGAGGCGCCTCAAAGGATGGCCTCGGAGTATACCTGGGTGGCATGGCAGAATTTGGGATCCAGACCCGGCGCTTCTGAGATCCAGAGCCGGATGAAGATCCATAGTCACGGGAGTGCTTGCGTGAAGCTTCAAAATCATTCTGCCCTGTCTCGGCACTGATGGCCTTATTGACTAGCTTCGGAAAAGAAGTGCATTCATGCAGACGAAGGTCACGACGGAGCTCAGGGCTAAGTCCCTTGCGGAACCTTGCCTGCTTCTTGGCGTCGGTGGATACCTCTTCGGGAGCATAGCGTGCAAGCTTCCCAAACTCGCGACTGTATGCATCCACAGTCAGCTTCCCCTGGGTGAAGTTACAGAACTCCTCCCTCTTGCGATCCATGAGACCTTCCGGAATATGATGCTCACGAAACGCGGCACTGAAATCAGCCCAAGTAGTGAGTTGGCCGACCGGACGCATAGCTTCATAATTCTCCCACCAAAGGCTGGCAGGGCCTTCGAGGTGATAGGCAGCAAAGGTGACTTTATCATCTTCAGCCACGTTGGCAGAACGTAGCTTGTGGGCGATGCTGCGGAGCCAGTCATCCGCATCGAGAGGTTCGATGGAATGATTGAACTTTGGCGGGTACAGCTTGACAAAGTCATTGATGGACACTGAATTGATCCTCTGCTGGCGTGCAGTGTTCTGCTCAATCCGCTCTAACAAGCGGTTGGTGTCGCGCCTGTTGCGCTCTGCCTCCAGCATCACTTCGGCCAGAGAAGGTGGTTGAGGCAGACTTTCCTCTCTAGGTGCACTAGCTTCTCCCTGCTCCGGGGCAGCAGGGTTGCTGCGGGTGTTGACCATCCTAGGAAAACAAAACAACGATTTAAACCAGGATGGCAAAATCTGGCCAAGGAAGTGCGGAATGTAATGGATAACAAGGAATGCAGAGATGATCATCTGTATGACATGGTAATATAGAAACTGCCATATATACACCAACAGTCATACACACCATACATAGTTTAGTACAAGCCCGGCTGAAGTACCACTATGATGAAAGACGTTACATCTCATCGGAGGCATTCCAAGCTCCTATACATTATTTAACTACACCTCCGGCATTGATACACACTAAGTCATATTCCACGGGTCACGCAGGACGGTGGACATACAACTGTTACGATACTAGCAAGACTACTACTAGCTTAGGCAGCTCCGTAGTAATCCTCATAGAAGTCACCACCCAGACCTGGAAGCGGAACATGGTCATCTGGGAACAGACGGTCCTGCGGTGCTTGTGGACCATAGGGACTTGGGTGCGGCCTTGGGCCTACAGATGGCGGCAGAAGAGGCCCACGAGGAGGGGTGATGCCTCCCACCTCACGCCATTCCATGAAGTCTGGCAGACTAGCCCGCACAGGGTACAAGTCTCTCGTGTCCATGTATCCGGCTTGCACAGCAGGTGCAAACCTCGTCAAGGTGGCCCAATGATCAGCACGAGCATTAAAGAGCTCCATACGCAAGGCCCGGTTTTCACGGTCCTTATCTTCCAACATCTCAGTAGTGGTGCAAAGGAGTGAGTCCTCATGGGATGCATCACTGTACATGCCCTGAAGGTAACCATGCGCCCCAGGGAGGGATGCTGGCATGTAGCGAAATTCAGTGTTGCTCAACAAGGCAGTTCTAGCTCGCATAATGGTCATCATCGAGTAGGCTGCATCTTGAACGGACATCCCAATAGTGATCCCGAGTCCATAAGAACGGTGGAGTGGTTCCGTGGCTCCGGGATAAGATGGATATATCCTGACCGTGCACAGATATTGGCTCTGGTTAAAATCTCTAAACTGCTCTTCGACGGTGTATTCAGGGTACCATCGGTAACCTGCCTCAACCATCACTCGAACCAACATGGCGGTATGACCACATATACCAATGCAACGGGTCAGACGAACCACTTGGTTCTGGGGACGGGTAGCCATCTGAAAGCACAAAATAGTGCAAAGGCATTAGAATTTCTGGATGAAATTGGACAGCATAACGGCTGTAAATGCTCAGAAAAAGACTTGAGACATCCACAATAGTTTGCGAAACCACTCAACAACATCATATCAAGGTTCTGGTTCAATTGGCAACATACTAAACTTTAGTAGAACTGAACTGGGTTGTAACCAACAATCCTATAAGTTACTACGGATTTAGTAACACGTGAACCTGATAGAGAGAAGAGAGCCTAGTCCTTAACCCACGTAGAATGAGAAGAGAATGACTCAGAATAGAGGGCATAAGGTAAAGGAGTAAAAGAGCCTTACGTTCCCTCCCACAATCAATTCCCCTACATATAACTAAAGCATTTCTAGACTCGACATCGACCAGTTTGGCTTAGCGAACCTACAGGCAGTCCGGCTCTGATGCCAACGCTGTCAGGACCCCGATCCTAAGCCACATCGATCCAGCGTGTAACACATCATATCACTTTGCGGCCTCACGCACGGTACTCCCACGGGTGCCACCTTACCTGGCCCGGGACCGTTTGCGCCTTTTGGCTCACGTATATGATAGTGTCGCTAGCATCCATATGACAGAGAACCCGGGCCTACATGGCTAGTCGTGAACCCAAAGTGGCGCTAGCCTATGAGGACAGGCATACATGAATCACATCGAACATGTCGGTCATCAACGTATTTATTCGGGCTGTAGCACTGGGCTAACAGGACTCCGGTAACCCGGGCTGTAGCAGGCTAGGCAGGACTCCGAATAACAGCGCGTGACATTTCCCCGAAGGGACAGACATAGGAACGACGTGAAACACATGCCGGCCAGTCAAGTGTCCAAGCAGTAGTGCTGGGCTAGCAGGACTCCGGTGAACCGGGCTGTAGCGGACTACTATCGCTCAGAAGCACAAAACTTACATTTCCCCATATGAAAGGCTTCCAAGGATAAACAACTAGATAGTCGGATCCCACCCATACCAAGCATTTCAATCATACACACAATATGCCCGGTATGAGTAAATACAACATGGCATCACAACAGTACTCTACGACTCAAGTACTTTATTTAGAAGGCTCCGAGGAGCCATACATATCATCCATACAGATAGGGGTCACATGACCCAACACTCAAGTCATACAAACATACAAGCACATGCGGAAGCAAAGTAGTCTGAGTACAGACACTAGAAAGAAAGAAGGCCTGACGAAGCCTGTCTATCTACAACGACCCTTCACAAGTCTTGGATCACCACCTGGGTGATAAGTCACTCGTCAACGTCGAGGTCTACATAGAACCCATCAGAGGGGTTGGTGCAGTCGTCTGAAAAACATGATTAAAGCAACATGAGTACGGAGGTACTCAGCAAGTCTTACAACAGGAACCTACTATACATGCACATTCTCAAGAAGGTAGTGGGGTTATTGCAGCAAGCCAACTTTGACTCTTGGCTAAGCTATCCTACGATAGACACCACTTGTAAATCATTTGTCGCACACGAGTCCACTAACACCAACACAATACTCCACCGTGGATCCTCTCTCGCCATCCTGCGAGAGGGCCATCCGCGGTACTCACACTTATCTTGAGATTTTTAGTAGTATCCATTTAACTTGTCTATGAACTGATATAGGCAACCCAGAAATCCATTACCGCGGACACGGCTATTCGAATAGATCATTTGTAACCCTGCAGGGGTGTACTTCTTCACACATGTTTCCACCACTTAGCGTCTGCACACGACATGTGCTCGGCAGACTTCAAGCGAAAGCCGACGTGGGTGTAGACCACGACCTACCTAAACACTCAAGTCTCTAGTCCAGGTTTATCGCCTATTCGGGTTCCATCCGCAGGGAGTCCGGCCGAGGTTTCCACTAACGGCCCCGAACAATGTGAACAGGGTTCCCGAGACACCAAACGGGCGAGTCGGTACACCGTGCCACGTGCCTACCGCAACACAGCCCACCCCGATGGTCAGCGCCGCGTGCGGCCCCCAGCATACTACAAACACCAGAAACTACTTGCAACTCCTGGACAGAGGACAAGGGTGGTTAAGAAGTCGAGCGGGGTCATATTTCAGGGCCCAATGTGTGGTAGTAACTGTATCATGGATCACAAACACATATCTCAGTTCTTAAGGACGGCCTCAATGAAACAACCCACCATGTACTCCTACATGGCCTCTCATCGATTCCTTTACCAAATCGTATTCAACACTTCACTCTTGTCACCGACACAACCTTTCACTCCAGTTCATCATCCCAATGAGCCAGACCTGACACAACTCTAAGCATAGCAAGCACAGCATGGTAGGAACACACACACATGTATTGGCTCAATCAACTCCTACACATGCTAGTGGGTTTCATCTAGTTACTGTGGCAATGACAGGTCATGCAAAGGAAGTGGGTTCAACTACCGCGACACACAGCAGTTTTGAAACGCGTTGTCTTAATGCAGTAAACGAGAGCAGAAGCGAGAACATGGGTTTGTATCGGAATGATCAATGGTTGCTTGCCTGATGGAGTGGTCGTGGAACACTGCCCTTCAGTTGGATACTCGGAGATATCCTCGGAGGCAGAACCTACCACGATGAACACATCGGAACACAATCAATACATGGCGATATGCAACAATATGATGCATGCTGTGACATGGCAATATGAATGTGTCTTGACCTAGTGCAAGTTAAATCAGAAGGGAATGAACCCATTTGAACCAAAGATTCAAATGGAAACTCATTTATTAGGATCATATTAGTGTATCATCTTGTAATGCCTAAACAGTGGGTTTAACTTGTTCTGACATGCATGAAACCAGCTCCAATGGATAGCTTGGATTTTTCTGATCATTTTTCATTTATAGAACTTTGCATTTGGAGTTACAGATAATTTTCTATGAATTTTTGAAGTTGGAACTATTTTCTGGATTTTCCTGTATAAGAATAAATCCAGTAATTAGATAATTGCGTCAGCATGAGATCATGCTGACCTCAGCAGGTCAACAGACCGGTCCAGGTCAAACCTGACGCGTGGGTCCCGCGTGTCAGGGTCATTAGCTTAAGCAAAACAGATTAATCTTTATTCTAGTTTAATTAGCAGGCGGGGCCCACATGTCATAGACTCAGGAGGAGTCAACTGGGCCCACCTGTCCACGTCAGGGGGTCAAACCCTACCGGTCAAAGGTCAAGGCCCGCCGGCGTTTAGCCGCCGGCGAGGCCACACGCGGCGGCGCACTGCGGGATTCGCCCACAGGGCTCCGTTTGCAGCGCAGAGAGCGGCTACGGGCAGCTGGTGCTCGCCCGCATCTAGCTGTGGTGGTGGCTGGCCTCGGGGTCGCCGGAAACGACGCCGGCGACGAGGTCAGGTGGAGGCCGAAGCTCGGCCAGCTCGTGCGCGTGGCTGCAGTGGCTTAGGCGAGGTGGAACTAGCACCTACGGCCTCTACGTGGCGCGTGGGGTGTGACGGGCACAGGCCCGTGACCAAATGGTCACCGGAGCAACGCCGGCGACGTGGCCAGGCGGCGGCGCGTGCAGGTGAGCTGCGTGTGCTCGCTGTGGTGCACGAGAAGCAGAACGGAGGGGATGGGAAGCTAGCTAGGCTCACCGCGGTTGCGACGGAGCTGACGGCGGGGTCGGGGACGAGCCGGAGCAAGCGGGGCGGCGATGGCGATCTGGGCGGCCGAAGGTTGAAGACGAGCTCGAGGAGGTCGTTCGCAGGCTCCCGGCGAGGCGTGGCTTGGTGGAACGCTCGAGGAGGAGGTGGCGGAGCTGCAGGACACAGTGGAGCAGCACGGGGGCGACGAGGGGCGTGGATTCACGGCGGCGTGGGCGCGGCAGCGTCGGCCATGGCGGTGAGGGAGCGAGGGAGAGAGGCAGGGGGGAAGTGGACGTGTCCACGGGGTCGGGGGCACGACGTGGAGGTCGTCCAGCGCGTCGGGCGGCGAAGCAGCGAGCAGGTGGTGTCGTGGCGAGCTCGCGCTCGTCGGCGTCACCACCCTGCCTGCCTGGCAGGGACGAAGCAGCTGGCTGGCTCGGGCCAGCACAGTGCTGGGCCGCCAGGTGGGCCGGCTGGTGGGTTTGGCCAGGTAAGTCTTTTCTGATCTTTGTTTCCTTTTCTATTTCTTTTGTAACTTTGTAGACTTATTAAAAATACTAAAATAACTCCTAAAATCACCAAACTTCATCTGATCCTTAGTTAGAATAATTCCAGCAAGGAACATTTTAGTTTGGAGATATCTGAGCATTTGAAATTTTTTATAAATTTGAAATGCCCAAATTCAAATACTTATGCATTAACTCAATGACCTTCTGTTGACCTAGAAAAATATGCACCATTTTTGCTAGAGGTTTCAACCCAAGACAAAGAGAGTGAACATTTTAGAAGGGCATTTCAGGTTCATTGAAAATATTTTTAGTAAACCTTAGTTGATTTCAGGAGGGGTGCTGGGGGTTCTGCCTTCCCTATTTCAAATTTCTGTCAAAAGTAAACATGATGCACACTCTAATGCATGAGCTAGGTGGGATGTGACAACTCACCCCCACTCAAAAGAATCTCGTCCCGAGATTTAGGTTCCTCCGGAAAGAAGGTGGGGTACTCGAGTCGAAGACGAGCCTCCCTTTCCCATGTAGCTTCTTGCTCGGAATGGTGTGACCATTGAACCTTGAGAAACTTGATATTGTGGCGTCGAGTGGTACGCTCGGCTTGATCAAGGATACGAACGGGGTATTCCCGATAAGTGAGGTTATCTTGGAGATCAAGCGTTTCATGGTCCACTCCACGGATAGGATCCGAGAAGCAACGCCTGAGTTGAGAGACGTGGAAGACATCATGGACTCTGGAGAGATGCGAAGGCAGTTCCAGCTGGTAGGCAACTTCCCCTCGTTTGGCAAGAATGCGAAAAGGTCCAATGTAACGAGGAGCCAATTTGCCTTTGATACCGGAACGATGGGTTCCCTTTAAAGGTGTAACCCGAAGGTAAGCCATCTCGCCGACTTCATAAGCCATGGGCTTATGCTTGCGGTCATACTGACTCTTTTGTCGAGACTGGGCGGTTTCCAACTTCTCACGAATAATGCGAACCTGCTCTTCTGCATCCTGGATCATGTCCGGGCCAAAGAGTTGTCTCTCGCCGGTTTTTGACCAGTTAAGAGGCGTTCGACATTTTCGTCCATAAAGAACTTCGAAAGGAGCTTTACCCAAGCTAGCTTGATAACTGTTGTTATAAGCGAACTCGGCGAATGGAAGGCACTTCTCCCAATTCATACCGAAAGAGATGACAGAAGCTCGGAGCATATCCTCCAGAATTTGATTGACTCGTTCTACTTGACCACTTGACTGAGGATGGAAGGCGGTGCTAAAGGAGAGACGAGTCCCCATAGCATTTTGGAAACTTTCCCAAAATCGAGAGGTGAAAAGACTTCCACGGTCTGAGTTAATTTCCAATGGAACACCATGGAGAGATACTATTCGAGAGATGTACAAATCAGCTAGCTGGCTAGCGGTTATACTCTCGCGAATAGGTAAGAAGTGGGCTACTTTGGAAAGACGATCGACAACAACGAAGATAGCATTATTCCCTCTTTTGGTTCTGGGAAACCCGGTAATGAAATCCATACCGATTTTATCCCATTTCCATTCAGGAATCTCCAATGGTTGAAGGGTGCCAGCAGGCCGTTGATGCTCTACTTTAACACGACGACAGACGTCGCAAGTTGCAATGTATTGAGCGATTTCTCTCTTCATCCTAGTCCACCAAAACCTCTGGCGTAGGTCTTGATACATTTTAGTACTACCGGGATGAATGGTGAGAGGGGATTCATGAGCTTCCTTAAGGATCAATTGTCGTAAATGTTGTTTCTTGGGAACCACCAAGCGGTTCTCGAAGAAGACAACACCTCGTTCATCTATGGAAAAACATTTAGCAACTCCGCTAGCGATGTTTTCCTTAATCCGAGATATGCCCTTATCGCGCTTCTGGGCAGCTATGATTTGATCCGTAAGGTTAGGTTTCGCCACCAGGGTGGAAAGGAATCCTCGAGGAACAATGTGAAGGTTAAGCTTACGAAATTCCTCGTGGAGAAGTGGTTGACCTTGTTGTAACATCAGGTTGTTACAATAAGATTTACGACTTAGTGCATCAGCCATGACATTGGCTTTGCCTGGGGTGTAGGTTATTCCTAAGTCGTAATCCGAGATCAACTCGACCCAACGTCTTTGCCTGAGATTCAAATCCGGTTGGGTGAAGATATATTTCAAACTTTGGTGATCAGTGTAGATTTCGCAACGATTACCCAGAAGGTAATGTCGCCAGGTTTTGAGTGCATGGACTACTGCTGCAAGCTCTAGATCATGTGTGGGATAATTATCCTCATGTGGACGCAACTGTCGAGATGCGTAGGCAATCACATGACGATCTTGCATGAGTATGCAACCTAGTCCTTGTCGCGAGGCGTCGCAAAAGATAACAAAATCCTTAGAGAAATCTGGTGGTACCAGTACGGGAGCAGATGTCAGGCGTCTTTTCAGTTCCTGAAAGCTGAACTCGCACTGTGGGGTCCACTCGAACTTTTTATCTTTCTTGAGGAGTTCAGTTAGAGGCTTAGCAACCTTGGAGAAATTCTCGACGAAGCGGCGGCAATAGCTCGCTAAACCAAGAAAACTCCGAACTTGCTTGACCGTTTCAGGTGGAGTCTAGTCAAGGACAGCTTGAACTCGCTCGGGATTGACAGCAATGCCCTTACCAGAGATTACATGGCCCAGATAGGTCACTTCTGGCAACCAGAATTCGCACTTGGAGAATTTGGCATAAAGGCGATGCTCTCGAAGTTTCATCAATACTAGCCTTAGATGTTCGGCATGTTCTTCCTCATTCTTGGAGTAGATGAGTATATCATCGAGGTATACCACGACGAATTTATCCAAGTACTCCATGAAGATCGAGTTCATTAACCGTGAGAAAGTGGCTGGAGCATTGGTTAAGCCGAAGGACATGACGGTGTACTTGTATTGGCCGTAACGAGTAACGAAAGCCGTTTTGGGAATGTCTCCGTTCTTGATTTTGATTTGATGGTAGCCCAACCTCAAATCCATCTTGGAAAAGACTGAGGATCCAGCGAGCTGGTCATACAGGTCGTTGATCCTGGGGAGCAGATACTTGTTCTTGATAGTGACCAAATTGACAGGTCGATAATCCACAACCATCCGATCCGTTCCATCCTTCTTCTTGACGAAGAGGACGGGGCAAGCCCATGGAGATGAACTAGGACGGATGAAACCCTTTTGCAAGGACTCATCGAGTTGTTTCTTAAGCTCAGCTAGTTCTAGGGGTGCCATCTTATAAGGTCTCCTAGAGATTGGAACGGTTCCTGGAACAAGGTCTATTACGAACTCGACATCTCTGTCAGGTGGAACACCTGGCAGTTCCTCTGGAAAGACATCCGGGAAGTCATGGACTACCGGAATATCTTCGAGGTCTGGAAGGGGATTGGCATTTAGAGAGTAGAGTTGACGCTCCGATACTCGGGTCAAAACATTGACTGTCTTGCCCGATGGATGGGTAAGTTGGACGGTTCTAGTTGAGCAATCAATCTTGGCGTAATGAGCTGACATCCAGTCCATACCCAACATGATGTTTATATCCGAAGACTTGAGAGCTATTAGTGACGCGAGAAAAACCAATCTGTCGACAAGAATTTCATTTCCATGGCTGATTCTAGAGGTTTGCCACTTAGAACCAGGGGTTTGAATTACCATGGAGGTGGGCATGTCACTAAAGGTGGTGTTGTGCAATCGAGCATAGCTCTCAGAAATAAATGAATGAGATGCTCCAGTATCAAAGAGAACAGTTACCGGATGGCAATTAACAAGGAGCGTACCGAGAACGACGTTGGGGTCCTCTTGAGTCTCTTCAGCTGAAACGTAGTTGACATGGCCACGAGCAGTGGTGGCTGGCTTGGCGACAAGCACCTTTGCTGTTGACTTACCACGGCCAACAGACTTTCCGAACTGACTGGGGTTGTTCTGGGGACACTCACGGATGTAGTGGCCCGGCTCACCACACTTGAAGCAAGTTATCGAATTGGGGCGTGGAGCAGCATTGGCAGTGGGGCCACCAAAAGTCTTGGGCGGCACATACTGTTGGTTGGGACGAGGCGCCTCAAAGGATGGCCTCGGAGTATACCTGGGTGGCATGGCAGAATTTGGGATCCAGACCCGGCGCTTCTGAGATCCAGAGCCGGATGAAGATCCATAGTCACGGGAGTGCTTGCGTGAAGCTTCAAAATCATTCTGCCCTGTCTCGGCACTGATGGCCTTATTGACTAGCTTCGGAAAAGAAGTGCATTCATGCAGACGAAGGTCACGACGGAGCTCAGGGCTAAGTCCCTTGCGGAACCTTGCCTGCTTCTTGGCGTCGGTGGATACCTCTTCGGGAGCATAGCGTGCAAGCTTCCCAAACTCGCGACTGTATGCATCCACAGTCAGCTTCCCCTGGGTGAAGTTACAGAACTCCTCCCTCTTGCGATCCATGAGACCTTCCGGAATATGATGCTCACGAAACGCGGCACTGAAATCAGCCCAAGTAGTGAGTTGGCCGACCGGACGCATAGCTTCATAATTCTCCCACCAAAGGCTGGCAGGGCCTTCGAGGTGATAGGCAGCAAAGGTGACTTTATCATCTTCAGCCACGTTGGCAGAACGTAGCTTGTGGGCGATGCTGCGGAGCCAGTCATCCGCATCGAGAGGTTCGATGGAATGATTGAACTTTGGCGGGTACAGCTTGACAAAGTCATTGATGGACACTGAATTGATCCTCTGCTGGCGTGCAGTGTTCTGCTCAATCCGCTCTAACAAGCGGTTGGTGTCGCGCCTGTTGCGCTCTGCCTCCAGCATCACTTCGGCCAGAGAAGGTGGTTGAGGCAGACTTTCCTCTCTAGGTGCACTAGCTTCTCCCTGCTCCGGGGCAGCAGGGTTGCTGCGGGTGTTGACCATCCTAGGAAAACAAAACAACGATTTAAACCAGGATGGCAAAATCTGGCCAAGGAAGTGCGGAATGTAATGGATAACAAGGAATGCAGAGATGATCATCTGTATGACATGGTAATATAGAAACTGCCATATATACACCAACAGTCATACACACCATACATAGTTTAGTACAAGCCCGGCTGAAGTACCACTATGATGAAAGACGTTACATCTCATCGGAGGCATTCCAAGCTCCTATACATTATTTAACTACACCTCCGGCATTGATACACACTAAGTCATATTCCACGGGTCACGCAGGACGGTGGACATACAACTGTTACGATACTAGCAAGACTACTACTAGCTTAGGCAGCTCCGTAGTAATCCTCATAGAAGTCACCACCCAGACCTGGAAGCGGAACATGGTCATCTGGGAACAGACGGTCCTGCGGTGCTTGTGGACCATAGGGACTTGGGTGCGGCCTTGGGCCTACAGATGGCGGCAGAAGAGGCCCACGAGGAGGGGTGATGCCTCCCACCTCACGCCATTCCATGAAGTCTGGCAGACTAGCCCGCACAGGGTACAAGTCTCTCGTGTCCATGTATCCGGCTTGCACAGCAGGTGCAAACCTCGTCAAGGTGGCCCAATGATCAGCACGAGCATTAAAGAGCTCCATACGCAAGGCCCGGTTTTCACGGTCCTTATCTTCCAACATCTCAGTAGTGGTGCAAAGGAGTGAGTCCTCATGGGATGCATCACTGTACATGCCCTGAAGGTAACCATGCGCCCCAGGGAGGGATGCTGGCATGTAGCGAAATTCAGTGTTGCTCAACAAGGCAGTTCTAGCTCGCATAATGGTCATCATCGAGTAGGCTGCATCTTGAACGGACATCCCAATAGTGATCCCGAGTCCATAAGAACGGTGGAGTGGTTCCGTGGCTCCGGGATAAGATGGATATATCCTGACCGTGCACAGATATTGGCTCTGGTTAAAATCTCTAAACTGCTCTTCGACGGTGTATTCAGGGTACCATCGGTAACCTGCCTCAACCATCACTCGAACCAACATGGCGGTATGACCACATATACCAATGCAACGGGTCAGACGAACCACTTGGTTCTGGGGACGGGTAGCCATCTGAAAGCACAAAATAGTGCAAAGGCATTAGAATTTCTGGATGAAATTGGACAGCATAACGGCTGTAAATGCTCAGAAAAAGACTTGAGACATCCACAATAGTTTGCGAAACCACTCAACAACATCATATCAAGGTTCTGGTTCAATTGGCAACATACTAAACTTTAGTAGAACTGAACTGGGTTGTAACCAACAATCCTATAAGTTACTACGGATTTAGTAACACGTGAACCTGATAGAGAGAAGAGAGCCTAGTCCTTAACCCACGTAGAATGAGAAGAGAATGACTCAGAATAGAGGGCATAAGGTAAAGGAGTAAAAGAGCCTTACGTTCCCTCCCACAATCAATTCCCCTACATATAACTAAAGCATTTCTAGACTCGACATCGACCAGTTTGGCTTAGCGAACCTACAGGCAGTCCGGCTCTGATGCCAACGCTGTCAGGACCCCGATCCTAAGCCACATCGATCCAGCGTGTAACACATCATATCACTTTGCGGCCTCACGCACGGTACTCCCACGGGTGCCACCTTACCTGGCCCGGGACCGTTTGCGCCTTTTGGCTCACGTATATGATAGTGTCGCTAGCATCCATATGACAGAGAACCCGGGCCTACATGGCTAGTCGTGAACCCAAAGCGGCGCTAGCCTATGAGGACAGGCATACATGAATCACATCGAACATGTCGGTCATCAACGTATTTATTCGGGCTGTAGCACTGGGCTAACAGGACTCCGGTAACCCGGGCTGTAGCAGGCTAGGCAGGACTCCGAATAACAGCGCGTGACATTTCCCCGAAGGGACAGACATAGGAACGACGTGAAACACATGCCGGCCAGTCAAGTGTCCAAGCAGTAGTGCTGGGCTAGCAGGACTCCGGTGAACCGGGCTGTAGCGGACTACTATCGCTCAGAAGCACAAAACTTACATTTCCTCATATGAAAGGCTGCCAAGGATAAACAACTAGATAGTCGGATCCCACCCATACCAAGCATTTCAATCATACACACAATATGCCCGGTATGAGTAAATACAACATGGCATCACAACAGTACTCTACGACTCAAGTACTTTATTTAGAAGGCTCCGAGGAGCCATACATATCATCCATACAGATAGGGGTCACATGACCCAACACTCAAGTCATACAAACATACAAGCACATGCGGAAGCAAAGTAGTCTGAGTACAGACACTAGAAAGAAAGAAGGCCTGACGAAGCCTGTCTATCTACAACGACCCTTCACAAGTCTTGGATCACCACCTGGGTGATAAGTCACTCGTCAACGTCGAGGTCTACATAGAACCCATCAGAGGGGTTGGTGCAGTCGTCTGAAAAACATGATTAAAGCAACATGAGTACGGAGGTACTCAGCAAGTCTTACAACAGGAACCTACTATACATGCACATTCTCAAGAAGGTAGTGGGGTTATTGCAGCAAGCCAGCTTTGACTCTTGGCTAAGCTATCCTACGATAGACACCACTTGTAAATCATTTGTCGCACACGAGTCCACTAACACCAACACAATACTCCACCGTGGATCCTCTCTCGCCATCCTGCGAGAGGGCCATCCGCGGTACTCACACTTATCTTGAGATTTTTAGTAGTATCCATTTAACTTGTCTATGAACTGATATAGGCAACCCAGAAATCCATTACCGCGGACACGGCTATTCGAATAGATCATTTGTAACCCTGCAGGGGTGTACTTCTTCACACATGTTTCCACCACTTAGCGTCTGCACATGACATGTGCTCGGCAGACTTCAAGCGAAAGCCGACGTGGGTGTAGACCACGACCTACCTAAACACTCAAGTCTCTAGTCCAGGTTTATCGCCTATTCGGGTTCCATCCGCAGGGAGTCCGGCCGAGGTTTCCACTAACGGCCCCGAACGATGTGAACAGGGTTCCCGAGACACCAAACGGGCGAGTCGGTACACCGTGCCACGTGCCTACCGCAACACAGCCCACCCCGATGGTCAGCGCCGCGTGCGGCCCCCAGCATACTACAAACACCAGAAACTACTTGCAACTCCTGGACAGAGGACAAGGGTGGTTAAGAAGTCGAGCGGGGTCATATTTCAGGGCCCAATGTGTGGTAGTAACTGTATCATGGATCACAAACACAGATCTCAGTTCTTAAGGACGGCCTCAATGAAACAACCCACCATGTACTCCTACATGGCCTCTCATCGATTCCTTTACCAAATCGTATTCAACACTTCACTCTTGTCACCGACACAACCTTTCACTCCAGTTCATCATCCCAATGAGCCAGACCTGACACAACTCTAAGCATAGCAAGCACAACATGGTAGGAACACACACACATGTATTGGCTCAATCAACTCCTACACATGCTAGTGGGTTTCATCTAGTTACTGTGGCAATGACAGGTCATGCAAAGGAAGTGGGTTCAACTACCGCGACACACAGCAGTTTTGAAACGCGTTGTCTTAATGCAGTAAACGAGAGCAGAAGCGAGAACATGGGTTTGTATCGGAATGATCAATGGTTGCTTGCCTGATGGAGTGGTCGTGGAACACTGCCCTTCAGTTGGATACTCGGAGATATCCTCGGAGGCAGAACCTACCACGATGAACACATCGGAACACAATCAATACATGGCGATATGCAACAATATGATGCATGTTGTGACATGGCAATATGAATGTGTCCTGACCTAGTGCAAGTTAAATCAGAAGGGAATGAACCCATTTGAACCAAAGATTCAAATGGAAACTCATTTATTAGGATCATATTAGTGTATCATCTTGTAATGCCTAAACAGTGGGCTTAACTTGTTCTGACATGCATGAAACCAGCACCAATGGATAGCTTGGATTTTTCTGATCATTTTTCATATATAGAACTTTGCATTTGGAGTTACAGATAATTTTCTATGAATTTTTGAAGTTGGAACTATTTTCTGGATTTTCCTGTATAAGAATAAATCCAGTAATTAGATAATTGCGTCAGCATGAGATCATGCTGACCTCAGCAGGTCAACAGACCGGTCCAGGTCAAACCTGACGCGTGGGTCCCGCGTGTCAGGGTCATTAGCTTAAGCAAAACAGATTAATCTTAATTCTAGTTTAATTAGCAGGCGGGGCCCACATGTCATAGACTCAGGAGGAGTCAACTGGGCCCACCTGTCCACGTCAGGGGGTCAAACCCTACCGGTCAAAGGTCAAGGCCCGCCGGCGTTTAGCCGCCGGAGAGGCCAGACGCGGCGGCGCACTGCGGGATTCGCCCACAGGGCTCCGTTTGCAGCGCAGAGAGCGGCTACGGGCAGCTGGTGCTCGCCCGCATCTAGCTGTGGTGGTGGCTGGCCTCGGGGTCGCCGGAAACGACGCCGGCGACGAGGTCAGGTGGAGGCCGAAGCTCGGCCAGCTCGTGCGCGTGGCTGCAGTGGCTTAGGCAAGGTGGAACTAGCACCTACGGCCTCTACGTGGCGCGTGGGGTGTGACGGGCACAGGCCCGTGACCAAATGGTCACCGGAGCAACGCCGGCGACGTGGCCAGGCGGCGGCGCGTGCAGGTGAGCTGCGTGTGCTCGCTGTGGTGCACGAGAAGCAGAACGGAGGGGATGGTTAGCTAGCTAGGCTCACCGCGGTTGCGACGGAGCTGACGGCGGGGTCGGGGACGAGCCGGAGCAAGCGGGGCGGCGATGGCGATCTGGGCGGCCGAAGGTTGAAGACGAGCTCGAGGAGGTCGTTCGCAGGCTCCCGGCGAGGCGTGGCTTGGTGGAACGCTCGAGGAGGAGGTGGCGGAGCTGCAGGACACAGTGGAGCAGCACGGGGGCGACGAGGGGCGGGGATTCACGGCGGCGTGGGCGCGGCAGCGTCGGCCATGGCGGTGAGGGAGCGAGGGAGAGAGGCAGGGGGGAAGTGGACGTGTCCACGGGGTCGGGGGCACGACGTGGAGGTCGTCCAGCGCGTCGGGCGGCGAAGCGGCGAGCAGGTGGCGTCGTGGCGAGCTCGCGCTCGTCGGCGTCACCACCCTGCCTGCCTGGCGGGGACGAAGCAGCTGGCTGGCTCGGGCCAGCACAGTGCTGGGCCGCCAGGTGGGCCGGCTGGTGGGTTTGGCCAGGTAAGTCTTTTCTGATCTTTGTTTCCTTTTCTATTTCTTTTGTAACTTTGTAGACTTATTAAAAATACTAAAATAACTCCTAAAATCACCAAACTTCATCTGATCCTTAGTTAGAATAATTCCAGCAAGGAACATTTTAGTTTGGAGATATCTGAGCATTTGAAAAAATTTATAAATTTGAAATGCCCAAATTCAAATACTTATGCATTAACTCAATGACCTTCTGTTGACCTAGAAAAATATGCACCATTTTTGCCAGAGGTTTCAACCCAAGACAAAGAGAGTGAACATTTTAGAAGGGCATTTCAGGTTCATTGAAAATATTTTTAGTAAACCTTAGTTGATTTCAGGAGGGGTGCCGGGGGTTCTGCCTTCCCCATTTCAAATTTCTGTCAAAAGTAAACATGATGCACACTCTAATGCATGAGCTAGGTGGGATGTGACAAGATCATGTTGCTAAGGGTGACATTAATCTTAAGGATGTTCGCACCGATAAGCAATTAGCAGATATATTCACTAAACCACTTGATGAGAAAGTGTTTTGTAGGTTGAGAGGTGAATTGAACATCATTGATGCTTCAAACTTGGAGTAGGAACTCCATTGGGTACATGCAAGACATGAGCTTATGACTAATCCATGATATATCTCTCTTATGTCTTGGACAAATTTTCTTCTTGCATGTTATCTAACCCATGTAGGTACTTGGTTGAATCTAACTCTATGAGATTGCAACTCACTCACATCTTGAGCAATCTCTACATCACCAAGTCTCTACACAATGGTGGTTGAAGACAAGGAAGCACAAAACCATTCAAACATATCCTTTGACAAATTCTATGTTGAGCTTTATGATTGTCATTTTTGGATACACAAGTGCTCTTCCTTGCAAGAACTAACTCATGTAGGTAGATGGACTCAAATTCCAAGTGGTGCTCCCAATTCTTGATAAGCTACATCAACCTTGAGCACCCACACAAGTTCAACCACATGAGCAAGATCCACACCACCACCCAAGGTATGTTATTCCATCTTAGAGAAGCTTTACTCCAAGTCATGAGTCAAAGCAACTCAACAAGATGTGAATACATCAAGATGCTTAAACGAAAAATGGTAACCCCATTTTGAGCTTAAACAATGAGTATGACCCATGATCAAGTGTTCTCACTTGACTCCTAAGTCAATATACTCTAACATAGGTGACTATGTCACCGCCCAACTCTAGATGAAGTTCTCTTGTGTTCTTCTCTATGTTATTGCATTTGTCTCATGCATATTTGTCTCCCTTTTACAACAAGAAAACTTCATCTAGATCTTTTATTTTATTTCCTTTTTGTTTTTGTTCTACATTTTCTGCATCCAATTCATTGCAAATCTTTCAGATAATTCATTGCAAATCTTTGTGAGATCTTACTTGTTTAGTGAGCTAAGGTGGCAAGTGTTTTTCTCTGTGATGAACTCAGTTTCACCGACTTGTAGTTTTCGGTCCAACCAAATCCTTTCGGTACCACCGAAACATGCCACTCAGTACCACCAATTTCACAACAGGAAAAACAGTTTGCCACTTGTTCTATATTTCTTCTGATCCAGCTCCACTCAATGAATCTTGTCCTCTACAAGCATCACAGTTTTATCCGTTGCTTTGTGCTGAGTCTCAAGGACCAAACCCATTCGATAGATTCCAGAAAGCCCTTCTTGGAAATTGATGTCAAAGGGGGAGAGAGAGATCACATCAAAGCTTATCACCTACACGGGACAGAGTATTAAGGGGGAGAAAAAGATCTCCAAGGGGAGAGAATACTCAAGGATCCCAGATGCTTGATGTTCAAGAGGAGAGATGCCACATGTCTTTTTGGGGGAAAGACATGTTCATATGTGCTTATTTGCATTAATCTCTATCCATTTGTATCTTTCAGCTCTGATTTTCTGTTCCCTATCTTCTCCCAATATCCCATGCCAGATTCAGGGGGAGCAAGACATCTAAGGGAAAGAAATCATTCAAATTCATTGCATATCTTTACTCTTGGGGACATGTCTAATCCAATGTGGTACCTTGTACTCACTCTCTATATGTCATCCCAGTCTTGGTATTCTTGTGGTTTCTTTTGGTTGCTCTGGCTAGTGGATGTACCTGTGTTATCTAACCTTGTTTGTGCAAGTTCATTCCATCCTAAGCCAACTCAAGACTACAAGGTAAGTATATGCATCAAAATCATGAGTATGAGGAATTCTTGCTTATGTACATACTGTTTGCAAGAAGGACTCATGAGCATGAAGGTAGTTTCCTTAATAATCTTTTGCTCTGATGCATATGGCCAAGATACATGTAACACATTGCCTACTCTGTCATGGTTATGCTCTCACATGCCTCTATATTTCATATTCACATGATTCCATACATGTAGGGGGAGCCTATGTTTGTTACATGTCCTTCCAAAGCTTTACTTGCTATTCTTTATATCTTTATCTAAAGCTTTGATGTATGTTGCCATCAATTACCAAAAAGGGGGAGATTGAAAGCACAAGTGCTCCCCGGGTGGTTTTGATAATTGATGTCAACAATGGAGTGGCATGGACTAAAGGATGTGGGAACTCCTTCAAGATGCTAAGGACAAAGGATTGGCTAAAGCTTAAAGCTCAAGACTCTTCATTTTACATTTTAGTGACCCAAGATCACATTGAGTCTATAGGAAAAGCCAATACTATCAAGGAGGGATGAGGTGTTGCTTAATGAGCCTCTTGCTTCATGTGCTTAGTGATATGCTCCAAAACCCTCAGCTACTATCCCACTTCCACATATGACCTAAACCTAAAGTCAAACTCGGCCCCACCAATTCGTTCTATCCGGCGCCACCGAGTTTCACATGTCATAGCCACTGCCAAACCCTAAGCAAATCGGTTCTACCGATAGGGATCTCAGTCTCACCGAGATGGGATTGTAATCTCTCTGTGTATGTCCATTACCAAAATCGGTCTCACCGAGTTTAGGCAATCGGTACTACCGAGATTACAATGCAAATTCTCTTGTTAACCTATTACCAAAATCGGTCCTACCGAGTTTAGTAATCAGTCCCACCGAGTTTGCCTAACCAACTCTCTGGTTAGCTAATTACCAAAATCGGTCTCACCGAGTTTGTGTAATCGGTCTCACCGAGATTACGTTATGCCCTAACCCTATCCATATCAGTCCTACCGAGTTGTATGTCGGTCCCACCGAAAACCCTAACGGTCACTAGGTTTACTAAATCGGTCCGACCGAGTTTGTTGATTCGGTCCCACCGAGATTGGTAAATTGTGTTTAACGGTTAGATTTTGTGTGGTGGATATATATACCCCTCCACCTGTTCTTCATTCGTGGAGAGAGCCATCAGAACACATCTACACTTCCAACTCACATGTTCTGAGAGAGAACTACCTACCCTTGTGTTGAGGCCAAGATATTCCATTCCTACCATATGAATCTTGATCTCTAGCCTTTCCCAAGTTGCTTTCCACTCAAATCTTTTTCCACCAAATCCAAATCTTATGAGAGAGAGTTGAGTTTTGGGGAGACTATCATTTGAAGCACAAGAGCAAGGAGTTCATCATCAACACACCATTTGTTACTTCTTGGAGAGTGATGTCTCCTAGATTGGCTAGGTGTCACTTGGGAGCCTCCGACAAGATTGTGGAGTTGAACCAAGGAGTTTGTAAGGGCCAGGAGATCGCCTACTTCGTGAAGATCTACCGCTAGTGAGGCAAGTCCTTCGTGGGCGACGGCCATGGTGGGATAGACAAGGTTGCTTCTTCATGGACCCTTCGTGGGTGGAGCCCTCCGTGGACTCGCGCAACCGTTACCCTTCGTGGGTTGAAGTCTCCATCAACGTGGATGTAGGATAGCACCACCTATCCGAACCACGCCAAAAACATCCGTGTCTCCAATTGTGTTTGAATACTCCAAACCCTTCCCTTTACATTCTTGCAAAATGCATGCTTTACTTTCCGCTGCTCATATACTCTTTGCATGCTTGCTTGATATGTATTATGAATGTTGAAATTGTGCCTAAACTCCACTTAAACCAAAAAAGTTTAAAAATTGCAACTTTAGCACTAAGTGTCTAATCACCCCCCTCTAGACACATCTTCTCAAGATCCTACACTCGGTGGTAACTCATTTGGTCTTGTCATAGTTGATGATTTTTCAAGATTTACGTGGGTGTTCTTTCTTGATGACAAGTCGCAGGTCCAAAAGATCTTCAAAAACTTCGCTAGGAAGGCCCAAAATCAGTTTGACGTGAAGATCAAGAAAGTTCGGAGTGACAACGGAACGGAGTTCAAGAACGCAAATGTGGACACCTTTCTCGACGAAGAAGGGATTTCACACGAGTTCTCGGCTACGTACACACCTCAACAAAATGGAGTTGTTGAGAGGAAGAACCGGACTCTTATCGAGATGGCAAGAACGATGCTTGATGAGTACAAGACGCCAAAGCACTTTTGGGCGGAAGCGGTTGAGACAGCTTGTCATGCAACAAATCGCTTGTATCTTCACAAGCTACTCGGCAAGACGGCATACGAGCTCCTCACCGGTAACAAACCCCAAGTTGGATAGTTTCGAGTATTCGGCTCAAAGTGCTACATTCTTGATAAGCATCGTCGTTCTAAATTTGCTCCTAAGTCTCATGAAGGTTTTCTACTTGGTTATGGATCAAACACTCACACTTACCGTGTCTGCAACAATTTCACCCGAAAGGTTGAAGAGATGGTAGATGTGAAGTTTGAGCAATCTAACGGCTCGCAAGTAGAGAAATTGCCAATTTATGTAGGAGACAAAGACCCTTCGGAAGCAATTCAAGACTTGTCCATCGACAAGATTCGTCCGACGAAAATGAAGGAGAGTACCTCGTCCGTCCAAGTGGAAGCTTCTACCTCACGACAAGGTGAACCAAGAGTTGATACGGAAGCATCCACAAGTGGGACACGCCAAGATGAAGAAAACGAGGAAGTACACCAAGATGAACATCAACAACCTCCTTCTCCACCACGACGAGAAAACAACAATGTCAACAATGAAGAAGGCCAAGAAGAAGAAGAAGAACAAGATGAAGAGGACGTTCCACCCCGACCCAAGCAAAAGCTTTCACGAGTTCGAGCAAGAATTGCCAAAGATCATCCCGTCGAGCAAATCTACAATGATATCCAAATCGGGAGAATCACTCGCTCTAAAACTCTTTTAGCTAACTTTTGTGAACATTACTCATTCATCTCTAGCATTGAACCTATGAAGGTTGAAGAAGCATTGAAGGATCCGAATTGGATAAACGCTATGCATGAAGAGCTACATAACTTTGAGAGAAATCAAGTGTGGACATTGGTCGAGAAGCCCGACAACAACCACAACATCATTGGTACCAAATGGGTGTTTCGCAACAAGCAAGATGAAGATGGAAAAGTGGTTCGCAACAAAGCACGTCTCGTCGCCCAAGGCTACACACAAGTTGAAGGTATGGACTATGGTGAGACTTATGCTCCTGTTGCTAGACTTGAGTCCATTCGCATCTTACTTGCCTATGCTAATCACCATGATATCACTTTGTACCAAATGGACATTAAAAGTGATTTTCTAAATGGCAAAATTGAGGAGGAAGTTTATGTTAAGCAACCTCCCGGATTTGTCAATCCTAAGAAACCTAATCATGTTTACAAACTTCACAAAGCTCTTTACGGTCTTAAACAAGCTCCTAGAGCATGGTATAAATGCTTGTACAAGTTCCTTATTGAAAAAGGCTTTGGAATTGGTAAAATTGAATCTACTCTTTTCATTAAAAGGGTTAATGGAGAACTATTTGTGTGCCAAATTTATGTTGATGATATCATATTTGGTTCAACTAACCCTCAATTTAGTGAGAAGTTTGGAAAGCTAATGTCGGAGAAGTTTGAGATGTCTATGATGAGTGAACTCAAATTCTTTCTCGGTTTGCAAATCAAGCAAACTAAGGAAGGTGCCTTTGTCTCTCAAACGAAGTACATCAAAGACTTATTCAAGAAGTTCAATATGCAAGAATGCAAAGGTATGACTACACCCATGCCTACTAGTGGACATCTTGATTTAACCAAAGATGGTGAACCAGTTGATCAAAAAGTTTATCGCTCTATGATTGGTCCATTGTTATACCTATGTGCTTCACGTACCGATATCATGCTAATTGTATGCATGTGTGTAAGATATCAAGCTGCTCCTAAAGAATGTCATCTTAAGGCCGTGAAAAGGATAGCGAGATACTTAATTCATACACCAAATGTCGGCGTTCTGGGAACGGGGGTCCCCAGACTAGCCTGCCTGCGGCCTGCGGCGTGGCTCAAGGGGGGCCCAGCACGGCCCATCTTCATCAACACAAGACCCAAGACCCTCGCGAGGGGCCAATCCTCGCAGGGCGGATGGCATGATGCATCCTCAGGCGCGGCCTCATCAGGCTGGCTCACGAGGAGGCGGAGAGATCAAGGCGGGTACCTCACCAGTTGATCAAAAAGTTTATCGCTCTATGATTGGTCCATTGTTATATCTATGTGCCTCACGTCCTGATATTATGCTAAGTGTGTGCATGTGTGCACGATATCAAGCTGCTCCTAAATAATGTCATCTTAAGGTTGTGAAAAGGATAGTGAGATACCTAATCCATACACCAAATTTTAGCATTTGGTATCCTAACAGGTCCTCTTTTGATCTTGTCGGCTACTCTGATTCAGACTATGACGGAGACAAGGTTGATAGAAAGTCCACTTCGGGTACTTGTCAATTCCTTGGTAGATCTCTTGTGTCTTGGCCTTCCAAGAAACAAAACTCGGTATCCTTATCCACCGCCGAAGCGGAATATATTGCCGCTGGTTCATGTTGTGCTCAATTACTTTGGATGACCCAAACTCTTAAAGATTATGGGATATGTGTGAAACATGTTCCATTGCTATGTGACAATGAAAGTGCTATTAAGATTGCTCACAATCCCGTCCAACACTCTCGAACTAAGCATATTGAAGTTCGTCATCATTTCATTCGAGATCATGTTGCCAAAGGGGACATTGACATTAAGCATGTTCGCAACGATAAGCAATTAGCGGATATATTCACTAAACCACTTGATGAGAAAGTGTTTTGCAGGTTGAGAGGTGAATTGAACATCATTGATGCTTCAAACTTGGAGTAGGAACTCCATTTGATACATGCGAGGCATGAGCCTATGACTAATCCTCGATATTTCTCTTATGATGCTATTCACATGTCTTGGATATATTTGTACCTTGCATGTTATCTAACCCGTGTAGGTACTTGGATGAATCTAAATCTATGAGATTGCAATTCACTCACATCTTGAGCAATTTCTACATCACCAAGTCTCTACACAATGGTGGTTGAAGACAAGGAAGCACGAAACCATTCAAACATATCCTTTGACAAATTCTATGTTAAATCCTATGATTGTCATTTTGGATACACAAGTGCTCTTCCTTGCAAGACTAACCCATGTAGGTAGATGAACTCAAACTCCAAGTGGTGCTCCCAACTCTTGATGAACTACATCAACCTTGAGCAACCCACACAAGTTCAACTACATGAGCAAGATCAACACCACCCCCCAAGGTATGTTATTCCATCTTAGAGAAGCTTTACTCCAAGTCATGAGTCCAAGCAACTCGACAAGATGTGAATACATCAAGATGCTTAAACGAAAAATGGAAACCCCATTTTGAGCTTAAACGATGAGTATGACCTATGATCAAGTGCTCTCACTTGACTCCTAAGTCAATATACTCTAACATAGGTGACTTTGTCGCCGACCATCTCTAGATGAAGTTCTCTTGAGTTCTTTTCTGTGTTATTGCATTTGTCATTTGCATATCTATTTCCCCTTTTCAACAACAACAACAACAACAACAACAACAACAACAACAACAACAAAAACTTCATCTAGATCTTTTAGTTTCTTTTCCTTTCTTTGTTTGTTCTACATTCTCTACATCCAATTCATTGCAAATCTTTAAGTTAATTCCTTGCATATCCTTGTGAGATTTTACTTGTCTAGTGAGCTGAGGTGACATGTGGTTTCACATTGATGAACTCGGACCCACCGGTTTGTTCTCTTCGGCTCAACCGAAACCTTTCGGTGCAACGGAAGCACACAACTCGGAGTCACCGATTTCACCACAGAAAAACCAACTTGCCACTTATTCCCGATTTCTGTTTGCTCCAGCTCCACTCAATGATTCTTGTCCTCTACCAGCATCATGTTACACATACTGCTTTGCTCTGTGACTCAAGGACCAACCCATTTGTATCACATGTCCAGAAAACCCTTCTTGGAAATTGATGTCAAAGGGGGAGAAAGAGATCACATCAAAGCCTATTCCTTCCTATAGGGGGAGAAAGAGAGAATACTCAGGGGGAGAGAAAGTAATATCATCAATGACCCCAGATGCTTGGTATTCAAGAGGAGAGATGTCACATGTCTTTAAGAGGGGAAAGACATGTTTGTTTGCTTGCTTTAGCTCAAGCTCTGTTGCTTATTTTCTATTGCTCTGATTTTCTGTTCCCTATCTTCTCCCAATATCTCATGTTAGATTCAGGGGGAGTAAGACATCTAAGGGAAGGAAATCTCTGATTTTATTGCATATCAATCTCTGATTTTATTGCATATCTTTACCTTTGGGGACATGTCTATATCCAATGTGGTACTTAGTACTCACTCTACATGTCATCCTAGTCTTGGTTCTCTTGTGGTTTCTCTTGTTTGCTCTGGCTAGTAGGTGTATCTGTGTTATTTAACCTTGTTTGCGCAGGTTCATCCCATCCTAAGACAACTCAAGACCACAAGGTAAGTATAGGCATCTCAGTCATGTGAATGAGAAATTCTTGCTGATGTGCATACTGTTTGCAAGGACTCTTGAGCATGAAGGTACATTTCTCATATTCACATCATTTGCTCTGACGCATATAGCCAAGATACATGTAACACATTGCTTACTCTGTCATGCTTATGCACTCACATGCTCCTATATTCCATATTCATATGATTGCATACATGTAGGGGGAGCCTATGCATGTTATATGTCTTTCCAAAGCTTTACTTACTATTCTCTATATCTTTATCTAAAGCTTTGATGTATGTTGTCATCAATTACCAAAAAGGGGGAGATTGAAAGCACAAGTGCTCCCTGGGTGGTTTTGGTAATTAATGTCAACATATCTCTTGTTGGACTAACTTTTACCTAGTATGTTTCAGATAAGTTCAACAAATGGAGTGGCATGGACTAGAGGATGTGGAACCCCTTCAAGATGCTAAGGACAAAATATTGGCTCAAGCTTCAAGATCAAGATTCTACATTTTATATTTTAGTGATCCAAGATCACATTGAGTCTATAGGAAAATCCAATACTATCAAGGAGGGATGAGGTGTTGCTTAATGAGCCTCTTGCTTCATGTGCTTAGTGATATGCTCCAAAATCCTCAACTATCTTCCCACATCCACATATGACCTAAATCAAAAGTCAAACTCGGCCCCACCGATTCTTTCTATCCGATGCCATCGAGTTTCACATGTCATAGGCACTGCCACAAACCCTAGCAAATCGGTTTCACCGATAGGGATCTCGGTCTCACCGAGATGGGATTGTAATCTCACTGTGTATGACCATTGCCAAAATCGGTCTCACCGAGTTTGAGCAATCGGTACTACCGAGATTACAATGCAAACTCTCTGGTTAGCTTATTACCAAAATCGGTTCCACCGAGGTTGTGTAATCGGTCTCACCGAGTTTGCCTGACCAACTCTCTGGTTAGCTTATTACCAAAATCAGTCCCACCGAGTTTGTGTAATCGGTCACACCGATATTATGTTATGCCCTAACCCTAACCATATCGGTCCTACCGAGTTGCATCTCAGTCCCACCGAAAATCTTAACGGTCACTAGGTTTGCTGAACCGGTCCGACCGAGTTTAACCATTCGGTCCGACCGAGTTTGGCAGATTGTGTGTAATGATTAGATTTTGTGTGGAGGCTATATATACCCCTCCACCCACTCTTCATTCGTGGAGAAAGCCATCAGAACATACCTTCACTTCCAATACACATTTTCTGAGAGAGAACGACCTACTCATGTGTTGAGGTCAAGATATTCCATTCCAATCAAATGAATCTTGATCTCTAGCCTTCCCCAAGTTGCTGTCCACTCAAATCTTCTTTCCACCAAATCCAAATCTTGTGAGAGAGAGTTGAGTGTTGGGGAGACTATCATTTGAAGCACAAGAGCAAGGAGTTCATCATCAACACACCATTTGTTACTTCTTGGAGAGTGGTGTCTCCTAGATTGGCTAGGTGTCACTTGGGAGCCTCCGACAAGATTGTGGAGTTGAACCAAAGAGTTTGTAAGGTCAAGGAGATCGCCTACTTCGTGAAGATCTACCGCTAGTGAGGCAAGTCCTTCGTGGGCGATGGCCGTGATGGAATAGACAAGGTTGCTTCTTCGTGGACCCTTCGTGGGTGGAGCCCTCCGTGGACTCGCGCAACTGTTACCCTCCGTGGGTTGAAGTCTCCATCAACGTGGATGTACGATAGCACCACCTATCGGAACCACGCCAAAAACATCCGTGTCTCCAATTGCGTTTGAATACTCCAAACCCTTCCCTTTACATTCTTGCAAGTTGCACGCTTTACTTTCCGCTGCTCATATACTCTTTGCATGCTTGCTTGATATGTATTGTGTTTGTTAAACTTGTGCCTAAACTCCACCTAAACTTAAGAATATTAAAAACTGCAACTTTTGGCACTTAGTGTCTAATCACTCCCCTCTAGACACCTCTTCTCGATCCTTTCACCCCACCTGTCCAGCAGTAACTCACTGTCAAATCACACAGGCCTACGTTTGCAGCAGCCTACTCCCTTGTCTTCTCGCATCTCTGTCGAAGCGACTAAAGCGCTATGTTACAATAACATATTATGTTACCACAAGCACGTCTTTCCTCATTAAATAGTTGCCACATAAGTAAAATTGTCTTGGGATGTGTTAAGTTACTACCTAAGTTACTCCCACTATGGCTAGCCTAAGAAACAACATGAGAGTTAATGCACCACGCTTATGTGTTTACTATTTGGTTTTCGTAAGATGACTTAATACTCACCTAGACGGAGGGAGTATTTGATTGGAAAGCGGGCGGCGCAGTTCCCGATACGGCTTTAATGTAGACGAGGGAGGGAGTAGCGGTTCCCGATATGTTGAACGGTCAATGCATCCTCCTCAATTAATGCATGAGGGAAGTAATGGGAGGAGGTCCGGGAAAAGAGGCTGCACGATGTGAATGCAACGCAGTTTGCCCTCATTGACCTCATATAAAGGCGCCCCTCCATTCCAATGCATCTACCACATCGTACACACCTAAGCATTTGCCTAAGCACCTACACTAAGCGCAAAAGAGCTCACTCCAGACCCATGGCGGCGATGCGCATGAGCGGCCAGCGGCTACGCCAGATGGTCCACGACGCCGGCCTGTGGCATGGCGCCGAGGATCGTCTCTAGACAGTGTTGGAGACCGGCTGGTGGATGGCCGCCGTCGACGCCAACTACGACTCTCAGTTGGACCAGATGATCGTTGACACCAGCAACAAGTTCACCGTCATCAAGAAGCTCGCGAACGACATCGCCGTACTCCTCCAGCCCGCGCGCCCGGGCTCCTCATTGCCTGCCACCCTAATCGGCCTCCATGGCCGGAACCTCTTTCAAGCACTGGTGGCCCTGCGACTGCCCGCCGACGCCACGAAGAATGTCCACCTGGAGGTCGCGCTCGCCGCGAGGCGCCACGCCCTGCAAGAATTCGTCGACCTACACATCCACGTGTACGAGCAAATCATGTACATAGGTATCTACAATGCCAGTGAGGACGCTACGAGGTTGGCCTTCCTCAACCGGCTGGAAGCCTTGGATGCCTTTGCTGAGAAGCACCTCGACCTCGCCACAAAAGCCGCCGCTCCTTAGCCGCCGGTCGGTGGCCCGGCACACTAAGTTGAGGAGGAGGAGGTCATACGTTCGTGGATGCATCTTTCTTCTTGCCTTCTGTAACCACCACTGCGATCGCATCATCGTGGCCTTAATTCTTATTGTGATGTTGCATTCTCGTTCCAGTCAATACCGACATGTGCGATCCCTTTGCTTAATTATATGCATCACTGTAACTACTACTCGATCCGTTAATTTATAAGTTGTGCTTACCTTTTTCATCAACTTCGCGCAACGCGCGGGCATCTTGCTAGAAACACTAGAATATGTCTATATAATCCGTATGTGATAGTCCATTTGAAATCTCAAAAAAGACAAATATTTAGGTACAGAGGGAGTAATATATTAGGAGTATATCATGCACACAAAGGCAGAGGAGCAGTGGGGCCGAGAGGGATGAGGGGCACGTCGGGGGGATGAGGATCCCCTGACGCGAACAATCCTACCATTCTTTCACTGACATGTGGGACCCATAAGCGTGCGTCCCACCTGTCAGCGAAGGAAAGGCAGGGCAAGGCAGTGATAGCCACGTCAGAGGATCCATGTCCACGTCGGGGGACGTCGTGCCGTGGGTTGGAGCGGAGTCGTGGGAATTGTGTGTGGGTGTGGCAGTGGTAGAAACAAGAAACGTGATGGTCGCCGTGGTTCAAATTCCATGGACAAGTTGTCATGGCTGCTGACACATGTATATCAAAACTAGAGTGTTTATATTTCAAGCACATGAACAAGTATTATTCTACTACTTTGGATCCATTGCAACGCACGGGCCAGCACATTGGTAGTAGTAGTGTCCATCTCTATCTCTAGAGGCCTTCCCTCGTTCATCCTTTTCTCTCACAAGATAAACTACTCATACAAATGCATCTTGATGTTCCGTGGAACGCACGAGGATGTTTCCTTGGGGGTCTCTCCAGTGCGGCGTGGCCGTAGTTGCAAGTTGACGCCCCTTGAGATGCCTACGTTGAGGGGCACTCGGATTTCCTCCGATGAGCAGGTAAGATGAGTTTGATCACGTAGTAAATGCATTCTAAAGACTACTTCCGTGTCCATTTCCTAATTCTCCCCCTGCCCACTGTTTCACAGGTTAGGCTCGGTGCGCGCGGAGATTGGCTTGCATATGTACGGGAGGGTACCAACATCAATTTGCACAACAATTACAACGGTGACACCGTTCCCGTAGAACCTTTGTCCAACATTGGGATCAGCCATGCAACGGGCCACCGCATGAATTGGTACGATGGAACCACGGTGAGATTGAATAACAAAGCACGAACCTTGCACATGGCGGTCAAAGGCGGACCATGCTATCTGCGGCCGCTTTGTTGCCGTACGAGTAGGAAGACAATGTGCTCCTTTCTAACCGCATCTTCGCGGTGACAAACCAGGGGACTTATTTTGTATGGGACACATCCTACGATATACTCCCTCTCTCCCAGTTTATTTGTTTTGAATCTTTTCGTTTTATAAGTTTCAAATTCAAATTTAGAGCTCCCCGTCACATGTTGAGATTACAATGTCCATTAAATCGTTGCGTGCATGTATAGTAAAGAAACAAATCTTGAGTTTGGCACGAGTTCGTGCTGCGGGAGCACCACAAGCCCTGGCGCAGGAGTTACATTTCCCTCTCAGGGCCGTCGGGACTGAGCTTCAGCGCCTTACTACACCTACCTTTGAGTCAATAACATGTGGACCCGATAGGTGACTGGTCCACATGTAATGCTCCCGTAGGCAGAGGGGCAATGGGGCCAAGAGGGGTGAGCCATAGGTCGGGGGACGTGTGGTTTAATGGGTTTGAGCGGCGTCGTGGGAATCGCGGGTGGCTGTGGTAGAAACTTGATGCTCGCCGCATTTTAGGTGGCCCACATGTCATGCACACAAAGGCAAAGGGGCGGTGCGGCCGAGAGGGGTGAGGCGCACGTCAGGGGGCGTGGTGCCGTGGGTTGGAGAGGCGTCGTGGGAATCGCGAGATGAAACATGATGGTCGCCGTAGTTGAACTTCCATGGACAAGCTGTCATGTCTGCGGACACATGCACTGCATACCGATCACTGGAAGGAGTAGCAGAGAAAGCTATATATGCGGATAAATACTTCCTTATAGTCAACCGGACCCATGCTACTACTCTGTTCCAAAGACATGCACACCATCGAAATAGTCCATCTATATCAATATACACCGAGAGGGAATAATTTTTTTACAAGAGAGGAAATAGTTCATCCATCCATAATGCCCTCCTGCTGGTGCAGCCTTTTCTTCTTCTTCTTCTTCTTCTTCTTCTTCTTCTTCTTCTTCTTCTTCTTCTTCTTCTTCTTCTTCTTCTTCTTCTTCTTCTTCTTCTTCTTCTTCTTCTTCTTCTTCTCATTCTCTGTGGGAGACGGCTTCACAACAAGCTCTTTGGACCATGCAGCTATCTCAAAACTCACACGGGCATCGAGGGCAGCATATTTTATCCGCTCGTACGTCAAGGGATGATTGTCCCATCCAGACGACCTTAATGCCACCGTCTCATCACCCTTCTGAAGATTTGTACCGAGCACAAAATTTGCTACGTCGAATAGGGATGGTGTCTGTTTATCACAAACTTCAACAAAAATTTTGATTCTGGTTTATAGGTCGGCGATGCTTTTCAAATCAAGGTTGTATAGCTCCAGCTTCTGTTTGTCCCCTTCGATGGCTGCCCCACAGAAGTATACGTCCTCCCGAGACAAGAAATCGTGAAGCTCACCTGGTATGGAGGGCGAGTGTATGATGTGGTACACCAAAACATCATCTTCGAGGCACAGCTGAATGACGGCGGCGCGCTGGATCTTCCCAGGGGCACGCTCCGTGTACTCTGCGTCGAGACCGATGACCCTCGTCTCTACCTTTTCGAGGGAGTTGGATACATTGTTGATCCACTGCCGAACAACCCTTGGGTGGACGGTGACGGTGGCAACTATGCGCATCGAGCCTTCGACGAGGACATGTTGGACGCTAAAAACCTGCATCTCCATCTCTTTCGCCATTTGGAACCGCTGGAACGGAGGGCTATGGTTTGGAGAATTATGATTAGATGGCTAGTATAACTGAAGTAGTAGATGATTATTTAAAGAGATTAAAACAATGTGAACATAGTGGGGTTTGGATGCAAATGAAGACGAAGGGGAGGTGAAGAAGCCGAGGAGAATCGGTTCCCGATGGAGAAGGAGTAAATGGGAGAAGTGGCGTGCAGGCAGTTGATTAGACGGCTAGGTAGACTAAACGAAAAGGCTATGCAAACTGTTTGTGTACGTGCCCATCCTTCCTGATAGGTGGGACCTATGCAAACAGATAAAAAATGTGTCATAGTTTTTTTAGCGCGTGAGTGGGAGACACAACATTCTCTGGTTAAGGAATACTCCCTCCGTTTAGGTGAGTATAAGTCACCTCATGAAAATCAGGTTTTCCCAAAACCTTTAGGCGTGGAGCATTAACTTCCTGCTCGATCCCCTCCTAGCCTCGTTAGCCAGCGTTCTCTTCCTCTGCTGCCGCGTTCTACCTTTCCATTTTTCCTCTTCTCAAGTGTGGACCGATCTGCATGCCGTCCTTGATGCACCAGAATGACCACTGCATGCATCGCGGCAGAGCGTTGATTGGGCATGCACGAGAATTTGGTTCTGCTCGCAATATGTATGATACCTGAACGATGAAGTGAACAGGCATGCTAGCATGGGGGACCTATTTACGCTATACAATACTGGAGTACTCATGTACCTACTACTACTACTACTAGTAGTAGTAGTAGTAGTAGTACAACTGTGGTACACTTGATGGTCAAAATACTATTCATCCGGTCCTCACAGTGAAGTGACAACACCCTGCGCCTGACACTAGTCCAGGCAGCGTGTTCGGGTTACCAAAGTCAGCCTCACCCTGTGCACAGTGCAGTCTGCCACCGCCGTTGTACAGCACATTGGCGCCTCGCCTCGTCTCCCTCTCCGCTCCCATAGCACCACTCCATCTCCATCTCCTTCTCCGTATCCATCTCACTGTGCCCCCATGTACCGTCGCCTCACTCGCCTCCCCAGTACCACTATTCCCTCGCTAGCCGCTCCAGCACCGACATCCTTCTCCCCCGTAAATCAAGCCCCTTCCAAACTCCACCATGGCCGAACGCGAACCGCGCAACATCCATATGAGCCGCGATTGGAGCAATCTCCCCAGTGACATCCTCGACCTCTATTGTTCGTGTATGGATATGTTGAGCGCCCTGCGGCTGGCTGCATGCTCGAGGGACATGCACACGGCCATCGTCGAAGCGAGGCCTAAGCTTTTCAAGACACCCTGCTTGCTGCTATCTGGTCTTGTGAGATTCGCTCACCATGATACGGAGGCGTGCATGATGCCCCTCGACTTCAATCCGATCTCCATTAGCCGAAACTTCTTTGCAAGTATGTAGTGGGTCGCCGTATATCATTTCCCTCGACATCGATCCGATCACCATCGCCCGAAACTTCTTGGCAGATATGTACTAGGTCGGCATGAACTCCCACTGGATGGCTGCCTTCAGAGAAGACGGTAAAAAGTTGGTGCTTGTGAACTTCCAGACCTCCCATGATATTATCCTTCCTCCGTTGGATTATATAGAGTACTACCATCGCGGTCCAAGTCATCTAGATTACTACGTTAGTTGGACGGACCTTGTTTTGCAGAAGATTGTAATCTACCAAGTGCCCACACGACATGCGAATTACGCAGACTTCAAGCTAATTGCCTTGTTCGACCGCGGACTCGCCTATATTTACGCCGGTGCCTTCTTTAGCTGGAGACAACTCGGCTCGCAGTGGATCATCGTCAAAGCTGATACACACTTCTGTGATGCTATTGAACACAATGGCATCATCTATGCGATCGACAAAGCAGATGGCACCACGTATTGCTGGGACGGTGCGTGTAAGTTGTTTCCTCTCATGTTAGTTTCCTCATTTTCATGATGTAGAAACATGCACCACACTGTTGGTTTCATCTAACCATACATTAGGGAAGCAATTGTGCATATGCAGAACCCTATATTTGGAAGTAGTGAAATCCTGCAATGCTTACCATGTGTACATACCTATATTCGCCCTTCAGCAATCAATGGCTAGAATAATATCCGCACAAAAATTTTGCCCACAGAACACGAGTATATAACAATGCATGGTCTGTTAGTTACCTTGAAGAATTTGTTTGTGAGGACAGAACATGATTACATAACATGCATGACATGGTAGTTTCCAGTGAAGAATCGATTGCGATATAACATGAGTATAACCATGCATGGCACTTCTATATTTTCGAACCCAGTATACATTTCCCTATATTTTCCTCCCAGTTTCAACAGGGACATATCAATGTTGTTTCTTGCATTATCCTACTCATACTCTGAAAAATGTTGATCTTACATTAACAATGTCTGTCCTTTTTGATATGATGCAGTGTCCTTACAGTTACTTCCCTTTGTAATCACACCACCTTTTCCAAAAACAGGGAAGCACAACTGGTTCCTCGCTCGATCAGACAACGGCGAAAGACTGATGATGATTCAGACACATGAGCCGGAAAAGTTATATTGCAAAAACCCCACTGTATACAAGCACTGTGTAATACGTGAGTGTCCGGACAGTGGCTATTACGTCTATGAGCAGGATACCATCTTGTTGGGGCCTTTAGGATTTTTTAGTTGGAGGCGGGTAAACAGCCTTGGTTCACACTCTCTGTTTCTCGGACTCAATTATCCGATTAACCAGGAGATCACCGTTGGCAAGGACCTTGATGGCAGAGAGGCTCTGTTTGCTATGGAAAATTGTGTCTACACGATGAGCCCTAGGAGTTCGGGAGCAAACTCCCCTGATTGTCAACGATACAGCCTGCAGCCAAAAGAAGGTGAGAATGACAAAGGCATCCATATTAACTTTGATCATTGGATGTCTCAATTACGACAGGCAGTGATGTGGTTTGAGCCTTCAGGTTGATAGGTAATTGGGTTGTTGCATCGAAAGGGTGGAGTACTGGTGTCTCCGGATCACTGGTCGCTGAAGCGGGGCTGCAAATTATGATGGTGTTGGATCATCTCTTCGAATGACTTTGTTGTCTTTGCTGCTGGTTCTGGATGGGTAGTTCTTTGTTTTGTTATGCATATTCCTTCTCATTTGGTCATCCTTGTCTATGTCACTCTTACTATGTAACAGTTGCTTCTGTTTAGAATGTCATTCTCGTCTGGATCACGATAGTCTGAGTGCTGCAGATGGGTGCGTTTTGGTGGTGTAGCAAGACTTCTTATGAACTATCATGTCTTGCTGTTTATGTCAGTAGTAGTCACTAGTCAGTGTTTGAATGTTGTATATATCGTTGTTTCGAACTGTTTATTGTCTCGAACTACTGGTGGGCTAAATGAGGGCATCACCATTCTCCAGTGTTCAGAGTATATCTCCTTTTTTCAAGTTATATAATTTGAGCTCAGTGTCTTTTCGATGATGTACACTTGTTTGGGCCAGTGAGGTGTCCTTGAATATGGGCCGAGTAGTAACGCAATGCCAAACAGGTCAATTATGACTCTCAGGCCGGGCACTCAAAAGATCCTAAAAAAAAGGCCGGGCTCTCCAAAAAAGAAAGAATAAGGACTCTTAGGCCGACATGTGGGCGCCACCGGTGTTTTCATGCGCTTGCGCGCCGAGACCATATTGGCGCGTGCTCGAAATTCATGCTACCTTTTCATCCCCAGTCTCCCGCCCCTCCCCCACCTCTGGAATCTCGATCCCTACTTTAGTTCCCCCAAATCCCCCTCCTGTACTCCCTGTATTCAAGCGCACTATCATGTCGCCCGTCAACGCGGATCTCCGAGCCGGAGATCCTAAGGTCCGTCCTGCCTTCGGTCGTTGCGTGCTGTCGCTCAGTAGTGGCATGGCGGCGCTTGACGACCAGTTTGCCGGCAAAGTGCTGATGGTAACCATCAACGGCGACCGGCCTCCCGTCTCGCCGGATGACCTTGTCAAAGCTCTTGGCATTGCGCACGGCATCCAAATAAGTGACTTGCTCGTCGAAGTCTGTCCGCCACCGGCTGATTTCTTCGTCAGGTTCCGGACAACTTTCGACTGCAGTCGTGTGTTCGAATCTTCCCGGCGTTTGTTCTGCGATGGCGCGCTGGTGAGCTTTGATCGGTGGCACCCAGGATGGGGCTTGGTGCCCTCTGAGCTTGAGTTTTTAACAAAGCTTACCTTCCACGGCATGCGTCGGCGTGCTTGGAACAGCGAGTCCATGAATGAGCTTATCAGCGACCTTGGAGGTGAGCTCGTAAGTATGTTTGTTCCTCCAAACAGCTAGGCTCTGACGGTTATGGCATGGATGAAGAAGCCGTCCACCATACCGAAGATGATTGGTGTTGAGATATCGGTGTAGGAACTGGGGTTGTACTATTCGTCGCCACCAAGGCCGCCGCGGACCACGTTAGGGATGTACCTGTATCGAGTGTTCGTGCATGTCGAAGAAGTGGTCAATCCATCAATCAAAGTCCTGCCGCCGCCGCTGGTTCCAGGGTCCGTCGACGACGTTCATTACAGGAGTCAACGTCAGACGTTCCCCGTGTTGCTCGGAACGATGGATGGCACAGGGCCTACTCCATCGCGCGGCGGAGGCCACTGCTTCTTTGGGAGAAGAGGCAGGGCTGGCTGCCTGGATGTGCTCTAATTTGAGGTAACAACTGAATCTTGTCAGATACTAGTTAAATCCAAGCTATGGGTGTGAAGCACTGATATGCTAGTACATTTGATTGTGACCTGTTCTAATTTTGTACCTGAACTTTTTTTAGAAAGGGTTGTACGCCAACTTAATGTGCTAGCAGAACTTATTGTGTTGTCTGTCTGTTTTCTTTGCACAACATTCAAGATATTTCCCCGTCATTGATAAAGACGATGAACCATTATATACGACTACGTTGGTTTCAACATAGCCCTTCCCGTAGCGATCCACTGCTTCCATCCTGATTGTGCCTCCTGCGTGAAACTTTTGTATGCAAGTTCAATGTGCTATGATGTTCTATATGATTGTGTCAACTATATAAGTTTTTACTGAGCATCAGCAATGCATATTGCTGAAAGATGTATTTACGAGCATCGGCCGATGGGTCTCTCTCTCTCTCTCTCACACACACACACACACGCACGCACGCACACGCACAAGAGGGACCCATTGAATTATTTATTTGCTCGTGACAGCTTTTAATTAGGTTCCACTGTAATCTAACTTTTTTCTTAAGTTATTAATTGAGCTCAGTGACTTCAAAAAGTTGTACAGAAGCCCTGTTTGGGCCTTTCCGGCATCGCTGAATGTGGGTTGAGTAACCATGTTAGGTTGTATTGTACTTCACAGGCCTTTTTTCGCTATTTTTTTCTAATAATACATTTTTATCAATTTTCATATATATTACGCTGGGTAAATTTTTTTCAAAAATAATACACCGTCGGCCCGCTGCAGGCCGACTGGGCCTGGTCGGCCCATAGCCGGCCGATTGGATTCCAGTCGGCCTACAGCTGGCCGACTGGCCCCTGTCGGCCCACTGTGGGCTGATTGGGTCCTGTCGGCCCACTGTGGGCCGACTAGAGCTAATTGGCTCGCTGTGGGCTAATTGTTTTTGCAAAAGTGTTAATCATGTATTTAAAAAATATGTGTATTGTGACCTCCTCCGCTCGCTGTGGGACCACTGTTGACTAAAAAATATGTTTTAAAAAGTGTTAATCATGTATTTAAAAAATATGTGTATTGTGACCTCCTCCGCTCCCTGTGGGGCCACTGTTGACTAAAAAATATATTTTAAAAAGTGTTAATCATGTATTTAAAAATTGTTAAATGTGTATAAAAAATGTTCCTTATCTATACAATTTTTTTAAATGTGTGTATAAAAAATAGCTTTTTTCAACATCAGCAATGCAACTGGGCCGACAGTTGTACACAATATTCGGGTCAACTTGTTATTCTCCGCCCCGCTGGGCTGCAAACTTTCCTAGGAGGTATGCATTAGGCTTAACAAGAAAATGGACTTTAAGAAATAATAAATGGGATGTAATTATAATAACTAGACAATTACTATGCACCAAACACGTAATTAGTTTGAAAAATATATTATTTTTGGAATTTGAAAATTTTAATTTCATTACTTGTTGCGCACGCAATATTTTGTTGGATTTTAACGTAATACAACTTTATTTTGAAATTATATTTAACCTGACTAGAAATTTTGGATAAAAATATTTCAGATCCCATCAAAATGTGGGAATTTTTTTTGAATTCTGTTTTGAGCGGTTGTTTGAAATTATTAATCGTTGTCCTAGCTAGAAGTTCGGTTGTACTTTTAACAAACTATAAATGGGTTGTAGTAAATTCCATTAGAATTAAAAAATGGGTTGTACATTCTTACAAATCGAAAATGGGCTCTATGTTCTCTGCCAACTCCGAGCTGTGGGCCTAATAAGTTGACGCGTACCAAGGGCTTTGTCAACTTAGTCAATATAAACGATTCTAGCTGAAGCGATCGTACGATGTCCATCCAACGGCCGTAGTGCTTCTTCAACCTCTGGTCTTCTTGCTCCAGCCGCCCAAAGCAGCACCGGTCGTGTCGCGTGCTCCTGCCTCCCGTGGCCGACTGTGCTGCCGTGGAGGCCTCACCGCCCCCCTACTATTCCCACCGCTGGCCACGCCCTACGGCGACGGAAGCCTCACACCGTAGCCGAACGAGTGAACCCTCATACTCCTCTCCGCGTGGGCATCCACTGCCACGTCTTCACCGGCTCCGCGTTGTCCCCTTCCTAGGCCTCGCCGTCGTCCACCGCCCTGGTGCTCTCGGTGCGGCGTGGTCAACGTGGTTAAGGAACGACTTCCATCGGACGTGGACTGTAGGTGGAGAGGCTGACAGTTGGGTCCACGGCGGCAGCAAGGAAGTGCCTCCTTATTACGCGGAAAGTAATGATTCCTCCACCTGACAGCAGGGTCCCACCAGACTGGCCACCATATTTCGCGAAAAAAACGTTTCCCCCTTGACTGCTGGGACCCACCAGCTACACCTTCGCACGCAAGGAAGTGTGTCCGGGCAAAAAAAACGATTCGCCCCCCTGAATGCCGGGACCCACCAGTTACATCTTTGCACGCAATGAAGTGCGTCCGGGCAAAAAAAAAACAAAACGATTCGCCCCCTGACTGCTGGGACCCACCAGCCCCCCGACTGCTGGGACCCACGAGCTACATCTTCGCATGCAAGGAAGTGCGTCCGGGCAAAATAAAGATTCACCCCCTGACTGCTGGGACCCACCAGCTACATCTTCGCAGGCAAGGAAGTGCCTGACAGTCCGGACCCACCTGGTCGAAGCGTATGTAGCGTTGTCATTCTGGTCGCGAATGTGTACGTACATATATACTGGTGGATGTAGAGGTGCGCACATGTCGTAGTAGAGGCGGCCAGGGTGCAAGAAAAAAATACGGCCACGTATGTGTACATACGGGCGGGGTCTCGAACGCCTACTCGCGCATACGTACGGCGAGGGCTCGTGTACATGGCTGGGTCGGAACGGAGAAACAACATCGTCGTCGTGTTCATGGGGAGGCAGCGGAATCCGTCGTGTTCATGGGGAGGCAACGGAATGCGTGGTCGTGTTCATCGGGAGGGCTTGGACGGACAAGGCGATGGAAACGAGGCCTGGCGTACCGCACAACGGAGGAAACGGACCTCCTACGGTCAAAACGGGGGTCCTGTTGATCGAGAGGGGTGTGGCGTACCGCAATACGGAGGAAACGGACTTGTGTTGGAGCGCTACGTTCGAAACGGGGGTCCTGTTCATCGGGAGGGGTGTGGCGTACCGCAAAACGGGACTCCACGGGATACTGTTCATCTCCATCGTCAACCCCCTCCAGCCTCCACGAGCTACTGTTCATCCACCGTCGACCTCCTCCAACCACCACGGGCTCCTGTTCATCCAGCCTCCACCGCGCGCTACTCCACCGGCTACTGTTCAACCACCCCTCCACCATCTACTGTTCATCCAGCCCTTCACACCACAGGGTCCTGTTCAACCACCCCTCCAATGGCACCCCTCCACCGTCTACTGTTCATCGTGCCCTCCACACCACGGGGTCCTGTTCATCCACCCCTCCACGGGCACCCCTCCACCGTGTACTGTTCATCCAGCCCTCCACCACACCACGGGGTCCTGTTCATCTAGAGGCAACGGCACCGCTCACTGTTCATCCAACCCCCCCCCCCCCGCAACGCTCACTGTTCATCCAGAGGCAGCATCGATCGGCTTCAGTTAGCAGCAGTAGCCAAGGAATCGCTCGATCGGGTTTAGTTAACAGCCATCGATCGATCGCGCGGGTTCAGTAACGCGTAGCCTACAGTGCAATCGCTCGGGTTCAGTTAGAGCCCAACGCTTCGCTCGGGTTCAGTTAGAGCCAACGCCTCGCACACACGCGCGTACGTGTATGAGAGAAACGCGCATCGCTTGGCCCCCGACTTCCCACCGTAACCGGGAACTCCCTGAAATTTTCCTCCCCCTCGCTTCTACCACGGTTTTTTCCGTCATGGACAGCCCAAAGAATGTCATGCAGCTGCGTCTCCGGCCCGCCCAGGACGAAAAGCCCATTTTCTGTCATGATTTTTTGTCATAGAAGTAGGAGCCCACCACATCTATGATGATACCGGGTTTTGTCACAATTATCGTCATAGAAGTGTCATATGACAGAAAAAAATTCATTCGGCCCAAAATGTCATGGATGTGTCTTTTTTTGTAGTGCTATCGCCTTCGGCGAGGGAGGCAATCCACTGTCGGCTGCGCTTTTCTCTTTCACCCAGCGCCTGTGCGGGAGGGCCACCGACCCCTTCTTCCTCGCTGTCGTACGTAGTGTGGGCAGATCCGACCTCCCGCCGCACGCCTTGCCACATCCCAACGACCCTAAGGTATAAGTTTCTTTGAAACGGTCATTGGTCTAGCTGCATGCTGATCTTTTTCGATTATGCAATCGAATCTAGGTCTTGGTTCAAAGAGGAAAGAAGGGTGCGGCGGGGTGGAGCATGAATCTAGGACGTGGTTCAATGTGGAAAGGAGGGAGGGAAAATAGCATAGACTAGCTATCCAGCCGCTTTGTTGGTCGAAAAGGGAAAAGGGGGTAACCCAGTACACACATCTATAAGGAACGCAACTCTTTGTTGAAAAGGGAAAGAAACTGGGGGTCGGGTAGTTTGTGCAGGACTAGATTTGCTGCCCTCACATCGGAAAAAGTTTCAAAGAGAACAAATATGGGACCAACGCAGATATGTTGCTTGGCTACATACTCTGCATCACCCATTTATACGTGTGGACGCACATGGTGCTGGCATGTCCCATGTCCCATCCACATGATCGTGAAGTGTGTTTTGAAATGTTGTGCTACTTGTATTGGTACTGTTTTAAATAAATGTTGAATTGAAGATATTGTATTTTAAGCAATGCCACTCTCAGAATTAACTACTGAACTATTTTAAGAGAATTTCTGTGTTAATATGAATCAATGCAACCGTTTTAGAAATGCTACGGTCCTATACTTTGTTTTCCATCAAGATAAGGTAGATGCTTCTTTTTGTGGCCGCATGTTTCATCCTCCTTTATTGGCAGTAATTGTTTCCTTTTTTGCCTATGTTAAAGCAGGGATATCTATTCAACTTGTTGCTATAGCAAACTTAAATGTCTCACCGGCGAATTTACTTGATTTCAGAGTAACTGCACAAAACGAGATTGGATTTCCTATTCGTGTTGGCAGATTCGTATGTGATCTTGTGTGCGTCATGATAGGTTGGTACTTGCCTTCATCCACATGATCGTGCAGTGTGTTTGGAGATGTTGTGCTACTTGTATTGGTACTGTTTTAAATAAATGTTGAATTGAAGCTATTGTATTGCTATCTTTTCCCATAAGTAGTGAACAAAAATGGGACCAACCCAGACATTATGCTTGTTGCTTTGTTACAACAAACTCTGCATCACCCCTTTATAAGTAGATGGAAGCACATGTTGTTGTTGCGCCCACTCTCCCCTGGAACTATTTATGCTTTTTGTTAATCTAATGCTGCTGGTAAAATTAAGCAATGCCACTCTCAGAATTAACTACTGAATCTTATTTCAAAACTGCAACACTTGTTAGGGATTGGCGGGATTACCATTTTTGTGGCCGCATGTTTCATCCTCCTTTATTGGCGAGTAATTGATTCATTTTTTGCCTCTGTTAAAACAGGGATATCTATTCAACTTGTTGCTATTGCGACATTTTGCTTCGCTTAATTTTGCTGGAACTGCACAAAATGAGACTGGATTTCCATATATGTGTTGAGATCTCTTTTAGATCCACCTCAGGCATTGTTTCAAATCTTGGTCTGGAAAGGTCAGTACCTACTTTCCTCAAAATTAACTGCTGAATCTTAGTTCAAAACTGCAACACTTGTTAGGGATCGACGGGAGTACCATTTCTGTTAGGGATCGGCCGGAGTACATGTTTAAGAAATGTATTGTTCAGATAATGTCTCTGTTATAATGTATCAGTTACAGTGTTTTAGAAACGGTACTATCCTGCTTTATAGTTCTTTCTACATGTTTAACCAAGGTATTGTTAAGATAATGTCTGTTAAAATGAATCAGTCGCATTGTTTTAGGAATGATACTTTTCTGCTTTGTCGTTCTTTATACATGTTGAAACAAGGCATTGTTAAGATAATGTCTCAGTTAATATGAATGGATCACACTGATTGAGAATTGCTACTCTCCTGCTTTGTTTCCCATTAAGATAAGGTAGATCAGTAGATGTTTTTCTTCTGGGAGTACAAGTCATCAACCGTTATTTCTCAGTAATTGTTTCCCTTATACCTTTTGTTGCTTACGGGGATATCAAAATTAAAGCTCGGTTTTATTTCGACTTTGATTTTAGTTGAACTGCACAAAAGGAGCCAATGTGTCTAAGGCAAACTGTTGCATTAGTGGGTCCAGTTGGTCTTACCACTTTGCAGAAAGAAGTAGTCACTGTTTGCGCTACATTACACAAGGAATGATCAAGAAGCTTTACAGAGTATTAGTAGACGCTGGTGACATGACTAGTTTGCAGGGAAGGTTGCTTTACTTGTGGTTCGGAGGAACACTGGGCAAAAAAGTGCCCAAACAAGTACCAAGAAGCCAGGACAGGACTCCAAGTCTGTCAATGTCACTCTAAGCAATAATGATGGGGCATCTGGGTATGGTAATCTGTTTACCGTACTTTCAGTTTGTTAGTCCACCGATTGGTGGGTTGACACTGGGGCCAATATTCATGTGTGTGCTGATGTGTCTTTGTTTTCTGGCAGCATATAAATATGAAATCCACAGGGATGCTCAGCTTGATTTTAGTGGAACTGCACAAAATGTTTAGATGGTTCATGTCCTCCATAATAATACTTCATCACGCACAATACATCGAATGGTTTTCTAATCATTCGTCTCACCTTGAGCCATCGGACTATCAGATGACAAACTGATGACAAACCCTGCCCGTACCACAATCATAGGCATTACATATTTTGAATGGGAAAAGCTTGACAAAGTTGACATTAGTTTAATATATTGGAATTGGAAAACCTTGTCAATTTTTGCTGATTGATGTTAGCCAGAAGACATGCATTTGATATTTTTGAGTGACGCGCTTTGCTGTGAGCAACGTCGATCATTTCTTCCTATTCCTGTCTTCAGTTCAGAAGTAAATATTTACTCTGCTGAGATGCATAGTCACATGAATGTTGACTTACGTAAGATATTTTAAGAGTTTGTTCTGAATATTGTATGTGTAATGCCAGGCCTTGTGTTTGATTGCAAAGTTGAGCTTGGAATGTTGTGGCATGCGGCATCACGAGCTGTTCACCGTGCCTCCTGAGAGTAATGCTTCCTATTGTTTTGCATGTCGATATAATGCCAGTGATTTGCTTGTTAGGAAGATCATCCTCTTCTGTTATTTCCATGCTTAAGAAGTTCATCGTCTTATGTTTCATTCATAGCCTATACGACAAGTCGGATAGGTTAGACGTGAAACCATATGATCTTCCGACCAACTCATCATCTTCGGCCATGATTGGATCATCATTTTCCAACCAAAACCGCTTGTAAAATTGACGCTTGTAAATAAAAGCAGATGGTCTCAGGCGAAGCGCTTGGTTGGTCGATTTCGACTAGTAAAATATACACCGGTCTCTCAAATTACACGCGTAACCCGCCGGTTTTACTTACAGACCTCGGGCCCTCGGTTTCATTACGCCTGTTTCTGATGACGAGTAAATTACAGTTGTATCTTAATACAATTGTGAAATAAACCAGAGCTCCCAAGCGCGGCCTTACTGTTTCATGTCGTCTCAGTCTCTCAAAGGTGCTCATAGGTGTCCGATGATCCTGGCTTCCTAAATGAGCAGCGGGCGCTGTATCAGACCATCCGTAGGGCCCGCGAGGCCCTCTTCGTTGTCCTTCGAGTTGTTGCGCTCATCGTGGCACCGAGCATTCTTAACATGGTCAATGAACATGAGGATTTAGGAGATGACTTTATTTTGACTGGTTGACAGTAGGGATCCACTGGGGCCATAGCCGTACGTACGCAAGTACCTCCTTATTATGTACAACTATATTTTTTTGCTTCCTCCTGGTTTCCTGACATCACGGTCCCACACCATTGTCAACCTATGTAGTCAATAACCGAGAGAATTGCACAACGTGCGACCGACAGCTGGGACCAAGCAGCTCGAGCAGTATTTGTGTTTTTGAGGCGTGAGCACTACAGAGTTTTTCTTGGCGATGTTTTCGTTGTTGTTCAGAGGAGAGCAGGGTATTAACTGGGTGGGCTGTGGCCCGTCTAGCCCAGGACAGATATCCAGCCCAGATATTAATTTTTTTCAAGATGAAAATGGCTAGCCCAGCTATACGTTTTTTGAGGAATACCCAGGCAAGGTCAACTTGTTATTCTCCGCCCCGCTGGGGTGCAAATCTTTCCTAGGAGGGATGCATTAGGCTTAACAGGAAAATGGGCTTTAAAAAATAATAAATGGGATGCAATTATAAAAACTGGGCAGTAACTATAAAAAAATGCACCAAGCACGGAATTAGTTTATAAAATATTATTTATGGATTTTGAAAATCTTAATTTTTAACTGTTGCGCGTGCAATGTTTCGTTAGATTTTTTACGTAATACAAATTTATATTTAATCTGACTAGAAATTTCGGGATAAAAATATTTTGGATCCCATCAAAATGTGGGTAATTTTATTAAATTATGTCTTGAACAGTTGGTTGAAATTATTAATTGTTGTCCGTGCTAGAAAATGGGTTGTACTTTTAACGAACTGTAAATGGGCTGTAGTAAATTCCATTAGAATTCAAAAATGGGTTGTACATTCTTACAAATCGCAAATGGGCTATAAGTTCTCTCCCACGCACTTGTGGGCCTACTAAGTTGACGCGTCCCCTAAAAAAAGAAGTTAACGCGTATGCAAGGCTTTGTCAACTTATTATAGTCAACACACGGTTCTAGGAGCAGTGGCCGTTGGATGTCCATCCAACGGATGCTGTGCTTCTTCTTCAATCTCAGATATTCTAGCTTCACCCGCCCAAAAAATGACTCCTCCCCCTGACATCTGGGGTGCACCGTTTCAGAAGCTGGCCTGTGGGCCTACTAAGTTGACGCGTACCAAGGGCTTTGTCAACTTAATCAATATGAACGATTCTAGCTACAGTGACCGTATGATGTCCATCCAACGGCCGTAGTGCTTCTTCAACCTCTAGTCTTCTTGCTCCAGCCGCCCAAAGGAGTACCGGTCGTGTCGCATGCTCCTGCCTCCCATGGCCGGCTGTGATGCCGCGGAGGCCTCACCGCCCCCTACTACTCCCACCGCTGGCCAGGCCATCCCTCTACTCACCCACACCCCCTGTTATTCCGCGGCGACGGCAGCATCGCACCGCAGTCGAACCAGTGAACCCTCGTACTCCTCTCCGCATGGGCTTCCGCTGCCGCGTCTTCCCCAGCTCTGCGTCGTACCCTTCCTAGGCCCTGCCATCGTCCACCGCCCTGGTGCTCTTGGAGCGGCGTGGTCAACATGGTCAAGGAACGGCTTCCATCAGACGTGGACTGTATGTGGAGAGGCTGACAGCTGGGTCCACGACGGCAGCAAGGAAGTGCCTCCTTATTACACGGAAAATAATGATTCCTCCACCTGACAACAGGGACCCACCGGACGGGCCACTGTATTTCATGAAAAAAACGTTTGCCCCCTGACTGCTGGGACACACCAGACGGGCCACCGTATTGCGGAAGAAAACGTTCCCCCCGCTGTTAGCTCGGACCCACCGGAAGTGCCTCCTTATTACGCACAAAAAAATGAATACTCCCCCTGCTGGTTGAAACCCACCTTGGTGGGAGGCTGACTTGTGGGCCTACTAAGTTGACGGGGACGGAGTGCTTTCTCAACTTAGTCAATATGAATGATTCTAGCTCTAGTGACTGTACGATGTCCATCCAACGGCCGTAGTGCTTCTTCAACCTATGGTCTTGTTGCTCCATCCGCCCAAAGCAGCGCTGGTCGTGCCACATGATCCTGCCTCCCGTGGCCGGCTGTGCTGCCGCAGAGGCCTCACCGCCCCTACTATTCCCACCGCTGGCCAGGCCCTGCGGCGACGGCAGCCTCACACCACGGCCGAACCAGTGAACCCTCGTACTCCTCTCCGCGCGGGCTTCCACTGCCGCGTCTTCCCCGGCTCCGTGTCGTCCCCTTCCTAGGCCTCGCCGTCGTCCACCGCCCTGGTGCTCTCGGCGCGGCGTGGTCAACATGGTCAAGGAACGACTTCCATCGGAAGAGTACTGTCATGGAGAGGCTGGCAGCTGGGTCCACGACCGCAGCAAGGAAGTGCCTCCTTATTACGCGCAAAATAATTATTCCTCCACCTGACAGCGGGGACCCACCAGACGGGCCACCGTATTTCATGAAAAAAACGTTTTCCCCTGACTGCTAGGACCCACCAGCTACATCTTCGCACACAAGGAAGTGCGTCCGGGCAAAAAAACAAAAAATTCGCACCCCTGACTGCTGGGACCCACCAGCTACATCTTTGCAGGCAAAGAAGTGCCTGACAGTCGGGACCCACCTGGTCGAAGCATACGCAGTGTTGTCATTCTGGTCGCGAACGTGTACGTACATACTGGTCGATGTAGAGGCGCGCACGTGTCGTAGTAGAGGCGCACGCGTGGAGATCTCTCCCCTACCAATCTACGTCCGATCCTCTCGTCCGTACTAAGATGAAAACGATGAACAACACAAGAGACACGAGGTTTATACTGGTTCGGGCCACCGTTGTGGTGTAATACCCTACTCTAGTGTCAGGTGTGGTGGATTGCCTCTGGGGCTGATGATGAACAGTACAGGGGAAGAACAGCCTCGCGAGGGGTGTTCTTGAGCTGGGGCTATGTGTTCTACTTAGTCTCTCTTCTTGGGCTCTACCAGATTTCTCGATGCCCCTACTCTGTGGTGGCTAGCTCTATTTATAGAGGCCCTGGGCCTCTCCCCGAATAATTGAGCGGGAAGGGCGCCAACAATTGGCCATTTCAAAGGGGAACATCTATTACAAGTTATCCTGACCAAGGGTGGTCTTCGGCTGCCAAAAGCACTGGTGATGACGCCGTCTTGGGCTCCATGGTGACCTTCGTCCGGTCGTCCGGCTAGTCTTGGTCTCATTGCACCGGAATGGCAACCTTTGCCTGATGCCTTGGCCTGTGCTTGCCCCCTTTGCACCAAAGGGGAAACAAGGACTTTGCGTAGGCCGGCGCCCGCCTGGCTCCCGCCTGGCCTTGATCGTCATGGCTTGCGTCACGGGATCCTCACGAGGTACCCTTGCTTTGATCTCTCCACCTCCTCGCGAGCCTGCCTGAGGAGGCCGCTCTTGAGGAAGCTTCCTGTTGTCTGCCCCGCGAGGCTTGGCCTCTCGCGAGGGTCTTGAGCTTGGGCTGATGAAGATGGGTCGCGCTGGGCCCCCACTTGAGCCACGCCGCAGGCCGCAGGCAGGTAAGTCTGGGGACCCCCGTTCCCAGAACGCCGACAGTAGCCCTCGGGCCCAAGGCGCGTGCGGGCTTGCCTTAGCAAAGAAGCGAAGGGGCAAGCCGCAAGCGCGAAGCGCCGCGGGCCCTAACAGCCTGCGGCCTTGGGCACCGCGTGGCGGTTGATTGGACGTGGGTGTCTGCGCTTCCCACAATGCCTCGGCAACTGCACGACTGACAAAAAGGGGGTGCCCGGGCCAGGCTTACTTGCCCTGCTCTCGTCCGTCTTGCCCTAGATCCCCTTTCTCACTCTCCTTCCTCTTGCTCCCGAAATCCTCCAGATCTGTCTCAATCCTTCGCATCCGGCACGCCATGGCGCCTCACAAGTCCCCGGCTGATGCTTGGTACTCGCCGGCCCTGGATTCCCCGAATTTGTCAGAGAAGAACCTCGCTCTCGTGCGCCTGATGACGGTGGCGCAGGGCAGCGAGGGGGCGACTGTGCTCAAGGTCGGCTCCGACCAGCCTGAGGGCAAGGGGAGCACCTTCTACCCGTTCTTCGTGAGCGCCATTGTCGCTAGTATGGTGCCTCCTTTCTCTGAGTTCTTCCATGCCGTTCTCCGCCAATACAATTTGCAGGCTCTGCATCTCCACCCCAACTCTGTCCTTCTCTTGGCGATTTTTGCCTACTATTCCAAGGCTCACGTTGGCGTGAAGCCCTCGGTGGCCTTGCTGCGCCACTTCTTCTCCCTCCGGGTTTCTGGCGCTCAAGTCTCCGCATGCGCGAGCTTCATTGCATACTCCAACTCCAACGCCATCTCGAAGCCCGGGAAGAGGATCGAAGGCTACCGGAGCAAGTGGGTCATGATGGATGTTGGGCGCCTCCACGCTCGTCTGGTATTGCCCACGGGGCAGCCTAAGTCCGTTGACGCATGGTCCCGCGCGGAGTTCGCCGACCCTCGTGCGAAGGCGGTGCTGAGGAGGATGAACGCGGACCTGAGGCCAAGCAACTTGGGGGCGGCGAAGCTGACCGGAGCCACGCTCCTGAGGGAGTTCTTGGAGCACCGGGTGGCTCCGCTCCAGGAGCACCCGCTCCCACTGTGGAGGCTTGGAAGAGCAGACGCCGCCCTGCGCCTGAGCTCTGAGGCCATGTCCGATGAAGATCTGGCTGCGGGTCTCCATTCCTTGGTTGGGGGAGACGTGGCGAGCCCGGTGGGCGCCCCCGTCCCCCTGTTCTTCGTGACGACTGGGAGCAGGTGGTGAATGCCATGCCCACCTTCAACGGTGAGGGGCTGGTGCCCGCGGCAGCTCCCGAAGATCTGGCGGTCCTGGCGACGGTGAACTTGTCCTCTGGCAGCTCCAACGAGCGGAAGGGGGAAGAAGAGGCGGAGGAGGAAGTGTCTGACTCAGAGGAGACTGGCGAGGATTGGGGGGTCCTTCCCTCGATGCAGGTCCCAGGCCCTCCACTGCATGCTGGACGACGACGAGGCCGGCGCCAGGCGAGGAGGGGAGGGATCTTCCTCGGTCACGAGGAAGGGCAGGTTGAGCCTGGTTCCCCTAGGGTCTGCTCTGGTCCTTGGGGGGACCAAGGCCAGCTCCATCCCTCCTGACGCGCCTTCTACTTCCGGGCCCCCCAAGGCTGACCCCCGCTGCAGGCTCTCGGGCTTCAAGTTTGGCTGGAGGTTGCTTGAGTCCGCGGACGACGCTCAGTAAGTGCTCGACTTGTGCTCTGCTTGGTTTCAGCCACCGAGGCTTGACGTTTGCGCCCTTTTACCAGGCCGGCACCTGCAGCCAAGAGGTTGAAAGAGGCTTCTACGCCTCTGCTTGGGGCGAATCCGTCCGCCGGGGCGACGCCTTCGGCTGCTGGGGGAGGGGACGGCGAGGCCCGCACCTCTCCGATCCATCCGCCCTCGCGAGGCCAACTGGTGCACCCCGGCGAGGAGTCAGCCCCCGCGGCCCCGCTGGACCTGGAGTCGATTGTGCCTGACGCTGTGGCCGAGGCGGCCAAGGCTCAGGAGGTCCCTTCCTGCCAAGTCATGGTCACGCTGCCATCTTCTCCGCCTTCTCCACAGGTTCTTGTCTCTTCTGCTCCCTCCGCCGTTGTCCTGGACCAGGTTGCCAGTGAGCTGAGCCAACTGCGGGAGGATCTCTTGAGCGCGGACCCTTGTCTGATGGTCGGGCGCCTGGAGTTGGCCTCTGGCTGGGCTCGTTCTGCCGCCTCCGTCCGAGCGGCGCTGAGCCAGGCTGTGTCTTCCTCCGACGAGGAGAAGCGGGCCGCTAACCAAGCAAAGGCCGCTTGCGATGCTGCCCTAGGCGACGTTGCAACCGCCCAGGGCCGCTACAAGACGCTTGAGACCGAGCTGCAGGGCCTGCGCGACGAGCTCGCCAAGGAGGTGCACAGCCGGAAGGAGAAGGAGAAGGAGATGAAGGCTAGGGAGGCCGCCGCCAAGGATCGGGACGCCAAGCTCGACAACCGCCACAGCCGACTAGAGACGCTGGAGCGGTCGCTAAAGGCGGAGACGACCGAGCTGGACGCCAAGGCGAAGGTCCTGACGGAGGACCGGGTGGCCTTCGCGAAGCTGGAGAAGAAAGCTCGTGGCATACTAAAGACGTTGTATGAGAGCGGCCTGGAGGAGCCGTTAGCTGGTGCGGAGGACGGCCCCGCCAAGCTGCTCCCCTTCCTGGTTGATGCGCTTGAGGACGTCGCCGACGGCCTCGGCCCCACAGTCGAGGCCGAGGCGCGTGCCGTGTCTTCTGCGGCACTGACGCATGTCCTTAGCCATGTCTACCTGCGCGACCCCAACGTCGACTTCGACAGCCTGCCGGAGCCCGTGAGCGGCGACCGTGCCGCTGCTGCCGCTGAGGCTGTGAAAGGCCGAGCCGAGGTTTTGCTAGGGAAGTTCCGCTCCCCCAGCGTTCTGCCCGGGCGCGGTGCTGCCGGCCTTGCGACCTCGAGAGGCGAAGCCATCCAGCATGACTCCACCACTGGTGACGGCATTACTGGGCAGTGATCCCTTCGCGACTTCAATCCTATTTTATTCCTGCCCATGCACCATGCCTCGCGGAGGCGTTTAAATTTGTGTTTGGCGTTGTGGAACAATCTTATGGCTTGTAATATGTTTTGAATTTCCTGGAATTTGCATTTTCCTCTCCTACTTTCTTGCGCTCTACGTCGGCAGGGCCCGGACCCGCACGTACCTCACCCAGCGTTAGCCCCGACCGGAAACCAAGGACGGGACTAAGGAGTGAGGGGCTACGTGGCAAGTTAGGCTCCTGAGTCGCAATGATCAGGAGTCCCCCTTGACGCGCGAGCAACAAGTAGGGAAGGAGGAGGCGAGGAGTGGATTGACCGTTCTACGTCGGCAGGGCCCGACCCCGCGCGTACCTCACCCAGCATTAGCCCCGACCGGAAACCAAGGACGGGACTAAGGAGTGAGGGGCTACGTGACCAGTTAGGCTCCTGAGTCGCGATGCTTAGGAGTCCCCCTTGAAGCTCAAACGGGTTTCGTACCTTGGATCCGCTCGGGGAGTGGCGCGCGACGACGAGGTCCAAGGAACGGACCTGGCGGGGTGGTGTGCGCTCGGGCGAGGCCCGGGCGTAGCCCCCGTGTCCATCCCCCTCTCGCGGCACTCCCGAGGGGAGGCATTGCGATGGTGCCAGACACTGAGCTCTGGGCTCCCTGAGGTTGGTACGGCCGTGGGCCGCCCTCAGTTGTTTATCACCAGCGCGGAGCATAGCGCTTCCGTATGTGTACGGGCATAGCCGCTCCTCGGCAGTGTCGTTAGCCAGCACGGAGCATGGTACTTCCACTGGTGCGTGGGAGGGGGCTCCCCTCCGGGAGGAGCCCCCGGGGAGTGTACAGCCCCGCCCTGACACGTGGCCGGCACGGTAGGGCTACGAGAGGTGTATTTGGGCACCCGTGAGCCAGCGCGGGACTCACGAAGCCCTACCTCGAGGCGGGTTGTGCCTGGCTCTGGGCCTTTATCAATTGGTGTGTTCCTGCAGGGTTGTTAGAATGCAAATGCTCTACGTCCTCAGGTCCCGGCCCTCGAGCGAGCTCAGCCGCCACTGGTATGACAGGTCGCGATGCCGTGGGTCAAGGCCAGGGGGTGAGGGCTGGAGAGCCAGTAAGAGCCCATGAGTCGCGATGCTGAGGCACCCCCCTTTTGACGTGCAAGCGCTTTGCATGGCGATAAGAAGTAGGTGATAACTTATGGGAATCAGATTTAACATGAAAGAACACTTCATACTAAGGTAAATGCTAAAAAAGCAACTACCGCTGGGTTGGGCCCGAGCGGTGTGGGGATGATGCAGCCCGAGGGGCGCCCCCAACAAGGTAAGTAAAGAACATAAACAAAATGGATACATGCCGTGGGGACGGACCCACGCGGCCTGGGAATGGTGCAGCCCTGTGGGCGCTCCCAGCTGAAGGTAGAACTCTGAAAGATGTCACCTGATGCCATTGAAAATGAAATAATGCTGAGGAAGTGAGCGATGCACGGTGAAGACGCCGGCCCTCATGAGCCCCCAGGCCCAGGGGCCTCGGGAGTCTCCGTGGGCTCAAGTGGGTCCTCAAGAGCCATCTCCATCTCTGCTAGGACCGCATAGTGCCTGACCTCCTGAGCCTCCAGAATGCTCCTCAACAGGTGCTGGCGAGCGGCGGCCGCGTTCGGCAGGACGAAGGGCATGTGAACGTAGCTGTGAGGTGGCCCCTCACAACGCCCCACGCGCGAAGGCCAGAGGCGCTCCTGAGACGCAGCTCGGTTGAGCCCCGGGACGTCGATGCAGACGCGCAGCCCACCATCCTCGCCTGGATGTGGGGCGACGGCGGGCAAGCGGCGGCTGCCGCGCACGACTCTTGCCTTGTACCTTCCTAAGGGAAACGTGCCAGAAAGCACCCCTCCAAGTGGTGCCCGAGCGCCTCCCTCACGACCTTTGCGAAGTCGGTGGCTCTCCAAGAAAGAGCCCCCGAGCCCTGCCTGAGGAGGGCGCCGGGCGCGCCTTCCTATGCGTGAGAGGGTGGCGCTCCCTGATCGAGCGCGGAGCCTGACGCAACACCCCCGGAGGCGCCAGCCTCCTTGTGGCTTGAGTCTGGCGAGGTCTTCTTCTTCTTAAGGGTCGCTTTGAGAAGTCTCCCGCCCCTGTGATCTGGGTCTTCGATTGCTGCGGCTTGGAACGCGCGCTCCAGTGAACACACTGCGTCTCTTTCTTCACAGGGCACGGTGATGACTCCACCGCTTCCAGGCATCTTGAGGACATTGTAGCCATGGTGAGTCACTGCCATTGTTGGTGTCAAAACCGGCGGATCTCGGGTAGGGGGTCCCGAACTGTGCGCCTAGGCGGATGGTAACAGGAGACAAGGGACACGAAGCTTTACCCAGGTTCGGGCCCTCTCGATGGAGGTAAAACCCTACGTCCTGCTGGATTAATATTGATGATATGGATAGTACAAGAGTAGATCTACCACGAGATCAAGGAGGCTAAACCCTAGAAGCTAGCCTATGGTATGATTGTTGTATGTTGTGTTGTCCTACGGACTAAAACCCCCCGGTTTATATAGACACCGGAGAGGGTTAGGGTTACACAAAGTCGGTTACGATGGTAGGAGATCTAAATATCCACATCGCCAAGCTTGCCTTCCACGCCAAGGAAAGTCCCATCCGGACACGGGACGAAGTCTTCAATCTTGTATCTTCATAGTCCAGGAGTCCGGATGATGGTATAGTCCGGCCATCCGGACACCCCCTAATCCAGGACTCCCTCAGTAGCCCCCGAACCAGGCTTCAATGATGACGAGTCTGGCGCCAGATTGTCTTCGGCATTGCAAGGCGGGTTCCCCTTCCGGATTTCGTGTACCTATTGAATAATGTCCCGTTCTTTATAAATGCAGCGCTCCTTGGCTTCTACGCCCAATAATGGCCGTCTTCCACGTGTCAAACGAATACGAAAAGTCTGGGTGTTTTAACATTCACACCCCTATCCGCGTAAATGAGCCGCCTATTTAAAGGAATGGGGATTTAGATCCAAACCACACCTTCTCCCCTCCGCGAGTAGTCATCAGAGCGCATTCAGCAAAGGTCCATTCCACCATGGCCAGCCGTTGCAACTCCTCCTCTCGCCCTTCCAGTCCTAAGCCCAGAGACTGGGAGAGGTGCTCCATCCCGCATAGCGAGCTAGTATCACTTCAGACTAAGGGATTCCTCCCTCCGGCCTACATGGTCCCGGTTCGAGCCAGCCTCGCCGCCTATAATGGCGGAGAGCAAGCGAAGAGCACCCCCACTCCCTCCAAAGGAGAGAGGGTATGCCTTGTCCCTTATCTAATAAGGGGACTCGGATTCCAATTCATCCGTTTCTCCGAGGGCTTCTGGAGTTCTATGGCCTCCAGTTGCACAACCTCACGCCTGCCTCTATATTGCATATCGCGGGCTTTGTTGCCCTTTGCGAGCTGTTCTTGGGTGTTGAGGCTCATTTCGCGCTCTGGAAGAGGCTGTTCTGTCTGGTGCCCCGTTCTCAAGAGGGGTTAATATATGAAGTGGGCGGAGCCAAAGTGTGGCGCATCGCCGGGACCGGATATCTATCCGGAACCCCAAAGAAGGAGTCTGAGGACTGGCCTTCGGGATGGTTCTATATAGAGGATGTCCCGCTGCCGGATCCTGTTCGGATCGGCCTCCCTGAGTTCAACAGTGCTCCCACGAAGAAGCGCCTAAGCTGGCGCCCACGGAGCCCTCAGAGAAAAAGTGACAAGGACGTCCTTTACCTAATGGGCCGGATAAGATTACTGGCTCATTCCGGACTAACCATGATTGGAGTCATGGCCATATGCATCATGCGGCGGGTGCAGCCGCTTCAATATAGAAGTCACCCCATGTGGGATTTCAACAGGGAGGACGACGCCACCCGTCACGGCCGTAAGGGGCCGGACTCGGCTGTCGCTCTGATAAAGATCTTGTCCACTTTGTACAAGGGAGAAGAGGAGGAATTTCTCCGCGTCAACCCTCAGGGTCGTTTTACCATGTATAATCCTCCGAACTGGGTAAGCGAACGCTTTCACCAGTCCATCCGTTTTGTATTCTTACTATCAAATATATGGTCTGACGACTTCGACGCAGGAACTGCGCCAGGCTATTAAAAAGATAAACAGCCCCCCTCCACAACCTGAGGATTCGGGACGGTCCCTCGACCCGGCCTCCCAAGAGGATCTGGACATATCTGTGGAGCTAATTGATGTGGTATTCCATCAATTAAGTAAGGACAACGCCTTGGTGGCCATTACGGCCGATTACCCAGGGCTAATCCCCGCCTCCCAGGTAACTGAGACCGAAATCCCAGTACTTTGAAAGGGGACCCATCCTCGCTGTTTTTAATGACCGTATAACAATCGTGTTTCGCAGAGGAGGTCTTTGAGGCGGGAGGCCGAGCCTACGGCGGCCGGCCCACGAGGGGTTGCGGGGCCCCGTGGGATAAAAAGAATTGTAGTCCGGACCGAGGTACCGACGCAGAGGTATAGCGCGCCTTTTTTATTCCCTAGTGTTATTCCTTCAAGGCATATTAACACTCGCGCTCTGTTCAGGACAAAGAGACCTCGCCGGACTATATCCGGAGAGGCTGCCAATCGCGCCTCCACTAGCCAAGCTCCACAGCCTGGCCCGGAGGCGGAGGTGAACACAAGGCGCGTACCGGATGCTCCTCCGACAGAGGATGCGGACAGGCTGTCTGCCACCCATTCCGAGGTGGAGAGTGCCATGAACCACAGGCGTCGCCGGACTGTTCTTCGCGACGCTTGTTTCTCCCAAGAGGCATCTGATGCCTTCAATTCAGGAGATGCGTATCTCCGTGCCGCTCAAAATGGTCTAGCCAGAGCCACAGAGCAATATGTAAAAGAAATACGGGTGAGAAAATTTAATGGTTATATATATCAGTAGCCCCCGAGACTTGAAACAGTTAGAATAACTGATTTAAGGATCGTGTAATACGCATGTTCTTTCAGAGAAGAATACCCAACTGTCCCAGGAGCTAAAAGAGTGCAAAGCCCAACTTGAGGCCGCACTAGCCGCGACGGGGGAGCCCAAGGAGACCCCCTCGGGTAATATATGCTACAAAAAGATAAGTGTGAAGTGCGGCATATGTGCCGATCTGACAAATGAAATTGCAGGTGGCGCCGGACTAGATCCGGACAAGCAACAACTCCTACGCCAGCTAAAGGCTGGCGAGAGCGTGCTAACAAAGGTGAGGCGGGAGAAGATTGATCTTCAGGATGCCAACACCAAGCTGGGTATTGAACTGAAAGATGTTCATGCCCAGCTGTCCGACTCCGTTAAGGAGAATCAGCGGCTTTGACGCGGCATATTTAGTAAGTGCATGAACGAACTTTTGAAAAAAAGGTTCGGCGAGGAAGTCGACTAATAGAGTGATGTCTGTAGGTATGCTAACAGGTCGTCCTACAGAGGAGATGCCCGGTTCTACGGGTGACCTTCTTCCCGAGCTCTCGCAACTGCACGAGCGAGTTCGGCAGGCGATGCAAGGCGTTGCCCAAGACTTATGGCCATCCCTCTCCATGCCCGAGGGCCTTGGACAGCTTGCAGAGAAGCTGAAGGGATCACGGCGGCGCTTCCGATTGTGGAAGATATCGGCCGCCGTCAAGGCGCTAGGGAGGCCTGGGCTATGGTGAAGACGCGGTACACAAAGGCTGACCCAAACCACATGGCCGAGGTCGGACCTGTGGGGCCCGACGGGAAGGAGATCCCTGTAAGCTTAGTATAGGGCCAAGTAGAGTTGGCCGCAAAGTATTCCCAGCAGGACTGTAAATTAGACGGCTTGTTAGATGGTATTGAAGAGGAATACAATCAGTCAGAGTGACTATGTAATTTTAATTGACATATGTAATGCCTTCTAGCCGGATTGTAGATCGTTTGTCGTTGCCGACTTTTTCGCTTTGACCTCGGAACCTGACGGTCCGGAGTGTGTCCGAATACCCTTGCGGTTATATAAGAACCGGGGTATGCATGGAGACCAGGCGTAGGTGTCATTAGTGCTTTATCAGACAAGTGCCCAACTAGTTATGTTATATTACATGGTTAGTAAGAAACATCTTCCAGGGAGAATAGTTCCGTTAGGGGTTCCTTTCTCTGGGAGGCATGCCCTAAAGTGCATGTCCGGACTGCGAACGCAGAAAAAGCATCTGGGGGCACATAAGTAAATAAGTAAAAGGTCATCTTTAGTTGACCGACCGAATATTCCCTTAAGAACGCTAGCTTTCGGCTTCACCCAATCTGAGGTACACATCCGGCTGACCCTGCAGTAACAATCGCAGAGGTGCTCCCTTTACCACCTAGCCGAACAATCAGGAACGTAGGGGTAAGCATAGGAGCCATGCAACCCAGCTTGGCCAAAACTTAAGTCATATCGATGCATGTAATGGTGAATAAAAGGTACATGCGGAAGTTTGACACATGTGTTGGGCATGAAGCCCGTATAAATAAGCTTCTGTTTAAAGAAGCCCCCAGGTTTAGTGAGCGCGGGTAGCACGTCACTTGATGAGCCTTTAAGGGCTATAAGAGAGAAAAGGGGGAATGAGAGAAATGTAAGACAGAAAATGTAAAAAATGGACAGAGGAAGGAGACGAACACAGAGTCTGGCGCTAGGCATAGAATCTTCGGAGACGGGCTGCGTTCCATGGGTTCGGCTCGAGTCGGTTATCCGATGCATCTCGCAGGCGGTACGCTCCACCAGTCAGGACCTGGTCGATTATGAAGGGACCTTCCCACTTGGGCTTCAATTTGTCCTTTTTCTTGTCCGGCAGGCGTAGAACTAGTTCACCAATATTGTAATTTTTGGCCCGTACTTCTCTGCTTTGATATCTTCGAGCCTGCTGTTGATAGAATGCGGAACGGGCTTTTGCCACGTCACGCTCCTCCTCCAAGGTGTCCAAACTGTCCTGCCGATCGAGTTCGGCTTCTCTTTCTTCATACATGCGCACTCGAGGTGAGTCATGAATTATGTCGCAAGGCAAAACGGCCTCTGCACCGTACACCATGAAGAATGGTGTGTATCCGGTGGTGCGATTCGGCGTGGTCCACAGCCCCCAGAGTACAGAGTCGAGCTCCTCTACCCAGTGCGTGTTGGATTGCTTGAGGGCCCGCACTAATCTGGGTTTGATGCCGCTCATAATAAGACCATTTGCACGTTCGACCTGGCCGTTAGTTTGTGGGTGATAGACGGAGGCATAATCGAGCTTGATGCCCATGTTTTTGCACCAGAGTTTTACCTCATCGGCCGTAAAGTTCGTGTCGTTATTAGTGATGATGCTGTGGGGGACGCCGTAACGGTGTATGACCCCGGATATGAAGTCTATCACTGGTCCGGATTCGGCCGTCTTAATAGGCTTGGCTTCTATCCATTTGGTGAACTTATCCACCATGACCAGTAAGTATTTTTCTTGTGGGTTCCACCTTTAAGGGGTCCCACCATGTCAAGTCCCCAGACCGCAAAGGGCCATGTTACGGGGATGGTTTTGAGGGCGGTGGGTGGCATATGGCTTTGGTTTGCAAAATGCTGGCAACCGACGCATCGTTGGACTAAGTCCTGAGTGTCTGCCCGGGCCGTTGGCCAATAAAAGCCTATACCGAAAGCCTTGCTTGCAAGGGACCGAGCTGCAGCGTGATGACCACCGAGTCCGGCGTGAATTTCAGCTGGCAAGTTCCGCCCTTCCTCTTCGGAGATGCACCTTTGAAGGACTCCGGTAGTGCTTTTCTTATAAAGCTCTCCCTCATGGACTTTATAGGCTTTAGATCTCCGCACTATGCAGCGTGCCTCGTTTTGGTCCTCTGGAAGTTCCTGCCTAGTAAGGTAAGCTAGGAACGGTTCTGTCCACGGGACGATAACAACCATTATTACGTGGGGTGAAGGTGTGACTTCATTGGCGAAGCCTCCGATTGTGTCAGATTGTTCGTCATCGGGCAGTGCGGTTGAGTCCGGAATGTTGTTGCCGGATTCCCCTTCCCATACTATGGATGGCTTGAACAGCCGTTCCAAGAAGATGTTGGGGGGGACTGCGTCGCGTTTTGCACCGATGCGTGCCAGGACGTCTGCCGCCTGATTGTTCTCCCGAGCTATATGATGAAATTCGAGCCCTTCGAACTGAGCTGACATTTTTAGGATGGCGTTGCGATAAGCTGCCATTTTTGGATCTTTGGCATCGAAGTCTCCATTTATTTGGGATATTGCGAGGTTCGAATCCCCTCGCACTTCTAGGCATTGAATGCCCATGGATACTGCCATCCGGAGACCGTGTAAAAGGGCCTCATATTCGGCTGCATTATTGGAGTCTGTGTACATAATCTGGAGTACGTATTGAACTGTGTCTCCCGTGGGGGACGTCAAAACAACACCAGCCCTCAGACCGGCCAACATTTTAGAGCCGTTGAAATGCATGATCCAGTTTGAATATGTGCCGTACTCTTTAGGGAGTTCGGCTTCCGTCCATTCTGCGACGAAGTCGGCCAAAACTTGCGACTTAATAGCTCGCCGTTGCTTATAAGTTATATCAAATGGGAGGAGCTCGATGGCCCATTTTGCAATCCGGCCCATTGCTTCGCGGTTGTTTATAATATCATTAAGTGGTACTTCGGAGGCTAGTGTTATCGAACACTCTTGAAAGTTGTGTCGCAGCTTCCGGGATGCCATGAATACCGCGTATGCAATCTTTTGATAATGCGGGTACCGTGATTTGCATGGAGTGATGACAGCGGACACATAGTAGACCGTCTTTTGAAGGGGGAATTTGTGTTTGTCCGTTTCTCGTTCGACGACGAGCACTGCGCTAACAACCTGGTGCGTTGCTGCAATGTACAATAGCATTGGTTCGTCGATATTTGGCGCGGCCAGGACTGGGTTTGTTGCCAATATGGCTTTTATTTCGTCGAGTCCGGCCGTGGCGGCATCCGTCCACTCGAAGTGTTCGGTGCGCCGAAGGAGGCGATAGAGGGGTAGTGCCTTTTCCCCCAGGCGGGAGATGAAGCGGCTTAGAGCCGCCACGCATCCGGTCAATTTTTGTATTTGTTTGAGGTCCTTTGGGATATCCAATTGCGACAAAGCTCGGATCTTGGCTGGATTTGCTTCAATTCCTCTAGCGGATACGATGAAGCCCAAGAGCTTTCCGGCTGGAATGCCGAAAACGCATTTTTCCGGGTTGAGCTTGATGTCGTATGTTCGGAGGTTATCAAATGTAAGCCTCAAGTCGTCTACTAGATATTCGACATGTCTTGTTTTTACGACCACATCATCCACGTATGCCTCCACTGTTTTGCCGATCTGGTTTGCCAGACATGTCTGAATCATGCGCTGATATGTTGCGCCGGCGTTTTTGAGCCCGAAGGGCATTGTGTTGAAGCGGAATGGGCCGTATGGTGTGATGAATGTCGTTGCGGCTTGGTCTGACTTTGCCATCTTGATTTGATGGTAGCCGGAGTATGCGTCGAGGAAACACAACGAATCGTGTCCTACAGTGGCGTTGATAATTTGATCGATGCGGGGGAGGGGAAGGGATCCTTTGGGCAAGCCTTGTTAAGGTCTTTGAAATCAACGCACAGGCGCCAGGATTTGTCCTTCTTTGGTACCATCACCAAGTTTGCTAGCCAGTCCGGATGTTTTATATCTCTGATGAATCCGGCCTCCAATAGCTTGGCTAGCTCCTCTCCCATGGCCTGTCTCTTGGGTTTGGAGAAACGCCGAAGGGCTTGTTTAACAGGTTTGAATCCTTTTAGGATATTTAAGCTATGTTTGGCCAGCCTGTGTGGGATTCCTGGCATGTCTGAAGGGTGCCAGGCGAAGATATCCCAATTTTCACGTAGGAATTCTCGCAATGCGGCGTCTACATCAGGGTTCAATTGTGCCCCGATGGAAGCTGTTTTATTGGGGTTCGTTGGATGGACCTGGAATATGACTATTTCATCCGCTAGTTTAAAGGATGTGGACTTGGATCTTTTGTCGAGTATCACATTGTCCCTGTTTACCATGGAGCGCAGCGTAGTCAGTTCCTCAGCCGCTAGGGCTTCGGATAGTGCTTCAAGGGCCAATGCGGTTGTCTTGTTTTCGGCGCGGAGCGCTATGTCCGGATCACTAGCGAGAGTGATAATTCCGTTCGGCCCGGGCATCTTGAGCTTCATGTAGCCGTAATGGGGTATTGCTTGGAAGATTGTAAACGCCTCCCGCCCTAGCAGAGCGTGGTATCCGCTACTGAACGGGGCCACCTGGAACGTGACCTCTTCGGACCTGTAATTATCCGGCGTGCCGAACACCACATCTAGTGTGATTTTTCCTGTACAGCGCGCTTCCCGACTGGGGATTATTCCTCTAAAGGTTGTGCTGCTTCGCTCGATGCGGTTCCATTCTATTTCCATTTTTTGAAGGGTTTCCTCATAAACGAGGTTCAATCCGCTGCCTCTGTCCATTAGTACCTTGGTGAGGCGAAAGCCTTCCACTATTGGACTGAGGACCAATGCGGCTGGTGCTCGAGCTGTTCGGAATTTAGGTTCATCAGTGACATTAAAAGTAATAGCCGTGTCACTCTACGGGTTTATTCTTGCTACTTGATAAACTTCGGCAAGACTGCGGAGTGTTCTTTTCGCATATTATTTGATGCGAAAGTCTCGAAGACTGTTAAGACTGTACTGGTGTCCCTGAGGTGGCTTTCAGCGGCCTCCGGAATTAGGAGATCTTCGCCAATTTTGGCCACCTGCCGGAGTATCCAACATGCTCTAAGGCTGTGAGTTGGTGTGGCGTCCTCTGTACTATGAATTTTACAGGGTCCATTAAGCCATCCTTCCAGTACGGTTCCACGCCCTGTAGAGGGTTTTGGTTTTTTGGTGTTTAACTCGGGTGTTTGACGATGATTCACCCTTTTATTTCGGACGGGGTTTCTATTCAGGGCCGGATTGTCCCAAAATTTTATTTAGGTTTTCCAGGCGCTTTCCATCGCATAGTACTTTTGTACAATGGACGCCAAGTCAGCAAAGCGTGTAATATCGCGACGACTTATGGCGTTGAGGATTCCCTTGTCCCTGTAATTATTGCAGAATATTGAAATTGCGTCTTCCTCACGGCAGTCCTTTATCATGTTCATAACCAGGAGGAATTTGGCCCAGTAAAGATGTTCTGTTTCTTTGGGCTTTTGCCTGATTTGGGATAGATCGCTTACGTTCGGGTGGGTGGGTGGAATTAAATCCGAAACCCTCCCAATCTGACACTCAAAGTCCAAGGAGTTTCCGAACTCTGAAGTTTGAATTCTTGGAAGTTGTCCAATGAATCTAGCCCGCTGCCTGATTCTAAGTTTAGATCTTGAGTTACGTCCTCCCCTCCGCGGGTATCCGTCTTGGAGGGATCGGGAATCCGGACGTAGCTAGTCCTTAGGATAGATGAAGGATCGCCGCACTGCGCCTCGACCACGGCAATGTGATGGGTGGCTTGGGGAGAGTTAATTACTCTTAGATCGGGTTTAAGCCCAACTTGGTCGTAATCTGTAGCGACCCCCAGGGCGGCGATGCGATCCAAGAGCTCGTTTACGGAAGAGAGCTCCAATGGAGCTAACTGCTCGACGAGTTCCGAACTGACGTGAAGATTGCTTTTGGTGACCCGAGATGTCACTGTCGGCGCAACAGCCGAACAGGTGGTCATAAGAAAACCACCTAGCCGGAGAGTTTGGCCGACAGCCAAGGCTCCCTTAGTAACGGCGCTGTCTTTTAAGATGGGAAGAGGCATCCTTCCTGATTGCGACGGCACAGAGGAACTCTCAATGAAAGCACCAATGTTGGTGTCAAAACCGGCGGATCTTGGGTAGGGGGTCCCGAACTGTGCGTCTAGGCGGATGGTAACAGGAGACAAGGGACACGAAGTTTTACCCAGGTTCGGGCCCTCTCGATGGAGGTAAATCCCTACGTCCTGCTGGATTAATATTGCTGATATGGGCAGTACAAGAGTAGATCTACCACGAGATCAAGGAGGCTAAACCCTAGAAGCTAGCCTATGGTATGATTGTTGTATGTTGTGTTGTCCTACGGACTAAAACCCCCCGGTATATATAGACACCGGAGAGGGTTAGGGTTACACAAAGTCGGTCACAATGGTAGGAGATCTAAATATCCACATCGCCAAGCTTGCCTTCTAGGCCAAGGTAAGTCCCATCTGGACACGGGACGAAGTCTTCAATCTTGTATCTTCATAGTCCAGGAGTCCGGCTGATGGTATAGTCCGGCCATCCGGACACCCCCTAATCCAGGACTCCCTCAGCCATGAACTTGGCTAGGGCTGGGTAACTAAGGATGGCGTTGTATGGTTGGTGGATGTGAGCGACGTCGAAGTCGATGAGCTTGGTGTGGTAGTTGTTGCGCTGCCCGAAGGTAACTGGAAGGCGCACCTGCCCAATTGGAACAGTGGAACCATCAGTGACTCCTGAGAAAGGCTTGGTTGGCTGAAGCTGATCGTACGGCACTTGGAGGTTGTCGAACATCTCGACGGGCAGGACGTTGAGTCCTACGCCGCCATCGATGAGGGTCCTGGTGACCTGCACATTGCTGATGACTAGGGAGAAAAGCATCGGGAGGACTCCGGCCGTTGCCGCGCACTTGAGCTGATCTGTCGAGCTGAACGTGATAGCGCACATAGACCATCTGAGAGGGTGCGTGGCCTCAAGCTTGGGAAGGACTGCATTCACCTCACGAGCAAACTGCTTGAAGATGCGCTGTGAGGCTGGGGCCTGGGCGCCACCCAAGATGCAGGCAATTGCGCGCGGCTCCTGGAAGCCCCCAGCCCCATCGTCTTGATGTTGGTCTTCATTCCTCCTTGGCAGTGGCGGCAGAGGAGGGAGGCCTGCGTTGCTGTGCAGGCGGTCCTCGTGAGGCTGGTCCCTCCAGCCTCCCTCGCGAGGCTGGTCATGCCAGCGGTCCTCGCGAGGGCGGTCACGCCATCCCTGGCAAGGGTCACGGTCTTCCCATCGTCCTCCACCTCTTCCTCCTCCTCAGCCATAGCCCCTGTCGTTGCGCTTGGGGCGTCGGCCGATTCACCCGTCTCGCACGGCTCTGAGCTCTTGACATTCGTTGGTGTTGTGGGTGTGGAGGTCATGGTACACGCAGTACCGTCCGCCCTTGGACGACTCAGGCTGATCCCTGCCCCGCTTGGTGTCCGGTTCCGCTGCTAGCACGGCAGCCCCCTTGCGCTTCACGTCTTTGGCCTTGAGCTTCTTCTCTTCCAGGTCGGCTGCCGGGAGCTCGAGAAGGGAGAGGCGCCCTTCCTCAGCCCTGGCGCACTTGGTCGCCAAGTTGAACAACTCCAGGGATGTGCATAGGTCTTCATGGATTGGTAGCTCCTCCTTCATCTTAACGTCTCGCACGCCGTCAGAGAAGGCTGAGATGATGGCTTCCTCAGTCACCTTGGGGATCTTGAGGCGAGCGTAGTTGAAGCGCTGGATGTACTTCTGCAAGGTTTCCCCTGGCTGTTGCTTGATGCGGCAAAGGTCGCTCACGGCTGAGGGCCGGTCGCGAGTGCCCTGGAAGTTGGCGATGAAGCGGGTGCGCATCTCGCTCCAGGAGGAGATTGTGCCGGGGGCCAGGTTCAGGAGCTAGGTGCGGGCGCCGTCCTTGAGCGCCATGGGGAACCAATTCGCCATGACCTTTTCGTCTCCGTTGGCGGCTATGATGCCTAGCTTGTAGAGCTGTAGGAACTTTGCGGGGTCCGCCGTGCCGTCGTAGCGAGAAGGGAGGTCAGGCTTGAACTTGCCTGGCCATGTAACGCCGCGCAGCTCGGGGGTGAAGGCGAGGCAGCCCGCTGTGGCCATCGGCGCCCTTGGCTGGTGTTGGACTTGCTCCTACGGATCACCACGCGTCGCCGCTGGGAGCAGCACGGGGTCTTGCCGTGGAGGCGCTGGGACACGATCTTGGCGTGCCGGCGCTGGGAGCGCGCGAGCACCTTCTCAGGGACATGGGACCTCTTGGCAGCTCCCTTCCTGCTGCGCTGGCGCCGGGCGTGGGGGATCTCGCCCTGGGGCTGCACGCCTTGCAGCCAAGGTGCCTTCTTGGGGAGGAGGTGGCGGAGGCACCTCCAGATCCTTGCCCCCTGCGCGGAACAGAGGGCGAGGCAGCGAGAAGGACCGCAAGGGGATCCCCCTGCGGCACCGACAAGCTCGGTGATGCGGGCGAGCCAGTCCTCGTAAAGGTCGTCGACGGGGCGGTAGTGCAAGAGCTCTCTTGCCAAGAGAAGTGAGGCGTGCGCATCCATGGGTGCGCGACGGGCGTGGGACGACGAGCCAGCTGGAGTCAGTGATGGGGTAGCGGTGCGGCCATCCCACCGCATCGAGGGATGCTGGGATGAGGCTTGCTGCTCGTTCCCCGCCGGCCCAGTGGCGGCATTGGCGGCAGGCGACGGGGAACGACGAGGGGGGCCACCAACGGGCGCCGTCTGGGCGACGCGAGTGGCGCGAGCAGCCCGGCGCTCGGCGCGAGCCCGACGAGCGTAAGCCATGGACACGACAGAAGATCACACGCGAACAGCGGAAGAAAGATTCTGGCACACCCCTACCAGGCGCGCCAAATGTCGGATTTCGGGTTCCGGCAGACCCTTGAGGTTCGAACACTGGGGTGCGCGCGGAGATCTCTCCCCTACCGATCTACGCCCGATCCTCTCGTGCGAACTAAGATGAAAACGATGAACAACACAAGAGACACGAGGTTTATACTGGTTCGGGCCACCGTTGTGGTGTAATACCCTACTCCAGTGTGAGGTGTGGTGGATTGCCTCTGGGGCGGATGATGAACAGTATAGGGGAAGAACAGCCTCGCGAGGGGTGCTCTTGAGGTGGGGCTAGGTGTTCTACTTAGTCTCTTCTTGGGCTCTACCAGATTTCTCGATGCCCCTACTCTGTGGTGGCTAGCTTTATTTATAGAGGCCCTGTGCCTCTCCCCGAATAGTTGAGCGGGAAGGGCGCCAACAATTGGCCATTTCGAAGGGGAACATCGAGTACAAGTTATCCTGACCAAAGGTGGTCTTTGGATGCCAAAAGCACTGGTGATGACGCCGTCTTGGGCTCCATCGTGACCTTCGTCCGGCCGTCCGACTGGTCTTGGTCTCGTTGCACTGGAATGGCAACCTTTGCCTGATGCCTTGGCCTGTGCTTGCCCCCTTTGCACCAAAGGGGAAACAAGGACTCTGCGCAGGCCGGCGCCCGCCTGGCCTTGATCGTCATGGCTTGCATCATGGAATCCTCGCGAGGTACCCTTGCATTGATCTCTCCACCTCCTCGCGAGCCTGCCTGAGGAGGCCGCTCTTGAGGAAGCTTCATGTCGTCCGCCCCACGAGGCTTGGCCCCTCGCGAGGGTCTTGAGCTTGGGCTGATGAAGATGGGCCGCGCTGGGCCCCCACTTGAGCCACGCCGCAGGCCGCAGGCAAGCAAGTCTGGGGACCCCCGTTCCCAGAACGCTGACAGGAGGGGTGTGGCGTACCGTAAAACGGAGGAAACGGACTTGTGTTGGAGCGCTACGGTCGAAATGGGGGTCCTGTTCATCGGGAGGGGTGTGGCGTACCGCAAAACGGGACTCCACGGGATACTGTTCATCTCCACCGTCGACCCCCTCCAACCTCCATGGGCTACTGTCATCCACCGTCGACCTCCTCCAGCCTCCACCTGCGACTGTTCATCCACGGGCTCCTGTTCTTCCAGCCTCCACCGCGCGCTACTCCACCGGCTACTGTTCAACCAGCCCTCGCCACGGGCTCCTGTTCAACCACCCCTCCACGGGCTACTATTCATCCAGCCCTCCACCGTCTATTGTTCATCCTGCCCTCCACGGGATGGTCCTGTTCATCCAGCCCTCCACAGGGTCCTGTTCATCCAGCCCCAACCGGCTTGAACGATTGGGGTCCTGTTCATCCACCCCCACCGGGAACTGTTCATCCAAACCCCCCAGCAACGCTCACTGTTCATCCAGAGGCAACGCCACGGGGTCCTGTTCATCCACCCCCACCGGGAACTGTTCATCCAACCCCCCCCCAGCAACGCTCACTGTTCATCCAGAGGCAGCATCGATCGGCTTCAGTTAGCAGCAGTAGCGGAGGAATCGCTCGATCGGGTTCAGTTATCATCCATAGATTGATCTCTCGGGTTCAGTAACGCGTAGCCTGCAGTGCAATCGCTCAGGTTCAGTTAGAGCCGAATGCCTCGCTCGGGTTCATCAGTTAGAGCCCAATGCCTCGCACCCACGCGCGTGCGTGTACGAGATAAACGCGCATCGCTCGGCCCCGACCACCCACCATAACCGGGAACACCCCGATATTTTCCACGCCCTCGCTTCTAACCAGGTTTTTTCCTTCATGGACGGCCCAAAGAATGTCATGCAATTGCGTCCCCGGCCCGCCCAGGACGAAAAGCCCATTTTCCGTCATGATTTTTTGTCATAGAAGTAGGACCCCACCACATCTATGATGGTACCGTGTTTTGTCACAATTATTGTCATAGAAGTGTCATAAGTATGACAGAAAAGATTTTCATTCGGCCCAAAATGTCACGGATGCATCTTTTTTTGTAGTGCTTGCTCTCCAGATACGGACATGGTCGGAGTGCTTTTTTGAGGCGGAAAAGATGAGAACTTGGGCGCTGGAGCTCGAGAATGGGAGGGGCGGAGAGAGAGAAGGCGTGCGTGAAAGAAAGGAATCCTTATCTCCTTATAAAGGCAGTGAATATCAAGCGCCTCCCCACTCGCCTTAAAACTCGCCTATTCCCAAGGGTCGTGCAGACGACACGGTTGGATTACCCACACCCGTATTGATGAGAATCCCGTAATAAAGGGACACAATCTCTGATGTGACAAGACATACCAATGGAAGCCGCACCTTGAAGCGTGGAGTGGCACGCTAAAAAACAGTTTGAAATAATAACCGGTGCTACCTCTTGAGCACTGTGTTGGATTTCTGAAAGGATCGAGAAGAGGTTTCTAGAGGGGGGTGATTAGACACTAAGTACCAAAAGTGGCAGTTTTTAATTTCTTTAAGTTGAAGTGGAGTTTTGGCACAAGTTTAACAAACACAATACATATCAAGTAAGCATGCAAAGAGTATATGAGCAGCGGAAAGGAAAGCATGCAACTTGCAAGAATGTAAGGGGAAGGGTTTGGAGAATTCAAACCCAATTGGAGACACGGATGTTTTTGTCATGGTTTCGATAGGTGGTGCTATCGTACATCCACATTGATGGAGACTTCAACCCACGAAGGGTAACGGTTGCATGAGTCCACGGAGGGCTCCACCCACGAAGGGTCCACGAAGAAGCAACCTTGTCTATCCCATCATGGCCAGCGCCCACGAAGGAATTGCGTCACTAGCGGTAGATCTTCACGAAGTAGGCGATCTCCTTGCCCTTACAAACTCCTTGGTTCAACTCCACAATCTTGTCGGAGGCTCCCAAGTGACACCTAGCCAATCTAGGAGACACCACTCTCCAAGAAGTAACAAATGGTGTGTTGATGATGAACTCCTTGCTCTTGTGCTTCAAATGATAGTCTCCCCAACACTCAACTCTCTCTCACAGGATATGGATTTGGTGGAAAGAAGATTTGAGTGGAAAGCAACTTGGGGAAGGCTAGAGATCAAGATTCATATGGTGGGAATGGAATATCTTGGCCTCAACACATGAGTAGGTGGTTCTCTCTCAAAAAATGTGTATTGGAAGTGTAGGTATGTTCTGATGGCTCTCTCCACGAATGAAGAGTGGGTGGAGGGGTATATATAGCCTCCACACAAAAACTAACCTTTACACACAATTTACCAATCTTGGTGAGACCGAATTGAGAAACTCGATCGAACCGATTTAGCAAACCTAGTGACCGTTAGGATTTTCGATGGGACTGAGATGCAACTCGGTAGGACCGATATGGTTAGGGTTAGGGCATAACGTAATCTCGGTGTGACCGATTCCACAAACTCGGTGGGACCGATTTTGGTAATAAGCTAACCAGAGAGTTGGTCAGGCAAACTTGGTGAGACCGATTACACAAACTCAGTGGGACCGATTTTGGTAATAAGCTAACCAGAAAGTTTGCATTGTAATCTCGGTAGTACCGATTGCTCAATCTCGGTGAGACCGATTTTGGTAATGGACATACACAGAGAGATTACAATCCCATCTCGGTGAGACCGAGATCCCTATTGGTGAAACCGATTTGCCTAGGGTTTGTGGCAGTGGCTATGACATCTGAACTCGGTGGCGCCGGATAGAAAGAATCGGTGGGGCCGAGTTTGACTTTTGGTTTAGGTCATATGTGGATGTGGGAAGGTAGTTGAGGGTTTTGGAGAATATCACTAAGCATTTTGAGCAAGCAAGCCATTAGGCAACACCTCATCCCCTCTTGATAGTATTGGCTTTTTCTATAGACTCAATGTGATCTTGGATCACTAAAATAGATAATGTAGAGTCTTGATCTTGAAGCTTGAGCCAATCCTTTGTCCTTAGCATCTTGAAGGGGTTCCACATCCTTTAGTCCATGCCACTTAATTTGTTGAACTTGTCTGAAACATACTAGGTAAAAGTATTAGTCCAACAAGAGATATGTTGTCATTAATTATCAAAATCACCCAGGGAGCACTTGTGCTTTCAATCTTCCCCTTTTTGTTAATTGATGGCAACATACATCAAAGCTTTAGATAAAGATATAGAGAATAGAAAGTAAAGCTTTGGAAAGATATGTAACAAGCATAGGCTCCCCCTACATGTATGCAATCATGTGAATATGGAATATAGAAGCATGTGAGAGCATAACCATGACAGAGTAGGCAATGTGTTACATGTATCTTGGCTATATGCATCAGGGCAAAAGATATGAATATGGGAAATGTACCTTCATGCCCATGAGTCCTTCTTGCAAACAGTATGTACATCAGCAAGAATTTCTCATACACATGACTATGATGCATATACTTACCTTGTGGTCTTGAGTTGGCTACGATGGGATGAGCCTGCGTAAACAAGGTTAGATAACACAGATGCACCTACTAGCTAGAGCAAACAAAAGAAACCACAAGAGTACCAAGACTGGGATGACATGTAGAGTGAGTACAGAGTACCACGATAGATATTGACATGTCCCCGAAGAAAAAGATATGCAAAGAATTTAAGAAATTTCTTTCCCTTGGATGTCTTGCTCCCCCTGAATCTAGCATGGGATACTGGGAGAAGATAGGGAACAGAAAATCAGAGCTCAAAGAAACAAAAATGAACAGAGCTAATGCAAATAAGCACATATGAACATGTCTTTCCCCCAGGAAGACATGTGGCATCTCTCCTCTTGAACACCAAGCATCTGGGATCCTTGAAGACTACTCTTTCCTGGAGTATTCCCTCCCCCTAGAGATCTCTCCCCCTAGAGATATGATTAAGCTTTGATGTGATCTCTCTCTCCCCCTTTGACGTCAATTTCCAAGAAGGGCCTTCTGGAATTTGTCGTGAATGGGTTCGGTCCTTGAATCACAGCACAAAGCATTGAGGTAAATGTGATGCTCGTAGAGGACAAGATTCATTGAGTGGAGCTGGATAAAGAATAAAGCAGGAATATATGGCAAAATGTTTTTCCTGTAGTGAAATCGGTGTCACCGAGTTGTATGCTTCGGTTGCTCCGAAAATCTTCGGCTAGACCGGAAACATGAAACCGGTGGAACCGAGTTCATCACAGAGAAAAACACTTGTCACCTCAGCTCACTAGACAAATAAGATCTCACAAAGATTTGCAATGAATTGGATGCAGAAAATGTAGAACAAAGAACAAAGAAAAGAAACTAAAAGATCTAGATGAAGTTATTTTTGAAAGGGGAAACAAATATGCATGAGACAAATGCAAGAACACAGAAAAGAACACAAGAGAACTTCATCTAGAGTTGGGCGGTGACAAAGTCACCTATGTTAGAGTATATTGACATAGGAGTCAAGTGAGATCACTTGATCATAGGTCGTACTCATCGTTTAAGCTCAAAATGGGGTTACCATTTTTTGTTTAAGTATCTTGATGTATTCACATCTTGTCGAGTTGCTTTGACTCATGACTTGGAGTAAAGCTTCTCTAAGATGGAATAACATACCTTGGGTGGCGGTGTTGATCTTGATCATGTAGTTGAACTTGTGTGGGTTGCTCAAGGTTGATGTAGCCCATCAAGAGTTGGGAGCACCCTTTGGATTTTGAGTTCATCTACCTACATGGGTTAGTTTTCGCAAGGAAGAGCACTTGTGTATCCAACATGACAATCATGAAACTCAACATAGAATTTGCCAAAGGATATGTTTGAAAGGTTTCGTGCTTCCTTGTCTTCAACCACCATTGTGTAGAGACTTGGTGATGTAGAGATTGCTCAAGATGTGAGTGAGTTGCAATCTCATGGAATTAGATTCATCCAAGTACCTATAAGGGTTAGATAACTTGCAAGATGCAAATTTTCAAGACATAAGATAATCATCATAGGAGAAATATCAAGTGATTAGTCGTAAGCTCAAGTCTTGCATGTATCCAATGCAGTTCCTACTCCAAGTTTGAAGCATCAATGATGTTCAATTCACCTCTTAACCTGCAAAACACTTTCTCGTCAAGTGGTTTAGTGAATATATCCGCTAATTGCTTATTGGTGCGAACATGCTTAAGGTTTATGTCACCCTTAGCAACGTGATCTCGAATGAAATGATGACGAACTTCAATATGCTTAGTTCAAGAGTGTTGCACGGGATTGTGAGCAATCTTGATAGCACTTTCATTGTCACAAAGTAATGGAAGATGTTTCACATATATCCCATAATCTTTAAGAGTTTGGGTCATCCAAAGTAATTGAGCACAACATGAACCAGCGGCAATGTATTCCGCTTCGGCGGTGGATAAGGATACCGAGTTTTGTTTCTTGGAAGACCAAGACACAAGAGATCTACCAAGGAATTGACAAGTACCCAAGTGGACTTTCTATCAACCTTGTCACCGGCATAGTCCGTGTCGGAGTAGCCAACAAGATCAAAGGAAGCCCTCTTTGGATACCAAATGCCAAAATTTGGTGTATGTATTAAGTATCTCACTATCCTCTTCACGGCCTTAAGATGACATTCCTTAGGAGCAGCTTGATATCGTGCACACATGCACACACTTAGCATGATATCGGGACGTGAAGCACATAGATATAATAATGAACCAATCATAGAGCGATAAACCTTTTGATCAACCGGTTCACCATCTTTGGTCAAATCAAGGTGTCCACTAGTAGGCATGGGTGTAGTCATACCTTTGCATTCTTGCATATTGAACTTCTTGAATAAGTCCTTGGTGTACTTCGTTTGAGAGACAAAGGTACCTTCCTTAGTTTGCTTGATTTGCAAACCAAGAAAGAATTTGAGTTCACTCATCATTGACATCTCAAACTTCTCCGACATTAGCTTCCCAAACTTTTCACTAAAATGAGGGTTAGTTGATCCAAATATAATATCATCGACATAAATTTGGCATACAAATAGTTCTCCATTAACCCTTTTAGTAAAAAGAGTAGAATCTATTTTTCCAATTTCAAAGCCTTTTTCAATAAGGAACTTGGTCAAGCATTTATACCATGCTCTAGGAGCTTGTTTAAGACCATAAGGGGCTTTGTGAAGTTTGTAGACATGATTAGGTTTCTTAGGATTGACAAAGCCGGGAGGTTGCTTAACATAAACTTCCTCCTCGATTTCACCATTTAGAAAAGCACTTTTAATGTCCATTTGGTACAAGGTGATATCATGGTGATTGGCATAAGCAAGTAAGATGCGAATGGACTCAAGTCTAGCAACGGGAGCATATGTCTCACCATAGTCCATACCTTCAACTTGTGTGTAGCCTTGGGCGACGAGACGTGCTTTGTTGCGAACCACTTGTCCATCTTCATCTTGCTTGTTGCGAAACACCCATTTGGTACCGATGATGTTGTGGTTGTTGTCGGGCTTCTCGACCAATGTCCACACTTGATTTCTCTCAAAGTTGTGTAGCTCTTCATGCATAGCGTTTATCCAGTCCGGATACTCTAATGCTTCTTCAACCTTCATAGGTTCAATGCTAGAGATGAATGAGTAATGTTCACAAAAGTTAGCCAAACGAGTTTTAGAGCGAGTGATTCTCCCGGTTTGGATATCATTGTAGATTTGCTCCACGGGATGATCTTTAGCAATTCTTACTCGAACTCGTGAAAGCTTTTGCTTGGGTCTTCGTTGAACATATTCTTCATCTTGTTCTTCTTCTTGGCCTTCTTCATTGTTAGCGTTGCCGTTCTCTTGTCGTGGTGGAGAAGGAGGTTGTTGAGGTTCGTCTTGGTGCACTTCCCCGTTTTCTTCATCTTGGTGTGTCCCACTTGTGGATGCTTCCGTATCAACTCTTGGTTCACCTTGTCGTGAGGTAGAAGCTTCCACTTGGACGGACGAGGTACTCTCCTTCATCCCCGTTGGACGAATCTTGCCAATAGACAAGTCTTGGATTGCTTCCGGGGGATCTTTGACTCCTACATCAATTGGCAATTGCTCTACTTGCGAGCCGTTAGATTCATCAAACTTCACATCTACTGTCTCTTCAACCTTTCGGGTGAAATTGTTGTAGACACGGTAAGTGTGAGAGTTTGAGCCATAACCAAGTAGAAAACCTTCATGAGACTTAGGAGCAAATTTAGAACGACGATGCTTATCAAGAATGTAGCACTTTGAGCCGAATACTCGAAAGTATCCAACTTGGGGTTTGTTACCGGTGAGGAGCTCGTATGCCGTCTTGCCGAGTAGCTTGTGAAGATACAAGCGATTTGTTGCATGACAAGCTGTCTCAACCGCTTCCGCCCAAAAGTGCTTTGGCGTCTTGTACTCATCAAGCATCGTTCTTGCCATCTCGATAAGAGTCCAGTTCTTCCTCTCAACAACTCCATTTTGTTGAGGTGTGTACGTAGCCGAGAACTCATGTGCAATCCCTTCTTCGTCAAGAAAGGTGTCTACATTTGCGTTCTTGAACTCCGTTCCGTTGTCGCTCCGAACCTTCTTTATCTTCACCTCAAGTTGATTTTGGGCCTTCCTAGCAAAGTTTTTGAAGATCTTTTGGACCTGCGATTTGTCATCAAGAAAGAACACCCACGTAAATCTTGAAAAAATCATCAACTATGACTAGACCAAATTAGTTACCACCGAGACTCTTGTAGGCATTTGGACCAAAGAGATCCATGTGAAGTAGCTCGAGTGGTCTTCTTGTGGTCATGATGTTCTTAGCGCGATGACTTCCTCCAACTTGTTTCCCTGCTTGACAAGCACTACAAAGTCTATCCTTGTCAAATATGACATCGTTAACGCCAAGGATATGATTTCCTTTAATGAGTTTGTCAAGGTTTTGCATGCCCGCATGGCCTAGCCTTCTATGCCACAACCAACCTTTAGAAGATTTAGCAATTAAGCAAGTTCTAGGTTGAGCCTTTTTAGTGAAATCAACAATGTAAAGATCTCCTCTACGTATACCGGTAAAGACCATTTTTATGATTATCTCTACAAAACACTTGGCAGTCTACTTCAGTAAATAGGACATTGAAACTGAAATCAGCAAGTCTAGATACTGAAAGTAAGTTGTAGCCAAGAGATTCAACGAGCATGACATTTTGTATGGAGCTATCATGTGAGATGCCCACCTTACCAAGGCCAACCACCTTACCATTTGAATTATCACCAAAAGTGACATACTTTCGAGGGTCGTCGTTTCCAGCAAGCTCACGGAACATGTCCTTATCTCCGGTCATATGATCAGTACATCCACTATCAAGGACCCATTCCTTTCCTCCAGCCATGTAGCCGTGAAGATTTGCCATAAGACCAAAGCGTCTCATCGCATCATTGAGATCATAGTCACTATCATCATCCTCATTGTCGGTGTCAAAACCGACGGATCTCGGGTAGGGAGTCCTGAACTGTGCGTCTAGGCGGATGGTAACAGGAGACAAGGGACACGATGTGTTTACCCAGGTTCGGGCCCTCTCGATGGAGGTAAAACCCTACTCCTGCTTGATTAATATTGATGATATGGGTAGTACAAGAGTAGATCTACCACGAGATCAGAGAGGCTAAACCCTAGAAGCTAGCCTATGGTATGATTGTTGTTGTGTCCTACGGACTAAACCCTCCGGTTTATATAGACACCGGAGGGGCTAGGGTTACACAGAGTCCGTTACAAGGAAGGAGATCTACATATCCGTATTGCCAAGCTTGCCTTCCACGCCAAGGAAAGTCCCATCCAGACACGGGACGAAGTCATCAATCTTGTATCTTCATGGTCCAACAGTCCAGCCAAAGGTTATAGTCCGGCTGTCCAGGTACCCCCTAATCCAGGACTCCCTCAGTAGCCCCCGAACGAGGCTTCAATGACGATGAGTCCGGCGCGCAGATTGTCTTCGGCATTGCAAGGCGGGTTCTTCTCCAAATTCCGAATACCTGTTAAATAGTGTCCGGCTTCTTGTAACTGCTGCGCTCCTTGGCTTCCACGCCCAATAATGGCCACCTTCCACGTGTCAAGCGAATGTGAAGAGCCAGGGTGTTTTTACACTTACCGCCCCTAGCTATGCAAATGATCTATCTATTAAAGAGACGAGGATTCAGATCCAAACCATACCATCCTCCCTTAGCGAGCATTCATCGGAGCGCACCCGGAAGCTATCCATTCCATCATGGCCGGTCGACGCAGCTCCTCCTCTCGTTCCTCCAGCCCCAAGCCCATAGATTGGGAGAGGTGTTCCGTCCCGCATAGCCAACTAGTGAAGCTTCAGACCCAGGGATTTCTCCCCCAGCGTATATGGTCCCGGTTCGAGCCAGGCTCGCCACCTACAATGGCGGAGAGCAAGCGGAGAGCCTTCCCAACCCCTCTAAGGGAGAGCGGGTATGCCTTGTCCCTTATTTGATAAGAGGACTCGGATTTCCAATTCATCCGTTTCTCCGGGGGCTCCTGGAGTTCTACGGCCTCCAGTTGCACAGCCTTACGCCTGCCTCCATACTGCATATCGCGGGCTTCGTAGCCCTTTGCGAGCTGTTTTTGGGCTGCGAGGCTCATTTCGCATTGTGGAAGAAGTTGTTCTGCCTTGTGCCCCATTCTTAGAGGGGGTCAATATATCAAGTGGGCGGAGCCGAAGTATGGCGCATCGCCGGGACCGGATATCTATCCGGAACCCCAAAGAAGACGTCCGAAGACTGGCCATCAGAATGGTTTTATATAGAAAACGTCCCCCTTCCGGATCCTATTTGGATTGGCCTTCCTGAGTTCGATAATGCTCCTTTGAAGAAGCGCCTGAGTTGGCGTCCACGGAGCCCCCAGGAGGAAGATGACAGCGACGTTCTTTACCTGATGAGCCGGATAAAGTTATTGGCTCAATCAGGACTGACCATGATCGAAGTCATGGCGATATGCGTTATGCAAGGGGTGCAGCCGCTTCAATATCGAGGCCACCCCCTGTGGTATTTCAATGGTGAGGATGACACCACCCGCTGCGGGCGCAAGGGGCCGGACTCGACCGCTGCTCTAGCAAAAATCTTGTCCGATTTGTACAAGTGAGAAGAGGAGGAATTCCTCCGTGTCAATCCACAGGGTGGATTTTCTATGTACAATCCTCCGAGCTGGGTAAGTCGACACTTTTCATGCCCATCCGCTCCATATTCCCACAGTCAAGTATTGTACCTTGCGATTTCAACGCAGGAGCTGCGTAAGGCTGTAAGGGAGATCAGCGGCCCGCCTCCACAACCAGAGGATCCGGAGCGGTCCCTCGACCTGGCCTCCCAAGAGGATTCAGACATATCTGTGGAGCTAATTGATAGGGTATTTTACCAATTAAGCAATGATAATGCCTTGGTAGCCATTACGGCCGATTACCCTGGGCTGCTCCCAGCTTCACAGGTAACCAAGACCAAAGTCCCAGCATTTTGAAAAGGATTCGTCCTTGTGCACTTTGCTTACCGTATACCAACGGTGTTTTACAGGGGAGGCCCTTGGGACGTCATGCCGAGCCCGCGGTGACTAGCCAACAAGGGGCTGCGAGGCCGGGCAGGCTGAAAAGAAATGCAGTCCGGACTAAGACACCGGCGCAGCAGTATGGCGCGCCACCTTACTCCATGATATCATTCTTTAAAGGCATATTAACGCACGCGCTTTCTTAGGAAGAAGAACGCTCGCCAGACTATATCCGGAGAGGTCGCCAATCACGCCTCCACCAGTTAGGCTCCAAGGCCGGACCCGGAAGCGGAAGCGAATATGAGGCGCACGCTGGATGCTCCTCTGACAGAGTATGCGGACAAACTGTCCGCCACAAATTCTGAGGTGGAGAGCACCATGAACCACAGGCGTCGACGCGCTGTTATCCGTGATGCTTGTTTCTCCCAAGAGGCATTTGATGCCTTCAACTCGGGAGACGCGTACCTCCGTGCTGCTCAATATGGTCTAGCCAGAGCCACGGATCAGTATGTAAAGGACATACGGGTGAGAAAATTTGATGATTATATATATCAGTAGCCCCTGAGACTTGGAACAGTTAGAATAACTGATTTAAGGATCATATGTTATGCAGGTTCTTACAGAAAAAGTACCCAACTGTCCCATGAGCTTGAAGAGTGCAAAGCCCAACTTCAGGCCGCACTGGCCGCAGAAGAGAAGTATAGAGTGCGGCATATGTGCAAATCTGACAATGAAGTTGTAGATGACGCCGGAGGAAATCCGAATGAGCAACATCTCCGCTGCCAGCTAGAGGCTGGCGAGAGTGTGCTTATGAAGGTTAGGCAGGAGAAGAATAATCTCCAGGATGCCAACACCCAGCTGAGCGTGGAACTAAAGGATGTTCATGCCCAACTGTCACACTCCGTGAAGGAGAATCAGCGACTTCGACGCGACATTTTTAGTAAGTGCTTGAACAAACTTTTAAGAAGAGTTCGGTGAAGAAGTTGACTAACAGAGTTACGTATGTAGGTATGCTAACAGGTCGTCCCGCGGAGGAAATGCCCGGGTCTGCGGGTGATCTTCTGCCCGAGCTCCTACAACTGCACGAACGAGTTCGACAGGTGATGCAAGGCATTGCCCAGGCCTTATGGCCGTCCATCTCCGTGCCCGAAGGCCTTGGAGAGCTTGCAGAGAAGCTGAAGGGAGCACGGAGGCGCTTCCGATTACGGAAGGTATCGGCCTGCCGTCAGGGTGCGAGGGAGGCCTGGGCCATGGTGAAGACGCGGTATACCAAGGCTGACCCAAACCACATGGCCGAGGTCGGACCTATGGGGCCCGATGGGAAAGAGATCCCTGTTAGCCTAGTTGTCGGTGTCAAAACCGGCGGATCTCGGGTAGGGGGTCCCGAACTATGCGTCTAGGCAGATGGTAACAGGAGACAAGGGACACAATGTTTTACCCAGGTTCGGGCCCTCTTGATGGAGGTAAAACCCTATGTCCTGCTTGATTAATATTGATGATATGGGTAGTACAAGAGTAGATCTACCACGAGATCAACGAGGCTAAACCCTAGAAGCTAGCCTATGGTATGATTGTTGTATGTTGGAGTTGTTGTCCTACGGACTAAAACCCTCTGGTTTATATAGACACCGGAGAGGGTTAGAGTTACACAAAGTCGGTTACAATGGTAGGAGATCCAAATATCCGCATCGCCAAGATTGACTTCCACGCCAAGGAAAGTCCCATCCGGACTCGGGACGAAGTCTTCAATCTTGTATCTTCATAGTCCTGGAGTCCTGCTGAAGGTATAGTTCGGATGGCCGGACACCCCCTAATCCCAGACTCCCTCAGTAGCCCCCGAACCAGGCTTCAATGACGACGAGTCTGGCGCACAGATTGTTTTCGGCATTGCAAGGCGGGTTCTTCTCCAAATTCTGTGTACCTGTTGAATAATGTCCGGTTTTTGTAATGTAGCGCTCCTCGGCTCCTTCGCCCAATAATGGCGGCCTTCCACGTGTCGAACGAATACGAAAAGTCTGGGTGTTTTTACATTCACACCCCTGGTCACGTAAATGAGCCGCCTATTTAAAGAGATGGGGATTTAGATCCAAACCACACCTTCTCCTTCTCGCGAGTAATCATCAGAGCGCATCTAGCAAAGGTCCATTCCAACATGGCCAACCATCGCAACTCCTCCTCTCGCCCTTCCAGCCCTAGGCCTGGAGACTGAGAGAGGTGCTCCATCCCGCATAGCGACCTAGTGTCGCTTCAGACCAAGGGATTCCTCCCTCCGGCCTATATGGTTCCGGTTCGAGCCGGACTCGCCACCTATAATGGCGGAGAGCAAGCGGAGAGCGCCCCCAATCCCTCCAAAGGAGAGCGGGTATGCCTCGTCCCTTATTTAATAAGAGGACTTGGATTTCCAATTCATCCGTTTCTCCGGGGGCTTCTGAAGTTCTACAGCCTCCAGCTGCACAATCTCACGCCCGCCTCTATACTGCATATCGCGGGCTTCGTTGCCCTTTGCGAGCTGTTCTTGGGAGTTGAGGCTCATTTCGCGCTGTGGAAGAGGCTATTCTGCCTGGTGCCCCGTTCTCAGGAGGGGGCAATATATCAAGTGGGCGGAGCCGAAGTATGGCGCATCACCGGGACCGGATACCTATCCGGAACCCCGAAGAAGGCGTCCGAGGACTAGCCTTCAGAATGGTTTTATATGGAGGATGTCCCGCTGCCGGATCCTATCCGGACCGGCCTCCCCGAATTCAACAATGCTCCCTTAAAGAAACGCCTAAGCTGGCGTCCGTGGAGCCCTCAGCAGGAAAGTGATAGGGACGTCCTTTACCTGATGGGCCGGATAAGACCATTGTCTCATTCCGGACTAACCATGATTGGAATCTTTGCCGCATGCATTATGCGGGGGGTGCAGCCGCTTCAGTATAGAGGCCACCCCATGTGGGACTTTAACGGGGAAGATGACGCCACCCGTTACGGTCGTAAAGGGCCGAACTCGGCTGCCGCTCTGATAAAGATCTTGTCCTCTTTGTACAAGGGAGAAGAGGAGGAATTCCTCCGCGTCCATCCCCAGGGTGGATTTACTATGTACAACCCTCCGAGTTGGGTAAGCGGACAATTTTGCTCACCCATCCGTTTTATATTCCCATGATTAAATATGTAGTCTAACGACTTCAACGCAGGAACTACGTCAGGAAGTAAAGGATATAACTAGCCGTCCTCCACAGCCCGAGGATCCAGAGCGGTCCCTTAATCCGGACTCCGAAGAAGATTCGGACATAGCTGTGGAGCTAATTGACGGGGTATTTCATCAGCTAAGTAAGGATGATACCTTGGTGGCCATTACGGCCGATTACCCAGGGTTAATCCCGGCCTCCCAGGTAACAGAGACCGGAGTCTCATCACTTTGGGAAGGAATCCATCCTCACACGTTTCAGTTTCCCTGACAACAACCGTGTTTTGCAGGGGAGGTTTCCGAGGCGGGAGGCCGAGCCTGCGGCTAGCCAACGAGGGGCTGCAGGACCCCGTGGGGTAAAAAGGAATGTAGTCCGGACTGAGACGCCGGGCAAAGGTATAGCGCACCATCTTCTTCCCTGGTGTTATTCCTTCATGGCATATTAACGCCCGTGTTCTCTTCAGGACGAAGAGACCTCGCCGGACTATATCCGGAGAGGTTGCCAATCGTGCCTCCACCAGCCAGGCTCCAAAGCCTGGTCTAGAAGCGGAGGTGAACACAAGGTGCGCACCGGACGCTCCTTCGATAGAGGATGAGGACAGGCTATCTGCCACCAATTCCGAGGTAGAGAGTGCCATGAACCACAGGCGTCGCCGCACAGTTCTTCGCGACGCTTGTTTCTCCCAAGAGGCCTTGGATGCCTTTAATTCGGGAGATGCGTACCTCCGTGCCGCTCAAAATGGTTTAGCCAGAGCCACGGAGCAATATGTAAAAGACATACGGGTAAGAATTTTTTTGGTAAATATATATATACCAGTAGCCCCCGAGAATTGAAACAGCTAGAATAACTGATTTAAGGATCATTTGTTTATGCAGGCTCTTACAGAAAAGAATACCCTACTGTCCTAGGAGCTAAAAGAGTGCAAAGCCCAAATGGAGGCCACACTAGCCGCGGCAGGGGAGCCCAAGGAGACCCCCACTGGTAATATACGCTTCGAAAGATAAATATTTTGCGAAGTGCGGCATGGGTGCAAATCTGACAAATCGTATTGCAGATGGCGCCGGACTGGATCCAAAAAAGCAACAACTTCTGCGCCAGTTAGAGACTGGGAGAGCATGCTGACAAAGGTGAGGCAGGAGAAGAATGATCTTCAGGATGCCAACACCAAGTTGGGCGTTGAACTGAAAGATGTTCGTGCCCAGCTGTCGGACTCCACTAAGGAGAATCAACGGCTTCGACGCGGCATATATAGTAAGTGCTTAAACAAACTTCTGAAAAAAGGGTTCAATGAGGAAGTCAAATAACAGAGTTATGTCTGTAGGTATGCTGACAGGTCGTCCTGCAGAGGAGATGCCCGGTTCAACGGGTGACCTTCTTCCCGAGCTCTCGCAGCTGCACGAGCGAGTTCGGCAGGCGATGCAAGGAGTTGCCCAAGCCTTATGGCCATCCCTCCCCAGGCTCGAGTGCCTTGGAGAGCTTGCAGAGAAGCTAAAGGGAGCGCGACGGCGCTTCCGGTTGTGGAAGATATCAGCATGCCGCCAAGGCGCAAGGGAGGCCTGGGCCATGGTAAAGACGCGGTACACAAAGGCTGACCCCGACCACATGGCCGAGGTCGGACCTGTAGGACCTGATGGGAAGGAGATCCCTGTTAGCTTAGTATACGGCCAAGTAGAATTGGCCACAAAGTATTCCCAGCAGGACTATAAATTAGACACCCTGTTAGATGGTGTTGAAGAGGAATACAATCAGTCAGAGTGACTATGTAATTTTTAGTTGACATGTGAAATGCCTTCTAGCCGGATTGTAGATCATTTTTCGTTGCCGACCTTTTCGCTTTGACCTCGGACCTGACGGTCCGGAGTGTGTCCGAATACCCTATCGGTTATGTAAGAACCGGGGTATGCATGGAGACCAGGCGTAGGGGTCATTAGTGCTTTATCAGACAAGTGCCCAACTAGTTATGTTATATTACATGGTTAGTAAGAAACATCTTCCAGAGAGAATAGTTCCGTTAGGGGTTCCTTTCTCTGGGAGGCATGCCCTAAAGTGCATGTCCGGACTGCAAACGCAGGAAAAGCATCTGGGGGCATATATATAAATAAGTAAAAAAAGGTCATCTTTAGTTCACCAACCGAATATTCCCTTAAGAACGCTAGCTTTCGGCTTCACCCAGTCTGAGGTACACATCCGGCTGACCCGGCAGTAAAAATCGCAGAGGTGCTCCCTTTACCGCCTAGCCGAACAATCGGGAACGTAGGGGTAAGCACAGGAGCCAGGCAACCTAGCTTGGCCAAAACTTAAGTCATATCGACGCATATAATGGTGAAGAAAGGGTACATGCGGAAGTTTGACACATGTTTTGGGCGTGAAGCCCGTATAAATAAGCTTCTGTTTAAAGAAGCCCCCAGGTATAGTGAGAGCGAGTAGTGCGTCACTTTGTTGAGCCCTTAATGGCTATAAGAGAAAAAATAGAAGAAAGGGTGGAAGGAGAGAAATGTAAGACAGAAAATGTAAAAAATGGACAGAGGAAGGAGATGAACACAGAGTCCGGCGCTAGGCGTAGAATCTTCGGAGATGGGCTGCGTTCCATGGGATCGGCTCGAGTCGGTTATCCGAGGCATCTCGCAGGCGGTACGCTCCACCGGTCAGGACTTGGTCAATTATGAAGGGACCTTCCCACTTGTGCTTGAGTTTGTCCTTTTTCTTGTCCGGCAGCCGTAGAACTAATTCTGCAACGTTGTAATTTTTGGCCCGCACTTCTCTGCTTTGATATCTTCGAGCCTGCTGTTGATAGAATGCAGAACGGGCTTTTGCCACGTCGCGCTCATCCTCCAAGGCGTCCATACTGTCCTGCCGATCGAGCTCGGCTTCTCTTTCTTCGTACATGCGCACTCGAGGTGAGTCATGAATTATGTCGCAAGGCAGAACTGCCTCTGCGCCGTACACCATAAAGAATGGTGTGTATCCGGTGGTGCGATTGGGCGTGGTCTGTAGCCCCCAGAGTACAGAGTCAAGGTCCTCTACCCTGTGCGTGTTAGATTCCTTTAGGGACCACACTAATCTGAGTTTGATGCCGCTCATGATAAGACCATTTGCACGCTCGACCTGGTCGTTAGTTTGTGGGTGATAGACGGAGGCATGATCGAGCTTGATGCCCATGTTTTTGCACCAGAGTTTTAACTTGTCGGCCGTAAAGTTCATGCCGTTATCAGTGATGATGTTGTGGGGGACGCCGTAACAGTGTACGACCCCGGATATAAAGTCTATCACCGGTCCGGATTCGGCCGTCTTAACAGGCTTGGCTTCTATCCATTTGGTGAACTTATCCACCATGACCAGTAAGTATTTTTTTTCTTTGTTAGTTCCCCCTTTAAGGGGTCCAACCATGTCAAGCCCCCAGACCGCGAAGGGCCAAGTGATGGGGATAGTTTGGAGGGCGGTAGGTGGCATATGGCTTTGGTTTGCAAAGAGCTGGCAACCGACGCATCATTGGACCAAGTCCTGAGCATCTGCCCGGGCCGTCGGCCAATAGAAGCCTGTACGGAAAGCTTTGCTTATAAGAGACCGAGCTGCGGCGTGATGACCACCGAGTCTGGCATGAATTTCAGCCAGCAAGTTCCGCCCTTCCTCTTCGGTGATGCACCTTTGAAGTACTCCGGTAGTGCTTTTCTTATAAAGCTCTCCCTCATGGACTTTATAGGCCTTGGATCGCCGCACTATGCAGCGTGCCTCATTTTGGTCCTCCGGGAGCTCCTGCCTATTAAGGTAGGCTAGGGATGGTTCTCTCCACGGGGCGATGACGGCCATTATGACGTGGGCGGAAGTTGTAATTTCATTGGCAGGGCCGCCGATTATGTCAGATTGTTCGGTGCCGGACAGTGCGGATTGGTCCGGGCTGTCATTACCAGGCTCCCCTTACCATACTACGGATGGCTTGAACAGCCTTTCCAGGAAGACATTGGGGGGGACTGCATCGCGTTTTGCGCCGATGCGTGCCAGGATGTCTGCCGCATAATTGTTTTCCCGGGCTATGTGGTGAAATTCGAGCCCCTCGAACCGGGCTGACATTTTTAAGACGGCGTTGCGGTAAGCTGCCATTTTTGGATCCTTGGCATCAAAGTCTCCGTTTATTTGGGATATCGCGAGGTTCGAATCCCCGCGCACTTCCAGGCGTTGAATGCCCATGGATACTGCCATCCGGAGACCATGTAAAAGGGCCTCATATTCGGTAGCATTGTTGGAGTCCGTGTACATAATCTGGAGTACATATTGAACTGTATCTCCTGTGGGGGATGTCAAAACGACGCCAGCCCCTAGTCCGGCCAACATTTTGGAGCCGTCGAAATGCATGATCCAGTTTGAGTATGTGTCGTACTCTTTAGGTAGTTCGGCCTCCGTCCATTCTGCGACGAAGTCAGCCAAAACTTGCGACTTGATAGCTCGCCGTGGCTTATAAGTTATGTCAAACGGGAGGAGCTCGATGGCCCATTTTGCAATCCGGCCCGTTGCGTCGCGGTTGTTTATAATATCGTTGAGTGGTACTTCCGATGCTACTGTGATTGAACACTCTTGAAAGTAGTGTCGTAGCTTCCGGGATGCCATGAATACCGCATATGCAATCTTTTGATAATGTGGGTACCGTGATTTGCATGGAGTGAGGACAGTGGACACGTAGTAAACCGGCTTTTGAAGGGGGAATTTGTGTCCGTCCGTTTCCCGCTCGATGACGAGTACTGCGCTGACAACTTGATGGGTTGCTGCAATGTACAATATCATTGGTTCGCCGATGTTTGGCGCAGACAGGACTGGGTTTGTTGCCAATACGGCTCTTATTTCGTCGAGTCCGGCCGTGGCGGCATCCGTCCACTCGAAGTGTTCGGTGCGCCGAAGGAGGCGATAGAGGGGTAGTGCCTTTTCTCCCAAGCGGGAGATGAAGCGTCTTAGAGCCGCCACGCATCCGGTTAATTTTTGTATTTGTTTGAGGTCCTTTGGGATATCCAGTTGTGATAAAGCTCGGATCTTGGCTGGATTTGCTTCGATTCCTCTACCGGATACAATGAAGCCCAAGAGCTTTCCGGCTGGAACGCCGAAAATGCATTTTTCTGGGTTTAGCTTGATGTCATATGTTCGGAGATGATCGAATGTAAGCCTCAAGTCGTCTACTAGAGATTCGACATGTTTTGTTTTTACGACCACATCACCCACATATGCCTCCACTGTTTTGCCGATCTGGTTTGCCAGACATGTCTGAATCATGCGCTGATATGTTGCACCGGCGTTTTTGAGCCCAAAAGGCATTGTGTTAAAGCAGAATGGGCCGTATGGGGTGATGAATGCTGTTGCGGCTTGGTCTGACTCGGCCATCTTGATTTGATGGTAGCCGGAGTATGCGTCGAGGAAACACAATGAATCGTGTCCTGCTGTGGCGTCGATAATTTGATCGATGCGGGGGAGGGGGAAGGGATCCTTTGGGTAAGCCTTGTTAAGGTCTTTAAAATCAACGCACAGGCGCCAGGATTTGTCCTTCTTTGGTACCATCACCAAGTTTGCTAGCCAGTCCGGATGTTTTATATCTCTGATGAATCCGGCCTCCAGTAGCTTGGCTAGCTCCTCTCCCATAGCATGTCTCTTGGGTTCAGAGAAACGCCAAAGTGCTTGTTTGACAGGTTTGAATCCTTTTAGGATATTTAAGCCGTGTTCGGCCAGCCTGCGTGGGATTCCTGGCATGTCTGAAGGGTGCCAGGCGAAAATGTCCATGTTCTCGCGTAGGAACTCTCGCAGTGCGGCGTCTACATTAGGGTTTAATTGTGCCCCGATGGAAGCTGTTTTATTGGGGTCTGTCGGATGGACCTGGAATTTCAATATTTCATCCGCTGGTTTAAAGGAGCTGGACTTAGATCTTTTGTCGAGTATCACATCATCCCTGTTTACCATGGAGCGCAGCGCAGTCAGTTCCTCAGCCGCAAGGGCTTCGGACAGTGCCTCGAGGGATAGTGCGGCTGTCTTGTTTTCAGCACGGAGGGCTATGTCCGGATCACTGGTGAGAGTGATGATTCCGTTTGGCCCGGGCATCTTGAGATTCATGTACCCGTAATGGGTTATTGCTTGAAGATTGTAAACGCTTCCCGCCCTAGTAGAGCGTGGTATCCGCTACTGAACGGGGCCACCTGGAATGTGATTTCTTGGGACCTATAATTATCCGGCGTGCCGAACACCACGTCTAGTGTGATTTTTCCTGTACAGCGCGCTTCCCGACTGGGTATTATTCCTCTAAAGGTTGTGCTGCTTCGCTCAATGCGGTTCCAGTCTATTTCCATTTTTTGGAGGGTTTCCTCATAAATGAGGTTCAATCCGCTGCCTCCGTCCATGAGTACCTTGGTGAGGTGAAAGTCGTCCACTATTGGACTGAGGACCAATGCGGCTGGTGCTCGGGCTGTTCGGAATTTAGGTTCATCATTGGCATTAAAAGTAATAGCCGTGTCACTCCAAGGGTTTATTGTTGCTACTTGATAGACTTCAGCGAGGCTGCGGAGTGTTCTTTTTTGCATATTATTTGATGCGAAAGTCTCGAAGACTGTTAAGACTGTACTGGAGTCCCTGAGGTGGCTTTCTGCGGACTCCGGAATTAGGAGATCTTCGCCCCTTTTGGCCACCTGCTGGAGTATCCAACATGCTCTAAGGCTGTGAGTTGGTGTGGCGTCCTCTGTAATGTGAATTTTACAGGGCCCATTAAGCCATCCCTCCAGTACGGTTCCATGCCCTGTAGAGGGTTTTGGTTTTTTGGTTTTTAACCCGGGTGTATGATGATGATGCACCCTTTTATTTCGGACGAGGTTTCTATTCAGGGCCGGATTATCCCAAAATTTAATTTCGGTTTTCCAGGCGCTTTCCATCGCACAGTACTTTTGTACTATGTACGCCAAGTCAGCAAAGCGTGTAATATCACGACGACCTGTGGCGTTGAGGGTTCCCTTGTCCGTGCAATTATTGCAGAAGATTGAGATTGCGTCTTCCTCGCGGCAGTCCTTTATCCTGTTCATAACCAGGAGGAACCTTGCCCAGTAATAATGTACTGTTTCTTAGGGCTTTTGCCTGATTTGGGATAGATCGCTTATGTTTGGGTGGGTGGGTGGAATTAAATCCGCAACCTCACCCAATCTGAGACTCAGAGGCCAAGGAGTTTCCGAACTCTGAAGTTTGGATTTTTGGATGTTGTCCAGTGAATCTGACCCGTTGCCTGATTCTAAGTTCAAGTCTTGAATTACATCCTCCCCTCCGCGGATATCCGGCTTGGAGGGATCGGGAATCCGGACGTAGCTAGTCCTTAAGATAGATGAAGGGTCGCCGCACTGTGCCTCTACTACGACAACATGATGGGTGACTTGGGGAGAATTTATCTCTCTTAGATCGGGTTTAAGCCCAACCTGGTCATAATCCGTAGTGACCCCCAAGGCGGCAATGCAATCCAAGAGCTCGTTTACGAAAGAGAGCTGCATTGGATCCAACTACTCGACGAGTTCCGAACTGACGTGAAGATTGCTTTTGGTGACCCGAGATGTCATCGTCGGCGCAACAGCCGAACAGGTGGTCATAAGAAAACCACCTAGCCGGAGAGTTTGGCCGACAGCCAAGGCTCCCTTAGTAACGGCGCCGTCTTTTAAGATGGGAAGAGGCATCCTTCCTGATTGCGACGGCATAGAGGAACTCAATGAAAGCACCAATGTCGGTGTCAAAACCGGCGGATCTCGGGTAGGGGGTCCTGAACTGTGCGTCTAGGCGGATGGTAGCGGGAGACAAGGGACACAATGTTTTACCCAGGTTCGGGCCCTCTTGATGGAGGTAAAACCCTACGTCCTGCTTGATTAATATTGATGATATTGGTAGTACAAGAGTAGATCTACCACGAGATCAAGGAGGCTAAACCCTAGAAGTTAGCCTATGGTATGATTGTTGTATGTTGGAGTTGTTGTCCTACGGACTAAAACCCTCCGGTTTATATAGACACCGGAGAGGGTTAGGGTTACACAAAGTCGGTTACAATGGTAGGATATCCAAATATCCGCATCGCCAAGCTTGCCTTCCACGCCAAGGAAAGTCCCATCCGGACTCGGGACGAAGTCTTCAATCTTGTATCTTCATAGTCCTGGAGTCCGGCTGAAGGTATAGTTCGGATGGCCGGACACCCCCTAATCCCGGACTCCCTCACTAGTGTACAGGCAAGTAGAATTGGCCGCAAAGTATTCCCAACAAGATTGTAGACTAGACAGCCTGTTGGATGGTATAGAAGAGGAATTTAGCCAGTCCAATTGACTATGTAATTAAAGTGACATGTATAATGCCTTCTAGCTGGATTGTAGATCATTTGTCATGGCGGACCTTTTCGCTTCAACCTCGGGACCCGATAGTCCGAAGTGTATCCGAATGCCCTCTCGGTTATGTAAGAACCGGGGCATGCATGGAAACCAGGCGTAGGGGTCATTAGTGCTTGAACAGACAAGTGCCTAACTAGTTATGTTATATTACATGGTTAGTAAGAAACATCTTTCAGGGATAATAGTTTCGTTAGGGGTTCCTTTCCCTGGGACGCATGCCCTAAAGTGCATGTCCGGACTGTGAAAAGAGACGTAGAAAAACATCTAGGGGCGCATATATAAATAAGTAAGGAATCATCTTTTGTTCACCGACCGAATACTCCCTTAAGAACGCTAGCTTTCGGCTTCACCCAGTCTGAGGTACACATCCGGCTGACCCGGCAGTAACAATCGCAGAGGTGTTCCCCTTATGCCCTAGCTGAATTAACGGGAACATAGGGCATAAATACAAGAGCCAGGCAACCCAGCTTGGCAAAAACTTAAGTCATATCGATGCATATAATGGTGAATAAAAGGTACATGCGGAAGGATGACACATGTGCTGGGCATGAAGCCCGTATAAATAAATAAGCTTCTGTGAAAGAAGCCCCTAGGTATAATGAGCGCGGATAGCGCGTCAATTGTGTGCAAATAAGGCACAAAATGGCCCTTAAAGGCTGTGAGAGAAAAGAAGGGGAGAAGGAGAGAAATAAAAAGACAGATAGTAAAAAATGGACAGAGGAAGAAGACGAACACAGAGTCCGGCGCTAGGCGTAGAATCTTCGGAGTGTGGCTGCGTTCCATGGGTTCGGCTCGAGTCGATTATCCGATGTATCCCGCAGACGGTATGCTCCGCCAGTCAGAACTTGGTCAATAATGAATGGACCCTCCCATTTGGGCTTGAGTTTGTCCTTTTTCTTCTCCGGCAGGCGTAGAACTAATTCGCCAACGTTATAAGTTTTGGCCCGTACTTCTCTGCTTTGGTATCTTCGAGCCTGTTGTTGACAGAATGCGGAACGGGCTTTTGCCACGTCACGCTCCTCCTCCAGGGCGTCCAAACTGTCATGCCGATCGATCTCGACTTCTCTTTCTTTGTACATGCGCACTCGAGGTGAGTCATGAATTATGTCACAGGGCAGAACCGCCTCTGCGCCGTATACCATAAAGAATGGTGTGTATCCGGTAGTGCGATTTGGCGTGGTTCGCAGCCCCCGGAGTACGGAGTTGAGCTCCTCTACCCAGTGCGTGTTGGATTCCTTTAGGGACCGCACTAATTGAGGTTTGATGCCGCTCATGATAAGACCATTTGCTCGCTCGACTTGAAGGTTAGTTTGTGGGTGATAGACGGAAGCATAATCGAGCTTGATGCCCATATTTTTGCACTAGAGTTTTACCTCGTCGGCCCTGAAGTTCGTGTCGTTATCTGTGATGATGTTGTGGGGGACGCCATAACGGTGTACAACCCCGGATATAAAGTCTATCACCGGTCCGGATTCGGTCGTTTTAACAGGTTTGGCTTCTATCCATTTGGTGAATTTATCCACCATGACCAGCAAGTATTTTTTCTTGTGAGTTCCCCCTTTAAGGGGTCCAACCATGTCGAGCCCCCAGACCGCGAAGGGCCAGGTAATGGGGATTGATTGGAGGGCGGTGGGTGGCATATTGCTTTTGAGGGAGTCCTGGATTAGGGGGTTTTCGGATAGCCGGACTATACCTTCAGCCGGACTCCAGGACTATGAAGATACAAGATTGAAGACTTCGTCCCGTGTCCGGAAGGATCTTTTCTTGGCGTGGAAGGCAAGCTAGGCATGCGGATATTCGAGATCTCCTACCATTGTAACCGACTCTGTGTAACCCTAACCCTATCCGGTGTCTATATAAACCGGAGGGTTGTAGCCCGTAGGACAACCATCATCATACACAATCATACCATAGGCTAGCTTCTAGGGTTTAGCCTCCTTGATCTCGTGGTAGATCCACTCTTGTACTACCCATATCATCAATATTAATCTAGTAGGAGTAGGGTTTTACCTCCACCGAGAGGGCCCGAACCTGGGTAAAATAAAGTGTCCCTTGTCTCCTATTACCATCCGACCTTGACGCACAGTTCGGGACCCCCTACCCGAGATGCGCCGGTTTTGACACCGACATTGGTGCTTTCATTGAGAGTTCCTCTGTGTCGTTGCTTTTAGGCCCGATGGCTCCTTTGATCATCAACAATGATGAGGTCCAGGGTGAGACTTTCCTCCCCGGACAAATCTTCGTCTTCGGCGGCTTCGCTCTGCGGGCCAACTCGCTTGGTCATCTGGAGCAGATCGAAAGCTTCGCCCCTGGCCATCAAGTCAGGTTTGGAAGCTTAAGCTACACGGCTGATATCCGCGGAGACTTGATCTTCGACGGGTTCGAGCCACAGCCGAGCACTCCGCACTATTTCAAGGGGCATGATATAGCTCTGCCTCCGAATAGTACCCTAGAGGCCGCACACGCTCCGGCCCCGATCCTTGACTCGGAGCCCGCTGCGTTCTCCGAGGATGAACGGTTGGACGTCACCTCGGGGGCTGCAATCTCAAAGGCGATCGAGCCGAACGCCAGCCCCGTACTCCGCACGGCCCAGAACTCCAAGGATCCGGACTCTTCTCCGAAATCCGGGCCTTCCGTGCCCCCGCCGATCGAATCTGATTGGGCGCCTGTAATGGAGTTCACCGCCGCGGACATCTTTGAGTGCTCACCTTTCGGTGATATCCTGAATTCTCTCAAGTCTCTCTCTTTATCAGGAGAGCCCAGGCCGGACTATGGTCTGCGAGGTTGGGATTCGGACGACGAAGAAATTCAAAGCCCACCCACCACCCATTTAATAGCCACTGTCGATGATTTAACCGACATACTTGACTTCGGATCCGAAGACTTTGACGGTATGGACGACAAAGACGGAGACGAGCTAGGACCAGCACCTATAGGGCACTGGACCTCCACCCCACCTAACGATGTATTCATGGTGGATACCCCTACAGGAAACGACAACGAGGAAAAAGGGGGCGCAAAAAGGGGTAAACCCTCCGAAAAGTAGTCAAAGCGGGCGACGTAGACGCCAAGCCAAGCTCCGCCTCGATCAAGACCCAGTCGTAGAGCAGGATGAGCCGGTAGACGACGAGCATGCCTCAGAGCAGCCGTCCGAACAGGGCAACATGGATGGAGAGGACAGACAGCCCTCCCCCGGCCATAATAGAACTCCGGACGATCTCACGCCGGATAAAACCACGGAGCAGAAGAATCTCCACGAAAGGCTCGTTGCCACAGCACGCGGCCTGAAAAAGCAGAAGCGGAAGCTAAAGACGGCAGAAGATGCACTCAGAACAAGATGGAACAAGGTAATCAAGACCGTAGATAAATACAACGGCAGCCGCCGCACTAAAAGTTATCCAAAGAGAAAACTATTGCCCGAATTCGACCAGGAGGCCCTAGAGCCCCCACACTTAAAAATAAAAAAGCCACACGGTCGGATAGACGACCCCACGGCCACCATAAAACAGCAAGCGGCGCCGCACTCAAGGCGGCATGCGACCCAATTAAAGACTCGCATCATGGCCCAGCCAGGTGCAGTTACGGGCCAAGGAAGCAAGCTCTCACAAGCAATGCAAAAAATCCATCATCAGAATCCGGCACACCCAAATACAGGGGCGCCGCACACCCCCTATGTTTCACCGATGAGGTCTTGGAATATGAATTTCTAGAGGGATTCAAACCCGTTAACATAGAGGCGTACGATGGAACAACAGACCCTGGAGTCTGGATCGAGGATTACATCCTCCACATACACATGGCTAGAGGAGATGATCTCCACGCCATAAAATATTTACCTCTTAAGCTTAAAGGGCCAGCCCGGCACTGGCTTAAAAGCCTTCCCGAAAACACAATTGGAAGTTGGGAAGAGCTCGAGGATGCTTTCCGAGCAAACTTTCAAGGGACCTATGTCCGCCCCCCGGACACAGACGATCTCAGTCATATAACTCAGCAGCCCGGAGAATCAGCTCGACAGTTCTGGAACAGATTCCTCACTAAAAAGAATCAGATAATGGATTTTCCGGACGCCGAAGCCCTAGCAGCTTTCAGGTATAATGTCCGAGACGAATGGCTCGCCAGACACCTCGGCCAGGAAAATCCAAGAACAATGGCCGCACTCACAAGCCTCATGACCCGCTTTTGCGCAGGAGAGGACAGCTGGTTGGCACGATGCAGCCCCAGCGACCCAAGTACATCAGAAATCAGGGATGGAAACGGAAAACCGCGGCGAAATAAGGACCGTCGCAGAATCAAAAGAAAAAGTCCGAAGAGCACGGCAGTCAATGCCGGATTCAAAAGCTCACGGCAAAATCAGACAAAACTACCCCTTCAGGATAATAGGGATGATTCGTCCAGCTTGAAAAGAATCCTGGACAGAATATGTCAGATACACAGTACTCCTGGGAGGCCTGCCAATCACACCCACAGAGATTGTTGGGTTTTTAAACAATCCGGACAACTTAACGCCGCACACAAGGGGCTCGATACACCAAGTGAAGAAGAGGACGAACCCCAAAGGCAGAATACCAGGAAACAAAAGAACTTCCCGCAAGAAGTCAAAACAGTGAACTTACTTCACGTAACAAAACGTGTGGCACCCATAAAGGTACGCACAATCAAGCTTTCCCCTCAGGAGTCCCGCCACTGGTCACTAAAGCCAATCATTTTTGATCAGCTAGATTATTCTAGAAATATCAAAAACGCAGGCCGGACTGCCCTGATACTGGATCCAATAATCGATGGATTCTAGTTTACCAATGTCCTTATGGACGGCGGCAGTGGACTAAACCTGATATATCAGGATACAATCCACCGCATGCGCATAAACCCAGCAAGAATCCGCCACAGCAAAACCTCCTTTCAAGGGGTAGCACCAGGCCCGGACACCAGGTCCTCCCAATAACTTTCGTCGCGAAAAGCTGACCTTCCATGTAGTCCCGTTTTCAAGTCACTATCAAGCACTAATGGGACGCGGAGCTTTCGCTCGCTTTAACGCAATACCGCATTACGCATCTCTCGCGCTTAAGATGCCCGGTCCTCGAGGCATCATCTCTTTAAAAGGAGCGCGCTAAAATACGCCTCCTCCAAGCAGAAGATTGCGCGGCCGCTTAAACAGCCGCACAATAAAGTGGCCTCGCCAGCCAAAGGACCTTTTTATAAGTCATCAAAGGCCACGGACCCGGACTCAACGAGTTCGGCACAAGTCCATCATTAACGCAGGCTTAGTATGCCATACACCCCCATACCAGGGGTTGTACGCAGAGACAATAAAACTCAACCTTATATATTCTTTACTTTATATTTTGTTCCGCACGACCCATTTTTCAAATTAGTTCTTCTCTTTTACAGATGAACGTCGTGCGGCGCCCGTCCAGGACACGGCACAGCGGAGACACAGGCGCAGACATGCAGTAGGGACCCGTCCTAAAGGATTCTTTTTAGATTAAGACCCTGCGTAAACCTTTTTTACTGTCTCTTGCTGCTATACATCCCCTGGTTTTTTCTTTTCCGATATAACCAAGGAGGAGGCTGGCGTTTTGGCATGTGGCCACGCAAGAATTCTTGCTCGTAGATAGACACTAAGGGCTTTTTTTTCTTTTTTTTAAGGGTGTTGTTTCACACGCACTCACAAAGACCGAACACCTTAGGGAGTGTTCGGCGTCGCGAGTTTTGGCACTATATGCATCAGCTCCGAATCATGATTTTGGTCATATGTTGGGTTGCCCGGCTCCTGAGTTCGGCTACCTTACGTTCCGCTCTATCGGCTAAGGTAGCACCAGGGGAACTACTGCGATTGTGCCCCGGTTCGGCCGGGTGAGCACCTCAGTAGAGAAAGCCGAAAACCGACTGTCATGATGTAGCGTGAGACTGGTCGCCACTCGATGACTCATAGGAATTTATCGAATTCCTCCGCTTTGACGAAGGGTCGTTTCCCGGTCAGGCACGTACGCGCTCCGAACTCGGGCAAAGCGCAGTCGCCACTAAAGGGCTACCTAAAGAGTCCCACTGTCAAGATCCTATGGCTAAGTGAAGGTGTTAAAGCATTATAGTCCGGTTTCCTAGCCCGCTGCGCTATCACCTCCTTTATAGGACCAAGACGTTGGGTTAAGTGTGAAAATGCGTCTTCTGCGCGTACCCCCGCACTATGTGCGTGGGAGCTGAAGCCAACGACTGCAATCTTTCAGAATTTATATATTTAAACGGCCGCACAGGAGGTGTTCCTAATACTTGAAGGCACAAGTCTAAAAATATGCCCCTACAATTTATCAAAATACTGTTTCATGATTACGTATGCTATCATAACATAGCATCCTTCGAGCACTGCATCTCTATTATGCGAGCGCCTTTGAGGACTTCCTCAAAATATTGCTCGGAAGGTATTTGGCTTTTATCCGAATCCCGGGACGCAACAACGGTGGGCTCCATATCTGCCCAGTATGTCTTGACACGGGCAAGAGCCAACCGAGATCGCTCCGTGCACGCTGACCTCTTCATAGCACCGATACGTGGCACCACGTCGAGAAATTGCTGCACCAAGCTGAAATAACTCTTCGGCTTCGATCTCCCCGGACACAGATAATCCATGACGTACTTCATGGCGAGTCCGGACAACCTATTCAGTTCGGCCCATTGGGCCAGGCGATCGTCCATTGCAAGTGGACACTCTGGATTGATGAATTGCGACCAGAAGAGCTTCTCCACTTCATGACCCTTCTTATCTTGAAAGTGTTTGGTCGCATCAGCAGCACTAGCCACCAAATCCAGATAGGTGTCCTCTACACTCCACGCTCGGTCCAACGGGGCAAACCTCGGGTCGCAAAATTTTCTCCGCAGCAAGAAGGGCTTTCCATCCGCAATTAGTTCGGCTTGACATAGCTCCTCCTTTGCCGCTCTCATTACACAGCGGGCGTCCTTGGCGTCGGTAACAGCTTTCTCTAAGCTCGTTTGCCTCGCTCGACCTTCTTCTTCAAGAAGCTTGCAACGGTCAGTAGCACTTTTTAACATTACGGCCATATCAGCCACCTCCTCCTTGCTTCGGCAATGGGCAGCCTGTTCGGCTTTCAGCTCTTCAAGGGCTTTCACGGCAGCCGCATCGCTTTTTCTGGCTTGTTCCTTCGCTCAGGCGAGTTCGGCCCTAAGACCTTCCACGATGGCCGCACCATCTGCGTCAAGCACACACACGGTAAGATATTGACATAAAGCTCCTCTTACTCACAATCGCCTAATGATTTCAATACCTTGAGCACCATCAAGCCGCTTGTTAACAAGCACGATGTCGGCTTCTGCCTCATCCAGTTGTCGCTTTAGTTTGGCATATTCACGAGTCTGGCTCGACTCCGGACAATCAGCCACCTACGTATAAAGGTGCCACTTAAAGGACCTGGGATTAAGATCCTCTGCGCGCCGTACATCTTTACGACGCACAGAGTCTCAGGGGCTACTATCTACACAGGGCGCACTTTATTTATGCGCAATTAATACAAATATACATTATTTGAAATGTCCCTCAAGGCCTGCCACTAAACTCATGACGGCCTTGTGCAGTCCGCTTTCTGCGGATGAAATCTTTTCAATCACCGTGCTCATTAACGCACGATGCTCCTCTGAGATAGAGGCTCGCCCCAGCAGAATCTTTAGCTCCTCCGACCGAACACCAGATGGTGCCGGACTCGTCCCATGGCCTTCCTCAAAGGACGGACACGGAGAACCTCAGGGGGCTGCACCATCCACCCCTAGCGGATCCGGAGAAATCCCCCGCGACGACACTTCAGCGTCGTCCGCCTTACTAGGCGATACAGAAGGAGGAGGCGTTCCACTCTCCATCATCTCCGTAAGAAGATCCCCCGAAGACGAGTTCTGCTGAGAAGGGCTAAGGTCCGAACTACAAAGTAAAGTTTCGGTTAAAACTTCTCAGATATAAATCAAGGATTTCTCTTAAAAGAATAACTCTTCTTCTACTTACGGCTCGCTGGAGAGCTGTTCCCTTTGAGGGTTTAGTTCGGCCGAGGGGCTCCCTGGCGTCGGGCCCTCTGACAAGGATTCTTTCCCCCGCTTCGAAGCTATGGTTTCCGGGCGGTCAGAGGCGGCCCTTTTCTTTCCCTTAGGAGGAGAATTATCGATTCCCCCCTTTGGAATGGTCTCTTTCGGAGAGGCCACGGTCTCCTTGTCTGCTCCCATATTTCCCTCCAAAGGCACTACCTCTAGCATCCTGACTAGGACAGGATCCAGCCTGGTTTCGGGAAGGGGAGCCGGACACCGGATCAGCTTCGCCTTCGCTATCCACTCCTGCTTAAAAGGAAAAGTGCTGTTAAAAAGCAAGTTAATTATGCGGATAGAAGGTCCGGTCGCAAGGTCACCTACTTGAGTATCCGGGCGATTGCGGCTTAAACCAGCATCCTCGGTCAAATCCGGACTCACTTCTTGTGATCCGAAGAACAGTTTATACATCTCCACAGGCGTCACACCCGTAAAATTCTGGAGAGCTCGTGGTCCCTCCGGATTGAATTCCCACAAGCGAAGGGGGCGACGTTGGCCGGGCAGTGTCCAACGAATCAGCATGACTTGTGTCACCTTGACCAGGTTGAGGTCTCCCTTCAAGAGATCCTTAATGCGGCCCTGCAGCAGAGGAACGTCTTTGGGCAAGCCCCGACATAACCCTGTGTTAATCCACGATGCTAACCGTGGTGGGGGACCCGAGCGAAAGGCCGGAGGCGCCAGCCATGCGGTGCCCCGAGGAGCGGTGATGTAGAACCACTCCTGTTGCCATAAGCCAAGCTCCTCTTGAAAAGCGCCCTCGGGCCATGGAGCGTCGGCATTTCTTTTTATAGCAGCGCCTCCGCACTCTGCGTGGCGCCCTTCGATTATGTTCGGTTCTACTTTGAAGGTCTTGAGCCACAATCCGAAGTGAGGGGTAACACGGAGGAACGCTTCGCACACAACTATGAACGAGGAGATATGGAGGATGGACTCCGGAGCTAAGTCGTGGAATTCCAGCCCATAATAAAACATCAGCACCCTTACAAAGGGATCCATGGGGAAGCCTAATCCCCGAAGGAAGTGGGATATGAATACCACACTCTCGCCGGGCTGAGGGCTAGGGATCACCTGTCCTTGAACAGGCAGCCTGTGCGGAATCTCCCTGGTCAGGAATCTAGCTTCCCTCAATCTTGATACGTCCTCCTTCGTAACAGAGGAGGGCATCCATCGGCCTTGGAGGTCGGAGCCGAACATTATCGAAGATCCGGTGCGCTCGGAATCTGGAAGCCTAGGTGTTAGAACTCGAGGCGACGGGCGATCTCGTTTTGAGAATAGAAGCGGGGAATAGGGCCTCGATCTCTTTATAAGAGGCAGAATATCAAGCGCCCTCCCCGTAACCGTCTTGGACTAGCCTTTAATTAAGGCAAGACGTGCTAACAGGCACGATTGGGTTATCCACGACCGTATTAATGAGAATCCCGTTAGAGGGGGCTCATGATCTCTGCTTTGACAAGACGTGCCAAGGAAACCGCCTCGCTAAACGAGCTGAGGTGGAACAATGAAAGCAATTTATATAGAAGGCTTGGTCGCAGTGTTATGACGCACTACGGGATACTTCAGCAGATTTGATTTGTGTTAATATTATTCTCTATATGGCAATATGTGGAAACTTATTTTGCAGAGCCGGACACTATTTTTTGGTGTTTATAATCTTCTTGAAGGACTTGGAGGAGGAACCCGCCTTGCAATGCCGAAGACAATCTGCGCGCCAGACTCGTTGTCATTGAAGCCTGGTTCAGGGGCTACTGAGGGAGTCCTGGATTAGGGGGTGTTCGGATAGCCGGACTATACCTTCAGCCGGACTCCAGGACTATGAAGATACAAGATTGAAGACTTCGTCCCGTGTCCGGAAGGATCTTTTCTTGGCGTGGAAGGCAAGCTAGGCGTGTGGATATTCGAGATCTCCTACCATTGTAACCGACTCTTTGTAACCCTAACCCTATCCGGTGTCTATATAAACCGGAGGGTTGTAGTCCGTAGGACAACCATCATCATACACAATCATACCATAGGCTAGCTTCTAGGGTTTAGCCTCCTTGATCTCGTGGTAGATCCACTCTTGTACTACCCATATCATCAATATTAATCTAGCAGGAGTAGGGTTTTACCTCCACCGAGAGGGCCCGAACCTGGGTAAAATAAAGTGTCCCTTGTCTCCTGCTACCATCCGACCTTGACGCACAGTTCGGGACCCCCTACCCGAGATCCGCCGGTTTTGACACCGACAGCTTTGGTTTGCAAAATGCTGGCAACCAACGCAGCATTGGACTAAGTCCTGAGCGTCTGCCCGGGCCGTCGGCCAATAAAAACCTATACGGAAGGCCTTGCTTACAAGGGCCCGGGCTGCAGCGTGGTGGCCGCCGAGTCCGGCATGAATTTCAGCCAGAAGCTTCCGCCCTTCCTCTTCAGAGATGCACCTTTGAAGGACTTCGGTGGTGCTTTTCTTATAAAGCTCTCATGGACCTTATAGGCTTTAGATCGCCGCACTATGCAGCGTGCCTCATTTTGGTCCTCGAGGAGTTCCTGCCTAGTTAGGTAGGTCACGAATGGTTCTATCCACGAGGCGATGAAGGCCATTATAACGTGGGTTGAAGATGATATTTCGGTGGCCGAGCCTCCGATTATGTCAGAGTGTTCGGTATCGAGCATTGCGGTTGGATCCGGGCTGTTATTGCCAAGTTCCCCTTCCCATACCACGGATGGCTTGAACAGCCTCTCCAAAAAGATGTTAGGGGGGACTGCATCGCGTTTTGCACCGAACCCTTACCCGATCTGGGATCCAGGGGCCGAGGAGTTTCCAATTATGGAAATTTTGGTTCTGGGGTGTTGCCCGATAATCCTGGCCCGCTGCCTGACTCTAAGTTCAGGGATTGGATGCTGTCCTCCCACGAACGGGTATTCGGCTCGGAGAGCTCAGGAATCTAGACATAGTTGGTCCTCAATTCTGGAGGATAGGTCGCCGCATTGTTCCTCTACCACTACAATATGATGGGTGACCGGCGGAGAGTTAATCTCCCTTTGATCGGGTTTAAGCCCAATCCGATCATAGTCCGTAGCGACTCCCAGGGCGGCGATGCGATCCAAGAGCTCGTTTAGGGAAGCGAGCTCCATTGGATCCATTTGTTCGGCAAGTGCCGATTTGATGTGGAGGCTGTTTTTGATGACCCGAGAAGTCATCGTCGGCGTGGCGGCCGAACAGGCGGTCATGATGAAACCGCCCAGCCGGAGAGTTTGGCCGACAGCCAAAGCTCCCCCAACAGTAGTACCGTCTTTAAAGACGAGACGAGACATCCTTCCTTTTGGCGACGGCACAGTGGAACTCTCAAAGAAAGCACCAATGTCGGTGTCAAAACCGGCGGATCTCAGGTAGGGGGTCCCGAACTGTGCGTCTAGGCGGATGGTAACAGGAGACAAGGGACATGATGTTTTTACCCAGGTTTGGGCCCTCTCGATGGAGGTAAAACCCTACTCTTGCTTGATTAATATTGATGATATGGGTAGTACAAGAGTAGATCTACCACGATATCAGAGAGGCTAAACCCTAGAAGCTAGCCTATGGTATGATTGTTGTTGTGTCCTACGGACTAAACCCTCCGGTTTATATAGACACCGGAGGGGGCTAGGGTTACACAGAGTCGGTTACAAGGAGATCTACACATCCATATTGCCAAGCTTGCCTTCCACGCCAAGGAAAGTCCCATCCAGACACGGGATGAAGTCATCAATCTTGTATCTTCATGGTCCAACAGTCCGGCCAAAGGTTATAGTCCGGCTGTCCGGATACCCCCTAATCCAGGACTCCCTCACTCATCATAGTATCCATGTTCAACATCATCTTGTGATTGATCAATTCCTAGAGAGGGTAATTAATTAGACAAATGATCATCACAATGGTTAGTTTATGAATTCTAATAGCTTCGGATATGATATCGCTAATGATCCCAACATTTCCTATGGCACGCATGAGATTGGTAAGCTCAAATAGACAATCACCAAAGCTAGGATCACTAGAATTCATCTTACTCAAAGCAATAGACTTATGGAGAATTTCGTCTAAATTTTTCAAGGAATAATCTGGAAATCGTTCCTCAAGAAATTTCCATATAGTATAGCCACAATCAAGAGTAGGCAAACTAGCAATCAAATTTTTGGGCAATCCTCTTATGATAAGATTGATGGTTCTAAGATTGTGAATCATGTCAAGATCCTCTTAGGGTGTGGGATGCAAGGGATCAATATGAGGTGCACAAGGGCTAGCAATGTACTTGTTCAAGTGATATCCATTGAAAATCTCAAGCATTTCATTTTTCCACTCATGAAAATATTCTCCATCAAGAATAGGCACTCTATGTCTAAGACTCCCCAAAGTAGACACGTCCATCTTCCTCCAAAGGTGTTTAAACCAAGGCAATGGAGACCAATGCTCTGATACCAATTGAAAGGATCGAGAAGAGGTGTCTAGAGGGGGGTGATTAGACAGTAAGTACCAAAAGTTGCAGTTTTTAATTTCTTTAAGTTGAAGTGGAGTTTTGGCACAAGTTTAACAAACACAATACATATCAAGTAAGCATGCAAAGAGTATATGAGGAGCGGAAAGTAAAGCGTGCAACTTGCAAGAATGTAAGGGGAAGGGTTTGGAGAATTCAAACGCAATTGGAGACACAGATGTTTTTGTCGTGGTTCTGATAGGTGGTGCTATCGTACATCCACGTTGATGGAGACTTCAACCCACGAAGGGTAATGGTTGCGTGAGTCCACGGAGGGCTCCACCCACGAAGGGTCCACGAAGAAGCAACCTTGTCTATCCCATCATGGCCATCGCCCACGAAGGACTTGCCTCACTAGCGGTAGATCTTCACGAAGTAGGCGATCTCCTTGCCCTTACAAACTCCTTGGTTCAACTCCACAATCTTGTCGGAGGCTCCCAACTAACACCTAGCCAATCTAGGAGACACCACTCTCCAAGAAGTAACAAATGGTGTGTTGATGATGAACTCCTTGCTCTTGTGCTTCAAATGATAGTCTCCCCAACACTCAACTCTCTCTCACAGGATATGGATTTGGTGGAAAGAAGATTGGAGTGGAAAGCAACTTGGGGAAGGCTAGAGATCAAGATTCATATGGTGAGAATGGAATATCTTGGCCTCAACACATGAGTAGGTGGTTCTCTCTCAGAAAATGTGTATTGGAAGTGTAGGTATGTTCTGATGGCTCTCTCCATGAATGAAGAGTGGGTGCAGGAGTATATATAGCCTCCACACAAAAACTAACCGTTACACACGATTTACCAATCTCGGTGAGACCGAATTGAGAAACTCGGTCGGACCGATTTAGCAAACCTAGTGACCGTTAGGATTTTCGGTGGGACTGAGATGCAACTTCGTAGGACCAATATGGTTAGGGTTAGGGCATAACATAATCTCGGTGTGACCGATTACACAAACTCGGTGGGACAGATTCTGGTAATAAGCTAAACAGAGAGTTGGTCAGGCAAACTTGGTGAGACCGATTACACAAACTCGGTGGGACCGATTTTGGTAATAAGCTAACCAGAAAGTTTGCATTGTAATCTCGGTAGTACTGATTGTTCAATCTCGGTGAGACCGATTTTGGTAATGGACATACACAGAGAGATTACAATCCCATCTCGGTGAGACCGAGATCCCTATCGGTGAAACCGATTTGCCTAGGGTTTGTGGCAGTGGCTATGACATCTGAACTCGGTGGCGCCGGATAGAAAGAATCGGTGGGGCCGATTTTGACTTTTGGTTTAGGTCATATGTGGATGTGGTAAGGTAGTTGAGGGTTTTGGAAGGATAAATTCATGCAATATGATAAAAACCAAATCTTGTTATCCTCGACGGAGACAATACAATACATGCCTTGCTGCCCCTACTGTCACTGGGAAAGGACACCGCAAGATTGAACCCAAAGCTAAGCACTTCTCCCATTGCAAGAAAACCCAATCTAGTAGGCCAAACCAAACTGATAATGCGAAGAGACTTGCAAAGATAACCAATCATACATAAAAGAATTCAGAGAAGATTCAAATATTGTTCATAGATAATCTTGATCATAAACCCACAATTCATCAGTCTCAACAAACACACCGCAAAAAGAAGATTACATCGAATAGATCTCCACGAGAGAGGGGGAGAACATTGTATTGAGATCCAATGTCACGACCGGTTTTCCAATAAAAAAATTTATTGAGAAACCAATCTTTAGAAACCCAGTTTGAGATAAAGCCTCCTCACTGGCAGACAAACTTTTGATACAATAAGCCAGTAGCAAAAATATGTTACAGGGTTGAGCTGACGATGCTCAACAATTTATTACAAGTGTGCCAATAATTATACATAAAGGCGATTAATGACACAAGGGAGTGGTGGCATACTACTGACTCGCAAATAAGGTAGAGGAGGAGTAACACAGTGGGGAGTGGATATGGGATTCTCAAACTAACATCCCATCGGGCGTCGAGGTGAGGCTCGATGAATTTATTAGGGTAGCGGAAGCGGATATAATACAATGACCAACTCCAGGGTTGCACGAGACTGACTGGGACTCCTCTAGGCATCGGATTCGCTATCGAACTCTTCATCCATGAGATCACCTTCGTCAGCATCTGGCCAAATCAACAAGCCAGTGAGTACTTTGAAAGTACTCGCAAGACAGTTCGGATGAAAGATATAACAAATGCTAACATGAAATACATGAACAAGTTAACCAGTACGATCAGACATAGAGGTAATAATACTGGGTGCCAAGCGAGTGTCTGAAAGACTCCTCGAGCGGAAAATGCGGGATAATAATACTGGTGCCAAACGAGTGTCTGAAAGACTCCTCGAGCGAAAAAATGCAGAATAATAATACCACAGTCGGGCATCTGAGCGACACCACATAAAGGGCTTTAAAAAGAAATGCCACCGTCGGGCGTCTGAGCGACACCACATAAAAGGGCTTTAAAAAGAAATGCCACAGTCGGGCGTCTGAGCGACACCACATAAAGGGCTTTAAAAAGAAATGCCACAGTCGGGCGTCTGAGCGACACCACATAAAGGGCTTTAAAAAGAAATGCCACAGTCGGGCGTCTGAGCGACACCACATAAAGGGCTTTAAAAAGAAATGCCACAGTCGGGCATCTGAGCGACACCACATAAAGGGCTTTAAAAAGAAATGCCACAGTCGGGCGTCTGAGCGACACCACATAAAGAGCTTTTGACTGATAAGCAAATAATATATTCATCATATATATAATCAACTCAAGGAATTAAACGGGTTAGTCCATCCACAAGAATAAACATTTAACCGGTCTTAGTGCTCATGTGTCCCACCGGGTAATCTGTCACCAAACTGGCGCATGACTGTTAGCGGGGAACTTGGATATAGATAAGATGATTTAAGGATATAGAGCTCTGCAGAGTTTGTACAAAAAAATTCCCACAGTCGACGGATTTCCGTAGTCACCAGGACTAGTTCCGTTACGGTATTTCAGAAGAAAACACAGCTAACCAGTACACACCCATCCAACTCTTCGATGCCAGGAATCACCCTCAACATCGTCCAAGAAAAACTATTGAGACGGGGAGATCACAATCTCGAATAGCATGGGATCAAATTTATATACGCGCGCTCTAAGGGGTGCCCCCTCTCGGTCCCAACCGGAAACACCCATGCCCCCTGACCGGATGCCTGGCTTTAATCTAGGGCCATGGAACCATCATCCCGGCCTCTCCTTTTCGGTGTGTACCAAGAAAGCGGTTTGCGACTTACTAAACCATATCCCTTTCGGGAAACATGTGGTAGTATAGGGAAAGGAAATGGATATGAACCCAACCGATATGGGTTGGTACTGAAGATAACTTGCATGGCCTAAGACTGGCATGCTACAACACTGCCATCTTACCCATCTTCATGCCAACACATGGCTTTGCATACTTACGTCCAACGACGTGTGAAATCATCGGGCATACTTGCCTCAACAATGCATAATGAACGGTTCATCGGTATGCTTCACACATGCCATGAAACTATCTACATGCAAACATGCCAAGACACTCATCATATCAAAAGTTCGAACATGCTTGCCTGGTTCAGAGTAGTCGGAGCCTAGCTCGGTGAAGTTTGCGGCCCCGTCACCCCCGTCGGTATCTACGGTACAGAGAAAACATACTCGCTAACGTGAATACCGAGAGGTGCAGAAAAAGTATTGCAAATATTTTTCAAATAAATCTGATAAAAAACTAGACAAAATTTTGAAGAGAACAGAAAAAGAATCAATCAAAAATATGCTTCTGATAAAAAGTTATAAGGGTTTTTGCCCAGGGACTCATCTGTAATGAAACAGAAACTTCCCAGGTTTTTTATTATAGAAATAGAAAACGTTTCCATAGAAACTACGCCGGCCCAGAGGGAAAGCGTATTCTGGCAAAAGACGTTTTCAGAAAACGATTCGATTAGAAAAGACAGAGAGGCCGACAGGCGTGTCCCATCTGTCAGGTTTAAAATTTAAAAGAGGCTGGTCGGGGCTCGCTGGCGCCCGAGAGCCGCGGTGGTCGCCGGGGGCGATCCACGGCGAGGTGGGGAGATCGGAGGGTACCTCCATGCTTAGGGTGCCATTCCGCGTCGGGTGGTGGTGGTGGTGGTCGCCGGCGAGCACTGTGTCGACGGTGGCCCTTGCTCCGGCGGACGGCGGTTCGGGTGGTCGTGGACCTTGCCGGAGAGGGCTGCAATGATCAAATTGACGAGGGGATTAGAGTACTGGTAGCTAGAGGTGGTGCTTGACGGAGTTTGGGCACCGGGGATGACCTCACCGCAGTGAATTGAGCTAGAGCCCGAGGCGGACGGAGGTGACCGGAGTCGAGGAAGAAGGGCTCCTCGAGGCCCCTCCAGTGGCCAGGCGGGGTGTGGTGAGGTGGTGGAGCCGTGCGGGAGTGAGAGTGGGCTCGGGGGCGCTATAAATAGCCGGCCCGAGGCGGTTTCCGTGAACGGGATAAGTCCGGCGAGGGATTACGGTGATGCAGAGCATTGGTCGGGTGGTTTAGGCGTTGAGCGCCGTCGTGAAGGTCCATTGGGTCCGTTTTGATGTTAAACAAGCTGGGACTCGAAGTCTTGGGGGAACTCGACGGAACGGAGCAGCGCGGGCACGTCGGCGGCAGAGTGCATGCTCTATGCGTGTTGCGCCACGGCGACGGTGCTGCATGCGTGCGCTGGCGGGGAGTTGGCCACACGGAGCCACCAGGAGGATTGGGCGGCGCCGAACGGCGTTGAGCCGCCATTCTGCTCCCTGTCGGCCGTTACGGTGGTTCTGTCGCCGCGGGACACGCCGGCGCAGGCGGGCCAGGGCGCCACCGACGCCAGGAAGGCGCCAAGCACACGTGCGGGGCTCCGGACAAGCAAGCCAGGCGGCGAGCAACATGCCAAGGGCACTGTGATCATGTGACTGATCTTAACTGACGAAGATCGACACCGAATTCTTAATTTGACTGAAAGTGATAGAAACAGTGCATGCAAGGTGTTCGACAGAATGATCCAGGCATGTAGGGATTTTTCCTTGGGCTGATTTTTGGTGGAGTGACTTCTCATTGCTCCAGTAGGCTACCTGATTTTTGGTGGAATTTTTGGAGAAGTGTAGATATGAATTTCACCAAATTTGACAAATCTGGTCCAAACTTGCAGGGAGTGAAATTTGAAAATTTTGAAAAGGAGAAGAGTGGATCAAGATGGTTCTGGGTTGTGGGTTCAAAGGACTAGCCAGTAGAGTTGTTTTGAGTTCAAATCTCAACTGAAAAGGGGTACTTTCTTTGAAAAAACATTTGGCCCAAAATAATTGATAGAAAAATATTTGAGAGAAGAAGCAATCAAAAAAAATCCAAAATTTGCTTGGATGAGTTGGGTCAGGGAACTTAGGTTGATAACAAAGAGGAGAGGAGGTTTTGGAGTGGTTTTCAATAGAATGAAGATCCCAAATCTTTCATAGAGTTTTTCTTAAAAAGAAACGATTAAACTCCAAAAAAAATAAAATTTGAGAAGGGAAACAATAGAGAAGGAGTTTTAAGAAGGTCAAACCCAAAGTTTGATGGAGAAAACAGAAATAACAAACCCTAGTCAAAGAAAAGGATTTTTAAGAGGATTGCTCTGAGAGCCTCAAATCTCAAAGGAAAATCCAGCAAGAATTTTGCAAAAACCCAAATGAAATTTTTGGAGTGTCACATCCAAAAAGTGAGAAGAAGCCATCTAGCTACTAACTATGGACCCGAAGGTCTGAGGTAAACTACTCATACTTCATCGGAGGGGCTATGATGATGTAGAAGCCCTCCATGGTGGATGCCCTCTCCGGCGGAGCTCCGGAACAGGCCCCAAGATGGGATCTCGTGGATACAGAACGTTGCGGCGGTGGAATTAGGTTTTTGGCTCCATATCTGATCGTTGGGGGGTACGTAGGTATATATAGGAGGAAGAAGTACGTCGGTGGAGCTTCATGGGCACCACGAGGGTGGGGGCGCGCCTGGGGGGGTAGGGAGCGCCCCCCTACCTCGTTCCCACCTTGGAGCTTTCTTGACGGAGGGTCCAAGTCTCCTGGATCATGTTCGGTTAGAAAATCACGTTCCCGAAGGTTTCATTCCGTTTGGACTACGTTTGATATTTCGTTTCTTCGAAACACTGAAATAGGCAAAAAAACATCAATTCTGGGTTGGCCCCCTGATTAATAGGTTAGTCCCAAAAGTAATATAAAAGTGGAAAATAAAGCCCAATATGGTCCAAAACAGTAGATAATTAAGCATGGAGCAATCAAAAATTATAGGTACGTTGGAGATGTATCAGGCATCCCCAAGCTTAATTCCTGCTCGTCCTCGAGTAGGTAAATGATAAAAAAGAATTTTTGATGCGGAGTGCTACTTAGCATAATTTCAATGTAATTCTTCTTAATTGTGGTATGAATATTTAGATCCGAAAGATTCAAGACAAAAGTTCATATTGACATAAAAATAATAATACTTCAAGCATACTAACAAAGCAATCATGTCTTCTCAAAATAACATGGCCAAAGAAAGTTATCCCTGCAAAATCATATAGTCTGGCTATGCTCTATCTTCACCACACAAAGTATTTAAATCATGCACATCCCCGATGACAAGCCAAGCAATTGTTTCATACTTATGACATTCTCAAAACTTTTTCGATCTTCACGCAATACATGAGCATGAGCCATGGATATAGCACTATATGTGGAATAGAACAATGGTTGTGGAGAAGACAAAAGGAGGGGAAGATAGTCTCACATCAACTAGGCGTATCAACGGGCTATCGAGATGCCCATCAATAGATATCAATGTGAGTGAGTAGGGATTGCCATGCAACGGATGCACTAGAGCTATAAGTATATGAAAGCTCAGCAAAAGAAACTAAGTGGGTGTGCATCCAACTCGCTTGCTCACGAAGACCTAGGGCATTTTGAGGAAGCCCATCATTGGAATATACAAGCCAAGTTCTATAATGAAAAATTCCCACTAGTATATGAAAGTGACAAAATGAGAGACTCTCTATCATGAAGATCATGGTGCTACTTTGAAGCACAAGTGTGGTAAAAGGATAGTAACATTGTCCCTTCTCTCTTTTTCTCTCATTTTTTTTATTTGGGCCTTTTCTCTTTTTTTATGGCCTCTTTTCTTTCTTTCTTTTTTTCGTCCGGAGTCTCATCCCGACTTGTGGGGGGATCATAGTCTCCATCATCCTTTTCCTCACTTGGGACAATGCTCTAAAAATGATGATCATCACACTTTTATTTTTCTTACAACTCAATAATTACAACTTGATACTTAGAACAAACTATGACTATATATGAATGCCTCCTGCGGTGTACCGGGATATGCAATGAATCAAGAGTGACATATATGAAAGAATTATGAACGGTGGCTTTTCCACAAATGCGATGTCAACTACATGATCATGCTAGCAATATGACAATGATGGAGCGTGTTATAATAAACGGAACGGTGGAAAGTTGCATGGAAATATATCTCGGAATGGCTATGGAAATGCCATGATAGGTAGGTATGGTGGCTGTTTTGAGGAAGTTATTTGGTGGGTGTATGATACCGGCGAAAAGTGTGTGGTATTAGAGAGGCTAGCAATGGTGGAAGGAAGAAAAGTGCGTATAATCCATGGACTCAACATTAGTCATGAAGAACTCATATACTTATTGCAAAAACCTACAAGTTATCAAAGCAAAGTATTACGCGCATGCTCCTAGGGGGATAGATTGGTAGGAAAAGACCATCGCTCGTCCCCGACCGCCACTCATAAGGAAGACAATCAATAAATAAATCATGCTCCGACTTCATCACATAACGGTTCACCATACGTGCATGCTACGGGAATCACAAACTTTAACACAAGCATTTCTCAAATTCAAAACTACTCAACTAGCATGACTCTAATATCACCATCTTAATATCTCAAAACAATTATCAAGAATCAAAATTTTCTTAGTATTCAACGCACTCAAAAGAAAGTTTTACAAATCTTGAATACCAAGCATATTAGAATTGTTTAAGCAAATTACCATGCTATTTAAGACTCTCAAAATAATCTAATTGAAGCATGAGAGATCAATAGTTTCTTTAAAACAAATCCACCACCGTGCTCTAAAAGATATAAGGGAAGCACTAGAGCAAAACTATATAGCTCAAAAGATATAAGTGAAGCACATAGAGTATTCTATCAAATTCCAATTCATGTATGGCTCTCTAAAAAGGTGTGTACAGCAAGTATGATTGTGGTAAACTAAAAAAGCAAAGACTCAAATCATACAAGACGCTCCAAGAAAAACACATATCATGTGATGAATAAAAATATAGCTCCAAGTAAAGTTACCGATGGAAGTAGACGAAAGAGGGGATGCCTTCCGGGGCATCCCCAAGCTTTGACTTTTTGGTGTCCTTAGATTATCTTGGGGGTGCCATGGGAATCCCCAAGCTTAGGCTCTTGCCACTCCTTGTTCCATAATCCATAAAAAAATCACCCAAAACTTGAAAACTTCACAACACAAAACTCAACAGAAATCTCGTGAGCTCCGTTAGCGAAAGAAAACAAAGGACCACTTCAAGGTACTGTAATGAACTCATTATTTATTTATATTGGTGTTAAACCTAATGTATTCCAACTTCTCTATGGTTTATAAACTATTTTACTAGCCATAGATTCATTAAAATAAGAAAACAACACACGAAAAACAGAATCTGTCAAAAACAGAACAGTCTGTAGTAATCTGTAACTAACGCAAACTTATGGAACTCCAAAAATTCAGACAAAATAGGACGACCTAGGCAATTTGTTTGTTGATCAGAAGCAATTGGAATCACTATTTTATCACGTCCTGATGATTTTTAACAATTGTTTTTGTGAACAAAAAGTTTCTGGAAATTACAGCAAGATCAAATAACTATCATCCAAGAAGATCCTATAGGTTTAACTTGGTACAAACACTAATTAAAACATAAAAACACATCTAACCAGAGGCTAGATCGAAGATTTATTCCTAAACAGAAGCAAAAGCAAAAAAAGAAAAAGAAAATTGGGTTGCCTCCCAACAAGCGCTATCGTTTAACGCCTCTAGTTAGGCATACAAGCAAGGATAGATCTAGGTATTCCCATCTTTGGTAGGCAATTCTTCAATGAGACATCTACCTTCCTTAGAAATTTCTTTCTTTTTAGTAATAATCAAACTTCTAGGCACAAGATCAAAAAATTCATTCGTAGCAAATGGTTCCTTAATGATAGCAAAAAGATCGGGATGAATACTTATAGATTTAAGATCCGCAGTTTCCTTACTAGAAGATTCACCCTTATTTTTAGGAACATACATAAGGTTGGCAATTTTAGTGGGTAGACTTGGAGTATTCTTTACGGAAGAAAAAGCGGTTCCCAAGTTGGTAATGATACCCTCAAGTTTATCGATTCTAGTGGAATCTTGATTTATTCTCTCATTAACTATGGGTTCCTTCTCCTTAATATTTTTCAAAGTTACTCCTACCTTAGATCCATATTGGGTAATTTGATTGTGGATCTTTTTATCTAGATTTTCAATTAATTCAACGGTAGCAAATTTATTTTCAATAATTTCAAGTCTTTGCATTACATGCTCCAAAGTTAACAGAGTTCCATTAACCAAAAGAGGTGGTGAGCCAAATAAATCTATCATAGCATTATAAAAAACAAAAGTATGGCTACCCAAGAAATTCCCTCCGGTAATGGTATCGAGGATATATCTATACCAAGGATTAGCACCTACATAAAAGTTGCAGAGAAGAACTGAAGTAGATTGCTTCTTGGTAGATCTATTTTGAGCATTGCAAATTCTATACCAAGCATCTTTTAGATTTTCTCCCTCCCTTTGTTTAAAATTTAGAAATTCATTCTCGATAGACAACGGAGAAGATATAAGACTAGCCATAACGACAAGCAAGCAAGAAAAAGGCAAAAGGAAAAGAGAGGGTGAATAAAACGGCAAGGGTGAAGTGGGGGAGAGGAAAACGAGAGGCAAATGGCAAATAATGTAATGCGAGAGATAAGGGATTGTGATGGGTACTTGGTATGTTGACTTTTGCGTAGACTCCCCGGCAACGGCGCCAGAAATTCTTCTTGCTACCTCTTGAGCACTGCGTTGGATTTCCCCGAAGAGGAAAGGATGATGCATCAAAGTAGCGTAAGTATTTCCCTCAGTTTTTTAGAACCAAGGTATCAATCCAGTAGGAGGCTACGCGCGAGTCCTTCATACCTACACAAAGCAAATAACTCCTCGCAACCAACGCGAATAGGGGTTGTCAATCCCTTCAGGGTCACTTACGAGAGTGAGATCTGATAGAGATGATAGATAATATTTTTTGTATTTTTGGTATAAAGATGCAAAGTAAAACAAAAGGCAAAGTAAAAAAGCAAAGCAATAATAAAGTGATGGAAGATTAATATGATGAAGATAGACCCGGGGGCCATAGATTTCACTAGTGGCTTCTCTCAAGAGCATAAGTATTCTACAGTGGGTGAACAATTGAGCATAGTTATGAGAATATCTAGGTATGATCATGTATATAGGCATCACGTCCGAGACAAGTAGACTGACTCCTGCCTACATCTACTATTATTACTCCACTCATCGACCGCTATCCAGCATCCATCTAGAGTATTAAGTTCAAGAAAACAGAGTAACGCCTTAAGCAAGATGACATGATGTAGAGGGATAAATTCATGCAATATGATAAAAAACCCATCTTGTTATCCTTGATGGCAACAATACAATATGTGCCTTGCTGCCCCTACTGTCACTGGGAAAGGACACCGCAAGATTGAACCTAAAGCTAAGCACTTCTCCCATTGCAAGAAAAACCAATCTAGTAGGCCAAACCAAACTGATAATTCGAAGAGACTTGCAAAGATAACAAATCATACATAAAAGAACTCGGAGAAGATTCAAATATTGTTCATAGGTAATCTTGATCATAAACCCACAATTCATCGGTCTCAACAAACACACCGCAAAAAGAAGATTACATCGAATAGATCTCCACGAGAGAGGGGGGGAACATTGTATTGAGATCCAAAAAGAGAGAAGAAGCCATCTAGCTACTAACTATGGACCCGAAGGTCTGAGGTAAACTACTCACACTTCATCGGAGGGGCTATGATGATGTAGAAGCCCTCCGTGGTGGATGCCCTCTCCGGCGGAGCTCCAGAACAGGCCCCAAGATGGGATCTCGTGGATACAGAAAGTTGCGGCAGTGGAATTAGGTTTTTGGCTCCGTATCTGATCGTTTGGGGGTAAGTAGGTATATATAGGAGGAAGAAGTACGTCGGTGGAGCTTTGTGGGCCCCACGAGGGTGGGGGCGCGCCTAGGGGGGTAGGGCGCGCCCCCCTACCTCGTTCCCACCTCGGAGCTTTCTTGACGTAGGGTCCAAGTCTCCTGGATCATGTTCGGTGAGAAAATCACGTTCCCGAAGGTTTCATTCCGTTTGGACTCCGTTTGATATTCTGTTTCTTCGAAACACTGAAATAGGCAAAAAAAACAGAAATTCTGGGCTGGGCCTCCGGTTAATATGTTAGTCCCAAAAGTAATATAAAAGTGGAAATAAATCCCAATATGGTCCAAAACATTAGATAATATAGCATGGAGCAATCAAAAATTATAGATACGTTGGAGACGTATCACCGGGCAACGATGTGATGTCACGCTACAAAAAGTTGTCAGCAGATTGGACTTGTGAAATATTACACTCTCTGCAGTTGTGTGTGGTATTTGTTTTGCAGAGCCGGACACGTTTCTTGTGTTCAAAGGCTACTTTGGACGGAGGAGGAACCCGCAATGCAATGCCGATGTAACGCTCTCGATGCGGCTATATCTCCCACGTGTCGAAGCACGACTTAGAGGCATAACCGCATTGAAAGCAATGTCGCATGTGAGGTAATCTTCACACAACCCATGTAATACATAAGGGAAAGAGATACATAGTTGGCTTACAGTCGCCACTTCACACAATGCATAAATAAACATCCATCATCCAGATTACACTCAAGGTCCGACTACGGAACCAAAATGAAAGAAGACTACCCCAAATGCTACACAGATCCCCGATCGTCCCAACTGGGCTCCACTACTGATCATCAGGAAAAGACACATAGTAACGACCACGTTCCTCGTCGAACTCCCACTTGAGCTCGGATGCGTCATCTGCACTGACATCGTCGGTACCTGCAACTGTTTTGGTAGAATTTATGAGTCACGAGGACTCAGCAATCTCACACCCGCGAGATCAAGACTATTTAAGCTTAAAGGTAGGAGGGGGGTTATGAGGTGGAGCTGCAGCAAGCGTCTAGCATTTATGGTGGCTAACAACGCAAAAGAGAGCAAGAAGAGAAGCAAAGCACGGTCGTGAAGCTAGAAGTGATCAAGAAGTGATCCTAGAACAACCTACGTCAGGCCTAACTCCAACACCGTGTTCACTTCCCGGACTCCGCCGAGAAGAGACCATCACGGTTACACACGCGGTTGATGTGTTTTAATTAAGGTCAACTTAGGGTTTTCTACAACCGGACATCAACAAATTCCCATCTACCTCATAACCGCGGGCACGGCTTTCGAAAGATAATACCCTGCAGGGGTGTCCCAACTTAGCCCATTATAAGCTCTCACGGTCAACGAAGGATATTCCTTCTACCGGGAAGACCCGATCAGTCTCGGAATCCCGGACTACAAGACATTTCGACAGTAATAAAACAAGTCCAGCAAAGCCGCCCGAATGTGCCGACAAATCCTGATAGGAGCTGCACATATCTCGTTCTCAGGGCACACCGGATGAGCAGTCCGTACAACTAAAACCAGACCCCAAGTTTCCTTGAGGTGGCGCTGCAAAGCGCTCTAGTTTGGGCCAACACTCAGAGGAGCATTGGCCCGGGGGGTTAAATAAAGATGACCCTCGGGCTCGCGAAAACCCGGGGGAAAAGGCTTAGGTGGAAAATGGTAAAACCAAAGTTGGGCCTTGCTGGAGGAGTCTTATTCAAAGTGAACTGTCAAGGGGGTCCCATAAATCACCCAACCGTGTAAGGAACGCAAAATCAAGGAACATAACACCGGTATGACAGAAACTAGGGTGGCAAGAGTGGAACAAAACACCAGGCATAAGGCCGAGCCTTCCACCCTTTACCAAGTATATAGATGCATTAATTAAATAAGAGATATTGTGATAACCCAAAATAATCATGTTCCAACATGGAACAAACTTCATCTCCACCTGCAACTAGCAACGCTATAAGAGGGGCTGAGCAAAGCAGTAACATAGCCAATCAACGGTTTGCTAGGAAAGGATGGTTAGAGGTTTGACATGGCAATATGGGTGGCATGATATAGCAAGTGGTAGGTATCGCAGCATAGGCATAGCAAAAGAGCGAGCATCTAGCAAGCAAAGATAGAAGTGATACCGAGGGTATGGTCATCTTGCCTGCAAGGTTCTCAGAGTTGTCGAAAGCTTGATCCTCGTAAGTGTTCTCAACAGGTTCCTCGTTCACATACTCGTCTCCTGGCTCTACCCAAAACAAGAACACAAGCAAAGGAACAACTATCAACCACGATGCAATGCGCAATCAACATGATGCAAAACATGGCATGATATGCGAGATGTGGTATGCAATGCATATGCGTGCTCCGGAAGGACCAAGATGAACAAGGCATAATATTGGCAAACCAGGTATGCCACTGGAAAGGTGAGGTGATTTTGGTTGAAATCGATATAAAGATCACCGGAATCGGATGCACGGTTTGCAAATGACAAGCAAAACAAGAATGACATATTTCTGCGTTTAACAGCATGATGCCACTTAGCATGCAACAAGAAATTAAGATACTGCACCCAAACATATCAGCAAAGAATATGGCAGTGATCTAATCAAGATGCTTGACAAAAGATGAACACTGAGCTACGGCTAAATCACACCATAACAGGTTCAAACAAGCATGGCAAAAGTGCAAAAGATAACAGGTTCACAGACTTGGTGAAAATAACAACATGCCAGAAATTAACATCAGGATAACATGTTTAGAGCAAGGAAACAACCTGCTATAGGAACACAATATAGCAAAACAAGGCATGGCATGAATCTAATCAAAACATAGAACAAAAGTCCCTAACTGACCATGAGCCAAAAAGGAACAGAAAATATAATAGCACCCATGTCAAATAAGCAAGTTTCGTTACAGTTTTCAGACTTGGCAGAAAACTGGACATGTCAAAAACAGGTAACAAGTAGGCATGTTTACGAGCTCGATGCACTCACTACAGAGCATTTCATGATAAAATAAGCATAAACCCACCAATAAGACATGGCATATAAGCTAATCATGGCAAGAACAACATCATAGCATTCAAGGATCAACTACAACAAGCTTGGCAAAATCGAATAACATGTAAACAATCTGCCATTAACATTTTATAGCAAAAGTAGAGCTCGATTAACTCAAGCTATGGCACTCCATAATTACAAACAAAGGCATGGATGGATAGAGAAAATCCATAAATTCAAAACACTCTTACTGATCATGCTCAAAATAGGCATAGATCTCTCTGTAACAACAAGAACACATGGGATAAAAATAACAGCAGGACATGACTTGGTAAAATTATTAAGTCCCTGAAATCAGCAACAATATGATCCCTAGTTTGCATGCTTGTGCTAGTCACCACAAAGATCACAAAAATACATGGCATACACCCCCGTAAAGATCGCATGGCATATTACAAAACACATGTAGGACTCAACTTCATAGGGTGCACCCATCAATCATGGCAAAAATGACAAAACTGCATGTTCTGAAACAGATCTGAAACTAACATCACATAGCCCTCTTCCAACAGCATTTCGGGCATCAATATGAGCTCAAATGAAAATGATGCAATGACACAAAATGATGTACTCATCTGGGCGAACAATTTGACATATTACACGCACAAAACGGAGCAGTATGCAGCAAGTTATGATGCGATGAACATGCAACAAAATATCTGCAGAAAAATGACTTAGAGGAATTTCGACCTCCGAGATCTAGGGTTGACCCGCCGCGGAAAACGAGGCGGCGGCGCGAGCTCGCCGGAGTTGGGCGTGGGGGACGCCGGAGATGGCCGGGAGGAGGCTGGCGAGGCAGATCCGAGGCGGGACGATGCGGATCCGGCCGTCGCCGGGCCGGATCTGGCCGCAGCCGAGGGAGGCGGCGGAGGCGGCGCGGGGCGTGCGGCGGCCTCGGGCGGCGCGCGGCGCCGGCGGGCACGGACGGCGGAGCGAGCGTGGCGGCACGGAGGCGGCGCGGAGCGCGGGGAGCGGGCGGCGCGGAGCGCGGGGAGCGGGCGGCGTGGAGTGGGCTTGGAGGGGCCCGACTCGGGCTCGGGCGGGCCGGCGGCGATGTGGGCGCGGCTGCCCACGTGGCGGCCCCTGATTCGCCGGGCGGCGGCGGCGGACGCGTCCGGCGCCGTCCAGACGTGTCCGGCGCGGGGAGAGGAGCGGGGAGCTAGGGTTAGGGTGGATTTGACCCGAAATTTCGGGGGAGAGGGTATATTTATAGGTAGAAGGAGCTAGGAAGCTCCAAATGGAGAGCGGTTTGCGGCCACACGATCATGATCGAACGGCGATGGACATGGGAGTGACTTAGATGGGTTATTGGGCTGATTTGGAGGGGTTTTGGGCTGCAACCCAAAAGAGGCCTTTGCGGTTACCCGGTTAACCGTTGGAGTATCAAACAACCTCCAAATGACCCGAAACTTGACAAGCGGTCTACCGGCGCTATACCAAGGCTGCTTGGCAAACCTCGGTCCATTCCGAGACCGCTTAACACCCGCACATGAAAATAGGTAAAAAGGGGGCGCCGGAGGACGTAGGAGCGTCGGATTGCAAAACGGACAACGGGGAAAAGGCTCGGATGCATAAGACGAACACGTATGCGAATGCGAAGCACATGATGACATGACAAGAAATGCATGACAAGGACAAAATGCAAAATGAAGGGAAACCCAACCACGGAGGGAATATCATATCACATTGCCGAAAATGGCAAGAGTTGGAGTTACAAATATGGCAAGTTACACCCGGGGTGTTACAGCCGAGGACAATTTGCGCGCCGGAGATGTCGTCATTGAAGCCTGGTTCAGGGGCTACTGAGGGAGTCCTAGATTAAGGGGTCCTCGGGCGTCCGGACTACATAACATGGGCCGGACTGATGGGCCGTGAAGATAAAAGACAGAAGACTCTCTCCCGTGTCCGGATGGGACTCTCTTTGGCGTGGATGGCAAGCTTGGCGTTTGGATATGAAGATTCCTTTCTCTGTAACCAACTTTGTACAACCCTACTCCCCTCCGGTGTCTATATAAACTAGAGGGTTTATTCCGTAGAGGCAATCACAATCATACAGGCTAGACTTCTAGGGTTTTAGCCATTACGATCTCGTGCTAGATCAACTCTTGTAATACTCATATTCATCAAGATCAATCAAGTAGGAAGTAGGGTATTACCTCCATAGAGAGGGCCTGAACCTGGGTAAACATCATGTCCCCCGTCTCCTGTTACCATCAACCTTAGACGCACAGTTCTGGGCCCCCTACCCGAGATCCACCGGTTTTGACACCGACAGGAACCCCTTCCGGTGACTCGATACCTTCCTGGTACGTCCCGAAACACTTCCGGTGTCCAAATACCATCGTCCTATATATATCAATCTTTACCTCTCGACCATTTTGATACTCCTCTTCATCTACGTGATCTCATCCGGGACTCTGAACAACATTCAGTCACCAAATCACATGACTCATATAATACTATATCATCATCGAACGTTAAGCGTGCGGACCCTATGGGTTCGAGAACTATGTAGACATGACTGAGACGCCTCTCCAGTCAATAACCAATAGCGGAACCTAGATGCCCATATTGTCTCCTACATATTCTACGAAGATCTTTATCGGTCGAACCGTTATGACAACATACGTAATTCCCTTTGTCCATCAGTATGTTACTTGCCCGAGATTCGATCATCGGTATCTTCATACCTAGTTCAATCTCATTACCGGCAAGTCTCTTTACTCGTTCTGTAATACATCACCTCATGACTAACTCCTCAGTTATTTGCTTGCAAGCTTATGATGTGTATTACCGAGAGGGCCAAGAGATACCTCTCCGATATTCGGAGTGACAAATCCTAATCTTGATCTATGCCAAACCAAAAAACACCTTCGGAGATACCTGTAGAGCATATTTATGATCACCCAGTTATGTTGTGACATTTTATAGCACACAAGGTATTCCTCTGGTATCTGGGAGTTGCATAATCTCATAGTCGAAGGAATAAGTATTTGACATGAACAAAGCAATAGCAATAAACTGAACGATCAGTATGCTAAGTTAACGGATGGGTATTGTCCATCACATCATTCTCCTAATGATGTGATCCCGTTATCAAATGACAACACATGTCTATGGTTAGGAAACCTTAACCATCTTTGATCAACGAGCTAGTCTAGTAGAGGCTTACTAGGGACATGGTATTTGTTTATGTATTTGGGTTTCCGGTCAATACAATTCTAGCATGAATATAAACCTTTATCATGAATAAGGAAATATAATATAAAATAACAACTTTATTATTGCCTCTAGGGCATATTTCCTTCATTCTCCCACTTGCACTAGATTCAATAATCTAGTTCACATCACCATGTGATTTAACACCCATAGTTCACATCGCCATGTGACCAACACCCAAAGAGTTTACTAGAGTCAATAATCTAGTTCACATCTCCATGTGATTAACACCCAGAGAGTACTAAGGTGTGATCATGTTTTGCTTGTGGGAGAGGTTTAGTCAACGGGCCTGACACATTCAGATCCGTATGTATTTTGAAAATTTATATGTCTACAACGCTCTGCATGGAGCTATTCTTAGCTAATTGCTCCCACTTTCAATATGTATCCAGATTGATACTCATAGTCATCCGAATCGGTGTCAAAGCTTGCATCGTAGTAACTCTTTACGATGAACTCTTTATCACCTCCATAACCGAGAAAATATTTCCTTAGTTCTCTAAGGATAATTTTGACCGATGTCCAGGTCTCCACTCCAGGATCACTATTGTACCCCCTTGCCAAACTCGTGGCAAGGCACACAATAGGTCTGGTACACAGCATGGCATACTTTATAGAACCTAAGGCTGAGGCATAGGGAATGGCTTTCATTCGCTCTGTATCTTCTGCTGTGGTCAGGCTTTGAGACTTAATCAACTTCACGCCCTGCAACACAGGCAAGAACCCTTTCTTTGACTGATCCAATTTGAACTTCTTCAAAATCTTGTCAAGGTATGTGCTTTATGAAAGTCCTATTAAGCGTCTCAATCTATCCCTATAGATCTTGATTCCCGATATATAAGTAGCTTCACCGAGGTATTTCATTCAAAAATTCTTATTCAAGTATCCTTTTATGCTATCCAGAAATTCTATATCATTTCCAATCGGTAATATGTCATCCACATATAATATCATAAATGCTACAGAGCTCCCACTCACTTTCTTGTAAATACAGGGTTCATCATAAGTATGTATAAAACCATATGCTTTGATCACCTCATTGAAGAGTATATTCCAACTCCGAGATGCTTGCACCAGTCCATATATGGATCGCTGGAGCTTGCACACTTTGTTAGCACCTTTAGGATCGACAAAACCTTCTGGTTGCATCATATACAACTCTTCTTTAAGAAATCCATTAAGGAATGCAATTTTGACGTCCATTCGCCAAATTTCATAATCATAAAATGCGGCAATTGCTAACATGATTCGGACAGACTTAAGCATCGCTACGGGTGAGAAGGTCTCAACGTAGTCAATCCCTTGAACTTGTCAAAAACCTTTCGCAACAAGTCGAGCTTTATAGACAGTAACATTACCATCAGTGTCTTTCTTCTTCTTGAAGATCCATTTATTCTTATTGGCTTGCCAATCATCGGGCAAGTCCACCAAAGTCCACACTTTGTTCTCATACAGGGATCCTATCTCAGATTTCATGGCCTCAAGCCATCTATCAGAATCTGGGCTCATCATAGCTTCTTCATAGTTCATAGGTTCGCCATGGTCTAGTAACATGACTTCCAGGACAGGATTATCGTACCACTCTGGTGTGGAACATGCTCTGTTCGACCTACGAGGTCCATTAGTAACTTGATCTGAAGTTTCATGATCATTATCCTTAGCTTCCTCTCTAGTTGGTGTAGGCATCACGGGAACGGATTTCTCTTATGTGCTACTTTCCAAATTGAGAGAAGGTACAATTACCTCATCAAGTTCTACTTTCCTCCCACTCACTTCTTTCGAGAGAAACTCCTTCCCTAGAAATGTTCCATTCTTCGCAACAAAGATCTTGCCTTCAGATCTGTGCTAGAAGGTGTACCCAATTGTTTTCTTAGGGTATCCTATGAAGACGCACTTCTCCAATTTGGGTTCGATCTTATCAGGCTGAAGCCTTTTGACATAATTGTCGCAACCCCAAACCTTAAGAAACGACAGTTTAGGTTTCTTGCCAAACCATAGTTCATACGGTGTCGTCTCAACGGATTTAGATGGTGCCCTATTTAACATGAATGCGGCTGTCTCTAATGCATAACCCAAAAATGATAGTGCTAAATCAGTAAGAGACATCATAGAACGTACCATATCCAATAAAGTACGGTTACGACGTTCGGACACACCATTACACTGTGGTGTTCCAGGTGGTGTGAGTTGTGAAACAATTCTAAATTGTTTTAAATGAAGGCCAAACTCATAACTCAAATATTTGCCTCTGTGATCAGATTGTAGAAACTTTATTTCTTGTTTCGATGATTCTCTACTTCACTCTGAAATTCTTTGAACTTTTCAAATGTTTCATACTTGTGTTTCATCAAGTAGATATACCTATACCTACTCAAATCATTTTTGAAGGTCAGAAAATAACGATACCCGCCACGTGTTTCAACACTCATCGGACCACATACATCGTTATGTATTATTTCCAATAAGTCATTAGCTCGCTCCATTGTTCTGGAGAACGGAGTTTTAGTCATCTTGCCCATGAGGCATGGTTCGCAAGTATCAAATGATTCATAATCAAGTGATTTCAAAAGTCCATCCGCATGGAGTTTCTTCATGCGCTTTACACCAATATGACCTAAACGGCAGTGCCACAAATATGTTGCACTATCATTATCAACTTTGCATCTTTTGGCATCAATATTATGAATATGTGTATCACTACGATCGAGATTCAATAAACCATTCACCTTGGGTGTATGACCACATAAGGTTTTATTCATGTAAACAGAACAACAATTATTCTCTGACTTAAATGAATAACCGTATTGCAATAAACATGATCTAATCATATTCATGCTTAACGCAAACACCAAATAACATTTATTTTAGGTTCAACACTAATCCCGAATGTAGAGGGAGTGTGCGATGGTGATCGTATCAACCTTGGAATCACTTCTAACACACATCGTCACTTTGCTCTTAACTAGTCTCTGTTCATTCTGCAACTCCTATTTCGAGTTACTAATCTCAGCAACTGAACCAGTATCAAATACCCAGGGGTTGCTACAAACACTAGTAAAGTACACATCAATAACATGTATATCATATATACCTTTGTTCACTTTGCCATCCTTCTTATCCGCCAAGTATTTGGGGCAGTTCCGCTTCTAGTGACCATTTCCTTTGGAGTAGAAGCACTCGGTTCAGGCTTGGGTCTAGCTTTGGTCTTCTTCATGGGAGTGGCAACTTTCTTGCCATTCTTCTTGAAGTTCCCTTTCTTTCCCTTGCCCTTTTTCTTGAAACTAGTGGTCTTATTAACCATCAACACTTGGTGCTCTTTCTTGATTTCTACCTTCGCCGATTTCAGCATCGCGAAGACTTCGAGAATCATTTTCGTCATCCCTTGCGTATTATAGTTCATCACGAAGTTATAGTAGCTTGGTGATAGTGACTAGAGAACTCTGTCAATCACTATCTTCTCTGGAAGATTAACTCCCACTTGATTCAAGTGATTGTAGTACCCACACATTCTGAGCACATGCTCACTGGCTGAGCTATTCTCCTCCATCTTGTAGGCAAAGTACTTGTCAGAGATCTCACACACCTTGACACGGGCATGAATCTGAAATACCAATTTTCAGCTCTTGGAACATCTCATATGCTCCATGGCATTCAAAACATTTTTGAAGTTCCGGTTCTAATCCATAAAGCATGGCGCACTAAACTATCAAGTAGTCATCATATCGAGCTTGCAAAACGTTCATAATGTCTGCATCTGCTCCTGCAATAGGTTTGTCTCCTAGCGGTGCATCAAGGACATAATTCTTCTGTGCAACAATGAGAATAATCCTCAGATCATGGACCCAGTCCACATCATTGCTACTATCATCTTTCAACTTAGTTTTCTCTAAGAACATATCAAAAATATAGGAGCTATATCGTGAGTTATTGATCTACAACATAGATATGCAAAACTATAAGACTAAGTTCATGATAAATTAAGTTCAGTTAATCAAATTACTAAAGAACTCCCACTTAAATAGACGTCCCTCAAGTCATCTAAGCGATACGTGATCCAAATCAACTAACCCATGTTCGATCATCACGTGAGATGGGGTAGTCATCAATGGTGACAATCTCTATGTTGATCATATCTACTATATGATTCACGTTCGACCTTTCGGTCTCTAGTGTTCCGAGACCATGTTTGTACATGGTTGGCTTGTCAAGTTTAACCCAAGTATTCTGCATATGCAAAACTATCTTACACCCGTTGTATGTGAACGTAGAGTCTATCACACCCGATCATCATGTGGTGTCTTGAAACGACGAACTGTAGCAACGGTGCATACTCAGGGAGAACACTTTTATCTTGAAATTAACTGAAGGGATGATCTTATAATGCTACCTCTGTTCTAAGCAAAATAAGATGCATAAAATATAAACATAACTTGCAATCAAAATATGTGACATGATATGGCCATCATCATCTTGTGCTTTTGATCTCCATCTCCAAAGCAACGTCATGATCTCCATCGTCACTGGCTTGACACCTTGATCTCCATCATAGCGTCATTGCGTCGAGGTCGTCACGCCAACTATTGCTTCTACAACTATCCCTGACTCATAGTGATAAAGTAAAGCAATTACATGGCGCTTGCACTTCATACAATAAACAGACAACCCTAAGGCCCCTGCTGGTTGTCGATATTACAAAACACGATCGTCTCATACATCAACATATATCACATCATATCTTGACCATATCACATCAGAACATTGATACGTCCATTTTGCATCATGCTTTTATATCGATATTTATTGCATTATGGGCTGTTATTATGCATTATGTCACAATACTTATGGATATTCTCTCTTATTTTACAAGGTTTACATAAGCAGGGAGAATGCCAGCAGTTGGAATTCTGGGCTGGAAAAGGAGCAAATATTAGAGACCTATTATGCACAACTCCAAAAGTCCTAAAACTCCACGGAACATCTTACAAAAAATAATAAAAAATCCTTGCCAAAGATGAAGGCCAGGGGGCCCACACCCTGTCCACGAGGGTGGGGGGCGCCGTCCCCCCTAGGGCGTGCCCCCCTACCTCGTGGGCCCCCTGGTGGCTCTGCGATGCCCATCTTCTGATATATGAGGTCTTTCGTCGAGGAAAAAACAATAAGCAACCTTTCGGGACGAGACTCCGCCGCCACGAGGCGGAACCTTGGCGGAACCAATCTAGGGCTCCGGCAGAGCTGTTCTACCAGGGACACTTCCCTCCGGGAGGGGGAAATCATCGCCATCGTCATCAGCAACGCTCCTCTCATCGGGAGAGGGCAATCTCCATCAACATCTTCACCAGCACCATCTCATCTCCAAACCCTAGTTCATCTCTTGTATCCAATTCTTGTCTCCAAGTCCGGGATTGGTACTAGTAGGTTGCTAGTAGTGTTGATTACTCCTTGTAGTTGATGCTAGTTGGTTTACTTGGTGGAAGATCGTATGTTTAGATCCTTTATGCATATTATTACCCCTCTGATTATGAATATGAATATGCTTTGTGAGTAGTTACGTTTGTTCCTGAGGACATGGGAGAAGTCTTGCTATTAGTAGTCATGTGAATTTGGTATTCGTTCGATATTTTGATGAGATGTATGTTGTCTAGCCTCTAGTGGTGTTATGTGAACATCGACTACATAACACTTAACGATTATTTGGGCCTAGAGGAAGGCATTGGGAAGTAATAAGTAGATGATGGGTTGCTAGAGTGACAGAAGCTTAAACCCTAGTTTATGTGTTGCTTCGTAAGGGGTTGATTTGGATCCATATGTTTCATGCTATGGTTAGGTTTACCTTAATACTTTTGTTGTAGTTGCGGATGCTTGCAATAGAGGTTAATCATAAGTGGGATGCTTGTTCAAGTAAGAACAGCACCCAAGCACCGGTCCACCCACATATCAAATTATCAAAGTACCGAACGCGAATCATATGAACGTGATGAAAACTAGCTTGACGATATTCCCATGTGTCCTCAGGAGCGTTTTTCCTTATATAAGAGTTTGTTCAGGCTTGTCCTTTGCTACAAAAAGGATTGGTCCACCTTGCTGCACTTTATTTACTTTTGTTACTTGTTGCTCATTACAATTTATCTTATCACAAAACTATCTGTTACCACTTATTTCAGTACTTGCAGAGAATACCTTGCTGAAAACCGCTTATCATTTCCTTCTGCTCCTCGTTGGGTTCGACACTCTTACTTATCGAAAGGACTATGATAGATCCCCTATACTTGTGGGTCATCAAGACTCTTTTCTTGCGTCGTTGCCGGGGAGTGAAGCGCCTTTGGTAGGTGGAATTTGGTAAGGAAAATTTTATATATTTTTTTTCAAAAAGGGGGTCCCCCCGGCCTCTGCATCAGAGTGATGCATACGTCCATCTTATTAACCAAATAAAAAGGTTCCAACAAGGTTCCAAAGTCTCCAACTGTAAAAACTAAAAAGAAAGCTCACGCAGAGCCAAAATGGGCTAGAAACACAAACTAGCCAAGAAAAGACGCCACAACCGGCTGGCTAAAGATAGATAGGTAAACTAATTGCCTATCCTATTACATGACCGCCATCCAAACCGGTTGAAGATATCCCGAGCTACCATCTCCCAGCGGATAGATCCAGTAACCAAATGCTCCCTGGCCTCCATCGGAGTGAGTAGCGACCACGAACGGATCACTGCCATGGCTCAGAAAATAACCTGCAAAAAATGAATACGTGATGTTCTGTTAAAAACCAAATCATTTCTGCAATTCCAGATAGTCCACAGCAAAGCGCAAACTCCAACCCGAATATGTCTCGCTAAGTCAGGCTCAATCCCATTAAGCAATGTCCCAAATAACGTGTTGACAGAATTCGGTGGAGTAATATTAAAAGCAATGTGGACCGTCCGCCAAAGGACTTTGGCCAACGGGCAATCAAGAAAGAGGTGTTTGATCGTCTCATCCCAATCACAGAAACTACACCTAGTAGGTCCTGTCCAATTACGCTTTATCAAGTTGTCCTTGGTTAAAATAACTTGTTTATGGACAAACCACATAAACACTTTTATTTTCAATGGAACTTTGATAGCCCAAACTTTCTTGGAGGTAGGAATGGAGTTCGAATTAATAACATCAATATACATTGATTTAACTGTGAATACTCCAGACCTAGTCAGTTTCCAGCGTAATTCATCGGGTTGTTGAGAAAGTTGAACCTCCATTAGTCTCCTAACTAGACGGAGCCATTATTCCCAACGATTGCCCGCTAGCGACCGTCTAAACTGAATATTAAGGGGGATAGATTGAAATACCGTTGCAACGAACACCTCACGTCATTGAACAATATGATATAAAGACGGATATTGAATGGCCAAGGGTGTCTCACCGAGCCAAATATCCTCCCATAAGCGTGTACAAGCGCTGTTGCCAATAACAAACTTTGTCCTATTGAACAAGGATTGTTTGACTTTCATCAGTCCTTTCCAGAAAGGCGAGTCAGTCGGCCTGATTGTGACCTGGGACAATGTTTTTGTCTGTAGGTACTTGCTGCGAAGGATTTGCGCCCACGTGGCATCAGTTTCAGATGAGAGCTTCCACAGCCACTTACTAAGAAGGCATGTGTTCTTAACTTCAAGATTCTCAATACCAAGACCCCCTTGGTCTTTCGTTCTACAGATGATATCCTATTTAGCAAGCCGGTATTTTCTTTTAAGTTCATCACCCTGCCAAAAGAAACGCGATGGATAGAAGTTCAGTCTTTTCCTAACACCAACTGGGACTTCAAAGAACGATAAGAGAAACATAGGCATACTCGTGAGCACCGAATTTATCAGAATTAATCGGCCTCCGTATGACATGAGCTTACCCTTCCAGCAACTCAGTTTCTTCTCAAATCGGTCTTCGATGCACTTCCATTCTCTGTTTGTTAGCTTACGATGGTGGATTGGAATACCTAGGTAAGAGAAAGGTAAATCCCCCAGCTCGCACCCAAACAATTGCCTATAAGCCTCGTGTTCGTCTTTGGCTCTACCAAAGCAGAACAACTCGCTCTTATGAAAGTTAATCTCTAACCCGGTCAATTGTTTGAAAAGGCATAACACGAGCTTCATTTCTCGCCTTGGCCAAGTCATGCTCCATAAATATGATTGTATCATCAGCGTACTAAAGGATGGATACACCTCCATCAACAAGAAGAGGTACCAAGCCACCTACTTGACCATTCTCCTTAGCCCTTCCTATCCAAATTGCTAACATATAAACCACAATGTTAAACAGGATAGGGGACATCGGATCTCCTTGTCTTAGGCCTTTATGTGTCTGGAAGTAATGACCTATATCGTCATTCACTTTAATTCCCACACTTCCTTTTTGCATAAATGATTCAACCTGTCGGCGCCAGGCTTCATCAAAACCTTTCATACGCAATGCCTGTTGGAGGAATGGCCATTTGACCTTATCGTACGCTTTCTCGAAATCCACCTTAAAAATTACTCCATCTAATTTTTTGGAATGGATTTCATGGAGCGTTTCATGAAGGACGACCACCCCTTCAAGGATGTTTCTGTCCGGCATGAAAGCAGTTTGGGATTGTTGCACCACAGAATGCGTAATCTGTGTGAGCCTGTTAGTCCCGACCTTGGTGAACATCTTGAAACTAACATTGAGGAGGCAGATCGACCTGAACTGCTCAATTCTCACAGCATCCGTTTTCTTAGGAAGTAGTGTGATAGTTCCAAAATTCAAGTGAAATAAGTGAAGATGTCCAGAGAACAGATCATGAAACATAGGTAGCAAATCCCCCTTAATAATGTGCCAGCACTTTTTGTAGAACTCGACCGGGAATCCATCCGGTCCGGGAGCCTTATTGTTTTTCATCTGTGCAATAGCATCAAACACCTCCTTCTCTGAGAACGGGGCAACCAGAATATCATTATTGGCAGCCGACAGTTGAGGCACATCCTCAGTCCTGGACTCATCGAGGGACACACAATTATCCTTTGGAGGTCCAAATAACTGCCTATAATACTCGGTTATAGAGGTTTTTAGGTTATCCTGTCCTAAAATAGTGCCCTCATCTTGTTCAAGTTGAAAGATTCGCTTCTTTCTGTGCTTACCATTAGCAATAAAGTGAAAGAATTGAGTATTCGCGTCCCCTTGGACCACTTTGCGGACCTCAGCCCGCAAAGCCCACTTCAATTCTTTTTCGCGGAGAAGTTCTTTCAACCTCTTCTCTGCCTCAGTTTTAACCTGAAGCTCAGCTGGAAGAAAAATCGTGGATTCGGCCTTTATGTCCAGGGTTTGTATAAGAGAAAGGAGCCTATCCTTTTCAATCTTATACACCCCACTGAGGTGCTTAGCCCAACCCCGTAAGAAACTTCTCAAATTCCTAATCTTATTCTGCCAACGCTCGACCACAGTCGTACCTCCTGCACCCCTAGCCCATTCCCTGGCAATCAGGTCCAAGAACCCTTCGCGTTCGAACCAGGCCATCTCGAATGAAAAGGTGTTTTTGTTTCCCACGTGGTTCGGCTCCCCTGAGTCCACGAACAAGGGTGTGTGATCGGATATTCCCCGCGAGAGAGCTTGCACCATAACAAGAGGGAACTTCTGTTCCCACTCCACGCTCACGAGAACTCGATCAAGTTTTTCATATGTCGGGTTTGGCATAGCATTAGCCCAGGTAAACTTTCTACCAGAAAGCTCTATCTCCTTCAGATCCAAGCTTTCAGTAATGGTATTGAACATAAACGACCACCTGTCGTCAAAGTTATCATTATTCTTCTCCTCTCTCCTCCTAATGATATTGAAATCACCCCCAACTAAAATTGGAAGCTGCTCTGACCCACAGATTCGAACAAGGTCCGCCAGAAACTCTGGTTTAAGCTTGGGCTGTGCGGCACCATAAACCGCCACCAACGCCCAGTAGAAACCATCAACTTTAGACCTAACTCAAAACTTTACCACGAAGTCGCCCATCACTACACTTCGGACTTCAAGTGAATCGCATCTCACACCCAGCAAGATACCACCCGCTCTTCCTCGCGGAGGGAGGCAATGCCAACCGAAATCAACACCACCCGCAAGAGAGGAAAGAAACTAGGGTGCAAAGTTATCTCTACCAGTTTCCGATAGAGCAATAAAATCTAAACGATGCTCCAAAGATGCCTCAGCAAGAAACCTTCTTTTAGCCAAGGCTTTCAGACCTCTGCTATTCCAAAAGATTCCTTTCATAATTCGTCATGAAATTTTTTAGTAGTCCGAATCCTAGCACTCCTACGAACTGCAGAATCGGGATAAATCTTCCGTTTCCACTTGCGCTTTGGTTTACTAGGCTCTGTCTCCCGGTCCTCATAACCGGGCTCAGCGATACTAACAACTGCATTATCTAGGGGCACATCATCGTCCTCAGACTCATGATTGGAGGGTGCTAGATCCGCACACAGATTATCGAGCACTCTGACCCCTAACGCATCAATCTCATCATCATTCATGGGTTTAACCGCTGCGAGATTACGAATAGTCTCTAAGGCATGCTCCGCCTCCAAATCTAACAGATCATTCACCGGATTGGAAATCTCACTATCAGTAGCCCCTAGTGAAACTCCTAATTGGTTTGCATTATTTATAATCTCCTCATTAGAAAAATGCAATAAAGAACTAGATATGTTGACGGACATACCAGTAGAGATCTCAGCATCATGAAGCTTGGCCACCCTCATAGCGCACCGATGTTGCATGTCATCAACCTCCGGAAGCTCCTGAATGCGAGCACTCATTCGTCTCCCCGTCGAGACCGGGTCAGGGGTCCCGCCAAAAGCAACGACCTCCTCCCTAGTAAAGCCTCGCGCTGAATCCCGCAAAGGGTCAACCAAGGTTACAGGAGGAGGCGGCTGCGGGCTCCCATGCCCCTCAGACAAGTGCCCCGCACCGAGGCCCAGGGCCATGGGGACGTCGGGAGAGAGGATGGCGGGGGCCGCCTGCCCGAGCCCTCCTCCCACCCCACCCGTCGGCGCAAAGTGGAGCGTCATTGTCGTAGGAGGCGCGGTCCTCCTGACCGCCAAAGAGGAAGGAGGAACCAGGGCCACCTGCCCCAGACCCCCCCCCCCAACGCCACTAGAAGCGCGGGCGCCGTCGCCACGACCGGAGGAGAAAGAGCCGAGGCCGCCTACCTCGGGCCCCCTCTCCCAGCGCTAGCCGACCCCATCGTGACCGGTGAAAGTGCAACTATCCCTGGGTGGTTTTGGTAATTCCCAACATCATATAGCTCATTGAGCTAACATTATTCCAAGATTAATATTTCAGGAAAAGCTCAATGGATGGCATGGCATGGATGAGGAAAGTGGATCCCTCAAAATTATAGGGACAAAAGATTGGCTCAAGCTTCAAGATCAAGACTCTACATTTTATATTTTAGTGATCCAAGATCACATTGAGTCTATAGGAAAAGCCAATACTATCAAGGAGGGATGAGGTGTTGTTTAATGAGCCTCTTGCTTCATGTGCTTAGTGATATGCTCCAAAATCCTCAACTACCTTCCCACATCCACATATGACCTAAACCAAAAGTCAAACTCGGCCTCACCGATTCTTTCTATCCGGCGCCACCGAGTTTCACATATCATAGCCACTGCCACAAACCCTAGCAATTCGGTTTCACCGATAGGGATCTCGGTCTCACCGAGATGGGATTGCAATTTATCTGTTTCCCTTCGTAACATTTTGGTCTAACCGAAGTGAGCGATCGGTCCCACCGAGATTGCAATGTAAACTCTTTGTTTCCCTTTAGTAACATTTTGGTCTCACCGAAAAGAGCGAACTGGTCCCACCGAGTTTACCTGACCAACTCTCTGGTTAGCTTATTACCGAAATTGGTCCCACCGAGTTTGTGTAATTGGTCACACCGAGATTACGTTATGCCCTAACCCTAACCATATCGGTCCTACCGAGTTGCATCTCAGTCCCACCGAAAATCCTAACGGTCACTAGGTTTGCTGAATCGGTCCGACCGAGTTTAACCATTCGATCCCACCGAGTTTGGCAGATTGTGTGTAACGGTTAGATTTTGTGTGGAGGCTATATATACCCATCCACCCACTCTTCATTCGTGGAGAGAGCCATCAGAACACATCTACACTTCCAATACACATGTTCTGAGAGAGAACCACCTACACTTGTGTTGAGGTCAAGATATTCCATTCCTGCCATATGAATCTTGATCTCTAGCCTTCCCCAAGTTGCTTTCCACTCAAATCTTCTTTCCACCAAATCCAAATCCTGTGAGAGAGAGTTGAGTGTTGGGGAGACTATCATTTGAAGCACAAGAGCAAGGAGTTCATCATCAACACACCATTTGTTACTTCTTGGAGAGTGGTGTCTCCTAGATTGGCTAGGTGTCACTTGGGAGCCTCCGACAAGATTGTGGAGTTGAACCAAGGAGTTTGTAAGGGCAAGGAGATCGCCTACTTCGTGAAGATCTACCGCTAGTGAGGCAAGTCCTTCGTGGGCGACGGCCATGATGGAATAGACAAGGTTGCTTCTTCGTGGACCCTTCGTGGGTGGAGCCCTCCATGGACTCGCGCAACCGTTACCCTCCGTGGGTTGAAGTCTCCATCAACGTGGATGTACGATAGTACCACCTATCGGAACCACGCCAAAAACATCTGTGTCTCCAATTGCGTTTGAATTATCCAAACCCTTCCCTTTACATTCTTGCAAGTTGCATGCTTTACTTTCCGCTGCTCATATACTCTTTTGCATGCTTGCTTGAATTGTGTGGAGATTGCTTGACTTGTGCTAAGATAGCTAAAATCTGCCAAGAACTAAAATTGGGAAAAGGCTAGATTTTTATTTGGTCAAGTAGTCTAATCACCCCCCCTCTAGACATACTTCCGATCCTACAACCAGCGTCACCGGCGTCGGGATAGGGAGGAGAGAAGTTGAGGCCACCTGCCCCGAACCCCCTCCCCCAAGCCCCACCTCGAACACAGTCGTCATCACCGGAGCCTCGACCATAGGTGAAGCAAGGGAAATAGAAGCAACCACCGGCTCCACCTCCCCAACTCCATCCAAATTCCTCGCCGACGATGCCCTTACCAAGCATCCAGCCAAAGATCCGCCAGCACCCTCGAACTCCAACAAAGGGAGCGTATATAGTGTGCTGAAATTTACTGTCACTTGTTACTATGGAAAGTAATCCTCTGAGGGGCTTGTTCGGGGTATCTTCACCCCGACCAGTAGAGCAAAGAGTTGCTCCTCAACCTACTAAACCTACTTAAAATGAAAATGTTCCCTTTGAATTTCCTTTGGGTATGGTAGAAAAACTGCTAGCTAATCCTTTTACAGGAGATGGAACAAAGCATCCTGATGAGCACCTAATATATGTGGATGAAGTTTGTGGATTATTTAAGCTTGCAGGTATACCCGATGATGTTGCTAAGAAGAAGGCATTCCCTTTATCTTTGAAGGGAGATGCATTGACATGGTATAGGCTATGTGATGATATGAGATCATGGAACTATAGAAGAATGAAATTGGAATTTCATCAAAAGTATTATCCTATGCATCTTGTTCATCGTGATCGCAATTATATATATATAATTTTTGGCCTCGCGAAGGAGAAAGCATCGCTCAAGCTTGGAGGAGGCTTAAATCAATGTTATATTCATGCCCCAATCATGAGCTCCCAAGAGAAACAATTATTCAAAATCTTTATGCTCAACTTTCTGAAAACAATCTCACCATGCTCGATACTTCTTGTGCTGGCTCTTTTATGATGAAGACTATTGAATTTAAATGGGATTTATTGGATAGAATTAAACGCAACTCTGAAGATTGGGATCTCAACGAAGGTAAGGAGTCAGGTATGGCACCTAAGTTTGATTGTGTTAAATCTTTTATGGATACCAATATTTTCAGTAAGTTTAGCACTAAATATGGACTTGACTCTGAGATAGTAGCTTCTTTCTGTGAATCCTTTGCTACTTATGTTGATCTCCCCAAGGAGAAGTGCTTTAAATATCATCCTCCCATAGAAGTAAAAGTAGCTGCACCTATTAAAGTTGAAGAAAAGACTGTCACTTATAATGATCCTATTGTTCCTACTTCTTATGTTGAGAAACCACCTTTCCCTGTTAGAATAAAGGATCATGCTAAAGCTTCAACTATGGTTCGTAAAAGCAATATTAGAACTTATACACCTCCTGAGCAAGTTAAAATTGAACCTAATATTGCTATTGTTAAAGATCTCTTGTCTGATAATATTGATGGGCGTGTTATTCAATTCTGCGGTGAAACCGCTAGAATTGCTGAACCTTTTGCTAAAGATAAACATAGACCTGTGGTAGGTGTGTCTGTTATTTCTGTTAAAATAGAAGATCACTGTTATCATGGCTTATGTGATATGGGTGCTAGTGCTAGTGTTATACCTTATGACTTGTATAAAGAAATTAAGCATGAAATTGCACTTGCTGAGTTAGAAGATATTGATGTTACAATTAAACTTGCCAATAGAGATACTATATTGGCAGTAGGAATTGTTAGAGATGTTGAGGTCTTGTGTGGGAAAACTAAATATCCTGCTGATTTTCTTGTTCTCAGTTCCCCACAAGATAGCTTTTGTCCCATTATATTTGGTAGACCCGTCTTGAATACTGTCAATGTTAAGATAGACTGTGAAAAGAATGTTGTTACTATTGGCTTGGATGATATGGTTCATGAGTTTAATTTCTCTAAATTTAGTAAACAACACCATGAAGAAGAATTACCTTGTAAGGATGAAATTATTGGTCTTGCTTCTATTGCCGTACCTCCTAGTGATCCTTTAGAACATTATTTGCTAGACCATGAAAATGATATGTTTATGAATGAAAGAAGGGAAATAGATGAAATATTCTTCAAACATGAACCTATTCTGAAACACAAATTGCCTGTTGAAATCCTAGGGGATCCTCCTCCACCCAAGGGTGATCTCGTGTTTGAGCTTAAACCGTTGTCTAATAATCTTAAATATGCTTATCTTGATGAAAAGAAGATATATCCTATTATTGTTAGTGCTAACCTTTCAGAGCATGAAGAAGAAAGATTATTGAAAACTCTGAAGAAGCACCGTGCCGCTATTGGATATACTCTTGATGATCTTAAGGGCATTAGTCCCACTCTGTGTCAACATAAAATAAATTTGGAAGCGGATGCCAAACCAGTTCGTGATCCTCAACGACGTCTGAATCCTAAAATGAAAGAAGTGGTAAGTAAAGAAATACTAAAGCTTCTGGAGGCAGGTATAATTTATCATGTTGATGATAGTCAGTGGGTAAGTCTTGTCCATTGTGTCCCTAAGAGGGGAGGTATTACTGTTGGTCCTAATGATAAATATGAATTGATTCCACAAAGAATTATTACAGGCTATAGGATGGTAATTGATTTCCGCAAATTAAATAAGGCTACTAAACAGGATCATTACCCCTTACCTTTTATCGATCAAATGCTAGAAAGATTATGCAAACATACACACTACTGCTTTCTAGATGGTTATTCTGGTTTCTCTCAAATACCTGTGTCGGCTAAAGATCAATCAAAGACTACTTTTACATGCCCTTTTGGTACTTTTGCTTATAGACGTATGCCTTTTGGTTTATGTAATGCACCTGCTACCTTTCAAAGATGCATGATGGCTATATTCTCTAACTTTTGTGAAAAGATTTGTGAGGTTTTCATGGACGACTTTTCCGTCTATGGATCTTCTTTTGATGATTGCTTGAGCAATCTTGATCGAGTTTTGCAGAGGTGTGAAGAAACTAATCTTGTCTTGAACTGGGAAAAGTGCCACTTTAGGGTTAATGAAGGTATTGTCTTGGGGCATAAAGTTTTTGAAAGAGGTATCGAAGTTGATAAAGCCAAGGTTGATGCTATTGAAAAGATGCCATGTCCCAAGGACATCAAAGGTATAAGAAGTTTCCTTGGTCACGCCGGTTTTTATAGAAGGTTCATTAAGGACTTCTCAAAAATTTCTCGGCCTCTGACTAATTTATTACAAAAAGATATACCATTTGTCTTTGACGATGATTGTGTAGAAGCATTTGAAATACTTAAGAAAGCATTGATCTTTGCACCTATTGTTTAGCCACCTGATTGGAATTTACCCTTTGAAATTATATATGATGCTAGTGATTCTGCTGTAGGAGTTGTTCTAGGGCAAAGAGTTGATAAGAAATTAAATGTTATCCATTATGCTAGTAAGACTCTAGACAATGCTCAAAGAAATTATGCTACTACTGAAAAAGAATTCTTAGCAGTTGTATTTGCTTGTGATAAGTTTAGACCTTATATTGTTGATTCTAAAGTAACTATTCACACTGATCATGCTGCTATTAAATATCTTATGGAAAAGAAAGATGTTAAACCTAGACTTATTAGATGGGTTCTCTTGCTACAAGAATTTGATTTGCATATTGTTGATAGAAAGGGAGCTGAGAACCCCATTGCAGACAACTTGTCTAGGTTAGAAAATGTTCTTGATGACCCACTACATGTTGATGATAGCTTTCCTGATGAACAATTAAATGTTATAAGTACTTCTCGTAGTACTCCACGGTATGCTGATTATGCTAATTACATTGTTGCTAAATTCATACCACCTAGTTTCACATACCAGCAAAAGAAAAAGTTTTTCTATGATTTGAGACATTACTTTTGGGATGACCCACATCTTTATAAAGAAGGAGTAGATGGTGTTATTAGACATTGTGTACCTGAGCATGAACAGGAACAGATCCTACGCAAGTGTCACTCCTAAGCTTATGGAGGACACCACGCTGGAGATAGAACTGCACATACGGTATTGCAATCCGGTTTTTATTGGCCTACTCTCTTCAAGGATGCCCGTAAGTTTGTCTTATCTTGTGATGAATGTCAAAGAATTGGTAATATTAGTAGACGTCAAGAAATGCCTATGAATTATTCACTTGTTATTGAACCATCTGATGTTTGGGGCTTTGATTATATGGGACCTTTTCCTGCCTCTAATGGATATACACATATTTTAGTTGCTGTTGATTACGTTACTAAGTGTGTAGAAGCTATTCCAACTAGTAGTGCTGATCATAAAACTTCTATTAAAATGCTTAAGGAAGTTATTTTTCCGAGGTTTGGAGTCCCTAGATATTTAATGACTGATGGTGGTTCACATTTTATTCATGGTGCTTCCCGTAAAATGCTTCTAAATATGACGTCAATCATAGAGTTGCATCTCCTTATCACCCACAGTCTAGTGGTCAAGTAGAATTGAGTAATAGAGAGCTCAAATTAATTTTGCAAAAGACTGTCAATAGGTCTAGAAAGAATTGGTCTAAGAAACTTGATGATGCATTATGGGCTTATAGAACTGCATATAAAAATCCTATGGGTATGTCTCCGTATAAAATGGTTTATGGAAAAGCATGTCACTTACCTCTCGAACTAGAACATAAGGCATATTGGGCTATTAAAGAGCTCAACTATGATTTCAAACTTGTCGATGAGAAGAGGTTATTTGATATTAGCTCACTTGATGAATGGAGAACCCAAGCTTATGAAAATGCCAAGTTGTTTAAAGAAAAAGTTAAAAGATGGCATGACAAAAGGATACAAAAGCGTGAGTTTAACGTAGGTGATTATGTATTGCTATACAACTCTCGTTTAAGATTTTTTGCAGGAAAACTTCTCTCTAAATGGGAAGGCCCCTACGTTATCGAGGAGGTCTATCGTTCCGGTGCCATAAAAATCAACAACTTCGAAGGCACAAATCCGAAGGTGGTAAACGGTCAAAGAATTAAACGAGAAAATGTTGAAACCAATGTTATTGAAACCGTAATCCCGGAGGAATACATAAGGGACACTTTCCAGAACGTTTCAGACTCCGGAAAGGAATAGGTATGTGGTACGGTAAGTAAACCGACTCCAAAACAATTTTTAAGGCGATATTTTTCCGTTTTGGAATATTTAGAAAAATAGAAAAATAAGTGGCAGTCTGGGAAGGACACGAGGGCCCCACGAGGGTGGAGGGCGCGCCCCCCTACCTCGTGAGCACCTCATGTGCCTTCCGGACTCCGTTTTCTTGCACGATACGTATTTTGGTTGGTAAAAATTCATTATATATTCTCTCAAAGGTTTTGACTCCCATATCACGCAAATCTCCTCTATTTTTGTTTCGAGTTGTTGCTGCTGCAGATTAGAGCAAGATGTATTCTCAAGAGTCAGTCGGGGAGAGCCGGGTAGCTAATCCGGCACCGGAACCAAGGGCAAACAGCGACGCTGACCACTTTGGGCCAGCAACGGAGGAAGAGATGGAGGCTGACTTGATGAGGGTAGATGCCATGGAGGATCAAGAAGTCACCTCTCGCTTCCGAGCTGGGTTCACGATGGGGGAACTACAGAGCTCAGCTATTCCAAACTCGGTTATCCCTTCCAATGTTAGATTTCTTTCTTATGAAAATATGAAGAGGAGTGTCACTTGTTCTCCCACAGCTATGCAACACCCTTGGGTGCAAGGAGATTTAGCCGTCATAGGAAAGCCTCGTAAGGAAATAATGGACCTCAAGCAGGAAGTCAATAAGCTCGAGGAGGAGAACCGTATCCTGAGAGGAATCATCGCCAAGAATATTACACCAACAACAAAGAAGGAGACATAATCACACGGGTATGGGCACTCCCCTTGGCAACCGCCAAGCTTGGGGAGGTGCCCCGGTATCGTATCACCATCACACTCCTATCTTTACCGTTTTCTTAGTTTGATCCTATTAGTAGTATCTTGATCTAGTAGAATAAAGTTTATGGCATGATCTAGTTTTGAGTTTTGCTTTATGATCTCTCTGTGTAATCGAGTTCGTGAGCTATATATATAATAAAGATTAGTGTTGAGTCAAGGGCTTGATTATTTTTCCATGATCTTGAGTGAATAAAAGAAAAGAAGAAAAAGAATAAAAGGAAATAAAGAGTTCATATTGATCTTGGTGAGAGTAATGACTTCACATGGAAAGAGTATGATGATTAAAAGATGTTGGGAGTTGGCAGACATAGCTTTGGTCATCGTTGCAATTAATAGGAAGTAATAAGGAAGAGGGGTTAACATATAAATATACTGTCAATGTCATCTTTTATGATTGGGAGCACTCATTAAAATATGACATGCTAAAGAGTTGATGTTGGACAAGGAAGACAACGTAATGAGTTATGTTTTCTTATATCTGAGATAAAGTATGTTGTCATGGATCCTCTAACATGTTGAGCTTGCCTTTCCCCCTCTTGCTAGCCAAATTCTCAGCACCAAGTAGAGATACTACTTGTGCTTCCAATACCCTTAAACCAGTTTTGCCATGAGAGTCCACCATATCTACCTATGGATTGAGTAAGATCCTTCAAGTAAGTTGTCATCGGTGCAAAGCAATAAAAATTGCTCTAAATATGTATGATTGATTGGTGTGGGAGAAATAAGCTTTTTACGATCTTGTGATGTGGAAGTAATAAAAGCGACAGACTGCATAATAAAGGTTCATATCACAAGGGGCAATATAAAGTGACGTTCTTTCGCATTAAGATTTTGTGCATCCAACCATAAAAGCGCATGGCAACCTCTGCTTCCCTCAGCGAAGGGCCTATCTTTTATTATTATCTCCTACCTTATGCAAGAGTCACGGTGATCTTCACCTTTCCTTTTTCATTTTATCCTTTGGCAAGCCCAGCATGTTAGAAAGAACCTGATACATATATCTAATTGGATGTAGGGGAGCATGAGTTATTATTGTTGACATTACCCTTGAGGTAAAAGGTTGTGGGGCAAAACTATAAGCCCCTATCTTTCTCTGTGTCCGATTAAAACTTCATAACCACAAGTATTGCGTGAGTGTTAGCAATTATGAAGGACTAGATGATAGTTGAGTATGTGGACTTGCTTTTAAGCTCTGACATAGACTCTTTCTGATGTTATGATAAATTGCAATTGCTTCAATGACCGAGATTATAGTTTGTTGGTTCTCAATAAAGTTTATGATTCGTACTCTGCATTGTGAATGGATTATTACTTGAGCATAAGAAATCATATGACAAAATCTATATATGTTGCTGTTCTGAGAATAATCATGATGCCTTCATGTCCGTATTTTATTTTTATCGACACCTCTACCTCTAAACATGATGACATATTTATCGTTATCAGCTTTCGCTTGAGGACAAGCGAGGTCTAAGCTTGGGGGAGCTGATACGTCCATTTTGCATCATGCTTTTATATCAATATTTATTGCATTATGGGCTGTTATTATGCATTATGTCACAATACTTATGGCTATTCTCTCTTATTTTACAAGGTTTACATAAGGAGGGAGAATGCCGGCAGCTGGAATTCTGGGCTGGAAAAGGAGCAAATATTATAGACCTATTCTGCACAACTCCAAAAGTCCTGAAACTCCACAGAACATCTTATAAAAAATAATAATAAATCCTCGCCAAAGATGAAGACCAGGGGGCCCACACCCTGTCCACGAGGGTGGGGGCGCCGCCCCCCCCCCCCCCAGGGCGCGCCCCCCTACCTCGTGGGCCCCCTAGTGGCTCTTCGATGCCCATCTTCTGCTATATGAGGTCTTTCGTCGAGGAAAAAACAATAAGCAACCTTTCGGGACGAGACTCCGCCGCCACGAGGAAGAACCAATCTAGGGCACCGGCAGAGCTGTTCTACCGGGGACACTTCCCTCCGGGAGGGGGAAATCATCGCCATCGTCATCACCAACGCTCCTCTCATCGGGAGAGGGCAATCTCCATCAACATCTTCACCAGCACCATCTCATCTCCAAACCCTAGTTCATCTCTTGTATCCAATTCTTGTCTCCAAGTCCGGGATTGGTACTAGTAGGTTGCTAGTAGTGTTGATTACTCCTTGTAGTTGATGATATTTGGTTTACTTGGTGGAAGATCATATGTTCAGATCCTTTATGCATATTATTACCCCTTTGATTATGAACATGAATATGCTTTGTGAGTAGTTACGTTTGTTCCTGAGGACACGGGAGAAGTCTTGCTATTAGTAGTCATGTGAATTTGGTATTCGTTCGATATTTTGATGAGATGTATGTTGTCTAGCCTCTAGTGGTGTTATGTGAATGTCGACTACATAACACTTCACCATTATTTGGGCCTAGAGGAAGGCATTGGGAAGTAATAAGTAGATGATGGGTTGCTAGAGTGACAGAAGCTTAAACCCTAGTTTAAGCGTTGCTTCGTAAGGGATTGATTTGGATCCATATGTTTCATGCTATGGTTAGGTTTACCTTAATACTTTTTTTGTAGTTGCAGATGCTTGCAATAGAGGTTAATCGTAAGTGGGATGCTTGTTCAAGTAAGAATGGCACCCAAGCAACGGTCCACCCACATATCAAATTATCAAAGTATCGAACGTGAATCATATGAACGTGATGAAAACTAGCTTGATGATATTCCCATGTGTCCTCGGGAGCGCTTTTCCTTATATAAGAGTTTGTTCAGGCTTGTCCTTTGCTACAAAAAGGATTGGGCCACCTTGCTGCACTTTATTTACTTTTGTTACTTGTTGCTCGTTACAATTTATCTTATCACAAAACTATCTGTTACCACTTATTTCAGTACTTGCAGAGAATACCTTGCTGAAAACCGCTTATCATTTCCTTCTGCTCCTCGTTGGGTTCGACACTCTTACTTATCGAAAGGACTACGATAGATCCCCTATACTTGTGGGTCATCAAACATGCCCTGCAAAAACAAGTTAGACGTCCTCTACTTTGTTGTTGCAAGTTTTTCGTGGCTGTTACGGGCTTCTAGCAAGAACCGTTCTTACGTACGCATAAGAATGCAACGGTGATTCATCAAGTTTGCTGTTTTAACCTTCTCCAAGGACTGGCCGCGGTCGAATTCGATTCAACTAAAGTAGGAGAAATAGACACCCGCCAGCCACCTTTATGCAAAACTAGTTGCATGTCAGTCGGTGGAACCGGTCTGATGTGCGTGGACATGTAAGGTTGGTCCGGGCCGCTTCATCCCACAATACCACCTAATCAAAATAAGACATTGGTAGTAAGCAGTATGACTATCACCGCCCACAACTCTTTGTGTTCTACTCGTGCATATCATCTATGCATAGACCTGGCTCAGATGCCACTGTTGGGAAACGTTGCATGGAAAACAAAAAAATTCTACGCTCACGCAATAATCTATCCATGGAGATGCATCACAACGAGGGGGAGAGTGTGTCTACGTACCCTTGTAGACCATAGTGGAAGCGTTAAACAACGCGGTTGATGTAGTCGAACTTCTTCGCGCTCCAACCGATCAAGTACCGAACGTACGGCACCTCCGCGTTCTGCACACATTCAGCTCGGTGACGTCCTCCGCCTTCTTGATCCAGCAAGACGGCAAGGTAGTAGATGAGTTCCGGCAGCACGACGGAATGGTGACGGTGATGGTGAAGTGATCTCCACAGGGCTTCACCTAAGCACTATGAAAATATGACCGAGAGAGTTAACGGTGGACGGGGCACCGCACACGGCTAAGTAGTTGTCTCTTGTGTGCTAGGCGCCCCCCTCCCACATATATATAGGTGGGAGGGAGGGAGGAGCAGCCAAAGGAGCGGCCAAGTAGGTGGAATCCTACTTGGGTGTCACAGCCCTAGAATTGCTAGTGGTTAGTTGCAGCTGTGAGCATCCATGCATCATGTTAATTTCAATTAATTTGAAATGGGGATGACCAAGCCCTAGCACTAAAACAATTCAAATAGGCTCAACTTCAAAATATTTTCAAAGAACCCAAACTGGTTTGCAAAAATGTTCATGATTAATGGAAAAAGGTGAAAACCCTATCCAGAGATGATGAATATTTTTCCATGACCATTTGGGCCCTGAATTAAATCATATTCTATTTGAATTTGGGCACTTTAATACTATAAAATATTTAAATTGCCCAAATAGTCATAAACTAAAATGTTTGCTGTTTGATATATTCTAAACAGTAGCCATGATTAGTTTCATGATTTTTGGTTTTGCCCTGGTATTTTTAATAAAGCCCTAAAGCTGCAGAAGTAATAGAAAATATAAATAAAAGAGGAGAGAGATACTTACCTGGGCCAACTCACCTGGCAGCCCAAGTGGCCGGCCCAGCCACCTGGCCGGCCCAGCTGGCCCCTCCCCCTGTCATCTTCCTCCTTGCCAGGAGGATGGGCGCGTGGCCGACGCGCACGGCCACCGCACGCCACCTCCTGCTTCGCGGTGGCAGCCTCCCCGGCCTCCTAACCGCGCCACGGAGACGCCGCGACCCCTGGCTCCTCTCCCGTGCCTCTTCCCCACTCGCTGCAGCTCCTCCCCTCCTCTGGCTTCCTCCCCCTCTCTTCCCGAGCGCACCAGAGGACGCCGCCGTGCTCTGCCGCGGCCACCGACCTCCCCGACGCGCCAAGAAGCTCCGCCATCGTCCCCCTCATCTTCACGACCGAGCCACGCGAGCCCGGACGCCCTGCATCGCCGGCAACATCACCATCTTCCTCCTCCGCCACCCGGGATCGCCGATGTCGATTGGTCGCCGTCCGGCCTCCCCCGAGCCCGCTTCGACTCCCCCTGCAACCTCCGTGAGCCACTACGCCGAACCCCTCTCTCCTCGTGTTCGATTTCCCTCTCCAGCCGTCGCTTCCGTCGAACCCGAGACCTCATCGCCGCCGGCCATGGTGCCACCATGGTTGCTGACGCCATAGCTCGCTTTCGAGCATGCCGTTGAACTCCTGGAGTTCCCAGGAGCCCGTAGAGCACTCCAGCTAGCCCCTCCGTGCACCATAGCGCCGCTCGTGTCAAGCCCGTGGCTCCGGCAGCTGCCGAAGTCATCGCCGGCGCCATTTTCGGCCATCCCCGGTCCAACCACCACCGTCACTCGATGCGGGGGAGCGCCCGCAGCACGTAGGTGCTCTCCGCCGCCGATTTGGTCATCGGGGAAGCATTTCCGAGCTGCCCCGCCGTCTCTGGCGTCACCGGCGGCGAGCCGTGGACCAAGTCCGGCGGGTTTGACCCCGGGCGGGCCCAGTTGACCCCTCTGGGTCGATGACAAATGGGACCCAGCCCTGCTAATTTTTAGGATTAGTACTAATTAAATTTAGTTAGTCTAATGACACTGACACGCGGGCCCCACCGTTCAGGTTTGACCTGGACCGTGCGCCGTTGACTTGCTGACGTCATGATGATGTCAGGCTGACGCAGTAATCCTTTTCTGGAATTTAAACAAATCTTAAATGATTTATTTATTTCAGAAAATATCCAAAACTTTGAAAAATCATAGAAAATAATCTATAACTCCAATGGGAAAGATTTATATATGAAAAATTATCAGAAAAATTCAAGGAATCCATCTGTATCATTTTCATGCATGTTTGAACAACTTAAAGTTGCTGTTTAAGGCAATTTGCATAAATGGCATTTAAACTCTCACATATGGAGTTTGAATTTGAACCTAAGGTTCAAACCCACTCCATTTAACATGTTGCTAGTTGCATTAGCTCAACCACAACATATTGCCATGTCATGATCATGCATCATATTGTGCATTGCATTGATTGTGTTTCCTCCTCAGTTGCCGGTGGTTGTTCCCCCTCGGTAGACGTATGTTCCGACGATGAGATCGTTGACACTGATGAAGACTCAATGTTATCTTCAGAAGTGCCAGGCAAGCAAAACCACCTTGTTCATTCCGATACAATCCCACTCTCTCGCTCCTGCTCTCTTTTATTGCATTAGGGCAACAGCGATTCATGTGTTACTTGCTGCGGTAGTTGAACCCCTTTATCCTTTGCATGACCTGTCATTGCCACAGTAATTAGATGAAACCCACTAGCATGAGTAGGAGTTGTTTGAGCCCATGTTGTGCCTACTCATTCATGCTTGTTTGTCATGCCTGCTACTGCTTAGAGTTGAGTCGGGTCTGATTCATCGGGAATGAATTGGAATGTGGTGAATATGTCCTACTGTTGAGAACTAAGTGCGTGAACACGATTTGGTAAAGGTAGCGGTGAGAGGCCATGTAGGAGTACATGGTGGGTTGTCTCATTGCAGCCGTCCTTAGGAACTGAGTTCTGTGTTGGTGATCCATGAACAGTTACTACCACGCATTGGAATGCTTAAGTGCCCCTCTCGACTTATTAATCCACTTGATCTCTGTCCAGGAGTTGCAAGTAGTTTCTGGTGTTTGTAGTATGCTGGGGGCCGCACGCAGCGCTGACCGTAGGGGTGGGCTGTGTTGCGGTAGGCACGTGGCACGGTGTACCGGGCGCCCGTTTGGTGTTCCGGGAACCCTGCACACATCGTTTGGGGCTGTGAGCGAAACTCCGGCCGGATCTCCTCATGGATGGAACCCGAATAGGCGATAAACCTGGACTAGAGACTTGTGTGGTTAGTCAGGTCGTGGCCGACTCCCTCGCCCGGCTTCCGCTTGAAGGTTGTCGAGGTACGTGACGTGTACAGGGCGATAAGTGGCGAGAGCGTGTGTGAAGAAGTACACCCCTGCAGGGTTATCATTATCTATTCGAATAGCCGGATTCCTCGGATATGGAAACTTGGACCCCTTGCATAGTTCATAGACAAGTGAAAGTGGATACTCTAAAATGCGCAAGATAAGCGTGAGTGCTATGGATGGCCTTCTCGTAGGGAGACGGAAGTGGATCCATAGTGGTGTTTTGAGATGGTGAATATGTGGACTCGTGTGCGCCACCTCAAAAGAGTCGCTTGCAGTCGTAGTTCAGGATAGCCACCGAGTCAAAGCTGGCTTGCTGCAGTTAAACTCCACCACCCCCTTTATTGAAACTGATGCATATGTAGTTAGTTCTGATGTAAGTCTTGCTGAGTACGTTTGTACTCACGTTTGCCTATTTTATGTTTTGCAGAGAGAGACGTCAGTCTCGCTAGTAGTTCCGTGTGGACTTCGACGTTTAGCTTGATACCTCAGCTACGATCTTGTGCCCTCGGTAGGATCTGGTAGATAGTCAGGCTTCTCAGCCCTTTTCATTTGTAGATGTCTGTACTCAGACATGTTAAGCTTCCGCATGTGTTTGACTTGTATGCTCTGAATGTTGGGTCATGAGACCCATGTTTGTAATTTCTCGCTCCTCGGAGCCTAATGAATAAATACTTTGAGTCGTAGAGTTATGTTGTGATGCCATGTTGTATTTACTCATACCGCGCATATTGTGTGTATGATTGAAATGCTTGGTATGAGTGGGATCCGACTATCTAGTTGTTTATCCTTGGCAGCCTATCATATGGGGAAATGTAGTCTAGTGCTTCTGAGCGACAGTAGTCCGCTACAGCCCGGATCACCGGAGTCCTGCTAGCCCAGCACTACTGCTCGGAACACTTGACTGGCCGGCATGTGATTCATTTCGTTCCTGTGTCTGTCCCTTCGGGGAAATGTCACGCGGTGACATCCGGAGTCCTGCCTAGCCTGCTACAGCCCGGGTTACCGGAGTCCTGTTAGCCCAGTGCTACAGCCCGGATTCACACGTTGATGACCGACATGCTCGATGTGATTCATGTATGCCTGTCCTCATAGGTTAGCGCCGCTTTGGGTTCACGACTAGCCATGTCGGCCCGGGTTCTCTGTCATATTGATGCTAGCGACACTATCATATACGTGAGCCAAAAGGCGCAAACGGTCCCGGGCCAGGTAAGGTGGCACCCGTGGGAATACCGTGCGTGAGGCCGCAAAGTGATATGATGTGTTACATGCTAGATCGATGTGGCTTAGGATCGGGGTCCTGACAGCGTTGGTATCAGAGCCTGACTGCCTGCAGGACTACCAAGCCAAACTGGTCGAAGTTGTGTCTAGAAATGCTTTAGTTATGTAAGGGAATTGATTGTGGAAGGGAACGTAAGGCTCTTTTTACTCCTTATACCTCATGGCCTTCTGATCTGAGTCAACCTCTTCTTTTCTACGGGGATTAAGAACTAGGCCTCTCTTCTGTCTCTCAGGATGACGTGTTACTAAACCATAGTTGCCTAGGATTGTTGAGCTCAAGCCTCAGTTCAGTTCCTACTACTTCCACATGTTCATAACTGGCCTCAGAACGTTGATATTGTGATGTTGAGTGGCTATGCCACCATTTTTGCAGGTTGTCTCAAATCATTTTTGAGCAGTTACAGCCGTTATGCTGTCCGAGTCATCCCAGGTCTCTAAATAGTCTGATGCATTTGCAAATCCTTTCTCTCCATTCCCGATATCCTTTTGGTCAGAATAAGCACACCAATCGGTCTGTTGAGGTACTCCGTTGCCTCGACATGTATGTTGGAGCTATTTATATGACCCTAGGTGTTTTAGGGAGTCACCTAGTAATCTAGCAATGCTATGTGTTCCCGGTGTGATGATTCTGGCCACCATTCTCGAAAGCATCCCGTGATGCCATTTAGTAGTAAGGATTCTACTCCTGGGTTCCCGAACCCGAGCTTCACCCTACTTACCTCATGTCGATAGTGTTTGCTAGTTCCTTTAGGATATTAGTAACCTTTGCGATAGTCCTCGAGGTTCGTGGTACTTCCTTCTTCCAAATACTACGAACCATCCTCGGCAGAAATTCGTTTTGAATCAAAAGACCACAACCAGGGTGCTCTTGAGGAGTACTCCACTCATATTGTGATCCTGCCAGTTCTACCTTCTGCATGGGTTATCCGGAAGAAATTGTTGAACTCGTTTGACATACTAACCCATGAATCCACAACTCAGAAAGTTATATGTTCCTTGAGTTGACCCTCCTCAGCTGTATTCCGACCCTAGTCTATCAATTCATAGTCAGGAATAGTTGTGCATTCGTGTTCATCGATGCCTACTATTCTTGTGGTCCGTCAAGCCATTCTTATTCCGGAATGACTAGGAGAAACAAACTCCAGTACCTCATCTATATCTCGGATTGGGTCAAAGCAATTGTATCCCGCAGATCAAAATGCCAATCCAGCTTCTGCTCTGCTCTACCTTGGAGTGTTACCATCTTTATGTCAAGAGTGTCATGAGAATTGCACCACCTCTTATGAATTCTTGACGCAGTAATACTTATCACCATCATTATTCATTCCTCGGTTTCGTGTTATTGTAACCGGAATGCCGACAAGTGAATCGTGTTGTGTGAAATCAATACTCCTAGCAACTGTGTTGCTTGGTAGTTAAAGGACAATAAACTCATTCTTAGCGTGTTGGTTATCAAGTCATCACCCTAAGCCTGATCGTGCTACCTAGTCCTTATTTCTGGTGCACTCTTCGATCAATGAGTTAGGATTATGTCAATCCCTCACTCTTTTGATTGTATCATCTTGCCCTGAAAAGCAAGGATGTTCTCGAGCTTAGCAACATATCGGTGGTTCGCGATTTTCCGAATATCTTCTCGGAAGTATTACCAGGTTGTCCTCAGACTGTTATGTTGAGCTCGTGATCAAGTTGGTTCCTTGTGCACCACCCTTTCTCCAAGAATCTGTGTTAGATATCCCTGAGCTAGTTGGTTGAGCTAGACAACAACTTGGAGAGTTGGAAGATAAAGCTTGTCTGACTTAGTTCATGTTAAGGGATATCTTTTGTGGTGTGTGTTGAAGAAAGATGATATCTTCACCAATTGGTCCTCGTGATCAGTTGTTGGATGTATTGTCTTGTCAAAACTTTGACTTGAGTATGGGCTATCGTCAAGTCAAATCAGAACCAACGATGTTCGTAATGTTGTCTTACTCGTGGTTGATCCCTCGAGCATACACCATTACATCTTTTGGTCTGACCAATGCTATCACCGTGTTCACATGATGGTGGAAGTCCAGTGATATGGTAATTCCGATGAGCTGTTGTTGAGCCCATCAGCAACATTTTGTCTCCCCCATGAGTCATGTTGAACATCAACCTAGTGTTGGAAACTTTGTAAGCAATGCCTTCATGTTCCGCTCATGAGGTATATGTTTGGATGAGAGAAGTGACTATCTCTGATTCACGTGCATATGGAGAAAGTTGCCGCCGTGAATCCGAGAAAGTTTGTTTTGTTTCCTCTGGAATCATCCCAAGTCAGTCATGCATTCGTGCGAAGTATTCTGTGGTTTGGTAGATTAATTACCTCCACTCCATGTGTAATCCCTAGCACACCAAGCCACTGATTGATTTGTTCAAGGAAAAGAAGTCTATGCTTGGGATCTAATCCATGGACTTGCGTAAAGACTTTGTTATCCTCAATGATGGTTCCCAACCAGAACTCGTTAGTGTTTTATTATAAGACTGCCACGTGGTCACGCTTGTCTAGGACAGTGTGTTCACATGTGTGTAGCAAAAACCCGCTCATGTTTTGGAGCTTGCTATCGTAGTTCATTTTCCCGAGAATCTCGCAACGTCATCTCGTCGATTTGTGTTGCAAACTTTCATTTTCTTTCTAGACTTGATGAGTCTGGAATATCCTGACATCAACCAGATCTGAATCTCAGGCGGATATGATGGTTGGAACGTTCTCAAGGACTATAATATTGGCCTCTCTATACCCGGTAAAGTGGATGTTGTGGCCAACACACCCAACCGGAAGGGTTGTTATTGTAGTATCTTGATTGAGAAAGATGGCCACTTCCCCATAAGGATCTCGTAGAATTTATTCTAATAGTTGTTCCTTATGGATTTTTGTGCTCCCGAAGTCCGACCTTTACTTGATGGCCATGTTGATGATTTTAAGCATTGATCGTGGTACCTAGTACATCAAGGAGAACATTAGAAGCGGAGTGCTAAATGTCTCTCGGTCGATCATCCAGATTTCGTTCCCTTGGCCTCGCTAAGGTGAAATCTGAGAAGGTGTATCTTCCTTTGCATCTGCATCGTCCATCACTATTCATCATGGTAGTATGTTGTGTTGCCAAGACCCTTGACACGAATGTTGGTAGAACCTTGATGAATATGGAAATGCTCAAGTTCTTGAGAGCACGCACACGCAGAATCATCCATTGCATTGTCTTCAACAAGGTAGTCCACATCATTTACTCTGGTGTGAGTATGCCATTCTTTCGAATTCGTTCAAACGATCGTTTGTAATTGCCTTAGGCTGGTATAGAGAGTTTTAATGATCTATGGATCAAAAAGTAATTCTTTTTGCCACTTAAGGGGATAGTTCTTCGAGTCACCTTCCCTGAGGTGCCCCGTTTTGGAATCATAGCAATTCATCTCCTTGCCACTCATGCACCTTCTTTCTAAGCGTGGATTTGTTGCCCACCAAATCAAACCTCGTCGATTGTTCTTCCATCCCCCTCGATGTGTGTGTTGTGTCTCAACTCGAGATGTTTCAACATCTCATTCCACGAATTGATCTTGAATGCTCGATCTTCGAGGAGATCGTTTTCTATAGAGTTTCCTTTTGTCGCCATCGTGTTGGATGAAGATCTCAAAGCGAGGATGTCAAGATCAAAGTTCATTTGAAGTGCAACCTGGATCGTGAAGATTGTGTTAGCTTGCGACCCCTCTGTCTTCTTACCTCACGTCTTGAATCTCGGGCCGAGATTCTTGTTTAGTGGGGGTGAGTTGTCACAGCCCTAGAATTGCTAGTGGTTAGTTGCAGCTGTGAGCATCCATGCATCATGTTAATTTCAATTAATTTGAAATGGGGATGACCAAGCCCTAGCACTAAAACAATTCAAATAGGCTCAACTTCAAAATATTTTCAAAGAACCCAAACTGGTTTGCAAAAATGTTCATGATTAATGGAAAAAGGTGAAAACCCTATCCAGAGATGATGAATATTTTTCCATGACCATTTGGGCCCTGAATTAAATCATATTCTATTTGAATTTGGGCACTTTAATACTATAAAATATTTAAATTGCCCAAATAGTCATAAACTAAAATGTTTGCTGTTTGATATATTCTAAACAGTAGCCATGATTAGTTTCATGATTTTTGGTTTTGCCCTGGTATTTTTAATAAAGCCCTAAAGCTGCAGAAGTAATAGAAAATATAAATAAAAGAGGAGAGAGATACTTACCTGGGCCAACTCACCTGGCAGCCCAAGTGGCCGGCCCAGCCACCTGGCCGGCCCAGCTGGCCCCTCCCCCTGTCATCTTCCTCCTTGCCAGGAGGATGGGCGCGTGGCCGACGCGCACGGCCACCGCACGCCACCTCCTGCTTCGCGGTGGCAGCCTCCCCGGCCTCCTAACCGCGCCACGGAGACGCCGCGACCCCTGGCTCCTCTCCCGTGCCTCTTCCCCACTCGCTGCAGCTCCTCCCCTCCTCTGGCTTCCTCCCCCTCTCTTCCCGAGCGCACCAGAGGACGCCGCCGTGCTCTGCCGCGGCCACCGACCTCCCCGACGCGCCAAGAAGCTCCGCCATCGTCCCCCTCATCTTCACGACCGAGCCACGCGAGCCCGGACGCCCTGCATCGCCGGCAACATCACCATCTTCCTCCTCCGCCACCCGGGATCGCCGATGTCGATTGGTCGCCGTCCGGCCTCCCCCGAGCCCGCTTCGACTCCCCCTGCAACCTCCGTGAGCCACTACGCCGAACCCCTCTCTCCTCGTGTTCGATTTCCCTCTCCAGCCGTCGCTTCCGTCGAACCCGAGACCTCATCGCCGCCGGCCATGGTGCCACCATGGTTGCTGACGCCATAGCTCGCTTTCGAGCATGCCGTTGAACTCCTGGAGTTCCCAGGAGCCCGTAGAGCACTCCAGCTAGCCCCTCCGTGCACCATAGCGCCGCTCGTGTCAAGCCCGTGGCTCCGGCAGCCGCCGAAGTCATCGCCGGCGCCATTTTCGGCCATCCCCGGTCCAACCACCACCGTCACTCGATGCGGGGGAGCGCCCGCAGCACGTAGGTGCTCTCCGCCGCCGATTTGGTCATCGGGGAAGCATTTCCGAGCTGCCCCGCCGTCTCTGGCGTCACCGGCGGCGAGCCGTGGACCAAGTCCGGCGGGTTTGACCCCGGGCGGGCCCAGTTGACCCCTCTGGGTCGATGACAAATGGGACCCAGCCCTGCTAATTTTTAGGATTAGTACTAATTAAATTTAGTTAGTCTAATGACACTGACACACGGGCCCCACCGTTCAGGTTTGACCTGGACCGTGCGCCGTTGACTTGCTGACGTCATGATGATGTCAGGCTGACGCAGTAATCCTTTTCTGGAATTTAAACAAATCTTAAATGATTTATTTATTTCAGAAAATATCCAAAACTTTGAAAAATCATAGAAAATAATCTATAACTCCAATGGGAAAGATTTATATATGAAAAATTATCAGAAAAATTCAAGGAATCCATCTGTATCATTTTCATGCATGTTTGAACAACTTAAAGTTGCTGTTTAAGGCAATTTGCATAAATGGCATTTAAACTCTCACATATGGAGTTTGAATTTGAACCTAAGGTTCAAACCCACTCCATTTAACATGTTGCTAGTTGCATTAGCTCAACCACAACATATTGCCATGTCATGATCATGCATCATATTGTGCATTGCATTGATTGTGTTTCCTCCTCAGTTGCCGGTGGTTGTTCCCCCTCGGTAGACGTATGTTCCGACGATGAGATCGTTGACACTGATGAAGACTCAATGTTATCTTCAGAAGTGCCAGGCAAGCAAAACCACCTTGTTCATTCCGATACAATCCCACTCTCTCGCTCCTGCTCTCTTTTATTGCATTAGGGCAACAGCGATTCATGTGTTACTTGCTGCGGTAGTTGAACCCCTTTATCCTTTGCATGACCTGTCATTGCCACAGTAATTAGATGAAACCCACTAGCATGAGTAGGAGTTGTTTGAGCCCATGTTGTGCCTACTCATTCATGCTTGTTTGTCATGCCTGCTACTGCTTAGAGTTGAGTCGGGTCTGATTCATCGGGAATGAATTGGAATGTGGTGAATATGTCCTACTGTTGAGAACTAAGTGCGTGAACACGATTTGGTAAAGGTAGCGGTGAGAGGCCATGTAGGAGTACATGGTGGGTTGTCTCATTGCAGCCGTCCTTAGGAACTGAGTTCTGTGTTGGTGATCCATGAACAGTTACTACCACGCATTGGAATGCTTAAGTGCCCCTCTCGACTTATTAATCCACTTGATCTCTGTCCAGGAGTTGCAAGTAGTTTCTGGTGTTTGTAGTATGCTGGGGGCCGCACGCAGCGCTGACCGTAGGGGTGGGCTGTGTTGCGGTAGGCACGTGGCACGGTGTACCGGGCGCCCGTTTGGTGTTCCGGGAACCCTGCACACATTGTTTGGGGCTGTGAGCGAAACTCCGGCCGGATCTCCTCATGGATGGAACCCGAATAGGCGATAAACCTGGACTAGAGACTTGTGTGGTTAGTCAGGTCGTGGCCGACTCCCTCGCCCGGCTTCCGCTTGAAGGTTGTCGAGGTACGTGACGTGTACAGGGCGATAAGTGGCGAGAGCGTGTGTGAAGAAGTACACCCCTGCAGGGTTATCATTATCTATTCGAATAGCCGGATTCCTCGGATATGGAAACTTGGACCCCTTGCATAGTTCATAGACAAGTGAAAGTGGATACTCTAAAATGCGCAAGATAAGCGTGAGTGCTATGGATGGCCTTCTCGTAGGGAGACGGAAGTGGATCCATAGTGGTGTTTTGAGATGGTGAATATGTGGACTCGTGTGCGCCACCTCAAAAGAGTCGCTTGCAGTCGTAGTTCAGGATAGCCACCGAGTCAAAGCTGGCTTGCTGCAGTTAAACTCCACCACCCCCTTTATTGAAACTGATGCATATGTAGTTAGTTCTGATGTAAGTCTTGCTGAGTACGTTTGTACTCACGTTTGCCTATTTTATGTTTTGCAGAGAGAGACGTCAGTCTCGCTAGTAGTTCCGTGTGGACTTCGACGTTTAGCTTGATACCTCAGCTACGATCTTGTGCCCTCGGCAGGATCTGGTAGATAGTCAGGCTTCTCAGCCCTTTTCATTTGTAGATGTCTGTACTCAGACATGTTAAGCTTCCGCATGTGTTTGACTTGTATGCTCTGAATGTTGGGTCATGAGACCCATGTTTGTAATTTCTCGCTCCTCGGAGCCTAATGAATAAATACTTTGAGTCGTAGAGTTATGTTGTGATGCCATGTTGTATTTACTCATACCGCGCATATTGTGTGTATGATTGAAATGCTTGGTATGAGTGGGATCCGACTATCTAGTTGTTTATCCTTGGCAGCCTATCATATGGGGAAATGTAGTCTAGTGCTTCTGAGCGACAGTAGTCCGCTACAGCCCGGATCACCGGAGTCCTGCTAGCCCAGCACTACTGCTCGGAACACTTGACTGGCCGGCATGTGATTCATTTCGTTCCTGTGTCTGTCCCTTCGGGGAAATGTCACGCGGTGACATCCGGAGTCCTGCCTAGCCTGCTACAGCCCGGGTTACCGGAGTCCTGTTAGCCCAGTGCTACAGCCCGGATTCACACGTTGATGACCGACATGCTCGATGTGATTCATGTATGCCTGTCCTCATAGGTTAGCGCCGCTTTGGGTTCACGACTAGCCATGTCGGCCCGGGTTCTCTGTCATATTGATGCTAGCGACACTATCATATACGTGAGCCAAAAGGCGCAAACGGTCCCGGGCCAGGTAAGGTGGCACCCGTGGGAATACCGTGCGTGAGGCCGCAAAGTGATATGATGTGTTACATGCTAGATCGATGTGGCTTAGGATCGGGGTCCTGACATTGGGGCCCTCCCAAACCGCGCCCCTCCTTTCCTTATTTGGAGTGTGGGGAAAGGCATGGGATTATGCCATTGATACACTACTAGGGAAAACCCTAGTAGCAGCGCGGGTTTTGAGGCTACCGGCAGCGCGGGTGGCCTCACTACTACTACGGCGCTACAACTAACTGTTAGTAGTAGCGAGGTCTATACCGGCGCTACTACTATTGACTATATCAGTTGCGCTTTTCAGGTACGCGCTACTATTAGTTAGCTGTAGCGCTTTCCTATCCCCGCGCTACTGCTGTATCTTTCATCATTTTCCCCCTACTTCCTACCCTGTTTCAGTTTCAATAAACTACAATTTCCAGATACTAGGTACTACTAGATATCAATTTCATAAAGCATAGGTACTAGGTAGTACTAGATAACAATTTCATATATAGTCAACAAGCATCCTCAAGCATTACTAGCTATATATAGTCTTACAGCCACACATATATAGCAGTTCTACTAGCTATTATATAGTCATACAACCACACACACAAATGTAGTTCTAGATGATATCGACGACGGTCATCATCCTCAAGCCTGGGCGGTGGGTGTTCCTGATAGTAATTAGGATGGCATGTCCAACACGAAGATTCTTGCCAACGAGGAAGCTCTTCCACCCAACCGAGCTTACGTGTGTGCGACCGTCCATGTCCATGCGGTAAGTACAGGTGGTGACGGAGCCCCTTGCGGTAAGGCATAGTCCAGCTGAGCCTTCTTCATCAGGCTCGATACCACAACTCAGAAATAGGCTCTTTGGCAATTTCCGAATAAGAAAAACATATCAATTAATAAATAGCCTCGCACATACTCTTGCAAATATATTTCTATTAAGTATACAGTACTACACATTTGTACTGAGCATGAATTCTACTAATAAGTATATATGGATTATCTACACTATTAATAGTTTCTTGGATTCTACACTAATAAGCATGTGATCGGACTCTACACTAAAGCATATCATCGACTAGATTCCACACAGCATACCATTGGACTCTACACTAAGCTTATCATCGGATAGTTTGCATTTGTAAGTATAACAATAAAGCATATATATATCATCAAATTACTACAGCTAGTATAACATACCATATCGTGCCGATCGACCATGGTATTTGTCAGGCGGGTCACGAATGGCACCCCGACAAAGTCATCACGTGGCGGAATTATGTCCCATAGGTTGCACACCCCCTCCTCGCTCAGCCTCATTCTTTGAGATACTATGGCTTCATGAAGTGGGTACTCATCATCTTCATCGAGTGGGTCCTCATCATCTTCATCATCTTCCACCAGGTTGATATAAATGACAGCCAGCTTGGGTCTTTCCGCCCTAAAGGAGAAGCTGATCAACTCACCACTAGTAAGACGCATGCAGGCAAGGAAACGGGCCCATCCATCTCCTCCAATCTGCGACATATTGCATCCTTTCTCGACCTCCATAGTGTAGGGCTCCCCAGGAGCCTCAAGGGTCATAGTGTCTCCTGTCAGCTTGTTGAATTTCAACCTCATATTGCATGGGACGATCTGTGTACGAAAAGCAAAATGACACAATGCATTAATGCCAACACTAAAAACAAAATAGTTGTTACATTTCATATAATTTCTTACCGCCGCATGACAAAAACTCGGCTGGAAGTAGATGCCGAACAGCTTGCCAGTTGCAAGGCTGTTGGCGCACCTTGACTTGCAAAGTCGACATGGTGGTGGTGGTGGTCCCGCCATTTTCCTAAAGCAATATGAGCAAAGAAAACAATAACTTAGCATGTGATGATCATCAAGCTCAACATGCAAACCAACATAGCAAACTAGCATCGACTATTCTAAACCCTAGAAACTATCCTATATCGAAGTGTTATATATGATCAGAGGCTTATATCAACTAAAAACTATCAACTATGTCTAAATTTTTACTAATCAGTTAATCATATCAACTAAAAACTATCAACTATCATATCTCTCTTTCTCTCTGCCTCTCTCTCTCTCTCTAAATGTTGCACATCAACTAGCCTACTAAATCAACTAAATCAAAATGTTCTAATCAACTAAATCAACTAGCCTACTAAATCAACTAGCCTACTAAATCAAGTAAATCAAAATGTTATAAATCAACTAGCCTAGTAAATCAAGTAAATCATATCAACTAAATCAAAATGTTGCATATGAACTAGCCTACTAAATCAAGATGTAGCAGGGAGGAGGGGTTGTGGATGGAGGAGGGAGGATGGAGAAGGAGGGGCGACTAGAGGAGGGAGGAGGAAGGAGGAGGACGGAGGAGGAAGGCGGAGCGAGGAGGGGCCGGCCGACGGTGAACAGAGGAGTGGAGGGGGGACGAAGGAGGAGGGGCGGGGAGGAGGGTAGCCGGCGAAGGATTACCGAGTCAAGGGAGGATGAGGAGGTGAGCGGTGTAGAGGGAGAAGGGGTAGGCGAGGGCGGCCAGCGTGGGAGGACCGGCGCGGGGGGATTGAGGGGGGAGATCGAGTGAGTGTGAGTGGAGAGACGAGAGTGAGGGGTGGTCGGTTGGGGAAGATAGAATGGCTTAGCAGTAGCGCGCTATAGAGAAACGCGCTACTGCTAAAAGACCTAGCAGTAGCTCCTTACTGCCAAAACGTGCTACTGCTATGTGTAAACATGTAAAAATATACATAAAAATACATTGATCATCAATGATCTTTTTGTGTACAATCTGAACTGTCAATATGAGTCCTCGCCGGTTTTTGAGAAACCGGAGAAGACTCATATTGCGGCCACAAATTCTACACATAGAGTTCAATGAAGAGCAAGTGGTTGTGGTAGTTTGAGAAGTAACATATTTAAGGTGGTAAAAACCCTGTTCGCGGAGCGAGGTGGGACTAAATTTTGTAGTAAACTTAGCAGTAGTGGTTATAGTGAGAATGCGCTACTAGTATGTCTGTAGCAGTAGCGCTCTTTGTATTAAGGCGTTGCTGCTATAACTAGCTTCATGGCGTGGTCGTGGAAATTATAGCAGTAGCACGGCTTATCATAGGCGCGCTACTACTACATCTATGTCAGCAGCGCGTTTCGTCGGAACGAGTTGTTGGTACAACAGCAGCGCCTTGTTTTAAAGCGCGCTGCTGGTAAGATTCTGTGTATAGGCTTTTCCCTAGTAGTGATATGAGTAAATGTGAGACCTAAATGTTATTGTGAATATGGTTAGTTCGTAACCTTTGCTGAAAACCTGGACATCAATTAGACATATTTACAACAACAATATCAAACAGAGTTTGTAACAGTTTTTCTTTGTCACTTTCAATTTGTCAACTGAATTACTTGAGGACAAGCAATGGGTTAAGCTTGGGGGACATGATACGTGTCCATCATATCTACTTTTCCAAACTCCTTTTCCCTTGTTTTGGGACTCTAATTTGCATGATTTGAATGGAACTAACCCGGACTGACGCCGTTTTTGGCAGAATTGCCATGGTGTTATTTTTGTGCAGAAATAAAAGTTCTCGGATTCACCTGAAAATTTATGGAGAATATTTTTGGAATATATAAATAATATTGGCGAAAGAATCAACCAGAGGGGGGCCACCCAGAAGCCACAAGCCCTGGGGGCGCGCTCACCCCCTGGGGCGCGGCCTGCAAGCTTGTGGGCCCCTGGAGCTCCTCCACCCCTCATTCCAATGCTATATATTCACACCCGTGGAGAAAAAATCAGAGAGAAGGATTCATCGCATTTTACGATACGGAGTCGCCGCCGCCTCCTGTTCTTCATCGGGAGGGCTGATCTGGAGTCTGTTCAGTGCTCCGGAGAGGGGGATTCGTCGCCATAATCATCACCAACCTTCCTCCATCACCAATTTCATGATGCTCACCGCCGGGAGTGAGTAATTCCATCGTAGGCTTGGTGGACGGTGATGGGTTGGATGAGATTTATCATGTAATCGTGTTAGTTTTGTTAGGGTTTGATCCCTAGTATCCACTATGTTCTGAGATTGATGTTGCTATGACTTTGCTATTCTTAATGCTTGTCACTAGGGCCCGAGTGCCATGATTTCAGATCTGAACCTATTATGTTTTCATGAATATATACATGGTCTTGATCCTATCTTGCAAGTTGTAGACAACTATTACGAGTTATGGTCCACATACCCCAAGGTGACAATGTCGGCGTTCTGGGAACGGGGGTCCCCGGACTTGCCTGCCTGCAGCCCACAGCGTGGCTAAGCCAGCAGGCTGTATGGCCCATCTTCATCAACAAGGCATCCAAGACCCTCGCGAGGGTCCAAGCCTCGCGAGGCGGACGACGCAAGACCTCCTCTAGAGTGGCCAAGCTAGGCAGGCTCACGAGGAGCGGAGATATCAAGGCGGGGCAAACCTCACGAGGCTCTCGTGACGTGAGCCGTGATGAACAACACCAGGCGGGCGCCAGCGCGAGCAGCATCCTTATTTCCTCTTTGGTGCTAAGGAGGCCAGCGCAGGCGAAGAGTACCGAGGCATCAGGAAAGGGTTGCTATATTGGTGCAACGAGACCAAGACCAGGAGGATGGCAATACGGAGGTCATCGTGGAGCCCAAGACAGCGTCACCACCAGAGATTTTCGCAGGTGAAGACCACTTTTGTCAGGATAGCTTGTACTAGTTGCCCCCCTTCAAATTTGCCCACCGTTGTTGGCTCCCTTTCCCGCTCGATATTTGGGAAGAGGACCAGGGCCTGTATAAGTAGAGCTAGCCACCATAGTAGAGGCATCTCATCTTAGCTTGATCCAACCCGATCGAGAGCCTACCCTAGCCACAAGAACACCTCCACCCTTGTATTGTTCTTCATCAGCCCAAGAGGCAATCCACCACCACCACACTGGAGTAGGGTATTACACCACAACGGTGGCCCGAACCAGTATAAACCTCGTGTCTTTCTGTCTTGCGAGTTCGTCGAGTTCGTCCGCAAAATCTTAGCGAGCTAGGGCGTAGATCGGTAGAGGGGAGAGACTTCGCGCGCAACCCAGTGTTCGAACCTTAAGGGTTTGCCGGAACCCCACATCTGACATTTGGCACGCCAGGTAGGGGTGCGCCGGAGCTCCTCTCCACCAACCTACGCCCCGCGCTGCCACACTTCGCTCCCATGGCGGGTGCCCCGCCATCCACCTCTGCGACCGACGTCGGTAGCGGGGCATCTGGGTACCGAGCCCTGGCCCCCACTCTACGCCGAGTGTGGCCGGCCAAGTTCAAGCCAGAGATGCCGCCGTGTTACGACAGCGCGGCAGGCCCGACGTCGTTCCTGCTGGCGTATGAGGAGGTTGTCCTCAAAGCCGAAGGCAACGGCAAGATCACGGCCAACTGGTTCCCCATGGCCCTTGCCGGCGAGCCGCGCGCCTGGCTGCTCAACCTCCCGGGATCCACAGTGGCTTCCTGGGGGGAACTCCATGACCTCTTCACCGATCACTATGCGGTGCTAGCGCACCACGCGGTCGCGGCCCTGCTGGGCGGCTCTCAAGCACCGCCTTCAAATCGCCATGTCAAATTGTTCCTCCGTCAGATCGGGACCGCCTCCAAGCGCCTGGGGGCTCCGCCAGGTTGGGCTGCCCCAGAGACCGACCTCACCTTCGGCTCAGAAGACCACCCCGGCTCCACCGCCGGCTCCGGCATGCTCCCAATGCTCTGCGCGCCCACCATCTGCAACATGGCCGTCACCAAGACCCTCATCGACGGTGGTGCCGGCCTCAACTTGCTCTCCGTAGAACCCTTCAGCCTTCTTCACGTGCCGCTCGAGCGGCTCAACCTCAGCAAACCCTTTTCGGGAGTGGGTGGTGGAGCTGCCCACTCTCTAGGGCAGATCCGCCTCCTTGTCACCTTCGGCACACGTGACAACTACTGCACTGAGCTGGTGGACTTCGACATCGCCCGCATCAGTCTCCCATACAACGCCATCCTCGGGTACCTAGCCCTCGCCCAGTTCATGGAGGTGACCCATCCGGCCTACAACCTCATGAAGATGCCAGGAAGCAAGGGCGTCCTCACCATCAAGGGGGACACTAAGGAGGTCGTGACGGCGCTCAGGCTCGCCTTCAAAACCGCGGCAGCAGCATAGCCGGCCGGCGCCGGTACCCACGAGGCCAAGGAGGCCGCGCCTACCAAGAAGAAGCAACTGTTCACCCAAGACAAGGCGGAAACCAAGCAGGTGCCGGTCAATGAGGACGGTTCTTCAGGGGCCACCTTCACCATAGGAGCCGGCCTTGACCCGGGACAAGAGGAAGCATTGGTGAGGTTCTTGCGCGCGAACAAGGAGATATTCACGTGGGAGCCCAATCAGCTGGTAGGGGTCCCGAGAGAGGTGATCCAGCATCATCTAAGGGTACTAGATGACACGTTGCGCCCATGGCGCAAAGGCCGAGCGGCGGCCAAGTATTAAAAGAGTGTGCATCGAAATATGTAGTTACAAAATGGAACATATGAAAATAGACGCATAAGAGCCTTTTCAGTTGGCATACATCTGGACTTATTTGAGCTAATATTCTTGATAGGGCAAACAACAATATTTTTCTTTACACCAAGAGTTTCAAAAGGCAGAGCTTGCATACCTGCAATGAGCAGAGAACATGCAATAGACAAAGGAACGTTCTTTAAAGTATTGTTGCTGCCAAAGCAAAGCTCATGATATTGCATGCAGCAAGCAAGCGATATTGATAGACAAATATGCAGAGGCCTTTGGACGTGCACTTGAAGGCAAAAGCATATATTTCGTTCATCATAGTCGTTTCAAAGGTATAACACACAACAGTCTAAGCAGCAAATGACCGACAGTTAAACGCATAGGATGGTCTTAGGTGATCTATTATATACATAAAACAGAAGTCAAACGAGCCATCGTATTAATCCACATAGCCTAAAATTATATCGTCCCTTTGATTATAATAATAACGGTTGAGATTAAAAGATACTACGTAACATAAAAAATAGCTTATTGATCTGTCACGTGTACACAAGCATAATGTATAGGTGTGGAAGGCCTTGCATCGTGTCCAAAAGAAAAAGCCGACCATCACGTAAAAAAAAGACATCCAAATACATAGCAGATTGATCTGTCACGTGTACACATGCAGAAGGTATAGGCCTGGAAGGACTCCTAAAAAGTGGACTCACATCGTGTATAAAAAAGGGTTTTTTTTCAGCAACTTTTTTTTTGAAACTGTCACCGGGGGGAAAGGCTCCCCACCTGAATATATTTCAAAATGTGATCAACAAAGTTTAGACAAGACGAGAGGAGAGGAAATCCCGCCACAAACCGGCGTGGATTTTTTGTTCCGCCTTTAAGAGGCGGTGTGACCAGAGTGTGAGGTTGGAGATTACTGCCCTAATTGCATCATGTGGGGTTTGGTTAACCCCTCTAAAGGTCATCGCGTTCCGCGCATCCCAGATTTTCCAGAGCAGTAGCAGCAGGATGAATGGCCACACCGATTGCGGCAGAGTTGGGTGACATGGTGTGTTCCACAACTCCGCGAGCGGTGAGGACACTGGGTGTAGTCCTAGAGCACCCCATATGGCAACAGCAGCGGGGCAAGTAAAGAAGAGGTGGGCACGATCCTCCGGCGCACCGTTGCAACGTGGACATGATGTCTCAATGATAGACTTGTGGCGTAGATTGGATCGAGTGTTAAGCCGGTCAAGATAGAACAACCATCCAAACACCCTCACCCGGCTTGGTACCCTCGAGTCCCAAATGTGGACGAGGTTTGGGTCGGCAAGCTGAGAGGCAAGGGCATCGTAGGCGCCCTTGGTAGAGAAGGCGGCCCCGTTGAGCAGCGATCTTTCGTCCGGAGCTCCCGTAAGGTGCACATCCTGCAACAACAGTCTCAAGGAGGCAAGTTCATTGGTAGCAGTTAAGGTTAGATGGCTACGCAAGCCCGGTTCAATCCCATCCATCAAGATGTGGGCGACCATCGCATTTGGCTTTGTGTGGTGGGAAAACAATGCTGGGAAGGTGGTGGCAAGGGGCTCTGAGAGTAACCATCTATCCAACCAAAAGAACGTGGAGGAGCCATCTCCAATCGTAACCTAAGAGATCTCACGTAGAGCATGTAGGTGTTTAAAAATAGCCTTGCCTAGGAAGGAGGCATTTTTACCTAGACCTATATGCAAAGGGGAGTGATGTATAATCCAGCTTTTCCAAGGCAGAGGGGGAGAGTGTAGGAATTTCAATGCAAATTTCAACATAAGGCAAAAAAATTGCGCTCGTAAGTTTTTAACACCTAGACCACCTGCCTGCTTTGGCATACACACCCGATCCCACGCAACTAAGCATTTGGCTCCCGAGAAGGTGTCACCGTTTGACCAAAAGAAAATGCGTCTACGCTTATCAATTTCCTCCAGTACACTCACAGGGAGGGAGAAGCACATCATGAAGTACGTGGGAAGGCTGTCTAGGACGGCGGAGAGCAAGATCAGGCGTCCTCCGCGAGAGAGGAGGAGGGCACACCATCCAACCAAGTATACATCGCAGCGGTCTATGACGGGTTGGAACGCGGAGGGGGCAGTTTATGGGGAGATAGGGGAAGCCCAAGATACTTTTGCGGGAAGGCGGCCACAGAAGTGCCCAGTGTGGCCGCCATCACGGCGGCCAAATCTGGCGCGATATTTAGGGGGACGAAAGTGGTTTTTGAGAAGTTTATGGTTAGCCCAGTGGCTTTTGAGAAGTCATCGAGGATACGCTTTAGGTTGGCGGCGGCGAAAGGCCCTCGTAATAATTAAGGTGTCATCGGCGTACTGAAGGACCGGGCAAGAGAGGTCGGTGGAGATGGGATGTGCAAGCAGGTTTTGCTCACAGGCTTGTATGATCATTCTTTGGAGCACGTCGGCAATTATTATGAAGAGAAATGGGGAAAGGGGGTCCCCCTGTCTTAACCCATTTTTGCATTGAATCCAGGGGCCGGGAGTCCCGTTTAGAAGGATGGCAGTTTTGCCAGTTGTAAGCAGTGATTCGATCCATTTAATCCATTTAGCAGGGAAACCTCAGGCAGCAAGGATCGTAAGCAGGGAGGGCCAACAGACAGAGTCAAAAGCTTTTGAGAAGTCGAGTTTGATCACCATAGTGGGGGCTTTCCTTCTAGCGCACACGTGTAGGATGTCAGCCGCATATAGGAAGTTCTCGGAGATGGTGCGACCAGACAGAAACCCTGTTTGATCCTGGTGGACCAACAACGGCATGACAGGCTTAAGGCGGTTTGTGAGAAGTTTTGCAATGGCTTTGATAGGGCAGCTTTGAAGTGATATGGGGCGGAACGCGTCTGGGGTAGTGATGCCTGGAGTTTTGGGGAGAAGGATTATGAAGGCTCTATTCAAGCAGGAGATGTCTGCAGACTGGTCATAGAAGCATTGAAAGAGGTCTGTTATTTTTTGCTTCAGAATGGGCCAGAACTTTCGGTAGAAACCAGGTCCAAAGCCGTCTGGACCGGGGCTGGCCAGCATGTTCATTTCTGCGAAGGCATCATAGATTTCCTGACCCGTAAAAGGAGCATCCAGCTGGAGAAGTTGAGGGGTTTGTTGAGGGTAAAGCGATTCTAGTGAGAAGTTCCAAGTTTTTCAGCAACTTGATATGTAGCAGAAGTTTTTTTTTGCAAATCTACGATGGAAAAGTCCAACATGAATTCATATAGGACTCAGATCCGTGTGCTGCAGAAACAGTCCAACGCGGACAGCTAACCAATTCCATCTAGAATCTTTTTTTAATGAAGTTTGAGTCATATTGAGAGAAAAGAAAACTTCCAAAGCCAGTCACGCTACACAAGGGAACCTGCCACCTATTTGGGCCAGTTTCACGATCCATCACAGAAGCCTATGGACAATTAGTAGCGGGGCATCACAGAAGAAAAAAAAACAAATGATAAATAAATGGCTCTTACTAGATGAATAAATAATATAACTTTGTTTTACTATATGAATAAAAAATAGTATTTTGGTTTTCAAAAAATAGTATTGGAAATATATTAAAATAAATCTGTAACAATTATAAATAGTAAATTCAAATTCTGCTGTAATTCTAGAAACACTTATTGGATGGATAAATTAGAATCTATCTATTATATTATTAAGAGAAGAGACAAACAAGCAATTGCATCCGTCCACACAGATTAAATTCTCTTGACCAATAATTTTAAAGATAAACGGGTGAGATTTAGAGATGTAAGCGTTACATACAAATATCACATATATGCGTTATTTTGGACAGATGAACTCTGTCACGTAGTATATATCGAAGTGCAGGCGGATTCTCAAAAAAGAACAAAAAAAAGGGAAAGTGCAAGCATAATCACGTGTAGGACTAGGAAACTTATAAGTTTACCAAGCCATCATTACATTTTCTTTAGGTGACCAAGCCCATCATTACGTGTGTGTGTGTGTACGTGGAATTAAGGGGAAATCACTTTGGATTCAGATTCTCATAAGAGAAAAAAAGGCTGATATATGCACGTCCGTCTAATATGCCGGCTCAGTCTCTCGAAAATGCTCATAGGGGTAGGGTGTGCATGTGTGCGTTCATACGGGTGTATGCGCGTATCTATGAGTGCTTGCAACTGTACTGTGTAACAAAAAGAAAAAAAATAAACAAGGTTGATATATGCACGTCCCTCTGAGTCATAGATAGCTCTTATGAGATGAATAAATAATACAACTATGTTTTATATACGAAGTTCAAAATAATAAAAATTATTAGAATTTTTAATTTTAGACTAAACCGCGTATACCATCTATAAATATCTATATTTGTATGAGTTGTAATATTTGGAACTCTTATTGTATGCATAAATAATGAAAATACATTATAAATAATTGGAGTATGAATAGGATAGTGATATTGTGCCTGTACAAACTTGGTATAAAATATTTAAAATGTGAACAATTCTTACAATGCAGGTATGAAATACAACTATATGTTACAAAGGAACTAAAATAATAACAAATGAAACATAGAAAATTTGTTTTTGTTTAAACTCCAATGAAATCCTTAACCGATAAATTGTTATATAAAAAATCTTATTGGGTGTATAAATAATAGTCGTCCACATAGGTTAAATTATCTCAATCGTCAATTTTTTATATTGACGGTGGAGATTTAAAGATTATTTTTGTATGGCTGAGATTTAAAGATGCCTTACGTACAAATATTATTGCATACACATAATTCAACACGTCCTCCGTCCAACACATATGCCTTTTCTATTAAAAAGATGTCCGACTCAATCAGGACATAAGCTTAAGACGGCAGCCAACTATGGAAAGTCCAAACACCCCACACAAAAATAGGAGTCCGAGTATAATGCATGTGTTGTGGTCGTCTATTATTTCATCAGGTCGTCTATTATTTCATCAAATTAACCAATCGCGGGGCTCCTTCCCTTTTTGCATTGAAAAATCAATTTGAACTCCTACTTTAGTGCTTGACGTTGTGCGTGCGTTGGCAAGCATTTAGGTAAAAATATGTGCTTCACTTTGAGATAACAAAGTTTCTCTACCTTGAGAAAAAAATGGCGTGTACGCACATAACAGAGTGGAGGCAAAGAGATTAGGAAAGTACTTTCTTTTTGAATTATTTGGATTGGTTACCACATGTGTCACCTGGTTGAAAGTACTTTTGTTTGATAAATACAAAAGTATGCCTACAAAAGTACTCCCTCTGTAAAGAAATATAAGAGTGTTTAGATCACTATTTTATATTGATCTAAACGCTCTTAGGTTTCTTTAGGAGAGAGTATTAGTTTACAACCAATTAGTGAACTTTCATATAAATATATACTGTATAAATCAATCAACTTACTCACAGTTCTCTTTTTTTTACAAATGTCATATTATGCATAGGAAAAAATACTATAAATCTGATAGAGGAAATACGAGCCATCCAACATTTAACAATGCGCCACATGCTTCACCAACTGGGACACAACAATTTTTTGCAAAAAAAAAAGATAAACTGGGACATGTCACACACAAATAAAAGGAAAATCAGTACTAAATCAAACTAATGCAAGTTCTATCTATTGACCTCACTACGCTAAAGATGGTGAGACATTAAAAGGCTTAGTTAGGTAACTCGGCAACTCCCCCTCCCCACTGGGCAAATCCTACCTCATAGCAATTTCCATCTCCAAGTCATAGCAGCTTGAGTTTGAGAATTGGGCAAAAAGGACGTGTAGTAAAAAAACTAAATGTAAAGTTGATATTGGGGTGCCATGTGAAAAATTAAAAAAAAAGCCAGCTAGGAGGAAAAATAGAGCCATTAATCGATGATGGTTGCTACTCACATGTTGTTCAAGGAGGCTAATGGGAGGGGGTGGTGGTGGCATAGAAATATGAGCAAAAGAGAAGGGTAAAGAAATATTCTATTTTGATGAACAAGGAGATAACACTACACATTGGACCTAGCGCAATCAATCAAATAATAAAATAAATAAAAACAAACAAACTTACTACTTGACCATGATATGGTCCTTAAAGTACAAAATGCATATATGCCAATAAAGTAAATTTATGGAGAATTTATTACCAAACTACAATTAGAAATACAAAATATATATCAAAACAACTAGACATGTCGTATAGCTATGTATGCTACATACTTTGTTTTGTCACTGACACAAGAAAATACTCTGAATTTCTCGAGAAAGAAATAACACAAGTTTTTCTCCAAACTTAGCATGAAATTTTCTTTAATAGAACAACACATATGTGCTTAACTAATGTAGCCACAAAGGCAGCTTCAATACGCATACATATATACGTACATGTATTCTTCATCCATTTGTTTAAACTGAAAATGCAGTTTCTCATACAAACATATTTAAATTTCCCATCCTTATAAAATTGGTTATCAAACGAACACAAATTAAGATTGTTAACACATCTCACAAGTAACAAAAAATCTTAATAAAATAATTTAGAATTTTACAATAATATATTGTGTTTACTTAAAGAACACAACATATAGTTTATTGCACATGAAAAATTCCAAACAAAAATCTAGCCGCGTAAATGCGCGCGTCACTCCGCTAGTTACATAAGATTCAAAAGGATGACAGACATAGAAGTCTTAGTAGGCATCTATACTAATGCTAAGTTATATAATAAAGGGCTCTTGCAACTTGCTTATATTGAGTAGACGATCAGGCGCAGTTCCTTGGAAGTGCATTTGAAGGCGAAAGCATATGCTTGACCTTTCTCCATGTGCGCCTGACGGAAGAAGTCGCTCCAGCCTCTAGTGATGGTGGCCCTTTTGTCACCACCCATGATAAAGCGGGCTGTGACAGCGGTACTTCCGTCTCCAGTAGTTATTGGCAGTTCACCATGGTCAGCATCCATGTGTGGGAAAAGGGAGCTCTTAGAAAAGGGAACCCCAAAATACTGAAAATGAAAGTAAAGGTTAGTTAGTATATCATTTTATACGATGTCATTGTATGAAACAAAACAAAGTAATTGCAAAGGATTACCATCCTTTTGCCGTCTGTAGCAAATGTTTCTATCATGTGGCAGACATAGTAGTGATTAGGTGTGGTGGTGTTCTGGATGATCTTTCGCAGTCTACGAACATTAATATTGTTGTCTAGGTCGATGGTTTGGCGCTTTTTTGTGTCTAGATGACACGTTGCGCCCATGGCACAAGATGCTAATTATAACCAAGTATTATGTGGGTATTGATGATCATTATACATATGTAGTATAAGGAAAGAAAGCTAATGATAGACGATTACAATGTTCATAGCATGGAGCATGCCACATCTAAACATAAGGTTGTGTGGAGTTCATCATAGATGGCACAAAAGAATTGTAAGCACGAAGCTAAATATAAGAATGGTACTTAAGCAGCTGGTTCGCCTAGGACATATATTTGAACATGTTACTATGCTTACTATCACAAATCTGATGAAGTATATGGAACTGTTGGTAGCCAATCATTCACCCACCCGCTGCTGTTTTAGAAATAATGGATAATCGGAAATGCAAGATCCACCACAATAATTAGTTCTTTATATGTTTCTTTGCCTGATAAGAGCTAGAGTGACAAGCAAAAAAAGAAAGGAATCCCATTATTTACATATTCGAGTTTGCACCATGGCATGCATGATTCAGAAAGTTATAAAAACTGTAGTGATCCAAAGAAATAAAGTAGAGGATGGAGACCTTACCTATAACTTGTCACCAGCCAAAATGTTTGACCAATCTATGAAGTGATAACTAACAAAAACGTGCAGAAGATATGCTTAAGGCCTTTGCTGACCATACATAAATCATGTCGACGATATTTTAGGACCTTTTCCGACTGTAGGAAATAAACCATACATACATGTAATCAATAGGAACTTGTCAGAGAATTACTCCCTCCGTTCCTAAATATAAGTCTTTTTAGAGATTACTATTTGGACAACATATGAATGTATATAGACATATTTTAGAATGCAACTATCTAAGTGAAAGTTCCATTTATATCCCACCTAGGCTATCAGATGTGGAAAGTGCTTCAAATGAAGTGAGAATGCGCGAGGAAACTTACAATCTTATTTGCAATTCATTTCAGTTATGACAGTGAGGATTACAAAAGCGGCAAGTACCCATGCAGAGGTGTAGACGCGGTAGGGTTTACTTGGCCAATCGGCAGCCTAGCCGCAGCAACCTCGTCACCCCACCCAAGGTGCAAATTCACTTCATATAAAAGGAAAGGCATCACGACATGAGAATCAATGGCAGATATATGTAGTATCGATAATGTAGAAGAAACATTTGTTCAGTATATTTTTCTTATCAGTATGTGGTGCACCCAAATATTACTTTTATCAATATAGAGTCCATCATTAAGTAACAGACACAAAGTCCAGAATTTAATGAAGCAATAAAGAGAACACTTTATATGTATATGTACTTAATAACCAGAGGTAGAAAGAAGATGTCAGGCAATAGATATTTGACTGCAGGTACGAATTTGAACATATCTTTAGTAAAGTTCAAGTACAAATAAAACATTATGACAGTTATTCTTTTATATCTTAAATATCAAAATGAGAACATGCCTAACGAGGCATCTGGTGATATTAGTCCATGCATCTTTATCTTACTGCCATTTGGATCTTTACTAAGTTCTCTAATTTGGATCTGTTACAAAGCATTATTCTTTTATATCTTAAATATCAAAATGAGAACATGCCTAACGAGGTATCTGGTGATATTAGTCCATGCATCTTTATCTTACTGCCATTTGTATCTTTACTAAGTTGTTTAATTTGGATCTGTTACAAAGCATAAGCCTCGACACAGCTCCATATATGCTATCAGAAATGGCCTGACAAACAGTAGTTTTGTCGACAACAAAGATTTGAACTATTGATTGCACAGTTCCTAGTAGAGTTTATGCTACCTTAAATCCCAGAATTTTAGGCCATCCTCTCCAGTAGTGACAAGGGTGTTTGTGTTTCCTCACTGTCAAAATGATATGAGTCAGACTCAGTGTTTACCCTTTGGAAGGGGTAGAAGTATAACACAACTTAGTACCTTACATATATATCGTGCCCACGAGAGGGCTCTGGTGGGAACAGATTCAACAGTACCTTAACCAGAACAGCTAGTTAATATAACACACAAACGAAAAAAATAAGAGATATGCAGTATAAGAGATCCAATTGTTTGCTCTTTAGCATGTGAAAGTAAGCAGTTCCTGAGTCAGACATGTCATCTGAATGGCGTAAGTGATAGAAAACTATGGAAAGGGAGATAACAAACCATTAAATGTCTTCTAACGGTAAGCCTGTGGAGACCTCCATAAAGCAACCTGGAAACATCAAAATCCAACCATGAACTCAGTATGGCACGTTCTAACAAAACTGGGCAGTTATCGGATTTAAACTAAGAAAATAATTTTGTACATGCAAAAAAGATACCGTTCCATCATGACATCCTTCCAGTATCATATCATGAGGAGAAGATGACTAATCAACAATCAGGGGAATGGTGTTTACCATTACAAAGATGGAGCAAGTGCTCCTATAAGCCGCACAGCTGGTTTGCAACTGCACTCACTTGGTTGATTAAACCTGAAAGTTTTTTGCAATAACCTGGATTGATCATGCTATACATGCATAATGCAATTATTATCCGACTTCAGTTAACTCCAAATTATGTACCAACACAAAGGATATATGAGCCGAAAGAGTTTATCTACTGGCCATAAAGGAACAGGCACAGACCGAAGCAACTGACTGAAGCTCTTTCTTGCAGGCATGGCACATCACACATTTTGTTCATTACTCCATGTAACTGAGGCCCAAATGGACAATAAGCTGACTTCTATTTTACTTATGACAGTCCCTCTCAACAAATACAAGGAGAAGAATTGCACATAAGTAATATAACGGGGAGGAGAAAATAATCAAGATATATAGATTCTGAAGGAGAAGCAGCCAAGATAAAGTAATACAAGCATTCCCCTAGTGAAAAGCACAAACAACCATGGTAAACACAAATAAGGGGAGAATCAAGCAGAACACACCTCCACCGAAGCAGCGGTTGATCAACAACAGGAACCGCAAGCTCGCAGATCCTAGACCTTGCAAAACCAAGGCAGCCATAGTAAGCAGCAACCTAGGCGACGAATGAAACCATATGAGGAGGAGCAAGAAGAACATACCTTAAGTACAGGCCGTGGGTCTCTTATTTCTTTTATTTTTCAATGCCTGCAAAAAAAATGATGGGATATTGAGCAGCTGAAAATCAGATAATGTGTAGACTAAAGACTTTATATTGCCTAGCATGAGCACAAATAGAAATATATCAATGCTTGCAATAAAAATGATGCTACATGAAGAAAAACAACAGAAATATTGTGAAACCAAAGTATAACGAGAATTATACTTGCATTTCATCAAACAGGTAGTGTGTATTTAATTCATACAATAGTGTTGGACACATCCCTCTACCAATACTCTTCCTGTGTCCCTTCTCTACCCTCAAATCCATGTCCAAGCCACCAAAATCAGCAAACATACACATTCTCATCCTATATGTTGTCTATTCAACAAGGAAATTAAATCTTGGACTCACCAAATTTCTCAAAGAACGAAAGTAATCCAACCAAATACACTGGATGTATACAGAGATCATGCCAACTCTTCTTCTTCTTCTCCTGCAGGAGCACAACAACAACAGAGGAGGGGTTGGAGCCGGCCATGGCTGGGACTTGGAAGACGAAGGAGGCCCATGGGGAGTGACCTGAGAGCGCCTCATCCGTCCATCATCAGCAACAACAACATACGAACCGGATCCTCCGCCACCTTGGCTCGTCGCCTTGCAGCCTCACCCGCCCCCACTGCCATCGCCAGGAGATGCCGCCGCAGTGTTCTCCTCCGGCCAGATGTGACGAGGAGAGAGGATGTGTGAGGAGGAGAGATAGGGGTGGCGGCGGCAGCGGATTGAGAGGATGAATGGGGAAGGAGAGGTGGCGGCGAGGCATGGCTGGAGTAGGACGGGGATTGGTGGGGAGGGGATTGAGAGTTGGGGAGGAGGGATGTGGGGCTCGAGAAGGACGCGGGATTGGTGGATAAGACCCCCACGATCGGCTCGACCAATCCTGCAACCCTATGAGGCCAGAAGACCACAAGCGCCCCGCAACCACGAGACCGACAGATGGGCCCGCTGCGGCTGAAGCGGAGGGGTCGCCGCTGGGTGCAAACAAGGACGGTGAAAAAATGCCCTGCCGACCCACGAACGACGCTCGCAACCCATGATCGATCGCCCCTGCTTTTATCCAGACACAGGCACTCACACACTGTGTCGCTGCAAGGCTGGCCCGCACAAAAGTTTGGCCCATGCGTCAGTAGCTGTAGCCCGATTATGCCACGTACAGAAGAACGAGCGACGGGATTTTCACCAGGTCGACAGAAGGTACGCTGCTGACAGATCGAGCGTACAGGATCAGTTTCAACCGGTGATGGCGTTGGAATGGCGGGTTGGCTAGCGTGATTTATATGTTCAATGCCCCAACATATGCCCTGTGAAGCAGCGAGCCAGACGGCAGTCCATTGAGAAGCAGGCCTTCATCGTCCAAGAGACACGCAAGCTGGAGGCGGCAGGCGCCATCCGGGAAGTTAGATATCCCGATTGGCTGGCAAACCCTGTCGTAGTGCCAAATAAAGGCGGGAAGGAGTGGATGTGCGTCGACTTCACCAACCTTAACAAAGCCTGCCAACAAGATCCGTTCCCGCTCCCGCGCATCGACCAGATTGTCCACCACCGAGTGCGACTTGTTGTGCTTCCTGGACGCGTTCTCAGGGTATCATCAGATCAAAATGGCGGTGGAAGATGTGGAGAAGACAGCTTTCCTAACACCATGTGGGGTGTACTGCTACACCTGCATGCCCTTCGGGCTGCGCAACGCAGGCGCCACCTTCTAGTGGTTGATGCACATCGCCCTGGGGCGACAGCTCGGGAGGAACATAAAGGCCTACGTCAACGACATAGTGGTAAAGTCTCGCGAGGCGAGGACATTGATTCAAGATTTGGAGGAAACCTTCGAGAGCCTACGTCGGGTGAACTTGAGGCTTAACCCAGAGAAGTGCGTGTTCGGTGTCCCCTCCGGCAAGCTGCTGGGATTCCTCGTGTCCCACAGAGGGATCGAGGCGAACCTGGAGAAGATCAAGGCCATCGAGGACATGAGCCCGCCACAGACCCTCAAAGAGATGCAAGAGTTAGCAGGGCGGGTGACCGCATTAGGGCGTTTCATCTCCAAGCTAGAAGAGCGTGCCTTACCCTTCTTCAAGCTCATGAGGAAGAAAGGCCCGTTCGGGTGGACCCCGGAGGCCGATCAGGCCTTCCAAGACCTCAAGAAATACCTTACCAGTCCCCCGGTGATGGTGGCACCACGGCCTCTCGAGCCTCTGGTACTCTACCTTGCCGCCACCCCATACTCCGCCAGCGCGGCGCTGGTGGAGGTCAGGGAGGAACGCCAAGCCAAGGGCGCGCCGCACCAAGCCGGAGCTGAAGTGACGCAGTGTCAGGAAGACACAGCAAGGGCATCAGCTGGGGAAGACAAAGCTCAACAGGACAATGTCGCAGAAGCTCCTGAGGAAGGCCAAGTCTCAGGAAACCCTCCACCTCAGGAGATGCACCAATCTCCGCAGGACCCCAGCCTCGATAGTGCGCCAGCCCTCGTCGAACACCCGGTGTACTTCGTCAGCACCGTACTGAGAGACGCGAGGGCACGCTACCCCATGCCTCAGAAGCTCCTGCTCACACTTTTGGTGGCCTCACGCAAGTTGCGACACTACTTCCAGGGGCACCCGATCAAGGTCGTCTCAGCTTACCCATTGGAGAGGGTACTCAGGAGCCCAAATTCAGCTGGAAGGGTCGCTGAGTGGAATATCGAGCTGCAAGCATTCCAGTTGGAGTTCAGCACTATCAGGGTCATCAAGGGGGCTGCGCTCGCTGACTTTGTGGCAGAATGGATAGATGCCCAGATACTTGAAGAAGGGGAAGAACGGTCCACCTCCCCAGGGAGCGAGGCTCCGGACGGCTGGGTGATGTATTTCTATGGCGCTTTCGCGCACTAGGGCGCGGGAGCTGGAGCAGTGCTCATCTTGCCCACCCAAGACAAGCTCTACTACGCCGTGCAACTCTGCTTTTAGCACGGCGAGAAGGTCTCCAACAATATCGCAGAATACGAAGGCCTCATAGCTGGCCTGAAGGCTGCGGCAGCTCTAGGGGTGAAGCGCCTTACCATCAGAGGAGACTCACAACTCCTCATCAACTTCTCCAACAAGGTGTACGAGCCGAAGGACGAGCACATGGAGGCCCACCTCGCGGAGGTACGCAAGATGGAAGAGCAGTTCTCAGGCCTCGAGCTGCAACACGTGCCTCGGGGCACCAACAAAGAAGCCGACGACATCGCCAGGAGAGCATCCAAGCAGCAACCACAAGAGCCTAGTGTCTTTGAGGAGCGGCTCTTCAAGCCATCAGCTACGCCACCTCTTTCAAGCACTACTCAGCCTCGGGAGGAGCTCCCACAGCCTCCGGCCACGGGAGCCCCGGCCTGTGGCCCGACCTCAGGAGCTCGGCTGCTCTTGGCGCTCGAGCGCCAGGAGGAATGCTAGACCAAGGAATTCAAGGAGTACCTGACACACGGGGCGCTACCGGAGAAGGAAGAGGACGCGGAGCGCGTGGCCAGGCAAGCCATGGCATACTGCATCCAAGACGGCGAGTTATACAGGAAACGGCCGAACGATGTCACGCTGCGCTGCATCTCCAGCGATCAAGGAAGGGAGCTGCTGATTGACATACACGACGGGGACCGCGGGCACCACTCATCGTCACGGACCCTCGTCGGCAAGGTGTTCCGCAGTGGATTCTACTGGCCTACAGCACTCAACAACGCAGCCGAGCTGGTGAAGTCTTGCGAAGCTTGCCAATTCCACACCAAGCAAATCCATCATCCTGCTCAGGGCCTCCAAACCATCCCTCTCACATGGCCGTTCGCAGTCTGGGGGCTGGACATCTTAGGCCCGTTCCCACAGGCGCCAGGGGGCTATTGCTATCTCTACGTCGCCATTGACAAGTTCACCAAGTGGGCAGAAGTGGAAGTCGTCCGTACCATCCCGGCCGGCTCTACCGTCAAGTTCATCAAGGGCCTCGTGAGCCGCTTCGGGGTCCCCAACTGCATCATCACAGATAACGGCTCGCAGTTTACTAGTAACATCTTCAAAACCTACTGTGCTAACCTTGGAACGTAGATCTGGTACGCTTCGGTGGCCCACCCCAGGAGCAATGGTCAGGCCGAGCGCGCCAACGCAGAGGTCCTGAGGGGCCTCAAGACCAGGACCTTTAAGAAGAAGCTGGAGGCCTACGGCAGGGGCTGGCACGACGAGCTCCAGTCCGTGTTGTGGTCTATCCGCACCATCGCTACCAAGCCAACGGGCGAGATTCCATTCTTCCTCGTCTACGGAGCCGAAGAAATCCTTCCTCACGAGGTCAAGCATCGCTCCGCATGGGTCCTGGCATTCGACGAAATGCAGCAGGACGCCACGCGGGGGATGGATCTTGTGCTGGGGGAGGAACATCGTCGTGAAGCTGCATTAAGGGCGACAAAGTACCAGCAGGCGCTGCGGCGATACCACTGCCGCAATGTTCGCTCCAGGATGCTCGACGGGTGACCTGTACCTAAGGCAGGTCCTCTCCAAGGAAGGGTTGCATAAGCTTTCACCCATGTGGGAGGGCCCGTTCAGGGTCGTCCACATCTCCAGGCCTGGCGCCGTGCGCCTGGAGACGCAAGAAGGGACACCTATCCAAAATGCATGGAACATCCAGCACCTCCGGAAGTTCTACCCATGAAGCAAGGCCCAGAGCCTATGAAGCAAGGCCCAGAGCCTGTGAAGAAAGGTCCAGAGCCTGTGAAGAAGGCCCGGTGCCTGTGAAGAATCACCGCCCGTGACACTCTCACGTAATAATGAGTTGGCGATGTACACGCCCCGGAGTCTCAGGAGCGCCAGCCTCAGGCCTTGGGGCTCCCGCCCACGCCTAGTGGCAGCACTTAGCTCCGCGCTAGTGAGAAGACTTGAAGACTAGATTAGGTGTCGGACGCGGCTTTTCATTTGCTTTCCATAGTTGGCTCGCTTTTCCTTAATCTAAGTTGCTCTTGGTGTTCGTTGCTGATTTGATTCCCTAGCCTCTTACCACATTTTTCGACTCTGGTTTGCTCACGTTCTCTCTCTCGCATACCTCGCGAGGGGGCTAGGCAGGTTCCCTCGCGAGCATTTTTCTTCTCTCTGCCTTCTCGTGAGCCACCCTCGTTCGAGCCTGAAAGCTAGCGCATCTCTCCTAATCCGTGCCCCTCGGGTACCGCGATACAAAGCGCCAAGTCGAGGCTTGGGTGGACAGCAAATCCTCTAGCGCACCCCCCTAATGAATTTTTGCAGTTTCTGAGCAAGCACAGACCACCAGGTTAAGATGGACGCGAGGAAACAAACGCCTCGTGAGGAAGAGGACGTCCTGGACGCACCAGGTTAAGTTATCTTTGCGCAAAAATAACAACACGGCACGAGGATAGCACGCACAGTGCGATAACTAAGGAACCACAGTTCGATACACGCCCCTCCGGGCCCATACTGGTTTAATTTTTTGACGCGGGAAAAAGAGCTAAACAAAGCGGCGTTGCCGCAATCCGCGGAGGCAGGCCCTTAGCGGCGCCCCGAGCCTAGCCGGACCTTTCCTCGCGCTTCACGAAGGCGCGGCGACGAGATGACCCGCTGCCTCCTTCGAAGCAGGCGCGGTGGCTGGTCGTAGCCACCACTGCTGGAGCCGTCGCCGGAGGAAGAGCCGCCATAGCTGGAGGAGACACGGTCGCCACCGAGGGCAGGCTCGCCCTCGTCCTCGTCGCGACCGTCACCAAGGCCGAGCACCTCCTCACCGTCGTTCGTCTCGGGGCAGCACCCGGCGCAGCGACCATCTTCCCCAAACACCCTCACATAGAGGGTCGACCCACCGTCATACCTGAAGTGGAGCGTGCACCGCCTGCGCAGACCGCACGCGCGGGCAAACGTCTGCCAGCTGCGAGCAAGGGCTATGTTGCCCGCGGCAAAAGTCTCGACCGTGACCCAAGAGGCCTTGCTGCAACAACCATCCGCCTGCAACCAGAGCCCGCCTAGACCAGGGGCCGGCAGTTCGTTGACGAAGAAGCGCGGAAGCTGGAGCCAGTTGCCGGTCGGGTTCTCCGACCAGACGACGAACTCCGACGACACTTCCGCTGAGTGGAAGCACGGACGGGAGGCCGCCCCACCATTGCACTCCTCCCTTCGTCAGTTGGACCGCCATGGCTGGGACGATCCCCTCCGCGTGGCGCGGCGCCACCGCGATGGCGGGCCATGGCGGGGGTCGCGGCATGCTTGCGCGGACGGCTGCGACCGCGCTTGGGCGCCGGAGAGCCGGGTCCCTCGCGAGGAGCCTTTCCCTTCTTGGTGGCAGAGAACTTCCTTCGTGGCGCCACCGGTGGCGCTGCAAGCAGTGGAGCAAGGAGGAAGAAGCAAGCAAGCGAGGAAGAGATGGGCGACGGGGGCTCCGCCCCCTCCTCCCCATTTATAGCGGAAGAAGGCCAACCGGCGTCTCCCATTATCGCAGGTAATGATGGCTTTCCTTGCATGTCGCAGGGACTTGTCAAGTCGTGCAGTTGCCGAGGCAGCGTGGGGAAGCGAAGACGCCCATGTCCAATCAACTGCCATGCGTCAACCGAGGCCGCAGGCTTTTGGGGCCCGCGGTGCTCCGAACTTGACCCTTGGCCTTGCCGCGAAGCCAAGTCCGAGTGCACCTTGGGCCCGGGGGCTACTGTCGGCGTTCTGGGAACGGGGGTCCCCGGACTTGCCTGCCTGCGGCCCACAGCATGGCTAAGCCAGCAGGCCGTACTGCCCATCTTCATCAACAAGGCATCCAAGACCCTCGCGAGGGTCCAAGCCTCGTGAGGTGGACGACGCAAGACCTCCTCTGGAGTGGCCAAGCCAGGCAGGCTCACGAGGAGCGGAGATATCAAGGCGGGGCAAACCTCACAAGGCTCTCGTGACGTGAGCCATGACGAATGACACCAGGGTGGCGCCAGGCGGGCGCCAGCGCGTGCAGCGTCCTTATTTCCTCTTTGGTGCTAAGGAGGCCAGCGCAGGCGAAGAGTACCGAGGCATCAGGCAAGGGTTGCTATATTGGTGCAACGATACCAAGACCAGGAGGACGACAAGACGGAGGTCATTGTGGAGCCCAAGACGGTGTCACCACCAGAGCTTTTCGCAGGCGAAGACCACTTTTGTCAGGATAGCTTGTACTAGTTGTCCCCCTTCAAATTTGCCCGCCGTTGTTGGCTCCCTTCCCGCTCGATATTTGGGAAGAGGACCAGGGCCTATATAAGTAGAGCTAGCCACCATAGTAGAGGCATCTCATCTTAGCTTGATCCAACCCAATCGAGAGCCTACCCTAGCCACAAGAACACCTCAACCTCAGGAGGTTGTTCTTCCCTTGTACTGAACACCTCAACCTCAAGAGTGGCATAATAAAGTTCAGAAAAGACTCAATTACTTTTAATGAATAATCTGATCATAACCCACAATTCATTGTATCCCAACAAACACAGGACAAAAGAAGATTACATCGGATAGAACTCCAAGAAGATCTTGGAGAACATGGTATTGAAGATTAAAGGGAGACAAGAAGCCATCTAGCTACTTTGGACCCATAGGTCTGTGATGAACTACTCACACATCATCAGTAGGGCAACAAGGTTGATGTAGAATCCCTCCATGATCAATCCCCCCTATAACAGAGTACCGGAAAAGTCCTCCAGATGGGATCGCGGAAGAACAGAGACTTGCGGTGGTGGAAAAATTGTTTCGGGTGGCCCTCTAGGGGTTTCCCAATATTTGAGAACTTATAGAAGTGGAATTAGGTCAGACGGAGCCACATGGGGCCCACAAGGTAACATGGCACGCCTACCTCCCAGAGCGCACTCTGTTGCCTTGCCGTATTCTTGTTTATCGTTTGGTCTCCTCCTAAGGTCTCTTTTGTCCAGAAAAAAAATCTTTAAAACGTTTCATAGCGTTTGGACTTCGTTTGGTACTGATTTTCTGGAAAATAAAAAACAAGCAAAAAACAACAACTCGCACTAGGCACTGGGTTAACAAGTTAGTTCCCAAAAATGATATAAAATTGCATGTTAAAGCATATAAAGTATCCAAGATTGATAATTTAATAGCATGAAACAATAAAAAATTATAGTATGTTGGAGACATGCCAATCATCTCCACTAGAGGAATTGCGCGAGTCTTTCGGCAATTCACTCTCATTGTCGTCTGAGCTAGGTGGGCACAACCAGTTCTTCGGCCCAGTGCTTTCTGATAAGTCTCCAACATATCTATAATTTTTTATTGTTCTATGATATTATATTATCCATCTTGGATGTTTTGTATGCATTATCATGCTATTTTATATCATTTTTGGGACTAATCTTTTAGCCTAGTGCTAGTTGTTTTTTTCCTTGTTTTTGTTTTTTTTACAGAAAATCAATACCAAACGGAACGAAACTTTTTGACGATTTTTCTTGGACAAGAAGACACCCACGAAGCTTCGGGTGGAGGCCAGAAGAGCTATGGGTGGGCTACAAGCTCACCAGGCACTCCCTAGGAGGGGCGCCCTGCAAGCTTGTGGGCCCCCATAGCCGCTCTAACCCTAATCTCAGCTCCATAAATACTCAAATATTCCCCGTATACCATAGGGCACACCGAAAATACTTCTCCGCTGCCGCAAGCTTCTGTTCTTGTTTGATCCCATCTTGGGGCCTTTTTCGGCCCTCCGCCGAAGGGGGATTCGATCACGGAGGGCCTCTACACCAACCTTGTTGCAAGGGGCAGAACCCAATAAGCCGTGCATCAGGGTCGAATTTTGTTTTTCTGTAGTACCTGCCATCTAAAAGGCCCATGGGCATCAGGGAACGACGAGGCAAGTGCATCAGGGTCAGCCAGGCCACTTGAATAGGCTTCACACACATGTGTTGTTAGCCCTAAAAAACTTCTTGCAGCGATCGATTTGACTGATCAATCGACCAATCTCCTCTAAAAAAAGATCAATCGATCGATCTGCTCAACTATGGACCTCCTTAGATGCGCATGCATCATAGAATCGTATGGCGTAGGTTGTTCCCTACCCTGCCAACTCCTCGCTCGGTCGTGCCCAGGTAGCGGCCAGATCAACGGCGATGACGGGGATATGCCCGACGCCGGCTAGCACGATAGCCCCCAAGCCCTGGCCCCCACTCGGGCACACCCAACCACACGAATCTTTCACCGACCGGTTACCGCAACGATGTCGGCAGCCCAGGCAGCACACCACACGCGGTAAATAGTCAAGTATAATTGATCCTAATTTTTCCTCGGTAGTCTGTGTTTGCTTTTTATAAATATATTTGTAAATTGCAGCAGCTTATTCAGTATGAACTATGAACACGCTTTATTATGTACAATATGAAGTTATAACTAGTATAGTAAATCCCTAATTAGTGTATACTCCAAAAAGTTCATAGAAGACATGAACTGGGAATGGGAGATTCAATATGGTCGAGGCAAAATGAAGTTGATAGAACATTATCATTCTAATTTGGAAGATCTGGTAAGAAGAAAGTACTTGGTTAATAGACATTGTCAGGCAAGAGACATCAATTTCCCATATTTAGTTTTTTTAGAAAGGCTCTTAAGTACTTTCATTCATTTTATTATGTTTTACTTGAAAGTTTAATTCTACCTTTTTCTCTCGTAGGGTAAGAAACTTGTCGGATTTCGGGTTCCGGCAAAACCATTGAGGTTCGAACACTGGGGTGCGCACGAAGATCTCCCCCTACCTAATCACGCCCTTAGCCTCACCACAATCTCAAAGCCTAGCTCGACGAACCCGCAACGCAAGAGACACGAGATTTATACTGGTTCGGGCCACCATTGTGGTATAATACCCTACTCCAGTGTGGTGTGGTGGATTGCCTCTTGGGCTGAGGATGAACAGTACAAGGGAAGAACAACCTCCTGAGGTGAGGTGTTCTTGTGCTTGGTGGATTTGTGTGGGTGAGGATGATCTGAATCAGTTGCCTCCTACTGTGGTGGCTAGTCCTATTTATAGGGGCCTGGTCCTCCCCCCAAATATTGAGCGGGAAGGGATGCCACAATGGCCAGTTTGAAAGGGGACAACTAGTACAAGCTATCCTGACTAAAGGTGGTCTTTGCCTGCCAAAGGCTCTTGTGGTGACGTTGTCTTGGGCTCCACGGTGACCTTTGTCCTGCCGTCCTGCTGGTCTTGGTCTCGTTGCACCGATATGGAAACCTTTGCCTGATGCCTCGGGACTCCTCACCTGCGCTTGCCCCTTTAGCACCAAAGAGGAAACAGGACACTGCACGCGCTGGCGCCCGCCTGGCTCCAGTCGTCATGGCTTGCGTCACTGGAACCTCGCGAGGTGTCCCTTGCCTTGATCTCTCCACCCCTCGTGAGACAGCCTGGTAAGGCCGCTCCCGAGGAGGTCTTGTTTCGTCCGCCTCGTGAGGATTGGCCCCTCGCGAGGGTCTTGAGTGTTTGTTGGTGAAGATGGGCCGTACGGGGCCGCTAGTGGAGCCACGCCGTGCGCCGCAGGCAGGTAAGTCTGGGGACCCTCGTTCCCAGGACGCCGACAGTAGTCCCCGGGCCCAAGGCGCGCTCGGACTTGGCTTCGAGGCGAAGCAAAAGGGCAAGTGTGGAGTGCCGCGGGCCCCAACAGCCTGCGACCTTGGTCGACGCGTGGCAATTGATTGGACGTGGGCGTCTCTGCTTACCCACGCTGCCTCAGCAACGGCCCGTCTGACAAAAGGCTGGCGCGGGCTACGCTTGCCTTCATTGCTTTCCTCCGCCCTGCTCCAGATCCCCTTTCTTGCTCCTTACTTCCGAAATCTCCAGATCTGCTTCGATCCCCTTCCGAGCTTTCGATCAATGGCGCCTCGCAAGGTCAAGGCCGTTTCACCGCCGGCTTGGTATGAGCCAGCTCTAGATGCGCCCAACGTCTCGGAGAAGAACCTCGATGCTACGCGCCTGCTGACGGCGGGGGAGAGCAACGGGAAGGGGAAGACCGAGCTCCGGGTCGGCTCCGCCGAGCCGGAGGCCCAGGGGAGCACCTTCAACCCCTTCTTCACGAGCAGCGTCGTCGCGGGCCTAGTTCCCCCTTCTCCGACTTCTTCTATGTTGTCCTCCGCCATTACAGGTTGCAAGCTCTCCACCTCCATCCCAATTCCGTTCTTCTCTTGTCGATCTTCACCTTCTACTGTGAGGCGTATGTCGGCGTGATGTCGTCCGTGGCTCTACTGCGCCACTTCTTCTTCCTCCGCATCAATGACGGTTGTACCTCTGGGTGCGCTAACTTCATCGCGGCCGGCAAGGCCAACGTGATCTTGAAGGTTGGGAAGAAGGCCGATAGCTTCAGGAGCAGGTGGGTCATGATGGACGCCAAGTGTGTCCACCCATGCTTGAGGCTGCCGACGGAAATGCCCCAGTCTGACGAGGGATGGTCTCGCGTGAAGCTCACTGATGACCCGGCGATGTCGGTGTTGGAGAAGATGAACACCTACCTGAAGCCGGGCAACGCGAAGGCGGCGAAGCTGACGGGGGCCATGCTCCTGAGGGAGTTCCTGATGCTGCGGGTGGCTCCGCTCCAGGCGCGCTCGCCCCCCTTGTGGACGCTTGGGCGAAGAAGACAAGCTTCGCCTGAGTTCAGGAGCCTTGTCTGACGAGGAGCTGGCTGTTGCTCTCTGATACGTCTCCGTCGTATCTACTTTTCCAAACACTTCAGCAGAATTGCCATGGTGTTATTTATGTGCAGAAACAAAAGTTCTCGGAATGACCTGAAACTTCAGGGAATGTCTATTTGGAAATAATAAAAAATCCTTGCAAAAGATGAAGACCAGGGGGCCCACACCCTGTCCACGAGGGTGGGGGGCGCGCCCTCCCCCCTAGGGTGCGCCCCTACCTCGTGGGCCCCCTAGAGCTCCTACGACCTCAACTCCAACTCTATATATTTGCTTTCGGAGAGAAAAAAACAAGGGAGAAGAATTCATCGCGTTTTACGATATGGAGCCGCCGCCAAGCCCTAAAACCTCTCGGGAGGGCTGATCTGGAGTCCGTTCGGGGCTCCGGAGAGGGGGATTCGTCGTCGTCGTCATCATCAACCATCCTCCATCACCAATTTCATGATGCTCACCGTCGTGCGTGAGTAATTCCATCGTAGGCTTGCTGGAGGGTGATGGGTTGGATGAGATCTATCATGTAATCGAGTTAGTTTTGTTAGGGTTTGATCCCTAGTATCCACTATGTTCTGAGATTGATGTTACTATGACTTTGCTATGCTTAATGCTTGTCACTAGGGCCCGAGTGCCATGATTTCAGATCTGAACCTATTATGTTTTCATGAATATATGTGTGTTCTTGATCCTATCTTGCAAGTCTATAGTCACCTACTATGTGTTATGATCCGGCAACCCCGAAGTGACAATAATCGGGACCACTCCCGGTGATGACCATAGTTTGAGGAGTTCATGTATTCACTATCTGCTAATGCTTTGTTCCGGTTCTCTATTAAAAGGAGGCCTTAATATCCCTTAGTTTCCATTAGGACCCCGCTGCCACGGGAGGGTAGGACAAAAGATGTCATGCAAGTTCTTTTCCATAAGCACGTATGACTATATTTGGAATACATGCCTACATTACATTGATGAATTGGAGCTAGTTCTGTGTCAGCCTATGTTATGATTGTTACATGATGAACCGCATCTGGCATAATTCTCCATCACTGATCCAATGCCTATGAGATTTTCACATACTGTTTTCCGCTTATTTACTTTTCCGTTGCTACTATTACAAACACTACAAAACACCAAAAATATTACTTTTGCTTCCGTTACTTTTGTTACCGTTACCACTACTATCATATTACTTTGCTACTAAACACTTTGCTGCAGATACTAAGTTATCCAGGTGTGGTTGAATTGACAACTCAACTGCTAATACTTGAGAATATTCTTTGGCTCCCCTTGTGTCGAATCAATAAATTTGGGTTGAATACTCTACCCTCGAAAACTGTTGCGATCCCCTATACTTGTTGGTTATCAAGACTATTTTCTAGCACCGTTGTCGGGGAGCATAGCTCTATTCTTTGAGTCACTTGGTATTTATATCTGCTGGTCACTATGAAGAACTTGAAAGACGCTAAGACAACAATTTATCCCTCAACTATGAGGGAAGGTAAGGAACTGCCATCTAGCTCTGCACTTGATTCACCTTCTGTTTTGAGTAAGCTTGTGACACCTAACCTGCTTCTGCTATTTGTTCTGATATGTCGCATGTTATTGATGATGCCACTTGTGCTATGCATGATACTTATGATGAAACTACTTCTATGCTTGATACTACTGTGCCCCTTAGTGAATTTCTTGATGAACAAATTGCTAGGGCTAGAGAGAAAGAAATTATTGAAAGTGATTATATTGATGAAAGTGATGATGAAGATTTGCCTGTTATTCCTGAGGGCTATGTTTTTGATAAAGAAGCTTCTGCAGCCATTTTAGCTTGCAAAGATAGATACGAGCTCAAGAGATTATTAGCTAAATGGAATCAACAATCTCTTAAAGATAGGATCAAACTTGACCCTGCTTTTGCTACTTCACCTATTTGTGTTACCGATAAGGATTATGAATTCTCTGTGGATCCCGATATAATTACTTTGGTTGAATCTGATCCTTTTCATGGTTATGGATCTGAAACTGTTGTGGCACATCTTACTAAATTAAATGATATAGCCACCCTGTTCACTAATGATGAGAGATCTCGCTACTTTTATGTCCTTAAAATATTTCCGTTCTCATTAAAGGGTGATGCTAAGATATGGTTTAATTCTCTTGATCCTGGTTGTGTGCGTAGTCCCCATGATATGATTTATTACTTCTCTGCTAAATATTTCCCCGCTCATAAGAAACAAGCTGCTTTAAGGGAAATATACAACTTTGTGCAAATTGAAGAAGAGAGTCTCCCACAAGCTTGGGGGAGGCTTCTCAAGTTATTTAATGCTTTGCCTGATCATCCTCTTAAGAAAAATGAAATACTTGATATCTTTTATAATGGACTAACCGATGTTTCCAGAGATTACCTGGATAGTTGTGCTAGTTCTGTTTTTAGGGAAAGAACACCCGATGAAGCTGAAATTCTATTGAACAATATGTTGACAAATGAAAATAATTGGACACTTCCTGAGCCAGCTCCTGAGCCTATTCCTGAACCAACTCCGAAGAAGAGAGGTGTTCTATTTCTCAGTCCTGAAAATATGCAAGAGGCAAAGAAATCTATGAAAGAAAAAGGTATTAAAGCTGAAGATGTTAAGAATTTACCTCCTATTGAAGAAATACATGGTCTTAATTTACCGCCTGTCGAAGAAACATATGATCTTAATCCATTACCTATTGAAGAAACTCATGGTCTTGATAACCCGACACAGGTAGTAAAGGTAAATTCTCTCTATAGATTTGATGAAGGTGATATTCCTAACTATAAGTCTGCTAGACAATGCTTAGAAGAGTTTGATAATTTTATTGTCAAACAAGAAAATTTTAATGCTCATTTTGGTAGACAATTGAAATACAATTCCGATATGCTTAAACACTTGGGTGATTATATGGCTAATGCTAGAGGTGAACTTAAGCTCATTAGTAAACATGCATCAATGGTCACCACTCAAGTAGAACAAGTACTTAAGGCTCAAAATGATTTGCTCAATGAAATGAATAGTAAGAAAAATGATTATGATGTTAGAGTGGCTACTAGAACTGGTAGGGTGACTCAGGAACCTTTGTATCCTGAAGGCCACCCTAATAGAATTGAGCAAGATTCTCAGAGAAATAATATTGATGCACCTAGTCCTTCTAAAAGGAACAAAAAGAAAAATGATAGGACTTTGCATGCTTCTAGTGAACCTATTGTTGAACCACCTAAGAATCCAAATGATATCTCTATTTCTGATGCTGAAACACAATCTGGTAATGAACATGAACCTAATGAAAATGTTAATGATGATGTTCATGATGATGCTCAACCTAGTAATGACAATGATGTAGAAATTGAACCCGTTGTTGATCTTGATAACCCACAATCAAAGAATCAACGTTATGATAAGAGAGACTTTGTTGCTAGGAAACATGGTAAAGAAAGAGAACCATGGATTCAGAAACCCATGCCTTTTCCTCCAAAACCATCCAAGAAAAAGGATGATGAGGATTTGAGCGCTTTGCTAAAATGATTAGACCTATCTTTTTGCGTATGCGATTAACTGATATGCTCAAAATGAATCCTTATGCTAAGTATATGAAAGATATTATTACAAATAAAAGAAAGATACCGGAAGCTGAGATTTCCACCATGCTTGCTAATTACACTTTTAAGGGTGGAATACCAAAGAAACTTGGAGATCCAGGAGTACCCACTATACCATGCTCCATTAAAAGAAACTATGTTAAAACTGCTTTATGTGATCTTGGAGCCGGTGTTAGTGTTATGGCTCTCTCTTTATATCGTAGACTTGATTTCAATAAGTTCACACCTACTGAAATATCTTTGCAAATGGCTGATAAATCAACTGCTATACCTGTCGGTATTTGTGAGGATGTACCTGTTGTGGTTGCAAACGTTACTATTTTAACGGACTTTGTTATTCTTGATATTCCCGAGGATGATAGTATGTCTATTATTCTTGGAAGACCTTTTTTGAATACTGCAGGGGCTGTTATTGATTGCAACAAAGGCAATGTCACTTTTCATGTTAATGGTAATGAGCATACGGTACACTATCTGAGGAAACAACCTCAAGTTCATAGTATCAACTCTATTGGAAAAAATCCATCGATTATATTTGGAGGTTTTGAATTTCCTCTTCCTACTGTCAAGAAGAAATATGATATTCTTATTATTGGGGATGTGCATATCCCCGTTGAGGTAACATAGTGTTATTCGAAATTTCTCCGGTTTCATGTTATTCGGAATGAGTTTGTTAACAAGACCTGATCAACCTTGTTAGTGGATTCCTTTTGATGAGCATGAGATGGATGAAACTAGAAGGCACAACCTTCTGTACCCTCTTTCTATTTTCTGTTATTTAGTTGAAATAAAGTAAAAATAGTATTTTTCGATCTGTTTTCTGATTTATCAGTGCAATATAAAAATACCCCGAAAATAAAAGTTCTCCAAATGCCCTGAAAATGGAATATGATTTTTTCTAGAATATTTGAGAATATCTGGAACTGAGAACACAATAGGGGGATCAACCACCTGGCCACAAGGGTGGAGGGCGCGCCCCCCTGCCTCGTGGGCCCACGGTGGCCCTCCTCCACTTATTCCTGCACCCATACACTCCTTCTTCCTCCCACAAACACCAATATCCAGCTCAAGCACGAGTTCTGGCTTACTTTGTTGCGATTTTTGATCTCCTTGCTCAAAGCACCTCTCATAAAACTGCTTGGAGAGATTGTTCCTTGATATGTGACTCCTCCATTGGTCCAATTAGTTTTTGTTCTAGTGCTCTATTCATTGCAAATTTGTGCTGCCTAGGTGACCATGTTCTTGAGCTTGCATGTCAAATTTATATGGTTCCAAGTAGTTCTAATGCTTGATATAGGCTCTAGGCACTTGTAGGAGTAGTTGCTATCAATTTTGTTGAGCTTGGTTCACTTTTGTTTAAAGTTACTAAAAATTTCAGAAATTTTTCAGAGGAAGAAATATGCTTAGGAAAATGTTTCAAGGTGGTTCTTCAAGGAAGCAAGGACCCATACTTGCAATGCGTGATGCTGACGATGAGCCACCAAGGGACGATCCAGTGCGGCCTTGTGAGTGGCCTTCAAAAAATTTTATGGACCGAGCGGGAATCAAGGAAGAATTTAACGCATATTTGCGTAACGCTGATCTTGTGAGCTTTGAGGCAGAGAAGTGCAGCCAATACCATCAACTCACTAGTTCATTTGTGAGGAGGTTTGAATTTTCATCTTCAGGTAATTCTCCAACTGTCCTGTTTGATCTTTATGAAAAATCTTATATTACGGACTTAGAGGATTTTACTTCTACTTGCAAACTTCCATAGTGGGGTAGTGTTAGTGGCCCCCGTAAATCTGAATTTAGAAACTTTGTTGCTGGTATAACCGTGGGGGAATCTAGAGATATAGCACAAGCTACCATAGGGAGCATTCACTTTCCTGCTATACATTATTTTGCTCTCTTCATAGGCAGGTGCATAAATGGTAAAGATGAAGCATGTCATATGTGTATGCCTCACTTTAGCATTCTTAGGAGTGTTGTGTTAGGAGACAAATCTTATAATTTGGGAGCCATTGTTGCACGTAGGTTGCATCATAATAGATTTAATGGAGATTTCTTTGGAGGAATTTATGCAACCCGCTTAGTTGATTTTCTTGATGTGGACGTTCGTGAGGATGATATTGAGTTGCCTCCTACTTATTTAGACTATAATTCTATGGTTTACCACCAGTTTGTCGAGAGGAATGAATCACCTCTCCAGTATCAACTAATCTTTGACAAACGGCGTGCTGTCCGTATTACTCTCCCTGCTCCTGCCTTCTTTGATTATCAGGCAAAAGGAAGACATTTTATTTCCAGAGAGGAGGCAGATGAGTATGAGAGGAGGGCAGAGGCAGCTCGCCGCCACACTGCAGCTCAGGAGGCGATAACCGCTGCATCTCAGTACGACCCCGGCTACAACTACGGATATCTGCCAGGCCATCCCTGACAATGAACCAACTTAGGCCAAAAGCCTAAGCTTGGGGGAGTACGTATTTTCCACCGACATTACATTCATGTTCACACACTCATTGCTAGATGTCGGTGCTCATACTTTTTCACTGTAATATCCATGCTAGTTTATTTCCTTTTTCTTGCTTTCTTCTTGTGTGTTTGATAAACTTTAAGAAAAACAAAAAAATTAGAGTAATTTTTAGTTAGTTTACTTTTCTTGCTGTAGTAGTAATAATTAAAAATAAAACCCAAAAAGATTTCCCGTTCTTCTTTTTGCTTGTTGGGAGCTTTCCCGTGTAAATAGTTTTATTTCTTTTCTTTTCTTGGGGGGTCGATAGGAGAAGACCATAATTAAATTGTTGAAGTGGCTCTTGTATGCATTATTGTTGATTTAACCAAGAGCCCATATTGCCTTGCCTTCTCCTGTTTATTGAATGCTCGCAGATTCCAGCAAGAGCACTCTTATTATTATTCACTTCATTCGGCCGTGCAAGTGAAAGGCAATTATGATGATATATGATGGACTGACTGAGATGAGAAAAGCTGGTATGAACTCGACCTCTCTTGTTTTTGTAAATATGATGAGTTCATCGTTCCTGATTCAGCTTATTATGAATAAACATGTTTGCAATGACAATTAGAGATCATAGTTGCTCGTGCCATGCTGATTAGCTATGAGTTATAATGGTTTACCTTGCGTGCCAACATGCTATTAAAATGGTTGTGATGTGGTATGATGGGGTGGTATCCTCCTTTGACTGGTTTAAGTGACTTGACTTGGCACATGTTCACACATGTAGTTGAAACAAATCAACATAGCCTTCACGATATTTATGTTCATGGTGGATTATATCCTACTCGTGCTTGTATCCAATGTTTATTAATTTTAATGCATGTTCATGACTGTTGTCGCTCTCTAGTTGGTCGCTTCCCAGTCTTTTGCTAGCCTTCACTTGTACTAAGCGGGAATACTGATTGTGCATCCAATCCCTTAAACCCCAAAGTTATTCCATATGAGTCCACTATACCTTCCTATATGCAGTATTTACCTGTCGTTCCAAGTAAATTTGTATGTGCCAAACTCTAAACCTCTAAATAAACATTCTGTTTTGTATGCTCGAATAGCTCGTGTATCAACTAGGGCTGCCCTTATCTTCCATGTTAGGCGGGTTATTCTCAAGAGGAGTGGACTCCGCTCCTCACTCACGAGAAAATGGCCGGTCACCGGGATGCCCAGTCCCATGCTTTATGCAAACTAAATCAAAATAATTGCAAACAAAACTCCCCCTGGGACTGTTGCTAGTTGGAGACACTCGTTGTTTCGAGCAAGTCATGGATTGATGCTTGTTGGTGGAGGGGGAGTATAAACTTTACCATTCTGTTTGGGAACCGCCTATAATGTGTGTAGCATGGAAGATATCGCCATCTCTTGGTTGTTATGTTGACAATGAAAGTATGCCGCTCAAAATATTATTTATCTCTATTTCAAAACCGAGCTCTGGCACCTCTACAAATCCCTGCTTCCCTCTGCGAAGGGCCTATCTATTTACTTTTATGTTGAGTCATCACCCTCTTATTAAAAAGCACTAGCTGGAGAGCGCAGCTGTCATTTGCATCCACTACTATTAATTTATATTGGGTATGACTATGATTGGATCTCTTTTACCATGAATTACAATGTCTAGTCAGTCCTTGATCTTTAAAGGTGCTCTGCATTTATGTTTTGCGATCTCAGAAAAGGGCTAGCGAGATACCATATTGTTCTATCATATTATGATTGTTTTGAGAAAGTGTTTTCATCCGAGATTTATTATTATGGCTCGCTAGTTGATTATGCCATTGATATGAGTAAACATGAGACCTAAGAGTTATTGCAAATGTGGTTAGTCATAATCTTTGCTGAAAACTTGAATGCTGGCTTTACATATTTACAACAACAAGAGCAAATGGAGTTTGTAAAAGTTTTTCTTTATCACTTTCAGTTTGTCAACTGAATTGCTTGAGGACAAGCAAATGTTAAGCTTGGGGGAGTTGACACGTCTCCGTCGTATCTACTTTTCCAAACACTTTTGCCCTTGTTTTGGACTCTAACTTGCATGATTTGAATGGAACTAACCCGGACTGACGCTGTTTTCAGCAGAATTGCCATGGTGTTATTTATGTGCAGAAACAAAAGTTCTCGAAATGACCTGAAACTTCACGGAACGTCAATTTGGAAATAATAAAAAATCCTTACAAAAGATGAAGACCAGGGGGCCCACACCCTGTCCACGAGGGTGGGGGCGCGCCCTCCCCCCTAGGGCACGCCCCCTACCTCGTGGCCCCCCTGGAGCTCCTCCGACCTCAACTCCAACTCTATATATTTGCTTTCAGGGAGAAAAAACAAGGGAGAAGAATTCATCGCGTTTTACGATACGGAGCCGCCGCCAAGCCCTAAAACCTCTCAGGAGGGCTGATCTGGAGTCCGTTCGGGGCTCCAGAGAGGGGGGTTAGTCGCCGTCGTCATCATCAACCATCCTCCATCACCAACTTCATGATGCTCACCGCCGTGTGTGAGTAATTCCATCGTAGGCTTGCTGGACGGTGATGGGTTGGATGAGATCTATTATGTAATCGAGTTAGTTTTGTTAGGGTTTGATCCCTAGTATCCACTATGTTCTAAGATTGATGTTGCTATGACTTTGCTATGCTTAATGCTTGTCACTAGGGCCCGAGTGCCATGATTTCAGATCTGAACCTATTATGTTTTCATGAACATATGTGTGTTCTTGATCCTATCTTGCAAGTCTATAGTCACCTACTATGTGTTATGATCCGGCAACCCCGAAGTGACAATAATTGGGACCACTCCCGGTGATGACCATAGTTTGAGGAGTTCATGTATTCACTATGTGCTAATGCTTTGTTCCGGTTCTCTAGTAAAAGGAGGCCTTAATATCCCTTAGTTTCCATTAGGACCCCGCTGCCACAGGAGGGTAGGACAAAAGATGTCATGCAAGTTCTTTTCCATAAGCATGTATGACTATATTCGGAATACATGCCTACATTACATTGATGAATTGGAGCTAGTTCTGTGTCACCCTATGTTATGATTGTTACATGATGAACCGCATCCGGCATAATTCTTCATCACCGATCCAATGCCTACGAGCTTTTCACATACTGTTTTCCGCTTATTTACTTTTTTGTTGCTACTGTTACAATCACTACAAAACACCAAAAATATTACTTTTGCTTCCGTTACTTTTGTTACCGTTACCACTACTAGCATATTACTTTGCTACTAAACACTTTGCTGCAGATACTAAGTTATCCAGGTGTGGTTGAATTGACAACTCAACTGCTAATACTTGAGAATATTCTTTGGCTCCCCTTGTGTCGAATCAATAAATTTGGGTTGAATACTCCACCCTCTAAAACTGTTGCGATCCCCTATACTTGTGGGTTATCACTCTCCGCCTCTTGGTCGGGGACGACCAAGAGTACCCGCCGAGCGCCATTGTTCCCTTGTTCTGTCGCAAGGACGGGGCGCAGGTTGCGGCCGCCATGCCTACCTTCGACGAGTGCGGCCTGGTGCTGCCGGCGCCCCTTGTGGTTCCGGAGGCGCCGGTGCCGGTGAACGTGTCTTATGGCGACTCCCACAAAGAGGGAGACGAGGTGCGCGACTCGAAAGTGACCCTCGAGGGGATGGGGGAGACCTCCCCTTGCGCAAGGATGACCTCCTCCGCACCATGCCTGCCGATGATGATGAGGCCAATGTCCTCCAGAGGGGGGAGCCGCCCGTGATCCCGACGAGGGCAGGTTGGCGTTGGTCTCCCCAGATGATGCCCCTGCTCTGACTCCGCCTGGGGCTGATCCTGGCCCATCTGCTGCCCCTCCTTCCGCTCCTGGAGCCCTCGCGCCCGCGCCTCGGGCTTCGAGGCTCTCAGGTTTCAAGCTTACAAAGCGGAGGGACTACGCTGCGACAGACATGTAAGTGCTCTTGCCTTGTTTCATTCTTGCTTCTGCTGCTTGACCTTGACGCTTCTCCGTTGTGCGATTATGCCGACGCCTGCGGCGAAGAAGAGGAAGCAGGAAGCGGTGGTGCAGCTCGGGACCAACCTGCCTACCGCGGCCGCGTCTCCCTCCATGGAGAAGGGCAGCGTTGGCACTCATGTCTCTTCGGTTCGGTCGTCCTCGCGAGGCCTGGGGGAGAATCCTCGGGAGGAGTCAGCCCCCGTGGCCCCGCTGGCCCCGGAGGCACCAGTGTCCGGCTCAGCTGCTGAGGTCTCCGTAGCTCAGGAGCCCCCAGTCTCCCAGGCTATGGTGGCGATGCCGCCTCCTCCTCCTCCTGCTGCACCGCTGGTTCCATGTCCTTTCGCCTTCCCTGACATCTTGGAGCGCGCTCTTTCTGAGATGACCCAGCTGCGAGAAGATCTTCAGGGTGCCGAACCCCACCTGGTAGCTGGGCGCCTGGAGCTGGTCTCTGGCTAGCTTCATTCTGACGTATCCGTTCGGGCGGCACTGAGCCAGGTCACGGCAACCTCCGAGAAGGAGAAGGAGGCCGCCGCGTGGGCAGCGACCGCTCGCGAGGCGGTGCTAAAGGATGTCGAAGCCGCCCAGGATCGCTGCCGGGTGCTGGAGCCTGAGCTGAAGACCCTGCGCAACGAGCGTGCGGAAGAAACCCGTAGCCACAAGGCAGAGGAGGAGAAGATGAAGGCCCGGGAGGACGCCATCAAGGATCGCAACGCCGAGCTGGAGGAGTCGGTGAAAGCGTAGGCCATGGAGCGCAGCCGGCTGAAGAAGTTGGAGCAGAAGATGGAGGCGGAGAAGGCTGATCTTGACGCCAAGGCGAAGGTCCTGGCTGAGGACCACGAGGCCTTCAGGCTCCTCGAGGTGAGTTCTTGGACGGCGCTGCAGTCTCTCTACGAGAAGGGCTTGGAGGAGCCGCTGGCCGCCAGCAACGAGGGCCCCGCCCAGCGGCTTCCCTATCTGGTTGATGCGCTTGAGGACGTCGTGAGCGGTATCGGCCCCATGGCAGAGGGGGAAGCCCGCGTTCTTTCCTCTGCCGCGTTGACGCGCGTCTTCAGCCACCTCCATCTTCGCGATCCCACCGCCCACCTTGACGAGCTGCTAGAGCCCGTGGACGGTGAGCACTGCGTAGCCGCCACCGCAGCCGTGAAGAGCCAGGTGGAGGCCCTGGTGGAGAAGTTCCGCGCCTTCGCCCCATGCCCTTGGCTGGCCGCGCTGCTGATCTCGCCACTCCAGCAGGTGGTGCAGGTGACGGCGACGCCACCAAGGAAGGAGCATCCCTTGCGGGCGACGGCGGTGTCCAGGGATGACTAGCTTGCGGTTCTTTTCCTGTTTAAACTCCTGCAACATGTACCGTGCCTCGTGGAGGCGTTTAAACTTGCGTTTGGTGTTGGAGAACAATATGTTTTGTAATATTTGCTTTGAGATTTTGAAATTTCCTTCCCATTTTCTTTACGTTCTACGTTGGCAGAGTCCGACCCCGCGCATACCTCAGCCGCCATTTGGTCGTCCGGATCACCAAGATGAGACCAAGGAGTGAGGGGCTATGTGGCCAGTTAGGCTCCTAAGTCGCGATGCTCAGGAGTCCCCCTTGACGCGCAAACAGCTTATGGAAAGGAGATGCAAGGGTAGGTCTAGTGTTCTGCGTCGGCAGAGCCCGACCCCGCGCATACCTCGACCGCCATTGGGTCGTCCGGATCACCAGGACGAGCCCAAGGAGTGAGGGGCTAGGTGGCCAGTTAGGCTCCTGAGTCGTGATGCTCAAGAGTCCCCCTTGACACCCAAACGACCTTCCTACCTTTGCCCTCACCGAGGCTCGGCTCGGGAGGGGCGCGCGACGACCAGGTCCGGGGGACTTGGCTGGGTGGTGTACGCTTGGGCGTGACCCGGGCGCAGCCCCCGTGTCCAGCCCCCTTGCGCGACTCTCCCGAGGGGAGGTGTTGCGATGGGGCCAGACACTGAGCTCAAGGGCTCCCTGAGGTTGATACGGCCGTGAGGCCGCCCTCAGTTGTTTATCACCAGCGCGGAGCATAGCGCTTCCGTACTTGCACGGGCATAGCCGCTCCTCGGCAGTGTTGACAGCCAGCGCGGAGCATGGTGCTTCCACTGTATGTGGGAGGGGACTCCCTACTGTGGAGAGCCCCTGGGGCGTGTACAGCCCCGCCCTGACAGTGGCTTGCATGGCAGGGCTAGATGAGGTGTGTCTGGGCACTCGTGAGCTAGCGAGGGACTCGCGAGGCCCTACCTCAAGGAGGGTTGCGCCTGGTCTTGGTTCTTGGTGACTGTGGTGGTCCTGCGAGATGGTTAGACAACCTGCGCCGAACGAATCTCCTGAGGCTATCGCATGAGAAGGCCAAGCACCAACGACCCCAGGAGGTGACGTGAACGGGGTCGGCCCGCCAGACAAAGCTCAGCTGTTGGATTTATTGACGCTGCAGGGACGGGCCCGAGCAAAGACGCCGTGCCTAGCCTCCTTATGCGAAGGATCCTGAAGGAAGACACTCGGCGCGCGGCTCCCATGGTGGGTGAAAATCAAGCAGGTGATAGCCATAGATAGATTGCGCATGGAAAGCGAACTAGCTCAAATAAAAGCAAGAACGAGATATGCCACTGGGCTGGGCCCGAGCGGCTTGGGGATGATGCAGCCCGAGGGGCGCCCCCAACAGAGTAAGCTAAAGGCATAAAAGGATACATGCCGCAGGGATGGACCCATGCGGCCTGGGAATGATGCAGCCTGAGGGGCGCTCCCAGCTAAATAAACTTAGGAAATGTCACCTGGTTCTGTTGTTGAAGGAATGTTAGGGCAGCTGAAGATGCGTGGTGAAGGGCTTGCTCCTCACGAGCCACCGGGATCCTGAGCCTCGGGAGGCTCTGGGGGTCCAGGCGGTTCCTTGAGGACCGTCTCCATTTCCACCAGGACTGCGTGATGTCTGGCCTCCTGAGCCGCCAGGATGCTCCGCAGGTTGCGCTGGAAGGCGAACGCCATGCTCGGCAGGCCAAAAGGCATGCGAACGAAGCTGTGAGGTGGGCCCTCGCAGTGTCCCACACGCAAAGGCCAGAAGAGCTCCTGAGATGCGGCCCTGTTGAGCCCTGGGTTGTCGATGCATACGCGCAACCCGCCATCCTCGCCTGGATGGGGAGCCACGCCAGGTGAGCGGCGGTCGCCGCGCATGGCTCTCGCGTCCTGCAGTTCCTGAGTGGTCTTGGCAATGAACTCCTGAGTGTCGGGCGCTCCTTGTCCGGTGTCCTCCTGAGGGAACCGTGCTGCAAAGCACGCCTCCACGTGGTGCCCGAGCGCCTCCCTCGTGATATTGGCAAGGTCGGAGGCCCTCCAGAAGAGAGCCCCCGAGCCCTGCCCGAGGAGGGCGTTGGGCGCGCCTTCCTATGCGAGGGAGGGAGGCGCCCCAGGCATGGGTGCCGATCCTGACGAGGCACCACTTGCGGCGCCGCTCTCCTGAGGCCCTGTGCGGAGTAGCTTCTTCTTCTTCTTGGGGACGACCTCAGGAGGGTACCGTGTTGCATTGTTGTCGGGGTCTTTGATTGACGCTTCTTGGAAGGCGCGCTCGAGGGAGCACACCACATCTCTTTCTTCGCAGGGGACTGTGATGATCCCGCCGCTCCCTGGCATCTTGAGGACGTTGTAGCTGTGGTGTGTCACTGCCATGAACTTGGCCAGGGTCAGATACCTGAGGATGGCGTTGTACGGCAGATGGATGTGGGCGACGTCAAAGTCGATGAGCTTGGTGCGGTAGTTGTCGCGCTGCCTAAAGGTGACAGGGAGGCGGACCTGCCCTATAGGGGCGGTGGAGCCGTCGGTTACTCCTGAGAAAGGCTTGGTAGGCTAAAGCTGATCATACGACACTTGGAGGTTGTTGAACGTCTCGACGGACAGGACATTAAGCCCTGCGCCGCCGTCGATGAGGGTCTTGGTGACTTGCACGTTGCTGATGACGGGCGAACAAAGCATCGGGAGGGCGCCAGCGGTGGCCGCGCACTTGAGCTGATCAGCTGAGCTGAAAGTGATGGCACACTTGGACCACCTAAGTGGGCGTGTGGCCTCGAGCCTAGGGAGGATTGCGTTCACCTCGCGAGCAAACTGTTTGAAGATACGCTGAGAGGCTGGGGCCTGAGCTCCGCCCAAGATGCATGCGATAACACGCGGCTCCTGGAAGCCCCCAGCCCCCTCGTCCTGGTGGTGGTCGTCGTTCCTTCTTGGCGGTGGTGGCAGCGGTGGAAGTCCAGCATTGCCCTGAGGGCGGTCCTCGTGAGGCTGATCGCGCCAGGCGCCCTCGCGAGGTTGGTCTTGCCAGCGGTCCTCGCGAGGCCGGTCGCGCCACTCCTAGCGTGGGCCACGATTGTCCCAGCGTCCTTCGCCACATCCTCCTCCTCGGTCGTAGCCCCGGTCATTGCGCTCGGCGCGTTGACCGAGACGTCCGTCCCGAATGGCCTTGAGCTCTTGACAGTCATTAATGTTGTGGCTGTGGACGCTGTGGAAGGTGCAGAACGGACGGCTGCTCTCGGATGACTCGGGAATGTCTTGGCCGCGCTTCGTCTCTGGCTCCGCTGCAAGCACGACCACTCCCTTGAGCTTCACGTCCTTGGCCTTGGCCTTCTTCTCCTCGGGGTCAGCAGCTGGGAGCTCGAGGAGGGAAAGGCGCCCTTCCTCAGCCCTTGTGCACTTGGTCGCCAGGTTGAACAGCTCCAAGGTCGTGCACAGCTCCTCGTGGATGGCGAGCTCCTCCTTCATCTTGACGTCGCAGACGCCATCAGAAAACGCGGAGATGATGGCCTCGTCCGTCACCTTGGGGATCTTGAGGCGAACGTTGTTGAAGCGCTGGATGTATTTTTGGAGGGTCTCTCCTGGCTGCTGCTTGATGCGGCGCAGGTCACCCGCGGCCGGAGGGCGGTCGCGAGTGCCATGGAAGTTGGTGACGAAGCGGTCGCGCATCTCGTCCCAAGAGGAGATCGAGCCCGGGGGCAGGTTCAGGAGCCACGAACGAGCGCCATCCTTGAGAGCCATGGGGAACTAGTTCGCCATGACTTTTTCGTCGCCGTTGGCCGCCTCGATGCTCAGCTCGTAGAGCTGCAGGAACTCCGCGGGGTCGGGGGTGCCGTCGTAGTGAGGAGGAAGGTCTGGCTTGAACTTGCCCGGCCACGCGACGCTACGCAACTCAAGGGTGAAGGCGCGGCAGCCCGCGGTGGCCACCGGGACCCTTTACTGGTGTGGAGCCTGCCCTTGATGTCCGCGCACCGCCATCGCAGGTGGCGCATGGTCTTGTCGTAGTGCTGCTGGGAGCGCCGGAGCGTTTTCTTGCAGACGAGGAACTTCTTGGCAGCTTCCTTCTTCTCGCGCAGGCGCCCAGCGTGGTGGGTCACGCCGGGGGGCCGCACGCCTTGGCGCCAGGACGCCGTCTTGGTGCAGGGGTGGTGGAGGCGCTCCGTGCGCCACATCGCCCGCAGTTGGTGGAGGGCGTGGCAGCGAGAGAGATGGCGCATGGGAGCCCCTGCGGCGCTGATGAGCTCGGCGATGCGGTCCAGTCAGTCCTCGTAGAAGTCGTCGATGGGGCGATAGCGCAGGAGCTCGCGTGCCATGAGCAGCACGGCCTGCGAGTCTGTGGGAGCGCGACGAGCGTGAGACGATGAGCCGACCGGAGTCAGCGACGGGGTGGCGGTGCGGCCGTCGCACCGCACCGAGGGGTGCAGCGAGGATGCTTGTTGCCCGTTTCTCGCCGAGCCAGTGGCGGCAGGTGACGGAGAACGATGGGGAGGCCCGCCGACGGGGACCGTCTGAGCAACGTGGGCAGCGAGGGCGGTCCGACGCTCAGCACGAGCTCGACGAGCGTCCGCCATGGAGACGACGAAGCGACGGGACGCGGATCGGCGGAAAAAAAGCTTCGGCGCACCCCTACCTGGCGCGCCAAATGTCGGATTTCGGGTTCCGACAAAACCCTTGAGGTTTGAACTGGGGTGCACACGAAGATCTCCCCCTACCTAATCACGCCCTTAGCCTCACCGCAATCTCAAAGCCTAGCTCGACGAACCTGCAACGCAAGAGAGACGAGATTTATACTGGTTTAGGCCACCGTTGTGGTGTAATACCCTACTCCAGTGTGGTGTGGTGGATTGCCTCTTGGGTTGAGGATGAACAGTACAAGGAAAGAACAGTCTCCTGAGGTGAGGTGTTCTTGTGCTTGGTGGACTTGTGTGGGCGAGGATGATCTGAATCAGTTGCTTCCTACTGTGGTGGCTAGTCCTATTTATAGGGGCCTGGTCCTCTCCCCAAATATTGAGCGGGAAGGGATGCCACAACGGCCAGTTTGAAGGGGGACAACTAGTACAAGCTATCCTGACTAAAGGTGGTCTTCGCCTGCCAAAGGGTCTTGTGGTGTCGCCGTCTTGGGCTCCACGGTGACCTTCGTCCTGCTGGTCCTGGTCTCGTTGCACCGATATGGAAATCTTTGCCTGATGCCTCGGGACTCCTCGCCTGCGCTTGCCCCTTTAGCACCAAAGAGGAAACGAGGACACTGCGCGTGCTGGCGCCCGCCTGGCTCCAGTCGTCATGGCTTACATCACTGGAACCTCGCGAGGTGTCCCTTGCCTTGATCTCTCCGCCCCTCGTGAGCCAGCCTGGTGAGGCCGCTCCCGAGGAGGTCTTGTGTCGTCCACCTCGCGAGGGTCTTGAGTGTTTGTTGGTGAAGATGGGCCGTACGGGACCGCTGGTGAAGCCACGCCGTGGGCCGCAGGCAGGCAAGTCTAGGGACCCCCGTTCACAGGACGCCGACAACACCTTGATGGCCGATGATACTTTTTGCAATTTGGAAACCCAAGACATACTTTTCAAGTAGTTTTGTTTTTTGATTCATCATTATGGTAACCATTTTGACTGGTACAATTTTTATATACATCACCTTCTATTATGTCCAATAATATGTTCTAGAAGTTATGGAATACACCTCTATTCAATATATTGTTGCTTGAAAATTTTACGCCATGTTAAAGGGGTGCATCAGGGTGGCATTAGCTCCAGCTCCGCCCCTGCTTGCTACCCTTCTGATGATGTGTGAGTAGTTTACCACAGACCTACGGGTCCATAGCTAGTAGGTAGATGGCTTCTTCTCTCTCTTTGACCTTCAATACAATGTTCTCCTTGATGTTCTTGGAGTTCTATTCGATGTAATCTTCTTTTGCGGTGCATTTGTTGAGATCCGATGAATTATGGATTTATGATCAGATTATCTATGAATATTATTTGAGTCTTCTCTGAACTCTTTTATGCATGATTAAGATAGCTTTGTATTTCTCTCTGATCTATTGATTTGGTTTGGCCAACTAGATTGATCTATCTTGCAATTGGAGAGGTACTTTGTTTGGGTTCAATCTTGAGGTGTCCTCACCCAGTGACAAAAGGGCTAGCGAGAAACATATTTGTATTGTTGCCATTCAGGATAAAAAGATGGGGGTTTTACCATGTTGGTTGTATCTATCCCTCTATATCATGTCATTTTGCTTAAGGTGTTACTCCGTTTTTTGTTAACTTAATACACTAGATGCATGCTGGATAGCGGTCGGTGTGTGGAGTAATAGTAGTAGATGCAGGCATGAGTCGGTCTACTTGTCACGGACATGATGCCTATATTCATGATCATTGCCTTAGATATCGTCATAACTATGCGCTTTTCTACCAGTTGCTCAACAGTAATTTGTTTACCCACCATATGCTTTTTTTTTCAAGAGAGAAGCCTCTAGTGAAAACTATGGCCCCTGGATCTATTTTTATCATATTAATTTTAGATCTATAAAAGAAAAAAACCAAAAATACCTTGCTGTAATTTATTTACTTTTATTTAGTTTTGCACTTTTAGTTATCTTTTATGCCTATCTCTATCAGATCTCATCCTTGCAAGTAGCGGTGAAGGGATTGACAGCCCATTTATCGCGTTGGGTGCAAGTATTTGTTTGTTTGTGTAGGTGCTATCATTGAAGACTTGTGTGTTCCTCCTACTGGATTGATACCTTGGTTCTCAAACTAAGGAAAATACTTATCTCTACTTTGCCGCATCACTCTTTCCTCTTTAAGGGAAAAACCAACGCAAGCTGAAGAAGTAGCACTTTCCCTGACCCTGACGATATGGATTAGAGTCTTGTACTCGGTTAACTGACGGGAAGATGGCCGGTGCGCCACCGGGTCATCCATCACCTTCAGTTCCGGCACCCAAAGCCTCCTGTTAGTTGGCACCTCATCTGGGTTGAAGCACCAATCCCGCAGTTTGAACAGTGAGAGGTCCTCCTTTTTGCAGTCTCCGGTGCTAGCCTCTCTACCAGGCAAGTTGATCAAAGCAGTTCCGCTACCATATCTCTCGTCCAGACATGAGAAGGGACGCCTTTAATCATCAAGTCCACTTGTGTGCACATCACCCTGGAAACAGCTTGGGCTTGTCGCAACCATGGCTTCACGAGCAGCTTCAAGAAGCCATTCTCGACAGAGCCAGCCGCCAGAGCCCTGTTTCAGAGGTCCGGCGTGGCGAAAACCACCAGAAAATCCTTCGGGTGGAACTTGTACATTGGGAATCGGTGATTGGGAATGTGCATCTCCTCCAAGACGACCTCAGCCGCCTCCACTCAAGATACAACTGGTCGTGAGCCCCCAATATAGGCCACCACCGTCAGCCTGAGCCGCTGCTCCAGTTCATCTATCTCCTGAGTCCGGCTAAGGATGCAAACGCCACTGACAACAGCTGGCGACACCTACCGGGCCCCCACAGGTGCGGTGTCAGCCACAACTGGCAAGGGCCTCCCCATCGAAGAGACTTGCCTAGTTACCGCGATAGCCTGTTCGCAAGTCCGGCAGGCGGCAACGGTTGGGTTAGCCGTGCCACCTTTGCCACGGCCTCACGCCGGAGCTCCTCTTCTGAACTTGGGCTTCGTGGCCGCTTGCAATCCGAGGAGATATGACCCTCAAGACCACAGCGGATGCACATCGGCTTGAACGTGCAGTCGCCCTTGTGATGCCCTCAGGGACGTAGCCAATAAAATTTGAAAATCCTTCACTAATTTAGTACTAGTCACTAAGATTTATAGAAGGATTAGTCCACTATCATATACATGACCCCATTAAACTTTTTTTCTAGCTTCGTCCATGGATGCCCTTCTCGGAAGCACTTGAAGCAGAGGCCGAACAGGTCCAACGGAATCTCTCTCCTTTCCTGAGACGACGGCGAGCACAGCCGTGATCTGCCCGCTTCCGCCTGTTTCTAGAGTGCCTTCCTCTTGCGACATAGCGCCTTGCGCGAGGGACCCAACTTCCTCCATGGTGCTGCTGGGCCAGAGGCCGGACCAGGGGGCGCCGCGCACCCACCCTCGAAGGAGCTAGCGGATCCAGGCGACTCCGAGATCCCCAGCCCCGAAACCACTGGCTGCGGCCTCGAGGACACCGACGACGGGCTAGCAGAGCTAGACGCCATGACCGCAGGGACCTGAGAGGTCAGCTGCGGCGAGCGTGGGCGCCGGCGATCGGAGTGATCACCGTCGAGGGGGAATAGACGCCGGGGGAGAAAGGAGGTGTTGGGTGGGAGGGGAGGTAATATAAACTACTAGTTGTAGCAAAAGTACCAAAATTCTCCTTCCCGCCATCGACTGCCGCAGCGGCAGACAGAGGGGAGGCAAATCCACAATTTCATTGATGAAGCATGAAGGGAAAAATTTGCCCTAATCGTCAAGGGAAAATGGGAGGACACACTTCGCGTCCGTCCGTTCAAAGAGGGAGTACTCTACATGCAATGAATACACAAATTTTGTATACAAATGTTTTAACACGAGATTCATGTGAAGTCCACACAAACTAATGCAGCACTTCACACAAGCCCTTATCATCAACCAAAATATGTAAATCTAGTGAGGATTTCATTTTTTAGGGCTAATGATTTGATTTTCTTAGAAGCATAGACTTGGTAAAACATCACAACTACCCTGTGAACTGAAAGTGGCCTTTGCTTCTTTCTTTCCCACCAAGAAAGGAAGCGCACAAACTACTCCTAGATAGATGAGAAGAAAAAGCGCGGCATCCCCGTGCACCGCGACGCGGACCCATCCGGCCATGTCACAACATAAGCCGGCCACCTCATCTCGTTACCATCTCAGAAAAATACATTTTGCTCTCCTTTCTTTCCCCCCTTCACCTTTTTCCTCTTCCTCGCGGACCTCGCCTCTCCTCTCCTCCCCTCCCCTCCCCACGCCTACCCAACATCCGCGCCACCATGCTTGCTCCAGCCGTCTACTAGGTTCGCTGCGCGGGAGCCTGGGTCCCCCGCTTCTCTCCGCCCCGCCATGTTTGGAGTCTCGGCCGTCGCCGCCTGGAGCCTGCTCGCCGCGGCTTGATTGATTGGCTCCGCCATTTTTCCTCTGGGTTTTCTAGGTATTCCTTTCTTCCCTGCCCGTATGCTGCCGTAGTGCTATGAGAAGGCCGTCCCGCTTCGGGGATTATCCGAATGCACTGCATGTATGGATACGGTGGAGTACTGGGTTTTTTTGTTGGTATATATGCGTGGATATGGCGGTTGTCGGTTCGCATCTCTCAATTTTGGTGCGTCGAACCTGAATTAGGTGTTATGTCACTGGAATTCGTAATTTTTCTTTTGTTTTTGCGAATGAATTCGTAATTGATACAGAATTGGTGTTTCTTGTTGTGAGCTGCCTCTTAGGTACCTGCAAGTGCCTCTTAGATGCATAAAACTTGTCACCTGAAGCATTCTTGATCGAATTCCCAGGTTGACTGTCGATTTGCTTGCTGCTTTGTATACTATAGAAGAGACGTGGAATCTTCTTAGATTTTGGGTGGATATGGTGTGCTAAATAGTGCCAAGTTGCCGAAATCATTTATATTAGAATTGCCTACTTGGCTGCTAATGCTGATTGCTGAATTTTTCCTTGATTTTGGTAATAAAAGGATGTGATTAAACAACAATTAATATTGAAAACATACCAGGCTCAGCACATTATATATTTTTTCCATTCCTCTAATGATGGAGTCTGTGGTATATCACACCACCCTTTGAGCTTTGAACTTCAAATCAAATTGTGTTATGTCAACGTACTCAAACTTGAAGGTTTGCACATAATTCTTGTAAAAAGTGCATGTTTTGTTTTTGGTTTCTCAACTGGCCGGATTACAGAGTAATACTAAGGGTGTGTTGCATTGACGTGTTGCGATTAAAGTCACCTGTTTTCACTCTGCACCCTTGGCTGCAATATTTGCTAAAGTTTTCTGATTTGCTCTGCAGTCATTTGCACGAAAAGCAATCTGCCGCTTGAAGCAAGATAACCCATGCTTGCTGTTAACTTAGGGAAATATAAGTGGTGATTAAATGGTTGATCAATATTCAGTGCTTCTTTGAGGCTGGACGTTTTGACATGGATGCTAGAACCACTCTTTTTTGTTTCTGAAAAAAATGGTCTATGGTTAGTATACTGGCCCTGATTGTATCAAATTTGTTCCACTGAGAACCTATGCTTAAATTGTCATGCGGGCTGTAAGCGCTGTGAAGCTGTTATGCTGAAAGTTGCTGCTTTTCTAGGAATATCTGTCTCCAATTCTTTGCTATTGTTTCTTAAGATCAGCTTGCAAGTCGTGGAGTTGTGTGGTTGGCTCCGTGTGGAATTTATGCTTGAACTATATTGTTGGTTTAGGTCTTTATTGGTGCTTTGATGCTAAAAGAGTGGCTTGTGCAAGAATCGATACTGCTTGTTGGTTTTGATTGCTTTATGTCTCTACCTCACAATTCAAGAACGTGGAGTATTTGCCATGTTACATGTGTTTGGGACATGGGTGGCATTCTGTAGGATTTATTTTGCTAATTAACTTTATTGTTCTTGAATTTTACCTCAGATCAGTTGGCTAACCTGTCGAACTGACATAAAGCACCTCTGTCCTCTCTCACCATGAAACTTTTCTTTCCTGTGGCTTTACTTTCAGTTTGTTTTTCTTGTAGTTAATACTGACACTGCATCCCTTATTTACCTTTTTTCAGAGTTGCCAGAGGCATTTATCATATTGTGAAATTAAACTTTGGTGATTCTGATCTGGAAAGTGAGAACGTGTGAATTACAGACATACATGGTAATCATATCCCTTGGCATAAATTTTCCAGCAAATTGATGTGCGATGTTGCACTTGCTCGTTTTGGCCATGAGTCATATATTTACTTTAGGAGCAGGTAGCACCTGGGTGAATGCTAGGATTTGGATCTAGGTGCGAGGGGAAGGTGCTACCTCTTTACTAACCAGTCATGGCCATGTGTAGCTGTCTTGTTGTCTTTGACAATTTAAAACAGCTAACTGTATTATTTGAGTACGCGATTTGGAGCACAGAAATGATTTTAGAGTATGGGCTGTTTCCAACTGCAGTAAGATTGCAAATGATGTGTTTCATCCAGTTTAATTTAGATACATTTACAATATATTTGTGTTTTCTATCAATAAAGAAGGCATCATCTATAAGTTGTTTGCATGGCAGAACTATCTTTTGGCTGAAATTCCCGTGCCTTTTGAGTATTTGGAAATATTGGTAGCCCCCATTTAGTGGCAGTGTTTCTGTGGTTTCAGATGTCTGGCTTTGGTACAAATTCAGCCATGGGTTCTTCGTCTCTCCCTTCTAGAGTTGTGTATAACACAGGTAACGATTTGCCGGTGGAATACATATATGACCAGGGTCTTTCTTATCCAGCTACAAACGGATATGCTTACTATGGAGGTATGTGTTCCTCTTAAGTTCCTGTTAAACTCCTTTTATGTTTATTTATTTTGGTGGTCATCATGCATAACTTTTCTGTTTTCTACTTTGGATAGGATTTGAGCCACCTGTTGGATGGAGTGAAAACACTAATTATTGGGGGGTAGATGGTCAATATCTCCAACTGACGGTAAGTGCATATGTAACACTTTGGTTGTTATTGTAATTAATACTGTATACTACAGTATTATTGTATATATTTCTTGACGACTATTTATTTCTGTTTATGTAGAACGACAATCTTCCTTATGTGTATTGCACACCTGGCTATGAATTTTCTTATTCTTCACAAGATCAGTACACTTCCTATATGCCTGGCATGTTCATGGGAGTTGATGGCTCAGTTGTAGGAAGTCAGCAGTATTTCACTAATCCATATCAGCCTCCTGGCTCACCATCTGGTTACTTCCCAGTATATCTCCAGCCCACCACAGATTTGAGCTCAGCCGTTTCTTTGGAGCCTCCTGTATTCAGTACTGGCACATCTGTTGCTAGTAGGCCTGCTAATACTAGCATAAAAGATACGCATCAAATGTCTGGAAATACAATGGCTTCTCGGACTGTCCCTTCTGCAAGTCCAGCTATTGGTTCCTCCCATCGTGCTTACCAGAATCAAAGCACGAATAAACCTTCTGATCTGCCAGGTGCTAATGTGGCGAGGCATGACAAGCCTTCAACCTCACATTTGACAGTTCTGGTTGATACTGACAAGGTATTGTGACCAAACTTGAATATTTACAGTTGAAGAGTTGCACCTTATGCCCCCAAAGGAAAATATGCATATTATTTTTTAATTCTGCATACTTCTGTCTTTCGTCTTCTACAGTTTATACGTGCTTCTTTGAGCACGTTGGTGCTGAGAATAATTGTATTCCTATATGTTAATGTTCATACTGCACAGTTTATGGGAATCCATTCTCTTGGGATGTAATTTTAAGTACTGCAGCACTGACTACTGAAAGGAAACTTTTTTATTCCCTATCATATTTTATTGCGTTTAGTTACTTTGTGAATAGAGCGCATTTCTGAGAACTGCATGAACCCTTGCCAGACTACAAAAGAACCACATTTTAAGAAACATTTTCGAAGGACCAGTCTTACTTTGCAAAATGGTGCAATAAACATGCCATGGAGCCAGAACCATTTTTATGTCTATTCCCATAGGCCTGTCATGTTGGGCCCACTATACAGACAGAACCATTGCTGTCCCTGTTTTTCTGGGTGGACTTATATGCCACGTAGCCAGCAGAGTGCAGACCAAAGCAGTGCTGGCTGGTAACATGATATAAGATCCGCCACTTGGTCGCGTATTCGCGAGGCCAGGCACTAGTGCTGGCCTCTGTGGCATCTGCCTCCATGCCAGCAAAATGGGGCTAGCAAGGGTTGTATCTCGGCGTAGTGACTCGTGAGGTCTACTGGAAACTGATGGAAGTGTGGTTTCCTTAAACAGTTTGCAGGAGTAAGCGTGGTTCTTTGAAATTGTTTCTTCAAATATGATTTTGTGTAGTTTAGTACTCCCTCCGTAAACTAATATAAGAGCGTTTAGAATACTAAAGTAGTGATCTAAACGTTCTTATATTAATTTACAGAGGGAGTAGTAAGAGTTATTGCACTTTTCAGAAATTTACCTTTTATACGAAAATTATTTGCTGTCTTATGATACTATTCTTACATAGAGTTCACTGCGCTGTTTCCTTGCTGTTAAATGCTGTGTATTTCGCTTCAATCATCAACGATTGCTAACTGATCAAAGTATCATGTGCCCAAATATTTCTTAAAACAAAGTATTATGTGTCCAAAACTGTCACCAAGGATGAAAATCTGATGAAGACTGTTTTTTTTTATCCAGAAGTTTCAGGCTGCTTCAGGTATGGGGAGCTCTGGGGACAATGGACAAATTACAGACAGGGCAGAAGTTGCGCCAGTGGCTGCCATGGTGGGTGAAGGTGCCCAATCCAAAGCAGTGTCAAGCAGTGCAGTGAAAAACATTGTGATACATCCTGACCAATATAATAAGGCCGACTTCCCTTGTGATCATCCAGATGCCAAGTTTTTTGTCATTAAATCTTACAGTGAGGATGACGTGCATAAGAGTATCAAATATAATGTGTGGTCCAGCACACCCAATGGCAACAGAAGGCTGGATGCTGCCTACTCAGAAGCAAAAGGGAGTCAACGGAAGTGTCCAATATTTCTGTTCTTTTCGGTGAGTTTTGATGTGTTATTGTTTTCTTTTCCTTTTTTTCTTTATGTATGGGTTTGACATACCAACACTTTCTGTAGGTTAATACAAGTGGGCAGTTTTGTGGTGTTGCTGAAATGGTTGGTCCTGTGGATTTTCACAAAGACATGGATTTCTGGCAGCAAGATAAGTGGTCTGGGAGCTTCCCACTGAAGTGGCATCTAGTAAAGGATGTGCCGAATTCCACCTTTCGACACATCATATTAGAGAACAACGAGAACAAGCCTGTTACCAACAGCCGAGATACACAAGAGGTAATTTTTGTTGAAGTGCCAGGATTGATCACAAGAGATTATATACTGTATACTGATGACGTTCATTTCTTCTCCTTAGATACCTTATAAGTCGGGAATAAACATGCTAAAGCTATTTAAGAGTAGTCCAATGACGACATCGATTCTTGATGACTTCCCTTTCTATGAAGGGAGGCAGAAAGCAATGCTAGAACAGAAGCGCAGAAGTTTGGGCAGAAGTTTCGGTGGACTTACTTATGTTCCAGCACTTGTTGCTAAAAGGAGTGTTGTTGTGGAGGGTGAACCTTCTGAAGTAGGTGAAGGCATTAGCAGCAAAGATCCACATCCAGGGAAAACTGGAGAGGATAGTGGTGCTTGTGAGCAACATTACAAGACAAGCCAAACGAAAGATGGAGTGGTTACACAAGTACTGAAAAAGGATGCAGTATCACCTGTTGAGCAACCTGAGCATGTAAAAACAGAACGGCATAGCTTAGATGATATTCATCAACAGAATGAGGGCTGTTCCGTTTCTGTGTCACCAGAAAATGCTGGAAGGGAACATGCTGGCTTGAGCGAACTGGTAAAATCTAATGGAAAAGTTTATAGTGACCGTGAATCACAACCTGTTATAAGTTCAACTGAACCCAATAGTTCTGGACGAAAAGGTCTTTCTCAGGAGTTTGGTGGTCATGACCCATCAGATCGCACGAAAGGCGGTGCATCTGGGATAACGAAGGATGTGAAGGCTACATTGCTCAAGAAACCAGAAGGCTTATCAACTAGCCATATGGATGGGCAAGCAAAAGGCATTGTTAACGAGGCTCCAACTGGTGTTGTTAAGGTTGGCTCGGTGCACATCAAACTAAATGTGGCGGGGGGCTCATCGTCTGAGATTATAGGTGATGGTTCCCTTGAGCTGAAGGGAGCAGAGCATACTGAGCAGGGCATCCCAGCAAAACTGAGTTAAGAGGCAACTAATTTCTTTTTATTTTCTGGGTGTTGTGACATGTTAGTTTAACATCTCTGTTTGTGTTTGTCGGGTTTAGCTGCTTTTGCTTATGGCTACTGCAGTTGGTTTTTCAGCTTGACGACTGACAGCTTGACATCATGGTTGGTTTGGTTTGGGTATAGCTCCTTTTTTGTTTCATAATCTCCAACAAGTGGTCATAGAGGTATTTGTGGTGAGGGAAAATCGTTTCTGTTTGTTGTTGTGTTGGTCCTCATCAGCAGAGAAGGCATTTGGCATTATTGGGTGAAATGTAATCATGTTTTTATGGTACCAATATATGGATATCAGTTGGTGACTGCTAATGGGAAGCAACTGTGTTATCTTTTACAGTATATAATTGTTTTTTTATATCGTGCATGCTTGCCATCTCCCCTTTGAGATTTCCTTTTAGAGATTTCTTCTGGGATAAAGAGAGCTCCTTCTCTGATTTCCATTAAAAGAAACCACAATGTCTTCCTAACCGGCTACCAGCTACAGCGAAAAACATAAGGACATCGATAAGTGCCACACGTGTGGGCGTTAGGGAGTCCGCCCACACATTTTGTGTGGTGTGTAAGAGGAACAGCCCACACACCTACATGTGGGCAAAACAACTAGCGCCCACACGCCTTCTTTTTTCCCCTCCCGACCCCTCACACGCGTGCGTGTGGGCGAAGTTGATAACGGCCACACGCCCGTATGTCAGGCCTCGTACCTCCTGGTCCCGCACGCCACGCATGACGGTCACCGCTCGCCCACAGTTGCCATGGTCCAGACCCTCGTCCATGTTCGTTTAACTGCAGTTGCCATGTCGCTGAACTACGGTTGCCATGTCGGACAACTGCAGTTGCCATGGTTGCTCAACTGCAGTTGCCATGTATGGTCTGATCTAATGTAGTTGCCATGGTTTCATAACTTTAGGAGTTGCCACATACTAACACTAGGCAGTTGAGAGAGTTGCCATGTGCTCACAAGCATGCTAGGGCAGTTGCCATGTACATGCACGTTAGGGGCAGTTGCCATGTACCATGCAGAAACATATGGCAACTCAGTAAAAGAGAGTTGCCATCTGCTTACCTGCACACTAGGCAGTTGCCGTGTACCCTGCAAAACACATGGCAAACTCGGGTAAAAAAGAGAGCTGCCACCTGCTTATAAAGCACACTAGGGGCAGTTGCCATGTGCACTGCAAAACACATGGCAACTAGCAGCTTGGGTGCGGGAGAGGAGACGGGCGTGTGGGCGAGATGGCAAATGCCCACACACTAACCCTTGTGTGTGCGTGCAAAGTGGCGTGTGGGCGAACTGCTGAACGCCCACACACCAGCCCCTCCTGTATAGTGAAACGGCCGTGTGAGCGACCGGCAGTGGCGGAGCCAGAAAAATAGAATAAAGGGGGCCAAGTGTTGCTAATCTTCATTGGAGAGGGCCGGTGCATCAAAATACACCAATTTAGTGGCAAATAATCACATTTACATATGCATACTAGGTTTAGATGAAAAATGTTAGGGGGGGCCAGGGCCCCTGCTGGTCCCCCTGTCTCCGCCACTGGCGACCGGCTGAACGCCCACACATCAGGCCAGTCCTACGTGGCACTAGAAACATGCCTTCGTGCGCTCACGAACGGACGCGGATCCATGCGTGTGGGCGAGATACAAACGCCCACACGTGTGGGCGTTAACATTTTCGTTCTTTTTTCCCTCCCGATCCCTCTCATATGCGTGCGTGTGGGCGAAATAGATAACACCCACACGCCCCGTACGTCAAGCCTCATACCTCGTCGTCCCGCATGCCCTGCTAACAGTCACCGCGCGTCCCGCAGTTGCCATGGTCCAGACCCTCGTCCATGTTCGTTTAACTGTAGTTGCCATGTCGCTGAACTTCGGTTGCCATGTTGGACAACTACAGTTGCCATGGTTGCTCAACTGCAGTTGCCATGTATGGTCTGGTCTACTGCAGTTGCCATGATTTCAAAATTTTAGGAGTTGCCACCCACTAACACTAGGCAGTTGCCATGTAGCACTGCAAAAAGGCATGACAAAAAAATATGTTCGGGTAAAAGAGAGAGTTGCCATGTGCTCACAAGCACGCTAGAGCAGTTGCCATGTAAAGAGAAAGAGTTGCCATCTGCTTACATGTACGCTAGGGCAGTTGCCATGTACCCTATAGAAACACACGGCAACTCGGGTGAAAGAGAGTTGCCATCTGCTTACAAGCAAAGTTAGGGCAGTTGTCATGTACCCTGCAGAAGCACATGGCAATTGGCAGCTTTGGGTGTGGACGAGGAGACGGGCGTGTGGGCGAAGTGATAAACGCCCACACACCAGCCCCCTCTGCATGCATGAAAACTGATGTGTGGGCGAATTGCTAAACGCCCACACACCAACCCCCGTGTGGTGAAAAAAGACGTGTGGGCGACCGGATGAATGCCCACACACCAGCTTAGTCCTACGTGGCACATAAAAACTGCTAGAACGCGCCAAGATTCGTGCAGAATTGGTTGGACGAGGATCTATGCGTGTGGGCGAGTTGCCAGACGCCCACACGTGTGGACGTTAGTGTTTTCGAAATATAAACCTGCGACGCATGATCAGAATGAACGCAGTCAGGCTTATCCCCAAACGGGCTATCCCAACCACAGGAAGGCTATCTATCAGATAACGAGGTTTTGCAAAAAAAAAAAAAAACTTAATAAGTTTTCAGAGAATCATCATCCCGGGAAGCCACAAGCCGGATCTCCAGGTCGATATTTATGAACATCAAGACACAATTCACTAATACTCCGTATGTTTTTAACCAGCTACTAGTAATTCTTGCAAAAGTCACGCAGTAGCAAGACGGCCGTAGAAGGGTATGAATGATCCACACAACAACAGCTTGGTTTAGTTTAGTCAAACTGGGAGCTCCGCCTAAGGAGGGACACTGTCATCCAACAGTGATCCTAAGCGAAGAGCCGAAGACCTCCATCCAAAGGGCAGCCCTGAAGACTTTTCACCAGCGATTACCTCAACCTTTTTTTTTACACTTCACCTTATGACCTCTTGTTTTCCTAGATCTATCTACAAAATAAGCCAATCATGAAGCAACTTGACATCGGCGGCGCGCCTTCGGCTCGCTCCAGTGCTTGTAGTCGTCGCTAGGTGGTCCATAGACTTGGATGTAATTTTTACTTGTACTGATGTTCTTCGTACTGCCTTACAGATGATGAATAGATCAGAAGTTTTTCCCGTAAATGTATATATATATCAGATAATATCAGGTTGACAGGAGCACAAGGATCAGTAACCTTGTTGTTGTGAAATACTCCCTCCGTTCCTAAATATTTGTCTTTTTAGATATTTCAAATAGACTACCACATATGGATGTATATAGACATATTTTAGAGCGTAGATTCACTCATTTTTCTTCGTATGCAGTCACTTGTTGAAATCTCTAGAAAGATAAATATTTAGAAACGAAGAGAGTATAACACTATTTATCAGTTTCCATATTGTCCAAAATATTACAGACATGCTAGTAACTGCCATATTTCTATTATTTTTATTGAAGCTTTTAAGCCACACATTAATAAGTCCTGAACATTATCAGGTATATTATGCAAGTGAAAAGCACATTCCATTATTTTTCAAAGCATTTTAGCAACCGAGCAACAAAAAAAAGATGGTTAATACTCTCATCTCTCACACAGAAAGGGCAACTTTTATCTCCACATCCCCTCCTGAGCAGATTATCTTTGGTAAGGATGCTATTTCAGAGCACCAATCAGAGAAAAGCATTCACTATGGGAGGCATTTTAATTTTCCTCATTAATTTATGTGAATATTTTATCCCATTTTAAATCAGATATCTATAATATGATTTTTTTTGCGGGGGATCTATAATATGATTTGACAGTATATATTTCATTTTTGTTATCAAAGTCCACCTAGTGACATCTTTTTGATCTGTTAACACCATCCCGTCACAAACAGATTTGATGTGGTTCCAGAGCTCCAGAGAATCACTATAAAGTGTTCTTCTAAATTGAACACAATCAAGCCCTCTACCTAACAGATCACTAACCGATCCATTTTTCTCAAAACACATAACCCGAGGAAATTTCCTTAAGAGGTTTATTCCTAACCCAACAGTCCTTCCAAAATCTCACATTTTGCCCATTTCCACCACAAACCTGCATATAGACAGGAAATGTTCTTGATGTTTAATCAGTTTGGACCAAAACTGAGAATCTCCTTGTTTACGATTTATCCCAGCGAGGCATTTGTTAAGTTGCTTTTGTTTTTCCTTTCTTACAAGAAAATAAGTGCTTAAGATGATCCCAACTGTCATCTTCTATATCATTATTATCACTATCCTCCCCATCCCCAATCAAATCTTTAATACTCCCTAGTTTCAATCACAGATCTCACCTCCTTAATAGGGGTTGAGTTTTTATTAAATTTATTTTTAACCCACATGTCCACCCTGACCTGCTCAACTCTTTTAATAGGGTTGATATTATAATCAATCATGTGCAATACTACCTTCATTTCAGTTTACAAGTCCTGCGCGTATACCTAGGTTGCTAATTTTATCACCCTAATATAAACTATATAACACAAAAATTATACCTTTTCAAAGTAGAAACTCCGAAGTTTATGTTGATATATTTTTTGTAATATATGACTTGTATTAGGTTGGTCAAATTGACGACCTAGGGGTACGCGCACGCCCTGTAAACTGAGAGAGAGGTAGTAGTACAAATTTTGTCATTAGCAGAAGTAAGCACAGTGGGGATGTGTTTCTCACCAGTCATTATTGTTAGCTCTCTTTTGCCAAGTCTTCAATCTTTTGATCTTCTCTGTCCCTCAACCTGCCATTTTCTTTTAGAGATGGATGATTGATGCAAAGAGAAGGCAATGATCCCTCGCAAAAAAAAAAAAAGAGAAGGCAATGATACGCCACCATAATCTGAGTGTCCTCTACATGGTTCTTTTTTTTTTGACGCGTCCTCTACATGGTTCTCACCATGGGATGTGGTCGATCTGATCCAGATTAGTCGGGGTGGGGGAGGTTGTCACCATGATCATGAGTGCAAGTACCGGCTGCTAGCAAACAGACGTGCGTACGCACCAAACAACAGTAACAAAATGCATTGAACAAAAACAAAATCATGCAGCGTTCCAAAATGGCGCAGGACCGCACACAATAGTGCATTTATTACTGTTCAGACAGACTGGGGATGCAAATGTGGAATCTAAAGGGTACCCTCCGATACTTTTTGGTTAAACCAAATGAACCAATTTTTCAAAAGTGAGGTGAATTCTGAAAAGTTAGTTCATTTAGTTGAACCTATAAGTAGGATCGAAGGATACCCTGGAGGTTCCAAATCTGCATCCCTATGATAGACGAAGATGAAGAAGAAAGCAAAGATAACAAGGCTAGCTGCCATATGATGGCTTCGAATTAGATGTTTTCTTGCTCGGATTCATTAAGTTGATGCACTCCACGTCCTGTTCCATACTCCCACAAGGCGTCCCTTTGTGCCGCACGTCCACCACGCCTCCTTTTTCCGGGTCGAATCGGCACCGGTACAAGCTGCACAAAGCACAGCCGCAAAATGTCAGGCGAAAAGTGTCACAAATAAGCTCGACTGGAACAGTGCACTTCAGCTCGGAGCAAATAAACTCAAAAGAGCAAGGGCAAATTCAAGTAGTAGACCAACCGTCCATTAACGCCGAGGATGGTGACGGTGTTTGGCTGACTGCCGAACGCGACCAAGTACTTGGTGCCTTCAGGGACGCGGATCTGAGTCGACGACCATTCTGAACTGAAATAGCCCGGCAAGAATCCTGCGGGATTTGGATGTTAACTTTCAGTTCCTCGTGCACATAGATATGCAGGAAACAACATAAACTCTGTGCTAAACCTGAAGGCACAAGCCAGTTTTCATTTGTTCCACAAGCTGCACAAGTTCATAAACCTGGACTCACACGTGTGAGATGCGAGTACATTACCTCCAGCGAACGACAACGACGACCTCTTGTTGGCTGTAGCTACTGCTGGAGACGACAGCGCCGGGGCTGCTTGGGGACCGCCAGGACCGTTGCTGTCCTCCTGTGTCAGGCTTGGCAAATCGACATTGACGCTGAACACGTGCACGGTCGCCTTGTCGCTGCTGACCGCCAACCATTTTGAATCCGGAGAGAAGGCGATGCAGTGGATGTCTGCTCCGTCTCTGCCTCTCCTCAGCTAACAGGGACACGGACATGAAAAAGTTATTTACCCATTTAGCTCATACCCAAAACAAGATGCAATGTGTGTACTGAACACATCTTGTTTTTGCATTTTCTCGAAACATATGCGTGAAGAACTCAATGTGCACAAATGTTAGAACTTAAATTCACAACAGGAAGTTTTTCTTCTTCTTTTAAACATGGAAAAATCTGCTTGGAACAACTAAGAATGAGTTATACGGATTAAAGTCAAACCTGAGCTGGTGTTTCACAATCTCTCTCGCCTGTCTCCACTGGTAATTTCTTGCTAATCTATTCAAGAATATGTGTTTGTTTCGTGGTTTTTCTCTGTTACAACTGATTGAGAAAACAATTCTCATTCTCCCATCTAGCTTTTTAATTGTCTCTCGTGCTCATTTAGCCATCTAGGTATTAGTTATGGCAAAGTATATGCCTAGTTTATTGCATCTATGAGGTCTTCAACCGGAAGAGACCTGCAAAAGTATCATGCTATTTTCCCTTGCTCTTTTGTATCCTCATTTGGCCGTTCCTTCATTTGTTTTGTATTACCAGTGATGGGTGACTCTGGGAGTGAAAGAAACTTTTAGCATTGATAACATGTATACGTTGCTTAACCAAACCTGCTAAATATTCCCATGGGCTCTGTTCATTGTGCTCATCCCACATTATTAGCATGTATACATTGCTTAACCAAACCTGCTAAATATTCCCATGGGCTCTGTTCATTGTGCTCATCCCACATTATTAGCATGTATACATTGCTTAACCAAACCTGCTAAATATTCCCATGGGCTCTGTTCATTGTGCTCATCCCACATTATTAGCATAGAGTAAGGGATAGGTTTGATATAGCTGGATAAGTTAGCAGTTGACCACTTGGTATGCTACTTACGTGACCTCACATCATTTTTATTTTTTTGAAGAAAGTGCAAAAGCTATCCCATATATGCTTTAGTCCCTGTGCCAGATCAAGGTGACAGTAAGTGCAACATTATAAGCCTGCTAGCAAGCAAGGCCTGGCCTGACCTGGTCGAAACAATGTTTGTCTTAGCTGATCCAGGTTGGCCGGCCTTACCAGGTGCCTAACTCCAGACAGGTCTGTCAAAGACTACCTGGTGGCAGGTTGCTGTTACTGTACTGCACTGCACTGCACTAAACTGTAGATAGTTGCAGAGAACGATTAACAAACCTACAGTTGGTTGCAGAGAATTGTTATCAAATCTAGTTGGTTGCAGAGAATAATTATCAAATCTAGTAAAATATTGCTGTCACAACTATCAGAAGAATCTTGCCGTTAGTTTATATGTCAAAAACTAGCATAATGTAAGTGCTTTTATGAAGCCACCACAATTTAAATGCACCATCCAAAATAGGCAATGCTTTTCATTGTTAACCTAACAGATGGTCTACCTTAGCGAAGTAGGTAGAAAACATAATTGGGTCATTCTCTCCCTTGTTGCATGATGTTCTGCAGTCGAATTTACATTGTTCCTGTGAGCTACTTTTCTTTGCAATAATGTCTTGGAGAGTTGGTTTCATTTATGGTGGGATTGCCATAGCAATGGCTAAAAATTTGTACTTGGTTGAAATTTGTATTTTTTCAGACATCATCCTTGAAGAGGCTGGTAAGGGACTACAAGGGCGGAAGCCTTCAAAGTCCAATGGCATACAGAAACTCTTCGGAAATAAATTCTATGTTCCTTTTCCAAATGTAAATTTACACCATTTTAGTCCCAAAAGTAGTATTATGTTATTCCTAGTGTTGATTGCACTCTCCTGCTGATCTGAAAACGTACTAACTACAAGCCCTCCTAGTTTGGACGATGCTGTTATCTTTACAGCTGTGTGATACTTCCTTTTATGTTCAGGATGATGAGCAACTGAGAGTTTTCAATAACCAGATTGCGGAGGACAAAAAAAAAAGCGTTTCAAGGCATAACCTTGTAGAATTGCACAAGGTATTGGAAGAGCTATTTGAGCTATAATCAGTAGATTTAGTCAATTGCTTTTCATTTCCATTACTTGACCAGTTGACCTTCATGTCATCTTGTGTTTGTGCCACCCTTATAATCATTCTATTTTCTTTTATCCTTGGAAAGATAGACAGCTTTGCGTATGCACGATTTCTTCTTCTTCTTTATTTGTTTTTATTTATTTTCCTTTGAACAAAATTTGACAAAACATAATCTGATATTGTAAGAAACAAGACATAATTTGATAGGCATCGTTGGCTACCGGCGATCTAAGATCTATGTGCCCCCACTTACCTCTTGGAGCAACGCGCCGTCGGTGGCGCTAAAGATGCGCACGAGGGTGCCCCTGACGCTAGCTGTGGCCACGAGCCGGCCGTCGCAAGACATGGCAATGGACGCAAGGCAGGAAGAGTGTGCACGTATGGCCACCACGGGCGCCGGGACCTCCCCCTCGTCCTCCCACCGCTCGACGTGCACCTCACCATCCCTGGCGCCGGGGCACGCGAACGCGAAGGGCGCGCCTGACGACACGGCGCAGAGGCCAAGGGGATTGCCCCCCGTCACCACCGAGTGCAGCAACCAAAGCTCTTTGTCCTCAGTGTCCTTGGTCCTGCAGCCGAGCACCTCCAGCCGGTCAACAAGCACGACGACGGTCTTCGCGCCGTGGATACGCACTGCCCGCACGTCGTCTTCGCCTCCGGTGTATGTCTTCTCCCCCTCGAAGTACCGCCAGTGGTAGTTCATGTATCCCGGCTTCCAACGCCGGATGAAGAACTTGGTGCTGTCGACGCGGCTCACGGTGGCGCATGCTGATTCCTTGAGGCTGAGCATGTCGCTGGCCGCTGCGGCGATGGTCTTTCTGGCATCTTTTTCTTGGTAGAGGCCACGCAGGCCGAAGGTGTCACATGAAAGCCAATGCACGCTGGAGGTGCCGGCGACGACGAAGCAGGATGCGTCGCTGCTGAAGGAGAGGTGGACGATAGGGGACGGCAGCGGAGGAGCAGGCCTCCTCCTCTCGGCACCAGGTGGGTCTGTCGACCCCATGGGAACAAGGATACGCGATTGTGTTCTCCAGATTAGATTCGAGGCAGCCGGTGTCTCGTGAAATTTGGTACCAAACGGAGAACTAGAGATAGATTCTGTTTTTGGAGAACTTAGAAAGATTTTTTTTGGACCCTGATATTCACCTGGCGTTCTGTCTGGGAAACCCCCGTCGGAACGTGTCTGGGAAACCCCACGGGACGATCTCCCTGCCGAACGAAAATTCGATCGGGGGAAGGAGTGGAACGAACGACTGCTTCGCTCGCAGACCCCCGGCTAAGCACTATAAAAACCCTCCATGATCGAGCCTCTAGTTGGGCCAAAAAAGCCCAGTTTTTCTAGATAATAAAGCATAAACGGGTGTCTGCACCTCATTTTGAAAAATACGTAAACAAAAAACTGGAACAAAACCTGCACATGACTACTGCACGATTTGACATGATGTTACAATTGCAAGTTTTACAACAAATTGATACTCCCTCTGTCCCAGAATATAAGAACGTTTTTCACACTATGCTAGTGTTAAAAACATTCTTATATTTTGGGACAGAGGGAGTATTTTTTTTTAAAGGTGGCAAAACTATTGTAACAACATCTCTGGCAATGCTCACAAGGCAAATTCCACAGAAAATGACATGGCAGAAAACCATGAAAAAACATTTCCACGCCGGAGCAGGAAACTAAAAACATCAATAAGAAAATACTGTAGTAAACAAAGGGAAATCAAAAAGGCATGGGGGAGGAGGGGAAGGACCTGGGTTTGGGAAGTGACAAACGGGCGAGCAGGTTGCGGCCAGGAGGATAGCCGACCATCTCTATGCCGGCGCTGGCCATGCCGACAGCGCTGCACCGGTGACACCCAAGAGAAGAGGATGGCGTCGGGAGGAGGAGGCTTCATGCGCGATGGCCAGCTGCGCGCGGAAATGAAACCTGCACCGACGAGACCCTCGCGGCGAGGTGGTGATGATGGGCGCGCGGGGTCGCCGGATGAAGCCGTATCCCTCACCGTCGGCGCGACGGGAACCACGGCGGGGACGAAATTCGCCGGAGAACTGATTTGCTCGAGCCGCCGCCGTGCCTGTGCTTCTCCCCGCGCTAGAGGCCGCCGCCGTGTCCCTGCGCTGGAGGCCGCCGGAGATCGTCAGGCGGGCGTCCCCGCTTGGTGGCGCGAGCCATCCCGTCGTCGATTTGGACGGCGACGCAGAGGAGACCGTCGTGCCTCCACGCTCGAGCTCCTGCGGGAGAGAAGCTCCCGAGCGACGGCCGCATCCTCAAAGCCTCCCCCACCCGATTTCTGGTCGACCCCCTGCACGTCGCCATAGGCGAGCTACCGCGCCGGTCGCACCTCCTCTGTTCTCTCCCTCCATGTGTGCGCTCAGAAGAGAGTGGAAAAAGATAAGGTTGGAGTGGGGACAGAGATCCAGTGACTTGCCTCTAGCAAGTCACCATGTAACATGGCCGTTGGATTGGAAATGAACAATCCAGATCGGGCACTGTACCAGATATCACTGTAGCAACGGACATGCACCGTAGCGAACACACTGTAGACGCGCACTGTTTAGAGGGTGTTGTTCATGTTGATCTGACCACTGATTCTTGATCGAACGGTCCAAAGAGAGAGAATGTTACGTGTACTGTTCATTGGTGACTCGCCTCAAGCAAGTCACTCGATCTCATTCCGTTGGGGGATGCGAAGATACTGGGAAGTGGGGAGGAAGAAACATTCGCGACGATGCGTTGTTTGGCCGAACGGAAAGAAAAGCTGACCTGGCTAAGATCTCAAGTAGATCGTAGCAACCGCGCTTACAGCAAAACGCGTATAAGGGCTCCTGTAAATATTTTTTTCCTAAAATCTAAAGAGTGCACGTGTCCGCGTCCTGGCCTCGAGCGCGGGTCACGGGCGGCCGCGTCCAGGCCGCACGATCGCGCAGCGATCGTCTCCTGCGTGGGCCGGGTGCCACCTGGTCGGGGATTGGTTCCGCCGCGGGGTCGTGGGTGGTTTATCTCTATTCGCTCGTGGTGAGCCCACTTGTAAGACACAAGGGCATGGGGTTTTGTGGGCGGTGGTTTCGAAATTAGCGCCTCAAATCTCGCTCGTCTTCAGTGCTCTCTCCCCATTTCTCCCCTTCCCTCTCCTTCGCCAGTTCCTCTCCACCGAACGTGCCAGGTTACAGGGGAGTCGCGGCGGAGTTCTCAAATCGGCGGCGGATTGCAGGTGGCTCTTCGCCGGGAGTTGTTGCTGCTCGTCGCCGTTGCAGGTACCACACCGCTTCTCCTCCTTCTCTTTGTCTCGGCGGAGTACGAGGTCGTCGTTGTGTGCGTGGATGTGGTGGTCTATGAGGAAGGGCACCTTCGCCTTCTCCTCTCACGATCGATTTTGCTGTAGCATTTGCGCATCTATCGTCTCCTGCGGTTGATTTTTCTTCGGTAGTACGCCACAACGATGATGGGTATTCATGACACAACGGCGAAGTTGGACAGGGCACAGGGACGTGGTTTTGCGGCGGTGTACGGTAGGTAGCACATGATGCACGACCATAGCACCTGTTGTGCACATTGATGTCCAATTTGCTATTGTTGCTCTGGCGCAAGGGTTTGAGATCTGTTCATGATTTCATGAACTTCTTGTTAGATGTGTGCAATGTTGTGCACAATGCTTATGGCTAATTTGAACTTGTTGTTTAGAAGATTTTTGTTTAGTTGCACAAAATTATTCTCAGTTGGCTGCATCACTATACTAGTTGGCTATCTATATGTTGTGCGTCCTGCTCAGTTGGCATGATTCCATGAAGTTGTTTTGTTTTGATGTTATATGTGTGCAATGTTGTGCGCAATGTTTATGGCTGATTTGAACTTGTTGTGTAGAGATTTTTGATTAGTTGCATAAAATTCTACTCAGTTGGCTGAATCACTATACTAGTTGGTTGTCCATATGTTGCGCAGTTGCACTAGTTGTCCTGTTTCTTATAGTTGGTTGTGCATATGTTGTTCACTTGCACAAGTTGTCTTGCTCAGTTGGCTGCCTTGCTCTGCTGGTTGGATGTGCATATGTTGTGCAGTTGCACGAGCTATCATGCTCAGTTGGCTATGCATTTCTTTGTTCCAGTTGCACAAGTTATCATACTCAGTTGGCTACCTTGAGTTAACTATTTGGCTAGTTATTTTTTTGCCTCGGTAAACTAGTTGGCTAGTCAATTTTTTGGTGCTATTTGTGTTATTTTGTGTAGAGGTTTGCAGATCAAAGCAATCGATTATCCTTTTTATAGCCTACCTGCGTATCTTCTAACTACTATGTTTTTTCTTCTATTTTTAGCAGGCTAAAAATTGTTATAATAGGAAGAGATGCGGATGGCGAAGAAGATGTATTTTTCATTTTTTTTGTCTCTTTAAGTTTTTTCAACTTGTTCATTGATGTCTACTACGCAAGTTTATTCTTGTAGACTCGTTTGGGCCTCCAAGCGCATAGTTTTGTAGGAAGTAGAAATTTTCCCTCAAGTGGATGACCTAAGGTTTATCATCCATGGGAGGTGTAGCATGAAGATGGTCTCTCTCAAACAACCCTGCAATCAAATACAAGAAATGTCTTGTGTCCCCAACGCACCCAATACAATGGCAAATTGTATAGGTGCACTAGTTCGGCGAAGAGATGGTGATAAAAGTGTAATATTGATGGTAGAAATATATTTCTATAATAGGAATAAATAAAAACAGCAAGGTAGAAAATAGTAAATGGGCACAAAAACGGTATTGCAATGTTTGAAAATGAGGCTCAGGGTCCGTACTTTCGCTAGTGCAATCTCTCAACAATACTAATATAATTGGATCATATAACCACCCCTCAAAGCGCGATGATGAATCACTCCAAAGTTCCTATCTAGCGGAGAACATAAGAATAAATTGTTTGTAGGGTACGAAACCACCTCAAAGCTATTCTTTCCGTTCGATCTATTCAAGAGTTCGTACTAAAATAACACAAAGCTATTCTTTCTGTTTGATCTATCCTAGAGTTCGTACTAAAATAACACCAAAGCAAATTCATATTCATAATACTCAATCCAACACAAAGAACTTCAAAGAGTGTCCCAAGATTTCTACCGGAGAAACAAAGACAAGAACGTGCATCAACCCCTATGCATAGATTAACCCAATGTCACCTCGGGAATCCGCGAGTTGAGTGCCAAAATATATATCAAGTGAATCAATACGATACCCCATTGTCACCACGAGTTCAATTGCAAGACATATATCAAGTGTTCTCAAATCCATAAAAGTATTCAATCCGATAACAACGAAATCTCAAAAGGAAAACTCAATTCATCACAACAAGATAGAGAGGGGAAAACACCATATGATCCGGCTATATTAACAAAGCTCGCGATACATCAAGATCATGACATCTCAAGAACACGAGAGAGAGAGAGAGAGAGAGAGAGAGAGAGAGAGAGAGATTAAACACATAGCTACTGCTACAAACCCTCAGCCCTGAGGGTGGACTACTCCCTCCTCATCGTGGTGGCCGCCGGGATGATGAAGATGGCCACTAGAGATGATTCCCCCTCTGGTAGGGTGCCGGAACGGGGTCTAGATTGGTTTCTGGTAGCTATAGAGCCTTGCGGCGGCGGAACTTCTGATCTAGGTTAACCCCGAGAGTTTTTGGAATATTTATGAATTTATAGGGTAAACAAGGGGTGCGGGAGGCCACTGAGGTGGGCACAACCCACCTGGGCGCGCCTGGCCCCTAGGCGCGCCCTGGTGGGTGCTACCTCTTGAGCACTGCGTTGGTTTTCCCTTGAAGAGGAATGGGTGATGCAGCAAAGTAGCGTAAGTATTTCCCTAAATTTTTGAGAACCAAGGTATCAATCCAGTAGGAGGCTACGCGGGAGTCCCTCGCACCTACACGAAACAAATAAATCCTCGCAACCAACGCGATAAGGGGTTGTCAATCCCTACACGGTCACTTACGAGAGTGAGATCTGATAGATATGATAAGATAATATTTTTGGTATTTTTATGATAAAGATGCAAAGTAAAATAAAAGCAAAGCAAAAAAGCAACGAAAATAACTAAGTGTTGGAAGATTAATATGATGAAGATAGACACGGGGGCCATAGGTTTCACTAGTGGCTTCTCTCAAGAGCATAAATATTTTACGGTGGGTGAACAAATTACTGTTGAGCAATTGACAGAATTGAGCATAGTTATGAGAATATCTAGGTATGATCATGTATATAGGCATCACGTCCGAGACAAGTAGACCGACTCCTGCCTGCATCTACTACTATTACTCCACACATCGACCGCCATCCAGCATGCATCTAGAGTATTAAGTTCATAAGAACAGAGTAACACCTTAAGCAAGATGACATGATGTAGAGGGATAAATTCATGCAATATGATAAAAAACCCATCTTGTTATCCTCGATGGCAACAATACAATACGTGCCTTGCTGCCCCTACTGTCACTGGGAAAGGACACCACAAGATTGAACCCAAAGCTAAGCACTTCTCCCATTGCAAGAAAGATCAATCTAGTAGGCCAAACCAAACTGATAATTCGAAGAGACTTGCAAAGATAACCAATCATACATAAAAGAATTCAGAAGATTCAAATATTGTTCATAGATAAACTTGATCATAAACCCACAATTCATCGGTCTCAACAAACACACCGCAAAAGAAAATTACACCAAATAGATCTCCACGAGAGAGTGGGAGAACATTGTATTGAGATCCAAAAAGAGAGAAGAAGCCATCTAGCTAATAACTATGGACCCGAAGGTCTGAGGTAAACTACTCACACTTCATCGGAGGGGCTATGGTGTTGATGTAGAAGCCCTCCATGATCGATGCCCCCTCCGGCGGAGCTCCGAAACAGGCCCCAAGATGGGATCTCGTGGGCACAGAAGGTTGCGGCGGTGGAATTAGGTTTTTGGCTCTGTTTTTGATCGTTTGGGGGTAAGTAGGTATATATGGGAGGAAGGAGTACGTCGGTGGAGCAACAGGGGGCCCACGAGGGTGGAGGGCGCGCTTGGGGGGGGGGGGTAGGCGCGCCCCCTACCTCGTGGCTTCCCCGTTGGTTGCTTGACGTAGGGTCCAAGTCTCATGGATCTTGTTCGTTCCAAAAATCACGTTCCCGAAGGTTTCATTCCGTTTGGACTCCGTTTGATATTCTTTTTCTGCGAAACTCTGAAATAGGCAAAAAACAGCAATTCTGGGTTGGGCCTCCGGTTAATAGGTTAGCCCCAAAAATAATATAAAAGTGAATAATAAAGCCCAATAATGTCCAAAACAGAAGATAATATAGCATGGAGCAATAAAAAATTATAGATACGTTGGAGACGTATCAAGCATCCCCAATCTTAATTCCTGCTCGTCCTCGAGTTGCTAAATGATAAAAACAGAATTTTTGATGCGGAATGCTACTTGGCATAATTTCAATGTAATTCTTCTTAATTGTGGCATGAATGTTCAGATTTGATATGATTCAAGATAAAAGTTTAATGTTGACGTAAAAACAATAATACTTCAAGCATACTAACTAAGTAATTATGTATTATCAAAATAACATAGCCAAAGCAAGTTATCCCTACAAAATCTTATAGTCTGGCTATGCTCCATCTTCCCCACACAAAATATTCATATCATGTACGATCCCGGTTTTGGCCAAGCATTTGGTTCATACTTTTAACGCGCTTCAGCCTTTTCAACTCTTACACAATACATGAGCGCAAGCCATGGATATAGCACTATGGTGGAATAAGGTATAATGGTAGGGGTTATGTGGGAAGACAAAAAAGAGAAAGTCTCACATCAACGAGGCTAATCAATGGGCTATGGAGATGCCCATCAATTGATGTTAATGCGAGGAGTAGGGATTGCCATGCAACAGATGCACTAGAGCTATAAGTGTATGAAAGCTCAAAAAGAAACTAAGTGGGTGTGCATCCAACTTGCTTGCTCACGAAGACCTCGGGCATTTGAGGAAGCCCATCATTGGAATATACAAGCCAAATTCTATAATGAAATTTCCCACTAGTATATGAAAGTGAAAAAATGAGCGACTCTCTATTATGAAGATCACGGTGCTACTTTGAAGCACAAGTGTGGTAAAAGGATAGTAACATTGTCCCTTCTCTCTTTTTCTCTCATTCATTTTTTATTTGGGCCTTTTCTCCTTTTTTATGGCCTCTTTTTTTAGTTCGGAGTCTCATCCCGACTTGTGGGGTAATCATAGTCTCCATCATCCTTTCCTCACTTGGGACAATGCTCTAATAATGATGATCATCACACTTTTATTTACTTACAACTCATGAATTACAACTCAATACTTAGAACAAAATATGACTCTATATGAATGCCTCCGGCGGTGTACCGGGATATGCAATGAATCAAGAGCGACATGTATGAAAGAATTATGAACGGTGGCTTTGCCACAAATACAATGTCAACTACATGATCATGCAAAGCAATATGACAATGATGGAGTATGTCATGATAAATGAAGCGGTGGAAAGTTGCATGGCAATATATCTCGGAATGGCTATGGAAATGCCATGATAGGTAGGTATGGTGGCTGTTTTGAGGAAGATATGAGGAGGTTTATGTGTGATAGAGCGTATCATATCACGGGGTTTGGATGCACCGGCGAAGTTTGCACCAACTCTCAAGGTGAGAAAGGGCAATGCGCGGTACCGAAGAGGCTAGAAAATTGCGGAAAGTTAAGTGTGCGTATAATCCATGGACTCACATTAGTCATAAAGAACTCATATACTTATTGCAAAAAATTATTAGCCCTCGAAGCAAAGTACTACTATGCATGCTCCTAGGGGAAGGGTTGGTAGGAGTTAACCATCGCGCGATCCCGACCGCCACACAAAGGAAGACAATCAACAAATACTTCATGATCCGACTTCGTTACATAACGGTTCACCATACGTTGGACCCGAAGGATAAGCCATCTAGCTAATAACTATGGACCCGAAGGTCTGAGGTAAACCATACGTTGGACCCGGAGGAGAAGCCATCTAGCTAATAACTATGGACCCGAAGGTCTGAGGTAAACTACTCACACTTCATCGGAGGGGCTATGGTGTTGATGTAGAAGCCCTCCATGATCGATGCCCCCTCCGGCGGAGCTCCGGAACAGGACCCAAGATGGGATCTCGTGGGCACAGAAGGTTGCGGTTGTGGAATTAGGTTTTTGGCCCTGTTTCTGATTGTTTGGGGGTACGTAGGTATATATAGGAGGAAGGAGTACGTCGGTGGAGCAACAGGGGGCCCACGAGGGTGGAGGGCGCGCTTGGGGGGGGGGGGGGGTAGGCGCACCCCCCTACCTCGTGGCTTCCCTATTGGTTGCTTGACGTAGGGTCCAAGTCTCCTGGATCTTGTTCGTTCCAAAAATCACGTTCCCGAAGGTTTCATTCCGTTTGGACTCCGTTTGATATTATTTTTCTGCAAAACTCTGAAATAGGCAAAAAACAGCAATTCTGGGCTGGGCCTCCGGTTAATAGGTTAGTCCCAAAAATAATATAAAAGTGAATAATAAAGCCCAATAATGTCCAAAACAGAAGATAATATAGCATGGAGCAATATAAAATTATAGATACGTTGGAGACGTATCAGTGGGTTGTGCCCCCCTCGGGGCACCCCCCAGGTGCTTCTCTGGCCCATCCTGGGTGTTCTGGTCCTTAAAAAATCTCCAAAAAGTTTCGCGGTGTTTGGACTCCGTTTGATATTGATTCCTTGCGATGTAAAAAACAAGCAAAAAAAACAGCAACTGGCATTGGGCACTGGGTCAATAGGTTAGTCCCAAAAAATGATATAGAGTTGCTATGAAATGATTGCAAAACATCCAAGAATGATAAAATAACAGCATGAATACTTCATAAATTATAGATACGTTGGAGACGTATCTGCATCCCTAAGCTTAATTCCTACTCGTCCTCGAGTAGGTAAATGATAAAGAAATAATTTATGAAGTGTGAATGCTAGCAAAGTGCATAAGTTTGATCAATGATAATTTCAATCACTTTTCCTAGCATCACAACAACAGTCCTTTCTTATAAAACTTCTCATGTTAAAGTAGCAACCAATTCACATGTTAAGTTCAAACGATGAATTCTCTTGAAACCCAACAACCTATGTTCTCAGTCACCAAGCAATTGCAATTCAACTTATTCAACAGAGTTTAAGTAAGAGCTCCACATACTCAACCATCATATAGTGTTCTATGATTGCTAACACTCACCGCGTACACATGAGCAAAATGTTTCAACCGGACACATAGAAAGATAGGTTTTATAATTTTGCCTCCCAATGTATTCACCTCAAGGGTGATGTCAACAATAATAACTCATGCTACCCATATCCAACTGGATATATGTGCCTAGATCTTTCTTCACCATATGATGCTTGCCAAAAGAGAAAAATAAAAAGGAATAGAGAGAAAAACTTTGACTCTTTGCATAAAAGTAAATAATGAAAAGTAAAAGATAGGCCCTTCGCAGAGGGAAGTAGAGGTTGCCATGCGCTTATTTGTTTGTATGCTCAACCCCTTAGTGCAAAAGAACGCCACGTTATATTGCCCCTTATGATAGCAACCTTTATTATGCAGTCTGTCGCTTTTATTCTTTGTCATCACAATTTCGTACAATGCTCAATTTTCTCTTACACTAAATGATCTAACACTTTTAGAAGCAATCTTTATTGCCTTATTGCACCGATGACAACTTACCTGAAGGATCTTGCTCAATCCTTAGGTAGGTATGGTGGACTCTTGAAAATAAGATTTGAGTTTAAGGGTTTTTGGGTGCACAAGTAGTATCTCTACTTGGTGCGGAATTTTTGGTCAGCAAAGATGGGGGGCAAGCACCACATGTTGAAGGATCTATGACAATATAACTTCTATGTGAATATGAACAAACATAAACCATTACGTTGTCTTCCTTGTCCAACTTCAACAATTTTGGCATATAACATTTTGATGGGGGCTCACAATCACATAAGATTTCCAAGATAGTGTATTTGTATGTGAAGGTTCTCTTCCTTATACTAATTATTAGTGAATTGCTTGTATGACCAATATTGTGATTGTCAAGCCTCAAAATATTTAACTTTCTAAACCCAATGTGAAGCTACCACTAGGCATGATATGATTTCAACTTCATGACATTCAATTTATTCAACAATTTACTCATAGGATATAAGTGAAGCACAAGAGTAAATGACAAGCTACTCCAAAAAGATATAAATGAAGATCATGAGCATAATATTTCTTTCTCTCAAATTAATTTAAGTGAAGCAAGAGAGAACTTCTTCAAAAATACTAACGCACACCGTGCTAAAAAAGATATAAGTGAAGCACTAGAGCAATTCCATAGAAAAGAGCTTCGTTGACGGGATGTGAATGCCCCTTACCTAGCCTCCCTGGCAACTATTTGAGGGCTCTATTTTATTTAAAAACTTTCAAATCTAAGTACTTTATTAAAACAACAATCAAAACAAAATAAAATGACATTCCAAGGATAGCACAACTCATGTGAAGAAGCAAAAACTTAGGCTCAACCGATACTAACAGATAATTGTTGAAGAAGAAAGGTGGGATGCCTACCGGGGCATCCCCAAGCTTAGATGTTTGAGACTTCTTGAAAATATTATCTTGGGATGCCTTGGGCATCCCCAAGCTTGAGATTTTTGTGTCTCCTTAATTCCTTCTATAACACGGTTTCCCTAAATCTCAAAAGCTTCATCCACACAAAACTCAATAAGAACTCGTGAGATAAGTTAGTATAAACCAATGCAAAAACCTTATCATTATCTACTGTAGCAAATCACTAAAATTATTATTCAACACTGCATACTAATTGCCTCTGCATATTTAATACTCCTATCCTCAAATAGAATCATTAAACAAGCAAACATATGCAAACATAATAACAATCTGCCAAAACAATACAATCTGTAAAGAATGCAAGAATATCAATACTTATCTAACTCCAAAGGTTATGAAAATCTACCACACTGTAGAAAATTTATCAGAGCTTATTTTGCAAAAAGTTTCAACATTTTATCACATTCTGACTTTTCTAGGGAATTTTTGCAACAACAGTAAACTTTCTGTTTTCAAACAGCAACATGTAGACTTGCAAAATAAGCATAGTAAAGGCTATCAATGCCACTTTTATTGAAATAAAAGATGCAAACCATTATTATAAATAACAGAAAGAAAATCCTAACAAAATAAATTGACACTCACAAGCAAAATACATATCATGTGACGAATGAAAACATAGCTCCAAGTGAGGTTACCAATAATGTTGGAGACGAAAGAGGGGATGCCTTCTGGGGCATCCCCAAGCTTAGTTGCTTGGATCTTCCTTGAATATCACCTTGGGGTGACTTGGGCATCCCCAAGATTAGGGTCTTCTCACTCCTTATTCTCCTCATATCGACATCTCACCCAAAACTTGAAAACTTCAATCACACAAAACTTAACAGAACTTCACGAGATAGGTTAGTATGCTAAAGAGCAAACCATTTCACTTTGATACCATCAAAGACAAGATTCATAATTGTTTCCACACAATTCCTACTATAGAATATCATTTCCACAATTTATATTGAGCAATATAAGCCATAGAAACTAGAAAACAAGCAGACTATGCATTGAAAACAGAATCTGTCAAAAACAGAACAGTCTGTAATGATCTGAATAACTACCATACTTCTGCTACTCCAAAAATTATGAAAAAATTAGGACCACGTGAGCAATTTGTATATTAATCTTCTGCAAAATAATACAACTCAAAAGCACTCTTCTGTTAAAAATGAGAATTATTTTTGTGAGCGCAAAAGTTTCTGTTTTTCAGCAAGATCAAATCAACTATCACCCAACATGATCCCAAAGGCTTTACTTGGCACTTTATTGAAACAAAAGCAATAAAACATGATTACTACAGTAGCATAATCATGTGAACACACAAAAACAGTAGGTAAAAGTGTTGGGTTGTCTCCCAACAAGCGCTTTTCGTTAATGCCTTTTAGCCAGGCATGATGATTTCAATGATGCTCACATAAAAGATAAGAATTGAAACATGAAGAGAGCATCATGAAGCATATGACTAGCACATTTAGGTCTAACCCACTTCCTATGAATATGTATTTTGTGAGGAAACAACTTATAGTAACAAGAATCAACTAGCATAGGAATGCAAAACAAGTGCAACTTCAAAACAATCAACACATAGAGAAGAAACTTGATATTATTGAGATATGTAAGAGCATGAGTTCCTTCCTCATAATAATTTTCAGAAACATCATGAATGGATTCAACAATATAACTATCACATACAACACTCTTTTCATGATGCACAAGCATAGAAGATTTATTACTCTTTATGGCATACATGTCATCATAATAATCATCATAGATAGCAACTTTATTGTCATAGTCAATTGAAACCTCTTCCAAGATAGTGGATGTATCACTAAATGAAGTCATGACCTATCCAAATCCACTTTCATCAATATTGTAATAAGATTCAACACCCTCCAAAATAGTGGGATCACTACTACCTAGAGTTGACACTCTTCCAAACCCACTTTCATCAACGTAGTCATCATAAATAGGAGGCATGCTATCATCATAACAAATTTTATTATCGAATGTAGAAGGAATGAAAGGATCATATTCATTAAGCAAAGCATCCCCAAGCTTAGGACAAGCATTATTTCCAGCAAATAAATCTTCAAACATATCATACTCATTAAACATAGCATCCCCAAGCTTGTGGTTCTGCATATCATCACAATCATTCTTATCAATAGCATGAATGGCACCAATAGTATAGCAAAGATTATTATCATATTCTTCCAAGCAAGTTCTAAAAATATTTTCGAGATCATAAGGGATATCTTTGTCTTCGCAATCATAATCATTACAACAAGTAGTAGGTATCACAAAATCATACTCAATATCATCATCCTCCATTAACATATTTGATTCACTTTCATGAGGCACAATGGTGATAGGAGCAACATTATTTGGGAGAGATACCTTTTTACCTTTATTATTTCTTCTTTTCTTCTTCTTCACCACATCATGTGTGGGTTTAATTAATTCTCTCAAGCTTCTTGTTGAAGAGATTGATTGGATAGGAAGCTCCTCGTCGTTAACCGCTTCATCATAATAAACACTAGGAGGGTATTACTGTTGGAGATATGCCCTAGAGGCAATCATGTGATGATGATATTTCCATATGTATTCATGAGTTCTTTGTATTGTCCTTGAACATCCTCAGTGATATGTATCAATAAGTATGTAACTTGTTTGTGGAACTATGTATTGTATGATGATTGTTCTAATGGTCCCTAGTTGATAAGGTTATGTGGACACATATCCTTGACTAGTATACAACTCGGTTGATGACTATGTTTCACAAGTCATGTGCATGGAGATGATAAACCGGTAGTATGGAGTCGGGAATGGAGATCACCGAGTCGGACAGACCCACTTTGAGACGCAGCGAGATATGGTCATCTGTTAGTCTCAAGTACAGTGTCTATGCCATGTCCTATACCTAAGGTCCTCACATGTTCTCGGGATGAGGATCGACTCACTTAGGGTCTATCAAACGCTACTCCGTAACTGGGTAGTTATAAAGGTAGCTTTTGGGTGAGTCGTGAGACATGTCGTGAGACATGATTGACCAAGATGGGATTTGCCCCTCCTGTTTGGAGAGATATTCTCTAGGCCCTCTCGAGTGATCAGATTCGGAAAGCATGGCCATGCGACTTGGGTTAAGTGTTAACCCAATTCGGGAACCTGTATCACGGTTACGAGAAGAGAGGTCAGGCTATCACAAGGGTGAAAAGGACTCGCCTTGAGCTCGACAACAAATATCGTGAGGCAAAAGGAATGTTGCATATGACACATTGTCGAGGTTCGTCAAACGACTTTGCACACACATGGGAGTTGGCATGTTCTGCTAGGAGCCGCTACCAACTATCGACTTGGCCGTGTCCATGTGTACGTGAACCTATAGGGTCGCACACCTAAGGGGCTGCAGCCCATTCGGATTGGATCCGAGTGGAAAATGGATGTGGACTCCTAGTGGGCTCAAATGTTGAGCCCACCTCAGAGGTCTATATAAAGGGAAGTGGGCGAACCACTTAGGGTTGATCCAATATGACCCTGGTTAGCCACCGCCCCTCCCCATACCCATGCCGCGCGACCAGACCTAGCAGTCCACCGCTCGACGCTGCCCCCCGTACGTGTGGATACCTTGGAGGCATCGCATCTGCGGTGCTTGGAAGAACCGTTCGAGGGAACCGCGAGGTGTCGTTCGCGGGAGATCACCATTCGCGGGTCTTCGCTGTTCGCGGGAGATCGGTAGCGTGAGGAGGAGACGGGCCGAGATATCGACTACACGCATCACCAACTCTACTTCTGATGCGGTGACTGCGCGCCTAGTGGTAAACTCGATCCCGTAATCTATTTCCAGCAGCATAATCTTGGGTGCGAGGTAGAAAATTTTATTTGGCGCTAGCGTAGCGTACCGCGTGTTCCTACAATTGGGAAATATTTCCCTTTCATTAGTACTCTCTTCATATTCCATTTGTTTTCTTGTCTTTAGGTAGTTGGCAATATAAGGATTCTCAATGCAATTTACCGCACAAAACATATAAATTTCCTCTAGATCAAAAATCAAGAAATCTCTCGAGATTAAATTTTGGAATACCCTTAGTTATATGTTTCATTTCTTCATACCCCAAAAGAAGACTAAGCTCTTTATGATGCTCGAGGGTAATCAAGTTATCACAATTTTTGGACACGATTTGATCATGAAACAAATTGCATTGGAGATTTAAATGACCACGTTCATTGCAAAGATCACAAGGATGGCGAAAAAATTAAATCTTTCAGCACAATCATCTAGCCTCTCTTGCAAATTTTCCGTTTCTAAAAATTTATGCGTCTTACAAAATCTATCTTCCCTTTTTGGTGTGCAAATGCACTCCCAATTCACTCCGCAAAAAATGACATGCTTATAAGAAACATTTTTGTCATGACTTGTGCAATCATCATTAGCATTTTGGATATTCAAATAATTCATACTAATAACATTGCAATCATGCTCATCGTTCAAATATTTTGTGCCAAACATTTTATTGACTTCTTCTAACAATTGAGCACAATTTCCCGATCCAACATTTTCAATAAAGATATTATAAAGATGATCAATAATATGATGCAACCCTCAATTCCATTTTTATGTAGTTTTGTTTTATAAACCAAACTAGTGATAAAACAAGAAAATAAAATATTCAATTGCAAGATTTAAAGATATACTTTCATGCACTCACCTCCCCGGCAACGGTGCCAGAAAAGAGCTTGATGTCAACTACGCAACTTTATTCTTGTAGACTCGTGTTGAGCCTCCAAGCGCAGAGTTTTGTAGGACAGTAGCAATTTTCCCTCAAGTGGATGACCTAAGGTTTATCAATCCGTGGGAGGCGTAGGATGAAGATGGTCTCTCTCAAACAACCCTGCAATCAAATACAAGAAATCTGTTGTGTACCCAACACACCCAATACAATGTCAAATTGTATAAGTGCACTAGTTCGGCGAAGACATGGTGATAAAAGTGTAATATTGATGGTAGAAATATATTTTTATAATATGAATAAATAAAAACAGCAAGGTAGAAAATAGTAAACGGGCACAAAAACGGTATTGCAATGCTTGAAAATGAGGCCTAGGCTTCGTACTTTCACTAGTGCAATCTCTCAACAATGCTAATATAATTGGATCATATAACCACCTCTCAAAGCGCGATGAAGAATCACTCCAAAGTTCCTATCTAGCGGAGAACATAAGAATAAATTGTTTGTAGGGTAAGAAACCACCTCAAAGCTATTCTTTCCGTTTGATCTATTCAAGAGTTCGTACTAAAATAACACAAAGCTATTCTTTCCGTTTGATGTATCCTAGAGTTCATACTAAAATAACACCAAAGCAAATTCATATTCATAATACTCAATCCAACACAAAGAACTTCAAAGAGTGCCCCAAGATTTCTACTAGAGAAACAAAGACAAGAACGTGCATCAACCCCTATGCATAGATTACCCCAATGTCACCTCGGGAATACGCGAGTTGAGTGCCAAAACGTATATCAAGTGAATCAATATGATACCCCATTGTCACCACGGGTATTCAATTGCAAGACGTCAATTGCAAGACATATATCAAGTGTTCTCAACTCCATAAAAGTACTCAATCCGGTAACAACGAAATCTCAAAGGGAAAACTCAATTCATCACAACAAGCTAGAGAGGTGAAAACACCATACGATCTGGCTATATTAAAAAAGCCCGCGATACATCAAGATCGTGACATCTCAAGAACACGAGAGAGAGAGAGAGAGAGAGAGAGAGATTAAACACATAGCTATTGGTACAAACCCTCAGCCCCGAGGGTGGACTACTCCCTCCTCATCGTGGTGGCCGCCGGGATGATGAAGATGGCCACTGGAGATGATTCCCCCCTCCGGCAGGGTGTCGGAACAGGGTCTAGATTGGTTTTCAGTGGCTATAGAGCCTTGCGGCGGCGGAACTTCTGATCTAGGTTAACCCTGAGGGTTTTTGGAATATTTGTGAATTTATAGGGTAAAGAGGGGGTGCGGGAGGCCACCAAGGTGGGCACAACCCACCTGGGCGTGCCTGGGCCCCCGGGCGCACCCTGGTGGGTTGTGCCTGAAGAAAATATGCCCTAGAGGCAATAATAAAGTTATTATTTATTTCCTTATTTCATGATAAATGTTTATTATTCGTGCTAGAATTGTATTAACCGGAAACATAATACATGTGTGAATACATAGACAAACATAGTGTCACTAGTATGCCTCTACTTGACTAGCTCGTTAATCAAAGATGGTCAAGTTTCCTAACCATAGACATGAGTTGTCATTTGATTAACGGGATCTCATCATTAGGAGAATGATGTGATTGACTTGACCTATTCCGTTAGCTTAACACTTGATCGTTTAGTATTCTGCTATTGCTTTCTTCATGACTTATACATGTTCCTATGACTATGAGATTATGCAACTCCCGTTTATCGGAGGAACACTTTGTGTGCTACCAAACGTCACAACGTAACTGGGTGATTATAAAGGTGCCCTACAGGTGTCTCCAAAGGTACTTGTTGGGTTGGCATATTTCGAGATTAGGATTTGTCACTCCGATTGTCGGAGAGGTATCTCTGGGCCCTCTCGGTAATACACATCACTATAAGCCTTGCAAGCAATGTGACTAATGAGTTAGTTGCAAGATGATGTATTACGGAACGAGTAAAGAGACTTGCCGGTAACGAGATTGAACTAGGTATTGAGATACCGACGATCGAATCTCGGGCAAGTAACATACCGATGACAAAGGGAACAACGTATGTTGTTATGCGGTTTGACCGATAAAGATCTTCGTAGAATATGTGGGAGCCAATATGAGCATCCAGGTTCCGCTATTGGTTATTGGCCGGAGACGTGTCTCGGTCATGTCTACATAGTTCTCGAACCCGTAGGGTCCGCACGCTTAAAGTTTCGGTGACGATTGTATTATGAGTTTATGTGATTCGATATACCGAAGGTAGTTCGGAGTCCCGGATGAGATCGGGGACATGACGAGGAGTCTCGAAATGGTCGAGACGTAAAGATCGATATATTGGACGACTATATTCGGACATCGAAAGGTTCCGAGTGATTCGGGTATTTTTGGAGTACCGGGGGGTTATGGGAATTCACTGGGAGAAGTATTGGGCCTTATTGGGCCATATGGGAATAGAGGAGAGAGGCCAAAAGGAAGGAGGCACGCGCCCCCCTCTGATCCGAATTGGACAAGGGGTGCAGCCCCCTTTTCCTTCTCCCTCTCCCCCTCTTTCCTTCTCCCCTACTCCGGAAAGAAAAGGGGAATCCTACTAGGACTTGGGAGTCCTAGTAGGACTCCCCACACTTGGCGCACCTCCTCTAGGGCCGGCCTCTCCCTCCCTCCTTTATATACAGGGGCAAGGGGCACCTCTAGACACACAAGTTGATCTGTTGATCTCTCCCAGCCGTGTGCGGTGCCCCCCTCCACCATAATCCACCTCGATCATATCGTAGCGGTGCTTAGGTGAAGCCCTGCGTCGGTAGCATCATCATCACCGTCATCACGCCGTCGTGCTGACGGAACTCTCCATCGAAACTCTGCTGGATCGGAGTTCGTGGGACGTCATCAAGCTGAACGTGTGCTGAACTCGGAGGTGCCGTGCATTCGGTACTTGGATCGATCGGATCGTGAAGATGTACGACTACATCAACCGCGTTGTGCTAACGCTTCCGCTTTCAGTCTACGAGGGTACATGGACAACACTCTCCCCTCTCGTCGCTATGCATCACCATGATCCTATGTGTGCGTAAGAATTTTTCTGAAATTACTACATTCCCCAACAGTGCCCCCTCGGGGCACCCCCAGGTGCTTCTCTGGCCCATCCTGGGTGTTCTGGTCCATAAAAATCTCCAAAAAGTTTCGCGGTGTTTGTACTCCATTTGATATTGATTTCTTGCGATGTAAAAAACAAGCAAAAAAACAGCAACTGGCACTCGGCACTGGGTCAATAGGTTAGTCCCAAAAAATGATATAAAGTTGCTATAAAATGATTGTAAAACATCTAAGAATGATAAAATAACAGCATGAATACTTCATAAATTATAGATACGTTGGAGACGTATCATTCATGTATGCTTATATGTTTTTTTATGTTTTTTCTGCTTGCTTAATTAGAGTTCTGCAAATCGGCCCTCTCGCCGAAACTTGAAGCGTCCTGCTGATCGTCAGCCACGTTGTGCCCATAGTGTTGAGCAGGGAGAGGGGGTTGAGGTAAGTGTCATGCTCAAGACATAACCATCTTTTTTTGGTTTTTGGGTCATATAATTAATCTTGTTCTCCGCATGCGCATTTTTTATTCTTAGAGTGTTGATCAGTTTCGGTTTGTAAAGGGGAGTAGATGTGCAGCAGTTGTAGGGGAGCTACATCATCTTCTAAGGTAAATAGACCCTGGAATATGAGTTTTTCTCACTTAGTTGCACATAAATTATGTAGCTGTTTGCACCACCATTTGTTGTAGTTGCACAATAACCATCTTGTAGTTGACATCATAAGTCATATTTTTTCTAAAAAGAGTTTTTTCCAGAAGAACTTGACATGAGTTGGCATGCTCTGCTTTTATAGTTGCATAATAATTTTGTATCAGTTGGTATGCTCCATGTTTTACATGTGATTTTTACCACCATGTGTGCAGGCAGTAGTTGCTAGAGGAGCTGCCTCATCTTATGCAGCAGATGCTGAGGTATGAGGGTATATCTTTGGGTTCATGAGCTTATGAACGGTTTTGCAAACTTTTTTATATTCCTGTTTTCTTTGCACTATCATGCTTGTAGTTGCACAATCCCTATCTTGTAGTTGTCAGGTCAAGTCTATTTTAGTATTTTGCAGTTTGCACACTGGTAGTCTGCAGTTGTCATCATGAGATTTCATAGTTGCACAAGAACATCATATTAGTTGGCATCATCCATTTCCTGTTTATATAATTTAACTAAGCAGTTGCCCCTCCTTTTTGCTATATTCATTCAAGCCATTTCCCTTAGTTTTTTCAGGCTAATTGTTTTGTGTTCAATGTTTTTCTTCTCATCAACAGGGCAGCGGTGATGGAGTTGAGGGGGATGCTGGGGAAGATGCGGATCGACCATCACAAGCGGGCAGGATAAGGGCATCACTAGGGCGGTTTGCTAAGTTCAACATCATGCTATCCCCATTGCAGAAGTCTGATTTATGTTCAAGGTTGTTTGGGTGTATCTTGAACCTAGCAAAGACACTTCCAGAGGATCTCACGAAATACCTGGTGTAGTGCCACAAGCCGAAAAGCTCTGAAATGGTGTTCCCGGGCATGGGAAGGATCTGTGTCGATGCTGACAGTGTGCACAGGGTATTCGATCTCCCAAACAAGGGTCAAAAAGTCAGATATGTGGTTGATAAGGATGCAACTAGGAGATTCAAAGAGACTTTCAACATAACTGGAAATTCTCATCCCAAGATCAGTACATGGTGCAAGATGATTCAGGATATGAAGGAAAAAATTGATGACACATTCTTTATTGCCTGGCTTGCAGTTGCATTCAGTACATTTCTAGCACCAACAACAACCCTGAAGCTCAAGCCAAAGTGCTACAGACTTGTGTTAGATCATCAAATGCTCAAGAACACAAACGTCTGCCTATTTGTAGCAGAATACATAACTGAAGCTTTTCGAAACATGGGCCAGGACAAGCAAACTATTTGTTGCTGCTTTTATCACTTGGTGGTGAGTGAAAATCAGTACTTCCATGTGTTTTTCTTCTTTTTGCAGTTATTTTTTTTGAAATTTCCTCCTAATAACTAACGTTTTTTTCCTTTTTTTTGTTCGGTGGTAGATCCTATACCTTGATGCGTTTGTTCATGATGTCCCAGTAAGCAATTGCGGCATACGAGCGAATGAATGGGATAGCAATCTAACTGTCAAGGTGATCAAGAAGGACTTGGTCTCTCCTGGTGTGTTCGGCAAATTACAAGTGAGTTCTCTTGCTTTTTTTCAACAACGCCTTTTATGTTTATTCATGTCTACTCAGCTTTTGCTTTCTTGTTAGTTGCACATATGTTTGACATCAGTTTTTGGCACTTTATGCTTGGTAGGTCCACAATTTTTGCTTTTTGGTAGTTGCACAAAAGTTGTGATCAGTTGGCACAACAATGCCTGTAGTTGCACAATTTTTACCTTTTGTTTGGTAGCTGCACACATGTTCATATCAATTGGCACATCATCTGTTTGAGTTGCACAACTTTACTTGTCTGGTTGCACAGTTGTAGACATAAGTTGGCAGAAACATTTTTTGTGTCATGTGGTTTGCACAGTTTCATGCTTTGTGCAGTTGCACATATGTAGACTCCAGTTGCCACAACAATGCTTGTAGTTGCACAGGTTATAACCATTTTTTTATTCCAATGCCAATTCAGTTTGTTAACCTTGTTCTGTTTTTTTTACATCAGCTTAAAGAGGAGTATAGAGGCACATAGCAGACACCACTTTTTGGTGGTCTTTTGCAAGCTGAAGCATTTGTGACATCCAAGTTACCACTAACCCACAATCCGCTGGTAAGTTTTTTGCATAAAGGAGTGCATCCAGTTGCAACATTTTAAAGATGTTTCTAATTGAAGCACTACTGGTCCTTTTGTGTTTCCCCACATGTTTTTTTGCAATGATGTAGAAAATGTCAAAGATTGCAAAAGTGGTTCATGACATGTGCAAGTGAGTAACTGAACAGGTGGGCAACTTCATTGAAGCAGTTGTCAAGATCGATGAGGAGGAACCATATATTGATCCCTATGTACAACGTCCATCAATCGGAACCGGCTGGTCATGCCGTGTTCCAAAAAGAAAGAAACGGGTTTCATCTATAGAATATGAATAAGAAGAAGAGTTTGCTGAATAGGAGTCGGAAGAGGATGATGAAATGGAAACATCGCAAGATGTTGAAGTTGGTGATGACACAAATGAGGATGAATCAGAGGATGAGGAAGAAGTAGAGGATAAAGAAGATAAGGACAAAGAAGAAGAAGATTAATCAGAGGAGGAGGAGGAAGAAGAGGAGAAAGAAGAGGATGGCAAAGAAGAAGAAGATGAATCAGAGGAGGAGGAGGACAAAGACGATGATGGAGACAATGATGCAGAAGTTAATGGCAATGAAGGGGAAGAAGATGATGATGAAAAAGGGGAGGATGTTGATCGTGATGATCAAGGGAAAGGGGGATCAAATGGAGACAATGGCAACATCGATGGTGATGATGACAAGGGCCCTGGTTCTGGTGGTACAGGCGGGAACACAACCACGGGGGTTAGTAGCACTGACAATCCTGGCAGCAGCAAGAACTCAATGAACATTAAGGCCACACTACACTTGTGGATGGAGAAAATTTGCTAGAAAGATGATGGTTTACCAAAGTCAAAGAAAAATGATGAAGCGGAGTCTCAGGGAGGCGTTGATATGTTCAAGCTATGCAATTCGAAGCCAGCTTTGCCAATCACTTTCCCTGTCCCAGACTTTCATCATCAAGAGATGTGTGAGAAGATTGATTTTGCCGTTGACCGGAAAATTTTTTAAGCGAGGGTGAAAAGAACGAAGTTGATATGGAGGAAGCAGCAAAGGGTTTTAAGTGGTTACCCTCAAAGTCAAAATACAAGGAATTATTGGACCACATTCCCGAACTAAGGTGTAGCAAGAGGAAGGCAACATCTGTGGCAAACCCTCTTGTGGTCTAGAAGCGCAAGGCACTTTCGATGAAGAAAACTTGAAGTTGGCTGAAACCAAGCAACAGGTGTTGAGGGAAAATGCTCAAATAAATTTGGAGAAGGAAGCTACCTCTGTTGCGGACCTGGCGCCAACTGTTGTGAACAGAGAGCCAAACACTACTGAACAGGGGATAGTGTCGGTGCAGCAAACATATGTGTTTGCCGCCCTGACTTATGCACATGCGTGCTACAGATCATAGATCAAGTATCAATGCTTGATGCAAGTTAAGCCAGAGAAACCGCTCTTCGTGAGATCAAGGAGTGCATTAAGAAGAACAAAGTGACTCAAGAATCCACCAGGAAGGTCTCCCTTGCCGGGCAGGCGAGTCCAACAAGGTCGAGACCATGCCTGGGGAACAAGGCCAAGACGCCCCGACAAGGTCTCTGGGGACGCCAAGATCAAAGCAAGTCCACAAGGCAGAGCTCGGCAAGCCTTCATTAGGACGCCACCGCTCCACCTCAACATACAATAGTCTTTGATCAGTGTGGTGTCAAGCTCTCAAGTGGCTAGGTGGATCCCGTCGAGCACGTGGCAATCTGCTGGAGAAGATACTACCTTTAATGACACCCGTCCCAGAGGCGTGTCATGCGAATAATAAGTGGTTAGGCAAGCAGTGGAGAAGCCTTGCCGGGACTGCCTCTCCATACGACACCTAGCAGTGCATTTAATGCACTTTCTCCTAACTGCCAGAGTTAGGTATGATGGCACTATTAGCTATCTAATCATGCTATAATGACTATTTTTCCATTGTGGTCGCCCCTTTAGCTATAAAAGGAGGCCCGAGGCGACCTAGCAAAGGGTTCAAACTTTTGATCCCTCAACACTTGTACGCGCATAGTGAAGGAAATATGCCCTAGAGGCAATAATAAAAGTTGTTATTTATATTTCCTTATATCATGATAAATGTTTATTATTCATGCTATAGTTGTATTAACCGGAAACTTAGTACATGTGTGAATACATAGACAAACAGAGTGTCCCTAGTATGCCTCTACTTGACTAGCTCGTTAATCAAAGATGGTTAAGTTTCCTGACCATAGACATGTGTTGTCATTTGGTGAATGGGATCACATCATTATAGAATGATGTGATGGACAAGACCCATTCGTTAGCTTAGCATAATGATCTTTTAGTTTTATTGCTATTGCTTTCTTCATGACTTATACATATTCCTCTGACTATGAGATTATGCAACTCCTGAATACCGGAGGAACACTTAGTGTTCTATCAAATGTCACAACGTAACTGGGTGATTATAAAGATGCTCTATAGGTGTCTCCGATGGTGTTTGTTGAGTTGGCATAGATCGAGATTAGGATTTGTCACTCCGTGTATCGGAGAGGTATCTCTGGGGCCTCTCGGTAATGCACATAACTTTAAGCCTTGCAAGCAATGTGACTAATAAGTTAGTTACGGGATGATGCATTGTGGAACGAGTAAACATACTTGTCGGTAACGAGATTGAACTAGGTATAAGGATACCGACGATCGATTCTCGGGCAAGTAACGTACCGATGACAAAGGGAGTGATGTATGTTGTTATGCGGTTTGACCGATAAAGATCTTTGTAGAATATGTAGGAGCCAATATGAGCATCCAGTTTCCGCTATTGGTTATTGATCGGAGATGTGTCTCGGTCATGTCTACATAGTTCTTGAACCCGTAGGGTCCGCACGCTTAACGTTCGATGACGATTTGTATTATGAGTTATGTGATTTGATGACCGAAGTTTGTTCGGAGTCCTGAATGGGATCACGGACATGACGAGGAGTCTCAAAATGGTCAAGAGGTAAAGATTGATATATTGGACGAAGGTATTCGGACACCGGAAAGGTTTCAGGATGTGTCGGATATTTATCGGGGAACCGAGGGGTTATCGGAACCCCCCGGGGAAGTTATGGGACCTAATGGGCCATAAGGGAGTAGGAGAGGGAAGGCCACAAGGTGGCGCCCCCCAAGGGTAGTCCGAATTGGACTAGGGGAGGGGGCGCGGCTCCCCTTCCTTTCCCTCTCCCTCTCCTTCCCTCCTTCCCCTTCTTGGAATAGGAAGGGGGGGGGGTGAATCCTACTAGGAACGGAGTCCTAGTAGGACTCCCCCCTATGGCGCGCCCCCTTGGCCAGCCACCTCCTCCTCCCCCCTTTATATAAGGTGGCGGGGGGGGGGGGCACCCCAAAGGCATAACACACAATCTCTTAGCCTTGTGCGGTGCCCACCTCCATAGTTCAACACCTCGGTCATATCGTCATAGTGCTTAGGCGAAGCCCTGCGCCGATAACTTCATCATCACCATCGCCATGACGTCGTGCTGACGGAACTCTCCCTCGTCCTCGACTGGATCAAGAGCTCGAAGGACGTCATCATGCTGAACGTGTGCTGAACACAGAGGTGCCGTACGTTCGGTACTTGGATCGGTTGGATCGTGAAGATGTTCGACTACATCAACCGCGTTACTAAACGCTTCTGCTTTCGGTCTACAAGGGTACGTGGACACACTATCCCGTCTCGTTGCTATGCATCTCTATAGGATCGGAAGTATGTCTAGAGGGGGGGGGTGATTAGACTACTTGACCAAATAAAAACTTAACCCTTTCCCAATTTTAGTTCTTAGCAGATTTTAGCAACTTTAGGACAAGTCAAGCAATCATCACACAATTCAAGCAAGCATGCAAAGAGTATATAGGCAGCGGAAAGTAAAGCATGCAACTTGCAAGAATGTAAAGGGAAGGGTTTGGAGAATTCAAACGCAATTGGAGACACGAATGTTTTTCCCGTGGTTCGGATAGGTGGTGCTATCCTACATCCACGTTGATGGAGACTTCAACCCATGAAGGGTAACGGTTGCGCGAGTCCACGGAGGGCTCCACCCACGAAGGGTCCACAAAGAAGCAACCTTGTCTATCCCACCATGGCCATCGCCCACGATGGACTTGCCTCACTAGCGGTAGATCTTCACGAAGTAGGCGATCTCCTTGCCCTTACAAACTCCTTGGTTCAACTCCACAATCTTGTCGGAGGCTCCCAAGTGACACCTAGCCAATCTAGGAGACACCACTCTCCAAGAAGTAACAAATGGTGTGTTGATGAGAACTCCTTGCTCTTGTGCTTCAAATGATAGTCTCCCCAACACTCAACTCTCTCTCACAGGATTTGGATTTGGTGGAAAGAAGATTTGAGTGGAAAGCAACTTGGGGAAGGCTAGAGATCAAGATTCATATGGTAGGAATGGAATATCTTGGCCTCAACACAAGGGTAGGTGGTTCTCTCTCAGAACATATGAGTTGGAAGTGAAGATATGTTCTGATGGCTCTCTCCACGAATGAAGAGGAGGTGGAGGGGTATATATAGCCTCCACACAAAATCCAACCGTTACACACAATTTACCAATCTCGGTGGGACCGAATCAACAAACTCGGTCGGACCGAAATAGTAAACCTAGTGACCGTTAGAGATTTTCGGTGGGACTGACATGCAACTCGGTAGGACCGATATGGTTAGGGTTAGGGCATAACGTAATCTCAGTGAGACCGATTACACAAACTCGATGAGACCGATTTTGGTAATAGGCTAGCCAGAGAGTTGGTCAGGTAAACTCGGTGGGACCGATTTGCTCTTTCGGTGAGACCGAAAAGTTACAAAAGGGAAACAGAGAGTTTACATTGCAATCTTGGTGGGACCGATTTGCTCTTTCGGTGAGACCGAAAAGTTACAAAAGGGAAACAGAGAGATTGCAATCCCATCTCGGTGAGACCGAGATCCCTATCGGTAGAACCGATTTGCTAGGGTTTGGCAGTGGCTTATGACAAGTGAAACTCGGTGGCGCCGGATAGAAAGAATCGGTAGGACCGAGTTTGGCTTGGAGTTTAGGTCATTTGTGGATATGGGAAAGTAGCTGAGGATTTTGGAGCATATCATTAAGCACATGAAGCAAAAGGCTCATTAAGCAACACCTCATCCCTCCTTGATAGTATTGGCTTTTCCTATGGACTCAATGTGATCTTGGATCACTAAAATGTAAAATGAAGAGACTTGAGCTTTTGAGCTTGAGCCAATCCTTTGTCCTTAGCATTTTGAGGGTTCCACTTTCACCATCCATGCCATGCCAATCATTGAGCTTTCCTGAAATAATTGTCTTGGAATAGCATTAGCTCAATGAGCTATATGTTGTTATGAATTACCAAAACCACATAGGGATAGTTGCACTTTCAATCTCCCCCTTTTTGGTAATTGATGACAACATATAGATCAAAGCTTCAACAAATGATAATAAGAATGAATTATATCGTCACTTTGAGAAGTATGTGATAAGTAAGAGCTCCCCCTACATTTGTGCATATTTGAAATTTGCTTTGGACTGCAAATGCACCAAGAGTTAGAATTATGGGTTACTCTTCCATGTCACATACATCTTGGTGGAGCGCTCAAAATGATAATAATGAAATACATGCACTCATCACCAAGGAAAAGTGAATGACCACATAAGATAGATAAGATATATCAAGCATGCATAAGTGTAGCTTATGATCAAACACATGATCATCAATGTCTCACAAGCATATCAAAGTATCTCGACCAAAAGCAAACAATGTTTGAAAAACCACCAAATAAAGCAAGAGAGAAAAAAACAACACACTCTCTCTCGAAGACTATGATCTATACATTTTTCTCCCCCTTTGGCAACAAGTTACCAAAAAGTTCCTAGAAAATGCATAGTGCTAGATCGACACTCAAGCTTGATCTTCTGGTGGTGGTGGAGTCCGGATTACTCCAAGGACGAAGGCTTCTGTTGAAGTGGTTGGAGCTGGAGCTAAAGTGGATGCTGGAGCTGGTTGGGCTGGTGCTGTGGCTGGAGCTGAGGTGGTGGCTCTTGTGTCAGGAACTGGCATTGCACTGGACCTCTAAGCTTGTGGCACTCTGGCAAATGCATCAGTGGTAGTCTTCCCTTTCCTCTCCTGCATGTCATCTTGGATTTGCTCCACTGCTGTCTGAATCTCTGTCACCTTGACATCCAAATCATAGAACTTTTGTTCTACTATTCTCTCTAAACTCTCCTGGTTCTGAGTGAGGGTGGCCAGACCTTTCTCAATCCTCAGGGTGGATGCAATCAAGTAACTAAGCTGCTCTTGTTTGTTTTTCAAGAAATACTCAGATGCCTCCTCTTGAGTTGGCATCTTGGCAGCTTTCTCCTTCCTTGCCTTCTCCTTCTTAGCTTGTGCTTGGGCTGATGATGGTTCATTTTCATTCATCACAACTTGGTTGTCCTCGAAATCTGGATGAATAGGCAAATGTTCCTTGTCCAACAAGTATGTGTCTGTGCCCATTCTTGAGCTAATCAACATCTGGATCTGAGGGGCACAACCACATCTCCTCTTCTGATCTGCTGCAGTCCTCTTGATAGTCTCTACTATGAGGCTCATGACCTTAAATTTCTGAGGCACATCAAATATATGAAGCAAGTTGATGGCATGACCTCTGATCATCCTATGATCTCTAGACTTGGGTAAAAGTGTGTGCCTAAGGATCCAGTTGATCGTAGGCAGTCCTGACAACAAGTGTTTTACAGACCCAAACTGGTGAGTGTCAAGATCATCTGCTGGAATCTCCTTGTACATATTTGCCATAGTGTTATGATCCATCTTTTTCTTGGCATAGACATCCAAGTCATCTTCATTTTCTTCTGGGGCATTGATCAACTTTGCCCATTCCTCAACAGTTGATTGGTACCTTGTACCTTCAGACATCCATGTGATCCTTCCATCTGGATAGAAGTGTGCTGTGGAGTAGAACTGCATGATCAGCTCCTCATTCCACTTTGTGAGCTTCTGCCTAATAAAGTCAGCTACTCCACATGCCTTGAAGCTGTCTTGCACTCCAGGGTAGTGCTCTTCATTGTCCTTGATGTATTCCCAGTCGACCCATCTCATATCACACACAACGGGCTTCTTGTCCAACAAGACTGTCTCATAGAAGTCCTGCTGTTCCTTAGTGTGGAACCTGTAGTCAACAGCAGTCCTCCTCCTGGTAGCATATGGATCCTCTGCTCTCCACTTTCTTAGTCCAGAGTCTCTTCTGATCTTCATATCCTCAGCCACAGGATGAGCATCATTGTGGTCTGGGATCTTGGGCTTCAACTTTCTCAGCACTTGGCCTTCCTCTTCTTCTGCAGTGTCAGGCACTGGGGCCTTGTTCTTTTCAGCAGCTGGGATGCTCCTTGTATTTCTCTTTGGTTTTGGCTTTGGAGCTGGCTTGGCCTTGGATGCAGCCTTGGGGGTTTCCTTGGGCTTAGATGCAGTTGCCCCTGATCTTATAGCATCACCCATCAGCTTGGGTGCCTTAGGTGCTGGTGCAGCAACCTCTTCTTCTTCTTCCTCATCAGAAGAATCTCTCCTCATAGAAGGCTTGCCAACAACTCTGGCAGTGGTTGTTCTAGCTTTCTTCTTTTTCTTGTCCTGTCCAATTTCTTCCTCTTCAGATTCCATAGTGAATTTTATAGTTTCCTCAGGAACAGCCTTCCTAGGCTTGGAGGTAGGAACTCTCCTAGCAGGTGCTTTCTTGTGCATTCCTGGCTTGATGGCTGCAGCTGAGCCATACTCCTTCTTGAGCACCACTCTCTTGGAAGTTGCTTCCTCCTCTGCCACATAGTCCTCATCCTCTGATTCTGAGGTTCTCTTCTTCCTTTGTCTTGTGGCAGCTTTTAGCAGGTTGCTGGGGGTGCTCCTGCTGTGTAACGCCCCGGATTCGATGCGCCAGGTGTCCGCCAACTATTCGCCGTCGTTGCCATGTCATTTGCTTGCGTGTTGCTCTTTGCCTTGTCATCATCTGCATTTCATATCATGTCATCATGTGCATCGCATTTGCATACGTGTTCGTCTCATGCATCCGAGCATTTTCCCCGCTGTCCGTTTTGCAATCCGGCACTCCTATGTCATCCGGCGTCCCCTTTTACCTTTTTCCGTGAGTGGGTATTAAACTTTATCGGAATGGACCGAGGTTTGCCAAGCGGCCTTGGTATAGCACTGGTAGACCGCCTGTCAAGTTTCGGGTCATTCGGAGGTCGTTTGATACTCCAACGGTTAACCGGGTAACCGTGAAAGCCTCTTTTGGGTTGCAGCCCAAAACCCCTCCAAATCAGCCCAATAACCCATCTAAGACACTCCCATGTCCATCGCCGTTCGATCACGATCGCGTGGTCGAAAACCGCACTCCATTTGGAGCTTCCTAACTCCCTCTACCTATAAATATGTGTCCCTCCCGGATTTTTCGCGCAGTCCAACCCTAGCCCCGCTCCACTCGTGCCGCCGGACATGTCCGTTCCCTCGCCGGACGCGTCCACCCCGCCGCCACGTCGCCCGGACCAATCCCGGGGCGACACGTCGCCTCCTCCGCCTCCCGCGACCAACCAGACGCCGCCACCTCACCGCGCCGGCCCTCCTTCTCTCTCCTCCGCCGCCACGGGCCCGCGCGGCCCAGATCTGGCCCGCGGGGCCCGGATCCGCCGCCGCCCGGCCCGTCCGCGTCGCCGCCACGCGCCTGAGGCGCTCGTCCTCCCGCTCCTCGTCCCGAGCCAGGAGGGCTCGTCCGCGCCCGACCGACCTCGCCGGAGCGCCGCCCGCTGCCGCCGGCTCGGACCTCGCCGGGGCCCCGTCGCCGGCGACCCCGCAGGCCGGATCCCGCCTCCTGCTCCTCCCTCGTTCCCCTGCCTCTCCTTGCTCTCTTCCCTCACGATCTCTCTCTCTCTCTCCTCTTGTGCACAGGGAGCTGCCCCTCCATGGCTGCGCATGGATCTCCGCGCCCGGGCCGCCCCAAGCAGCCTCGTCGCCGGGAATGGGTTGCCCCGTGTCGGATCTACCCATTCAGGGCCTCCCCGATGCCTACCGGAGCCCCATGCCGCCTCACCGTCACCGTTGACTTCCACCGGAGTCGTCCTGTACGAGGAATGGAGCTCCCCCGACCTGGATCCCGTTTTCGCGCTGGTAGTTTTTCACTAAGTCCTCAGGATTTCTGCTTCATGTGTGCATCTTTGCCATGCCATAACTTTATGCATATAGCTCCGTTTTGAGTATATGATATATCTAAATGTTCATAATGAGATGCTCTACACTTTGTTACATTGTGCCATGTTCATTTGAGGTGATCTTGATGCCCTAATCATCATTGCAAAACTGCTATATGATGTTGTCTGCTGACTGTTTCAGAACTTGCACTTTTGTCATTTTTGCCATGATTGATGTGTGCATCCTATGAAGTTGAGCCCTACATGTGTTTTGTAATATGCCATTCCATATTTACAGGGGTGTATGCCATGTATTTTTGTGGTCTTTGTGGTGACTAGCACAAGCATGCGAACTAGGGATCATAATGTTGCTGATTTCAGAGACTTAGTAATTTCACCAAGTCATTCCCTGCTGTTATTTTTATGCCATGTGTTCATGTTGTTACAGAGAGATCTATGCCCATTCTGAGCATGATAAGTAAGGGTGTTTTGAACATATGGATTTTCTCTATCCATCCATGTCTTTGTTTGTAATTATGGAGTGCCATAGCTTGAGTCAATCAAGCTCTACTTTTGCTATAAAATTTTACTGGCAGATTGTTTACATGTTATCCGATTTTGCCAAGCTTGTTGTAGTTGATCCTTGCATGATATGATGTTGTTCTTGCCATTTCTAGATTATATGCCATGTCTTATTGGTGAATGTATGCTTAGTTTATCATGAAATGCTCTGTAGTGAGTGCATCTAGCTCGCAAACATGCCTACTTGTTATCTGTTTTGACATGTCTAGTTTTCTGCTAAGTCTGAAAACTGTAACGAAACTTGCTTAATTGACATGGGTGCTATTATATTTTATGGTCCTTTTTGGTTTATGGTCAGTAAGGGACTTTTGTTCAATGCTTCAAGTAGATTCATGTAATGCCTTGCTTTGCTATACTGTGTTCCTGTAGCATGTTTTTTGCTTGCTCTAAACATGCCATCCTGATGTTAATTTCTGGCATGATAGTATTTTCACTAAGTCTGTGAACCTGTTATGTTTTGCACTTTTGCCATGCTTGTTTGAACCTGTTATGGTATGATTTAGCGGTAGCTCAGTGTTCATCTTTTGTCAAGCATCTTGAGTAGATCACTTCCATATGCTTTGCTGATATGTTTGGGTGCAGTAGCTTAATTTCTTGTTGCTTGCTAAGTAGCATCATGCTGTTAATCGCAGAAATATGTCATTCTTGTTTTGCTTGCCATTTGCAAACCGTGCATCCGATTCCAGTGATCTTTATATCGATTTCAACCGAAATCACCTCATCTTTCCAGTGGAATACTTGGTTTGCCAAGATTTTTCCTTGTTCATCTTTTTCCTTCCGGAGCACGCATATGCATTGCATATCACATCTCGCATATCATGCCATGTTTTGCATCATGTTGCTTGCGCATTGCATCGTGGTTGATAGTTGTTCCTTTGCTTGTGTTCTTGCCTTGGGTAGAGCCGGGAGACGATTACGTGAACGAGGAACCTGTTGAGAACGCTTACGAGGATCAAGCTTTCGACAACTCTGAGAACCTTGCAAGCAAGATGACCATACCCTCGAAATCACTTCTATCTTTGCTTGCTAGTTGTTCGCTCTTTTGCTATGCCTATGCTGTGATACCTACCACTTGCTTATCATGCCTCCCATATTGTTAAACCAAGCCTCTAACCCACCTTGTCCTAGCAAACAATTGTTTGGCTATGTTACCGCTTTTGCTCAGCCCCTCTTATAGCGTTGTTAGTTGCAGGTGAAGATGAAGTTTGTTCCTTGTTGGAACATGTTGATGTTGTTCCTTCATTGGAACATGTTTACTTGTTGGGATATCACAATATATCTTATTTAATTAATGCATCTATATACTTGGTAAAGGGTGGAAGGCTCGCCCTTATGCCTGGAGTTTTGTTCCACTCTTGCCGCCCTAGTTTCCGTCATATCGGTATTATGTTCCCGGATTTTGCGTCCCTAACGCGGTCGGGTGATTTATGGGACCCCCTTGACAGTTCGCTTTGAATAAGACTCCTCCAGCAAGGCCCAACCTTGGTTTTACCATTTGCCTCACCACCACCTACTTTTTCCTTGGGAGTCGCTCTCTCGAGGGTCATCTTTATTTAGCCCCCCCCCCCGGGCCAATGCTTGTCTAAGTGTTGGCCCGAAACGTGTAGACTGCGGGGCCACCTTGGGGAAACTTGAGGATTGGTTTTACTCGTAGGATGTCTCATCCGGTGTTGCCCTGAGAACGAGATATGTGCAGCTCCTATCGGGATGTCGGCGCATCGGGCGGCTTTGCTGGACTTGTTTTATTACTGTCGAAATGTCTTGTAGCCAGGATTCCGAGACTGATTGGGTCTTCCCAGGGAGAAGGAATATCCTTCGTTGATCGCGAGAGATTATCATGGGCTAAGTTGGGACACCCCTACAGGATTTGAACTTTCGAAAGCCGTGCCCGCGGTTATGTGGCAGATGGGAATTTGTTAATGTCCGGTTGTAGAAAACCCGAAGTTGATCTTAACTAAAATACATCAACCGCGTGTGTAACCGTGATGGTCTCTTCTCGGCGGAGTCCGGGAAGTGAACACGGTGTTGGAGTTATGCTTGACGTAAGTAGTTTCAGGATCACTTCTTGATCATAGTTGTTCGACTGTGCTTTTGCCTTCTCTTCTCGCTCTCATTTGCGTATGTTAGACACCATATATGCTAGTCGCTTGCTGCAGCTCCACCTCACAACCCTATCCTACCTTTAAGCTTAAATAGTCTTGATCTCGCGGGTGTGAGATTGCTGAGTCCCCGTGACTCACAGATTCTACCAAAACAGTTGCAGGTGCCGACGATGCCAGTGCAGATGACGCTTCCGAGCTCAAGTGGGAGTTCGACGAGGAACGTGGTCGTTACTATGTGTCTTTTCCTGATGATCAGTAGTGGAGCCCAGTTGGGATGATTCGGGGATCTGTGTAGCATTTGGGGTAGTCTTCTTTCATTTTGGTTCCATAGCCGGACCTTGATTGTATCTGTTTGATGTAATGCTTTACTCATGTATTATGTGAAGTGGCGATTGTAAGCCAAATATGTATCTCTTTCCCTTATGAGTTACATGGGTTGTGTGAAGATTACCTCACTTGCGACATTGCTTTCCATGCGGTTATGCCTCTAAGTCGTGCTTCGACACGTGGGAGATATAGCCGCATCGAGGGCGTTACATGCTGCCTTCATCTGAAGAACTTGAGGGACTAGTGCCCTCACTCATCTGCACTGGCTGTTCTGACAAATTCTGGCTATCACTCTGGTCTGACATGATGAACAAGCTGACTGCTGACCCTGTGAATAGTTTATAGATGAGGTAGAGTGGATGAGCATCACAGAATGCAGAGATTTTTGCAAAAGAATGATTCAAAAACTTAGTTTTAGTTTCCCACAGAAAGCATTTCGGATCTACCGATTTTTAAACTCGGTGATACCGAAGCAGTTTTTGGAACCTAAACTAGTGAACTCGGTCAGACTGAGTCACAGTTCGGTGGCACCGAGACTGCTAGGGTTTCACAAAGTTCCAAAATCGGTCACACCGACTAGCAATACTCGGTCAGACCGAGTCTTACTTGTGCAATGGCATAAGACAAATCGGTGGGACCGAGTTTTTCAACTCGGTGGGTCCGAGATGGTTTCGGCGGAAACCTAACCCTAAAATTTTCGAATCAAACCTATTCTACGAGTTCATTGACTGGATAGGAGTTTATCAAACGTGGCTAGAATCAATATGATCACAATGTGCTAGGAATCGGATTGGGGAATAGCACAAAGATCGAGTCCATACCCTAGTTCGGCGGAGACTCGCTACGGCGGCAACGGCGGGGTCCGATTTGCTCTTTCGGTGAGACCGAAAAGTTACAAAAGGGAAACAGAGAGATTGCAATCCCATCTCGGTGAGACCGAGATCCCTATCGGTAGAACCGATTTGCTAGGGTTTGGCAGTGGCTTATGACAAGTGAAACTCGATGGCATCGGATAGAAAGAATCGGTAGGACCGAGTTTGGCTTGGAGTTTAGGTCATTTGTGGATATGGGAAAGTAGCTGAGGATTTTGGAGCATATCATTAAGCACATGAAGCAAAAGGCTCATTAAGCAACACCTCATCCCTCCTTGATAGTATTGGCTTTTCCTATGGACTCAATGTGATCTTGGATCACTAAAATGTAAAAAGAAGAGTCTTGAGCTTTTGAGCTTGAGCCAATCCTTTGTCCTTAGCATTTTGAGGGTTCCACTTTCACCATCCATGCCATGCCAATCATTGAGCTTTCCTGAAATAATTGTCTTGGAATAGCATTAGCTCAATGAGCTATATGTTGTTATGAATTACCAAAACCACCTAGGGATAGTTGCACTTTCAATCTCCTAGATAGATCTTGCGTGATCGTAGGAATTTTTTTGAAATACTGCATTCCCCAACAATGGCATCTGAGCCATGTCTAAGCGTAGATGATATATGCACGAGTAGAACACAAAGAGTTGTGGGAGATAATAGTCATACTTCTTACCACCAATGTCTTACTTTGATTCGGCGGTATTGTTGGATGAAGAGGCCCGGACCGACATTACATGACTGCGTTCATGAGACTGGTTCTGCCGACGTGTTTCGCACACAGGTGGCTGGCGGGTGTCTGTTTCTCCAACTTTAGTTGAATCGAGTTTGACTGCGGGCGGTCCTTGTTGAAGGTTAAAATAGCTCACTTGACGAAAAATCGTTGTGGTTTTGATGCGTACGTAAGAACGGTTCTTGCTAGAAGACCGTAGTAGCCACGTAAAATTTGCAACAACAAAGTAGAGGACGTCTAACTTGTTTTTGCAGGGCATGTTGTGATGTGATATAGTCAAGATGTGATGAGATATAAATTGTTGTATGAGATGATCATGTTTTGTAGAAGTTATCGGCAACTGGAAGGAGCCTTATGGTTGTCGCTTTATTGTATGAAATGCAATTGCCATGTAATTTCTTTACTTTATCACTATGCGGTAGCGATAGTCGTGGAAGCAATAGTTGGCAAGACGACAACGATGCTACGATGGAGATCAAGGTGTCAAGTCGGTGACGATGGAGATAATGCGGTGCTTTGGAGATGGAGATCAAAGGCACAAGATGATGATGGCCATATCATGTCACATATTTTGATTGCATGTGATATTTATCCTTTATGCATCTTATTTTGCTTAGTACGGCGGTAGCATTATAAGATGATCCCTCACTAAATTTCAAGGTATAAGTGTTCTCCCTGAGTATGCACCGGTGCTACAGTTCATCGTGCCGAGACACCACATGATGATCGGGTGTGATAAGCTCTACGTTCACATACAACGGGTGCAAGCCAGTTTTGCACGTGCAGAATACTCGGGTTAAACTTGACGAGCCTAGCATATGCAGGTATGGCCCTGGAACACTAAGACCGAAAGGTCGAACATGAATCATATAGTAGATATGATCAACATAGTGATGTTCACCATTGAAAACTACTCCATCTCACGTGATGATCGGACAAGGTTTAGTTGATTTGGATCACGTGATCATTTAGATGACTGGAGGGATGTCTATCTAAGTGGGAGTTCTTAAGTAATATGATTAATTGAATTTTAATTTATCATGAACTTAGTACCTGATAGTATTTTGCATGTCTATGTTGTTGTAGATCAATGGCCTGTGCTTCCGTTCCCTTGAATTTTAATGCATTCCTAGAGAAAGCTAAGTTGAAAGATGATGGTAGCAACTACACAGACTGGGTCCATAACTTGAGGATTATCCTCATTGCTGCACAGAAGAATTACACCCTAGAAGCACCGCTAGGTGCAAGACCCGATGCAGGAGCAACTCCAGACGTTATGAACGTCTGGCAGAGCAAAGCTGATGACTACTCGATAGTTCAGTGTGCCATGCTTTGCGACTTAGAATCGAGACTTCAAAGATGTTTTGAACGTCATGGAGCATATGAGATTGTAACACCCCGGATGTAACTTGCCATATTTGTAACTCCAACTCTTGCCATTTCCGGCTATGTGATATGATATTCCCTCCGTGGTTGGATTTTCCTTCCTTTTGCTTTTTGTTCATGTCATGCATTTCATATCATGTCATCATGTGCATCGCATTCGCATACGTGTTCGTTTCATGTATCCGAGCATTTTCCCCGTTGTCCGTTTTGCAATCCGGCGCTCCTATGTTCCCCGGTGTCCCCTTTTACCTTTTTCCGTGAGCGGGTATTAAACCTTCTCGGAATGGACCGAGGGTTGTCAAGCGGCCTTGGTATAGCACCGGTAGACCGCCTGTCAAGTTTCGGGTCATTCGGAGGTCGTTTGATACTCCAACGGTTAACCGGGTAACCGTGAAGGCCTCGTGTGTGTTGCAGCCCAAAACCTTCCAAAACAGCCCAATAACCCATCTAAGTCACTCCCATGTCCATCGCCGTTCGATCACGATCGTGTGGGCGAAAACCGCACTCCATTTGGAGCTTCCTAGCCCCCTCTACCTATAAATATACCCTCCCCGTCCAAATCCCGGGTCCAATCCACCCTAACCCTAGTCCCGCTCCCTCTCCGCGCCCGGACGCGTCCGCCGCCACCGGACAAACCCCGCCGCCGCGCCCGCACCTATCCCGCGCCGGCACGTGGCAAGCCGCCACCCGCCGCCGCCGTGGCCCGCCCAGGCCCGCGCGGGGCCCTCCCCGGCCCGGGTCGCCGCCGCCGCCCCGCGGGCGCCCGCCCGCGCCTCCTCCCGTGCCGGCGCGCCTCCGCTCGCCGCGCGCCCGCGCCTCGCCGCCTCCGCCGTGCCGCCCGCGACCGTCGCCGCCTTCTCGCCCGGCGTGCCTCGCCGCCCCTCCGCCGCGCCGCCCCGCGCCGTCCTCCGCCGGATCCGGCCGGTCCCTCCCTCTCCGGCATCTCCTCCCTACGGCGACCTCGAGTTGAAGACCGGCGAACCTCGATTCGCGCGCCGCTCAGATCCAGATCCGACGAGGGTTGACTCCCCCCCCGAAATTCGTCTAAGTCTTTTCTCTGTTGTATTTTTATGTCATGTTCATCATGTCATATCTCTGCACCCGTGGCTCCGTTTTGGGCATATCATATATCAAATTGTTCGCCTAGATGAGTACATCATTTCATCTCATTGCATCATTTTCATTTGAGCTCATCTTGATGCCCGAAATGCTGCTAGAAGAGGGCTATGTGATGTTAGTTTCAGATCTGTTTTAGTACATGCATTTTTGTCATTTTTGCCATGATTGATGTGTGCATCCTATGAAGTTGAGTCCTACATGTGTTTTGAAATATGCCATGCTATATTTCCAGGGGTGTATGCCATGTATTTTTTTGATCTTTGTGGTGACTAACACAAGCATTCAAACTAGGGTACTTAATGTTGCTGATTTCAGAGACTTAGTAATTTCACTAAGTCCTTGCCTGCTGTTATTTTATGCCATGTGTTCATGTTGTTTCAGAGAGATCTATGCCTATTTTGAGCATGATTAGTAAGAGTGCTTTGAGCATATGGATTTGCTATATCCATGCATGCCTTTTCTTGTAATTATGGAGTGCCATAGCTTGAGCCATTCGAGCTCTACTTTTGCTATAAAATGTTACTGGCAGATTGTTTACATGCTATTCGATTTTGCCAAGCTTGTTGTAGTTGATCTTTGCATGCTGTGATGTTGTTCTTGCCATGTATAGCTTATATGCCATGTCATCTTGATGGATGTATGCTTAGTTTATCATGCAATGCTCTTTAGTGAGTGCATCGAGCTCGTAAACATGCCTACTTGTTATCTGTTTTGACATGTCCAGTTTTCTGCAAAGTCTGAAACCTGTAACGAAACATGCTTAATTGACATGGGTGCTATTATATTTTCTGGGCCTTTTTGGCTTATGGTCAGTAGGGGACTTTTGTTAAGTGCTTTGATTAGATTCATGCCATGCCTTATTTTGCTATGTCCTGTTCCTGTAGCATGTTGTTTGCTTGCTCTAAACATGTCATCCTGATGTTAATTTCTGGCATGTTGTTATTTTCACTAAGTCTGTGAACCTGTTATCTTTTGCACTTTTTCCATGCTTGTTTGAACCTGTTATGGTGTGATTTAGCCGTAGCTCAGTGTTCATCTTTTGTCAAGAATCTTGAGTAGATTGCTGTCATATGCTTTTCTGGTACGTTTGGGTGCAGTAGCTTAATTTCTTGTTACTTGCTAAGTAGCATCATGCTGTTAATGGCAGATTATTGTCATTCTTATTTTGCTTGTCATTTGCAAACCGTGCATCCGATTCCGGTGATCTTTATATCGATTTCAACCGAAATCACCTCAACTTTATAGTGGAATACTTGGTTTGCTAAGATTATGCCTTATTCATCTTTTTCCTTCCGAAGCTCGCATATGCATTGCATACCACATCTCGCATAACATGTCATGTTTTGCATCATGTTGCTTGCGCATTGCATCGTGGTTGATAGTTGTTCCTTTGCTTGTGCTCTTGTTTTGGGTAGGGCCGGGAGACGAGTACGTGAACGAGGAACCTGTTGAGAACACTTACGAGGATCAAGCTTTCGACAACTCTGAGAACCTTGCAGGCAAGATGACCATACCCTCGAAATCACTTCTATCTTTGCTTGCTAGTTGCTCGCTCTTTTGCTATGCCTATGCTGCGATACCTACCACTTGCTATATCATGCCACCCATATTGCCATGTCAGCCCCTAACTATCGATGTCCTAGCAAACCGTTGATTGTCTATTTTACCGCTTTGCTCAGCCCCTCTTATAGCGTTGCTAGTTGCAGGTGAAGATGAAGTTTGTTCCTTGTTGGAACATGGACTTGTTGTTCCTTGTTGGAACATGTTTACTTGTTGGGATATCACAATACCTCTTATTTAATTAATGCATCTATATACTTGGTAAAGGGTGGAAGGCTCGGCCTTATGCCTGGTGTTTTGTTCCACTCTTGCCACCCTAGTTTCCGTCATACCGGTGTTATATTCCTTGATTTTGCGTTCCTTACACGGTTGGGTGATTTATGGGACCCCCTTGACAGTTTGCTTTGAATAAGACTCTCCCAGCAAGGCCCAACATTGGTTTTACCATTTTCCTACCACCTACTCCTTTTCCCCCGGGTTTTCGCGAGCCCGAGGGTCATCTTTATTTTTAGCCCCCCCCGGGCCAGTGCTCCTTCGAGCGTTGGTCCGAACCGAGCAGCCTGCGGGGCAACCTCGTGGAAACTCGAGACTTGGTTTTACTCATAGCTTGACTTATCCGGATGTGCCTTGAGACCGAGATATGTGCAGCTCCTATCAGGATTTGTCGGCACAATCGGGCGGCTTTGCTGGACTTGTTTTATTACTGCCGAAATGTCTTGTAGTCCGGGATTCCGAGACTGATCGGGTTTTTCCGGTAGAAGGAATATCCTTCATTGACCGTGAGAGCTTATAATGGGCTAAGTTGGGACACCCCTGCAGGGTATTATCTTTCGAAAGCCGTGCCCGCGGTTATGCGGCAGATGGGAATTTGTTAATGTCCGGTTGTAGAAAACCCGAAGTTGACCTTAATTAAAATACATCAACCGCGTGTGTAACCGTGATGGTCTCTTCTCGGCGGAGTCCGGGACGTGAACACGGTGTTGGAGTTATGTTTGACGTAGGTTGTTCTAGGATCACTTCTTGATCACTTCTAGCTTCACGACCGTGCTTTGCTTCTCTTCTCGCTCTCTTTTGCGTTGTTAGCCACTATATATGCTAGTCGCTTGTTGCAGCTCCACCTCACTACCCTATCCTACCTTTAAGCTTAAATAGTCTTGATCTCGCGGGTGTGAGATTGCTGAGTCCCCGTGACTCATAGATTCTACCAAAACAGTTGCAGGTGCCGACGATGCCAGTGCAGATGATTCAACCGAGCTCAAGTGGGAGTTCGACAAGGAACGTGGTCGTTACTATGTGTCTTTTCCTGATGATCAGTAGTGGAGCCCAGTTGGGGTGATTCGGGGATCTGTGTAGCATTTGGGGTAGTCTTCTTTCTTTTTTGGTTCCGTAGTCGGACCTTGAGTGTAATCTGGATGATGAATGTTTAATTATGTATTGTGTGAAGTGGCGACTGTAAGCCAACTATGTATCTCTTTCCCTTATGTATTACATGGGTTGTGTGAAGATTACCTCACTTGCGACATTGCTTTCAATGCGGTTATGCCTCTAAGTTGTGCTCCGACACGTGGGAGATATAGCCGCATCGAGGGCGTTACAGAGATGTTCCAGGAGTTGAAGTTAATATTTCAAGCAAATGCCCAAATTGAGAGATATGAAGTCTCCAATAAGTTCTATAGCTACAAGATGGAGGAGAATAGTTCTGTCAATGAACATATAGTCAGAATGTCAGGGTACCACAACCACTTGACTCAACTGGGAGTTAATCTTCCTGATGATAGTGTTATTGACAGAGTTCTTCAATCAACTCTACCAAGCTACGAAAGCTTCGTGATGAACTATAATATGCAAGGGATGGATAAGACAATTCCCGAGCTCTTCGCGATGCTAAAGGTTGCGGAGGTAGATGATACGTCTCCAACGTATCTATAATTTTTGATTGTTCCATGCTATTATATAATCTGTTTTGGATGTTTAATGGGCTTTAATATACCTTTTTATATTATTTTTGGGACTAACCTATTAACCGAAGGCCCAGTGCAAATTGCTGTTTTTTTTTGCCTATTTCAGTGTTTCGTAGAAAAGGAATATCAAACGTAATCCAAACGGAACGAAACCTTCGCGAGGATATTTTTTGGAACAGATGCAATCGAGGAGACTTGGAGTGGAAGTCAAGGAAGCAACGAGGCGGCCACAAGGCAGGAGGGCGCGCCCAGGGGGGTAGGCGCGCCCCCACCCTCGTGGGCCCCTCCTAGCTCCACCGACCTACTTCTTTCGCCTATATATAGTCTTATACCCTGAAACCATCAAGGGGAGCCACAAAACCACTTTTCCACCGCCGCAAGGGCTAGGAATGCCCGTCCATGCCTCGTAATTATCTCGCGGGCACCCTCCAGGTCAACCCGTCTCCACATCACTCGCGGGTACCCCTCAGGGTCAACCCGCCTTTCCAAGTAACAATTGTAAAGTCCAAGTATCCGTGTGTCCAAACATCAAGGGGAAAACCTGAGGAATCACCCCCGGTGAATTCCACTCGATGTAATCATCAAGGTGAACGTAAGAGGATCCACCCTCGAGGTTCACACTTGAGGGGTTGCACGATAGAGCCGTATCGGAAGTGGTTAAGGAGGAAATCACCCTCGATGACCACGACCGGATAGCTACACTACAGAGATCTCATTAGTAGTGATGTATGAGGTTCCACCCTCGGCACTCGATGGTAACTCTGCAGAGTCAAGCAACAAAAGGGGTGTCGGTGTGGAACGACACCTATGGGATCACAAGAATCCCTACTACGGTTGCGGGGCGCGGGGTCGTGAGAAGAGCGGATCAAACAGATAGCACACGGTTCGTTTATCCAGGTTTGGGCCGCGAGGATGCGTAAAACCCTACTCCTGCTTTGGTGGATTGTATATCTGTGTTCTTGAGCTTGCTATGGGGCGTGAGGAGCTCCAAAAAGCCAAATCCTTCTCCTGGTCGCCTTGGGCCTCCTTTTATAGGGAAAGGGGTTGCCACAGTGGCACACAGGAGGTGGAAAGAGTACAGTAACACGAGGTTATCCCTTGCATTACATGACAAGGCGCATTTAATGCGTCTTGCTTAGGTGTCCTTGCTTTATCGGGGACGGGGGAGAGCCCTGTCTCGTCCGTCGCCGCTCCCTCTTGCGTCGACACGCGCCCTGGCCAGCGGTGCCCGCGGTTCCATGTAGGCAGGCAGGTAGCTGAGGTGGCACAGTGGTGGGTCTTCACAAAGATCCGCATGCCGCCACGCAGGTGCCTGCCCAGCTGGTTGGGTCAGCAGCTGCATGCGAACGGCGGCGGAGGTCTGATTGGCGTGGGCCTTATGGTGGCCCCACGAGTGTTCTTGGCAAGGGCCTTGCCGCGGCCCCGGCAAGGGTCTTGTCGTGGACCTGGCAAGGGCCTTGCCGTGGCGCCTGCTGTCATCCCCGGCAAGGCTCTTGCCGGGGGCCTTGTGGTCCTCCTTGGCTGGGATCCCACCAAGGATCATCGTCTTCTAGAGTGTGTATCTGATATTGGATGTCTTCACAAAGATCTGCATGCCACCACGGGGATGTCTCCCGAATCCTTGCCCCATGGGGCAGTGGACTCAAGGGTGACTCGCTCCGTAGGTGTGGGGCGAGCTGCCACGACAAGGGTCTTGCCGGGTTTGCTAAAACCGCCCCCGGCAAGGATCTTGCCGGGGGAGTCCGCTTCGTCCCCTTTGCTCTTTGTGGTCTTGGTCTTGGCGTCGTTCTGCTTCTCTTGAGTTTCGGCCTTACCGTGGCTCATCTCCCTCGCCTTGCTCAGTGTGGTGGCGCCCGTGGCTCAGACTGCCATGCACAGTTATAGGGGTACAAAAAGTGTACCCCTCTTTGTACACCGACAGGAGCCCCCGGGCCTGGACCACACGTAAGCGCAATCGCGTCGTTGGGCTAGGCCCAAAAACGGTGCGCGGGCAGGCGGGGCGGTTTTTACCGCGGTAAGTCCCTTCGCGCGCTGCGCTCCCCATGCTTCCCACGCATGGCGTGGCGTGGGGAGGCGTGCGTGACATGGGCGGCATGCGTGGGACTGAGCTCTACATGCATGCGTCACGTCGTAGTAAAGGGGGCGGTTCGCGCCTTCCCCATAAACGGGGGGAGGCGTGGAAGCGCGACCCATTTACTGAACAGGGCCGAGGCATGGTCTTCAAGGCGTCCACTCCCCACGTTCATGGGGTGGGGAGAGGTCGCCTCACCCGTCGCCTCGGTCCTGCACGCCTGCCACGTGGCTCGCATGCGCTTAGGGTGGCGATCAGTGGAGGCGGGAAACCGGGCCGCCGCGGGCTGGGGCAGCGGGTTGGTCCCAGTTCCCTGCGCCTTCCGTGTCTTGATTGGCGGAGCGGGGTGGCCGAGCCCCCACCCCGTTCCTTTATAAGGAGCGGGAGGGGGAGGATGGCGTCCCGCATTCTTTCATCTCCTCCTTTCTTCAACTTCTGCTCCCCCCTTCCATCCGCCATGGAGAGAGGGAACCCTGGTCCTTCAACGTTGGCGGCGAGGGTCGCCGCTCGACAACACACCCCTCCTTCTCCTACACCTGCGGTGGTGGAGCCATCCGCGAGGGGAAGGGGGAGGGGGCGAGGCCGTGGGCGAGGCCGAGGTGCTCGGGGAAGAGGAGGACGGGGCGGCGCGCCGGCCTCGCCTCTGCCAGCAGTTCCTCCCCCCATGGAGGGCCACATTGGGGATGACCCTTGCGAGTTTTTCGTCAGGCTGCGTCGGCCGCCTCGCCGTCGCCTTCGTCTCCCGACTCCATTCGCGCGGGAGATGGAGCTGGATCCGCCGGAGTCATTGAGGCTGCATATGAGGGGCTGTGGGATCGGCGGCACGTGGGTTCGCGTCGACTTCCCAGCTCCTCACGTGATGTACCTTCGTCGGGGATGGAAGACATTTGCTCATATCCACCGCTTGGCGGCGGGGTTCACTCTCCATTTTAAGCTGATGGAGGGTGGCCTTTTCTCCGTCAAGGTCTTCGGCGATTTCGGAACTCGCTTGAAGTGCTGCGTGGAGAGCTCCTCCGACGATGAAGACTCCTCCTCGGGTGAGAGTGACGAGGAGGAAAGCGACAGCGGCGATGAGGGTGGTAGGCGGCAGGATGACGGGTCCGACTAGGCGTCAGTCCCGTTGTCCCGGGGCGATGTTGGCAGCAGCAGCATCTGCACCGAGCCCTCACCAACTCGTGGCCGTCTCCTTGGGTGGCTGGCGTAGGAAGTGCGGGAAGGCGAAGAAGGCGGATGGCGGGCCGTCAGCTCGGAGTACGCGGGCGTCGACGCCTTCGTCGCGTATTACCGGTCTTGCCGCCTCGTCTTCCAGCTCTTCTACCGTCATCATCATCACCAGCTTCCCGTGGAGGTGGCCATCGGGATGTCCTCCTGGTGCCTTCTGCCACCCGTAGCTCGCCCAGGTGCCCCTTTTGCCCTTTTCGCCTCCTTGACCTACCTCCTGAGGAGAGGGACAAGAAAGGGATTTCGGGCACCTTATCTCTTTTTAGTTTGTAAGCCTTCGGGCCTTAGCTGAATTTAAAACTTGTAATCCCATCATTCATGTTTTTCATTCCCCATGGACTGTACCTGAGTGGAATGTTTTTAATGAAAAAGGGATGCTTGCCGGGTCATTTGTTTGCGGGTGGAACCCATGTCAAGGAGTAAATCCTTGATATCTCTAAGATAAACATTTCCTTGCCCGGCAGCAGGCCTTGCCGTCTTCCCACGTCGCTCGACCTTTCTCACGCTTTTGGCGGAGGCAGGCATGAGGTGGGTTCAGGCTCGTTGTTTCATCCTTTCGCTGCCGCGACTACGACCAAACCTGGCCCCAGGAACGAGCCCTAGGGCCTAGAGTTTAGGGGAGCACGATAGCTTTAGGAAGGAACGAGGTTTCACATACCTCAGTCCATAAGGGAATGCATGATAAGGGATGAAGAACTTATCTGAAGCTGTAGCCCCCGGCAACTCTGGTTTGCCATGGGTGAATCTTTGCACTTGCAGCCCCCGGTAATACTGGCTTGCTGGGTCTGGATGCTGGTCTGGCCATCTTCTCTTTTTCGTCCTCAAGTGATCCGGAAAGTATATCTGTGAGTCCTGCGAACCAAAGAAGACAAAAGAACAGCAAAGAGATGCACACTTGACCTCTAAGCTAGGGGTTAGCCGCCGCCAAGCACTATCAACCCTAACCAAGGACGAGACTCGACCTAGCATGCATGCTATAACTTAGGGCGCCAACGCTTTATTTATTTATGCTCAGGGTCTGCGCCTGGCTTTGTACAAAGGGTTACATGCATCATCAGCAATGCTTGTACAAAAGGTGGCTTGCCGGGGGGCCCGGCAAGCCGCGCCTCACGGGTAAAACTTGCGAAGATGCTCAATGTTCCAGGAGTTACTCACCGGAATGGCATCTTCGGTCTCCAGGCGGACTGCGTCGGGCCTGGTGACTCGTATTACCCGATAAGGGCCTTCCCACTTTGGCGTCAACTTGTTGGAATTCTTGGCCGATTGAACGCGCCGAAGGACAAGGTCGCCTTCCTCAAGGCTTCGGGCATGAACCTTGCGGATATGGTAGCGGCGCAAGGCTTGCTGGTAGCGTGCTGCTCTCGCAGCCGCCCGAAGATGATCTTCCTCAAGGAGCATTGCGTCACCTTGCCGCAGTTGCTCTTGCTCAAGCTCATCATAAGCGAGCACTCGAGGTGACCCGTATATGAGTTCAGTGGGGAGAACTCCTTCTGCCCCGTATACTAGGGCAAAGGGTGTCTGGCCGGTGGCTCGATTTGGCACCGTGCTGATCGACCAAAGAACCGCCGGCAACTCATCAATCCAGCGCCTTCCGCTCTTGTGCAGCCTGTCAAAGGTCTTGGTCCTTAAGCCTCGCAGTACTTCAGCATTTGCCCTCTCAGCTTGACCATTGCTTCGTGGGTGAGCAACGGAAGCGAAGCAGACTTTGCTGCCGAGGTCTTGGGTATATTGCATGAAGGTGCGGCTTGTGAACTGTGTGCCGTTGTCGGTGATGACCCTGTTGGGTATACCAAAACGACACACTAGTCCCTTGAAGAACTTGACGGCTGAATGAGCTGTGGCCTTCCTCACTGCCTCCACCTCCGGCCACTTTGTGAACTTGTCGATTGCAACGTACAAGTACTCAAAGCCCCCGACAGCGCGGGGGAAAGGGCCCAGTATGTCGAGCCCCCAGACCGAGAAGGGCCAGGAGAGAGGAATGGTTTGAAGGGCTTGAGCTGGCTGGTGAAGCTTCTTTGAATGGAACTGACACGCTTCACACCTGGTGACTAGTGTCGTCACATCCTGGAGGGCGGTGGGCCAGAAGAAGCCTTGCCAAAATGCCTTGCCGGCAAGGGCCCTTGACCCAATGTGGGATCCACATATGCCTCCGTGTATCTCCGCCAACAGATCCAGTCCTTCCTCCCGGGGGATACACTTCAATTTCAAACCGTTCGGCCTCTTTCTGTACAGGACGTCATCGACGAACTGGTACATGGTAGAGCGACGGGCTACTTTTTCCGCTTCTTCCTGCTCCTCAGGAAGTTCTCCTGTCTGGAGGAATCGGACGGTATGTTGTGCCCACGTTGGAGCCTGGGGCTCGACGGCGAGGACTAAAGGCATTTCCTCCGCCATAGGAGCGGCTGTCTCGATGGCAAGAGCTTGACGCTCCGCCGGAGCTAGCCGTTCCGTGGCGGGCTCAGTGTCTCCGGCAACATCCTTGCCGGCGGCTCCGGGGAGCTCGGCGGGAAAGTACTTGTCGGGCCCCGATTTCCTCCTCTTGTTCTGCTCTGTTGATGGATCAACGGATGGCTGAGTTAGCTGAAGCACAAAGGTACCTGGTTCCACAGGTAGCTTGAGGGCAGCGCGTTTTGACAGGTAGTCGACGATATCATTCTCCGCTCGGGAAACGTATTCAGCCTGTATACCGTCAAAACGCTCTTCCAGCTTTCTCACTTCATCAACGTAGGCCTTCATCAACGGGCTCTGGTAATCCTTGTTGACTTGCTTGACGACAAGCTGCGAGTCGCCCCTGACGTTGAGTTTCTTGATTCCGAGGTCCGCCGCGATCCTGAGACCGGCAAGCAGCCCTTCGTACTCTGCTGTATTGTTTGTCGACGCCTCCCTGGGGAAGTGCATCTGGATCATGTACTTGAGGTGCTCTCCAGTGGGCGCGACGAGCAGTACGCCAGCCCCGGCGCCTTGTAAGGAGAAAGCTCCATCAAAGTACATGATCCAATCGCAACTTGCCTCCTTGCCGGGGAGAGCAGTCTCTTGGGCATCTTCGTCAGGGGTTGCGGTCCATTCTGCAATGAACTCCGCCAGGACTCGGCTCTGAATCGTCGAAGTACTTTCAAACTTGAGGTCAAAGCTAGATAGCTCGAGTGCCCATTCCACAATTCTTCCCGTTGCATCTGGATTGTGTAATATCCATTGCAGAGGGAGGCGAGTGACGATAGTGATCTCGTGCGCCTGGAAGTAGTGACGCAGCTTCCTCGAGGCCATAAGAAGGCCGAAGAGTAGTTTCTGCACACCGGAGTACCTTTATCTAGCCCCCTCCAGGAGGGAACTAACAAAGTAGACCGGGTGCTGCATCATTTTCTTCCTAGGCGGCACTTCAATTGGATGTGTCGTCTTTGTATTGGTGGTGTCGGGCTCTGTCGCTGCCATTACCTTGCCGTCAACCTCTCTCTGCGCCACTAGCGCGGCGCTGACCACCTGGTTCGTTGCCGCTAGGTATAGCAGCAACGGCTCCTGTGGCCTAGGCGCAACTAGTATTGGCGTGGAGGAGAGGTACTTCTTCAAATCTTGCAATGCTGCTTCGGCTTCTGGCATCCACTCCATCGGGCCTGCCTTTTTCAGGATCTTGAAAAAGGGAAGGGCGCGCTCGGCAGACTTGGAAATGAACCTGCCCATGGCGGCGACGCAACCAGCAAGCCGACGCACATCCTTGATTCGCTTGGGTGCTTCAATCTGCTCGATAGCTTTGATCTTGTCCGGATTGGCCTCTATCCCGCGTTGTGACACAAAGAACCCGAGAAGCTTGCCGGACGGGACGCCAAAGACGCACTTCTCAGGGTTCAACTTGAGATTGATCTTGCGCAGGTTTGCAAATGTTTCTTGCAAATCCGGTATGAGGGTTGCCCTGTCCTTGGTTTTGACCACTATGTCATCCATATAAGCTTCCATATTTCTATGGAGCTGGGGTTCAAAACCAATCTGGACCGCCCTTGCAAACGTCGAACCAGCACTCTTCAACTCAAAAGGCATCCGCATGAAACAATACGTACCACATGGGGTGATGAATGCTGTTTTCTCTTCGTCTTCTCTTGTCATGAAGATCTGGTGGTAGCCGGAGTAGGCATTGAGGAATGACAACAGATCACACCCAGCTGTGGAGTCAACAATCTGGTCGATGCGCGGCAACGAGAAGGGGTCTTTAGGACAAGCCTTATTGATATCTGTGTAATCAATACACAGCCTCCACTTCCCATTTGCCTTGCGCACTACGACCGGATTGGCCAACCACGTTGGATGGAGCACTCCTCTTACCAAACCCGCTGCTTCCAGTTTCCGGATCTCTTTTGTGATGAACTCTTGTCGTTCCAAAGCTTGCTTTCTGACCTTCTGCTTGACGGGCCGTGCATGAGGACAGACAACAAGGTGGTGTTCAATCACCTTCCTGGGAACGCCGGGGATGTCGGAAGCTTGCCATGCAAACACATCGACATTCGCCCGCAGGAAGGTGACGAGCGCGTCTTCCTATTTGTCGTCAAGGGTGGAGCTTATTGTGAAAGCTCCTCCCGTGTCGTCCTCATTGACAGAAACCTTCTTGTTTCCCGGCGGTTTGGCCCTGGGCTTCTTGTTTCCGCTGGTGGAGCTCTCTGGCACGTCCTCGACGGCAGTGCTACACTCCGAAGAGGTGCGCTTGTCGGAGTGGGTGTCCGAGGTCTCACCGGTCTTCTTCTTGTTCTTCCCTCCCGGGGTCCCAGCGGCGGGAGCAAGTGCCCTAGTGGCGGCAGCTGCTGCAACTGCTTGCTAGTATAGTTGGTCAACGCAAATCAGCGCATCTTTCTTATCGGAGGGGATGGTGATGATCGTCACAGGTCCTGGCATCTTCAGGGTGTTGTAGGCGTAGTGTGACGCCGCCATGAACTTGGCCAGCGTTGGGCGGCCAAGGATCCCGTTGTAGGGCAAGGGGATCTTGGCAACATCAAACACAATCCTCTCCGTCCTGTAGTTCAGGTCGCTTCCAAAAGTCACGGGCAGCGTGACCTTTCCCTTGGGTTGGCTTCTTCCCGGGTTGACCCCCTGAAACGTGCCCGTCTCTTTGAGGTCTCCATCAGGAATCTGCAGTTTCTCGATCACGGCAAGCGAAATCAAGTTCAGACCGGCCCCGCCATCGACTAGCATCTTCGTCACCTTGAGGTTGCATATTGTTGGTGAAACCAACAATGGCAAGCACCTGACCGCAGTAGTGCGATCAGGGTGATCCTCGGTGTCAAAAATGATAGGTGTGCTGGACCACTTCAGCGGCCTTTGGGCATCAAACGACGGCTCTGCCGCTGTAATCTCTCTCGCGCACTGTTTAAGCCGGCGGTGAGAAGTATGCAGCGAGGCGCCGCCGTCGACGCACATGGCCTCTGTAGCTTTCTGAAACTCTTGGTCGCCAGATTTGTCGTCCTCTTCGCGATCGTCGTCTTCTGGCTTTCTGTCACGGCCCCGGGCGGGCCTCTCCTGTTGTTTATCCTTGCCGCGATGGCCCGCCTGGCTGTCACGCTTCTTGCCAGACCCCTCAGCACCGTCTTGGCCCTTCTCCTTGTCCCGCCTCTCATATTCAGCCCTCTGCTTCTTAGCGAGGAGCTCAACCTGTCGGCAGTCTTGGAGAGCATGGCCTTTGGTGCGATGGATCTTGTAGTACCGCTTGTCGGAGTTTCCTGGCTTCTCGGCAGCCGCCAAGGCCCGGCAGGCGACACATCCGGCAATTTCCTTGCCGGGGTCATCTGCCTTGGTTTTCTTGGCGGAGCCGGTGTCATCAGATCCCTCGACGGGAAGCACGGCTTCACCTTTGCGCTTCCTGTTGCGGCACCGGCCCTTCTTCGCCGGGGCGGCAGTATCCTCATCTGAGGAGTCGGTTTCCACACCGGCATCTTCGCCGAGGTACTTCCTTCCCTCTTCAGCCCGGGCACATCTGTCAGCAAGAACATAGAGTTCTGCTACATCTTTCACCTTGTTCATTGCCAGCTCTTCGCGCATCTTGCGGTTACGCACGTTCTGATGGAACGCGCTGATGATGGCGGCAGGGTGAACATCAGGGATATTGTACTGTATCCGACTGAACCTCTGTATATACTTGCGGAGACTCTCGCCTCCCTTCTGGGGAATGACGTGCAGGTCGCTCGCCTGGCCATGGGCTTGGTGGCCTCCAGTAAAGGCGCCCACGAACTCATGGCACAAGTCCGACCAGGAGGAAACAGAGTCTACCGGCAAGTGCATCAACCATGACATGGCGTTGGGTTTAAGAGCCAACGGAAAGTAATTCGCAAGCACCTTATCGTCACGGGCTCCGGCAGCTTGCATCGCGATGGTGTAGATGCTGAGGAACTCGGACGGGTGGGTCTTGCCGCTGTACTTCTCGCCAACGTCAGGTTTGAAGGTGCGGTGAGTGGGCCACTGGAACTGTCGCAGCTCATGGGTAAAAGCCGGACAGCCTACCTCGTAAGGTAGGCCTCCAGGGCTCTCCGGTGCCGGGTGGTCCACAGCAGGCCCTGCTCGCTTGTACGATTGGTGGCGCGCTCCACGCCGGCGCTCGATAGTGGTTAGAGCGTCTTCATGTTATCGTTCCCAAAGAACTTGGCGTTGGTCACAGTGGGTCCGCGGGTCGGACGATGCTATGGAGATTTCGTCGCCCGTAACATCGCGACGGGCTGGCGCCCGCGATACTGGGCGAGGAGGAGGCGAGTGCACCGTGGTTGCGGCGCCACCGGCTTTCCTGCCACTGGTATGTGGGACTCCGTCGGAGCGTCGACCCGGGGGCTCCACCGGACTCGGTTCGTCTTTGTTGGCCACCGCAACAATGCTTCGGATAGTGGCTCTCCATTCGTCGAGTTTCCCCGTAGTAGGGGGAAAATCGAGGAGCAACTACGTGCGCGCTAGGGCTTCTGCCGGCGTTGGTGGCAGCGAAACCTGCACGGATCGCGACGCGCTTCGACTTCTGACCATGTCAGAAGGAGCTCTATCACGACCCCGCGGTCGCATGCCATCTTCACCAGCGCCTCGGCGAGCGGGCAGGCCTTCTACATCCCGGGAGTGGCGCTCGGGGCTCTTCCCGCGGCGACGCCCGGGGTCTTCGGCATGATTACACCGCTCGTCGTGCGCCGCTTGAGAGGAGCGCGCCGTCGGCGCCGGCGTGGGAGCCTTGGAGGCCCTCGCGTCACCCTCGGGCGGGGTGGCAGCGATCCTGGAAGGCCCCGCGCCACACGCGGAGGGCCTGGCTCCGTCTTTGGATTTGGCGGTGTCCGACCCGTCACCGGGCGCACGAACATCGCCGCCTCCCAAACTCCGGCTGCTGGGACGGTGTTGGTGTTCGCGAACGGCGCCCCGGGTCCTTTCTGCGACCGGTCCGCTGCTCGCCCGCATCGGGACGGGACGTCCGGCTTCCGACGGGCCAACCGCCACCGTCGTCTTCTTCTTGGGCGCCATGACGATGAAGAAGCGTCGGACTAACTGCTAGAGCCGATTCTTGCAACTGCGCCCCCTACCTGGCGCGCCAAAGATGTGGGTGTGGAACGACACCTATGGGATCACAAGAATCCCTACTACGGTTGCGGGGCGCGGGGTCGTGAGAAGAGCGGATCGAACAGATAGCACATGGTTCGTTTATCCAGGTTCGGGCCGCGAGGATGCGTAAAACCCTACTCCTGCTTTGGTGGATTGTATATCTGTGTTCTTGAGCTAGCTATGGGGCGTGAGGAGCTCCAAAAAGCCGAATCCTTCTCTTGGTCGCCTTGGGCCTCCTTTTATAGGGAAAGGGGTTGCCACAGTGGCACACAGGAGGTGGAAAGAGTACAGTAACGCGAGGTTATCCCTCGCATTACATGACAAGGCGCATTTAATGCGTCTTGCTTAGGTGTCCTTGCTTTATCGGGGACGGGGGAGAGCCCTATCTCTTCCGTCGCCGCTCCCTCTTGCGTCGACATGCACCCTGGCCCGCGGTGCCCGCGGTGCCATGTAGGCAGGCATGTAGCTGAGGTGGCGCATTGGTGGGTCTTCACGAAGATCCACATGCCACCACGCACGTGCCTGCCCAGCTGGTTGGGTCGGCAGCTGCATGCGAACAGCGGCGGAGGTCTGATTGGCGTGGGCCTGATGGTGGCCCCACGAGTGTTCTTGGCAAGGGCCTTGCCACGGCACCGGCAAGGGTCTTGTCGCGGCCCCGGCAAGGGTCTTGCCGTGGCGCCTGCTGTCATCCCCGGCAAGGCTCTTGCCGGAGGCCTTGTGGTCCTCCTAGGCTGGGATCCCGCCAAGGATCATCGTCTTCTAGAGTGTGTATCTTATCTTGGATGTCTTCACAAAGATCTGCATGCCACCACGGGGATGTCTCCCGAATCCTTGCCCCATGGGGGCAGAGGACTCAAGGGTGACTCGCTTCGTAGGTGTGGGGCAAGCTGCCACGGCAAGGGTCTTGCCGGGTTTGCTAAAACCGCCCCCCGACAAGGATCTTGCTGGGGGAGTCCGCTTCGTCTCCTTTGCTCTTTGTGGTCTTGGTCTTGGCGTCGTTCTGCTTCTCTTGAGCTTCGGCCTTACCTTGGCTCACCTCCCTCGCCTTGTTCAGTGTGGTGGCGCCCGTGGCTCAGACTACCCGTGCACAGTTATAGGGGTACAAAAAGTGTACCCCTCTTTTTGTACACCGACAAGGGGCGTGATGTGATGTGAGGTGTCGGGCTCTGGTCGTCGACCACGTTGATCGAGTCGTCGATGATGAATTAGGGGCAACAAGGACCAGGTGGGTGATACGTCTTCAACATATCTATAATTTTTGATTGGTCCATGCTATTATATTATCTATTTTGGATGTTTATGGGCTTTATTAAACACTTTTATATTATTTTTGGGACTAACCTATTAACCCAGAGCCTAGTGCCAGTTCCTGTTTTTTCCCCTTGTTTCAGTGTTTCGAAGAAAAAGGAATATCAAACAGAGTCGAAACGGAATGAAATCTTCTAGAGAAGTTATTTTTGGAAGGAAAGCAACCCGGGAGACTTGGAGTCCTTGTCAAGGAAGCAACGAGGGAGCCACGAGGTAGGGGGTGCGCCCTCTACCCTCATGGCCCCCTCGTGGCTCCCATGACGTATTTCTTCCTCCTATATATACCCATATACCCTAAAACGATCGGAGAACACAATAGATCGGGAGTTCCACCGCCGCAAGCCTTTGTAGCCACCAAAAACCAACCAGGACCCTGTTCCGGCACCCTGCCGGAGGGGGGAACCCTCACCGGTGGCCATCTTCATCATCCCGGCGCTCTCCATGACGAGGAGGGAGTAGTTCACCCTTAGGGCTGAGGGTATGTACCAATAGCTATGTGTTTGATCTCTCTCTCTCTCTCTCTCTCTCTCGTGTTCTTGATTTGGCACAATCTTGATGTATCGCGAGCTTTGCTATTATAGTTGGATCTTATGTTGCTTCTCCCCCTCTACTCTCTTGTAATGGATTGAGTTTTCCCTTTGAAGTAATCTTATCGGATTGAGTCTTTAATGACTTGAGAACACTTGATGTATGTCTTGTCGTGCGTATCTGTGGTGACAATGGGATATCACGTGATTCACTTGATGTATGTCTTGGTGATCAACTTGCGGGTTCTGCCCATGAACCTATGCATAGGGGTTGGCACACGTTTTCGTCTTGATTTTCCGGTAGAAACTTTGGGGCACTCTTTGAGGTTCTATGTGTTGGTTGAATAGATGAGTCTGAGATTGTGTGATGCATATCGTATAATCATACCCACGGATACTTGATGTGACATTGGAGTATCTAGGTGACATTAGGGTTTTGGTTGATTTGCGTCTTAAGGTGTTATTCTAGTACAAGCTCTAGGGATTTTTGTGACACTTATAGGAATAGCCCAACGGATTGATTGGAAAGAATAACTTTGAGGTGGTTTCGTACCCTACCATAATCTCTTGTTTGTTCTCCACTATTATTGACTTTGGAGTGACTCTTTATTGCATGTTGAGGGATAGTTATATGATCCAATTGTGTTATTATTGTTGAGAGAACTTGCACTAGTGAAAGTATGAACCCTAGGCCTTGTTTCCTAGCATTGCAATACCGTTTACGCTCACTTTTACCACTTGTTACCTTGCTGTTTTTATATTTTCAGATTACAAAAACCTATATCTACCATCCATATTGCACTTGTGTCACCATCTCTTCGCCAAACTAGTGCACCTATACAATTTACCATTGTATTAGGTGTGTTGGGGACACAAGAGACTCTTTGTTATTTGGTTGCAGGGTTGCTTGAGAGAGACCATATTCATCCTACGCCTCCCACAGATTGATAAACCTTAGGTCTTGAGGGAAATTTGCTACTGTTCTACAAACCTCTGTACTTGGAGGCCCAACAACGTCTACAAGAAGAAGGTTGCATAGTAGACATCAAGCTCTTTTCTGGCGCTGTTGCCGGGGAGGTGAGTGCTTGAAGGTATATCTTTAGATCTTGCAATAGAATCTTTTTGTTTCTTGTTTTATCACTAGTTTAGTCTATAAAAGAAAACTACAAAGAAATGGAATTGAGTTTGTCTTGTACGCTTCATCTTTTTAATATCTTTCGTGAGTATGATGGAAAGGAAAATTGTGCCAAAGTGTTAGAATAAGAATGCATTAAAATGTTTGGCACTAAATCTTTGAATGATGAGCATGATTGCAATGTTGTTAGTATGAACTCCTTGAATATCCATAGTACTAATGATGATTGCACTAGTTATGATGAAAATGTCTCCTATGAACATGTCAATTTTTGTCGAGTGAACTGGGTTTGTGAGTACACACCAAATAGGGAAGATAGATATTGCAATAGGCATAAGTACTTAGAAACTAAATTGTTGCAAGAGAGGCTAGATGATTGCGCTGAAAGATTCAATATTTATCGCGCCCCTTGTGAACTTTGCAATGAACATGGTCATTTAAAGCTCCAAAGCTATTTGTTTCATGATCAAGTCGTGTCCAAAAATTGTGATAACTTGATTACTCTTGAGCATCATAAAGAGCTTAGTCTTCTTTTGGGTTATGAAGAAATGAAACGTATAACTGAGGGTATTCCAAAATTTAATCTTGATAAATTTCTTGATTTTGATCTAGAGAAGATTTATATGTATTGTGCGGTGAATTGCATTGAAAATCCTTATATTGCCAATTACATAAAGAAAATAAAACAAATAGAAGATGAAGGAAATATTAATGAAAGGGAAGAGACTTCCCAACATCCTCCTATTATTTCTTATGATGAATCAGGTAACGAGGAGGAGCCTTCTATTCAACCAATCTCATCAATAAGGAGATCCAAAAAGAGGATTGAACCCACACATGATGTGGTGAAGAAGATGAAAAGAAAAAGGAAGAGAGGTAAAAATATATCTCTCCCCAATAATGTTGCTCCTATTATTGTTGTGCCTCATGAAAATGAAGATGATGCACTTGATGATGATCTCGTTATGCCTATTGCTTGTTGTGATGATTATGACTGGGAAGATAATGATACTTCTTATGATCTTGAAAATCTTTTTGGCACTTGCTTGGAAGAATGTGATAATAATGTTTGCTATACTATTGGTGCTATCCATACTATTGATGATGATAGTGATTATGCTTATGATATGAAAAGGCCCAAGCTTGGGGAAGCTATGTTTGATGAGGACGACATATTTGAGAATATATTTGCTGAAATTAATGTTTACCCCAAGCTTGGGGATGCTATGTTTAATAATGATGATATTTTTAGCCTTTCAAGTTTTGATATGCAAAGTAGTTATGATGATAGCATGCCTTCTACTTATGATGATTATATTGATGAAAGTGGGTTTGGAAGAGTGTCAACTTTAGGAAGTAATGATCCCACTATTTTGTAGGATGTTGAATCTTATAATATTTATGAAAGTGGATTTGGAGAGTTCATGACTTTATTTAGTGATGTATCCACTATCTTGGAAGAGGTTTCAATTGATTATGATGAGAACAAAGTTGCTACTTATGATGATTATTGTGATGAAACTTATGCTATAAAAAGTAGTAATGATTATATTTATAAAACTTGTCATTATTATGATTCCCCTTTTCTGAACATTAATTTTTAAATGTGGAAACAATTTATAGTATTCAAGTCTCTTATGATACTCCCACTATTCCGAATGAGAAGAATTTTGCTTGTGTGGAGAGTAGTAAATTTTCTATGCAAGTAGATCATGAAAAGAATGCTTTAGGTGCTGGTTATATTGTTGAATTCATTCATGATGCTACTGAAAATTATTATGAGGGAGGAATATATGCTTGTAGGAATTGTAATAATATCAAGTTTCCTCTCTATGTGCTTAAAGTTTTGAAGTTATGCTTGTTTTGCCTTCCTATGCTAGTTGATTGCTGTTCCCATAAGTTGTTTGCTGACAAAATCCCTATGCATAGGAAGTGGGTTAGAATTAAATTTGCTAGTCATATTCTTCATGATGCTCTTTTTATTGTTTCAATTCTTATCTTCTATGTGAGCATCATTGATATCATCATGCCTAGCTAGGGGCGTTAAACGATAGCGCTTGTTGGGAGGCAACCCAATTTTATTTTAGTTTCTTGCTTTTTGGTTATGTTTAGTAATAAATAATACATCTAGCTTCTGTTTTAGATGTGGTTTTATGTTTTAATTAGTTTTTGTGCCAAGTAGAACCTTTGGGAAGACTTGGGTGAAGTCTTTATGATCATGCTGTAAAAAACAGAAACTTTAGCGCTCACGAGATTAGCTAAAACTTTTTACTGGAGAGTGATATTTAGTTGATTATTTTTGCAGATGATTACTAGAAAAATTCCTCAGGTCCACAAATTTATTTTAGAATTTTTGGAGTTCCATAAGTTTGCGTTAGTTACAGATTACTACAGACTGTTCTGTTTTTGACAGATTCTGTTTTTCGTGTGTTGTTTGCTTATTTTGATGAATCTATGGCTAGTAATATAGTTTATAAACCATAGAGAAGTTGGAATACAGTAGGTTTAACACCAATATAAATAAATAATGAGTTCATTACAGTACCTTGAAGTGGTCTTTTGTTTTCTTTCGCTAATGGAGCTTACGAGTTTTCTGTTAAGTTTTGTGTTGTGAAGTTTTCAAGTTTTGGGTAAAGATTCGATGGACTATGGAATAAGGAGTGGCAAGATCCTAAGCTTGGGGATTCCCAAGGCACCCCAAGGTAATATTAAAGGATAATCAAGTGCCTAAGCTTGGGGGTGCCCCGGATGGCATCCCCTCTTTCGTCTTCGTTCATCGGTAACTTTACTTGGAGCTATATTTTTATTCACCACATGATATGTGCTTTGCTTGGAGCGTCATTTTATTTTATTTTGTTTTGCTTGCTGTTTGCATAAAGTATCAAGATCTTAAATTCTTAAAATGGGAGAGTCTTCACATAGTTGCATAAATATTCGACTACTCATCGATCTTCACTTATATCTTTCGGAGTAGTTTGTTGTTTGCTCTAGTGCTCCACTTATACTTTTTAGAGCACGGCAGTGGATTTATTTTGAAGAAACAGATGAAATCTCATGCTTCACGTATATTATTTTGAGAGTCCTAAACAGCATGGTAATTTTCTTGGGTTATGAAACTAGTCCTAATATGATGGGCGTCCAAGATGGGTATAATAAAAACTTTGATATAAATTGCATTGAATACTATGAGAAGTTTGATTCTTTATGATTGTTTTGAGATATGAAGATGGTGATATTAGAGTCATGCTAGTTGAGTAGTTGTGAATTTGAGAAATACTTGTGTTAAAGTTTGTGATTCCCGTAGCATGCACGTATGGTGAACCGTGATGTGATGAAGTCGGAGCATGATTTATTTATTGATTGTCTTCCTTATGAGTGGCGGTCGGGGACGAGCGATGGACTTTTCCTACCAATCTATCCCCCTAGGAGCATGCGCATAATACTTTGTTTCGATAACTAATAGATTTTTGCAATAAGTATGTGAGTTCTTTATGACTAATGTTGAGTCCGTGGATTATACACACTCTCACCCTTCCACCATTGCTAGCCTCTCTAATACCGCGCACCTTTCGCCGGTATCATACACCCACCATATACCTTCCTCAAAACAGTCACCATACCTACCTATTATGGCATTTCCATAGCCATTCCGAGATATATTGCCATGCAACTTTCCACCGTTCCGTTTGTTATGACACGCTCCATCATTGTCATATTGCTTTGCATGATCATGTAGTTGACATCGTATTTGTGGCAAAGACACCATTCATAATTCTTTCATACATGTCACTCATGAGTCATTGCATATCCCGGTACACCGCCAGAGGCATTCATATAGAGTCATATCTTGTTCTAAGTATTGAGTTGTAATTCTTGATTTGTAAGTAAATAAAAGTGTGATGATCATCATTATTAGAGCGTTGTCCCAGTGAGGAAAGGATGATGGAGACTATGATCCCCCCACAAGTCGGGATGAGACTCCGGACGAAAAAAAAGAAAAAAGAGGCCATAAAAAAAGAGAAAGGGCCAAACAAAAAAATGACAGAAAAGAGAGAAGGGACAATGTTACTATCCTTTTACCGCACTTGTGCTTCAAAGTAGCACCATGATCTTCATGATAGAGAGTCTCCTATGTTGTCACTTTCATATACTAGTGGGAATTTTACATTATAGAACTTGGCTTGTATATTCCAATGATGGGCTTCCTCAAAATGCCCTAGGTATTCGTGAGCAAGCGAGTTGGATGCACACCCACTTAGTTTCTTTTGTTGAGCTTTTATACACTTATAGCTCTAGTGCATCCGTTGCATGGCAAACCCTACTCACTCACATTGATATCTATTGATGGGCATCTCCATAGCCCGTTGATACACCTAGTTGATGTGAGACTATCTTCTCCTTTTTGTCTTCTCCACAACCACCATTCCATTCCACCTATAGTGCTATGTCCATGGCTCACGCTCATGTATTGCGTGAAGATTGAAAAAGTTTGAGAACATTAAAAGTATGAAACAATTGCTTGGCTTGTCATCGGGGTTGTGCATGATTTAAATATTTTGTGTGGTGAAGATAGAGCATAGCCAGACTATATGATTTTGTAGGGATAACTTTCTTTGGCCATGTTAGTTCGAGAAGACATGATTGCTTTGTTAGTATGCTTGAAGTATTATTGTTTTCATGTCAATATTAATTTTTGTTTTGATTCTTATGGATCTGAATATTCTTGCCACAATAAAGAGAAATACATTGAAGAATATGTTAGGTAGCATTCCACATCAAAAATTATGTTTTTATCATTTACCTACTCGAGGACGAGCAGGAATTAAGCTTGGGGATGCTGATACGTCTCCAATGTATCTATAATTTTTGATTGTTCCATGCTATTATATTATCCGTTTTGGATGTTTATGGGCTTTATTAAACACTTTTATATTATTTTTGGGACTAACCTATTAACCCAGAGCACAGTGTCAGTTCCTGTTTTTCCCTTGTTTCAGTGTTTCCAAGAAAAGGAATATCAAACGGAGTCGAAACGGAATGAAATCTTCTGGAGAAGTTATTTTTGGAAGGAAAACAACCCGGGAGACTTGGAGTCCACGTCAAGGAAGCAACGAGGGATCCACGAGGTAGGGGGGCGCGCCCACCCCCCTAGGTCGCGCCCTCCACCCTCGTGGGCCCCTCGTGGCTCCCCTGACGTATTTCTTCCTCCTATATATATACCCATATACCCTAAAACGATCGGAGAACACAATAGATCGGGAGTTCCACCGCAGCAAGCCTCTGTAGCCACCAAAAACCAATCGGGACCCTGTTCCGGCACCCTGCCGGAGGGGGGAGCCCTCACCGGTGGCCATCTTCATCATCCCGGCGCTCTCCATGATGAGGAGGGAGTAGTTCACCCTCGGGGCTGAGGGTATGTACCAGTAGCTATGTGTTTGATCTCTCTCTCTCTCTCTCTCTCTCTCTCTCTCTCGTGTTCTTGATTTGGCACGATCTTGATGTATCGCGAGCTTTGCTATTATAGTTGGATCTTATGTTGCTTCTCCCCCTCTACTCTCTTGTAATGGATTGAGTTTTCCCTTTGAAGTAATCTTATCGGACTGAGTCTTTAATGACTTGAGAACACTTGATGTATGTCTTGTCGTGCGTATCTATGGTGACAATGGGATATCACGTGATTCACTTGATGTATGTCTTGGTGATCAACTTGCGGGTTCCGCCCATGAACCTATGCATAGGGGTTGGCACACGTTTTTGTCTTGATTCTCCGGTAGAAACTTTGGGGCACTCTTTGAGGTTCTATGTGTTGGTTGAATAGATGAGTCTGAGATTGTGTGATGCATATCATATAATCATACCCACGGATACTTGAGGTGACATTGGAGTATCTAGGTGACATTATGGTTTTGGTTGATTTGTGTCTTAAGGTGTTATTCTAGTACGAACTCTAGGGCTGTTTGTGACACTTATAGGAATAGCCCAACGGATTGATTGGAAAGAATAACTTTGAGGCTGTTTCGTACCCTACCATAATCTCTTCATTTGTTCTCCGCTATTAGTGACTTTGGAGTGACTCTTTGTTGCATGTTGAGGGATAGTTATATGATCCAATTATGTTTTTGTTGTTGAGAGAACTTGCACTAGTGAAAGTATGAACCCTAGGCCTTGTTTCCTAGCACTGCAATACCGTTTACGCTCACTTTTACCACTTGTTACCTTGCTGTTTTTATATTTTCAGATTACAAAAACCTATATCTACCATCCATATTGCACTTGTATCACCACCTCTTCGCCGAACTAGTGCACCTATACAATTTACACTACAAAAAAAAGACACATCCGTGACATTTTGGGCCGAACGAAATTTTTTTCTGTCATACATATGACACTTCTATGACGATAATTGTGACAAAACCCGGTATCATCATAGATGTGGTGGGCTCCTACTTCTATGACAAAAAATCATGACAGAAAATGGGCTTTTCGTCCTGGGTGGGCCGGAGACGCAGCTGCATGACATTCTTTGGGACGTCCATGACGGAAAAAACCATGGTAGAAGCGAGGGGGAGGAAAATTTCGGGGAGTTCCCGGTTACGGTGGGAGGTCGGGGGCCGAGCGATGCACGTCTCTGTCGTACACGTACGCGCGTGTGTGCGAGGTGTTGGCTCTAACTGAACCCGAGCGAGGCGTTGGGCTCTAACTGAACCCGAGCGATTGCACTGCAGGCTACGTGTTACTGAACCCGAGCGATCAATCGATGGCTGTTAACTGAACCCGATCGAGTGATTCCTTCGCTACTGCTGCTAACTGAAGCCGATCGATGCTGCCTCTGGATGAACAGTGAGTGTTGCGGAGGGGGGGGGGGGTTTGGATGAACAGTTCCCGGTGGGGGTGGATGAACAGGACCCCGTGGTGTTGCCTATGGATGAACAGGACCCCGTGGTGTGGTGGAGGGCTGGATGAACAGTAGATGGTGGAGGGGTGCCCGTGGAGGGGTGGATGAACAGGACCCCGTGGTGTGGAGGGCTGGATGAATAGTAGACGGTGGAGGGGTGGTTGAACAGGACCCCATGGTGTGGAGGGCTGGATGAACAGTAGACAGTGGAGGGGTGGTTGAACAGTAGCCGATGGAGTAGCGCGCAGTGGAGGCTGGATGAACAGGAGCCCGTGGAGGCTGGATGAACAGGAGCCCGTGGAGGCTGGATGAACAGGAGCCCATGGAGGCTGGATGAACAGGAGCATGTGGAGGCTGGAGGAGGTCGACGGTGGAGATGAACAGTATCCCATGGAGTCCCGTTTTGCGGTACGCCACACCCCTGCCGATGAACAGGACCCCCGTTTCGACCGTAGTGCTCCAACACAAGTCCGTTTCCTCCGTTTTGCGGTACGCCACACCCTCCCGATCAACAGGACCACCGTTTCGACCGTAGGAGGTCCGTTTCCTCCGTTTTGCGGTACGCCAGACCCCTTGCGATGAACATGATCCCGTTTCGAACATGGCCGGTCGAACACAAGGCCGTTTCCTCCGTTCTGCGCTACGCTAGGCCTTGTTTCCATCGCTTGTTCCGTCCAAGCCCTCCCGATGAACACGACGCATTCCGTTGCCTCCCCATGAACACGACACATTCCGTTGCCTCCCCATGAACACGACGATGACATTGTTTCTCCGTTCCGACCCAGCCATGTACACGAGCCCTGGCCGTACATATGCACGAGTAGGCGTTCGAGACCCCGCCTGTATGTACACATACGTGGCCGTATTTTCTTTCTTGCACCCTGGCCGTTGTACGTACGTGTACATGCTACGTGCGCACCTCTACTACGACACGTGCGCACCTCTACTACAACACGTGCGTGCCTCTACATCGACCAGTATGTACGTACACGTTCGTGACCAGAATGACAACGCTACGTACGCTTCGACCAGGTGGGTCCCGACTGTCAGGCACTTCCTTGCGTGCGAAGAAGTAGCTGGTGGGTCCCAGCAGTCAGGGGCAAACTTTTTTCACGAAATACGGTGGTCCGTCCGGTGGGTCCCCGCTGTCAGGTGGAGGAATAATTATTTTGCACGTAATAAGGAGGCACTTCCTTGCTGCGGCCGTGGACCCAGCTGTCAGCCTCTCCACGTACAGTCCACGTCCGATGGAAGCCGTTCCTTGACCACGTTGACCACGCCGGACCGAGAGCACCAGGGCGGTGGATGATGGCGAGGCCTAGGAAGGGGACGACACGGAGCCGGGGAAGACGCGGCAGTGGATTCCCACGCGTAGAGGACTACGAGGGTTCACTGGTTCGCTGCGGTGTGAGGCTGCCGTCGCTACAGAATAACAAGGGGTGTGGGTGAGTAGAGGGATGGCCTGGCCAGCGGTGGGAGTAGTAGGGGGCGGTGAGGCCTCCGCCGCATCGCAGCCGGCCACGGGAGGCAGGAGCACGAGGCACGACCGACACTGGTTTGGGCGGCTGGAGCAAGAAGACCAGAGGTTAAAGAAGCACTACGGCCGTTGGATGGACATCGTACGGTCACTGGAGCTAGAATCGTGCATATTGACTAAGTTGACAAAGCCCTCCATCCCCGTCAACTTAGTAGGCCCACAAGTCAGCCTGCCAGTATACTGGGTCCCAGCTAACAGGGGGACTATTCATTTTTTGTGCGTAATAAGGAGGCACTTCCTTGCGTGCGAAGATATAGCTGGTGGGTCCGAGCTGTCAGCGGCGGTAATGTTTTTTTTGCAAAATACAGAGGCCCTTTCGATAGGTCGCTGATGTCAGGTGGAGGAATCATTATTTTGCGCGTAATAAGGAGGCACTTCCTTGCGTGCGGCCATGGACCCAGCTGTCGGCCTCTCCATGGACTGTCCACTTCAGATGCATGTCGGTTGTTGACCACATTGACCAGGCCGCGCCGAGAGCACCAGGGCAGTGGACGACGACAAGGCCTAGGAAGGGAATGACATGGAGGCAAGGAAGACTCGACAGTTGTTTCCCACGCGGAGGGGAGTACAATTGTACGAGGGTTTACTAGTTCGTCTGCCGTCGCCGGAGAATAACAGCAGGTGTGGGTGAGTAGAGGGATGGCTAGGCCAGCGATGGGAGTACGATGGGGCGGTGAGGCCTGCGCGACAGCACAACCGGCCACGGGGAGGAGGGAGGAGGGAGCAGGCAGCCCCGCCGGCGCTTGTTTGAGCGGCTGGAGCAGGAAGAGCAGAGATTGAAGAAGCACGATGGCCGTTCGATGTACATCCAATAGTCACTGCTTGTGCGTCAACCTTTTTTTAGGAAAGCCCATTCTCAACTCAACTAATAACATCATTGCAAGGAACCCAAGAGTCAAGGAGCAGTTTGATCTCCCCTATCTTCTTCGCCGTGACCCTGATGACTGGCGCCGGCACGACAGAGGCCTCGCCCTGTGCAAGTTGATGCCGCTTGATAATGATACATATGATGTTAAGATGCCATCGCTTGAGGGCAAGGCTTGGGCTGGCGCAAATGGAGATTGGGTTGTTTACATTGGGTCCAACTGCGAGTGGGGACTTGTGAATGTGTACACTCGTCACCGGGTTCCACTTCCAAAAATCTCAGCACACTGCCCAGAGGTTGAGCACACCGGTAATCTACGCACGTTCAAATACAATCATGGTGACTGTCTTCTATGGAAGATAGCAACTTGTCGAGTTCCCAACCGCTCTTGGAATTACAACAACTATGAAGTTGTTGCTATCTTCGACAAGCTTGTTGCCATCCTTAGTGGTTTGACTCGATGGATATTGCTCAAAAATCAGTTTCTGTGCACGAAGGAGTACTGTGATGCAATTAAATACGAGGGCCTTGTGTTTGCTGCCACCACTCGTGGCACTCTTTATGCATGGTATCCTCGTAGTTACGGTACGTTTGTCTTCCACGGTAGTTATAATTGTTTCATCCACATGCATGCGGGTTAGCAAGTTTCCCTTTACTAATTAACCTTCTTCTTGTGTTTCCAAGGTCCTGTGAACATCCCACCACCTATACTTGAACATTTTTATAACCAAGGGGGAGATGCCGATGGTGATGATTAGGAGCAGCGCCCATATACTCTGTGGGCCTGGCAACTAATTCCAATGGATCACCTCTTCTTGTGTGTATACAACCCACTGATGATGTTACTGCTAAGGAAGCAGGTGTCTCCCATGGTCGCACTCTCTGGACCTATTCCAACACCCGTTGCATGGTATTCAGGATGGATACTAGTGTGCTAGCGCCAACTCCTTCTCCCTGGCACAGAATTGATAGTCTTGGAGAAAACTCGCTCTTCCTTGGACAAAACTATCCGATGATAGTGAAAGGCGATCCAACTGCTATTGACACATTTATGAGAAGCAACTGTGTCTATACCTCGGACATTTGGGTGGTTCCCTACCCTGGTACTGATATAGTAGGCCGCTTCAGCCTGGATGATCAGTCCTGCGTTGGTCTCCAGATCGACAATGGATGGCCCGTCCCAGAGAATCACTTGTGGTTCAAAGCAAGCGTTTCCAACGCCTTGGAATGGTTGAGTTGAAGTTCATTTCATGGCTTGTTATTTGTTGTGTGGTGAAACCTTTAGTATTTATAATGTATCCTCGTTGTCGATGTGGGTTGATGACCTGTTGTATGTAATAAAATGATATGCCTGTGATAAACTTACTAAATTTATGAATGGCTTTCGAGTCGCTTCTCTGAGTGAGTGGTGCGACGAGGCAAAAAAATATTTTCCGAATACATAATTGTACGTGCATGGCAACAGGTTATCGAATGAGGCCAATCAACAATAGTAGTACACTATTTGTACTAGCTTCACATGCTTCGCGCGTCGGGCGGGTGTTTTTACTGTAGCCATATGTTAATGTGTTCGTTGTACGGAACCAGCACCTCGAATCCTCGATACTAGTATACTATGTAGTAGGAGTAAGTAGTAGGAGTAGTAGGGTGGCATGGGCCAAAACAAGCATTCACGTCCAGGAGTACGACACACGCCACCACCACGACATCCATCTGACACCATATTATTTCTTGGAGTCCGTGCTAGAGCAATCCCTTCAACCCTGTCGTTTCTCTAACTTCAGCCATCGCACGGCGGGCGAGGTGGGGGTTTGCCGATAGTCGGTTTCCTTAACTGCGGTCCCACTTGTAAGGCCACCTCCAACACACGACCCCAAACGGACCTCCGTTTTGCACGAACTCCAACGATAATTTTGACTAGAAAAGCAAGACCAAAGAAAACAAGAACCACAAGAATACATTCTACTACTCCTGTAAGTTGGATTAGTGCCTTCTCGATGCATTCATTGTTGATCTGCGGAGGCTCGATCTTGCGTGCTTCTTTCTTCTTCGAGTGTAAAGAAGTAGACATTGCTTCCTCGCATCTAGTCTCATGTCTAGCCTCTATTCTATACTAGCTAAAAGTGATAGAACATCTACTAAATTGCGTTCTATCAATATATGGATGCACTCTTCTTCCCAATAAAAAAACTTGCATCCATTCTACTCCCTCCGTTGCACAATACATGCCTTCTATTTGTCAAAATATATATGTATCTAGACATGCCTTAGTATATAGGTACATCCATTTTTGGACAAATGGAAGTCAAGTATTTTGGAACGGAGGGAGTACAGAATAAAATTTTTAAGTTAGCACAACTAGTCTAATCCGAGAGCAGAACCGAAGATTTGGTCGGGTTCTTCCTCCTTTTGCCTACACGTGGGACATCCAGCATCCAGGTCGTGTCATGAAAGAAAATAGAGTGGTAGTTGAAGCCACGAGATGTGCATCTTGGGTTAAATTGTAAATAGAATCTTACTACTCTTGAGTAACTCCAAAAGCGACCACCCAAAATCTTTATTGGATTTGTTTTTCATCACCATCACGTCGAGGTGAAAGATGTGCAGGTTCAGTGGATCCTTTTGCGTTTTCACTGACATGTGGGGCCGCATGTGAGCAAACAGACGATGGGCTCCGCGCGTCAGCTGGCTGGCTGAGAAGAGAGATAGAGGAGGGCTGTGCACGGACTACAGGAAATTTGTTCTACGTACCTCGATATAGGCTCGATATAGTGGGGTGGCATGGGCCATAACTAGCATTCACGTCTAGCAGTACGGCACACGCCACCCACACGAGTCCCACCCGACACCAATTTTCTTGGAGTCCATGCACAACCATCTCTTCTCCCTCCTGTTTTCTCAGCCATCGCGCGGTGGGCGGGGTGGGTGTCGGTGTACTAAAGTAGGGGTACCCTAGTATCCCGAACTTGTGCACGGGCAGTCGCAGCACCCTGCGGCAAGGCCCGCTAGATGATCGCCAAGGCTCTCTATGGTCCCTTTGGAGCCATTCGAGAACAAAGTATTTAAGCCAATGAGACAAGTCCCCGGCAAGAGGAGCTTGCCGGGAAGGCCGCTCGAGGCACAAGACCCCGGCAAGAGGAGCTTGCCGGGAAGGCCAACCAAAGCATCTCAAAGGACCTGCCGCGACGCGCCACGTGTCCCGGCAGGACTCGGCGAGCGACAAGCTCCCAGATGCGGCAAGGCAACGGCCGCGGCAAGGCACTTGCCGCGGCGGGCAACCACTCTGTACCCGCGCTCCAGCTCACCCACCTACGTGTCGCTCCGAGACCCTTCCGGGCGTACGTGGCGGGAGGCTGTGCAGCCAGGGGTACACTGTGGCATGCAGCGCTGACAAGATCGCCATCGTGGCAAGCGGTGGCGCCCCTGACGGTCCCTTTTCTGCATCGTCTGGGCGACGTAGATAGGCATTTAATGCCTTTGTCCCCTGCCGTCAGGGTTAGGTATGATACACTGTGTAGGTAGCTGTACCTACCACAACATATTTCCATTTTTGCCCTTACCTATGTTGCCACCTGTTGGAGACCCCTTGGACATATAAAAGGAGGCCCATGCACAACGTAGAGGGGGATCGGCCCCCGAAGAGCGATCTCTGAGAGGAAAATAGAAGAACGCTCGGTCTCGTTAGCTGCTCGAGTGTACTGTAGCACTCTGCGCTCCCGAGCAAGAACTCAATACAGTCCACAAAGCAGCAGTAGGAGTATTATCTCTCCGAAGAGCTCCGAAGCTGGGTAAAAACCCCCCGTGTGCTTCACCTCGATCCGCTCTTTGCGCGACCTTCGCCCCCCGCCGAACCGAGAAGGGGCTCCGTCCCCATAGGTGCTCGGGGAGCCAGAAAACCCTGGCATCTTTGGCGCGCCAGGTAGGGGGCATCAAGGTTGTGTGAACCTGATCCGGCGTTCACGCGAGATAAATCTTCATCGACTTCATCGACATGCCGCCGAAGAAGAAGGCTTCGGAGGCGGCTACGCCGTCCGCGTCGAATCCACCGCCGCCGCAGCAAACGGCCGGTGGGGAGGACACCGGCAGAAGAACGGGCGCCGACGAGGGAGCCCATGGTGCCACCAAGTCCAAGGACAAGACCGCGCTGCCCGTCGGCGGCGTAGTCGGCTCCCACGACGACCGGGCATCCGTAGACGCACCGCGCCCATCTCAAGAGGCGCAGGACCGGCAGCGTCATGGTACTCACGGTTCCATACGCTCGCTGGACCCAAATCGAGCTGGCGGATCCCAGGATGCTCAAGGCCAACATGCACGCCGACATGCTGGCGCGAGCGAGGCACGGTCTCCTGGACGGAATACTGCTCCTTCTAACATCGTTGGAAGTCCGAGCATATCCCGCTCCTCGCACCGTTCGCCACCGCTACCCGCCACTCTGGCAGAAGCTTTGGCCCGGGCTCAACTACTCCTAGACTTCCCTCCAACGCCAGACAAGATCAACGACTGGAGGGCCACCATTCAGAGTCTCATCGGCTTCGCCAACGCTGACACTCCACGGCCGGCGACCACATCGCAGCTGTGGCAGGCCAGCCAAGTGCGAGCCGATGGCGACAAAACCGGTGGGGGTGCAACCACCGTGCACTCTCCGCCCCAAAGACCAAGATCGCCGACTCGCCGGGTCCGTCACGACAGCGACTCCACTGCTTCCTCAGATCCGCGAACTCGTCGCGATCAGCGCCACGTTCTTCACGAACGACAGCAAGAAGACGCTCGTACCCACATCGAGCGCCGAAGGGAAACGCGGCGTCAATCAGACCGACGCGCTGGCCCCGCTGTCGACATGCAAGCGCCAGGGGAACCAGGCGACCTGCCGTACGCGGTAGGTTGCCCTGCGTTTACTCGTGAGCTGCAGCAAGTCCAGTGGCCCAGTACGAAGAATTTCAAGCCAGATGTACCAGAGAAGTACGACGGCAGGCTGCCTCCGTCGGAGTTCCTCAGCATCTACACCATCGCGGTGTAGGCTGTCGGGGGGCGAGACGACAAGATCCTCGCCAATTACTTCCCTCTGGTGCTCAAGCCCAACGTCAGGTCCTGGCTCACGCACTTGCCGGAAAACTCCATATCTTCCTGGGCAGACCTATGCCATCAGTTTGTCGGCGCCTTTACAGGCGGCCACAAACCTCATGGCCAGGAGAGTGATCTTCACCTGCTTGCCCAGAAGGAAGGGGAGCCTCAACGCAAGTACATCCAGAGATTCAGCCAAGTGCAACACAACATCCCAGACGTCCACCTGCCGCGGTCATGAGTGCGTTCCACCAAAACATGCGTAACCGCAGGATGCGGGAGGAGATGGCGATGTGCAAGATCAGAGACATCAGTGAGCTGTATGCCCTGGCTGACAGTTGTGCACGTGCTGAGGAAGGGAGGAAACTCCCCGGAGAGAACATAGGAACAGGAGGATCTGACAGCGATGATGCCGCCCCGGCAAGCAAAAACTGGCGGCGGAACAACAGGAAGAGAAAAGGCAAAGATGTGCTAGTTGTCGAGCAGTCCGGCAACGAAGGTGGCGCCAAGACAGCAAAGACTGGTAGCTCTGGCAAGGAGGATGCCGCATGCGCCAACTGCCAGGCTATGGCGGCCGCCGACAAGCAGGACGGCACCAACAAGCAATACTGCAAGATTCACCGCACCAAAGGCCATGACCTCCAGAGCTGCAAGAAGGTCGAGCAGCTCGTTGAGCTGCAAAAGGCCGAATACGAGCGACGCGACAAGGAGAAGGCCCAAGGAGGTGCTGGAGGATCCGGTATGAAGCGCACCGGCTGGGGGGGGGGGGACGCCGCGGCAACACCAAGCAGCGGCAAGGCGACAGACCTCCCCGCGGCCGCGACAAGGATGAACATGACGACGACGACGAAGACATGGATGACGCCGAGACCAGCGAGCAGGAGTTCCAGAAAGCCACAGAAGTTTTGTGCGTTGACGGCGGTGCTTCTATGCATACCTCACACCGCCAACTCAAGCAGTGCGTGAGGGAAGTCAATGCAGCAGAACCACCCGTTGAGTCACGCAAGCTTCTGAAATGGTCCAGCACGCCTATCATCTTTGATATTGAGGACCACCCCGATCGCATAACTGCTGTCGGGTGTTTGCCGATGTTGGTCTCACCAACTATCCGCAACCTCAAGGTCACTAAGATACTAGTTGACGGCGGGGCCGGCTTGAACCTGATCTCCTCCGCTGTGCTCCGGAGACTCCAAGTCCCTGACAGCGAGCTCGAAGAGACCGGCACGTTCCAAGGAATCAACCCGGGAAGGAGCAAGCCGAAGGGAAAGATCACGCTGCCGGTGACATTTGGCAGCGAGCTGAACTTCAGGACTGAGAGGATCACTTTCGACGTTGCCGATTTTCCATTGCCTTACAATGGAATTCTCGGCCGTCCAGCGCTCGCCAAGTTCATGGCGGCCTCTCACTACGCGTACAACATGCTGAAGATGCCAGGCCCGATAAGTGTCATCTCTGTACATGGCGACAAGAAAGACGCTCTTATCTGTGCCGACAAGATCTACCGGGAAGCAGCAGCCGCCGCAGATCGCGAGACAGTTGCCGCTGAAGCTCCCGGGGGGAAGAAGAAGACCAAGTCCGGCAAGAGCCCTGATGCCCACTCCGGCAAGCGCACCTCTTCGGAGTGCTGCGCTACCGTCGAGGACGCACCATCGAGCTCCACCGGCAAGTGTAAGAAGACGATGGCAGCTCCGCCAGCGACCAAGAAGGTGTCCGCCAAGGAGGACGACACTGGTGGTACCTTCACCATCAGTGCCACTCTCGACCCTAAATAGGAAAGCGCGCTCGTTGCTTTCCTGCGGGCGAATGTCGATGTGTTTGCGTGGCAACCGTCTGACATCCCCGGCGTTCCCAGGAAAGTAATCGAGCACCACCTTGCCGTCTGTCCTCATGCGCGGCCCGTGAAGCAGAGAGTCAGGAAACAAGCAATGGAGCGCCAAGAGTTCATCGCCGAAGAGATCAAGAAGTTGGAAGCAGCAGGCCTCGTCAGAGGAGTGCTCCATCCTACATGGTTGGCCAATCCTGTAGTCGTGCGCAAGGCAAACGGGAAATGGAGACTTTGCATCGACTTCACCGATGTCAACAAAGCTTGTCCCAAAAACCCATTTCCCTTGCCGCGCATTGACCAGATTGTCGACTCCACAGCCGGATGCGACTTGCTTTCATTTCTTGACGCATACTCAGGATACCATCAGATCTTCATGGCAGAAGAGGATGAGGATAAAACCGCGTTCATCACTCCATGTGGCACGTACTGTTTCGTACGAATGCCTTTCGGTTTGAAGAATGCTGGTTCAACATTCGCAAGGGTAGTCCATACTGCTTTTGAGCCGCAAATACACAGAAATGTGGAAGCCTACATGGATGACATAGTGGCCAAGAGCAGGGACAAAGCAACTCTGATTCAAGACCTAGAAGAGACTTTTGCAAATCTACGCAAGATCAGCCTCAAGCTCAATCCCGAGAAGTGCGTGTTTGGAGTCCTGTCCGGCAAGCTTCTCGGATTCTTCGTGTCTCAGAGGGGAATTGAAGCAAATCTCGACAAGATCAAGGCCATTGAGCAGATTGAAGCACCGAAGCGCATCAAGGATGTACGAAAACTTGCCGGCTGCATGGCGGCTCTCAGCAGGTTTATCTCTAAGTCTGCTGAGCGCGCCCTGCCGTTTTTTAAAATCTTGAAAAAGGCAGGTCCAATGAAATGGACTCCGGAAGCGGAGGCTGCGCTGCAGGACTTGAAGAGATACCTGTCCTCCACTCCATTACTTGTCGCACCTAAACCACAAGAGAAGTTGCTGCTATATCTGGCGGCAACCAATCAAGTGGTTAGTGCTGCGTTAGTAGCGGAGAGAGAGACAGATGATGAGCCAGCGACTGCGGCAAGCACATCCAGCGACAAGCAGGGGGCTTCCCCGACGAGCTCTGGTCCCGACGAAGATGGATCTGCGCAGATGTGCGAAGGGATACAGAAGAAGAAAATGGTGCAGCGCCCAGTCTACTTTGTCAGTTCCCTTCTGCAGGGGGCTAGGTCAAGGTACTCTGGCGTGCTGAAGTTGCTTTTCAGCCTTCTTATGGCCTCGAGAAAGTTGCGCCATTACTTCCAAGCACATGAGATCACAGTTGTCACTCGCTTTCCGCTGAAGAGGATACTGCAGAATCCAGAAGCAACAGGCAGGATTGTCGAGTGGGCACTGGAACTGTCAAGCTTTGGCCTCAAGTTTGAGAGCACTTCAAATATTCAAAGCAGAGCATTGGCAGAATTCATAGCAGAGTGGACGCCAACACCAGACGAAGAAATTCCAGAGACGAGCATCCCCGTGAAGGAAGCAAACAAAGAGTGGCTGATGTACTTTGATGGTGCGTTCTCGCTGCAAGGCGCCGATGCTGGCGTGCTGCTTGTCGCACCCACCGGAGAGCACCTCAAGTACGTGGTCCAGATGCACTTTCCCAAGGAGCAAGCAACAAACAATACTGCAGAGTATGAAGGATTGCTCACCGGTCTCAGGATCGCGGCAGACCTTGGGATCAAGCAACTCATTGTCAGGGGTGACTCACAGCTTGTCGTCCGCCAAGTGAACAAGGACTATCAGAGTCCATTGATGGAAGTTTACATTGATGAAGTGAGGAAGCTGGAAGAGCGCTTTGTCGGCCTACAGATGGAACATGTTCCAAGAGCTCAGAACAACATCGCTGACGGCCTGTCAAAGTGCGCGGCATTTAAGTTACCTGTGGAACCAGGGATTTTTGTGCTCAAGCTGACTCAACCATCCGTGACGCCATCAACTGGACAGAGCAAGAAGAGGAAGTTGATTTCTGGTGACTATCTTCCGGCAGAGCTTCCCGAAGCCGCCGCCAAGAAGGTCCCCAAGATCAACGCCAAGAGTGCTGAGGAGCAGTCTGCTCCGACAAGCCCCAGGGTTTGTTTCGTTGAAGCAGACGCTTCCGACAAGTTTCGCTCCGGCAAGCTTGCCGGGGATCGTCAAGCTCCGGCTGAACCGCAGGTTCTTGCCGTAGAAGCGGATGTTCCCGCAACAGCAGATATGCCTTTAGTCCTTGTTGTCGAGCCACAGGCTCCAGCATGGGCACATCATATCGTCCGTTACCTCCAGTCAGGAGAACTTCCCGAAGAGCCAGAAGAAGCGGAAAGAGTAGCCCGACAGTCTAGTATGTACCAGTTCGTTGACAACGCACTGTACAGAAGAAGACTCAATGGAGTGAAATTGAAGTGTATCCCCCGGGAAGATGGACAGAAGCTATTGGCAGAGATACATGGAGGCATTTGTGGTCACCACATTGGCGCAAAAGCGCTTGCCGGCAAAGCATTCCGGCAGGGCTTCTTTTGGCCGACAGCCCTCCAGGATGCAACTGCACAAGTAACCAAGTGTGAAGCGTGCCAGTTCCATTCCAAGCAGATACACCAGCCAGCTCAAGCTCTCCAGACGATCCCTTTATCGTGGCCATTTTCGGTCTGGGGGCTCGATATCCTCGGCCCCTTCCCCCGAGCAGTCGAGGGCTTTGAGTACTTGTACGTCGCAATCGACAAGTTCACAAAGTGGCCGGAAGTGGAACCAGTGAGGAAGGTGACAGCACAGTCAGCAGTCAAGTTCTTCAGGTCGATTGTTTGCCGCTTCAGAATCCCTAACAGGATCATCACCGACAACGGTACACAATTCATTAGTCGCACCTTCATGCAGCACGTCCAAGATCTTGGCGCCAAGGTCTGCTTCGCTTCTGTTGCTCACCCCAGGAGCAACGGTCAAGCAGAGAGGGCAAATGCTGAAGTGCTGCGTGGACTCAAGACCCGGACTTTTGATAGGCTGCACAGGTGCGGAAGAAACTGGATCGAGGAGCTGCTGGTGGTTCTTTGGTCGATCCGGACGACGCCAAATCGAGCCACTGGCTAAACACCTTTCGCTCTAGTCTATGGAGCACAGGCAGTTACCCCCACGGAACTCGTATACGGGTCACCTCGAGTGCTCGCTTATGATGAGCTTGAGCAAGAGCAGCTGCGACAAGATGACGCACTGCTCCTTGAGGAAGACCGTCTTCAGGCTGCTGTACAAGCTGCTCGATACCAGCAAGCTTTGCGCCGCTACCATAGCCGCAAAGTTAAAGCCAGAAGTCTCGAGGAAGGTGACCTTGTTCTTCGGCGCGTTCATTCCGCCAAGAATTCCAACAAGTTGACGCCGAAGTGGGAAGGCCCTTACCAGGTGAAACGAGTCACTAGGCCTGGCGCTGTCCGCCTTGAGACCGAGGATGGCTTTCCGGTGAGGAACTCCTGGAACATCGAGCATCTTCGTAAGTTTTACCCGTAAGGCGCGGTTGTCGGACCCTGTCCGGCAACCACCATTTTGTACAAGTCTTGCCGCTGTTGCATGTAATCCTTTGTACAAAGCCAGGCGCAGACCCTGAGCGAAGATAAAGCGCTGGCGCCCTGAGTTTTAGCATGCATGCTGAGTCGAGTCTCGTCTTTGGTTAGGGTTGACAGTGCTTAGTAGCGGCTAACACCTAACTTAGAGGTCGAGTGTGCGTCCTTTTGTCGTTCTTTCGTTTCCCTTGGTTCGCAGGACTCGCGCACCCTGACCGGACCACTTTAGGACGAAAAGAAGAAGACAGACGGACCAACACCCGGACCCCGGCAAGCCAGCATTGCCGGGGGCTGCAAGTGAAAAGATTAGCCCACGGCGAACCGAAGTTGCCGGGGGCTGCGATCTCAGATAAGTTTTTCATCCCTTATCATGCATTCTCTTATGGGCTGGGGTATGCGAAACCTCGTTTCTTCCTAAAAGCTATCGTGCTCCCTTAACTCTAGGCCCTCAGGCTCGTTCCCAGGGCCAGATTTGGTCGTAGTCGCGGCAGCAAAGGGACGAAGCGAGGAGCCTGAACCCGCCTCCTCCCTGCCTTCGCCAGAAGCATGAGAAAGGGCGGGCGACGCGGGAAGAAGGCAGGGCCTGCTGCCGGGAAAGGAAGTGTCTATCTTAAAGATATAAAGGATTCGCTCCTTGACGTGGGTTCCACCCATGAGACAAGTGACCCGGCAAGCATCCCCTTTTCATTAAAGAGCATTCCACTCAGGTACAGTTCATAAGAGGATGAAAAACCTGAATAATGGGATTACAAGCTTTAAATGCAACTAAGGCCCGAGGGCTTACAAATTAAAAAGAGATAAGGTGACCGTAATCCCTCTCTTGTCCCTCTCTTCAAGAGGCAGGTCAAGGAGGCAAAAAGGGCAAAAGGGGCGCCTAGACGAGCTACGAGTGGCAGAAGACACCAAGAGAACGTCTCGGCGACATGGTGATGGCGGCGCCGGAGGAAGAGCTCGAAGACGAGGCGGCGGGACGTCAGCATGTTGTCGAGGGCGTCGTGCCCTCATACTCCGAGTTGACGGCCTTGCCGCGTGCCCTCTTCGTCTTCCGCAGCCTTCCTACGCCAGCCGCCCAAGGAGACGACCCCGAGAAGCTCCAGGAGCCAGCGACGCGGATGATGGGGTCGCCGGTGCCACGCGGAGCGGCGCCCGACACCTAGTTGGACCCGTCATCCCGCCGCCCGCCGCCCTCGTCGTCGTTGTCGCTGTCTTCCTCGTCACTCCCGCCCGAGGAGGAGCCTTCGCTATTGTAGGAGCTCTCCACGCAGCACCGTGCCCGAGTCCCGAAGCACCCGAAGACCTTGACGGAGAGGAGACCGCCCTCCATCAGCTTAAAATGGAGGGTGAGCCCCGCCGTCAAGCTGTGGATGCGGGTGAATGTCTTCCACCCTCAACCAAGATACATCACATTAGGGGCCGGGAAATCAACGCGGACTCGCGTACCGCTGATTCCACAACCCCTCATGTGCAACCTCAGTGTCTCGGGAGGATCCAACTCCATCTCGCTCGCAAACGGAGTCGGGAGACAAAGGCGACGACGAGGCGACCGACGCAGCCTGACGAAGAACTCGCAAGGGTTGTCCCCGATATGGTCCGCCACGGGGAGAGGATCTGCTGGCGGAGGCGAGGCCGGCGGACTGCCTCGTCCACCTCTTCCCCGACCACCTCAGCCTCGCCCTCGACCTCGCCCGCGGCCTCGTCCCCTCCCTCTTCCCCTTGCGGCTGGCTCTGCCACCACGGGTGCGGGGGGAGGGGGGACGCGTTGCCTAGCGGCAACCCTCGTCGCCACCGTCGAAGGACAAGGGTTCCCTTTCTCCATGGCGAATGAGGGAGAGGGGAGCAGAAGCTGAAGAAAGGAGGAGATGAGAGAATGTGGGCTTCCGTCCCCCCTATCCCGCTCCTTATAAAGGAGCGGGGTGGGGGCTCGGCTGCCCCGCTTAGCCAATCGAGACACAGAAGGCGCAGGGAACTGGGCCCGACCTACTGCCTCGACCCGTGGCGACCCGGTTTCCCGCCTCCACCGTTCGCCACTCCAAGCGCATGGAGGCCGCGTGGCAGGAGGGCAGAGTTGAGGCGACGGATGAGGCGACCTCTCCCCACCCCGTGATCGTGGGGGGTGGACTCCTCGAAGACCACGCCTCCACGCCTCCACGCCTCCCTCCGTTTATGAGGAAGATACGAACTGCCAGGAGGCGGGCGTTTCGCCTTTCTGGATAAAGAAACCACCCACGACCTCTCCCACGACGCCGCAATCGACGTGTGCCGTTCGGGGAGGGCGTGGTGGATGCGGAGCGAGGCGCGACGTGACCCAGGCCGTGTGTGCCCGTGCCCTGTTTTGGGCCTGGCCCAACAGCGCTCGGCACCGTGTGTGGCCCAGGCCCGGGGCTCCTGTCAGTGTACTAAAGTAGGGGTAACCTAGTATCCCGAACTTGTGCACGGGCAGTCGCAGCACCCCGCGGCAAGGCCCGCCAGATGATCGCCAAGGCTCTCTATGGTCCCTTTGGAGACATTCGAGAACAAAGTATTTAAGCCAAGGAGACAAGTCCCCGGCAAGAGGAGCTTGCCGGGAAGGCCGCTCGAGGCACAAGACCCCCGCAAGAGGAGCTTGCCGGGAAGGCCAACCAGAGCATCTCAAAGGACCTGCCGCGACGCGCCACGCGTCCCGGCAGACTCGGCGAGCGATAAGCTCCCAGACGCGGCAAGACAACGGCCGCGGCAAGGCACTTGCCGCAGCGGGAAACCACTCTGTACCCGCGCTCCAGCTCACCCACCTACGTGTCGCTCCGAGACCCTTCCGGGCGTACGTGGCAGGAGGCTGTGCAGCCAGGGGTACACTGTGGCATGCAGCGCTGACAAGATCGCCATCGTGGCAAGCGGTGGCGACCCTGACGGTCCCTTTTCTGCACTGTCTGGGCGACGTAGATAGGCATTAATGCCTTTGTCCCCTGCCGTCAGGGTTAGGTATGATACACTGTCTAGGTAGCTGTACCTACCACAGCATATTTCCATTTTTGCCCTTACCTACGTTGCCACCTGTTGGAGACCCCTTGGACATATAAAAGGAGGCCCATGCACAACGTAGAGGGGGATCGGCCCCCGGAGAGCGATCTCTGAGAGGAAAACAGAAGAACGCTCGGTCTCGTTAGCTGCTCGAGTGTACTGTAGCACTCTGTGCTCCCGAGCAAGAACTCAATACAATCCACAAAGCAGCAGTTGGAGTATTATCTCTCCGGAGAGCTCCGAAGCTGGGTAAAAAAAACCGTGTGCTTCGCCTCGATCCGCTCCTCGCGCGACCTCCGCCCCCCGCCGAACCGAGAAGGGGCTCCGTCCCCATAGGTGCTCGGGGAGCCAGAAAACCCCGGCAGTGGGGGTTTGCCGATAATCGGTTTGCTCAACTGCGGTCCCACTTGTAAGTGAAAATGCAACACCGCACGCATTCCCGCTTGAGCGGCATGCCGGACCAACCGTGTGGGGGTGCGACATGAACACGACAGGCTTTTCCTTTTGAACTCGTAACTTGTAAAATTTGGTTCTGCTCCATGGCGCGACCGATAGATAGAAAATAATGATTTTGCCTAGAGTAATGAGAAGTTTGGTTCTGGCACCGTTCATGCATGGAGTACGTACGAAAATTATGAAGTTGATGCGAAAGGTAAGATAATTACTGTAGTATCATATACTGCTACATGGATTTGACTGAAAGATAAAAATACATACGGATCCATCAACGTTCAACGACATCCTCACGCCCTAGTGCGCTGGGTCACCAACCGATGTGTGAGGAGCAGCGGCGTTGGCAGCGAGCTCAACGTGCTTCTGAATAGTGCCGTCCAAGGTTGCCCTGCGCTCCAAGAAGGCCAGCGTCCTATCGTCCTCCTCTTGCATGTAGTAGTCCTTGTGGATGATTTGCGCGTAGACGTGGGTGATTATGTCGATGGTGTCTTGCTGCGCCAGGCGCTACGCGGCGAGCGCGACCTCGAGGTGGACATTCTCCGGCGCGACGGCGGGCAGTCGCAGGGCCACCGGTGCGTCGAAGAGGTTGTCACCATAGTGGCCGTTGAGGGTGGCGGGCATCGCAGAGCCTGGGCGCGTCTGCTGGAGGCTTACATCAAAGTCGTCCGCAAGCTTCTTGACGACGGTGAACTTGTCGAGGAAACCGACGAGGACCTCATCGAACAAGGAGACGAAGCTATCGTCCAAGCGGCCCCTCGCCCTGGCGGCCTCAAGCAATACTACATGGAGACGTTCCTCTGTGCCGGGCTGCAGGCCGGCATCGTGGACCATCTGGCACAGCCGGTTGATGCTCGCGCTCATCGCCTCCATGGGTCTAGCATAGCTTCTAGTCAAATGATCTTGCGATTCGAGTGACCACTCTTGCCCTTGGTTAGCGTGTGTAGGTGCGTAGGACTTCGTACTACTCCTTGGCCCTCTACTGCACCTGCCTTTGGCTGTATGATAGGTGGGCCAGCCACCCCCTGGGCCCATGTGTCATTCACCCAAAGGCAGTTGCCGTAAGTCAATGAAGCTGCGTCGCCCTCCGTGCCGGTGCAGTATAGTCATCTCACCGGACCTCTAGTTGGGGCCAAACAAGAGAAGTTTGATGTTTACTGGTTTATTGGCCCCCTTTGCATTTTGCGCCAAGTTTTGACCTTTGATTTAACTAATAAAATGTTAATGCATGTAAACAAAATGTTGTGTAAGTCACCTTACGAAAACCAAATAATCCCAAAATACTTAGGCACGGTGCATTAACTCCCTCCTTGTTTCTTATTTCGTGACATATCAACCAATGAGAGATGTGGGCCGTGCATGCTTTCAATGACTTGAGACTACCAAACACGACATGCAGTGTTTAGTTCATTGCATGTAATCCTATTATTAGTACTCTAGTTAGCAAAAAATGTTAAGTTCTCTCGCCGATAGGAATAAAACACCATGTATTTATTTACAGAGGGAGTAGTACATTTTTTGTGACATGCATTACTAGATATTGCTAGTCAAATACTAAAATCCAGATGGACGTGGTAGTACTCCTAAATACAGACGGTGGTGCTACTAGTACTAGTAGTAGTAGTACCAATGTAGTAGTAGGAGTACTAGCACTGTACTACCCGTTGGTCAAATTATTACGTGCTGCTCCTCACAGTGAAGTGACAAGACCCTGCGCCGAAGATGACACCTGAGTATAGGCGCCGTGTTCGGCATACCATAGTCAGCCTCACCGTGTGCAGTCACTATCATCATGGCTGTAGAGCTAGCCTGCTTACAACTAGCCCTGTTTGACATAATTTCCCGTGCGTAGATGCCCGTGCATTGCACGGAACACCAAGATTGGGGGTGGACGGCTCCGGCAGTGGCCATCGCGCCAGATTTTTCCACGGCCTTCTACTCCTACATGTGGTGGGGAGGAGATGAGGCTGATTGTGAGAGACAAGGAGTTGTTTGTAAATAGGGAACAAGTGCGGGCATCTTTTTGCAAAAATGGAGAAGCTTGGTCTGTATGCGTCAGATCTAGATCCGACGACTATTGGTGAAAGATGGGAGGCACAACATCATCACCAACTCAGGACCTGTTTGATTCACAGGATTTTGAAAATGCAGGATTAGGACACGGTGATATTACAAGTTTCAAACTGATATTACTAATGTTTGGAGTAATGCTGTACCTACGAAAAGGGAATTACTAGGAAGTTTACGTAAGAACTTTTGTTACTTTAGGTGGATGCAGCATTATCGTACAAACTAAAATCCACCGCCCTGACAAGTCACTAATGGGCAAATAGCTACCCTGCACGGCGCCTCCTACCTAATAAAAAATGGGGGCGCGTGGCGGCACGTAAATGGTACTAGTAAGTAGAACACCCACGGTTTCAATAATACTTGTGTTTCTGATTGTAACGTGACAACACTTGTTCCAAAATGACTTTGTTGATTGTTAATGTGTGCGCCTTTGCAAATCGGACTGCAAATTTACCACAACATGTTGGTGACATGTCATGGCACCAAGCCAAGTTTCATTATTTTCATGCGTGTTTTGGATTTACAGGAATTAAAAAAATAAGTTTCTCAATGTTTCCAACCCAGCCACGACGCCCAGAATTTTGAATTTCATTCCCATTTCTTGCATGGAACCTAGAAATTTACCCGAGGACACACATGTGATTTTTCAACCAACTTTGGTGCACTGGAACATGTGCTTGTATTTCAAATTTGAATTATGCACACAAAGGTGACACGTTCCCTCCCAGAACCACGAGCCTTCTTGAGAGAAGCTCCAATTTGCAAGAAGCTTATACCAAAATTTGTTCCTATTCGGACAATTTTTTTACCACGACATGGTACTACCATGACATGACACCATGCCAAGTTTCATGATTTTGAAACCAAGTTTCTCAATGTTCTTGACCTAGCCACGATGCCCATATGTTTGAATTTTATTCTCATTTTTTGCATGGGACCTACTCCCTCCTTCCATCTATATAGGGCCTAATGTATTTTTCAAGACAACCTTTGACTATTGACAAGATTAATAGCACATGAGATGTATACTATGAAAATTATATTATTGGAAGCTCCTTTGACATACAAATTTGAAGGTATGCTTTGTGTAAATTGCATGTCATATATTATTGCTCTAACGTTTGGTCAAAGTTAGCCTCAAAAAACGCATTAGAACCTATATAGATGGAAGGAGGGAGTAGAAATTCACCTGAGGACTTTTTCAACCAACTTTGGTGCACGGGAGCATGTGCTTGTAGTTCAAATTTGAATTATGCACATTAAATGACCAAAAACTCAACTGATATGTAAATAAGGCCAAACGAAGCCGGAATAATTCCAAAATTTAACAGGGCACTCATGTAGTTCTATGTTGCCTTTGTAAATAAACTCAAGGGGGACAACGTATATCGTTTCGCACTCAAAGGTGGCACGTTCCCTCTCAGAACCAGGAGCCTTCTTGAGAGAAGCTTTGGTTTGCAAGAAGCTTATACCAAAATCTGTTCCTATTTGGCAATTTTTTTACCACAACATGGTAGTACCCTGACATGACATCCATGCCAAGTTTCATGATTTTCAAACGTGTTTTGGATTTACAAGAATTTGAAAACCAAGTTTCTCAATGTTCTCGCCCGAGCCACGATGCCCAGATGTTTTAATTTTATTCTCATTTCTTGCATGGGACCTATAAATTCACCCGAGGACACAAATGTGATTTTTCAACCAACTTTGGTGCACGAGAGCATGTGCTTGTAGTTCAAATTTGACTTATGCACATTAAATGACCAGAAACTCAATTAATGTATAAAAACAACAAACGAACCCGGAATAATTCTAAAATTTAACAGGGCACTAATGTAGTTCTATGTTGCCTTTGTTAAGAAACTGAAGGGGGGGAGCGTATATCGTTTCACACTCAAAGGTGTCATGTTCCCTCTTAGAACCTCGAGCTTCCAAAACGGCCCAAATTTTTACCACAACATGTTAGTGCCATGACATGACACCATGCCAAGTTTCATGATTTCCAGGCGAGTTTTGCATTTACATGAATTTAAAATCAAAGTTTCTCGATGTTCTCGGCCGAGTCATGACGCCCAGATGTTTGAATTTCATTCTCATTTCTTCCATGGGACCTAGAAATTCAACCAAGGACACACATGTGATTTTTCAACCCACTTTGGTGCACCGGAGCATGTGCATGCAATTCATATTTAGATTATGCACATTAAAAGTCCAGAAACTCAATCAATGTATAAAAGGCCAAATGAACCCGCAATAATTCCAAAATTTAACAGGGCACTCATATAGTTCTATGTTGCCTCTGTAAATAAAATCAAGGGGAGGCAGCGTATATCATTTCGCACACAAAGGCGACACGTTCCCTCTCGGAACCACGAGGCTTGTTGAGAGAATCTCCGGTTTTGCAAGAGGCTTATACCAAAACTTGCCCCAATTCAGCCAAAAATTATATGTATGAAAACATGGTTTAGATTATCTCAAACATCTCGCTACCTAGACCAATAATGTACTATGATTTGAATTCAACATAAAATGGATACAAATATTTGAATTGGAGAGCGTATGGTACATGTAGTTCATAGTGAAATATGATTACTGCTATATGTATGTTTTTTGTTATGAAGATAATATTTAAATTATTGTATAACTTGACAACAATCGTATTCAAATAAGGAAAATTGATTCAAATTTAGTCCATATGGTAGACGACAATATATATGTTCACATGGTGGAGTAAAATGTTCATATATGATGGAAGATCAAAATGTATGACTACATCAATTATAAACCGCAAGGTCACCTAATGACATATTCGAATTCAACATAACGTGGATTCAAAAATTGAAATTCGAGATCATGGCATCTGTAATCATATAAAAAGGGACATTACTCTTTCTTTGGTGGGAATTGATTTGTTTTTTGTTGTTGTTGAGGGAAGTGCGAATCGATTTGGTACTGTGCAGGGTAATCTTGTTCTCTCGATTTTTTTACATTTTTCCTGTAGTTTTTACAATGGCATCTATAGCAATATAGTAAAAGGGGACATGACTCTCTTGTGTCTTGTATGAATTGTTTTTTTACACGTTAAGTTTGTTCTGCCGAACAAGGAATCCACACCTTGTTATCCCGAAATTTTCAAGCTGGAGTATCTTTTGTCTCACCTGCTTTGAAACTCCCAGTTCTTCAACCCGCGCCACGCCTTGTTATCCCGAAATTTGGACGCGCACGAGAACTCCCTCCTCATCCGAAATCGCTCCCGCAGCCCAGACACGCGAAATCCCCCTTCTACCCCTCAGCCGAAAATGAAGCTCCACGTCGCGGTGTCAAAACCGGTGGGGGTACGCTGGTAACTTACCCTACATTTCAGACAAGCGCGTCCCTAAGCTTGGCTCCCCCTCCCCCTTTGCCCCCCATTCGTACAATGAGGCCGCCAAAACCTGCGAAACCCCACGCTCCTCCGTCGGCCTCCCGACCGCCGCCTAGCTGGAGACTCTTCCCCGACTACGTCATCCACCGCAACAGCTCGCCGTCCCTCATCCACCGCACTGGATGAGGATCCGTTGTCGATCTCGTCGTCCCGCCGGATCAGCCGCCCCGTCCTCCACCTCCAAGGAGCTGCCCCGAGGTTCGCCTCGTCTATCGCGCCAGCTCAATCCCCACAGCGCCGTCTTGACCTGCCCCACCGGAACCGCAGCACCCTCACCAATTCCTCCGGTGAAGCCGAGGCCAACTCAGCGCCACCAAGGAGGTTCTGCACTCACCGCTGCATTTAATCTTTTATTCGATCTCACGGGGCTGCCGGTGCTCGATACCGAGCAGACATGGCGTGTCTCCATCGACGGCGCCGTCGTCGGCCACATCATCCACGGCGTCTCTCCCCCATGTCGTTGCTTCCTCGGCGGCGACTTCCACAACGGCACTAGCTGCAGCTGCTCCGGCTCTCGCTCGCGCTGCGGCTCTGTTCTTGCTGTCGGTCGCGCTGCTGCACTACTCCTACTTTCGTTCATGCTTCTGCTCTGCTCTTGCTTTAGATTGCGCTGCTGCTGCTGCACGACCTCCGGTAGCTACAGGAGTTGCTGCTTTAGCAGTCTCTCGCGGTGATACTGCATGACTTGCTCTCTGCTAGTGCGTTCCCTGCTCGAGCATCTGCTGATTTAGGTCACTGCTTCTCTGCTACTAGTGCTCGAACTCCCTAAACATCTATTGCAATGCTCTGTTACTAGTTCAATCAGTTTCGACAGTAAAATTCAGTTTCGACTGTGAAGTTCATTTTCTTCAGTTAAGTTCAGAGTGAACAGTACTTACAACATCTGTCAGACCGGCCGTGGTGCGGCTGATGCGTTTTACATCTAGCACTTTTTGGTGATGTATTTTACATCATCTATTGCAGATGATATTAGGGTCCCACTTCAGATTAACATTGTCTGTCTTGTCATGCTTCAGCCTCGTCGCCGTACACCTTAGCGGAGCTGCTCCAACGACGGGACCGTCCATCACAGCGGAGCAGTACCCTCGGTGTCGTTTCCAGAGGCCTCGGATCTTCTTCCCCGCCTCCGACAGTCACACCAGCATCATCACCATCCTCCACGTCCAACCCAATGATGCTGAGGTCCACAAGGCTATGCCAAAGAGGTTGTACACTCGTCTCATCACTTTGTTTCTCCATTCCTCTGTTCTTCCAATTCATGTGAGCCAAACACCCAGGTTGACTGAAATCCTATGTTTCCAAATGCTCTGTTTGCACGTGCATTCCTATCCTATTCCTGTGTTTTTCCTGTCCCTGCGTTTATAGAATCCTCCAATTCTAAGGAGCGCTTATAGATTTACTTCATTTTCAGATAGGCGTCAAAGAAAACTCGGTGTGTTATGTCCTGCTCCTTCCGTGTCGTCATCCACCCCACCTGAGGTGCACCATCGACAGGAGCGTTCACTGCAGCAGAGATCCCCCCTGCAGACTTCCTTTCGCCGCCTCAGATCATCTTCCCCTTTGCCGGCAGCCACGCCAACTGCATTACCATCATCGACTGAGCAGATGAACCTGAGGACTACACAGTTCCGAAAGAGAGGTCGAAGTCTTTCGTGTTTGCTTACGTTATACATCGGTTATTATACCTGCTACTTTATCGTTCAATCTTGAGTTTTGAATTGCCCATGGGTCTCTTACCGAGCCAGCAACGAATAGTATCTGTCTACTATCTGGTTCATCTGGGGTCTTCTATGTGGTTCATGTTGGGTCGGCAACAAACAATAGATGATCCATTGTCTATCTTTTTAAACTGAAGCAATAATCTACCTGCTTTCATTAGTTTTGGATCCATCCACTCGTTTGCTACCATCAGTCTTGATTTTTGCATGCACCCCTTAGGCCTTACAAAATCTAACTATTTTTTTATTATGCATGTCAGATATTGTACACAATCGTACTGAACATGTAGAGAAAAAGAGAAGACCGTTGCGTGCGAATATAATGTCATGCAGACACTGCTCCATGGTGGGCGAAGTGCCCCCCCTCCTGCATTTCCAGATTGTATTCCAGAGGAAGATAACTGTTCAGATGGAGATTCATAAGGAGCCGACCATGCCAGTTTACCACCTGAGGTGTTTGCTCTAACCTGGCATGCTGATGTTGGTCATATGATGCATATGGCGCCTTGCATTGCTTACATTATACATATTATATGTCATCAGGGAGTATATGGGAATTATGCAACGCCATCTTCTTTAGCCAGGCATCATATATGTGAATCATGTGATGCCATCCTGTTTAGCCAGTCATCGTATATGTGAACTGTATCGTGCCATATTTTTTCCATAATGTATTCCATTTGTTAACAATGTTTATACATTCATCTACTCTTCCTGTGCATCAGCCATTTGAGTCGGTCATGGGAAAATCTGGAGTGAAAACAAGGTCTTCTGAGCAGTCAGTGCTACCTGTCGATGCAGATTTCTTGCTGGTTATAGATAGCTCCTCAGAGGAGGATTCAGAGAGAGATGACCAGTCGTATTCCCCCCAAGGTGCATGCTCTAACTTGGCTGGGTTATATTGCTCATATCATGCATATGGTGTCTTGCATTGCCATGCCATCTGCTTATATTAGACATGCTTTGTGTGAATGCCTCATGTTTGCTTTCTATATCAGATATGTGAATTATGCAATGCCATGTTTTTCAGCCAGTTATCATATATGTGAATTATGCACCGCCATGGAGCCAGGCATCATATATGTGAATTATCTCATGCCATCTTTTTTTCATTACGTATTCCATTTGTCGACAATCTGTGTATATTGAACTACTCTTCATGTGTATCAGCCATTTGAGCCGGTTATGGAAAAATCTGGAGTGAAAACAAGGTCTTCAGAGCAGGCAATGGTACATGTTGAAGCATATATCTCAATGGTTACAGGGAGCTCCTCAGAGGAGGATTCAGAGACAGATGACCAGTCCTATATCCCACCTGAGGTGTATGCTCTAAGTTGCAATGTTTATATTTCTCATATGATGCATATGGTGTCTTGCATTGCTTAGTTTAGACATCATATGCACAATATTGAATTCTATCTGCTTAGTTTAGAGATCATACATGCGAGTGCCAGCTACTTAGTATATGAATCAATTATGTCAATTATATCATGCCATCCTGTATACTTAGACAACATGTATGTAAATTATTTCATCCCAACCTATTTTAGAAAGACATCATATAGTTTTGTCATGTCATCCTGTTTAGGTACTCATCATATGTTGAATTATGCCATTATATCCTGTTAAGTTACCCATCATATATCTGAAACTGTGTCATGCTATCCTGTTTAGTTAGGCATCATATATGTGAAATTGTGTCATGTTGTCCAGTCTGGTTACACAACATATATGTGAATTACCACATCTGTCTATCATACAATGTCTGTACGTTCAATTTCTTTTCTTGTTTATCAGCCATTTGAATTGGAGGGGGTGATGGCAGTATCTAAGGGAGCAAAAACCCGTTCTTCACAAAAGACAGTGCTACCCGTCGATGCAGATAGAACCATGGTTGTACTGGCCCACAAACTAGCCCCACCACACATAATCGAGACTCTTCCAGATTGCACACTTACACCGTTGGGTAGAGAACCAGCTACAACCCATCTAACCACAACCTTAGCGGATAGTAACCCACTTATAGTTGACAAAGCACCATGTCCACCATAGAGTACCCCCACACGAGCAGTTTGTAAAGCTACTGCAGTGCCCAAAGCACGAAGACCACCACAACTAACCCAAACTCCACGTTTAAAGCAGAAGAGCAACTGTTCTCAGGACAGATTCCGTAGCTATGGTCCATACTCCTTTGTTGTTGCATCACTGTATTTACTCATACCAACTACTTTCGAATTTGAAGGATCCAATTGAAACTCCAATGGCGCAACAGGTATGTTTTAAACCTATTTCTTTAACTGGATTGCTGTTCTAACTTCTTGCTCTATGTTGATTTCAGTTTAAGTTGTATAAACAGTTATGTTCTCATGTGATGCACATTACAAGTGCTGCCAATGCTGTGTAGTTTCTCACACTTATATTCTGTCTATGGTGTTGTGTCTTAAAAATATATGAGTTGAACTGTGTCTCTATCTTGATTAGGGAACATAAACTAGAATGATATGGACAATACAGTGACCATAGTACATAGATATATGTTTGTTTCATGTTGTTATCCTGTCCACCTTACTACTGAACCGGTTTACCAAAATGAGTTTCGTATACTACAAGCTAAACCTGTGATGTGTCTGCTTGTTTCTCTTGTAGTATGCAAACAAAATATTGGAGAAGAGCACCCCACTATGCAATGGTAGAGAAAGTAATGCAGATAAGGTAGTGAGACAACCCTGTTGGTCTCCAAGAAAGGTGATAAAAACGATCTTGTAGACAGTGAGAAAACCCCACAGTCCTGCGTTGATGTAGTGTTCGAGTTACTGGACAGTACCACTGGCACAAGCTCTTCGAACTCGCTGCCTGAATCACTTCGACTTCTTCAGTCTCAGCTACAAGATGAAAGGCATCAGTCAGTTGTGCTGCAGCAAGAAGCCGAAGGACTGAGAAAGTCCCTGCAGAATTCAGATGCATACTTTCTTGTGCAACAGCAAGCGCTGGAGGATTTAAGCGCCAAACAAGAGAAAGTTAATAAGCTTGCTAAGCATCTTGCCAGCATTATGGGTCCCAGGATATTGTTTCTTGAGCTCTTCTGAAGTGGTTTCAGTTCTGGACTTGTTTTGCTGCGGTGTTTATATGCTGCTGTGTTCCCTATATTTGCACTGGTGGCGAACTTTGATGCCCAGTGGATGTAATATGTTTAATAGCCGTGATAGCCTAGCATAAGTTGCTTGCTTATTTATTTCCTTGTTGTCTTGTTTATTCATTTGCTTGTAGTCAGTGCAGTTCTTTTTCCGCGGTTTGCTAGTGGCTGCAATAACCTATTTTTTAAAACTAGGCCACAATAACCATGGGCTAATATTTACTATAGTGACACTAGGCCCTCTACGGGCCGTAGAAACAGTGGGCCTTCTACGGGCCGTAGAAACAGTAGGCCTTCTACGGGTCATAGAACCAATGGGCCTTCTACGGGCTGTGTCATCAATGGGCCTTATACGGGTCGTATGATCGATTGGCCAAACATGGGCCAATAACAGGCCGCATTATGGACGTAAACGGGCTAGAGTTGGAATCGTCCGTTCATGGGCCGACCATAACGGGCCATCGTTAATAGGCCGTATTTGATGACGCTATGAAAACGGCCCAACGTATTAACGGACCACAAACGGGCCGACTGTAACCACGGGCTGAATTCGGCCCACAAGCAGAAAATGACAGTAATGGGCCGTAAGTAAACGAATGCTGGAAATGAGCCCAAGAATAAATGGGCTCTGAGAAGGCCGAAAGATATCATGGGTTGGAAACGGCCCAACGGAATAACGGGCCGTTAATGGGTATAAAGTGATACTCTGTTCATTACGGGCCAGTTTCACCACGGGCCGTTAATGGGTGTAAAGTGATACACTGTTCATTACGGGCCAGTTTCACCACGGGCCGTTAATAGGCCAAGAGTTACATAGGGCCTCATATGGGCCGAAAGATGTCATGGGCCATACATGGGCCAGAAGTGAAAACGGGCTGGAATCATATTGGATGGCCCAGATGACGCTACTGGGCCTAATTCAGATAGGGCGTAATGGGCCTTGTGTTAGCGGGCTGTAAATGGGCTATATGCGAACAGGCCGTTAACAGGCTTTCCATGGGCTGGCCCGCCACCTCTTTACCAAGTCAAACGGGCCGGCCTTTTCACAGGAATGGGCCTCTGTTGGGCCGTGCCACGTGTCGACATATCATAGGCGCCTTCTGTCCAATGAGTGGATGACATCTGTCCGAACGATGAGCCGACACGTGTTTCCTCCAACCAATGTTGATTTTACACGTGGAAAATCCCCATTGGTCGGGGTTGTTAACGGGTTATCGGATCCAAAACCCGACCCGATAGCTTAACGGCGTTCCGTTTCGGTGGATGCCACGTGTCGGTCACCCTTGACGAATGCACTACTGTGACGCGCGATTTATCGTCATGGAAGTGGACACTTCCGTGATGATAATTTTGGTAATGTCATGGAACACTTCTACGACAGCACAAGTATGACTATCTTGATTCTGTCATAAATTTGTCATGGATGTACATGCATGACAAAAAACGCGACCTACTATGACAAACGCGTATCATCACGGAAGTGTATTTTTTTCTAGTGTTACCATTGTATTGGGTGTGTTGGGGACACAAGAAACTCTTTGTTATTTGGTTGCAGGGTTGCTTGAGAGAGACCATCTTCATCCTATGCCTCCCACGGATTGATAAACCTTAGGTCATCCACTTGAGGGAAATTTGCTACTGTCCTACAAACCTCTGCACTTGGAGGCCCAACAACGTCTACAAGAAGTAGGTTGCGTAGTAGACATCAGTGGGGGTCACTGATGGATCACTAACCAACCTATACTAAGCAGTTTAGGATAAGCAGGTAAGGTAACAATAAGCAGGTTACAAAAGCAGGCTATGCATCCGAATAGGAGCAAACAATAACAGTAGCAAAATCTAATGCAAGCATGAGAGAATGGAATGGGAGATATCGAGATGATCAAAGGGGGGGGGGGTTGCCTGTAAGCTCTGCTAAAAAGGAAGAAGTGTCATCGTCGACATAGTCGATCACAGGGGCAGCATCGGTCTCGGGGTCTACCAGAGAGAGGGTGAAGAAACAATAAATATAAAGCAAACATAGCATCACAAACCATAAGATGGCAATATGTTGAGCTGGGTGTGACCTAACATATGGCTACACAATATAGGTGAAGGGGGAATTCAACCAGGAATGTATTCCCGGTTCTGGACTTGTGTCAGACAGATGACCGGAGGGGGAATGTTCCATGTTCGGCATGCTAGGGGCATGTGACACATGAACGAACCGCGTATTCGTATTTGTTGGATTTTTCTGAGCAACTTTCATGTAGAAAACATTTTCATCAGAGTTACAGTTTAATTTCTACAAATTTTTAAAGATTAAAGTATTTTCTGGAATTATTAATATTAACAGAAAAGGAATATTGCATCAGCATGACATCATAGTGACGTCAACAGTCAACAACCGCACTGACCATGTCAAACCTGACTAGTAGGGCCCACATGTCATTGGTAGTGGGCTATCAGCAGTTCATTTTAATTTAAACAGAGTAATTAGTGACTGGACCCCACTAGTCAGTGACTCACTATTATAGCTAATTATTTTTATTTAGGAAAATGTTTTAATTAGGTTAATTAGGCTGGGGGGGCATGTGTCAGTGGCACTGAGTGCCCAGTCAGCATAGTTGACCACGGTCAACGTGGTCAACTGGGTCCAGGGGGCCCACGGGCAACGACCCAGAGGCGGGCCCCGCCGGTGCCAGGTCAGTGCCTGCGCCGGAGCAACGCCGGCAAGGCCATCCGCGGCGGCCGAACGCCGGAGACAGCCGGAGTCGTGCTACGGCGCATCATTTGAGCCATGGTCGGGCGCGTTCGGAAGCAGACGATCTCGCACGTCGAATGGTACCAACTTTTGGGCCTGGGAATGGCCGGAACATCGCCAGCGTCGACGTTTGGCGGCGGCGATTTTCGGGTGATGGCGGAATCGACGAAGCCGTGCATCACCAATGACGACGGCAACTAGGGGCGAGATCGACGACGATAGCATAGGGGAAAGGTCGGGGAGCTTACATAGGAGCACACGGTGGCTCGTTGGAAGGTTAGGAGCAGCAGGGTGCCAGAATCACAGAGGAACGCCGGTGGCTGTCGAGGAAGAATAAGCTGGCGTCGGCGTCGATGCAGGGGCGCCGAGCTCGAGGGACTGGTCGTGGGTGAAGGAGAGGTCGATGGCGGAGCCCTTGGCGCGGTCCTAGGTGAAGGGGACAGCCGAGAGCGCGTAGACGGTGCCGGCCATGGCGACTGCGGTGGTGGCCGTGGCGGATGTGGGCGAGGAGGGTCTGGTGGGGAGAGGGAGAGGCGGAGTGGACGAGGGAAGTGAGCGGGCGAGTGGGGTGGCAGAGCAAGTGGAAGGGGAGCCCGAGGCGTCGAGGGGATCCTTATCCCCCTCGTCGACGGCGAGGTGGTTCGGCGGCGACGCGCGGGCGCATGCCCTCGGTCATTTGAACAGGGGGAGGGAAGAGCGACCGGGGAGGTAGGTGGGCCAGCCTGCTTGGATGGGCCGAAGCCCAAGGGGAGGCCAGGGGCTCTCCCACCCCTTCTCCTTTTCTTTTCCTTTTTTTAACTTTTGCCTTTTCTTTTAACAACTTTCTGTTTTAGCTATTTTAGGCCATTTAGACACTTTGCAAAAATGTTGGTTAACCACCAATATTACCAGAAGAATACTTTCCACATGATGAACATTTTAGTTTTCATGTTTGAGCGTTTTTGAATTTCACACATAATTTGAAATTGAATTCAACTGGAATTTGAAATGGAATATTGACCAAAGTGACTAAGCACTGTTATAGCAAAATGATTAGCTTGATCTCAGGGATTACTGTAGCATCATTACACCGGGTGTTACAACTCTCCTCCTCTAAAAGAAATTCTCGTCCTGAGAATTAAGAGGTAGAAGGGAACAGGTCGGGGTATTCAGCCCAGAGGTTATCTTCGCGTTCCCAAGTGGCTTCACCTTTAGTATGATTCGACCATTGCACCTTGAGGAACTTGGTCACCTTCTGGCGGGTTCGACGTGCAGCTTCTTCAAGAATGCAGATCGGATGCTCTTTATAAGTGAGATCATCTTGCACTTCAATCTGTTCCGGATCAACTTCACGTTCCGGATCCTTGAAGCAACGACGAAGTTGTGACACGTGGAAGACGTCATGGACGTGAGAGAACTGAGGTGGCAACTCCAGTTGATAAGCCACCAGTCCACGACGGGCGAGGATGCGGAAGGGACCAATGTAGCGTGGAGCTAGCTTGCCCTTGACTCCGAACCGATGGGTGCCTCTCAAAGGATTGACACACAGATAAGCTTGTTCACTAGGTTGATAAGTTGAACCCCAATGTTTACGATCATAATTGCTCTTCTGACGGGACTGGGCTGCCTTGAGATTATCCCAGACAATGCGAACCTGCTCTTCATCTTGTTGAATAATGTCTGGACCAATGAGCGTCCGTTCCCCAGTTTCTGACCAATTCAGAGGGGTTCGGCACTTGCATCCATAAATCACTTCAAAGGGTGCCATCTTCAAGCTAGCTTGCTAGCTGTTGTTATAAGAGAACTCTGCATAAGGGAGAGATTCTTCCCACTTCTTGCCGAAAGAAATAACGCAAGCTCGAAGCATGTCTTCAAGAATTTGATTGACTCACTCGACTTGGCCTTGGGATTGGGGATGATAAGCAGTGCTCCAGGTAATATGAGTTCCCATTGCCTCTTGGAAACTATCCCGGAACTTTGAAGTGAATATACTACCGCGGTCTGAACTGATCTGCTTCGGAATGCCGTGGAGTGACACAATTCTAGAGATATACAAGTTTGCTAATTGACTAGCAGTGATAGTCTCCTTAACCGGTAGAAAGTGAGCATCCTTCGAGAATTGGTCGATGACGGCAAAGATAGCATCGTTACCTTTGTGAGACTTGAGAAGGCTAGTGACGAAGTCCATCTGAATCTTATCCCACTTCCATTCAGGAATTGGAAGCGGCTGTAGAAGTCCAGCCGGTTTCTGATGTTCTGCTTTGACGCAACGACAAACGCCACATTCTTCAATATATCGAGCAATGTCTTGCTTCATCTTAGACCACCAGTACTTCTGACGGATGTCTAGATACATCTTGGTACTTCCTGGATGAATAGAGAGAGGGGTGTCATGTGATTCTTTCATCACCTTCTCTGTCATAAGCTCAAATCGGGGCACTACAATGCGATCTCTGAAGTATAAGGTTCCATCTTCACCAAGTGAGAAATCTCTGGATTTCTCTAAGTCAAGATCCTTTTTCATCAAATCAACATGAGCATCTTTGGCTTGAGCAGACTTAACTGCTTTGAGAAGAGTTGGTTCCAGGACAAGGTTATTTAGAGAACCCTATGGAACTAGTTGAAGGTTCAGCTTGCAAAGTTCTTCATAAAGGCAGGGTTGAGCTTTGAAGACCATGTGATTGTTGCAATAACTCTTGTGGCTCAGGGCATCGGCCATTACATTAGCCTTACCAGGGGTATAGGATATACCGCAGTTGTAGTCAGCAATAGCTTCCATCCATCATTGTCGACGGAGGTTCAAATCTGTCTGAGTAAACAGGTACTTCAGACTTTGATGATCGGTGAAGATCTCACAACGATTACCGAGAAGGTACTGTCGCCATAGCTTTAGTGCATAGATAACCGCAGCAAGCTCGAGGTCATGAACTGGGTAGTTCTCTTCATGAGGACGCACTTGACGGGAAGAATAAGCAATCACTCTGCGCTCTTGCATTAGGACACAACCTAAGTCCTTGTGAGAATCAGGGGGAGCAAGCACTGGGGCAGAAGTCAGCTTGTCCTTGAGTGCCTGGAAACTTCCTTGACACTTTTTAGTCCAATCAAACTTAATGCCTTTGTGTAGCAGATTGGTCAGTGGCTTGGCGATCTTGGAGAAGTTCTCGACAAAGTGACGACAATAGCTGGCTAGTACGAGAAAGCTTCTGACTTGCTTGACAGTCTTCGGAGGGGTCCAGTCAAGAATAGCCTGAACTCTCCCTGGGTTGACGGCAATACCATCCTTGGAGATTACATGCCCAAGGTAGGTTACTTCAGGAAGCCAGAATTCACACTTGGAATACTTGGCATTAAGTTGATGCGCTCGAAGCTTTTCCAAAACAAGACGAAGATGTTCAGCATGTTCTTCTTTATTCTTCGAATATACCAGAATATCATCCAGATAGACTACAAAAAACTTGTCGAGGTAATCCATGAATATGTAGTTCATTAGACGAGAGACAGTGGCTGGAGCATTGGTCAAGCCAAAAGACATGACGGTGTACTCGTAAGAACCATAACGAGTGACGAATGCGGTCTTTGGAATATCCTCTTCACGAACACGGGTCTGGTGGTAACCCAACCTCAAGTCGAGTTTAGAGAATATCGATGAACCAGCCAGTTTATCATAAAGATCATTGATCCGAGGAAGGGGATATTTGTTCTGAATTGTAGCTTGGTTTATAGGATGGTAGTCTTGGACCAAACGGTTCGTTCCGTCCTTCTTCTTGACGAAGAGAGAAGGTGCTCCCCAAGCAGAGGAACTTGGACGAATGAAACCCTTGCGAAGAGATTTGTCGATTTCCTCCTTGAGTTCAAGGAGCTCATGAGGCGGCATCTTTTAGGGCCGTTTGGTGATAGGAACGGTGCCTGGTTTCAAGTCGATGATGAACTCGACAACCCGGGTAGGGGGTATTCCTGGAAGTTCGTCTGGAAAGACGTCTTGGAAGTCACGAACGACTGGAATCTTTTCAATTCCCTCAAGAGGTGCTGCGTTCAACGCATTCAAGACATAAAGTCGTGCTTCAGCATTTTGAACAAGCTCCGCATGGTAGCTTACTATCTCATCGGAAGGATGTAGGAGGTGAACGACCTTGGTGGCGCAAACGATAGAGGCAGTATGTGCTTTCAACCATTCCATTCCCAGAATGAGGTCAATATTGGAAGACTCCAAAATAATGGGAGAAACAAGGAATTCCAAACCTTCAATCTCAATGGGAACGTCACAACCAACATGGTAGTTTGACATCGGCCCGCAGGGGTGCATACCACTATTGGAGTGTTCATGGGCTCGCATCGAATGTCGTGTGCGTATGCAAAATTTTCTGACATGAATGAATGTGATGCTCCTGTATCAAATAAAACAACAGCCGGTATTGAACTAACAAGAAGAGTACCCATCATAGTGGCAGGCTGGTCTTGAGCTTCATTCAGATTAATATGATTAGCCTGACCACGACCATAAGGTCTGGCAATGTTGTTATGGGGCTGATTGTTACGACTAGTTGAAGGCAGAGCCAGCTGGCTCTTTTTCTGATTGCACTCTTTGGCAAGGTGACCTGGACGGCCACATCTGAAGCACAGACCATCATTGGGATTGGGAGCAGGAGTTTGGGTTGGTACAACTCGAAGAGGCTGCCTCTGCGGTGGAGGAGGCAGACGAGGTGCATCATAAGACTATCTTGGTGCAGGTGCGGTTGGACGATACATGTTGTGGGGAATCCATATCCGACGCTTCTACGCTGACAAGCCCGAAGATGAGCCAATGTCACGTCTGCGCCTGAGGTATCCCTGGTGTTCCTGAAGACCAGTCTCAACCTGAATAGCCCTGTTCACTATGGTGGCGAAATCAGCAAAGTCATGCACCAAGAGCACTAGCTTTGATATCAGGGTGAAGTCCGTCATGGAACTTCTCTTGCTTTAGAGCATCAGTAGCAATGTCTTCTTCAGCGTAATGGGACAAGTCCAAGAATTCCTGCTGATAAGCATCTACAGACTTGTTGCCTTGGGTGAGGTTGCGGAACTCTCGCTTCTTCTTGTCCATGATTCCCTGAGTAATGAAGCGGGCACGGAAAGCGACTTGGAAATCCGGCCAAGTGATGACCGTTCCAGCAGGTAGGGTACGCCTGTGGCTGTCCCACCATTGAGCAGCGGGACCCTTCAGAAAGAATGATGCAAAGGTGACATAGCTAGCAAGGGCCACACTAGCAGACTCCATTTCATACGTGATGTCGCGGAGCCAGTCATCAGCATCAAGGGGCTGAGTTGAGCTGTGGTAAATAGTTGGGTTGAGGCACATGAAGTCCTGCAGAGTTACTAGGGTTGACTATTGATTCATGTTTGAATGAGGAAACTGAGCCATCATTCCTTCCATGAACTGGCGGTTCAACTCAAATTGTTGCATCATTCCGGCAAAGAATTCGGGCGGTGGTGGAGTGTTGCCACCACGTCCATGACCAGCAGGTCTAACCATCCTACTAACACGTAACAGGGGGTAGTTCAGCATTGAGCATTTGCAAAGACAAGGATCATTCATGATGAAACATGCATCATGAAAGAGGTACGATGGATACCACTTCATAGTCAACACGACAGTGTGTGTACTATTCAGACTACTATTCTAAGGAATATTTATGGCTTATCCAACTTTGGGGTGAATGTGGTCATGGGATCCTAATGTTAGAGTTAGTAAATTCATTTAACCCGAATGGAAGAGAGATCAGGGTCCCAGAGTATAGATGAGGCGTCGTGGGCCCGTAAGCCACACAACCATGTTAGTAAAAGTTTTTGTAGTGATGATACGTCTCCAACGTATCTATAATTTTTGATTGCTCCATGCTATATTATCTACTGTTTTGGACCATATTGGGCTTTATTTTCCACTTTTATATTACTTTTGGGACTAACCTATTAACCGGAGGCCCAGCCCAGAATTGCTGTTTTTGGCCTATTTCAGTGTTTCGAAGAAACGGAATATCAAACGGAGTCCAAACGGAATGAAACCTTCGGGAACATGATTTTCTCACCGAATATGATCCAGGAGACTTGGACCCCACGTCAAGAAATAAGGGAGGTGTCCACGAGGGTGGAGGGCGCCCCCCTGCCGCATGGGCCCCCCTTTGCTCCACCGACGTACTCCTTCCTCCTATATATACCTACGTAGCCCCAAACGATCAGAGACGGAGCCAAAAACCTAATTCCACCACCGCAACCTTCTGTACCCACGAGATCCCATCTTGGGGCCTGTCCCGGAGCTCCGCCGGAGAGGGCATCCATCACGGAGGGCTTCTACATCATCATAGCCCCCCCGATGAAGTGTGAGTAGTTTACCTTAGACCTTCGAGTCCATAGTTAGTAGCTAGATGGATTCTTCTCTCTTCTTGGATCTCAATACAATGTTCTCCCCCTCTCTCGTGGAGATCTATTCGATGTAATCTTCTTTTTGCGGTGTGTTTGTTGAGATCGATGAATTGTGGGTTTATGATCAAGATTGTCTATGAACAATATTTGAATCTTCTCTGAATTATTTTATGTATGATTGGTTATCTTTGCAAGTCTCTTCCAATTATCAGTTTGGTTTGGCCTACTAGATTGGTTTTTCTTGCAATGGGAGAAGTGCTTAGCTTTGGGTTCAATCTTGCGGTGTCCTTTCCCAATGACAGTAGGGGCAGCAAGGCACGTATTGTATTGTTGCCATCGAGGATAACAAGATGGGGTTTTTATCATATTGCATGAATTTATCCCTCTACATCATGTCATCTTGCTTAAGGCGTTACTCTGTTTTCTTGAACTTAATACTCTAGATGCATGCTGTATAGCGGTCGATGAGTGGAGTAATAGGAGTAGATGCAGGCAGGAGTCGGTCTACTTGTCTTGGACGTGATGCCTATATACATGATCATACCTAGATATTCTCATAACTATGCTCAATTCTGTCAATTGCTCAACAGTAATTTGTTCACCCACCGTAGAATACTTATGCTCTTGAGAGAAGCCACTAGTGAAATCTATGGCCCCCGGGTCTATTCTCATCATATCAATCTTCCATCACTTTATCATTGCTTTACTTTTTACTTTGCCCTTTTATTTTACTTTGCATCTTTATACCAAAAATACCAAAAATATTATCTATCATCTCTATCAGATCTCAATCTCGTGAGTGACCGTGAAGGGATTGACAACCCCTAATCATGTTGGTTGCGTTGAGCTATTTGTTTTGTGTAGGTACGAGGGACTCGCGCGTAGCCTCCTACTGGATTGATACCTTGGTTCTCAAAAACTGAGGGAAATACTTACTCTACTCTGCTGCATCACCCTTTCCTCTTCAAGGAAATCCAACGCGGTGCTCAAGAGGTAGCAGGAAGATTTCTGGCGCCGTTGCCGGGGAGGCTAACGCGAAGTCAAGTCAAGATTTGACTCCCGACAACGAGCCATTTCTGGCGCTGTTGCCGGGGAGTCTACGCAAAAGTCAACATACCAAGTACCCATCACAATCCCTTATCTCTCGCATTACATTATTTGCCGTTTGCCTCTCGTTTTCCTCTCCCCCACTTCACCCTTGTCGTTTTATTCGCCCTCTCTTCTTCGTTTGCCTTTTCCCGCTTGCCTGTTGTTATGGCTAGTCTTATATCTTCTCCGTTGTTTCCCGAGAACAAAGTTCTAAATTTTAAACAAAGGGAGGGAGAAAAATCTAAAAGACGCTTGGTATAGAATTTGCAATGCTCAAAATAGATCTACCAGGAAGCAATCTACTTCAGTTCTCCTTCGCAATTTTTATGTAGGTGCTAATCCTTGGTATAGATATATTCTTGATACCATTACCGGAGGGAACTTCTTGGGTATCCATACTTTTGATTCTTGTAATGCTATGATAGATTTATTTGGCTCACCACCTCTTTTGGTTAATGGAACTATGTTAACTTTGGAACATGTAATGCAAAGGCTTGAAATAATTGAAAATAACATTGCTACCATTGAATTGATTGAAAATCTAGATAAAAAGATCCACAATCAAATTACCCAATATGGATCTAAGGTAGGAGTAACTTTGAAAAATATTAAGGAAAATGAACCTATAGTTAATGAAAGAATAAACCAAGATTCCACTTGAATCGATAAACTTGAGGGTATCATTACTAATTTGGGAACCACTTTTTCTTCCGTAAAGGATACTCCAAGGCCACCTACCAAAAATGCCAAGCTTATGTATGTTCCTAAGAATAAGGGTGAATCCTCTAGTAAGGAAACTGCGGATCTTAAATCTATAAGTATTCATCCCAATCTTTTTGCTATCATTAAGGAACCATTTGCTACGAATGAATTTTTTGATTTTGTGCCTAAGAGTTTGATAATTACTAGAAAGAAAGAAATTTCTAAGGAAGGTAGATGCCTCATTGAAGAATTGCCTACTAAAGTTGGCAATACCTAGATCTATCCTTGCTTTTATGCCTAGCTAGGGGCGTTAAACGATAGCGCTTGTTGGGAGGCAACCCAGTTTTATTTTCAGTTTTTTGCTTTTTATTCTGTTTAGATATAAATAATCCATCTACCTTCTGTTTGGATGTAGTTTTATGTTTTAATTAGTGTTTGTGCCAAGTTAAACCTATAGGATCTTCTTGGATGATAGTTATTTGATCTTTCTGTAATTTCCAGAAACTTTCTGTTCACGAAAACAATTTTTAAAAATCACCATAACGTGATAAAATAGTGATTCCAATTGCTTCTGATCAATAAACAAATTGCCTAGGTCGTCCTATTTTTGCTGATTTTTTGGAGTTCCAGAAGTTTGCGTTAGTTACTGATTTCTACAGACTGTTCTGTTTTTGACAGATTCTGTTTTTCCTGTGTTGTTTGCTTATTTTGATGAGTCTATGGATAGTAAAATAGTTTATAAACCATATAGAAGTTGGAATACAGTAGGTTTAACACCAATATAAATAAAGAATGAGTTAATTACAGTACCTTGAAGTGGTCTTTTGTTTTCTTTCGCTAACAGAGCTCACGAGATTTCTGTTGAGTTTTGTGTTGTGAAGTTTTCAAGTTTTGGGTGAAATGTTTTGATGGATTCTGGAACAAGGAGTGGCAAGAGCCTAAGCTTGGGGATGCCCATGGCACCCCCAAGATAATCTAAGGACACCAAGAAGTCAAAGCTTGGGGATGCCCCCGGAAGGCATCCCCTCTTTCGTATACTTCCATCGGTAATTTTACTTGGAGCTATATTTTTATTCACCACATAATATGTGTTTTGCTTGGAGTGCCTTGTATGATTTGAGTCTTTGTTTTCTAGTTTACCACAATCATCCTTGCTGTACACACCTTTTGAGAGAGCCATACATGAATTGGAATTTGATAGAATACTCTATGTGCTTCACTTATATCTTTTGAGCTATATAGTTTTGCTATAGTGCTTCACTTATATCTTTTAGAGCACGGTGGTGGATTTGTTTTATAGAAACTATTGATCTCTCATGCTTCACTTATATTATTTTGAGAGTCTTAAATAGCATGGTAATTTGCTTAATAATAATAATATGCTTGGTATTCAAGATTTGTAAAACTTTCTTTTGAGTGCGTTGAATACTAAGAAAAGTTTGATGCTTGATAATTGTTTTGAGATATGGAGATGGTGATATTAGAGTCATGCTAGTTGAGTACTTGTGAATTTGAGAAATACTTGTGTTAAAGTTTGTGATTCCCGTAGCATGCACGTATGGTGAACCGTTATGTGATGAAGTCGGAGCATGATTTATTTATTGATTGTCTTCCTTATGAGTGGCGGTCGGGGACGAGCGATGGTCTTTTCCTACCAATCTATCCCCCTAGGAGCATGTGCGTAATACTTTGCTTTGATAACTTGTAGATTTTTGCAATAATTATATGAGTTCTTTATGACTAATGTTGAGTCCAGGGATTATACGCATTTTCCCCATCCTTCCACCATTGCTAGCCTCTCTAATACCGCGCACTTTTTGCCGGTATCATACACCCACCATATACCTTCCTCAAAACAGCCACCATACCTACCTATCATGGCATTTCTATAGCCATTCCGAGATATATTGCCATGCAACTTTCCACCATTCCGTTCATCATGACACGCTCCATCATTGTCATATTGCTAGCATGATCATGTAGTTGACATAGTATTTGTGGCAAAGCCACCATTCATAATTCTTTCATACATGTCACTCTTGATTCATTGCATATCCCGGTACACCGCCGGAGGCATTCACATAGAGTCATATTTTGTTCTAAGTATCGAGTTGTAATTGTTGAGTTGTAAGAAAAATAAAAGTGTGATGATCATCATTTTTAGAGCACTGTCCCAAGTGAGGAAAGGATGATGGAGACTATGATTCCCCCACAAGTCGGGATGAGAGTCTGGACGAAAAATAAAAAAAAAAGAGAAAAAGAGGCCATAAAAAAAGAGAAAAGGCCCAAATAAAAAATTAGAGAAAAAGAGAGAAGGGACAATGTTACTATCCTTTTACCACACTTGTGCTTCAAAGTAGCACCATGATCTTCATGATAGAGAGTCTCTCATTTTGTCACTTTCATATACTAGTGGGAATTTTTCATTATAGAACTTGGCTTGTATGTTCCAATGATGGGCTTCCTCAAAATGCCCTAGGTCTTCGTGAGCAAGCGAGTTGGATGCACACCCACTTAGTTTCTTTTGTTGAACTTTAATATACTTATAGCTCTAGTGCATCCGTTGCATGGCAATCCCTACTCACTCACATTGATATGTATTAATGGGCATCTCCATAGCCCGTTGATACGCCTAGTTGATGTGAGACTATCTTCCCCTCTTTTTGTCTTCTCCACAACCACCATTCTATTCCACATATAGTGCTATATCCATGGCTCACGCTCATGTATTGCGTGAAGATTGAAAAAGTTTTGAGAATGTCAAAAGTATGAAACAATTGCTTGGCTTGTCATCGGGGTTGTGCATGATTTAAATACTTTGTGTGGTGAAGATAGAGCATAGCCAGACTATATGGTTTTGTAGGGATAACTTTCTTTGGCCATGTTATTTTGAGAAGACATTATTGCTTTGTTAGTATGCTTGAAGTATTATTATTTTTATGTCAATATGAACTTTTGTCTTGAATCTTTCGGATCTAAATATTCATGCCACAATTAAGAAGAATTACATTGAAATTATGCCAAGTAGCACTCCGCATCAAAAATTCTTTTTTATCATTTACCTACTCGAGGACGAGCAAGAATTAAGCTTGGGGATGCCTGATATGTCTCCAACGTATCTATAATTTTTGATTGCTCCATGCTATATTATCTACTGTTTTGGATCATATTGGGCTTTATTTTCCACTTTTATATTACTTTTGGGACTAACCTATTAACCGGAGGCCTAGCCCAGAATTGCTGTTTTTTTGCCTATTTCAGTGTTTCGGAGAAACCGAATATCAAACGGAGTCCAAACGGAATGAAACCTTCGGGAACGTGATTTTCTCACCGAATATGATCCAGGAGACTTGGACCCCACGTCAAGAAAGAAGGGAGGCGGCCACAAGGGTGGCGGGCGCGCCCCCTGCCTCGTGGGCCCCCCTTTGCTCCATCGACGTACTCCTTCCTCCTATATATACCTACGTACCCCCAAACGATCAGAGACGGAGCCAAAAACCTAATTCCACCGCCGCAACCTTGTGTACCCACGAGATCCCACCTTGGGGCCTGTTCTGGAGCTCCGCCAGAGAGGGCATCTATCATGGAGGGCTTCTACATCATCATAGCCCCTCTGATGAAGTGTGAGTAGTTTACCTCAGACCTTCGGGTCCATAGTTAGTAGCTAGATGGCTTCTTCTCTCTTTTTGGATCTCAATACGATGTTCTCCCCCTCTCTCGTGGAGATCTATTCGATGTAATCTTCTTTTTGCGGTGTGTTTGTTGAGACCGTTGAATTGTGGGTTTATGATCAAGATTATCTATGAAAAATATTTGAATCTTCTCTCAATTCTTTTATGTATGATTGGTTATCTTTGCAAGTCTCTTGGAATTATCAGTTTGGTTTGGCCTACTAGATTGGTTTTTCTTGCAATGGGAGAAGTGCTTAGCTTTGGGTTCAATCTTGCGGTGTCCTTTCCCAGTGACAGTAGGGGCAGCAAGGCCGTATTATATTGTTGCCATCGAGGATAACAAGATGGGGTTTTTATCATATTGCATGAATTTATCCCTCTACATCATGTCATCTTGCTTAAGGCATTACTCTGTTTTCTTGAACTTAATACTCTAGATGCATGCTGGATAGCGGTCGACGAGTGGAGTAATAGTAGTAGATGCAGGCATGAGTCGGTCTACTTGTCTCGGATGTGATGCCTATATACATGATCATACCTAGATATTCTCATAACTATGCTCAATTCTGTCAATTGCTCAACATTAATTTGTTCACCCACCGTAGAATACTTATGCTCTTGAGAGAAGCCACTAGTGAAATCTATGGCCCCCGGGTCGATTCTCATCATATCAATCTTCCATCACTTTATCATTGCTTTACTTTTTTACTTTGCCCTTTTATTTTACTTTGCATATTTATACCAAAAATACTAAAAATATTATCTATAATCTCTATCAGATCACACTCTTGTAAGTGACCGTGAAGGGATTGACAACCCCTAATCGCGTTGGTTGCGTTGAGCTATTTGTTTTGTGTAGGTACGAGGGACTCGCGCGTAGCCTCCTATTGGATTGATACCTTGGTTCTAAAAAACTGAGGGAAATACTTACTCTACTCTGCTGCATCACCCTTTCCTCTTCTAGGAAATCCAACGCAGTGCTCAAGAGGTAGCAAGTGACTAGACTCAACTCCGGCCAAGGAGTTGGAAAGGGGGCTACCTACAGGCAGTCGGCTCTGATACCAACTTGTGACGTCCTCGATTCAATCGTACACTAATCATGCATGCAAATGTGTACGATCAAGATCAAGGACTCACGGGAAGATATTACAACACAACTCTAGACACATATAAAAATAATACAAGCTTTATGTTACAAGCCATGTGTCTCGAAGGCTCGAATACATAAGCTCAAATACACAAGAGTCAGCGGAAGCAACAATATCTGAGTACAGACATGAGTTAGACAAGTTTGCCTTAAGAAGGCTAGCACAAAAGTAACAACGATCGAAAAGGCAAGGCCTCCTGCCTGGGAGCCTCCTAACTACTCCTGGTCGTCGGCGGCCTCCACGTAGTAGTAGGCACCCTCGATGTAATAGTAATCGTCGGTGGTGACGTCTTGCTCCTGGACTCCGTCGTCTGGTTGCGTCATCCGAGAAGAATGGAAAAATGGGGAAAGGGGGAGCAAAGCAACCGTGAGTACTCATCCAAAGTACTCGCAAGCAAGGATCTAAACCTATGCCGCAATCCGACCTAGGCTTAATAGAGAGGTCAACACGCCGGACTAAACCTATGCCCCCAGGGGTCATGGGCCATCGCCCCGGGAACTCCTGCACGTTGCGGACGCGGCCGGTGAGTAGACCTAGCTACCTCCTTCAAAAAGGCAGGTGCTTACCAGTCCAACCCGGCACGCGCCGCTCAGTCGCTGACGTCTATTAAGCTTCGGCTGATGCATACGACGTAGAACGCCCATACTATGCCCACGTGATGGTTAGTGCTATCAGGCTAGAGGCCCCTTGGATCAAATATCCAAATCGTAGTGGATTAGGAACGCGCGGTAACAAGCAGAGACTCATGAAAGATGTGACCCCGTTGAAAGTGCAACTATCCCTAGGTGGTTTTGGTAATTCATAACAACATATAGCTCATTGAGCTAATGATATTCCAAGATAACTATTTCAGGAAAGCTCAATGATTGGCATGGCATGAATGGTGAAAGTGAAACCCTCAAAATACTAAGGACAAAGGATTGGCTCAAGCTCAAAAGCTCAAGACTCTTCATTTTACATTTTAGTCATCCAAGATCACATTGAGTCCATAGGAAAAGCCAATACTATCAAGGATGGATGAGGTGTTGCTTAATGAGCTCTTTGCCTTATGTGCTTAATGATATGCTCCAAAATCCTCAACTACTTTCCCATATCCACATATGACCTAAACCCTAAGCCAAACTCGGTTATACCGATTCTTTCTATCCGGCGCCACCGAGTCTTCATATGTCATAAGCCACTGCCAAAACCCTAGCAAATCGGTTTCACCGATAGGGATCTCGGTCTCACCGAGATGGGATTGCATTCTCTCTGTTTCCTTTTCGTAACTTTTCGGTCTCACTGAAAGAGCGGATCGGTCCCACCGAGATTGCAATGCAAACTCTCTGTTTCCCTTTTGTAACTTTTCGGTCTCACCGAAAGAGCAAATCGGTCCCACCGAGTTTGCCTGACCAACTCTCTGGTTAGCTAATTACCAAATCGCTCTCACCAAGTTTGTGTAATCGGTCTCACCGAGATTATGTTGTGCCCAAACCCTAACCATATCGGTCCTACCGAGATGCATGTCAGTCCCACCGAAAAACTCTAACGGTCACTAGGTTTACCTTTTCGGTCCGACCGAGTTTGTTGATTCGGTCCCACCGAGATTGGTAAATTGTGTGTAACGGTTGGATTTTAAGTGGAGGCTATATATACCCCTCCACCTCCTCTTCATTCGTGGAGAGAGCCATCAGAACACATCTACACTTCCAACTCATATGTTCTGAGAGAGAACCACCTACTCATGTGTTGAGACCAAGATATTCCATTCCTACCATATGAATCTTGATCTCTAGCCTTCCCCAAGTTGCTTTCCACTCAAATCTTCTTTCCACCAAATCCAAATCCTGTGTGAGAGAGTTGAGTGTTGGGGAGACTATCATTTGAAGCACAAGAGCAAGGAGTTCATCATCAACACACCATTTGTTACTTCTTGGAGAGTGGTGTCTCCTAGATTGGCTAGGTGTCACTTGGGAGCCTCCGACAAGATTGTGGAGTTGAACCAAGGAGTTTGTAAGGGCAAGGAGATCGCCTACTTCATGAAGATCTACCGCTAGTGAGGCAAGTCCTTCGTGGGCGATGGCCATGGTGGGATACGCAAGGTTGCTACTTCGTGGACCCTTCTTTGGTGGAGCCCTCCGTGGACTCACGCAACCGTTACCCTTCATGGGTTGAAGTCTCCACTAACGTGGATGTAGGATAGCACCACCTATCCGAACCACGGGAAAAACATCCGTGTCTCCAATAGCGTTTGAATTCTCCAAACCCTTCCCTTTACATTCTTGCAAGTTGCATGCTTTACTTTCCGCTGCCTATATACTCTTTGCATGCTTGCTTGAATTGTGTGATGATTGCTTGACTTGTCCTAAAGTTGCTAAAATCTGCCAAGAACTAAAATGGGGAAAAGGTTAAGTTTTTATTTAGTCAAGTAGTCTAATCACCCCCCTCTAGACATACTTCCGATCCTACAAGTGGTATCAGAGCTTTGGTCTTAATTTGCTTTGATTTCCATAGCTTTTGGTGGTCATAGCCTTGGTTTCACAACCTAGGAGAGTATGGCGTCTAGTGAGGGAAATTATCACCGTAGAGGTCCTTACTTTGATGGTACTAACTTTGCTAGTTGGAAGCATAAAATGAAAATGCATATTCTTGGACATAACCCAGCCGTTTGGGCTATTGTGTGTGTTGGCTTGGAAGGTGACTTCTTCGACGGGAAAGAACCAAACCGTGAAGCTACCGCGGATGAGTTGAAGATGCTACAATACAACGCTCAAGCTTGTGATATTCTCTTCAACGGATTGTGCCCCGAAGAATTCAACAAAATCAGTCGTCTTGAGAATGCAAAGGAAATTTGGGATACTTTGATTGATATGCACGAGGGTACCGACTCCGTCAAGGAATCCAAATTGGATGTGCTTCAAAGTCAACTTGATAAGTTCAAAATGAAGGATGGTGATGGTGTCGCTGAAATGTACTCTAGGCTTGCTCTCATCACAAATGAGATTGCCGGCTTAGGGAGTGAAGAGATGACCGACAGATTCATCATCAAGAAGATCCTAAGAGCCTTGGATGGAAAATATGATACCGTGTGCACATTGATCCAAGTGATGCCCAATTACAAAGATCTCAAGCCAACAGAAGTCATTGGAAGAATTGTTGCTCATGAGATGTCACTCAAGGATAAAGAGGAACTTCACAACAAATCAAGTGGTTCTTACAAAGCCTCATGTGAAGCCCCCACATCATCAAGTGAGAAACAAAACTTCAATGAAGAACTGAGCTTAATGGTGAAGAATTTCAACAAGTTCTACAAGAGTAGAAGCAAAGATAGAAGCTCCAAGTCAAGGTCCTACAATGACAAAAGATCTTCTAGTCGAGAGCGAAACTGCTACAATTGTGGAAGACCCGGACACTATTCCAATGAGTGTACGGATCCCTACAAAAGAAGAGAAGATTCTCCAAAAAGAAGAAGCAAAAGAGAGGAATCATCATCATGAGAGAGGAGTAGAGATGATCGTTATGAACGAAGATACTCACGGAGAAGCAAGGATTCGGAGAGGAAGGAAAAATCATCAAGGAGCTACACAAAACAAAGACATCAAGCTCATGTTGGTGAATGGGTATCTGGCTCCGACTCCGACAACCACTCCGAGAGAAGTTATCACTCCGACTCCGAATATACTCAAGATGAAGGTGTTGCCGGTCTAGCACTTGTGTCAACCAACTCCTACGACATATTTGATTCACCAAATGAAGTAATTGGAAGATGTTTCATGGCCAAAGGTCCTAAGGTAACTCATCCTATGTATGTAGATTTTAATAGTGATGATGATGGCTTGTTAGGCGATGATGATTTACTTGTTGACAACTCTAGTGATGAATCCTATGATGAAACGTCAATTAATCATGCTAAAACGAATGACAATGATAAGGAGAAAATTGAGGCTCTAACTAAAGAACTAAACACTCTTAAGTTAGCTCATGAAACTATCTTCAAAGATCATCGAGAACTTTTAAGGGCTCATGAGAAATTACGCTTTGAAAAGCTCAATCTTGAGCAAGAGCATGAGCTTTTAAAGGCAATCAATGGTGATGTCCGCAAGAAAAGTTCTTCTTACATTGCCAAACGTTTACTCTTATCCACTTACATGCCTCAAGTCAAGTGTAGTAACAAGAACAAGAAAGATTCTTCTTCTAGTAGTAACAATGATCATGTTAAATCCAATATTGTTGCTTCTAGTAGTTCTCTTGATTCCACTAATGATTCTCTTAGCCAAGTTACACTTGAGCAAGAAAATTAACATATTGAAGGAAATCATAGACAAAGGAGTGTACAAAAGCCTTGCCGGAAGTAAGCAATTCGAGGAGATTGTACGCAAGCAAGGAAGGCACCGGAAGAATCAAGGTGTTGGTTTTGAACGAAAGTTCAATGCCAATGGAGTTGAGTGGGAAGAAGATCAATACCACAAGACAAAGTTTGTTCCTCAACAAGAGAAGTATGACCCAACTTCTTTCAAGGGGACACAAACTCAAGATGATCTTCCACCACAAGACTACAAGCAAAAAGGCAAGGACAAGCTTCAAGAGGAAATAGATGCATTTGAAGAAGCTCCTAAGACCTTAGTCAAGTGGATTCCCAAGACTACTTCAAGTTCCACTTCATCAAGTACGACTACAACTCCAAGGATTCCCATCAAGATGGTGTGGATCCAAAAGAAGAAGAACTAGAGAGTTCTTGAGGGTGACTCCGCCAACAAACTTCACTCTTATCATTTTGGCAAGAACAAGTGCAATCAACTTCCACATCTTGCACTAGTTCAAGGAGTCACAAACCCTCTTGTTGGTAAGTCAAGGGACAAGGTAACCTAAAAGCTTTCATAGACATCATCTTGTATGTGCATCACTCTATGTCTATGGATATACTTGCTTGTTCCTTGTGGGACTAACCCATGTAGGTATTGAAAGTGCAATTCACTCAAAAGGATAACTCCAAGTGATCTACATCAACATTGAGCATCCACATCTTCAACATCTACATGAAGTCATCATCGACAAAATCCAAGGTTAGTTCATCCCTCTTCGGGGGGATATCACATCTAGGGGGAGCTTTACTCTAAGACTTGAGCTAAAGCGACTCTAATGATGTGAACACAACAATGCTTTGTGTAAAAATGGTAACCCCACTTGAGCTTAAACGATGAGTATGACCTATGATCAAATGTTCTCATTTGACTCCTAAGTCAATATACTCATATATAGATGACCTAGTCATCGCCAATTGCTTGATAGATGCTAGAATTGGCTGTGCATGTTTTGTCACATATTTCAATTGCCATTTTATTGTGTGAGCATGTTGGTTGCATATTTTACTCATTCAAGGACATCCACTTGTTGTTTTGATTGTTTGGTTTTATTGTTCTTTTGCCAAGTGGATGGACAAGAATGCCTAAGAACCCCCTCTAGCTATCTATGCTTTTCTCGTCTCAAACTCTATTCATGCTACATCACAAAATTGATCAAGTCAGATTCGAACCACTCTGTGTGAGGAGCACTCGGAGTCCCCGATTCGTCATAGACTTAAACTTCCAAAACCTCTTTGTGATTTTCGGTCTGACCGATACCCCACTTTCGGTCCTACCGAGATCATCAAGTTGATCTAAGTTTTTAATCTCGGTGCAACCGATTTGAACTATTCGGTCACACCGAGTTGCAATAACTGTACACAGTTTTGCATCTCGGTGCCACCGAGTTGTTCCACTCAGTCACACTGACAGGGTTGGGCTATATATAGACACGGGCAAAATTTTGGAAATTTCTCCGAACCTCTTCGCCCGCGCCATAGCTCGCTCTGCCGACGTGGTCTCCGGATTGTCTCCTCGCCGCCAGCAGCCTCCAGTCGCTGGTCTCCGTCGCCGTCAACGGGAATCAACCCCGCCGTTGCCGCTGTAGCGAGTCTCCGCCGAACTAGGGTACGGACTCGATCTTTGTGCTATTCCCCAATCCGATTCCTAGCACATTGTGATCATAATGATTCTTGCCACGTTTGATAACCTTCTATCCAGTCAAAGAACTCGTAGATTAGTTTTGATTCGAAAATTTTAGGGTTAGGTTTCCGCCGAAACCATCTCGGACCCACTGAGTTGAAAAACTCGGTCCCACCGATTTGGCCTATGCCATTGCACAAGTGAAACTCGGTCTGACCGAGTGTAACTAATCGGTGTGACCGATTTTTGAACTTTTGGAAACCCTAGCAGTCTCGGTGCCACCGAACTGTGACTCGGTCTGACCGAGTTCACTAGTTTAGGTTCCAAAAACTGCTTCGGTATCACCGAGTTTAAAAAGCGGTAGATCCGAGATGCTTTCTGTGGGAAACTAAAACTAAGTTTTTGAATCATTCTTTTTGCAAAAACCTCTGCATTTTGTGATGCTCATCCACTCTACCTCATCTATAAACTATTCACAGGGGTCAGCAGTCAGTAGTCAGCTTGTTCATCATGTCAGATCAAAGTGATAGTCAGAATCAGTCAGAGCAGCTTGTGCACATGAGTGAGGTCACTAGTCCCTCCAGTTCCTCAGATGATGGCAGCAGGAGCACCCCTAGCAATCTGCCAAAAGCTGCCACAAGACAGAGAAAGAAGAGAACTTCAGACTCAGAGGATGAAGATTATGTGGCAGAGGAAGAGGCAACTTCCAAGAGAGTTGTGTTGAAGAAAGAATATGGCTCAGCTGCAGCCAACAAGCCGGGCTTAAAGGTCAAAAGGCTACCAGGCAGGCAGCCCATGCCAAAGGCCAGAGCCTCAACAAAGATTCCTGAGAAGCCTGCACCCAAAGAGCCAGTTGCAGCTGAAACAAAGAAAGAAAGGAAAAGAGGCAGATGGTGCAAGAAAGTAGATCCCATGGCAGAATTTGAACAACATTCTTTTGATGAAGAAGAAGAAGAAGAGGAAGGTGCTGCACCAGCACCTAAGGCACCCAAGCTGATGGGTGATGCCATTAGATCAGGAGCAGCTGCATCTAAGCCAAAGGAAGCCCCCAAGTCTGATTCCAAGGCCAAGCCAGCTCCAAAGCCAAAACCAAATAGGAATACTAGGAGCATCCCAGCTGCCGAGAAAAACAAGGCCCCAGTGCCTGAACCTGCAGAAGAAGAGGAAGGCCAAGTGCTGAGAAAGTTGAAGCCCAAGATCCTAGACCACAATGATGCTCATCCTGTGGCTGAGGATATGGAAATTAGGAGAGACTCTGGATTGAGAAAATGGAGAGCAGAGGATCCCTATGCTATCAGGAGAAGGACTGCTGTAGACTACAGGTTCCATACTAAGGAACAACAGGACTTCTATGAGACAGTCTTGTTAGACAAGAAGCCCACTGTATGTGACATGAGATGGGTCGATTGGCAATACATCAAGGACAACGAAGAGCACTACCCTGGAGTGCAGGACAGCTTTAAGGCGTGTGGAGTAGCATACTTTGTTGGGCAAAAGCTCACAAAGTGGAATGAGGAACTTATCATGCAGTTCTACTCCACAGCACACTTTTACCCAGATGGAAGGATCACATGGATGTCTGAAGGTACAAGGTACCACTCAACTATTGAGGAATGGGCAAAGTTGATCAATGCCCCAGAGGAAAATGAAGATGACTTGGATGTCTATTCCAAGAAGAAGATGGACCACAACTCCATGATCAACATGTACAAAGAGATCCCTGACAAGGCACTTGAAACTTTCAAGTATGGATCTGTACACTATCTTCTGTCAGGATTGCCAACCATCAATTGGATCTTAAGGCACACTCTGTTGCCCAAGTCAGGTGATCACAAGATGATCAGAGGCCATGCAATCAATTTGCTTCATATCTTTGAAGTGCCTCAGAAGTTCAAAGTCACGAGCCTTATGATAGAAACAATCAAGAGGACTGCAGCAGACCAGAAGAGGAGCTGTGGATATGCCCCTCAGATCCAGGAACTGATCAACTTCAAGATGGGCACTGGCATATATCTTTTGGATAAGGAACATCTGCCTATTCATCCTAATTTTGAAGACAATGAGGTTGTGATGAACAAAGATGAACCATCTTCAGCCCATGCATAAGCACAGAAGGAGAAGGCAAGGAAGGAGAAAGCTGCAAGGATGCCAACTCAAGAGGAGGCATCTGAATACTTCTTGAAAACCAAGCAAGAGCAGCTTAGTTACCTAATTGCATCCACCCTGCGGATTGAGAAAGGTTTGGCCAACCTAACTCAGAACTAGGCAAGCTTAGAGAGAATCGTAGAACAGAAGTTCTATGACTTGGATATCAAGGTGACAGAGATTCAGACTACAGTGGAGCAACTCCAAGATGACATGCAGGAGAGGAGAGGGAAGACAACCACAAATGCATTTGCCAGAGTGCCACGAGGTCCAAGGTCGTCTGCAGTGCCAGTTCCTGACACAAGAGCAACCGCCTCAGCACCAACCGCAGCACCAACCCAACCTGCTCCAGCATCTACTTCAGCTCCAACTCCAACAGCATCTACGGAATCCTTCGTCCTTGGAGTGATCCAGACTCCACCACCACCTGAAGATCAAGCCTGAGTGTCGATCTAGCACTATGCATTTTCTAGGAACTTTTTGGTAACTTGTTGCCAAAGGAGGAGAAAAATGTATAGATCATAGGCTTCGAGAGAGAGTGTTGCTTTTATTCTCTCTTTCTTTTATTTGGTGGTCCTTAAAACTTTGTTTGCTTTTGGTTGAGATACTTTGATATGCTTGTGAGACATTGATGATCATGTGTTTGATCATAAGTTACACTTATGCATGCTTGATATATCTTATCTATCTTATGTGATCATTCACTTTGCCTTGGTGATGAGTGCATGTATTTCATTATTAATCATTTTGAGCGCTCCACCAAGATGTATGTGACATGGAAGAGTAACCCATAATTCTAACTTCTTGTGCATTTGCAGTCCAAAGAAAATTTTAAATATGCACAAATTTAGGGGGAGCTCTTACTTATCACATACTTCTCAAAGCGACGATGTAATTCATTCTTATTATCATTTGTCGAAGCTTTGATCTATATGTTGTCATCAATTACCAAAAAGGGGGAGATTGAAAGTGCAACTATCCCTAGGTGGTTTTGGTAATTCATAACAACATATAGCTCATTGATCTAATGATATTCCAAGATAACTATTTCAGGAAAGCTCAATGATTGGCATGGCATGAATGGTGAAAGTGGAACCCTCAAAATACTAAGGACAAAGGATTGGCTCAAGCTCAAAAGCTCAAGACACTTCATTTTACATTTAAGTGATCCAAGTTCACATTGAGTCCATAGGAAAAGCCAATACTATCAAGGAGGGATGAGGTGTTGCTTAATGAGCTCTTTGCCTTATGTGCTTAATGATATGCTCCAAAATCCTCAACTACTTTCCCATATCCACATATGACCTAAACCCTAAGCCAAACTCAGTAATACCGATTCTTTCTATCCGGCGCCACCGAGTCTTCATATGTCATAAGCCACTGCCAAAACCCTAGAAAATCGGTTTCACCGATAGGGATCTCGGTCTCACCGAGATGGGATTGCAATCTCTCTGTTTCCTTTTCGTAACTTTTCAGTCTCACCGAAAGAGCGGATCGGTCCCACCGAGATTGCAATGCAAACTCTCTGTTTCCCTTTTGTAACTTTTCGGTGTCATCGAAAGAGCAAATCGGTCCCACCGAGTTTGCCTGACCAACTCTCTGGTTAGCTAATTACCAAATCGGTCTCACCGAGTTTGTGTAATCGGTCTCACCGAGATTACATTATGCCCAAACCCTAACCATATCGGTCCTACCGAGATGCATGTTAGTCCCACCGAAAAACTCTAACGGTCACTAGGTTTACCTTTTCGGTCTGACCGAGTTTGTTGATTCGGTCCCACCGAGATCGGTAAATTGTGTGGAACGGTTGGATTTTAAGTGGAGGCTATATATACCCCTCCACCTCCTCTTCATTCGTGGAGAGAGTCATCAGAACACATCTACACTTCCAACTCATATGTTCTGAGAGAGAACCACCTACTCATGTGTTGAGACCAAGATATTCCATTCCTACCATATGAATCTTGATCTCTAGCCTTCCCCAAGTTGCTTTCCACTCAAATCTTCTTTCCACCAAATCCAAATCCTGTGAGAGAGAGTTGAGTGTTGGGGAGACTATCATTTGAAGCACAAGAGCAAGGAGTTCATCATCAACACACCATTTGTTACTTCTTGGAGAGTGGTGTCTCCTAGATTGGCTAGGTGTCACTTGGGAGCCTCCGACAAGATTGTGGAGTTGAACCAAGGAGTTTGTAAGGGCAAGGAGATCGCCTACTTTGTGAAGATCTACCGCTAGTGAGGCAAGTCCTTCGTGGGCGATGGCCATGGTGGGATAGACAAGGTTGCTACTTCGTGGACCCTTCGTGGGTGGAGCCCTCCGTGGACTCGTGCAACCGTTACCCTTCGTGGGTTGAAGTCTCCACTAACGTGGATGTAGGATAGCACCACCTATCCGAACCACGGGAAAAACATCCGTGTCTCCAATAGCATTTGAATTCTCCAAACCCTTCCCTTTACATTCTTGCAAGTTGCATGCTTTACTTTCCGCTTCCTATATACTCTTTGCATGCTTGCTTGAATTGTGTGATGATTGCTTGACTTGTCCTAAAGTTGCTAAAATCTGCCGAGAACTAAAATTGGGAAAAGGTTAAGTTTTTATTTGGTCAAGTAGTCTAATCACCCCCCTCTAGACATACTTCCGATCCTACACCCGTTGCCCCGTCTTGAGGACTTGCCGCAAGGGCTAGGAATGCCTAGCCATGCCTCGTAATTATCTCGCGGGCACCCTCCAGGTCAACCCATCTCCACGTCACTTGCGGGTATCCCTCAAGGTTGTCCTGCCTTTCCAAGCAACAGTTGTAAAGTCCAAGTATCCGTGTGTCCAAACATCAAGGGGAAAACCCGAGGAATCACCCCCGGTGAATTCCACTCGATGTAATCATCAAGGTGAACGTAAGAGGATCCACCCTCGAGGTTCGCACTTGAGGGGTTGCACGACAGAGCCGTATCAGAAGTGGTTAAGGAGGAAATCACCCTCGATGACCATGATCGGATAGCTACACTACAGAGATCTCATTAGGAGTGATGTATGAGGTTCCACCCTCAGCACTTGATGGTAACTCTGCAAAGTCGAGCAACAAAAGGGGCGTGATGTGATGTGAGGTGTCGGGCTCTGGTCGTTGATCGAGTCATCAATGATGAAGCAGGGGCAACAAGGACCAGGTGGGGGTCACTGATGGATCACTAACCAACCTATATTAAGCAGTTTAGGATAAGCAGGTAAGGTAACAATAAGCAGGTTACAAAAGCAGGCTATGCATCAGAATAGCAGCAAACAGTAACAGTAGCAAAATCTAATGCAAGCATGATAGAATGGAATGGGCGATATCGGGATTATCAAGGGGGGTTGCCAGGAAGCTCTGCTGAAAAGGAAGAAGTGTCGTCGTCGACGTAGTCGATCATAGGGGCAACATCGGTCTCTGGGTCTACCAGAGAGAAGAGGGGGAAGAAACAATAAATATAAAGCAAACATAGCATCACAAAGCATAACATGGCAATATGCTGAGCTGGGTGTGACCTAACGTATGGCTACATGATATAGGTGAAGGGGGAATTCAACCGGGAATGTATTCCCGATGCCGGACCTGTGTCAGACAGATGACCGAAGGGGGAATGTTCCATGTTCAGCATGCTAGGGGCATGTGACAGATGAACAGACCGCGTATTCGGATTCGTTGGATTTTTCTGAGCAACTTTCATGTAGAAAACATTTTCATCAGAGTTACGGTTTAATTTCTACGAATTTTTAAGATTAAAGTATTTTCTGGAATTATTAATATTAACAGAAAAGGAATATTGCATCAGCATGACGTCATAGTGACGTCAACAGTCAACAGCCGCACTGACCAGGTCAAACCTGACCAGTAGGGCTCACCTGTCATTGGCAGTGGGCTATCAGCAGTTCATTTTAATTTAAACAGAGTAATTAGTGACTGGACCCCACCAGTCAGTGACTCACTAGTTTAGCTAATTATTTTTTTAGGAAAATGTTTAAATTAGGTTAATAAGGCGGGGGGCCTTGTGTCAGTGGCACTGAGTGCCCAGTCAGCATAGTTGACCACAGTCAACGTGGTCAACTGGGTCTAGGGGGCCCACGGGCAGCGACCCAGAGGCGAGCCCCGTCGGTGCGAGGTCAGCGCCGGCGCCGGAGCAACGTCGGCGAGGCCATCCGCGGCGGCCGAACGCCGGAGACGGCTGGAATCGCGCTATGGCGCATCATTTGAGTCGTGGTCGGGCGCGTTCGGAAGCTGACAATCTCGCGCGTCAAATGGTACCAACATTTGGGCCTGGGAATGGCCGGAACATCGCCGGTGTCGACGTTTGGCGGCTGTGGTTTTCGGGCGATGGCGGAATCGATGAAGCCATGCGTGTTAGCTCGAACTAAAAGCATGGGGGGGGGTGATCTACGCGAGTGCCGAGCGGGGGAGCTCGATGGACACACGCAGGTGGTCAAAAGGTCACCGGAGTAGCTCCGGCGAACAGCGAGGTAGCGGCGTGATCGGTCAAAGTGGCAGCGTGTGCTAGCGGGCTCGGGAAAAAGCATGTGCGTGGGCATCGGGCTCCTGGTAACCTCACGAGCTCGGCAACGAGCTCGGACGCGAGCTGCGGCACGGTGGCCACTGCGACGAGCTTCACCATGGCGACGGGGCATCACCAATGGCGACGGCAACTAGGGGGCGAGATCGATGGCGATAACATAGGGGAAAGGTCGTGGAGCTTATGCAGGAGCGCACGGTGGCTCATTGGAAGCTTACGAGATGCAGGGCGCCAGAATCGCAGAGGAACACCGGTGGCTGCCGAGGAAGAAGAAGCTAGCGTCAGCGTCGATGCAGGGGCACCGAGCTCGAGGGACTGGCCGTGGGCGAAGGACAGGTCGACGGCGGAGCCCTTGGCGCGGTCCTAGGTGAAGGGGACGACGGAGAGCGCGTAGACGGTGCCGGCCATGGCGACTGCGGTGGTGGCCGTGGCGGATCTGGGCGAGGAGGATCTGGTGGGGGGAGGGGAGGCGGAGTGGACGAGGGAAGTGAGCGGGCGAGTGGGGTGGTAGAGCAAGTGGAAGGGTAGCCCGAGGCATCAAGGGGATCCTTATATCCCCCTCGTCAACAGCGAGGTGGTTCAGCGGCGATGTGCGGGCGCGCGCCCTCGGTCGATTGAACAGGGGGAGGGGAGAGCGACCGGGGAGGTAGGTGGGCCGGCCTGCTGGGATGGGCCGAAGCCCAAGGGTAGGCCAGGGGCTCTCCCACCCTTCTTTTCTTTTCCTTTTTTTAACTTTTGTTTTTTCTTTTAACAAAGTTCATGCTATTGAAGAGATTAATGTTTTGACTGGAAAGATGGATGAACTTATGAAATTGTTTGCTAATAAGAGTGTTTGTTCTGATCCAAATGATATGCCTTTGTCCACTTTGATTGAGAATAATAATGAATCTATGGATGTGAATTTTGTTGGTAGAAACAATTTTGGTAACAACGCGTATAGAGGAAATTTCAATTCTAGGCCGTTTCCTAGTAATTCCTCTAATAATTATGGTAATTCCTGCAACAACTCTTATGGAAATTTTAATAAGATGCCCTCTGATTTTGAGACTAGTGTTAAAGAATTTATAATTTCGCAAAATAATTTCAATGCTTTGTTTGAAGAAAAATTGCCTAAGATTTCTGAGTTGGCTAGGAACGTTGTCGGTGTCAAAACCGGCAGATCTCGGGTAGGGGGTCCCGAACTGTGCGTCTAGGCGGATGGTAACAGGAGACAGGGGACACGATGTTTTTACCCAGGTTCGGGCCCTCTCGATGGGGTAAAACCCTACTCCTGCTTGATTGATCTTGATGATATGAGTATTACAAGAGTTGATCTACCACGAGATCAGAGAGGCTAAACCCTAGAAGCTAGCCTATGGTATGATTGTTGTTCTTGGTCCTACCGACTAAACCCTCCGGTTTATATAGACACCGAAGGGGGCTAGGGTTACACAGAGTCGGTTATAAGGAAGGAGATCTACATATCCGTATTGCCAAGCTTGCCTTCCACGCCAAGGAGAGTCCCATCCGGACACGGGACAAAGTCTTTAATCTTGTATCTTCATAGTCCAACAGTCCGGCCAGAGGATATAGTCTGGCTGTCCGGATACCCCCTAATCCAGGACTCCCTCAGTAGCCCCTGAACCAGGCTTCAATGACGATGAGTCCGGCGCGCAGATTGTCTTCGGCATTGCAAGGCGGGTTCCTCCTCCGAATATTTCATAGAATATTTTAAACACGAGGCTCGTGTCCGGCTCTGCAAAACAAGTTCCACATACAACCGTAGAGAGAATAATATTTCCAAAAATCTAATCTGCTGACGTATTTCGAGTATGACATCACATCGCAGCCAGGTCATTTATTCGTTTTTCATAACCAACCTCAGCATGTTCCGCGAGGCGGTTTTCTTGGCACGTCTTGTCGAAGCAGAGATCGTGTTTCCTTTTTTACGGGATTCCCATCAATACGGACGTGGGTAACCCAACCGCGCCATCAATTACGACGCTTGGGGGATAAGCGAGTTTTACCAGGCTGGTGAGGGGCGCATAGTTTCGTCCGCCCTTATAAAGGGATAAGGGTTCACCTTTTCCCACCCACACCTTCTTCTTCCTTGCTCATCCATTCTCGCACACTCGAGCTCGAGCGCCCAGTTCCGCATTCTTCTCCTCAACCTCCTCCAAAAATGTCTGGAGCAGGAGGCAAGTGGATGGTCTCCTCCGTCATGGAGGGAGAAGTCAAAAAGGTGAGGGGAGCCGGATACCTGTCCGAGGATATCGCACACCGGCTCCCAGATGAGGGGCAGATCATCCCCACCCCCAGGCCCCATGAGAGGGTAGTATTCCTTACCCACTTCCTCCGCGGACTAGGATTTCCCCTTCACCCATTCGTCCGTGGGCTCATGTCCTACTACGGCCTGGATTTTCATGATCTGGCCCCGAACTTCATCCTTAACATCTCGGCGTTTATCGTCGTGTGTGAGGCCTTCCTCCGCATCAAGCCCCACTTCGGCTTATGGCTGAAGACCTTCAATGTCAAACCGAAGGTGGTGGGCGGCCAGCAGGCGGAGTGCGGAGGCGCCATGGTGGGCAAAATGCCCAACGTCACATGGCTCGAGGGCTCCTATGTGGAGAACATAAAGGGATGGCAATCGGGGTGGTTCTACATCACCGAGCCGCGCGACACCAAATGGGCGGCGGCCCCCCAATTCCGATCCGGAATCCCCACGCGGCTCACCTCCTGGAAAGAGAAGGGCCTGCCCTGGTGTAATCCGGTAGAGCTGACCAGACTCCAAACATGTATCCAAAATATGATAAACAGGAAGCTCAAGCTTGTCAACATAGTCCAGGTCATGCTCATCCGCCGGATCCTCCCGTGTCAACAACGGGCGTTCAATTTGTTGGAGTTCGACCCGACCCAGCACCAGACTCTGAGCAAGCTCTTTGACACGATGCACAAGGACGTCTAGAGGGTGCTTTTTAAGAGCACCGAGGTCCCCCTCCACTTACCGAGGATCACGGACTCAGCGTGCAGCACCAAGCCGGCGCGGTAAGCTCTCGTATTTCTTATAGGGTATTCATCTTCCCCAGTATAATGATATGTGGGATCTGAGCTCCCATGCCTTTGACAGGACTGGGTGGAGACATCAGAGCAGATTGACTGCCCGGCCCCTCTGCCCGAAGACCCTGCAGACGCTCTCCTGACGGAGATGCGGACTCCGGCCCCTTATGAGGTGCCGGAGAAGAAGATCAAGAAGAAGGCCACGGGAACCCGAAAGAGTTCCCGGTGCCAGGCGGTATCGGACTCATCGTCTGATAACTCCAAGACGCACTCCTCCCATGAGAACGAGGAGGCGGAAGATGAAGGTTCTCCCCCACTAGCCGGGGGAGACAAGAAAAGGAAGGCCGCCCCAACCGGGGAGGCCGGCGGGTCCAAGAAGGGAAGGACTCTCCTTCCGGACTGTTCCACCACCGCCGTCGACAGCGAAGACGAGTGGTTACTCAGGGCCAAGCCCCTAGCGAAGTCGTAAGTATTCGGATACCAGAGTAATTCATGGTACGCTTTTATTGCACTACTTCTCCTTATGCCGAATATAATTATGCAGCCCACCTCGAGCCCGCATCGACGTATCTTCGTCGGACGGTTCTTTGGATCCGTCGGCTATGAGTAGCGGATCACTTCCAACCGCCTCCACCCCTCGTCCTACGGACAACACCGAGGTGTTGTCTCAAAGGGCACCAAGCCGAGGGGAGGTAGTCCTGGAGGCGCCTCAAGGCGACCGTTCGGACCCTGGGCGTAAAGGGAGCAAGACTCCCACGGGCTCCAAGTTCGGCCCTCAGCCGGACACCGCGTCGGAACCTCCAGTGGTTCCGGACTCCGGCAGGCGACCCCCTTCCAAGAGGGGCAAGCCGCCCATGCCGGTGACCTCTGCCCATCCAGAGGCACTGGACAACCTTCTGGGAGCGCTTCGTAGCGCTTCCATCGACGAAGAGCACCGCACTATTATGAGTGCGGTGATCAAGAAAGTTCAGTCCGCCAAGAGCGGACTGACTGAAGCATGTGCCAGCCTTCTAACAGGCTTTGAGGTAAGTATTTAAAATATAGGAAAATATTACCGCATAGACAGTAGCCCCTGGTGCTCTGTTTGGTGTTCACAAAGAAAAGCCGAATAGAGGATCAAATAATATCCGCAGGAGTCTAGTACAAGTCTATCTATATGCGTATGTAGGTTTCGTTGCTGACCTCTGCCGCACTGACTGCGGAGGTCACCGCATTGAAGCAGAACCTCGAGCGGTCCGAGAAAGAGCTCGGCCTTGCCAAGAAGCAGCTCGAGGAGAACAAAGATAAGTAATGTCTTGTCTATATATATATATATATATGTGTGTGTGTGTGTGTGTGTGTGTGTGTGTGTGTGTGTGTCTGTGTGTTTGCAAAATGATAGGATCATCATGAATGTGCCAGTGGCCACGACCGAAGTGGCGGCCCTGAAGCAATCGCTGTCCGAGGCCGAAAACAAAGCGGCCAAGGAGCGCACCGAGCGGGAGAAACAAGAGGCACGGGTTGTTGAGGTGCAGCAAGAGCTCCAGGCTCTCGTGAAGAAGCACGAGACTTTGGAGCTTGACTCGAAGACGCGAGAGTCCGAGCTTGCCGCAGCCCTCGAGAGCACCAAGCGTGCCAAGGCTGAAGCCCAAAAGGCCCTCCAGGAAATTGAGGCGATGAAGAAGATAGCGGCGGGTAAGGCATTCATTATGCAAAGCAAGCATGTGAAAGTAAATTACTTGTTACTTACCCGAGTCCGGAGCTCTCCAGGAGCATTCGCAGATTTGCCCCGCAGCGTGTCGGATGCCGCAAAGTATTACCAGGCCGAGGAGGGAAGCTCGACAGAGAAGTTGTTCTGTTCTCAGTATACTGGGACCAAACACCCGACGCCTGTGAGCGACCAGCTGAAGCAACTGGTCGAGCTGCACAAGGCGGCCGAACAGGCCATGAGGGGCCTTCTAGTCCGGATGTTGCCTGGCGACTCCCTTCCCAACAACTACTTCGGCTTGGTGAGGCGGCTTGTGGATGCCTGCCCACGGCTGGAAGTCATAAAGCGGTCCGTCTGCATCGAGGGTGCACGCCAGGCATTTGCCCGTGCGAAGGTGCACTAGGCCAAGATGGATGCCGAGAAGCTGGTGAAGGAGGGGCCACCGCAGGGCAAGGAGCATCGCCACCCTGAAATGTATTATGAGGGTGTCCTGAAGGGTGCCCGTCTTGTGGCGGACGAGTGTGCGAAGGATGCAATTTTCGAATGAACTTGCTCGTGTGATCCTGTATTATGAAAACTTGTTCATATGCGCTATGCAGCGCTTGTTTGAATTTAAAATATTACCTTTGTGCGGCTGTTTATCAAATCTGAGAGATGGCCAGTCGTCGGCTTCTGCCCCCATGCCACGAGTGATGGGGTGTCCGGGATAAATCTGAGCACTCTTTTTCCCATTGTTGGGTCCTTCGAGGGAGGTGCTCAGCGCAACGAACAAGGCAATCGGACTATAATGCTTTATTACTCTCACTTAGCCACAGAAGTCTACAATTTTAAATTTTGGCGAAGCCCCTAGCATTCGGAAGGCCGAATTCGGGGCGCTATACACGCCTAAGCCGGACAAAGCCGACTCCTCGCCCTAAGCGGCATAAGTCTTTAGGGACTCGATACCTCTCGAACAGCGACCAGCTCTCGCCTTATCATGACAGTCAGTTTTAGCTTTCTCTACTGAGGTGCTTGCCTAGATGAACCAGGGCACAATCGCAGTAGTTCTCCCAGTGCTACCTTAGCCGATATAGCGGAACGTGAGGTACCAAAACATGGGAGCCGGGAAAACCCAACTGTTGACCCAAGACATGATTCGGAGCTGATGCATATAATGCTATAAGTTCGGGGTGCCGCACTGTCGAAAGTGTTCGGACTTCTCACGTCGTATTATGGGGTACGCTTAAGCCCTTGGTGCATTGGCCATACCAGAGTGTACGGGTGCTGCATGTCATAAATGAACATATATATATATATATAAAGGAATAGAGAATGCGATAATAGACTAGTGCTGTGCATTGTTTATTCAAAAAGGTGCGTCGAAGCCGAATGATACAAGTAGTGCGCTAAGCAAAAGGTAGGACTATTTGACATGTCCCCTCCAAGGGCAAGCTGAGGAATGGTATTTAAAGCAGGTATTTCACTCGTTATCAGAGACCACCTGGGAGTTCCATGGTGCGACGTAGCTTTCTGCCTCCTTGGTTGTTGTATCATGTGTCCGGCGGTCGTACTAACGGACAGGGTTTCCATAGAGTGAAGTCCTGAAAGGGACAAAGTAACAAAACGGGAAGCCCCTAGTGCGGTTGAGCCGCGTTTTGGGGCGTGCCGTAGTCGTGCCCCCCCTTTGCCCATGGTATTTTCAATGCGTAATTATGTACACGTGGCACAGATTTCACCGTTTGGCGGGGACTGGGGTGGGGGCCGAATTGCTATGCGAGCTCGGAACGTGCCAGGCACAGATTACTCCATGCGCGCTTGACGGTGTCTGGGTGTTTGATCGTCGGACTGGTTGATTGTCTGAAGAGGCTGCTTTGCGCTTCTCCTCTAGTCGCGGTAGCAACCTGCGCTTTGGGTAACTCTTGGAGGGGCGTTCGAGTTCATATTCCTCGGCCGCAAGGACTTCAGTCCATCTGTCAGCTACCAAATCTTGATCAGCTCGAAGCTGCTGTTGCTTTTTCTTAAGGCTATTTGCCGTGGCTATAAGCCGGCGCTTGAAGCGCTCTTGCTCGACGGGATCCTCAGGCACGACAAATTCGTCGTCGTCGAGGCTTGCCTCGTCTTCGGAGGGAGGCATGTAGTTATCATCCTCGGCCTCTCCATCTGCCGCTCTCTCAGGAGGGCTGGCTTCTCCATCCTCCTGCTCTAAATCTTGCTGGAGGGGATTGTCGTCATCTTCGGCACTGTCCGGAGTGCTATTATCTCCTGTGCCGGTATCACCGCTTTTGCTTTGGCGAGACTTAGAGCGGCGTCGCTGACGTCGGCGCTTGGGTTGCTTCTTGGAGGGGTCATCCTCTGTTGTCCCGTCGCCATTGCCTTCTTTGGGTGTGTCCACCATGTATATATCATATGATGAGGTGGCTGTCCAGTGCCCTGTGGGCAGTGTTCCTGTTTGTCTCTTGCATCGTCGTCCATACCGTCGATGTCTTCGGAGTCGAAGTCGAGCATGTCGGTCAAATCATCGACAGTGGCTACTAAGTGGGTGGTGGGTGGGCGGCGAATTTCTTCGTCATCCGCATCCCAATCCTGCCGGACATAGTTCGGCCAGGATTCTCCTAACAAGGCGAGAGACCTTAATGAGTTCAGTATGTCACCGAAGGGCGAGTGCTGAAAGATATCCACGGAGGTGAACTCCATGATCGGCGCCCAGTCGGATTCGATAGGCATGGGCGCAGGCGGTTCGGAGTCCGTGGCCGGGGAAGAATCCGGCAGTTTGGCGTCACAGCTCTCGTGAAGGGCAAGGTCGATACTCGGCTCGATCGCCGTTCAGAATGCGGCCTCCGTGGTGGGGTCTATCCACCCGTCCGTGGATGGCGCAGTTGGCTCCGAATTGAGGGTCAGAGCGATTGCCGTTGCGGTCGCCTGAATTCTGTCCGATGGTAGAGCTAAATCATGCTCATCGTGACCGTGCGGCGCACTCGGCAGGGGCTCGAATCCGTCGAAGATCAAGTCTCCGCGGATGTCGGCCGTGTAGTTTAAGCTTCCAAACCTGACCTGGTGGCCAGGGGCGTAACTCTCCATCTGCTCCAGATGGCCAAGCAAGTTGGCCCGCAGTGCGAAGCCGCCGAATACAAAGATCTGTCCGGGGAGAAAAGTCTCACCTCGGACTTCATCGCTATCGATGATCGAAGGAGCCATCAAGCCTAACGATGACGACATAGAGGAACTCTCGATGAAAGCACCAATGTCGGTGTCAAAACCGGCGGATCTCGGGTAAGGGGTCCCGAACTGTGCGTCTAGGCGGATGGTAACAGGAGATAAGGGACACGTTTTTTTTACCCAGGTTCAGGCCCTCTCGACGGAGGTAAAACCCTACTCCTGCTTGATTGATCTTGATGATATGAGTATTACAAGAGTTGATCTACCACGAGATCAGAGAGGCTAAGCCCTAGAAGCTAGCCTATGGTATGATTGTTGTTCTTGGTCCTACGGACTAAACCCTCCGGTTTATATAGGCACTGGAGGGGGCTAGGGTTACACAGAGTCGGTTACAAGGAAGGAGATCTACATATCCGTATTGCCAAGCTTGCCTTCCAAGCCAAGGAGAGTCCCATCCAGACACGGGACGAAGTCTTCAATCTTGTATCTTCATAGTCCAACAGTCCGGCCAGAGGATATAGTCCGGCTGTCCGGATACCCCCTGTCAGTGTCAAAACTGGCGGATCTCGGGTAGGGGGTCCCGAACTGTGCGTCTAGGCGGATGGTAACAGGAGACAAGGGACACGATGTTTTTACCCAGGTTCGGGCCCTCTCGATGGAGGTAAAACCCTGCTCCTGCTTGATTGATATTGATGATATGGGTAATACAAGAGTTGATCTACCACGAGATCAGAGAGGCTAAACCCTAGAAGCTAGCCTATGGTATGATTGTTGTTGGTCCTTTGGACTAAACCCTCCGGTTTATATAGACAACGGAGGGGGATAGGGTTACACAGAGTTGGTTACAAGGAAGGAGATCTACATATCCATATTGCCAAGCTTGCCTTCCACGCCAAGGAGAGTCCCATCCGGACACGGGACGAAGTCTTCAATCTTTTATCTTCATAGTCCAACAGTCCAGCCAAAGGTCATAGTCCGGCTGTCCGGATACCCCCTTATCCAGGACTCCCTCAGTAGCCCCTGAACCAGGCTTCAATGACGATGATTCCGGCGCGCAGATTGTCTTCGGCGTTGCAAGGCAGGTTCCTCCCCTGAATACTTCATAGAAGATTTTGAACACAAGGATCGTGTACGGCTCTGCAAAACAAGTTCCACATACCACCGTACAAGGAATAATATTTCCACAAATCTAATCTGCTAACGTATTCTATAGTGTGACATCACATCACAGCCAAGCCTTTATTCGAATCGTTTTCTACAGCCAACCTTGGCGCGTTTTGCGAGGCGGTTTCCTTGGCACGTCTTGTCGAAGCAGAGATCGTGTCGCCTTTATTTACGGGATTCTCATCAACACGGACGTGGGTAACCCAATCGTGCCCGTTGGTATGTCCCCGCGATCAAAGGTAAGTCCCAAACGGTTACGAGGAGGGCTCTTGTTATTCAACCTCTTTATAAAGAGACCAAGGCATGTTCTTTTATTTTGACCTTAATCAAATCCGCCTCCTGCCTCGAGTTCCAACACCCAAAACTCAGGTTTAGGCACTTCGGACCTCCGATTATGTCCGGATCCAACCTTCAAGGTCGGTGGATGCCTTCCTCCGTCACGGAGGAGGACGTAATAAAGCTAAGGGAAGCCAGGTACCTGACCGGCAAAATCCCGCATAGGCTGCCTGCTCAAGGGCAAGTTATTCACACTCCTAAGCCCGGTGAGAGCATCGTGTTCGTATCTCACTTCCTCTGAGGGCTAGGCTTCATGCTGGATCCCTTCGTGAGGGGCTTATGTTCTATTACGGGCTGTACTTCCACGACTTAGCTCCGGAGTCTATCCTCCACACCTCATTGTTCATCATCGTGTGCGAAGCTTTCCTCCGTATTACCCCTCACTTCGGACTGTGGCTCAAGACCTTCAAAGTGGAGCCGAAGATGATCGAGGGGCGGCACGTAGAGTGCGGAGGCGCCGTAATAAGCAAAAATGCTGACGTCCCATGGCCCGAGGGCTCTTTCCAGGAGGAGTCCAGCTTATGGCAACAAGAGTGGTTTTATATCACAGCTCCCAGGGGTACCAAGTGGGTGGCTCCACCTGTCTTTCGCTCGAGTACCCCGCCACGACTAACGTCATGGGTCAACAAGGGGCTAGACTGGGGGCCAGTAAAGGATGTTCCATATTGCAGAGCCGCATCCGAGATCTCCTAGAGAGAGATGTCAGTCTGGTCGTGGTGACACAAGTCATGTTAATTCGCCGAGTCCTGCCCTGCAAACGTCGTACCCTCCGCCTGTGGGAGTTCAATCCGGAGGGACCGCGAGCTCTTCAACATTTCCTTGGCATGACGCCCGCGGAGATGTACAAATTGTTCTTCGGACCACAAATAATGTGTCCGGACTCCACTGAGGATGCAGGTCTGAGATGCAATCGTCCGGATACCCAAGTAAGTAGCCCCGCATCCGAACACACCATCCATTTATTTATCACAACATTGCCCTTAAAAAAGACTCTCTTTAACCAAGAGTGGATAGCGAAGGCAAAGTTGATCAGGTGTCCGGCCCCCCTCCCTGAGACCTCGCCAGACCCTATGTTAACCAGGATGCTGGAGATCGCGCCTTATCAAGCACCTTCGGGAGAAGATAAAGGGGGGGGACAAGGAAGCTACCGCCTCCGCGGAGGAGGTTAGCCGGAAGGGAGGAATCAAAACTTCCTCTCCCCAGGGAAAGAAGAGGACCGCCTCTGAGGACCCGTTGACAATGGTCTCGAAACAGGGGAGGAAATCTTCGCTAGAGGGTCCTGTACCGGGGGATACCCCGGCCACACTATGCCCTCAAGGGGATCATCCCTCCACCAAGCTGTAAGTAAAAGGGTACTTAATAATGATAAAAAACCTTGCTTTACTCCTGAGGAAAATAACTGAAGCACTTATCTTGCAGCTCGGATCTTCGCCCTTCCCAGCAGAGCTCGTATTCGGAGGATCTTCTTCCAGAGATGATGGAGAGCGGAACGCCTCCCCCTGCCATACCGCCTCATGAGGCGGGCGACCCCGAAGTGTCGTCGCGGACGGTTTCTCCTGATCCGGCAGGGCCAGAAGGTAGTCATATGGCCACCTGAAGCCCTCAGTATCCGGTTTTTGAAGAGAGCAATCAAAAGAGTCCAGCACCATCTGGTGCGCGGTCAGAGGTACTAAGGGATCTGCTAGAGCGAGCGGCTATCTCAAAGGAGCACCGTACGTTGATGGGTACGGTAATTGAAAGGATTTCGTCCGCGGAGAGCGGGTTGCATGAAGCTGTCATGAGTCTACTAACGGGTTTTGAGGTACGTGAAATGATGTACCTTTTTTTGACAGTACCGCATATTTTAAGATGCGCTGTGTGTAGATAGTAGCCCCTGAGACTCTGGATGCTGTCGAAGACGACGGCGCGCAGAGTATCATAGTCCCAGGTATAATTTTGCCGCCTTAATATGCAGGTGGCGAAGTGTCCGGTGGCCAGCCGAACTAATGAATTTGCCGAGTTAAAGCGGCAGCTTGACGTGGCAGATGCCGACATCGTACTTGTCAACAAGCGGCTTGACGAGGCACAAGGTATGTGATTTCTCCGGAGACACATGGTAAGAGGAGAATGATGCCAGTATCTATAACATGTGTGTTAACGCAGATGGAGCTACGGCCATGGAGAACCTGCGGGCAGAACTTGCCCGAGTCAAAGAACAAGCTAGAAAAAGCGATGCGGCTGCCTTAAAGGCGGTCGAGGAGCTAAAAGCCAAACAGGCTGCTCACTGCCAAAGCAAGGGGGAAATAGCCAGGATGGCTGTGGAATTGAAGAATGTCGCTGACCGTTACAAGCTTCTTGAAAAGGAAGATCAAGCGAAGAGGGAAGACCTAGAGAAGGCCGTGGTGATGGCCAAAGACACCCGCTCTGCCATGAGAGCGATGAAGGAGGAGCTGCGTCATGCCGGAGATATCGCGGCTGGGAAGCCCTTTATGCTGCGGATGAAGTTCGGCAATCCTAAGTACGCCCCTTTAGACCGGTTATGGAGTTCGGCGGATGCATACCTTGACTTGGCAGCGAGTGCTGCCGATGCGGCCGAGTACTTCCAAGATAAAAAAGATCGTGAAGTGGAGAAGCTGTTCTGGTCACAGTTTAACGATCCAGAGCCTCCGCTTCCATTGACTGATCGGTTGGCCGAATGGGCCGAGCTGAATAGGTTGTCCGGACTTGCCATGAGGTCTGTTGTGGATCATCTGTGGCCGGAAAGGCCAAAGCCGAATAGTTGTTTTAGTTTGGTGCAGCAGTTCATTGGTGCTGTGCCGCATATCAACGCGATGAAGAGGTCGGCGTGCTTAGAGGGTGCGCGGATGGCCCTTGCCCGTGTCAAGACATATGGGGCAGAGATGGAGGCCACCGCCATTGCAGCCCAAGACTCGGACCAAAGCCGAGTACCTGCCGAGCACTACTTCCGAGAAGTTCTTGAGGGCGCTCGTTCAATAGAGGCGCAGTGCTAGAAGAATATTATGTTCTAATGACATGTATTCCCATTGAAAAAATGTTTTGCTGAAATGTAAAGGCTATTTTATACTTGTGCCTGCAAGAATTATAATACCTCCTGTGCGGCCGTTTATGTATGTATGTATATAACCTGAAAGATGGCAGTCATCGGCTTCAGCCCCCACGCATATAATGCGGGGGTGCTCGCAGAAGACGCATATTCACACTTGATCCAACGTCTTGGTCCATTAAGGAGGTGATAGCGCAGCGAACTAGGCAATCGGACTATAATGCTTTATCACTTTCACTTAGCCATAGGAGTTTGACAGTGGGGCTACTATATAGCCCCTGGTGGCTCCGTGCTCATCCGAATTCGGGGCGCGTACATGCCTGGCCGGGAAACGGCCCTTCGTTAAGGCGGAGGAATCCCGAAGATTCCGCTGGGTCATCGAGTGGTTGACCAGTCTCACGCTACATCATGACAGTCAGTTTTCGGCTTTCTCTACTGAGGTGCTCGCTTGGCTGAACCAGGGCACAATCATAGTAGTTCTCCTGGTGCCGCCTTAGTCGATAGAGCAGAACATAAGGCAGCAAAACACAGGAGCCGGGCAAACCCAACATTTGACCAAAGACAATGATTCGGAGCTGATGCATATAAGGCCAAACTCGCGACGCCGAACACTCCCTAAGGTATCCGGTCTTTATAATATAAACCGGGCAAAACATCGCCCTTTGTAATAAGCCCCTGGTGTCCAGGTACGTGCAATAATCTGACGTGGCCACATGCCAATACGCCAGCATCCATCTCAGTTTTACTGAGAATCCGGGGGATGTGTATCAACAAGAGACAGTAAAAAAGGTTTACGTAGGGTCTTAATCTGAAGAGAATCCTTGGAACGGGTCCCTGCTGCACGTCTGCGCCTGTGTCGCCGTTGTGCCGTATCCTGGACGGGGTGTAGCATGATGGTCATCTGTAAAAGAGAGGAACTTAGTTGCAAAGTTGTCGTGCAGAATGTATGTTATAGTAAATAAATCAAGTATAGTTCACAATGGGTAAAATTGAGCTTTATTGTCACTTGTTTACACGCGTGGAGCCCCTTGTATTTATAGGGGTATGGCCATCAAACCTTTATCAATTATATTGTTGTGCCGGACTCGTCTATCCGTGTCCGTGGTCTTAACGACCTGTAAGATGCTCTAGTTGGTGAGACCGTCTAGTGTGCGGCTGCCAAGGCAGCCGCACGGTCCTCCGTGCGCAAGGAGTGCTCAATATTTCCCTTTACTATAATGATGCCACGTGGACCGGGCATCTTAAGCATGAGAGACGCGTAATGCGGTATTGCGTTAAAGCGAGCGAAAGCTTCGCGTCCTAGTAGTGCTTGATAGCCACTTTGAAATGGAGCGATGTGGAAGGTTAGCTTTTCGCTACGGAAGTTATCGGGGAAGCCGAATATAACCTCTAATAGGAGGGAGCCCATGCAATGGGCTTCTGGGCCTGGCGTTACTCCTTTAAGGGAAGTATTGCTATGGCTAATTTTTGTTGGGTCCATCCCCATTTTGCGGACTGTGTCCTGATATATCAGGTTTAGACTACTGTCGCCGTCCATCAGGACTCGTGTAAAGTGGTATCCGTCAATTATCGGGTCTAACTCCAAGGCAGCCCATCCTATGTGCCGGATACTTGCAGAATAATCCCGATGGTCGAAGGTGATCGGTTCGGATGACCAGTGGCAGAACTCCGCGGTGATAGGCCCTGGGGCACGTGCCGTGTTGTCTTTATTTATCACATGTAACACGTTTACTATTTTGACTTCTGGTGGGAATTTCTTCTATTCCCCAGTGCTTCGCTTGTGAGGCTCATCCTCGTCTTCGCTTGGTGTATCCAGCCCCTTGTGTTCAGCGTTGACCTTGCCGGACTGCTTGAACACCCAACATTCTCTATGGGTATGATTTGCAGGTTTATCGGGGGTGCTGTGGATTTGACATAGTTTGTCCAGAATCTTGTTTAGAGTAGACAGTTCATCTATGTTGCCTTTGGAGAGCAGCTTTTGCTGACCTGGCCGAGAGCTTTTGAATCCGGCGTTTACCGCCGTGCTCTTCAGGTTGTTTTCTTTATTCCGGCGCTTGTTTTTGCTGTGTCGTGGCTTCCCGTTTCCGTCCCTGACTTCGGATGTACTTGGGTCGCTGGTGCTGCATCGGGCTAACCAGCTGTCCTCGCCCGCGCAAAAGCGGGTCATGAGGCTTGTTAATGCAGCCATTGTTCTTGGCTTTTCTTGGCCGAGGTGTCTAGCGAGCCATTCATCTTGGACGCTGTGTTTGAAAGCTGTTAAGGCTTCGGCGTCCGGACAGTCGACTATTTGGTTCTTTTTAATAAGAAATCTGTTCCAAAGCTTTTAGGCTGACTCTCCGGGTTGTTGAGTTATATGACTTAAATCGTCTGCATCCGGTGGTCGGACATAGGTCCCTTGAAAATTTGCCCGAAAAGTGTCCTCGAGCTCTTCCCAACTTCCAATGGTGTTTTCGGGGAGGCTTTTAAGGCAGTGCCCGGCTGGCCCTTTGAGCTTGAGGGGTAAGTACTTGATGGCATGGAGATCGTCTCCTCAAGCCATGTGGATATGGAGGATGTAGTCCTCAATCCAGAACCCAGGGTCTGTCGTTCCGTCGTACGCCTCTATGTTTACGGGTTTGAATCCCTCTGGAAATTCGTGGTCCAGCACCTTATCGGTGAAACATAGGGGGTGTGCGGCACCACTGTATTTGGGTGTACCGTGGTTTTCGGATTTTTGTTGTGTTGCATTGCATGCTGGAGCGCGCTTTCTTGGCCCATAGATAGATCTGGTTGGGTTGTCCTTTTGATGCGAGTCCTCATGTGGATCGCGTACTGGCTTGTGTGCGGCGTCGTTTGCCGCTCTATGTTGGCCATGAGGTCGTCTATCCGATCGGATGGCTGTTTTGTTTTTTGATTGCGGGGGTTCTAAGGCCTCCTCATCGAATTTAGGTAGTAGCTTTCGCTTCGGGTAGCTCTTTGTGTGGTGACTACCGCCATACTTGTCTGCGGTGTTGAGCAATTGCCGGTGCGGTCGCCTGAACTCTGTCCGATGGTAGATCTAAATCATGCTCATCGTGACCGTGCGGCGCACTCGGCAGGGGCTCGAATCCGTCGAAGATCAAGTCTCCGCGGATGTCGGTCGTGTAGTTTAAGATTCCAAACCTGACCTGGTGGCCAGGGGCGTAACTCTCGATCTGCTCCAGATGGCCAAGCGAGTTGGCCCGCAGTGCGAAGCCGCCGAATACAAAGATCTGTCCGGGAAGAAAAGTCTCACCTCGGACTGCATCACTATCAATGATCGAAGGAGCCATCAAGCCTAACGATGACGACACAGAGGAACTCTCAATGAAAGCACCAATGTCGGTGTCAAAACCGGCGGATCTCGGGTAGGGGGTCCCGAACTGTGCGTCTAGGCGGATGGTAACATGAGATAGGGGACACGTTTTTTTTACCCAGGTTCAGGCCCTCTCGATGGAGGTAAAACCCTACTCCTGCTTGATTGATCTTGATGATATGAGTATTACAAGAGTTGATCTACCACGAGATCAGAGAGGCTAAACCCTAGAAGCTAGCCTATGGTATGATTGTTGTTCTTTGTCCTACGGACTAAACCCTCCGGTTTATATAGGCACCGGAGGGGGCTAGGGTTACACAGAGTCGGTTACAAGGAAGGAGATCTACATATCCGTATTGCCAAGCTTGCCTTCCATGCCAAGGAGAGTCCCATCCGGACACGGGACGAAGTCTTCAATCTTGTATCTTCATAGTCCAACAGTCCGGCCAGAGGATATAGTCCGGCTGTCCGGATACCCCCTGTCAGTGTCAAAACTGGCGGATCTCGGGTAGGGGGTCCCGAACTGTGCGTCTAGGCGGATGGTAACAGGAGACAAGGGACACGATGTTTTTACCCAGGTTCGGGCCCTCTCGATGGAGGTAAAACCCTACTGCTGCTTGATTGATATTGATGATATGGGTAATACAAGAGTTGATCTACCACGAGATCAGAGAGGCTAAACCCTAGAAGCTAGCCTATGGTATGATTGTTGTTGGTCCTATTGACTAAACCCTCCGGTTTATATAGACACAGGAGGGGGCTAGGGTTACACAGAGTTGGTTACAAGGAAGGAGATCTACATATCCGTATTGCCAAGCTTGCCTTCCACGCCAAGGAGAGTCCCATCCGGACACGGGACGAAGTCTTCAATCTTGTATCTTCATAGTCCAACAGTCCGGCTGTCCGGATACCCCCTTATCCAGGACTCCCTCACCCCCTAATCCAGGACTCCCTCAAACGTGGATAGAATTTCTCTTGATGTTGACTCTTTGAAACTTAGATCTATTCCACCCAAGCATGATATCAATGAGTCTCTCAAATCTATGACAATTTCCATTGATGAGTGCAAAGAAAGAACCGCTAGGATGCGTGCTAAAAAAGATTGCTTTGTAAAAGCGTGTTCTTCTTGTTTCCATGATAACAATGATGAAGATCTAAAAGCGATTGATGTGTCTCCTATTAAATCTTTGTTTTCCAATATGAATCTTGATAAAGATGGGAATGGAGATGAGTCAACTTTAGTTAAAAGGCGTCCCAATGATCCGGAGTTTTTAGATCTTGATGCAAAAATTGGTAAAAGTGGGATTGAAGAGGTCAAAGCTTTACATAGAAATGAACCCACTATTTTGGATTTCAAGGAATTTAATTATGATAATTTTTCTTTGATTGATTGTATCTCCTTGTTGCAATCCGTGTTAAATTCTCCTCATGCTTATGCTCAAAATAAAGCCTTTACCAAACACATAGTTGATGCTTTAATGCAATCTTATGAAGAAAAACTTGAATTAGAAGTTTCTATCCCCAGAAAACTTTATGATGAGTGGGAACCTACTATTAAAATTGAAATTAAAGATCATCAATGCTATGTTTTATGTGATTTGGGTGCTAGTGTTTCGACGATTCCAAAAACTTTGTGTGATGTGTTAGGTTTTCGTGAATTTGATTATTGTTCTTTAAATTTGCATCTTGCGGATTCCACTATTAAGAAACCTATGGGAAGGATTAATGATGTTCTTATTGTTGCAAATAGGACTTATGTGCCCGTAGATTTCACTGTTCTTGATATAGATTCCAATCTTACATGTCCTATTATTCTTGGTAGACCTTTCCTTAGAACGATTGGTGCAATTATTGATATGAAAGAAGGAAACATTATATTCCAATTTCCATTAAGGAAAGGCATGGAACACTTTCATAGGAACAAAATTAAATTGCCTTATGAATCTATTATGAGAGCCACTTATGGATTGCATACCAAGGATGACAATACCTAGATTTATTCTTGTTTTTATGCCTAGCTAGGGGCGTTAAACGATAGCGCTTGTTGGGAAGCAACCCAATTTTATTTTGTTTCTTATTTTTTGTTTCTATTTAGTAATAAATAATTCTTCTACCTTCTGTTTAGATGTGTTTTTATGTTTTAAATTAGTGTTTGTGCCAAGTAGAACCTTTGGGAAGACTCGGGTGAAGTCTTTATGATCTTGCTATAAAAAACAGAAACTTTAGGGCTCACGAGATTAGCTGCCATTTTTACTGGAGAGTGCTTTTAGGTTAATTCTTTTTGAAGATGATTAATAGACAAATTCCTCACTTCACAATTTATTTCAGAATTTTTGGAGTTACAGAAGTATACGTTTGATACAGATTACTACAGACTATTCTGTTTTTGACAGATTCTGTTTTTCGCGTGTTGTTCGCTTATTTTGATGATTCTATGGCTAGTATCGGGGGGTATGAACCATAGAGAAGTTGGAATAAAGTAGGTTTAACACCAATATAAATAAATAATGAGTTCATTACAGTACCTTAAAGTGGTGATTTGTTTTCTTACACTAACGGAGCTCAAGTGATTTTCTGTCTAAGTTTTCTGTTGTGAAGTTTTCAAGTTTTTGGGTAAAGATTTGATGGATTTTGGAACAAGGAGTGGCAAGAGCCTAATCTTGGGGATGCCCAAGGCACCCCAAGGTAAAATTCAAGGACAACCAAAAGCCTAAGCTTGGGGATGCCCCATAAGTCATCCCCTCTTTCGTCTTCGTCTATCGGTAACTTTACTTGAGGCTATATTTTTATTCACCACATGATATGTGTTTTGCTTGGAGCGTCTTGTATGATTTGAGTCTTTCCTTTTTAGTTTACCACAATCATACTTGCTGTACAAACATTTTGGAGAGACACACATGTATCGTAATTTATTAGAATACTCTATGTGCTTCACTTATATCTTTTGAGCTACATAATTTTGCTCTAGTGCTTCACTTATATCTTTTTAGAGCACGGTGGTGGTGGTTTTATTTTATAGAAATAATTGATGTATAAAGCTTCACTTATATTATTTTGAGATTGTTTTAGAACAACATGGTAAATTGCTTTGGTTATAAAATTAGTCCTAATATGATAGGCATCCAAGATGGGTATAATAAAAACTTCCATATAGAGTGCATTGAATACCATGAGAAGTTTGGTACTAGATGATTGTTTTGAGATAAGAAGATGGTAATATTAGAGTCGTGCTAGTTGAGTAATTATGGAATTGAGAAATACTTATGTTGAGGTTTGCAAGTCCCGTAGCATGCACGTATGGTAAACGTTGTGTGACAAATTTGAAGCATGAGGTGTTCTTTGATTGCTTTCCTTATGAGTGGCGGTCGGGGACGAGTGATGGTCTTTTCCTACCAATCTATCCCCCTAGGAGCTTGCGTGTAGTGCTTAGTTTAGATGACTTGTAGAGCAATAAGTATGTGAGTTCATTATGACTAATGTTGAGTCCATGGATTATACGCACTCTCACCCTTCCATCATTGCTAGCCTCTTCGGTACCGTGCATTGCCATTTCTCACCTCGAGAGTTGGTGCAAACTTCGCCGGTGCATCTGAACCCCGTGATATGATACGCTCTATCACACATAAGCCGCCTTATATCTTCCTCAAAATATCCATCATACCTACCTATTATGGCATTTCCATAGCCATTCCGAGATATATTGCCATGCAACTTTCCACCATTCCATTTATCATGACATGCTTCATCATTGTAATATTGCCTTGCATGATCATGTAGTTGACATTGTATTTGTGGCAAAGCCACCATGCATAATTTTTCATATATGTCACTCTTGATTCATTGCCCATCCCGGTACACAGAGTTCTATCTTGTTCTAGTATCGAGTTGTAATCTTTGAGTTGTAAATAAATAGAAGTGTGATGATTATCATTATTAGAGAATTTTCCCATCCAAAAAAGAAGAAGAGAAAGTCCAAATAAAAAAAGGGAAGGCCCAAAAAAAGATAGAAGGGACAATGCTACTATCCTTTTTCCACACTCGTGCTTCAAAGTAGCACCATGATCTTCATGACAGAGAGTCTCTTATTTTGTCACTTTCGTATACTAGTGGGAATTTTTCATTATAGAACTTGGCTTGTATATTCCAACAATGGGTTTCCTCAAATGCCCTAGGTCTTCGTGAGCAAGCAAGTTGGATGCACACACACTTAGTTTCTTTTGTTTAGCTTTCATACATTTATAGCTCTAGTGTATCCGTTGCATGGCAATCCCTACTCCTCGCATTGACATCAATTGATGGGCATCTCCATAGCCTGTTGATTAGCCGCGTCAATGTGAGACTTTCTCCTTTTTTTTCTCCACACAACCCCATCATCATATTCTATTCCACCCATAGTGCTATGTCCATGGCTCACGCTCATGTATTGCGTGAAAGTTGAAAAAGTTTGAGAATACTAAAGTATGAAACAATTGCTTGGCTTGTCATCGGGGTTGTTCATGATGAGAGCATTTTTGTGTGACGAAAATGAAGCATGGCCAAACTATATGATTTTGTAGGGATGAGCTTTCTTTGGCTATGTTATTTTGATAAGACATAATTGCTTGGTTAGTATGCTTGAAGTATTATTATTTTTATGTCAATATTAATCTTTTGTCTTGAATCTTTCGGATTTGAACATTCGTGCCACAATAAAGAGAATTACATTAAAATCTTTCGGATGTGAATATTAAACTTTTGTCTTGAGGATCTTTTTTGGAACAGATGCAATCCAGGTGACTTGGAGTGGAAGTCGAGGAAGCAACGAGGTGGCCACGAGGTAGGAGGGCGCGCCCAGGGGGGTAGGCGCGCGCCCCACCCTCGTGGACCCCTCGTAGCTCCACCGACCTACTTCTTTCACCTATATATACTCTTATACCCTGAAACCATCGAGGGGAGCCACGAAACCACTTTTCCACCGCCGCAACCTTCTATACCCGTGAGATCCCATCTTGGGGCCTTTTTCGGCAGTCTGCCAGAGGGGGATTCGATCACGGAGGGCTTCTACATCAACACCATAGCCTCTTTGATGATGTGTGAGAAGTTTACCATAGACCTTCGGATCCATAGTTATTAGCTAGATGGCTTCTTCTCTCTCTTTGGATCTCAATACAAAGTTCTCCTCGATCTTCTTGGAGATCTATTCGATGTAATTCTTTTTGCGGTGTGTTTGTCGAGATCCGATGAATTGTGGGTTTATGATAAGATTATCTATGGACAATATTTGGTTCTTCTCTGAATTCTTATATGCATGATTTAATATCTTTGCAATTCTCTTCAAATTATCGGTTTAGTTTAGCCTACTAGATTGATCTTTCTTGCAATGGGAGAAGTGCTTAGCTTTGAGTTCAATCTTGCGGTGCTTGATCCTAGTGACACAAAGGGAACCGACACGTATTGTATTGTTGCCATCGAGGATAAAAAGATGGGATTTATATCATATTGCTTGAGTTTATCCCTCTACATCATGTCATCTTGCCTAATGCGTTACTCTGTTCTTATGAACTTAATACTCTATATGCATGTTGGATAGCGGTCGATGTGTGGAGTAATAGTAGTAGATGCAGAATCGTTTCGATCTACTTGTCACGGACGTGATGCCTATGTTCATGATCATGCCTAGATATTGTCATAACTATGCACTTTTCTATCAATTGCTCGACAGTAATTTGTTCACCCACCATAATATATGCTATCTTGAGAGAAGCCACTAGTGAAACCTATGGCCCCCGGGTCTACTTTACATCATATAAGTTTCCAATCTACAATTCTAGTTTACTATTTATTTTGCAATCTTTACTTTTCCAATCTATGCAACAAAAATACCCAAAATATTTATATTATTATCTTTATCAGATCTCACTTTTCAAGTGGTCGTGAAGGGATTGACAACCCCTTTATCGCGTTGGTTGCAAGGTTCTTGATTGTTTGTGCAGGTACTAGGCGACTTGTGTGTAGTCTCCTACTGGATTGATACCTTGGTTCTCAAAAACTGAGGGAAATACTTGCGCTACTTTGCCGCATCACCCTTTCCTCTTCAAGGGAAAACCAACGCATGCTCAAGAGGTAGCAGTAGAAATCAAGAAGGAGCATCAAGTGTTGATGGTTAACGAGACCACTAGTTTCAATAAAAAGGGCAAAGGGAAGAAGGGGAACTTCAAGAAGAATGGCAAGCAAGTTGCCGGTCAAGTGAAGAAGCCTAAGTCTGGACCTAAGCTTGAAACTGGGTGCTTCTACTGCAAAGGGACTGGTCACTCGAAGCGGAACTGCCCCAAGTATTTGGTGGATAAGAAGGATGGCAAAGTGAAAGGTATATTTGATATACATGTTATTAATGTGTACCTTAGTAATGCTCGTAGTAGCGCCTGAGTATTTGATACTGGTTCTGTTGCTCATATTTGCAACTCGAAACAGGGGCTATGGATTAAACGAAGATTGGCTAAGGACGAGGTGACGATGCGCGTGGGAAATGGTTCCAAAGTCGATGTGATCGCCGTCGGCACGCTACCTCTACATCTACCTTCGGGATTCGTTTTAGACCTGAATAATTGTTATTTGGTGCCAGCGTTAAGCATGAATATTATATCTGGATCTTGTTTGATGCGAGACGGTTATTCATTTAAATCAGAGAATAATGGTTGTTCTATTTATACGAGTAATATCTTTTATGGTCATGCACCCTTGATGAGTGGTCTATTTTTGTTGAATCTCGATTGTAGTGATACACATATTCATAATATTGAAGCCAAAAGATGCAAGGTTAATAATGATAGTGCAACTTATTTGTGGCACTACCGTTTAGGTCATATTGGTGTAAAGCTCATGAAGAAACTCCATGTTGATGGACTTTTGGAATCACTTGATTATGAATCACTTGATGCTTGCAAACCATGCCTCATGGGCAAAATGACTAATACTTCGTTCTCCGGAACAATGGAGCGAACAACTGACTTGTTGGAAATAATACATACTGATGTATGCGGTCCAGTGAGTGTTGAGGCTTGCGGCGGGTATTGTTATTTTCTGACCTTCACAGATGTTTTGATCAGATATGGGTATATCTACTTAATGAAACATAAGTCTGAAACATTTGAAAAGTTCAAAGAATTTCAGAGTGAAGTGGAAGATCATCGTAACAAGAAAATAAAGTTTCTACGATCTGATTGTGGAGGTGAATGTTTGAGTTACGAGTTTGGTCTTCATTTGAAACAATGTGGAATAGTTTCACAACTCACGCCACCTGGAACACCACAACGTAATGGTGTGCCCGAACGTCGTAACCGTACTTTATTAGATATGGTGCGATCTATGATGTCTCTTACTAATTTACCGTTATCATTTTGGGGTTATGCTTTAGAGACGGCTGCATTCACGTTAAATAGGGCACCATCTAAATCCATTGAGACAACACCATATGAACTGTGGTTTGGCAAGAAACCTAAGTTGTCGTTTCTTAAAGTTTGGGGCTGCGATGCTTTTGTGAAAAAACTTCAACCTGATAAGCTCGAACCCAAATTGGAGAAATGTGTCTTCATAGGATACCCAAAGGAGACTGTTGGGTACACCTTCTATCACAGATCTGAAGGCAAGATATTCGTTGCTAAGAATGGATCCTTTCTAGAGAAGGAGTTTCTCTCGAAAGAAGTGAGTGGGAGGAAAGTAGAACTTGATGAGGTAATTGTACCTTCTCCCGAATTGGAAAGTAGTACATCACAGGAATCAGTTCCAGTGATTCCTACACCAATCATTGAGGAAGCTAATGATGATGATCATGAAACTTCAGATCAAGTTACTACTGAACCTCGTAGGTCAATGATACGTCTCCAACGTATCTACAATTTTTGATTGCTCCATGCTATATTATTTACTGTTTTGGACAATATTGGGCTTTATTATCCACTTTTATATTATTTTTGGGACTAACCTATTAACCGGAGGCCCAGCCCAGATTTGTTCTTTTATGCCTATTTCAGTGTTTCGAAGAAAAGGAATATCAAACAGAGTCGAAACGGAACGAAATCAACTGGAGAAGTTATTTTTGGAAGGAAAGCTACCGGATGGACTTGGACCCCACGTCAAGAGATAAGGGAGGTGCTCACGACGGTGGGGGGCGCGCCCACCCCCCTAGGGTGCGCCCCCTGCCTCATGGGGCCCCCGAAGCTCCACCAACGTACTTCCTGCACCCATATATACCTACGTACCCTAAAACATCCAGAACGGAGATTAGATCGGGAGTTCCGCCGCCGCAAGCCTCTGTAGCCACCAAAAGCCAATCGGGACCCTGTTCCGGCACCCTGCCGGAGGGGGGAACCCTCACCGGTGTCGGTGTACTAAAGTAGGGGTACTCTAGTATCCCGAACTTGTGCACGGGCAGTCGCAGCACCCCGCGGCAAGGCCCGCCAGGTGATCACCAAGGCTCTCTATGGTTCCTTTGGAGCCATTCAAGAACAAAGTATTTAAGTCAAGGAGACAAGTCCCCGGCAAGAGGAGCTTGCCGGGAAGGCCATTCAAGGTACAAGACCCCGGCAAGAGGAGCTTGCCGGGAAGCCCAACAAGAGCATCTCAAAGAACCTGCCGCAGCGCGCCACGCGTCCCGGCAGGACCCGGCGAGCGACAAGTTCCCGGGCGCGACAAGACAACGGCCGCGGCAAGGCACTTGCCGCGGCAGGCAGCCACTCTGTACCCGCGCTCTAGCTCACCCACCTACGTGTCGCTCCGGGACCCTTCCCAGCGTACGTGGCGGGAGGCTGTGCAGCCAGGGGTACACTATGGCATGCAGCGCTGACAGGATCGCCATCGTGGCGAGCGATGGCGCCCCTGACGGTCCCTTTTCTGCACCGTCTGGGCCACGTAGACGGGCATTTAATGCCTTTGTCCCCTGCCGTCAGGGTTAGGTATGACACACTGTGTAGGCAACTGTACCTACCGCATCATATTTACACTTTTGCCCTTACCTACGTCGCCACATGTTGGAGACCCCTTGAACATATAAAAGGAGGCCCATGCACAACGTAGGGGGGGATCGATCCTCAGAGAAGCGCTCGGTCTCGTTAGCTGCTCGAGTGTACTGTAGCACTCGGCGCTCCCGAGCAAGAACTCAATACAATCCACAAAGCAGCAGTAGGAGTGTTATCTCTCCGAAGAGCTTCGAAGCTGGGTAAAAACCTTCCCCCGCGTGCCTCGCCTCGATCCGCTCTTCGCGCGACCTCCGCCCCCCGCCGAACCAAGAAGGGGCTCCGTCCCCATAGGTGCTCGGGGAGCCCAGGGAACCCCGGCATCTCTGTCGCGCCAGGTAGGCGGCGTCGAGGTTGTGTGAACCTGATCCGGCGTTCACGCGAGCTGAATCTTCATCGACATCATCGACATGCCGCCGAAGAAGAAGGCTTTGGAGGCGGCTGCGACGTCCGCGTCGAATCCACCGCCACCGCAGCAAACGGCCGGCGGGGAGAACGCCGGCGGTGGAACGGGCGCCGACAAGGGAGCCCGCGGTTCCAACAATTCCAAGGACAAGACCGCGCTGCCCGCTGGCGGCGTAGTCGGCTCCCACGACGACCGGGCGTCCGTAGACACACCGCGCCCATCTCAAGAGGCGCAGGATGGACAGCGTCGTGGTACTCACGGTACCATATGCTCGCTGGATCCAAATCGAGCTAGCGGATCCCGGGAAGGTCCCCAAGATCAACGTCAAGAGTGTTGAGGAGCAGTCTGCTCCGACAAGCCCCAAGGTTTGTTTCGTTGAAGCAGATGCTCCCGACAAGTTTCGCTCCGGCAAACTTGCCGGGGATCATTAAGCTCCGGCTGAACCGCGGGTTCTCGCCGTAGAAGCGGATGTTCCCACAGCAGCAGATATGCCTTTAGTCCTTGTTGTCGAGCCACAGGCTCCAGCATGGGCACAACAGATCGTCCGTTTCCTCCAGTCAGGAGAACTTCCCGAAGAGCCAGAAGAAGCGGAAAGAGTAGCCCGGCAGTCTAGTATGTACCAGTTTGTTGACAACGCACTGTATAGAAGAAGGCTCAACGGAGTGAAATTGAAGTGTATTCCCCGGGAAGATGGACAGAAGCTGTTGGCAGAGGTGCATGGAGGCATATGTGGTCATCACATTGGCGCCAAAGCACTTGCCGGCAAAGCGTTCCGGCAAGGTTTCTTTTGGCCGACAGCCCTCCAGGATGCAACTGCACAAGTAACCAAGTGTGAAGCGTGCCTGTTCCATTCCAAGCAGATACACCAACCAGCTCAAGCTCTCCAGACAATCCCTCTATCCTGGCCATTTTCGGTCTGGGGGCTCGACATCCTCGGCCCTTTCCCTCGAGCAGTCGGGGGCTTTGAGTACTTGTACGTCGCAATCGACAAGTTCACAAAGTGGCCAGAAGTGGAACCAGTGAGGAAGTTACAGCACAGTCAGCAGTCAAGTTCTTCAGGTCGATTGTTTGCCGCTTCGAATCCCTAACAGGATCATCACCGACAACGGTACACAATTCACGAGTCGCAACTTCATGCAGTACGTCCAATACCTTGGCGCCAAGGTCTGCTTCGCTTCTGTTGCTCACCCCAGGAGCAACGGTCAAGCAGAGAGGGCAAATGCTGAAGTGCTGCATGGACTCAAGACCCGAACTTACGACAGGCTGCACAAGTGCGGAATAAACTGGATCGAGGAGCTGCTGGTGGTTCTTTGGTCGATCAGGATGACACCAAATCGAGCCACTGGCCAGACACCTTTTGCTCTAGTCTATGGAGCAGAGGCAGTTACCCCCACGGAACTCGTATATGGGTCACCTCGAGTGCTCGCTTATGATGAGCTTGAGCAAGAGCAGCTGCGGCGAGATGACGCACTGCTCCTTGAGGAGGACCGTCTTCAGGCTGCTGTACGAGCTGCTCGATACCAGCAAGCTTTGCGCCGCTACCACAGCCCCAAAGTTAAAGCCAGAAGTCTCGAGGAAGGCGACCTTGTTCTTCGGCGTGTTCATTCCGCCAAGAATTCCAACAAGTTGACGCCGAAGTGGGAAGGCCCTTATCGGGTGAAACGAGTCACGAGGCCTGGCGCTGTCCGCCTTGAGACCGAGGATGGCATTCCGGTGAGCAACTCCTGGAACATCGAGCATCTTCGTAAGTTTTACCCGTAAGGCGCGGTTGTCGGACCCTGTTCGGCAACCACCATTTTGTACAAGTCTTGCCGTTGTTGCATGTAATCCTTTGTACAAAGCCAGGCGCAGACCCTGAGCGAAGATAAAGCGCTGGCGCCCTGAGTTTTAGCATGCATGCTGAGTCGAGTCTCGTCCTTGGTTAGGGTTGATATTGCTTAGTAGTGGTTAACCCCTAACTTAGAGGTTGAGCGTGCGTCCCTTTGCCGTTATTTCGTTTCCCTGGTTCGCAGGACTCACCATATCCTTGCCGGACCACTTGAGGACGAAAAGGAGAAGGAGGACGGACCAACATCTGGACCCCGGCAAGCCAGTGTTGCCGGGGGCTGCAAGACCCCGACAAGCCAGTAATGTCGGGGGCTGCAAGTGCAAGGATTAGCCCACGGCGAACCAGAGTTGACGGGGGCTGCTATCTCAGATAAGTTTTTCATCCCTTATCATGCATTCTCTTATGGATTGAGGTATGCGGAACCTCGTTTCTTCCTAAAAGTTACCATGCTCCCTTAACTCTAGGCCCTAGGGCTCGTCCCTAGGGCCAGGTAAGGTCGTAGTCGCGGCAGCTAAGGGGCGAAGCGAGGAGCCTGATCCCGCCTCCTCCCTGCCTCCGCCAAGAGCGTGAGAAAGGGCGAGCGACGTGGGAAGAAGGCAGGGCCTGCTGCCGGGAAAGAAAGTGTCTATCTTAAAAGATATAAAGGATTCGCTCCTTGATGTGGGTTCCACCCGCGAGACAAGTGACCCGACAAGCATCCCCTTTTCATTAAAAAGCATTACACTCAGGTACAGTTCATAAGAGGATGAAGAACATGAATAATGGGATTACAAGTTTTAAACGCAACTAAGGCCCGAGGGCTTACAAACTAAAAAGAGATAAGGTGCCCGTACTCCCTCTCTTGTCCCTATCTTCAGGAGGCGGGTCAAGGAGGAGGACGGCGTCGATGGTGCTAGTGGCGATGGGGACGGGGCTTTGCTCTCCTTCGGCTTTGGGAAGAAGGGGAGTGGCGGAGATTCTCGAGGAAGGAACAGCAACGGGCAGATGGGCGAACTGCCCCTGCCCCCTGCTTATAAGGAGGGATGGGGGCGGACGTTTCGCCTTTCCGAGTAAAGGAACCACCCACAACCTCCCCCACGACGCCGCAATCGACGCGTGCCGTTCGGGAGGGCGTGGTGGATGCGGAGCAAGGTGCAACGCGACCCAGGCCGTGCGTGCCAGTGCCCTGTTTTGGGCCTGGCCCAACAGCGCTCGGCACCGTATGTGGCCCAGGCCCGGGGGCTCCTGTCGGTGTACTAAAGTAGGGCTACTCTAGTATCCCGAACTTGTGCACGGGCAGTCGCAGCACCCCGCGGCAAGGCCCGCCAGGTGATCACCAAGGCTCTCTATGGTTCCTTTGGAGCCATTCAAGAACAAAGTATTTAAGTCAAGGAGACAAGTCCCCGGCAAGAGGAGCTTGCCGGGAAGGCCATTCAAGGTACAAGACCCCGGCAAGAGGAGCTTGCCGTGAATCCCAACAAGAGCATCTCAAAGAACCTGCCGCAGCGCGCCACGCGTCCCGGCAGGACCCGGCGAGCGACAAGTTCCCGGGCGCGACAAGACAACGGCCGCGGCAAGGCACTTGTCGCGGCAGGCAGCCACTCTGTACCCGCGCTCCAGCTCACCCACCTACGTGTCGCTCCGGGACCCTTCCCAGCGTACGTGGCGGGAGGCAGTGCAGCCAGGGGTACACTATGGCATGCAACGCTGACAGGATCGCCATCGTGGCGAGCGATGGCGCCCCTGACGGTCCCTTTTCTGCACCGTCTGAGCGACGTAGACGGGCATTTAATGCCTTTGTCCCCTGCCGTCAGGGTTAGGTATGACACACTGTGTAGGCAGCTGTACCTACCGCAGCATATTTACACTTTTGCCCTTACCTACGTTGCCACCTGTTGGAGACCCCTTGAACATATAAAAGGAGGCCCATGCACAACATAGGGGGGGGTCGATCCTCAGAGAAGCGCTCGGTCTCGTTAGCTGCTCGAGTGTACTGTAGCACTCGGCGCTCCCGAGCAAGAACTCAATACAATCCACAAAGCAGCAGTAGGAGTGTTATCTCTCCGGAGAGCTCCGAAGCTGGGTAAAAACCTTCCCCAGCGTGCCTCGCCTCGATCCGCTCTTCGCGCGACCTCCGCCCCCCGCCGAACCAAGAAGGGGCTCCGTCCCCATAGGTGCTCGGGGAGCCCAGGAAACCCCGGCAACCGGTGGCCATCTTCATCATCCCGGCGCTCTCCATGACGAGGAGGGAGTAGTTCACCCTCGGGGCTGAGGGTATGTACCAGTAGCTATGTGTTTGATCTCTCTCTCTCATGTTCTTGATTTGGCACGATCTTGATGTATCGCGAGCTTTGCTATTGTAGTTGGATCTTATGTTTCTTCTCCCCCTCTACTCTCTTGTAATGGATTGAGTTTTCCCTTTGAAGTAATCTTATCGGATTGAGTCTTTAAAGATTTGAGAACACTTGATGTATGTCTTGCCATGCGTATCTGTGGTGACAATGGGATATCACGTGATTCACTTGATGTATGTTTTGGTGATCAACTTTCGGGTTCCGCCCATGAACCTATGCATAGGGGTTGGCACATGTTTTCGTCGTGATTCTCCCGTAGAAACTTTGGGGCACTCTTTGAGGTTCTATGTGTTGGTTTGAATAGATGAATTGAGATCGTGTGATGCATATCGTATAATCATGCCCATGGATACTTGAGGTGACATTGGAGTATCTAGGCGACATTAGGGTTTTGGTTGATTTGTATCTTAAGGTGTTATTCTAGTACGAACTCTAGGGCTGTTTTTGACACTTATAAGAATAGCCCAACAGATTGATTGGAAAGAATAACTTTGAGGTGGTTTCATACCTTACCATAATCTCTTCGTTTGTTCTCCGCTATTAGTGACTTTGGAGTGACTCTTTGTTGCATGTTCAGGGATAGTTATATGATCCAATTATGTTATTATTGTTGAGAGAACTTGCACTAGTGAAAGTATGAACCCTAGGCCTTGTTTCCTATCATTGCAATACCGTTTACGCTCACTTTTGTCGTTAGTTACCTTGCTGTTTTTATATTTTTAGATTACAAAAACCTATATCTACCATCCATATTGCACTTGTATCACCATCTCTTCGCCAAACTAGTGCACCTATACAATTTACCATTGTATTGGGTGTGTTGGGGACACAAGAGACTCTTTGTTATTTGGTTGCAGGGTTGCTTGAGAGAGACCATCTTCATCCTACGCCTCCCACGGATTGATAAACCTTGGGTCATCCACTTGAGGGAAATTTGCTACTGTCCTACAAACCTCTGCACTTGGAGTCCCAACAACGTCTACAAGAAGAAGGTTGTGTAGTAGACATCAAGCTCTTTTCTGGCGCCGTTGTCGGGGAGGCTAGGTAAGCGACACTCACTCACACCCCGTCAACTAAGCTCTTTTCTGGCATCGTTGCCGAGGAGGTTAGTGCTTGAAGGTATATATTTAGATCTTGCAATCAGCTCTTTTTGTTTATTGTTTTAGCACTAGTTAATTTATAAAAGAAAATTACAAAAAATGAAATTGAGTTTTTCTCATACTCTTCATCTTTTTAATATCTTTCGTGAGTATGATGGAAAAGAAAATTGTGCCAAAGTGTTAGAAGAAGAATGCATTAGAATGTTTGGCACTAAATATTTATATGATGAGCATGATTGCAATGTTGTTAGTATGAATTCCTTGAATATCCATGATGCTAATGATATGCAAAGCCACAAGCTTGGGGAAGCTATCTTTGATGAAGATGATATTTTTTGTCCCCCAAGCTTTGATGAGCAAATTTACTATGATGAAAGCATGCCTGCTATCTATGATGATTATTGTGATGACACGTATGCTTTAAAGAATAATGATAACCATGAAACTTGTCATCTTGATCTTAATTTTCAATCACATGATAGTCATTTTGTTGAGTTTGCTCCCACTATTATTCATGAGAAGAAATTTGCTTATGTGGAGAGTAGTAAATTTTCTATGCTTCTAGATCATGAAAAGAATGCTTTAGGTGTTGGTTATATTGTTGAATTCATTCATGATGCTTGAGGGAGTCCTGGATTAGGTGGTGTTCGGATAGCCGGACTATACCTTCAGCCGGACTACTGGACTATGAAGATACAAGATTGAAGACTTTGTCCCGTGTTCGGATGGGACTTTCCTTGGCGTGGAAGGCAAGCTTGGCGATGCGGATATTTAGATCTCCTACCATTGTAACTGACTTTGTGTAACCCTAACCCTCTCCGGTGTCTATATAAACCGGAGGGTTTTAGTCCGTAGGACATAACTCCAATACACAACAATCATACCATAGGCTAGCTTCTAGGGTTTAGCCTCCTTGATCTCGTGGTAGATCTACTCTTGTACTACCCATATCATCAATATTAATCAAGCAGGACGTAGGGTTTTACCTCCATCAAGAGGACCCGAACCTGGGTAAAACATTGTGTCCCTTGTCTCCTGTTAGCATCCGCCTAGACGCACAGTTCGGGACCCCCTACCCGAGATCCGCCGGTTTTGACACCGACATTGGTGCTTTCATTGAGAGTTCCTCTGTGCCGTCGCAATCAGGAAGGATGCCTCTTCCCATCTTTAAAGACGGCGCCGTTACTAAGGGAGCCTTGGTTGTCGGCCAAACTCTCCGGCTAGGTGGTTTTCTCATGACCGCCTGTTCGACTGTTACGCCGACGGTGACCTCTCGGGTCATCAAAAGCAATCTTCACGTCAGCTCGGAACTCGTCGAGCAGTTGGATCCAATGGAGCTCTCTTCCGTAAACGAGCTCTTGGGTCGCATTGCCGCCTTGGGGGTCACTATGGATTATGACTAGGTTGGGCTTAAACCCGATCTAAGGGAGATGTATTCTCCCCAAGTCACCCATCATGTTGCCGTGGTAGAGGCACAGTGCGGCGACCCTTCATCTATCTTAAGGACTAGCTACGTCCGGATTCCCGATCCCTCCAAGCCGGATACCCACACAGGGGAGGATGTAACTCAAGACCTGAACTTAGAATCAGGCAACGGGTTAGATTCACTAGACAACATCCAAGAATCCAAACTTCAGAGTTCGGAAACTCCTTGGCCTCTGAGTCTCAGATTGGGTGAGGTTTCGGATTTAATTCCACCCACCCACCCGAACATAGACGATCTATCCAAAATCAGGCAAAAGCCCGAAGAAACAGTACATCATTACTGGGCAAGGTTCCTCCTGGTTATGAACAGGATAAAGGACTGCCGTGAGGAAGACGCAATCTCAATCTTCTGCAATAATTGCACGGACAAGGGAATCCTCGACGCCACAGGTCGTCGTGATATTACACGCTTCGCTGACTTGGCGTCCATAGTACAAAAATACTGTGCGATGGAAAGCGCCTGGAAAACCGAAATTAAGTTTTGGGACAATCCGGCCCTGAATAGAAACCTCGTTCGAAATAAAAGGGTGCATCATCATCAGACACCCGGGTTAAAAACCAAAAAACCAAAACCCTCTACAGGGCATGGAACCGTACTAGAGGGATGGCTTAATGGACCCTGTAAATTCATAGTACAGAGGACGCCACACCAACTCACAGCCTTAGAGCATGTTGGATACTCCGGCAGGTGGCCAAAAGGGGCGAAGATCTCCTAATTCTGGAGGCCGCAGAAAGCCACCTCAGGAACTCCAGTACAGTCTTAACAGTCTTCGAGACTTTCGCATCAAATAAACCCATGGAGTGACACGACTATTACTTTTAATGCCAGTGATGAACCTAAATTCTGAATAGCTCGAGCACCAGCCGCATTGGTCCTTAGTCCAATAGTGGACGGCTTTCGCCTCACCAAGGTACTCATGGACGGAGGCAGCGGATTGAACCTCATTTATGAGGAAACCCTCCAAAAATTGGAAATAGACTGGAACCGCATTGAGCAAAGCAGCACAACCTTTAGAGGAATAATCCCCAGTCGGGAAGCGCACTGTACAGGAAAAATCACATTAGATGTGGTGTTCGGCACGCCGGATAATTATAGGTCCGAAGAGGTCACATTCCATGTGGCCCCGTTCAGTAGCGGATACCACGCTCTACTAGGGCGGGAAGCGTTTACAATCTTCCAAGCAATACCCCATTACGGGTACATGAAGCTCAAGATGCCTGGGCCAAACGGAATCATCACTCTCGCTAGTGATCCGTACATAGCACTCTGCGCCGAAAACAAGACAGCCGCATTGGCCCTTGAGGCACTGTCCGAAGCCCTAGCGGCTGAGGAACTGACTACGCTGCGCTCCATGGTAAATAGGGACGATGTGATACTCGACAAAAGATCCAAGTCCACCTCCTTTAAACCAGCGGATGAAATAGTCAAATTCCAGGTCCATCCAATGGACCCCAATAAAACAGCTTCCATCGAGGCACGATTAAACCCTGATGTAGACGCCGCACTGCGAGAGTTCCTACGTGAGAATTGGGACATTTTTGCCTGGCACCCTTCAGACATGCCAGGAATCCCACGCAGGCTGGCCGAACACAGCTTAAATATCCTAAAAGGATTCAAACCTGTCAAACAAGCCCTTCGGCGTTTCTCTGAACCCAACAGACAGGCCATGGGAGAGGAGCTAGCCAAGCTACTGGAGGCCGGATTCATCAGAGATATAAAACATCCGGATTGGCTAGCAAACTTGGTGATGGTACCAAAGAGGACAAATCCTGGCGCCTGTGCGTTGATTTTAAAGACCTTAACAAGGCTTGCCCAAAGGATCCCTTCCCCCTCCCCCGCATCGATCAAATTATCGACGCCACTGCAGGACACGATTCGTTGTGTTTCCTTGACGCATACTCCGGCTACCATCATATCAAGATGGCAGAGTCAGACCAAGCCGCAACGGCATTCATCACCCCATACGGCCCATTCTGCTTCAACACAATGCCTTTTGGGCTCAAAAAGGCCGGCGCAACATATCAGCGCATGATTCAGACATGTCTGGCAAACCAAATCGGCAAAACAGTGGAGGCATACGTGGATGATGTGGTCGTAAAAACAAGACATGTCGAATCTCTAGTAGACGACTTGAGGCTTACATTTGATAACCTCCGAACATATGACATCAAGCTAAACCCGGAAAAATGCGTTTTCGGCGTTCCAGCCGGAAAGCTCTTGGGCTTCATTGTATCCGGTAGAGGAATCGAAGCAAATCCAGCCAAGATCCGAGCTTTGTCACAATTGGATATCCCAAAGGACCTCAAACAAATACAAAAATTAACCGGATGCGTGGCGGCTCTAAGCCGCTTTATCTCCCGTTTGGGAGAAAAGGCACTACCCCTCTGTCGCCTCCTTCGGCGCACCGAACACTTCGAGTGGACGGATGCCGCCACGGCCGGACTCGATGAAATAAAAGCCATATTGGCAACAAACCCAGTCCTGGCCGCGCCAAACATCGGCGAACCAATGCTATTGTACATTGCAGCAACCCATCAAGTTGTCAGCGCAGTACTCGTCGTCGAGCAGGAAACGGACGGACACAAATTCCCCCTTCAAAAGCCGGTTTACTACGTGTCCACTGTCCTCACTCCATGTAAATCACGGTACCCACATTATCAAAAGATTGCATACGCGGTATTCATGGCATCCCGGAAGCTGCGACACTAGTTTCAAGAGTGTTCGATCACAGTAGCATCGGAAGTACCACTCAACGATATTATAAACAACCACGACGCAACGGGACGGATTGCAAAATGGGCCATCGAGCTCCTCCCGTTCGACATAACTTATAAGACATGGCGAGCTATCAAGTCGCAAGTTTTGGCCGACTTCATCGCAGAATGGACGGAGGTCGAACTCCCTAAAGAGTATGACACATATTCAAACTGGATCATGCATTTCGACGGCTCTAAAATGTTGGCCGGTCTAGGGGCCGGCGTCGTTTTGACATCCCCCACAGGAGACACAGTCCAATATGTACTCCAGATTATGTACACGGACTCCAACAATGCAGCCAAATATGAGGCCCTTTTACATGGTCTCCGGATGGCAGTATCCATGGGCATTCAACGCCTAGAGGTGCGCGGGGATTCGAACCTTGCGGTATCCCAAATAAATGGAGACTTCGATGCCAAGGATCCAAAAATGGCAGCTTACTGCAACACCGTCCTAAGAATGTCAGCTCGGTTCGAGGGGCTCGAATTTCACCACATAGCCCGAGAAAACAATCAGGCGGCAGACGTCCTGGCACGCATCGGCGCAAAACGCGATGCAGTCCCCCCAACATCTTCTTGGAAAGGCTGTTCAAGCCATCCGTAGTATGGGAAGGGGAACCTGGTAATACTAGCCCGGACCCAACCACACTGTCCGGCGCCGAACAATCTGACATAATTGGAGGCTCTGCCAATGAAATTACAACTTCACCCCACGCAATAATGGCCGTCATCGCCCCATGGACAGAACCATTCCTAGCCTACCTTACTAGGCAGGAACTCCCAGAGGACCAAAACGAGGCACGCTGCATAGTGCGGCGATCCAAAGCCTATGAAGTCCATGAGGGAGAACTTTATAAGAAAAGCACTACCGGAGTCCTTCAAAGGTGGATCTCCGAAGAGGAAGGGCGGAACTTGCTGGCTGAAATTCATGCCGGACTCGGTGGTCATCACACTTCAGCTCGGTCCCTTGTAAGCAAGGCTTTCCGTACAGGCTTTTATTGGACGACGGCCCGTGCAGACGCTCAGGACTTGGTCCAACGATGCGTCGGTTGCCAGCTTTTTGCAAACAAAAGCCATATGCCACCCACCGCCCTCCAAACTATCCCCATCACCTGGCCCTTCGCGGTCTGGGGGCTTGACATGGTTGGACCCCTTAAAGGCGGAACCCACAAGAAAAAGTACTTACTGGTCATGGTGGACAAGTTCACCAAATGGATAGAGGCCAAGCCTGTTAAAACGGCTGAATCCGGACCGGTGATAGACTTTATATCCGGGGTCGTACACCGTTATGGCGTCCCCCACAGCATCATCACTGATAACGGCACGAACTTTGCGGCCGATGAGGTAAAACTCTGGTGCAAAAACATGGGCATCAAGCTCGATTATGCTTCCGTCTATCACCCACAAACTAACGGTCCAGTCGAACGTGCAAATGGTCTTATCATGAGCGGCATCAAACCCAGACTAGTGCGGTCCCTTAAGGAATCTAACACGCACTGGGTAGAGGAGCTAGACTCTGTACTCTGGGGGCTGCGGACCACGCCGAATCGCACCACCAGATACACACCATTTTTTATGGTATACGGCGCAGAGGCAGTCTTGCCCCGCGACATAATCCATGACTCACCTCAAGTGCGCATGTACGAAGAAAGAGAAGCCAAGCTCGATCGGCAGGACAGTCTGGACGCCTTGGAGGAGGAGCGCGACGTGGCAAAAGCCCGTTCTGCATTCTATCAACATCAGGCTCAAAGATATCTAAGCAGAGAAGTGCGGGCAAAAAATTACAACGCTGGCGAATTAGTTCTACGCCTGTCGGACAAGAAAAAGGACAAACTCAAGCCCAAGTGGGAAGGTCCCTTCATAATTGACCAAGTCCTGACTGGTGGAGCGTACCGCCTGCGAGATGCCTTGGATAACTGACTCGAGCCGAACCCATGGAACGCAGCCCGTCTCCGAAGATTCTACGCCTAGCACCTGACTCTGTGTTCGTCTCCTTCCTCTGTCCGTTTTTTACATTTTCTGTCTTACATTTCTCTCCTTCCACCCTTTCTTTTTTTCTCTCTTATAGCCATTAAAGGCTCAACAAGTGACGCGCTACTCGCGCTCACTACACCTGGGGGCTTCTTTAAACAGAAGCTTATTCATACGGGCTTCACGCCCAACACATGTGTCAAACTTCCGCATGTACCTTTTCTTCACCATTATATGCATCGATATGACTTAAGTTTTGGCCAAGCTGGGTTGCCTGGCTCTTGTGCTTACCCCTACATTCCCGATTGTTCGGCTAGGTGGTAAAGGGAGCACCTCTGCGATTGTTACTGCCGGGTCTGTCGGATTTCGGGTTCCGGCAGACCCTTGAGGTTTGAACTCTGGGGTGCACGCGGAGACATCGCCCTCTACCTCTCCATCTTGCAAAGATCTAAACTACTGAAAGAACAACACAAGAGACGCAGGGTTTATACTAGTTCGGGCCACCATTGTGGTGTAATACCCCACTCTAGTTTGTGGTGGGTGGATTGCCTATTGGGCTGATGATGATGAACAATACAAGGAAGAATAGCCTCGCGAGGGTCTACTCTTAGCTAGGACGATGAACTGCTAGGAGGAGTCCAGCCGCCCTTCTCTCTCTCTCTCTCTCTCTCTCTCTCTCTCTCTGATTTCTTGATGATTCGATCGATGCCTCTACCCTGGGGGTGGCTAGTCCTATTTATAGGCAAAGGCCCTGGGCCTCTTCCCAAATATTGAGCGGGAAGGGCGCCAACAGTTGGCCAATTTGAAGGGGAACATCTGGTACACTTATCCTGACTAAAGTTGGTCCTCACCTGCCAAAGGCCCTGTGGTGACGCCATCCTGGGCTCCACGATGACCTCCTTCCCACCGTTGGACCGATCTTGGTCTCGTTACACCGAAATGGATGCCTTTGCTTGATCCTCTCGCATGCGCTTGCCCCCTTTGCACCAAAGAGGAAAGGGAGACGCTGCGCGGCCTGGCGCCTGCCTGGCACCCTTGGTCGTCATGGCTTGCATCATGGGCACCTCGTGAGGTACCCCTCCTTGATCTCTCCGCCTCCTCGTGAGCCAGCCTGATGAGGCCGCGTCTGAGGAAGCTCCGCGTCGTCCGCCCCGCGAGGCTTGGCCCCTCGCGAGGGTCTTGGGTCTTGTGTTGATGAAGATGGGCCGTGCTGGGCCCCCTTAAGCCACACCGCAGGCTGGCAAGTCTGGGGACCCCTGTTCCCAGAACGCCGACAGTAGCCCCCGGGCCCAAGGCGCGCACGGACTTGGCCGTGCCAAGAGGCGAAAGGGCAAGGGCGAAGCACCGCGGGCCCTAACAGCCAGTGGCCTTGGGTGCCGCGTGGCGGTTGATTGGACGTGGGCGTCTCCGCTTCCCCACGACGCCTCGGTGGTTGCGCAGATTGGACAAGTCCCTGCATGCAAATCGTGTCATGATTACCTGCGATCGTGGAGGCCGACGGTTGGCCTTCGCCGGTTATAAGTACGGCACTGCGCGTGCCCTTCCAGTCCATCTCTCCTTGCTTTCTCCTTCTTCCCGAGCCTTGCTCTGCCTTGCTGTGATGGCTCCAATTCGCCGGTTCTCCGCAGCGGAGAAGGGAAAGGCTCCTCGAGAGGAACCAGACCCGCTCCCGCCAAAGAAACGGCCCGCCCTTCGCGGCCGGGACGAGGAGGACCGTCAGGTGGTGTCGAGGCCTTGGTGCGAGCGGCCTCCGCCGGGGTTCCCGCTTCCCTTGTATGCCCACGTCGAGGGCCTTGAAGGGGTCGATGCCGATCCCCGCGGTCAGCGCCGTCGTCGGCACCGACGGGTCACGAAGGTGTGGGTTGTTCCTCCTAGAGTCCATGCCGAGGGCTCCTCCCGTGAGTTTGTGCTTCAGGCCGCCATTCCCCCTCGATCTTGGATTCGCTTTCCTCCCTTCTTCGCCTCCGTCATTCCGCAGGGAAGACTCCTGGAGTTATGGCTGCAGCACACCGGCTGCAGCACCCCCGCGACCGAGGCAGAGGTCGCGGTCTTCATGACTCGAGGCTGGGGCGAGATCGCCCGGGGTTGCAGAGCAAGGGGCGCCCTGACGATCCACCTGGAGTATGATGGCGCTTCGGTGATGTTCTTCAAGGTTTTTGACGCGAACGGGCGCCGGCTGGGGTGTTGCCCCAGGAGAGGTGGCCAGGACCTCGCCATGGTGAGGGCTAGGCCCGTCGACCGCTCCCTTGGCAGCTCCGTAGGCGGCGGAGGCGCCGGAGGGTCCAACAACTCCAGCGAGACTTTCGTGACTCCAGAGACGAGCGACGACAGCTACGAGCCCATGAGCCGGCGCCGCTCCTGGAGCAGAGCGGGCTCGGCTGGCCGCCGCCGACTCTGATCTAGATGGGGTTGGCGCCGGTGCTTGCCGGCCCACTGTTGATGATGGCGTCTTTTGCGCCGGCGCGCGTAGTTAGCATCCCTTTGGATCCGTTCCCTGCGAGGAATCAAAATGCGCCCCATGGGGGCTTGTAAGGCGCCTGTGATCCTGTTTGTTAATGTATAACCCTTGTCGTAAAATTGTGTGAGTTGCTGATCCCGTCTTAGCTCGGTTTACCCTTATGAACCTCACGAGGACTTGGTGCTCTGCACCGCAGGTCCCAGTCCCAAGGTGGCGTCAGCCGTCGCTGGTATGCCAGGTCGCGATGCCGTGGTCAAGGCTAGTAGGTGAGCGACCCGGGGTCCGGTAAGAGCCCCTGAGTCGCGATGCTCAGGAGGTCCCCTTTGGCGCCCAAGCAGCCGTCGCTCGGTGAGAAAGGAGAGCGACGTCGCTAGTATGGAATTGCATTAGGTGCGGGGGTAGTGCTACGGTAGCCGGTGCTTTTCGGGTGGTGACTTATCTTGAGGATTGGGGGTTATTCCTGGTGTGTCGTCGGGTCCGCGTGCTCGGCAGGAGCGGAATCGCTTGACGAGGTCCTTGCGTGCCCCTTCTCTCTCGCCTTTTCTCCCCTTTCTGCTCTACGTCCTCGGGTCCCGGCCCTCGAGCTGGTCTCAACCGTCGCTGGTATGCCAGGTCGCGATGCCGTGGACAAGGCCAGAAGGTGAGGGCTGGAGAGCCAGTAGGAGCCCTGAGTCGCGATGCTCAGGCACCCCCCCTTTAACATGCAAGCGGTTCACGCGAATGAGAGTGAAGGGAACGCCGCAAGGGCCTTGCCTGGCGCAGCTCTCTTGGGAGGTCCTGTGAACTCATCATAGAAGGAAGAAAGAGATTGCCATGACAATTATTAGCCAGTCGTTAGTTGCTCCCGAGGGGAGGTGAGGCGCTGAAGGCTTGACGAGGTGGTGCCATGCGAGGCTGCTGCGGCCAGGGCTCAGCCATTCAGGTTTGTCGGCGTTGCAGGGACGGACCCATGCGCAAGCGTCGTGCCGTTGTGGGAGCAATTTCGGAAGTTGGCGTCAGTTGAGCAGGCAACTAGATAAAAACACATTAGCTGAAACGGAGTGGATTCATTCAAATATGTGCTGGGAAGGTAGGCGTCACTGGGTCTGGCCCGAGCGACTTGGGGATGATGCAGCCCGAGGGGCGCCCCCAACAAAGCAAGCTAACAACATGAAATAAAAGGGATACACACCGCAGGGACGGACCCAGGCGGCCTGGGAATGATGCAGCCCTGGGAGGGCGCTCCCAGCTGAAAATGAAACTTGGAAGATGTCACCTGAAGATGTCGAGGATGAAGGGGTGTTGATGCAGCAGACTCGGTGGGCTGCGGAAGCCGATCCTCATGAGCCCCCAGGCCCAGGGGCCTCGGGAGGCTCCGGAGGCACAGGTGGCTCCTCGCGAATCATCTCCATCTCCACCAGGGCTGCGGAACGCCTGTCTTCTTGAGCCTCTATGATGCTCCTCATGAGGCGCTGGTATGTAGCAGCCGCGCTCGGCAAGCCGTAAGGCATGCGAACGTAGCTGTGGGGTGGACCTCCGCAACGCCCCACTTGTCTGATAAAGCACCAATGACCCCTACGCCTGGTCTCCATGCATACCCCGGTTCTTATATAACCGCTAGGGTATTCGGACACACTCCGGACCGTCAGGTCCCGAGGTCGAAGCGAAAAGGTCGGCAACGACAAACGATCTACAATCCGGTTAGAAGGCATTAGACATGTCAATTAAAGTTACATAGTCACTTTGACTAATTGTATTCCTCTTCAATACCATCTAACATGCTGTCTAATTTACAGTCCTGCTAGGAATACTTTGCGTCCAGTTCTACTTGGCCGTATACTAAGCTTACAGGGATCTCCTTCCCATCGGGCCCCACAGGTCCGACCTCGGCCATGTGGTTTGGGTCAGCCTTTGTGTACCGCGTCTTCACCATGGCCCAGGCCTCCCTAGCACCTTGACGGCAGGCCGATATCTTCCACAACCAGAAGCGCCGCCGCGCTCCCTTCAGCTTCTCCGCAAGCTCTCCAAGGCCCTCGAGCATGGGAGGGATGGCCATAAGGCTTGGGAAACGCCCTGCATCGCCTGCCGAACTCGCTCGTGCAGTTGCGAGAGCTCGGGAAGAAGGTCACCCGTTGAACAAGGGAATCTCCTCTGCAGGACGACCTGTTAGCATACCTACAACCATAACTCTGTTAGTCGACTTCCCCGCCGAACTCCCTTTTCAGAGTTCGTTTAAGCACTTACTATATATGTCGCGTCGAAGCCGTTGATTCTCCTTAGTGGAGTCCGACAGCTGGGCCCGAACATCCTTCAGTTCAACGCCCAGCTTGGTGTTGGCATCAGATCATTCTTCTCCCGCCTCACCTTTGTCAGCACGCTCTCACCAGCCTTCAGCTGGCGTAGGAGTTGTTGCTTTTCCGGATTTAATCCAGCGCCATCTGCAATTTCATTTGTCAGATTTGCACCCAGGCCGCACTTCGCCAAATATTTATCTTTCGAAGCGTATATTACCAGAGGGGGTCTCCTTGGGCTCCCCTGTCGCGGCTAGTGCGGCCTCAAGTTGGGCTTTGCACTCCTCCAGCTCCTTGGACAGTAGGGTATTCTTTTCTGTTAGAACCTGCATAACAAATGATCCTTAAATCAGTTATTCTAACTGTTTCAAGTCTCGGGGGCTACTGGTGTGTGTGTATATATATATATATATATATATATATATATATATATATACCAAAAAAAATTCTTATTCGTATGTCTTTTACATATTGCTTCGTGGCTCTGGCTAAAACATTTTGAGTGGCACGGAGGTACGCATCTCCCGAATTGAAGGCATCCAATGCCTCTTGCGAGAAACAAGCGTCGCGGAGAACTGTTCGGTGACGCTTGTGGTTCATGGCACTCTCCACCTCGGAATTGATGGCAGACAGCCTGTCAGCATCCTCTGTCGGAGGAGCGTCCGGTGCGCGCCTTGTGTTTGCCTCCGCTTCCAGGCCAGGCTTTGGAGCCTGGCTGGTGGAGGCGCGATTGGCAACCTCTCCGGATATAGTCCGGCAAGGCCTCTTCTTCCTGAAGAGAGCACGAGCGTTAATATGCCCTAAAGGAATAACATCTAGGAAAAAGATGGTGCGCTATACCTTTGCGCCGGCATCTCAGTCCGGACTACATTCCTTTTTACCCCACGGGGCCCTGCGGCCCCTCGTTGGCTAGCCGCCGCAGGCTCGGCCTCCCGCCTCGGAAACCTCCCCTGCAAAACATGGTTGTTGTCAGGAAAACTGAAACGCGTGAGGATGGATTCCTTCCAAGGTGATGAGACTCTGGTCTCTGTTACCTGGGAGGCCGGGATTAACCCTGGGTAATCGGTCGTAATGGCCACCAAGGTATCATCCTTGCTCAGCTGATGAAATACCCCGTCAATCAGCTCCACAGATATGTCTGAATCCCCTTCGGAGTCTGGATCAAGGGACCGTTCTGGATCCTCAGGCTGTGGGGGACGACCGTTTATATCCTTTACTTCCTGACGCAGTTCCTACGTTGAAGTCGTTAGACTACATATTTAATCATGGGAATATGAAACGGATGGGCGAGCGAAATTGTCCGCTTACCAAACTCGGAGGATTGTACATAGTGAATCCACCCTGGGGGTTGACGCGGAGGAATTCCTCCTCTTCTCCCTTGTACAAAGAGGACAAGATCTTTATCAGAGCAGCAGCCGAGTTCGGCCCCTTACGACCGTAACGGGTGGCGTCATCTTCCCCGTTAAAATCCCACATGGGGTGGCCTCTATACTAAAGTGGCCGCACCCCCCGCATAATGCATGCGTCCATGACTCCAATCATGGTTAGTCCGGAATGAGCCAAATAGTCTTATCCGGCCCATCAGGTAAAGGACGTCCCTATCACTTTCCTTCTGAGAGCTCCGTGGACGCCAGCTTAGGCGTTTCTTTAGGGGAGCATTGTTGAATTCGGGGAGGCCGATCCGGATAGGATCCGGTAGTGGGACATCCTCCATATAAAACCATTTTGAAGGCCAGTCCTCGGACACCTTCTTCGGGGTTCCAGATAGATATCCGGTCCCGGCGATGCGCCACACTTCGGCTCCGCCCACTTGATATATTGCCCCCTCCTGAGAACGGGGCACCAGGAAAAATAGCCTCTTCCACAGCGCGAAATGAGCCTCAACACCCAAGAACAGCTCGCAAAGGGCAACAAAGCCCGCGATATGCAATATAGAGGCGGGCGTGAGGTTGTGCAGCTGGAGGCCATAGAACTCCAGAAGCCCCCGGAGAAACGGATGAATTGGAAATCCGAGTCCTCTTATTAGATAAGGGACGAGGCATACCCGCTCTCCTTTGGAGGGGTTGGGGGCGCTCTCCACTTGCTCTCCGCCATTATAGGTGGCGAGTCCGGCTTGGACCGGGACCATATAGGCCGGAGGGAGGAATCCCTTGGTCTGAAGCGATACTAGCTCGCTATGCGGGATGGAGCACCTCTCCCAGTCTCCAGGCCTAGGACTTGATGGGCGAGAGGAGGAGTTGCGATGGTCGGCCATGGTGGAATGGACCTTTTTCTAGATGCGCTCTGATGACTACTCGCGGAAGGGAGGAGGTGTGGTTTGGATCTAAATCCCCATCTCTTTAAATAGGCGGCTCATTTACGCGGCCAGGGGTGTGAATGTAAAAACACCCAGACTTTTCGTATTCGTTTGATGTCGGGGAATCTGGCTCCACGAGCACCTATGGGGATGGAGCCCCTTTTCGGTTCGGCGGGGGGCGGAGGTCGCACGAAGAGCAGATCGAGGCGAGGCACGCAGGGGGGGGTTACCCAGCTTCGGAGCTCTCCGGAGAGATAATACTTCTACTGCTGCTTTGTGGATTGTATTGAGTTCTTGCTCGGGAGCGCGGAGTGCTATAGTGCACTCCAGCAGCTAACGAGACCGAGCGCGAGTGTTCTACTGTTCGTCCTCCTAGGGGTGATCGATCCATTGGGGGCGATCGATCCTTGGGGGCGATCCATCCCCCTCTACGTTGTGCATGGGCCTCCTTTTATATGCTCAAGGGGTTTCCAACAGGTGACAACGTAGGTAAGGGCAAAAATGGAAAGGTGCTGTGGTAGGTATAGCTACCTATACAATGTATCATACCTAACCCTGACGGCAGGGGACAAAGGCATTAAATGCCTATCTACGTCGCCCAGACGGTGCAGAAAAGGGACCGTCAGGGGCGCCACCGCTCGCCACGATGGCGATCTTGTCAGCGCCGCATGCCAGAGTGTACCCATGGCTGCACAGCCTCCCGCCACGTACGCCTGGAAAGGTCCCAGAGCAACACGTAGGAGGGTGAGCTGGAGCGCAGGTACAGAGTGGTTGCTTGCCGCGGCAAATGCCTTGCCGCGGCCGATGTCTTGCCGCGTCCGGGAGCTTGTCGCTCACCGGGTCCTGCCGGGACGCGTGGCGCGTCGCGGCAAGTTCCTTGGGATGTCTTAGTTGGCCTTCCCGGCAAGCTCCTCTTGCCGGGGTCTTGTGCCTTGAGTGGCCTTCCCGGCAAGCTCCTCTTGCCGGGGACTTGTTTCCTTGGCTTAAATACTTTGTTCTTGAATGGCTCAAGAGGAGCCACGGAGGGCCTTGGTGGTCGCCTGGCAAGCCTTGCCGCGGGGCGCTGCGACTGCCCGTGCACAAGTTCGGGATACTAGGGTACCCCTACTTTAGTACACCGACAGGAGCCCCCGGGCCTGGGCCATACACGGTGCCGAGCGCTGTTGGGCCAGGCCCAAAACAGGGCACGGGCACGCGTGGCCCGGAGCACGCCATACCTTGCCCCGCACCCACCGCGCCCTCCCCGAACGGCACGCGTCGATTGCGGCGTCGTGGGAGAGGTCGTGGGTGGTTCTTTATTCGGAAAGGCGGAACGCCCGCCTCCTGGCGGTTCGCACCCTCCCCATAAACGGAGGGAGGCGTGGAGGCGTGGTCGTCGAGGCGTCCACCCCCACGATCACAGGGTGGGGAGAGGTTGCCTCATCCGTCGCCTCAGCTCTGCACGCCTGCCACGCGGCCTCCATGCACTAGGAGTAGCGAATGGCGGAGGCGGGAAACCGGGCCGTCACGGGTCGAGGCAGCGGGTCGGGCCCAGTTCCCTGCTCCGTCTGTGTCTTGATTGGCTGAGCGGGGCAGTCGAGCCCCCACCCCGCTCCTTTATAAGGAGCGGGATCCGGGGGTGGAAGCCCGCACTCATTCATCTCCTCTTTCCTTCAGCTTCTGCTCCCCTCTCTCCCATTCGCCATGGAGAAAGGGAACCCTGGTCCTTCAACGGTGGTGAAGAGGGTTGCCGCAAGACAACGCGTCCCTCCCTCTCCCACACCCACGGTGGCAGAGCCAGCCGCAAGGGGAAGAGGGAGGGGGCGAGGCCGCGGGCGAGGTCGAGGGCGAGGCCGAGGCGCTCGGGGAAGACGTGGACGGGGCAGCTCGCCGGCCTCGCCTCCGCCAGCGGTTCCTCTTCCCCTGGTGGACCACGTCGGGGATGACCCTTGCGAGTTCTTCGTCAGGCTGCGTCGGTCGCCTCATCGTCGCCTCCGTCTCCCGACTCCATTTGCGAGTGAGACGGAGTTGGATCCGCCCGAGACGCTGAGATTGCACATGAGGGGCTGTGGAATCAACGGTACGCGAGTCCGCGTTGATTTTCCGGCCCCTAATGTGATGTATCTTGGCCGAGGGTGGAAGACGTTCACCCGCATCCACAGCTTGACGGCGGGGCTCACCCTCCATTTTAAGCTGATGGACGGCGGTCTCCTCTCCGTCAAGGTCTTCGGGTGCTTCGGGACTTGGGCAAGGTGCTGCGTTGAGAGCTCCTCCGATAGCGAAGGCTCCTCCTCGAGCGGGAGTGACGAGGAGGACAGCGACAGCGACGACGAGGGTGGCGGGTGGCAGGATGACGGGTCCGACTAGGTGTCGGGCGCCGCTCCATGCGGCACCAGCGACCCCATCATCCGCGTCGCCGACTCCTGGAGCTTCTCGGGGCCGTCTCCTTGGACGGCTGGCGTAGGGAGGCTGCGGAAGAGGAAGAGGGCAGGCAGCAAGGCCGTCAACTCGGAGTACGAGGGCACGACGCCCTCGACAGCGTGCTGACATCCTGCCGCCTCGTCTTCGAGCCCTCTTCCAGCGCCGCCATCACCCTCCAGCCTTTGGACGGCCACCGAGATGTCCTCTTGGTGTCTTCTGCTTCCCGTAGCTCGCCTAGGCGCCCCTTTTGCCCTTTTCGCCTCCTTGCCCTACCTCCTGTGGATAGGGACAAAAAAGGGATTACGGGCACCTTATCTCTTTTTAATTTGTAAGCCCTCGGGCCTTAGCTGCATTTAAGACTTGTAATCCCGTTATTCATGTTTTTCATTCTCTATGGACTGTACCTGAGTGGGATGTTTTTTTATGAAAAGGGGATGCTTGCCGGGTCACTTGTCTCGCGGGTGGAACCCACGCCAAGGAGCAAATCCTTAATATCTTTAAGATAGACACTTTTTTCCCGGCAACAGGCCCTGCCGTCTTCCCACGTCGCTCGACCTTTCTCACGCTTTTGGCGGAGGCAGGGAGGAGGCGGGTTCAGGCTCCTCGTTTCGTCCCTTTGCCGCCGCGACTACGACCAAACCCGGCCCCGGGAACGAGTCTTAGGGCCTAGAGTTAAGGGAGCACGATAGCTTTTAGGAAGAAACGAGGTTTCGCATACCTCAGTCCATAAGAGAATGCATGACAAGGGATGAGAAACTTATCTGAGATTGCAGCCCCCGGCAACTCTGGTTGACCGTGGGTTAATCTTTGCACTTGCAGCCCCCGGCAACACTGGCTTGCCGGGGTCTCGCAGCCCCCGGCAACGTTGGCTTGCCGGGGCTCAGATGTTGGTCTGTCCTTCTTCTCCTTTTCGTCCTCAAGCAGTCCGGTCAGGATACGTGAGCCATGCGAACCAAGGGAAACGAAAGAAAAGCAAGGGGACGCACACTCGACCTCTAAGTTAGGGGTTAGCCGCTGCTAAACACTGTCAACCCTAACCAAGGACGAGACTCGACTCAGCATGCATGCTAAAACTTAGGGCGCCAGCGCTTTACTTCGCTCAGGGTCTGCGCCTGGCTTTGTACAAAGGATTACATGCAACAGCGGCAAGACTTGTACAAAAAGGTGGTTGTCGGACGGGGTCCGACAACCGTGCCTTACGGGTAAAACTTACGAAGATGCTCGATGTTCCAGGAGTTGCTCACCGGAAAGTCATCTTCGGTCTCAAGGTGGACAGCGCCAGGCCTTGTGACTCGTTTCACCCGGTAAGGGCCTTCCCACTTCGGCGTCAACTTGTTGTAATTCTTGGCGGAATGAACGCGCCGAAGAACAAGGTCGCCTTCCTCGAGACTTCTGGCGTTAACTTTGCGGCTATGGTAGCGGTGCAAAGATTGCTGGTAGCGAGCAGCTCGTACCGCAGCCTGAAGACGATCTTCCTCAAGGAGCAGCGCGTCATCTTGTCGCAGTTGCTCTTGCTCAAGCTCATCATAAGCGAGCACTCGAGGTGACCCGTATACGAGTTCCGTGGGGATAACTGCCTCTGCTCCATAGACTAGAGCGAAAGGTGTCTGGCCAGTGGCTCGATTTGGCGTCGTCCGGATCGACCAAAGAACCACCGGCAGCTCCTCGATCCAGTTTCTTCCGCACTTGTGCAACCTGTTGAAAGTCCTGGTCTTGAGCCCACGCAGCACTTCAGCATTTTCCCTTTCTGCTTGACCGTTGCTCCTTGGGTGAGAAACAGAAGCGAAGCATACCTTGGCGCCAAGGTCTTGGACGTGCTGCATGAAGGTGCGGCTCGTGAACTGCGTACCGTTGTCGGTGATAATCCTGTTCGGAATCCCGAAGCGGTAAACAATCGACCTGAAGAACTTGACTGCTGATTATGCTGTCACCTTCCTCACTGGTTCCACTTCCGGCCACTTTGTGAACTTGTCGATTGCGACGTACAAGTACTCAAAGCCCCCGACTGCTCGAGGGAAGGGGCCGAGGATGTCGAGCCCCCAGACCGAAAATGGCCAGGATAAAGGGATCGTCTGGAGAGCTTGAGCTGGCTGGTGTATTTGCTTGGAATGGAACTGGCACGCTTCACACTTGGTTACTTGTGCAGTTGCATCCTGGAGGGCTGTCGGCCAGAAGAAACCTTGCCGGAAAGCTTTGCCGGCAAGTGCTCTTGCGCCAATGTGGTGACCACATATGCCTCCGTGTATCTCTGCCAACAGCTTCTGTCCATCTTCCCGGTGAATACACTTCAATTTCACACCGGTGAGTCTTCTTCTGTACAGTGCATTGTCGACGAACTGGTACATACTTGACTGCCGGCTTCCGCTTCTTCTGGCTCTTCGGGAAGTTCTCCTGTCTGGAGGAAACGGATGATCTGCTGTGCCCATGCTGGAGCTTGCGGCTCAACAACAAGGACTAAAGGCATATCTGCGGCTGCGGAAACATCCGCTTCTACGGCGAGAACCTGCGGCTCAGCCGGAGCTTGATGTTCCCCGGCAAGCTTGCCGGAGCAAAACTTGTCGGGAGCGTCTGCTTCAATGAAACAAACCCCGGGGCTTGTCGGAGCAGACGGCTCCTCAGCACTCTTGGTGTTGATCTTGGGGACCTTCTTAGCGGCAGCTTCCGGAAGTTCTGCCGAAAGGTAGTCACCAGAAATCAACTTCCTCTTCTTGCTCTGCCCAGTTGATGGCGTTACAGACGGTTGAGTTAGCTTGAGCACAAAGATCCCTGGTTCCACAGGTAACTTAAGTGCTGCGCACTTTGACAGGCCATCGGCGATGTCGTTCTGAGCTCTTGGAACATGTTCCATCTGTAGGCCGACAAAGTGCTCTTCTAGCTTCCTCACCTCATCAACATAGGCTTCCATCAACGGACTCTAATAATCGTTGTTCACTTGGAGGACGACGAGCTGCGAATCACCCCTAACAATGAGCTGCTTGATCCCAAGGTCTGCCGCGATCCTGAGACCGGCGAGCAATCCTTCATACTCTGCAGTATTGTTTGTTGCTTGCTCCTTGGGAAAGTGCATCTCGACTACGTACTTTAGGTGCTCTCCGGTGGGTGCGACAAGCAGCACGCCAGCACCGGCGCCTTGCAGCGTGAAAGCACCGTCAAAGTACATCAGCCACTCTTTGCTTGCTTCCTTGATGGGGATGCTCGTTTTAGGAATCTCCTCGTCCGGCGTTGGTGTCCACTCCGCTATGAATTCTGCCAATGCTCTGCTTTGGATAGTTGAAGTGCTCTCAAACTTGAGGCCAAAGCTTGACAGTTCCAGTGCCCACTCAACAATCCTGCCTGTTGCTTCTGGATTCTGCAGTATCCTCTTCAGCGGAAAGCGAGTGACAACTATGATCTCATGTGCTTGGAAGTAATGGCGCAGCTTTCTCGAGGCCATGAGAAGGCCGAAAAGCAATTTCTGCACACCAGAGTACCTTGACCTAGCCCCCTGCAGAAGGGAACTGACAAAGTAGACTGGGCGCTGCACCATTTTCTTCCGTTGTATCTCTTCGCACATCTGCGCAGATCCATCTTTGTCGGGACCAGAGCTTGTCAGGGGAGCCCCCTGCTTGTCGCTGGATGTGCTTGCCGCGGTCGCGGGCTCATCATCAGCCTCCCTCTCCGCTACTAACACAGCACTAACCACTTGATTGGTTGCCGCCAGATATAGCAGCAACTTCTCTTGTGGCTTAGGTGCGACAAGTATTGGAGTGGAGGACAGGTATCTTTTCAAGTCCTGCAGCGCAGCCTCCGCTTCCGGAGTCCATTTCATTGGACCTGCCTTTTTCAAAATTTTGAAAAAAATGGCAGGGCGCGCTCAGCAGACTTAGAGATAAACCTGCTGAGAGCCGCCACGCAGCCGGCAAGTTTCCGCATATCCTTGACGCGCTTCGGTGCTTCGATCTGCTCAATGGCCTTGATCTTGTCGTGATTGGCTTCAATTCCCCGCGTAGACACGAAAAACCCGAGAAGCTTGTCGGAAGGAACTCCAAACACGCACTTCTCGGGGTTGAGCTTGAGACTGATCCTATGCAGATTTGCAAAAGTTTCTTCTAGATCTTGGATCAGAGTTGCTTTGTCCCTGCTCTTGACCACTATGTCATCCATGTAGGCTTCCACATTTCTGTGTATCTGCGGTTCAAAAGCAGTATGGACCACTCTCGCAAATGTTGAACCAGCATTCTTCAAACCGAAAGGCATTCGTATGAAACAGTACGTGCCACATGGAGTGATGAACGCGGTCTTCTCCTCATCTTCTTCTGCCATGAAGATCTGATGATATCCTGAGTATGCGTCAAGAAATGAAAGCAAGTCACATCCAGCCGTGGAGTCAACAATCTGGTCAATGCGCGGCAAGGGAAATGGATCTTTGGGACAAGCTTTGTTAACGTTAGTAAAGTCGATACAAAGCCTCCATTTCCCGTTTGCTTTGCGCACGACTACAGGATTGGCCAACCACGTAGGATGGAGCACTCCTCTGACAAGGCCTGCTGCTTCCAACTTCTTGATCTCTTCTGCAATGAATTCTTGGCGCTCCACTGCTTGTTTCCTGACTTTCTGCTTGACGGGCCGCGCGTGAGGACAGACGGCAAGGTGGTGCTCAATTACTTTCCTGGGAACACCGGGGATGTCAGATGGTTGCCACGCAAACACATCGACATTCGCCCTTAGGAAAGCAACGAGCGCGCTTTCCTATTTAGGGTCGAGAGTGGCACTGATGGTGAAGGTACCACCAGTGCCGTCCTCCTTGGCGGACACCTTCTTGGTCGCTGGCGGAGCTGCCATTGTCTTCTTACACTTGCCGGTGGAGCTCGATGGTGCGTCCTCGACGGTAGTGTAGCACTCCGAAGAGGTGCGCTTGCCGGAGTGGGCATCAGAGCTCTTGCCGGACTTGGTCTTCTTCTTCCCCCCGGGAGCTTCAGCAGCAAGTGGCTTGCAATCTGTGGCGGCTGCTGCTTCCCGGTAGATCTTGTCGGCACAGATAAGAGCATCTTTCTTATCGCCAGGGACAGAGATGACACTTATCGGGCCTGGCATCTTCAGCATGTTGTATGCGTAGTGAGAGGCCGCCATGAACTTGGCGAGCGCTGGACGGCCAAGAATCCCATTATAAGGCAATGGGAAATCAGCAATGTCAAAAGTGATCCTCTCAGTCCTGAAGTTCAGCTCGCTGCCAAATGTCACCGGCAGCGTGATCTTCCCCTTCGGCTTACTCCTTCCCGGGTTGATTCCTTGGAACATGTCGGTCTCTTCGAGCTCGCTGTCAGGGACCTGGAGTTTTCGGAGCACAGCGGAGGAGATCAGGTTCAAGCCGGCCCCGCCGTCAACTAACATCTTAGTGACCTTGAGGTTGCGGATAGTTGGTGAGACCAACATCAGCAAACACCCGACCGCAGTTGTGCGATCAGGGTGGTCCTCAATATCAAAGATGATAGGCGTGCTAGACCATCTCAGAAGCTTGCGCGACTCAACGGGTGGTTCTGCCGCATTAACTTCTCGCACCCACTGCTTGAGTTGGCGGTGCGAAGTATGCAGAGAAGCACCGCCGTCAACACACAAGACCTCTGTGGCTTTATGAAACTCTTGCTCACTGGTCTCGTCATCATCCATGTCTTCGTCGTCGTCATCTTCATCCTTGTCACGACCGCGGGGAGGTCTGTCTTCTTGCCGCTGATTGGCCTTGCCGCGGCGTCCTCCCCGGCCGATGCGCTTCGTACCGGATCCTCTAGCACCTGCTTGGGCTTTCTCCTTGTCGCGTCGCTCGTACTCGGCCTTCTGCAGCTCGACCAGCTGCTCGACCTTCTTGCAGCTCTGGAGGTCATGGCCCTTGGTGCGGTGGATCTTGCAGTACTGTTTGTTGGTGTCGTCCTGCTTGTCGGCGGCTGCCACAGCCTGGCAGTTGGCGCACGCGGCAACCTCCTTGCCGGAGCCACCATCTTTTGCTTTCTTGGCACCACCGTCGTTGCCGGACTGCTCAACAACTAGCACATCTTTGCCTTTCCTCTTCCTGTTGTGCCGCCGCCGGTTTTTATTTGCCGGGGCAGCATCCTCGCTGTCAGATCCTCCCGTTCCTGCATTCTCTCCGGGGAGTTTCCTCCCTTCCTCAGCACGTGCACACCTGTTGGCCAGGGCATATAGCTCACTGACGTCTCTAATCTTGCACATCGCCATCTCCTCCCGCATCCTGCGGTTACGCACGTTCTGATGGAACGCGCTGATGACCGCGGCAGGGTGGACATCTGGGATGTTGCGTTGCACTTGGCTGAATCTCTGGATGTACTTGCGCAGGGGTTCTCCTTCCTTCTGGGCAAGCAGGTGAAGGTCACTCTCCTGGCCATGTGGTTTGTGGCCGCCCGTAAAGGCGCCGACAAACTGGTGGCATAGGTCTGCCCAGGAAGATATGGAGTTTTCCGGCAAGTGCATGAGCCAGGACCTGACGTTGGGTTTGAGCACCAGCGGGAAGTAGTTGGCAAGGATCTTGTTGTCGTGCCCTCCGGCAGCCTGCACCGCGATGGTGTAGATGCTGAGGAACTCCGACGGATGCAACCTGCCGTCGTACTTCTCGGGTACGTCTGGCTTGAAATTCTTCGTGCAGGGCCACTGGACTTGCCGCAGCTCACGGGTAAACGCAGGGCAACCTACCGCATACGGCAGGTCGCCTGGTTCCCATGGCGCATGCATGTCGACAGTGGGCCCAGCGTGTCGGTCGAATTGACGCCGCCTTTCTCTTCGGTGCTCGATGCGAGTACGAGCGTCTTCTTGCTGTCGTTCGTGAAGAACGTGGCGCTGATCGCGGCGAGTTCGCGGATCTGATGAAGCGGTGGAGTCGCTGTCGCGGTGGACCCGGCGAGTCGGCGATCTTGGCCTTCGGGGCGGAGAGTGCACGGTGGTTGCACCCCCACCGGTCTTGTCGCCATCGGCTCGCACCTGGCTGGCTTGCCGCGGCTGCGACGTGGTCGCCTGCCGTGCAGTGTCGCCGTTGGCGAAGCCGATGAGGCTCTAAATGGTGGCCCTCCAGTCGTCGATCTTGTCTGGCGTTGGAGGGAAATCTAGGAGCAGTTGAGCTCGCGCCAAAGCTTCTGCTGGAGTGGCGGGTAGCGGTGGCGAACGGTGCGAGGAGCGGGATATGCTCGGACTTCCAACGATGTTAGAAGGAGCAGTATTCCGTCCTGGCGACCGTGCCTCGCCCGCGCCAGCATGTCGGCGCGTAAGCTGGCCTGGAGCGTCTCGAGATCCGCCAGCTCGATTTGGGTCCAGCGAGCATATGGTACCGTGAGTACCACGACGCTGCCGGTCCCGTACCTCCTGAGATGGGCGCGGAGCGTCCACGGACGCCCGGTCGTCGTGGGAGCCTGCTACGCCGCCGACGGGCAGCGCAGCCTTGTCCTTGGACCTGGCGGCACTGTGGGCTCCCTCGTCGACGCCCGTTCTTCCGCCGGCGTCTTCCCCACCAGCCGTTTGCTCCGGCGGTGGTGGGTTCGACGCGGACGGAGCAGCCGCCTCCGAAGCCTTCTTCTTCGGTGGCATGTCGATGAAGTCGATGAAGATCTAGCTCGCGTGAACGCCGGATCAGGTTCGCACAACCTCGACGCCCCCTACCTGGCACGCCAAAGATGTCGGGAAATCTGGCTCCACGAGCACCTATGGGGACGGAGCCCCTTTTCGGTTCGGCGGGGGGCGGAGATCGCACGAAGAGCAGATCGAGGCGAGGCACGCGGGGTTTTTTTACCCAGCTTCGGAGCTCTCCAGAGAGATAATACTCCTACTGCTGCTTTGTGGATTGTATTGAGTTCTTGCTCGGGAGCGCGGAGTGCTACAGTGCACTCCAGCAGCTAACGAGACCGAGCGCGAGTGTTCTACTGCTCGTCCTCCTAGGGGCGATCGGTCCATTGGGGGCGATCGATCCCTGGGGGCAATCCATCCCCCTCTACGTTGTGCATGGGCCTCCTTTTATATGCTCAAGGGGTTTCCAACAGGTGACAACGTAGGTAAGGGCAAAAATGGAAAGGTGCTGCGGTAGGTACAGCTACCTATACAGTGTATCATACCTAACCCTGACGGCAGGGGACAAAGGCATTAAATGCCTATCTACGTCGCCCAGACGGTGCAGAAAAGGGACCGTCAGGGGCGACACCGCTCGCCATGATGGCGATCTTGTCAGCGCCGCATGCCACAGTGTACCCCTGGCTGCACAGCCTCCCGCCACGTACGCCTGGAAAGGTCCCAGAGCGACACGTAGGAGGGTGAGCTGGAGCGCAGGTACAGAGTGGTTGCTTGCCGCGGCAAATGCCTTGCCGCGGCTGATGTCTTGCCGCGTCCGGGAGCTTGTCGCTCGCCGGGTCCTGCCGGGACGCGTGGCGCGTCGCGGCAAGTTCCTTGGGATGTCTTGGTTGGCCTTCCCGGCAAGCTCCTCTTGCCGGGGTCTTGTGCCTTGAGTGGCCTTCCCTGCAAGCTCCTCTTGCCGGGGACTTGTTTCCTTGGCTTAAATACTTTGTTCTTGAATGGCTCAAGAGGAGCCACAGAGGGCCTTAGTGGTCGCCTGGCAAGCCTTGCCGCGGGGCGCTGCGATTGCCCGTGCACAAGTTCGGGATACTAGGGTACCCCTACTTTAGTACACCGACATTTGACACGTGGAAGAGCGCCATTATTGGGCGAAGAAGCCAAGGAGCGCTACATTACAAAAACCGGACATTATTCAACAGGTACACAGAACTTGGAGGAGGAACCCGCCTTGCAATGCCGAAGACAATCTGCGCGCCGGACTCGTCGTCATTGAAGCCTGGTTCAGGGGCTACTGAGGGAGTCCTGGATTAGGGGGTGTTCGGATAGCCGGACTATACCTTCAGCTAGACTCCTTGACTATGAAGATACAAGATTGAAGACTTCGTCTCGTGTCCGGATGGGACTTTCCTTGGCGTGGAAGGCAAGCTTGGCGATGCGGATATTTAGATCTCCTACCATTGTAATCGACTTTGTGTAACCCTAACCCTCTCCGGTGTCTATATAAACCGGAGGGTTTTAGTCCGTAGGACAGAACTCCAATACACAACAATCATACCATAGGCTAGCTTCTAGGGTTTAGCCTCCTTGATCTCGTGGTAGATCTACTCTTGTACTACCCATATCATCAATATTAATCAAGCAGGACGAAGGGTTTTACCTCCATCAAGAGGGCCGAACCTGGGTAAAACATTGTGTCCCTTGTCTCCTGTTACCATCCGCCTAGACGCACAGTTCGGGACCCCCTACCCGAGATCCACCGGTTTTGACACCGACAATGCTACTGAAAATTATTATGAGGGAGAAATATATGCTTGTAGGAATTGCAATAATATCAAGTTTCCTCTCTATGTGCTTAAAGTTTTGAAGTTATGCTTGTTTTGCCTTCCTATGCAAGTTGATTCTTGTTCCCATAAGTTGTTTGCTCACAAAATACCTATGCATAGGAAGTGGGTTAGACTTAAATGTGCTAGTCATATTCTTCATGATGCTCTCTTTATGTTTCAATTCCTATCTTTTATGTAAGCATCATTGAAACCATCATGCCTAGCTAGGGGTGTTAAACGTTAACGCTTGTTGGGAGGCAACCCAATTTTATTTTAGTTTCTTGCTTTTTGGTTCTGTTTAGGAATAAATAATCCATATAACTTCTGTTTAGATGTGGTTTTGTGTTTTAATTAGTGTTTGTGCCAAGTAGAACCTTTGGGAAGACTTGGGTGAAGTCTTTATGATCATGCTGTAAAAAACAGAAACTTTAGCGCTCACGAGATTAGCTAAAACCTTTTACTGTAGAGTGATATTTAGTTGATTCTTTTTTAATATGATTACTAGACAAATTCCTCAGGTCCACCAATTTATTTTAGAATTTTTGGAGTTCCAGAAGTTTGCGTTAGTTACAGATTACTACAGACTGTTCTGTTTTTGACAGATTCTGTTTTTCGTGTGTTGTTTGCTTATTTTGATGAATCTATGGCTAGTAAGATAGTTTATAAACCATAGAGAAGTTGGAATACAGTAGGTTTAACACCAATATAAATAAATAATGAGTTAATTACAGTACCTTGAAGTGGTGTTTTGTTTTCTTTCGCTAACGGAGCTTACGAGATTTCTGTTAAGTTTTGTGTTGTGAAGTTTTTAAGTTTTGGGTAAAGATTCGATGGACTATGGAATAAGGAATGGCAATAGCCTAATCTTGGGGTTGCCCAAGGCACACCAAGGTAATATTCAAGGATAACCAAGCGTCTAAGCTTGGGGATGCCCCGGAAGGCATCCCCTCTTTCGTCTTCGTTCATCGGTAACTTTACTTGGAGCTATATTTTTATTCACCACATGATATGTGTTTTGCTTGGAGCGTCATTTTATTTTCTTTAGCTTTTCTTGCTGTTTGAATAAAATACTAAAATCAGAAATTATTAAATGTTATAGAGTCTTCACATAGTTGCATAATTATCCGACTACTCATTGATCTTCACTTATATCTTTCGGAGTAGTTTGTCGTTTGCTATAGTGCTTCACTTATATCTTTTTAGAGCACGACTGTGGTTATATTTTGAAGAAATAGTTGAACTCTCATGCTTCACTTAGATTATTTTGAGAGTCTTAAATAGCATGGTAATTTGCTTAATAATAATAATATGCTAAGCATACAACATTTGTGAGAATTCTTATGAGTGTGTTGAATACCAAGAGAAGTTTGATGCTTGATAATTGTTTTGAGATATGAAGATGGTCATATTAGAGTCATGCTAGTTGAGTAGTTGTGAATTTGATAAATACTTGTGTTAAAGTTTGTGATTCCCGTAGCATGCACGTATGGTGAACCGTTATGTGATGAAGTCGGAGCATGATTTATTTATTGATTGTCTTCCTTATGAGTGGCGGTCGGGGACGAGCGATGGTCTTTTCCTACCAATCTATCCCCCTAGGAGCATGCGCGTAATACTTTGCTTTGATAACTTCTAGATTTTTGCAATAAGTATATGAGTTCTTTATGACTAATGTTGAGTCCATGGATTATATGCACTTTTCCCATCCTTCCACCATTGCTAGCCTCTCTAATACCGCGCACTTTTTGCCGGTATCATACACCCACCATATACCTTCCTCAAAACAGCCATCATACCTACCTATCATGGCATTTCCATAGCCATTCCGACATATAATGCCATCCAACTTACCACCATTCCGTTTATTATGACACACTCCATCATTGTCATATTGCTTGCATGATCATGTAGTTGACATTGTATTTGTGGCAAAGCCACCGTTCATAATTCTTTCATACATGTCACTCTTGATTCATTGCATATCCCGGTTGTCGGTGTACTAAAGTAGGGGTACCTTAGTACCCCGAACTTGTGCACGGGCAGTCGTAGCACCCCGCGGCAAGGCTTGCCAGGCGATCGCCAAAACTCTCCATGGTCCCTCCTCGGGCCATCCAAGAACAAAGTATTTAAGCCAAGGCCCCGGCAGGAGGAGCCTGGCGGGAAAGCCCCCCCCCCTCCGAAGAGAGCAAGGCCCCGGCAATAGGAGCTTGCCGGGACGACCGCTCGAAGCACAAGGCCCTGGCAAGAGGAGCTTGCTAGGAAGGCCGACCGAGGCACGACAAGATACTTGTTGCGACGCGCCCCGCGTCCCGGCAAGGACCGGTGAGCGACAAGCTCCCGGGCGCGACAAGGCACCAACCGCGGCAAGGCGCTTGCCGCGGCAAGTCACCACCCCGCGCCTGCGCTCCAGCTCATCCACCCACACGTCTCTCTGGGGCCATTCCAGGCGTACGTGGCGAGAGGCTGCGCAGCCAGGGGCATGCGGCGGCGAAGCAACGCTGACAGAGTAGCCATCGTGGCAAACGGTGGCGCTCCTGACGGTCCCTTTCCTGCACTGTTTGGGCGACCCAGGCGGGCATTTAATGCCCTTGTCCCCTGCCGTCAGAGTTACGTATGATAGCACTATGCAAACAGTTGTACCCAACACAGCGTTTTCCAGTTTTACCCCCGCCTACGTTGCCACCTGTGGGTAACCCCTTGCACATATAAAAGGAGGCCCCATGTGCAACGGGAGGGGAAAGGAGGCCATTCACGCTCGGTCTCGCCAGCCGCTCGCGTGTACTGTAGCACCACACGCTCCCGAGTAAGAACACAATACAAAACCACAAAGCAGCAGTAGGGTTTTACGCATCCGTGCGGCCCGAAGCTGGGTAAACCCCTTGTGTGCATCGCCTTGATCTGCTCTTCGCGCGACCTCTGCCCCCCGCCGAACCAAGAAAGGGGCTCGGTCCCCATAGGTGTTCGTGGAGGCAGATTTCCCACTGACATCTTTGGCGCGCCAGGTAGGGGGCGTCGAAGTTGTGCGAACCTGATCCGGCGTCTACACGGGCTAGATCTCCATCATCTTCGTCGACATGCCACAGAAGAAGAAGGCTCCAGAGGTGGCTGGTCCATCCGCGTCGAACCCACTGCCCCTGGAGCAAACGGGTGGTGGGGACGGCACCGGCGGTGGAACGGGCGTCGCCGAACCAGCTCATGGTGCCGCGGCGTCCGAACATACGCCGACACCTCTCGGCACAGGTAAGCCCTGGTATGACCAGGCAGCCTCTCGCTCCATTCCATGGGGTGGGGACAGTTAGCCCCACGGATCTCGCATACGGGCCACCTCGAGTGCTTGCTCACGCTGAGCGAGAGCGAGAGCAGCTGCGACGAGGCGACGCGCTGCTCCTCGAGGAGGACCGTCTTCAGGCCGCTGTGCGAGCTGCCCGCTACCAGCAAGCTTTGCGCCGCTTTTATAGCCGCAAAGTTAGTGCCAGAAGTTTCGAGGAAGTGGGAAGGCCCTTACCGGGTGAAACAAGTCGCTAGGCCTGGCGCTGTCCGCCTTAAGACCGAAGATACCACTCCGGTGAGCAACTCCTGGAACGTTGGGCATCTTCGTAAGTTTCGCCCGTAAGGCGAGGTTGTCGGACCCCGTCCGGCAACCACCCTTCTGTACAAAGTCTTGCCGCTGTTGCATGTGATCCTTTGTACAGAGCCAGGCGCAGACCCTGTGCGCCGATTGAGTTCACGTGTTCCGCACATCTCGTCGATATCATGCTCTTTATTCTTTGCATGCATTATGTGACACTCTGTGCAGCACTGACCCCCGGTAAGCGATGACGAACCTCATGTTTCGCCTTGCCGGAAAGCGACCTTGCCGGGCAGCGAGCCACGGAAAAGCTAAGTTGCCAAAGTTTGAGCAATCGAGTTTTTAAATTTTTGAGTTATCCCCCTTGAACGACCGTACTTTGTATGAAAAACCTGTGCGCGGAGGGACCGGCTCGTGGCTAGTTGCGCCCTTACTTCGTTTCGAGTCTGCTCAACGACTTAAGTGTGCTACAACCCGAGTGGCATCCTTACTTTGTTTCGAGCTCGCTCGGCAGCTTAAGTGTGTTGCGACTGCAGTCGCAACACTTACTTTGTTTTGAGCCTGCTCAACAATTTAAGTGAGCTGCAGCTAGCCGCGGCAAGGTTTCTTGCCGGTAATGGCGTCGCTGGCGGGCTGCTGATGTCCCGCACTCAGAGCCCGCGGCAAGGCGGAGGCCCATGCCGGCGAGTCCCCAAAAGCGTAGGGCAAAAACATACAAAGCACGGAATCAAGTAGAGGAGATAACAGTGCAATCACTACCTAAGATAAAAGCTATACTACAAGATAGCTTGTCGCAGCCCTAATGAATTGTTTTCATAACTCGACCAGCAGCGACAAGAAAAGAAAAGGGCAGGCGGCCTAATCCACGCGGTCGCCCTCGATCCTCTTGATCCCGGCCTTCCCTTTCCCCTTGTCGCCCTTCGGGGCCATGGCAGAAGCAGGGAGGGAGGTCGACGGCGTCGGTAGCACTGGTGGCGACGGAAGGGGCGGAACGCTGCTTCCCTTGGGAAGTGGCAGAGATTTTCGAGGAATCGCAACTGGCGGGTGGGCGGACTGCCCCTGTTTCCCTGCTTATAAGGGGGAAGGGAGGGGGCGTTTCGCCTTTCCGAATAAACGAATCACCTGCGACGTGACGCACGCCCGCGGGGCTCAGCCCCGCGCACGCCACCCACGTCACGCACGCCTCTCCCCACGATGCCGAATTCGATGCGTGCCGTTCGGGGAGGACGTGGTGGATGCAGAAGAAGATGCAGCGTGGCCCAGGCCACGCGTGCCCGTGCACTGTTTTGGGCCTGGCCCAACAGCGCTCGGCACCGTGTATGGCCCAGGACCGGGGGCTCCTGTCGGTGTACTAAAGTAGGGGTACCTTAGTACCCCGAACTTGTGCACGGGCAGTCGTAGCACCTCGCGGCAAGGCTTGCCAGGCGATCGCCAAAACTCTCAATGGTCCCTCCTCGGGCCATCCAAGAAAAAAGTATTTAAGCCAAGGCCCCGGCAGGAGGAGCCTGCCGGGAAAGCCCCCCCGAAGAGAGCAAGGCCCCGGCAAGAGGAGCTTGCCGGGACGACCGCTCGAAGCACAAGGCCCCGACAAGAGGAGCTTGCTGGGAAGGCCGACCGAGGCACAACAATATACTTGCTGTGACGCGCCCCCCGTCCCGGCAAGGACCGGTGAGCGACAAGCTCTGGGGCGCGACAAGGCGCTTGCCGCGGCAAGTCACCACCCCGCGCCTGCGCTCCAGCTCATCCACCCACGCGTCGCTCTGGGGCCATTCCAGGCGTACGTGGCGAGAGGCTGCGCAGCCAGGGGCATGCGATGGCGAAGCAACGCTGATAGAGTAGCCATCGTGGCAAACGGTGGCGCTCCTGACGGTCCCTTTCCTGCACTGTTTGGGCGACCCAGACGGGCATTTAATGCCCTTGTCCCCTGCCGTCAGAGTTAGGTATGATAGCACTGTGCAAACAGCTGTACCCAACACAGCGTTTTCCAGTTTTACCCCCGCCTACGTTGCCACCTGTGGGTAACCCCTTGCACATATAAAAGGAGGCCCCATGCGCAACGGGAGGGGAAAGGAGGCCATTCACGTTCGGTCTCGCCAGCGGCTCGCGTGTACTGTAGCACCACATGCTCCCGAGCAAGAACACAATACAAAACCACAAAGCAGCAGTAGGGTTTTACGCATCCGTGCGGCCCGAAGCTGGGTAAACCCCTTGTGTGCATCGCCTCGATCTGCTCTTCGCGTGACCTCCGCCCCCCGCCGAACCAAGAAAGGGGCTCGGTCTCCATAGGTGTTCGTGGAGGCAGATTTCCCACCGACACCGGTACACCGCCGGAGGCATTCATATAGAGTCATATTTTGTTCTAAGTATCGAGTTGTAATTGTTGAGTTGTAAGAAAATAAAAGTGTGATGATCATCATTATTAGAGCATTGTCCTAGTGAGGAAAGGATGATGGAGACTATGATTCCCCCACAAGTAGGGATGAGACTCCGGGCGAAAAATAAAAAAAAGAGAAAAAAAGAGGCCATAAAAAAGAGAAAAGGCCCAAATAAAAAAAAATAAAAAAAATGAGAGAAAAAGAGAGAAGGGACAATGCTACTATCCTTTTACCACACTTGTGCTTCAAAGTAGCACCATGATCTTCATGATAGAGAGTCTCCTATGTTGCACTTTCATATACTAGTGGGAATTTTTCATTATAGAACTTGGCTTGTATATTCCAATGATGGGCTTCCTCAAAATGCCCTAGGTCTTCGTGAGCAAGCGAGTTGGACGCACACCCACTTAGTTTCTTTTGTTGAGCTTTCATATACTTATAGCTCTAGTGCATCCGTTGCATGGCAATCCCTACTCACTCACATTGATATCTATTTATGGGCATCTCCATAGCCCATTGATACGCCTAGTTGATGTGAGACTATCTTCTCCATTTTTGTCTTCTCCACAACCACCATTGTATTCCACATATAGTGCTATATCCATGGCTCACGCTCATGTATTGCGTGAAGATTGAAAAAGTTTTGAGAATGTCAAAAGTATGAAACTATTGTTGGTCTTGTCATCGGGGTTGTGCATGATTTAAATACTTTGTGTGGTGAATATAGAGCATAGCCAGACTATACGATTTTGTAGGGATAGCTTTCTTTGGCCATGTTATTTTGAGAAGACATGATTGCTTTATTAGTATGCTTGAAGTATTATTATGTTTATGTCAATATGAACTTTTGTCTTGAATCTTTCGGATCTGAATATTCATACCACAATTAAAGAATTACATTGAAATTATGCCAAGTAGCACTCCACAACAAAAATTCTTTTTTATCATTTACCTACTCGAGGATGAGCAGGAATTAAGCTTGGGGATGCTTGATACGTCTCCAACGTATCTATAGTTTTTGATTTCTCCATGCTATATTATCTACTGTTTTGGACAATGTTGGGCTTTATTATCCACTTTTATATTATTTTTGGGACTAACCTATTAACCGGAGGCCCAGCCCAGATTTGTTGTTTTATGCCTATTTCAGTGTTTCGAAGAAAAGGAATATCAAACGGAGTCGAAATGGAACGAAATCAAGTGGAGAAGTTATTTTTGGAAGGAAAGCTACCGGATGGACTTGGACCCCACGTCAGGAGATAAGGGAGGTGCTCACAAGGGTGGGGGCGCGCCCACCCCCCTAGGGCGTGCCCCCTGCCTCGTGGGGCCCCCGAAGCTCCGCCGACGTACTTCCTGCACCCATATATACCTACATACCCTAAAACTTCCAGAACGGAGATTAGATCGGGAGTTCCGCCATCGCAAGCCTCTGTAGCCACCAAAAACCAATCGGTACCCCGTTCCGGCACCTTGCCGGAGGGGGGGGAACCCTCACCGGTGGCCATCTTCATCATCCCGGCGCTCTCCATGACGAGGAGGGAGTAGTTCACCCTCGGGGCTGAGGGTATGTACCAGTAGCTATGTGTTTGATCTCTCTCTCTCGTGTTCTTGATTTGGCATGATCTTTATGTATCGCGAGCTTTGCTATTATAGTTGGATCTTATGTTTCTTCTCCCCCTCTACTCTCTTGTAATGGATTGAGTTTTCCCTTTGAAGTAATCTTAATACACATCTGGGTGGATTGCTTGTTGGGCACCTGGAGAATCCAGTGTTGTCCTAGGATATCTCGGAGTACCCGTGTGATCATCCTAAGGTCCGGCACCCAGGCTCAAAGGGAACTGAGATATTTTCATGCTAGAAACTTCCGTGTGCAGCCACAAGCTATTATGGGCTCTAGCATAGTTGAGTAGGTTGCATGAGCTCTTCAAGAGGTGGATCAGTAGGTAGAGGGATGTAGGTTTGGTATGGTCTACCCGGTGTAAAGAGTTAATGTTTCTGAAAGACCGTGTCTCGGTCATCCGTTTCTCAAACACCATGTAGTGCGAGAAATCCAACGGATGCGACCGAGTCTTGTGGGGAAAAGTGCGCAAACCTCTGTAGAGTGTACAATCTAATCATGGTTAGTCGTGTTCCCGGTTATGGACAATCTTGAGTATCTAGTACTTGGAGTATCCTAAGTATCTCATCAATCTTAATTAATATTGTTGGGCTGATAATTACTTTCATTGGGATTGAGTTGGAGGAACCTTATCAATGATGTTTCAACTACCATGATAGTTAAATAAACTCTATTCCTTTGTTGTAGGGAATAATTGGCTTTTCGCAAAAACTATAACCATAGAGCTTTCCACCAGCCAAATATGCATGTAGTGATAGCATTATTCTGTTCTTGCTCTACTGTGTTATATTGCCAGCATATTCCATGTGCTGACCCGTTTTCGGGCTGCAACGTATTATGTTGTAGACTTTTCAAACGAGGAGTAAGGTTCGTTAGGTCATTGTCGTGCAGCTCAGCTATTCCGTTGGAGTTGATGGACTCACCTTATCTTCCAAGCCTTCCACTGTTATCGTATTAGATGGCCTTAAGCCATATTTATTCTAATAAGTTCTCTTTTGAGACATTCGATGTAATAAGTGTGTGATTGCTACTCTGTTATAAATCCTTCGAGTACTGTGTGTGTCGGCATTACCGATCCAGGGATGACACTAAAGCACAGAGACTTGACTGTTTGAGGTCGGGTCGCTACATCTACAGTCCCATCTTTATCAAGATTCATATTGGAAAACAAAGATTTAATAGGAGACACATCAATTACTTTGAGATCTTCATCGTTATTTTCATTTAAATCTTCCGGTTTAGCGACCATCTTATTAACTAGGGTGGCTTGCTTATTCGAAATCTGGCCTACTAAATTTTCAAGATGAGCAAATTGAGATTTCAAACCATAAAATTCCTTAGACTTATCATCAAGCTCTTTATTCATGTACTCCATAAATCTTTTTTGTTCTTTAAGCTTGTTTCTAAAGAAATTATTATGCTCAAATCGCAAAGACATAAAGCTTCTAACGTTATTTTCAATTTCTTCCAACCTTCTGAGGTGAGGATCAACGCCTTTTGGCAGAGCCATCGTGACAAACAATCAATCCAACACACAAGCACACAAGAAGCAAGCGAAAAGAGACGAATGGAAAAGGGGCGAAGAAAAGGCAAAGGTTTTTGAAAATCATTTTAGAAGTGGGGGAGTGGAAAACGAGAGGCGAATGGCAAATAATGTAATGCAAGGGAGAAGAGTTTATGATGGGTACTTGGTATGTCTTGACTTGGCGTAGATCTCCCCGGCAACGGCGCCAGAAATCTTTCTTGTAACCTCTTGAGCATGCGTTGGTTTTCCCTTGAAGAGGAAAGGGTGATGCAACAAAGTAGAGTAAGTATTTCCCTCAGTTTTTTAGAACTAAGGTATCAATCCAGTAGGAGACAACGCGCAAGTCACCTAGTACCTGCACAAACAATCAAGAATCTTTCAACTAACACGATAAAGGGGTTGTCAATCCCTTGACGACCACTCGCAAAAGTGAGATCTAATAAAGATAGTAAAGTAAATATTTTGGTATTTTTGTTGTATAGATTGGAAAGTAAAGATTGCAAAATAGTAAATGAGATGCGATGTAAATAAAAGAGATGCAATATAATAGGAAAGAGGCCCGGGGGCCATAGGTTTCACTAGTGGCTTCTCTCAAGATAGCATGTATTACGGTGGGTGAACAAATTACTTCCGAGCAATTGATAGAAAAGTGCATAATTATGAAGACATATAAGGCAATGATCATGAATATAGGCATCACGTCCGTGTCAAGTAGACCGAAATGATTCTGCATCTACTGCTATTACTCCACACATCGATCGCTATCCAGCATGCATCTAGAGTATTAAGTTCATAAGAACAGGGTAACACATTAGGCAAGATGACATGATGTAGAGGGATAAACTCAAACAATATGATATAAACCCCATCTTTTTATCCTCGATGGCAACAATACAATACGTGCCTTGCTGCCCCTACTGTCACTGGGAAAGGACACCGCAAGATTGAACCCAAAGCTAAGCACTTCTCCCATTACAAGAAAGAACAATCTAGTAGGCCAAACTAAACCGATAATTCAAAGAGACTTGCAAAGATATCAAATCATGCACATAAGAATTCAGAGAAGAACCAAATAACATTCATAGATAATCAAGTTCGTAAATCCACAATTCATCGGATCTCGGCACCGCAAAAGAGTACTACATTGAATAGATCTCCAAGAACATCGAGGAGAACTTTGTATTGCGGGTCAAAGAGAGAGAAGAAGCCATCTAGCTAATAACTATGGACCCAAAGGTCTGTGGTAAAGTACTCACGCTTCATCGCAAAGGCTATGGTGTTGATGTAGAAGCCCTCCGTGATTGATTCCCCCTCCGGCAGATCGCTGGAAAAGGCCCCAAGATGGGATCTCACGGGTACAGAAGGTTGCGGCGGTGGAAAAGTGGTTTCGTGGCTCCCCCTGATGTTTTTAGGGTATAAGAGTATATATAGGTGAAGGAAGTACGTTAGTGGAGCTACGAGGGGCCCACGAGAGTGGGGGCGCGCCCTCCTGCCTCGTGGCCGCCTCGTTGCGTCTCCGACTTCATCTCCAAGTCTTCTGGTTTGCTTTCGGTCCAAGAAAGATCATCGCGAAGGTTTCATTCCGTTTGGATTCCTTTTGATATTCCTTTTCTGCAAAACACTAAAATAGGCAAAAAAACAGAAACTGGCACTTGGCCTCCGGTTAATAGGTTAGTCCCAAAAATAATATAAAAGAGCATATTAAAGCCCATTAAACATCCAAAACAGATAATATAATAGCATGGAACAATAAAAAATTATAGATACGTTGGAGACGTATCAGACCTTGGTGAAGCTGCTTATATATTGGCATCAAGATCTATAGAGATAGATCAAGACGCTTAATTGGGCTTTCACAAATCACATACCTTGATAAAGTTTTGAAGAAGTTCAAAATGGATCAGTCAAAGAAAGGGTTCTTTCCTGTGTTACAAGGTGTGAAGTTGAGTCAGACTCAATGCCCGACCACTGCAGAAGATAGAGAGAAAAAGAAAGTCATTCGCTATGCCTCGGCCATAGGTTCTATCATGTATGCAATGCTGTGTACCAGACCTGATGTGTGCCTTGCTATAAGTTTAGCAGGGAGGTACTAAAATAATCTAGGAGTGGATCACTGGACAACGGTCAAGAACATCCTGAAATACCTGAAAAGGACTAAGGATATGTTTCTCGTTTATGAAGGTGATAAAGAGCTCGTCGTAAATGGTTACGTCGATGCAAGATTTGACACTGATCCGGATGACTCTAAGTCACAAACCGGATATGTATTTATATTGAGTGGTGGAGCTATCAGTTGGTGCAGTTCCAAGCAGAGCGTCGTGGCGGGATCTACGTGTGAAGTGGAGTACATAGCTGCTTCAGAAGCAGCAAATGAAGGAGTCTTGATGAAGGAGTTCATATCTGATCTAGGTGTAATAACTAGTGCATTGGGTCCAATGAAAATCTTTTGTGACAATACTGGAGCAATTGCCTTGGCGAAGGAATCCAGATTTCACAAGAGAACCAAACACATCAAGAGACGCTTCAATTCCATCCGCGATCAAGTCAAAGAGGGAGACATAGAGGTTTGCAAGATACATACGGGTCTGAATGTTGCAGACCCGTTTACTAAGATTCTCTCATGAGTAAAAAATGATCAGCACCAAGACTCCATGTGTGTTAGAATCATTACTATGTAATCTAGATTATTGACTCTAGTGCAAGTGGGAGACTGAAGGATATATGCCCTAGAGCCAATAATAGAAGTTGTTATTTATATTTCCTTATATAATGATAAATGTTTATTATTCATGTTATAATTGTATTAACCAGAAACTTAGTACATGTGTGAATACATAGACAAACAGAGTGTCCCTAGTATGCCTCTACTTGACTAGATCGTTAATCAAGGATGGTTAAGTTTCCTGACCATAGACATGTGTTGTCATTTGATGAACAGGATCACATAATTAGAGAATGATGTGATGGACAAGACCCATCCGTTATCTTAGCATAATGATCGTTTAGTTTTATTGCTATTGCTTTCTTCATGACTTATACATATTCCTCTGACTTTGAGATTATGCAACTCCCGAATACCGGAGGAACACTTAGTGTGCTATCAAACGTCACAACGTAACTGGGTGATTATAAAGATGCTCTACAGGTGTCTCCGATGATGTTTGTTGAGTTGGCATAGATCGAGATTAGGATTTGTCACTCCGTGTATCGGAGAGGTATCTCTAGGCCCTCTCAGTAATGCACATCACTTTAAGCCTTGCAAGCAATGTGACTAATAAGTTAGTTACGGGATGACGCATTGCGGAATGAGTAAAGAGACTTGCCGGTAATGAGATTGAACTAGGTATGAGGATACCGACGATCGAATCTCGGGCAAGTAACGTACCGATGACAAAGGGAATGACGTATGTTGTTATGCAGTTTGACCGATAAAGATCTTTGTAGAATAAGTAGGAGCCAATATGAGCATCCATGTTCTGCTATTGGTTATTGATCGAAGATGTGTCTTGGTCATGTCTACATAGTTCTCGAACCCGTAGGTTCCGCACGCTTAATGTTCGATGACAATTTGTATTATGAGTTATGTGATTTGATGAACAAAGTTTATTTAGAGTCCCGGATGAGATCACGGATATGACGAGGAGTCTCGAAATGCTCGAGAGGTAAAGCTTGATATATTGGACGAAGGTATTCGGACACCAGAAAGGTTTTGGGATGTTTCGGATATTTATCGGGGAACCGAGGGGTTACCGGAACCCCCCCGGGGAAGTTATGGGCCCTAATGGGCCATTGATGTCTACTACGCAACTTTATTCTTGTAGACACGTGTTGGGCCTCCAAGCGCAGAGTTTTGTAGGACAGTAGCAATTTCCCTCAAGTGGATAACCTAAGGCTCATCAATCTGTGAGAGGTGTAGGATGAAGATGGTCTCTCTCAAACGACCCTGCAACCAAATACAAGAAATCTCTTGTGTCCCCAACACACCCAATACAATGGCAAATTGTATAGGTGCACTAGTTCGGCGAAGATATGATGATAAAGTGTAATATTGATGGTAGAAATATATTTTTTATAATCTGAATAAATAGAAACAGCAAGGTAGCAAATAGTAAACAGGCACAAAAAAGGTATTGCAATGCTTGAAAACAAGGCCTAGGGTCCGTACTTTCACTAGTGCAATCTCCCAACAGGGCTAACATAGTTGGATCATATGATTATCCCTCAAAGTACAATGAAGGATCACTCCCTAGTTCCTATTAGCGGAGAACAAAAGATAGGAATTGTTTGTAGGGTACGAAACCACCTCAAAGCTATTATTTCCGTTCGATCTATTCAAGAGTTCGTACTAAAATAACACAAAGCTATTGTTTCCGTTCGATCTATCCTAGAGTTCGTACTAGAATAACACCAAAGCAAATTCATATTCATAATACTCAATCCACACAAAGAACTACAAGGAGACCCCAAAGTTTCTACCGGAGAAAAGATAATAAAAACGTGCATCAACCCCTATCCATAGATTACCCCAATATCACCGCGGGAATCCGCAAGTTGAGTGCCATAACATATATCAAGTGAATCAATAAGATACCCCAATGTCAACTCAAGTATTCATACCGCAAGACATACATCATGTGATCTCAAATCTGAATATTCAATCCGACATGACAAAACTTCAAAGGGTAAAGATTCAATTCATCAAAACAAGAGTATAGAGGGGAGAAACATCATATGATCCGACTATATTAACAAAGCCCATGATAAGATCACGAGAGAGAAAGAGAGATTAAATACATAGCTACTGGTACAAACCCTCAGCCCCGAGGGTGGACTACTCCCTCCTCATCGTGGTGGCCGCCGGATGATGAAGATGGCCACCGGAGATGATTCCCCCCTTCGGCAGGGTGCTGGAACGGGTCTAGATTGGTTTTCGGTGGCTACGGAGCCCTGCGGCGGCGGAACTTCTGATCTAGGTTAACCCCGAAGGATTTCAGAATATTTGGGAATTTATAGTGCAAAGAGGGGGTGCAGGAGGCCACCGAGGTGGGCACCCCCCAGGTGCTGCTCTGGCCCATCGAGAGTCTTTCTGGCCCATAAAAATCCACAAAAAGTTTCACGGTGTTTGGACTACATTTGATATTGATTTTCTGCAATGTAAAAAACATGCAAAAACAGCAACTGGCACTTGGCACTTGGCACTATGTCAATAGGTTAGTCCCAAAAATGATATAAAATGACTATAAAATGATTGTAAAACAGCTAAGAACGATAGAATAATAGCATGAATACTTCATAAATTATAGATACGTTGGAGACGTATCAGCATCCCCAAGCTTAATTCCTACTCATCCTTGAGTAGGTAAATGATAAATGAAATATTTTATAAAGTGTGAATGCTAGCAAAGTGCACAAGTTTGATCAATGATAATTTCAATCACTTTTCCTAGCATCATAACAACATTTCTTTCTCATAAAACTTCTCATGTTATAGTAGCAACCAATTCACATGCTCAGGTTCAAACAATGAACTCTCTTGAAACTCAACAACCTATGTTCTTAGTCACCAAGCAATTGCAATTCAACTTATTCGACAGAGTTTAAGTAAGAGCTCCACATACTCAACCATCACATAGTGTTCTATGATTGCTATCACTCACCTTGTACACATGAGCAAAACGTTTCAACCGGACACATAGAAAGACATGGGCTTATTGTTTTGCCTCCCAACGTATTCACCACAAGGGTGATGTCAACAATAATAATTCATGCTACCCATATTCAACTGGACATATGTGCCTAGATCTTTCCTCACCACATGATGCTTGCCAAAAGAGAAAAATAAAAAGGAATAGAGAGAAAAACTTTGACTCTTTGCATAAAAGTAAATACTGAATAGTAAAAGATAGGCCCTTCGCAGAGGGAAGCAGAGGTTGCCATGCGCTTATTTGTTTGTATGCTCAACCCCTAACTGCAAGAGAACGTCATGCTATATTGCCCCGTATGATAGCAACCTTTATTATGTAGTCCGTCGCTTTTATTGCTTTGCCATCACAAGTTCGTACAACACTCAATTTTCTATTACACTAAATGATCTAACACTTTTAGAAGCAATTTTTATTGCCTTATTGCACCGATGACAACTTACTTGAAGGATCTTGCTCAATCCTTAGTTAGGTATGGTGGACTCTTGAAAATAAGATTTGGGTTTAAGGGTTTTTGGATACGCAAGTAGTAACTCTACTTGGTGCGGAATTTTTGGCTAGCAAAGATGGGGGGAAAGCACCACATGTTGAAGGATCTATGACAATATGACTTCTATGTGAATATGAGCAAACATAAATCATTACGTTGTCTTCCTTGTCCAACGTCAACAATTTTGGCATATAATATTTTTATGGGGGCTCACAATCACAAAAGATTTCCAAGATAGTGTATTTGCATGTGAAAGTTCTCTTCCTTATACTAATTATTCGTGAATTGCGTGTATGACCAATATTGTGATTGTCAAGCCTCAAAAGATTTCACTTTCTAAACCCAATGTGAAGCTACCACTAGGCATGATATGATTTCAACTTCATGACATTCAATTTATTCAACAATTTACTCATAGGATATAAGTGAAGCACAAGAGTAAATGACGATCTACTCCAAAAAGATATAAGTGAAGATCAAGTGAGTAGTTAAGTAAATAGGTGGCCAAGTGAAGAATCTCTTTTATTTAAAAACTTTCAGATCTAAGTATTTTATTTAAACAGAAACAAAATAAAATGACATTCCAAGGATAGCACAACACATGCGAAGAAGCAAAAACTTAGGCTCAACCAATACTAACTGATAATTGTTGAAGAAGAAAGGTGGGATGCCTACCAGGGCATCCCCAACCTTAGATGCTTGAGACTTCTTGAATATTATCTTGGAATGCCTTGGTCATCCCCAAGCTTGAGCTTTTGTGTCTCCTTAATTCTTCTCATATCACGGTTTTCCTAAATCTCAAAAGCTTCATCCACACAAAACTCAACAAGAACTCGTGAGATAAGTTAGTATAAACCAATGCAAAAACCTTATCATTCTCTACTTTACCAAATAACTAAAATTATTATTCAACATTGCATACTAAATGCCTCTGCATATTTAATACTCCTATCCGCAAATAGAATCATTAAACAAGCAAACATATGCAAGCAATGCAAACATAACAACAGTCTGAAAAGAATGCAACAATATCAATACTTATTCAACTTCTAAAATTATGAAAATTTACCACACTATAGAAAATTTATAAGAGCTTATTATGCAAAAAGTTTCAACATTTTATCACACTCCAAATTTTCTAGGGAATTTTTGCAACAATGGTAAACTTTTTGTTTTAAAACATCAACATGTAGACTTGTAAAATAAGCATAGTAAAGGCTATCCTTGACGGAGTCGGTACCTTCGTGCATATCAATCAAAGTATCCCAAATTTCCTTTGCATTCTCAAGACGACTGATTTTGTTGAATTCTTCGGGGCACAATCCGTTGAAGAGAATATCACAAGCTTGAGCGTTGTATTGTAACATCTTCAACTCATCCGCGGTAGCTTCACGGTTTGGTTCTTTCCCATCGAAGAAGTCACCTTGCAAACCAACACACACAATAGCCCAAACGGCGGGGTTATGTCCAAGAATATGCATTTTCATTTTATGCTTCCAACTAGCAAAATTAGTGCCATCAAAGTAAGGACCTCTACAGTGATAATTTCCCTCGCTAGACGCCATACTCTCCTAGGTTGTGAAACCAAGGCTATGACCACCAAAAGCTATGGAAATCAAAGCAAATGGAGACCAAAGCTCTGATACCACTTGTAGGATCGGAAGTATGTCTAGAGGGGGGTGATTAGACTACTTGACCAAATAAAAACTTAACCTTTTCCCAATTTTAGTTCTTGGCAGATTTTAGCAATTTTAGGACAAGTCAAGCAATCATCACACAATTCAAGCAAGCATGCAAAGAGTATATAGCAGCGGAAAGTAAAGCATGCAACTTGCAAGAATGTAAAGGGAAGGGTTTGGAGAATTCAAACACAATTGGAGACACGGATGTTTTTCCCGTGGTTCAGATAGGTGGTGCTATCCTACATCCACGTTGATGGAGACTTCAAGCCACGAAGGGTAATGGTTGCGCGAGTCCACGGAGGGCTCCACCCACGAAGGGTCCACGAAGAAGCAACCTTGTCTATCCCACCATGGCCATCGCCCACGAAGGACTTGCCTCACTAGCGGTAGATCTTCACGAAGTAGGCGATCTCCTTGCCCTTACAAACTCCTTGGTTCAACTCCACAATCTTGTCGGAGGCTCCCAAGTGACACCTAGCCAATCTAGGAGACACCACTCTCCAAGAAGTAACAAATGGTGTGTTGATGATGAACTCCTTGCTCTTGTGCTTCAAATGATAGTCTCCCCAACACTCAACTCTCTCTCACAGGATTTGGATTTGGTGGAAAGAAGATTTGAGTGGAAAGCAACTTGGGGAAGGCTAGAGATCAAGATTCAAATGGTAGGAATGGAATATCTTGGCCTCAACACAAGGGTAGGTGGTTCTCTCTCAGAACATATGAGTTGGAAGTGTAGATGTGTTCTGATGGCTCTCTCCACGAATGAAGAGGAGGTGGAGGGGCATATATAGCCTCCACACAAAATCCAACCATTACACACAATTTACCAATCTCGGTGGGACCGAATCAACAAACTCGGTCGGACCGAAAAGGTAAACCTAGTGACCGTTAGAGATTTTCGGTGGGACTAACATGCAACTCGGTAGGACCGATACGGTTAGGGTTAGGGCATAACGTAATCTCGGTGAGACCGATTACACAAACTTGGTGAGACCGATTTGGTAATTGGCTAACCAGAGAGTTGGTCAGGCAAACTCGGTGGGACCGATTTGCTCTTTCGGTGAGACTGAAAAGTTACAAAAGGGAAACAAAGAGTTTACATTGCAATCTCGGTGGGACCGATTTGCTCTTTCGGTGAGACCGAAAAGTTACAAAAGGGAAACAGAGAGATTGCAACCCCATCTCGGTGAGACCGAGATCCCTATCGGTATAACCGATTTGCTAGGGTTTTGCAGTGGCTTATGACAAGTGAAACTCGGTGGCGCCGGATGGAAAGAATCGGTAGGACCGAGTTTGGCTTGGAGTTTAGGTCATTTGTGGATATGGGAAAGTAGCTGAGGATTTTGGAGCATATCATTAAGCACATGAAGCAAAAGGCTCATTAAGCAACACCTCATCCCTCCTTGATAGTATTGGCTTTTCCTATGGACTCAATGTGATCTTGGATCACTAAAATGTAAAAAGAAGAGTCTTGAGCTTTTGAGCTTGAGCCAATCCTTTGTCCTTAGCATTTTGAGGGTTCCACTTTCACCATCCATGCCATGCCAATGATTGAGCTTTCCTGAAATAATTGTCTTGGAATAGCATTAGCTCAATGAGCTATATGTTGTTATGAATTACCAAAACCACCTAGGGATAGTTGCACTTTCAATCTCCCCCTTTTTGGTAATTGATGACAACATATAGATCAAAACTTCGACAAATGATAATAAGAAAGAAACATATCGTCGCTTTGAGAAGTATGTGATAAGTAAGAGCTCCCCCTAAATTTGTGCATAAGTAAAATTTGCATTGGACTGCAAATGCACAAAGAGTTAGAATTATGGGTTACTCTTCCATGTCACATACATCTTGGTGGAGCGCTCAAAATGATAATAATGAAATACATGCACTCGTCACCAAGGAAAAGTGAATGACCACAAAAGATAGATAAGATATATCAAGCATGCATAAGTGTAGCTTATGATCAAACACATGATCATCAATGTCTCACAAGCATATCAAAGTATCTCTACCAAAAGCAAACAATGTTTGAAAAACCACCAAATAAAGCAAGAGAGAAAAAAGCAACACAGTCTCTCTCTCTCTCTCTCTCTCTCTCTCTCTCTCGAAGCCTATGATCTATACATTTTTCTCCCCCTTTGGCAACAAGTTACCAAAAAGTTCCTAGAAAATACATAGTGCTAGATCGACACTCAGGCTTGATCTTCTGGTGGTGGTGGGGTCCTTATCACTCCAAGGACGAAGGCTTCTGTTGAAGTGGTTGGAGTTGGAGCTGAAGTAGATGCTGGAGCTGGTTGGGCTGGTGCTGTGGCTGGAGCTGAGGCAGTGGCTCTTGTGTCAGGAACTGGCACTGCACTGGACCTCTGAGCTCGTGGCACTCTGGCAAATGCATCAGTGGTAGTCTTCCCTTTCCTCTCCTGCATGTCATCTTGGAGTTGCTCCATTGCAGCCTGAATCTCTATCACCTTGATATCCAAGTCATAGAACTTTTGTTCTACGATTCTCTCTAAGCTTGCCTGGTTCTGAGTTAGGGTGGCCAGTCCTTTCTCAATCCGCAGGGTGGATGCAATCAAGTAACTGAGCTGCTCTTGCTTGTTCTTCAAGAAGTACTCAGATGCCTCCTCTTGAGTTGGCATATTGGCAGCTTTCTCCTTCCTTGCCTTCTCCTTCTTGGCTTGTGCTTGGGCTGATGATGGTTCATTTTCATTCATTACAACTTGGTTGTCCTCGAAATCTGGATGAATAGGCAAATGTTCCTTGTCCAACAAGTATGTGTCTGTGCCCATTCTTGAGTTAATCAACATCTGGATCTGAGGGGCATAACCACAGCTCCTCTTCTGATCTGCTGCAGTCCTCTTGATAGTCTCTACTATGAGGCTCATAACCTTAAACTTCTGAGGCACATCAAAGATATGTAGCAGGTTGATGGCATGACCTCTGATCATCTTGTGATCTACAGACTTGGGCGAAAGTGTGTGACTAAGGATCCAGTTGATCGTAGGCAGACCTGACAACAAGTGTTTTACAGACCCAAACTGGTGAGTGTCAAGATCATCTGCTGGAATCTCCTTGTACATATTTGCCATAGTGTTATGATCCATCTTTTTCTTGGAATAGACATCCAAGTCATCTTCATTTTCCTTTGGGGCATTGATCAACTTTTCCCATTCCTCAACAGTTGAGTGGTACCTTGTACCTTCAGACATCCATGTGATCCTTCCATCTGGGTAGAAATGTGTTGTGGAGTAGAACTGCATGATCAGCTCCTCATTCCACTTTGTGAGCTTCTGCCCAACAAAGTCAGCTACTCCACATGCCTTGAAGCTGTCTTGCACTCCAGGGTAGTGCTCTTCATTGTCCTTGATATATTCCCAGTCGACCCATCTCATATCACACACAACAGGCTTCTTGTCCAACAAGACTGTCTCATAGAAGTCCTGCTGTTCCTTAGTGTGGAACCTGTAGTCAACAGTTGTCCTTCTCCTGGTAGCATATGGATCCTCTGCTCTCCAACTTTCTTAGCCCAGAGTCTCTTCTAATCTTCATATCCTCAGCCACAGGATGAGCATCATTGTGGTCTGGGATCTTGGGCTTCAACTTTCTCAGCACTTGGCCTTCCTCTTCTTCTGCAGTGTCAGACACTGGGGCCTTGTTCTTCTCAGAAGCTGGGATGCTCCTTGTATTTCTCTTTGGTTTTGGCTTTGGAGCTGGCTTGGCCTTGGAAGCAGCCTTGGGGGCTTCCTTGGGCTTAGATGCAGTTGCCCCTGATCTTATGGCATCACCCATCAGTTTGGGTGCCTTAGGTGCTGGTGCAGCAACCTCTTCTTCTTCCTCTTCTTCATCAGAAGAATGTTGTTCAAATTCAGCCATGGGATCAACTTTCTTGCACCATCTGCCTCTTTTCCTTTCCTTCTTCCCTTCAGCAACAACTGGCTCTTTGGGTGTAGGCTTCTCAGGAATCTTTGTTGAGGCTCTAGCCTTTGGCATGGGCTGCCTGCCTGCTGGCCTTTTGATCTTTAAGCCTGGCTTGGTGCTCTGGCTTGAGCCATGCTCTTTCTTGAGTTCAACTTTCTTGGAAGTTGCTTCCTCCTCTACCACATAGTCCTCATCCTCTGATTCTGAGGTTCTCTTCTTCCTTTGTCTTGTGGCAGCTTTTGGCAGGTTGCTGGGGGTGCTCCTGCTGCCTTCATCTGAAGAGCTGGAGGGACTAGTGCCCTCACTCATCTGCACTGGCTGCTCTGACAGGTTCTGGCTATCACTCTGGTCTGACATGATGAACAAGCTGACTGCTGACCCTGTGAATAGTTTATAGATGAGGTAGAGTGGATGAGCATCACAAAATGCAGAGATTTTTGCAAAAGAATGATTCAAAAACTTAGTTTTAGTTTCCCACAGAAAGCATTTCGGATCTACCGATTTTCAAACTCGGTGATACCGAAGCAGTTTTTGGAACCTAAACTAGTGAACTCGGTTGGACCGAGTCACAGTTCGGTGGCACCGAGACTGCTAGGGTTTCACAAAGTTCCAAAATCGGTCACACCGATTAGCAATACTCGGTCAGACCGAGTTTTACTTGTGCAATGGCATAAGCCAAATCGGTGGGACCGAGTTTTTCAACTCGGTGGGTCCGAGATGGTTTGGCGGAAACCTAACCCTAAAATTTTATGACTTAATAGGAGTTTATCAAACGTGGCAAGAATCATTATGATCACAATGTGCTAGGAATCGGATTGGGGAATAGCACAAAGGTCCAGTCCATACCCTAGTTCGGCGGAGACTCGCTACGGCGGCAACGGCGGGGTTGATTCCCGTTGACGGTAACGGAGACGGAGACCAGCGACTGGAGGCGGCTGGCGGCGAGGAGACGATCCGGAGACCACGTTGGCAGAGCGAGCTATCGCGCGGGCGAAGGGGTTCGGAGAAATTTCCAAAAATTTTCCCGTGTCTATATATATCCCGACCCTGTCGGTGTGACCGAGTGGAACAACTCGGTGGCACCGAGATGCAAAACTATATACAGTTATTGCAACTAGGTGTGACCGAATGGTTCAAATCGGTTGCACCGAGATCGAAAACATAGATCAACTTAATAATCTCGGTAAGACCGAAAGTGGGGTATCGGTCAGGCCGAGAATCACAAAGAGGTTTTGGAAGTTTAAGTCTATGACGAATCGGGGACTCCGAGTGCTCCTCACACAGAGTGGTTCGAATCTGACTTGATCAATTTTGTGATGTAGCATGAATAGAGTTTGAGACAAGAAAAGCATAGATAGCTAGAGGAGGTTCTTAGGCATCCTTGTCCATCCACTTGGCAAAAGAAAAATAAAGCCAAACAATCAAAACAACAAGTGGATGTCCTTGAATGAGTAAAATATGTAACCAACATGCTCACACAATAAAATGGCAATTGAAATATGTGACAAAGCATGCACAACCAATTCTAGCATCTATCAAGCAATTGGCGATGACTAGGTCATCTATATATGAGTATATTGACTTAGGAGTCAAATGAGAACATTTGATCATAGGTCATACTCATCGTTTAAGCTCAAGTGGGTTACCACTTTTACATAAAGCATTGTTGTGTTCACATCATTAGAGTTGCTTTAACTCAAGTCTTAGAGTAAAGCTCCCCCTAGATGTGATATCCCCCCTAAGAGGGATGAACTAACCTTGGGTTTAGTCGATGATGACTTCATGTAGATGTTGAAGATGTGGATGCTCAATGTTGATGTAGATCACTTGGAGCTATCCTTTTGAGTGAATTGCACTTTCAATACCTACATGGGTTAGTCCCACAAGGAACAAACAAGAATATCCATAGACATAGAGTGACGCACACACAAGATGATGTCTATAAAAGCTTTTAGGTTACCTTGTCCCTTGACTTACCAGCAAGAGGGTTTGTGACTCCTTGAACTAGTGCAAGATGTGGAAGTTGATTGCACTTGTTCTTGCCAAAATGATAAGAGTGAAGTATGTTGGCGGAGTCACCCTCAAGAACTCTCTAGTTCTTCTTCTTTTGGATCCACACCATCTTGATGGGAATCCTTGGAGTTGTAGTCGTACTTGATGAAGTGGAACTTGAAGTAGTCTTGGGAATCCACTTGACTAAGGTCTTAGGAGCTTCTTCAAATGCATCAATTTCCTCTTGAAGCTTGTCCTTGCCTTTTTGCTTGTAGTCTTGTGGTGGAAGATCATCTTGAGTTTGTGTCCCCTTGAAAGAAGTAGGATCATACTTCTCTTGTTGGGGAACAAACTTTGTCTTGGGGTATTGATCTTCTTCCCACTCAACTCCATTGGCATTGAACTTTCGTTCAAAACCAACACCTTGATTCTTCCGGTGCCTTCCTTGCTTGCGTACAATCTCCTCGAATTGCTTACTTCCGGCAAGGCTTTTGTACACTCCTTTCTCTATGATTCCCTTCAATAAGCTATTTTCTTGCTCAAGGGTAACTTGGCTAAGAGAATCGTTAGTGGAATCAAGAGAACTACTAGAAGCAACAATATTGGATTTAACATGATCATTGTTACTACTAGAGGAAGAATCTTTCTTGTTCTTGTTATTGGACTTGACTTGAGGCATGTAAGTGGATAAGAGTAAACGCTTGGCAATGTAAGAAGAACTTTTCTTGCGGAGATCATCATTGATTGCCTTTAGGAACTCATGCTCTTTCTCAAGATTGAGCTTCTCAAAGCGTAACTTCTCATGAGCTCTTAAAAGTTCTCGATGATCTTCGAAGATAGTTTCATGAGCTAACTTAAGAGTGTTTAGTTCTTTAGTTAGAGCCTCAATTTTCTCCATATCACTGTCATTCGTTTTATCTTGATTAGCATGATTAATTGACGTTTCATCATAGTATTCATCACTAGAGTTTTCAACAAGCAAATCATCATCACCTAACAAGTCATCCTCATCACTATTGAAATCAACATACTCAGGATGAGTTACCTTAGGACCTTTGGCCATGAAGCATCTTCCAATTCCTTCATTTGGTGAGTCAAATATGTCGTAGGAGTTGGTTGACACAAGTGCTAGACCGGCAACACCTTCATCTTGCGTATATTCGGAATCGGAGTAATAACTTCTCTCGGAGTGGTTGTCGGAGTCAGAGCCGGATACCCATTCACCAACATGAGCTTGATGTCTTCGTTTTGTGTAGCTCCTTGATGATTTTTCCTTTCTTTCCAAATCCTTGCTTCTCCGTGAGTATCTTCGTTCATAACGATCATCTCTACTCCTTCTCTCTTTTGAAGGTGATTCTTCTCTTTTGCCTCTTCTTTTTGGAGAATCTTCTCTTCTTTTGTAGGGAGCCGTACACTCATTGGAATAGTGTCTGGGTCTTCCACAATTGTAGCAGTTTCGCTCTCGACTAGAAGATCTTTTGTCATTGTAGGACCTTGACTTGGAGCTTCTATCTTTGCTTCTACTCTTGTAGAACTTGTTGAAGTTCTTCACCATTAGGCTCAATTCTTCGTTGAAATTTTGTTTCTCACTTGATGATGTGGGGGCTTCACATGAGGCTTTGTAGGCACCACTTGATTTGTTGTGAAGTTCCTCTTTATCCTTGAGTGACATCTCATGAGCAACAATTCTTCCAATGACCTCCGTTGGCTTGAGATCTTTGTAATTGGGAATCATTTGGATCAATGTGCACACGGTATCATATTTTCCATCCAAGGCTCTTAGGATCTTCTTGATGATGAATCTGTCGGTCATCTCTTCACTCCCTAAGCCAGCAATCTCGTTTGTGATGAGAGCAAGCCTAGAGTACATTTCAGCGGCACCTTCTCCATCCTTCATTTTGAACTTGTCAAGTTGACTTTGAAGCACATCCAATTTTGATTCCTTGACGGAGTCGGTACCTTCGTGCATATCAATCAAAGTATCCCAAATTTCCTTTGCATTCTCAAGACGGCTGATTTTGTTGAATTCTTCGGGGCACAATCCGTTGAAGAGAATATCACAAGCTTGAGCGTTGTATTGTAACATCTTCAACTCATCCGCGGTAGCTTCACGGTTTGGTTCTTTCCCATCGAAGAAGTCACCTTGCAAACCAACACACACAATAGCCCAAACGGCGAGGTTATGTCCAAGAATATGCATTTTCATTTTATGCTTCCAACTAGCAAAATTAGTGCCATCAAAGTAAGGACCTCTACAGTGATAATTTCCCTCGCTAGACGCCATACTCTCCTAGGTTGTGAAACCAAGGCTATGACCACCAAAAGCTATGGAAATCAAAGCAAATGGAGACCAAAGCTCTGATACCACTTGTAGGATCGGAAGTATGTCTAGAGGGGGGTGATTAGACTACTTGACCAAATAAAAACTTAACCTTTTCCCAATTTTAGTTCTTGGCAGATTTTAGCAATTTTAGGACAAGTCAAGCAATCATCACACAATTCAAGCAAGCATGCAAAGAGTATATAGCAGCGGAAAGTAAAGCATGCAACTTGCAAGAATGTAAAGGGAAGGGTTTGGAGAATTCAAACGCAATTGGAGACACGGATGTTTTTCCCGTGGTTCGGATAGGTGGTGCTATCCTACATCCACGTTGATGGAGACTTCAACCCACGAAGGGTAACGGTTGCGCGAGTCCACGGAGGGCTCCACCCATGAAGGGTCCACGAAGAAGCAAACTTATCTATCCCACCATGGCCATCGCCCACGAAGGACTTGCCTCACTAGCGGTAGATCTTCACGAAGTAGGCGATCTCCTTGCCCTTACAAACTCCTTGGTTCAACTCCACAATCTTGTCGGAGGCTCCCAAGTGACACCTAGCCAATCTAGGAGACACCACTCTCCAAGAAGTAACAAATGGTGTGTTATGATGAACTCCTTGCTCTTGTGCTTCAAATGATAGTCTTCCCAACACTCAACTCTCTCTCACAGGATTTGGATTTGGTGGAAAGAAGATTTGAGTGGAAAGCAACTTGGGGAAGGCTATAGATCAAGATTCAAATGGTAGGAATGGAATATCTTGGCCTCAACACAAGGGTAGGTGGTTCTCTCTCAGAACATATGAGTTGGAAGTGTAGATGTGTTCTGATGGCTCTCTCCACGAATGAAGAGGAGGTGGAGGGGTATATATAGCCTCCACACAAAATCCAACCGTTACACACAATTTACCAATCTCTGTGGGACCGAATCAACAACCTCGGTCGGACCGAAAAGGTAAACCTAGTGACCGTTAGAGATTTTCGGTGGGACTGACATGCAACTCGATAGGACCGATACGGTTAGGATTAGGGCATAACGTAATCTTGGTGAGACCGATTACACAAACTCGGTGAGACCGATTTGGTAATTGGCTAACCAGAGAGTTGGTCAGGCAAACTCGGTGGGACCGATTTGCTCTTTCGGTGAGACCGAAAAGTTACAAAAGGGAAACAAAGAGTTTACATTGCAATCTCGGTGGGACCGATTTGCTCTTTCGGTGAGACCGAAAAGTTACAAAAGGGAAACAGAGAGATTGCAACCCCATCTCGGTGAGACCGAGATCCCTATCGGTAGAACCGATTTGCTAGGGTTTGGCAGTGGCTTATGACAAGTGAAACTCGGTGGCGCCGGATGGAAAGAATCGGTAGGACCGAGTTTGGCTTGGAGTTTAGGTCATTTGTGGATATGGGAAAGTAGCTGAGGATTTTGGAGCATATCATTAAGCACATGAAGCAAAAGGCTCATTAAGCAACACCTCATCCCTCCTTGATAGTATTGGCTTTTCCTATGGACTCAATGTGATCTTGGATCACTAAAATGTAAAAAGAAGAGTCCTGAGCTTTTGAGCTTGAGCCAATCCTTTGTCCTTAGCATTTTGAGGGTTCCACTTTCACCATCCATGCCATGCCAATGATTGAGCTTTCCTGAAATAATTGTCTTGGAATAGCATTAGCTCAATGAGCTATATGTTGTTATGAATTACCAAAACCACCAAGGGATAGTTGCACTTTCATGGTGCCAAAAAGGTTTCCAAGATTATAAGAACTATCGTTATCTTCTCAATCATAATAATCACAACAACAAATAGGCATAACAAAATCATAATCAAGTGCAACATCTTCCACAATTATTTTTGATTCATTTTCATGAGGCATAACAATAATAGGAGCAACATTATTTGGGGTAGATACCTTTTTACCTCTATTCTTTCTTCTTTTCTTCTTCTTCACCACATCATGGGTGGGTTTAATTAATCTTTTCAAGCTTCTTATTGATGAGATTGGTTGGATAGGAAGCTCCTCCTCGTTACCTGATTCATCATAATAAACACTAGCAGGGTATTGGGAATCATTTTCCCTTTCATTAGTACTCTCTTCATATTCTATTTGTTTTCTTGACTTTAGATTGTTGGCAATATAAGGGTTCTCAATGAAATTTACCGCACAGAACATGTAAATTTCCTCTAGATCAAAATCAAGAAATCTCTCGAGATTAATTTTTGGAATACCCTTAGTTATACGTTTCATTTCTTCATACCCCAAAACAAGACTAAGATCTTTATGATTTTCAAGGATAATCAAGTTATCACAATTTTTGGACACGATTTGATCATGAAAGAATTTGCATTGGAGATTTAAATGACCATGTTCATTGCAAAGTTCACAAGGATGGCGGAAAAATTTAAATCTTTCAGCACAACCATCTAGCCTCTCTAGCAATTTTCTCGTTTCTAAGTATTTATGCTTCTTACAAAATCTATCTTCCCTTGTTGGTGTGCAAAGGCACTCCCAATTCACTCCGCAAAAAGTGACATGCTCATAAGAAACATTTTTGTCATGACTTGAGAACTCATCATAAGCATTTTGGATATCCAAAGAATTCATACTAACAACATTGCAATCATGCTCATCATTCAAATATTTTGTGCCAAGCATTTTATTGACTTCTTCTTCTAACAATTGAGCACAATTTTCCGAACAATCATTTTCAAGAAAGATACTATAAAGATGATCAATAATAGGATGCAACCTAAATTCCATTTTGTGTAGTTTCCTTTTATAAACCAAACTAGTGGTAAAACAAGAAACTAAAAGATTCAATTGCAAGATCTAAAGATATACCTTCAAGCACTCACCTCCCCGGCAACGGTGCCAGAAAAGAGCTTGATGTCTACTACGCAACTTTATTCTTGTAGACACGTGTTGGGCCTCCAAGCGCAGAGTTTTGTAGGACAGTAGCAATTTCCCTCAAGTGGATGACCTAAGGTTTATCAATCTGTGATATGTGTAGGATGAATATGGTCGCTCTCAAACGACCCTGCAACCAAATACAAGAAATCTCTTGTGTCCCCAACACACCCAATACAATGGCAAATTGTATAGGTGCACTAGTTCGGTGAAGAGATGATGATAAAAGTGTAATATTGATGGTAGAAATATATTTTTATAATCTGAATAAATAGACACAGCAAGGTAGCAAATAGTAAACGGGCGCAAAAACGGTATTGCAATGCTTGAAAACAAGGCCTAGGGTTCGTACTTTCACTAGTGCAATCTCCCAACAGGGCTAACATAGTAGGATCATATGATTATCCCTCAAAGTACAATGAAGGATCACTCCCGAGTTCCTATTAGTGGAGAACAAAAGATAGGAATTGTTTGTAGGGTACGAAACCACCTCAAAGCTATTCTTTCCGTTCGATCTATTCAAGAGTTCATACTAAAATAACACAAAGCTATTGTTTCTGTTCGATCTATCCTAGAGTTCGTACTAGAATAACACCAAAGCAAATTCATATTCATAATACTCAATCCACACAAAGAACTACAAGGAGACCCCAAAGTTTCTATCGGAGAAAAGATAATAAAAACGTCCATCAACCACTATGCATAGATTACCCCAATATCACCGCGGGAATCCGCAAGTTGAGTGCCATAACATATATCAAGTGAATCAATAAGATACCCCAATGTCACCTCAAGTATTCATACCGCAAGACATACATCATGTGATCTCAAATCTGAATATTCAATCCGACATGACAAAACTTCAAAGGGTAAAGATTCAATTCATCACAACAAGAGTATAGAGGGGAGAAACATCATATGGTCCGACTATATTAACAAAGCCCATGATATAGATCACGAGAGAGAGAGAGAGAGAGAGATTAAACACATAGCTACTGGTACAAACCCTCAGCCCCGAGGGTGGACTACTCCCTCCGCATCGTGGTGGCCGCCGTGATGATATAGATGGCCACCGGAGATGATTCCCCCCCCTCCGGCAGGGTGCCGTAACGGGTCTAGATTGGTTTTTGGTGGCTACGGAGCCCTGCGGCTGCGGAACTTCTGATCTAGGTTAACCCCAAAGGGTTTCGGAATATTTGGGAATTTATAGCACAAAGAGGGGGTGCGGGAGGCCACAGAGGTGGGCACAGCCCACCTGGGCACGCCAGGGGGGCTTGGCGCGCGCTGGTCGATTGTGCCCCCCTCGGGGCACCCTCCAGGTGCTGCTCTGGCCCATCGGGAGTCTTATGGCAAAAAAGCCACAAAAAGTTTCGCAGTGTTTGGACTCCATTTGACATTGATTTTCTGCGATGTAAAAAACATGCAAAAAACAGCAATTGGACTTGGTACTGTGTCAATAGGTTAGTCCCAAAAAATTATATGAAATGACTATAAAATGATTATAAAACATCTAAGAACAATAGAATAACAGCATGACTACTTCATAAATTATAGATACGTTGGAGACGTATTAGCCATAAGGGAGTAGTAGAGGGAAGGCCACAAGGTGCCCCCCCCAAGGGCAGTCCGAATTGGACTAGGGGGAGAGGGCGCGGCCCCCCTTTCTTTCCCTCTCCCTCTCCTTCCCTCCTTCCCCTTCTTGGAATAGGAAAGGGGGGCGAATCCTACTTGGAACGGAGTCCTAGTAGGACTCCCCCCCTATGGCGCGCCCCCTTGGCCGGCCACTTCGTCCTCCCCCCTTTATATACGGAGGTGGGGGCACCCCAAAGGCATAATAGACAATCTCTTAGCCGTGTGCGGTGCCCCCCTCCATAGTTCAACACCTCGGTCATATCGTCGTAGTGCTTAGGCGAAGCCCTGCACCGGTAACTTCATCATCACCGTCGCTACGCCATCGTGTTGACGGAACTCCCCCTCGTCCTCAACTGGATCAAGAGCTTGAGGTACATCATCATGCTGAATGTGTGCTGAACACGGAGGTGTCGTATGTTCGGTACTGTCGACGTCCTGGGAACGGGGTCCCCAGACTTTCCTGCCTGCGGCCCACGGCGTGGCTCCACTAGAGGCCTGGTACGGCCCATCTTCATCAGCAAACACTCAAGACCCTCGCGAGGGGACAAGCCTTGTGAGGCGGACGACACAAGACCCCCTCAGGGGCAGCCTCACTAGGGTGGCTCACGAGGAGCGAAGAGATCAAGGCGAGGGGCACCTCGCGAGGTTTTCGTGACGTGAGCCATGATGACCAAGGCCAGGCGGGCGCCAGCGGGCGTAGAGTACCGGTTGCCTCTTTGGTGCTAAAGCGGCAGGTGCTGATGAGGAGTCCCGAGGCATCAGGCAAAGGTTTCCATATTGGTGCAATGAAACCAAGACCAGCAGGACGGCAGGGCGGAGGTCATCACGGAGCCCACGACGGCATCACCACCAGAACCTTTGGTAGGCGAAGACCACCTTTTGTCAGGATAGCTTGTACTAGCTGTCCCCCTTCGAATTGGCCATTGTGGGATCCCTCCCCACCTAAACACTTGGGAAGAGGACCCGGGCCACTATAGATAGGACTAGCCACCACCATAGGAAGGGGACGGATCGAGAGGACGATTCAGATCATCCCCAACCACACAAGCTCATCGAGCTCGAGAACGCCTCTCCTCAGGAGGTTGTTCTTCCCTTGTACTTGTTCATCCTCAGCCTACAAGGCAATCCACCACACCACACTGGAGTAGGGTATTACACCACATCGGTGGCCCGAACCAGTATAAACTCTCATGTCCCTTGTTCCTCGGGTTCGGTGGGCTAGGCCTTGAGATTGTTGCGAGAGTGGGCTAGGGGGAGAGAGATCTTCGTGCGCACCCCAGTGTTCGAACCTCAAGGGTTTTGCCGGAACCCGTAATCCAACATTTGGCGTGCCAGGTAGGGGTGCGCCGAAGCTTCTTCTTCACCGGACCGACTCGCCGTCGCTCCACAACTCCGATATCCGACGATCTGAGGACCCAAGCCGACCGTTGGGCGGCCTGGCCCGCTCGAGCGTTGTCGTCCATCCCAGAAGACCTCAACTCCGCGCTCCAGGCGGCACGCTCGCCGCCCAACACCCGCGGACGTGGGCAGCGCAAGCCATCGCCCGCCGCCCTCGCACCGCGGCGCATGCGCGTTGCTGCGTGATCCTCCGGCTACGCAGCGGCAACAGCAAAACACACCAGATGGGAGCAGGCAAACATGCGGGCCATGCTTATCATGGCGCGGGAGCTGCTGCAGTGCATGCTGACGGAGAGCGGCCGCGACGCACTGCTGGAGCGGGTCGTCGAACTGCTGGACGCTGCTTGCAGGGGTACGCTGCCCTTCTGCTCCATGGCCATGCCCCAAGTTGTGGCGGAAGCGCGCGCAAGGCCCCAACGATCCCCCACGCCCCCCGGGTCGTCAGGAGGGTCCTGCGGCACGAGCGCGGGCAATGGCACTGGTCGTCCGGCCGCGGCCGCGCCGTTGCCAGGAGGGACAAGTGCTGGCGGCCTACTGCAAGGGCGCGCCAGGATACCGCACGGCAGCCACCAGGGCCAAACACCGCAATTCGAGGCCCAAGGCGCGGGGCACCCAGGTGGGGATTCTCGTGAGGCAATCGCAGACGCCTACGTACGCCGCATGGTGCACCTGGGATACCTGCTGGGGGAAGGCACCGCTCCGTTCCCCAGGCCAGGATGGGAAGCTGGAGGGCCCGAGGTGCGGGCCTTGCATGAGCCGTCTGGAGACTTCACCGACCTCTTCAGGGACGACGACGGTCAGGTACCGCCAGTGCCGCAGGAGCAAACTTATGCTAACCCTGAACTACAGGGGACCCAGGCCACGGTAGCAGCCGAAGACCACAAGGCAGTGGCCCAGCCAACGACAGGAGTGGTGCTATGGGGGATGCACGGGGGAGGCCCGAAGCCAGGCCCTCCCCCGTGACGCACGGAGCCAGGCGTGGCACGAAGGTAGGCCCTCGGTTGGGGGAAGCACCTGCGAGCTCCCCCCCCCTCCCGGCGGAGGGCCCGTGGTCGCCAAGGGTGCCGCCATCGTCCTCTCCGCCCCTTGGTCTCGTCCTGGTTTCCGGACGCCCCAACGGTGGTCGAGGGTGGCGTAGGGCGTCCCCCTCGCCTGGCAATATGAAGTAAGGCTCGCGCCTGTGAAGGTCTCCGCTCGTGACACTCTCACGTAATAATGAGTGGGGATGTACACGCCCCGGAGTCCCCGGAGTGCGGCCCTCGGGCCTCGGGGGCTCCCGCCCACGTCCTAGTGGAAGCACCATGCTCCGCGCTAGCCATCGACACTGTCCCCCAATGACTATGCTCACAAGCAGTGAAAGCACTTAGCTCCGCGCTGGTGGGAAGACAAGAAAAGTAGCTAGGTGCCGGACGCGGCCATTTGCTTTCGACCTCCTTCCTGTAGCTTAGATTTGCAAACTTTGGATTTGAATTGAAGTCGTGTTTTCACTGGCAATCGCGGGGGGGTCTTTTATTGTTCATGTTAATTTCGTCAGTTTTCTGGATTCGTGCCTTGTTTTAAGATTTACGATTGCTACCCCCCCTGAGCACCTTGTGAGCGGGGGCTAGGCGTGGCATGCACGGGCCGCGTGCACACCCCACCATGATTGGCGCTCGCCCCTCGCGAGGCCCTCTCGGGCGGACTGGCAAAACTCTTCTGGAGCCCCCAAGCCTCGCGAGCCCGCGCAGGATTCCCTTCGGGAAAATACACATCCACAGTGGCCAAATCAGCGTAAAGCCTGCCTGGACCGAGGTAAGTTACAGCACCAAGCCCGCGAGGAGCTCGCAAGCTTACAGAAGCACGCTCAATTCTGGCCTAAGAAATAAAATGGTAGTCTGTTTACATGAGGGGCTCCCCCTCTCCAAAATGCTCTTACGCCTCGGTTTCAAGGCCTTTGCGTGCAGGTTCGAAACAAAGGAGCACGGGCTCAGTCTGACATGTCGCTCGCCGCGTCCTCCGGGTCGCTCTCAGGCGCGTCGCTGGCACCACTATCACTGTCGCTGGCACCGTCCTCACCATCATCAACCGCGTCGCCCTCGTCCGCCACGACCACCACTGCATCGTCCTCGGAGGCGAAGGCCCTGACCAGAGCATCCACATTGTCTTCCATCCAACGCGCTAGGTTGTCCCAGATGACCTCGAGCACCGGGGCGATGGCGGTGTCAAAGTCAAGTCAGGATTGATGTTCTGGAGATGGCTGAAAACGCAGGAAAATGCGCGCCCGAGGAGGCCACGGCTCTTCTCCTCGACAAGCTCACGAGCCCTCTCAGCCAGATTCTCCAGGCGCGTCACGACATCAGTGAAGAAGCAGAGGTAGATGGCATAGTATTCCGCATGGGGATGAGGGGCGTGCTCATCGCAAATGGCGCCCAGCGCCTCGTTAGCCCTCGTCCTGAGGTCCCGAAGCATGGGGGTGTGCTTGCGCTGCAATGTCTGTCGGTGGATCGCCTCCTCCCTGCTCTGCTGCGCGAGGGACTCAGCAACGGTAACCCGCTGCTGAAGCGGGAGCAACTCAGCACGGGCAGAGGCCAACTCGTCCTGCACGGAGATCAGGGCAGCTACGGCGGCCTTATCGCGCTGCTCCGCCTCGGCCAACCTTGACCTGAGGGCGGCGGTCCTGCCCTTAGCTTCGGCTTCCACGAACTTCAACTTCAGATCATACCTATTGGCAAGATTAGCGCGAGCCTCGGCCGCCCTACGGTCGACTTCCTCCTGGGTCCTGGCCTCGCGCGTGCTGGTAGCATCTTCCGCTTGGGAAACCTGACGCTCCCTCGTCTCCAACGCTCAAGCTCGAGGCTAAGCTTCATGGCCTTCAGCGTTAGCGCTTCCTCGTGCCTCAAGATCTCCTCCTCGTTGGATGGCGCCCCCTTCATCGACGCCAAGGCAGCTCTACGCACCTCCACTTGCTGCTCCGAGGAGGCATTCAGGGCCTGGAGTTCCTCCCTGCGCTTCTCGGCAACCTCGCAGCGGTGGTCTGCCTCTCTGGCCTCCTCCAAGGCTCGGGCGCTGGCCTCACGCGAGGATGCGAGGGATGCCTCGGCCTTCGTGTTGGCGTGCTCACGCTGGAGGCGCCCGAGGTTGACGGCCACCTTCAGTTGATGCCATTCGTCCACCAGCCGGAGGCCCTCGGTTTCAAGGCGAGCGTCAACATCCACGAGCTCTTCCCCAAGCCGGCTCAGCGCACCCATCACCTTCTGGAAGAGCTCGTGACGGACGGCACCCCGCTTGCGTGCAAGCTCGAATGCGCGACTGGGTCCGTCCTCCACGCCAGAGGTTGTTGAAGGAGTCCGAAGTGGCTCGCTTCCTCCCAGCAGGGGCTAGAGGCCGGCGCCTCCCTGGTCGCCCTTTGGGCCTTGGCGGGGGCCTGAAGAAGTGCAGGCTCGTTATTCGAAGAAGAGGCTAGGGCCGAGATCACCCATCTGCGATCAATAACTAGAGGAGGAGCCCTTGGCACACCTCCCACATCCCAGGCAGGACCGCGAAAGAGGGACGACAAGAACGTGGAGTCAGAGCGCCAGGCCGACATGTCCACTTCTCCGGCCGGCCGCGCGCTAAGTGCAGCAGACTGGCTCGAAGCGCTGAGGGTCAACAGAGGACTCGAGGCAGGAGGAGGTTGCCTTTCGGAAGATTTCGTCGCTTAGCAGAGGGTCCCTGAAAAACCACGGTCAGGAGGGGAATGATGTCTACTATGCAACCTTCTTCTTGTAGACGTTGTTGGGCCTCCAAGTGCAGAGGTTTGTAGGACAGTAGCAAATTTCCCTCAAGTGGATGACCTAAGGTTTATCAATCCGTGGGAGGCGTAGGATGAAGATGGTCTCTCTCAAGCAACCCTGCAACCAAATAACAAAGAGTCTCTTGTGTCCCCAACACACCCAATACAATGGTAAATTGTATAGGTGCACTAGTTCAGCGAAGAGATGGTGATACAAGTGCAATATGGATGGTAGATATAGGTTTTTGTAATCTGAAAATATAAAAACAGAAAGGTAACAAGTGGTAAAAGTGAGCGTAAGCGGCACGCAAGTTGATCACCAAAACATGGGCGGAACCCGCAAGTTGATCACCAAAACATACATCAAGTGAATCACGTGATATCCCACTGTCACCACATATATGCACGGCACGACATACATCAAGTGTTCTCAAGTCATTAAAGACTCAATTCGATAAGATTACTTCAAAGGGAAAACTCAATCCATTGCAAGAGAATAGAGGGGGAGAAGAAACATAAGATCCAACTATAATAGCAAAGCTCGTGATACATCAAGATCGTGCCAAATCAAGAACACAAGAGAGAGAGAGAGAGAGAGAGAGAGAGAGAGATCAAACACATAGCTACAGGTACATACCCTCAGCCCCGAGGGTGAACTACTCCCTCCTCGTCATGGAGAGCGCCGGGATGATGAAGATGACCACCGGTAAGGGTTCCCCCCCCTCCGGCAAGGTGCCGGAACGGGCTCCCGAGAGGTTTTTGTGGCTACAGAGGCTTGCGGCGGCGGAACTCCCGATCTATTCTATTCCCCGGTCATTTTAGGGTATATGGGTATATATAGGAGGAAGAAGTACGTCAGCGGAGCCACAAGGGGCCCACGAGGGTGGAGGGCACGCCAAGGGGGGGTGGGTGCGCCCCCTGCCTCGTGGCTCCCTCGTTTCTTTCCTGACGTGCACTCCAAGTTTTTCCGGTAGCTTTCCTTCCAAAAATAACTTCTCCAATTGGTTTCATTCCGTTTCGACTCCGTTTGATATTCCTTTTCTTCGAAGCACTGAAATAGGCAAAAAACAGCAATTCTGGGCTGGGCCTCTAGTTAATAGGTTAGTCCCAAAAATAATATAAAAGTGGATAACAAAGCCCAATATTGTCCAAAACAGTAGATAATATAGCATGGAGCAATCAAAAATTATAGATACGTTGGAGACGTATCAGGCATCCCCAAGCTTAATTCCTGCTCGTCCTCGAGTAGGTAAATGATAAAAAAGAATTTTTGATGTGGAGTGCTACTTGGCATAAATTCAATGTAATTCTTCTTAATTGTGGCATGAATATTCAGATCCTAAAGATTCAAAACAAAAGTTTATATTGACATAAAAATAATAATACTTCAAGCATACTAACTAAGCAATTATGTCTTCTCAAAATAACATGGCCAAAGAAAGTTCATCCCTAAAAAATCATATATTTTAATCATGCTCAAGAATGCTCTCATCATGCACAACCCCGATGACAAGCCAAGCAATTGTTTCATACTTTAATAATCTCAAACTTTATAAACTTTCACGCAATACATGAGCGTGAGCCATGGATATAGCACTATGGGTGGAATAGAATATGATGATGGGGGTTATGTGGAGAAGATAAAAAAAGAGAAGGTCTCACATCAACGAGGCTAATCAATGGGCTATGGAGATGCCCATCGATTGATGTTAATGCAAGGAGTAGGGATTGCCATGCAACGGATGGACTAGAGCTATAAATGTATGAAAGCTCAACAAAAGAAACTAGGGTGTGCATCCAACTTGCTTGCTCACGAAGACCTAGGGCATTTGAGGAAGCCCATCGTTGGAATATACAAGCCAAGTTCTATAATGAAAAATTCTCACTAGTATATGAAAATGACAAAACAAGAGACTCTCTATCATGAAGATTATGCTGCTACTTTGAAGCACAAGTGTGGAAAAAGGATAGTAGCATTGCCCCCTTTTTTTTGGGCCTTCTTTTTTTTCTTTGGCCTTTCTCTTTTTTTATTTGGACAATGCTCTATTAAATGATGATCATCACACTTCTATTTATTTACAACTCAATGATTACAGCTCGATACTAGAACAAAGTATGACCCTATATAAATCCCTCCGGCGGTGTACCGGGATATGCAATGAATCAAGAGTGACATGTATGAAAGAATTATGAATGCTGGCTTTGCCACGAATACTATGTCAACTACATGATCATGCTAGCAATATGGCAATGAGTAAGGTGTCATGATGAACGGAATGGTGGAAAGTTGCATGGCAATATATCTCGGAATGGCTATGGAAATGCCATAATAGGTAGGTATGGTGGCTGTTTTGAGGAAGATATTAGGAGGTTTATGTGTGAAAGAGCGTATCGTATCACGGGATTTGGATGCACCGGCGAAGTTTGCACCAACTCTCAATGTGAGAAAGGGCAATGCATGGTACCGAAGAGGCTAGCAATGATGGAAGGGTGAGAGTCCGTATAATCCATGGACTCAACATTAGTCATAAAGAACTCACATACTTATCACAAAAATCTACAAGCCATCAAAAACCAAAGCACTACGCGCATGCTCCTAGGGGGGTAGATTGGTAGGAAAAGACCATCGCTCGTCCCCGACCGCCACTCATAAGGAAGACAATCAAAGAACACCTCATGTTTCAAATTTGTTACATAATGTTTACCATACGTGCATGCTACGGGACTTGCAAACTTCAACACAAGTATTTCTCAAATTCACAACTACTCAACTAGCACGACTTTGATATTATTACCTCCATATCTCAAAACAATCATCAAGCATCAAACTTCTCTTAGTATTCAAAACACTCATAAGAAAGTTTTTACTATTCTTGAATACCTAACATATTAGGCTTAAGCACATTACCACGCTATTTAAGACTCTCAAAACAATATAAATGAAGCATGAGAGTTCATCCATTTCTTCAAAATAAAACTACCACCATGCTCTAAAATATATAAGTGAAGCACTAGAGCAAACAACAAACTACTCCGAAAGATATAAGTGAAGCACTAGAGCAAACAACAAACTACTCCGAAAGATATAAGTGAAGATCAATGAGTAGTCGAATAATTATGCAACCATGTGAAGACTCTCTCATTTTAAGAATTTAAGATCTTGATACTTTATTCAAACAGCAATCAAAACAAAAGAAAATGACAAGACGCTCCAAGCAAAACACATATCATGTGGTGAATAAAAATATAGCTCCAAGTAAAGTTATCATTGAACAAAGACAAAAGAGGGGATGCCTTCCGGGGTATCCACAAGCTTAGACGCTTGGTTATCCTTGAATATTACCTTGGGGTGCATTGGACATCCCCAAGCTTAGGCTCTTGCCACTCCTTATTCCATAGTCCATCGAATCTTTACCCAAAACATGAAAACTTCACAACACAAAACTTAACAGAAAACTCGTAAGCTCCGTTAGCGAAAGAAAAGAAAACACCACTTCATGGTAATGTAATGAACTCATCCTTTATTTATATTGGAGTTAAACCTACTGTATTCCAACTTCTCTATGGTTTATAAACTATTTTACTAGCCATAGGTTCATTAAAATAAGCAAACAACACACGAAAAACAGAATCTGTCAAAAACAGAACAGTCTGTAGTAATCTGTATCAAACATAAACTTCTGGAACTCCAAAAATTCTAAAATAAATTGGTGGACCTGAGGAACTTGTCTAGAAATCATCTGCAAAAATAATCAACTAAATATCACTCTCCATTAAAAATTTGAAGCTAATCTCGTGAGCGCTAAAGTTTTTGTTTTTTACAGCAAGATCATAAAGACTTCACCCAAGTCTTCCCAAAGGTTCTACTTGGCACAAACACTAATTAAAACATAAAACCACATCTAAAAAGAAGCTATAAGGATTATTTATTACTAAACAGAACCAAAAAGCAAGAATCTAAAATAAAATTGGGTTGCCTCCCAACAAGCGCTAACGTTTAACGCCCCTAGCTAGGCATGATGATTTCAATGATGCTCGCATAAAGATAAGAATTGAAACACAAAGTGAGCATCATTAAGAATATTACTAGCACATTTAAGTCTAACCCACTTCCTATGCATAGGGATTTTGTGAGCAAAAAAATTATGGGAACAATAATCAACTAGCATAGGAAGGCAAAACAAGCATAACTTTAAAACTTTAAGCACATAGAGAGGAAACTTGATATTATTGCAACTCCTACAAGCATATGTTCCTCCCTCATAATAATTTTCAGTAGCATCATGAATGAATTGAACAATATAACCAGCACATAAACCATTCTTTTCATGATCTACAAGCATAGAAATTTTACTACTCTCCACATAAGCAAGATTCTTCTCATTCGGAATAGTGGGAGCAAACTCAACAAAATAACTATCATATGATTGAAAATTAAGATCAAGATGACAAGTTTCATGGTTATTATTATTCTTTAAAGCATACGTGTCATCACAATAATCATCATAGATAGGAGGCATGCTTTCATCATAGTAAATTTGCTCATCAAAGCTTGGGGGACAAAAAATATCATCTTCATCAAACATAGCTTTCCCAAGCTTGTGCTTTGCATATCATTAGCATCATGGATATTCAAGGAATTCATACTAACAACATTGCAATCATGCTCATCATACAAAGATTTAATGCCAACCATTCTAATGCATTCTTCTTCTAATACTTTGGCACAATTTTCCTTTCCATCATATTCACGAAAGATGTTAAAAACATGAAGTGTGTGAGGAAAACTCAATTCCATTTTTTGTGGTTTTCTTTTATAAACTAAACTAGTGATAAAACAAGAAACAAAAAGATTCGATTGCAAGATCTAAAGATATACCTTCAAGCACTCACCTCCCCGGCAACGGCGCCAGAAAAGAGCTTAGTTGACGGGGTGTGAGTGCCGCTTACCTAGCCTCCCCGACAACGGTGCCAAAAAAGAGCTTGATGTCTACTACGCAACCTTCTTCTTGTAGACGTTGTTGGGCCTCCAAGTGCAGAGGTTTGTAGGACAGTAGCAAATTTCCCTCAAGTGGATGACCTAAGGTTTATCAATCCATGGGAGGCGTAGGATGAAGATGGTCTCTCTCAAGCAACCCTGCAACCAAATAACAAAGAGTCTCTTGTGTCCCCAACACACCCAATACAATGGTAAATTGTATAGGTGCACTAGTTCGGCGAAGAGATGGTGATACAAGTGCAATATGTATGGTAGATATAGGTTTTTGTAATCTGAAAATATAAAATCAGCAAGGTAACAAGTGGTAAAAGTGAGCATAAACGGTATTGCAATGATAGGAAACAAGGCCTAGGGTTCATACTTTCACTAGTGCAAGTTGTCTCAACAATACTAACATAATTGGATCATATAACTATCCCTCAACATGCAACAAAGAGTCACTCCAAAGTCACTAATACCGGAGAACAAACGAAGAGATTATGGTAGGGTATGAAACCACCTCAAAGTTATTCTTTCCAATCAATCCGTTGGGCTATTCCTATAAGTGTCACAAACAGCCCTAGAGTTCGTACTAGAATAACACCTTAAGACACAAATCAACCAAAACCCTAATGTCACCTAGATACTCCAATGTCACCTCAAGTATCCGTGGGTATGATTATACGATATGCATCACACAATCTCGGATTCATCTATTCAACAACACAAAGTACTTCAAAAAGTGCCCCAAAGTTTCTACCGGAGAATCAAGACGAAAATGTGTGCCAACCCCTATGCATAGGTTCATCGGCGGAACCCGCAAGTTGATCACCAAAACATACATCAAGTGCATCACGTGATATCCCATTGTCACCACAGATACGCACGGCACGACATACATCAAGTGTTCTCAAGTCATTAAAGACTCAATCCGATAAGATTACTTCAAAGGGAAAACTCAATCCATTACAAGAGAATAGAGGGGGAGAAGAAACATAAGATCCAACTATAATAGCAAAGCTCGTGATACATCAAGATCGTGCCAAATCAAGAACATGAGAGAGAGAGAGAGATCAAACACATAGCTATAGGTACATACCCTCAGCCCCGAGGGTGAACTACTCCCTCCTCGCCATGGAGAGCACCGGGATGATGAAGATGGCCACCGGTGGGTTCCCCCCCTCCGGCAAGGTGCTGGAACGGGCTCCTGAGAGGTTTTTGGTGGCTACAAAGGCTTGCGGCGGTGGAATTCCTGATCTATTATGTTCCCCGGTCGTTTTAGGGTATATGGATATATATATAGGAGGAAGAAGTACGTCAGGGGAGGCACGAGGGGCCCACGAGGGTGGAGGGCGTGCCCAGGGAGGTGGGCGCCCCCCTGCCTCGTGGCTCCCTCGTTTCTTTCCTGACGTGCACTCCAAGTTTTTCCGGTAGCTTTCCTTCCAAAAATAACTTCTCCAGTTGGTTTCATTCCGTTTCGACTCCGTTTGATATTCCTTTTCTTCGAAACACTGAAATAGGCAAGAAAACAGCAATTCTGGGATGAGCCTCCAGTTAATAGGTTAGTCCCAAAATTAATATAAAAGTGGATAATAAAGCCCAATATTGTCCAAAACAGTAGATAATATAGCATGGAGCAATCAAAAATTATAGATACGTTGGAGACGTATGAGGGAAGCAGCACTCTAGAAATTACAAAGACAAGGTACTCACTCGTCTATGGCAATGTACTTCCTCTGCTTCAATGGCCAGAAGGCATCGCCGCTGCCGCTTGGAGACTCCTTCCTCTTTCGGAGCACATCAAAGTTTAGTCGAAGCCGACCGAAGCTCCGGGTGCAGTCACCAGCGCCGGGAGCGACTGGTGAGGTCCCCAAGGAGGCGACCTCAAGGACGCCGGGCCGCCTGGAGTTCCCGGCCTCCGCCTCTCAGCGGCACGCTGGGGCCTCGGGGGCTCCGGCCTTAGGAGCATCAGGATGCACTGGCCCTTCAGCCACTTCCTCGGGGCAGCTCTCCCGGGCCCAAGGAGACGGTGCCTCAGAAGCCTCAGGCGATGTCGGCTCCTCAGCAGCCGTGTCGCCTGCATTCGACAGCAATCGCCCTCCTGCGCCCACCTCGGGAGTGAGTGCCATGCTGGCGGCAAGCAAGGGAACCACGAAGACAGGGCTCTCGCGAGGCCCTTCAAGGCCAGTCGGGCATATCCCCACTCGTCGAAGGGGGGCATCTACTTCGCGAACTCCACCTTGTTCGAGCAGCAGTATAGAAGACAACCTTCTTTCGGCAGGCTGGCTGGCGTTGGCTCACCAGTCAGGAGCTCGAGCACCGTGCGCCGTGCCTCAGGGGCGAGAGCAGGCACCTGAAGCCTCATGCAGTCCTCGCAGCCGGAGAAGGTCCACATCGGCCGAGAGTGACGCTGAAGCGGAGCAATACGGCTTCGGATGAACTCCTTCACCACCATAGGCGCCATCACCTCGAGGCCCTTCAGCCCGGCCAGCTGGAGCCAGACATGAGCGAGCCGCTGGTCGGCGAGCCTAGCATGCTCCCAGCCGGAGCTTGGGGCGGCCGGAATCCGCGGAAGTAGCAGCAAGGGGTTGCGCATGCCAACATCCACATACACCCATCGCTTCCGAAAGCCTCCGACGGCTGGCGAGAGCTCAAAGTCGATCCCCGAGCCGGTCGTCGCGGCCACAGCCTGGAAAGATACACACCCCAAGTGCTGGCGAGCGTCTGTCAGATGCAGGGAGAAGAAATGGTGGAGCAAGGCCACGGAAGGGGCAATGCCCACCATGGCTTCGCAAACGAAGGCGAAGACAGCAAGGAGGATGATGGATTGGGGATCAAGGTGCAACGCGTGGATCGAGTAATGCGAAAGCACCGCATTGAATAAATCGGGGAAGGGAGGGATCAGACCGGCCCAGAGGGCGTGAAGATGGAGGGGGACCTCGGTGGCCGTCATGTCGATTTCGGCACGGGAAGCAGGCCAAGCCACCGTCGCTCCCCATTCATTGGAGTCGGCGGCGAGCGCTGGGCGCACCTTGCCCATCGCTTCCTGGTTGAGCACCACCGACCGCTCGACAACGGGTTCGAAGGTCGGCGGCGTAGGAGCCGAGGTGCGGGACTCCTTCTTCCCCTTCTTATTCCGACTTGGTGCCATGGCGGCAGGGAGAGCTGGTGTCAGATCGGACCGGGGGGAAAGGATCCGCTGCTTGTCGGAAGGCGAGCGAGCTTCGGAGCACTGGCCTGCTATGGGGGTGGTGCCAGGAAGGCAACGGCGGCTGCTTAGCCAGGCGGAAATCGAGGCTGCATGGGGAAGTGGATACGCCCATGTCCTGTCAACCGCCACATGTCAATCAAGGCCGCAGGCTAGTGGGGCCCGCGGTGCTCCGCACTTGACCCTTGGCTTCGCCTCAAAGCCAAGTCCGAGCACACCTTGGGCCCGAGGGCTACTGTTGGCGTCCTGGGAACGGGGGTCCCCAGACTTGACTGCCCGCGGTCCACGGCGTGGCTCCACTAGAGGCCTGGTACGACCCATCTTCATCAGCAAACACTCAAAACCCTCACGAGGGGCCAAGCCTCGTGAGGCGGATGACACAAGACCCCCTCAGGGGCAGCCTCACTAGGCTGGCTCGTGAGGAGCGGAAAGATCAGGGCGAGGGGCACCTCGCGAGGTTTCCGTGACATGAGCCATGACGACCAAGGCCAGGCGGGCGCCGACGGGCGTAGAGTACCGGTTGCCTCTTTGGTGCTAAAGGGGCAGGTGCTGATGAGGAGTCCCAAGGCATCAGGCAAAGGTTTCCATATTGGTGCAACGAGACCAAGACCAGCAGGACAGCAGCACGGGAGTCATCGCGGAGCCCACGACGGCGTCACCACCAGAACCTTTGGCAGGCGAAGACACCCTTTTGTCAGGATAACTTGTACTAGATGTCCCCTTCGAATTGTCCGTTGTGGGATCCTTTCCCGCCAAAACATTTGGGAAGAGGACACGGGCCACTATAGATAGGACTAGCCACCACCATAGGAAGGCGATAGAACGATAGGGCGATTCAGATCATCCCCAACCACACAAGCTCATCGAGCTCGAGAACGCCTCTCCTCAGGAGGTTGTTCTTCCCTTGTACTTGTTCATCCTCAGCCTACAAGGCAATCCACCACACCACACTGGAGTAGGGTATTACACCACATCGGTGACCCGAACCAGTATAAACTCGCATGTCCCTTGTTCCTCGGGTTCAGCGGGCTAGGCCTTGAGATCGTTGCAAGAGTGGGCTAGGGGGAGAGAGATCTTCATGCGCACCCCAGTGTTTGAACCTCAAGGGTTTTGTCGGAACCCGTAATCCAACAGGTACTTGGATCGGTTGGATCGTGAAGACGTTCGACTACATCAACCACGTTACTAAACGCTTCCGCTTTCGGTATACGAGGGTACGTGGACACACTCTCCTGTCTCGTTGCTCTGCATCTCCTAGATAGATCTTGCGTGATCATAGGAATTTTTTTTGAAATACTGTGTTCCCCAACACGTAGCTGCTCTCCCCGAAGCACACTTGCCAGGCTTGAGCGCTCCATGTCTTCATGTTCCTCTAGATCAATCCACCAAAGCAGGAGTAGGGTTTTACGCTGCAAAGTGGCCCGAACCTGGGTAAAAGAGAGTTGTCCCTCACCATGTTGTTCGGTTGTTTCTGCTCTTTGTGCAATGTGATCATCCCCTCGTCGAACTATAAAGGGGCAACCCTGCCCCATAGGTGACTGTGTGTCGGTGTCAAAACCGGCGGATCTCGGGTAGGGGGTCCCGAACTGTGCGTCTAGGAGGATGGTAACAGGAGACAAGGGACACAATGTTTTACCCAGGTTTGGGCCCTCTTGATGGAGGTAAAACCCTACGTCCTGCTTGATTAATATTGATGATATGGGTAGTACAAGAGTAGATCTACAACCAGATCAAGGAGGCTAAACCCTAGAAGCTAGCCTATGGTATGTTTGTTGTATGTTGGAGTTGTCCTACGGACTAAAACCCTCCGGTTTATATAGACACCGGAGAGGGTTAGGGTTACACAAAGTCGGTTACAATGGTAGGAGATCTGAATATCCGCATCTCCAAGCTTGCCTTCCATGCCAAGGAAAGTCCCATCCGGACACGGGACGAAGTCTTCAATCTTTATCTTCATAGTCCAGGAGTCCGGCAGAAGGTATAGTTCGGCTATCCAAACACCCCCTAATCCAGGACTCCCTCAGTAGCCCCTGAACCAGGCTTCAATGACGACGAGTCCGGCGCGTAGATTGTCTTCGGCATTGCAAGGCGGGTTCCTCCTCCAAGTTCTTCATAAAAGATTGTAAACACTAAGGGTAGTGTCCGGCTCTGCAAAATAAGTTTCCACATACTGCCATAGAGAGAATAATATTAACACAAATCTAATCTGCTGACGTATTCCGCAGCGTGACATCACACTACGGCCAAGCCTTTATTCGAATCGTTTTTACTTCCCCACCTCAGCGCATTTTGCAAGGCGGTTTCCTTGGCACGTCTTGTCAAAGCAGAGATCGTGTCCCCCATTTACGGGATTGTCATCAATACGGACGTGGGTAACCCAACCGCGCCATTTATCATGGCGCTTGGGAGGCAAGCGAGTTTTACCAGGCTGGTGGGGACGCACAGCCGCATCTGCCCATATAAGGGGATAAGGATCCACCTTTTTACCTACGCCTTCTTCCTCCTTTGCCTATCCATCTTCCGCGCACTCGAGCTCCAGCGCCCAAGTCCGCACTTCCCACCTCAACCTTCTCCAGCCATGTCCGGAGCGGGGGGCAAGTGTATGGCCTCCTCCGTCACGGAGGGCCATATCAAAAAGCTAAGGAAGGCCGGATACTTGTCTAACGACATCGTGCACCGGCTTCCTGAAAAGGGGCAGCTTCTCCCCACCCCAAGGCCCCATGAGAGGGTTGTATTCCTTCCCCACTTCCTCCGCGGACTGGGTTTCCCTATTCACCCATTCGTCCGGGGGCTCATGTTCTACTACGGCCTGGATTTCCACGATCTGGCCCTGAACTTTGTCCTCAACATCTCGGCGTTTATCGTCGTGTGCAAGGCTTTCCTCTGCATCCGCCCCCATTTCGGCCTCTGGCTCAAGACCTTCAACGTCAAGCCAAAGGTGGTGCGCAGCAACCAGGCGGAGTGCGAAGGTGCCATGGCGGGCAAGATGGCCAACATCCTATGGCTCGAGGGCTCCTTCATGAAGACCCTGAAGGGGTGGCAGTCAGGGTGGTTTTACATCACCGAGCCGCGCGATCCGAAATGGATCGCAGCCCCTAAGTTCCGGTCCGGACCCCCTACGCGGCTCACGTCCTGGAAAGAGATGGGCATGTCGTGGGGCTACAAAGAAGAGGTGACCGGACTGCAAAAATGCATCCAAATCCTGGTAAACAAGCAGCTCGGGCTTGTCAATGTAGTCCAGGTTATGCTCGTCCGCCGGATCCTCCCGTGTCAACAACGGGACTTTAATCTGTGGGAGTTCGACCCGGCGCAGCACCCAACCCTGAGCAGGCTCTTCGACACGACGTACGAAGATGTCTGGAGGGTGCTATGCAAAGGCACCGAGGCTCCTGCGTCCGCTTCCGAGGACCGCGGATTCAGCACGCAGCGTCACGCTGACGAGGTAAGTTACTTTCACCTTTTACAGGATGTTAGTTTTCTCGTAGTTTGACTCTATGCGGGATCTAAACTCCCTCACCTTTAACAGGCGTGGCAGGTGAAGTCCGGACAGATCGACTGTCCGGCTCCTTTGCCCGAAGACCCAGCAGACGCTCGTTTATTGAAGCTGCTGGTTCCGGCACCTTATGTGGTACCGAAGAACAAGGCCAGGGGACTCGAAAGAGTTCCCGGCATATGGTGGTGTCGGACTCGTCGTCCGACGAATCCGAGACGCACTCCTCCCGTGAAGACGAGGAGGAGGAAGAAGAATCATCTCCCCCTCCAGCGGGGGGAGGAAAGAAGAGGAAGCCCGCCCCAACAGGGGAGGCCGAAGGGTCCAAGAAGGGGAAGACCCTTCCTCCAGACTACTCCGCCGACGCCGACAACGACGAAGAGGAGTGGCCGGACAGGGCCAAGCGTCCGGCAAAATCGTAAGTATTCGGATACTAGAGTAACTCATAATATTCCTTTGTTGCACAGATTTTCCTTATGTCGAATGTAATTATGCAGCCCGCCCAAGGCCGGGCTCGACGAGTCGTCGAGCGGCTCCCTGGATTCATCGGATGTGAATTCAGTTCCGCCCGCTACCTCCCCCCGCACTGCGGACGACGCCGAAGTGGCATCGCAACAAGTTCCGGGTCAGGAGGAGGTGGTCCTGGAGGAGCCGCGAGGCGACCTCCCGGACTCCAGGAGTGAAGGGGATAAGACCCCCCAGGGCTCCAAGTCCGGCTTTGTGCCGGACACCGCGTCGGAATCCTCAACGGTTCCGGACTGCGGCAGGCGACCTCCTTCTAAGAGGAGCAAGCCTACTAAGCCGGCGGCCTCCGTCCAACCAGAGGCGCCGGACAATCTACTGGAGGTGCTTAAGGGCGCCCCATCGACGAGGAGCACCATACTATCATGAGTACGGTGCTTCAGAAGGTTCAGTCCGCCAAGAGCGGACTGACTGAAGCTTGTGCCAGCCTTCTAACAGGCTTTGAGGTAAGTAAAAAATATGTAAAAATATTACCGCATAGACAGTAGCCCCTGATGCTCTGTTTGGCGTTCGGAAATAAAGGCCGAATAGAGGATCTAATAAATTTCGCAGGAGTCTAACAAAAAAGAGTCAATATGCGTATGCAGGCTTCGCTGCTAGCCACCGCCGCACTGACTGCGGAGGTGGGTGCCCTGAAGCAGGGCCTCGAGCGGACCGAGCAAGAGCTCGGCCTTGCCAAGCAGCAGCTCGAGGAGAAGGAAGGTAAGAGATACCTTATAGAAATATATAAAAAGATGCAATTGCAAAACATGACAGGATTATGCTGCTTATTGCAGGGGCCACATCTGAGGTGGCAACCCTCAAGCAGGCGTTGGCCGAGGCCGAGGAGAAAGCGGCCACGGAGCGCACCGAACGGGAGAAATCTGAGGCGCAGGTCGGTGAGGTGCAGTAAGAGCTTCAGGCTCTCACGAAAAAACATGAGAGTTTGGAGCTTGACTCGAAGACGCGAGCGTCCGAGCTCGCGGCGGCCATTGAGACTACCAAGTCAGCCAAGGCCGAATCCCAGAAGTCCCTCCAGGAGTTGTATGCGGTGAAAAAGATAGCGGTGGGTAAGGCATTCTTTATGCAAAGCAAACATACGAAAGTAAGCTACTTGTTACTTACCCGAATCCGGAGCTCTCCAAGAGCGTTCGCAGATCTTCCCCGGAGCGTATCGGATGCCGCTGCATTCCACCGAGTCGAAGAGGGCAGTTCGACAGAGAAGGTGTTCTGGTCTCAGTATGCTGAGGCCGAACACCCTGTGCCCTTGAGCGACCAGCTGAAGCAGCTGGTCGAGCTCCACAAGGCAGCCGAACAGGCCATGAAAGGCTTCATAGTTCGGCTGTGGCCTGGAGAGGCCCTGTCTGGGAGCTACTTCGGACTGGTGCGGCGGCTGGTGGAGGCCTGTCCAAGGCTCGAGGTCATCAAGCACTCCGTCTGCATCGAAGGTGCCCGGAGGGCCCTTGCCCATGCTAAGGTGCACTGGGGCAAGCTGGACGGCGAGAAGCTTGTGAAGGACGGGCCTCCGCCGGGGAAAGAGCATCGCAAACCCGAGAACTATTATAAGGATGTACTGAAGGGTGCCCGCCTCATGGCGGATGAATGTACCAAGGATGTAATTTTTGAATGAACTCGCTCGTGTTATCCTGTGCGCTGAAAACTTGTTCATATGTGCTAAGCAATGCTTGTTGAATTTAAAATATTACTTTCTGTGCGGCCGTTTATCAAAAATTGAGAGATGGCCAGTCGTCGGCTTCTGCCCCCATGCCACTAGTGCTGGGGTGTTCGGGATAAACCTGAGCACTCTTTTTCCCATATTTGGGTCCTTCGAGGGAGGCGCTCAGCACAACGAACAAGGCAATCGGACTATAATGCTTGAACACTCTCACTTAGCCATAGAACTCTATAATTTTAAATTTCGGCGAAGCCCCTAGTATTCAGAAGACCGAGTTCGGGGCGCTATCCACGCCTAGGCCGGACAAAGCCGGTTCCTCGCTCGAAGCGGCATAAGTCTTTAAGGACTCGAAAAACCTCTCGAATAGCGACCCGTCTCTCGCCTCATCATGACAGTCAGTTTTAGCTTTCTCTACTGAGGTGCTCAGCCCAGCTCAACTGGGGCACAATCGCAGTAGTTCTCCTAGTGCTACCTTAGCCGATATAGCGGAACGTAAGGCACCAAAACATAGGAGCCAGGCAAACCCAACTATTGACCCAAATCATGATTCGGAGCCGATGCATATAGTGCTATAAGTTCGGGGTGCTGCACTTGTGAAAGTGTTCGGACTTCTCACGCCATATTAAGGGGTACTGGAGCCCCTGGCGTATTTGCCGTACCACAGTGTACGGGTGCAACATGTCATGAATGAACATATGTTTATAAAAAGAGTAATGCAAAAGATAGACCAAAAGCTATGCATTGTTTATAAGAAGGCTGCTATCCAAGAAGAACGATACAAATAGTGCGATAAGCAAAAGAAATTGGACTATTTAACATGTCCTGGCCAGGGGCAGGCCGCGGAATTGTATTCAAAATAGGTATACTACTCGTAATAGAGACCACCTGGGAGTTCCATAATGCAGCGTGGCTTGTCTGCTTTCCTGGTTCTTGCATCGTTTGTGCGGCAGTTGAATTGCCGAACAGGTCGTCCGAAGTATGGAGTCCTGAAAGTAAGAGGAATTTTTTTTAAAAGAATTCGGCAGCCCCTCGTACGGTTTAAGTCGTATTTCGGGCGTGCCGTGATAGTGCCCCTCCCCCTGTGCCCATGGTATTTCAAGAGCGTAGTTATGTACACGAAGCACTGGTTTTGCTATTTCTCGAGGGCTGGGGTTGGGGCCGCATTGCTACGCTAGCTCGGAACGTGCCAGGCGGTCTTGTTGTAGGTTACTCCGGGCGCGCTTGACAGTGTCCGGCTTTTTAGCGGTCGGACTGGAGAATTGCCTAGAGAGGCTGCTTTGTACTTCTGCTGCGAGCGTTGTCGTGTGCTCCTCCGTTCGGAGGGAGCATTCGATGTTTCCATTAACCGTGATTACTCCTCTAGGGTCTGGCATCTTGAGCTTGAGGTATGCATAGTGCGGTACCGCCTTGAACTTTGCGAATGCGGTTCGCCCGAGTAGTGTGTGATAGCCACTGCGGAACGGGACTATGTCAAAGATTAACTCCTCGCTTCGGAAGTTATCCAGAGATCCGAAGACCACTTCAAGTGTGACTGAACCTGTACAGTTGGCCTCTACACCTGGTATGACGCCTTTAAAGGTCGTTTTGGTGGGCTTGATCCTTGAGGGATCTATGTCCATTTTACGCACTGTATCCTGGTAAAGCAGGTTCAGGCTGCTGCCGCCGTCCATAAGGACTCTTGTGATATGAAATCCGTCAATAATTGGGTCTAGAACCAATGCGGGGAACCCGCCATGACGGATGCTAGTGGGGTGGTCCCTTCGATCGAAAGTGATCGGGCAGGAGGACCATGGGTTGAACTTTGGGGCGACTGGCTCCAGCGCGTATACGTCCCATAATGCACGCTTCCGCTCCCTTTTGGGGATGTGGGTTGCGTATATCATGTTCACCGTCCGCACTTGTGGGGGAAAACCCTTCTGTCCACTGTTGTTCGGCGGCCTGGGCTCCTCCTCGTCGTCGCTATGCAGCCCCTTGTCTCTATTTTCGGCATTTAACTTGCCTGCCTGCTTGAACACCCAACAATCCCTGTTGGTGTGATTGGCTGGCTTTTGGGGGTGCCATGTATCTGGCACAAGCGGTCGAGTATTCGGTCCAAACTGGACGGGCCCTGAGTATTTCTTTTGAATGGCTTTTTCCACTGACCGGATTTGTAGCCTCGGAATCCGGCATTGACTGTCATATCCTCGTTGTTGTCGCTGTTGACGCGACGTTTTTGCTTGTTCCGTCGCGACCTGCCACTTTTGTCCTTGGTATCCGAATTACCAAGGTTCTTGGTTAAGTTGTTGTTGCGAGCTAGCCAGCTGTCTTCTCCCGTGCAAAAGCGGGTCATGAGTGTCGTGAGGGCTGCCATAGATTTCGGCTTTTCCTGTCCAAGGTGCCTGGCAAGCCACTCGTCGCGGATATTATGCTTGAAGGCCGCTAGGGCCTCTGCGTCCGGACAGTCGACTATTTGGTTTTTCTTTGTTAGGAACCGCGTCCAGAATTGCCTGGCCGATTCCTCTGGCTGTTGAATTATGTGGCTTAGGTCATTGGCGTCCGGTGGTCGCACATAGGTACCCTAGAAATTGTCGAGGAATGCGGCTTCCAGGTCCTCCCAAGAACCGATTGAATCTGCTGGCAAGCTGTTAAGCCAATGCCGGACTAGTCCCTTAAGTTTGAGCGGGAGGTATTTGATGGCGTGTAGATCATCGCCGCGGGCCATGTGGATATGAAGGAGATAATCCTCGATCCATACCGCAGTATCTGTTGTGCCATCGTATGATTCAATGTTTACGGGTTTGAAGCCCTCAGGGATTTTATGATCCATTACTTCATCTGTGAAGCATAGTGGGTGTGCGGCGCCTCTGTACTGGGCTATATCACGTCGCAGCTCAAAGGAGCTTTGTCTGTTGTGCTCGGCCCAGCCGGATTTATTGTATCCGGAGTGACGATCACCGTCACGTGCCGTGGGGTGCCCCCGCGATCCGTAGATCGATCTTGTTTGTCTTGCCTTGTCCTCCAGTATCTCTCGCAGGTTTGGCGCATTTTCCCGTGCCTTAGCATGTTTTGAGCGGCGCCGGGGCATGGCTTGAGTGGAGGGCCGAGAGGCCTCTCTCTCCCGGCCACGGGGTGGCCGGTCTTCCATGTCATGCGCTGGTGATGTAGGTGCTTCCTCCTCTAATCGGGGTAGCAGCCTGCGCTTTGGGTAACTCTTGGAGGGGCGTTCGAGTTCATACTCTTCGGCCGCAAGGACTTCAGTCCATCTGTCAACTAGCAAATCTTAATCAGCTCTAAGCTGTTGCTGCTTTTTCTTGAGGCTGCTTGTCGTGGCTAAAAGCCTGCGTTTAAAACGCGCTTGTTCGGCGGGATCCGATGGCACGACGAATTCGTCGTCGTCGAGGCTTGCCTCGTCTTCGGAGGGAGGCATATAATTATCATCCTCAACCTCTCTGTCTGCCGCTCTCTCATGAGGGCTGGCTTCTCCATCCTCTTGTGCCGAATCTTGCTGGAGGGGGTGTTCTTCGGCGCTATTCGGAGTAGTATTATCTCCCGTGCCGGTATCACCTTTTTTGCTTTGGCGGGATTTAGAGCGGCGCCGCTGACGCTGGCGCTTGGTCTATTTCTTGGATGCGTCATCCTCCGCTGTTCCATCGCCATCTCCATCTTTTGGAGTGTTCACCATATATGTCATATGACGAGGTGGCCTTCAGCGCCCTACAGGTGCTGGTTCTTGTTCATCTCCTGCATCGTCGTCCATACCATCAATGTCTTCGGAGTCGAAGTCGAGCATGTCAGTTAAGTTGTCGACAGTGGCTACGAAGTGGGTGGTGGGTGGGCTTTGAATTTCTTCATCGTCCGTATCCCAACCTTGCTGACCATAGTTCGGCCAGGGCTCTCCTGATAAAGAGAGATACTTTAGCGACTTCAGGATATCGCCGAAGGGCGAGTGCTGAAAGATGTCCACAGCGGTGAACTCCATGATCGGCGCCCAATCAGATTCGATCGGCGGGCGCGCGGAGGGCTCGGAGTCCGGAGAATAATCCGGCTCCTCGGAGTCACGGGCCATGCGGAGTGCGGGGCTGGTGTTCGGCTCGATCGCCTTTGAGATTGCAGCCCCCGAGGCGGTGTCTAACCACTCGTCCTCGATCGACGCAGTAGGCTCCGAATTAAGGGCCGGAACTAATGCGCGTGCGGCCTCTAGGACACTGTTCGGCGGCAGAGCTAGATCATGCCCATCGAGACAATGCGGCGCGCTTGGCTGTGGCTCGAATCCGTCTAAGATCAAGTCCCCGCGGATGTCGGCCGTGTAGTTTAAACTTCCGAATCTGACCTGATGGTCAGGGGCATAACTTTCGATCTGCTCCAGGTGGCCAAGCAAATTGGCCCGCAGTGCGAAGCCGCCGAAGACGAAGATCTGTCCGGGGAGAAAAGTCTCACCCTGGACCGCATCGTTGTTGATGATCAAAGGAGCCATCGGGCCTAAAAGTGACGAAACAGAGGAACTCTCAATGAAAGCACCAATATCGGTGTCAAAACCGGCGGATCTCGGGTAGGGGGTCCCGAACTGTGCATCTAGGCGGATGGTAACAGGAGACAAGGGACACAATGTTTTACACAGGTTCGGGCCCTCTTGATGGAGGTAAAACCCTACGTCATGCTTGATTAATATTGATGATATGGGTAGTACAAGAGTAGATCTACCACGAGATCAAGGAGGCTAAACCCTAGAAGCTAGCCTATGGTATGATTGTTGTATGTTGGAATTGTCCTACGGACTAAAACCCTCTGGTTTATATAGACACCGAAGAGGGTTAGGGTTACACAAAGTCGGTTACAATGGTAGGAGATCTGAATACCCGCATCGCCAAGCTTGCCTTCCACGCCAAGGAAAGTCCCATCCGGACACGGGACGAAGTCTTCAATCTTGTATCTTCATAGTCCAGGAGTCCGGCAGAAGGTATAGTTCGGCTATCCGAACACCCCCTAATCCAGGACTCCCTCACCGTGCTTCCTCCGCGACATCTTTGGCGCGCTAGGTAGGGGGATTCACTTGTGTGAATCTGAAGCAATAGCTAGCGCGCTGATCTTCATCTCCTTCTACATCATCAATGGCTCCCAAGAAGAAGAGCGGTGCGGCAGCGCACCCTTCTGCTTTGAAGGCCCCTTCACCTGCGGCTGTGGGCACAACGGGCGCCACAACCATGGTAGGCGGAGCGGGCGCCACAGGCGGCGCGATCGCCGCGGGTGGTGCTGTCGCCGCCCCACCGCCGTTGGGACGGGAACTAGGGCCGTAGGGGCGGCCCAGCTCCCTCAACCTTCTAGCGAGCAGGCTCACGCCAATGTGGGTGAGGGTGATGCTCAGCTTCCGCCTCTCTGCCGCCCCAGTGAGCGCAATCATCAAAGTGGAGACGCCCACTCCGGCATGATCCAAGATCCTCTGGCCGCGCCGACCAGGGGGCGAAGTCAAGGCATACGCCTCGTTCCACGCAGGGCGAGCGTGACAAGACCCCGAGCAGCGTCGTCGACCCATAACAATCGTGTCCACATGGGAAAAAGCCCAGCTGATCAAGAGCCTGGCCACCAAGCACAACCCTAGCCGCGCCAGACCGCCCTCATGATTGGTCCAAGGCAGCGAGGGCACAATGACGCTCCTTCTAGCTCGTCCAGGAGTCGAGCGGTGTCACGCTCTGCTTCTCACGCCATGCCAGGGACGATGGCGGGAGCAATGACAAGGGCTCAGTTGCTGCTAAACTTCCCTTCGGCAGTGGACAAGATGGATGAATGGAGAGCCACCATCCAGAGCCTCATCAGGTTTGCTGAAGCCAACAAGTCGCAGCATGCGAAACCATCACGACGCCTGCAGATAGCACCGGCAGCCTACACTGGTGACCACGTGGAGAGGACTACACCTATGGTGCAGTCCCCTCCATGACAGCCTACCCAGGGGCAGCCACGGCTGGCCCAACAAACCCAGCGTATCGATGAACTTGACGAGATGTCAATGGCCAAATCTGACCCGCAAGCTTAGAAAGATCAACGTCGTGTGTTAAGGGACAGGAAGAAGGAAGACGCACGTGTCACCATTGAACGACGCTACGAGGCACGCCGTCAAACCGACAGGTGTAATGGCCCAGACGTTGACGAATCCGCGCCCAGTGTTGGTGGGTACCCGCCTTCACTCGCGAGCTACGGTAAGTCTGTTGGACATCCCCCCACACCTTCAAGCCTGACCTGCCAGAGAAATACGACGGAAAGTTGAACCTGACAGAGTTTTTGGGCATCTATAGGATTGTTGTTCAAGCTGTCGGGGGAAGGGATGGAAAGGTGTCCACCAACTGTTTTCCATTGGCACTCAAACTCAATGTGAGGTCTTGGCTGATGCACCTACCTGAGGATTCCATCTCTTCATGTGTAGACATGTGCAACGATTTCATTGGCGCCTTTACAGACGACCATGAAGAGCCCGGGCAGCCTAGTGACATGCAAGCCCTCTTGCAAAAGGAAGGAGAGAGCTTGCGGAAGTATTTGCAAAGATGCAGTCGAGTACACAGCAACATGCCAAAGATGCATCTGGCAGCAGTGATTGCCGCATTCCATACGCGCAATCGGAGGATGCGGGCCAAGATGAATGTTCGGCTGCCGAAGACCGTCAACGAACTTTATATGTTGGCGGACAAGTGTTCTCGTGCCGAGGAGGGGAGAAGACTTCCAGGGGAGGAGGTTGATATCAAAGTCAATTCAGAGGATGACGATGCCACTACCCCCAGGAAGAAGAACAGAAAGCGTAACAAGAACCGCAAGGGGAAAACAGTGATGGCCATTGAGAGCTCTAGAGATCCTAGCATCAGCAAGAAAGCAAAGACCGAGACACTCGACAGGGAAGCTGATGCATGCGCTGATTGCGGGGCGGCTGTGGCGGCTGAGAAAACTGGAAAATCTGATTGGCCATACTGCAAGATCCACAGAACCAACGGCCATGATCTCCAAGACTGCATACAAGTCGAGCAGCTTGTTGAAAGATAGAAGGCTGAATATGAAAAGCATGATAAGGAGAAAGGCCAAGATGGCGCTGGTGGGAAGGGCCGTGGCGGCCGCGGTGGTCGCCGCCGCAAGGTCAATCAGCAGAAAGAGAAGCCCGCCAGGGGCCGTGAGAAAAAGGAAGGTGAAGATGACATTGAAGAAGAGGATGATGATGAGTCCATTGAGCATGAATTTCAGAAGGCTACCGAGGCAATGTGCATTGCCGGGGGCGCTTCTTTGCACTTCTCTCACCGCGACCTCAATCAGTGGGCATGTGAGGTCAATGCGGTAGAGCCAGTAGTGAACGCTCGAGAACCACTCTAGTTGTCCTACACGCCCATCATCTTTGATGTTCAGGACCATCCAGATCACACCACCGTGGTTGGATGCTTGTTGTTGTTGGTTTCACCAACAATCCTCAACCTCAAGGTCACAAAGATGTTGGTTGACGGCAGGGCAGGGTTGAATCTAATTTCTCCTAACGTGATTAAAAAGATTCAAATCCCTGATGACGGCCTCAAGAGGACTGGCACATTCCAAGGAATCAACAAAAGGAAGAAGCCAACCTAAGGGGAAGATCACATTGCCAGTAAAGTTTGGCGGGAAACTGAACTACAAGACTAAGAAAGTTGTATTTGATGTTGTCAAGCTTCCCCTGCCATTCAACGGGATCCTTGGTCGACCAGCTTTAGCCAAGTTCATGGCGACATCCCATTATGCATATAACACCTTGAAGATGTCGGGGCCAATAGGAGTCATTTCCATCCCGTCAGATAAGAAGGATGTAGTTATATATGTCGATAAGATGTACACAGATTCGGTAGCAGCAAAAGCCATCAAGGCCTCGGCTCCCGCCAAGGAAGGAAAGAAAGGTAAGAAAGCGAGCAAGGACACTGACAAGGACCTCGGGAAGCGCGTCTCTTCGGAGTGCATTACCCCCGGCAGAAACTTGCCAAAATGTTCGGCTAGTAAGAAACCCAAGACTGCTCCTCCTGCAACGAAGAAGGTTCTTGCGAGGCCGGATGGCACTGATGGTACCTTCACCATTAGTGCCACCCTTGATGCTAAATAGTAAAGTGCGCTCGTTGCCTTCCTGCGGGCGAATGTTGATGTGTTTGCAGGGCAACCATCTGACATCTCCGATGTTCCCAGGGAGGTAATCGAGCACCACCTTGTTGTCTGCCCTCATGCCCGTCCCATCACACAGAAGGTCAAAAAGCAAGCTTTAGAGCGGCAACAGTTCATCGCTGAAGAGATCAAGGAACTCGAAGCAGCGGGTTTGGTCAGAGGAGTATTGCATCCAACATGGTTAGCAAATCCAGTGGTGGTACGTGCTATTTCTTGAGCTTGCATTGATTTTTCCCTTGAAGAGGAAAGGTGATGCAACAAAGTAGAGATAAGAATTTCCCTCAGTTAAGAACCAAGGTATCAATCCAGTAGGAGGCACAAGCAAGTCCCCAATATATGCACCTGCACAAACTAACAAACACTTGCACTCAACGCGAAAAAGGGGTTGGCAATCCCTTCATGGTCACTCGCAAGAGTGAGATCTAATAGAGATAGATATAAAAGATAGGTAAAAGAAAAAATAAAATAAATATAAATAAATTGCAGTAAGGTATTTTTAGGTTTTTGTCTTTATAGATATCAAAATATATGTTGGAAAATAGACCCGGGGGCCATAGGTTTCACTAGAGGCTTCTCTCTTGAATAAAGCATAATGTGGGTAAACAAATTACTATTGAGCAACTGATAGAAAAGCGCAAAGTTATGACGATATCTAAGGCAATGATCATGAATATATCATCATGTCTATGACAATTAGACCGACTCTACTACTATTACTCCACACATCGACCTATTCCTGCCTAAATCTAGAGTATTAAGTTCATAAGAACACAGTAACGCCTTAACCAAGATGACATGATGTAGAGGGATAAACTCAAGCAATGGGATATAAACCCCATATTTTTATCCTTAAAGGCAACAATACAATACGTGCCTCGCTACCCCTACTGTCACTGGGTGACGACACCGCAAGATTGAACCCATCACAAAGCACCTCTCCCATTGCAAGAAAAAACAATCTAGTAGGCCAAACTAAATCAATAAATCGGAGAGAAATACTAAACTATCTCAATCATGCATAAAAGAGTTCAAAGAAGACTAAAATAATATTCATAGATAATCTGATCATAAATTTACAATTCGTCGGATCTCAACAAACACATAGCAAAAGAAGATTACATTGAATAGATCTCCAAGAACATCGAGGAGAACATTGTATTGAAGCTCAAAGAGAGAGAAGAAGCCATCTAGCATGGTTTTATTTTAGAGCACGGCGGTGGTTTTATTTTATAGAAATTGTTGAACTCGCATGCTTCACTTATATTATTTTGAGAGTCTTTAAACAGCATGGTAATTTGCTTAGGCTATGAATTTAGTCCTAATATGGTGGGCATCCAAGAGGGATATAATAAAAACTTTCATATAAAGAGCATTGAATACTATGAGAAGTTTGATTCCTTGCATTTGTTTTGAGATATAAAGATGGTGATATTAGAGTCATGCTAGTGAGTAATTGTGGATTGATAGAAATACTTGTGTTAAAGTTTGTGATTCCCGTAGCAGGCACGTATGGTGAACCGTTATGTGATGAAGTCGGTGCACGATTTATTCTTTGCTTGTCTTCCTTATGAGTGGCGGTCGGGGACAAGTGATGGTATTTTCCTACCAATCTATCCCCCTAGGAGCATGCGTGTAGTACTTTGTTTCGATAGTTAATAATTTTTTGCAATAAGTATGTGAGTTCTTTATGACTAATGTTGAGTCCATGGATTATATGTACTCTCCCCCTTACACCATTGCTAGCTCTCTAGTACCGCGCAACTTTCGCTGGTGCATTAAACCCACCATATACCTTCCCAAAACAGCCACCATACCTACCTATTATGGCATTTCCATAGTCATTTCGACATATATTGCCATGCAACTTCCACCATTCCATTTTTATTATGCCACATACCATCATTGTCATATTGCTTTGCATGATCATGTAGTTGGCATAGTATTTGTGGCAAGGCCACCGTTCATACTTTTTATACATGTCACTCTTGATCATTGCACATCCTGGTACACCACCGGAGGCATTCATATAGAGTCATATTTTGTTCTAGTATCCAGTTGTAAGTAAATAAAAGTGTGATGATCATCATTATTAGAGCATTGCCCCATGTGAGGAAAGGATGATGGAAGCTATGATTCCCTCACAAGTTGGGATGAGTCTCAGATTTTATAAAAAATCAAAATAGGCCAAAGAAGCCCAAATAAAAAAAGAGGCCAAATAAACCCCCAAAAAATGAGAGGAAAGGAGAGAAGGGACAATGTTACTATCCTTTTCCACACTTGTGCTTCAAAGTAGCACCATGTTCTTCATGATAGAGAGTCTCCTATTTTGTCACTTTCATATACTAGTGGGAATTTTTCATTATAGAACTTGGCTTGTATATTCCAATTATGGGCTTCCTCAAATTGCCCTAGGTCTTCATCAGCAAGCATGTTGGATGTACACCCACTTAGTTACTTTTTGAGCTTTCATACACTTATATCTCTAGTGCATCCGTTGCATGGAAATCCCTACTCACTCACATTGATATCTATTGATGGGCATATTCATAGCCTGTTAATACGCCTAGTTGATGTGAGACTTTCTCCTTCTTTTGTCTTCTCAACAACCACCATATTTTATTCCACCTATAGTGCTATTTCAATGGCTGGCGCTCAAAGTTGAAAAAGTTTGAGAACACCGAAAGTATGAAACAATTGCTTGGCTTGTCATCGGGGTTGTGCATGATAAAATACTTTGTGTGATGGAGATGGAGCATAGCCAGACTATATGATTTTTTAGGGATAACTTTCTTTTGCCATGTTATTTTGAGAAGACATGATTGCTTTATTAGTATGCTTGAAGTATTATTGCTTTTATGTCAATATTAAACTTTTGTTTTGAATCTTATGGAGCTGAATATTCATGCCACAATAAAGAAGATTACATGGATAAATATGTTAGGTAGCATTCCACATCAAAAATTCTGTTTTTATCATTTACCTACTCGAGGACGAGTAGGAATTAAGCTTGGGGATGCTTGATACGTCTCCAACGTATCTATAATTTTTGATTGTTCCATGCTATTATATTATCTATTTTGGATGTTTTATATGCACTATTATGCTATTTTATATTATTTTTGGGACTAGCCTATTAAACTAGAGCCCGGTGCCAGTTTTTGTTTTCCCCTTGTTTTTTGAGTTTTACAGAAAAGGAATACCAAATGGAGTCCAAACGGAATAAAACGTTCGCGATGATTTTTCTTAGACCAGAAGTCACCCACGTAACTTGGAGAGAGGGCCAGAAGAGTCCCGAGGATCCCACAAGCCCTTAGGGCACGCCTTAGGGGGGCACCCCCTGGCTTGTAGACCCCTCGGGAGTCCCCCAACCCTAATCTTTGCATTATTAATCACTACAAAAAAATACACTTCCGTGATGATACATGTTTGTCACAATAGGTCATGTTTTTTGTCATGCATGTACATCCATGACGATTTTATGACAGAATCAAGATAGTCATACGTGTGTTGTCGTAGAAGTGTTCAATGACAATACCAAAATTATCATCACGGAAGTGTCCACTTCCATGACGATAAATGGCGCGTCATGGAAGTGCTTTTGCCAAGGGTAACCGACATGTGGCATCCACTGTAACGTGTCGCCGTTAAGCTATCGGGTTCCGGTTTGGATCCGATAACCCGTTAACATCCTAAACTAATGGGGATTTTCTATGTGTAAAATCATCATTGGCTGGAGGAAACACGTGTCAGCTCACCTTTGGGACAGATGTCATCCACTCATTGGATCGAAGGCGCCTATGAAACATCGACATGTGGCACGGCCCAACAGAGGCCCGCGAAAAGGCTGGCTCGTTTGACTTGCTCAAAAGGTAGCGGGCCGGCCCACGGAAAGCCTGTTAATAGCATGTTCGCATATAGCCCATTTATAGCCTGCTAACCCAGGGCCCGTTACAGCCTATCCGAATTAGGCCCAGTAGCATCATCTGGGCCGTCCAATATGATTCCAGCCCATTGTAACTTCCAGCGCATGTATTGCCCATGACGTCTTTCGGCCCATATGAGGCCCTTCGTAACTCTTGGCCCATTAATGGCTCGTGGTGAAACTGGCCCGTAATGAATAGTGTATCGCTTTATACCCATTAACGGCCCATTATTCCATTGGGCCGTTTCCAGCCCATGTTCGGCCTTCTCAGGGCCCATTTATTCTTGGGCTCATTTCCAGCATTTGGTTACTTATGACCCATTACTGGCCTTTTCTGCTTGTGGGCCAAATTCAGCCCGTGGTTACAGTCGGCACGTTTATGGCCCGTTAATCCATTGAGTCATTTTCATAACGTCATCAAATACGACCGATTGATGATGACCCGTTATGGTCGGCCCATGAACGGACGATTCCAACTCTAGCCCGTTTACGGCCCATAATGCGGTTCGTTATTGGCTCATGTTTGGCAAATCGATCATACGACCCGTAGAAGGCCCATTGTTTCTGCGGCCCATAGAAGGCCCATTGTTTCTACGGCCCGTAGAAGGCCCATTTTTTCTATGGCTCGTAGGAGGCCCATGGCAACTACAGTAAATATGTAGCCCATGGTTATTGTGGCCTTGTTTTAAAAAATAGGTTATTGCAGCCACTAGCAAACCGCGGAAAAAGAACTGCACTGACTACAAGCAAACAAATAAACAAGACAACAAGGAAATAATAAGCAAGCAACTTACGCTAGGCTATCATGGCTATTACACATATTACATCCACTGGGCATCAAAGTTCGCCACTAGTGCAAATTTAGGGAACAAAGCAGCATATCACATACACTGGTTGTCAAAGTTGGCGACCAGTGCAAATAAACGCCGCAGCAAAACAAGTCCAGAACTAAAACCACTTTAGAAGAGCTCAAGAAACAATATCCTGGGTACCCATAATGCTCGCAAGATGCTTAGCAAGCTTATTAACTTTCTCTTGTTTGGCGCTTAAATCCTCCAGCAGTTGTTGTCGCACCAGAAAGTATGCATCTGAATTATGCAGGGACTTTCTCAGTCCTTCGGCTTCCTGTCGCAGAACATCTGATCGATGTCTTTCAACTTGAAGTTGAGACTCAAGAAGCTGAACTGATTCAGGCAGCGAGTTCGAAGAGCTGGTGCCAGCAGTAGTGGCCAGTAACTCGAACACTACATCAAGACAGGACTTTGGGGTTGTCTCAGTGCCTTCAATATAATTTTTGTCAGCTTTCTTGGAGACCAACAGGGATGTCTCACTATCTTGAACCTTATCTGCATTACTTCCTTTACCATTGCATAACGGAGTACTCTTCTCCAATATTTTTATCCGCATTCTAAAAGAGAAACAAACAGACACATCACAGGTTTACCATGTTGTATATGAAACTAATTTTGGTAAACCAGTTCAGTAGTAAGGTGGACAGGATAACAGCATGAAACAAACATATATCTATGTAGTATTGTCACTGTATGGTCTATATCATTCTAATTTATATTGCCAAATCAAGATAGAGACAGTTTAAATCATATCTATTTAAGACAAAGCAGCATAGACATAATATAAGTGTGGGAAGCTACACAACAATAACAACACTTGTAATGTGCATGGCATGAGAACTTCACTATTTATTCATCTGAAACTGAAATCAACATAGAGCAAATTACAACAGAAAACACGTTAAAGAAACAGGTTTAAAACATACCTGTTGCGCCATTGGAGTTTCAATTGCATCCTTCAAATTTGAAATAGTTGGTATGCGTAAATACAGTGATGCAAGAGCAAAGAAGTATGAACCATAGCTACGGAACCTGACCTGAGAACAAATCTTCTTCTGCTTTAAGTCTTGATTTGGGGTTTGAAGTGGTGGTTGAGGGAGTCCTCGATTAAGGGGTCCTCGGTCGTTCGGACTATGTAACATGGGCCGGACTATTAGGCTATGAAGATACAAGACAGAAGACTTCTTCCCGTGTCCGGATGGGACTCTCCTTTGTGTGGATGGCAAGCTTGGCGTTCGGATATGTAGATTCCTTCCTTTGTAAACCGACTCTATACAACCCTAGGCCCCTCCTGTGTCTATATAAACCGGAGGGTTTAGTACGTAGAGGGAAATCCTAATCATACAGGCTAGACATTTAGGGTTTAGCTATTACGATCTCGTGGTAGATCAACTCTTGTAATCCTCATATTCCTCAAGATCAATCAAGCAGGAAGTAGGGTATTACCTCCACCAAAAGGGCCCGAACCTGGGTAAAACATCGTGTCCCCTGTCTCCTGTTACCATCGACCTTAGACGCACAGTTCGGGACCCCCTACCCGAGATCCGCCGGTTTTAACACCGACATTGGTGCTTTCATTGACAGTTCCTCTGTGTCGTCGCTGGAAGGTTCGATGGCTCCATCAATCATCTACAACAACGCTGCCCTGCGGGAGGATTTTCTCCCCGACCAGCTCTTCGTATTCGGCGGCTTTGCACTACGGGTCAACTCGCTTGACCATCTAGAGCAGATGACAGCTACGCCCCACGTCACCAAATTAGTTTCGGAAACCTGGACTATGTCGCTAATATCCAAGGAGACTTGATCTTCCAAGGGTTCCTGACTGCAACCTCCGCCCTGGCTTTAGATCTGGAGCGCGTCGCCATGTCCGAAGACGGGATTCCTGATCCTGCCGGACTATATGCGGCCATTAAGCCCAGTACGGGAGAACCAGAGGAAGTAGTGTCACTCGCAACCATCATGAAGCCGGACCTTTCTCCGGACACTGGCTCCGAACCCTCGGAGTCAGCATCGTGTGAGCCCGGCCAAGGAGTTTCCCTCCCGCCGTACTCCACGGGTTTCCTTCCCCCTGGTCAAACATCACCTTTAAGCGAGGCTCTGGACTTGATGCGATCCCTCGTCATTATAGAGGAGCAATGTCCGAACTACGCCTAGCCCGGACTAGGGGCTGAGAGCGGGGAATTTTACGTCCCACCCACCACCCACTTCATAGCCACTATCGAAGACTTAACTGACATGCTTGACTACTGCTCCAAAGACATCGATGGTATGGACGACGATGCCGGAGAGGAGCAAGCCGAAAACCCGCCGTTTACCGGACGCTGGACGGCAACCTCTTCCTCTGACGTGTACATGGTGGATACACCAAAAGAAGATAACAACAATGATAAAGAAGATCCAGTCAAGGATAAACCTCCTGAGACACAGCCAAAGCGCCGACGTCAGCGGCGCCGCTCTAAATCACGCCGCGGAAAAGACAGCAATACCGGCACTAGATACAAGAACACTCTGGACGATACCGAAGGCAAAGAAGACCCCGTCAAGCCAACCTTCGAACAGGACGATCGGGAAGACGGGCAAGTTAGCCCTGACGAACAGGCTGAAAACAAAGACTCGGAGGACAGCAATTATCTTCCTCTCTCCGAGGATGAGGTGAGCCTCGGCAACAAGGATTTTATCGTGCCTGAGGAACCTCTCGAGCAGGAGCGCTTTAAGCACCGGCTAATTGCCACTGCAAGCAGCCTGAAAAATAAGCAGTAGCAGCTTCAAGCTGATGAAGATCTGCTCAACGATAGGTGGACTAATGTCCTGGCAGCTGAGGAATACGACCTCGAGCGCCCAACCAAAAGTTAACCGAAGCATAAACTGCTACCCCAATTTGACGACGAGGCCCTCAAGCCCGCGCCATCAGCACATAATACTGCTAACCGGCCACCTCATGGCCGGGACAAAGCGGCAACTCAAGCCGAACACCATCCCATACTACCTCGCGGTAAAGGTAGAGATATAACAGCTCGGGGATATACATATGACCTGCGACAAGACCTAAACTGTAGAGCAAGTCAGACTAGATCGATCTACGGATCGCGGGGGCGTACCCTGACACGCGATGACGACTATCAAGCCGGACGTGACAAGCATAATCACGCCCAAGCCAAAAACCGCAGACGGACTCCACCCGAGCTACGTCATGACTTGGCCCAATATATAGGCGCCGCAGACCCCCTCTTCTTCACTGATGAAGTAATGGAGCACGAATTCCTAGAAGGGTTTAAAGCTATGAACATCGAATCGTATGATGGAACAACAGATCCTGCGATAGGAATTGAAGATTTTCTTCTCCATATTCATATGGCCTGCGGTGATGATCTTCATGCCATCAAATACCTCCCGCTAAAACTCAAGGGACCAGCTCGACATGGGTTGAATAGCCTGCCTGAAAACTCCATTGGCAGCTGGGACGACTTAGAAGAAGCCTTCCGCAACAACTTCCAAGGTACATACGTCCGACCTCTGGATGCCGATGACTTAAGGCACATAGTCCAACAACCCGGAGAGTCAACCAGGAAATTCTGGACCAGGTTCCTAACTAAAAAGAACCAGATCATCGACTGCCCGGATGCCGAACTAGTGCACCTATACAATTTACCATTGTATTGGGTGTGTTGGGGACACAAGAGACTCTTTGTTATTTGGTTGCGGGGTTGCTTCAGAGAGACCATCTTCATCCTACGCCTCCCACGGATTGATAAACCTTAGGTCATCCACTTGAGCGAAATTTGCTACTGTCCTACAAACCTCTGCACTTGGGGGCCCAACAACGTCTACAAGAAGAAGGTTGTGTAGTAGACATCACGGGGCCACTTATTTTGTGAGTGGGAACTGAAACCACCAATCTTTAAAAAAATTGAGATGAAATGTTCTATATTTTTCCAGCCAGTTTTGCATTGTTCAATCTCATGAAATGGTTTTATTTTAGCCAAGAAATGATATGTTTAACAAGTATATCCAAATTATTTATATTGCATTTGTCTAACATATCCCATTTTTCTTACTACAATTCCCGCAACAACGTGCGGGTTGTCATCTATTTTTATTCAGCTTGATGCCAATGTTGCCTATGAAATTTTATAAGGAATTTTGGGAGTTCCACCTCAAAACAAGGGGTTTCCTTTCACCCCTTAGGGAGTTCAAATGTTGGACAAACTTGGTGATTTGCATAAACATATGGTTGAAATACAAAAATATAATGAACCCCTCAAACACCTCAATGGTAGTATCAATCGCATGAATACCTTGATTACTCTTTGCAACAAGCGATTGGATATTTTGGATCTTAAGATGGTTTCTTTTCTAGAGAATTTAGGGAAGCGTAAAGAGCCTCCCAGGTTTGAGAAAACCTTTACAAAAGTTGCCAAAACTACAGAAGACAAAACTTAGATCCTTGCTTTATGCCTAGCTAAGGGCGTAAAACTATAATGCTTGTTGGGAGGCAACCCAATAAATAAACTTTATTTTTGCTTTTTGCTTTCCGTTCTTGAGTGTTAGCACAATTATTCTACCGTTATGATTGTGTTTTTTGTGTTTTAATTAGTGTTTTTACCAAGTAAAGCCTTTAGGATCTTCTTGGGTGATAGTTGTTTGATCTTGCTGAAAAATAGAAACTTTTGCGCTCACGAATACAATTCTCATTTTTTACCAGAGCATGATAAAATGTCAATTCTTTTTTCATAAGATTAATATACAAATTTCTCAGGTCGTCCTAATATTTCAGAATTGTTTGAGTTTCAGAAGTATTCGAAATAGTTAGATTGCTACAAACTGTTCTGTTTTTGACAAATTCTGTTTTCTTTGCGTTGTGTGCTTGTTTTGATGGCTCTATGGTTTTCTTTGATGAGTTTTTGCCATAGAAAAGTTGGAATACAGTAGATATAATGCAAAAACAAAATATGAATTGGTTTGTACAGTACTTATAGTAGTGATTTGCTTTCTTTTACTAACGGATCTCACGAAGGTTTTGTTGAGTTTTGTGTGATTGAAGTTTTCAAGTTTTGGGTTATCTTACGAAGGATGAAGGAATAAGGAGTAAGAAGAGCCTAATCTTGGGGATGCCCCGGCATCCCAAGCTATTATCTAAAAGAGAGCAAGCAACTAAGCTTGGGGATGCCCCGAGTGGCATCTCCTCTTTCTTCTAACGACCATCGGTATTTTACTCAAAGCTATATTTTTATTAGTCACATACTATGTATTTTGCTTGGAGCGTCTTGTATGATATGAGTCTTTGCTTGCTTTATTTTGTGTTTGAAGTCTTGATTCCTTGCTGGACACACCTATTTGAGAGAGCCAAAATTATGTCATGACTTGTTAGAATTGCTCTCTATGCTTCACTTAAATTTTTATGAGCTATGGATTTGCTCTAGTGCTTCACTTATATCTTTTCGAGCATGGTGTGCTTTAGTATTTTTGAAGAAATGCTCTCATGCTTCATTTAGATTTATTTGAGAGTTCGTAAAATTTTCAATAAATTATCTCTTGCTTCACTTAAATTAATTTGAGAGAAAGAAAAATTATGCTCATGATCTTCACTTATATTTGTTTGAGCTTATCAAAAGCAACATATGAAAAATAGTTCCAAATTGATAGATATCCAAGAAGGATATAATAAAAAAATTCATGAAGATCATTGGACAAAATAAACTTGATTCTTAGTAATAGTTTTGAGATATGATGATGTGATATGTGTGTCATGTTGATGAGTAATTATGCTTTAGTAAGAATATTGGTGTTAAGGTTTGTGATTCCCTATGCCAGCACGAAAGTCAATAACTATGCAATAAAATTACATCCTACTTGTGGTGCATTATTCGGTGTTAATTATGCTTAACGCTCACTTATGAGATTATTCATTTCTTGGTTGGTCGCTTCTCAATCTTTTGCTAGTCTTCATTTTGCACTAAGTATGATCTCTACTTGTGCATCCAAAAACCTTTAAACCAGTTCTGCCACATGAGTCCACTATATCTACCTATATGCGGTATTCTTTTGTCGTTCTAAGCAAATTTGTATGTGCCATCTCTAATTTTCAAAATAAACTTCTCTTTTGTGTGTTCGTACCACTCGCGGAGCGGTGAGGGGTGGCTAATATTTTCCATGCTAGATGTGTTATTCTTACGATGAGTGTTTATTCACTTGTCATTGCACGAGAGTAAGGCAAAGGTATTAGGGATGCCCAGTCCCAAAATGAAAAATGAATTTACTTTATATTGTCAAATAATAAATTCCTTGGAAAGTGTTGGTATGGAAGGCAACCGTGGATACGGCCAGCCATGGAAAGTGAAAGTATGGTTGAAAAAGGAATAAACTTTATTTTCTATTTGGGAACTGCCTATGATATATCTAGCATGGAAAGTGTTGGGAACTCTAAGTCGTTTTCGTTGGTGGGAAGGATACACCTCCCAAAATGTTTTTATCTCTCAATTTTCGCTTTGAGATCTGGCACCTCTACAAATCCCTATTTCCCTCTGCGAAGGACCTTTCTTTTACTTTATGCAATTTTTATTTTTGAATTTGAGTCGCCATATTCTCTTACAAAAGCACCAACTAGGAGGCACTATGATCGTACTTGAGTATTGGGTGTAGCTAATATGCGAGTGTGTTTCATGAATGGATCAATGATTGAGCATGATGGGCTAGGGATAACTTATTTCAGCGTTGATATTTTTAAAGACATGGTTGCCTGTTGATATGCTTGAGTATTTAAGTTATCATGTAAAAACTAGACTATTGCTTTGAACAACATAAAAATTCCAAATGTCCATGCTATGAAGAAAATAAATATGATATGACATGTTAGGCAGCATTCCACATCAAAAATTCTGTTTTTATCACTTACCTACTCGAGGACGAGTAGGAGTTAAGCTTGGGGATGCTGATACATCTCCAACGTATCTATAATTTTTGATTGTTCCATGCTGTTATATTATCAATCTTGGATGTTTTATAATCATTTTATATCATTTTTTGGTACTAACCTATTGACATAGTGCCAAGTGCCAGTTGTTGTTTTCTGCAGGTTTTTTACATCGCAGGAAATCATTACCAAATGGAGTCCAACTGCAACAAAACTTTACGGAGATTTTTTATGGACCAGAAGACACCCAATGGGCCAAGGTTGCACCTGGGGGTGCTCCAAGGGGAGCACCACCCACCAGGGTGCTAGGAGGCCCAGGCGCGCCCTGGTGGGTTGTGCCCACTGGGTGCCCCCCGGACCACCTCTTTGCTCTATAAATACCCCAATATTCCAGAAACCCTAGGGGAGTCGACGAAAATCAATTCCAGCCGCCGCAGAGTCCAGAACCACCAGATCCAATTGAGACACCATCACGGATGGGGTTCACCACCTCCATTGGTGCCTCTCCGATGATGCATGAGTAGTTCTTTGTAGACCTTCGGGTTCGTAGTTAGTAGCTAGATGGCTTACTCTCTCTCGTTGAATTCTCAATACAATGGTCTCTTGGAGATCCATATGATGTAACTCTTTTTGCGGTGTGTTTGTTGGGATCGGATGAACTTTGAGTTTATGGTCAGATCTATCTTTTTATATCCATGAAAGTATTTGAGTTTCTTTGATCTCTTTTATGCGTGATTGCTTATATCCTCGTATTTCTTCTCCGATATTTGGGTTTTGTTTGGCCAACTTGATCTATTTATCTTGCAATGGGAAGAGGTGCTTTGTAGTGGGTTCGATCTTACGGTGCTTGATCCTAGTGACAGAAGGGGAACCGACACGTATGTATCGTTGCTACTAAAGATAAAACGATGGGGTCTATCTCTACATAGATAGATCTTGTCTACATTATGTCATCGTTCTTATTGCATTACTCCGTTTCTCCATGAACTCAATACACTAGATGCATGATGGATAGCGGTCGATGTGTGGAGTAATAGTAGTAGATGCAGGCAGGAGTCGGTCTACTAATCTTGGACATGATGCCTATATAATGATCATTATCATCATGATTATTTGAAGTTCTATCAATTGCCCAACAGTAATTTGTTCACCCATCGTTTGCTATTTTTCTCGAGAGAAGTCACTAGTGAAACCTACGGCCCCCGGATCTCTTTCTCATATCATTTGCCTTTTGCGATCTATTTTCCTTTGCTTTTATTTTCAGATATATTAAACTAAAAATACAAAAATACCTTGCTGTGTTTTATTCTTATTTATTTTATTTGGTGTTCGATCTATCAATCTACTACAATTTGTCTCATGTCTGTTTGCCTATCTCGAGGCATCGTTACCCGGAAGGGATTGACAACCCCTTTTACACGTCGGGTTGCGAGTAGTTGTTATTTGTGTGCAGGTGATGTTTACGTTGTGTTGCTTGGTTCTCCTACTGGTTTGATAACCTTGGTCTCATAACTGAGGGAAATACTTACCGCTGGTGTGCTGCATCATCCCTTCCTCTTTGGGGAAATGCCGACGTAGCTTCGAGACGCATCAGGGACCTCGAAAGATCTCTCACGGGCAGGCGGGGGCTCCCAGGAGCACCCTAGCCGCGGAGGCGGGTGCTCCCAGGAGCACCCTAGCTGCGGAGGCGGGTGCTCCCAGGAGCGCCCTAGCTGCGGAGGCGAGGGCTCCAAGGAGTGCCCTAGCCGCGGAGGCGAACATGCCGAGCTCGCGGCGCTGGAGTCGTTATCCCTCGACGACATGCCCGATCAGCTCAATAAGCAGGAAGAGTTCATCAACGGCTTGGTTGAGCTGCTGAAGGAGAGCCTCGATGAAATGCCCGCTGAGCTCAATGAGCAGGCGGAGTTGACCGCCGGCTTGGTGATGCTGCTGAAGAAGAGCATTGCCTCGGATAAGAAGGCTGCCGGGCGAAATCCTGCAACTTCAGGAGGACAAGGCGAAGCTCTGCCATGAGCTCGACCTGCTAAGGAGGAGAACACCGGCTAGAAGAAGCTGCATGAGAAGAGTAGTTCCTCGATGAAGATGCTGCAAGCCCTCGTCATGGAATAGAAGGAGGAGTTGGCAAAGCTCCGCATCGAGCACCCAGCTGCTGCCATGGTACGTAATGCAGTCGTGGAACAGATGATGAAGGATTGCGTCGAGAAATCCCGCGTCATGGACAGAATAAAGAAGATGGCGGAGGAGATGCGCAAGGAGATGGAGGTTGTGGAGGCGATGAAGAAGCAGTTATGACTTCGCGGCCAACAACCCTTCATGTAGTAGGGAGCAGCGCCCCAGACTTGTGTGTGCGTCTTCCTTCTTTATTGGGGGTGATAATCTTCGTTCTTCTTTTGCTCCTGTGTTACTTCTTTTGCTTCGGGTGTTTCGCCGAACATGTCATGTTCTCTGCGAGGCATGAATAGAACAATGCTAACGATGAGCGGCGTCGAGGGATCGATGACTAGCAAATTAGATCATTTTTTATCTCCATATCGCACTGGGCTACTGTGTTTCGTGCTCCTCCGTCGTACTAGTACTCCAGTGGAAAACTTGAGTATACCGCACGGTTCTTTGCTCCTCATCAGGTCATCGGCAACATTTATACGAGCAGTCAAATCACAAGGCCCCGCCTTCCAGTAGTAATGAACCATCAAATCACAAAGGCCCTCGCCTCTCGTGAAACCGACCAAGCGAGACTGCCCCGCCCTCTAGCCTTTTAAATGTATACTTTTATATAGTAGTAGTATCGATGGATTGTGCAATGGAGCAAAACTAACAAGATGAAATTAAAGAAAAAAGGTGGTACATACAGAGAGCGCTCGTCGCCAAATTATGCATATAGTACTATTAAAAAAGCTAGTATGTGCTTAAATGGGGTGCTAAATTCTATTGAAGAAATTAGCATACCTATTTAATTCTTGGGTTTTTATTATTTATGCCACTAGTTGTGTATCACTACTCAGTTTTGCCATTAGAAGTTACAACTACTCAAAAATGCCATCGATCTGTGAGATGCTTGCTCAAAAATGCAATTAGATATCTCAAAAATGCCATCGTTCCATTAGATGTTTGCTAAAAAATGCCATTAGACATTGTTATTTTCACATCAAACCCGTTGACCATGTTATATGACAAAAATAAGCTGATTCTCTCTATCTCACAATGATAAGTGTGGCCCCGCTTGTCAGGAGTAACCAAGCAAATAATTTTACAGGAAAATAAGAACACTGTTGGGATCAAGTAGGCCCCACACTTTATTGTACTGTAGTGAGATAGAGGGAGAGCTGGCATGTTGGTCCATAGGTAATTATGTCATTATAACATGGCAAAAGAGATTTGAGTCACAGTAATGGTGTCCAGCACAACACACCCCTCAAATAAAACTAAGCATCCTGAAATTCTTTGACAACTAAACTGCTGGCTATATGATATTGGCCATATATATTGTACGTATATAATGTGAAGAAACGAGTGGTAGTACTACCAACTACAAGATGAACTATAAGAAATACTAGTTTGTACATACTGAAGAGTTAAAGTAACGAGAAGGAACATAACATAGTTCTGCTTGGGGCTCAGCACAACACACCCCTCAAATAAAACTAAGCACCCTGAAATTAAACTAAGCAACTAATAACCCACAAGTATATCGGGTCGCAACAGTTTTCGAGGGTAGAGTATTCAACCCAAATTTATTGATTCAACACAAGGGGAGCCAAAGAATATTCTCAAGTATTAGCAGCTGAGTTGTCAATTCAACCACACCTGAAAGACTTAATATCTGTAGCAAAATATCTAGTAGCAAAGTAGTATTGAAGTAACGGTAATAGTGGCAAAAGTAATAGTAGCAGTTTTGTAGCAATCGTAATAGTGGCAATGGAAAAGTAACAAAGCAAAGATCAATATGTGAAAAGCTCGTAGGCAATGGATCAATGATGGATAAGTATGTCAGATGGCATTCATCATGCAATGGTTATAACATAGGGTGACATAGAAATAGCTCCAATTCATCAATAGAATGTAGGCATGTATTCTGAATATAGTCATACATGCTTATGGGAAAGAACTTGCATGGCATCTTTTGTGCCTACCCTCCCGTGGCAACGGGGTCCTATTGGAAACTAAGGGATATTAAGGCCTCCTTTTAATAGAGTACCAGACCAAAGCATTAGCACTTAGTGAATACATGAACTCCTCAAACTACGGTCATCATCGGGAGTGGTCCCGACTATTATCACTCTGGGGTTGCCGGATCATAACACATAGTAGGTGACTATTGACTTGCAAGATAGGATCAAGAACACGAATACATTCATGAAAACATAATAGGTTCGGATCTGAAATCATGGCACTCGGGCCCTAGTGACAAGCATTAAGCATAGCAAAGTCATAGCAATATCAATCTTAGAACATAGTGGATACTAGGGATCAAACCCTAACAAAACTAATTCGATTACATGGTAAGTCTCATCCAACCCATCATGGTCCAGCAAGCTATGATGGAATTACTCACGCACGGCAGTGAGCATCATGAAATTGGTGATGGAGGATGGTTGATGATGATGATGATGGCGACGGATTTCCCTCTCTGGAGCCCAAAATGGATTCCAGATCTGCCCTCCGAGGAAGAACATGGCTTGGCGGCGGCTCCGTGTCGTAAAACACGATGAATCCTTTTCTCTGATTTTTTTCTCCCTGAAAGTGAATATATGGAGTTGTAATTGAGGTCAGTGCAGGCCCAGGGGGCCCACAAGGTCGGGTGGCGCGCCTCCACCCTTGTGGCCAGGGTGTGGGCCCCCTTCACTTGATTCTTTCGCCAATATTTTTTACTAATTCCAAAACTTATCTCCGTGAAGTTTCAGGTCATTCCGAGAACTTTTATTTCTGCACAAAAATAACACCATGCAATTCTGCTGAAAATAGCGCCAGTCCGGGTTAGTTCCATTCAAATCATGTAAGTTAGAGTCCAAAATAAGGGCAAAAGATTTTGGAAAAGTAGATACGACAGAGACGTATCAACTCCCCCAAGCTTAACCCATTGCTTGTCCTCAAGCAATTCAGTTTACAAACTGAAAGTGATAAAGAAAAACTTTTACAAACTTTGTTTGATCTTGTTGTTGCAAATATGTAAAGCCAGCATTCAAGTTTTCAGCAAAGATCATGAACTAACCATATTCACAATAACCTTTAGGTCTCACATTTACTTGTATCAATGGCAAAATCAACTAGTGAGTAATAATAATAAATCTCGGATGACAACACTTTCTCAAAACAATCATGATATGATATGATAAGATGGTATCTCGCTAGCCCTTTCTGAGACCGCAAAACATAAACGCAGAGCACCCCTGAAGATCAAGGACTGACTAGACATTGTAATTCATAGTAAAAGAGATCCAGTCATAGTCATACTCAATATAAATTAATAACAATGCATACAAATGACAGTGGTGCTCTCTAACTGGTGCTTTTTATAAGACGATGATGACTCATCAATAAAAGTAAATAGATAGGCCCTTCGCAGAGGGAAGCAGAGATTTGTAGAGGTGCCAGAGCTCGAGTTTTGAAATAGAGATAAATAATATTTTGAGTGGTATGCTTTCATTGTCAATGTAACAACCAAGATATCTCGGTATCTTCCATGCTACATACATTATAGGTGGTTCCCAAACAGAATGGTAAAGTTTATACTCCCCCACCACCAACAAGAACATTCCACGGCTGGTCCGAAACAACGGGTACTGTCCAACTAACAACAGTCCTGAGGGAGTTTTGTTTGCGATTATTTTGATTTGATTTGAGCATGGGACTGGGCATCCCGGATATCAACCATTTTCTCTTGAATGATGAGCGGAGTCCACTCATCGTGAGAATAACCCACCTAACATGGAAGATATTGACAGCCCTAGTTGATACATGAGCGATTCAAGCATACAACAAGCATACAAAACAGATTATCATTTGATGGTTTAGAGTTCGGCACATGCAAATTTACTTGGAACGATAGGTAAATACCGCATATAGGAAGGTATGGTGGACTCATATGGAACAACTTTGGGGTTTATGGAAGTGGATGCACAAGAAGTATTCCCGCTTAGTACAAGTGAGGGCTAGAAAGAGACTGGGAAGCGATCAACTAGAGAGCGACAACATTCATAAACATGCATTGAGATTAACCAACATTGAGTGCAAGCATGAGTAGGATATAAAACACCATGAACAACCGCCATCGTCGCTCCTCCGCCATGATACAGAGGAGTACGACCGCAAGCAGGCGCTCCTCCGCCGGTGCCTCGAGCTCCCGTACGCGCTCATCCCGGTGAAAAGGGAGCCGGAGGAGCTCCCGCCGCTCCGCGGGGTGAAGACGGAGATCGAGGCGGAGCCAAAACGGCGGGTGTCGGTGTCAAAACCGGCGGATCTCGGGTAGGGGGTCCCGATCTGTGCGTCAAGGTCGGATGGTAACAGGAGACAAGGGACACTTTATTTTACCCAGGTTCGGGCCCTCTCGATGGAGGTAAAACCCTACTCCTGCTAGATTAATATTGATGATATGGGTAGTACAAGAGTAGATCTACCACGAGATCAAGGAGGCTAAACCCTAGAAGCTAGCCTATGGGTATGATGATGGTTATGATGTGTTCGTCCTACGGACTACAACCCTCCGGTTTATATAGGCACCGGATAGGGTTAGGGTTACACAGAGTCGGTTACATTGGTAGGAGATCTTGAATATCCGCACGCCTAGCTTGCCTTCCACGCCAAGGAAAGAACCTTCCGGACACGGGACGAAGTCTTCAATCTTGTATCTTCATAGTCCTATATAGTTCGGCTATCCAAACACCCCCTAATCCAGGACTCCCTCAGTAGCCCCCGAACCAGGCTTCAATGACGTCGATTCCAGCACGTAAATTTGTCTTCGGCATTGCAAGGCGGGTTCCCCCTCCGAATCTTGTGTACCTGTATGAATAATGTCCGTAGCGCTCCTCGGTCTCGGTGCCCAATAATTGTCGTCTTCCACGTGTTTAACGGATGCGAAAAGCCCGGGGGTGTTTTTATATTCACACCCTTGGTCATATAAACGAGCCGCCTATTTAACGGGATGGGGATCTAGATCCAAATCACATCTTCTTCTCCCCGCGAGTTATCATCAGAGTGTCTCCAGCAAAGGTCCATTCTAACATGGCCAGCCGTCGTAGCTCCTCCCCTCGCCCCTCCAGCCCCAAATCCAGAGACTGGGAGAGTTGCACCATCCCACACAGCGAGCTAGTGTCACTGCAGGCCAAGGGATTCCTTCCCCAAGCATATATGGTCCCGGTCCGAGCCGGGCTCGCCACCTACAACAGCGGCAAGCAAGCGGAGAGCACCCCCAATCCTTCTAAAGGAGAGCGGGTGTGCCTCGTCCCTTATTTATTAAGGGGTCTGGGATTTCCAATTCATCCATTCCTTCGCGGGCTTCTGGAGTTCTACGGCCTCCAGCTGCACAACCTCACGCCTGGCTCCGTGCTACATATTGCAGGCTTCGTTGCCCTTTGCGAGCTATTTTTAAGCGTCGAGGCTCATTTTGCGCTGTGGAAGAGGTTGTTCTGCTTGGTGCCCCGTTCTCAGAAGGGGTCTATATACCAAGTGGGCGGAGCCGAAATATGGCGCATCGCCGGGACCGGATACCTATCCGGAACCCCAAAGAAGGCGTCCGAGGACTGGCCTTCAGAATGGTTCTACATAGACGACGTCCCGCTGCCGGACCCTGTCCGGGTCGGCCTCCCTGAGTTCAGCATGGCTCCCTTAAAGAAACGCTTAAATTGGCGTCTGCGGAGCTCTCAGAGAGAAAGCAACAGAGACGTTCTTTACCTGATGGGCCGGATAAGACTGTTGGCTCATTCCGGACTAACCATGATTGGAGTCATGGCCGCATGTATTATGCGGGGGGTGCAGCCGCTTCAATATAGGAGTCACCCCATGTGGGATTTCAACGGGGAGGATGACGCCACCCGTTACGGCCGCAAGGGGGCAGACACAACTGCGGCTCTAGTAAAGATTCTAACATCTTTGTACAAGGGAGAAAAGGAGGACTTCCTCCGCGTCAACCCGCGGGCCAGATTCACTATGTATGAACCTCCAAGTTGGGTGAGTGAACAATTGCACTTGCCCGCTTATTTAATGCTCCCATGACTAGATACGTAATCTGGTGATTTCAATGCAGGAGCTTCGACAGGAGGTAAAGGATATCAACAGCTGCCCTCCACAGCCTGAGGACCCAGAACGGTCCCTCGATCCGGACTCCGAAGAGGATCCAAACATATCGGTGGAGCTCATCGACGGGGTGTTCCACCAGTTAAGCAAAGATAATACCTTGGTGGCCATTACGGCTGATTATCCCGGGTTAATCCCGGCCTCCTAGGTGATAGAAACCGGAGTGTTTATTCCCGCAAGAGAGATTCCGTCCTTACATATTCCGGTGTTTCTGACGACAACCATATTTTACAGGGGAGATTTCCGAGGAGGGAGGCCGAACCTGCGGCGGCTAGCCAACGAGGAGCCGCCGGGCCCCGTGGGGTAAAAAGGGATGAAGTCCGGACTGAGAGTTCGGCACAAAGGTATAACGCGCCCTCTGTCTTCCTGGCGTTATTCTGTCAGGGCATGTTAACATCCGTACTGTTTCTAGGACGAAGAGGCCTCGCTGGACTATATCCGGAGGGGCCGCCAACCGCGCCTCTACCAGCCAGGCTCCAACGTCTAGTCCGGAGGCGGGGACGAACACCAGGCTTGCGCCGGACGCTCCTCCAACAGAGGATGCGGACCGGCTATCTGCCACAAATTCAGAAGTGGAGAGCGCCATGAACCATAGGCGTCGCCGGACAGTTCTACGCGATGCTTGTTTCTCCCGAGAGGCCTTAAACGCCTTCAATTCGGGAGATGCGTACCTTCGTGCTGCTCAAGATGGTTTAGCCAGGGCCACGGAGCAGTATGTGAAAGACATACGGGTAAGAAAATTTAAATATATATATATACCAGTAGCCCCCGAGACTTGAAACAGTTAAACTAACTGATTTAAGGATCATATAATATGTAGGTTCTTACTGAGAAGAACACCGTGCTGTCCCAGGAGCTGGAAAAGTGCAAGGCCCAACTAGAGGCCGCACTACCCGCAACAGGGGAGCCCAAAGGGACCCCTTCAGGTATGATATACTTTGAGAGATTAGTATTGTGCGGCTTATGTGCGAATCTGACAATTAATGTTACAGATGGTGTTGGACTAGATCCGGAGAGGCAACAACTCTTACGCCAGTTAAAGGCTGGCGAGAGTACATTGACAAGAGTGAGGCGAGAGAAGAATGATCTTCAGGATGCCAACACCAAGCTGGATGTTGAACTGAAAGACGTTCGTGGCCAGCTATCTGACTCCACGAAGGAGAATCAGCGTCTTCAACGCGGCATATTTAGTAAGTGCTTGAGCGAACCCTTTGAAAAAAAAGGAGTTCGGCGAGGAAGACGAATAACAGAATTATGTCTGTAGGTACGCTCACAGGTCGTCCTGCAGAGGAGATGCCCGGTTCTACGGGTGACCTTCTCCCCGAACTCCTGCAACTGCACGAACGAATTCGGCAGGCAATGCAAGGGGTTGCCCGGGCCCTATGGCCTGCCCACTCCACGCCCGAGGGCCTTGGAGAGCTTGCGGAGAAGCTGACGGGAGCTCGGCGGCGCATCCGGTTGTGGAAGATATCAGCCTGCCGACAAGGCGCGAGGGAGGCCTGGGCCATGGTGAAGACCCGCTTTACGAAGTCTGACCCCAATAACATGGCCGAGGTCGGACCAGTGGGGCCTGACGGGAAGGAGATCCCTGTGAGCTTGGTGTATGGCCAGGTAGAGCTGGCCGCAAAGTATTCCCAACAGGACTGTAAATTAGACAGCCTGTTAGATGGTATAGAGGAGGAATACGATCAGTCAAGATGACTATGTAATTTATAATTGACATGTGTAATGCCTTCTAGCCGGATTGTAGATCGTTTGTCGTTGCCGACCTTTTCGCAGTATGTCCGAATACCATAACGGCTATATAAAAGCCGGGGTATGCATGGAGACCAGGCGTAGGGGTCATTAGTGCTTTATCAGACAAGTGCCCAACTAGTTATGTTATATTACATGGTTAGTAAGAAACATCTTCCAGAGAGAATAGTTCCGTTAAGGGTTCCTTTCGCTGGGGTGGCGTGCCCTAAAGTGCACGTCCGGACTACAAATGCAGAAGATCATCTGGGGGCATGTATAAAATAAAAAGGTTCATCTTTAGTTCACCGACTGAATATTCCCTTAAGAACGCTAGCTTTCGGCTTCACCCAGTCTGAGGTACACATCCGGCTTATCCGGCAGTAACAACCGCAGAGGTGATCCCTTTACCGCCTAGCCGAACAATCGGGAACGTAGGGGTAAGCATAGGAACCAGGCAACCCAGCTTGGCCAAAACTTAAGTCATATCGATGCATATAATGGCGAAGAAAAGTTGCATGCGGAAGTCTGACGCATGCGTTGGGTGTGAAACCCATATAGATAAGCTTTTGTTAAAGAAGCCCCCAGGTTTAAGGAGCGCGGATAGCGCGTCACATAATGAGCCTTTTAAGGGCTAGAAAAGAAAAGAGTAGTAGACAAAGTAAAAAAAAGGTATAAATGTAAATAATGGACAGAGGAAGGAGACAAACACAGAGTCCGGCGCTAGGCATAGAATCTTCGGAGACGTGTGGCGTTCCATGGGTTCTGCTCGAGTCGGTTGTCCGACGCATCTCGCAGGCGGTACGCTCAACCAGTTAGGACTTGGTCGATTATGAATGGACCTTCCCATTTGGGCTTGAGTTTGTTCTTTTGCTTATCCGACAGGCGCAGAACTAGTTCACCAACGTTGTAATTTTTGGCCCGTACTTCTCTGCTTTGATATCTTCGAGCTTGCTGTTGATAGAATGCGGAACGGGCCTTAGCCACATCACGCTCTTCCTCTAAGGCGTCCAGGTTGTCCTGCCGATCAAGCTCGGCTTCTCTTTCTTCGTACATGCGCACTCGAGGTGAGTCATGAATTATGTCGCAGGGCAGAATCGCCTCAGCGCCGTACACCATAAAGAATGGCGTGAATCCGGTGGTACGATTTGGCGTGGTTCGCAGCCCCTAGAGTACGGAGTCGAGCTCCTCTACCCAGTGCATATCAGATTCCTTGAGGGACCGCACTAGTCTGGGTTTGATGCCGCTCATGATGAGACCATTTGCACGTTCGACCTAACCGTTAGTTTGTGGGTGATAGACAGAAGCGTAGTCGAGCTTAATGCCCATGTTTTTGCACCACAGCTTTACTTCATCAGAGGTGAAGTTTGTGCTGTTATCGGTGATAATGCTGTGGGGGACACCATAACGGTGTACGACCCCGGATACGAAGTCTATCACAGGTCCGGATTCAGCCATCTTGACAGGCTTGGCTTCTATCCATTTGGTGAATTTATCCACCATGACCAATAAGTATTTTTTCTTGTGGGTTCCGCCTTTAAGGGGTCCCACCATATCGAGCCCCCAGACCGCGAAAGGCCAAGTGATGGGGATAGTTCGGAGGGCGTTGGGTGGCATATGGCTTTGGTTGGCAAAGAGCTGGCAACCGACGCACCGTTTGACTAGGTCCTGAGCGTCTGCTCTAGCCGTCGGCCAATAGAAGCTAGTACGGAAAGCCTTGCTTACAAGGGACCGAGCCGCGGCGTGATGGCCACCGAGTCCGGCATGAATTTTAGCCAACAGACTCCGCCCTTCCTCTTCGGAGATACACCTTTGAAGGACTCCTGTAGTGCTTTTCTTATATAGCTCTCCCTCGTGGACTTTATAGGCTTTAGATCGCCGCACTATGCAGCGTGCCTCGTTTTGGTCCTCGGGGAGTTCCTGCCTAGTAAGGTAGGCTAGGAATGGTTCCGTCCATGGGGCGATGACCGCCATTATTGTGTGGGCTGAGGGTGTAATTTCGGTGGCGGGGCCGCCGATTATGTCTGATTGTTCGGCATTGGGTTGTGCGGTTATGCCCGGGCTATTATCCGAGGGTTCCCCCTCCCATGTTACGGATGGTTTGAATAATCTTTCTAAGAAGATGTTGGGGGGGACTGCATCTCGTTTTGCTCCAATGCGTGCCAGGACGTCCGCTGCCTGATTATTTTCTCAGGCTATGTGATGGAGCTCCAGTCCCTCGAACCGAGCTGACATTTTTAGTACGGCATTGCGATAAGCTGCCATTTTTGGGTCTTTGGCGTCGAAGTCGCCATTTATTTGGGATATCGCGAGGTTTGAGTCCCCGCGTACTTCCAGGCGTTGAATGCCCATGGATACCGCCATCCGGAGGCCATGTAGAAGGGCCTCGTATTCGGCTGCATTGTTGGAGTCCGTGTACATAATTTGGAGTACATATTGGACTGTATCTCCTGTAGGGGACGTCAAAACGATGCCAGCCCCCAGTCCAGCCAGCATTTTGGAGCCGTCAAAATGCATGATCCAGTTTGAGTACGTGACGTACTCTTTAGGGAGTTCGGCCTCTGCCCATTCGGCGACGAAGTCGGCTAGGACTTGCGATTTAATTGCTCGCCGTGGCTTGTAGGTTATATCGAACGGGAGGAGCTCTATGGCCCATTTTGCTATCCGGCCTGTTGCATCGCGGTTGTTGATAATATCGTTGAGTGGTACTTCCGAGGCTACTGTAATAGAACACTCTTGAAAGTAGTGTCGTAGCTTCCGGGATGCCATGAATACCGCGTATGCAATTTTTTGATAATGCGGGTACCGTGATTTGCATGGTGTGAGGACAGTGGACACGTAGTAAACCGGCCTTTGAAGGGGTAATTTATGTCCGTCCGTTATCCGTTCGACGACAAGTACTGCGCTAACAACTTGATGGGTTGCGGCAATGTACAATAGCATGGGTTCGCCGGTATTCGGCGCGGCCAGGACGGGGTTTGTTGCCAAGATGGCCTTTATTTCCTCGAGTCCGGCCGTGGCAGCGTCCGTCCACTCGAAGTGTTCGGTGCGCCTAAGGAGGCGGTAAAGGGGTAGTGCCTTTTCTCCCAAGCGGGAGATGAAGCGGCTTAAGGGCGCCACGCATCCGGTGAGTTTTTGAATTTGCTTGAGATCTTTTGGGACATCCAATTGTGACAGAGCTCGGATTTTAGCTGGATTTGCTTCAATTCCTCTGCCGGATACAATGAAGCCCAGGAGCTTTCCGGCTGGGACGCCGAAAACAAATTTTTCCGGATTGAGCTTGATGTCATATTTTCGCAGGTTGTCGAATGTAAGTCTCAAGTCGTCTACTAGAGATTCGACGTGTCTTGATTTAACGACCACATCATCTACGTACGCCTCCACTGTTTTGCCGATCTGGTTTGTCAAACATGTTTGAATCATGCGCTGATATGTCGCGCCGGCGTTTTTGAGCCCAAAGGGCATTGTGTTGAAGCAGAATGGGCCGTATGGCGTGATGAATGCTGTTGCAGCTTGGTCGGATTCTGCCATCTTTATTTGATGGTAACCGGAGTATGCGTCGAGGAAACACAGGGAATCGTGTCCTGCGGTGGCATCGATGATTTGATCAATTCAAGGGAGGGGAAAGGGATCCTTTGGGCAGGCCTTATTAAGGTCTTTGAAGTCGACACACAGGCGCCAAGATTTGTCCTTCTTTGGTACCATTACCAGGTTTGCTAGCCAGTCCGGGTGTTTGATATCTCTAATGAATCCGACCTCCAATAATTTGGCTAGCTCCTCTCCCATGGCCTGTCTCTTTGGTTTGGAGAAACGTCGAAGGGTTTGTTTGACAGGTTTGAATCCTTTCTGGATATTTAAGCTGTGCTCGGCCAGCCTGCGTGGGATTCCTGGCATATCTGAGGGGTGCCAAGCGAAAATATCCCAGTTCTCTCGTAGGAACTCGCGCTGTGTGGCGTTTACATCAGGGCTCAATTGTGCCCCGATGGAGGCTGTTTTATTCGGGTCCGTTGGGTGGACCTGGAATTTGACTATTTCGTCCGCTGGTTTGAAGGATGTGGATTTGGATCTCTTATCGAGTATCACATCATCCCTGCTAACCGTGGATCGCAGCGCCGTCAGCTCTTCGACCGCTAAGGCTTCAGATAGTGCCTCGAGGGCCAATGCGGCTGTCTTGTTTTCGGCGCGGAGTGCTATGTCCGGATCACTAGCGAGAGTGATAATTCTGTTTGGCCCAGGCATCTTAAGCTTCATGTACCCGTAATGGGGTATGGCTTGGGAAACTGTGAATGCCTCTCGTCCTAATATAGCGTGATATCCGCTTCTGAACGGGGCCACCTGGAACGTGATTTGTTCGGACCTGTAATTATCCGGCGTGCCGAATACCACATCTAGTGTGATCTTTCCGGTGCAGCGCGCTTCCTGACTGGGGATTATTCCTCTAAAGGTTGTGCTGCTTCGCTCAATGCGGTTCCAGTCTATTTCCATCTTTTGGAGGGTTTCCTCGTAGATGAGGTTCAATCCGCTGCCTCCGTCCATAAGTACCTTTGCGAGGCGACAGCCGTCCACTATGGGACTGAGAACCAATGCGGCTGGCGCTCTGGCTGTTCGGAATTTAGGTTCGTCGCTCGCATTGAAGGTGATGGCAGTATTGCTCCATGGATTTATGGTCGCTACTTGGTAGACTTCGGCGAGGCTGCGAAGTGTTCTTTTTCGCATGTTATTTGATGCGAAAGTCTCGGAGATTGTGAGAACGGTACTGAAATTCTCGGGCTGGATTCCTTCGACCTCTGGATTTAGGAGGTCCTCGCCAATTTTGGCCACCTGCCGGAGTATCCAACATGCCCTGAGGCTGTGAGTTGGGGTGGCATCCTTTGTACTATGAATCTTGCAGGGTCCATCGAGCCACCTTTCTAGCACGGTTCCGTGCCCCCTAGAGGGTTTTGCTTTTTTATTTAATCCGGGCGCTTTACTGTAGTGCGCCCTTTTGATTCGGACGGGATTGCTATTCAAGGCCGGATTATCCCAAAATTTAATTTCGGTTTTCCGAGCACTTTCCATCACACAGTATTTTTGTACTATGGACGCCAAGTCAGCAAAGCGCGTAATATTACGATGACTTATGGCGTTGAGTATCCCCTTGTCCGTGCAGTTACTGCAGAAGATTGAAATCGCGTCTCCCTCGTGGCAGTCCTTTATCCTGTTCATAAGCAGGAGGAATCTGGCCCAGTAATGATGTACTGTTTCTTCGGGCATCTGCTTGATTTGGGAGAGATCGCTTAAGATCGGACGGGCGGAATTCATTAGATCTGATACTTCGCCCGGTTTGCTGTTCGGAGGCCGAACGACCTCCGGATTCCGAGATCCGGAGTCCTGTATGTTTTCCGGTTTGCCTGGTTCCAAGCCCAGGTCTTGGGTTGTATCCTCCCCTTCGTGGATATCCGGCATGGAGGGTTCCGGAATTCAGACGTAACTGGTCCTTAAGATTGATGAAGGGTCACCGCATTGTGTTTCCACCACAGCAACATGATGGGTGGCTTGGGGAGAGTTGATTTCCCTTAGATCGGGTTTAGGCCCAACCTGGTCGTAGTTTGTAGCGACCCCCAAGGTGGCGATGCGATCCAGGAGCTCGTTTATGGAGGAGAGCTCCACCGGATCTAGCTGCTCGGCCAATTCCGAGCTGACGCGGAGATTGTTTTCGATGACCCGAGAGGTCACCGTCGGCGTAATGGCCGAACGGGCGGTCATGAGAAAACCACCCAACCGGAGGGGTTGGCCGATAGCCAAAGCTCCCTCAGTGACAGCGCCGTCTTTAAAGACGGGAAAAGGCATCCTTCCTGATCGCGACGACACAGAGGAACTCTCAATGAAAGCACCAATGTCGGTGTCAAAACCGGCGGATCTCGGGTAGGGGGTCCCGATCTGTGCGTCAAGGTCGGATGGTAACAGGAGACAAGGGACACTTTATTTTACCCAGGTTCGGGCCCTCTCGATGGAGCTAAAACCCTACTCCTGCTAGATTAATATTGATGATATGGGTAGTACAAGAGTAGATCTACCACGAGATCAAGGAGGCTAAACCCTAGAAGCTAGCCTATGGGTATGATGATGGTTATGATGTGTTCGTCCTACGGACTACAACCCTCCGGTTTATATAGGCACCGGATAGGGTTAGGGTTACACAGAGTCGGTTACATTGGTAGGAGATCTTGAATATCTGCACGCCTAGCTTGCCTTCCACGCCAAGGAAAGAACCTTCCGGACACGGGACGAAGTCTTCAATCTTGTATCTTCATAGTCCTGGAGTCCGGCTGAAGATATAGTTCGGCTATCCGAACTCCCCCTAATCCAGGACTCCCTCAGCGGGCGGTGGCTTCTTCGGGCCGGAGGATTTCCTCTCCCCGACGGAGGTGGATACCGTGGTGGCTGCCATTGCTACCTCTTGAGCATTGCGTTGGTTTTGCCTTAAAGAGGAAAGGGTGATGCAGCAAAGTAGCGTAAGTATTTCCCTCAGTTTTTGAGAACCAAGGTATCAATCCAGTAGGAGGCCACACGCAAGTCCCTTGTACCTACACAAACAAATAAGAACCTTGCAACCAACATGATAAAGGGGTTGTCAATCCCTTCACGACCACTTGCAAAAGTGAGATCTGATAGAGATGATAAGATAATATTTTTGGTATTTTTATGATAAAGACTAAAAGTAAAGAAATCAAAATAAACGGCGCCAGAAATAGCTTGTTGACGGGAGATTAATATGATGGAGAATAGACCCGGGGGCCATAGGTTTCACTAGTGGCTTCTCTCAAGATAGCATAAGTATTACGGTGGGTAAACAAATTACTGTCGAGCAATTGATAGAAAAGTGCATAATTATGAGAATATCTAGGTATGATCATGTATATAGGCATCACGTCCGTGACAAGTAGACCGACTCCTGCCTGCATCTACTACTATTACTCCACACATCGACCGCTATCCAGCATGCATCTAGAGTATTAAGTTCATAAGAACGGAGTAACGCTTTAAGCAAGATGACATGATGTAGAGGGATAAACTCATGCAATATGATATAACCCCCATCTTTTTATCCTCGATGGCAACAATACAATACGTGTCGTTTCCCCTACTGTCACTGGGATCGAGCACCGCAAGATTGAACCCAAAGCTAAGCACTTCTCCCATTGCAAGAGAGATCAATCTAGTAGGCCAAACCAAACTGATAATTCGAAGAGACTTGCAAAGATAACCAATCATACATAAAAGAATTCATAGAAGATTCAAATATTGTTCATAGATAATCTTGATCATAAACCCACAATTCATCGGATCTCGACAAACACATCACAAAAGAAGATTACATCGAATAGATCTCCAAGAGAATCGAGGAGAACTTTGTGTTGAGATCCAAAGAGAGAGAGAAGAAACCATCTAGCTAATAACTATGGACCCGAAGGTTTGAGGTAAATTACTCACACATCATCGGAGAGGCTATGGTGTTGATGTAGAAGCCCTCCATGATCAATGCCCCCTCCGGCGGAGTGCCGGAAAAGGCGGGTACAGAAGGTTGCGGTGGAATTAGGTTTTCGTGGTGCCCCTCGATGGTTTCGGGGTACGTTGGTATATATAGGAGGAAGAAGTAGGTCGGTGGAGCCACGAGGGGCCCACAAGGGTGGAGGGCGCGCCCAGGGGGTAGGCGCGCCCCTGCCTCGTGGCCTCCTCGTTGATTGCTTGACGTCCACTCCAAGTCCTCTGGATCACGTTTGTTCAAAAACAACTCTCCCGAAGGTTGCATTCCGTTTGGACTCCGTTTGATATTCCTTTTCTGCGGAACACTGAAATAGGCAAAAAAACAACAATTTGCACTGGGCCTTGGGTTAATAGGTTAGTCCTAAAAATAATATAAAAGTGCATAAATAAGCCCATTAAACATCCAAAACAGAATATATAATAGCATGGAGCAATCAAAAATTATAAATATGTTGGAGACGTATCAGCCATCCTCACGCGCAGTGCGCGGGAGGAGGAGGAGGTGGCGCAGCACCACCGCCGGGAGGAGGAGGTCAACGACGTCCTGCTCGAGCAGGGCCTCGCCAAGGCACGCGAGTTCGACGAGAAGGAGGATGAGTGGCGCCGCGAAGCCGAAGCGCGGGACTCCAAGTACGTCGACCTCACCTCCGACACCGACGACGAGTGATCGCCACTGCCGCCGCGTCGCCGCCGCACCCACAAGGCTCACCGATGAGCCCCATTTTGACCAGTTTAGGGTTATGATAGGTAGACGCGCTTCCATCACCGATGAACTATATGTATATATGAATGATCGTCTCTATTATATGTATGTATGAATGATCATCTCTAGTGTTTCTCGTTCATTTCTCGCATGAAACACTTTTTTCAAAATTTTACAGTTTCATATATAATTTTTGGTTGACCGCTGACAAATTCGTCTTTTATATCACCTCGGACGCGAACCATAAACCTCCTTAAACTATCCACAATGGGAGTAACATAGGTAGTAACATCACACATATCTAGATAAAATAGATGATATGGCAAGCAATAAATGAAGAAAGATAAACATGTGGTAACATAGCTAGTTACTAATAGTATGAGTAACATCAAACATATTAAGACAAGATGAGTCTATAGCCTAATAAATAAAGTGTTGTATGTTACCACATACTCCCTCCGTCCGCGAATAAGTGTACTTCTAACTTTTGTCTTAAGTCAAAGTTTTAAAATTTTGACCAACTATATACAAAAGAGTCAACATATATGACATCAAATTGGTATATTATGAAAGTGCATTTCAAAATAGATCTAGTGATATTAATTTAGTGTCATAAATGCTAGCACTTTTCCTTATAAAGTTGGTCAAAGTTATAGGACAAAAGCTAGAAGTACACTTATTCGTGAACGGAGGGAGTACAGTATATGTTACTCCGCATTATTATAAAGATAGTAACATAGACTAGTTACATTGGGATGTTCTAGCCATTGTGGCTAGTGTTATAAGGGGTCTGCTAGCTCCTAGCCATGCTCCAGTCTCAGACCCCGAGTTCGTTCGGCGCACGCCCGCTGGCCATGCGCCTCCCGTCGGTTCGTTTCCTGCCGTCGAGTGCGGCGCCGGCGGTGGTGGCCGCGAACGCGCGCATCGCCTGGATGGCGCGCGCGGGGAACATGGAGGGCGCCCGCGCGACGTTCGAGGCCATGCCCCTCCGTACCACCGCTTCCTACAACGCCCTCATCGCCGGCTACTTCCGTAACCACCTCCCGGAGGCCGCCCTCGGCCTCTTCCGCCGCATGCCCTCCCGCGATCTCGGCTCCTATAACGCTCTCATCTCCGGCTTCTCCCTCCGCCGTCACACCCTCCCTGACGCGGCGGCCGCGCTCGCCTCCATCCCCTTACCCCCCTCAGTCGTCTCCTTCACCTCCCTCCTGCGCGGGTACGTGCGCCACGGCTTCCTGGCCGACGCCATCCGCCTGTTCCATCAGATGCCCGAGCGCAACCACGTCTCCTACACGGTTATGCTGGGCGGTTTTATTGATGCCGGCCGTCTCGACGAGGCCCGCAAGCTGTTCGACGAAATGCCTGACAAGGACGTCGTTGCACGAACTGCCATGCTATCTGGGTACTGCCAGGCTGGCCGACTTGCCGAGGCACGCCTGCTGTTTGATGATATGCCGAAGAGGAATGTTGTGTCATGGACTGCAATGATATCTGGATACTCTCAAAACGGGAAGCTTAACCTTGCACGGAAGCTTTTTGAGGTGATGCCTGATCGCAGTGAGGTGTCATGGACTGCTATGTTAGTCGGGTACATACAGGCTGGACATATCGAGGATGCCGAGCAGCTGTTTAATGCAATGCCAGAGCACCCAGTGGCTGCCTGCAATGCGATGATGGTTGGGTTTGGGCAGCGCGGGATGGTGGATGCTGCCAAGGCAGTGTTTGAGAGAATGCAAGAGAAGGATGATGGTACGTGGAGTGCAATGATTAAAGCGTATGAGCAGAATGAGTTCTTGATTGAGGCATTGTCTACTTTCCGTGATATGTCATGGAGAGGTATCCGTCCAAACTACCCATCAGTCATTAGCATCCTTACTGTGTGTTCGGCACTAGCTATTCTCAATTATGGAAGGGAGGTGCATGCTGCAATGCTGAGATGCTCCCTTGACATGGACGTTTTTACTGTCTCGGCATTAATCACAATGTACATCAAATGTGGAAATTTGGATAAAGCTAATAGGGTCTTCAGTATGTTTGAGCCCAAAGATGTCGTGATGTGGAACTCAATGATCACTGGTTATGCTCAACATGGGTTGGGGGAGGAAGCACTTGGCATATTTAATGACATGACGATTGCAGGAATGGCACCTGATGGGATTACTTATATTGGAGTCCTCACTGCTTGTAGCTATACCGGGAAAGTAAAAGTAGGGAGGGAAATTTTCAATTCTATGTGTAAGAATTCTGCCATCCGACCAGGAGCGGAGCATTACTCTTGTATGGTTGATTTGCTTGGTCGAGCTGGACATGTAGATGAAGCATTGGATTTGATTAAGAACATGCCAGTTGAAGCCGATGCTATCATCTGGGGAGCACTGATGGGTGCCTGTAGGACGCACAAGAATGCTGAGATTGCCGAGCTTGCTGCTAAGAAGCTATTAGAGCTAGAGCCCGAGAGTGCTGGACCATATGTTTTGCTCTCTCACATTTATACATCCACTGGGAGGTGGGAAGATGCTTCTAAGATGCGGAAATTCATTAGCTCAAGGAATTTAAACAAGTCTACAGGCTGTAGTTGGATAGAGTACGACAAGAGGGTGCACCTCTTCACATCTGGTGATATATTAGCACACCCAGAGCATGCTATTATCCTTAAGATGTTGGAGAAACTAGATGGTCTACTGATGGAATCTGGTTACTCAGCTGACGGAAGCTTTGTGCTCCATGATATAGACGAAGAGCAAAAACTTCATAGCTTGCGATATCATAGTGAGAGGCAGGCTGTGGCGTATGGACTTTTGAAAGTTCCAGAAGGAATGCCCATTCGTGTCATGAAGAACCTTAGAGTGTGTGGTGACTGCCATGCTGCCATGAAGTTGATTGCAAAAATTACTTCCCGGGAAATCATACTCAGAGATGCTAATAGGTTCCATCATTTCAAAGACGGATTTTGCTCATGCAGGGACTATTGGTGAGGTGAATGGCAAGGTAGATTCCTTGTCCTACATCATCTCATCCTGCTATTTGGTAATTCTCAGTATCTGAGTGAAGTTACCCTTGGTTTCGGAAATCCTCATTTTGGTGATGCTTCCGCTTTGTGTCTCTCAAGAGTTAGAGCAGTTACCCTTGGGTTCTCCAGTAATAATTCCATTTTGCAGTTATATACATATCCTATTGATTTCCTCATTTGAAGGCTTCAGGATAACTAGTTTAATGGCAGCTTAATTTTCTTATAGGGAACATATTCAGAATCCATGTGCCAGAGCCATGAGTTGGTCGCGAGGTCTTATGGGTTTCACCTCTAGCCTACCCCAACTTGTTTGGGACTAAAGGCTTTGTTGTTGTTGTTGTTGAACATATTCAGAATCCGGGTTTCATCTGAACATGATTTCATCATCTACTGTGAGCGAACTGCACATGGGGAGCTTGTTCCCTTGAGGTTTGCAACTATGGACGGTAATGTGACTGCTGCTCTAAGCGAGGTCACTTCTTAGAGATCAGATTATGCTGAGCTAGAACCTGGGTAATCACCTGTTACAGTAAAAACTCCAATTACAAATCATTTTCTACTGCAGGGAGTCACTGTTTTTCAAGAGCAGCATGTTATTTGAATGGGTACAAACCCCAAAAGACAGCTTAAGGTGAAAGTTTTATATATTTTCTATTTAGTTCATGCGGTCCTGCCTTTACATGAACCCTGATGTGCACACTCACTTACGTGCATATGTTTTTTCTCACATTGCACTCTTACTTTTGCAGACTGGTGAAGCAGTGGAGTTCGTCTATTGTGATAGGTTTGATAGGAAAAATTAGGACATTCATGACACGGCGGAAGACTGAATATGCTGTGGTGGCAATCTGATCACAAAATCACTCGTGGAGATTTTGAGTGTGGAACATAGCCTTCAGTTTTTTTACTGTTGGCATAATCCTGTTGGCGACTAATTGGCTACTGTGGCTTCTCAGCACTCAGCAGTTTGTTTGGCAAACAAAGGATCCAGGTGAATCATTCAGCTTCGTACCCCCCCCCCCCCTCTCCCACCTCACCCCTGAATACCACGTTGTACTGCATTATTATGTATGAAATATATCAGAAGTTTTGAAAAGAGGCAATTAGTTAATCTCTTAATCTGTTGCTCATATAAATTTTACGTACATCAAAATTGAATTCATCTTGCTGACTGGTGGATCGGCCAGGTATCACCTCTATGAATTCGCCAAAGGGTTTGTTTGGTTGTGCACGAAACCAAACACATCGAAAAATCAAGATAGAGGAGGTGGAGTTACCAGTGCATTTGAAGAATTGTTCTGATAAAATGAACTTCAGCTACCATAACTCCACACAAAGCAAGAAATTATCAAAATAATTCAAAAAAGAGATATTAGATTACTTAATAGCACAAACAAAGATTTAGTTCATTTGAAAAACCTTTTGTAAAATAGGTGAAAGCGATTGATTACTTAATACCAACCTCTTAAGTTGCATGTCTGATTGCATTATTCCACCAACTCCCGAATTCATTCTATAGTTGTCAGGGTAGGAGGATGTTATGTATTTTCCGGGCTCTACGCTCTTTCGAAAAACTAAGCTGGCTGGCCCTCTAATGCCCTTATAGCCAACGTGGTATATGCCCGCCTTTCTGTTGACACCGGCTTTTGGCATGCACATAAGTGTTCTCAAGATGATCTTTATTGGGAACTGATCATCATGAAAGTTGTGTGTTTTGTCGAGACGAGCAACTTTGCTTTTTCAGATCATCTCAATCTGAAGTCGTATGCGACCTCTAGAGCCAAAAAAGGGTTAAAAAACAGGTGCCCAAAACAACTCAGAGGCTCTGAATATTAATTCGAGCCAAAGCAGAAGCGCATGCCGCTCAGAGCCCACTCGGAAGAGGTGAGGAGGCTTCTCTGTGCCAGGGCTTCAGGTGAAAACCTTTGGCCCTACGGACTAGGCAACCGATACACTTTGCGCCGTTCTTACCCTTTTTGGGGGTGTTGTCGTGGAGCCCATGTACAGTTGGTTGTGACGTAGTGTCTTCGCGCTCTCATGTGCTCATCGCAACATTAGTAGTGCACTTTGCGCTTTTTTGTGGTGCGATGTTTGAATTTTCTTTTGGTCTGCTTTGTAAGAGGGCTAACTTACTATCTTGTATCGTTTGGTTGTTTGGCTTTATATATAAAGCTGGATGAAAGCCTATTTTGGGGGCTTCAGGTTACCTGTCCGAGTTAGTCACGTGTTTAGTTTTTCGACGGGATTTCAAGTCCCTTTCTTATATGAAAGCCTAGAGTCAGAGGTGATGGCCTATTAAACAACAAACAATTTGTCAAATCCATGTACTACTTTATTATTGTTGCTTCTCGTTTTTGGTGTTCTTCGTATTTGACGACAGTGAACCACAAGGCCCTAGAGGAGGTTAGGCCGACTTAGGACAGCTCATAGTCGTCATGCTCTGACAGGGTCCCTCCCTAATGTGCGAGATTTCGGGTCTTCAAGAGACATCGTTTGTCTGTCCTGCATATCACGTTCCTGGTGAGGCTCCTTCGGCGATGTGTTATACGTATTGTACTCGATGCTGAGAGCACACCATGACTGTGTTCATGTGCGAACACATTTTTTGACGATTCCACTGGGAAGGAAGCTTCGGATGGTCTATCCTGATTGTTGTTGCTACAAAGAGATTGCCATCTAGAAATTGCACTCTAAAAGATAATATCAAAACCCTGTATGTGCAAATAATTCATATGTTAATGTTGTTAGATCCTTTGATGGTTGTAAACTGAAAAACAAAGTTGTAAACTGGACATTTCATCATGGTTCATGCAAGAAATTAGACTTCACACCTTTTTCATTCCATAAGGCCATAACACAACATTAACATTGGTATCAAGGGGCTTAAAATTACTTAGTCAAAGGGCAACAAAAACCAATAGTCACCAAGTTACCCATATAAACTGCAGTGGAAACCAATACCAACTTATGGTTAGATGGTTAGGAGGGTGATTGTACCCCCAGCTCATAAGGAAATGTTTGATTCTTGCATATCTCATAAATGTGGATTTTTTTATGGGTGGGTGGCAACGTTCCATCAATAGCGAGGTGTATGTGTTTCTCAAAAAGAGAAAAAAAATGTCAGTTTACATTGGATAAACTGGATTGTCATAATCTACCTTGATACCATGGCAGCAAAAACAGTACTATCAGGGAAGTGTCTGGGGAAAGGAACAGAAAATTCCGGATTCTGCAGCTTCTTGAGTTTCAAGCAAAGCTCAAGCATACTTTTTTGCTTTGCGGAATCAGATGACTGCTTGAGAATTACAACACGACCCACGCATATTTAACATGGCACCGAGACATTTCCATAAGATGTTTGCAACAATTAGCACATACTAAGGTCCAATTTACACAAATCACCCCACACGACTCGCTCAATGCACTACTCATCCTCATTGTCGGGTGCAACATATCAGCTCGGTCGGTAATAGTACCTTTGATCCACCTTCGAAGGGTTTGAATCAACAAGCAAGAAATGCCTTTTTTTCTCCATTTCTTGTTTTAGTTCACCGAACAGATTTTGCTACACAGAGAGAAGGAAGCGAAATACATTGAGCAGCTCCCAAGTATCAGCTCAGCAACCATCATCCCATCGGACTCCATGTTTAGCTGCGAGATAGTAAGCATTAATTGGTCCTTTATCCCCAGCCTCGTAGAGCTCAGGAGCAACACTCTTCTGGTCGATCTCATGGAGTATAGGTGCCAATACGCTCCATGCAGCAGCTAATTCGTCACTGCGCATGAACAGATGACTATCGCCATCTAGAACATCCAAAAGAAGATGCTCATATGAATCTGGAACTTCAACGTCGTACCTGCAAAGCATGCATCATGATTCAGTACCAGCTCTCTTGAATAGATCACAAGATCCACCACAAAAAAAAAGGAAAGAAATTGATCTCCATACCTGTCCCTGTAAAGTAGGTTGAGCTCTGAAGCATCCAACTGGAGCCCAAGACCCGGGACCTTATTATTGACTTTCAGGAGAATGGCTTCTTCGGGTAGGTCACGTAAAACCAGCTCATTTGTGTCGAGATCTATGTCATGACCAAAACGTTCACGGTAGATATTGCCAGGGACATGATGAAATTGAATACGAATCTCAGCTCTGAAGGAAATGAAGGATTAAGAATCTTCAGCTATGCTTGATCAATTAGGCAAGTGATATCTTGTTTTTCCTTAAATGATAAGCATTCAAAGATCTCAATAGTGTGCTCAGAGGAGGGTGGGCTATTGAAAATAATACCTCCTCCATCCGGAATTAGTTGACACTCAAACAGATGCATCCGTCAGATACATCCGTTTGAGCGTCAACTAATTCCGGACGGGGGGAGGAGGGAGGAGGGAGTATGACACAGCACTGTTACCTAGGCATACGAAACACTATGCACTTCTACGTTTCGGGAATTCAAATATTTATGGAAGCTGTAACGATGATTCCATTATAACAAAAGGATATGATGAGGTCACTGAAATCTTACACTAACTTCTTTTGAGAGTAAGAGATAAACCAGCTAAGACATCTAATGGTAAAAGTTATGGAACTCATCGAGAGTACCTATTCTCCATAAGTCCCATTCCAGTCTTGATCAAAAAAGGTACCCCATCCCAACGTGCATTGTCAATGTACATGGCGGCAGCAAAGTAGGTAGGTGTCATTGATTTTGTATATCGGTCAACGTCACCAGAGGTATCTTTGAGTTGACCAAGGACGACATCCTCAATGTCCACTTTTCGAATTGATCTGAGCACCTTCACCTGCATAACATATAGTTTTCTTAATCCTGTAACAAGTATTAGCATTTTCTAACTTCTAGGATGGTAAGTGCATGGTTTCCTCTGGTATAAAATTATAGTGCTCTACTCCGTTACCTTCTCATCGCGGATATCCTCCCCATCAAGACTTACAGGTGGTTCCATAGCAAATAGTGCTATCGTTTGAAGAATGTGGCTGTGCACTATGTCACGGATTATCCCATAGTTTCCAAAGTACCTGAAATGACATGGTGGAGGAACTAAATGATAATATAAATGTAAAATGGGAGCACTAATAATGGACTAAATTTTCATTAAAAACCCTGAGTAAATTAGAGACTACGTTGAAGGTCACAACCCAGTTTATGCAGAATAAAACCAGGATTAAAACTGGTGCAGTACTAAATTTCCTTTGTTAAGAATTACTCAGCAGGATGAACTTGTGCTAATTTACGTAAAACCAGCATAGCCAAAGTGTATAGGAGTATTATTTAGACTGTGCAAAACAAATGGTGCCTAATGATGATGTAACCTAAAGGGCTTCAGCATTCTTTTATCGATGATGACTTAGTGATGTTTCTTTTTCCCTAAGAGAAATGCCTTCATGTTAACTGACCTCCCTTGTGTTTCTGCTGATGTTTCTTCAGAAAAAACGACCTGTAACAATGCATGCACATTAGCAGTGTGTATGTAAAAATAAAAACATTGGTGAAATGAGCTTGTTTCAAAAGTACCTGCACATTGCGTATGTACTTCCTACTCCATAAAGGTTCAAACACCAAATTAGAAAATCTCAAGACAGTGAGGTTTTCAATTAGATCCTTCCCCAAAAGATGACCAATTCTGTGTGATATAATGTTTAGCAATAAGATTTAATGGAATGAAAGGTGCAGTATGAACTAGTGACAGGACTTGTAACTTGCATGGATACAAGATGGTCACCGGTAGATTTGCTTCTCTTCAAATCTTGATAGCAAAGACTGTGTTACCCGTTGTGAGGACAAACTAGTGAAGCCAAATGGTTTCTCAATAATTATCCTATTCCAGCCATGCTTAGTTTGGGCACTGTCAGATAATGGCAATGCCACATCAAGAAGTGCCTCTTGAGGAACAGCAAGGTAGAATATCCGGTTTGCTGCACTAGTGCCCTTTGAAACGAGAAGTTGGGAATTAACATACAAAGCCCAGGTTCAATTATAGCACTTGAGTTCGATCCAACAGAATTTCAGAAGTATGATGTACTCTCACCTCTATCTGTGCCATTTTCGAATTTAGTTTCGCCATCCCATCTTTGTTATCATGTCCTGCATCGACATAGTATGTCCTTTTAAGGAATTCATTCAACTTTGCTTCACAATTTTCACTGCAGCACAACAATATTATAAATATATATCAGATGAAAACTTCCTAAATTTAATAGCATGAAGCTTGGAGTCAAGGTCTGCTACCAAAGAAACATACTGGTGATCTACCCGACAGGTCAAGTTGGCTTCAATCATGGATCTTAAATCCTCGTCTGCTAATGTCTTTCTAGAATATCCAAATATGGCAACATTCTGCAATATAAGGCATTGAAGTCGTGACATGATGAAATGATAATACAGACAGCTGACAGGCAGTCACTAGATTCAAACTCCCATAAGGACTCGAAAATCTGATTATTCTACATCATTATTCACATATACAACAACACCTCTATTGGCACTAAGCTGAACTATGCATGGGAAATATGGAACTAATCCTAAATAGAAATTGATGATTCAGCTGGTTGATCACAAATATAGGATTGAAGATCGAGGCTTGTTTGCTACAGATCGTTCTAAAAAAGAATAAAAATGAAGGCAAGCAGAAGTTATGACATGTTGTGCTCATACCTGAGGAAGAAAACCACTGTAATACAGAGCAAATAGTGCTGGGAAGACTTTACTTCTTGCCAGTTCGCCAGTAGCTCCAATGACAGCAATGCAAAGAGATGGTATACTTTCAGGTTGGTCATCAAAGTTATCAAACAGAACAACGCCTTCCTCTAGTACAGGACGGTCAGCTTCAGAGTGGTTGAGTCCCAGATGCATTGAATTTTTGTCATCGATCGAGTTATCTGACATAACAGAGCTTGTATTTGCTGTTTCACCTCCAGTTTCTACATAAAAGGAAGCAATAATGTGTGTGTGAAAGCATCTGGATGCAAGCAAATAACCACGGAGAAATTTGTGATGCCAGTAGTAAGATAGTATGATGAAAACTAGGGACTAGCATATTTCACAAATAATGCAAACTGAACATAACTTTGAAAGGCATGAAGCAAACTAGTGCCATGCACATGTAAAACTGCGGGAATGATAAGCCAGGAAACCCATAATTTTGATAGATATACTTGAAGTACTCCCTCCGTCCGAAAATACTTGTCATTGAAATGGATGTATCTAGATGTATTTTAGTTCTAGATACATCCATTTTCATTCATTTTGATGACAAGTATTTCCGGACGGAGGGAGTAGCAAATAGCAAGTGGTTTCCGAATACCAACCATCAGCAAGTTGTACATTCCGACGAGTTATCCTTCCAGTCAGCGATGCAACCTTGAAGCAGTCAGGAATTTTAGCAACCCCTTGAATTTCCAGCTTTCTCTGAACTTGCGATCCATGCCTCCTCAGGGCCTTGTGGAGCTTCCTCTTGGCAGCAATCCAACATTGCGTTCTAAAACTGACAGCAGGTCCTGCAACCTACGTGCGGAAGCATCAAACAGCAGTTGATCAGCACTTGAATGTGTCCATGTCTACTAGACAGTAATTAAACCAGATGCAGAACAAATAAAATGCAAGCATCATCAGTAGGCAGTATGGGCCTCAGCATTCCGTCAGCCTCAGGCGCCAGAACGAGCCACAAGAATCACAAGCTCAAACACGCATTTCAACGAACATCCTGATAGCAGCAGACAGGAGCACTCGCCCTTCCATCCACCCCTCTTGGCCCATAGGAATGAACGTGGAAGGAGACCAAAAGGCACGACGGCCACCAACCACAGGAGCTCGGCTGGAGTACTCACCGGGCTGAAGCGCGCAGCCCCCAACGGAGGCGGCGCTGGAGCTGCTGAAGCCGTCACGGCGAGGACCGTGGTAGCCATACTCGGCGTTGGCGCTTCTTTCTCGGTCCGCCGTATCCCGCCCCGCTTCTTTTCAGTCTCACGGCGGTGGCCGGTGCCAGGATCGTGTCACTGTCAGGCTCCGGCTGATCTGATAGTGATAGACAGCCACGCGACAGTAGCTAGCCGTACGTGTCGTCGGTCTCAGTTATCACGAGGGAGTGGATAGCGACGCTCTGTAGCCGCCCCCGTTGGGATGCGCATTTCGCAGTACAGCTAAAAAAAAAACCTCGGAAAGCGATGAAGTGCTCATTGCTTTGTGAAACTAGATGACCAGTTGCGCCAATGGCGCAAAGATCGAGAACAAGCCATGTATTGAAAGAGTGTACATTAATATTATTCGGGCACATATTGAAGTGATAAACATTAGACAGAGTCATCGCTGCACGAATGACCATGGCGCAAAAAGCGAGAGCGAGCCAAGCATTCAAAGCATGTGTATGAGACTGATTTAGAATCTAACCTAAAGATACTTATATTCCATTACATGAAAGCTTGATGCTTAAAAGAAAATATTCAGATCACTTGATAATAGTATACATTGGCAAAGACAGGCTATATTAGCATAGATGGATGGTGCAAAGGCCGAGAGCAAGCCATGTATTGAAAGAGTGTACATTGAAGATGGCTTTATCATCTAAGCAGCACTGAATGGTGGGTTTGTTTGGTGGACTGTCTGTCACACCTAACCAGCGGGTTAGTGTGTCCTAGAGCTGGCTGGTGGGCCCAGCCAGCTGGCCAGCCAAGTGGCTGCGTGTGTGTGCGATAAAGGGTGGCCGCCTGTGGCCGTGAGGGGTATGCGTATGTTGACACTTCTGTACCTGATTTCTTCCTCTGCAATCCATCCCTCCTTCTTCCTCTCCAAGTCACTCTCTCCTCTTGCACCGATCTGGATCCTCTTCTCCTCACTTCCTTCCTGGGGTGTTACAACCGGTAATCAGAGCCATCCTCCGCCGAAATTTTTTCTTTCTTGCTGGATTGGGAGTCGGTAACATCCACCGCACCGGTGTGGTTTGCTCCGGCGAGCCGCACGAAATCCATCGCGGGGTTCGACGCCCTTTTCAAGCAGGACAACGGCTCCTTCCAAGGCCTCGGCGGCGACGTGGCAAGTTCTCGCCGCCATGGATGAGGGGAACACCAACAACACCAAGATGCTGGAGACGCTGCTCGCCAAAATCGACGACCAGAAGATGGCGCACGACAAACAGATCGAGCTCCAGGCCGCCTTCAATGCGCAGATCTCGCAAGAGATGCGCGGCCTCTCGCGGCAGCTTGATCTGACCCAGGCGGACCTCGACCTCACGCGCAAGACGGTGGAAGGATCGGCCTCTCCGTCAAGTTCGGTCACCACGCATCTTCACCAGCCCGCGCAACAGCAGCAGCAACCCCCACCGCCCCCTCCTCCTCCTCCGTCGCCGCGCCCCGTACCAGATCCGGCGCGCCCGTCGTCGTCACACGCGCGTCTGGGCGACCAGCGCCCACCTCTCCTTCCCGTGCCACCACAGGGCGGATTTTTCGCCGCGCCGACCGCATCTCCGACGGGCTACAACACCAACGAGTACCACAAGCCCCCGAAGCATGATTTTTCCAAGTTCGATGGCACGGCGCCATACTTGTGGCTGGACCGTTGCCTCGCCTACTTCGAGCTCTACAAGGTGGCCGCCCACCAGTGGGTCGCCACCGCGGTGCTCTACATCGACGGCCAAGCCGCGCACTGGCTTCAAGCGTTCCGCCAGACACATCGCAACATCACATGGGACGCCTTCACGTCGGCGATCCTGGAAGAATTTGGCGCCGACGAGTTTGAGGTGGTGATGCACAAGCTGCTCCAGCTCCGCCAAACAGGCACAGTCGCCGAGTACCGAGCCGCGTTCGACGAGCAGATGTACCACTTGCTCGCGCTCGATCCGTCGATCAACACCAAGTTCTTCGTGACGCAGTTCCTCCTTGGCCTGAAGGATGAGTTGCGTGCCCCGGTGCGTCTGCAGGCACCTTCAAGCATCACGCGCGCCTTGGTGCTCGCGCGCATCCAAGAGGAAGAACTGGGCACGACCCGCGCGCGACCCCGCATCACACCCGCGGGCCGACCACCACCACCAACAGCCGCAGCGGCACTGCCACAGTGCGCCGCGGCCGCGCCGGTTCGCGCCCAAGGAGACGAGTATGCGCGGGAGCGGCAGCTACGCGATTTCCGCCACGCGAACAACCTCTGTTTCAAGTGCGGCGATCGCTACTCCAGGGAGCATCGCTGCGCCCAGCCCGTGCAACTCCTCGCGATCAACGTGGGGGACCACGGCGAGGTGCTCTCGGACGACACCATCCATGCCCTGCAACTGCTCGATGACCCGGGACCAGTGGCGCAACCCCCTGCCTTGGCCGCGGACGCACCAGAGTGTTGTCTCCTTTCGTCGCAGGCGCTCGACGGCACGGATTCGGCGACGACGATCAGGTTGCGCGCACGAGTGGGAAATCAGGTCATGCTTCTGCTGCTTGACTCGGGCAGCACCCACAGTTTCGTCAACAAGGCGTTCGTTGATCGCCTCGGCCTCGCCACGGAGGAAATGCCGCCGACCGAGGTGCGAGTGGCCAACGGCGACAAGCTCACCTGCAACCGCATCGTGCTCGGCCTCAAATGGTGGATGCAGGGCCACACATTTGAGACGCCCATGCGCGAGCTGGAGATCGGCGCGTACGACGGCATTTTGGGCATGGACTGGCTCGCCCAGCATAGCCCGATGACATGCCACTGGTAAGACAAGTGGGTAAAATTTATGCACGACGGCGAAGAGGTCACGCTCCGCGGGGTGCCAACCAAACCGGCCACCACGCTCAAGGCAGTCGGTCCAGAGGAGCTGCGCAAGATGATCGCCGGCAACGACGTCTGGGCCATGGCCACGGTGGACACCTGTGGCCCTGCAGCGCGCCAGGTTCGCAAAGGCCCAAGTCAAACACCACTGGCAGATCTGCTCGGGGAATTCGCCGACGTGTTTGCGACACCGCAAGGGCTCCCTCCCCATCGCCAGTACGACCACGCCGTCACACTGGTGGAGGGCGCGGTCCCCGCGAACACGCGCCCATACCGCTACTCGCCGCTTCAGAAGGACGAGATCGAGCGTCAGGTCAAGGAGATGCTGGACTCCGGCATGATCACGCACAGCGTCAGTCCCTATGCCGCGCCAGTGCTGCTCGTGAAGAAGAAGGACAGCACATGGCGATTCTGCGTCAACTACCGTCGCCTCAACGACGCCACTGTTAAGAACAGATTTCCCCTACCCATCATCGACGAGCTGCTGGACGAGTTGGCCGGCGCCGCGGTGTTTTCTAAGCTGGACTTGCGGGCCGGCTACCATCAAATCAGGATGCGGGAAGAAGACGAGTCCAAGACGGCGTTCAAGACACATCATGGGCATTTCCAGTTCAGGGTCATGCCGTTCGGCCTCACGAACGCACCCGCCACTTTTCAGTGTCTGATGAACGCCATCTTCGGTAAGTATGTCCGCAAGTTCGTCATCATATTCTTGGATGACATCTTGGTCTTCAGTGAGACGATGGAGGAGCACTTGGAGCACCTGCGCATCGTCTTCGAGCTGCTCCGAGCGCACCAGCTGCACGTCAAAGAATCCAAGTGCACGTTCGCCTGCGACCACATCGACTACCTCGGCCATGTGATCTCCAAAGAGGGCGTGGCCACGGACAAGGAGAAGACGCAGGCCATGGAGTAGTGGCCAACACCGACGAACGCCACGGAGCTGCGCGGGTTTCTGGGCCTCACCGGCTATTACAGAAAATTCATGCCGCACTACGGCATCATCGCCAAGCCGCTCACGCAGCTGCTCACCAAGAAGGGTTTCTCCTGGACCGAGCAGGCGCAGACTGCTTTCGACATGCTCAAGAGCGCCATGGTCACCACACCGGTCCTGGCGCTGCCCAACTTCGAGCGCCCGTTCATGATCGAGACGGACGCCTGCGACACGGGCGTGGGCGCAGTGCTGGCGCAAGATGGCCACCCGGTGGCCTACTTCAGCAAGGCGCTGGGCGTGCGCAACCAGAAGATCTCCACCTACGAGAAAGAGTTCCTCGCCGTGATGATGGCCGTCGACAAGTGGCGCCAGTACTTGCAGCGCGGCCCCTTCGACATCATCACGGACCACAAGTCCCTCTGCAACCTTGGGGAACAGCACCTGGAAATAGAGCTTCAGCGCAAGGCCATGGCTAAGCTGGTGGGACTCCAGTTTCGCTTCCAGTACAGACGGGGGCTGGACAATGGCGCCACAGACCGCTCTCCCGCGTGGGCAAGCAATTCGAGGTGGCCGCGCTCTCGACGTGCCAGCCAGCGTGGATGCAGGAGGTGATCAACTCCTACGCCACCGATGCAGACGCACAAGAGCGGCTGCAGCAGCTCGCCCTGCATAGCCCCGACGAGCACGGCTACGAGCTCTACCGTGGCACCATCCGACGCCAAGGGCGCCTCTAGATCGGTGCCAATGCTGCTCTGCGCACCAAGCTCATCGCCGCGCTGCACTGCAGCGCCGTGGGGGGCCATTCTGGCAGCACCGCCACCTACCAGTGCGTGCGCAAACACTTCGACTGGCGCGGCCTCAAGCGTGACGTCGACGAATTTGTGCAGCAGTGTGCGGTGTGCCAGCAGGCCAAGCACGAGCACGTCAAGTCGTCGGGGCTGTTGGCCCCGCTGCCAATACCGGCCGCGCCCTGGGAGGATCTTACCATGGACTTCATCGAGGGCCTGCCGCGCTCGGAGGGCTGCGACACGATCATGGTGGTCGTCGACCGCTTCACCAAGTTTGCGCACTTCGTCCCTCTCCGCCACCCATTCAACGCCACGCAAGTGGCGCGGGCATTCTGGGACAACGTGGTGAAGCTGCACGGCATCCCCTCCTCCATCGTCTCCGACCGCGACAAGATCTTCACCAGTCACCTCTGGCGTGAGCTCCTCACCGGAGCCGGTACCAAACTGCTCTACTCGACGGCCTACCACCCCCAGACGGACGGCCAGAGTGAGCGCGTGAACCAGTGCATGGAGATGTATCTCCGTTGCGCGGTCCACGACTCGCCGCACAAATGGCGTCGCTGGCTGCCCATGGCAGAGTTTTGGTACAACTCCACATTCCACGCTTCTCTTCAGGGTACGCCCTTCAAGGCCCTCTATGGCAAAGAAGCAAATCTGGGCGCAATGGCGTCCTGGGAGGCGTCGACAGCCGCTGGCGAAGAGATGGACTGGGCGGCGCACAACGCGCACATACGCGCCCAACTGGAGCGCGTGCAGCGTCGGTTCAAGAAGAACGGACCGTAATCGCACCGAGCGCCACTTCCAGGTAGGGGAACAAGTGCTGCTCAAGCTCCAGCCCTACGCGCAGCGCTCGGTGGTCAATCGCCCGTGCGCCAAGCTTCCGTTCAAGTTCTTCGGGCCCTACAAGATCATCGAGAAGATTGGCTCGCTCGCGTACAAGCTCGACCTGCCACCAGAGAGCTAGATCCACCCCGTCTTCCACGTCTCGCAATTGAAGCCCTTCACACCTGACTTCACGCCGGTGTACAGCGAGCTGCCCAAGGTGCCCGACCTCTCCACCACCGGTCTCTCTCCCACACCTGCCACCAGAGAGCCAGATCCACCCCGTCTTCCACGTCTCGCAATTGAAGCCCTTCACACCTGACTTCACGCCGGTGTACAGCGAGCTGCCCAAGGTGCCCGGCCTCTCCACCACCGGTCTCTCTCCCACATGCGTTCCATACCATCATCCAATCCCCAATAATACTTATTTATTTCCTGTAGAATGTCCTATGATTGTAAAGTTGTATCGTCAAGACAATATCCAACATATCTTATCTATGATAGGGTATGATTCAGATCTAAAGAAAAACAATGGAGAAGAAACGCCTGCAGAAGAGCTCAGATAGTTACATAACACCTCAGTACCTTACTGGGCATTCCAGTGTTCCTATGCAAACACACTAATAAACAAAATGTCCAGTGAAAGATGCGAGCCACTTTGCTAATCACATAGTCATTGAATGGAGTAGCAACCAATCCTTTTAGTCTGCTAGTAGATATGTGTGAATAGTTATGATTCTTTTTGTACATCTCCCTTTGAAGCATTAGCACAAGATTGAGAAATAGAACCATATTTTCTCAGCGCTTTGAACCCTGGTTTCAGAATAATTCTCAAAATACAAATGTCTGGAGACAACAACAAAATGAACACAAAACGGTTCAGTATTAACGGAGGCTTCTTTACTTAAATCAGGACAAATCCAAATCAAATGTATAGAGATAATACAAAGACCAAACTCCGCGGCTATTGTTTCAATGCACAGTAAGCCGTATCTTCTATAAAATAGTGTCCCGATACAATTGGTAACGAACGATTTGGTTCCAAGTACACAAGTAAAGGAAATGGCAACCTTCTTAATTTTGAGATATTAACAATAGTTTCTACAAAATACTTGTCAGGACCCCGATCCTAAGTCACACCGATCTAGCATGTAACACATCATATCACTTTGCGGCCTCACGCACGGTATTCCCACGGGTGCCACCTTACCTGGCCCGGGACCGTTTGCGCCTTTTGGCTCACGTATATGATAGTGTTGCTAGCATCCATATGACAGAGAACCCGGGCCGACATGGCTAGTCGTGAACCCAAAGCGGCACTAACCCATGGGGACAGGCATACATGAATCAACCTCGAGCGTGTCGGTCAGCAGCATGTGAATCCGGGCTGTAGCACTGGGCTAACAGGACTCCGGTAACCCGGGCTGTAGCAGGCTAGGCAGGACTCCGGATGTCACCGCGTGACATTTCCCCGAAGGGACAGACACATGAACGAAGTGAAACACATGCCGGCCAGTCAAGTGTCCTGAGCAGTAGTGCTGGGCTAGCAGGACTCCGATGAACCGGGCTGTAGCGGACTACTATGGCTCAAGGAGGCACTAGACTACATTTCCCCATAAGAGAGGCTGCCAAAGATAAACAACTAGATTGTCGGATCCCACACATACCAAGCATTTCAATCATACACACAATATGCTCGATATGTGTAAATACAACATGGCATCACAACATAACTCTACGACTCAAAGTATTTATTCATTAGGCTCCGAGGAGCGAGATATTACAAACATGGGTCTTATGACCCAACATTCAGAGCATATAAGCAACAAGCACATGCGGAAGCTTAACATGTCTGAGTACAGACATCTACAAATGAAAAAGGCTGAGAAGCCTGACTATCTACCAGATCCTGCCGAGGGCACAAGATCGTAGCTGAGGTATCAAGCTAAACGTCGAAGTCCAAGCGGTACTACTAGCGAGACTGAAGTCTCTCTGCAAAACATAAAATAGGCAAACGTGAGTACAAATGTACCCAGCAAGACTTACATCAGAACTAGCTACATATGCATCAGTATCAAAAGGGGGTGGTGGAGTTTAACTGCAGCAAGCCAGCTTTGACTCGGTGGCTATCCTGAACTATGACTGCAAGTAACTCTTTTGAGGTGGCGCACGCGAGTCCACATATTCACGATACCAATACACCACTATGGATCCGCTCCCGTCTTCCTACGAGAACGCCATCCATAGCACTCACGCTTATCTTGCGCATTTTAAAGTATCCACTTTCACTTGTCTATGAACTGATATAGGCAACCCAGAAGTCCATTACCACGGACACGGCTATTCGAATAGATGATGTTAACCCTGCAGGGGTGTACTTCTTCACACACGCTCTCACCACTTATCGTCGTTTACACGACATGTACTCGGCAACCTTCAAGCGGAAGCCCAGCGAGGGTGTCGGCCACGGCCTACCTAAACACTCGAGTCTCTAGTCCAGGTTTATCGCCTATTCAGGTTCCATCCGCAGGGAGTCCGGCCGAGGTTTCCACATACGGCCCCGAATGATGTGTACAGGGTTCCGAGACACCAAACGGGCGCCCGGCTGGCCCGGCCACGTGCCTACCGCAACACAGCCCACCCCTACGGTCAGCGCTACGTGCGGCCCCCAGCATACTACAAACACCAGAAACTACTTTGCAACTCCTGGACAGAGGACAAGGGTGATCAAGAAGCCGAGAGAGTCAATTAAGGATCCCAATGTGTGGTAGTAACTGTTTCATGGATCACAAACACAGAACTCAGTTCCTGAGGACGGCTTCAATGAGACAACCCACCATGTACTCCTACATGGCCTCTCACCAATACCTTTACCAAATCGTGTTCACACACTTAGCTCACACACAGTAGGACATGTTCAACACCATTCCAATTCATTCCCGATGAATCAGACCTGACTCAACTCTAAGCAGTAGCAGGCATGACAAACAAACATGAATGAGTAGGCACATCAGGGCTCAAACAACTCCTACTCATGCTAGTGGGTTTCATCTAATTACTGTGGCAATGACAGGTCATGCAAAGGATAAAGGGGTTCAGCTACCGCAGCAAGTAACACATGAATCGTTGTTGTCCTAATGCAGTAAAAGAGAGCAGGAGCGAGAGGGTGGGATTGTTTCGGAATGAACAAGGGGGTTTTGCTTGCCTGGCACTTCTGAAGATAGTATAGTTCTTCATCGGTGTCATCGAACTCATCATCGGAACATCGTCTACCGAGAGGGGACAAATACCGGCAAACAAGGAAGAACACAATCAATGCAATGCACGATATGATGCATGATCATGACATGGCAATATGTTGTGATTTGAACTAATGCAACTAAAACCAGAAGGGTTTGAGCTAATTTGAACCAAGGGTTCAAATTCAACTCAAGTTATGAATTTATAATGTGCATTATCATGTTTTGATCTATACAGCAAGGTTAAGTTGCTTTGTCATGCATGAAACCAACATAAATGGATAGATTGGATTTTTCTTATAATTTTTCATATATAAATTATTTCATTTGGAGTTACAGTTGATTTTCTATGAATTTTAGAAGTTAGCACTATTTTCTAAAATTTCCTATATAAGATTAAATCCAGAAAAGGGTTTACTACGTCAGCCTGGCGTCAGTGTGACGTCAGCAAGTCAACGGGGGGCTGGTCCGGGTCAAACCTGACCAGTGGGGTCCACTGGTCAGTGACCTAGTGCAGCCTAGGTTCAATGACAGGTGGGTCCGGTCAACAGACACGTCAGCACAGTCAACTTTGACTTGTGGGGCCACTATGATTAATTAAAACTAATCATAAACTCAACTACGGTTAATTAAGGCGTGGGGCCCAGTAGTCAGTGGGTCATGGGGTAATTAAGTTGGTAATTAGTGCCTAATGACGGTGCCACGTCATCACCACCGGCGTGTGGACGCCGGTGACCAAATCCGCGGCGGGTGTGCACTGGAGTGGCTCGGGTTTCACCTACAGGAGGCTGCTTGGGCCGTGGGCGGTCCCGTTGGAAAGCTGGCACTCGGCCGCATCCAACGGAGGTGGAGGGAAGCCCTAGGGTTGCCGGAGTTGGGCTCGGCGATGAGGTCAAGCGGCGGCGGGGCTCGGGTGTGGACGGGTTCGACGCTACGGGGCGCTAGGGGATAAACTGGCAGGTGCTACATGCTCCTGGGGGTTCACCGAGCACGGTGACGTGCTCAGGCGCGGGCTGCGGTGGCCCTGGCCACGGCGGCGAGGAACCACGGCGGCGTGAGCTTTCGGCTCCGATGGACCGCGGGGCTAGAGGAGGAGAACGACGGCGGGGAGCGAGGGGTTAGGTAGAGGAGCTCACGGTGGGGTCGTCGGTGATCTCAGAGGGCTCGGGGACGGCCTCGTGATGACGAATCGATCGGCAGCGGCCGTCGGTGCGGAGGACGAAGATGGCGTCGACGACGGCGCTCCAGGGCGTCCGGCGTCTTGTGGCTCGGTGATGACGACGAGTACGGCGAGGCGGTTCTCCTGGAAGAATCCGCGAGGCCAGGGAGGCGTTGTGGCGATGAGCTTCATGGAGGTGTGGCCATGGCCGCTTCGGCTGTGAGCGAGAGAGAGCGAGGGATCGAGAGGGAGAGTGAGCGAGGGGGTCAGCAGGATCCAGGAGGCCACGGGAGTGCGTCCGCGTCGTTGCGCTGGCGAGGGAGGGCCAGGTAGGCAGCTGCGTGCCGGCGCACGCGAGCGCCGTGCGTTGCTTCCCCTCTGCCTTCTGGCGAGAGGAGGAAGACAACTGCCAGGGGAGGTGGGCTGTGGCTGCACAGCAACGGCCGGCTAGGTGGGCTGCAGGTAAGTGGCCCAGGTACCCTCTCTCTCTCTTCTGCTTTCCTATTTCCTTCTGTTTTCCTAATTATTTAGTTTTCTGCTATTTCATTTAGTTCATTTGCCACTGTTTTGAATTCAAACAAAATTCAAACGAGTGCCAAACTTCCTCTGAATTTATTTATGTTGCTTCATGGACTTTTCCAAGGCACATAAACTATTTCAGAAACATTTGAAGATATATTCTAGTTATATGAATATAAGTTCAAATTCAAATAGCTATTGATTTAAATTCAAAGTCCCAAAAATAATTCCTTAAAAATGTTCCTAAATTTTGGTTTGATATATAGCTCTTGCCAAAATTCTCAAACATTGCAAAAGGACATCTTGGAAACAAAGAATGAGATTTCCAGGGTTCTTTGCCCTTCTTTTCTTTAAGTTTTTGAGGCTTCCACTTTCCTCAATTCCAAGTTTCAGAAATTAGACATGATGCATGAGTGCTCTATCATGCAACTAATACAAGCAATATTCCGGGGCTGTGACAACTCACCCCTACTAAACAAGAATCTCGTCCCGAGATTGAAGACATGAGGTAAGAAGACTGAGGGGACACCGATCTAACATGATCTTCATGGTCCAATTGCCATCTCGACGACATTGATTCATTGCTTCATATTGATCTTTGACGTCTTTGCTTTCGAGATCTTCATCCGGTTATGACAATGGAAGAGAGGAAAACTCTATATGATTTGATCTTGACAAAGATCGAGCGAGTCATGACCAACTCATGGAATGAGATGTTGGAGCATCTCTTGAGCTGAGACACAACACATACATCCAAGTGATGGAGGGAATTAGAAGACGAGGGTTTCAATTTGGTGGGCAACAATACCACGCTTGAGTAAGATGGTAGGTTTCAAAGTAGCGAGGAGTTAATTGCCATGATTCCATAACGGGGCACCTTAGGGAAGGTGACTCGTAGAACTATTCCCTTAAGTGGCAAAAAGAATTACTTTTGATCCATAGATCATTGGAACTCTTCTCACCAACCTGAGGCAATTTACGAATGATCGTTTGACGGAGCTCGAAGAAATGACGTACCCGGGCTAGAATGGATGACGTGGACTACCTTGTTGAAGACAACGCAATGGATGACCTTTGCTTATCACCAGAAATGGATGGGACCCATGACAGACTGACACAATGACGGTGCAAGCTGGGAACAAAATGCAAATGCTGGAAATGACCCAACCATCATATCTGCCTGAGATTCAGATCTGGTTGGTAACGGGATATGTCAGACAGCATGTCTGGAGAGGAAAGTTTGCAACACAAACCGACGAGATGACGTTGCGAGATTCTCGGGAAATGAACTACGATAGCAAGCTCCAAAACATGAGCTGGTTCTGCTACATACATGTGAACACACTGTCCCAAACAAGCATGATCACGTAGTAGTCTTATAATAAGACACTGCCGAGTTCAGGTGGGGAACCATCATCGAGGATGTTGGAGTCTTGTGCATGAACTAGTATTCGCACAACAACTTCTTTTCCTCTAGCAAATCAATCAGTGGCTTGGTGTGCTAGGGACACATACAGAATGGAGGTAGCGAGCCTGTCAAACCATAGCATACTTCACACATGCATGACTGACTTGGGATGATACCAGAGGAAACAAAACAATCTTTCTCGAACTCATAGCGGCAACTTGCACCAAATGCACATGAATCAGAGAAAGTCGCTTCTTTCATCCAAACATATGCTTCATGAACGAAACACGAAGAAATTCTTACACAAGTTTCCGACACTAAGTTGATGTTCAACATGAATCATGGGGGAGACAAAATGCTGCTGATGGGTTCAACAACAACTCATCGGAATTTCCATATCACTGGACTTCCACCATCATGTGAACACGGTGATAGCATTGGTCAGACCAAAGGATGTAATGGTGTATGCTCGAGGGATCAACCACGAGTAAGACAACATTACGAACATCGTTGGTTCTGATTTGACTTGACGATAGCCCATACTCAAGTCAAAGTTTTGACAAGGCAATAGATCCAACAACTGGTCACGAGGACCAATCAATGGAGATATCATCTTTCTTCAACGCACACACACACAGAAGATATCCCTTAGAGATGAACTAAGTCAGGCAAGCTTTTATCTTCCAACTCTCCAAGTTGTTGTTTAGCTTATCGGACTAGCTCAGGGGTATCCAACACGGAATCTTGGAGAATGGGTGGTTTAGAGGAAACCAACATGATCACGAACTCAACATAGCGGTCAGGTGACAACCTGGTAATACTTTCGAGAAGATATTCGGAACATCACGAACCACCGGTATGTTACTAAGCTCGAGAACAATCTTGCTTTTCAGGGAAAGATGATATGGTCAAATAAGCAAGGGATTGAATAATCCCAACTCATTGATTAAAGAGCGCATCGGAAATAAGAACTAGGTAGCACGATCAATCTTAGGATGATGATTTAATAACCAACACACTAAGAATGAGAGTATTGTCCATTAACTACCAAGAAACGAGGTTGCTAGGAGTATTGATTTCACACATCATGGTTCTCTTGTCGGCATTCCGGTTGCAACAACACGGGACCGAGGAATGAACGATGATGGCGAGAGTATCACTGCATCAAGAACTCGTAAGAGAAGGTGCAATTCTCATGACATTCTTGATAAGAAAGAAGGTGACACTCCACGGTAGAACAGAACAAAAGCTGGATTGGCATTTTGATCTGCGGAATACAACTGCTTTGACCCAATCCTAGAAATGGATGAGGTACTGGAGTTCGTTTCTCCTAGTCATTCCGGAATAGAATGGCTTGACGGACCACAAGAATAATTAGACATCAATGAACGAATGCATGCATACTCTTGACTATCAATTGATAGAAGATGGTCGGAATACAACTGAAGATGGACAACTCAAGGAGCATATAACTTTCTGAGTTGTGGATGCATAGACTAGTTTGTCGAACCAAGTTCAACATGTTTCTTCCGGACAACCCATGCAGAGAGGTAGGACTGGCAGAGTCACAATTATGAATGGAGAATCTCCTCAAGAGTACTCTGGTTGTGATCTTTTGGTTCTAACTTCTGCCATATTGGCTCATGGTATTGGAAGAACGATATACCACAGACCTCGAGGACTATCACAAGGTTACTAATATCTTAAGGGAACTAGCGAGGGGGGGATTGAGAGGGAGAGTGAGCGAGGGGGTCAGCAGGATCCAGGAGGCCACGGGAGTGCGTCTGCGTCGTTGCGCTGGCGAGGGAGGGCCAGGCAGGCAGCTGCGTGCCGGCGCACGCGAGCGCCGTGCGTTGCTTCCCCTCTGCCTTCTGGCGAGAGGAGGAAGACAACTGGCAGGGGAGGTGGGCTATGGGCTGCACAGCAGCGGCCGACTAGGTGGGCTGCAGGTAAGTGGCCCAGGTACCCTCTCTCTCTCTTCTGCTTTCCTATTTCCTTCTGTTTTCCTAATTATTTAGTTTTCTGTTATTTCATTTAGTTCATTTGCCACTGTTTTGAATTCAAACAAAATTCAAACGAGTGCCAAACTTCCTCTGAATTTATTTATGTTGCTTCATGGACTTTTCCAAGGCACATAGACTATTTCAGAAACATTTGAAGATATATTCTAGTTATATGAATATAAGTTCAAATTCAAATAGCTATTGATTTAAATTCAAAGTCCCAAAAATAATTCCTTAAAAATGTTCCTAAATTTTGGTTTGATATATAGCTCTTGCCAAAATTCTCAAACATTGCAAAAGGACATCTTGGAAACAAAGAATGAGATTTCCAGGGTTCTTTGCCCTTCTTTTCTTTAAGTTTTTTAGGCTTCCACTTTCCTCAATTCCAAGTTTCAGAAATTAGACATGATGCATGAGTGCTCTATCATGCAACTAATACAAGCAATATTCCGGGGCTATGACAATACTTATGGACTGTGCTAACCACCAGTCGACTGGTGATTAGCAACAGATCCGCACGACTCCCGCTACATCGAGTTTTTGATCCCTAGCGATTCTCCCCACATCACAGCTTTTTTACGCAAAAAAACTTAAAAAGAACGCGCACTGGAGTCGAACATAAGACCTCAGGCGTCCATCCCCAGCTCAACAACCACCTGAGCTAACACCTCATTGCAATTAATTCATGCGTTAGTTTGTATTTCACTACCATCTATAACGTCAGACAAGCTTCAAAAATATATGACTCCTTATAGAATTCGAGTACATATTTGAAAGAGAAATTCGCCTCACAACTAAATTGAACGGTCGAACCAAATCAAATAATAAACTAACCAATTTTGGACATTTGTTTACTATGTATAAGTAGTACAGGAAACATGTTTTCCCAGTTTTTTCCTTGGATTTTTGTACTGGACAATTTTCGCGAACGGATATATGATGTCTCCGTGACCCTCATGTTATACTAGTTATCTAGAACTTATCGGGGGGATGTTACTACACTTATTTTAACTGAAACAAAAGTTATCGGGGTGTTCATATGTAAGTTATCAGATATGTGAGGTGTAAAATATCCTGCAATTTACACAAGAGTTATCGGGGTACATTTTTAATTAAAAAATCCCCGATTCAAAATTATCAGGGGGCTTGTGCATAAGTTATCAGGTCTGTAATGCGTAAAGAAAACCATGCTTTTTATACAAAACTTGTCGGGATATATTTTGAACAACTTTTTTCCGAGGGTCAAAAAGGTTACCATGGTATTCGTACATGAGTTATCGGCTCCGCGCTATGTAATTTACCGTGCTATTTACACATATGTTATCGAGGGTATCTTTTCAATGATTTTTTTCTCCGGTTCAAAGTTATCATGTTGTTTGTACCTAATTTAGCAGGTCTATAGTTTGTAACTTACCACGCTACTTACACATAACTTATCATATGTATGTTTCAACAATTTTTTATCCACTAGATCAAAAGATACCACGGTGTTTGTCCATAATTTATCAGGTATGCGGTGCGTACTACAATGCTATTTACATAGAACTTAGCAGGGTTTTGTTTTGAACAATTTTTACCAGGTCAAAAAGTTATCACGATGTTCATACATTAGTTATCAACTCCACGATGTGTAATTTATCATGCTATTTTACATACATGGTGGTGGTGGGGGGGGGGGGGTTGAACAACTGGCCCCTTCATGGTGCAAAATTTACCATGGTGTTTGTTCCTAATTTAGCTGGTATGTGGTACGTAAGTTACCACACTACTTAAACAAAACTTAACAGGGGTATGTTTAAAAAATCCATTGTCTCAAAAGTTATCATGATATTTAGACGTAATTTATCAGGTATGCGACATGTGTATTACCATGTTATTTACACATAAGTTACCGAGGATATATTTTCAATAAAAAAATTTGTTCAAAAGCTACCGATGTTTGTATGCAAGCTATCAGGTTTGTGGTTCATAAAATATCAAACTAATTACAAAAAATTTATCGGATGATATATCAGAACAAACATTGATTTACGTTATCATAACTTACCGGGTATGTTTACACATAATTATCCGGTCAAAAGTTATCATAGTATTTGTGCGTAAGTTATCGAGTCTGCTGTGTTATATTATTACGTTATTTACACATAATTTACCGGGTATGTTTTCAACCAAAATAAAATCCCAAGACAAAACTTATCATGGCGTTTTTATATAGGTTATCAGGTATGCAGTGTTTATATTACCATGCTATTAGAAAAAATAAGCTACCGGTATATTTATGCTGGCCCATACTAGATTGTATGTATATTCGTTGTGTTGCACCATCAGTAGGAACGAGTGCAGCTCAGCAGCAAAATCACGGTCAACAAGAGTCCAGCACAAAAATTCTTGATTGGAATGGTAGATGTTGTAGAGAAGAAATAGTTTAGTGTGGTATAGAAAAGATAACTAAGCATAACCTGACACCAATACTAGCCTAGGCAAGGTGGTTCCCTCACTTGCTTGTGTAACCTAGGGGCCTGAGTTCGAGTCCCCTCTTTGATGGTTTATTTTTGCCTAAAAGAGGAGGAGCGCGACCAGAAAAGATCCCGCCTGGGTGGAGCTGACGGTGGCGGAAAAAAATCTGCCCGCGCACGAGGAGAAAAATTCCGCCCGAGAGAAGCGGATCGTGGGAGAAAAAAATATGCCCGGCAGAAGCGGATCGCGAGCCGCTCGGTGCGAGACAAACTGTAACCACGCAATTCATATCCAACGGCATCCGAGTCGTTCGGAGCTATCATAAACGACCAGTCGGCAAGAAATTAGCTTTCGCCAATACTTATATATACCGCCTGGGTGGAGCTGACCGTGGCGGAAAAAAATCTGCCCGCGCACGAGGAGAAATATTCCGCCCGAGAGAAGCGGATCGTGGGAGAAAAAAATATGCCCGGCAGAAGCGGATCGTGAGCCGCTCGGTGCGAGACAAACTGTAACCACGCGATTCATATCCAACGGCATCCGAGTCGTTCGGAGCTATCATAAACGACCAGTCGGCAAGAAATTAGCTTTCGCCAATACTTATATATACCTAAGTACAGAAAGTCAAGTATTGAAAGAGTGTGTATAAAAAAAACCAACACGGACATAGTGTTCTAAGCTAATGATTGATTATTTACAATGCTATTAGGAAGGAAAGTAGATAGTCAGAGAGGCATGATATTGGCGTTTTCAAGTGATGAACAATACACGTTTCATTATAACTGTTGCTCTTAGAACACTCAATGGTATATGTTAGTGCTATAGCTCTTGAAGGGAAGGTGGACGCCGGTAGGTAGGGCATGCTTTTTCCTTGGTTAGCATATTCGGTGTTGTTGTTAAGTTGTTGATGCTTCAAACAAAGAGGGCAGTATAAACAGATAATTATAGATAAGGGTGCCATTATGCATATTAATAGATGGATGTGCAGCACGTGAGCAACAACAGTAGAGGTTACATAGGCAAGAGCATAAGTGGTAGTTGTTGAAAAGCAACACATGGCATCGTAGAGCCTGATTAGAAGTTCTTAGAGCCCTAGATCATATTTAGATACGACTTGTTGCTGTCGATGGTTCATCTAAAGGCAATGCACGATGAGAACCAGGCGCTGGTTTGTGGTGACTCTGAAGCAAAAGGCGCAGATGTTTCCTTCATGGATGTTTGCAAGGTAGCGGAATTCCGACCAGTTAGTGGTTATGGTGGCTCTCTTGTCGGTTCCTAGCATGATGCGACAATTGGCGTGCAGTTCACTGGTCGCGAGTTTCACCTTGAGTGTATCATCATCTGGGTCAATGTAATCCTTCAGGTTTTTTCCAGTGTAGTAAACCTGAAAATACTGGTGAGAGAAAGGAATAAATTGAATGTATTGCAGGTTCAAATATAGATAGTGAGAATAGTTATTAGTAAATAATAGCAGGAAGCAAAAGAAGAGTGCAGAGCATGCTACATTCTTTCGTATTTAGAGTATAAGATGTAAATTGGTTGTTTCTGCATGTATGGCACTCTAATGAAGGAGAACAAATATGGGATGGAAGAAAACATACACATGATGCTATATGAATATTAGTTACTAACCGTTAATGTTCATGCTTGACTTTTTAGATACATTTAGGAATATAATGAGAGTCACTGCACTGGTACTAATAGCAATGTATTCAATTTTTTTTTTAATATTTTGCAATAAAGTCAATTTCCAGAACAAAAAGCACACTGTAGGTTGTACTTGATATGATCAGTCAGGCAAGTACTTTAGTTGTGAGGTCTAAGCAAAGATTATGTTCTTTTCAATGAAGTCCGAGGAAGGATGTTACCATGCGCTGGCCTCGCTTTGCGAATGTTTTGTTGATGGTGCACAAGTATTTGATGTCTAACTTTTTGCGGCGGAACATGGCAAACAAGGTGTTCACATGGTGTTGATAGAGCTTAACTCCATTGCCCCAGTGACAGTATTTTTCAAGCTCTCCGCAGTACTGCATAGAAAAGGGTGGCCCTGATTTAGGTAAGAACCAAATGAAGGAGGGTATGTAAGAAGACTGGATATTATTTATTGTTAAGAGACTAAGCTTTCACTAAGAGAAAAGTTGAATCAAGCTGTAAACCTATGGTAGGAAAAATAAAGCAAGCAAGGTAATTAAGCTGAGCATTATTGATCGGAATGACATAAGGTTTTTTTGGGTTTGATGCAGTAAATTTGCATCGGAGAAGTATAGCAGATCATAAAAACTATTATTATCAGCTGTAGCTCGTAAAGTTGGGAAAACATAAATGCTTGTAGAAAAGTGATATAACAGCAGTTAGATTAGAACCTGCCTGAAAGAGCCGTCTTTAAAAGAAAACAGTATAAATAAAATGAAATTTCTGTTTGGAATATGGTCATTTTCATTTCAATGGAGAATAGCAGAACAAGATAATGTGTTTTGCAGTGTTGTTTTATATATGGTGAGTATGGAATTGGCTCACCGTGAATGATTTACTCTGGATGCTCACATTCTTCAGCCTGTACAATTGTTGATAGAATTGTTAGTGTGAGTAATCAGAAATTTGTTGGCAATAGCAATTGTGTAGCTTAACGGCAATACCATTTAATCATGCACTTTAAAAGAAAAGGAAAATGGATTTAACTTGTGTGATTGGGTGCTTTTATAAATGGGTATGTAATCCTGCACTTTAAATATCTTCCCGGCTTTGATCTTCTGCAGATACTCAAGTAGCTTCATGCGATAGATACGAACAGTGTCGGCAGCCTTATTTATTTCTTTTTGCTCAGGCTCAAGCATCTCTGTTATCTGAGCCCACTTTGGGTTACATGTGAAGGTGGTGATTATATCAGGTGAGTCATGGACATGCAAAGCGGCCAATGCATCATGGTAGCTTTGAGTCATATAGCGAGTTCTACCAGCATAGGACAATGGCATTATATTGTTTCATTGACGTCGCCTTCATCAAGGTACCAGGCACAACAACATCAGCATCAAGCTTTATCTTTTCAGTGTGCGTGTTGCGCTAAAGTTTTCAGAAGAGACCTTCACTGAACAGCAAGAAAATCATGAGGTTCTGGACTTGCAGAGCTAGCAGAGCAGCATGCTATGAGCAAGCAGGAGCTAATAGGATAGTAAAATATCTGTGACAAGCAGAGCAACATGGATTTTCTGTATGCACAAATTGATGAAGTTAAACAAATTACGCAAGCTCTTAAGCAATTGTTGGGTGAAGCGTAGGAAAATTCAGAATCATAGTGATATCTAGATTGATCGTGTCATCTTTTGACTTAGGCGAAAACAGAGGTCAATATAAGTAGACATCTATGATCTTTTTTAGATAGTTGAGAGAAAACTAAAGCAAGGTAAATGACAAGGTTTTCAACCTATCTGTTTACCGAAAAAGGGTTTTCCCCCCGCTTTGTATTCCAAAGCACCAACACCAATACAGAGAAAACGCTGGGGCGAGTAGCACAACAAGCCAAAGAAAAAGAAAAAGAAACAATGCCAACACCGACAGCTCGACAGACGCGAATGACCTACAACCGCTGCGCCCTCCGAAATCTACCCACCACGATCCTAGGCTCTGATCCTCCGTGTACCAAGCAGCACCTCCAGGAAGGAAACGACACCGACGACGCTGCTACCCGGACGTATCCTAGGGTTTCCCCCAGCACACAGAGGGTAGAGGGGAATGAAGACCACCGACACCCTCCAGGGAGGAATGGTGGCACCCGCAGGCGTCACCGCACCGGAGCCGTAAGATCCGGCAAGGATTTCTCCCAACTCCAAACCCCACTGCCCAACCGGATCGAAGCCAACCAACCAGCTCGCCGCCCACCAGCATGCGCCTCCGCGGCCGCAACGCCACCCACGCCGCCTCGCTGAGATCGCCACCACGAGGCCAAGAGAACGAGGAGGCGTTGGTCGATGGGAGCAGCAGCGCCGTAGCCGCGCGGGCGGGAACCACCTCATCCACCGTCGTGCAGGAGGCTTGAGCCTCCGGCACCGTCGCGGTCGCCGTCCGGACGCAGCAGCAGGGCATACCAGGCCACCCCTGGCCCGGCCAGGCCCGAACCGGGCCCGCTAAGCCCCACCGGCCATGCTGCAGCAGGGCAGCGCCAGCACCCCAACGCCCATCGCCGCTTCCCCGCCTCCTGGGAGCCACGCCGTCGACTCGCCCCGCCGTCGGCCCGCCCAGACCCAGATGGGGCCCGAAGAGCCCAGATCTGGGCCGAGCGGGCGCCGCCTGGCCGCGCCGCCACGCCACCCCGCCGCCAACGGCGACGCCGCCGTCCAGCCGATCTCCCGCGCCGCGCCAGGAAGCCTCGCCGCCACGCCGGACCGCCGCCGCCTAGGGAACACCCCCCGGTGCCCTCCGCCCCGCACCGGAGAGCAACCGGGAGGGGAATGGCCGGGGGGCGCCGCCACCAGCGTCGCCCGGGCCAAGCCCGGCGGCAAACGCCGGCGACGGCGGCGGGGAGGTGGGAATGAGGAGGAGCCGAGGCGCGGCCGGTCGCCCGCGGGGGCGACGCGGTTGCGAGAGCCCGAGGGGGAAAGGTTCAGAGCCGCCTCGTGTTTTTGCCTCAACCTATCTGTTTTAGAATAGGATTTATAGAAGCAGGTAGGTATCTTGTGTATCCAAGTTTGTAGAAGTTACCCAGCCTACGAGGTCATAACACTGAACTGCATATGTACATGTATGGTTTAGATAAATTATAGGGACTGATCTCATGCCTTTCTTTTGACACAACAGAAATTAGTGTATCTAATTTATATAAACCATGTAGCGGGAGGGACCAATAGAATCTACTATGCAACAACATTTTTCATATAAGGTCATAACACTGAACTGCATATGTACATGTATGGTTTAGATAAATTATATAGCTAGAAAATAATTGACAATAACATGAAAGATATTTGAATTAAGCATGCGCACAAAGTCAAGCAGACAACATGAAGAATCAGTCAAATAGTACACAACAACAAATGATTTCCAATGGGCACCATAACATGAAAGATGGTTTGATTTAAGCTTGTGGACAGAGTCAAGATAGCAAGTGAGGGTTGAGGTGCTATAGGAGGCCAAGTTGACCAGCCGCTTTTAATTTAAAAGGCTTTGGAGTTGGCGGGCAAGGTACCACCAGAATTTAAGTAGTTTTTTTTTGCAGGGAGAATTTAAGTAGTCGGTTGGTTTGTGGAAAATGCATTTATTTCCAATTCATGTTGTGCTCCTGACAAAAGAAAGAATTGGAGCAAGTATACAAAAAAGTATTTTCTTAGTTCAACACCGAGAACTTCTCAAGATAATTTCTAAACAAAGACGCTACCATCAATAGTTCAGTATGCAACAGAGAAATGTAACTGTGCCATATAAATAATATAGTTATTTGTATATATAAGAAAATAAGAAATCTAAAAGCACACATGCTAGCATTTTGTTGTGACGCATGGACTCAACAAAGCATTTTTTCTATGTTGGTCAGCACAACAAATATGCATTAAGAGCAAGGCACATCGATCCCTTTTGCAACAGAACAAAAGCAAGCATTGTATTATATCTATCATATCAGAGACAGGCTTGCATTCGATGAGGTGCATGGCTGAACTGTTTGTAAAGATAGTACATTGCCATCAACAGCGAGTGGAAATCATATGAGCAACTGCACCTTGATGCCATAAGGCGAAGAATAAAATAATTCTGAAGCTACATTCCTGCCTGCTCCACATGTTGTGGCCATTGCAGCACCCACTGCATTTGCTAGTGCTAATGTGCTAATCGCAGGCAAGTTGTGGAGAAACCCAAAAGCTATAGCAGCAGTGAAGCTATCTCTGCACCCTACAGTGTCCACAACGCAAATATAAGGAAATACAGAGCAGAGTGAATAGTAAAAATGTGACCATTCGGGAAAATAACTTTCATTACCTCTGCTGCAGTTCAAAAATATCCTTCTATCAACATTGCAAGTACCTTGAAAGATGGTGCACAAGAAACAGCATTTCAGTGATCATGATTGATCCCTTGGAACCCATCTTGATGACAACCCATTTTGTGCGGGTTCCTCTTCTTAGCAACACTTGCCTTTCTGAATTGGGTTTCGGATGTTGGTTAGTGACTCAGCATGTCAAAGCAATAAGCAGGAAGGTGTGAGAAATGAGGCGACAAAATGCTAGATTAAGTACACCACACCCGTGTCACTGTTCTCTAAGCCAGTTTGAATTCAGCAAATAAAAATCTTTAGAAAAGCAGTTGGTGTTTGCAAAAATTATCTTCCAATAGCTCCAGTGCACACTCCAAATTACCAAACTCTTCCTCCAACCCGCAATCATCCACGAACGAACACATTTCTCACTGATGAGCAACCCAACACCAATAAATTTGAGATATTGGCATAAGGATAGCTGGAACAATCAAGATGCAAGATCTACGGATATAAATCCAATTATAAAATAAGAATGCTGCAAGGTCACCAGCTGAGTTCATTTCAGCAAGCAAAATTAGCCCTTTTCCTTTTGGTAAACCATTCAATGCCATAACACAAAAGTACTAACACTATTTTGGTACATGAAAGAAATTCAATCCAATAAATTAAATTAATCTCCAGCAGTGCTAACCAATGCGAATAAATTAACTACTACTATTAGCCCCTCCCCAAGAACCCCCAAACATGTAACAGTAGCATCCAATTCGCACCCAGATTACCCAAAAAGAAAATGTCAACCTAATAAACCTAATACACCAAATCAATTAGGTTTACCCCTAATAATCAGAGAAAAAGTGGAGGCAAGGAAAAACAAGTAGATGCATGGCAGGAGGCAGCACGTGGCAGAGAGGCAGTGGATGAAGATGCAGGCACTCTCGGCAAAGGCGGCCATGGATGTCAGCGACCCAAAATACTACGAAGGCAGCAAGCTCACCAAGCCACTCTTGTACATGGGCCGGACCTGAAGATGCTCCACAGGCACTACAAGTACCAGCTCGGGAAGCACCAGGAAATCATCCGGGCTTGGATCACAACAACGGCGGCTTCCCTGGCACCCCCTACCTTTCTTCCTCCTCCCTCACTCTTCCTCCTTGTTCTCTGAACTCTAGCAATTCCTCCTGTATCAAGCTTGTAATTCGAATTCGTGATTGAGAGAAGTGAATCGATAGCTGGTCTCTAACAATGGCGTCCTTGTCCACAACACCTTTTCTCTCCCCCTTCGCCAGTGCCGGCCAAGAGACACAAGGGAACATAAGAGACGCTCAGCTCATATTTCACCAGCTTCAGCTCGCCCGCACGCTATCCTCCTTGCCTGCAACTCGAGGGCGACGTGAGCGGGTAGGGGAGGAGTCGCCGCTGGCGAGCAAGAGGGATGGGAAGAGGATGAACCAGAGAGGGAACGAAAGGGATGGAAGGAAGACCTGTGACGGCGACGGAGTCGTCCTTCCCTGCCTCGTACCCTCCCAGATCGGGACCCGAAGCAGCCACTCCCGCTCCCACCTCCTTGCTCTGGCGCCCGAGTGGCCCCTCTTCGCAGCTCGACGCCGCCACCACCGCTCCTCTCGCCTCCTCGTAGGTCGACACCGACACCGCCGCTCTTCTCGTGCCGCCGCCAATGCCACATCCGCCACTCCTCCGCCTCAATCCAACCGACGCCGCATCGGCCGCTCTCCCGCCTCGAGCCAGCAGCCGCCATGGAACCATGGATCCTACGTGGAAGGAGAAGAAACAAGAAGGGGAGAAGGCGGCACGGTAGTGGTGGCGAGCATGGAGAAGGGGACGCGGGGCTCGAGGAGAGGAGGGACGAGGGATTGGGCTAGGGTTTTCACTGCACGGGCTCGAGAAGAGGAGGGACGGGGGATTAGGCTTTTCACCACGCATAGCACGATCCACCCCTGTTTTCACCCAAACTCAGGAAGCAAGTGTAACGCCCCGGATTCGATGCGTCAGGTGTCCGCCAGTTATTCGTCGTCATTGTCATGTCATATGCTTGCGTGTTGCACTTTGCCATGTCATCATCTGCATTTCATATCATGTCATCATGTGCATCTCATTTTGCATACGTGTTCGTCTCATGCATCCGAGCATTTTCCCCGTTGTCCGTTTTGCAATCCGGCACTCATATGTCCTCCGGCGTCCCCTTTTACCTCTTTTCGCGTGCGGATGTTAAACGATCTCGTAATGGACCGTGGTTTGCCAAGCGGCCTTGGTATAGCACCGGTAGACCGCCTGTCAAGTTTCGGGTCATTTGGAGGTCGTTTGATACTCCAACGATTAACCGGGTAGCCGTAAAGGCCTCTTTTGTGTGCAGCCCAACACCCCCTTCAAAGTGGCCCAAAACCCACCTAAACCCCTTCCATCATCTCGGTCGTTCGATCACGATCGTGTGGGCGAAAACCGCACCCCATTTGGACACTCCTACCTCCTCCTACCTATAAATATGTGCACCCCTCCGAAATTTCGGGTCCAAAACCCTAGTCTAGATCCTCCCGCAACCACCGGACGCGTCCGCCCCGCCCGGACATGTCCGCCGCGTCCGGCCACCTCATCCCGGCCAATCCCGGCATGCCACCTCAGCTCCGCCGCCACGTGTCGCCTCCTGATTCGCCGCCGCCCCGCGCCCACTTCCTCGCGCCGCCACCCGCGCGTCGGCCCGCCCACTTCCTTAGTGCGTTGCCCACGAAACAGTCTCTTCATCCATGAATGGGTAGGGAATGATCTCGGAGAACTTTGCCATAGGAGCTGAGCACTGATGCGTTCCGGACATCCATGTGAGGGTGCGAGCAGAATCATTGGAGAAGTAGAGAGTGGCAAAGAACTGCATCACTAGATCTTCATTGTAGGGGTGGTTGAAGGTGACAAACGGTATCAGACCCAGTCATCCAAGAGCGGAGTACACACCGGGATACAGATGATCATTGTCGCGCAAACTCTCAGTGTTGACTTGCTTGTGAGGAGCAAACTTCTTTGACTTGGTCATAACAAGCTCATGATAGATCCTTTGCTGAAACTCATTCTTGAAACGGGGATCCACTCCCATACCCGTGGCCTTAACATACGGATGGCTCTGTCTCTCATCCCAGATCTCTGGCTTGGTCCACTTGACAAGAGGCATATTCTGGAGGTCACGCCCGCCCGGAATGGCTTGCTCCGGACTAGACTCCTCTTCCTCTTCTTCATCTTCCTCACCACGATCATCTTCTTCTTCTATCTCATCATCAATATTGGGGTTGTCGTAGTAAACATCATCTTGTGAGTCATATTCTTCCTCAGAATTATCGGAAGCCTCAACAACGGGCCGCTTTGAGGCTGCACGGCGAGCACGACCTTGTCCTGACCCAGACCCCTGACCCATGCCTTCAGACGGCTGACGACGAGCAATGGTGAAGTCCTTTGATCCTCCTTTTGTACGCTTGCGACGAAGCTCAGACCTCTTGTCAGCGGAGTCTGAAACACACGCAAACACCCAACAACACAAAGCACGAGACACAAATGAGTACAAGTGCAAGATGAATGGCAAGGAGATAGACAAAAATTTAGGCAGAAGTTCCTGGATAGCCCGTGCGCACGGGGGTTTAGACCCCGTGGGCACGGGGGTCCCGTGCGCACGGTACAGGACCGTGGGCACGGTACAGGACCGTGGGCACGGGGCCCCGTGCGCACGGGGGTCAAACACCCCGTGGACACGGGGGTCTCCCAGCGACAGCCACTACCAGAATGAACTCCGGGAGTGGGTGTAGCAGAGGGACCATAGGATCTAAGCACTAGACTTTTATCTACAAACTAGTTGAGGCCAAACGAATCTAGGAAGCAAAGAAAACCTAAAAACTAGAACAAGAGATAGGAACTCAAGGAGATAGATCAAGGGGACAAGACCAGCTGGAGGAGGACCCCATCTGGATCCAGATCCACGGAGGAGGAACCCCGACGAAGCCCGGAGGAGCTCCGGCGAGTGGAGGCGACGGCGGCAGCGCTGGAGGCTTTCTGGGGAGTGGAGGGGGCGACTCGGTGGGAATGAACCCGAGCCCCCCCCCACGCCCCACCTCTTCAGGACCAGAAACCACAGACCCCGTGCGCATGGGCCAAGTGAGTCCCGTGCGCACAGGGGTCCCGTGCGCACGGTACAGAGCCCGTGGGCACGGGGGCCCCGTGTGCACGGTACAGGCCCGTTCGCACGGGGTATTCAGGAACTTTGACATGAGTGGATTTTTAAATATAGGGCTGAGTGTATACTCTTACCCCTACTTCACAAAGCACTCGGTTTACATTTTTGAATACGCCGCGAGGAAAGTCCTATCACTATGGAAAGGGTATATGTGGAGCACTTGTACCAAAAGAGAAGCGAGGAGAACCAACCAAATAAAAAAAGAGAAAAGAAACAACACAACACACAAGCGAAACAAACACTAACACAACCCTCAAGCGAGGGCGGTGGCCGAGGCCACCATGTTTGAGTTTACTTGGTATTACACCGCGAAGATATGAACCTTGGGCCCAAGACCAATACTCATCTTTGAAGCACAAGTACCACCTAAAGTGGCTTATGTGAAAGATTGTGTTTGTTTTATGCACTTCTAGGATAAGATAGCTCATGAGTTGAGCTAGCTCCCCCTAGACATGTGCCTACACCTAAGCAAGATAGTACATGAGTATGTGTGTGTGAGCAAGAGTTTCATCCGAAGTTACTAATATCCACGATATTTAGATCATGCCTTAACTCGCGGAATCTTGCTTCATCAAGGGGCTTGGTGAAATGTCTGCAAGTTGATTCTCGGTGTTGACATGGAGTAACTCAATGTTTCCCTTGGCCACATGATCTCTAATGAAATGATGACGAATCTCAATATGCTTGGTCTTGCTATGTTGAACCGGATTCTCGGCGATCTTGATGGCACTTTCATTGTCACACCAAAGAGGCACTTTGTCATATTTGACACCGTAATCCATCAAAGTTTGCCTCATCCATAATAATTGGGCACAACAACTTCCGGCAGCAATATACTCGGCTTCGGCTGTGGAGAGAGATATACAATTTTGCTTCTTTGAAGACCAACTTACCAACGATCTCCCTAGGAATTGACATGAACTGGATGTGGACTTGCGATCAACCTTGTCTCCGGCCCAATCCGAATCCGAGTAACCCATTAACTCAAATGATGATCCCTTGGGATACCAAAGGCCCAAGTTTGGGGTATGAACCAAATATCGAAGGATCCTTTTCACTGCCAAATAGTGGCTCTCCTTAGGAGCGGATTGAAATCTTGCACACATACACACACTCAACATAATATCTGGCCTAGATGCACAAAGGTAAAGCAAGGAACCGATCGTAGAGCGATATACCTTTTGATCCACTTCTTTACCATTTGGATCAAGATGAAGTTGACCATTTGTGGCCATGGGTGTCTTCATTGGCTTGACATCTTGCATTTTGAATCTCTTGAGCATGTCTTGGATATAACGAGATTGATTGATGAAGGTTCCGCCTCTCAATTGCTTCACTTGAAAACCGAGAAAGAACTTCAACTCTCCCATCATGCTCATCGCAAATTCCTTAGTCATAAGATTCTCAAACTCAACGTTAATAGCATGGTTAGTTGACCCAAAGATAATATCATCAACATATATTTGGCAGACAAACAACTCTCCTTTTACCCTCTTCGTAAAGAGAGTGGAATCTATTACCCCAATCTGGAACCCCTTCTCGCTTAGGAACGCCGTAAGGTGATCATACCAAGCACGAGGTGCTTGTTTGAGTCCATAGAGTGCCTTATGGAGTTCATAAACGTGAGAGGGATGATCGGGGTCTTCAAAACCGGGAGGTTGCTTGACATACACCAACTCCTTAAGAGGACCATTAAGAAATGCGCTCTTAACATCCATTTGATGTAATTTGAAATCATGATGAGAGGCATAAGCAAGCAAGATGCGAATGGATTCGAGACGGGCAATGGGGGCAAAAGTTTCGCCAAAGTCCAAACCTTCAACTTGGGTGAAACCTTGTGCCACTAACCTTGCCTTGTTCCTTATTACTTGTCCATATTCATCTTGTTTGTTCTTGAAAATCCACTTTGTTCCAATGACATTATGAAATTCCTTGGGTCTTTCTACAAGGGTCCACACTTTGTTGCGTGTGAAGTTGTTGAGTTCTTCATGCATGGCATCTATCCAATCCGGATCGTCAAGTGCATCTTCCACCTTAAGGGGTTCAACACAAGAGACAAACGAGTGATGTTCACAAAAGTTTGCCAAATGTCTACGAGTAGTTACCCCTTTTTGATGCTTCCGTAGATGTTCTCGGTGAGGTGTTGAAGATGTTTCAGCTTGGCGGCCACTTTTTGCTCTTTGCGGTCAAGCTCTTCTTCACTTGGTTTTGGACTTGATGAAGAAACTTGCCCTTGAGATTGCTTTAGCCTTGGAGACACTCTTTTCTTTGCAACCACAGGTTCTTGCTCAGTAGGAAGTGATGACGATGAAGACACTTGTGGTTGGGGTTGATCTTGATCTTGATCAGGACTTTGAGCTTGATCTTGAGCCTCAACGATTGGTTCTTCATTATTCGGAAGAGTTTGCTCTTGATCTTGCTCAGGAATATGAGGGTCTTGATCTTGTTCTTGGATAGGTTCATTATTTCCCGAAGCATCTTGTACAAGTGGTGTCGGTGATGACTTCCCTTGTGGAAAATCCTTAAGAGGGGCTCTTACTCCTTCTTCTTCTACTTGGACATGGGGTGTTTCTTGAGGAAGAATGTGGCCTATCCCCATTGTCCTTATAGCTTGTGAAGGAGCCTCATCACCTACAGTACTAGGAACAATTTGCTCCATACGGGAGTCGTTATCTTCATCAAACTCCACATTTACCGTTTCCTCAATGCATCCGGTGGATTTATTGAGAACTCGGTAAGCATGAGAGTTTGATGCATATCCAACAAATATGCCCTCATAAGTTCTAGACTCAAATTTAGCTAACCGGGATTTTTTGTTTAAAATGAAACACTTACAACCGAATACCCGGAAGTATTTGACGTTGGGCTTTCTCCCGATTAGGAGCTCATAAGGGGTCTTGTTCTTGAGCTTGCGAAGATAAAGCCGGTTTGAAGCATGTCACACGGTGTTGATGGCTTCTGCCCAAAGCTTGTATGGTGATTTGTACTCATCGAGCATGGTCCTAGCCATCTCAATAAGAGTCCGATTCTTCCTCTCCGCAACACCATTTTGTTGGGGAGTATATGGTGCGGAAAATTGGTGCTTTATCCCCTCTTCACTCAAGAATTCATCCATTGTATAATTTTTGAGCTCGGTGCCTTGATCTCACAGTTATGTTGACATTGAGCTTCTTTGGCAAAGTTGATGAAGGTTTCTTGAGTTTCATCTTTAGTCTTGAGAAAGAACACCCAAGTATATCTTGTGAAGTCATCAACAATGACAAGGCAATATCTCCTTCCTCCCAAACTATCATATGTTGGAGGCCCAAATATATCCAAATGGATAAGCTCGAGGGGCCTCAAGGTGGTGATGATAGTCTTCACTTTGTGAGCTTTTTCATGAAGCTTTCCGGCAATGCAAGCACTACAAGGATGATCTATGGCAAAAGACACATTGGTTAGTCCAACAATGTGCTCCCCCTTTAAGAGAGCTTGTAAATTTCTCATGCCCACGTGGGCTAGTCTATGGTGCCATAGCCACCCCGTGTCGGCCTTGGCCATTAGGCATGTTGCAAGATGAGTTTTCTCTTTCGAGAAATCAACCACATAAAGGTTGTCTTTGTTGGGGAACGTAGCAGAAATTCAAAATTTTCTATGCAACACCAAGATCAATCTATGGAGTAATCTAGCAACAAGGGAAGGAGAGTGCATCTACATACCCTTGTAGATCGCTAAGCGGAAGCGTTCAAGTGAACGGGGTTGATGGAGTCGTACTCGTCGTGATCCAAATCACCGATGATCCTAGTGCCGAACGGACGACACCTCCGCGTTCAACACACGTACAGCCCGGGGACGTCTCCTCCTTCTTGATCCAGCAAGGGGAGAGGAGAAGTTGAGGGAAAACTCCGACAGCATGACGGCATGGTGGTGATGGAGTTCGTGGTTCTCCGGCAGGGCTTTGCCAAGCACTACGGAGGAAGACGAGGTGTTGGAGGAGGGAGAGGGCTGCGCCAGGGGAAGGGTGCGGCTGCCCTCTCTCTTCCTCACTATATATAGGGGTAAGGGAGGAGGGGGAGGCGCCCTAGGGTTCCCTAAGGGAGGGGCGGCGGCCACAGGGGAAACCCTAGATGGGTTTGGGCGCCCCACCCCCTAGGAAACTTGCCCCCCAAGCCGGGAGGGGCGGCTGCCCTAGGGGTGGCGCCCCCACCTCTCTGGTTACGTGAGATGGGGTTGGGAGGGGCGCTCAGCCCTTTAGTGGGCTGATGTGCCCTCTCCCCTTGGCCCATAAGGCCCCCCAACGCTTGTCGGGGCCTCCGAAACCCCTTTCGGACACGCTGGTCATCACCTGGTACCCCCAGAACAATTTCGGACTCCAATACCCTTCGTCCAATATACCGATCTTCACCTCCGGACCATTCCGGAGCTCCTCGTCATGTCCGGGATCTCATCCGGGACTCCGAACAACCTTCGGTAACCACATACTATTTCCCATAACAACTATAGCGTCACCGAACCTTAAGTGTGTAGACCCTATGGGTTCGGGAACCATGCAGACATGACCGAGACAGCTCTCTGGCCAATAACCAACAGCGGGATCTGGATACCCATGTTGGATCCCACATGTTCCACGATGATCTCATCGGATGAACCACGATGTCGAGGATTCAATCAATCCCGTATTCAATTCCCTTTGTCTAGCGGTATTGCACTTGCGCGAGATTCGATCATCGGTATCTCGATTCCTTGTTCAATCTCGTTACCGGCAAGTCTCTTTACTCGTTCCGTAACACATCATCCCGTGATCAACTCCTTGGTCACATTGCGCATATGATGATGTCCTACCGAGTGGGCCCAGAGATACCTCTCCGTTACACGGAGTGACAAATCCCAGTCTCGATTCGTGCCAACCCAACAGACACTTTCGGAGATACCTGTAGTGTACCTTTATAGCCACCCAGTTACGTTGTGACGTTTGGTACACCCAAAGCATTCCTACGGTATCCGGGAGTTGCACAATCTCATGGTCTAAGGAAATGATACTTGACATTAGAAAAGCTTTAGCATATGAACTACACGATCTTTGTGCTAGGCTTAGGATTGGGTCTTGTCCATCACATCATTCTCCTAATGATGTGATCCCGTTATCAACGACATCCAATGTCCATGGTCAGGAAACCGTAACCATCTATTGATCAACGAGCTAGTCAACTAGAGGCTTACTAGGGCATGGTGTTGTCTATGTATCCACACATGCATCTGAGTTTCCTATCAATACAATTATAGCATGGATAATAAACGATTATCATGAACAAGGAAATATAATAATAACTAATTTATTATTGTCTCTAGGGCATATTTCCAACAGTCTCCCACTTGCACTAGAGTCAATAATCCAGTTCACATCGCTATGTGATTAACACTCAAGGTCACATCCCCATGTGACTAACACCCAAAGAGTTCTGGGTTTGATCATGTTATGCTTGTGAGAGATGTTATAGTCAACGGGTCTTGAACCTTTTAGATCCGTGTGTGCTTTACAAATCTCTATGTCATCTTGTAGATGCAGCTACCACGCTCTATTTGGAGCTACTCCAAATAACTATTCTACTATATGAATCTGGTTTACTACTCAGAATCATCCAGATTAGTGTCAAAGATTGCATCGGCGTAACCCTTTACGACGAACTCTTTTACCACCTCCATAATCGAGAAAATTCCTTAGTCCACTAGTTACTAAGGATAACCTTGGCCGTTGTCCTGTGATCCATTCCTAGATCACACTTGTACCCCTTGACTGACTCATGGCTTGTCACACTTCAGGTGCGGTACACAACATAGCATACTTTAGAGCCTATGTCTGAAGCATAGGGGACGACCTTCGTCCTTTCTCTCTATTCTGCCGTGGTCAGGTCTTGAGTCTTACTCAACGCTCATACCTTATAACACAGCCAAGAACTCCTTCTTTGCCGATCTATTTTTGAACTCCTTCAAAATCTTGTCATGGTATGTGTTCGTTTGAAAGTACTATTAAGCTATTTTGATCTATCCTTATAGATCTTGATGCTCAATGTTCAAGTAGCTTAATCCAGGTTTTCCATTGAAAAACACTTTTCAAACAACCCTATATGCTTTCCAGAGATTCTACATCATTTTCGATCAACAATATGTCAACAACATATACTCATCAGAAATTCTATAGTGCTCCCACTCACTTCTTTGGAAATACAAGTTTCTCATAAACTTTGTATAAACCTCAAATCTTTGATCATCTCATCAAAGCGTACATTCCAATTCCGAGATGCTTACTCCAGTCCTTAAAAGGATTGCTGGAGCTTTGCATACTTGTTAGCATCTTTCAGGATTGACAAAACTTTCTGGTTGTATCACATACAACCTTTCCTCAAGAAAATCGTCGAGGAAACAATGTTTTGACATCCTATCTGCAAGATTTCATAAATAATGCAGTAACTGCTAACATAATTCCAACAGACTTATTAGCATCGCTACGAGTGAGAAAGTCTCATCGTAGTCAACTCCTTGAACTTGTAGGAAAACATCTTTAACGACAAATCGAGCTTTCCTAATGGTGATACTTACCATCATTGTCCGTCTTCCTTTTAAAAACCATATGTACCTAACAGCCTTACGACCATAAAGTAGTTCTTCCAAAGTCTACACTTTGTTTTCATATATGGATTCTCTCTCAGATTTTATGGCCTCGAGCCATTCTTGGAATCCGGGCCCACCATCGCTTCTCCATAGCTCGTAGGTTCATTGTTGTCTAGCAACATGACTTCCAAGACAGGATTACGTGCCACTTTGAAATAGCACGCATCCTTGTCGTCCTACGAGGTTTGGTAGTGACTTTATCCGAAGTTTCATGATCACTATCATAAGCTTCTACTTCAATTCGTGTAGGTGCCACAGGAACAACTTCCTGTGCCCTGCTACACACTAGTTGAAGTGACGGTTCAACAACCTCATCAAGTCTCCACCATCCTCCCACTCAATTCTTTCGAGAGAAACTTTTCCTCGAGAAAGGACCCGATTCAAGAAACAATTCCTATTGCTTTCGGATCTGAGACTGGAGGTATACCCAACTGTTTTTGGGTGTCCTATGAAGATGCATTTATCCACTTTGGGTTCGAGCTTATCAGCCTGAAACTTTTTCACATGAGCGTCGTAGTCCCAAATTTTTAAGAAACAACAGCTTAGGTTTCTCTAAACCATAGTTCATACGGTGTCGTCTCAACGGATTTGTGTGGTTCCCTATTTAAAGTGAATGCGGTTGTCTCTAATGCTTAACCCATAAACAATAGTGGTAATTCGACAAGAGACATCATGGTATGCACCACATCCAATAGGGTGCAGTTATGATGTTCGGACACACCATCTCGCTATGGTGTTCCCGACGGTATTAGTCGTGAAACAATTTCCACAATGTCTTAATTGTGTGCCAAACTCGCAACTCAGATATAAATCTCTATGATCATATCACAGACATTTTATCCTCTTGTCACGATGATCTTCAACTTCACTCTGAAATTGCTTGAACCTTTCAATAATTCAGACTCATGTTTCATCAAGTAAATATACATCATCTACTCAAATCATCTGTGAAGTAAGAACATAACGATATCCACTGCGTGCCTCAGCGCTCATTGGACTGCACACATCAAAATGTATTACTTCCAACAAGTTGCTTTCTTGTTCCATCTTACTGAAAACGAGGTCTTTCAGTCATCTTGTCCATGTGGTATGATTTGCATGTCTCAAGTGATTCAAAATCAAGTGAGTCCAAACGATCCACCTGTATGGAGTTTCTTCATGCATATCTACCAATAAACATGGTTCACATGTCTCAATCTTTTCAAAAACGAGTGAGTCCAAAGATCCATCAACATGGAGCTTCTTCATGCGTTTTATACCAATATGACTCAAATTGCAGTGCCACAAGTATGTGGTACTATCATTACTATCTTATATCTTTTGGCATGAACACGTGTATCACTATGATCGGGATGGTATTATTCAAATAAACAGAGTAACCATTATTCTCCTTAAATGAATAACCGTATTGCGATAAACATAATCCAATCATGTCTATGCCCAACGCAAACACCAAATAACAATTATTTAGGTTTTAATACCAATCTCGAAGGTAGAGGGAGCCTACGATATTTGATTACATCAACCTTGGAAACACTTCCAACATATATCGTCATCTCACCTTTAGCTAGTCTCCGTTTATTCCGTAGCCTTTTATTTTGAGTTACTAACACTTAGCAACCGAACAGGTATCTAATACCCTGGTGCTACTAGGAGTACTAGTAAAGTACACATTAATATAATGTATATCCAACACACTTCTGTCGACCTTACCAGCCTTCTCATCTACCAAGTATCTAGGGTAATTCCGCTTCAGTGACCGTTCCCCTCATTACAGAAGCACTTAGTCTCGGGTTTTGGGTTCAACCTTGGGTTTCTTCACTAGAGCAGCAGCTGATTTGCCGTTTCATGAAGTATCCCTTCTTGCCCTTGCCCTTCTTGAAACTAGTGGTTTTACTAACCATCAACAATTGATGCTCCCTTTTGATTTCTACTTTCGCGGTGTCGCGAATATCTCAAGGATCATATCTATCCCTGATATGTTATAGTTCATCACGAAGCTCTAGTAGCTTGGTGGCAGTGACTTTGGAGAACCATCACTATCTTATCTGGAAGATTAACTCCCACTCGATTCAAGCGATTGTAGTACTCATACAATCTGAGCACATGCTCAACGATTGAGCTTTTCTCCTTAGTTTGTAGGCTTAGGAAACTTGTCAGAGGTCTCGTACCTCTTGACGCGGGCACTAGCCTGAAATCCCAATTTCAGTCCTTGGAACATCTCATATGTTCTGCGATGTTTCAAAAACGTCATTGGTGCCTCAATTCTAAACCATACGCACTGAACTATTATGTAGTCATCAAAGCGTGTATGTCAGATGTTCGCAACATCCACAACCGACGCTCGAGGTTCAGCTCACTGAGCGGTGCATTAAGGACATAATCCTTCTGTGCAGCAATGAGGACAATTCTCAGTTTACGGACCCAGTCCGTATAATTGCTACTATCAACTTTCAACTAAATTTTCTCTAGGAACGTATCTAAAACAGTAGAACTAAAGCGTAAGCTTCGAGATAATTTGCAAAGTTCTTTTGACTATGTTCATGATAATTAAGTTCATCTGATTATTTAATGAACTCCCACTCAGATAGACATCCCTCTAGTCATCTAAGTGATACATGATCCGAATCAACTAGGCCGTGTCCGATCATCACGTGAGACGGACTAGTCATCATCGGTGAACATCTCATGTTGATCGCATCTTCTATACGACTCATGTTCGACCTTTCGGTCCTCCGTGTTCCGAGGCCATGTCTGTACATGCTAGGCTCGTCAAGTTAACCTAAGTGTTTCGCATGTGTTCCAAGTCCATGTCTGTACATGCTAGGCTCGTCAACACCCGTTGTATTCGAACGTAAGAATCTATCACACCCGATCATCACGTGGTGCTTCGAAACGACGAACCTTCGCAATGGTGCACAGTTAGGGAGAACACTTTTCTTGAAATTTTAGTGAGGGATCATCTTATTTAAGCTACCGTCATTATAAGCAAATAAGATGTAAAACATGATAAACATCACATGCAATCAAATAGTGACATGATATGGCCATCATCACTTTGCTCCTTTTGATCTCCATCTTCGGGGCTCCATGATCATCATCGTCACCGGCATGACACCATGATCTCCATCATCATGATCTCCATCATCGTGTCTTCATGAAGTTGTCTCTCCAACTATTACTTCTACTACTACAGCTAACGGTTAGCAATAAAGTAAAGTAATTACATGACGTTTATGTTGACACGCAGGTCATAAATAAATTAAGACAACTCCTATGGCTCCTGCCGGTTGTCATACTCATCGACATGCAAGTCGTGATTCCTATTACAAGAACATGATCAATCTCATACATCACATATCATTCATCACATTCTTTTTGGCCACATCACATCACATAGCATACCCTGCAAAAACAAGTTAGACGTCCTCTAATTGTTGTTGCATGTTTTTACGTGGCTGCTATGGGTTTCTAGCAAGAACGTTTCTTACCTACGCAAAACCACAACGTGATATGCCAATTTCTATTTACCCTTCATAAGGACCCTTTTCATCGAATCCGATCCGACTAAAGTGGGAGAGACAGACACCCGCTAGCCACCTTATGCAACTAGTGCATGTCAGTCGGTGGAACCTGTCTCACGTAAGAGTACGTGTAAGGTCAGTCTGGGCCGCTTCATCCCACGATGCCGCCGAATCAAGATAAGACTAGTAACGGCAAGTAAATTGACAAAATCGATGCCCACAACTACTTTGTGTTCTACTCGTGCATAGAAACTACGCATAGACCTAGCTCATGATGCCACTGTTGGGGAACGTAGCAGAAATTTAAAATTTTCTACGCAACACCAAGATCAATCTATGGAGTAATCTAGCAACGAGGGAAGGAGAGTGCATCTACATACCCTTGTAGATCGCTAAGCGGAAGCGTTCAAGTGAACGGGGTTGATGGAGTCGTACTCGTCGTGATCCAAATCACCGATGATCCTAGTGCCGAACGGACGGCACCTCCGCGTTCAACACACGTACAGCCCGGGGACGTCTCCTCCTTCTTGATCCAGCAAGGGGAGAGGAGAAGTTGAGGGAAAACTCCGACAGCACGACGGCATGGTGGTGATGGAGTTCGTGGTTCTCCGGCAGGGCTTCGCCAAGCACTACGGAGGAAGACGAGGTGTTGGAGGAGGGAGAGGGCTGCGCCAGGGGAAGGGTGTGGCTGCCCTCTCTCTTCCTCACTATATATAGGGGTAAGGGAGGAGGGGGAGGCGCCCTAGGGTTCCCTAAGGGAGGGGCGGCGGCCACAGGGGAAACCCTAGATGGGTTTGGGCGCCCCCACCCCCTAGGAAACTTGCCCCCTAAGCCGGGAGGGGCGGCTGCCCTAGGGGTGGCGCCCCCACCTCTCTGATTACGTGAGATGGGGTTGGGAGGGGCGCTCAACCCTTTAGTGGGCTGATGTGCCCTCTCCCCTTGGCCCATAAGGCCCCCCAACGCTTGTCGGGGCCTCCGAAACCCCTTTCGGACACGCTGGTCATCACCATGGTACCCCCAGAACAATTCCGGACTCCAATACCCTTCGTCCAATATACCGATCTTCACCTCCGGACCATTCCGGAGCTCCTCGTCATGTCCGGGATCTCATCCGGGACTCCGAACAACCTTCGGTAACCACATACTATTTCCCATAACAACTCTAGCATCACCGAACCTTAAGTGTGTAGACCCTACGGGTTCGGGAACCATGCAGACATGACCGAGACAGCTCTCCGGCCAATAACCAACAGCGGGATCTGGATACCCATGTTGGCTCCCACATGTTCCACAATGATCTCATCGGATGAACCACGATGTCGAGGATTCAATCAATCCCATATTCAATTCCCTTTGTCTAGCGGTATTGCACTTGCCCGAGATTCGATCATCGGTATCTCGATACCTTGTTCAATCTCGTTACCGGCAAGTCTCTTTACTCGTTCCGTAACACATCATCCCGTGATCAACTCCTTGGTCACATTGCGCATATGATGATGTCCTACCGAGTGGGCCCAGAGACACCTCTCCGTTACACGGAGTGACAAATCCCAGTCTCGATTCGTGCCAACCCAACAGACACTTTCGGAGATACCTGTAGTGTACCTTTATAGCCACCCAGTTACGTTGTGACGTTTGGTACACCCAAAGCATTCCTACGGTATCCGGGAGTTGCACAATCTCATGGTCTAAGGAAATGATACTTGACATTAGAAAAGCTTTAGCATATGAACTACACGATCTTTGTGCTAGGCTTAGGATTGGGTCTTGTCCATCACATCATTCTCCTAATGATGTGATCCCGTTATCAACGACATCCAATGTCCATGGTCAGGAAACCATAACCATCTATTGATCAACGAGCTAGTCAACTAGAGGCTTACTAGGGACATGGTGTTGTCTATGTATCCACACATGCATCTGAGTTTCCTATCAATACGATTGTAGCATGGATAATAAACGATTATCATGAACAAGGAAATATAATAATAACTAATTTATTATTGTCTCTAGGGCATATTTCCAACAGTCTTCAACATGCCCAACGAAGACCACTTTGAGATTGCTTCTCTTAAAGACGGTCACATGGAATTCACTAAAATGTGAATCATATCCGGCACGAGCCAATTGAATAGTTGAAAGTAAATTGTAGTGAAGGGATTGGACAAGCATGACATTTGAAAGAGATGAATCATTAGAGATTACCACCTTGCCCAAACCCAATACATTGCCCTTGCTATTGTCACTGAAGGAGATGTTCGGAGAGGCCTTGAGTGAATCAACGAACTCCACAAGCATCTCCCTTTCTCCGGTCATATGACTGGTGCATCCACTGTCGATCACCCATTGAGTTCCACCGGAGACATAGTCCTACAATAATCAAGCTTTGGTTATAGGTACCCATTTTGCAATGGGTCCTGGTGAGTTAGCAACGAGGGTCTTAGGAACCCAAATAGTCCAAGCATAATCATCATAGTTAGTTCCAACAAATTTTGCAAAGGTATAGCCATCATCTCCTCTCATGAGAACATATGATGGATTGTTCTTGCCGGCAAAATTCTTGGGAATGGCCTTGTCCCTAATTACCTTTCCATTCCCAACACCCTTCATTTCCTTCTCCTTCTCCTTGTGCCCTTCTTGCACAAACACTACCTTTTGGGGAGGGGAAGGAGTCGGACCGATCTTCTTGTTGTTGTTCTTCTTCTTTTTCTTACTATTCTTAGATGCGGGATTAAACCCAACTCCCTCCTTGGCAACACACTCCTTTTGGTTGCTCAAGAGGTTGTTTAGGTTTTTCTCCCCTTGGATGCATGATACAAGCCCTTTCTCAATTTGAGCTTTCAACTTCTTATTTTCCTCTTGAAGGGAGGTGCAATCATGAGCAAAGTTAGCCGTACAAGCATCATCATTTAAATCTATATGAGGTACGGAAGTGAGAGCCTTAATGGTTGTAGCTTTTAGTTGGGCATAAGACTCGGTGAGGTCAATGAGGTCACCTTTGACAACCTTGGAACTAATCACAAGGAACTCATGCTCCTCAACAAGTCTTGTACGGTCAACTAGAAGCTTTTCAACTCTAACGTTAAGAGCATCTTTATTCTCAAGAGCAAGTTGCAAAGCATCATTGGTTTTAACAAAGTCAATTTGATGATCAGATAAGGCTTCCTCAAGTGATCCTCTCATGACACTCTCTTCATTAAGTTCGTGCTCGAGGAGATCAACTCTCTCTTTTTCCTCTATAAGGAGGTTCTCAACGTTCTCAATAAAGTCATCGCGTTCGGCAAGTGACTTAAGGAGATCACCAAAACGAGCACGAGCTTCACCATGAAGAGTTTTCATGAAAGCCATTAAGGATTCCTCATCATTATCCACACCCTCCTCACACTCATCCTCCACTATCTCACATGAGACATTGGGAGTGTAGTTGTCGGGTTTCTTGGGTTTGGACTTTGTTTTTACCTCTTTGGCCATGAGGCACCAATGAGTGAATGGCTTGTCCTCGTTTGGAGAGTCCAAGAGGCCGGTGGTGGAGGAGGAGGTAGTGGCATGCATGGCAAAGGCGGCCGTGCCCACTTGATCATCATCGTCGTCATCTTCATCTCCAGACATGTATTCTTCATGAACAAGAGCCTTGTCATCCTTCCTCTTTGCAAACTTGGTGAACTTCTTCTTCTTAAGCACAAGCTTCTTGGACTTGTCTTCACGTCTCTCATATGGACAATCATGAACAAAGTGTCTTGTGCTATCACAATTGTAGCATTTCCTTCGTCCAAACGATCTTCCTTGAAGATTTCTTCCTTTGTTTGCCATGGTCCCGGAGTACTTCTTGACTAAGAGAGCCAAGTCTTCTGCAAAGTCATTTGCTGGGCACGAGGTATCATTGTCCTCCTCACATATCTCTTCACTCACTTCTTCCTCCCTTGAGGATTGGCTCATCACTTTCTTGGCCTTCAAGGCAAGATTGGAGTTCTTGGTTGCTTGAGCTATTGCAAATGTTTTCTTGGACTTGGTTTCCAAAAGAACATGGGTAGGGAAGGTGGAAACAACTTGAGCCGAAGTCAACTTGTGATAGTCCGGACGTTGATGAACCATCATGACCATGGTATGTTCCGTGAGAACCATCGCATCTATGAACTTGTCCTTGATGAAATCATCATTTGCCCAAGTGCACCCAAAGGTTCTCAAGTTGAGCACAAGGGGACTTCAACCTTCGGTAAACCTCTTCTGCGGACTCACCCTCATTCCTCACAAAGAGATTGACTTCTTTTTTGAGCAAGGCCAACCGAGATCTTCGAATTCCTTCATCTCCTTCAAGAGCCTCCTCAAGGCAATCCCAAATTTCATTTGCGGTTTTGAGAAGAGCAATGGAATCACTATAGTCTTCAGTCACAGCGTTGCGAAGCATGTTGTGTGCGGTAGCATTGAGTTGATCGTCAACTGCTTCCCTTGGAGTGAGATTCGTTGGGTCCTTGGGGTTGAATCCATTGACCACAATCCACCACAATTGAGTTGAAGCACTGCGCATGTGAGACTCCATATCTAGCTTCCACTTAGCAAATGCATTAGCTTTCAAAGGGGGCAGAGGCCCAACAGGATTAATGCGGGGATGTTGCAAGGGTTGAGGAGAGTAAAAGGGTTCCACGACATTGTACTGGGGAACTTGAGTACGAGCCGGAGAAGCAAGAGGTTCCCTCGAGTCATCCGCATCATGAACCTCATTTGGATTAAACGAGTTTGATGCGGACGTTGATGGATTTAAGCGAGCATCAATTTCCTCCTTGACCGAGGCCCGAACCTCTTTCAACATAGAGACTTTGAGGTCCGCAAACATTGAAAGAAGATCGGCCGCGGTCAAGGGGACATTCGGGTTAGTAGGAGCGGTGGGAGCAACGACAGGAGCACCAAGTGTCTCGGTCGCGGCGGGGGGTTGGTTTTGACCATCCCCCGCAACGGGTAGGCCACCTCCCTCATTCCCTAGATCAAATCCTCTAAGGTTGTAAAACCTTATATTAGAGCACGAGGCTCTGATACCAATTGAAAGGATCGATACGGTCGACTAGAGGGGGGTGAATAGGAGACTACAAATTTTAATCTTTCTAGTAGATTTTAAGGCTTAGCGGATAAAAGAGTTCACTAGTATGCAACTAGGTGAATGCAACCTATATGACAAGCACGCTCCAAGAAAAATAAGCTAGGCAACAAACTACTTAGCAAGCCAACAAGCATACAACAACAAGGAAAGGTGCGGGAAAGGATTAACCAAAAGTGAGACGAGGACGCGGATTTTAACCCGAAGTTCACTCTTCCTTGGGGAAGAGCTCATCTCCGTTTGGAGCGGTGCCGGAGCCAAAGCTCGCGGAACGCCACCAAAGGCTCACCGTATTCTCCTTGAGTCACCCCCAACGGATGAGCCTCGAAACACTCGGGGTTGGTCTTGAAGGCGACCACCACACCTTTACAAACTTGTCCGGAGCACACCACAAGCAAGGAAGCTTCCGGAGGAACCTCTAGCCGCCTAGGAGCCCAAGCTCCAAGAGTAACAAGTCAATGGGGAAGAAATGTTGCGGGGAACGCGATTTGGTTTGGTCAAGATGTAGATCGGGTCTTGCTCTTCAAATCCCCAAAGTTTCAACAAGTTTGGGTGGAGGGATTGAGAGTATTGAGCAAAGTGGGGTGTAGCAATGGTGGAGCTCAACAAGACATTAGGGTTAGAGGTTGGAGGTGGAAGAAGGGCCTTTATATAGTGTTCATGGACTGGTGGGGTTTTCTGCCCGTTGGACCCCGTGCGCACGGGGTACTCAGAGACAATCATGCCACCCCATGCGCATGGGGGTCAAAAGACCCTGTGTGCACGGGGTACTCAGAGGGTTTACATAGGACCCCGTGTGCACGGGGGTCAAAAGACCCCGTGCGCACGGGGGTCAAAAGACCCCGTGCGCACGGGGTACCCAGAGAGTTACGCAGTACCCCGTGCGCACGGGGTACCCAGTAACTTTCTGTTGCAACTTTCTGAGTACCACAGCACACACACTAGGTTCTTTTTAGGTGGTCGGAGTGGGAAGGGTAAGAGAGTAAGGCTCGGCAATGGCATTCCCACACGACATTTATCCACACAAACCCCTCTTAATAGTGCGGTCTTTCCTACGACTCGAAGCAAACCAAAACTAAACTTTCGAAGCGTCGAAACACCACGCCTTTGTCCTTTTTGAAATGGGGGGGGGGGTCGCACATCTCCATTGTGGGCACTTAGAACCAATAACCCGAGATAAACTTTAGCAACCGATATTAGTTCAACTAACCACATTGTCATCACACCAAAATATAGCAAAAGTGCCATTAGCACTTTCACTCTGATTTGTATATTCTCAAAACACGGGAATATGAAGAGAGAGAAAATCAAAATCCTTAAAAAGTCATGTGATTTTTTTAATCAAGGGGGTTGTTTTGCTGATATTCAACTGAGCCGCGGAGAGACTCCTGATTTTCTTTAAAAAAAAGGTGAGTTAAGACTTGGGAGGTCAAAAAGTTATAACTGTTTAAATCCTATAGAATTAGAAAACCACGTGAAGTCGTAATTGGGGCAGGGGCTCTTTGTTCGCAGGATTCTCAAAATACAGGAGTAGGAAAAACATATGATTAAAATGCCATGTTCTCTTAAATGCTATAGGACTAGAAAACCACATCAATTTGAACAATGTGTGTATGATGCCACAGAAAAACAAAAGTTATACAAAGATATTCGAGTAGGTAGAAACTTTCCTAACTATGTGCAAATCAATCGTTAGTAATTTCTCCTATCCCGGGTTTAAATCCTGCAGAAATCCTATGAAACCTTCCAATCACAAGTTAAATGGTTTATACACTAACACATTACAATAAGTGAGTAACAAATCAAACGACATCATCCAATAGAAGACTAGGACCCTAGGAGAAAGTCGAACCATATCATCCAATATCCTCCTAGGGTCCTAGTCTTTTACGACGACTTTTTTAAGCTTCTGATGCGAAGAAGATTGATAAACCAATCAACACAAGATGTTGTTATATTCATGGAACATGATTTGGTAAAGGCTGGGGATATGAAGTTGTTTTTGTGTCTTCTCGAACAACGGTCTGGTTTGAAAATCAATTTCAACAAGAGTGAACTGTTATGTTGGGCGCGTCAAGGAAGAACAGGAAAATTATGGACATATGTTTGGGTGTTAGTAGGGGTCTCTTCCATTTAGGTATATGAGAATCCCAATTCATCATCAAAAACTAACCAACAAAGAATGGAAGTGCATAGAGAATTGATTTGAGAAGAAACTAAGTTGTTGAAAGGGCAAGCTTATGTCTTATGGGAGTAGGCTAATTCTGATAAATTACGTGCTTACAAGTATGTCGATGTTCCTATTGTCCTTCTTTAAGTACCTGTGGGGGTACGAAAAAGGTTAAACTTTTATCGAATATGTTTTTTCTGGCAAAGCCATGAGAATAAATCCAAGTATAGATTGGCCAAGTGAGATATAATTGGTAGGCCGAAGGACAAGGGGGCTTAGGGACTGAAAACCTTGAGGTAAAGAACAAATGTTTGCTTAGTAAATGGTTATACAGCCTTTCTGCAGAGGACGAGAGGGTGTGGGTACAATTATTGCACAACAAGTATTTGTAATCCAAATCCTTGCACAAATAACAACGCAGTCGAATGATTCACCTTTTTCAAAAGGATTGATGTGAACAAAGGTTACCTTTTTTAATAGGATCATTGTAGGGAACGGTAATACCACTAGGTTTTGGGAAGATAAATGGCTAGGGGAGATGCCACTGACCATACAATACCCAACCTTCTATAATATTGTACAATGTAAAGGGGCTTTTCTAAGTACAATTCTACAATCTGTTCCCTTAAACATTCAGTTGATGAGATCCCTGATGGGGAAACGATGGGATAGATGGCTACATCTTATGCACAGGTTGATGGATGCTACCCTCTTTGATCAGCCAGATACACTACACTGAAAACTTTCGATGTGAGGGTATTTTCCGTGAAATCTATGTATATAGATTTGATAAACTTTGGTCCAATCCCAAAGTCACTTCACATTTGGAAAATTAAGGTGCCTTTAAAGATAAAAGTCTTTATGTGGTTTATTCACAATGAAGTGATCTTGACTAAGAATAACTTGGTAAAGCGTAGTTGGGAGGGTAGTAAACGGTTTTGTTTATGTGATCAAGATGAATCAATCCGACATCTTTTCCTCAAATGCCCACTAGCCAAGCTAGTGTGGTGCACATTGCATGTGACCTTTAATGTCAGTCCTCCTAATAGTATTGCTACTTTATTTGGGACTTTGCTAAATAGGGTAGAGCCTAAAATAGCGGCGCATATTCGAGTCGAAGTGTGCATATTACTTTAGCTATATGGAACTGTCAGAATGACGTGATTTTTAACAGACAAAACATCACAATTTTTTTCCAGGTCATCTATAGAGCAACTGGCTGGATTGACTGGATCCGTACATGGTCTTTACTCAGCCATGTGGAAGTAAAAAAAAACATGTCTTATGATGCAACCGTTGGGAGAATATCACGGAATACCTACAATCAATTTGGATCGCAGGGTGTAAGTCATCTAGTCCTATTTTTATTTTTGTTGGTTGCGGCAATGTTCCTTTTCTTTTCAACTCATTTTGAGTTCTTGTATCGTGCTACGTACTTGGTGGGTACTTTGGTTAATAATGGTTGCACGCATCATTTTGATGCTAAGTCCAGGGGTAATCCTCCTTTAAAGAAAAAAACACGAGATGCTGTTTCCGCTTCTTGCTTCCAACTGGTGCAATCAATGGATCCTCTTGCACCTTTTATCTACGTTTATTTATTGCTGATACAATTGTACAATATGTCAATCATAAATTCATGGTAACTTACAGTTACAAGCCTTACCCCTACCTGGCTACTTGTACAACATCGAAGTACAATATGAGAACACAAGGTGTCAATATATTTTTCAGAGGGAACTGAACCACCAATCTTCTGCAAATGCGTCGCAATTTGTCCACATTTCTTGGATCAGCTCATGAAGCGCCAAAAGATGGCGCACATGTTTTACTCCCGTGGCCTTGCAAGCCAGAGAGAGCTCAGGGCACGCAAACGTGAAAAATAGTCATGTATTGCAAGGAGAGCTCGAGCAGCTTGCCGTATTGTCAGAATTCTTTGCATTTGATGCAAAGTTTGTTGCCGTAGATTGTCAGCCTAGCACAAATATAACAAGAAAAAAATCTTCAGAACTATGAGCATCTAATGTTTCACGGTTTGCTGAAAAGCTGCACCGACTAGGAAGGAGTACTGAGTAACTTCTCAACAAAATTAGGTGAACGATTCCTTTCACATTAGAGGCAATAATAACAAAATTACATATTTGCAGGACCAGAAGGTAGAAGAAGTTTTAAATACCTGGCGAAGGAAATTCTCAAGGGTTCCAAGTTTTCCCATAGCCATAGCCATTTGACCCATGTAGTTTGCCACGTTTCCTGAAGATCCTGATGGACCAAGGGAACCAGCCAACGTTTCAGCCAAAGATTGCTGCAATGCCTCCATTCCTTGTGATAGTGCATCCTCGGCCTGGTGTGAGGATTGCTCGAGGCTGGATAACCCCATCAACTGCTGCTCTGTTAGAGGCTCGAGCTGATTTACAAGGAGCTGAAAATTTACAAGAACATGAGAAATGTTGTATCTTCAGGTATACATGAAAACGAACAACAGAACCTGACATTCAACTAGTCAAAAGTATTTGTCAGCAGGTTTCCTTATAGATTGAGTATATAGTTTTTGCACCTTTAGAAGCTCAGACGAACGAAAACCCCCAAGCCACAAAAAACACCTTTCAGCAGGTGTTTTCCACATGCCTGAAAGTATATGAAACACATCAGCCTTTGCAGCAGCGCCCTTCAGCTTGAATATTTCGTCATAATGTGCCATTATTCCATCTACAATAAGACGGAGGTCACTATCACTTGCATGAGCATTTACTGCAGTCCTCAGCTCATTTATCTGCTTATTTTGCTCCTCTAGCCATCGAGTATATTCTAAATCAAATGTCATCGCTCCTGCAGAAACAAGCTTACTATTTTAGTTGTATTCCCAATGAACACTCGGGAACAATTAAGCATGTTCTGTACTTTTGAGAGAACTTTTAACCAATGATTGATTAGCAGAGCGTGAAAATGCAGGCGTGAGCAGACAGAGGAAGAAGTTACCATTTCCACTCATAGCATGAGTTTGATCCCCAGAGCTAGAAATGAAGATTCCCTACAAACAACATCGAAATAACAGATTTAATGGGACATCGACTGGACACTGCCAGCATCGGCCAATAGGTACTTACTTGCTGTCGAGCTTTCTGGAGTTCTTGTTCCAGGCTTGCAAGTTTCAGCTTACTGCTCTCAAGTTGTTGTACATACGCCTTAAAAATAATAAGATGCATTAGGATGGCTCTTAACAAATAATGAACCCAAAATTGAAGGCAAATAAGAAGTCGATAGTTACAATTCAGAGCATATGTATATTATGCATATACTGTCAGTTATCAAGGATACAACTACATCAAGAAACAAGTCCCTTGGTGATTAGCTGATTGCCAGCTATTTGTTTGAATCAAGGGCGCCTTTGGATTATTTACTTATTTGTTTTTGTAACTGAACATGCCTATCAAGAATTTGGCAAAATTGAGTGGCATCAAAAGTGCTAGAGAACCGCTCACATATCATACACCCATTCAACAGCTCATCCACGACATCACCGCATAACTGCACCATCATGCAGCAATAGTTCCCCAATGTAAATTAGTAACACAAAGTTACCTACGTTACACATGGATGGATGCATTGTTATGGTACCTTTTTCCTCAGACGACTTTTTCGTGCTGCCTCGCGATTTTGGGCAAGCCTCCGCAATACCTATGGAATAGCAAATACATTGTGTAAATACCATTTATTACTAAGGGATAAGAAACATTCTAGAAGAATAGGATATAAAGTACCACCTTTTGGTCCATAGGCCTGTCGGACCTATCAGATGGTTCAGATGAATTAGAAGGCACGATAGCTCCATTTTGTCCGTTTTCCATCTGCACAACTTGGTTAAGAAAAATAAGAAAATTCTGCTACATATGGAAAAAAGAGAGGTTGGCATGCAACAGCAAACAAAAGCTAAATTAATAATATCTTATGAATTTCAACTGGCACCAGAACTTAACAGGCATTTCAGCAAAGAATGACACAATTTTCCGTTTTGTGTGGTTGGTTTTAGAATTTGTTTATTCATCATATGGAATGTAGTAACAACTCAATGAGATTATAGATCATTTATTAGCACCTAATAGCTAATACAGTGTTCATATCCAACATATAGGAGGCGTGCTTAGTCAGGTATGTTTTAAAAATGCAGGGGATGATAATAAATTATCATGAACAGCCCTTCTATTTGTCAAAAAAAAGGGCAAAGTATCCAAGCTATTCACGGATATCACACTTTAATGTACTCCACATTTAAATATTTCCCACCTGATGAAACTGATAGTGCAGCAGCAGTAGTCCTGTTCACTTTTGCAAGTTGATATCTAATTTAAGAAGTGTGTTGTTTCTTTAGGCACTGGAGCAAATGTGTACAACAATCTGCAGAGGGTAACACGGATATGGCAAAAGAAGCATCAAGTATTGGCATCAAAACCATCCAAGTTAAACTTGCGCGCTTCATACAAATGAAGTCTGCCACATCTTTTATCAAATACAGTACCAGTTTTCACCTGTTATTATACTTTTACACCACAACTCAGGATAGACACATTACATACATTAATTCCAATTCTCTGCCTAGCTTTCACAAAAGATCAAACCAGGTGCCTGATGGATAGAGAAAAGAAGGTTTACCCTTGGATTCTTATCGTCAGTGTCCACAACTATGGATGTGTCAGTCCTCGAACTAGCATCAGCCATACCGGGGGTTTTCCAGCTCAAAACAACGGGACAACAAATCGCTTTGTTGTCCCTTTAGTTGAAGCAGGGTGATAAGGGCGCCTGTATCCTTTAGGTGTCAGATCACTCCGAGGCCAGAGCCGTCACCTATCCATCACAAGAAAAGCAAACAGATATCCATACATATTAGCATCGCGCGTAAAGGCTGTCCAGCAGTGACAAATTCAACAGTCTAAGCGCAGACATATCTTACTTCTTCAGAGTCCAATTATCTGTAGGCACGGGATCTGCAGAGAAGCACGCAAGAGATAGTGAGCTGCCATGGTGCGGTGAGGAAATTCGAGGTGCCTAGGCACTTTGGCAGATCGCACCTTCCCTTATAATAGCACAAGTAATTCCAAAAGTAAACAAGTACAGCAGGACAACAGCGGGACGGGAGATAATTCAAGGCAAAGGAAGTACAGATTTTTGCTAGCTCGTAGCGTCAATAACTAAGCTTAGGCCGGCCGGCCTACCTTCCCCCCACAGCTCAGCCAGCGCCAAAGCAGCGGGAAACACCTAAGAATTCGGAATTAAGTGCCGTCTCCAGCCCGACCTCAAAGCATCTCACGAGCTCCAACCAGCAGCACCCACGCGACAATTGTATGGAATCGGAGGTGGTGCCAAGGAATCAGGCGGGAGAGAGCAGGATTAGGGCTTTCAGCTTACCACGGGGGCAGTGTCTGCGGCAGGGGAGGAGGTCGAAAGGGAGGGAGGGCCCGCTCGGCGTACGGATTTGGAGGGAGGCCGGCCGGCGGCCGGCGCCGCGTGAAGCGGAGGAGCAGAAGACGGGGTCGGGACGGCAGCGCGGAGAGAGAAGAGGAGAAGAAACTGGGGGCGGCCGGGTTGGTCAGAAGGGAGAGAGAGGGGCGACGATGGGGGTGGGGTGCGTGCGTGCGCTTCTAGTCAAAGGGCTGAAACACAGCGGCTGATGGGTGGGGTCTTGGGCCTACGCCAGCGGTGGGGTTTGGTGAGAAGAGTGGGAGGTCCGCGCTTGGCTTTCCTACCACCTGGGGCTGGGCCGCTCCAGCACGACTCCAATATGGACTTTCTCCGTTTCTACAGGGGAAAAAAGCCATGAAATCATATGCACGTCATAAATCGCTGTTCGGCGTCCGTTTCGGGAAACAGTTTAGCATCACTCGCCTGAAACACATTTTGGGTCATTCAATTTCGGATGAAAGAAGCAGCCGACGGAGGAAAGGAAGAAGCACACGTCGGCGAGCTACAAAAGCCCTCTGCGTCTATCTTAGTGTGGCAGACAACCCAATTATCTGTCTTAAGGGTGTGGGTGGTGCAAGTTCGCTGGAAAAAACTTGTCGTCGCCGGGTTAGAAGGATGGCCGAGGGCGGCACCAGCTGGCGGTTGTCGGGAGGGCGGGGTGACGGCAACAGGCAACTGGGCCGGTGGTACATCAAGCGATTTGAGGAAGAAGATGAACAAGAGACCAGGATGAAGGTTGAAGAAAGCGTTCTGACCGTTCATTTGTTATCCAACAACTTAAAACAAATCGACCAACCCAAAATTCCTTTTTGGACGACTATCGTCTAGCCAGTCCTTCGAGAAAAGAAAATTATTGTTTGCCCGCATTTTCTATTACAAATGTTATTGTACATGCGTCAAAACTTTCACGACTCGTAGCAAACGTCCTTTGATCATTTTTCTCTCCAGGGAATTAAAGAGTTTTATTCATATGAAATCGCTCTGTCGCTGTCAGCCATTAGGCTTGTGACCAGAAAGCCAGAGGGAGTCTATCCAACATCTTGTCACCTTTAGAGTGCAAGTTTGCTTTTCATAAAGGTGGGTCAAGACATTAGCATACCTTGAGCATCTACAACTGGACGCCTTAAACCCCCATTATACGCCCGGGCGGACAATTCAGTCACTGATTGATCAAAAAATACGACCTAGACGGGCTCCTCATACCGGCCCTAGACGCCCGGTTTGACCGGCACCCCTCATATCCAACCAAAATCTTGGGCGGATATGGGGAGGCTCGGGCGCCATGTCGGACCAAACAGACCGACCCTACCCCAAATTGCAACAAACTCCCCCCCTAGCCGATTCGACTAGTTCCTCACCTCTCTTCTCCCTCCTCCACGCCGACCCTTCCCTAGCTCCATCGCCACCCTTGCTCCGCCGCCATACTGGACTCTCGGAGCCTCCAAAACCGCCACAATAGTGCTCCCATCCGTTCTCACCGCCACAAACATTGTCGTCGGCCCGGATGCCACCGCGGTACGTCCGGCAACTCTCGGACTGCTCATAACCCACAAGTATAGGGGATCGCAACAGTCTTCGAGGGAAGTATTTCACCCAAATTTATTGATTCTACACAACGGGAGCCAAAGAATATTTCTAAGCCTTAGCAATTGAGTTGTAAATTCAACCACACCTGAGAATCACTTCCTTGCAGCAATTTATTAGTGGCACAATAATATGATAATAGTGATAGCAATATTAACAGGCTAACAATAGTGGCAATAGTATTAAAGCATAGGCATGGAGTAGCGATGGATATTTAGATGAGATTAAGTATGTAACAATCACAACCTAGAGCAACACGCAATAGCTCCAATTCATCAATCGTATTTACATGTATTTGTATATAGTCATGCGTGCTTGCGATTAGAACTTGCATGACATCTTTGTCCTACTCTCCCGTGGCAGCGGGGTCCTACTGAAAACTAAGGGTAATTAAGGCGCTCCTTTCAATAGAGAACCGGAACAAAGCATTAACACATAGTGAATACATGAACTCATCAAATTACAGTCGTCCCCAGAGAGTATCCCAATTATTGTCACATTGGGGTCTACAGTTTAGAACAATAGTAGGTGCATACAATTTGCAAGTAAGATCAACATCTCAAATATATTCATGAAAGCATAAGTGTTCAGATTTGAAATCATGGCACTTGGGTCCTAATGGCAAACATTAAGCATAGCAAAGTCATAGCAACATCAATATCCGAACATAGTTGATACTAGGGATCAAGCCCTAACAAATTGACTTGATTGCATAAACAATCTCGTCCATATCCATCTACCTCCAGTATGCCTGCAATGGAATTACTCACACCCAGTGACGAGCATCATGAAATTTTGGAGGTAACATCCATCTCTTCGGAGCCCTGAATGGACTCCGGATTAGGGCTCCTGACGAAGAACATGAGGTGGCGGCGGCTCCGTATCATAAAATACAATGAAACTTTTTTTATGATTTTTTTTCTCGGGAAGACGGTACTTATAGGCTTGGAATTAGGTCAAACGGAGGTCTGTGGGGTCCACAAGTCATCAAGGCGCACATGGGGGTAGGCGTCCCTGACTTGTGGCCCATTTCAAAAAAAAATCCTACGCACACGCAAGATCATGGTGATGCATAGCAACGAGAGGGGAGAGTGTTGTCCACGTACCCTCGTAGACTGTAAGCGGAAGCGTTATGACAACGCGGTTGATGTAGTCGTACGTCTTCACGATCGACCGATCCTAGCACCGAACGTACGGCACCTCCGCGATCTGCACACGTTCAGCTCGGTGACGTCCCACGAACTCACGATCCAGTAGAGTGTCGAGGTAGAGCTTTGTCAGCACGATGGCATGATGACGGTGATGATGAAGCTACCGGCGTAGGGCTTCGCCTAAGCACTACGATGATATGACCAAGGTGGATTATGGTGGAGGGGGCACCGCACACGGCTGGAAATAATCAACTTGTGTGTTGTAGGGTGCCCCTGACCCCGTATATAAAGGAGCAAGGGGGGAGGCCGGCCGGCCTTGGGTAGCGCCAAGGAGAGGGGGGAGTCCTCCTCCTAGTAGGAGTAGGACTCCCACTTTCCTAGTCCAACTAGGAAGGGGGAAGGGGAAAGGAAGGAGAGGGAGAGAGGGAGGAAAGAGGGGGCGCCGCCCCCTCCTTGTCCAATTCGGACTCCCAAGGGGGGGAGGGCGTGGCCAGCCCTAGGCCTCCTCCTCTCTCACACACAAGGCCCATGTAGGCCCATTAGTTCCCCCGGGGGTTCTGATAACCCCCCGGCACTCCGATAAATATCCGATGACCCCCGGAACTCATCCGGTGTCCGAATATAGTCGTCCAATATATCAATCTTTATGTCTCGACCATTTCGAGACTCCTCGTCATGTCCATGATCACATCCGGGACTCCGAACTATCTTCGGTACATCAAAACACATAAACTCATAATAACGATAGTCACCGAACGTTAAGCGTGCGGACCCTACGAGTTCGAGAATTATGTAACATGACCGAGACACATCTCCGGTCAATAACCAATAGCGAAACCTGGATGTTCATATTGGTTCCCACATATTCTACGTAGATCTTTATTGGTTAAACGGCATAACAACATACGTTGTTCCCTTTGTCAGCGGTATGTTACTTGCCCGAGATTCGATCGTCGGTATCTAATACCTAGTTCAATCTCGTTACCGGCAAGTCTCTTTACTCGTTCCGTAATGCATCATCCCGCAACTAACTCATTAGTCACATTGCTTGCAAGGCTTATAGTGATGTGCATTACCGAGAGGGCCTAGAGATACCTCTCCCACAATCGGTGTGACAAATCCTAATCTTGATCTATGCCAACTCAACAAGTACCATCGGAGACACCTGTAGAGCACCTTTATAATCACCCAGTTACGTTGTGACGTTTGGTAGCACACAAAGTGTTCCTCCGGCATTTGGGAGTTGCATAATCTCATAGTCATAGGAACATGTATAAGTCATGAAGAAAGCAATAACAATGTACTAAACGATCAAGTGCTAAGCTAATGGAATGGGTCAAGTCAATCACATCATTCTCTAATGATGTGATCCAGTTAATCAAATGACAACTCATGTCTATGGCTAGGAAACTTAACCATCTTTGATTCAACGAGCTAGTCAAGTAGAGGCATACTAGTGACACTCTGTTTGTCTATGTATTCACACATGTACTAAATTTCCGATTAATACAATTCTAGCATGAATAATAAATATTTATCATGGTATAAGGAAATATAAATAACAACTTTATTATTGCCTCTAGGGCATATTTCCTTCAACAACATGATGTTGTTGAATATGATGATGAGCTTGAAACTGAAACTCCTGAAACACCTGCTAGAACTACCCTTCCTAGATATGAATTGCCTAAGGTACCGAAAGGTTATGTTATGAGTGAAGAAGCAACTAGAGATATTCTTGCTTGCAATGATAGAGATGATCTAGAGAAATTATTATGCAAGTATAAAGAAAAATCTCTGAATACTAGAATGAAATGTGATCCTAAGTTTGCTACTTCACCTATATGTATTGCTGATAACGATTATGAATTCTCTGTCGACCCAGAGTTAATTACTTTGGTTGAATCAGATCTTTCCATGGTTATGAAACTGAAACTGTTGTGGCACATTAAACTTCCAAAACCTCTTAATGCACCTCGGACAGACCAATTCATCCTACTCGGTCTCACCGAATTCATTAAGTTGATCTAGGTTTTCATCTTGGTGCAACCGATTTGAACAATTCGGTCACATCGAGTTGCAGTAACTCCTAGCAGTTTTGCATCTCGGTGCTACCGAGTCATTCCACTCGGTCACACCGACAGTGACTGGGTATATATACTGCGGGTTGATTTTTGGAAATTTCTTCAAACACTCAACCGCGCCTGCCCAGCTCTACCGCCCATTGGTCTCCGGATCGTCGTCGTCGTCGCCAGTGCCTCCTACCGCGGGTCTCCGTCACCGTCAACAGAAATCTCACCGCCGTTGTTGCTGTAGCGAGTTCGTCGCCAAGTTAGGTTACGGACTCGACCTCTTTGTGCGTTCTCTTATTCTGATTCTTGCACAAAGATCATTGCCATTGTTCTTACCACGAATGAGATCAATCTATCCACCAAAAAATTCCATTAGAATAGATTTGATGCAAAAACTTAGGGTTAGGTTTCCGCCGAACTCATCTCAGTCCGACCGATCTAAGGATCTCGGTCTCACCGATTTGGCTCAGGCCATTGCACAAGTACAACCCAGTCTGACCGAAGTGTACTGATCGGTGTGACCGAAATCACTTACTCTGTGAAACCCTAGCATCTCGGAGTCACCGAGCTGCATTTTGGTCTGACCGAAAATGCATGTTTAGATCCTATTAATGCTTTAGTGTCACCGAGTTTGTCAAATCGGTAGCTCTGGAATGCTTTCTATAGAGAACTAAAGTTAAGTTTTTGTCCCTACACTTTTGCAAAATAGCTGTGCTTTGTGATGCTCATCCACTCTATCTATACCCATCTATTCACAGGGCCAGCTTCAGAGATGTCAGAGGGCAGTGACAGCCTGAACAAGTGTGAAGAGCAAGTGAATCTCAGTGAGGGCACTAGTACCTCCAACAGCAGTTATGAAGATGCTAGCAGAAGCACACCCAACAACTTTCCTAAGGCTACTACTAGGCAAAGGAAGAAGAGAGCTTCGGAATCTGAGGATGAGGATTTTGTTAGTGAGGAGGAGGTTACCTCCAAGAAAAAAGTGCTCAAGAAGGAGTATGTTGCTACTGCTGCCGCTGCCACCAAACCTGGTATGCCAAAGAAAGCTTCTGCTAAGAGAAATCCTATGTCAAAAGCCAGAGCCTCCACTCAAGAAACTATGGAGTTTACTCTTGAACCAAGAGAATAAGAGGCTGCTGGAGGAAAGAAGAGGAAGGAGAGAGTCAGAAAGACAATTGCCAGAGTCATTGGCAAGCCTTCCATGATGAGAGAATCAGATGGAGATGAGGAGGAGGAAGAGTCGCTACACCTCCACCAAAGACTCAAAAGCTCATGGGGGATGCCATAAGGACTAGGGCTGCTCCATCTAAGCCCAAGTCAACCCCTAAGCCTCCAACTCAAGCTCAAGCCTCCAAGTCTACTACACCTAAGAGATCGACCAGAAACATACTTGCTACTAAAAAGAACAAGGCCCCAGTGCCTGAGGCTCAAGAAGATGAAGAGCAGCAAGTGCTCAGAAAATTGAAGCCCAAGACTCTAGATCATAGTGATGATCATCCAGTGGCTGAAAATATGAAGGAAAGGAAGGATGTGTCAGATTACGGGTTCCGGCAAACCCTTGTGAGGTTTGAACTCTGGGGTGCGCACGAAGAACACTCTCTTCCTAGCTTGCTCACTCAACGATCACACGGCCTAGCTCGTCAGACCCAAAAAACAAGAGACACAAGGGTTTATACTGGTTCGGGCGACCTTGCGGTGTAACACCCTACTCCAGTGTGTGCTGGATTGCCTCGAGGGGCTGAGGATGAACTAGTACAGTGGATGAACAACCTCCGGAGGTGAGGTGTTCTTGGGCTCGATGACCTGGTGAGATGGTCAAGGTGGAATCGATCTATCCCATCTATGGTGGTGGCTAAGTCCTATTTATAGTGGCCTTCGTCCTCTTCCCAAATGTTAGGCGGGAAGGGATCCCACAACGGCCAAGTTTGAAGGGGGACAACTAGTACAAGCTATCCTGACAAAAGGTGGTCTTCGCCTGTCAAAGGCTCTGGTGGTGATGCTGCTGTGGGCTCTGCGGTGACCTTCGTCCTGTCGTCCTGCTGGTCTTGGTCTTGTTGCACCGATATGGAAACCTTTGCCTGATGCCTCGGGACCCTGCGCCTGCGCTTGCATCCTTAGCACCAAAGAGGAAAATGGTACACTGCGCCCGCTGGCGCCGCCTGGCCTTGGTCGTCATGGCTCACGTCACGCGAACCTCACGAGGTGTCCCTTACATAGATATCTCTGCTCCTCGGGAGACAGCCTAGTGAGGCCACCCCTAGGGAGGTCTTGGTGTCGTCCGCCTCGCGAGGCTTGGCCCCTCGTGAGGGTATTGGGTTGCCGCTGCAGAAGCTGGGCCGTACCAGGCCGTTGGTGGAGAGACGCCCCGGGCCGCAGGTAGGCAAGTCTAGGCACCTCCGGTCCTAGAACATCGACAGTAGCCCCCGGGCCCAAGGCGTGCTCAAACTTGGCTTCGAGGCGAAGCCAAAGGGCAAGTGTGGAGCGCCACGGGCCCCAACCACCTGCGGCCTCGGTCGACGCGTGGAGATTGGGGGTACGTGGGCGCCTTCGCTTCCCCATGCGGCCTCGGCAACCGTTCGACTTGATGAGACCCTGCTGCATGCAGAAGAAAACCATCATTACCTGCGATCGTGGAGGCCGACGGTTGGCCTCCTTCTGGCTATAAATGAGGAGAGGGGTGGAGCCCCTGTCGCTCATCTTCTTCTCCATGCCGCCTGCTTCTTCTTCTTCCTCCTCGCCTCGCCATCTTGCCGTGACACTTATGGCGCCGATAAGGAGATTCTCCGCCGCTGAGAAAGGAAAACCCCCCCACGAAGAGCAGCGGCTGCTTTCGCCGAAGAAGAGGTTCGGCTGCTCCCGCGATGCCGATGTGAGGCAGGAGGTGACGAGGACTTGGTACGAGTGGCCTCCTCTCGGCTACCCGCTGCCCCTGTGCGCCCATGTGCAAGGCCCCAGAGGAGGAGGCAGCGCCTCGCGCCGCTCGCTTCACGGCCGTGGCGGCCAGGCTGTGGTGGCATGCGCCGCTGGCCCACTGCTGATGATGGCGTCGACGGCGACGCTTGTAGCTAGGACCCCTTGAAGTTTTTCTTCTTTTGTTCGCTGTGAGGATTCAGAACGAACCCGTGGGGGTGTGTAAGGAATCTGTAATGCTTTTACTCCGATGCTTATTGCCCCTACTATGAGATTTGTGGTTGCACGTCTTGGTTCGGCACTGTCCCCCTTTTCATCCTCGCGGTAGCTTAGCGCTCTACGCTGGCTGGTCCCGGTCCCCTGGCAGGCTTTAGCCGTCTCTGGTATGCCAGGTCGCGATGTCGTGGTCAAGGCCAGGAGGTGAGTGGCCCGAGGTCCGGCAAGAGCTCCCGAGGCACGATGCTCAATAGGTCCCCATTGGCGTGCAAGCAGCGTCCCAAAGGTAGAAAAGGAAGGCGGCATTGCCAGAGCAAGGCTGCCCAAACTGAAAAATTCCAATTGCGGCACCATGCTACATGAGTATGTGACTTATCTTGTCGAGTCCAAGGTGGTCCCTCCTACGACGTCTGATTTGCGCTTCAGCGGCGGTGTTGTTGGGTGAGGCTCACGCCGGCTTCCTCCTTCCTTGCTCATTTAAATGCTCTGCGTCCTTGGGTCCCGACCCTCGAGCAAGCTCAGCTACTACTCGTATGCCAGGTCGCGATGCCATGGTCAAGGCCAGGGGGTGAGGGCTGGAGAGTCAGTAGGAGCTCCTGAGGCGTGATGATTAGGAGCACCCCTTTAACGCGCAAGTGAATCGTGCTAAAGGAGGGCGGCCGGCGAGGCCACCCGTAGCCGAGCCCCGTAGATCCCTGCGGGTTAGTGCGAGGGGAGAACACAACTTGTAATCATGCTTGCTGCCCTACCGCTGGTCTTTCTGCAAGAAGATGAAGGCACTGAGGGTCTGGTGAGGTGACGTGCGTGGGGCTTGCCGCGAGCCAGAGCTCGACCACTCAGGTTTGTCAGCGTTGCAGGGACAGACCCAAGCACAAGCACCGTGCCAGCATGTGTAGCCCCCGTTGCGGGATGAGCAGGAGGCTGGTCAGCAATGCGGGTGGCCGCGAAGGGCAACAAGAAAGCAGGTCATAATCATAAGGTAACTCATGCAAGGAGGCAAGCTAGTTCAGATAAATGCAAGGACGATACATGTCGCAGGGACGAACCCATGCGGCCTAGCGATGATGCAGCCCAAGGGGCGCCCCCAACAGGGTAAGCTAGAGACGTAGAAGGATACACGTCGCAGGGACAGGCCCGTGCGACTTGGGGATAATGCTGCCCGAGGGGCGCCCCCAACTGAATGAATCGAAAAGAGTCACATGGTACCGTTGCTGGAGAGGTCTTGAAGTAGATGAAGACGCATGCTGAAGAAGTTGCTTCTCACGAGTCGCCTGGGTCCTGAGCCTCGGGAGGCTTCAGGGGCCCGGGCGGCTCATGAAGAACCGTCGCCATCTCTGCCAGAACTGCGTGATGCCTCGCCTCCTGAGCCGCCAGAAAGCTCTGCAGGTGGCGTTGGAAGGTGACAGCCGCGTCCGGCAAGCCGAATGGCATGCGAACATAGCTGTGAGGTGGACCCTCGCACCGACCAACGTGCGAAGGCCAGAAACGCTCCTGAGATGCCGCCCTGTTGAGTCCTGGGATGTCGACGCAGACGCACAGCTCGTCGTCCTCACCAGGACGAGGGGCTGCGCCAGGTGGTGGGCGGCGGTCGCCGCGCATGGCCCTCGCCTCCTGGAGCTCCTCGATTGCCTTGGTGATGAACTCCCGAGCACCGGCCACTCCACACCTTGTGCCCTCTTGAGGGAAGCGTGCGGTGAAGCATGCCTCCACGTGGTGCCCGAGCACCTCCCTCGTGACATGGGCTAGGTCAGAGGCCCTCCAGAAGAGAGCCCCCGAGCCTAGCCTTAGGAAGGCGCCGGGCGCGCCTTCCTATGCGAGGGAGGGAGGCGCCCCATCTATGGGCGCAGGTCCTGAGGTGGTGCCATTGGAAACACCGCTCTCCTCAGGCCCTTGGCAGAGCAACTGCTTCTTCTTCTTGGGGACAACCTCAAGAGGGTAGACGACGCCTTCGTTGTCTGGGTCTTCGGCCGTCGCAGCCTGGTAGGCGCGCTCGAGAGGGCACACTGTGTCCTTTTCCTCGCAGGCAACTGTGATGACGCCGCAGCTCCCTGGCATCTTGAGGATGTTATAGCCATGGTGGGTCACCGCCATGAACTTGGCCAGGGCTGGATACCCAAGGATGGCATTGTATAGCAAGCGGATGTGGTCAACGTCAAAGTCGATGAGATTGGTGCGGTAGTTGTCGCGCTTGCCGAAGGTGACAGGGAGGCGGACATGCCCTATCGGGGTGGTGGAGCCGTCGATCACTCCTAAGAAGGGCTTGGTAGGCTGTAGCTGATCATATGGAACTTGGAGGCGGTCGAACGTCTCGACGGACAGGACATTGAGCCCTGCGCCACCGTCGATGAGGGTCTTGGTGACTTGGACATTGCTGATGATGGGCGAGCAGAGCATCGGGAGAGCGCCGATAGTTGCCGCGCACTTGAGCTGGTCGGATGAGCTGAAGGTAATGGTGAACTTGGACCACCTGAGCGAGCGCGTGGCCTCGAGCCTGGGGAGGGTTGCGTTCACCTCGCGAGCAAACTGCTTGAAGATGCGCTGAGAGGCTGGGGCCTGAGCGCCACCCAAGAAGCAAGCGATGGTGCGGGGCTCCTGGAAGCCCCCCACCCCCTCGTCCTAGTGATGGTCGTCGTTCCTCCTTGGTGGTGGCGGCAGCGGGGGAAGGCCAGTGTTACCCTGAGGTCGGTCCTCACGAGGCTGGTCCCTTCAGGCACCCTCACGAGGTTGGTCCTACCAACGGTCCTCACGAGGTCGGTCGCGCCACTCCTGGCGGGGGCCGCGGTCGTCCCAGCATCCTCCACTTCTGCCTCCTCCACGACCGTAGCCCCGGTCGTTGCACTCGAGGCGTCTACCGAAGTGCCCGTCGCGGATGGCCCTGAGCTCCTAACAGTCATTGGTGTTGTGGTTGTGCATGTTGTGGAAGGCGCAGAACGGGCGGTTGGCCTTGGGTGACTTGGGGTGGTCGCGACCGCGCTTCATATCTGGCTCCGCCACGAGCACAACATCCCCCTTGCGCTTCACGTCCTTGGTCTTGGCCTTCTTGTCTTCCGGGTCGGCAGCTGGAAGCTCGAGGAGGGAGAGTCGTCCCTCTTCAGCCCTCGCGCACTTGGTCGCCATGTTGAACATCTCCAGAGCCATGCACAGGTCCTCGTGTATGGCGAGCTCCTCCTTCATATTGACATCAAAGACGCCGTCGGAGAACGTTGAGATGATGGCCTCGTCCGTCACCTTGGGGATCTTGAGGCGAACGTTGTTGAAACACTGGATGTACTTCTGCAGGGTCTCCCCTGGCTACTGCTTGAGGCGCCGCAAGTCACCAGCAGCAGGTGGGCGGTCGCGAGTGCCTTGGAAGTCGGCGACAAAGCGCTCACGCATCTCTCCGCAGGAGGGGATCGATCCCGCGGGCAAGTTCAAGAGCCACGAGCACGTGTCGTCCTTGAGAGCCATGGGAAACCAGTTCGCATAACTTTCTCATCGCTGTTGGCCGCCTCGATGCTCAGCTCTAGAGCTGCAAGAACTCAGCAGGGTCGGGGGTGCCGTCATAGCGTGGAGGCAGGTCAGGCTTGAACTTGCCGGGCCACACAACGCTGCGCATCTCAGGGGTGAAAGGCGTGGTAGCCCGCCGTGGTCACTGGAGCTCGTCGTGGAGGTGGGGCCTGGTCTTGGTACCCACGCACCGCCACTGCAGGCGGTGCGCGATCTTGACGTGGTGGTGTGGGGAGTGCAGGAGCATCTTCTTGCGGCCGCGGGATTTCCTGGCAGCTTCCTTCTTCACGCGCGGGTGCCCTGCACGGTGGGTCGCGCCCCGGAGCCGCGCGTCTTGGTGCGAGGGCGACGTCTTGATGTGGAGGTGGGGCAGGGGCTCCATGGGCTGTGTCGCCCGCAGTAGGAGGTGGACGAGGCAGCGAGAGAGACGGTGCAGGAGAGCCCCAGCGATGCTGACGATCTCGGCGATGCGGTCCAGCCAGTCTTTGTAGAGATCGGTAACGCAGGAGCTCGCGCGCCATGAGCAGCGTGGCCTGCGCGTCCGCGGGTGCGCATCGAGCGTGGGACGACGAGCCGACCGAAGTCAGCGACAGGGTGGCGGTGCGTCCGTCCCACCGCACGGAGGGGTGCAACGACGAGGCTTGCTGCTCCTTTACCGTCGGGCCAGTGGCGGCGTTGGCAACGGGTGATGGAGAGCGAAGAGGAGGCCCGCCGACGGGCGCCATCTGGGCGGCGTGAGCGGCAAGGGCGGCTCGACGCTCAGCGCGGGCCCGGCGAGCGTCAGCCATGGATGCGGTGGAGTAGTGGTGCATCGATCGACGGAAGAAAGGCCTCACCGCACCCCTACCTGGCGCGCCAAATGTCGGATTACGGGTTCCGGCAAACCCTTGTGAGGTTCAAACTCTGGGGTGCGCACGAAGAACACTCTCTTCCTAGCTCGCTCGCTCAACGATCCCACGCCTAGCTCGTTGGACCCAAAGAACAAGAGACACAAGGGTTTATACTGCTTCGGGCCACCTTGCGGTGTAACACCCTACTCCAGTGTGTTTTGTATTGCCTCGAGGGGCTGAGGATGAACTAGTACAGTGGATGAACAACCTCCGGAGGTGAGGTGTTCTTGGGCTCGATGAGCCTGTGAGATGGTCAAGGTGGAATCGATCCGTCCCATCTATGGTGGTGGCTAAGTCCTATTTATAGTGGACTTGGTCCTCTTCCCAAATGTTAGGCGGGGAGGGATCCCACAATGGCCAAGTTTGAAGGGGGACAACTAGTACAAGCTATCCTAACAAAAGGTGGTCTTCGCCCGCCAAAAGCTCTAGTGGTGATGCTGCTGTGGGCTCCGCGGTGACCTCCGTTCTGCCGTCCTGCTGGTCTTGGTCTTGTTGCACCGATATGGAAACCTTTGCCTGACGCCTCGGGACCCTGGGCCTGCGCTTTCCTCCTAAGCACCAAAGAGGAAAATGGTACACTGCGCCCGCCTGGCGCCGCCTGGCCTTGGTCGTCATGGCTCACGTCACGCGAACCTCGCGAGGTGTCCCATGCATAGATATCTCCGCTCCTCGGGAGACAGCCTAGTGAGGCCACCCCAGAGAGGTCTTGGTGTCGTCCGCCTCGCGAGGCTTGGCCCTTCGCGAGGGTCTTGGGTTGTCACTTCAGAAGCTGGGTCGTACCAGGCCGTTGGTGGAGCCACGCCCCGGGTCGCAGGCGGGCAAGTCTGGGCACCCCCGGTCCCAGAACGCCGATAGAATGTAGGTCTAAGATTGTGGAGACAGACTGATCCCTATGCCACCAAGGAACAACAAGACTTCTATGAGATAGTCTTGTTGGACAAGAAGCCCATTGTCTATGATATGAAGTGGATTGACTGGAAATATATTGATGACAATGAGGACTACTTTCCAGGCGTGCATGAAAGCTTCAGGATGAATGAAGTGGAGAAGTTTGTTGGTCAGAATTTGACCAAGTGGAACCATGAGATGATAATGCAATTCTATTCCACTGCTCACTTCTATCCAGATGAAAAAAATGTCTGGATGACCAAGGGGAATCAGATATCAATCAACTATCTCTGAGTGGGCCAATTTGATCAATGCCCCAAAGGAAGAATAAAATGACATTGATGTATATGCGAAGCCTAGGAAGGATCACAACTCCATGGCCAACATGTACAAGGAGATTCCTGACAGTGCCCTAGAGACACACAAGCTTGGATCCATCTACTTCCTGCTTGCTGGCCTGACCACGATCAACACCATTCTGAGGCACACTCTATTGCCTAAGTCAGGAAATCATAGGATGATCCATGGTCACTCCATCAACTTGCTCCATATGTTTGATGTGCCACAGAAGTTCAAGGTGATGAGCTTGATAGTTGAAACAGTTAAGAGAACTGCAGCTGGTCAGAAGAGATCATGTGGATATGTCCTTCATATACAGATGTTGATCAACTCCAAGATGGGAACAGGGACATATCTTCTAGATAAAGAGCATCTTCTCCTAAGGCCAGAATTTGAGGACAATGATATTGTCATGGATGCATCTCATCCAACATGTGCAGAAGCTCAGGAGAAGAGAGAGAGAGAGAGAGAGAGAGAGAGAGAGAGAGAGAGATAGAGAGAGAGAGAGCAAAGGCTGCAAAAGCAGCAAAGGCAGCTAGTGCACTAGATGCTTCAACTGTGGTGCTCAAGACCAAGCAAGATCAACTCAGTTATCTACTTGAGGCTACTGTGAGGATTCAGAAGGGCTTGGCCACCCTGACCCGGAATTAGGAAAGTCTTGAGAGCATCATTGAGACTAAATTCCATGATCCAAATGTGAATGTGATACGTCTCCAACGTATCTAGAATTTTTTATTATTCCATGCTGTTATATTATCATTCTTGGATGTTTTACAATCATTTTATAGTAATTTTATATATTTTTTGGTACTAACCCATTGACATAGTGTCAAGTGCCAGTTGTTGTTTCTGCATGTTTTTTACATCGTAGAAAATCAATATCAAACAGAGTCCAAACACAGTGAAACTTTTTGTGGATTTTTTTGGACCAGAAGACATCCAGTGGGCCAAAGAAGTACCGAAGAGGGAGCCCGAGGTGAGCATAAGACACCAGGGCGCGCCTGGAGGCCCAGGCGTGCCCTGGTGGGTTGTGCCCACCTCGATGGACTCCCGAACCGCCTCTTTCCTCTATAAATACCCCAATATTCCAGAAACCCTAGGGGAGTCGACGAATATCAATTCCAGCCGCCACAAGTTCTAGAACCACTAGCTCCAATCTAGACACCGTCACGGAGGGGTTCATCATGTCCATTGGTGCCTCTCCGATGATGCATGAGTAGTTCTTTGTAGACCTACGGGGCCGTAGTTGGTAGCTAGATGGCTTCCTCTCTTCTTTTGATTCTCAATACAATGGTCTATTGCAGATCCATATGATGTAACTCTTTTTGCGGTGTGTGAGGGAGTCTTGGACTAGGGGGTCCTCGGGCGTCCGGGCTATGTAATGTGGGTCGAACTGATGGGCCGTGAAGATACAAGATCGAGGACCTTCCCCCGTGTCCGGATGGGACTCTTCTTTGCGTGGATGGCAAGCTTGACGTCCGGATGTGTAGTTTCCTTCCTTTGTAAACCGACCTTGTACAATATTAGCCCTCTCCGGTGTCTATATAAACCGGAGGGTTTAGTCTGTAGAGGCAATCATAACCATACAGGCTAAACATCTAGGGTTTAGTCATTATGATCTCGAGGTAGATCAACTCTTGTAACCCCTATAGTCATCAAAGTCAATCAAGCAGGAAGTAGGGTATTACCTCCATTAAGAGGGCCTGAACCTGGGTAAACATTGTGTCCCCTGCCTCTTGTTACCTTCGATCCTTAGACACACAGTTCGGGACCCCCTACCCGAGATCTACTAGTTTCGACACTGGCATTGGTGCTTTCATTGAGAGTTCCTCCGTGTTGTCAACAGAAGGATCGATGGCTCGCCTCATCGTCAACAAAAAAATCACCTCTGGAAGAGCCCTAGTTCCTTGGCAGATCCTCCAGATTGGCAATTTCACCATAGGCGCCCGCCCGACCATTAAGCCCAAGGCGGTCCCTCAGATTGCCAAAAATCATTTCCACATCAACCCCGAAAACATCGATAAGATGGATCCGGCAGATGTCTCATCTTTAAACAAACTGCTAGATCGCATCGCCGTCGTGGGGGTCACAACAGATTATGATCTGATTGGGCTTAAACCCGAACAGAGGGAAATCAGATCTCCACCTGTCACCCACCTGGTGACTGTTGTGGAAGAACAAGTTGAGGATACCACTCCTCCTATGCTGAAAACAAACTATGTTCAGATCTCCGAGCCCTACGAGCCGGACGCTTATCTTCGAGAAGAGATCATCTGTCCTCCGAACATAGAATCCGGTGATGAGTCTAAAAATCCCAAGGACACTCTGGACCCTGGGCCAATGACCTCAGAAATTTTTCAAAACCCGGATTTCACAGTGGGTCAGGGTTCGGATTTAAGCCCACCCACCCACCACAATCAATACTCTCCAAGCAATTACATTCCCCCAGACATATGTGATTTAATGTATATACAACAGCAACCTCGGGAAATAGTCCATCACTTTTGGGCTAGATTCCTACTTGTTAAAAACAAGATCAAAGATTGTTGTGACGACGATGCGGTATCAGTATTTTGCCACAGCTGTTCGAACGAGGGCATCCTCAATGCCCTCAATCGGCGCCACATACTGCACATTGCAGATTTGACACACATAGTACAGAAGTATTGCGCAATGGAAAGCGCTTGGAAAGCCCAGACAGCTTGGTGGGAGCCACCGGCCTTTAAGCCACCCACCGGCCGGACAAAAAGGATGCACCCTGATACGTCTCCAACGTATCTATAATTTTTGATTGCTCCATGTTATATTATCTACTGTTTTGGACTATATTGGGCTTTATTTCCCACTTCTATATTATTTTTCGGACTAACCTATTTACCGGAGGCCCAGCCCAGAATTGTTGCTTTTTGCCTATTTCAGTGTTTCGAAGAAACAAAATATCAAACGGAGTCCAAACAGAAAAATCCTTTTTGGAACATGATTTTCTTCCCGATTATGACACAGGAGACTTGGACCCTACTCCAAGAAGTACCCGAGGCGGTCACGAGGGTGGGGGCGCGCCCCCTGCCTCGTGGGCCCCTCGGTGCTTCATCGACGTACTCCTTCCTCCTATATATATCCACGTACCCCCAAACGATCAGAACAGGAGCCAAAAACCTAATTCCACCGCCACAACTTTCTGTATCCACGAGATCCCATCTTGGGGCATTTTCCGGAGCTCCGTCGGAGAGGGTCGTCATCACGAAGGGCTTCTACATCATCATAGCCTCTCCGATGAAGTGTGAGTAGTTTACCTCAGACCTTCGGGTCCATAGTTATTAGCTAGATGGCTTCTTCTCTCTTTTTGGATCTCAATACAATGTTCTCCCCCTCTCTTGTGGAGATCTATTTGATGTAATCTTCTTCTTTTGCAGTGTGTTTGTTGAGACCGATGAATTGTGGGTTTATGATCAAGTCTATCTATGAATAATATTTGAATCCTCTCTGAATTCTTTTATGTATGATTGGTTATCTTTGCAAGTCTCTTCGAATTATTCGTTTGGTTTGGCCAACTAGATTGGTAGTTCTTGCCATGGGAGAAGTGCTTAGCTTTGGGTTCGATCTTGCAGTGTTCTTTCCCAGTGACAGAAGGGGCAGCAAGACACGTATTGTATCATTGCCATCGAGGATAACAAGATGGAGTTTATTTCATATTGCATGAATTTATCTCTCTACATCATGTCATCTTGCTTAAAGCGTTACTCTGTTTTTAACTTAATACTCTAGATGCATGCTGGATAGCGGTCGATGAGTGGAGTAATAGTAGTAGACGCAGAATCATTTCGATCTACTTGTCACGGACGTGATGCCTATATACATGATCATGCCTAGATATTCTCATAACTATGCTCAATTCTGTCAATTACTCAACAGTAACCTGTTCACCCACCATAGAAAACTTATGCTCTTGAGAGAAGCCACTAGTGAAACCTATGGCCCCCGGGTCTATTCTCGCCATATCAATCTCCATCACTTTAATCTTGCTTTGTTTTTATTTTGCCTTTTACTTTTCACTTTGCAGCTTTATATCAAAAATACCAAAAATATTATCTATCGGATCTCACTTTCGTAAGTGACCGTGAAGGGATTGACAACCCCTAATCGCGTTGGTTGCGTTGAGCTCTTTGTGTTGTGTAGGTACGAGGGACTTGCGCGTGGCCTCCTACTGGATTTATACCTTGGTTCTCAAAAACTGAGGGAAATACTTACCCTACTCTGCTGCATCATCCTTTCCTCTTCGGGGAAAACCAACGCAAGCTCAAGAGGTAGCACACCCTTACGGGGCACCTGATCATTACTCCACGGAAAGAAAAATTAAGCCCTTACCGAGACACATAATTGTCATTGATGAATGTCTCGACAAGCCCTGTCAGATACACGTGCCAAATTCCGAGCCAACTCATAGCCTTCGGGCATGTTGGATACTCCGGCAGGTGGCTAAAAGTGGGGAGGCTATTCTCACCAACACTACTCTGGCAAGGCATTCCCCCGAGGATAACGACCTCAATGTTTTTACGGTCTTCGAGACCTTTTCTTCAAACAACCGGCGCAAGGCGCTCCGCGACCTCGCAAAATCAATCACGTAGCCGCAATAAATTCTTGGAACGACATGGCGATAACCTTCAACACCAATGACGAGCCAAGGGCCCGATCAGTCCGAGCACCAGCCGCTTTGGTTCTAAACCCAATCGTAGACGGCTTTCGCCTCACTAAAGTGCTCATGGACAGCAGCAGTGGACTGAACCTCATCTACGAAGACACGCTCAATAAAATGCAAATGGACAGGAGTCGCATTGAGCAAAGTAATACATACTTTCGAGGAATTATCCCCAGTCGGGAAGCAAGATGCTCGGGGAAACTTAAACTCGACATGGTATTCAGCACGCCAAAGAACTATAGGTCCAAAGAAACAATCTTCCAGGTGGCCCCTTTCAATAGCGGATATCACGCCCTGTTAGGGCGATATGCATTCACACGCTTTCAAGCCATACCTCATTACGGGTACATGAAGCTCAAAATGCCCGGGCCCAACGGTGTTATCACTATCGCCAGTGATCCGAACATAGCACTCCGCGCCGAAAACAAAACTGCATCCCTGGCCCTCGAGGCACTGTCCGAAGCCCTGGCGGCCGAGGAGCTCACCGCTCTCTGTTCCATAGTGGATAGAGACGATGTAATTCTTGATAAAAGGCCTAAATCCACTTCTTTCAAGCCAACAGACGAGATAGTAAAATTTCAAGTTCACCCGACGGACCCCAAGAAGACAGCTTCCATTGGGGCACAGCTGGATCCGGTGGTCGACGCTGCATTGCGCGCGTTCTTGCGCGAGAATTGGGACATCTTTGCCTGGCACCCCTCGGATATTGTGACGCCCCCGATTCAATCGTACACTAATCATGCACGCAAATGTGTACGATCAAGATCAGGGACTCACAGGAAGATATCACAACACAACTCTACAAATAAAATAAGTCATACAAGCATCATAATACAAGCCAGGGGCCTCGAGGGCTCGAATACAAGTGCTCGATCATAGACGAGTCAGCGGAAGCAACAATATCTAAGTACAGACATAAGTTAAGCAAGGTTGCCATAAGATGGCTAGCACAAACTGGGATACAGATCGAACGAGGCGCAGGCCTCCTGCCTGGGATCCTCCTAACTACTCCTGGTCGTCGTCAGCGGGCTGCACGTAGTAGTAGGCACCTCCAGTGTAGAAGGAGTCATCGTCGACGGTGGCATCTGGATCCTGGGCTCCATCGTCTGGTTGCAGCAATCGGGTAGAGGAATGGGGAAAAGGGGGAAACAAAGCAACCGTGAGTACTTATCCAAAGTACTCGCAAGCAAGGAGCTACACTACATATGCATGGATATATGTGTAAGGGGCCATATCAGTGGACTGAACTGCAGAATGCCAGAATAAGAGGGGGATATCTAATCCTGTCGAAGACTACACTTCTGGCAGCCTCCGTCTTGCAGCATGTAGAAGAGAGTAGACTGAAGTCCTCCAAGTAGCATCGTATAGCATAATCCTACCCGGCGAGCCCCTCCTCGATGTCCTGTTAGAGAGCGATCACCGGGTTGTATCTGGCACTTGGAAGGGTGTGTTTTATTAAGTATCCGGTTCTAGTTGTCATAAGGTCAAGGTACAACTCCGGGTCGTCCTTTTACCGAGGGACACGGCTATTCGAATAGATTAACTTCCCTGCAGGGGTGCACCACATAACCCAACATGCTTGATCCCATTTGGTCGGACACACTTTCCTAGGTCATGCCCGGCCTCGGAAGATCAACACGTCGCAGCCCCACCGAGGCACAACAGAGTGGTCAGCACGCCGGTCTAAACCTAAGCACGCAGGGGTCTGGGCCCATCGCCCTGAGCACACCTGCACGTTGCGAACGCGGCCGGAAGCAGACCTAGCCTAGTGGCGTTCCAGTCCAATCCGGCGCGCGCCACTCAGTCGCTGATGTCACGAAGGCTTCGGCTGATACCACGACGCCGAGTGCCCATATCTTTCCCGCGTAGTTGGTTAGTGCGTATAGGCCAGTAGCCAGACTCAGATCAAATACCCAGATCTCATTAAGCGTGTTAAGTATCCGCGAACGCCGACAGGGCCAGACCCACCTCTCTCCTAGGTAACCTCAACCTGCCCTGTCGCTCCGCCACAAAGATCCACACAGAGGGCCGTCGGGACAAAGGTCCTTTCAGCCCCCAACCCGTGAATCACTCGCGGGTACTCCTCGAGCCAACCCGACTTTGGTCACCACATGTATCATGTTTAAAGTATAGTATATACCCGTGATCACCTCCCGAGTGATCACGGCCCGATAGTATAGCACAGCAGACGGACAAGAATGTAGGGTCACTGATGGAAAACTAGCATCCTATACTAAGCATGTAGGATTGCAGGTAAAGGTAACAACAATAGTAATAAGGACAGGCTATGCATCAGGATAGGAATAAGGAAAGCAGTAACATGCTACACTACTCTAATGCAAGCAGTATAGATCAGAGTAGGCGATATCTGGTGATCAGGGGGGGGCTTGCCTGGTTGCTCTGGCAAGAAGGGGGGTCGTCAACACCGTAGTCGATCATAGGGGTACCGGCAGCGGTCTCGGGGTCTACCGGAAAAAGTAACGGAGGGGGAACACAATAAATAACATAGCAATCAAAGCATAACATGACAAACGCGGCGCTAGAGGTGATCTAACGCAGGGATAGGTGATACCGGCGAAGGGGGGAAACTTCCGGGAAAGTATCCCCGGTGTTTCGCATTTTCGGGCAAAGTAGTCGGAGGGGGAAAGTTGCGAGTTTGCTATGCTAGGGATGCGTGACAGACGAACGGGCTGCGTATTCGGGTTCGTCTCGTCGTTCTGAGCAACTTTCATGTTGAAAATAATTTAATCCGAGTTACGAATTAAAAGATATGATTTTCTAAAGATTTTATGAATTTCTGGAATTTAATTAATTATTTAAATTAATTCGAAAATGGATTAATGACATCAGCATGATGTCAGGCTGACGTCAGCAGTCAACAGAGTTGACTGGTCAACCTAACTAGTGGGTCCCACTGGTGAGTGACACATTTTAATTAAACAGTTTAAGTACCCTAATTAATATAAATTAGGGGGTGGGCCCCACTGTCATTCTCTGTTAGTTAATTAACAGTTGTTAATTAGGTTAGTTAATCATTAGATTAATTAATCTTAGTTAGTTAATTTAATCAGAATTAATTAAGTTAATTAATTAGTTAATTAATTATTTTTATTATTTATTATTTTATTTTTATTATTAAAAAAACGTTCTCGGCGCTGGGGGCCCCTTGTCATTGGCCCTGGGGGCCTTAACGGGCGAGTGGGCTGCGGGCACTGCCTGAGCGGGCGCAGCAGCGTTAGCGGGTTCGGGCGCATCGGGCTTGTAGGGGCGTGCGGGCGCCTGCGCCTGGTTAGGTGCTGCCCGCCGGCAGCAGCCGCGGTAGGGCGCCGACGCGGGGCAGGGACAGGCGGGGGGGGGGGGCAGGCAGCAAGGGCAGGCGCGACACGGGGAGCGGCGGCCAGGTTGCGGCCACGGATTAGGCCCGCGCGGGCGGGGCGACAGGTGAGCGTGGCGGGGCCGCACGGCGCGGGCGTGGGCAGCCTCGACACGGCAGGCGGTGGCGACGACGAGTAGCAGCAGGGGGCAGCAGCGCGAGCCGGGCGGAGCGGGCGCGCAGGTCAGGCGAAGGGGAGGTGTAGGCAGCGGCAACGCTCAGGCGCCGGCGGGAGGCAGGCGAGCGCGAGCGGCAATGGAGCAGCAAAGCAGGCGCGCAGCAGCACTTGCGGCGGCTGCATGCGCGCGCGGGGGGGGGGGGGGGGGGTTGGCAGACGCGGCGTGGGCGTGGCGCGGTCGCAGCCAGGCCACGGCCAGAGGCGACGCCGGGCACGCGGGACGCGGTCTGCAGGTGAAGAAGGACGCGGCGAGGCGGAGGCAAATCCACGGCGGCCAGGGGCTGTGCGCGAGCAACGCCGTGCGCGCGGGCGAGTGCGGGGGAAAAGCAAAGGCGAGCTTGGCGGCAGGCAAGTGCGGGCACGCGCGAGGGGGGACGCCGGGTGGCCGCGGTGAGCGCGGCCGGTGCGGGCGCGTGCGAGGGGGAGAGAGAAGGAGGGGGCCTCACAGGGGGTTCGCGGGGTCAGTGGTAGCGGGCTCGAGGAAGGTCGGGGGAACGACGGGGACGAGCGGGGATGTGGAGGAAGCAGTCCGACGGGGGGGTGCTCCGGCGACGGCAACGGGGCGGTCGTCGAGCTCGAGCGGCGAGCGGCGGAAGGGGGAAGAGGCCGGGGCAGTCCGGTGGGGAGGCGGCGCCGTTGGGGTGGCTTTTGGCGACGGCGTCGATGTCTAGGGGCGGCGGGGTCATGCCCGGCCCAGATCGGGCAGAGGGAGGGGGCGAGGAGCGAGGGGGGAGTGGGGTTTTCGTCCCCGATCCAATCTGGATCGGGAGGGGGTGGGAACGACGTGGGGGGGGGGAGTGCGGGTGGTTGGGTTAGGGTTTGACCAGGGGTGGGGGTTATGGGAGTGAGGGGTGTGGCCGGTTGGGCCGGTGGCCGAACGGGCCGGCCTGCTGGGCCGGAGCCCAGTGGGGGGGGGGGCTTTCTCTTTTGTTTTGTTTTGTTTTGTTTTTCTGTTTTTGTAGTTTCTTTTCTGTTTTAAATCATTTTAAATTATCTAGGCATTTTATAAAAATGTGTTTGCTTTATTATAATTTCCCAGGCATTTAAGTGCACACCCCGAACATTTTAGTTTATTATTTCGAAAACTTTGTCGTTTGACATTAATTTGAATTTGAATTTGAAACGTTTTCGAATCAACCTGAGATTAGCTACAGTGACCGAGGTGACATGGCACCATTAACGTGAGATTACTGTAGCATGATTATTGGGGCGTCACAGTTCTCCTTCACTACAAGAAATCTCGTCCCGAGATTTAAGAGGTAGTGAAAGGGGGGAAGGTTTGGTTACGAATCTAGAGGGTCTTCCCATTCTGGCTTGCTCTTCTCGAAGAGAACCGGTCCAATACATCGATGTCTTCATTTCTATGCTTCAGGCCCTTATGATGAAGTCAGCATCCTTTCTTCGGGATCTTCATTGTCTTTACGAATAGGTAACGGGGTAGATCGGAAACGACAGAATGCTATAAGGGTAATAGCCTGGGATTAGCCCATGAATGAGCATAAGAGTACCTCTCGAGTTGAACAAATAGAACACATCGAGAGTAAAGTTGGAATGTCCAACAAGAAGTTTCAGGCAGCCAGGCAATCGTTCAATGCCTAGTCAGAAGGTGAAAGGGGTTTCAAGCAACGGAATAATTATTGTTTCTGATGTCAGAATTGATGATCTCATCAGAAGGTGGCTCATGAATTACATACGAGTCCACGCAGGAGGAATAACTTTGGGAACAGGGGGTGTACAGGAGTCAGGTTTCGTTCCTGGGACCTGTGGGTTATGGGCCCACCATGTGGGGTAAAAGTAGGAAGGGCGTTGACATCCTGCACGATCATGATAGTAAGGCATGTCAGAGAATAATCGGTCAGTTATGTTGGCTGCATCATTGGTACCAAGGGCGAGGGACGAAGAGAACCATTTTCCTGCTCGTTGAACGAGGCGGACCATTAGGCAAAGTTCTCGTCCATCGGTGGCTACCGAAATGTCATCAACAATAGTAACAGGGTCTTGCTGACAGAATTGTACATCGAGGTGTTTACATAAGCAGGAGAATGTTACTGCTTAGATCATATAGATCACAAGAAACGTTAAACCAACAAATGGAAAGGAAAATATGATTATTAGATTAAATAGAACAATGGAAAGGAAAATGTGTTTAAACTCATATTTCAAGGGTATATCCTTCCCAAGGACAAGTAGAGCATGATATCCATGACAGGATATAATGTAGAAAACTCTTTAGGTAGGGAAGAGAATTTCCTGACATGACCCATACAACGGTGTTTGGATAATTGGGTAGGAAACATTTAGCATTGGCTTCAAATATTCTTATTGAAGATCGGAGTATCACAGACATGCTTCGAGATAGCATTGACAAGGTCTTCAAGCAAAGATCAGACCTTGGATACACAAAGGATCCATCAGGAAAAACTTTTTAAACAAGTCATTCAATTTCCTCATGGAAGAATGGCTAACCTTGTTAAAAAGGAAACTATAACATTAGGTCCTCCGGCCAGGTGTGCTAGGCATGACATCACCTTACCGAGTCATAAGAGGACCAATGTTATAACTCTTGAAAGTATGTTCCAACCATCATATCTGACCGAGGTGCAGATCTAATTGGTGTCATGATACCTCAGACTCATGATGTCCGAGAAGAAAGGTGCAACACAAATAGTCGAAATGACATTGCAAGATTCTCGGGAAATGAACCATGGGAGAGGGTTCCTGGAATAATAGTTCATCATTAAACCAAGGAGGGGATGAGAAGGTGGCTGATGGGCTCAGCGACAATTCATCAAGAATTTCAAACGGATGGCTTTCTACAATAATGTGAACAAGAAGATGACACTAGTCAATTCAAATGATATAATGTTGTATGCTCTAGGAAAACATACACCATCAATCATAGTTGAAAGGTGTGCCCGAAGTATGAGCTTAGGCAGCAAGATCAATGTTAGAGTGACGATTCAATAACCATCAGTCTAAGATCGAACTGTCGATCGTTAACTTCAAAGCAATAGGGTTGCTAGAAGTACAGAACTCAAACAACATTGTTAGCATATTGGTATCCTGGTTAAAAACACTTGGGGACCAAGGAATAATGGTGATGGTGAGAAGTATCATCATATCGAGAATTTCTAAGAGGTGGCGAAATTCTCATGACATTATTGACACAAAAGATGGTAATACTCCAAGGTAAAGAAGAACAATTATTGGATAGCATGGATCTCAAGGTATAACACAAAACACTAACAAGTTTGTGTTGAGCGGAAGGCAATAAAGTGGTCGATGATAACACAACCATCGAGGGGCAAGGATGGTATTTCCCATCATGAATTCGATTCGGACTTGGAAGAAGGCATATCATTGTTGGTGATGATCACGACACATTTGTCGAGAGTTTACCTGAAGATGTAATCGATCAGCGATGACATCAAGTCAAATGAATGATGGAGCGAAAGGTTATTGGAACCACGGTTACAACACAACTCGAAATCAAGCTTGTTGTTTAAGGTGAAAGGGTATGACGAGGAAGATCGACGTAAGCTTAGCTATCGTCGCGAATTGTGCTCCCGGAAGAAGGACTAGATAGTACAATTAAAATTAGCACTATCATGATATAGCCGAGCAGGCTAGGAATGACGTGATCGAGTTCAAACTCGTAAGTAATGAAGGTTACTAGGAGTTGTTGAATCACAGTGTGGACTCGATTCAGTTGTCGGTGTCCTTGAGGGGTTCTAACAATTCAGAACCCGTTGGAAAAATAGAATCGGCAAGAATAATAGTTGATGAAGAACTCATAAGAAGTCATGTAGTTCTGTGGTATTCTTGAGATACCAGAGGGTAATGCTCGACGGTAGATCAAAGTAAGGGTTGGACAGGTGCAATGATCTGCAGAAGACAAGTACTTCAACTTGTCCGAGAAATGGTATTTAAAAGGAGCACATGACCGAATCAACGATTGCAAAATGCCAGATCCCAGATATAAGATAAACTTATACCAAGAAAATATTTATTTGAAGAGAAGCTATAGTGTAGAAATTTTACCTGGCAAAACAACAGAAGAGTATGACTCGTGAAAACTTTCGAGTTCACACATATTAAGGAAGGCATAGGTTCAACCCGTCAGGGCATCGTGGAAACATATACCACAAGCTTCAATAGTAAATACCACAAGCTCGAAATCAGAGCATGGTTGGTTAATCAGAGGATAGGATTTACCAATGGAGAAAGAACTTCCAAAGGAATTGAATATGAAGGATGCTATCGAATAAAATCCAACAAAGGATCTGCCGGTCCATAACAGAGCTGATGTGAGCATCGGCACACAACCAGAGGAAGTAACATTGCAAAGGCATTGGATTATGGCAACAACTAACTAACCCGGAGCTCAAATGCAAAGGAATTTATGATTTTCAATCAAGGGATCAGAAGCAATGTTCTGATTAGGGATGGATAAGTAGAATAGCCTTAGGGGTACAAGCGACGACATTTGGATTTGTTGAGAACCAGCTCATGTTTAAAATGACGTCTGAGCCGGAAAGATAATTTAAAAGGATCAACTGATGATTGCGTGCATTCGCACTCATGTTGAATCAAAGGGATCAAAATGACGGTGCCTAAGGATACTAACGAATTTTGCCAGACATATGGAAAGCATCATAATGCAAGCAGACAAGTATTTGTAGAGCAATAAGGCTGCAAGGATTTTCGAAAGATTTAATAATATTTCAAAGACTTATGTGAAACACATGAATAACTGGGGGATGAGCGGATACTCGATAAGTGCGAGAATCATCCGTAGGGGTATTCAGGTGACAAAGAACAGCAAGGCAGTAAGCTCAAAGGATTATCGAAACAACGGCGAGTATTTCGGGTTGTCTTGTAAAATCAAGACCAACTGGGGATGAATGTAAGAATAACAACTGCAAGTAGTCATCCATAAGGGTTGACGGTGGAAGGGGAATTGCAAACGCGATGAACAAAAGTTCTCGGGTTATCAGCGGAGAGTATCTTCAGGGCCTTCATGTGCAGCAGACGATCACAAGTAATAAGGGGCCCTTCGGGTGAAAGTGATAACGAGATCCTAATGTTAGATTTAGCAAAATTCATTTAACTCGAATAGAAGAGAGTTCAGAGTCCCAGAGTAAAGGTCGAGGAGTAAAAGATCCTAATACCACCCAATGGCGACGTGGCCCCTGTTGGAAATATGCCCTAGAGGCAATAATAAAAGCATTATTATTATATTTCCTTGTTCATGATAATTGTCTTTATTCGTGCTATAATTGTGTTATCCAGAAATCGTAATACATGTGTGAATAACAGACAACAACATGTCCCTAGTAAGCCTCTAGTTGACTAGCTCGTTGATCGACAGATAGTCACGGTTTCCTGACTATGGACATTGGATGTCATTGATAACGAGATCACATCATTAGGAGAATGATGTGATGGACAAGACCCAATCCTAAACATAGCATAAGATCGCATAGTTCGTTTTCTAGAGTTTTCCAATGTCAAGTATCCTTTCCTTAGACCATGAGATCGTGTAACTCCCGGATACCGTAGGAGTGCTTTGGGTGTGCCAAACGTCACAACATAACTGGGTGACTATAAAGGTATACTACGGGTATCTCTGAAAGTGTCTGTTGGGTTGACATGGATCGAGACTGGGATTTGTCGCTCCGCTTGACGGAGAGGTATCACCGGGCCCTCTCGGTAATGCATCATCACAATGAGCTCAATGTGATCAAAGTGTTTGATCACGGGATCATGCATTACGGTACGAGAAAAAGTGACTTGCCGGTAACGAGATTGAACGAGGTATTGGGATACCGATGATCGAATCTCGGGCAAGTAAAATACCGATTGACAAAGGGAATCGTATACGGGATTAATTGAATCCTCGACATCGTGGTTCATCCGATGAGATCATCGTGGAGCATGTGGGAGCCAACATGGGTATCCAGATCCCGCTGTTGGTTATTGCCCGAGAGCCGTCTCGGTCATGTCTGCATGTCTCCCGAACCCGTAGGGTCTACACACTTAAGGTTCGGTGACGCTAGGGTTGTGAAGATATGTATATGCAGTAACCCGAACGTTGTTCGGAGTCCCGGATGAGATCCCGGACGTCACGAGGAGTTTCGGAATGGTCCGGAGGTAAAGATTTATATATGGGAAGTCGTCATACGGACACCGGGAAGTTTCGGGGGCATATCGGTATTGTACCGGGGCCACCGGAGGGGTTCTGGGGGTCCACCGGGAGGGGCCACCTCTCCCGGAGGGCCCCATGGGCTGTATGAGGAAGGGAACCAGCCCAAAGTGGGCTGGTGCACCTCCCCCCAAGGGCCCATGCGCCTAGGGTTGGGGGGGAACCCTAAAGGGGGCGCCCCCCTTGCTTGGGGGGCAAGTCCCCCCTCCCTGGCCACCGCCCCCCTCTAGATCCCATCTAGAGGGGCCGGCCCCCCTTGCCCCTTCCCCTATAAATAGAGGGGTGAGGGGAGGGCAGCGCACCCTTGCTCCTGGCGCCTCCCTCTTCCTCTCCAACACCTCCTCCTCCTCCGTAGAGCTCGGCGAAGCCCTGTCGGAGTACTGCGGCTCCACCATCACCACGCCGTCGTGCTGCTGCTGGAGTCTTCTTCCCCAACCTCTCCTTTGCCTTGCTGGATCAAGAAGAAGGAGACGTCACGCTGACCGTACGTGTGTTGAACGCGGAGGTGCCGTCCTTTCGGTGCTAGGATCTCCGGTGATTTGGATCACGTCGTGTACGACTACCTCATCCCCGTTCGTTGAACGCTTCCGCTCGCGATCTACAAAGTGGTATGTAGATGCAATCTCTCTCCCATGACTCGTTGCTAGATGAACTCATAGATGGATCTTGGTGAAACCGTAGGAAAATTTTTGTTTTCTGCAACGTTCCCCGACAGTGGCATCATGAGCTAGGTCTATGCGTAGTTCTCTATTGCACGAGTAGAACACAATTTGTTGTGGGCGTAGATGTTGTCAACTTTCTTGCCACTACTAGTCTTATCTTGCTTCAGCGGTATTGTGGGATGAAGCGGCCCGGACCAACCTTACACGTACTCTTACGTGAGACTGGTTCCACCGACTAACATGCACTAGTTGCATAAGGTGGCTGGCGGGTGTCTGTCTCTCCCACTTTAGTTGGAACGGATTCGATGAAAAGGGTCCTTATGAAGGGTAAATAGAAGTTGACAAATCACGTAGGTAAGAAAACGTTCTTGCTAGAACCCTAATTCAGCCACGTAAAACTTGCAACAACAATTAGAGGATGTCTAACTTGTTTTTGCAGCAAGTGCTTTGTGATATGATATGGCCAAAGTTGTGATGAATGGTGAATGATCTATATGTGATGTATGAGATGTTCATGCTATTGTAATAGGAATCACGACTTGCATGTCGATGAGTATGACAACCGGCAGGAGCCATAGGAGTTGTCTTTAATTTTTGTATGACCTGCGTGTCATTGAGAAACGCCATGTAAATTACTTTACTTTATTGCTAAACGCGTTAGCCATAGTAGTAGAAGTAATAGTTGGCGAGCAACTTCATGGAGACACGATGATGGAGATCATGATGATGGAGATCATGGTGTCAAGCCGGAGACAAGATGATCATGGAGCCCCAAGATGGAGATCAAAGGAGCTATGTGATATTGGCCATATCATGTCACGTTTATTATTTGATTGCATGTGATGTTTATCATGTTTTGCATCTTGTTTACTTAGAACGGCGGTAGTAAATAAGATGATCCCTCATAATAATTTCAAGAAAGTGTTCCCCCTAACTGTGCACCGTTGCGACAGTTCGTTGTTTCGAAGCACCACGTGATGATCGGGTGTGATAGATTCTAACGTTCACATACAACGGGTGTAAGACAGATTTACACACGCAAAACACTTAGGTTGACTTGACGAGCCTAGCATGTACAGACATGGCCTCGGAACACAGAAGACCGAAAGGTCGAGCATGAGTCGTATACAAGATACGATCAACATGAAGATGTTCACCGATGTTGACTAGTCCGTCTCACGTGATGATCGGACACGGCCTAGTTGACTCGGATCATGTAATACTTAGATGACTAGAAGAGGGATGTCTATCTAAATGGGAGTTCATTAAATAATTTGATTAAATGAACTTTATTATCATGAACTTAGTCTAAAATATTTACAATATGTCTTGTAGATCAAATGGCCAACGTAGTCCTCAACTTCAACGCGTTCCTAGAGAAAACCAAGCTGAAAGACGATGGCAGCAACTATACGGACTAGGTCCGGAACCTGAGGATCATCCTCATAGCTGCCAAGAAAGATTATGTCCTAAGAGCACCGCTGGGTGACGCACCTATTCTCCCTGCAGAACAAGACGTTATGAAGGCTTGGCAGTCATGTTCCGATGATTACTCGCTCGTTCAGTGCGGCATGCTTTACAGCTTAGAGCCGGGGCTCCAAAAGCGTTTTGAGAGACATGGAGCATATGAGATGTTCGAAGAGCTGAAAATGGTTTTCCAAGCTCATGCCCGGGTCGAGAGATATGAAGTCTCCGACAAATTCTTTAGCTGTAAGATGGAGGAAAATGGCTCTGTCAGTGAACACATACTCAAGATGTCTGGGTTGCACAACCGCTTGACTCAACTGGAAGTTAATCTCCCGGATGAAGCGGTCATTGACAGAATCCTCCAGTCGCTTCCACCTAGCTACAAGAGCTTTGTGATGAACTACAATATGCAGGGGATGGGAAAGACCATTCCTGAGGTATATGCTATGCTGAAATCAGCAGAGGTAGAAATCAAGAAGGAGCATCAAGTGTTGATGGTGAATAAAACCACTAAGTTCAAGAAGGGCAAGGGTAAAAAGAACTTCAAGAAGGACGGCAAGGAAGTTGCCGCGCCCGGTAAGCAAGTTGCCGGGAAGAAGCCAAAGAATGGACCCAAGCCCGAGACTGAGTGTTTTTATTGCAAGGGAAGTGGTCACTGGAAGCGGAACTGCCCCAAATACTTAGCGGACAAGAAGGCCGGCAAAACAAAAGGTATATGTAATATACATGCAATTGATGTGTACCTTACCAGTACTCGTAGTAGCTCTTGGGTATTTGATACCGGTGCAGTTGCTCACATTTGTAACTCAAAACAGGAGCTGCGGAATAAACGGAGACTGGCGAAGGACGAGGTGATGATGCGCGTCGGGAATGGTTCCAAGGTCGATGTGATCACCGTCGGCACGCTGCCTCTACATTTACCTACGGGATTAGTTTTAAACCTCAATAATTGTTATTTAGTGCCAAGTTTGAGCATGAACATTGTGTCTGGATCTCGTTTAATTCGAGATGGCTACTCATTTAAATCCGAGAATAATGGTTGTTCTATTTATATGAGAGATATGTTTTATGGTCATGCTCCGATGGTTAATGGTTTATTCTTAATGAATCTCGTACGTGATGATACACATATTCATAGTGTGAATACCAAAAGAGTTAAAATTGATAACAATAGTCCCACATATTTGTGGCACTGCCGCCTTGGTCACATAGGTGTCAAACGCATGAAGAAGCTCCATGCAGATGGACTTTTAGAGTCTCTTGATTATGAATCATTTGACACGTGCGAACCATGCCTCATGGGTAAAATGACCAAGACTCCGTTCTTAGGAACAATGGAGCGAGCAACCAACTTATTGGAAATCATACATACCGATGTGTGCGGTCCAATGAGTGTTGAGGCTCGCGGTGGCTATCGTTATGTTCTCACCCTCACTGATGACTTGAGTAGATATGGGTATGTCTACTTAATGAAACACAAGTCTGAGACCTTTGAAAAGTTCAAGGAATTTCAGAGTGAGGTTGAAAATCAACGTGATAGAAAGATCAAGTTTCTACGATCAGATCGTGGAGGAGAATACTTGAGTCATGAATTTGGCACACACTTAAGAAAATGTGGAATAGTTTCACAACTCACGCCGCCTGGAACACCTCAGCGTAATGGTGTGTCCGAACGTCGTAATCGCACTCTATTAGATATGGTGCGATCTATGATGTCTCTTACCGATTTACCGCTATCTTTTTGGGGCTATGCTTTAGAGACTGCCGCATTCACTTTAAATAGGGCTCCGTCGAAATCCGTTCAGACGACACCGTATGAATTATGGTTTGGGAAGAAACCTAAGCTGTCGTTTCTAAAAGTTTGGGGATGCGATGCTTATGTCAAGAAACTTCAACCTGAAAAGCTCGAACCCAAGTCGGAAAAATGCGTCTTCATAGGATACCCTAAAGAAACTGTTGGGTATACCTTCTACCTCAGATCCGAATGCAAGATCTTTGTTGCCAAGAATGGATCCTTTCTAGAGAAAGAGTTTCTCTCGAAAGAAGTAAGTGGGAGGAAAGTAGAACTTGATGAAGTGTTACCTCTTGAACCGGAAAATGGCGAAACTCAAGAAAACTTTTCTGAGGTGCCTGCACCGACTAGAGAGGAAATTAATGATGATGATCAAGATACTTCTAATCAAGCTCCTACCGAAATTCGAAGGTCCACAAGGACACGTTCCGCACCAGAGTGGTACGGCAACCCTGTCTTGGAAATCATGTTGTTAGACAACGGTGAACCTTCGAACTATGAGGAAGCAATGGCGGGCCCGGATTCTGACAAATGGCTAGAAGCCATGAAATCCGAGATAGGATCCATGTATGAAAACAAAGTATGGACTTTGATAGACTTGCCTGATGATCGGCGAGCGATAGAAAATAAATGGATCTTTAAGAAGAAGACGGACGCGGATGGTAATGTGACCATCTATAAAGCTCGGCTTGTCGCTAAGGGTTATCGACAAGTTCAAGGAATTGACTACGATGAGACTTTCTCACCAGTAGCGAAGCTGAAGTCCGTCCGAATCATGTTAGCAATTGCCGCATACTATGATTATGAGATATGGCAAATGGACGTCAAAACGGCATTCCTTAATGGTTTCCTTAAGGAAGAATTGTATATGATGCAGCCGGAAGGTTTTGTCGATCCTAAGAATGCTGACAAGGTGTGCAAGCTCCAACGCTCGATTTATGGGCTGGTGCAAGCATCTCGGAGTTGGAACATTCGCTTTGATGAGATGATCAAAGTGTTTGGGTTTACACAGACTTATGGAGAAGCCTGTGTTTACAAGAAAGTGAGTGGGAGCTCTGTAGCATTTCTCATATTATATGTAGACGACATACTTTTGATGGGAAATGATATAGAACTCTTGGACAGCATTAAGGCCTACTTGAATAAAAGTTTTTCAATGAAGGACCTTGGAGAAGCTGCTTATATATTAGGCATCAAGATCTATAGAGATAGATCAAGACGCCTCATAGGTCTTTCACAAAGCACATACCTTGATAAGATATTGAAGAAGTTCAATATGGATCAATCTAAGAAAGGGTTCTTACCTGTATTACAAGGTGTGAAATTGAGCTCAGCTCAATGTCCGACCACGGCAGAAGATATAGAAGAGATGAGTGTCATCCCCTATGCCTCAGCCATAGGTTCTATTATGTATGCCATGCTGTGTACCAGACCTGATGTAAACCTTGCCGTAAGTTTGGTACAAAGGTACCAAAGTAATCTCGGCAAGGAACACTGGACAGCGGTCAAGAATATCCTGAAGTACCTGAAAAGGACTAAGGAAATGTTTCTCGTTTATGGAGGTGACGAAGAGCTCGTCGTAAAGGGTTACGTCGATGCTAGCTTCGACACAGATCTGGATGACTCTAAGTCACAAACCGGATACGTGTATATTTTGAATGGTGGGGCAGTAAGCTGGTGCAGTTGCAAGCAGAGTGTCGTGGCGGGATCTACATGTGAAGCGGAGTACATGGCAGCCTCGGAGGCAGCACATGAAGCAATTTGGGTGAAGGAGTTCATCACCGACCTCGGAGTCATACCCAATGCGTCGGGGCCAATCAAACTCTTCTGTGACAACACTGGAGCTATTGCACTTGCCAAGGAGCCCAGGTTTCACAAGAAGACCAGGCACATCAAGCGTCGCTTCAACTCCATTCGTGAAAATGTTCAAGATGGAGACATAGAAATTTGTAAAGTACACACGGATCTGAATGTCGCAGATCCGTTGACTAAACCTCTCCCTAAGGCAAAACATGATCAGCACCAGAACTCTATGGGTGTTCGATTCATCACAATGTAACTAGATTATTGACTCTAGTGCAAGTGCGAGACTGTTGGAAATATGCCCTAGAGGCAATAATAAAAGCATTATTATTATATTTCCTTGTTCATGATAATTGTCTTTATTCGTGCTATAATTGTGTTATTCGGAAATCGTAATACATGTGTGAATAACAGACAACAACATGTCCCTAGTAAGCCTCTAGTTGACTAGCTCGTTGATCGACAGATAGTCACGGTTTCCTGACTATGGACATTGGATGTCATTGATAACGAGATCACATCATTAGGAGAATGATGTGATGGACAAGACCCAATCCTAAACATAGCATAAGATCACATAGTTCGTTTGCTAGAGTTTTCCAATGTCAAGTATCCTTTCCTTAGACCATGAGATCGTGTAACTCCCGGATACCGTAGGAGTGCTTTGGGTGTGCCAAACGTCACAACATAACTGGGTGACTATAAAGGTATACTACGGGTATCTCTGAAAGTGTCTGTTGGGTTGACATGGATCGAGACTGGGATTTGTCGCTCCGCTTGACGGAGAGGTATCACCGGGCCCTCTCGGTAATGCATCATCACAATGAGCTCAATGTGATCAAAGTGTTTGATCACGGGATCATGCATTACGGTACGAGAAAAAGTGACTTGCCGGTAACGAGATTGAACGAGGTATTGGGATACCGACGATCGAATCTCGGGCAAGTAAAATACCGATTGACAAAGGGAATCGTATACGGGATTAATTGAATCCTCGACATCGTGGTTCATCCGATGAGATCATCGTGGAGCATGTGGGAGCCAACATGGGTATCCAGATCCCGCTGTTGGTTATTGCCCGAGAGCCGTCTCGGTCATGTCTGCATGTCTCCCGAACCCGTAGGGTCTACACACTTAAGGTTCGGTGACGCTAGGGTTGTGAAGATATGTATATGCAGTAACCCGAACGTTGTTCGGAGTCCCGGATGAGATCCCGGACGTCACGAGGAGTTTCGGAATGGTCCGGAGGTAAAGATTTATATATGGGAAGTCGTCATACGGACATCGGGAAGTTTCGGGGGCATATCGGTATTGTACCGGGGCCACCGGAGGGGTTCTGGGGGTCCACCGGGAGGGGCCACCTCTCCCGGAGGGCCCCATGGGCTGTATGAGGAAGGGAACCAGCCCAAAGTGGGCTGGTGCACCTCCCCCCCAAGGGCCCATGCGCCTAGGGTTGGGGGGGAACCCTAAAGGGGGCGCCCCCCTTGCTTGGGGGGCAAGTCCCCCCTCCCTGGCCGCCGCCCCCCTCTAGATCCCATCTAGAGGGGCCGGCCCCCCTTGCCCCTTCCCCTATAAATAGAGGGGTGAGGGGAGGGCAGCGCACCCTTGCTCCTGGCGCCTCCCTCTCCCTCTCCAACACCTCCTCCTCCTCCGTAGAGCTCGGCGAAGCCCTGTCGGAGTACTGCGGCTCCACCATCACCACGCCGTCGTGCTGCTGCTGGAGTCTTCTTCCCCAACCTCTCCTTTGCCTTGCTGGATCAAGAAGAAGGAGACGTCACGCTGACCGTACGTGTGTTGAATGCGGAGGTGCCGTCCTTTCGGTGCTAGGATCTCCAGTGATTTGGATCACGTCGTGTACGACTACCTCATCCCCGTTTGTTGAACGCTTCCGCTCGCAATCTACAAAGTGGTATGTAGATGCAATCTCTCTCCCATGACTCGTTGCTAGATGAACTCATAGATGGATCTTGGTGAAACCGTAGGAAAATTTTTGTTTTCTGCAACGTTCCCCAACAGGCCCGTAAGGCACACAACCATGTTAGTAAAAGTTTTTGCAAAGTATAGATTCGACTTCGGCCAAGAGTGTGGAAGGGGGATTCCTACAGGCAGTCGGCTCTGATACCAACTTGTGACGCCCCCGATTCAATCGTACACTAATCATGCACGCAAATGTGTACGATCAAGATCAGGGACTCACAGGAAGACATCACAACACAACTCTACAAATAAAATAAGTCATACAAGCATCATAATACAAGCCAGGTGCCTCGAGGGCTCGAATACAAGTGCTCGATCACAGACGAGTCAGCGGAAGCAACAATATCTGAGTACAGACATAAGTTAAGCAGGGTTGCCATAAGATGGCTAGCACAAACTGGGATACAGATCGAACGAGGCGCAGGCCTCCTGCCTGGGATCCTCCTAACTACTCCTGGTCGTCATCAGCGGGCTGCACGTAGTAGTAGGCACCCCTAGTGTAGAAGGAGTCGTCGTCGACGGTGGCGTCTGGATCCTGGGCTCCATCGTCTGGTTGCAGCAATCGGGTAGAGGAATGGGGAAAAGGGGGAAACAAAGCAACCGTGAGTACTCATCCAAAGTACTCGCAAGCAAGGAGCTACACTACATATGCATGGATATATGTGTAAGGGGCCATATCAGTGGACTGAACTGCAGAATGCCAGAATAAGAGGGGGATATCTAATCCTGTCGAAGACTATGCTTCTGGCAGCCTCCGTCTTGCAGCATGTAGAAGAGAGTAGACTGAAGTCCTCCAAGTAGCATCGTATAGCATAATCCTACCCGTCGATCCCCTCCTCGATGCCCTGTTAGAGAGCGATCTCCGGGTTGTATCTGGCACTTGGAAGGGTGTGTTTTATTAAGTATCCGGTTCTAGTTGTCATAAGGTCAAGGTACAACCCCGGGTCGTCCTTTTACCGAGGGACACGGCTATTCGAATAGATTAACTTCCCTGCAGGGGTGCACCACATAACCCAACACTCTTGATCCCATTTGACCGGACACACTTTCCTGGGTCATGCCTGGCCTCAGAAGATCAACACGTCGCAGCCCCACCTAGGCACAACAGAGCGATCAGCACGCCGGTCTAAACCTAAGCGCGCAGGGGTCTGTGCCCATCGCCCTGAGCACACCTGCACGTTGCGAACGTGGCTGGAAGCAGACCTAGCCTAGTGGCGTTCTAGTCCAATCCGGCGCGCGCCACTCAGTCGCTGACGTCACGAAGGCTTCGGCATACCACGACGCCGAGTGCCCATATCTTTCCCGCGTAGTTGGTTAGTGCATATAGGCCAGTAGCCAGACTCAGATCAAATACTCAGATCTCGTTAAGCGTGTTAAGTATCCGCGAACGCCGACAGGGCCAGGCCCACCTCTCTCCTAGGTGACCTCAACCTACCCTGTTGCTCCGCCACAAAGATCCACACAGAGGGCCGTCGGGACAAAGGTCCTTTCAGCCCCCAATTCGTGAATCACTTGCGGGTACTCCTCGAGCCAACCCGACTTTGGTCACCACATGTATCATGTTTAAAGTATAGTATATACCCGTGAGCACCTCCCGAGTGATCACGACCCGATAGTATAGCACAGCAGACGGACAAGAATGTAGGGTCACTGATGGAAAACTAGCATCCTATACTAAGCATGTAGGATTGCAGGTAAAGGTAACAACAGTAGTAACAAGGACAGGCTATGCATCAGTATAGGAATAACGGAAAGCAGTAACATGCTACAATACTCTAATGCAAGCAGTATAGATCAGAGTAGGCGATATCTGGTGATCAAGGGGGGGCTTGCCTGGTTGCTCTGGCAAGAAGGGGGGTCGTCAACACCGTAGTCGATCACAGGGGTACCGGCAGCGGTCTCGGGGTCTACCGGAAAAAGTAACGGAGGGGGAACACAATAAATAACATAGCAATCAAAGAATAACATGACAAACGCGGCGCTAGAGGTGATCTAACGCAGGGATAGGTGATACCGGCGAAGGGGGGAAACATCCGGGAAAGTATCCCCGGTGTTTCGCATTTTCGGGCAAAGTAGCCGGAGGGGGAAAGTTGCGAGTTTGCTATGCTAGGTATGCGTGACAGACGAACGGGCTGCGTATTCGGGTTTGTCTCGTCGTTCTGAGCAACTTTCATGTTGAAAATAATTTAATCCGAGTTACGAATTAAAAGATATGATTTTCTAAAGATTTTATGAATTTCTGGAATTTAATTAATTATTTAAATTAATTCGAAAATGGATTAATGACATCAGCATGATGTCAGGCTGACGTCAGCAGTCAACAGAGTTGACTGGTCAACCTGACTAGTGGGTCCCACTGGTCAGTGACACATTTTAATTAAACATTTTAATTACCCTAATTAATATAAATTAGGGGGTGGACCCCACTGTCATTCTTTGTTAGTTAATTAACAGTAGTTAATTAGGTTAGTTAATCATTAGATTAATTAATCTTAGTTAGTTAATTTAATCAGAATTAATTAAGTTAATTAATTAATTAATTAATTAATTATTTTTATTATTTATTATTTTACTTTTATTATTAAAAAATGTTCTGGGCGCTGGGGGCCCCCTTGTCATTGGCCCTGGGGGCCTTAACGGGCGAGTGGGCTGCGGGCACTGCCCGAGCGGGCGCAGCAGCGTTAGCGGGTTCGGGCGCATCGAGCTTGTAGGGGCGTGCGGGCGCCTGCGCCTGGTTAGGTGCTGCCCGACGGCAGCAGCCGCGGCAGGGCGCCGACACGGGGCAGGGACAGGCGGCTGGGGGGCCGGGCCAGGCAGCAAGGGCAGGCGCGGCACGGGAAGCGGCGGCCAGGTTGCGGCCACAGAGTAGGCCCGCGCGGGCGGGGCGACAGGTGAGCGTGGCGGGGCCGCACGGCGTGGGCGTGGGCAGCCCCGACGCGGCAGGCGGTGGCGACGGCGAGTAGTAGCAGGGGAGCAGCGGCGCGAGCCGGGCGGAGCGGGCGCGCAGGTCAGGCAAAGGGGAGGTGTAGGCAGCGGCAGCGCTCAGGCGCCGGCGGGAGGCAGGCGGGCGCGAGCGGCAATGGAGCAGCAAAGCAGGCGCGCAGCAGCACTAGCGGCGGCTGCACGCGCGCGCGGGAGGGGGGCGGGGGTTGGCAGACGCGGCGTGGGCGTGGCGCGGGCGCAGCCAGGCCACGGCCAGAGGCGACGCCGGGCACGCGGGACGCGGTCTGCAGGTGAAGAAGGACGCGGCGAGGCGGAGGCAAATCCACGGCGGCCAGGGGCTGTGCGCGAGCAACGCCGTGCGCGCGGGCGAGTGCGGGGGAAAAGCAAAGGCGGGCTTGGCGGCAGGCAAGTGCGGGCACGCGCGAGGGGGGACGCCGGGTGGCCGCGGCCGGTGCGGGCGCGTGCGGGGGGGGGGGGAGAAGGAGGGGGCCTCACAGGGGGTTCGCGGGGTCAGTGGTAGCGGGCTCGGGGAAGGTCGGGGGGGAACGACGGGGACGAGCAGCGACGTGGAGGAAGCAGTCCGGTGGGGAGGTGCTCCGGCGACGGCAACGGGGCGGTCGTCAAGCTCGAGCGGCGAGCGGCGGAAGAGGGAAGAGGTCGGGGCAGTCCGGTGGGGAGGCGGCGCCATTGGGGTGGCTTCAGGCGACGGCGTCGACGTCCAGGGGTGGCGAGGTCATGCCCGGCCCAGATCGGGCAGAGGGGGGGCGAGGAGCGAGGGGGGGAGTGGGGTTTTCGTCCCCGTTACTATCTGGATCGGGAGGGGGGTGGGAACGACGTGGGAGGGGGGGGAGTGCGGGTGGTTGGGTTAGGGTTTGACCAGGGGTGGGGGTTATGGGAGTGAGGGGTGTGGCCGGTTGGGCCGGTGGCCGAACGGGCCGGCCTGCTGGGCCGGAGCCAAGTGGGGGGGGGGCCTTTCTCTTTTTTTTTGTTTTTGTAGTTTCTTTTCTGTTTTAAATCATTTTAAATTATCTAGGCATTTTATAAAAATGTGTTTGCTTTATTATAATTTCCCAGGCATTTAACTGCACACCCCGAACATTTTAGTTTATTATTTTGAAAACTTTGTCATTTGACATTAATTTGAATTTGAATTTGAAACGTTTTCGAATCAACCTGAGATTAACTACAGTAACCGAGGTGACATGGCACCATTAACGTGAGATTACTGTAGCATGATTATCCGGGCGTCACAGATATGCCAGGTCCCACGCGCGCTGGCCAAACATAGTCTCAATCTACTGAAGGGATACAAACCAGTCAAGCAAACACTGCGACAATTTTTCGAACCCAAACGACAGGCTATGGGTGAGGAGCTAGCCAAGCTACTCGAAGCCGAGTTTATTAGAGAGATCAAACGTCTAGACTGGCTAGCAAACCTGGTCATGGTGCCGAAGAAGGATAAATCCTGGCGATTGTGTGTCGATTTCAAGGACCTTAATAAAGCCTGCCCTAAGGATCCCTCCCCACTACCTTGCATCGACCAGATTACTGATGCAACCGCAGGACACGACTCAATGTGCTTCCTCGATGCATACTCCGGATACCACCAAATTAAGATGAAGGAATCCGACCAAGCCGCAACGGCATTCATCACCCCATACGGGCCCTTCTGCTTCAACACCATGCCCTTCGGGCTCAAAAACGTCGGCGCCACATGCCAACGCATGATTCAAACGTGACTGGAAAAGCAAATCGGCAAGATATTTGAGGCATATGTAGATGACGTAGTCATCCAAACTAAACATGTCGAATCATTGGTGGACGACTTACGCCTTACATTTGACAATCTCCGAAGATATGACAGACGGCTCAATCCGGAAAAGTGCGTTTTCGGTGTTCCCACCGGAAAACTGCTTGGGTTCATTGTTTCCAATAGGGGAACCGAAGCAAACCCGACCAAAATCCAAGCCCAGTCACAATTGGCTACACCAATAGATCTCAAGCAGGTCCAAAAAGGAGCCGGGTGCGTGGCAGCTTTGAGCCGCTTTATCTCCAGATTAGGAGAAAAGGCACTGCCATTGTATCGCCTGCTCCGACGCACCGACCACTTTGTGTGGACGGATGCCGCAACAGCCGGACTAGAAGAAATAAAAACTTTGTTAGCAATCAACCCAATCCTGGCCGCGCCAAACATCGGTGAGCCCATATTACTATACATATCTGCAACGCACCAGGTGGTGAGTGCGGTACTCGTCGTCGAACGAGAGGAAGAGGGACATAAATTCCCACTTCAAAAACTAGTATACTACATATCGACGGTCCTCACACCATGCAAATCCCGATACCCACATTATCAAAAGATAGCTTACGCGGTCTTCATGGCATCTCGGAAGCTGCAACACTACTTTCAAGAGTGTTCGATCGTGGTGGCTTCCGAAGTACCACTTAATGATATCATAAAAAACCGGGACGCCACCGGCCGGATTGCCAAATGGGCCACTGAGCTCTTACCGTTTGAAATAACATATAAGCCACGCCGAGCCATTAAATCTCAAGTGTGGGCTGACTTCGTCGCCGAATGGACAGAGGCCGAACTCCCTAAAGAGTACGACACGTATTCCAACTGGGTGATGCACTTCGACGGCTCTAAAATGCTAGCCGGACTGGGGGCTGGTGTCGTCTTGACATCCCCCAAAGGAGACACAGTCTGTTATGTGCTCCAAATACTGTATACAGACTCTAATAACGCAGCCGAATATGAGGCCCTATGGCATGGTATTCGGATGGCTGTCTCTATGGGCATACAACGCCTCGAGGTGCGTGGGGATTCAAACCTCGCAATATCCAAAATAAACAGATAATTTGATGACAAAGATCCAAAGATGGCGGCTTACCACAACGCCGTACTTAAAATATCAGCCCGGTTTGAGGGGCTCGAGTTTCATCACGTGGCCCGAGAGAGTAATCAAGCATGGGTGCTAAGCGCGACCCCTTCCCACCCAATACCTTTGTGGAGAGGCTCTTCAAGCCATCCGTGGTATGGCAGGACGAGAGCAGCAGCACCAGTCCCGAGCGGATCATACCTCCAGATTCTGAACACAATTCCGATATCACCGGGGGCTCGGCCACCAAAATAACACCATCGGCCCGTATAATCATGGCAGTAATTGCCCCATGGACCGAACCCTTCTTGGCCTACCTTAATAGGCGAGAGCTCCCTGAGGACTAGAATGAGGCCCGTTGCATCGTTCGATGCTCGAAAGCCTACAAGGTTCATGAAGGAGAGCTCTACAAGAAAAGCACTATCGGGGGCCTTCAAAGATGTATCTCCGAAGAGGAGGGGCGGTAGCTCTTGGCCGAAATCCATGCTGGTCTTGGCAGCCATCATGCCGTAGCTCGGGCCCTTGTAAGTAAGGCCTTCCATACCGGTTTTTTCTGGCCTACAGCCCGAGCAGATGCACAAGACCTCGTCCAACGTTGTGTAGGATGCCAGATTTTCGCCAATCAAAGCCATATGCCGCCTACCGCCCTACAAACAATCCCCATTACTTGGCCTTTTGCGGTCTGGGGGCTTGACATGGTCGGACCCCTTAAAGGGGGAAGCCATAAGAAAAAATACCTGATGATCATGGTAGATAAAATCACTAAGTGGATAGAGGCCAAGCAGTTAAAACGGCCGAAGCCGGACCAATAATAGATTTCATATCCGGTGTCATACACCATTATGGTGTCCCACACAGCATCATCACCGATAACGACTCCAACTTCACAACCGATGAGGTAAAAAACTTGGTGTGCTAATCTTGGCATCAAGCTCGATTATGCCTCCGTCTATCACCCTTAGACAAGCGATCAAGTCGAACGGGCTAATGGCCTGATAATGAGCGGCATTAAACCCAGACTAGTGCGATCCTTAAAGTAGTGACATAAACACTGGGTTGAGGAGCTCGACTCCGTACTCTAGGGGCTGCGGACCACGCCCAATCGCACAACCGGATACACAACATTTTTCATGGTGTACGGTGCAGAGGCCGTCTTGCCCTGCGATATTATTCACTACTCACCTCGAGTACGCATGTACGAAGAGAGGGAGGCCGAGATCGATCGGCAAGATGACTTAGATGGCCTGGAGGAGGAGCGCATTGTCGCAAAAGCTTGTTCAACATTCTACCAACAACAAGCTCGAAGATACCAAAGCAAAGAAGTGCGGGCCAAGACTTATAATGTCGGTGAACTCATTCTACGCCTACCAAAGAAGAAAAAGGACAAGCTCAAGCCCAAAATGGGAGGGTCCCTTCATTATAGATGAAGTTCTCATTGGAGGAGCCTATCGCCTTCCTAATGCATCGGACAATCGCCAAGAGCCGAACCCATGGAACGCTGCCAGACTCCGAAGATTCTACGCCTAAGTCCGGACTCATTGTTCGTTACCTTTTTCTCTTTTTTCTCTTTCTTCTTTTTGTTTTTATACAATTCTATCCCATGTTCGGATAAACCGCACACTTAGAGGGTATACATCCTTAAATGTACATACCCCCCAATACCTGGGGGGCTTCTAGTCATAGAAGCTTATTATCATTTTTCGAGCATCAAGCTCACCGTATATATGTGTCGTTTTCTCATATATGTCTTTTCTTTGCCATTATATGCACCTTTACGACTTAAGTTTTTGCCAAGCTGGGTTGCCTGGCTCCTGCGCTTATGCCCTACGTTCCCGCTTGTTCGGCTAGGGCATAAAGGGAGCACCTCTGCGATTGCTACAGCCGGGTTATCCGGACGTGTACCTCAGACGGGTGAAGCCGAAAGCTAGTGTTCTTAAGGGAATAATAGGTCGGCGGGCAAAAGATGAACTACCCTCATGGTGATACAAGCCCCCAAATACAACGTGCACTGTGATTTTTAGCATCACAGCTCAGGCATGCACAACATTGCATGCCGGGCCAGGGAGAGGAACCCTTAACGGAACTATTCTCTCTGGAAGATGTTTCTTACGATCAAATGTAATATAACATAACTCACCGAATACAACTTGTCTTTTCAAGCAACTATGATCGGACTACCTGGTTTCCGAACATACGTCGGTGCTTACCACTGATACAGTATTCGGAAACACTCCAAATTTTGGATTTCGGAGGTTAAAGCAGAAGGTCTGCCATGACAATCGTTTTACAATTCGGCTGGAGATCCGTTTGTCGATCAAAGTACATTACTAGTTGGGCTCGAAAACTTCCTCCTCCTCTAGACCATCTAACAAGTTATCTAGCTTACAATCCTATTGCGAAAACTTGGCAGCTATCTTTACTTGGTCATATACTAAGTTAACAGGAATTTCCTATCCATCTGGTCTCCGAGGCCCGACCCAGGCCATATGATTTGGATCAAGTCCGGTGTACCGTGTTTTCACCATGGCCCAGGCCTCTCGTGCGCCTTCTCGGCATGCAGATATCTTCCATAGTCCAAAGCGGCGACGAGCTCCCTTGAATAAATTCACGAGATCCTCCATACTTCTTGGAGGACAATCGGTCGGCCATAAAGCTTTAGCAATGTTCCTCATTGCCTTCCGGGCTCACTCATGCACTTTGGACAGCTCTTGTAGCAGATCGCCTAGAAATCTGGACACCTCTCCTTCGGGCCGCCCAGTCAGCACACCTGCAGACACAAACTTGTTAAGCTTCCTATTGGGGGACTGTATGGAAGTGAGGTTAAAAAGCATACTGAATATGCTGCCTTTCAGCTTTCTGTTCTCTTTCAATGCGTCTGCCAGTTGGGCTTGTATGTCCTTCAACTCCTCGGCCTGCTTGATGTTGGCATCTTGTAGCTTGTTCTTTTCATCCATGGTCCGCGTTAGTATACGCTGACCAGCGGCCTCTTGCCTTTCGGCATGTTGTTTATCTGCCTGCGCGTCCTTCAGTCTCTCTTCCAGCTGATCCGGCGATCCCGTCGTCGTAAATACATCAGTGTTTATTTCAAAAAACATTGCTAGCACATGATTATATTTTCTGGACAGTAGCAAACATTACCAGTCGGTGCCTCCTTGGACTTCGCCAGCTCGGCGGTGACATCAGTTAGCTGGGTCCGGCATTTTTCCAGCTCCTGGGACAACATGTTGTTCCTCTCCGTGAGTACCTGATCATGCAACGATCCTTAAATCAGTTGCGTCAACTGCTTTAAGTCTCGGGGGCTACTGACACATGATCTTACCCGCATATCCTTTGAAAGCTGGTAAGTGGCTCCAGCGAGCCCATCCCGAGCAGCTCGGATATATGCATCCGCTGAGCTGAAGGCATTGAATGCCTCTTTAGTGAAAGTTGGGTCGCGCATAGCCGCCCTCGGGCACCGATGGTTCATCGCACTCTCCACTTCGGAGTTGGTAACGGATACATCATCTGAACCTCACGGAGAGGACAATCCGGCATCTCACCGGTATCAACCCTAGTCCTTGGGACAGGGCCCAGGTTCGGATTGGATGATGCATGACTGGCGAGGCCTCCGAACACAGCCCAACGTATGCTTCTCCTAAAAAAATGGCATAGCGAAAAACGTCACAATTCGGTATATCTGCCAAGGGCACATTGAAAACCATACCTTTTTTATAAAGGTGGGGGCTCGGTAGTATCGCCGTCCGCCTTTCTTTTCGAAGATCTGCCTTGTGCAGGTGTCACCTTCTTAAGGGACGCTTCTGATGAGGCGTGGCGAGACGAGCGCCGCCCCCTTGGAGCACGAGATAGTGCGGTGGGTGAGGCGCGATGAGAAAACTCTTTTGGACAAGATGTCTCCTGGGTACTTACGTGGGAGGAGGGGAGAAGACCGGTATAATCGGCTATGATGGCCACTTCTGTGCCGTCATAGCTCACCTGATGAAAGACCCCCTCCTTGAGCTCAATGAATATATCTGGATCCTCTTCAAATCCGGGATCCAGGTGCCGAATATGCTCCTCCGGCTATGGAGCGGGGCTGTAGATCCCCGCGACAACCTTCCTCCATTCCTGTTAAAAATGGTCGGATTAGGTTCAACTAGGTATGACTCAGGAAGAGGATTGAGTAAGGTTACGGAGCGAAAGCTCACCCAGCTAGGAGGGTTGTACATGGAAAAGCCCTCTCGGCACTTAAGGCGAGTAAAATCTTCTTTCTCCCCTTTATAAAGATCAGCCAACATGGCGGCCAAGGCGGCAAAGTTGTCCCGGCCCTTGCGCCCGCAGCATGATGCGTCGTCCACCCCATTGTAGTGCCACATGGGGAGTTCTCTGGATTGGAGTGGCTGAACGCCTCGCGTTATCAAAATCACCATTGCCTTAATTATGGATAGTCCGGATTGGGCAAGCATCTTTATCTTGCTCATTAACTTCTTAATCTCCACACTGTCCTCCTCTTCGAGGCTCCGGGGACGCTAGTTGTGGCATTTTTTTAATGGAGCATTGCAAAATTCGGGTAGGCCCCGTCGGATTGGGTCTGGAAGAACAACGTCTTCGATATAAAACCACTCTGAGGGCCACTCTTCGGATGCCTTCTTCGGTGTGCCGGACATATATCCTGTCCCGGCTATATGCCATACTTCGGCACCGCCCACCTCGAATATAGATCCCTTTTAGGAGGGGGACAAGGCAGAAAAGCTTCCTCCATAATTCAAAATGGGCCTCGCAGCCTAGGAACAACTCACAAAGAGCAACAAAGCCCGCAATATGCAGAATGGAGCCCGGTGTGAGATTGTGCAGATGGAGGCCATAGTACTCCAGGAGACCTCAGAGGAACGGTTGGATTGGAAATCTAACGCCTCTTAAAAGGATGGAAACGAAGCACACTCGCTCCCCTTCTAACGGATTGGGGAAATTTTCCTCCAGGGCTTCGCCATTTATGGAAGTTAATCCCGCCCGGAAGCGAACCAGGTCCGCGGGAGGAAGATATCCCTGCACCTGGAGCTTGGTCAGCTGGGCATGGGAGACCGAGCAGCTCTCCCAACCACATTTTTGGGGGGCGTGAGGGCGTGAGGAAGAACTGGGAGCGCTAGCCATGTTTGCGTGGTTCTCTGTGGCCAACTCCAAGGATTTTTTGACGGATTGAGAATGGCATCTAAGATCCAATCTCCTTAAATAGCCGCCTTCCTTATGCCGTCAGGGTGTTATATGTAAAAACACTTGGACCCTTCATATTTATCTGACACGTGGAACCCGAGGTGACGGAGGCGCATAAGCCAAAGGAGACTATGTTTAATGTGAAGCCGAAGCCGTTCGGAGTATCATGGAGGGCCCACCTAATAGAACCGAAGATATAAAAGCCAGATACTGCGTCATCATTGAGGAGTCGAATACAATTCCGTTTTTCTTTGGAATGTTCGGAAGAGGAACCTGCCTTGCAATGCCAAAGACAATCTGCACGCCGGACACGTCGTCATTGAAGCCTGGTTCGGGGGCTACTGAGGGAGTCCTGGACTAGGGGGTCCTCGGGGGTCCGAGCTATGTAATGTGGGCCGGACTGATGGGCCATGAAGATACAAGATCGAGGACCTTCCCCCGTGTCTGGATGGGACTCTTCTTTGTGTCGATGGCAAGCTTGACGTCTGGATGTGTAGTTTCCTTCCTCTGTAAACCAACCTTGTACAATCTTAGCCCCCTTCAGTGTCTATATAAACTGGAGGGTTTAGTCCGTAAAGACAATCATAACCATACAGGCTAAGCATCTAGGGTTTAGTCATTACGATCTCGAGGTAGATCAACTCTTGTAACCCCTATACTCATCAAAGTCAATCAAGCAGGAAGTAGGGTATTACCTCCATTAAGAGGGCCCGAACCTGGGTAAACATTGTGTCCCCTGCCTCTTGTTACCTTCGTTCCTTAGACGCACAGTTCGGGACCCCCTACTCGAGATCTACCGGTTTCGACACCGACCGTGTGCTTGTTGGGATCCGATGAACTTTGAGTTTATGATCAGTTCTATCTTTTTATCCATGAAAGTTACTTGAGTCTTCTTTGATCTTTATATGCATGATTGCTTATAGCCTCGTATTTCTTCTCCGATATTTGAGTTTTTTTAGCCAACTTGATCTATTTATCTTGCAATGGGAAGAGGTGCTTTCTGATGGGTTCGATCTTACGATGCTTGATCCGAGTAACATAAGGGAAACCGACACGTATGTATTGTTTCCATTAAGCATAACAAGATGGGGTCTATTTCTACATAAATAGATCTTGTCTACATCATGTCATTGTTCTTATTGCATTACTCTGTTTCTCCATGAACTTAATACACTAGATGCATGATGGATAGCGGTCGATGTGTGGAGTAATAGTAGTAGATGCAGGCAGGAGTCGGTCTACTAATCTTGGACATGATGCCTATATAATGATCATTGCCTGGATATCGTCATGATTATTTGAAGTTTTATCAATTGCCCAATAGTAATTCGTTTACCCACCGTTTTTTCTCTCGAGAGAAGCCACTAGTGAAACCGACGGCCCCCGGGTCTCTTCTTTATAATATTTGCCTTCGCGATCTATTTTTATTTGCTTTTATTTGCAGATCTATTTAACCAAAAATACAAAAATACCTTTCTGCACTTTATTTTATTTGGCGATCTATCTACAATTAATTACAACTTTCTCATGTCCTTTTGCCAATTTCTGGCGCCGTTACCCGAAAGGGATTGACAACCCCTTTAATACGTCGGGTTGCAAGTATTTGTTATTTGTGTGCAAGTGTCGTTCACGTAGTGTTGTGTGGTTCTCCTACTGGTTCGATAACCTTGGACTCATCACTGAGGGAAATACCTACCATTGTTGTGCTACATCATCCCTTCCTCTTTGGGAGAATACCGACGTAGTTCTAGCAGACATAAGAAGGTCACAGAGATCCAGACCACTGTGGAGAAGCTCCAGGAAGAAATTGAGGATAGGAATGATAGACCTACCACAAACACTTTCCAGCGAGTGCCGAGGGCACAAAGGTATTCAGCAGTGCCAGTTGTTAGTGACACAAGGACTACACTTTCAGCACCTGCAACAACTGCCACCGTTGCACCTCCAGTTTCAACTCCTCCAGCTCCACAGACGTCAGCTGAAGTATTTGCGGACGGACTCCTCTTCACGCCATCTACGCACACCGGACAACCATCCAGAAGACCACTTCAGGAGCTCCCGAAGATCGTGCCCAGAGTGCCGCATAGCACTATGCATTTTCAAGCTTTTTGGTAACTTGTTGCCAAAGGGGGAGAAAGTGTATAGATCATTAGGCTTCGCGAGAGAGAGAGAGAGAGCATTTTGCTTTTTTGCCTCTCTTACTACTTTAATCATTTGCTTTGATCGTCCGCTTGTTTGATTCATGCTACAATATTTGTTTTATGTGTGTGAGATACTCTGGTGATCATGTGTTTGATCATACCGTGCTTTAATGTGTGCTTGCATGATGATATCTATGATATTTGTGTATGATCAATCATGTTTACCCTTGGTGATGACTGCATGTTGTTTAAATCTTATCATTCTGAGCGCTCCACCAAAATGTATGCGACATGGAAGAGTGACCCATGATCCTAATCGATTGCCATTTGCATTCAAAAGCAGATTTTAAATAATGCACAAATTTAGGGGGAGCTCTTGCCTATCACATACTTCTCAAAGCAACGATGTATTTCATTCATATTATCATTTGTCGAAGCTATGATCTATATGTTGTCATCAATTAACAAAAGGGGGAGATTGAAAGTGCAACTAATCCCCGGGTGGTTTTGGCAATTCGTAACAACATATAGCTCATTGAACTAACATCCATTCAAGTTAAATATTTCAGAAAGTTCAATGATTGGCATGGAATGGCTAGAGATGTGGACCCCTCAAAATGCTAAGGACAAAGATTGGCTAAAGCTCAAGACTCTTCATTTCTATTTTAGTAATCCAAGATCACATTGAGTCCATAGGAAAGCCCATACTATTAAAAGGGGACGAAGTGTTGTTTAATGGTCTACTTGCTCAAAGTGCTTAGTGATATTGCTCCAAAACCCTCAGCCAGTTTCTCATTTCCAAATATGTCCAAAACCCAAAGTCAAACTCGGCCCCATCGATTTGATCTATCCGGCGCCACCAAGTTCACTTGACATAGCCATGGCCAAAAACCCTAGACAATTCGATCTCACCGATATGGATCTCGGTCTCACCGAGATGGCCTTGCAAACTCTTTGTTGCCTGTTGTAATTATTTCGGTCTCACCAAAATGTGCAATCGGTCCCATCGAGTTTGCCTGACCAGCTCTCTGTTTGCTCTTTGCTGAAATCGGTCTCACCGAGTTCATGCAACCGGTCTCACCGAGATGAGGTTTTGCCCTAGCCCTAGCACATCGGTCCCACCGAGTTGATCATGTCGGTCTCACCGAGATTCCTAACGTTCACATTTTGAACTAAATCGGTCTCACTGAGTTATTCTATTCGGTCTGACCGAGTTGGGTCAAATGTGTGTAACATTTGGATTTTGTGTGGAGGCTACATATACCCCTCCACCCCCTTCTCCTTATGTGAGAGAACCATCATAACGTGCACTTCCACTACTCATTTTGTAAGAGAGAACCACCTACTCATGTGTTGAGACCAAGACATTCCAATCCAACCGAAAGAATCTTGATCTCTAGCCTTCCCCAGGTTGCTTTCCACTCAAATCATCTTTCCACCATAGCCAAGTCTATGAGAGAGAGTTGAGTGTTGGGGAGACTATCATTTGAAGCACAAGAGAAAGGAGTTCATCATCGACACACCATCTATTACGTTTTGGAGAGTGGTGTCTCCTAGATTGGTTAGGTGTCACTTGGGAACCTCCGACAAGATTCTGGAGTTGAACCAATGAGTTTGTAAGGGCAAGGAGATGACCTACTTCGTGAAGATCTACCCGAGTGAGGCAAGTCCTTCATGGGTGATGGCCATGGTGGGATAGACAAGGTTGCTTCTTCGTGGACCCTTCATGGGTGGAGCCCTCCGTGGACTCGCGCAACCATTACCCTTTGTGGGTTGAAGTCTCCATCAACGTGGACGTGCGATAGCACCACCTATCGGAACCACGCCAAAAATCTTCGTGTCTACATCACGTTTGCCTTCTCCAAACCATTCCCTTTACCTTCATGTGCAATGTTTTACTTTCCGCTGCCACACTCTCAGAATTGCATGTGTAGGTTGATTGCTTGACTTGTGCTAAGTTGCTAAAATCTGCCAAGACTTAAATTGGGAAAAGGTTAGATTTTTATTTGGTCAAGTAGTCTAATAACCCCCCCTCTAGACCTACTTTTGATCCTACACAGAGCACATACCTTGACAATTTTTTTGAAGAAGTTCAAAATGGGTCAGTCAAAGAAGGAGTTCTAGACTGTATTGTAAGGTGTGAAGTTGAGTAAGACTCAATGCCCGACCATGGCAGAATATAAAGAGAGAATGAAAGTCAGTCCCTGTGCCCCAGCCATAGGTTCTTTAAAGTATGCCATACTATGTACCAGACCTGTTGTGTACCTTGCCATGAATTTGGAAAGGGGGTACAATAGTGATACAGAAGTAGATCACTGGACAACAGTCAAAATTATCCTTAGTTACCTAAGAGGACTAAGGAAATATTTCTCGGTTATGGAGGTGATAAAGAGTTCGTCGTAAAGGGTTACGTCGATGCAAGCTTTAACACCAATTCAGATGACTCCGAGTCTCAGTCTGGATACATATTGAAAGTGGGAGCAATTAGCTAGAGAAGCTCCATGCAGAGCATTGTAGACATAGAAACTTGCAAAATACATACGGATCTGAATGTGGCAGACCAGTTGACTAAACCTCTCTCACAAGCAAAACATGATCATACCTTAGTACTCCTTGGGTGTTAATCACATGGCGATGTGAACTAGATTATTGACTCTAGTAAACTCTTTGGATGTTAGTCACAGGGCGATGTGAATTCTGGGTGTTAATCACATGGCTATATGAACTAGATTATTGACTTTAGTGCAAGTGGGAGACTGAAGGAAATATGCCCTGGAGGCAATAATAAAATGGTTATTACTATTTTTCCTTAATCATGATAAAGGTTTATTATTCATGTTGGAATTGTATTGACTGGAAACTTAAATACATGTGTGGATACATAAAGAAATATCGTGTCCCTAGTGAGCCTCTACTAGACTAGCTCATTGATCAAAGATGGTTAAGGTTTCCTAACCATAGACATGAGTTGTCATTTGATAATGGGATCACACATTAGGAGAATGATGTGATGGACAAGACCCATCCGTTAGCTTTGCATATGATCGTTCAACTTATTGCTACTGCTTTCTTAATGTCAAATACATGCTCCTTCGACCATAAGATCATGTAGCTCCCAGATACTGGAGGAATACCTTGTGTGCTATCAAACGTCACAACATAACTGGGTGATCATAAAGATGCTCTGCAGGTATCTCCAAAGGTGTCTATTAAGTTGGCGTGAATCGAGATTGGGATTTGTCACTCCGTGTATCGGGGAGGTATCTCTGGGCCCTCTCGGTAATACACATCATAAGCTTGCAAGCAAATGACTAAGGAGTTAGTCACAAGGTGATGTATTACGGAACGAGTAGAGAGACTTGCCGGTAACGAGATTGAACTAGGTATGAAGATACCGACGATCGAATCTCGGGCAAGTAACATACCGATGGACGAAGGGAATTACGTATGTTGTCATAACGGTTTGATCGATAAAGATCTTCGTAGAATATGTAGGTGCCAATATGGGAATCCAGGTTCCGCTATTGGTTATTGACCGAAGAGGTGTCTCGGTTATGTCTACATAGTTCTCAAACCTGTAGGGTCCGCACGCTTAATATTTGTTGACGATATAGTGTTAAATGAGTTATATGATTTGGTGACCGAATGTTGTTCAGAGTCCCGGATGAGATCACGAACATGACGAGGAGTCTAGAAATGGTCGAGAGGAGTACGATGGTATTCGGACACCGGAAGGGTTTCGGGTTGCACCGGGTAGCCATCAGGTCATCGGAAGGGGTTCCGGACACCCCCGGTAGGTGATATGGGCTTAATGGGCCAAGGGAGGGACAGACCAGCCCACAGGGGGCTGGTCGCCCCTCTCCCTGGCCGGCCAGCCCTAGGGAAGAAAGGGGGAGAGCTAGCCCCTCCTTCCTTTCCCTCTAACAGGAGAAAGGAATGGGGGCGCCACCTTCCCCTGCCTTTCCCCCGGACCTATATAAGGCAGGGCGCGCGGCTTGGGAGAGGCCCCAAGTAGGATTCCTCCTACTTGGGCGCGCCCTTTGGCTGCTCCTCCCTTCCTCCCACCCATATATATGTTGGAGGGGGACGCCTAGCTAGCACACAACAGACAATTGCCTAGCCGTGTGCGGCGCCCACTCCACCGTTTACACCCCTGGTCATATTTTCGTGGTGCTTAGCCGAAGCCCTACGGAGATAGCTTCACCATCATGTTGCCGGAACTCATCCACTACCTCGCCGTCTTGTTGGATCAATAAGGCGGAGGACGTCACCGAGCTGAACATGTGCTGAACGCGGAGGTGCCGTGCGTTCGGTACTCGATCGGTAGGATCGCGAAGAAAGTTCGACTATATCAACCGCATTGTGAAATGCTTCCTCTTACGGTCTACAAGGGTACATAGACACACTCTCTCCCTCTCATTGCTATGCATCTCCATGGGTAGATCTTGCGTGTGCGTAGATTTTTGTTTTGTTTTCCATGCAACGTTCCCCATCATATAATGCAACATCCGCGATGCCAAATACTTCGAACTTGTTTTGTAGGATAGGGAAACAAAGCCCTTTGGCAATTGTATCTTACAGACGTTCCTGTAGCTCAAAGGCAATGCGCGCAAAGAAACATAGTGTGGACCTTTAAAGGGCATGCTTTCTTTATTTGATAAATTCAAGCTTTACATGTCGAGCTATAACGAGAGAAACTAGAAAGATACAATGCAAATTGATGGTAAAGAAAGGATTAAAAGAACATGGCGGATCTTGACATCTGGTCTATGAGCCCGGACCGCTTCCTATCGCTCGTCTGCGTCTCCGTGTTGTTGACCAGCTCGTCCTCGCTAGAGACAAGGACTAAGACGAACTGTATACCACCTCAGCCCTGTGCCTGCATGAGGTGTTTGCTGGGCGAGTCCTTTGAGAGAGGTTTGCATATGTCCCTTATGTTGTTTAGGCGACGTTGATATGGTTTTGTTGGCTGGTTCTTTGACAAAAACTTGCCGATGTGGGAGCTCGAAGCTACGTCGTTCCTCACAATTAACTTCTATTATCTTGCAAATTACTCATAGTTTTATTCTAGCTAAGTATTTCTAGTTTTATTCTTGCAAACTTATCCCACTACACCTACAAAGCACTTGTAGTTTTTTTACTTATTTCTAGGTAAAGCAAACGTGGGTGTGCGCAGAGTCGTATCGGTGGTCGATAGAACTTGATAGAATATTAATTCTATCTTTAGCTCCTCTTTGGGTTCGACACTCTTACTTATCGAAAATGGCTACACATGATCATCTATACTTGTGGATTATCATTTCTACTAAGGGTAAAACGGTGGGTGTTGGGGATATAACTATTATATAAGCCGCCCAGGAGGGGCCGGGTTACGCAAAGGGAAGCCCATCTGAAGCCCAAGACCAAGACAAGAAGGTGGCGGTTCAACAAGGGGTTTAAAGGCCCACAGGTGACTTGAAACCCGTAAAGATAAACCGCCATCATGGCATAACTTGTAACATAAGGTAGAAGTAGCTAGTCATCGAGCCGGACACTATTTATGAGCCGGTCGGGACTCTGTAGGCCGCATGGCGTCAACCCGTGTATATAAGGGGACGACCCGCCGGCGGCTTAGGGCAAGAAACAACCCATCGAGAGCTGGGCATAGCGTATCTCGCTCCCTGTTCATCGAAACATCAAGAAATACCAACCCAACTAGACGTAGGCCTTACCTTCACCGTAAGGGGCCGAACTAGTATAAACCTCTCGTGTCCCTTGTCCCGATTAACCCCTTTAAGCTTCCTAGTTGTGATGGCTCCATGAATAAGTCCTTTCAAGAGGACATCTGCTGTGACAATCCCACGACAGTTGGCGCCCAACGTGGGGCTAGCGCACGGTGCATTTGAGTTCTTGAAGGGCAGCTTCGAAGGGCTCAAGGGATACGCAATCGGCCGGATGACCAAGAGTCGTCGCGGCAAGATCTACATCGACGACGAAGGCTGGGGCCCCGACGCCGGCTCAATTGAGTACGGGTACATCGGCCGGATTGATGAGCCGGGCCCTGAGCCGGACAACTGCATCGACCTCATCGAGACGGCTCAGCATGCGAGACCCGCCCGAGCTCAACCCGTCGTGAAGCGTGCCTTCATGGGTTGCGTCCACGGAGGTGAACTTCCTGAAGGATCTGAAGGTGATGATGAGTCGGCCGTCCTCTCTGACGGCGATTCATCCACCGGCTCAACGGATTCGATGTACCAAGTTTAAGATGGTGTGCTTGGGGGCTGTTCCGATGGCAGCACTATTCCGGACCCCTCAGAGTCGCCAAACTGGGCAGGAGTCTTCATGGCTGGCACTCAACCCGGCAAAAATTCTACGGCCTCAGCAGCGATAACGTCCGGGTTAGGAGCAGCCGGGGTAGGAGGCCCTGTGCGCTCACCAGCTCAGGTGCTGATGGATCTCATGGATAAACTTACGGCCCTATTAACCACTACAGTCATCCCTGCGAACCAATCTGAGCATGAGGCAGAGGTGGCACAGGTTCGTGAGGAGATCGCCAAGGCCAAGGAAACCTTAGTAGCTGAAGATACTAGACTGGCAACAGAGCGGGCGGCTTTGGATGTGCGGGCACAGCAACTTCAGGCAGAGGCTTTTCAGCTCACGATGAGTCTGAACGCATCTAATGAGGTAATGAGGAGGAGACATCAGAAAACTCAGCCCCGTTTACCTCCGACTTATGACCCTCGGAATCTCTTCGCTACACCCGGAGCTGGCCCCAGTAACCCGCCAGGTGCAAATCAGTTCATGACATCCGGAGCAGTGGGCCCGGTTCAGCCTCAGGTGACGGCGCCTCTTCATGGCAATATGGCACCGCCCCGTTACGTACCAATACCACTGGGTCACTTCTCCAACCCCATGGAGAATTTAATCGCAGCATCAACACGTTTGGCGGCTCTCCCAGTGGACGGTGATGATCTAACAGCAGTGGAGACCCGGAGGATCAGAGAACTTGTCCAGACGGCTCTGGCCCAGCAAGAGACTTATTCTTACAGCCGGGACAGGATTCATTCAACTCCTCCACCCTGGTTAGCTCCGCCTCGTCCAAACCGGAGCCCGAGTTACAGCAGACACATGGAGTCAGAGGCCCTGTCATGCAACGCTCAACGCCGGAACCAGCCCGGTGGATATAACCCGGTGCAGGATCAGATACGTCAGGAGGACGAGCGGGCGGCTCAGCTAACGGCTCAGCTAGCAGCTCAGCAGGACTTACCGGCTTATCCGACGACTTCCGTTGAGGCGGGAGTTGCTACTAGAACCGGAGGAGTTCCTTGTCTAGTACCGGCTCTACGTAATGTACGTCTACCCAAGGATTTCAACGGGCCTCGAAAGGTGTCGAATTATACAGCTGACTTACAGCCTGGGGCGTGGATCGAGAGTTATGAGATGGCCATGGAGTTTCTAGAGGTTAGTGATGCAGCGATGGCTAAATACTTCACCATGATGTTGGACGGAACGGCCCGTTCTTGGTTAAAGGGTTTGCCACCCAATTCCATTAGTTCATGGGCAGAGCTAAAAGCCCGTTTCATCCAGAACTTCAAGGACACTTGCAAGCAGTCTATGTCGATTGTGGACATGACAAATTGTAAGCAGGAGGAAGCTGAATCCACGACTCATTGGGTGCGCCGGGTCAAAGATATAATACATTCGTCTGACAAGATGGATGCCGGCTCAGTAGTTCTCATGCTAGAAAAGAATTGCCGCTTTGAACCTCTAAGACAGAAGCTGGGGCGCCTTAAGCGTGATTGTGATGATATGGGTACGCTGATGGCGGCTTTAGTCAAATATGCTGATTCTAATAGTACCAAGGATCCCGCATCTGATGAAGAAAAGACAGGGAAGGGAAAGAAGAACGGTAATGGAAAGGGCCAGCAGCATAACCCGACGAATCAAGGAGGCAATAAGCGTCAGCAGGACGGTAACCCGTAATTTGTGGCCAATGCACAGGGTAATAATCAGAAACGCAAGGGAAAACCACCTCGGTTTGGCGGGTCAGGTCCATCTCTTGAACAGCTACTCAATGAGCCTTGTCCAAAACACGGCACCCGGGAGCGGCCAGCGACTCACTTATGGAAGGATTGCGCAATCATGAAGGCGTTCAAGAATTCTAATACGTTTGATGGCAATCAAGGCCCAGGCGGCGGCTCAGGAGCTGGCGGCTTTCATGGCCCGGGTGGCGGTTCAGGGTCCGGTTTTCAGGGAAACCAGGGTGGTTATAACCAGCAGCAGTCCGGTCAAGGAGGTCAACATCAGCAGCTGTCGAGTTATCAGAGCCATCCAAAGCAGCTAAATAGTGGGCAGTATCACATGTTCACCATCAGTTTGTGTAAACGTGATCAGAAAATTCATAAGAGGGTTGTGAACTATGTTGAGCCGGCAGTCCCTCGTTACTTAAGGTGGTCGGAACAGCCCATTATTTGGAGTAGGGAGGATCACCCTCCCCGGGTTGATAATCCGGGTCAACTGGCACTGGTGGTGGCATCGCAGGTCTGTGGTTATAAATTCACTAAGGTGCTCATGGATGGAGGCAGCAGCATCAACATCCTCTATTACGAGACCTTTCGGCGCATGGGCTTAACTGACAAGAATTTAAAGACATCCAATACCGTGTTCCATGGAGTGGTGCCTGGTAAGTCGGCTTACCCCGTCGGTAAGATTGAGCTAGAGGTGGCCTTTGGAGACGAGCATGATTCTAGGGCTAAGAAGTTAACCTTTGAGGTGGTGAAAATCAAGAGCCCGTATCACACTTTGTTTGGACGGCCGGCTTATGCCAAGTTTATGCCACGGTCGTGTTACGTTTACTTGGAGCTCAAGCTGCCGGGTTACAAGGGCACCATCACTGTGCATGGAAGTCGAAAGGTGGCCCTGGAATGCGAAGAAGGCGATGCGGCTTATGCCGAGTCTGTTTGTGCAGCAGAGGAGCTCAAGTTTTATCAAGATAACGTTGACCCGGCGGATATGACCTCCCTCAAGAAGCCGACTACGGAACATGACCCGGCCATGAAGTTTAAGTCGGCTGCAGAGACTAAGCTTGTTGATTTTACTCCAGGCGATTCGTCTAAGCAATTCAGCATCAGTGCCAACTTGGATCCTAAATAGGAAGGGGCGCTCATCGAGTTCATCCATGAGAACCGGGACATCTTTGCATGGAAGCCTTCTGACATGCCGGGTGTACCGAGAGGACTCGCTGAGCACACTCTTAATATTGATCCGAAGTATAAGCCGGTCAGGCAGTTTCTGCGGCGATTCAATGAGGAACGACGAAAGGCTATAGGAGAGGAGGTCGCCCGGCTCTTGGCAGTTGGGTTCATTATTGAAGTTTTTCACCCGGAGTGGTTGGCCAACCCGGTGCTCGTGCTCAAGAAAAACGGCACATGGCGGATGTGTGTGTATTACACGGACTTAAATAAGGCTTGTCCGGCTGATCCTTCCGCTCTCCCCCGCATTGATCAAATCATTGATGCTACGACGGGTTGTGCGCGTTTGAGCTTTTTGGATGCTTACTCTGGTTACCATCAGATCAAGATGGCAGTTAAGGACCAGTAGAAGACGACTTTCATCACTCCGTTTGGAGCCTTCTGCTATGTGTCTATGCCTTTTGGGCTCAAGAGTGCCCAGGCGACTTATCGGCGGTGTGTACAGAATTGTCTCCACAATCAGATTGGGCGTAATGTTCATGCCTATGTGGATGACATAGTGGTGAAGTCCAGAGATACGGAAACCTTGATATCTGATCTCAGAGAAACCTTTGATAACCTCCGGGTTTACAAGATGATGCTTAACCCGGAGAAGTGTGTATTTGGTGTGCCTGCAGGCAAGCTTTTAGGATTCTTGGTCTCAAACAGGGGCATTGAAGCTAATCCGGAGAAGATCAAAGCAATCACTTCTTTGGCTAAACCGGCTTGTATCAATGATGTTCAGCGATTGGCGGGTCGTGTTGCTGCTTTCAGCCGGTTCATAAGCCGGCTAGGTGAGAAGGCCCTACCGCTGTACCAACTGATGAAGAAGGCAGACACCTTTGTCTGGAGTAATGCTGCTAATGCTGCTTTTGAGGATTTGAAGAGGCAGTTATCTCAGCCGCCGGTTCTTGCAGCTCCCATTGACAAAGAGCTTTTGCTGTTATATGTGGCTGCTAATTCACGAGCCGTCAGTGAGGAACATCCGGTTCAACGGCCGGTTTATTATGTCAGTGAGGTGCTCATCGAGTCAAAGCAAAGATATCCTCATTGGCAGAAACTTGTTTACGGGATGTTCATGGCAAGCCGGAAGCTGAAGCAATACTCCCAAGGTCATCCTATCACGGTGGTGAGTTCTGCCCCCTTGGGAAACATTATTCAGAATAGAGAGGCTACAGGACGAGTCGCCAAGTGGGCCATCGAGCTCGGGCCTTATGGTCTGAAGTACGTACCACGCACTGCCATTAAGTCTCAAGCCTTGGTGGATTTCATCAATGACTGGACAGAGCTACAGGCACCTGAGGAGAAACCCGATAACACATATTGGACTATTCACTTTGACGGGTCCAGACAGTTGGAAGGCTCGGGGGCTGGAGTCGTGTTAACTTCCCCTCGAGGTGACAAATTCTGTTATGTGCTCCGGCTTATGTTTCCTTGTACTAACAATGCAGCTGAGTACGAGGCCTTACTCCATGGTCTCCAGATGGCCAAAGAGATGAACTTGAGCTGGGTGAGATGCTTAGGAGACTCAGACCTTGTGGCTCAACAGGTGTCAGGCAAGTGGGACTCTAAAGATCCCCTTATGGCGGCTTACCGTCGTGAAGTTGATGCTGTGGCTGGACACTTGAGGGGTTATGTGGTGGAACACATTGATCGAAGGAAGAATGAGGCAGCTGATGCCTTAAGCCGGCTGGGATCTCAGCGTAAGCCAGTGCCGCCTAACACCTTTCTTGATGTTTTGCATAATCCTTCTGTTAAGTTACCTACAGAGGAAGATCTGGCAATACCATACCCGGAGGCATAGCTGGTGGCGGCTCTCCATGTTATCCCGGATTGGACAGTGCCTTATTTGGCTTACATGACCCATGGAGAGTTGCCTGAAGATGAGACATTGGCAAGACAAATCATCTGGTGGTCCAAGTCCATGACAATTGTTAATGGTGAATTACATCACTATAGCGTCACTGGAGCATTTCAACATTGCGTGTCACCTGCGGAGGGTCAGGAGATCCTTCGTGAGATTCATGAAGGCGATTGTGGTCATCATGCCGGTTCAAAGTCTCTGGTGGCCAAAGCTTTCCGTCATGGGTTTTATTGGCTGACGGCCCATGCTGATGCAGAAGACCTAGTCAGTAAATGTGACAGATGTCAGAAGTTCTCACGACGAGCCCATGTGCCGGCTCAAGAATTGCGGATGATCCCAATTACTTGGCCGTTTGCAGTCTGGGGGCTTGATATGGTCGGGCCTTTCAAAAGGTCTAAGGACAAAAAGATGCACCTCTTGGTGGCGGTTGACAAGTTTACAAAATGGGTTAAGGCGGAGCCACTCAGTAAGTGTGATGCAGCCACGGCGGTCCAGTTTATGAAAAAGGAGTTATGGAAGAGTTCTGTCAACGAGAACATATCCGGCTTGACGTTTCGGCTGTGGCTCATCCTCAATCCAATGGTCAAGCAGAACGAGCTAACCAAGAAATCCTGAAGGGCATCAAGCCCCGACTCTTGGTCCCTTTGCAGCAGACGCCGGGTTGCTGGGTGGAGGAGTTACCTTCTGTACTTTGGAGCATCAATGCTACACCTAACAGATCTACGGGTTACACGCATTTCTTTATGGTGTATGGACCAGAGGCGGTCCTGCCAAGTGACATCCGTCATGACTCACCCCGTGTGGCGGCTTCTGTTGAGGCGGACAATGAAAAGGCTCGTCAAGATGCACTTGACCTGTTGGATGAAGAGCGAGACTTGGCAATAGCCCGCTCGGCGATTTATCAGCAAGACCTGTGCCGCTACCACAGCCGTCGGGTTAGGTCCAGGACCTTTCAAGAAGGCGACTTAGTGCTCCGACTCATCTAGGATCAGTCTGACATGCACAAGCTATCCCCTCCTTGGGAAGGACCCTTTGTGGTCAGTAAGAATCTGAACAACGGGTCATATTACCTTATCGATGTTCGAGAGCACAAAGACTCACGTAAGTCGGAGGAGAAGACCCGTCGGTCGTGGAATATCGCTCATCTTCGGCCTTACTATACTTGAGCCACCGGCTCTAATGTGTATATATTTATACTATGTATATATTACATAAAGCAATAAAGCAGGACCTCTGTCCTTTTTTCCACCCCAAAAAAGGTTTTATGTGTTTTCTTTGTCATGTGGTGGAAATAACCATGAGGGAGTGGGTCACATCTGATTCCGGCTTTCCTTTGGTCTGGCTTATGATCATATCTGAATCTAGCCATGATCACTTGGGGCTTCCTGTTCAAACATAGGTCGTATATGAACCAAAGAGAACATAGCTGTCGATACCCACTTGATCGGCATACTGCCAAACCCACTTGGGGGCTTCTTGATCATATTTGAATCATAGCTTAACCTCTTTGGGTCTAACGTGGATCGTATTCGAATCAGCGTCATTAAACAACTCTTATGGTCACTTGGGGGCTTCCTGTTCAAACATAGGTCGTATCGAACCAAAGAGAACATAGCTGTCGATACCCACTTGATCGGCATCGCCACAGCCACTGGGGCTATATGATCGCATCCGAATCTTAGCTTAACCCCTTTGGAACGGTTCACTGGTCGTATTCGAATCAGAAGCCTTTGAAATTTTGTTTATTATTCATCATATTTTATAAGTATCAATATTTGGTTATATTGAGATCCTCTTCAAAATACCTTAGTGTGGATCACAACCCTCCGGGTGAATATTGGTTCCTCTGGGTTACTAAGTACCAGGTGAACCTTTATATGTCAATTTTCAGGAGTTAAATTTACTCTCAGAAGTAACCATAAGCATCATAGTCGCCAAGGGGTTTCTGTTTGTCTTATGTGCAGGCAATGCAAGACATTTCTGCAAGGACATAACAGATTCGTATAAACTACGAAATGCATAGTGACGGCGGCTTATGCAAGTATTAAGGGCCATAAGCATGCGCGAAGGCATGACAAAATTCAAAGTATTTTCTGCTCTATTACAAGACTCCCCGAGTCTGAATGATGAGGCATTGTTTTTTCTAGAAGACATAAGCAGGTGACGCCTTGCAATTTACTCTTGGGGTTGACCTGAAGCTTCCGGGTTATCCTTCTCCGCCTCTCCGCCAGCTGCCTTGTCCTGGAAGGATGATGATGCCCAGTCAATGCCACTCAAGGCTTCAAACTCAGCTTCGTCATCTATTAAACCGGTTGGGTCGACTTCAGGGGCAAAGGTGTGCTTACGAATTGGAGGGATCAGGCGGACATCATCATAATGCGGCGTGGGGATTCTCAGATTCTCCTTATCATAACCCGGCTGATACTTGGCGAGGTCAGTGTCGTTCCCAATTTGAGTGGCCACAGGGCGTATATCCCTCACGCAGGTGGTGATGGCTTTTTCATCAAATGGAGTGCCATCCTCCTTTAAACTTGGATACCCAAGAGCGATGTCGGCCGGGTCTAGCTCTGGTAACCAGGCTTTTGCCCGGCTCAAAGTGGCTTTTGCTCCGGCTCTTGCTTGGGCCCGTCTCAACTCTTGAAACCGCTGAGGAAGTACAGCAAGCCGTCGTAACACATCTTGCAAGAGGTGGGGCACATCATTTGATAAGGCCACAACGGCCAAAGCACGTTGTGACCCGGTGTACAATTGCTCCACCAGAGTATATATTGCTTTCAGTTTGACCACCATGTCCTGCTTGAGAGTTGTGCTCCTAGGGCCTGTGTTGTTAAACAAAGGGTAAGCCGGAGGCAATAATTAGCCTAGTCATCAAAAGAAGGATGGCAATATTTCAGGTTCATATAAAGTAACTTACCGAATATTGCTGAGACCATTCGAGATATCTGACGCTTCAAGCCGAACAGCTCGGTGTTTGCCTTTACAAGGGATGCTTCGGCTGCCTCGGCCCGAGTCACCAGAGAGGCCTTCTCATCAGCCCAGGTTTTCTTCTCCGACTCAAAGTTCTACTTCAACTTCTCTTGTTCAGAGACGCTGAGTTCAAACTTGGAGTTGGCCTTTTGTATTTCAAGTTCCTGGGCTGCCAGGCGGCTCTTCAGGTCCGCAATTTCCGACTCAAATTGACTTCTGGTGGCCTGCATTGCACCGGATACAAGTCAAGATTATGGTAAATAATGTTAAGTCCCAAGCACTTTGCAAGCAAAGATACTTGACACTTGGGGGCTAATGTATACCGAAGCTTTCTAGATTATTAAGCCGGTCCTGGATATTAAGTCCCAAATACTTTGCAAGCAAAGATACTTGGCACTTGGGGGCTAATGTGTATCGCAAGTTAAAGGTATTGTGTTACATCCGGTTTAAAAGTTTTACTCTTTAAGCCGGGCAAGTAGCTCTAACAATGTTTCTAAAGTCTACAGCATATTCATTCATAGGCAATAGACTTGGGGGCTAGTACAGTAAGTATGATTGAAAATAAGAAAGCATAAGTCATACCTCAGATTTTTGCTGTATTTGCTTTACCATGTCAATTTCCAGGTCACGGCTGCTTTGCACCTGGTTGATGTAGCCCGAAACGATCTCTCCTATACTCAAATGAGTATAGTCGGTGATATCCATCTTGGCCTTACGGCGTTCTAGCAGCTCCTCTTTAGCCGAACATTTGGCAGGAATGGTGGGCCGGGCCGGCTCAACGAATTGGGCCTTGAGAAATTCCACTTCTGGATCAGCCGCCTTGACCGGGCTAGGCGCCTCCAGATTAGCAGAACTATCAAGAATATCTTCAGAAGGTGGATCGGAAGTTGGTGCTGCAATATCTTGAGCCGTTTCAAGCGGTGGCTGATGTATGGAAGAGTCGGGAGCAGTTACACCCTGTTCCGGTTCAGTCATCATAGGGTTTTGAGCCGGCTCCGCTTTCTTGGTTTTCTTCCTGGGCTTAACTTGCATGCTGTGGGCAACACAGAGAAATGAGTAAAGGAACATGAAGAAGGAAAAACATAAGGTGAATAAATTGATATTACCCAGGGGCAGTCTTAAACGCCGACATGTTTGACTACATAGACTCGCCGGATGAAGGAGATGTATCCTGATAATTGGAGTCAGATGAATTGAGAGGTTGACGGATTAGACCCGCCAAAGGTCAAAAGGGGGATAAGTCGGAGATAACCTCAGTCCGACGCTTCCGGGTTACGTCAGGCAAGCTGGAGGAGAGCTCTGCGTCCTTGCTGGTCCGGGTCTGCCTCCGGCTTTCAAATTTCTGTTGCTTCAAAAGAAAGTCAGGGTCTTGGTAAGCCAAAGGATGTGAAAATCTTACTTTCCGGGTTACTCTTCGACTTTTCTGACGCGGCAGAGGCTCGGAGTCGGAGGAGATTATAGTTACCTCTTCTTCGACGGGTTGGCTGTTTCCCGTGTCTTCCTGAAAGAGAAATCATGTCAGTGAAATGATGATAAATAGTCAGGGAAGTCTAAAATTTACCTCCTCTTCATTGTCATCAGAGTCATCAAGTTGAAGCATCTTCGAGGCGCTTGTTTTTCTTTTCCTGGAGGTGGTAGGCTTGGCGGCTTTTCTATCGGCTTTCTTAGCAGCCCTGGCTTGTTTGGCCGCCTCATGGTCATAATGAACCTTCCAGAAGCTGCCTTTCGCCTGAAGAGAAATTGTGAAAGGTTGTAACTAAAGGCAAGGTATAAGCATAGTAAAAGGTAATAACTGGGACTTACTACAGGGGTCGGGTTTTGTTTGCAGAAAGGCAGTAACCCAAAGGCGTTACTGGTCACTGTACCCTCCTTTAGCAAAGACTGAGTGGTAGCCTCCACTACGTCATCTGGTAAGTCGTCAGGGCTATGACGCTGAGGGTCATCTTTCTCGCCTGAGTAATTACACATTAATCCGGGGCGGCGGCTTAAGGGAATTATTCTCCAAGCAACCCAGACTCGGACCAGGTCAATGCCATCCAAGCCGTTCCCCAACAGAGGTTTAATCTTCTTGATCTTGGGGGTGAGTGGCAGACGTTCAACAGCAGTCAACTTATCCGGCAGCGGGTGAGTAGATTCAAGGCGTAATGCACGGAAGCCGGGCAGTGGGTTTTCACCAGCCGGAGAAGAATCCTGGCAGTAGAACCATGTCTGGTTCCAGTCCTTTGGATGACTCGGCAATTCAGCATAAGGGAACAGGCAGTCTCTCCACCTTTGAATCGATATGCCACCAAGTTCGAAACTGGGCCCGTTGGCGCGCTCATTCTGCCGGTTCAGACAGAATAATTCCTTGAACAAAAGTAGGCTGGGCTCTTCTCCAAGGTAGATCTCACAGAAAACTTGGAAGTTGCAGATGTTTGACACGGAATTGGGGCCGATGTCTTGAGGTCTTAAGTCAAAGAAATGCAAAACGTCTCTAAAGAATTTTGAACCGGGTGGAGCAAAAACCCGGCTCATATGATCTGTAAAGACTACTACCTCCCCTTCTTTGGGATGAGGTTTCTCCTCAGACGGGTCAGGAGCACGATAAGACATGACCTCCTTCTTGGGCAGATAGCCAGACTTCGCAAATTTGGACAATTTGCTTTCCGTGACAATGGATGGGATCCAATTACAGGTCACTGGAGGTTTGGGGGCTTTGAGTGCCATTGTGTAAATCGAAGCCTACAACAATATAAAGAAATTTTCCGGTTCAACTATAACCCGGAGAAAAGCATTATTGAGTTACTCAGAATGGCGATTTAAGAAGGGGCCTAATGACACATAGGTAATCATGCAAACAGGTTTTCTTAAGTCATTACGAGTATGAAAGGCAATTGAAGTTTTCTTAAGTCGCCAGAGGCAAGCGGTGTTAACAGCCGGTATTATTTTGAACCGGTCATATGAACTACTATGGCTGAAACAGAGTCAACAGACGCAGTTTTTGGCTAAGTGTGGAACAAACAAGTTTCACAAGTTGAAATTATTATTTTGGATCAAACGATGCTCTGGAAAGGAAAAATTTCTAGACCTAAAAACAATACAGGGAAGTTCATGTGCTCAAAGAGGGTTTCCAAAACGAGGAAATGAGATCTATTTTCATATAGAATATGCACAAAACATCCTCCGGGGCAGTTCTATGTTGTTTTTACATTCTGAGCAAAGCATTTGAGGTAAGAACTAATGAAGGTTTGCGTCGGGCGGTGATGAACACCGATGAACTCGGAGGCCGTAATGCAGATCTAGAAGCAGGGAAGGAAAAGGACTTACGGATGCAGAGCTGTTGCAGGGTTCCGTCGCGTTTCTCTGGTCAAGTCAGGTTGATGCAGCGGCCTGAGTTGAAGAAGACGAGGAGATCTGCGGCGGCAGCGGCGGAGCTCGAGCGGCAGAAAGGGAAGTGCGAGGAAGAAGACGACTGAAGGAAATGAAAAAGACCTAAGTCGCATCTATTTATAAGGAGGGTCCAACCGAGACGGCGCGAGAAATGAGGAGACCAAGGTGTCATTATCCAGCGGCCCCGGCGCCTCGATTCTTGGGATGGTCAGTAAAGGCAAAGATCCGTTGGAGGACATGATGGAATAGAATATGAGTTTAATTGAGGATGACGTCACAAAGATTTAACCCGGAGTCAGATGATGATGTCACGACGGGTAAAAAGGTTCCGCACAAAATAGAAGAGTGGAGGCCAGTTCATGAGGTTTTTTAAGATTGGCATGAACCAGTTCAAATCAATCTGGGGCCTAGTGTCGGGGATATAACTATTATATAAGCCGCCCAGGAGGGGCCGGGTTACGCAAAGGGAAGCCCATCTGAAGCCCAAGACCAAGACATGAAGATGGCGGTTCAACAAGGGGTTTAAAGGCCCACAGGCGACTTGAAACCCGTAAAGATAAACCGCCATGATGGCATAACTTGTAACATAAGGTAGAAGTAGCTAGTCATCGAGCCGGACACTGTTTATGAGCCGGTCGGGACTCTGTAGGCCGCAGGGCGTCAACCCGTGTATATAAGGGGACGACCCGCCGGCGGCTTAGGGCAAGAAACAACCCATCAAGAGCTGGGCATAGCGTATCTCGCTCCCTGTTCATTGAAACATCAAGCAATACCAACCCAACTAGACGTAGGCCTTACCTTCACCGTAAGGGGCCGAACTAGTATAAACCTCTCGTGTCCCTTGTCCCGATTAACCCCTTTAAGCTTCCTAGTTGCGATGGCTCCACGACTAAGTCCTTTCAAGAGGACATCTGCCGTGACAATTCCACGACAGTGGGGTTTAATCATATTGATTGATTTTACTTTGTCTATATTATGTCATTATGCCATCATGCTCCAAGCATTACTCTATTTATTATGAACTTAGTACCTTAAGATTCATGCTGGATAGCGATTGAGGGGTGGAGTAATAGTAGATTTAGTAATATTAACGCTCTACTTGTCTCGGACGTAATGCCTACTAGAACTTTAAGGCGCGCGTTGCCGCGCCCACCAATTTTGAAGGTTGGATTACAGAGTCATGAAGAAGTGTTGGTAGTCGAAGAGAATGAATTTAGGGTAGAAAATACACATTGCGGAGCATGCATCTGAAAGTTTGAAAGATAGTGCCACCAATAAGTTTAAAAAATACACACAAAGATAGAGTGCATATACATAGTTTTGAATTGAGGCCATGAAATGCATGTAATGACAAGTTCTTACATACATGCAAGTTCATGTAATTAAACTAATTAACTCTAACTAACAACTCGAGGTAGTGAGAATAGAGCAATAACAGATATGCTTAGTTTGTTTTTTGCATCCTTATTCATGATAAGAAGGAAAGATACTTCCCCATTATTACTAAAGCAAAAGATGAAGTGGAGACGTAGAGAAACAGCTGATGTAGTTGGCAATACAGAATCAATAGCTATTAGCAGACGTGTTTAGGCTTATGAGTTGATGTACGTTAATATAGGTGTTAATATAGGTAGACGACACAGAACCAAACTTGTTTGAATAATTTCTTGCCAAAAGATTCAGTTTTAGAGACACTATCCAGAAGAAAAAGATAGAGAAAACTGCAAGCATTAATACCTAACTTTTTTTTCTGCACCCAAAAATGAACTTTCTTTATCTCATGCCTCATCATCACTTGTATTTGTACAGGCTGATGGTATTTTTACACTTGGAGGAACCTAGGCGGCCTAGGCCCAAATAAATAGGAAGACCACAAACGAGGTGATCGGCTGGGCCTATAGGACCGTGGCTGGGCCTATAGGGACCCTTTTTGTGGCTGATCGGCCCGACGAACGAGGTGATCGCTAGCTCACCTTTCGGAGCAGTGGCCTTGACTGCGTCCAGCGAACGAATTGTGGCGAGGTGAAAACGGCAGGGAAGCTCGGTGAGACATGGAGCGATCTGTCCGTTAGTATGGTTGATCCGACGGCAGAAGATGTTAAAACGCTGTGGTGGCTTGTAGGTGGTTTCATTTTACTGTTTTGTAATATATTGATCATGCCATGAATAACGTCATAGCAGCACTTTTCTATCATTTTTCCAACAGTAATTTGTTCACCCACCGTTATTATGCTCATGAGAGAGATGCCTCTAGTGAATGTTTTCGCCTCGGGGTCCATTCACTTTACTAAAACCCTAAATTTCCTTGTTGCAGTTTACTTTCTTTTATTTTCTTTTGCAATTTATCTATCTACCACTATCAGAATTAATCCTAGCAATTAACGAGTACAAGGGAATTGACAACCCTTTTGCCCATGTTAGGGTGCAAGCATTTGTTTTGTGTGTGTGTGTGCAGGTGTTATTGACGTTTGTTTGCATGAGTCTCCTACTGCTTCGATAAATCTTGGTTCTTAATTGAGGGAAATACTAACTACTACTATACTACATCACTCTTCGTCGGGGAAATCCCAACGCCTATCACTAGTAGCTGGCCCCTCGTACCATCATACTGATTAATATTTATGGGTTTAACCCCTTCTAGGAACTTGTGCCGCATGACCTCGTCTGTGAAGCACATGGGGTGAGTAGCTCCTTGGATCCTGGCACATGTCGTACGTCGAATATTACTGAGGTGGAGCTTCTGGCCTTAACGGTCTTTTCTCCCTCAGATCATATTTCTTGAAGGGACGTAGCGGATCTACTTCGCCTCGATGCCCGCTACCTCACCACCGATGAGCATTGCGCCATGTCGCCATACGTCGTCCATCACAAACCCCGGCGCCGCCAGCCGTAGGAACGAGCTCTGCCGGCCGCTGGATGGAGCACCGCTTTACAAGAGAAGGCGTCACACCCATTGCGGTCTGGTCTTTACCACCGAGCGAACTGAACTCGATGTGGGCCTCCACAATGTTTATGAGAAAACAGCCGTCACATGGTGGAACCCCACCTTCCCCGACCAGGTGGCGCCTGGCTGCGTCGTGGCTCCATCGTGTGGTTAATAGAGTTGTGCGCTTGGGATGACGAAATATTTGGTTATTAGTGATAAAACTATGAAATTTCCGTCGTACAATTTTTTTTGATTTCGTTACAAGTCCAACGTCAGATTTTTAATGACGACAAATCTGACGCTTGGGATGGCAAATTATGTTGTGCCGAGCATGAAAATTTTCCTCGGCATTTTTTTCTCTGGGACTTGCCATGCTTGCCGAGGTAAATTGACATACTGAGTGACAATTTAATTTGTCATTCCAGGTGTCAGATTTATCATGTTTAAAAATCTGACGGTGAATTGTTAACATTTTTTATTTGGTGAGGTTAAAATGAAAAAAATATAACTATCTTATCATACCTTAATCACGCGTTCCCGAATGGTACATTTCCAGCCATGGGAAATGTAAGAAAACATGTTGTTCAGACTGAAATCATGCTTTTGAGACTCAAGTCGAAAGATGAAAACGGAACTGGGAAAAGGCTTGCCCTTTCTGCATCGTACCTGGCATACGTGTCTTGTGCTGAAATCCTGACACATGTAGTACCGTTCTCACTGACGCGTAAATTGGCGAGCTGCAGAATTACACTTCCTTGTCCACGCAATAGTCCCACACACTAGGTGATGACTTGGTAATCAGTCACTAAGGGTTGTAGCTCATATGGTAGAGCGCTTGCTTCGCATGCGAGAGGCACGGGGTTCGATTTCCCGCACCTCCAATTCTTTTATTTTTTAGGCCGCCAAGCTGGTTTTTTAAGGAACAAATTTGACCGTAGCAGTTTTCTTTCTAATACTAGGTGAATGGGTCACATGATTTGGGAGTGTTTGGACTGTGCGCACTCTACGCGCATGGAATCGTTCGTCGTCATCGCCAAAGCACTTATGCGTAGTATCCTTTACACTTTCCATAACCCCCCAAGCACTTATCCGCAGCATCTTTCAGGGTCGTGGTCGTTTCTAACCTTGCAAAAAAGGAACGAGCCGCCAGCGAACACACGGGGACATCGCTAGGTTGCCAACGTCTACATCGCGTATGGCCTATGACTATGTTTACAGAGGGAGTACCTTGGGGTCTGTCCACTGCCTCTGTTGCTCTGTCGTCCGTCGCCAACGTCGGATGTCTCATCTATGTGCTCCCGGTCAACGATGACCACGTGAGCATCATAATAGTGACCTCACATTTATTTTGCATATTTAGCATTCTCTCGTGTACCCTTGTGTCCAGTTCTATTTAAGGTCATCTTCAACACCGACCCTCAAACCATCCGCATCCATTCGAATCATGTTGTTCGGATCGTGAAAGCCCAGCGCGGTCTTTTTTTTTTTGCATCGAATTTAGGACTTTATTCAGAATAACAAAATCCGGTTATAGTCTGCCCGTAGGCTAGCATGTAGGAAGTCTGGGCTAACATCTAGCCAACTGTCCGTCCCATCAAGCGTATAGGCACGCTGAGCACAGAGATGGGCTGGCGCATTGAAGTCCCTACCGACATGTCGAACCGAAAAGGAAATAAAGTGTGGTACAATGTCCAATAATTCTCTAAGGATGTGTTTGGTTGTTGGCACCAGGTAGAACGTCATGGGTCCGACCCGTTCCCACAGCCCATTCCCACGTTTTGTTAATCGAACGATTCAGAACCCATCCGTCCCAGGAAAGGGAATATTCGCTCATTATGCCGAACCGAGGCATACCTCGAAATCGACCGGACGACAGGGAACGAGCCCTCATTCCCCTCGCCCCGCACCGGTACCCTATCCTCTCGCTACTCCCTGGACTAGCGCCGCCACCCTCCCGCATCTCCCTCTCTCTCGATCTGCCTTCTCCATCCTTCCCCGGCGCCGGCTTCACCTTCCTACCGTCATCTCCTCCGTGCTGGCGCGCATCTACACCTTAGCGGCAACCTAGCACCAGCGACGGAGCAGTTTGGCGGCGACCTAGCTGCAGCGACGAAGCAGCGGGGCGGCGAGAGAGGAGGGAGCGACCGAAGGTGTTGCAGCAAGGTCTGGATCGGCAACTAGCAGCGGAGGCAAGGTACGGTTTCCACTACCTCTTTGTATATCTCTGTACATGTTCTTGTTCGGGCATATTTTATTTCCTGTGTGTGCCATGTTGCTCCTCAAATTGTTTCTTATTATATGTGCTTCTGTGTAGTATCCAGATCCATGGTTACTCAATTTTTATTTGGGCCATTTGCATTTCTGCCCCTAACTCGAACCACCTACTCAGATTTGCCCCTAATTTTAAAGCATACTCAAATTTGCCCCTCTGCCGTTAAGTCACTGCTTAGAAATGCCCTTCCGTCCAGTCAAAGGCCTTTGACCGTCAAAGTCCCATGTGTACTGTAGCAGACGGAAAGTGCTACAGTATTGGACGGAAAGTGCTATAGTACTGTACGGAAGGGCATTTCTGAGTAGTGACTTAACGGCGGAGGGGCAAATTTGAGCATGCTTCAAAATTAGGGGCAAATATGAGTAGTGGGTTCGAGTTAGGGGCACAGATGTAAATGTCCCTTATTTCAATATGTGCTGTTGTGTACAACCTAGATCCATGTTTATAAGTCATCACTAGCCATATTTTTTATAGTATGCATCACTTGTAGATGCAGCAAGATGAACAAAAGAAAAAGGATGTCTAGGGGAGCCGCTGTTTTTGCACTAGCTGCAATGGCAGTCATTCTTCGGGCTGTACTATGGAAGAGGAGACCATGTATTACATATGGCCCAATGTATGAAAGAGATCGAATCAGATTAGATTATTTGTATGTGAAAGACATGTACTGGCTAGTTGCTTTTGGATGTGCCAAATGACTTGCTACCTGATTGCTACCTTATGAAATTATTGCTGAAAGTTGTGTTCTATGTCAATATATGTTGTCATGTTGTTTTTCTTGAAAATACAAAATGAAATGTTGCCGAAATTTTGAATTTCTTTTATTTCATTTTTCATTCCATTCTTCCAAACCAAACACTGGAATGGAACCAACCAGTTCTACTTTTTTGCACCTACTAAACACAGGAACGGAACCGACCCGTTCCTCTGGAATGGAACCATTCCATTTCGCGACAGTTGGTTCCTCAACCAAACACACCCTAAAGATAGGCGAAGCAATCGATCTGGAAGTGCCTCACGAGTTCCAGAGATCAACCAAGTGAAGACAGTCGACCTCCATTATCACATGTGAGTAACCTCGGAGCTGAGCAAAAATTACCCCCTCCCTAAAAGCCAATAGCTCGACGATGAAAGGGTCCGAGACACCCGGCAGAGGCTTGCACCAAGCTCCTTGGAAAGCCAGATGGGAGCGTGCAACTCCCCCCGCCCCTCCATTGGCCCGGTCGTCGAACACTGATCTGTCAGTGTTAATGGTGATCCATCCCGCTTCGGGGGGGGGGGGGGGCAGCACTGGACAGCTGTCCGAGCGTGTCAACCTGGAATGTCAAGAATAGACAATGTCTCCTGCACCCACTTCATGGCCATCGTAGGATCGAACCCCTGCTGTTCATGTGTCCACTTGTTCCTCGAAGTCCAAATGGAGTGCATGATAGTGATAATCTTGCACCGCGCATCATCAGAGAGCATCTTATCGAGTGTGATGTCGCGAGCCCAAGTGTCTTGGTGCAGCCGCGGTAGGTGTAAGTCAAAGCGGTCTCTAGCTGCCACCCAGAACATGCTTGCATGCGTGCAAGTCATCAAAGCATGCTTCAGATCTTCATCTGTAGCTTGACAGATATACACCGGCCCGTCGTTTTGATGTGCTGATGATGTAGAGTCGCAGAGTCTGGTAGGATCCCACGCAGAGCTCTCCGCCAGAATACTCTAATCTTTGGTAGCACGTTGAGCTTCCAAAGTGCAGTCCACAACTGTTTGTTGTTCGGTGATGCCTCCGTTACCGTCCCTTCCTCTAGAGAACTAAGCTCGTTACGAGTCATGAGAGATCGACACACTGATTTGACAGTGTAGTGTCCTGACCTTTCCAAAGCCCATGCTAAAGTGTCCTCGCCGCCTGCCACCCGTAGGGGAATGTTAAGAATTGCTGCCGCATCAGGGCGGGTAAAGTTTTGGCGGATTAGATCCATGTTCCACCCTCCTGTGTAGCTATCAATCAGTTCTGAAACTGTTGTAAGTGGAGCAACTCCAATGCGACCGCTAGGTTTGAAGGATGTAGTATTTGGAATCCACGGGTCTGTCCAAATTGAGATCGTGGTGCCGTCGCCGGCCCTATGGATCAAGCCTTCTTCCAGTGCCTTCCGGCCAGCCACTATGGCCTTCCATGTGGCAGAAACCCGAGCCGGCGCTGTGGCGTGTAAGAAATCTGTATGAGGGAAGTATCTTCCTTTTAAAACCCGACCACACAAGGAGTCTGGGTGTGTCAAAAGTCGCCAGCCCTGCTTGCCGAGCATAGCAAGATTGAACGCTTCAGGGTCTCGAAAACCCATGCCTCCCTTGACCTTTGGCACTGTCAGCTTATCCCAGGACATCCAATGCATAAATCTTTTGTCAAGGGAGCTGCCCCACCAATATTTAGCCATGGGGGACGTGATACTCTTGCACACTTTCTTTGTCAACAGAAAGCAGCTCATGCTGTAGGTTGGTATGGCCTGTGCACTGGTTTTTATGAGGACCTCCCTCCCTGCACACGCGAGGTTTCTTTCAGACCATCCACCTATCTTGTTGCGCAAACGATCGCCAATGTGGTTAAAAGTGCCGCTAGTGATTCTTCCGATGGCGGTAGGCAGCCCTAGATAGCGTTCGGAGAACGCTTCCACCATAATTCCAAGAGAGTTTTTGAGGATCTCTTTGCTGGCTTGTCCTGTGTTTGCACTGAAGAAAATGGAGCTCTTTTCTTGGTTCACTGCCTAGCCCGAGCACTCGGCATAAATCCGGAGAATTTCATTGAGCCTATCTGCACTTTGGGTATTTGCACTGAGGAAAATGAGACTATCGTCAGCAAATAAAAGGTGATTAACCCAAGGTGCATGTATACTAACCCGAACACCTCTGTCGATATATGCACCTCCATAGTGGTTTAAGAGGGAAGTGAGACCTCGTGCACAAATAAGGAAGATGTATGGGGACATGGGGCAACCCTGACGGAGACCCCTCGTGGGATCAAAGAAAGGTAGGAGCTCCCCATTCACCTTGATCGTGAACCGGACGGAGGTGACACATTTCATGACGAGTCTGGTAAAACGATCCCCGAAGCCTAGTCTGAACAACATTGCTTCAAGGTAGTGCCACTCCACCCGGTCATAAGCCTTTAACATGTCCAGTTTGATCGCACAACTTGCATTGTTGCCCTTCTTCCTTCTGCGAATGGCATGGACACATTCATAAGCAACCAGTACGTTGTCAGTTATTAAACGGCCTGGTACGAAAGCACTTTGCTCCTCCCCTATCACATCATCGAGGATAAGCCGAAGCCTATTAGCCACGACCTTGACAGCAATCTTATAGAGCACCGGGCATAGAGCAATTGGTCTATATTGTGAAATTTTCTGAAACCACTCGTATCGGTCTTGTATCGGTCTGAAACGCGGTCCAGACGTACTTTCTCACGCAAACCAAAGACAAACATGGGGCATTGCGGAAGTCTAGACCACTGCCACACCCGCTTCTTACCGCCCTGGCTCACCTAAACCTCCTCCTTCCTCGCCCGCGCGCGTTCCCTTCTAGCGCGAGCTGCCCACATCCATGCCGTTGTAGAGCGCGTCGCTCCACATTGAAGACGGAGGGCGGATGCGACCTCTCACTGCCTCCTCCATTGAAGCGGCGCGTTGGCCGAGGATGTCACCCGCTGCACGTCCGGCTGAACATGCCTCCTCGCCGCATTCAAACACCTCCATTAAACCCACGTGGAAACCGAGAAACCTACTCCGACCACACGTCCGTTCACGAGCGGGTCGACATTAAACACAATGCCGGGCAAGGACCTCCCGCCCGCCCTCTATTTAAAGAAGGCCAGACGCCGGACAAGAATCGCACCACCAAGTCCGCCGCTCCCCATCTCCTGCTTCCATCTCTCCACTCTTTCGATTGCATCTGACGAGCAGGAAGAGCAGTTCTCCGGCATAAAAGCCAGTTGGGTGGACCGCCGAGCCCACCAGATACGAGCGAGGCAACTCACTGCTCCACCTCCCTCGCCTAGCCCGACGGAGCAAGTTGCCGCCCCAAGCCGGCGCGTAGTTTAGCACCTCATCACTCCAAGCTAGCTCGCGGAGGAGTGGAGAGTTGCTCCAGGTCGGCACGAGGGGAGCATGGCGGCACGAGCATCGTCATTGCCGTGGAGGACGCCGCGTCGTACTGCGCCATCCGCCGTCAATGCGCGCGTAACTGCACCTTGCCAGCAGAGAAAGAAGTCGGGTGCACGAAGATCGACGAGTCTTTGTCCTGCGCGTCTGCGTCCGCCGCCGACATCGCGGAAAAATAGAACACGGGAGGCCGCTGCTTGGGTCCTAGGAAGGCCACCGCCAGCGCGTCCCCAGCTTGTACAGCCAATGACCTGTCCGATTCTTTATCTTAGACCATACTCACCCCCATCTGGGCTCCACGGAAGCGGAGGAGCCCCCATTCCCCTCCGGCTGAAGCACCCTCTTTGCCACTTTAATGAGTGGCGCAGCCAGACATAGAGAAGATACGAGGGGAAAATGTACCTCTAGGGCTCCCGGCAGTTTGGTGAGCGGGTTGCCGGACATAGGGAAGACAAAGGGATCCGTAGCGGCCAGCCGTAGACTAGTGTAGTGTATCCGTGTCGTTGGAGTGGAGCTTCGCGCGATCGTGTGTGCATATAGTTTTACCTTTTTAGTTAAAATATGTCCAAAATGTAAACATTTTCGTTCGGTTTGTATGAAATCTGGCATGTTTACATGAAATCCGGCCGCGTTTGCATGAATTTCGTCTGGTTTGTTGAAAAAGTGTTCGAAATGTATATGGCTATGGTTCGATGGCGGCCTCTCATATCCGTGTCCGCGGACTGATTCCCTCCCCCCCCCCCCCTCCGCGGATGAACGCGGGAGGAAATTGACGGGTCGCCGTTAGAGATGCCCTAACATCACACAATTTAGCTACCAAATTTAAAAGAAATATATGAGCCATTTCTGCAAAGTTTCAAAGGGCTACAAATTATATAATTCAATTAATTTAGAATATATGTTTATATTTTTGGCGACCACAAGTTGAGTAATACACGTACCACAAGAGATCGTGTATTATGTTTCCTATTTGCAAATAATAAAAGATGCATGCAGTTCAATGTAAATGTTGGGATGCATATGGTGAAGTGTAAATGAGGGTGTTCTTAGATCGCAACAAAGATAACACTTCAATATGTGAAAGACAATACCTCTATGATTGCAACAAATTAAAAAAAAAAACTAAAACAAAGACCAAATCTTATATATCTAAAAAGTCCATCCTCATCTCAACATGCAAGCATGCCACATGATCAAACAATTATGGATGGAATAAGACCCACCTTAACATGCAACCATGCATGGAAAAATACCCGTTATCACATGCAACCATGCGTGTTAAAGTACCGTTCATTCTTATATTCTACTTACTAGATGCCTCGTTACGAAGCAGAGACCAACCACAAATCGGAAGTTAAGCGAGCTATTTAAAGAGCTTTTCCTCAACTGTCTGCAAGTGATTATGTTGGTACTGTGTTGGTATTTGCCTTGCTAATGATAATTCCATATCTTTCTTCGGCGACATGTCGTTTGCTTGAGCAGGTGAACATACGCTGATATTTTTTTTTATCTAAATTGGTCGGAGACACCAATCACTTTTGATCCTTCAGATCACCCGGCTCATGTTCCGTTCACAGGTCGCCGACACTGGTGGTTGATCCACTGGTCAACGAGCTTCGGATGCGGGACGTATTGATGAAAGGAGGATCTGCATTAAATATTCTGCACCGAAGTACATTGGAGAAAATGGGAATTCCTCAATTAAGGATTTATTCGACCGGGATGACCTTTTATGGAGTGGTACCAGGCATCATGGCAAAGCCACTTGGACGAACTTCTCTAGACATCGTTTCTGGCGACAAGCGTAATTTTCGGAAGGAAACCTTGTCCTTTGAGGTGGTGGATTTCAAAAGTGAGTACCACTCAACTCCCTCTCCCTAAAAAGATGGGGAGTAGTACAACCTCTGACCTGGAATAAGCTTCCAACAAGCAACAAAGGAAATCATGGAGAAAATCCTCGGAGCCAGTAAACGTAAGTCAACTCAACATTGACAATCGTCTGATGGATAGCATACACCCATTGGAAGGGAACCTCCACAACCCAGCTTCAGTTTGCACACACTAGTTAGACAATCAAAACACTTAGACTCACGTGTATTGAGAAATCACATTGACTCATCAAGGGTGCATGATTTCCACCAACTACATTGATTCTGGAAAATCTTTCGACCATAAGTCTATGATTGTCAACATTTATTTTTCTCCTACAATTACAAAAACCATTCTGAATGATCATGATCCAAGGACAATCGTGAGCTCCGACTGCCTCAATGGAAGGATGCAATAACATGCAAAAATTGCCTCGCTTAACAAAAAAAGATATTCACTGAAAGAATACCGACACCTCCCAATGTTTTTCCTATGGGGTTCAAATGGGGGTTTCTCCCGAAAAAGAATGAGAACAATGAGATGGTGAGATATAAAACAAGGCTTGTGGAACATGAATTCACGCAGAGACCTGACATTGATTTAAATGAGACATGTTCTCATGTAATGAGTGGAATCACTTTTTTATACCTTATATCTTTGGCAGTGTAAAGTCGTCTATCTATGCAGTTGATGGATCTTGTGACCACATATCTTTATGGGTCACTAGATTACGAGATATACACATGAAGGTTCCTGACGGACTCTATGTTATGAATGCAAGCGCAAAATGCAGCATGTATTGTGTAAACTAAATAAGTCATTATATGACTTAAAGTAGTTGGGATGGGTGTGGTACAACCGACTCGGTGAGTTCGTTGTTCCGTAAGGTTACTCCAACAATGATGATCGCCCACGTGTCTTATCAAAAAGTCCTTACATGATTTTGCATCATTTTAGTACACGTCAATGACCTCAACATCATTGGCAAAACACAAGACGTTGATGAAGTACACAATCACCTAAAGATGGAATTTGAGATGAAGGATTTGAACAAAGACAAATTATGCTCAGGTCTTCAACTTGAGCACCTTTCCTGGGGAATCATGGTACACCAAGTTACCTATGTCCAGAAAATATTTGAGAAATTCTGTATGGAAAAATCATATCCATCTAAAACTCCCATGGTGGTTCATTTTTTAGACGTAGAGAAAGATCTATTTGGGCCAAGGGATGATGGAAAATAGATGTTGAGACCCGACTTTCCATATTCAAGTGTCATTGGCGTGCTCATGTATCTGCAAATTGCACAAGACCTGGCATTGCATTTGCAGTAAATCTAATTGCTAGATACGCGTAGCTCCCACCAAACAGCATTGGTCATGAATGAAGAAATTTTTTCATATCTCCAAGGCACATATGATCATGGCCTATTTTCTAGTTCTAGATAAATTAAGACTTTGATATGATTGGATACACAGATGTTCGCTATTAATTTGATCCCCATAATGGTTGATCATAGACCTACTTTGTGGTCCTACATGGTGGGACTACCATAGCATGGGAATTTTCGAAACAAGTGGCAACATATACCAATCATTTTGAAACAATTTCATTATATGAGGCATCACGCGAATGTGTGTGGCTTCAAAGAATGATAAACCACATACAACAGTCATGTGAAGAATCACTTGCCATTATCTATGAAGATAGTGTGGCTTGTGTTGCATAGATGCAAATAAGTTATATCAAGAGCAATATCACTAAGAATAATGCTCCTAAGTTGTTTCCCCCCATGAACTCTAGAAAAGCGGGGAAATAAGAATCTTGCAAGTTAAATCATGCGAAAATCTTCCTGATTTATTTACCAAGTCTCTATCAACTTGTATATTCCAGAAATATGTTCATGGAATTTGTATACAACGACTTCGGGACTTGCAAGAATTGGAGCGAGTATCTTCCTGAACTATGTCTGTTCAAAGCATCATATTACACTCTTTCTCTTTGTGAGTTTATATTTCAGGTCCTCATGAAGGATTTGAATTGAAGAACTTTTGAAGGAGAATCCTCTCGAGGTGATTGTTGGGGATATAACTATTTGAGTAAGCCGGCCAGGAGGGGCCGGGTTATGCAAAGAGTACTCATCATGAAGGAAGCCCAAGACCCAGCATGAGAATGGCGGTTCATAGGGTTTAAGGCCCACGGGCGACTTAAGGCCCATAGTGACAAACCGCCATAATGGCATGACTTGTAACATAAGGTAGAGGTAACTAGTCACCGAGCCGGACACTGTTTATGAGCCGGCCGGGACTCTGTAGGCCGCAGGGCGTCAACCCGTGTATATAAGGGGACGACCCGCCGGCGGCTTAGGGCAAGAAACAACACATCGAGAACCGGGCATAGCGTATCTCGCTCCCTGGTCATCGAAACCTCAGGCAATACCAACCCAACTAGACGTAGGCCTTCCTTCACCGCAAGGGGCTGAACTAGTATAAACCTCTCGTGTCCTTTGTCCCGATTAACCCCTTTAAGCTTCCTAGTTGCGATGGCTCCATGACTAAGTCGTTGCAAGAGGACATCAGCCGTGACAATTCCACGACAGTTGGCGCCCACCGTGGGGCCAGCGCACGGTGGATTTGAGTTCTTGAAGGGCAGCTTCGAAGGGCTCAAAGGATATGCAGTGGTCCAGATGACCAAGAGTCGTCGCGGCAAGATCTACATCGACGACGAAGGCTGGGGCCCCGACGCCGGCTCAATCGAGTACGGGTACCGGGTCCCCTTCGGCGGAATTCACGTCTTCATCGACCGGGTTGGCGAGCCAGGCCCTGAGCCGGACAACTGCACCGACCTCATCGAGACGGCTCAGCGTGCGAGACCCGCCCGAGCTCAACCCGTCGTGAAGTGTGCCTTTGTGGGTTGCATCCACGGAGGTGAACTTTCTGAAGGATCTGAAGAAGCTGGTGAGCCGGCCGTCCTCTCTGATGGTGATTCGTCCGCCGGTTCAACAGATTTGCTGTATCAAGTTCAAGATGGTGTGCTTGGGGGCTGTTCCGATGGCAGCACTATTCCGGACCCCTCTGAGTCACCGAATTGGGCAGGAGTCTTCATGGCTGGTACTCAACCCGGCCAAAATTCTACGGCCTTAGCAGCAATAACGTCCGGGTTAGGAGCAGCCGGGGCAGGAGGCCCTGTGCGCTCATCGGCTCAGGTGTTGATGGATCTTATGGATAGGCTTACGGCCTTGTTGACTGTTACGGTCATCCCTGCGAATCAAGGTGAGCATGACACAGAGGTGGCACGGGTTCGTGAAGAGATCGCTCAGGCCAAGGAAACCTTAGCAGCCGAAGATACTAGATTGGCCATAGAGCGGGCGGTTTTGGACGCACGGGCGCAGCAGCTTCAGGCAGAGGCTTTTCAGCTCACGTTCAGCCTGAACGCGTCTAATGAGGTGATGAGGAGGAGACATCAGAAAACTCACTCCCGCTTACCTCAGATTTACGATCCCCGGAATCTCTTTGCTACACCCGGAGCCGGCCCAAGTAACCCGCCAGGCGCAGATCAGTTCATGACATCCGGAGCAGGAGGCTCGGTTCAGCCTCAGGTGACGGCGCCTCGTCACGGCAATATGGCACCGCCCCGTTACATACCAATACCACCGGGTCACTTCTCCAACCCCATGGAGAACTTAATCGCAGCATCAGCTCATTTGGCGGCTCTTCTAGTAGATGGTGATGATCCGACAGCAGTGGAAACTCGGAGGATCAGGGAACTTGTCCAAACAGCTCTGGCTCAGCAAGAGACCTACTCCTACATCCGGGATAGGATTCACTCAACTCCTCCGCCCTGGTTAGCTCCGCCTCGTCAAAACCGGAGCCCCAGTTACAGCAGACGCATGGAGTCAGAGGCCTTGTCAAGCAGCGCTCAGCGCCGGAACCAACCTGGCGGGTATAACTCGGTGCAGGATCGAATACGTCAGGAGGACGAGCGGGCGGCTCAGCTAGCGGCGCAGCTGGCAGATCAGCAGGACTTACCGGCTTATCCAACGACTTCTGTTGAGGCGGGAGTTGCTACTAGAACCGAAGGTGTTCCTTGTCTGGTACCGACCCTACGTAATGTACGTCTGCCCAAGGATTTTAAGGGGCCTCGAAAGGTGCCGAATTATACGGCCGACTTATAGCCTGGGGCGTGGATTGAAAGTTATGAGATGGCCATGGAGCTGCTGGAGGTTAGTGATGAATCAATGGCTAAATATTTCACCATGATGTTGGACGGAACGGCCCGTTCTTGGCTAAAGGGTTTGCCACCGAATTCCATTAGTTCATGGGCAGAGCTAAAGGCCCGCTTCATTCAGAACTTCAAGGATACTTGCAAGCAGTCTATGTCGATTGTGGACTTGACAAATTGTAAGTAGGACGAAGGTGAATCTACGACTCATTGGGTGCGCCGGGTCAAAGATATAATACATTCGTCTGACAAGATGGATGCCGGCTCAGCAGTTCTCATGTTGGAGAAGAATTGCCGCTTTGAGCCTCTGAGACAGAAACTGGGGCGCCTTAAGCGTGATTGCAACGATATGGGGACGCTGATGGCGGCTTTAGTCAAGTATGCCGATTCTGATAGTACCAAGGATCCCGCGTCTGATGAGGAAAAGACAGGGAAGGGAAAGAAGAACGGCAATGGAAAGGGTCAGCAGCATAACCCGACGAACCAAGGAGGCAACAAGCATAAGGCGGACGGTAACCCGGAGTTTGTGGCCAATGCACAGGGTAACAATCAGAAGCGAAAAGGAAAGCCACCACCTCGGTTTGGCGGGTCAGGTCCGTCTCTTGAGCAACTACTCAATGAGCCCTGCCCGAAACACGACACCCGGGAACGACCAGCAACTCATTTATGGAAGGATTGCGCAATCATGAAGGCTTTCAAGAATTCTAATACGTTTGATGGCAATCAAGGCCCGGGCGGCGGCTCAGGAGCTGGCGGCTTTCATGGCCCGGGCGGCGGTTCAGGTTCCGGTTTTCAAGGACACCCGGGCGGTTATAACCAACAACAGTCTGGTCAAGAAGGTCAGCAGCAGCAGCAGTCGGGTTATCAGAGCCATCCAAAATAGCTCAACAGTGTGCAGTATCATGTGTTTACCACAAGTTTGTGTAAACGTGATCAGAAAGTTCATAAGAGGGCTGTGAATTCTATTGAGCCGGCAGTCCCTCGTTACTTGAGGTGGTCGGAACAGCCCATTGTCTGGAGCAGGGAGGATCACCCTCCCCGGGTTGATAATCCGGGTCAACTGGCCCTGGTGGTGGCACCGCAGGTTGGTGGTTATAAATTTACTAAGGTTCTCATGGATGGAGGTAGCAACATCAATATCCTCTATTACGAGACCATTCGGCGCATGGGCTTAACTGACAAGAATTTAAAAACTTCCAACACCGTCTTCCATGGAGTGGTGCCTGGTAAGTCGGCGTATCCTGTGGGTAAGATTGAGCTAGAGGTGGCTTTTGGAGACGAGCATGATTCTAGGGCTGAAAAGTTAATTTTTGAGGTGGTCAAAATCAAAAGTCTGTATCACACTTTGTTCGGGTGGCCGGCTTATGCCAAGTTCATGGCGCGGCCGTGTTATGTTTATTTACAGCTCAAGATGCCGGGTTACAAGGGCACCATCACTATGCATGGAAGCCGAAAGGTGGCCATGGAGTGCAAAGAAGGCGATGCGGCTTACGCCGAGTCTGTCTGTGCAGCAGAGGAGCTCAAATTTTATCAAGATAACGTTGACCCGGCGGATAGGACCTCCCTCAAGAAGCCGACGACGGTACATGATCCGGCCATGAAGTTTAAATCGGCTGCGGAGACTAAGCTTGTTGATTTTACTCCAGGCGATTCGTCTAAGCAATTCAGCACTAGTGCCAATTTGGATCCTAAATAGGAAAGCGCGCTCATCGAGTTCATCCGTGAGAACCGGGATATCTTTGCATGGAAACCTTCTGACATGCCGGGTGTACCGAGAGGACTCGCTGAGCACACTTTTAATATTGATCCGAAGTATAAGCCGGCCAGACAGTTTCTGCGGCGATTCAGTGAGGAACGACGAAAAGCCATAGGAGAGGAGGTCGCCCGGCTCTTGGCGGTTGGGTTCATTGTTGAAGTCTTTCACCCGGAGTGGTTGGCTAACCCGGTGCTCGTGCTCAAGAAAAACGGCACCTGGCGGATGTGTGTGGATTACACGGACTTAAATAAGGCTTGTCCGGCTGATCCTTTCGCTCTCCCCCATATTGATCAAATCATTGATGCTACGGAGGGTTGTGTGCGTTTGAGTTTTTTGGATGCCTACTCTGGTTATCATCAGATCAAGATGGCAGTTAAGGACCAGGAGAAGACGGCTTTCATCACTCCGTTTGGAGCCTTCTATTATGTGTCTATGCCTTTTGGGCTCAAGAGTGCCCAGGCGACTTATCAGCGGTGTGTACAGAATTGTCTCCACAATCAGATTGGGTGCAATGTACATGCTTATGTGGATGACATAGTGGTGAAGTCTAGAGAGACAGAAACCCTGATATCTGATCTCAGAGAAACCTTTGATAACCTCCGGGTTTACAAGATGATGCTTAACCCGGAGAAGTGTTTATTCGGTGTACCTGCAGGCAAGCTTTTGGGATTCTTGGTCTCAAATAGGAGCATCGAAGCCAATCCGGAGAAGATCAAAGCAATCACTCTTTGGCTAAGCCGGCGTGCATCAATGATGTTCAGCGACTGGCGGGTCGTGTTGCTGCTTTAAGTCCATTCATAAGCCGGTTAGGAGAGAAGGCCCTACCGCTGTATCAGATGATGAAGAAGGCATACACCTTTGTGTGGAGTGATGCTGCTAATGCTGCTTTTGAGGATTTGAAGAGACAGCTATCTGAGCCGCCGGTTCTTGCAGCTCCCATTGACAAGGAGCCTTTGCTATTATATGTAGCTGCTAATTCACGAGCTGTCAGCGTTGCAATTGTGGTGGAACGCAAGGAGGCTGGTAAGGAGCATTCGGTTCAACGGCCGGTTTATTATGTCAGTGACATGCTCATTGAGTCAAAGCAAAGGTACCCTCATTGGCAGAAGCTAGTTTACGGGGTGTTCATGGCAAGCCGGAAGCTGAAACAGTACTTCCAAGGTCACCCTATCACTGTGGTAAGTTCTGCCCCCTTGGGAGACATCATCCAGAACAGAGAAGCCACATGACGAGTCGCCAAGTGGGCCATTGAGCTCGGGCCTCATGGTTTGAAGTATGTGCCACGTACTGCCATTAAGTCTCAAGCCTTGGTGGATTTTATCAATGACTGGACAGAGCTACAGGCACCTGAGGAGAAGCCCGACAACACATATTAGACTATTCACTTTGATGGGTCCAGGCAGCTGGAAGGCTCGGGGGCTGGAGTCGTGTTAACTTCCCCTCGAGGTGACAAATTTTGTTATGTGATCCAGCTTATGTTTCCTTGTACTAACAACGCAGCCGAGTACGAGGCTCTACTCCATGGTCTCCTGATGGCCAAAGAGATGAACTTAAGCCGGGTGAGATGCTTAGGAGACTCAGACCTTGTGGCTCAACAGGTGTCAGGCAAGTGGGATTCTAAAGATCCCCTTATGGCGGCTTACCATCGTGAGGTTGATGCTGTGGCTGGACACTTCAAGGGTTATGTGGTGGAACACATTGATCGAAGGAAGAATGAGGCGGCTGATGCCTTGAGCCGGCTGGGATCTCAGCGTAAGCCGGTGCCGCCTAACACCTTTCTTGATGTTTTGCATAATCCTTCTGTTAAGTTACCTACAGAGCAAGATCTGGCAATACCAGACCCGGAGGCACAACTGGTGGCGGCTCTCCACGTTATCCCGGATTGGACAGTGCCTTATTTGGCTTACATGACCCGGGGGAGAGTTGCCTGAGGATGAGACCTTGGCAAGACAAATCGTCCGGCGGTCCAAGTCCATGACAATTGTCAATGGCGAGTTACATCACTGCAGCGTCACTGGAGCGTTTCAACGTTGCGTGTCACCTACAGAGGGTCAGGAGATCCTTCGTGAGATTCAGGAAGGCGATTGTGGTCATCACACCAGCTCAAAATCTCTTGTGGCCAAAGCTTTCCGTCATGGGTTTTATTGGCTGACGGCTCATGCTGATGCAGAAGATTTGGTCAGTAAATTGAGGATGTCAGAAGTTCTCACGACGAGCCCATGTGCCGGCTCAAGAATTGAGGATGATTCCAATTACTTGGCCGTTTGCGGTCTGGGGGCTTGATATGGTCGGGCCTTTCAAAAGGTCTAAGGATAAAAATACGCACCTCTTGGTAGCGGTTGACAAGTTTACAAAGTGGGTTGAGGCGGAGCTAGTTAGTAAGTGTGATGCAGCCACGGCGGTCCAGTTCATGAAAAAAGTGATTTTTCGCTTCGGTTTTCCACACAGCATCATAACTGATAATGGCACTAACCTTTCCAAAGGAGCTATGGAAGAGTTCTGTCAACGAGAGCATATCCGGCTTGACGTTTCGGTTGTGGCTCATCCTCAATCCAATGGTCAAGCAGAACGAGCTAATCAAGAGATCTTGAAGGGTATCAAGCCCCGGCTCTTAGTCCCCTTACAACGAACGCCGGGTTGTTGGGTGGAGGAGTTACCTTCTGTACTTTGGAGCATCAATACCACACCTAACAGGTCCATGAGTTACACACCTTTCTTCATGGTGTACGGAGCAAAGGCGGTTCTACCAAGTGACATCCGTCATGATTCACCCCGTGTGGCGGCTTATGTTGAGGCGGACAACGAAAAAGCTCGGCAAGATGCACTGGACCTGTTGGACGAGGAACGAGACTTGGCAATAGCCCGCTCGGCGATTTACCAGCAAGACCTGCGTCGCTACCACAGCCGCCGGGTTAGGTCCAGAACCTTTCAGGAAGGCGACTTAGTGCTCCGGCTCATCCAGGATCAATCTGACATGCACAAGCTATCCCCTCCTTGGGAATGACCCTTTGTGGTCAGCAAGAATCTGAACAACGGGTCATACTACCTTATCGATGTTCGAGAGCACAAAGACTCACGTAAGTCGGAGGAGGAGACCCGCCGGCCGTGGAATATCGCTCATCTTCGGCCTTACTATACTTGAGCCACCGGCTCTAATATGTGTATATTTATCCTATGTATATATTACATAAAGCAATAAAGCAGGACCTCTGTCCTTTTTTCCACCCCAAAAAAGGTTTTATGTGTTTCTTTTGTCAGGTGGTGGAAATAACCAAGAGGAAGCGGGTCACATCTGAATACGGCTTTCCTTTGGTCCGGCTTATGATCATATCTGAATCTAGCCATGATCACTGGGGGCTTCCTGTTCAAACATAGGTCGTATTCGAACCAAAGAGAACATAGCTGTCGATACCCACTTGATCGGCATACTGCCAAACCCACTTGGGGGCTTCCTGATCATATTTGAATCATAGCTTAACCCCTTTGGGTCTGACGTGGATCGTATTCGAATCAGCATCATTAAACAACTCTTATGGTCACTTGGGGGCTTCCTGTTCAAACATGGGTCATATTCGAACCAAAGAGAACATAGCTGTCGATACCCACTTGATCGGCATCGCCACAGCCACTGGGCAAGAACATCTGGCAAGAACTGTGGGCCGGGCCGGTTCAACAAACTGAGTCTTGAGTATTTCCACTTCTGGGTCAATCGTCCTGGCCGGGCTAGGAGCTTCCGGTTTAACAGAACCGACCAGAATATCTTCGATAGGCGGATCAGAAGTTGGTACTGCAGTATCCTGAGCCGGTTCAGGCGGTGGCTGATGTGTGGGAGAGCCTGGAGCAGCTGTGCCCAGTCCCGCTTCAGTTACCACAGGGTCTTGGGCCAGATGGTCTTTCTTCGTTTTCTTCCTGGGCTTAACTTGCATGCTATGGACAAAGCAGAAGAATGAGTACAGAAACATGAGGAAGAAAAAACTTAAGGTAAATAAATTGATATTACCCAGGAGCAGTCTTAAAAGCCGGCAGGTTTGACTGCATGGACTCGCCGGATGAAGGAGAAGTATCCTGATAATTGGAGTCAGAGGAATTGAGAGGTTGACGGATTAGACCCGCCAAAGGTAAAAAGGGGGATAAGTCGGAGATAACCTCAGATCGACGCTTCTGGGTTGCATCAGGCAAGCCGGAGGAGAGCTCTGCATCCCTACTGGTCCGGGTTTGCCTCCGGCTTTCAAATTGCTGTTGCTTCAAAAGAAAGTCAGGATCTTGGTAAGCCAAAGGGTGTGAAAATCTTACTTTTCGGGTTACTCTTCGAATTTTCTGACGCGGCCGAAGCTCGGGGTCGGAAGAGATGATAGTTAGCTCTTCCTTGACGGGTTGGCTGTTCCCCGTGTCTTCCTGAAAAAGGAGAATAATGTTAGTAAGGTAATGATAAAAGAGTAAGGGAAGTTGAAAGGTTACCTCTTCCTCGTTATCATCAGAATCATCGAGTTGGAACATCTCTGAAGCACTTGGTTTTCTCTTCTTTGAAGTAGAAGGTCTGGTGGTTCTTTTTTCGGCCCTCTTTGCCGCCCGGGCTTGTTTGGCCGCCTCATGATCGTACGGGACTTTCCAAAACTTGTCATTTGCCTGTAAAGAGTTGTGAGGGGGTATGAGTAAAAGTAAGGTAAATACAATAAGAGGTGATCATTGAGGCTGATGACTTACTGCGGGGGGCGGGTTATTCTTACAGAAGGGGAGTAAACTGAAGGTATTGTTCACCACAATCCCCTCTTTCAATAGTGACTGGATCATAGCCTCGACCGTGTCATCTGGTAAATCGTCGGAGCTGTGACGCAGCGGGTCATCCTTTTCCACTGAGTAAGTACACATTAAGCCGGGTTGGCGGCTTAACGGAATCACCCGCCAGGTAATCCAGGTTCGGACCAAATCAGTGCCATCCAAACCATTGCCCAAAAGAGCCTTAATCTTCTTTATGGTGGGGGCAAGAGGAATACGTTCAGCCGGAGATAATTTATCAGCCAATGGGTGGTTGGACTCCAAGCGCAAAGCGCAAAAGCCGGGTAGCGGGTTCTCACTAACCGGAGAGGTATCTTGGCAGTAGAACCACGTCTGGTTCCACTCCTTCGGATGGCTTGGCAGTTCTGCATAAGGGAAAAGACAGTCTCTTCGCCGCTGGATCGAAATACCACCGAGTTCCAGACTGGGCCCATTGGCACGTTCATTTTGCTGGTTCAAATAAAACAACTCTTTGAACAAGGTCAAACTTGGCTCTTCTCCAAGGTATACTTCGCAAAACACTTGGAAGTTGCAGAGATTCGACACGGAGTTGGGCCCGATGTCTTGAGGTCTGAGGTCAAAGAAATGCAAAACATCTCTGAAGAATTTTGACCCGGGCGGAGCAAAGCCCCGGTTCATATGATCCGTAAACACAATCACCTCCCCTTTCTTGGGTTGAGGTTTATCCTCTGATGGGTTAGGAGCATGATAGGACATAGTTTCCTTTCGGGGCAGATGGCCGGATTTCACAAACCCAGCTAAAGAACTCTCCGTAACGGTGGATTTGACCCAGTTGCAAGTCACCGGAGGTTTGACAGCTTTGGGTGCCATTGCGTAAATCGACGCCTACAACAAGATAAAGGAATTATTTCCGGTTTAATTATAACCCGGAGGAAAACGCTGTGGGTTTATTCAAGATGGCGGCTTAAGAAGGGGCCTAATGACATACAAGTAACTATGTGATAATGTTTCAAACAGCTGCAGGTATTAAAGATGATTAAGGTTTTCTTAAGTCGCCAGAAGCAAGCGGTGTTGACAGCCAGTATTATCTTAAACCGGTTACGTGAACTACTATGGCTGAAGCAGGGTCAACAGATGCAGTTTTTTTGGCTAAGTATGGAACAAACAGGTTTCACAAGTTATGGTTATTATTTTGGAACAAATGTTCTAAAAAGAAATTTTCTAGACCTAGAACTAGCACAGCTAAAGGTTCATGGGCTCGAATGAAGCCTCTGTGCAACAGAAAGGGATCTGTTTTTATTTGGAAACGGATGCGAAACAGCCACCGCAGCAGTTCTACACTATCTGAAGATCTAGGGGAGGCATTGGAGGTGAACATGTTCAAGGGTTCAGCTCAGGCGGTGATGAACGCCGACGAACTTGAAGAAGCTTTAATGCAGATCTAAAAACAGGGAAGAAGGGAACTCACAGATGCGGACTGGCTGCGGAGGTCCGCCGTTGTTTTTCTGGTCGGATTCAGGTTGATGCAGCGGCCGGAGTTGGCGAAGATGAGGAGCTCGGCGGCGGCGGCGGAGCTCGAGCGACAGAGAGACTGCGAGCGGAGGAAGACGACCGAGAGGGGAGAATGAAAAACCCTAAGTCGCATCTATTTATAAGGAGGGGCCAACTGAGACGGCACGAAAAACGAGGGGACCAAAACATCATTATCCAGCGGCCCCGACGCCTCGATTTTCAGGAGGGTCAGTAATGGCAGAGATCCATTGAAGATATGACGGATTAAAATATAAGTTTTATTGAAGATGACGTCACAATGATTTAACCCGGATCCAGATGATGACATCACGGCGGGTTACAATTTTCACAAAAGACAGAAGACTAAAGGCCAGTTCATAAGGTTTTAAAAGATTGACATGAACCGGTTCAAATCAATCTGGGGCCTAATGTTGGGGATATAACTATTTGAGTAAGCCGGCCAGGAGGGGCCGGGTTATGCAAAGAGTACTCATCGCGAAGGAAGCCCAAGACCCAGCATGAGAATGGCGGTTCATAGGTTTTAAGGCCCACGGGCGACTTAAGGCCCGTAGTGACAAACCGCCATAATGGCATGACTTGTAACATAAGGTAGAGGTAACTAGTCACCGAGCCGGACACTGTTTATGAGCCGACCGGGACTCTATAGGCCGCAGGGCGTCAACCCGTGTATATAAGGGGACGACCCGCCGGCGGCTTAGGGCAAGAAACAACACATCGAGAACCGGGCATAGCATATCTCGCTCCCTGGTCATCGAAACCTCAGGCAATACCAACCCAACTAGACATAGGCCTTCCTTCACCGCAAGGGGCTGAACTAGTATAAACCTCTCGTGTCCTTTGTCCCGATTAACCCCTTTAAGCTTCCTAGTTGCGATGGCTCCACGACTAAGCCCTTGCAAGAGGACATCTGCCGTGACAATTCCACGGCAGTGATGGTACAACAATGGACAATCTTTCAAGATGATGGTACTACTTGGAAAGTCGTGTGAACATGGACAAGCATATATTAGGGTTAGTGTTGTGATTAATTAGCACATACTCCTTAATCGGATGGAAATCTCCCCTTGCCCAACCGTCTTTCGGTTGCCATCCGCAACCGACACATCTTTCTATCCTCTCTCAGTCTTCGGCAACCAATGTCTCTCTGGATCGTCGTGTTCGTTCCATCCACAACGATGAAACTTTTATTGATTAGTTTCATGTTTTTGTTTTCATTTTCTTAGTTTCGTTTATACTTTCAAAATATTGAAAATGCATATATTACAAAAGACACATTACATAATTTTTTTTTTAAAAATGCTAACCAAGCATTTGAAGTTGTTAAATGTGCATAAAGAAAATATTTCTCATGTATATGAAAAATATGGAATATGTGTGAAAGAAGTTGATCATGTGTATAAAATTTTTAATCAAGCATTTGAAAAAAATGTTAATCACACATTTGAAAAATGTGTATAGAAAAGGGTTGACCACGTATTAAAAAGAATGTCAAACTTGTATGAAAAATGTAAATCAAGCATTGTAAACTTTCAAAATATGTATAGAAAACAATATTGACCATGTATTAAAAAATCTTACTCATTTGAAAAATGTTTAAAATGTGTATAAAAAATGTTGACATTATATTAAAACATGTTAACAAGCATTTTGAAAAAAATGTTAAATGTGTATAAAGAAAATGTCCCTGTATACCAAAAATACTTTATACAAAAAATATACAATACGTGTGTAATTTGATCATGTATTTAGAAAATGTTAATCAAGCATTTGAATAAATAAATAAATGTGTGTTTTAAAAATATTAATCAAGCATTTGAAAAATGTTAAATGTGTATAGAAAAAGTGTTGACCATGCATTACAAATTATTAATCTTATATATGGAAAATGCTAAAGTGTGCATAGAAAAAAATGTTAACCATGTATTAGAAAAAATGTTAATCTTGTATGTGAAAAATATATGTCAAGCAACTGAAAAATGTTTAAAATGAGTATAGAAAAAATGTTGACCATGTATTAAAAAATGTTAGTCTTCTATTTGAAAATGTAAAATACTCCCTCCTTCCATAATTTAAGACATTTTTGACACTACACTAGTATCAGAAAACATCTTATATTATGGAACGGAGGGAGTATGTATTAGAAAAATATGATTAACATATATGAAAAGTGTAGAATGAAAACCAAAAGAAACAAAAGAAATAAAAACAATGAAAACCAAAAAAGAAACAAAAGAAATAAAAGAAAAAGGAAATGAAAAAAAAATGAAGAAACAAGTGCAAAGTGAATGGAAAACGGAAAGAAACAAAATAAAACCCAAAAGGAAATAGTAAAACCATTGACAAAAATTGTTATAAAAAAGACATAGTGAACTGGCCAGCCCAGAAACAACAGAGGAGGAAAAACCTTCAACCAGATGAGAGCTATCCTCACTGTAAGTAAGATGTAGCTCTCACGTCGGTGCAGGTACATACATTAAACAGTAGTAGAAGAAAAGACTTCGAGAACTCAATTCGGTGCCCAGGCTCATCTGCATCCAGTAAAAAAAATCAAAATAAATACTAAAAAATTTAAATGTTTTCTATGTGATAGACAAGTTTATGCATGAGGCTCGCTCAAAATTTGAACTTATTTGGACATCTAAGCAGCTCTCAGCGAAAAAAACAAATTAGGTCAGAACAGTGTGTGAACAATAAACTTTTTTACATACCTTGAATTTATCTTTTTTGCTGAGAGTTGCACAAATGTCCAAATGAGTTGAAACTTGAAGCGCACCTCACACATAAACTTATCTATCACACACAAAAAATTGGAATCTTTTGAATTTTTTTAATATTTGTTTTGATTTTTTTTCGTCAGGGTGGGTGCAGATGAGCTCGCGAGCAGAAAGGCCACGCTCGGCAGCCTTCGGCTAATATGAACGTTGGACTGGCCTGGATACCTTGTGCCAGATAACAGGCTTGATTTAACCCATGACCTCAAATTTGGACACACCCCGCACCTAAAAAGCAAAACCACCGCTCAAGAAAAAAGGGAGCTCCTTTTTTTTTTTTTGAGAAGAGAAAAAAAAAGGGAGCTCCTGATCGGTGCCTTCTATGCCGATTAGGAGAAGTTGTGCCTGCAGCAAGGACTTGTAGGCTGCTTCTACTTTGGCCCAACTTACGACTAGTTCTGGAAGCGTTTTATCGAATCGTTTTTTCCTTCGTTAAAGCGAGGTCTCGATTCGTTACTGTTTTCACGAACTATTTTCAAGCTGGATTCTAAAGTAGATGGCAGAGAAAAAGCAACTAGAATCAAAAGTAAAAAAAGCTAGTGAACTAAATTGTTAATTTTGAACGAATATCATCTACAAAATATATCCTCTGAAACAATACTTGACGAGAAAAAAGCTCACAAATTTAGGATAGAGTTCATAAAATTTCGAAAAAAGTTCACAAATTTGAAAAAAGTTCACCGGTTTGATAAAAAAGTTCACTAATTATAAAAAGTTCACTGATTTTGAAGATAAAATCATCAAATTTGAAAAATAGTTTACAGATTTTAAAAAAAGTTTGTCGATTTAGAAAAAAGTTCATCAAACTTGAAAAAAATGTTCATCGAATTGAAAAAAATGTTCATCGAATTGAATAAAAAGTTCATCAATTTTGAAGAAAAAGTTTCATCGAAATTGAAAAATGTTCATCAAATTTGAAGAAGTCCATAGAATTTCAAAAGGACTTCATCTATTTGAAGAAAACATTCACATTTGCAAATAGTTCATCTACCCGGAAGAAGAAAAAGGAAAAACAGAAAACGAAAAAGGGAACATGGAAAACATAAAAAGGAAAAGAAAGAAAAAAGTAAACCGTAAGCGCCAAATAGGATCCACCGCCTAAAAGCTATATCATTGATACTACTTCTTCCGTCCCATAATATAAAAACATTTTTTACACTATAAAATAAAATGTCCAGTTTTCAGTGGTTACAAAGTTCCATGAGAGGAACATCAATTATTTAACCGCCGAAATGAACATCAATTTGTCTTTTGACTGTGACATGAACACCAAATTAGTTGCACACGAAGTCATGAAATCCCGCAGCCTCTAGAAGGTCAGGCATATTAAACAAACCATCTAGTTTCCAGGACTCTTTCGGATATGACGGTGATGGATTAGGTTAGGTTCTAGTTTATGCCGTCGTCCAAAGCTGGCATATTTTTTCATTTTTGAGCTGGAAGGCTAGCTTAGTTAATCACACGTACCAAGGGAGACCACATAATTAATTTGCCCTTCTTGGAGTATAAAATAGCGAGATAGAGAGATAGGGCGGGGGAGCAATAATGAAGTATGCTGCTTCCATTGCTTGAGTCGTAGGCAGTTGACGAAAATCTGGTCAGGGGAGACATTTTCCGTCGGTCCGAAACTTTGAACAGTTCTTGACCAACCATGGACTAGGGACCGGGTTTGCCGCGCTGCTAAGTACTAGGAGGAGTACGTGCCACCAAGCTACGTAGATCTGGCACCGTTTCGCGCATCATCAGATTGACAAAAAGGATGCCTCTTTGATTTCTTTGTCTGCTTGTGCGCGTACTGATCTGTGGCTGAAGGCCCTTCGTGGAAACGCATTGTTTACTGTTTACTCGGTTCCTTGCAATTCCAAGAAAAACACGCTGCGGAGCTGGGTCTCTGGAGTTTTCCCCCTTTCTTTCTCTTCAAGGTACCCATGAGCTGAGCGATGAATATAAGCAACTAGTATTTTTACGTGTTGGTTGTGGAAACGCATTGTTTCTAGGGGATCAAAAAGTTTGCTCTCAAACGCAACGATGGTTGACCTATTTATTTGTTAACAAATTGGAGAGGCTGAAGGCGACAGACTTGGTCCAGCTAGCCAGGCAACGTCCGGATGCATGCATGCATGTATTGTTAAGCTGGTTGACATGATTGCCGGGCGTTGGCTGCTGTAATCAGTGACATGATCAAACCTCACTAGGTGACAGTAGCTAATACATACTTAACTAGTAGGTGTGGTTGTGTTCATCTGTAGACGTGATGTTAATCAAGAACTAATCTGACCAAGCTGCACTTGTCAATATGTCAGTATTGCTTGAAGCTATCAATTCAGAGACTGAGTTCTTTCAGTTACGTTCGTAAGACGTAAGGCCCCGATCAGTTGTTAATCATCAATCAGCCTACATAGTCGTGGATTTATCTTTTTCTTTTCGAAAAAACTAACGCCCACACGTGTGGGCATTTGCACATCGCCCACACGCCTTCATCACCACTCATTTTGCCACGTATGAATAGATGACATCAGTAGAAATCTTTTTGGTTTTCGGCTTAAAAATATTTTATCTCTTAATTAAAAAGCGAATTAAAAATCCGTTTTCATCATTAAATCTGTCTTGACGAGATCTTCAAAACTAGACCCCATGTTGATATGTTTCGATGAATTTTTTTTCCTAGAAATTGCCATGATGTTTACACTATAGTTGCCATAGTGCTTAAATTAAAGTTGTCATGTGGCAATTTTAGTTTGTCGATCATGGCAATTTTAGTTTTTTGATGATGCCAATTCCAGTACTTTGACCATGAAAATATTTTTTTGTATGAACCGTGGCAATTTTAAGTGCATATATCATGGCAATTTTAGTTTATGGTGCATGGCAAGTCTAGTTTTTTAATTCCTCGTTTTATAATATGTCAAAAATTACTTTTAAATGTAAAAGAAAATAACTGAAATATATCATGATAACTTCAGTGTAAACACCATGGCAATTCATGTGCAATAGACATGGCAAATTTTAACAAAAAAATAATTCGTCGAAATATAATGATATGAGATCTAGTTTTGAAGATCTCGTCGCGAGGGATTTAATGGTGAAAACGGATTTTCAATCGGATTTTTCATTTAAGAGATAAAATATTTAAAAAACTCAAAATTCAAAAAGATTCTCACATGCATGCATGCGATGACGTGACAATCTATTTGCATTAGAGATGTGTGATGCGTCTCCCTTCCTGCCATATGTGTGACAGTTATCGACGTCTTTTCTTTTTGTAGTATTTTACAGTAAGATATTGGTGACTGGAATCAATGCAAGGGTTTAATAAACTTTTGCAGGAAACGTTCTTCCTGTGAAATTCTCGTGTCCAAAAGGAGAGATTACGTAATCGACCGATGTACACTTTTTCAAGGGAAAAGCGGTTAAATAAACTAACTAATTCAAATCACTCGCTTACTACACTAGCTAGCTACTTGACCGAGCGACGTGCAATGCAAAGAGTTGATTCCATATTGCTAAACAAAGTTTAAAACGCCACGTCGTATCCTAACGATGCAGCTGATTGTTGACCCTCGATAAAAATGTCCAGGTCGGGGCATTTCATCTACTTGTCCACGTTAAGCTTGGCACGTGGTCCACGATCGGCGTATCCCAGAATTTCAACAATGAATCTGGTAACTGGAATAGAGAGAAAATGGGCAGGACACCCCAATAGTGAAGCAAATGATATCCGGACGCCAAGATGCACGGCTCCAAATCAGCGACATCGCTCTTGCACAAAAAGGATACAGGTGTACGCATTCAGAGAAACAAGGATACATGTGCACGGGGCGCTGCCTTCCTGGATACCCCGATGGCGATCGGGCGACAGGGACCTACGGCGCACCTTGACTAAGAGTGGAATTTCGGTGAGATCGCTGCCGCGAGGAAACTTCACCCGGCCTGGTCCTGGACGTGGACGAAGATCACATGTTCCGACCAAAATGGCTGGTGGTTATTCTCCCCTGTCCATCTCCCTAGTTCCCTGTTGGGCCTTGGCGTCCGTGTCGCGCCATTGCGATCTAGTAGGAGTATTTAACGGCCGTCTTCTTCCCGAGCCTTCCTCCGATTCACCCCACCCCACTGCCGTTCACTCTCTGGTCGCCTTACGAAATGACGGGAACACGCGGGCGTCATCGATTGCGCAACACATACGTACGCCCGGCCCCCCGGTGTGCAAGTGAAAAAAATCAAGTAGAAGCGTGCATTGCGCAACACAACCTACGCGTCCAAGAAAGTCATGCTCTCGCCTCTCGCGTCGCCTCCCTCGCAGGCGACTCGGGAGGGCTCCGCCGCCGCCGCCGCCGCCGTTTAGTCCCTCCAGCGTCCTTCTCCCCCATCGCCGCTGCCGATGGTTGGCGCCGGGCAAAGCCCGTGCGTGCGACGGCGGCGGCGGAGGGTCTCTCCTCCCCTTCCCCGATCCGCGGGGGCGCAGCTGTCCTGATCCGCGGGGTGCGGTCCTCCCGACGGTGTGGCGGATCCCGGAGGCGGAGGACTCGCGACGGTGCACGGGTGTCCAGATCCATGGGTGTGGGACTCCCGGCAGCGTGTGGGCTCCCGGCGGCGGCGGGATCGGTCGACGGCGGGCTTGGGCGATGGTGTCGGTCGCGCGGTGCCGGATCTCATCGCTCGCAGCGGATCTCGCCACTCCGGCCTTCGTGGAGGAACTTGGACAAGGGGTGGAGGCCCCGTTAGGCATGGCGAAGTTCGCGGGGGTGGATGGACGGCGTATGGACCGTGTGGGCGATGAGTCGGCGGTGGATCTCCTCCGCGTTGCAGGCTCTCTCCCGCTGCACTTGGCGGCTTACGATCGCGGTCCTCGGCCTCGGTGCGTTCGCAGGGGCTGGTAGAGGTGACACCGGACCGGAGGAAACTCTGGATGAGTCGTTCATCCCGACAGTGGCGACGACCAGGGCGTAACGCCCGGATAATCATGCTACAGTGATCTCACGTTAATGGTGACACGTCACCTCTGTCACTGTAATTAATCTCGGGATAATTCGAAACCGCGTCAAATTCAAACTTAAAATTAAAGTCGACAATAAAAGTTTTCAAAATTGAAACAAAAATGTTCGGTGGACGCCAAATATTACAAAGGTAATTATGGTGCAGCAAACACATTTTTAGTAAAAGACTAAATACTTTAGAATGAAATAAAACAGAAAAGAAAAAATAAAGAAAAGAAAGAAAGAAAGAGAAAGAGGAAACCCTTCCCCCCACTGGGCCGACTGGCCCAGCTGGCCACCAAACCACCAGCACGCCACAGCCCCTGCCCCCTGGACCGCAACCGGCCAGGCCGGCCCACCTGGCCCATCCGGCCGAACCGGCCCGCCTCCCCCTGCCGCCTCCCTTCCCTGTTCCCCCGACCCGGGTCGGAACAGGGGCGTCCCCGCCGCACCCTCTCGCTGGCGACGACGAGGGGATAAGGTCGCCACGCCGCGCCCCCTCGGTCTCTCCTCCCACTCGCCCCCACGCTCGCCTCGGTTCTTGCGCCTCCCACTCCCCTCCAGATCCACCGCACCTCGCCCCCTCGTTCCCTACCGCAACCGAGCGCCACCATGGCCTTGCCGCCGTAGTACTCGCGGCCACCGCGACCTCCAAGCCCTTCCGACGCGTCCGCTCGCTGCGCCTCCCTCGACTACGCCTCCACGTCAAGACGCAGGACGCCGAGCACCATCGAACGCTGCCCCAACCTCGTCTTCTTCCTCGGATCCCCGACGCATCTCCGACGAGCGCCGTCGACTCTCCGGCTACTAAACTCCCAAGGGCCAACTTGCGTGCCGCACGGTGAGCTCCCCATCTCCCGCCCATCTCCGTTAGCCCCCTCGCGCACCGAAGCTGCCTCGTCGCCGTTGCCGTGAGCACGTCGCCGCGGATCGCCTCGCCGCGGTGGCCATGATCTCCGTCGTGCTCGCGTGGGCACGGCATCGTGTTCCTGGTGCTTCCAGGAACCCAACGCACACACACACACGCCTTCCCGTGCCCCCTAGCGTTGGATCCACTGGCGCCCGAACTCCGGCGTCCGCTCCGCCGCTCGCCATCGCTGTTTCTGGCTGCTTCCGGCCAAGTTCCCTCCACCGTTCGACGCGCCTCGACGCGCTCGTCAGTTCGGTCCCAAACATGCCTCGTTCAAGCGCCCCGTAGCGCGATCCCCGTTCGCTCCCGAACTGTAGCTCGCTGCGCTCATCGCCGGCGACCATTCCGGCCACCCCCGCCGTCGTGCTCCCCTCCATTGGACGCGTCGCGTAGAGGCCGTTCCAGAGAGCCTGGCCGCGCCCAATTTGGTGCCCTGTAGCGCGATTCCGGCCAACTCCGGCGAGGGGCCGCCTCTGTTGGGTCGCCGGAGTCGCTCCGGCACCGTCCGTCGACGTGGCTAGGCGGCCCCCACCCCTGGGTCGCTGCCTGTGGGCCTAGGGGGCCCAACTGGCCACGTTGACCAAGTCAACTTCACTTACGTGGCAGCTACTGCCACTGACAGGCGGGCCCCATGCCATAAATCTAATAAAAACAAATATATAAACTGCTAATTAATTTAGTTAATTAACTAAAATCTAATTAGACACTGACTACGGGGGCCCACCCAATAATTAACCCATTTAGTTAGTTTTAAAACTCTGTTAATGCCCCTGACAATGACATGTGGGTCCCACTGGACCCACCTGTCTGGTTTGACTGGACAACCGACCAGTTGACCTGCTGACATCACTCTGATGTCATGCCTACGTCATCACACACTGTTTTGGATAATGTTGGAATTAAATATATAATTAAAATCAGAAAATGATTTAAATCTTTAGAAAATCATATCTTTTAATCCGTAACTCGGATGAAAATACTTTCTACATGAAAGTTGCTCAAAACGACGAGACGAACCCGGATACGCAGCCCGTTCATCTGCCACACACCCCTAACATATCAAACACGCAACTTTCCCCCTCCGGCTCCTCTGCCCAAAAACGCGAAACACCGGGGATACTTTCCCGGATGTTTCCCCCCTTCACCGGTATCACCTCATACCGCAATAGGGCACCCCTAGCACCGATACTTGTCATTTCATGCATCGCTATGCATCTGTTTGCTTAAATGTTTATTGTTTCTTCCCCCTCTTCTCTCGCTAGACACCGAGACCGACGCCGCTGCTGCCCCGTTCGACTACGGAGTTGACGACCCCTCTCTCTTGCCAGAGCAACCAGGCAAGCCCCCCCCCCTTGATCACCAGATATCGCCTACTCCTCTCTATATGCTTGCATTAGAGTAGTGTAGCATGTTACTGCTTTCCGATAATCCTACTCTGCTGCATAGCCTGTCATTGCTACTACTGTTGTTACCTTTACCTGCTATCCTACATGCTTAGTTAGGATGCTAGTATTCCATCAGTGGCCCTACATTCTTGTCCATGTGCCATGCTATACTATCGGGCCGTGATCACTCGGGGGTGATCGCGGGTATATACTATGTACTTTATACATGATACATGTGGTGATTAAAGACGGGTCGGCTCGTAGGAGTACCCGCAAGTGGATCCTTGAGGCGGAGCGACAGGGCAGGTTGAGACTACCTGGATGAGAGGTGGGCTTGGCCCTGTTCAGCGTTCGCGGATACTTAACACGCTTAACGAGATCTGGGTATTTGATCTGAGTCTGGCCATTTGGTCTATACGCACTAACCAGCTACGCGGGAACAGTTATGGGCACTCGACGTCGTGGTATCTGCCGAAGCCTTCGTGACGTTAGCAACTGAGCGGCGCGCGCCGGATTGGACTGGAAAGCCACTAAGCTAGGTCTGCTTCCGGCCGCCCACGCAACGTGCAGGTGTGCTAAGGGCGATGGGCCTAGACCCCTGTGCGCTTAGGTTTAGACCGACGTGCTGACCTCTCTGTTGTGCCTAGGTGGGGTGCGACGTGTTGATCTTCCGCGGCCGGGCATGACCCCGAAAAGTGTGTCCGGCCAAATGGGATCAAGCGTGTTGGGTTATGTGGTGCACCCCTGCAGGGAAGTTTATCCATTCGAATAGCCGTGTCCCTCGGTAAAAGGACGACCCGGAGTTGTACCTTGACCTTATGACAACTAGAACCGGATACTTAATAAAACACACCCTTCCAAGTGCCAGATACAACCCGGTGATCGCTCTCTAACAGGGCATCGAGGAGGGGATTACCGGGTAGGATTATGCTATGCGATGCTACTTGGAGGACTTCAGTCTACTCTCTTCTATATGCTGCAAGACGGAGGTTGCCAGAAGCGTAGTCTTCGACAGGATTAGATATCCCCCTCTTATTCTGGCATTCTGTAGTTCAGTCCACTGATATGGCCCCTTACATATATATCGATGCATATGTAGTGTAGCTCCTTGCTTGCGAGTACTTTGGATGAGTAGTCACGGTTGCCTTGTTTCCCCTTTTTCCCCCTTTCTCTACCCGATTGCCGCGACCAGATGATGGAGCCCAGGATCCAGACGCCACCTTTGACGACGACTCCTACTACTCTGGAAGTGCCTACTACTATGTGCTGCCTGCTGACGACGGCCAGGAGTAGTTTAGGAGGATCCCAGGTAGGAGGCCTGCGCCTCTTTCGATTGTATCCCTGTTTGTGCTAGCCATCTTATGGCAGACTTGTTTAACTTATGTTTGTACTCAGATATTGTTGCTTCCGCTGACTCGTCTATGATCGAGCACTTGTATTCGAGCCCTTGAGGCCCCTGGCTTGTATTATGATACTTGTATGACTTATTTTATTTGTAGAGTTGTGTTGTGATATCTTCCTGTGAGTCCCTGATCTTGATCGTACACATTTGCGTGCATGATTAGTGTACGATTGAATTGGGGGCGTCACAAGTTGGTATCAGAGCCGACTGCCTGTAGGAATCCCCCTTCCACACTCCTTGGCCGAAGTCGAGTCTAGACATTGCAAAAACTTTTACTAACTTGGTTGTGTGCCTTACGGGCCCATGTCGCCATCGGGTGGTACTAGGATCTTTTACTCCTCGACCTTTACTCTGGGACTCTGAACTCTCTTCTACTCGGGTTAAACGAATTTACTAACTCTAACACTAGGGTCCCGTGACGACATTCACCCCAAAGTTGGATAAAAGCCATAGTTATTCCTTAGTATAGTGTTTTGAATAATTTCCACACTGTCATTTGACTCCTTTGAAACATCTTTGTTTTCAGATGGAACCCACGAGGCAGGTCGTGCGCCACACGGTGGCCATTGGTGCCTCGGGATCACCAGCTGTGCTAGCTGAGATGATGACCTATCTGGGTTATCGCTGGCACCCCGAGTACACCGTCACCGAGGAGTACCAGGACTTTAACCAGGAGCAGTACCGTGCCACCGTCCACCTCTACTCTCGGGAGTATGACTCCACTACTGTGCTGCACACCGCTTATGGTGTTGGAGTGACCATCGATATGGCAGTTCACGATGCTGCTTATGCTGCTCTGACACGCCTTCGTAGGGAGTACCGGGAGGACACCTCCCCCTTCAGGCACATTGCTATCGCATCGGATATTGGTGCAGAGGGTTACTACACTGCTGCCTACTCCACTGTCACCCGCGAGCCCTTCTACCATCAGAACCTGGTTCGGCATGCTGATGGGCTGGATCGAGCTAACCGAGCTCTTCGCCATGAGTTGTACACCACTCGTCAGCACCTCTACTGTGCTCTGACGATGTTGCACCCCTTTGTCGGATCTGGGGAGCTGCCGCGTTCTGCTATCTACCCAGCCAGGACCGTGATGCCCCAGGGTGTCGGTTGGCCAGAGGTGGGAGGCTACTCTCCCGCACTTGGTCCTCTTCTGCCGCCTGAGCATCGGGTTCAGCACCAGAGTATCCGCGGACCCCAGGTTGCCGACGTGGTGTACCCGTTGCCACACTACCAGCTTTCAGGCTACAGCTACCTCCGCAGTGTCGCGTGGGACTGATGTAGACTTGCTTAGCAGTATTAGATGCATCCGCCGCGAGCCTGCGTGCCGCCTATGATGTCTTAGTCTATGTACTGAACTCTGTGTACCGAACTCTATGTATGATCTCTTTTGTAAGATGTGCCGACTATTATGTGGTATCTATCGTGCTGCTTTCATTATGCATGTTTCATCTTGAATGATTCTTGTCTTTGCAAATATTCTCAAATGCTGAACTACCCCTGTTATATATTAGCAGGATGGTTAGACCAGGTGGTCGTGGTCGTGGTGGCAACTTCCCACCACCGCCTGAGTACATGGCTGGTATGATCCAACAGCTTGAGATGAATCGCCAGTTCATGAAGAACATGATGGCTCAGTTTCCTCGCCCCAATATGAACCATCAGCCAAACACAGTAACTCTGCAGGATTTCATTCGCCTCAACCCATGTGTGTACCGCAGCTCAACTAAGCCCCTGGATGCTGATAACTGGCTCCATGACATCACCTATGAGATGGAGTCTGCTGATGCAGCCCCTGCCAGCTATGTCACCTTTGCTTCCTTCTTCCTGAAGGGACCCGCAGCTCAATGGTGGGACAGCCACAGGCGCACTCTGCCAGCTGGGACAATCATCACCTGGCCAGACTTCCAAACTGCTTTCCGTGCCCACTTCATTCCTCAAGGAGTCATGGACCGGAAGAAGCGTGAGTTCCGCAACCTCACCCAAGGCAACATGACAGTTGAAGCTTATCAGCGAGAATTTCTGGACTTGTCCCGCTATGCTGAAGAGGACATTGCAACTAATGCCCGTAGACAGGAGAAGTTCCGTGACGGCCTTCAAGCTGACATCAAGCTCGCACTTCTAGTGCATGACTTTACTGATTTCGCCACCTTGGTGAACAAAGCCATCAACGTCGAAACTGGTCTGCAGGAATACTAGAGCTCTCACAGGCGCAGCCGTGACACGGGCTCATCTTCGGGCCCGTCCTCGCAGAAGCGCAAGATATGGATTCCCAACAACATGTACCAGCCAAATGCACCTGCCCCAAGGCAGACCTATGCTGCACCTCGTCTGCCTACTCCTCCAACTAGGCAGCCAAGGCTTCCAGCACCGCCACCCCAAGCTCCTGTTCCCACTCCCAATAATGGGTTGTGCTTCAGGTGTGGACAGCCAGGGCATCGTGCTAGGGAATGCAACCAGAATCAACTGGTCCTTCCAGCAACTGGCCGTGGAAGCAACCAGCCCCGCAACAACAATGCCAAGTCTTATGGTCGTGTTCATGCCAACCACGTTGATCTTATCGAAGCTCAAGACCAGCCTGCTACTGTGATGGGTACACTCCTCATAAATTCAGTACCTGCATCTGTTTTATTCGATACAGGTGCATCGCATTCATTCATGTCGGAAGATTTTGCATGCTTGCACGACATTAAATGTGAGGACATGAATGCTTCACTATTAGTACACACCCCTGCGGGCCAATGTCAAACCTCCATGATTTGCAACGATGTCCCTGTAGAAATCGAAGGACTGGAATTTCTTGTCTCTCCCATCGTACTGAAGTCCTGTAGCATTGATCTCATTCTAGGAATGAATTGGTTAAAAGCGCATACTACTTCTATAGTTTGCGCCACTAAGACCGTCCATTTGCTACACCTTTCAGACGAAATAGTTACTTACCAAGCTCATCTGGTGCAAAATGCCGAGGCACAGCTTTATGCCTTGAATGCATTGAATGTTGCGCCACTCGAGGGCATTGAAAACATTCCCGTCGTGCGTGACTTCCTCGACGTCTTTCCTGAAGAACTTCCAGGGATTCCCCCGGCTAGAGCTGTCGAATTCGTCATCGACTTGAAACCAGGCACCACTCCTATTGCCAAGCGACCCTACAAGATGCCGCCACATGAACTCCTTGAGCTTAAGGAGGAAATCGACAAATCTCTTCGAAGTGGTTTCATTCGCCCAAGTTGCTCTCCTTGGGGAGCACCTTCTCTCTTTGTCAAGAAGAAGGATGGGACAAACCGACTGGTACAAGACTACCGTCCTATTAACCAAGCTACCATTCAGAACAAGTATCATCTTCCTCGGATCAATGATCTGTATGATCAATTGGCTGGTTCATCAGTGTTCTCTAAACTCGACTTGAGGTTGGGTTACCACCAGATCCGTGTTCGTGAGGAGGATATCCCCAAGACCGCATTTGTGACTCGATATGGATCATACGAGTACACCGTCATGTCATTCGGCTTAACCAATGCTCCAGCCACCTTCTCTCGCCTGATGAACTATATATTCATGGATTACCTCGACAAGTTCGTCGTGGTTTATCTGGATGATATCCTGGTATTTTCCAAGAACGAAGAAGAACATGCTGAACATCTTCGACTTGTGCTGGAAAAGCTACGAGAGCATCAGCTATACGCCAAGTTCTCCAAATGTGAATTCTGGCTTCCCGAAGTAACCTATCTTGGGCATGTCATCTCTAAGGATGGTATTGCCGTTAACCCTGAACGAGTTCAGGCTATTCTCGATTGGACTCCTCCGAAGAACGTTAAGCAAGTCAGAAGTTTTCTCGGTCTCGCCAGCTATTGCCGTCGATTCGTCGAGAACTTCTCCAAGATTGCCAGGCCTCTGACTAACCTGTTGCATAAGGGCGTCAAGTTCCAATGGACAGACAAATGTCAGGAAAGCTTCCAGGCACTCAAAGACAAGTTGACTTCTGCCCCAGTGCTAGCTCCACCTGATACTAAGAAGGACTTTGTCATTTACTGCGATGCTTCCCGTCAAGGATTAGGCTGTGTCCTAATGCAAGAGCGCAAAGTGATTGCCTATGCCTCTCGTCAATTGCGCCCTCATGAAGAGAACTACCCAGTTCACGACCTTGAGCTTGCTGCTGTTATTCATGCGCTAAAACAGTGGCGACATTACCTCCTCGGTAATCGTTGTGAGATCTTCACTGACCACCAAAGTCTGAAGTATCTGTTTACCCAGCCAGACCTGAACCTCCGTCAGCAGCGATGGATGGAGATTGTTGCAGACTTTGACTTGGGTATTTCCTATACACCAGGCAAGGCTAATGTAATGGCAGATGCCTTGAGCCACAAGTCCTACTGCAACCACCTCCAGATTCACAAAGTTCAGCCCTCGCTTGTTGAAGAATTCAGAAAGCTGAACCTCCATATTGTTCCTCCGGGTGCACTCGCTCCCCCTCCTAAGGAGTTTTGCAAGATGAACCTCCGTGTTGTTTCCCAGGGTTCCCTCAATACCCTGGCTGTCGAACCAGATCTCGTGGACTCCATCAAGAGAATACAGGGATATGACTCTGAAGCCCTCAAGATTAAGCGCTACCTCGCAGAAGGAAAGCCCTCATTCTTCACTATTGCTGATGATGGCGCTTTGTAGTTCAAGGGCCGCCTAGTGGTGCCATGTGCAGAGAAAAACCTGGATATGACACATGAAGTTATGAAGGAAGCTCATGATACGCCCCTATGTATCCATCCTGGTAGTACAAAGATGTACCAGGACATTCATCAAAGATTTTGGTGGTCTAATATGAAGCAAGACATTGCTCGTTATGTTGCTGAGTGTGACGTTTGCCGTCGTATCAAAGCAGAACACCAAAGGTCTGCTGGGACTCTGCAACCTATCTCTATTCCTGAATGGAAATGGGACCATGTCGAGATGGACTTCGTCACTGGATTTCCTAAATCGCAGAAAGGTAATGATGCTATTCTTGTCGTCATTGACCGGCTTTCTAAAGTTGCACATTTTCTGGCAGTCAAAGAAACGATCACTGCTAGTCAGCTTGCAACTCTCTACATATCCAGAATTGTTTCACTTCACGGTATTCCGCTGGTTATCAGTTCGGACCGTGGCAGCTTATTGACTTCAAGATTCTGGGCTAGTTTCCAAGAAGCTATGGGAACTCATCTGTCATTCAGTACTGCGTTTCATCCGCAGTCACAAGGGCAAGTTGAACGTGTCAACCAAGTTCTCGAAGACATGCTTCGAGCTTGTGTTATTTCCTTCGGCAAGAAATGGGAGGAATCTCTCCCGTATGCTGAGTTCTCTTATAATAATAGCTATCAAGCTAGTCTGAAGATGGCCCCCTTCGAAGTGTTATATGGACGAAAGTTCCGAACCCCTCTGAATTGGTCAGAAACTGGGGAACGTCCACTCTTTGGTCCGGATGTTATCCAACATGCCGAAGAACAAGTCCGCATTATTCGCGAGAATCTCAAGACTGCTCAGTCACGCCAAAAGAGTAATTATGACCGTCATCATAAAGACATGGTCTATCAACCTGGCGAAAAGGCCTATCTTCGAGTTACACCAATGAAGGGTGCACACCGCTTCGGGATCAAAGGAAAGCTAGCTCCCCGCTATATTGGTCCTTTCACTATTCTCGAGAGGCGTGGAAAAGTGGCATATCAACTGGAGCTTCCGTCAAACCTTTCTCAGGTTCACGATGTGTTCCACGTGTCGCAACTTCGACGCTGCTTCAAGGACCCAATCCAAGCAGTGGACCATGAAGTGCTCGAATTGCAACAGGACCTCTCCTATAAAGAGCATCCGGTCCGCATTCTCGACCAAGCTGAACGCCGCACCCGTCAGAAGGCGATCAAGTTCCTCAAGGTCCAGTGGTCGAATCACTCTGAAGACGAAGCCACCTGGGAACGCGAGGATCGTCTTCGCGATGAATACCCTGCACTGTTTCCTTCTACCTCGTAAATCTCGAGACGAGATTTCTTGTAGTGGAGGAGATTTGTAACGCCCGGATAATCATGCTACAGTGATCTCACATTAATGGTGACACGTCACCTCTATCACTGTAATTAATCTCGGGATAATTCGAAACCGCGTCAAATTCAAACTTAAAATTAAAGTCGACAATAAAAGTTTTCAAAATTGAAACAAAAATGTTCGGTGGACGCCAAATATTACAAAGGTAATTATGGTGCAGGAAACACATTTTTAGTAAAAGACTAAATACTTTAGAATGAAATAAAACAGAAAAGAAAAAAGAAAGAAAAGAAAGAAAGAAAGAGAAAGAGGAAACCCTCCCCCCCCACTGGGCCGACTGGCCCAGCTGGCCACCAACCCACCAGCACGCCACAGCCCCTGCCCCCTGGACCGCGACGCGTAGAGGCCGTTCCAGAGAGCCTGGCCGCGCCCAATTTGGTGCCCCGTAGCGCGATTCCGGCCAACTCCGGCGAGGGGCCGCCTCTGTTGGGTCGCCGGAGTCGCTCCGGCACCGTCCGTCGACGTGGCTAGGCGGGCCCCACCCCTAGGTCGCTGCCTGTGGGCCCCAACTGGCCACGTTGACCAAGTCAACTTCGCTGACGTGGCAGCTATTGCCACTGACAGGTGGGCCCCATGCCATAAAACTAATAAAAACAAATATATAAACTACTAATTAATTTAGTTAATTAACTAAAACCTAATTAGACACTAACTACGGGGGCCCACCCAATAATTAACCCATTTAGTTAGTTTTAAAACTCTGTTAATGCCCTTGACAATGACATGTGGGTCCTACTGGACCCACCTGTCTGGTTTGACTGGTCAAACGACCAGTTGACCTGCTGAGATCACTCTGATGTCATGCCTACGTCATCACACACTGTTTTGGATAATGTTGGAATTAAATATATAATTAAAATCAGAAAATGATTTAAATCTTTAGAAAATCATATCTTTTAATCCGTAACTCGGATGAAAATACTTTCTACATGAAAGTTGCTCAGAACGACAAGACAAACCCAGATACGCAGCCAGTTCATCCGCCACACACCCCTAACATATCAAACACGCAACTTTCCCCCTCCGGCTCCTCTGCCCGAAAACGCGAAACACCGGGGATACTTTCCCGGATGTTTCCCCCCTTCACCGGTATCACCTCATACCGCGATAGGGCACCCATAGCACCGATACTTGTCATTTCATGCATCGTTATGCACCTATTTGCTTAAATATTTATTGTTTCTTCCCCCTCTTCTCTCGCTAGACACCGAGATCGACGCCGCTGCTGCCCCGTTCGACTACGGAGTTGACGACCCCTCTCTCTTGCCAGAGCAACCAGGCAAGCCCCCCCCCCTTGATCACCAGATATTGCCTACTCCTCTCTATATGCTTGCATTAGAGTAGTGTAGCATGTTACTGCTTTCCGGTAATCCTACTCTGCTGCATAGCCTGTCATTGCTACTACTGTTGTTACCTTTACCCGCTATCCTACATGCTTAGTTAGGATGCTAGTATTCCATCAGTGGCCCTACATTCTTGTCCGTCTGCCATGCTATACTATCGGGCCGTGATCACTCGGGGGTGATCGCGGGTATATACTATGTACTTTATACATGATACATGTGGTGATTAAAGACGGGTCGGCTCGTAGGAGTACCCGCGAGTGGATCCCTGAGGCGGAGCGACAGGGCAGGTTGAGACTACCTGGGTGAGAGGTGGGCCTGGCCCTGTTCGGCGTTCGCGGATACTTAACACGCTTAACGAGGTCTGGGTATTTGATCTGAGTCTGGCCATTTGGTCTATACGCACTAACCAGCTACGTGGGAACAGTTATGGGCACTCGACATCGTGGTATCAGCCGAAGCCTTCGTGACGTCAGCAACTGAGCGGCGCGCGCCGGATTGGATTGGAACGCCACTAGGCTAGGTCTGCTTCCGGCCGCCCACACAACGTGCAGGTGTGCTAAGGGTGATGGGCCCAGACTCCTGTGCGCTTAGGTTTAGACCGACATGCTGACCTCTCTGTTGTGCCTAGGTGGGGCTGCGACATGTTGATCTTCCGCGATCGGGCATGACCCCAAAAAGTGTGTCCGGCCAAATGGGATCAAGCGTGTTGGGTTATGTGGTGCACCCCTGCAGGGAAGTTTATCTATTCGAATAGCCGTATCCCTCGGTAAAAGGACGACCCGAAGTTGTACCTTGACCTTATGACAACTAGAACCGGATACTTAATAAAACACACCCTTCCAAGTGCCAGATACAACCCGGTGATCGCTCTCTAACAGGGCATCGAGGAGGGGATTGCCGGGTAGGATTATGCTATGCGATGCTACTTGGAGGACTTCAGTCTACTCTCTTCTATATGCTGCAAGACGGAGGCTGCCAGAAGCGTAGTCTTCGACATGATTAGATATCCCTCTCTTATTCTGGCATTCTGAAGTTCAGTCCACTGATATGGCGCCTTACACATATATCCATGCATATGTAGTGTACCTCCTTGCTTGCGAGTACTTTGGATGAGTACTCACGGTTGCCTTGTTTCCCCTTTTCCCCCTTTCTCTACCCGATTGCCGCGACCAAATGATGGAGCCCAGGATCCAGACGCCACCTTCGACGACGACTCCTACTACTCTGGAGGTGCCTACTTCTACGTGCTACCTGCTGACGATGGCCAGGAGTAGTTTAGGAGGATCCCAGGCAGGAGGCCTGTGCCTCTTTCGATCTGTATCCCCGTTTGTGCTAGCCATCTTATGGCAGACTTGTTTAACTTATGTTTGTACTCAGATAATTTTGCTTCCGCTGACTCGTCTATGATCGAGCACTTGTATTCGAGCCCTCGAGGCCCCTGGCTTGTATTATGATGCTTGTATGACTTATTTTATGTGTAGAGTTGTGTTGTGATATCTTCCCGTGAGTCCCTGATCTTGATCGTATACATTTGCGTGCATGATTAGTGTACGATTGAATTGGGGGCGTCACACAGGGTCACCGTTCTCCTACTTGCAGGCGCCGCCGAGGTCCCTACCCTTCATCCCGACCCCATGCCCGGGTGAAAACCCTAAGTCTCCTTAGATTGGGCGGCGGCGGCAATGCGTGTGTCGTATCCTTCTTGGAGGCGCCGCCTGGGGCGTTTGGGTGCTCGGCTTGAGGAACTACATGCGGAGGGGATGGGACTAGTGGCAGCAGGTGGTGTTTCGCGTCGAAGGAGCGGCGTGGCATCTAGCACGTCGACAACGGCGGGTCTCAACGGCATGGAGCAGCGGGGTCTCGCCGGTGGGCGTGTGATGATGGACGAGCGCAGGATGGTGGCGTTGGCTGGCGTCATGGTGGCGTCGACGGTAGCTAGACCGAATGTGACGCCCAGATGATTAGGCTACAGTAATCTCATGTTAATGGTGCCATGTCATCGCAATTACTGTTGCTAATCTAGCCTTGACTCAAACACAATTCAAAAATAAAATTCAAATCATAAGTGAATTAATAAAATTCTCAAACATGAAAACTAAAGTGTTCAAAATATGGCAAATAATTCATAGCCAATATTGGTGGAGGAGCCAACATTCGACAAAGTGTTTAAAGGTCCTAAAATAAGTCAAACAATGAAAAAGCAATTAATTAAATGCCTTTTTAGGAGTTGTAAAAATGTAAACTATTTTGATTGTGTACCAAACACTTCGAGGCAGTAGAGTAAACTAAAACATTAATTTAGTGACTAGGCTTAAGTTTTATAAAACTAAAATAATATAAGAACAGATAATAAATAACTTAAACAAAAGAAAAACAAAACAAAACAAAATAAAATAAAATAGAAAGAAGCCTTCCCCTCCTCGTTGGGCCTTGGCCTAGATGGCCTAGTAGCCCAGCCAAATAGCCCAACCCACCAGGAGATCCCCTTCCTCCTCCTGTTCACCCAAGCGCCGTGGACGCAGAGTGCCCGTCCATGGCGTGGATCGCTACGTGCCGGCCATCCAGCTCCTCCCCGTCGCCTACTTGTTCCCCCCCGAGCCTCCTCATGAAACCCTAGCCTCGCCACTTTCCCCCTCGCGCCGTCATCTTCTTCCTTGCGCACTTCCGAGCCGCCGATGCCATGGATCCCCTCGCCCGCGTGCTCCCCATCGTCCTCGCCGACCGAGACCGCGCCTGGCATCACCGACACGCTCCTTTGCTTCGTCTACGCTCAAGAACACGAGCCGGAATCCTCAGCATCAGTGGATCGGCCCCGTCTTCCTCATCTTCGTCTGCTGGCCGCCATCGTCGATTGCGTCGCCGTCAAGCCTCCCCGAACTTCACCGAGACTACCATAAGCTCCTGGGTGAGCTTCTCCTCCGGTTTCCCCTCTTCCCTGTCTCGATCCGTACCTGTAGTCAATGTTTTCGCGAGCTCAGTCGCCATGCCCGCGCCGGAGTTCTGCATCCGCGCGCGCACCACCACCCCTGGCCCCGCTCGCGTTGCTCCTGCTTCCACCGCGCATCGCACGCGCTTGTTCGCTCACGCACCCCCATGCTCGCGCACTCGCCCGCGTAGTGCCCACGCGCCTCCTGGCTCCCTGCTCGCAAGCGCACGCCCAGGCCGCGTGCCTCGACGGCTCCTCTGCACGCGCTGCAGCCCGCCTCTGCTGCCGCCTGCAGGCCTCCCTGCCGGTGGCCGCGCCCGCAGCCGCCGTACCCACTTTGCCTGGCCGTGCCAGTCTCTGCCTCCTTGGACGCGACCCCGCCTGCTGCCACCCGTGTCCGCCGCCTCCTCCGCGTGCTACTGCCTGTTGCTGCTGCCCGCGCCAGGCCGTGCTCATATCGCCCGGCCATGTCCGCATCCCCCGCCGCGCCGTATGCTCCTGCTGCTCGAACGCCGCCCAGCGCGCACTCCCGCCCCACCGCAGCCACCGCCTCCAGCCGTCGCCTCCCCGCGCCTCCGGCCGCCGGCCGCGCCGTGGCTGCCGGCGCCTTGTGCCCGCGCGAGCCCAGCCGGCGAGGCCGCTGGCCTCTGCCTGGGTCGGCCCCCTGTTCGGTTAATGGGGATAACACCCCCCACTAAACTAACCACACCAACCCCCTCTGCCACCGGCCCATGGGCCCAAGGCCATTAAGTTTAGTTTAATTACCCCTGTGACACTTACATGTGGGCCCGCCAACTAATTAGAGAAATTAAGTTAAATAAAGCCTTCTAAATACATGTGACACTTACATGTGGGTCCCGTCTCCAGTTTGACCAGTCAAACTGTTGACTCGGTTGACCCGGTCAATGACATGTGGCCCCCTTTGACCCTGTTGACCAGTCAATAGTTGATTGGTCAACTGCTGACTCGACCTCCCTGGACCCCACCAGTCAGCCTCTGTGGGTAGCACATGGCTAGGTACACTTAGTATTTCCTGTTTATTTGTGGATTAAAATAATCTTAGAATATAGTTTAAATCTTTGAAAATTCACAGAAAATAATCCGTAAGTCAGATGAAAAAGTTTTATACATGAAAGTTGCTCAGAACGAAGAGGCGAACCCGGATACGCAGCCCGTTCGTCCGCCACGCACCCCTAACATGCCAAACTCGCAACTTTCCCCCTCCGGCTCCCCTGCCCGAAAACGCGGAACACCGGGAATACTTTCCCGGATGTTTCCCCCTTCACCAGTATCACTTACTACCGCGTCAGGTCACCTCTAGCACCGCGCATTGCCATGTTATACTTTGATTGCTCTGTTATTTATTGTGTTGCCCCTCCGTTACTTCTTTCCGGTAAACCCCGTGACGATGCTGATGCCCCTATGGTCGGCTACGTCACCGACGACCCCTCTCTTTTGCCAGAGCAACCAGGCAAGCTCCCCCCCCCTTGATCACCAGATATCGCCTACTCTCCTCTATACTGCTTGCATTAGAGTAGTGTAGCATGTTACTGCTTTCGTTATTCCTATCCTGATGCATAGCCTGTCTTTGATACTGCTGCTGATACCTTTACCTGCAATCCTACTGCTTAGTATAGGATGCTAGTGTTCCATCAGTGGCCCTACACTCTTGTCCGTCTGCCATGCTATATTACTGGGCCGTGATCACTTCGGGAGGTGATCACGGGCATATACAATATACTTTACACTGTTACATTACCTGTGATACTGTTCGGAGATGGGGGCTGAAGGGGCAGGTGGTTCCACCCAGGTAGTGGTGGGCCTGGGTTTCCGACGGCCCCCGACTGTTACTTTGTGGCGGAGCGACAGGGAAGGTTCAGACCACCTAGGAGAGAGGTGGGCCTGGCCCTGGTCGGCGTTCGCGGATACTTAACACGCTTAACGAGATCTGGGTATTTGATCTGAGTCTGGCCATTTGGTCTATACGCACTAACCATCTACGCGGGAGTAGTTATGGGTATCCCGGCGTCGTGGTATCAGCCGAAGCACTTCGTGACGTCAGCGACTGAGCGGCGCGCGCCGGGTTGGACCGCGTAACGTGACTTCCTTTGTAATGGAGGTTGTTAGGTCTGCTCTCCGGTCGCGTACGCAACGTACAGGTGTGCACTGGGCGATGGGCCCAGACCCCTGCGCGCATAGGATTTAGACCGGCGTGCTGAACTCTCTGTTGAGCCTAGGTGGGGCTGCGACGTGTTGATCTTCCGAGGCCGGGCATGACCCAGGAAAGTGTGTCCGGCCAAATGGGATCAAGCGTGTTGGGTTATGTGGTGCACCCCTGCAGGGAAGTTTATCTATTCGAATAGCCGTGTCCCTCGGTAAAAGGACGACCCGGAGTTGTACCTTGACCTTATGACAACTAGAACCGGATACTTAATAAAACACACCCTTCCAAGTGCCAGATACAACCCGGTGATCGCTCTCTAACAGGGCATCGAGGAGGAGATCGCCGGGTAGGATTATGCTATGCGATGTTATTTGGAGGACTTCAGTCTACTCTCTTCTACATGCTGCAAGACGGAGGCTGCCGGAAGCGTAGTCTTCGACAGGATTAGCTATCCCCCTCTTATTCTGGCATTCTGCAGTTCAGTCCACTGATATGGCCCTTTACACATATACCCATGCATATGTAGTGTAGCTCCTTGCTTGCAAGTACTTTGGATGAGTACTCACGGTTGCTTTCTCCTTCTTTTCCCCCTATCCTTTCTACCTGGTTGTCGCAACCAGATGTTGGAGCCCAGGATCCAAACGCCACCGTCGACGACGACTCCTACTACACCGGAGGTGCCTACTACTACGTGCAGCCCGCTGACGACGACCAAGAGTAGTTTAGGAGGATCCCAGGCAGGAGGCCTGCGCCTCTTTCGTATCCCAGTTTCTGCTAGCCTTCTTAAGGCAAACTTGTTTAACTTATATCTGTACTCAAATATTGTTGCTTCCGTTGACTCGTCTATGATCGAGCACTTGTATTCGAGCCCTCGAGGCCCCTGACTTGTATTATGATGCTTGTATGACTTATTTATGTTTTAGAGTTGTGTTGTGATATCTTCCCGTGAGTTCCTGATCTTGATCGTACACATTTGCGTGCATGATTAGTGTACGATTGAATCGGGGGCGTCACACCGAACAAGGTAGATGCAACAGTACAACACTGAAGATGGATTGGTGGCAGGTGGCTGCGGCGGCCTCATACCCGGCAGGCGTCCTGGCTGAGGAATGCACCGGATTGGTGGGTGCCCCATACCCGGCAGACGTCCTAGTTGGGACCTCATGTCTTAGATGTTAGGTTTGGCTGCAAGGTCTGTTTGGTATTAGGGCCAGACTATCAACATCCCTACATCAACTGGATAGAAGTAGCGGTCAATGTTTCCCAGAAGGTGACTTTAGTCTTACTGTTATATGATTTTATAAGGTCTTGTGTGAATAATTAATAAAATGGTTGCATGCATCGTTCAGATACATATGCCGGGATCCTCCTCCATTTCTAAAAAACATAAAATAAAAAAAATTGCGCAACACATCCGGCGAGTCACTGTCTCACTGACACGCGAGTTCGATCGATGCGAGTAGAAGCGTGCATTGTTGTACGTCTTCCACAAGCAATCATCCAGACACGTATCATGTTCTCCGTTGGAAGTACAAGGCCGGCGAGCTTGAGCTTTGACCACGCATCCTGCTCGCGCAGGCGCAGCAGAAAGAAGAAGCACGCGTCTCATCAGAGATCCTATAAGTACACGGAGACAAAATCTTGGACCGGGAAAACAATTAGTTAACCAAAATCGACAAAGACTCTGACAATTTTTAGTTGGATACTGTATGTAGTACTACTTGGATTCTTTCCACAACAGGTAGGTTAGGTGGGTCGAGCATGAGAAACTGACCGATTAGCTATGATTTTCGAACCCAAGCCGTATTGCTCCATCTAATTAACTAATAGCGTCTCTTGTGAATCAACTTGTGGTTGTATTGGTTAGGTGAACAGTGGTATCCCAACTTATCAGGGTTCAAATTCTGGTGCTCGCATTATTTCTGGATTTATTTCAGAATTTCCGACGAGGAAGGAGATGTTCCTACTGCTCCCGCTAGCCGCCAAACCCCGACTCCCGCTAGCCGCCGCCGTACGCATCGCTTGCCCTGTACGCCGCTCGCTAGCCATCGCTCCCTCGCGCGCTTGCCCAGCCACACGCTCACTCCCTCACGCGACTGTCTAGCACCTCGCTCGCTCCCTTGCGCGATCCGATCGCTCGCCGCGGCTGCTCGCTTGCTTCGCCATGCCGCACCATCGCTGAGCCACCATGTCTTTCTCCGCCTCCTCCTACTTCAATCCCTTCGCCGGGCCGGATCCCGCCGACATCCGCGACATCAACATCCATGACCACGTCCCCGTCGTCCTCGATGCCACCGACGCCACGTACTTCGCGTGGAAGACGTACTTCTCGCTGCTCTTCCGCGAGAACAACCTCGTGGATCACGTTGACGGCTCCGTCGACTCCCGTGCCATGGTGGGCGACTCCGAGTGGACCGCGATCGACGCCACGCTCATCTGGTGGTTCTTCACCACTATCTCGAAGGACCTGTTTCACACGGTCGTGTGCGATGGTGATGACGCCCGCGCCGTGTGGGTCAAGCTCAACGGCCTCTTCACCGACAACAAGCTTCAGCGCCGCGTTTTTTTGCAGCAGGAATTTTTTGACTGTCATCAGGATGATCAGTCTATCGATGACTACTGACGCCGCCTGAAGACGTTGGCGGATGAGCTCCGTGACATTGGCGCCAAGGTTGATGACGACCTCCTCCTCAGCACGCTCACCGCCGGCCTCAACGAGGACTTCGGTAATGCCGCCTCCAACCTCTCCCTTATCCCGGAGCCCTCCTTTCCCAAGTTCGTGGCATACTTGCGGTTGGAGGAGCGCCGGATGAAGGGGGTCAAGAAGCGCGCGCAGCACCATGCCCTCGCCGCCGGCACCTCGCGTGGTGCCCCTCCACCGGCCGCCCCGCCCGCGCCTGCGCCCCGACACCAGCCGGCGCCCCCCGCGCCTCCGGGATTTTATCCCCTCCCACCCGCGCCCCCCCGCCCCACCAGCTGCCCCCCAGCAGCCGCAGCAGGGTGCCGGGCGCCGCGGCAACCGCCGCGGGGGCGGTCGCAAATAGGCGCAAGCGGGGGCCCCTCGTCAGCAGCAGCAGCAGGCCACCTCGCCCTGGACTTACGGCACCAACTCGTGGACGGGCGTCGTCCACGCGTACTCGATCCCGGTACCTAGGGCTCCCGCTCCGGGCATCCTTGGGCCTCGGCCGGCGAGCCACCAGGCACTCTTCACCGTGCAGAACGCCTCCCCCTACAGCGGCTATGGCGCCGTGCCCCCTATAGCGGCTACGGCGCCGCGCCCGCCTACGGCGCCGCTCCCGCGCCGGCCTACGGAGGGTTTCTCCCTCTCCAGGTGCCACCGCCGTGGGATCTGGCCCTTCTCGCTGCTCTGCACTCCGCCCCGTCACCGAGCTCCTACAGTGGCGGCGGTGACTGGTACATGGACTCGGGCGCCACCGCTCACATGACTCCTCATCTCGGTAACCTCACATCCGTCACTCCTGTTCATACTCCCACTCGCATCACCACTGGTAACGGTTCCTCCGTTCCCATTACACATGTCGGTCATATGTCTTTTCCTTCTACTTCTACTCCCATTAACATGTCTAATGTTCTTGTATCTCCTAACTTAGTTACCAATCTTGTTTCTGTTCGTCGCCTTGCTTGTGAGAACCCTATCACCGTTGAATTTGACGATATCGGCTTTTCTGTGAAGGACGCCCGTACACGGATGGTGCTCTACCGATGTGACAGCCCGGACGAGCTTTACCCGGTGCATCCCTTCGACGCCACCACCACCCGTCGTCCCGCCGCCCTCGCTGCTAGTGTCGATCTTTGGCACGCCCGCCTCGGCCATCCCAACTCCACTGTTATGCGTCAGATTCTTCAGAGTTTTTCTTTCTCATGTAATAAGGTCGACGACCACTCTTGTGAGGCTTGCCGTCTTGGCAAGCACGTTTGTCTTCCCTTTACCGAGTCTACAAACGTTTCCACTTTTGCGTTTTAGTTATTGCATAGTGATGTTTGGACGTCCCCGGTTGCGAGCAACACGGGTTACTTATACTATTTGGTGATATTGGATGATTTCTCTCATTATGTGTGGACATTTCCTCTCCGTCGCAAGTCTGATGCCCTTGCCACACTCACAGCTTTTTATTCATATGTCAACACACAGTTCGGTCGTCCTATTCTTGCCTTGCAAACTGACAACGAAAAGGAGTTTGACAATGTCGCCGTCCGCCATCTTCTTTCGTCGCACGACACCATCTTTCGCCTCACATGCCCCTACACGTCCCAGTAGAATGGTCGCGCCGAGCGCGTCATTCGCACTCTTAATGACTGTGTCCGCACGTTGCTCTTCCACTCCTACGTGCCTCCTCGGTTCTGGCCGGACGCGCTCGCGACCGCCAGCCTCCTTATAAACATTCGCCCGTGTCGTGCACGCTGGAACTACACTCCTCACCAACTCCTCTTCGATGCGGTTCCATCTTATGATGGTCTTCGCATTTTCGGGTGTCTTTGTTATCCTAGCACCGTGTCCACTACACCGCACAAACTTGCTCCCCGGTCGCTTCCTTGCATCTTCCTTGGTTATCCTCCCAACACCAAAGGTTACCGGTGCCATGATCCAGTGTCCCACTGCGTTTTCACCTTGCGGCACGTGTACTTTGATGAGTTGGTGTTCCCGTTTCAGCAGGTACCGTCACCCTCGGCGTCCCCCGCGACGCGGTTCGCCCCTACCCCCCACCTCTGGCGCATCGCCCCGCCATGCACCGGGCTTGGCCCTGCCCGCGCTCCCAGCGCTGGCGGCCCCCGTCGCCGCGGCTGCCCCTGACGCCCCCTCGGCTGCCCCTGGTGCCCCCTCGGCTGCCCCTGGCGCCGTGGCCCCGCCGGCCGCCCCTGACGCCCCGACCCCTTCGGTCGATCCGGAGACCGGCTCGAGCTCATCCTCGCCGGTCCCCATCTCGGCTCCGTCGGCTGCCGCCGCACCTCTCATCGGTGTGGTCACTCGGGCTCGGACTGGGACGTTTCGTCCTAGCACGCGCTACACCTCCGACGAGTACGCGTGTGCTGCGTCCACCTCGGCCCCGTCTCCGCTCCCCACATCCGTTCGCGCAGTCCTTCGGGATCCGAACTGGCTTGCTGCGATGCGTGAGGAGTTCGACGCCCTGCAGCGCAACCATATGTGGCAGCTTGTCCTGCGGCCTCCCCGTGCCAACGTCATCACTGGCAAGTGGGTTTTCCGCCACAAGACTCGCCCAGACGGTTCTCTTGAGCGGTACATGGCGCGTTGGGTCATGTGCGGCTTTCGCCAGCGTGCCGGCGTGGACTTCACCAACACCTTCGCCCCGATTGCCAAACCGGGCACGATTCGCGCTATTCTCTAGCTCGCTGTTTCTCGCGCCTGGCCAGTCCACCAGCTCGATGTGTCTAATGCTTTCTTGCATGGCCATCTCGACGAGCAGGTGTTCTGTCAGCAGCCTACTGGTTTCGTCGACACCGACTATCCGGACCACGTGTGCTTGCTCTCCCGTTCTCTTTACAGGTTGAAGCAGGCGCCTCGGGCCTGGTGCCAGCGGATCGCGGCCTTCCTTCAGCAGCAGGGGTTTTGGTCCACACGGTCAGATGCCTCCCTGTTTGTTTATCACCAGGGTCCCGCCACCACGTACCTCCTCCTGTACGTCGACGACATCATCCTGACTGCCTCCTCGCCAGCGCTCCTTCAGCAGATCACAGCTCGCCTCGGCACCGAGTTCGCCCTCAAGGACTTGGGGGCTCTTCACTACTTCCTCGGCATTGAGGTTGTGCGTCGGGCCACTGGCTTCTTCCTGCACCAGCAGAAGTACGCCTACGAGCTTTTGGAGAGAGCGGGCATGCTTAACTGCAAGCCTGCTCCTACGCCTGTCGACACGAAGGCTAAGGTGTCCGCCGTCGAGGGTTCTCCGGCGTCCGACGCTCCCTTCCACCGCTCCATCGTCGGTGCGCTTCAGTACCTCACACTGACGCGTCCGGACATTCAGTACGTTGTCCAGCAGGTGTGCCTTCATATGCATGCTCCTCGTGATACTCATTGGGCTCTGGTGAAACGTATTCTTCGGTACATACGTGGCACCACAACTATGGGTCTCACCCTGACGGCATCACCTGACACCAGCCTTGTCGCCTACTCCGACGCCGACTGGGCTGGGTCCCGACACTCGCCGCTCCACTTCCGGCTACTGTGTCTACCTCGGGTCCTCTCTGATTTCATGATCGTCTAAACGACAACCCACGGTCTCACGATCGAGCGCCGAGGCCGAGTACATGTCGCCGAGACCAAGGGGAGCGCCGAGGCCGAGTACAGGGTACGTAGGTCTGGGTTTTGTATGCCGCACCTGTAGTGTCTCTCTCCCCCTGTATGTACTTGTATCTTGGGAGACAATACACCGGTCGCACCCCTTGTACCTATATATATGTGCCTGCATCATCAATTATTATCGATGCACCAAATCATTGTCTACATATATGTACGAGATGTAGGGTGCTGTACAGAAGCATTTCCTTACGAATTAGCAGTTCGTTACCTGATCGATCAATTAAAACTGCCTGGCCGCGGGAAAGACGTGTATCCCCTTGGTCTGGAAGCATGCACTTTCCTGCCACGGGAAAATTCACACCACGGATGCACGTGCATGTGGTACACACAGAGAAACAAAGAGACATCTCGATCGATGCCGATCGCCACGGCGCCAAACGCAGATTTTCTCCGTGAAGCCGTACGTGGAGTGGAACAGGAAGACCACCGAGATGTTGTAGGGTTTGAACTGAAAGGCGACATGTACGCACCACACGCCTGCACCCCCTCTGAGATACTCGTACTAACTAGTAGGAGTACAAGCCTAGGCACAAGTGAACAAACGGTCACGCACACAAAAGTAACCAGACGTCCACGTCCATGTCGACCAAGATCAATAACTCCAGCGCCCTGCTTTTCCAGGAACCTTCACCTCTCGCTCTCAAAATTATCCCGCGCCGGTCGTCCAATCAACCCACTCACCAACTTTCCCAAGCAACGGTACGATGTGCACGAAACCGTCACGCCCTATGACCGTGCGGAGCTGCGGGAGATACCTCAATCAAAGCCCCATGTGCCACAATTCACTCCGGCCGGAGCCCGCAACAAAATTATTATCCGGCGGATTCCGGGAACCTGCAGGGGCCAATCCACAGCCACAGAAGCGCAGTGGCGAGATCTTGAAACAAAGATCGTCTCCCTGACCGGACCTTGTATTCTCACGGCCGCGCAACCCTATATAAGGCCCCGCCAACAAAACTCCACATCACCCCCTCATCCCAAAGCAGCTTAACCAACTTGGCTCAGCTGGTTGATCGCTCAGTCCGCTTCATCGCAGCGAGGCGCGCGCTCTCCTTGGCTTCGTCCCATTGCTGCTGTACGTATTCGATCGAGATTGCTGAGATGGACAAGCTGAGCGTGCACCACGGGCAGCACAACGGCATCTCCAAGCCGCCGGTGCACCACCATGGCAAGGGCGGCGGGAAGGGCAAGGGTGGCGGCAAGGGGATCAAGGTCGTCTACATCTCTAGCCCCATGATGCTCACCGCCAGCGCCGAGGAGTTCCGCGCCGTCGTACAGGAGCTCACGGGCCGCGACTCCAACGTGGCCGACCACGACGCCCCGGGCGTCTCGTCCTACTACTCCTCGTCCTCCTCATCCTCCTACTCCCCGTTCGGGCGCGCCTCTCCGACAGCGGGGGCTACGGCCGCTGCGGGCGCCCGTGCTTTGCCTCCGGCGATGGCGTCCACGGCGGACTACGCGGCCGGCGCCGGAGCCATGCCTCCGCCGTTCCAGAGCATGTATGACCAAACGGGAGGCGCCAGCCTGCTTTACGGCCCAGACTACTGGTAGGATCGGAGATCGGTCACATCGTGGCGGTCGACGTTCGGCATGCCATCGAATCCACTTGCATATGTGTGAATTTGCTGTCTACAGTCATGCCTCATGTTTCTTCGATTTTCGGTCGACTTGTCTGAAGATGGTAATGTCATGTTGATACGAGAGCTTAGTACATATTTTCGTTTACTTGTTTTTTGCCCTTGTTGTTCGAGATCTTCGCCCGCCATCATGGCAGCATCACCTTTCATTTATGCTCGTATATGTTTGGAATCAACCTACTCTCTTTTGGTTTGGATCATGATAAGTGTCACACCTCTGCTGCGAACACATACCAACTTCGAAGGTTTTTTATGGCAAGCATAGTGACGCGATGATGACAACTTAATTGTCAAGCATGACAACTTTTCTTTCGGATGACAAGTTTCAGGATTTTTTAGGTTTACTTTTTCTTTTCGAATGATAACTTTAGTTGTAGGCTTGTGGCACTTATCATTTGAATTTGTTTTGTTACTAGCAATGTGCCCGTGCGTTGCTTTTTTCGCGAATACGCAAAAGGCTTGTGTATCATTGCATTGATAGGTAGAAGAAGTAGCAAACAACAAGTACAGAATACCACCTCTGACGAGCATGAACACGCATCGCGGCATGAGTCAGGAGGTGTGGCGTACAAACAGAAGGGGGTGTACGCACCCCAGGCCCTAGACACTACGTCTGTGGCAAGATGGTACAGATTCCTTTGGCACCTGCTCATGCCCATGCGCGAGCCTCGTCCTTGATTGTCATCGTGAGGTGCGGGACGAATGCCCTTTCGTCGTCGAAGACACAGGAGTTGCGCTGCTTCCAAATCCACCAGGCAGTGAGCAGGACTAGCGAAGTGAGGCCCCGACGCATGCAGAGCGGGGAGTTTGCCGTGGACGCAGCGAGCCAGTCGAGGAATGGGACGTCTGCAGAGGGAATGGAGACTGGAAGCCTACACCAGCTCAAGATCTCGTGCCAAACCTGTCGGGAGAAGGGGCAACCCGAGATCAGGTGAGGCATCGTCTCAGGCTCTTGGTCGCATAAGGGGCAGGTCGAATCGTGCGGCAGGCCATGCCGGGCAAGACGCTGCGCGGTCCAGCAACGATCTCTAAGAGCGAGCCAGAAGAAGATCTTCACCCGTAGAGGCGCCCATGGCCTCCACGTGAGCTGCCAGTGGGGAGCTTCGATGGATCCATGGAATAGGGCTTGATAGCAGGAACTCGCCGAGTAAATCCCTGTCGAGGTCCATCTCAATCTGATGAGGTCGGGCGTCTCAGAGAGCGCAATATGTCGTAGGCGACGCCAAAGCTGAACGTACCGCAACAGAGCCGCTGGCCCAAGAGATCCCGAAATTTGGCGCGCCCAGGAACGGTCAAGCAAGGCGTCACGAACGGAGGTGAGTTTGCGGCAGCGCCTCGGTACCTTCTGGAAAATCAACGGTGCAGTCTCCTGAATAGAGTTGCCGTCGAGCCAGTGATCCACCCAAAACTTGCAAGAACGGCCATCACCAAGTGTCCAGGACGTGGAGGCCCTGAAAATAGCCTGAACCTCGGGGCTGCTGGGCATATGCAGGTGATGCCATGGACGTGAGGGGTCAGTGGATTGGAGCCACAACCATCTGGACCGCAAGGCGATGCCGGCTCGCTGAAAGTCCGGGATGCCCAGGCCGCCAAGAGAGATCGGGCGGCAAACAGTAGCCCAATTTACAAGGCAATGGCCACCATTAGCCTCTTTCCGCCCACGCCAGAGAAAGGAGCGTACCAGGCGATTGAGCTGCTTCAGGATGGGAGGGGTAATAGCCATCGCCATGAGAATATGAAGTGGCATGGCGCCCAGAACATGCCGGGCCAGGGCAAGCCTCTCGCCCCTCGAAAGCATGGATCCCCACCACGGCGAAAGTTTCCGCTCGAGCTTGTCGATGAAGGGTTGCAACGCAGAGGAAGAAACCTTCCTGATGGAGAGGGGAAGTCCAAGGTACTTGGTTGAGAAATCCACGATCGGGCACTCCAGGCCACCGACGATTGCGCTGCGAGCATCCGCAGAGCAATGAATGGGTGTGGCCGAACACTTGGCAAAATTGGTGTGCAGACTAGAGGCGACACCATAGACCCGAAGGAGCTCGCGCACCACCGCCAGCTCATGCACTGTGGGGTGACAGAAAACGACCACGTCGTCGGCATACAGGGAGATGCTAGAGGCCATGTGGCGCAGAGTAAGACGCATGAGGACACCGGCAGCGACGGCACGCTGAAGGAGTCGGTCGAGGACGTCAATCACCAGGACAAATAACATGGGAGAAACCGGATCGCCCTGCCGGAGCCCCTTGCGGTGAGTGACAGGCGGTCCAGGACAACCGTTGAGTAGCACCCGCGTACTTGCCGTGCCAAGAAGGATGGAGACCCACTCCCTCCAGTGTGGTCCGAACCCGAGGTGGCGCAATATGTCCAGGAGGAAGGGCCAAGAAATCGAGTCGAAGGCGCGCGCGATGTCGAGCTTGAGCATCACGCGAGCAAGCTTGAGGTTATGGAGGCGCCGGGCCGTTTGTTGGACGAGCAAAAAATTGTCGTGTATGCATCGCCCAACAATGAATGCACTCTGGTTTGTCGAAACCATCTCGCAGAGTCGTGGTGCTAGGCGTAGAGATAGGACCTTCGCCACCAACTTGGCAATGAGGTGAATGAGGCTGATGGGATGGTAGTCGGCAATAGACGCCGCATCGGGCCGCTTAGGGAGCAGAGTAACGAAGGCCTCATTGAGCTTTTGGAAGCCACAACCGTTGAGGGAGTAGAGCTTGTGGAAGACTCCACAGATGTCGTGCTTGATGATGTCCCAGCAGGAGCAAAGAAACTCCGAAGAATACCCATCCGGGCCAGGGGCCTTGCAAGACGGCAGAGATTTGATCGCGGTCCATATCTCGTCCTCAGAGAACGGCAAGTCGAGGGCGGAAAGGTCGAACGAGCGCTGGTCGAGGGCGTCAAGGTTTATGGAGAAAGCCCTATGGTCAGGGGTACCCAGCGCCCTAGAGAAGAACTCGTGGATGGAATCAGCCATGGCTGCCTGATCCGAAATTTCAGCGCCATCCACCTGAAGGGAGGTGATTCTGGTTCGTTGCTTTCTCTGCGCCGCCCGAACGCGCAGGAAGGAAGTATTGGTCTCCCCGACCTGGAGCCAGGAACAGTGGGCCCGCTGGCAAGCGATGGAATGATCCAGCGACGCGAGGCCCAGATATGCAACCTTCAGACGGCGCCGGAACCAGGCCTCGTGCGGCAAAAGAGGGCGGAAATCTTGGGCAGCATCGAGCCTGGCAATAAGCTCGCGGGCAACAGAAAGCTGCAGGGCCACATGCCCGATGCGGCGCGCGCTCCAGCTCTGTAAGCTCTTGGCAGTGAACTTGAGACGGGCAAAGATGCGTCTGAACGGGTCATCATCCGCAGGGCAAGAGTTCCAAGTGTCGGCCACAGTCTCATGGAAGCCATCAATTTTTGGCCAGAACTTCTCGAAGTGGAACCTGCGAGGCCCCGGAGTACGCGGGGTGCAGTCGGTTAGCAGCGGGGCGTGATCCGACACCGTGGAGGAGAGGCATCGCATGAAGTAGTTGGGGTGCGCCGTCGCCCAAGCGGAGGTACAGAGTGCCCTATCAATGCGCTCCAGAGTAGGAGAGTCTCTCTCGCTAGATCAGGTGTATCGTCGACCGTGGAGATAAACATCCCGAAGCTCCTCGTCGGCAATGAAACGACGGAATCTGCTCATCATGCCCCGATGTAGATGATCATTACTCTTATCCTCGGCCGTTGCAATCATGTTGAAGTCGCCGCCAATCAGCCAGGGGCCGGCGCATAAGGAACGCGCAGCGTGCAGCTCAGCGAGGAAGGCAAACTTGTCCTCGTCACGTTGGGGTCCGTAGACGCCAGTCAGCCACCAGTGCCCAGCCACACCTGGCACAGAAGCCAAGGCGGTGACATGAAACAGACCAATGTCAGGGTTGGAGAGCGAGATCTCAACGCGCCGCCAGGCCAGGATGATCCCCCCGCGCGTGCCAGTGGCCGGAAGCGCGAAGAAGTCTTGAAAGGCCGCACCACAGGTGTCGGAGACAATGGCAGGTGAGACCGCAGCGAGCTTGGACTCCTGTAGGCAAACCACACTCGAGGAGACCGAGGAGAGGACAGACCGAACGGCGCTGCGCCTAGCTGGGCAATTAAGGCCGCGCACATTCCAGAAAACAATCTTAAGGTTGCAATTCATGGAAACAAACTATTTTCCATAGAAGGGACCAAGACACGAATGTCAAGCCATGATAAGGAGCCCCTTAGTCACAGGGGATCCAGGAGGGGTACACCCAATGGCATCAGTGGGAATTTTCCACCCATAGAAGTCTGCTAGGGCCTGTACAGTCTCGGCCGCCAACGGGCGGTCAAAGAGGCTGGCGTTTTGCTGGAGTAAGCTATCTGAAAGCGGCTGATCTTCCTTGAGTAGTCCCAGGCGCTTGAGCAGTACGCGCTTGGCCTTTAGCTCGGAGTCTAGGCCACGGTCATACATGGCAATCCGCCCACTATGCCGCGGCGTGAAGTTTGGTGGCAGCTCATTGCGCCGACGACGTGGAGGGGGCGCGGGCGTGGGAAGAACCGGAGTAGCAGCTTGGAGCAGGGGCAGCAAAAAATGGTTAACTTCGGTAGACGAATCGCCCCCATGCATGGAAAGGACAGCCCCATGCAGCTGGCCCGCTTGATCCTCTGCAACAGCGGCCGTGGGGCCCGTTGTGCGGTTGCCCTCGTCATGGGAGGGCGGCGGGCCCCCCAGAACATCCCCCACCCCCGAGGCGGCAAGAGGCTGCGAGGCAGTTGCGAGCCAATCAGTGTTCTGTATAGGTACGGGCCCACTCTGCTGGGATGAGGATGGGGAGACAGACATGCAGGGGAGTTGCGCCAGCACTGCCTCGTCGTCAGGCCCGCAGCTGTCAGGCGCGCATAACTGGGCGGTATGGTCGGGCAGGGGCCCAGCTGCAGGGCGGCAGGGAGAGGCGACAGAGGCGGTAGGGACCGAGGCAGCCCTCAACCCCACAGGATCTGGACAGCTGTTGAGCTGCGGTAGGTCACGCCCCTCCAGGGTGGGGGACGACACACAAGGGGTAGGAGACCGAGGAGGATCATCCGCGGGATACGCGCGGAGAGGAGACGCGGTCGTTGCCTCTGGTCGCCCGGCCAACGGCAGGATCGACGCAGGACGGGCCCCAGAGCCGGAAGCGTCCAAAACCGTGGCAGCCGCTTTGCCCAAAGCTGGAAAAGAAAGCCGGTGGGCCAAGGCATCAGACAGGCGGGCAGGAGGGGTGGGCTCCAAGGGGTGGGGGCCCAACACGCCCGTCCAAATCCTGGCAGGAGGCGGAGCACCGTATCGCCGCCGTCGGCGCCGCTTCCCGGCGGCGCCGCCCGGCGCAAACCTATCAGCGGCAGCATCATTGTTCCCGGAGCGACGCGGGAATTCGTGTCTCCTAGGCCATGGGTCCGGCAGAGGCGGGGAGCCAGGGCCATCGCCGGCCGAGCCATCATCATCTCCAGGGCGCCCGTCGTCGTCGCCGCCATGGCTGGCCTACGGCAGAGGCGCAGGTCGCCGGTAGTCGGCCGTCTCCGTGACGAAGATAGTTACCGGGCGTCGGTAGACTTGTAGAGATAACCGCTCAGCCACCGCGGGATTGGCATCAGGAAGAACCGCTTCAGCATCCGGGAGAAAGAGCTCGGAATGCCTCGGGATGGCGTCGGGGTTGTTGGTCCATGCAGACAGCTTAAACGCGGAGCGATCGGATCCGTCGCGTGTCTCCGGCGCCAAGTGCTCAATCTCGCAGAAGGGAGCGAGGAGCAACTCCGCCGTGGAGCGATGCCAGGCATGATCTGGGATGCCAGTCATCTCGATGTCCACCCTGAAGAGAAGATCCACCGGCTCCGCGCCGGCCAAGCTGCTCCAAGGATGGAGGAATAGACGGAATCGCGGAAAACGCGCGTTTCCGGCAGCAACGCGGGCACGGGAGGCAGGGTCTGCAAACCTGAGGAGGAAGGGCTCGGGGTGGTGGCGATGAACGGAGATGTCCCCTGGCACGAGGTGGAAGCGCTGCTGGAGTGCGGGCGCGACCTCAGCGCAGGAGACCCCTGAGCGGTTGCCGGCTAGGGTGGCGACAAGCGTGAGCTGCTGCCGCTCCATCTCGGCCGCCACAACCTCCACCGAACGGGGTAGGAAGCAGAGCGCGACCTCCGGTCGACGAGCAGGGTGACCCGAAAGAGGCACCGACGAGCCCGTTGCCACCGGGGAGGCGGTCAACGACCTCACGGGCGAAGCAGAGCACGGCTCAGAGGGGGGCGGAGAGGTGGCAGACGCACTGCGCGACCCGGAAGACGCGGGCCGGCAAGGACCTGCGACGCTAGACCCAGAGGAATCGACGGGGCGTACAACGGCCGAGGAGTAGGGAGGAGCACAGGTCGGGGGCACCGCCGGCGGCGGCGTCGGGCGGTAGGGAGGGTTGGTGCAGTGCCGCCGCAGATGCCCATAGTGCCGGCAGCGAGAGCACCGGATATCGCGGCGACACTCGCTGCGCGGGTGCCGCGTGCTGAAGCAGCGGGAGCACTCCCCCGCGCGGACGGGCCAGGCGGGACGAGAGGGGCGCCCCCCATCCGGCCGGAGAACGCGGCGAGGGCGGGGGCGCTTGCGGCCGCGAACCTGCTCCCACGGGGCCTGGGGAGCCGGCGCCTCCAGCTGCAGCAGCGACGGCGCGTCCGGGACGACCCGGTGGATCTCCGAGCGCGGACCGCGCCCGACGGCCGACGGAGCGGGGATCTCGGGGCGGACGACCGACGGAGAGGGGACCATGGAGTCGGGGAGCTCAGGCATGCCGAAGCATAGCGCCTGGCGGTAGGAGGTGGGCGAGGCGCGCGGCTCCGCAGAGCTCGGCGGCGAGAGGCTGGCCTCGAGCCATCGCTGCTCGCGAGGCCGACCAGGGGTGGGGGACGGGGCCATGCCCGACGGGAGTGGACAGCGAGGGAGGGTGGACGACGGGGCCGGAGTGGTCGCCGTCGGGAAGCTGGGAGCCGGAGCGGCTTGGCCGATGGCGGAGAGCCGGAGCGGGTTGGCCAATCTTGCTGACGAAGTATGGCCCTTCTAACAAGTTGCAGTTCGCCCGTGCGTTGCAACGAGTCCAAAGTAGAACAATACATGTTCACAAACTTAAAAGAAAAACACTATATATACTCACAGTCGTTGGATACAGATCTGATGGTCAGAAATGACGGATGGCAGATACACCATCATCACCAACTGAATCTTTTATAGGAAAATAGAGAAGTAGAGATACGAGCCCAGTAATCCTATTTTTTAAGATATATAAAAAACAAAGCCAACTGCTCACTCTGTTTCATAAATTTTGCCGACTAGAATTATGAAACGGAGAGAGTAATAAATAGGATGATTTTATTGTATGAAAAATCTCTCATGTTACATACTCCCTCCGTTCCAAATTAGTCGTCGTGGTTTTAGTTCAAATTTGAACTAAAATCCCGACAAGTAATTTGGAACGGAGGGAGTATTAATTAAACAAGTTATATATGACGTCTTTTTATCTGCGTGCAATGTTTGCATTAATAGATATCATAGTACGAGGCAGTTTTACGATCAGTATTATGGTTAAGGTACCGGCGTATCAAACAAAAGATTGAATTGCATTTGGACACCTCAGTGGTTGTTTGGATTAGAAGAATTTAAGTTAGGTCAGAATTTAGGAGAAATTTAGGGGAAAAACAATTTAAGTTAGTTTTTATGTTGTCATAAGTTTATGCACTTTTTTGTTTGGATTAAAAAGGCCATTCTTATAACAGATTTGCTAATTCTTCTAGATGAGATTTAGTTATGTCTCATCTAACTTACAAACCATATGATGCTTGTTACAGGGAGGTCCTTGCTAACTGCGTCAAATAGTCGACCTATCGCATACGCAACAACCGACTGGGCCTGCCCATTAAGGATGCACATGGTGTGGCATTTCTTTTTGGTACTTATTTTTCATGTTTTATATTTTGCAAATAATGTTCATGAAATAAAAAAGTGTTCATGTTTTCAAATTTGTTTGAAATTTCAAAAATTGTTCGTGTTTTTTAATATTATTCAAAGATTCAAAAAAGTGCTAGCATTTTAGAAAATACCCGTTTTCAAAAAATAATTCAGGATTTCAAATTTTGTACCTGCTTTTCTAAGTTGCAACATTTTCTGAAATTCGATATACTTATTGAAAAAATAACAAATTAAATATTTTCGAAAATTCCAAACATTTTTTGAAAGAAGCAAACAAGTGTGACCCTTTTGTTGAAAATGCAATTAGGTTTGAAACTTTTGAACATTTTTTGAAAACAGAAACATATTCAAAATCACAAACTTGGTTTGGAAACGTGAACAATTGTTTCAAAATTTCCAACTTTCTTTGAAGAATATGAACACTTTTAAAATTTGCAAATAATTTTTTAAAATTTTCCCTTTTTGATAAAAAAGGGAAATTTTCAAAACTGAGAACAATTATTTAATTTTATCGGGTTTTTATTGAAATTGTGAATTCTGAACATTTTTGTGGTGAAGATGAACAATTTGTTACAAAGACATTGGAAATTTTCGAAATTTGTGATTTTTTTAAAACAGAAACAAAAGAGGAAGGACAAGAAAGAAAAAAAAAGTGTGCTTTTTGGCAAAAATGGACCGGCCTAGTGTACACATCCCTGTGTATTTTGAGGACTATTTGCTGCTCACAGGATTTCCCCGTTTTCGTGCGTTTCCCTAATTCCCTTGCCGTCTTCGTTTCTTGTTGGGTTGGCAGCCTGCTAGGGATCTTCTCTGTACCGTGGGATAAAGAAACTACCTTTGTTCAACGCACCTTCTATCAGTTTTCAACGCACGGGTTGGTTTTCACTTTGTGCCGCTCTTTTGTTTTTCTTTCTTTTCTCTGTTTTCTCTGTTGGTTTTATCAGGTTATTCTTATTGGCGGGTCAATTTTCTTTCAACGTGATGCATGTTGTATCTGTCTAATGAGCGAGAGTTACATGTCTACCTTTACCACTTAGCTTGTCCAACCTAGTTGTGCCCACCCACCATTTAGCATGAATATTGAGCTATATCAAAAACATTGAGCATCAGTAGGTACTGCATATGGTTTTTTTTAAGGGAGGTACTGCATATGGGTAATACTGCTGCCTTGCGTAGCTTGTGGATGTTATACTGCTCATACAATCCGTATGTACGGCGTCAGTAGGTGGGGATTTGAGCCTTAGTGACCATAGTAGACTCGTAGTACTCCCTTCGTTCGGAATTACTTGTCGCAGAAATGGATGTATCTAGACGTATTTTAGTTCTAGATACATCCATTTCCAAGACAAGTAATTTCGAACGGAGGGAGTACCTCAGAGTGTGTAATGCACACAGACAGACCGATCAATTTAGTTGCAGATGTAAGAAGGGAACGTCCATCAAATTGTGTGATTACCTGCAGAAGTTCGTGCTAACGACACGAGGGAACTTAGTGCCCCATCATTCCTTCGGTGTGGGCCAACCAGCAAAATATTCCATGAGCCATCTAAATTGTGTGGAGGTCGGACAAGTAGAACTGCAGAATGTGCAAGAACTTGATAAGGGGTTGAAAGATGGTCAGTTGGAGATGATTAATATAGTACAGTAGAAGGAAAGACAGCGGACTAGCCGTGTCTGCTTTAATCGATTGGAAAATGAACCTTCAAACATCCAGCTGGACGAAGACGTATGTGCGCTTACTCAACAAAATCATGGCAGACTCTTCGGTTTATGTTTTTTTTATTGAAAACCGGTTTATGTTGTTAGAGCATCTACAACCGAAGACATCAAATGCAGCCCTTCAAACGCCCACGGACGCGTCCGCGGCCACCGACCGGGCACTCATCATTTTGCTGCGTACGCATCCATGTATCTCAAATCCGGCCTCTCATATACATGCAACACATGCACGTATCCCCGCAAAAAAAAACACATGCACATATGAAAATGAACTTATGTAGATCAACAAACTAGCACCAAATCTAGTAAAATCGTGCATAATTGTAGCATAAACGATCACAGGTCAACCAAAAGATGCAATTTCAATTGGACAATACCCTAAACATACGATAAAAAACTTAATAAAACGGCGAAGGGTGGAGGAAATCACCATTTCCTCGCCGCCCCCATCCCCTTGCAGTCGGTGGTGCTGCTTTGGCCTTCGGTGTAGGCATCAGCGGCTGGAGGGTTGTCATCGTCGTCGTCGGAGCTTGATCTGTCATCGGAGTCGTCCAACAGCTTCATGTGATCCCCGGCAAGCCTCCGGAGCAAGGGTTCCCGCTCCTCGGTGTGCCTCATCGCCTTCGCCTTTGCTGACGCCTCGCACTCCGGCAGCTCGATAGTGACCCAGAGCGCTTTGGCATTCTTCTGTCGCAGTCGCCGTGCATCCATCTTCACCGTTGCCAAGGAGCATCGGAGGTCGGATGCAATGAGTGCGTCCTCGAGATCGACAGGCGCGCGCACAAGTGCCCGGCGCCTCGCCGACGCATCGCCCACCGCCATGGCAACCCTCATGTGTTGCCACTCACGCAATGCGGCCCACCTCTCCGACTCGGGCGTCCTCAAGCGGCACAGCGCCGACGAGGATACAAGCACCCAACGGTGCCCGTGGATGCCCTCCGGAGGTAGTGACGGTGGGGTGGCGTACTTGGAGTGGGTGTCGCTCCCACCGGTGCTGCGTGTCGGACGGAGTGGCCTGACACGTCGCCCGCACTGCGACGACGGACGAAGGGGGACGACGCGTTGCTCTGTGAGCTGTTGATACGTCTCCAACATATCTATAATTTTCTATTGCTCCATGCTACTATAGTATCAATCCTGGATGTTTTATATGCAATTATATGCAATATTATATCATTTTTTAGACTACCGTATTAACTTAGTGCCAACTGCCAACTGTTGTTTTTTGTCAGTTTTTGGTTTTCCATGAAATCAGTACCAAACGAAGTCCAAATGCCACGAAACTTTTTGATGATTTTTTTCTGGACATAAAAGACCCCAGAAGTTTCGGGAGGAGGTCAGAAGGCGAAGGAGTAGGCCACCAGCCACATGGGCGCGCCCAGGGGGTAGGCATGCCCAAGTGCCTTATGGGCCCCTCGTTCCTCCGTTTGACATAATTCCAACTCTATAAATTCTCTAAAATTGGGAAACCAACGAAGAGCCACTCGAAATATTTTTTCCGCCACCGCAAGCCTCTGTTCTTACAAGATCCCATCTGGAGGCCTTTTGCGGTACTCTGCCGGAGGGGGAATCGACCATGGAGGGCTTCTACATCAACCTTGCCGCCCTTGCAATGATGTGTGACTAGTTTACACAGACCTACGGGCCCATAGCTAGTAGCTAGATGGCTTCTTCTCTCTATTTTTGATCTTTAATACAATGTTCTCCTCGATGTTCTTGGAGATCTATTAGATGTAATTTTCTTTTGCGATGTGTTTCTTGAGATCCGATTAATTGTAGGTTTATGATCACATTTTCTATCAATATTATTTGAGTCTTCTCTGAACTCTTTTATGCATGATTATTATAGCTTTATATTTCTCTCCAATCTATCTGTTTGGTTTGGCCAACTAGATTGATTTATCTTGCAATGGGAGAGGTGCTTTGTGATGGGTTCGATCTTGCAGTGCTCAATACCAGTGACAAAAAGGGACATAACACGTATTTGTATCATTGCCATTAAGAATAAAATGATGGGGTTTATTCATATTGATTGGATTTACTTTCTCTACATCATGTCATCTTGCTTAAGGCGTTACTTCGTTCTTTACAAACTTAATACTCTAAATGCATGCTGGATAGCGGTCGATGTGGGCGTAATAGTAGTAAATGCAAGAAGGAATCAATCTACTTGTCTCGGATTTGATGCCTATATACATGATCATTGCCTTGTATATCGTCATAATTATGCGTTTTTCTACCAGTTGCCCAACAATAATTTGTTTACCCATCGTATGCTTTTTGTTCAAGAGAGAAGTCTTTAGTGAAAACTATGGCCCCCGGGTCTATCTTTATCATATATTAAAATCCAAAAATACCTTTCTACAATTTATTTACTATTATTTTATTTTGTGTTTTTGTTTATCTACCTATCATTACGAGATTTGATCCTTGCAATTAACCACCAAGGGATTGACAACCCCTTGTTTGCACTAGGTGCAAGTATTTGTTATTTTGTGTGTAGGTTTTGTTCACGAGGTCTTGCGTGGTTCACCTACTGGATTGATAACCTTGGTTCTTAACTGAGGAAAATACTTATCTCTATTGTACTGCATCATCCTCTCCTCTTCGGAGAAATTCCAACGCAGCTCACAAGTAGCAAGAAGAATTTCTGGCGCCGTTGCCAGGGAGACATCACCAACACTTAACAAGTACCGTTGCATAAACTTTCATCTCCTTGCATTTACTTTCATTTGCCATTTGCCTCTCATTTTCATCTCCCCCACTTTTAAACGTTTTCACAAAAACATAAAAACATTTTCCGTTTGTTTTTTTGCTTGTTTGCTTGTTTTGTCGCGATGTGTCAAGAAAATACAAAGTTGTGTCACACTTTCGTTGAATTGTGTGATATGCAAAAAAAAGATATGTGGATAACGATATTGTCAAACTGAAACTATTTCCGTTCTCATTACGGGATATTAATAAAACTTGGTTTTTATCCTTGCCATGAAATAATATTGATAATTGGGATAAGTGTAAGGATGCTTTTATTGCCAGGTATTTTCCTCCCGCAAAAATTATTTCCCTTAGAAATCAAATCATGAATTAAAAAAATTGAGCATGAACATGTTTCCCAACCTTGGAAGAGGGTGAAATTAATGATAAGAAATTGTCCCACTCATGGCTTAAGTTTATGGATGATCATACAAAAAATTTATGCGAATTGAACTCTGTTTCTAGAAATCTTTTAGATTCCGCCGCAGGTGGTAGCTTTATGGAAATCACACTAGGAGAAGCCACAAAATTGCTTGATAATCTTATGACAAATTATTCATAATGGCATACTGAAAGAGCTCCTACTTGTTAAAAATTGAATTATGTTGAAGAAATTAATACTTTGAGTGATAAAGTAGACGCGCTTATGAAAATGGTTGCTAGTAAGAGTGTTCATATTGATCCTAATGATGTGCCATTGTCTACTTTGATTGAGCAAAATAATTATCCCGTAGATGTGAATTTTGTCTCATGGAACAATTTCAATAGTAATGCTTATAGAGGTACAATTGATAAAAGTGGGGTTGGAGAGGTCAAAACTTTAAATAGTGATGTGCCCACTACTTTGGATTTCAAGGATTTAAATTATAATAGTTGTTCTTTAATTGAGTGTATTTCCTTGTTGCAATCCATGATAAATTCACCCAATGCTTACGAACAAAATAAAGCTTTTACTAAATATATTGTAGAAGCGATGATGAATGCTTTAGAAGAAAAGCTAGAATTGGAGGTTTCAATACCTAGAAAATTATATGATGAATGGGAACCTACTATTAAAATAAAGATAAAAAATTATGAGTGTAATGCTTTATGTGATTTGGGTGCTAGCATTTCCACAATACCGAAATCTTTATGTGATATGCTAGGCTTTCATGATTTGGAAGAATGTTCCCTTAATTTGCACTTAGCTGTTTCCACTATTAAGAAACCATTGGGTAGAATATATGATGTTCTTATTCTTGAAAATAGGAATTATGTGCCCGTTGATTTCATTGTTCTTGATATTGATTGCAATCGGTCTTGTCCCATAATACTTGGTAGACCTTTCCTATGAACCATAGGTGCTATTACTGATATGAAAGAGGGTAATATAAAGTTTCAATTTCCATTGAAGAAAGGAATGGAACACTTCCTAGAAAGAGAATTAAGCCACACCATATGAATCTATTATGAGGGACGCCTTTGGAATCATTCTGAAGGATGACAACACTTGAAACTATGCATTACACCGAGCTAGGGGCATAAAACAATAGCGCTTGTTGGGAGGCAACCCAATAGTTATCTCTATTTTCTTGTTTCTTTCCTATTTTTTTGTGCAAACAATTATTCTACGGTTATGGTTGTGTTTTCGTGTTTAAGTTAGTGCCAAGTAAAGCCTTTGGGATGATTTGGATGATAGTTGCTTTGATTCTGTGAGAGAACATAAACTTTTGCGCCTAGTAGCAGAATTGTTTAGATTCACTGGAATGTGATAAATTTCTGAATTTTTTACACATGATTGATATACAAATTGCCCACATGTTATAATTTTTCAGAATTTTTGGAGTTACAGAAGTATGTTCATTGTTCGAATCATTACGGTCTGTTCTGTTTTTGACAAATTCTGTTTTCGTTGCATTGTTCGCTTGTTTAAATGAATCTATGGATTGTATCGGGGGGTATAAGTCATGGTGAAGTTAGAATACAGTAGCTATTATGCAACACTAAAATATGAATGGGTTTACAACAGTACCTAAAGTGATGATTTGCTTGTTATGCTAACGGATCTCACGAGTGTTCTGTTGAGTTTTGTGTGCTGAAGTTTCAAGTTTGAGTGAGATCGCTATGGGTGAAGGAATAAGAAGAGGCAAGAGCCGAGGATTGGGGATGCCCGAGGCACCACAAGGTAATATTCAAGGAGACCCAAGCATCTAAGCTTGGGGATGCACCGGATGGCATCCCCTCTTTCTTCTACCAATCATCGGTAAATTACTTGGAGCTATATATTTATTATCACATGATATGAATTTTGCTTTGAGCGTCATGTAGTATATGAGTTTTTGCTTTGTTTGCTTTTTAGTTTGCCACAATCATATTTGCTGGACACACCTTTTTGAGAGGGACACACATTATTTGTGATTTGTTAGAATACTCTTTTGTGCTTCACTTATATCTTTTGAGCTAGGTAGTTGCTCTAGTACTTCACTTGTATCTTTTAGAGCACGGCGGTGGTTATATTTTAAAGAAATAGTTGCACTCTCATGCTTCGCTTATATCATTTTGAGAATTGATAATAGTAACGGAAATATGCACAAGATATGAAATTGGTCCTAATATGATAGGTATTCAACAGGGATATAATAAAAACTTTCATGTATATCACTGAATATGATAAGTTTGATTCCTTGTGATATAAAGATGGTAATGTGTGGGAGGTACTTGTGATTGATTGTGGTTTAGTAAGAAAATTGGTGTCAAGGATTGTGATTCCCGAAGCATGTACGCATAGTCTCTCGCTATGCTAAGAAGTTGGGGCATGATTTTTTATCTAGTGTCTTCCTTTGCGTGAATGTCGGGGACACGCGATGGTTAACTCTTACCAACCTGCCCCCTAGGAGCTGCTACTTGTGAGCTACGTAAGGATTTCTCCGAAGAGGAGATGATGATGCAGTACAATAGAGATAAGTATTTCCCTTAGTTAAGAACCAAGGTTATCAATCCTAGTAGCAGAACCATGCGACACCTCGTGAACAACACCTACACACAAAATAACAAATACTTGCACCCAACGCAAACAAGGGGTTGTCAATCCCTTGGCGGTTAATTGCATGGATCAAATCTCGTAGTGATAGGTAGATAAACAAAAACACAAAATAAAAGTAAAGTAAATAAATTGCAGCAAGGTATTTTTGGCTTTTAATATATGATAAAGATAGACCCGGTGGCCATAGTTTTCACTAGAGGCTTCTCTCTCGAACAAAAAAGCATACGGTGGGTAAACAAATTACTATTGAGAAATTGATAGAAAAGCGAATAATTATGACGATATTCAAGGCAATGATCATGTATATAGGCATCACGTCGGAGACAAGTAGACCGACTCCTGCCTGCATCTACTACTATTACTCCACACATCGACAACTATCTTGAATGCATCTAGAGTATTAAGTTCATAAAGAACGGAGTAACTTCTTAAGCACGATGACATGATGTAAACAAACTAACTCCAATCAATATGAATAAACCCCATTGTTTTATCCTTAATGGCAACAATACAAATACGTGTCATGTCCCCTTATGTCACTGGGATAGAGCACCGCAAGATCGAACCCATCACAAAGCACCTCTCCTATTGCAAGATAAATCAATTTAGTTGGCCAAACCAAATGAATAGATCAGAGAGAAATACAAAGCTATAATAAGCATGCATAAAAGAGTTCAGAGAAGACTCAAATAATATTCATAGATAATCTCATCATAAACCAACAATTCATTGGATCCCAACAAACACACCGCAAAATGGGATTACATCAAATAGATCTCCAACAACATCGAGGAGAACAAGATCAAAGAGAGAGAAGAAGCCACTAGCTACTAGGTATGGACCCGTAGGTTTGTGGTAAACTACTCACACATCATCGGAAGGGTAGCAAGGTTGATGTAGAGGCCATCCATGATTGATTGCCCCCGGCAGAGTGCCGAAAAAGACCTCCAGATGGGATCTCGCGAGAATAGAAGCTTTGCGGTGGTGAAAAATGTATTTTGGGTGGCTCTCTATTGGTTTCCTGATTTTAGAGAATTTATAGAGTTAGAATTAGGTCAAACGGAGGAACAAGGGGCCCATGAGGCACATGGGCACGCCTACCCCCTGGGCGCGCCCATGTGGCTCGTGGCCCACTCCTTCCTCTTCTGGCCTCCTACTGAAGCTTCTAGGGTCTCTTATGTCCAGAAAAAAAACATCAAAAAGTTTCGTGGCATTTGGACTTCGTTTGGTATCGATTTCCCAGAAAACCAAAAACATGTAAAAAAATAACAACTGACACTAAGTTAATTGGTTAGTCCCAAAAAATGATATATAATTGCATATAAAACATCCAAGATTGATACCATAATAGCATGGAACAATAAAAAATTATAGATATGCTGGAGACGTATCAAGCATCCCCAAGCTTAATTCCTGCTCGTCCTCGAGTAGGTAAATGATAAAAATAGATATTTTTTAATGTGGAATGCTACCTAACATGTTCATCATGTAATCTTTCTTTTGTGGCATGAACATTAAGCTCTGAATGATTCAAAGCAATATTCTATCATTTGACATAAAAACTTCAATACTCAGGCATACCAACAAACAATCATGCCTTTCAAAATATCAATGCTAATGAACGTTATCCCTACAAAATCATATAGCCTTATCATGCTCCATCTTCTTAATACAAAATATAAATCATGCACTACCCTGGTGTTAGCCGAGCAATTGGTTCATATTTTTTAAAGCGCTTCAGCTTTTTCAACCCTCACGCAGCGCAAGCCATGGATATAGCACTATCGGCGGAATAGAATACGGTGGTAGAGATTTATATGGAGAAGACAAAAAATAAGTCTCACATTGACGAGGCTAATCAACGGGCTATGGAGATGCCCATCAATTGATGTCATTGCAAGGAGTAGGGATTGTCATGCAGCGGATGCATTAAGAGCTATAAGTGTATGAAAGCTCAAAAAGAAAACTAAGTGGGTGTGCATCTGATACGTCTTTGCCGTATCTATAATTTTTGATTGCTTCATGCCAATATTCTAGAACTTTCATACACTTTTAGCAACATTTTATATTATTTTTCGGACTAACATATTGGTCCAGTGCCAATTCCTGTTTGTTGCATGTTTTTTCTTTCGTAGAATATCCATATCCAATGAAGTCCAAACATGATAAAAATTTATTGAGATTTATTTTGGAATATATGTGATTTTTGCGGAGAATAATCAATGCAAGATCATGCCCAAGGTGGCCACAAGGCACCAGGGCGCAGCCATGGGGTGGCCGTGCCGTGGTAGCTTGTAGGGAACTCGTAAGTCGGTTGACCCCCTTCTTTCGTGGCAAAAAAGAATATATCAGGAAAAAATATGTTAAAATTTCAGCCTGATCGGAGTTACGGATCTTCAGGTATTCAAGAAACGGTGAAGGGCCAGAAAATTAGAACGCGAAACAGAAGAGAACACACACACACACACACACACACACACACACAGAGAGAGAGAGAGAGAGAGAGAGAGAGAGAGAGAGAGAGAGAGATCCAATCTCGAAGGGGCTCCTTCCCTCCGGGATCCATGGAGACCATGGACTAGAGGGGAAACTCTCCTCCCATCTAGGGGAGGCCCATGAAAGGATCGAGAAGAGGGGTCTAGAGGGGGGGGGGTGATTAGACCCTCAACAAGTAAAAGTGGCAGATATAGGTTCTTCAAGTTAAGGTAGAGTTTTAGCACAAGTTTAAGCATTCATAATACATTTCAGGCAAGCATGGCAAGTGTATATGCAGTGGAAAGAGTAAATCATACTAATTGCAAGAAAGTAAAGGGATGGGATTGGAGTGTGCAAACGCAATGAAGACGCAGATATTTTTGGCTACTATTACTCCACACATCGACCACAATCCAGCATGCATATAGAGTATTAAGTTCATAAATAATGGAGTGATGCCTTAACCAAGATGACATGATGTAAACAAAGTAAATCCAATCAATATGAATAAACCCCATCATTTTATCCTTAATGGAAACGATACAAATACATGTCACGTCCCCTCCTGCCACTGGGATTGAGCACCGCACGATCGAACGCATCACAAAGCACCACTCCCACTGCAAGATAAATCAATATAGTTGGCCAAACCAAATGGATAGATCGAAGAGAAATACAAAGCTATAGTAATCATGCATAAAAGAGTTCAGAGAAGACTCAAATAATATTCATAGATAATCTGATCATAAACTCACAATTCATCAGATCCCAACAAACACACCGCAAAAAGGGTTATATCGAATAGATCTCCAAGAACACTGAGGATAATATTCTATTGAAGATCAAAGAGAGAGAAGAACCCATCGAGCTACTAGCTATGGACTCGTAGGTCTGTGGTTAACTACTCACACATCATAGGAATGATAGCAAAGTTGATGTAGAGGCCCTCCGTGATTGATTCCCCCTCCGGCAGAGTGCCGGAAAAGGCCTCCAGATGGGATCTTGCGAGAACAGAAGCTTGCAACGGCGGGAAAAGTATTTTGGGTGGCTCTCTGTTGGTTTCTCTATTTTAGAGAATTTATAGAGTTGGAATTAGGTCAAACGGACGAACAAGGGGCCCACGAGGCACGTGGGCGCACCTACCCCCTGGTCACGCCCATGTGGCTCGTGGCCCACCCCTTCGTCTTCTGGCCTCCTCCCGAAGCTTCTAGGGTCTCTTATGTCCAGAAAAAATCATCAAAAAGTTTCATGGCATTTGGGCTTCATTTGGTACTGGTTTCCTGAAAAACCAAAAAACAGGCAAAAAACAACAACTGGCACTTGGCACTGAGTTAGTAGGTTAGTCCCAAAAAAGATATATAATTGTATATAAAACATCCAAGATTGAGACTATAATAGCATGGAAAAATAAAAAATTGTAGATACGTTGCAGACGTATCAGGAGCATGCGTAGTAGTACTTTTCTTCGAGGACTAATAAACTTTTGCAATAATTATGTGAGTTCTTTATGACTTATGTGAGTCCATGGATTGTACGCACTCCCATCTTTCCGCCATTTGCTAGCTTCTCGGGTACCATGCATTGCTCTTTCCTACCTCGAGACATGGTGCAAACTTCGCCGATGCATACAAACCCCGTGATATGATACGCTCTATCACACATAAACCTCCGTATATCTTCCTCAAAACAGCCACCATACCCACCTATTATGGCATTTCCATAGCCATTCTGAGATATATCGCCATGCAACTTCCATCGCTCCGTTTTTATGACACACATCATCATTGTCATATTGCTTTGCATAATCATATAGCTGACATAGTATTTTTGGCTCAACCACCGTTTATCATTTTTTATACATGTTACGCTAGATCATTACACATCCTGGTACACCGCTAGAGGCATTCATATAGAGTCATATTTTGGTCTAGTATCGAGTTGTAATTTTGAGTTGTAAGTAAATAAAAGTGCGATGATCATCATTATTCATTATTAGAGCATTGTTCCAAGTGAGGAAATAGAAAAATAAAAAGAGGCAAAAAGAGCCCACAAAAGAATAAATGAGAGAAAAAGAGAGGAGGGACAATGTTGCTATCTTTTTCCACACTTGTGCTTCAACGTAGCACCATGTTTTTCATATAGACAGTCCCTTATGCTTTCACTTCCATATAGCTAGTGGGAATTTTTCATTATATAATTTGGCTTGTATATTCTAATGATGGGCTTCCTCAAATGCACGAGGTCTTCATGAGCAAGCAAGTTGGAAGCACACCCACTTAGTTTTCTTTTTGAGCTTTCATACACTTATAGCTCTTAGTGCATCTGTTGCATGGCAACTCCTACTCCTTACATTGACATCAATCGATGGGCATCTCCACAGCCCATTGATTAGCCTCGTCGATGTGAGACTTTCTTCTTTTTGTCTTCTCCATATTAATCTCCACCACCGTATTCTATTCCACCCATAGCATTGTATCCATGGCTTGCGCTCATGTATTGCGTGAGGGTTGAAAAAGCTGAAGCGCGTTAAAAAGTATGAACCAATTGTTGGGGAACCTAGCATGCAATTTCAAAAAAAAACTACGCTCATGCAAGATCTATCTAGGAGATGCATAGCAACGAGAAGGGGAGAGTGTGTCCACGTACCCTCATAGACCGAAAGCGGAAGCGTTTGCTTAACGCAGCTGATGTAGTCGAACGTCTTCTCGATCCAACCGATCAAGCACCGAACGCACGACAACTCCGAGTTTTGCACACGTTCAGCTCGATGACGTCCCTCAAACTCTTGATCCAACAAAGTGTCGAGGGAGAGTTCCATCAGCACGACGGCATGGTGACGGTGATGGTGAGGTGATCCGCGCAGGGCTTCGCCTAAGCACTACGTGAATATGACCGTAGGCGTAAACTGTGGAGGGGGCGTTGCACACGGCTTGGAGCAATTGATGTGTGTTCTAGGTGCCCCCTACCCACGTATATAAAGGAGGGAGGGGGAGGAGACCGGCCCTAGGCGCGCCCAAGTAGGAGCAGTCCTACTTGGGGTCCTAGTAGGATCCCCCCTTTCCTTTTATCGGAGGGGAAAGGGGGAAGGAGAGAGAGGGGAGGAGGAAGGGGGCGCCGCCCCTCTCCTAGTCCTATTCGACCTCCTTCCCTGTGGGGGGCGCGCCACCCCTTTGTGGGCTGGTGTGCCTCCCTCCTATGGCCCATATCTTCCACCGGGGGGTTCCGGTAACCCCCCGGTACTCCGATATGTACCCGATACAATCTGAAACACTTACGGTGTTCGAATACTATCATCCAATATATCAATCTTTACCTCTTGACCATTTCGAGACTCCTCGTCATGTCTGTGATCTCATCGGGACTCCGAACAACATTCGGTCACCAAATCACATAACTCATATAATACAAATCATCATCGAACATTAAGCGTGCGGACCCTACGGGTTCGAGAACTATGTAGACATGACCGAGACACCTCTCCGGTCAATAACCAATAGCGGAACCTGGATGCTCATATTGGTTCCTACATATTCTACGAAGATCTTTATCAGCCAAACCATAATGACAACATACGTCATTCCCTTTGTCATCGGTATGTTACTTTCCCGAGATTCGATCGTCGGTATCTTCATACCTAGTTCAATCTCGTTATCAACAGGTCTCTTTACTCGTTTCGTAATGCATCATCCCACAACTAACTCATTGTCACATTACTTGCAAGGCTTATCATGATGTGCATTACCGAGAGGGCCCAAAGATACCTCTCCGATACTCGGAGTGACAAATCCTAATCTCGATCAATGCCAACCCAACAAACACGTTCGGAGATACCTATAGAGTATCTTTATAATCACCCAGCTAAGTTGTGATGTTTGATAGCACACAAGGTATTCCTCCGATATCCGAGAGTTGCATAATCTCATAGTCAAAGGAATATGTATAAGTCATGAAGAAAGCAATAGCAATAAAACTTAACGATCATTATGCTAAGCTAACGGATGGGTCTTGTCCATCACATCATTCTTCTAGTGATGTGATCCGTTCATCAAATGACAACTCATGTCTATGGTTAGGAAACTTAACCATCTTTGATTAACGAGCTAGTATAGTAGATGCTTACTAGGGACACTGTGTTTTGTCTATGTATCCACACATGTAACAAGTTTCCGGTTAAAACAATTCTAGCATGAATAATAAACATTTATCATGATATAAGGAAATATAAATAACAACTTTATTATTGCCTCTAGGGCATATTTCCTTCAGTCTCCCACTTGCACTAGAGTCACTAATCTAGATTACTTCGTAATGATTCTAACACCCATGGAGTCTTGGCGCTGATCATGTTTTGCTCATGGAAGAGGCTTAGTCAACGGGTTTGCCACATTCAGATCCGTATGTATTTTGCAAATCTCTGTGTCTCCCTCCTTGACTTGATCACGGATGGAGTTGAGGCGTCTCTTGATGTGTTTGGTTCTCTTGTGAAATCTAGATTCCTTCACCAAGGCAATTGCTCCAGTATTGTCACAAAAAATTTTCATTGGACCCGATGCACTAGGTATTACACCTAGATCGCATATGAACTCCTTCATTCGCTGCTTCCGAAGCAGCTATGTACTCCGCTTCACACGTAGATCCTGCCACGACACTTTGCTTGGAACTGCATGAACCGACAGCTCCACCATTCAATATAAATATGTATCCGGTTTGTGACTTAGAGTCATTCGGATCAGTGTCAAAGCTAGCATCGACGTAACCATTTATGATGAGCTCTTTGTCTCCTCCATAAACAAGAAACATATCCTTAGTCCTTTTCAAGTACTTCAGGATGTTCTTGACTGCTGTCCAGTGATCCACTCCCGGATTACTTTGGTACCTCCCTGCTAGACTTATAGCAATGCACACATCAGGTCTGGTACACAACATTGCATACATGATAGAACCTATGGCTGAGGCATAGGGAATGACTTTCATTTTCTCTCTATCTTCTGAAGTGGTCGGGCATTGAGTCTGACTCAACTTCACACCTTGTAACACAGGCAAGAACCCTTTCTTTGACTGATCCATTTTGAACTTCTTCAAAACTTTATCAAGGTATGTGCTTTGTGAAAGTCCAATTAAGTGTCTTGATCTATCTCTATATATCTTGATTCCCAATATATAAGCAGCTTCACCGAGGTCTTTCATTGAAAAACTCCTATTCAAGTATCCTTTGATGCTATCCAGAAATTCTACATCATTCCAATCAATAATGTGTCATCCACATATAATATTGGAAATGCTACAGAGCTCCCACTCACTTTTTTGTAAATACAGGCTTCTCCAAAAGCCTGTATAAAACCATATGCTTTGATCACCTCATCAAAGCGTATATTCCAACTCCGAGATGCTTGCACCAATCCATAAATGGATCGCTGGAGCTTGCACACTTTGTTAGCACCTTTAGGATCGACAAAAGCTTCTGGTTGCATCATATACAACTCTTCTTTAAGAAATCCATTAAGAATGCAGTTTTGACATCCATTTGCCAAATCTCATAATCATAAAATGCGGCAATTGCTAACATGATTTGGGCAGACTTAAGCATCGCTAGAGGTGAGAAAGTCTCATCGTAGTCAACTCCTAGAACTTGTCAAAAACCTTCTGCAACAAGTCGAGCTTTGTGGACAGTAACATTGCCATCAACATCAGTCTTCTTCTTGAAGATCCAATTATTCTCTATGGCTTGTCGATCATCGGGCAAGTCAACCAAAGTTCATACATTGTTCTCATACATGGATCCCATCTCAGATTTCATGGCCCCAAGCCATTTTGCGGAATCTGGGCTCATCATCGCTTCCTCATAGTTCGTAGGTTCGTCATGGTCTAGTAACATGACTTCCAGAGCAGATTACCGTACCACTCTGGTGCGGAATGCACTCTGGTTGTCCTATGAGGTTCGGTAGTAACTTTATCTGAAGTTTCATGATCATCATCATTAGCTTCCTCACTAGTTGGTGTAGGCTTCACGGGAACGGTTTTCTGTGATGAGCTACTTTCCTATTCGAGAGAAGGTACAATTACCTCATCAAGTTCTACTTCCCTCCCACTCACTTCTTTCGAGAGAAACTCCTTCTCTAGAAAGGATCCATTCTTAGCAACAAAGATCTTGCCTTCAGATCTGTGGTAGAAGCTGTACCAAAAAGTTTCTTTTGGGTATCCTATGAAGACGCACTTCTCCGATTAGGGATCGAGCTTATCAGACTGAAGCTTTTTCACATAAGCATCATGACCCCAAACTTTAAAGAAACGACGGCTTAACTTTCTTGCCAAACCATAGTTCATACGGTATTGTCTCAACAGATTTAGATGGTGCCCTATTTAACGTGAATACATCTATCTCTAATGCATAACCCCAAAACGATAGTGGCAAATCGGTAAGGGACATCATAGATCACACCATATCCAATAAAGTACGGTTACAACGTTCGGACACACCATTACACTGTGGTGTTCCAGGTGGTGTGAGTTGTGAAACTATTCTACATTGTTTTAAATGAAGGCCAAACTCGTAACTCAAATATTCGCCTCCACGATCAGATCATAGAAATTTTATTTTCTTGTTACGATGATTCTCAAGTTCACTCTGAAATTCTTTGAACTTCTCAAATGTTTCAGACTTGTGTTTCATTAAGTAGATATACCCATATCTGCTCAAATCATATGTGAAGGTCAGAAAATAATGATACCCGTCGGGAGCCTCAACACTCGTCGGACCGCATACATCGGTATGTATTATTTCCAATAAGTCAGTGGCTTGCTACATTGTTCTGGAGAACGGAGTCTTAATCATCTTGCCCATGAGGCATGTTCGCAAGCACCAAATGATTCATAATCAAGTGATTCCAAAAGTCCATCCGCATGGAGTTTCTTCATGCACTTTACACCAATATGACCTAAATGGCAGTGCCATAAATATGTTGCACTATCATTATCAACTTTGCATCTTTTGGCATCAATATTATGAATATGTGTATCACCACGATCGAGATTCAACAAAAATAGACCACTCTTCAAGGGTTCACCATAAAAGATATTACTCATATAAATAGAACAACTGTTGGGGATATTACTACTGAATATAAACCGGCCAGGAGGGGCTGGGTTATACCCATAATGAGTTATACACATTGAAGCCCATGAAGACAAGGAGTGTGGCGCTTTACAGAGGAGATCTACACGAAGGCCCAGGACCCAAGGGCGGATTAGGGCCCATAGACATAAACCGCCATATGACATGTAACTTGTGTTGTAAGATAGGAAAGGGTAGAAACCGAGCCGTACACATTTATGAGCCGGCCGTGATTCTGTAAACCACCAGGCGTCAACCTATGTATATAAAGGGATGACCCGTCGGCGGTTTAGGGACAACAAACAACAACTTGAGAGCCAGGTCAAGCGGATTCGCTCCCTGGTCATCGAAACCCTAGAAATTCCACATCAACTGGATTAGGCCTTTACCTTCACCGGCAAGGGGCCGAACCAGTATAAACTCCTTGTGTCCTTTGTCCCGCTTTAACCCTTTAAGCTAACCCGTCGCGATGGATCCACGACTAAGTCCTCACACTAGGACAACTGTTGTGACAAAACCGCGACAGTTGGCGCCCACCGTGGGGCTATCGCACGATGGTTTCGAGTTCTTAGAGGGCAGCTTCGAAGGGCTCAAGGGATACGCTATGGGCCGGATGACCAAGAGTCATCGCGGCAAGCTCTACATCGACAACGCAGGCTGAGGCCCTGAGGCCCTCTCAATTGAGTACGGGTACCGGGTCCCCTTTGGTGGTATCCATGTTTTCATTGGCAAGATTGGCGAACCGGGTCCTGAGCCGGGCATCTGCATCGACATCGTCGAAAAGGCTCAGTGTGCGAGACCCGCCCAAGATCGGCCTGCCATGAAGCGTGCCTTCGTGGGAGTCGTCCATGGAGTGGAATCTGAGGATAGATCGGTATCTGGTGGTGAAACCGTCGTCTACTCTGATGACGAGTCGTCCACCGGAGAGACCGAGTCATTGTACCTACTGCAAGATGGCCGGTTTGGGGGCTGTTCCGATGGCGACAGTATTCCGGACCCCCTCGGTCCGCCAAGCCGAGTTGCGATCTTCATGGCCGGTACGCAATCAGTGCAACATTCTTCTATCGCAACGGCGATGATCTCCGGTTTAGCACCGGCGATAGCAGCTGGGGCAGGAGGCCCTGCGCAACCGCCGGTTCAGGTTTTGTCCGATTTATTCGACACTTTGGCAACACTGCTCGCGCCTGAGGTTAATCCGGCGGATCAAGATCAGCATAACGTAGAAGTTGCGAAGGTAAAGGATCAGATAACTCAAGCCAAGGCAGATCTGGCAGCTGAGAACACCAGCATGGCTGCAGAGCGGGCTGAGTTGGATGCGCAAGCTTATCGGCTCATGTTGGATCAGAACGCGTCGAATGATGTAATGAGGAGAAGGTACCGGTCACACCTGCCTCCGGTTTATGATGCAAGAAATCTCTTTAATACACCGGAGCAGGGACCAGCAACCAGCCAGTGGTAAACCGGGTAGAAGCACCTGGAACAGGGGCGCCGGTCCAGCCGCGCGCAATGGATCCTCCTTGTCAGAATATCCTGTCACAGCATGTATCGACGCCTCCGGGTCACTACTCCAACCCCTTGGATAACATAGTCGCTGCCGCTTCACGGTTGGCGGCCCTCCCAGTCGAAGGCATGTCCCCCGTGGCAGTTGAGATGCGTCGGGCTAGGGAGCTCCTTCAGATAGCCTTGACTCAGCAGCAGGCTTATTCGTACAGCCGTGAGAGGATTCATTCCACCCCCCACCCAAGCCGGAGTTTCAGCAGGCGCATTGATGAACCGGTCGTGTCAAGCAGTGCACGGAACCGCAACCCGCCTCGAGGGGATAACCCGGCGGGCGGTGGTGCTAATGCTCAAGACTTGGTGGATCATGGTAGAGCGCGTCGGGAAGCCGAGTTAGCAGCGCAATACACGGCCCGTCAGCTTACTCCGGTTCATCCAACAACTTCAGTGGAACCAGGAGTTACCTCCAGTTCTTTGGGGGTGCCGTGTCTCACCCCGACTCTACGTGATGTACGGTTGCCCAAGGATTTCAAAGGTCCACGTAAAGTGCCCAATTACACTGCCGATTTACCCCCCGAGTCATGGATCAAAAGCTAGGAGATGGCAATGGAGATGCTGGATGTGGATGATGCGGCGTGTGCTAAATACTTCACCATGATGTTGGAAGGAACAACTCGCACTTGGCTGAAAAATTTACCAGCTAACTCCATTGGGTCATGGGCCAAGTTAAAGGCCTGGTTTATCCAGAATTTCAAAGACACGTGCAAGCAACCCATGTCAATTGTGGATTTAGCTGCCTGTGTCCAATAAAATGTGAATCGACAACCCATTGGGTGCACCGGGTTTTAGAAATCTTGCCTTCATCAGACCGCATCAACGCTGATACAAACAGTTTTAACGTTGGAAGGCAATTGCCGGTTCGCGCCTCTGAAGCTGAAGTTGGGACGGCTCAAGCGTCACTGCAATGACATGGGGACGCTTATGGTATCTCTGGTCAAGTATGCCGACTCTGATAGTACCAAGGACCCTGAGTCTGAAGATGAAAAGTCAAGAAAGGGAAGGAAGAGCGGGAACACCAAAGGGCGGCAGCATAACCCGGCGGGCCATGGAAACAACGGTAAGCGTAAAGCGGATAACAATTTATATTTCGTGGCTAACACCAACACGCAGAATAATGGTCAGTGTCGTAAGGGTAAACCACCCCCGCGGGGTGGAAGATCAGGTGTCAATCTTGAGCGCCTGTTAAATCAGCCTTGCCCAAGGCACGGGACGAAAGAAAGGCCAGCTACGCACCTCTAGAAGGATTGCTTTATCATGCGGGAGTTCAAAAACTTGGACCTTTTCCAGTATGATCATGGACCGCATGGCGGTTCAGGACCCAGATCTCATGGGCCGGGTTATGGTGGAGGCAGTTCTGGCTCAGGATTTCAAAGTAATCCAAGCAGACATGGCAATCATGGCAATCAGGGCAACCAGGGTGGTTATAATTAGCAGGGGAGTCAGCAGCAATAATCGGGTTACCAGAGCAACCCGAAGCAGTTGAATAGTGGACAGTATCATGTCTTCACCACTAGCCTGTGCAAGCACGATCAGAAGCTTCATAAAAGGGCAGTGAATTCCGTTGAACCAGCGGTACCCCGTTACTTGCGCTGGTCTGAACAACCCATTGTGTGGAATCGAGAGGATCATCCGCCCCGGGTTGATAATCCGGGTCATCTGGCGTTGGTGGTGGCGCCTCAGGTTGGAGGGTATAAGTTCACCAAGGTGCTCATGGATGGAGGGAGCAGTATCAATATCCTTTATTATGAAACCTTCCATCGCATGGGGTTGACAGATAAAAATCTTAAACCATCGAACACTGTTTTCCATGGCGTGGTGCCTGGCAAATCGGTGTACCCAGTTGGTAAGATAGCTCTAGAGGTTGCTTTTGGAGAGGATCATGATTCAAGGTTAGAGGCATTGACTTTTGAAGTGGTGAAAATCAAGAGCCCATATCATGCCCTGTTTGGACGGCCGACTTATGCTAAGTTCATGGCAAGGCCCTGTTATGTTTATCAGCAGCTCCAGATGCCGGGTCATAAGGGGACCATCACGGTGCATGGGAGCCATAAGATCGCTTTAGAATGTGAAGAAGGTGATGCCGCCTATGCTGAGTCGGTTTGTGCAATAGAGGAGTTGAAGTTCTACAAGGATAATGTTGATCCGGCGGATATGACTTCTTTGAAAAATCCAACTACAGAGCATGATCCGGCTTTGAAGTTTAAACCGGCTGATGAGACTAAGCTGGTTGATTTTGTTCCTGGCGATTCATCCAAGCAGTTTAGCATCAGCGCTAACCTGGATCCAAAATAGGAAAGCGCGCTCATCGAGTTTATCCGTGAGAACCGGGACATCTTTGCATGGAAACCTTTTGACATGCCAGGTGTACCGAGGGAACTCGCTGAGCACACTCTTAATATCGATCCCAAGTTCAAACCGGTCAAGCAGTTTCTCTGCCGCTTTAATGAAGAATGGCGCAAGGCTATTGGTGAGGAGGTAGCCATGCTCTTGGCGGCTGTGTTTATCATTGAAGTATTTCATCCTGAGTGGTTGGCTAACCCGGTGCTAGTACTTAAGAAGAACGACACTTGGCGTATGTGTGTGGATTACACAGATTTGAACAAGGCTTGTCGAGTTGATCCCTTTGCTCTCCCCCTTATTGATCAAATTATTGATGCTACGGCGGGTTGTGGGCGTTTGAGTTTTCTGGATGCTTATTATGGTTATCATCAGATCAAAATGGCAGTTGAGGACCAGGAGAAGACAACTTTTATAACTCTCTTTGGAGCCTTCTGCTATGTATCTATGCCTTTTAGGCTTAAGAGTGCTCAGGCGACTTATTAGCGTTGTGTGTAAAATTGTCTTCATAATCAGGTCGGGCGTAATGTTCATGCTTATGTGGATGATACTGTGGTAAAATCGAGGAAAGAGGAGACATTAATAGATGATTTGAAGGAAACTTTTGATAATCTCCGGATCTATAAGACGATGCTTAATCCGGCCAAGTGTGTTCTTGGTGTACCGGCAGGCAAGCTCTTGGGGTTTCTAGTGTCTAACAGGGGCATTGAAGCTAATCCGGAAAAGATCAAAGCTATTACGTCTCTGGCTAAACCGGCGTGTATCAATGATGTTCAACGTCTGACGGGTCGTATTGTAGTGCTGAGCCGGTTTACCAGCCGATTGGGAGAGAAAGCTATCCCTCTATATCAAATGATGAAAAAGACAGACAATTTTGTCTGGAGTGATGCTGCTAATGCGGCGTTTGAGGACTTGAAGAAACAGTTAGCTGAGCCACCTATCCTTGCTGCTCCGGTCGATAAAGAGCCGTTGTTGTTATATGTGGCTGCCAATGCCTGGGCTGTCAGTGTGGCCATAGTGGTGGAGCACAAGGAGGCTGGGAAGGAATATTCGGTTCAACGGCTGGCTTATTATATCAGTGAGGTACTTATTGAGTCCAAACAGAGGTACCCACATTGGCAGAAGCTGGTGTATGGAGTTTTCATGGCAAGCCGGAAGCTTAAGCAGTATTTTCAGGGTCATCCCATCACTGTGGTTAGCTCTGCCCCTTTGGGAGATATAATCCAAAACAGGGAAGCAACTGGCCGGGTTGCCAAGTGGGCCATTGAGCTTGGACCTCACGGGTTAAAATATGTTCCTCGTACGACAATCAAGTCCCAAGCACTTGTGGATTTCATCAATGACTGGACAGAGTTACAAGCACCAGAAGAAAAGCCCGATCATACTTATTGGACTATTCATTTTGATGGATCCAGGCAATTGGAGGGCTCGGGGGCTAGAGTCGTGTTAACTTTCCCACGAGGTGATAAGTTTTGTTATGTTCTTCGTTTAATGTTCCCTTGTACTAACAATGCAGCTGAATATGAGGCTTTACTCCACGGTCTTCGAATGGCTAAGGAGATGAATTTAAGCCGGGTTAAGTGCTTTGGTGACTCGGACCTGGTGGCTCAACAAGTGTCTGGTGATAACCCACAAGTGTAGGGGATCGCAACAGCTTTCGAGGGTAGAGTATTCAACCCAAATTTATTGATTCGACACAAGGGGAGCCAAAGAATATTCTCAAGTATTAGCAACTGAGTTGTCAATTCAACCACACCTGGATAACTTAATATCTGCAGCAAAGTATTTAGCAGCAAAGTAATATGATAGTGGTGGTAACGGTAACAAAAGAGTAATGAAAGCAAAATATTATTTTTGGTGTTTTGTAGTGATTGTAACAATAACAACGGGAAAGTAAATAAGCATAAACCAGTATATGGAAAGCTCGTAGGCATTGGACCGGTGATGGATAATTATGCCGGATGTGGTTCATCATGTAACAGTCATAACATAGGGTGACACAGAACTAGCTCCAATTCATCAATGTAATGTAGGCATGTATTCCGAATATAGTCATACGTGCTTATGGAAAAGAACTTGCATGACATCTTTCGTCCTACCCTCCCGTGGCAGCGGGGTCCTAATGGAAACTAAGGGATATTAATGCCTCCTTTTAATAGAGAACCGGAACAAAGCATTAGCACATAGTGAATACATGAACTCCTCAAACTATGGTCATCATCGGGAGTGGTCCCGATTATTGCCACTTCGGGGATGCCGGATCATAACACATAGTAGCTGACTATAGACTTGCAAGATAGGATCAAGAACACACATATATTCATGAAAACATAATAGGTTCAGATCTGAAATCATGGCACTCAGGCCCTAGTGACAAGCATTAAGCATAGCAAAGTCATAGCAACATCAATCTCAGAACATAGTGGATACTAGGGATCAAACCCTAACAAAACTAACCCGATTACATGATAGATCTCATCCAACCCATCACCGTCCAGCAAGTCTACAATGGAATTACTCACGCACGGTGGTGAGCATCATGAAATTGGTGATGGAGGATTGTTGATGATGACGACGGCGACGAATCCCCCTCTCCGGAGCCCCGAACGAACTCTAGATCAGCCCTCCCGAGAGGTTTTAGGGCTTGGCGGCGGCTTCGTATCGTAAAACGCGATGATTTCTTCTCCTTGATTTTTTCTCCCCGAAAGCAAATATATAGAGTTGGAGTTGGCGTCGGAGGAGCTCCAGGGGGCCCACGAGGTAGGGGGGCGCGCACCCCACCCTCGTGGACAGGGTGTGGCCCCCCTGGTCTTCATCTTTGGCAAGGATTTTTTTTTATTTTTAACTAGATGTTCCGTGGAGTTTCAGGTCATTCCGAGAACTTTTGTTTTCTGCACATAAAACAACATCATGGCAATTCTGCTGAAAACAACGTCGGTCCGGGTTAGTTCCATTCAAATCATGCAAGTTAGAGTCCAAAACAAGGGCAAAAGTGTTTGGAAAAGTAGATACGACGGAGACGTATCAACTCCCCCAAGCTTAAACCTTTGGTTGTCCTCAAGCAATTCAGTTGACAAACTGAAAGAGAAAGAAAAACTTTTACAAACTCTGTTTGCTCTTGTTGTTGTAAATATGTAAAGCCAACATTCAAGTTTTCAGCAAAGATTATAACTAACCACATTTGCAATAATTCTCAGGTCTCATGATTACTCATATCAATAGCATAATCAGCTAGCGAGCGATAATAATAAATCTCGGATGATGACACTTTCTCAAAACAATCATAATATGATATAACAAGATGGTATCTCACTAGCCCTTTCTGAGACCGCAAAACATAAATGCAGAGCACCTGATCAAGGATTGACTAGACATTGTAATTCATGGTAAAAGAGATCCAATCATAGTCATACCCAATACAAATTAACAGTAATGAATGCAAATGACAACTGTGCTCTCCAGCTAGTGCTTTTTAATAAGAGGGTGATGACTCAACATAAAAGTAAATAGATAGGCCCTTCGCAGAGGGAAGCAGGGATTTGTAGAGGTGCCAGAGCTCGGTTTTGAAATAGAAATAAATAATATTTTGAGCGGCATACTTTCATTGTCAACATAACAACTAAGAGATGGCGATATCTTCCATCCTACACACATTATAGGCGGTTCCCAAACAGAATGGTAAAGTTTATACTCCCCCTCCACCAACAAGCATCAATCCATGGCTTGCTCGAAACAACGAGTGCCTCCAACTAACAAGAGTCCCAGGGGGAGTTTTGTTTGCAATTAATTTGATTTAGTTTGCATAAAGCATGGGACTGGGCATCCCGGTGACCAGCCATTTTCTCGTGAGTGAGGAGCGGAGTCCACTCCTCTTGAGAATAACCCGCCTAACATGGAAGATAAGGGCAGCCCTAGTTGATACATGAGCTATTTGATCATACAAAACAGAATATTTATTTGAAGGTTTAGAGTTTGGCACATACAAATTTACTTGTAATGGCAGGTAGATACCGCATATAGGAAGGTATGGTGGACTCATATGGAATAACTTTGGGGTTTAAGGGATTGGATGCACAAGTAGTATTCCCACTTAGTACAAGTGAAGGCTAGCAAAAGACTGGGAAGCGACCAACTAGAGAGCGACAACAGCCATGAACATGCATTAAAATTAATAAACATTGGATGCAAGCATGAGTTGGATATAATCCACCATGAACATAAATATCGTGAAGGCTATGTTGATTTGTTTCAACTACATGTGTGAACATGTGCCAAGTCAAGTCACTTAAGTCATTCAAAGGAGGATACCACCCCATCATACCACATCATAACCATTTTAATAGCATGTTGACATGCAAGGTAAACCATTATAACTCATAGCTAATCAAGCATGGCACAAGCAACTATGATCTCTAATTGTCATTGCAAACATGTTTATTCATAATAAGCTGAATCAAGAACGATGAACTCATCATATTTACAAAAACAAGAGAGGCCGAGTTCATACCAGCTTTTCTCATCTCAGTGAGTCCATCATATATCATCATAATTGCCTTTCACTTGCACGACCGAACAATGTGAATAAGAATAAGAGTGTAGGTGCATTGGACTGAGCTAGAATCTGCGAGCATTCAGTAAACAGGAGAAGACAAGGCAATATGGCTCTTGGTTAAATTAACAATGATGCATATAAGAGCCACTTCAACAATTTAATTATGGTCTTCTCCTATCAGCCCCCAAAGAAAAGAAAAGAAATAAAAGTATTTACACGGGAAAGCTCCCAACAAGCAAAAGAAGGACGGGAAATATTTTTGGGTTTTCTTTTTAATTATTATTACAGCAAGAAAAGTAAACTGCTATTTTTTGTTTTGTTTTTCTTAAGGTTTATTAAACACACAAGAAGAAAGCAGGAAAAAGAAAATAAACTAGCATGGGTATTACAGTGAAAGAGTATGAGCACCGACATCTAGCAATGAGTGTGTGAACATAAATGTAATGTCGGTGGGAAATACGTACTCCCCCAAGCTTAGGCTTTTGTCCTAAGTTGGTCCATGGCTAGGGATAGCCTGGCTGATACCCGTAGGTGTAGTTGGGGTCGTACTGCGATGAAGAGGACTCTGACTACCACTAACTGGCAGCCATCTCCGGATCCCAAGAATAAACAGACTGTCGGGGAGGCTCATATTGTGGCTCCGGCTCCGGGGCTGGTGTAGGGTTCCGGTAGGCTTGAACGGCCGCCCATGGAACGAGATAAGTACCTTCAGACAAAGTAAACAAAGAAGGAGCAGGCAAGGTAATAGTCTCAGGGTGATGTTTATTAAAGTACAATTTATATTTAAGCTCCCCTTCTCTGCCCTTAACAATAAAATCATGTGCTAGCATACTCTTATAATCTAAATAAGCACTAGGTAGCAATTTTTCTTCTTTCTCATAAAGCCTAATGGGTATGTTAAAATGTGCAGCTAGGCGTGAAGCATAAATACCTCCAAAGATGGGGCCCTTAGTACGGTTCAAACTTAACCATTTAGCAACAATTCCGCCCATACCAACAGTGTTATCGCGGTATTAACCATGGAACAAAATTATAATATCAGGAATACTAAGGTTTCCATAGTTCCCGCGGCCAATCAAGCAACGACTAGCAAATAAGGCAAAGTAGCGTAACACAGGAAAATGTATGCTAGTGATTCTTGCATCAGAAACCTTTCTGGTTTCCCCCATAGTGACAGTGTTAATAAATTCTTCCACATCCTTACGATGTGGTTCATCTAAGGTACCCTTAAATGGTATTTTGCAAACCTCTCAAAATTCAGCTAAAGGCATCTTCTTAACAACGTCATAAAAATGAAACTTTACTGAAGGAGGTGATTCCTTAGGAAAATAGTAGAAGTTTTGCACAGAAGTATTAGTGAGTAAGAGATACTAATGACGTTGGTCGCGGAGAAAGTCGGTGAGGCCAGCATCCTCAGGCAATGAATAAAAATCCTCATAAATCCCGTCTTGTCAAGTCATCGGAAGGCCATTCACACGGCCGGACCTCCGCGGTATGAGGCAAATTATATTTGGGCTTCTGTGCCTCTTCATTTTGCTTTTCCTTCAAGGTTTGGCTCGATGAGCCCCTCAAAAGTCTCTTCATCATTTTCTGAAATATTCTGAAATTTTTAGTAACTTTAAGTAAAAGTGAACCAAGCTCAACAAAATTAATAGCAACTACTCCTACAAGTGCCTAGAGCATATATCAAGCATTAGAACTACTTGGGACCATATAAATTTGACATGCAAGCTCAAGAACATGGTCACCTATGCAGCACAAATTTGCAAAGAATAAAACACTAGAACAAAAACTAATTGGACCAATGGAGGAGTCACATACCAAGGAACAATCTCCCCAAGCAGTTTTGTGAGAAGTGCTTTGAGCAAGGAGATCGAAAATCACAGCAAAGTGAGCTAGAACTCGTGCTTGAGCTAGCTATTCATGTTTGTGTGAGGAAGAAGAAGAGGATGGGTGCAGGAATAAGTGGAGGAGGGCCACCGTGGGCCCATGAGGCAGGGGGCGCGCCCTCCACCCTCGTGGCCAGGTGGCAGCTCCCCCCGTGGTGCTTTCTGTACCATAAATCCTCAAATATTGCCAAAAAAATCATATTAAATTGGCATGGCATTTGGAGGACTTTTATTTTTAGGGTATTTTTATATTGCTCGGATAAATCAGGAAACAGACAGAAAAATACTATTTTTACTTTATTTCAACTAAGTAACAGAAAGTATAAAGAGGGTACAGAAGGTTGTGCCTTCTAGTTTCATCAATCTCATGCTCATCAAAAGGAATCCACTAACAAGGTTGATCAAGTCTTGTTAACGAACTCATTCTGAATAACATGAAACCGGAGAAATTTCGAATAACACTATGTTACCTCAACGGGGATATGCACATCCCCAATAATAAGAATATCATATTTCTTCTTGACAGTAGGAAGAGGAAATTCAAAACCTCCAAATATAATCGATGGAAATTTTCCAATAGAGTTGATACTATGAACTTGAGGTTGTTTCCTCGGAAAGTGTACCATATGCTCATTACCATTAACATGAAAAGTGACATTGCCTTTGTTGCAATCAATAACAGGACCTGCAGTATTCAGAAAAGGTCTTCCAAGAATAATAGACATACTATCGTCCTCGGGAATATCAAGAATAACAAAGTCCGTTAAAATAGTAACGTTTGCAACCACAACATGCACATCCTCACAAATACCGACAGGTATAGCAGTTGATTTATCAGCCATTTGCAAAGATATTTCAGTAGGTGTCAACTTATTCAAGTCAAGTCTATGATATAAAGAGAGAGGCATAACACTAACACCGGCTCCAAGATCACATAAAGCAGTTTTAACATAGTTTCTTTTAATGGAGCATGGTATAGTGGGTACTCCTGGATCTCCAAGTTTCTTTGATATTCCACCCTTAAAAGTATAATTAGCAAGCATGGTGGAAATTTCAGCTTCCGGTATCTTTCTTTTATTTGTAACAATATCTTTCATATACTTAGCATAAGGATTCATTTTGAGCATATCAGTTAATCGCATACGCAAAAAGATAGGTCTAATCATTTCAGCAAAGCGCTCAAAATCCTCATCATCCTTTTTCTTGGATGGTTTAGGAAAAGGCATGGGTTTCTTAACCCAAGGTTCTCTTTCTTTACCATGTTTCCTGGCAACAAAATCTCTCTTATCATAACGTTGATTCTTTGATTGTGGGTTATCAAGATCAACAGCAGGTTCAGTTTCTACATCATTATCATTACTAGGTTGAGCATCATCATTAACATTTTCTCTAGGTTCATGTTTATTACTGGATTGTGTTTCAACATGAGCAATAGATATATCATTTGGATTATCAGGTGGTTCAGCAATAGGTTCACAAGAAGTTTGCAAAGTCCTATCATTTTTCTTTTTCTTCTTTTTAGAAGAACTAGGTATATCAATATTATTTCTCTGAGAATCTTGCTCAATTCTCTTAGGGTGGCCTTCAGGATACAAAGGTTCCTGAGTCATTCTACCAGTTCTAGTAGCCACTCTAACAGCATAATCATTTTTCTTACTATTCATTTCATTGAGCAAATCATTTTGAGCTTTAAGTACTTGTTCTACTTGAGTGGTAACCATAGAAGCATGTTTGCTAACAAGTTTAAGTTCACATCTAATATCAGCCATATAATCACCCAAGTGTCTAATCATATAAGTATTCTGTTTTAATTGTCTCCAAAATAAGCATTAAAATTTTCTTGTTTGACAATAAAGTTATCAAACTCTTCTAAGCATTGTCTAGCAGACTTATAGTGAGGATTATCACCTTCATCAAAACTATAGAGAGAATTTACCTTTACTACCTGTGTCGGGTTATCAAGATGAGGAGGTTCTTCAATAGGTAATGAATTAAGATCATGTGTTTCTTCAATAGGCGGTAAATTAAGACCATGTATTTCTTTAATAGGAGGTAAATTCTTAACATCTCCAGCTTTAATACCTTTTTCTTTCATAGATTTCTTTGCCTCTTGCATATCTTCGGGACTGAGAAATAGAGCACCTCTCTTCTTCGGAGTTGGTTTAGGAATAGGCTCAGTAATTGGTGCAGGAGCTGGCTCAGGGAGTGCCCAATCATTTTCATTTGTCAACATATTATTCAATAGAATTGCAGCTTCATCCGGTGTTCTTTCCCTGAAAAGAGAACCAGCACAACTATCCAGGTAATCTCTGGAAGCATCAGTTAGTCCATTATAAAATATATCAAGTATTTCATTTTTCTTAAGAGGATGATCAGGCAAAGCATTAAGTAACTTGAGAAGCCTCCCCCAAGCTTGTGGGAGACTCTCTTCTTCAATTTGCACAAAGTTGTATATTTCCTTTAAAGCAGCTTGTTTCTTATGAGCAGGGAAATACTTAGCAGAGAAGTAATAAATCATATCCTGGGGACTACGCACACAACCAGGATCAAGAGAATTAAACCATATCTTAGCATCACCCTTTAATGAGAACATAAATATTTTAAGGATACAAAAGTAGCGAGATCTCTCATCATTAGGTAATAGGGTGGCTATATCATTTAATTTAGTAAGATGTGCTACAACAGTTTTAGATTCATAGCCATGAAAAGGATCAGATTCAACCAAAGTAATTATATCAGGATCAACAGAGAATTCATAATCCTTATCGGCAACACAAATAGGTGAAGTAGCAAAAGCAGGGTCAGGCCTCATTCTATCTCTAAGAGATTGCTTATACCATTCAGCTAATAACCTCTTAAGTTCATATCTATCTTTGCAAGCTAGAATAGCAGCAGAAGATTCCATATCAAAAACATAACCTTTAGGAATAACAGGCCTATCTTCATCATCACTTTCATCATTATGATCAGTTTCAATAATTTCTTTCTCTCTAGCCGTAGCAATTTGTTCATCAAGAAATTCACCAAGTGGCACAGAAGTATCAAGCATAGAAGTAGTTTCATCATAAGTATCATGCATAGCAGAAGTGGCATCATCAATAACGTGCGACATATCAGAACGAATAGCAGAAGCAAGTTTAGGTGTCGCAAGCTTACTCATAACAGAAGGTGAATCAAGTGCAGAGCTAGATGGCAGTTCCTTACCTCCCCTCGTAGTTGAGGGATAAATTGTTGTCTTAGCGTCTTTCAAGTTCTTCATAGTGTCCAGCAGATATAAATCCCAAGTGACTCAAAGAATAGAGCTATGCTCCCCGGCAACGGCGCCAGAAATTAGTCTTGATAACCCACAAGTGTAGGGGATCTCAACAGCTTTTGAAGGTAGAGTATTCAACCCAAATTTATTGATTCGACACAAGGGGAGCCAAAGAATATTCTCAAGTATTAGCAGCTGAGTTGTCAATTCAACCACACCTGGATAACTTAATATCTGCAGCAAAGTATTTAGTAGCAAAGTAATATGATAGTGGTGGTAACGGTAACAAAAGAGTAATGAAAGCAAAATAGTATTTTTGGTGTTTTGTAGTGATTGTAACAATAGCAACGGGAAAGTAAATAAACGTAAACCAGTATATGTAAAGCTCGTAGGCATTGGACTGGTGATGGATAATTATGCCGGATGCGGTTCATCATGTAACAGTCATAACATAGGGTGACACAGAACTTGCTCCAATTCATCAATGTAATGTAGGCATGTATTCCAGATATAGTCATACGTGCTTATGGGAAAGAACTTGCATGACATCTTTCGTCCTACCCTCCCGTGGCAGCAGGGTCCTAATGGAAACTAAGGGATATTAAGACCTCCTTTTAATAGAGAACCAGAACAAAGCATTAGCACATAGTGAATACATGCACTACAAAAAAAAGACACATCCGTGACATTTTGGGCCGAACGATTTTTTTTTGTCATACATATGACACTTCTATGATGATAATTGTGACAAAACCCGGTATCATCATAGATGTGGTGGGCTCCTACTTCTATGACAAAAAATCATGACAGAAAATGGGCTCTCCGTCCTGGGCGGGCTGGAGACGCAGCTGCATGACATTCTTTGGGCCGTCCATGATGGAAAAAACCATGGTAGAAGCGAGGGGGAGGAAATTTTCGAGGAGTTCCCGGTTACGGTGGGAGGTCAGGGGCCGAGCGATGCGCATTTCTCTCGTACACATACGCGCGTGTGTGCGAGGCGTTGGCTCTAACTGAACCCGAGCGATTGCACTACAGGCTACGCGTTACTGAACCCGAGCGATCGATCGAGGCGCTGGTTTGGGTGGCTGGAGCAAGAAGACCAGAGGTTGAAGAATCACTACGGCCGTTGGATGGACATCGTGCGGTCAGTGGAGCTAGAATCGTGCATATTGACTAAGTTGACAAAGCCCTCCATCCCCGTCAACTTAGTAGGCCCACAAGTCAGCCTGCAACTATACTGGGTCCCTGCTAATAGGGGGAGTATTCATTTTTTTGTGCGTAATAAGGAGGCACTTCCTTGCGTGCAAAGATATAGCTGGTGGGTCCGAGCTGTCAGCGGCGGTAACGTTTTTTTTGCGAAATACAGAGGCCCTTTCGGTGGGTCCCTGATGTCAGGTGGAGGAATCATTATTTTGCGCGCAATAAGGAGGCATTTCCTTGAATGCGGCCGTGGACCCAGCTGTCGGCCTCTCCACGTACAGTCCACTTCAGATGCATGTCGGTCGTTGACCACGTTGACCAGGCCGCGCCGGGAGCACCAGGGCGGTGGATGACGGTGAGGCCTAGGAAGGGAACAACACGGAGGCAGGGAAGAATCGGCAATTGTTTCCCATGCGGAGGGGAGTACGACTATACGAGGGTTTACTGGTTCGTCTGTCATCGCCGGAGAATAACAGCAGGTGTGGGTGAGTAGAGGGATGGCTAGGCCAGCGATGGGAGTATGGTGGGGCGGTGAGGCCTGTGCGGCAGCAGAGCCGGCTGCGGGGAGGAGGGAGCAGGCAGTCCCGCTGGCGCCTGTTTGAGCGGCTGGAGCAGGAAGAGCAGAGATTGAAGAAGCACGACGGCCGTTGGATGGTCATCCAACAGTCACTGCTTGTGCGTCAAACTTTTTTTAAGGAAAGCCTCAAATCTGTGGAAAACAGCATACAACCCATCTGCCATTATTTTTAATAATTTACAGCCCATTTCCTAATTATTAAGGTTTTTTTGGAGCCCATATTCTTTTTGTTAGCATTACAGCCCATATTGTGGCCACGGTTAAAAAATTATATGAAATTTTGCATATTTCGGTGCGGTCCGAACTGTTTTTAATCCTGAAATTTCGACTCACATTCAAAATGATTTTAAAAATAAATGTATATCAATAAAAAATCCAACAAATTCTCCACGCATAAAAGTTAATGTAATTTCAAATCTCGAAATGAAAAAAAGATATTTGAAACTAATTGCCGGTTTGATGTGTTTTAAAAATGTACATCCCATTTCTCATTACTGATGGGCCATTTTCTCGGCCAGCCGAATGAAAGCTCTCCTCGTCTTGAAAGATTTGCAGCCCAACAGGCCTGACAAAGCGACTTACTTGGCAAATCACAAAAAAACTGGGCTGTGGCCTTGGACCCAGCTGTCAGCCTCTCCACGTACAGTACTCTTCCGATGGAATGTCGTTGACCACGTTGACCACGCCGTGCCGAGAGCACCAAGGCGATGGACGACGACGAGGCATAGGAAGGGGACGACACGGAGCCGGGGAAGATGCGGCAGTGGATGCCCACGCGGAGAGGAGTACGAGGGTTCACTGGTTCGGCTGCGGTGTGAGGCTGCCGTCGCCGCAGGGCCTGGCTAGCGGTGGGAGTAGTAGGGGGTGATGAGGCCTCATCGGCAGCACAACCGGCCACTGGAGGCAGGAGCAGGCGGTCTCCCCGGCGCTGGTTTGGGCGGCTGGTGCAAGAAGAGCAGCGATTGAAGAAGCAGAAGGACCGTTCGATTCAAATCCAACGGTTACTGCTGCTAGAATCGTTTGTTTACTAAGTTGACAAGCCCTGCGTACGCGTCAACTTAGTAGGCCCACAGGTCAGCCTCCCAACCGGTGCGCCCCAGATGTCAGTGGGAGGAATCATTTTTTTCGTGTAATAAGGAGGGAGTTGATTGCGTGCGGCCATGCCAGCGGAGGGAGTAGGGTGGGCCGGGGAAGCATGTGTGGCATCACAAGGGGCCACAAGAGGAGGGAGCAGGCAGTCCCGCCGGCGCTAGTTTAGGCGGCTGGAGCAGGAAGATCAGAGATTGAAGAAGCACATCGGCCGTTGGATGGACATCCAACACTAACTGCTGCTAGAATCATGTGTTCACTGACAAAGCCTTGCGTAAACAAGTCAGCCTCGAAATCTGTGGCGTGTACAGCCCATTTGCTATTATTTTTATAATTTTTACTCATTTTCTAATTCATATGGAATTTATTGCAGCCCATTTTCCATTTTTAGAATTGCTGGCCATTTTCTGGTCAGTACCAGGGTCAAAAAATTAACTAAATATGTGTGAAATTTTGAAAATTCGCAAATTTTTGCTGGGGAGCGAAATATTCTTAATCCAAAAATTAATAGCCATACTAAAACAAATGTAAAATAAATTAGAACTATGTCATGTTAAATCCAATGAAATACGTATAAGGTATCAGTGAAGAACAAAAACAAAAAAAGAAACTTATATCCCATTTGCTATAATTTTTTTGGAATTTTCAACCCCTTTTGATATTACTTTTAACAGACATTGACCATACTCTTAAGCTAGGCCGGAATGCATCCCTCCTCGTCTTGAAAGATTTGCAGCCCAGTAATTCAGAGAAAACAAATAGGCCTAGCTTGGGTATTCTCCAAAAAGAAATACTGGGCTACCTATTTTCTCAAAGAACTGGTGCATGAGCATTTAGCTTTATTTATTTACTTATTTATGTTTAGGGGACCATGAGCATGTACCTGGGCCTGATTCATGTGAGAGCCTCCCTTCCAGTTAATTATGGGCTTCTCTATTGGGCCTTCATCAGTGGGCTGCATGTTATCAACAGGTGGAAAATGTGTTCTGAGTTTCAAAAAAAAAGTGTTCCGTATGATAAATAGTATGCACTACGTACGGTACGGGGCACTGAAGGATCGAACCGTGCAACGACTTCCAAAACATTGTGTTTGTCGTTCTAACAACACATTTATTCAACCAACAGACGAAATATACTACTGATTATACATTGAAAACAGCAGCAACAACCAGGGCTGGGGTGCAATAGAAGCAGTAAGCAGGCCAGAAGAGTGAAAACGCAGCTCTCTCTTCCAAACCAAACGTCAGCCATCATTACAAAAGGGCTACCAAAAAAGAACAAGTGTATGCATCAAACTAAATAAAGATCCTACTACACCAAGTGTACGCATCTAACTAACTGGCTCAGTTAGACGTTACTATTTATTAAGCTGTGGAGATTGGCTGACAGCTTGAACCAGATGGGTGCCTGACGGGGGAAACTCCAACCAGCAGGTCGAAGTTTGATACTTGCGACCCTCTCTCCTACTTTGGGCTGTAGAGCGTGGTGGCACATATCAGGGTATGGTGCATGCAGAGACGCATGGTACGCTGTGTACACACAGTTTTTCCTGATGAACGAAACTGCGCTGCCATCATGATCCTTGCCATCGGTTATCTCCTGGTTAATCGGATAATTCAGTCCAACAAACAGAGAGCGTGTACCAAGGCTACTTACCAGCCTCCAGTCAAAAATTCCTGAAGGCCCAGAGAAGCTGGGATCCTGCTCAAAGACCTTGCAGTGACTGTGATTGTATTCCGCGAAACAACACGTTTGGTACGTGCGAACGATCATCAATCTTTCGCCGTCGTCTGATCGAGCCAGGAACCACCTACAACTGACATGCCGCTTTTCTTTGAAAGGTTCTGGGATTAAGAAGGGTAGGGACACCAGGCGGCCTACAACATCATATCAAGTTGGAGTCAAATAAAAAAGGGCTCTTGGTTTAGTCAATCTTAAGAACATCATGTTATGAGCATGAATATTTTTTCAGCAAACGTTGACAGTAATATAAGCAAGCCATCATGATATCATAGGAAAGCAACATACTGCTGTAATAGCCGTTTGTAGCAATGACTGGAGTAGGCCAGCAATACGTCCAGCCATAGAAGGAGTCGACAGCGTAAATGAAGCCCTTGTGTTCAATGGCATCAGAGAACCATGGAGGATGTATGATCCTGTGATGTACGTGCAGATTTATCCACTTACCGCAGTGACCTGCCAGATAGGCGAGACCGCGGTTGAAGAACGCAATTAGCCTGAAGTCTTTATAATTCGCAGATCTTGTGGGCACTTGGCAGATTACAACCTTGAGCAAATCAAACTTGGTATCATGTTGGCTACTGTAAGATTCCGAGTATTCTAGGCCACGTTGCCAAAGCAGTGCAGTGTTAATCGAAGGAAGGGGATCAATCGCCGGGTGTAGACCTCCATGAGCATCCAGCTGCCGCGACCGTCGACGAGCACCATCCAAGACGTGTTCATGCCGACCCAGTACATACCGTTAATGTAGTTGAGGCTGACGGGGATCGGATCGCAGTCAAGGGGGTTGATGCTCGCCACCCTACGATCGTTATACTGCGTGACACGCCATTTCTGAAGACCAGGCGGCATCAGCAAGCAAGGAGGTGGCTTAAAAAGCTTTGGCCTGAGGGCTTTGAGTAAACGGTACAGCCCCGACGAGCACGCGGCGAGCGGCATGGTACTGAGATTGTCCACACGCGAAACAATGAGCTTGATTACCTCTGTGGGGAGAGAATTCCAGCCACTCTTTCGGTGGACGCTGCTCGGTTCTGCCATTGTTATTGCTTGGGTTTCGGACGAGGGGGGGGGGGGAGGCGCCTTAGCGGGGATGGAAGATTGGACGAGATTATTTGTGAACAAAGATGGAGAAGCAAATATGTGCTGCGGGAAGTGGACAGGTGATGATGACTACAGCACGCCGCTTGACTTACGAGACACATACCAGCAGCGTAGGGTCATGTCGATGCCAGACAACTTGCTTGAGTGATCACAGTACTGGTACTCCCTACAGTGCTATGCCCTAACTTGCTTGATTAGAGTAGTAGAGTAGGACTCTGCTCTACTACTAGCACCGGAGGAGTGGTATATTCTAATCTAAAATAGTTACAAACTTCAATGCCCGAGCGTGGAACGACTATGAACCATGCTCAAAGACCGTGTCTACGTGGTGTTTGGACATGGGCGACAACCTCAACGCCAACGGTGCTGCTCCCGTTGCACCGTATGTGTTTCTGTCCTTCCTGTTCGAAATCGTGGTAGAATTCATGTTTCTACTCTGCATCCTACTACTATGCTAGTCCACATGATTAGTTTCATCTCTGTTATAGCCGTCATGATTTATTTTGTGCTTATTCAGATTTAATCTCGTAGTAACTTGCTCATATATTCAACTGGCGCAACGTCCCCTACAGCCACTCCTGTTTCATGGACGGCCTGGTCGATGTTGGAATTTTGCTAGTAGGACTTTATAAGGTGAGCTCTTCTACCACTTGTATGAGCATGAGAAGATGAGACCTACACGCGCGCTCCTCCTCCTCGCTCGCCTCGCCACGCCACGCCTTGTCACGACGCGCCGCGGGTTGCAGGATTGAGCCGAGCCGAGGACAGAGCTATACTCCCACGACCTACCCGGCCCGCACTATATAGTTTCTCACCACCGTTCCAGATCATTGCGCCGCCAAGCAAGTCTTCTCGATCCCTCCTTTCGGTGTGCACCGGGAGAAGGGACAACAGGCCTCCGGAACCCCTCCTCTCGTGATCCTGTACGGGAGAGGGGCGATCAGGTTTTTGGGGAGCGCACTCGCGCGACTGCTGGCAGCGATGACTTCGCGAACGACGACTTCTTCCTCGACCTCGGCAACCTCATACTCGATGACATGGGCGACAACGTCAACACCGGCGGTGCTGCGCCCGCTGCATCATATGTGATTCTATCCTTCATGTTCGAGATCGTGGTAGAATTCATGTTTCTAGCATGTGATTTGTTCATCTACTATGCGAGTTCGCATGATTAGTTTAATCTCTGTCAATGCTGTCATGATCTATTTCCTATTTATTTGGATTAAATATCACAGTAGTTTGCTCATATTTCCAACAATCCAAAAACCTGATAATAGGCCCTTCGTCCACTGCTATGAGTGCCCGATGCCGTTTTGTGGCTCGCCGGCGGACATGGTGCATCACCTCACGGATGCGTGCAACGGTCACTGCTGGCCCTTGGCGGAGAACATCAAGTACGAGACGTGCTACCCGTTCACCATGCCGGAGTCGCTGGAGGATCACCGCCGCCTGTTAGTCTCGGAGGAGGACGGCAGTGTCTTCCTCTTGATCGTGGGCACCGGCGAGCCCGCGTAGGCCGCCGCCCCGTCTCTGTAATGTGCGTCAGGGGCGACGCCGCTGACGCTGACACTGACACGAGGCTGATGTACGGGTGCGTGGTCAGTGTTACTACCCCTCCGGGTCGCGTGGGCGGCGACACCGGCCTCATCGAATGGACTTGGACTCTGGGGAGCTGGGACTATCCCGCGAATGTGGACTTGTAAAACCCATGTCATCCTTTACCCGCCGACGCGGTGCACGGGGACTCCAAGGAGGTTCACCGGGACATACGCATTATCAAGTTAAATGTTGATCATTAGTCTTCGCTCAATGTAATCCGTTGTCTAAGCATGTGGAGACTTCCATGCAGGATCTTGCTCTATTGGAGTATCGCGCATGAATAAAAGTGCATCCGTTTATGGTTTAGTCTAGAATCTTCCAGGTATGAATTTTTACTACAGTACTGGTGAAAGACTTACGATGAACCATTTCTTACATCTCCTCTGCCCGCTTGCAAGTCATCCTGATTTAATCCCTCCGTCTAGGTGTATAAGGGCATGGTTAATATTACTTAATAGTATAGCCAACTGTTGACTATAAGAAAGTGCCATGTCATTTGTAGCCAACATGTATAACAATCGATACTCAAAAACTAATTCTTAAAGATCATTTCTTGCAAAGCACAATAAGTGTTATTTCTTCACAAGTTTTGGACGCAGGTTGAACAGTTGAACACTTTTGTTTGCAAAAGATACCTTTTTATCTATTTCACCCGGATGTTTGTGAGCTCTAGAGATTAAATAATATCCGAAGAAACCTATCGATACCCGTTACACATGAGATGACCCCCACATCCTTTGTCGAAATAAACAACTCCCCTATCAATGCATTTCACTCTTCGGTGCAACGCACGGGCACCTTACTACTATAGATTAGTACGACCAAAAATTGAACTAACATTATATATAGTACGATAAATGCTAATGCATGTCACCTAAAATTATATCATTCAAAACTATGTTCAAATACGAATCCAATGATATAGTTTTTCTTAACATGCACTAACATTTTGTCAGTTAAATCTTCACTCAAATTCGATGGGGGACTAATAAACCACGACCAATGTAGTACAAGAATAGAGGGCGGCGCTGCACGGGAGTCTCACCTCTCACCCCGCTCGTGGCGCGGCAGTAAAGCCGTCATATCACAAAACCCAACCACTCCCAGTAATAAGTACACTGTAGCCAGCCTGCAACTCATGTACACTGTACTGACAGTGGAACCCATAGAGTACTTAGAATACAAGATTAAGGATGCAATTAACTTTTTATAGAGGGAGAATCATACACGCAATTAACTCAAATGGATTGGACGTGACTCTATTATTCTCCAATGGCAATCGGCAAATTTCCTCCCGCGGGCCGGAGTAGGTTTCTTGGTTTGCATGCGGGTTTAACGGAGGGGTTTGATGGAGGCGAGGAGGCGTGTTCAGTCAGGCGTGCAGTGGACGGCGCAGTACTATTCGATTTGACAACTACAACCAGTATATTATAAAAAACAAAGAAGAGTAGTAGAGATAGAGATAAGAATAGAGACTAGGGAGGAGCACCATCTACTGCTTCGTGGGCTACTCTTGCGCTCCATTCGGCGTCCGCAGCGTCCCCTACAGCCACTCCCTCCTGCGCTCCATTCGGCAGGCGCTATTGAAATTTGGGGAGCGCACTCTCGCGACTGCTAGCAGCGACGACTTCACCGACGACGACTTCTTCCCCGACCTCAGCAACCTCTTCCTCAACGACATGGGCGACAACTTCAACACCAATGGTGTTGCTCCCGTTGCACCGTATGTGTTTTTGTCCTTCCTGTTCGAAATCGTGGTAGAATTCATGTTTCTAGTCTGTGTCCTAGATTCGATCTGTTCATCTACTATGCTAGTCCGCATGATTAGTTTAATCTCTGTTATAGCCATCATGATTTATTTTGTAGTAAATCTCGTAGTAACTTGCTCATATATTCAACCGGCGGAACGTCCCCTACAGCCACTCCCATTTCATGGACGGCCTGGTTGATGCCTCCAAGGAGCCCTTCATCTACTGCTATGAGTGCCACTGCTATGAGTGCCCGGTGCCGTTTTGGGGCTCGCCGGTGGACATCGTGCATCACCTGATGCAGGCGTGTGGCAATCACTAATGGCCCTTGGCAAAGAACATCAAGTACGAGACGTGCTACCCGTTCACCGTGCCGGAGTCGCTAGACGATCAGCGCCGCCTGCTAGTCTCGGAGGAGGACGACAACATCTTCCTCTTGATCGTGGCCACCGGCGAGGCCCGCGCAGGCTGCCGCCACATCTCTGTAGTGTGCGTCAGGGGCGACGCCTCTGACGCTGACACTAACACGAGGCCTATGTACGCGTGCGTGCTCACTATTACATGCACTAAGATTTTGTCAGTTAAATCTTCAGTCAAATTCAATGGGGGATAAACCACGACCAATGTACTCCCTCCTTCCATCTATACAAGGCCTAACCCCAATTTTTATTTTTACATCTATACAAGGCCAAATGAACTAACTGAGGCATCTCCATCTTAATTTTCTCTTGCAAGTCGTGCGTGGTCCCTTCATCGTGAAAATGCTCTGGCCGTCGCATTGATTTGCATGCATGGATAGCACCACCATATTTTCAAAGGAGGAGCAAGCTCTATATTTCAGCCAATGCATGCATGATTTGAGGAATTATGGTTGGGCATGCATGTAGAAAAGGGAGGAGAGTAATTTGCATGCGAGGGATTAAAGGAAGGGAGGCCAGCGGCTAGGCATTCAAAGGAGGCTGCATGCAAGATTACACGGGATCCAGATACTAGTCCCAAAATCAGTTCCTCTTTTTGCGGACATGCCTTGGTACGAGAGATTGACAAGTTAGGCCCTGTAAAAATGGATGGAGGGAGTAGTAGTACTAGTGTAGAGGGCGGCGCTGCACGGGAGTCTCACCTCTCACCCCGCTCGTGGCGCGGCAGTAAAGCCGTCATATCACAAAACCCAACCACTCCCAGTAATAAGTGGCCTGGTAAAATAAACGGACAAGCAACCATCACATCCCTCTGTATTTTTTGCATTTCATCTCTCTGCATTTACTTTCTCAGGTTCATCTCGCACACTCGATCCCTAGCTACTACTCCTAGGGCCAGTTCTTTTGGCGGCTTCCCCAGCTTTTCCCACAAGACTACTCACAGTGGAGAGTAACGATAAGGCGCGTCACTCATTTATTTGGGCTTCTAAACTACTATTCCATCCTGGTTTATTCCTCACCATTGTAATTTGTGCTAAATCTTGACCAAATATTTAACTGGTTTATTCCTCACCATTGTAATCCCTCCGTCTAGGTGTGTAAGTCATCTTACGAAAACCAAATAATCCCAAAACACTTAGGCGCGATGCATTAACTTCTACCTCGTTTCTTGTTTCTTGACAGATTAACCAATAAGAGATAAAGAGCGTGCATGCTTTTAATGACTTGAGATATCAAACACAACATGCCGTGGTTATTTCATTGCATGCAATACTATTAATTAGCAAATAAACATTAACGTTTCTCATTTTCTCCTCCTCCTTGGTCACGGTGCATAGCCTAAGATGACTTACTCACCTGGACGGATGGAGTAGTGCATGTGACATTCACTAACATTTCATTAGTTAAATTTATGATCAAAATTTGACACAGATTACAATGGGGACCAATAAACCAGGACGGAGGTAGTAGTTATGGGATTACTAATCTAGAAGCCTAAAAGAACTGGCCCCTGGTACTCCTACTAGTAGTAGTACTCAAGTTGGAATTCCAACTGCACGGCACAACTTGTTAGGCAAAAAATTCGATACAGGGTGTAGGAAGTGGTTTGGGAATTTGCATGCCTTTCCAACCAGTGAGATACTCCATACAAAGTACGACAGAGAAATAACCACAGAGAAGGAAGCTGAAAGTAAACAATCAAACGAGCATTTTTGCATTTGTTTTGCATTGAATCGTTTCACAAGCTTCACTAGTGCTATTTTTCTACTTTTACAAAAAACCGCATCGTAATGTTAAAACGTGCATTTGCATGTACATAAGTAATAGTAGTACTCCCTCCGTCTAGGTGTATAAGTTTTCCCTCCTTCTTGGTCATGGTGCACAACCAAAGATGACTTATTGACCTGGACGGAGGGAGTAGCACCGTCTGCAAGCATATATCGAGAGAGACGTGTTGTGCGATAGTATATAGTAAAGTTTGTGCTATATGCATGTACTTGCAAAATGCGTACGAATACACAAGGTTTCCAAACTTTCCCTTTTACATACTTAATTAAGGACGCTAAAAATTCCTGAACGTTCGGGATTTATCATTTGCGTCCCAAAACTAATTAGATCGCCTTACGAAACAAAAATTATACTCCTCCTAAAAGCCACGACGCTCGCAGGAGCGCTTGCGGCATGCCACGAGTGCCCTGGTGCGCGGCCGTTTCCCAGCGCGCCGACACAACGCCTCTTACTCAGCCTCGCAACTCGCGAGGTGCTGATTGGCGGCTTGTCGGCGGGCGAGCGCGATCTCACCGGTGTGGTGATCCGGCGCCAACAGGTACTCCTCCTCACTGGAAGCGTGCACCCGGTCCACGTACCGTCAAGCGTAGATGTGGCGCTTGGGCCCGACTGCACTGAGGGCGTCGGCACGGGCGTCCTCCGACACTCTCACGACCCTCGCACGAGCCTCCTGCCAAACAGCCAATTGCCTGACTCTCTCGGACGCGACATAGGCCTCCCAGACAGCTTGTTCCACGGTGCGCTTCTCTTCCTCAGCCTTCTTCTCCGCCTCTATTTTGGCGCGCTCTGCTGGAGGCAAAGCCTCCCACAAGGCGACATCCATTTCTTTCCAAAGCTCCTCAAGTCTGGGGGGCTCGGCGGGCGGCGTGGTGTTCTCCTCGTAGCGGGGAGCCGACGCGTCCTCTGGCGCGCGTGCTGGTGAAATTGGGAACGTCAACGCGTCCACCTCGACGCGTCACGGCGAGGAGCGGAACGCCGACGCGTCCTCCTCGACTAGTGGTGGCGAGGAACGGAACGGCGACACGTCGCGTAGCGGCGAGGAGCGGAACAACGATGCGTCCTCCTCGACTAGTGGCGGCGAGGAACGGAACGGGGACGCGTGACCGTCCGCGCGGTGCAGTGAGGGGCTCCTAGGGCTTGGGAGGGGCGATGCCATGGTGGTCGACGTGAGAGAGAGAGGGGGAGGAGATAGCGATGAACGTGAACGTGAGGGGGAGGAGATAGCGATGTCGTGGGAGGCGCAGTATTTATAGCGAGCAATGGCACACCTACATAAGATATGGACTGAGCTGCACTGACTTAACTGCAGGTCCAGTTGCGTCACTGACATGTGGGCCAGACCCCTGTTGGGCCCATATGTCAGTGACCCAATGCACCTGCAGTGAAGTAACAGCTACATGGGCATACTTGTTGGAGTAAATTACGGGGGAGCGAAGGGGTGGAAATATTGCTGGTTACAACGGATTGGACGAGCGTGGGGTGAGGAGAGTCATGCATGCAGATTTTTTCACACGAGGTGGAGGGGTGGGACCGCCGGAGGGAGAAGGAGAGTTTGGCAGGCATATTGTTTCCACACATGGAGAGGAAAAGATTTGGAGACGAACGGGCTTCCTGCAGGTATGGGGAATAGTGCATAATAAGTCATCTTCATGCCGGGCTAGGTATAGTCTCTAGTCATTAAAAACATACACGCCCCACACATGTTCATATTTCAAGGTGCACTAAATTATTGCATGCGATGATTAAGGCTGGCCATAATGGTGGTATCTTAGCTAGTATCATGCACACGGGAATAGCAAACATGCTGATGTGGCAAAGAATTAAAGAAGAGAAGGGGGTTAGAGTAACTAGTGTTCATGCATGCATTGGTAAACACATTTTTTTGTGAAGAACGACAACACTAGTTGAGTACTTTTGCAGACTTCAAAAACTACTCCACCGCCTCTACTATCTTGCTAAGAGTAGGTGAAAATTTTGAATCGAGCCCTTTAAACTAGAAGGGAGGTAGTGGTGCTCTAATAGCTAACCTTGTTGTGATGACAAGATAGGACATGGCACGCACCTGGACGGAGGAACTAGTCTGCATTGTGCATTTAAGTTTTGTCTGAAGTCAATGTACCTCTACTTTCACCAGACTTATAGAAAAATGTGTCAACATTCACAATGTCAAATCAATATTTTTACACTCATTATAAAACATAGTTCTTATACTCATTATAATCATTACTCCCTCCGTCTAGGTGAGTAAGTCATCTTAGATTGTGCACTGTGACCAAGGAGGAGGGGAAAACGAAAGATCTTAATGTTTATTTGCTAATTAATAGCATTGCATGTAATGAACTAACCACTGCATGTCGTGTTTGGTAGTCTCAAGTCATTAAAAGCATGCACACCCACATCTCCTATTGGTTGATATGTCAAGAAAAAAGAAACGAGGTAGAAGTTAATGCACCGCGCCTAAGTGTTTTGGGATTATTTGGTTTTCATAAGATGACTTACACACCTAGACGGAGGGAGTATTGTAGATATTGATATTTTTAGTATAAATTTGGTCGTGGGATTTCATTGATGCCTGTCAAAGCATAGAGGAAGCGGAGCTTAGGGCTTGCATTGCCGGTCTCTACATAGGTATTTCTCTTCATAATCCTGTAATTTTAGAGACTAATTGCGCTTTTGTGGTAGCGTCTCTTGCGTCAGGGGACTATGACAAGTCTGCTATGCGTGACCTGAAGATGAAAGCGTTGAGCATCTCGAAGTTGATCAACAATCTTCAATTGTCAAAGATTAGCTGTTCGGCCAATAAGGTGGCACACTTAATCACTAAGTATAGCTTTGACAATAGATTAGATGGTATTCTTGTAAATAACGTACCGCCCTGTGTGGTGAATATTGTATCGAATGAGTGTACTGGTGTGGCTGGTTAATTAATATAAGATGTTGTTAAAAAAGTATAAATTTGGTCAAACACTTTGCAAACGGTTGACGGGAGTAAAAAGGACCAGAGGGAGTATCATGCATGCGGAGTAGGCAAAAAAATGCTTGTCTAAAAAAAGGCAAAAAATTGCTCATTTGTAGCCGGTCGAAGTCTCAAAGGGCGCGACCGTTCGAGGCAGGCGAAGGTCGCGGGAGGTGCGACGTTTGACGGAATTAAGTGAAGTTACATCCACGCACCGGCATGACGTGCGAACAGGCAGAAGCTATACCGTCAGGCCTACGATATAGGTCTAGTAGACATGACATCTAGTGGGTCCCGCATAGTTCTCGAGAACTCTTTGGGGGCTTGCAGCCGTTTATCCACCGGGTAAGCTAGCAACCCCACGCCGTTCGCACGCCCTACTCGTCCCCGTCTTCTACCTTACAACAGTTCGCTCCCACTCGTCCCGTCCTTTCACATTAGTTCGCTCCCAGTTTTTTTTGCGGGGTACAACAGTTCAACTTCTCCTAACCCTCTTCCAAAATCCATGGCCTCCCAAATCTCCATGGTCGCCGTTGAGTACCAGGTTAGAGCCATCACCGGCGATCAGTTCATCGTCATCTACACAAGTGGATCCGAGACGGTGAAAGCATGGCTTGCTCGCTTCCTACGCATGTTCAACAGTTCAACGGATGAGTGGGTCACTGGGCTAGATGGTGAGTACACCACAGTCCTGGGATGAGAGAAGGATCTAAAGGACGAAGAGAGGAAGAAGCCCGTCGTGATCCAGGTTTGCGTACATAACATTTTCTTGGTCTACCACATATGCCATGCCGACGTTGAGTGCCAGGATTTTAAGAACTTCCTCAAGGACAAAAGAGTGAAATTCGTTACTGTAGGCTTTAAGAACGACAGTGACGTCCTGCGTCGGATAGGTCTCGTTGTAGGCCAGCCCTTCAATCTCCAGAAGGCAAGCCTGGTGTCGTCCTCTCAACCTTCAATGCTGACCCTGGCAGCAGCCATGATTGATCCTTCGTACGCTAAACTGAAGAAACCTCATCACGAGTTTCATCATGCATGGGAGTCGAAGACATTAGATAAAGATCACATCCTGTACGCAGCAATGGATGCCTACCTTTGTTTAAATATCTACAAGGGTTGGATGAAGAAGCAGAGCCCAGTGTCCGGTTCAAGCAAAGAAGCGTCGGCGAAGAGGAAGAGGAAGAGGGACGAGGACGAAGTCAAGGACGTGGACTCGGACTCCGAGTAGGTGGCAGTGCCGTCGCTCATGCTGGTTCTACTGCAGTGTCAAGCGGACTAGTTGCTTATTAGTCTATTTTCAAGGGTGTGTTGTGCTGAGGCCCCAACAGAACTATGTTTATGTTCTTTCTCGTTATTTGAACTCTTTAGTACGTACAGTAGTACTAGTACTATGTCTTACTATTGTCCTTCTTGCAGTTGGTACTACTGCTCGTATCTTTGTGTTCCTACTATACTTTATACGGTTGTACTAATAGTATAATTTGGGTCAGTCGATTTGTGAAAGAAATTCGACAGAGCGAAGGAAGAAGACGGAAGCAGAGGTGGAAGAAGCCCTTCTAGCCATCCATGTTGCATCAAACGGCTCACATGAGTCGACTAACCCAAATTGCTCCTTCAGATTGCAGGATCCACGTGGCATTCAAGGTCTCGAAGGTAGATTCCGCGTCCGCACCTGGTTTGCGGGCTCGACGAGCGCGCGACCGGCTTCCGCCGTGACAGCCACCATGCGTGCCTCCTCCGCGCGGGCGGAGACGACAATGACACGCTAGTTCCTCCTCACCGGCGTGCTGGAGCACGCACTCGTCCTCCTCTTTGTATGCTGCGTGCATAGACGCGGCTCCACCAGCTGCTCGCGTGCTTGGCAGCGCGGAGGCATCGCGAGGAGGGACTGCAGACGACGTGAGCGGGCGAGCCTTCGGCTTCATGACACCAGGATGGCGGTGACACGGCGGGATGGGCGAGAAATTGTTGGCTGGAGCAGGCGGGCGCCGGCATGCGCAACGGCGATGGCGACATATTGATGAGTGCGCGTGTGGGAGCTTACTTTAGTTTTATATATAAGGTTGTTCAAACTTAAAAGAAAACCGTACTAGTACACGTAAACATTAGACTTAGGTAGCGCTTTTATTAGTTAGTACCACAGCCACGATACGGAATCCTGTGCAAGCGCGTGAACCGCGGCCGCGCGGTCGATCGAACGGTGCGTCACCGTGTCGCGCTCGAAGGACATCCACCGAACCTTTTTTTGTGTGTGAAAACAATCCTCGAATATTACTCAACTTTTTTTCCTGTGAAAGTTCTTGACGCTGCAATATTTCCATATATTTGAATTTAGCTCCAGTTTGTGTTTATTTGGATTTGGACGTTTTAGGTGCGCCCTAGTTTTTTTAATACTGATTTTGTGTGTGTGACTGAGAGAGAACGTGTGTATGTGTCCATATGTGTGTTGTGGCGGAAGGGCAATGTGGAGACGGTGTGCGTGTGATACAGACATAGAGAGGTGTGAATGTGCAAATGATCATGCATGAGTGAGACATAGACAGATGCCGATACGTTGTGTATACATGAGAGAACGGTCTTCTAGTTTACTTGTGTGTGTGTGTGAGAGAGAGAGAGAGAGGGAGAGAGACACAGAGAGAGGAGCATCCGTAACACAACAACCATATCTCTCGATTCGTCCGTCCCTCGCACGGTCGCATGCAACACATGCATCAACGCGCACATTTTGACACCCTCACCCGGCCCCTGCCCACCTCAAGGCCCGCACAATCTCTTCGTGAATACCCATTTCTCTCCTTAGGTTTGTTTTCTCTCAATATCTGACACACACACACACACAGACACACGCAGCACAACACACACACACGCACACTCCCCCGAGCACACAATTCATCCCCATCCAAGGTTATACGGCGACCACTCTCGCTTGTGCTTCTTTGCACCCCAACATGCACAACACCTCAATCTTCAAAGAGGGCAACGAGCAGATCAAAGATGGCGACCACACTGCGCTAGAGAATGCGGGGTCATTTCGAAGCAGGGTGATGTGACGACGGCTGACTGACTCCTCCCCCCCACTCTCTCTCTCTCTCTCTCTCTTGCACAAAATTACCAATCCCTCTCTCCCCCGCACAAAATTGTCAATCCCTCAACTCACGAGATCCTTCCCCTCTCGTCCATGTTTTTCCATCTCTCTCATCAAACATGTTGTCTCTTCTCCTTCCACGTATACAGAATCCAGATGCACACGCATCTCATGTATATTACATGCAGGCATCTTTCTCACAGACCTAACTTCTTCCTCTCTATTTCTCTCTCTCTATCTCTCTCTCTCACTCTCATTAGGTTTGTCTCCTACTCTCTCGTCCACATACATACATTCTTTCCCGCCCTATTTGCTCCATCTTCAAAAGCTCTCTCTGCACGTTTCATTCACACATTGGGATATGTCAAAATGTTGCTTCTATAATGGCTGATGTAGAGTTATGGTTGTTTTTGTTGCATCCTACAAAGTAATAACTATGAAATGCATTTAGATTCTCATTTGAGTGGGATTATGTGAGTTTGAGCATGTTGTGAGGTACTATAGACCTTGTATACATCTTGGGATTCGACAATGATTGTAACTATTGAATTGTATAGACCATTACATTCGAAGTCAATAGCCTAATATATTTATTTCACAATTTCAACAAATGATTAGTTCACTACAAACCAAGAAAACAAATGTGTACTCCCTTCGTTTTTATTTAAGTCCGCGTATTAGCATTGGTCAAAGTCAAGTTTTGTAAACTCTCAGAAAGCTTATAACAAAAAATATTAACATATACAATAACAAATAAATACCATTAGATTCATTATTGAATGTACTTTCACATCATACATATTTGTTATGGTAAATGTTTATATTTTTCTATAAACTTGGTCAAACTTTAGGAAGTTTGACTTCGGTCAAACCTAATATGCAGAGTTTACTACTACTACTCGCTAGTTGCTTAGCCGAATCACTCAACACGCTACACGGGGAGTCCAGTGTCACAAATATTTGAGGTCGGCGGGAAAATCTCCCGCGACCCTGATTCGAGCAGTGGGAAGTTACCATCATAGCCTTCGGAACAGGCCTACGGATGACGCTTGGTAGGGGGCTATTTTCGTAACTTCAGGTTCACCCTACCCAGCCAACCCCACCCCGGCACCCAGAGTAGTACACCTGAATACTCCCCAATTTCTATCCCCACCGCAAAATAGACTTCTCCACGGCACCGCAGCCTTTGTGCTCCTCCCCTTTACATCGGCTCACTCGTCCACCGCAGCGCATCTGCCTCGTCGACGACCTCATACGCCGCACTGGAGCCAGTTCACCATCGTTATCGTACACGGAGCCTCTTCCCCGGCATCGTTTTCCACGGTCTCGGATCTGCTTCTCGGAAGCCGGCGCCAAGAGCAGAAGTACCACCGTCGTGGACAATGAACTGACTCCCGTTGCCAACCATGACTCACAGAGGCCGCCACGACCATCGTTCTCCTCCTCGATTGGTAATGTGTGTATTGAATCACTTAGCAGTACATGTGCAGTTCCAATTTTGTTCATACCTACCCTTCAATTTCCTGGGTGCTATTGTTCCCGTAAAAGTAATTGGTTATAGCCTCCATTGTCCAACAAAATATCAGCTTGTAATTGTGCGCGACTCCTGTATCGCGCTGTGCTTGGGTAGGTTTTTCATCTGCAACCAGTAGTGTGGCAAATAATGGAAAGGTTTTTAGAACTAGCAAGATGCCCATGCGTTGCACGCATCAAGATGCATTTGTATGAGTAGTTTATCTTGTTGGAGATGCTCTAACATGGCAGACGAGTGCTTTAATGTTGCCCACAAGATGCACGAGTATTACTAGTAGTATATTTTTCTTGCCATGTTGAGATCTTAAAACCACGAGTGCGAACATACAGAGGAGAAATGAAGACCAAACACGGGATATTCGGGACATCTTCAAGGAGCGTGGCAAGTTAAATAGGAGCTGCACCGAGCCTGTAAAACGAGCTTTGGTAAGTAACACCCTTTCAATTACTTTCGTGTAGCCTCGTGTTCTTCGATGTGTTAATGTTGTAGTTTCTGTTTCTCTTAAGCGTGGTGTTCTTCGATGTGTAATAAGAAGAGTCTTAATTGTCCTAATGCATTCGTTTTTAGCTTGATGTAGGAAATGGGTGTTCTCACCTTGTATTCTGTTTTTATTTATTTATTCCTTTTGAATTCACTTCTCCGAGTTCTGTTTATCTGGCTTCTACTAAATGGATCTAGGTTGCTCTGAGTATTGATCTAAAAAATAAGTAACTTTATGTCAGGATGCAGTTCCTGCGAGGAGGGAAGTATGGTCAACCTCGAGATCATGTTTCCAAAATGAGGCTGGATTACACACAAGGTGCCAGTTCCCTAATGATGCTGGATTAGACACAAGGTGCAAATTCCCAGATGATGCTAGATTACACACAAGCCAGGTGGAGTCGTCAGCTGTTCGTGTCCTCGTGGCATTAGTAAAGGCTGAAAGAAAGCGTGCAGCAGCCCTTGAGAATGTAGCTTAGTTCCTGAAGAAGCGAAAAGAGCAATCATATGCTCTCTTCACCCAAGCCAAAGAAGATATGGAAGAAGCCAGAAATAAGCTAGCAGAGGCAGAGCAGGCTAGGCGTCTCCTGCTATCTAAAACTGTTGTCAATACAAAATTTCCTTCATAATAGCTAGGTTCAAATGTTTATCCAGTCAGCATGCCTGTTGTGATGTCCGTGCATCTACTGATGTGGCACAAAATGTTTTTTTGGGTCATGTAATGACAACAATTACTTTCCAAACAATAACAGACGAAGCGTTGGACATGGTATAGTTCACGCGCAAGCCCGACATTCCAAGTTCAACTTCCACATCAAACTCATGTTCACAGATATCTGCACATTCATACATAATGTCCACAACCATGATTCACTTCAAAGCCAAAAAAAATGTGAGGAGAGTTATAAATAAAGAAAATCCTCTACTAGTTCCTGCTACTAGTGCGAGCACAACAAGTCAAGACCATGCGTAAATTAATTATATTTTAGTCATTTTTTGTGTTCTAAAATGCCTGCCGGCTCGCGAAAGGACGTGTTGCCGGCACACGCGCAGATTCAATGAAGGCAGGCGGGGCAGTCTTAAGCTGGTTGCACGCGGCGAGGAGGCGTGCTCAGCCGGGCCTGCAGCGAGTGCAGCCCTCTTGGTCGGCGCGCCGGTTCAATGCCTGCGCTATGAGATGTCACGTACGTGTCAGAGCAATCACTCCCTCCAATCCTTTTTTGTTAGGGTATAACAAAATCTCGTTTTCCATTCACATTTTACAAGTAAAATTCATGGACAAACTTTGACCCAAAGTACGATGGGGACTAGTAAACCAGAATGGAGGTAGTAGTTTTTTTTAATCAAAGAAGGGTTTCCCCTTCCGATTTTCATTACTAAAAACCAGCATCTAAATCTAAACCATAGTATTTGCCCTAGAACTACTAGGTTCAACATCTCGCAACATAAACCCATACAATGTGACGCCCCCGATTCAATCGTACACTAATCATGCACGCAAATGTGTACGATCAAGATCAGGTACTCATGGGAAGATATCACAACACAACTCTACAAATAAAAATAGTCATACAAGCATCATAATACAAGCCAGGGGCCTCGAGGGCTCGAATACAAGTGCTCGATCATAGACGAGTCAGCGGAAGCAACAATATCTGAGTACAGACATAAGTTAAACAAGTTTGCCTTAAGAAGGCTAGCACAAACTGGGATACAGATCGAAAGAGGCGCAGGCCTCCTGCCTGGGATCCTCCTAAACTACTCCTGGTCGTCGCCAGCGGGCTGCACGTAGTAGTAGGCACCTCCGGGGTAGTAGGCGTCGTCGACGGTGGCGTCTGGATCCTGGGCTCCAGCATCTGGTTGCGGCAACCGGGTAGAAGGGAAAGGGGGAAAAGGGGGATAAAAGCAACCGTGAGTACTCATCCAAAGTACTCGCAAGCAAGGAGCTACACTACATATGCATGGATATATGTGTAAAGGGCCATATCGGTGGACTGAACTGCAGAATGCCAGAATAAGAGGGGGATATCTAATCCTGTCGAAGACTACGCTTCTGGCAGCCTCCGTCTTGCAGCATATAGAAGAGAGTAGACTGAAGTCCTCCAAGTAGCATCGTATAGCATAATCCTACCCGGCAATCCCCTCCTCGATGCCCTGTTGGAGAGCAATCACCGGGTTGTATCTGGCACTTGGAAGGGTGTGTTTTATTAAGTATCCGGTTCTAGTTGTCATAAGGTCAAGGTACAACTCCGGGTCGTCCTTTTACCGAGGGACACGGCTATTCGAATAGATTAACTTCCCTACAGGGGTGCACCACATAACCCAACACGCTTGATCCCATTTGGCCGGACACACTTTCCTGGGTCATGCCCGGCCTCGGAAGATCAACACGTCGCAGCCCCACCTAGGCACAACAGAGCGGTCAGCACGCCGGTCTAAACCTATGCGCGCAGGGGGCCCATCGCCCTGAGCACACCTGCACATTGCGTACGCGGCCGGTGAGCAGACCTAGCAACCTCCAGTACAACGGAAGTCACGTTACGCGGTCCAACCCGGCGCGCGCCACTCAATCGCTGACGTCAAGAAGTGCTTCGGCTGATACCACGACGCCGAGTGCCCATATCTTTCCCTTGTAGTTGGTTAGTGCGTATAGACAAAATGGCCAGACTCAGATCAAATACCCAAATCTCGTTAAGCGTGTTAAGTATCCGCGAACGCCAACAGGGCCAGGCTCACCTCTCACTCAGGTAGCCCCGAACTGCCCTGCCGCTCCGCCACAAAGATCCACACAGAGGGCCGTCGGGACGAAGGTCCTTTCAGCCCCCAATCCATGAATCACTCGCGGGTACTCCTCGAGCCAACCCGACTTTGGTCACCACATGTATCATGTTTAAAGTATAGTGTATATCCATGATCACCTCCCGAGGTGATCACAGCCCAGTAGTATAGCATGGCAGACAGACAAGAGTGTAGGGCCACTGATGGAACACTAGCATCCTATACTAAGCAAGTAGGATTGCAGGTAAAGGTATCAACAGCAGTATCAAAGACAGGCTATGCATCAGGATATGAATAACGAAAGCAGTAACGTGCTACACTACTCTAATGCAAGCAGTATAGAGGAGAGTAGGCGATATATGGTGATCAAGGGGGGGGGGCTTGCCTGGTTGCTCTGGCAAGAGAGAGGGGTCGTCAACTCCGTAGTCATACCGGGTAGCAGCAGTGTCGGTCTCGGTGTCTAGCGAGAGAAGAGGGGGGAGAAACAATAAATATTTAAGCAAACAGATGCATGACGATGCATGACAAAGCAAAGCGTGAAGCTAGGCGCGCCCTAACGCGGTATGTGGTGATACCGGTGAAGGGGGGGAAACATCCGGGAAAGTATCCCCGGCGTTTTGCGTTTTCGGGCGGAGGAGCCGGAGGGGTAAAGTTGCGAGTTCGATAGGTTAGGGGGGTGTGGCGGACGAACAGGTTGCGTATCCGGAATCGTCTCATCGTTCTGAGCAACTTTCATGTAGAAAGTATTTTAATCTGAGTTACGGATAAATTTCTATGAATTATCAAAGTTTTAGGCATTTTGAAATTTATTTTATTATTTAAACTGAACATTATCCAGAACAGTGAAAGGTGATGTCAGCATGACATCACCATGACGTCAGCAGGTCAAACCCAGCTGACCAGAGTCAAACCTGGCCTGTGGGTCCAGCGGGACCCACCTATCATAGACTAAGGCTAACTAAACAGGGTTAATTAGATTAGTTAATTGATTAGGTTAATTAGACACAATTAAATAAGCTAATTAATTAAGCTAATTAATTAATTAATTAATTTTTTTAATTTTTTTAATTTTTTTTTATAAAAACGTTCTGGGGCACGGGCCCCGTTTGTCATAGGGCTAGGGTTAGATTAATTAGGGCCATTAGTGGCTTAACCACGTGGCTACGTCAGCACTTCACGGCGGCTAACTGCCGACGCTAAACAGGGGCGGCAGCGCTCGTCGGCCGGCCATCTCCGGCGATGGCTGGAGCTGTGGGTGGGCTCGGGAGGCGCATCGCGACGAGGGGCACCAGATGGTGGCCGTGGGGGCTGCTGGAGGTGGGCTGCAGGGGCGCCGGCGTTGAGCGGAGCAGCTCGGGGCTCGGCCTCGCAGCGGGCACGCCGTGCGTAGGGAGCAGGGCGCGGCCACAGTGCGTGCACGGGCACGGGACGGCACGGGCATGCAGTGACCGGACGAGGAGAGGGGGAGCTGTGGGAGCACTCTGGCGAGCGAGTCCCGTCGAGGACGACTCCGGCGCGGGGTCAGAGAGGGAGATGGGGGTGGCGCTCACGGAGAGATGTAGGGTCTTAGCAGCGGGGCGTGAGGTGGAGGTCGGGGACGTCAGCGTCTAGGAGGCAGTCCGACAAGGTGGCCGGCGACAAGGCAGGCCGCGGTAGTGCGTTCCGTGCGGCGGCGGCGGTTCATTTCCCCCGATCCAATCGGGGAGGGGGCGCAGAGGAGGGGAGAGGGGGAGGCGCCCGGAGGGAGACGAGGCGACGGCAGCAGGGCGGCGCCGGCGACGGGCGCCGTCGTCGAGGTCGCGTGGTGGTGCGCGGGATCGGGGCGATCCCGATCCAGATCGAGGAGGAGAGGCGATGTGGGGGGGCGAGTGGGTGCGTGGGATCGGGCTAGGGTTTCGGGGGGGAGTGGGGATAGGATAAGGGGGTGGGGGAATGGCCGGTTGGGCCTGAGGGGCAGTGGGCTGGCCAGTAGCTGGGCCGAATGGCCCAGGGGGAGGTTCTGTTTCTTTTTTTTGTATTTCTTTGTTTACTGTTTATTATTTTTCTATTTTATTTACTATATATTTTTGTTTTATAAAATATACAAGTAGTGCCTAATTTAGTGTTACAAAATACCCCAATGCCACAAAAAGTTTGGTGACAAAATAAAATAGTTTAGTAATTTATTAATTGTAAAAGGCACTTAATTAATTGTTTTTGCTACTGTTTATATCCTTATAGTTCATTTAAGCATTTTATAAAAGCTTGGTTTCTCCACCATAATTGCTTACGATTTATTTGAAACAACCCGAACATTTTTGTTTTAATTTTCTTGAAAACTTTTGTTGTTTGCTTTTCTTTTGAATTTGAATTTGAATCGGTTTCGAACTAATGCAAGATTAGCAACAATAACCGAGGTGACGTGGCATCGTTAACGTGGGATTACTGTAGCTTAATTATCCGGGCGTCACATACAACCTCCATCGCAAAAAAAAACCATACAACCATACGCCAAGGAGGTACGTAGTATTATGAGTTCCATTTTTGCTCCATACCAATCGTTCTAAAAACTACTTACTACTTAGAACGCGCCATTGAAAATCAGAACTCTTAACCCCACTAAAAAATGTTATTTTAAACGTGGCTACTCGATCTGTGGCAACTGGCGAGCCACCGCGCTCCAAGTCGTTCACCTGTGGTCCCGACCATCAACTCCTACGGATCAAATTATCACGCGAGCTGACTATTCCTACAAAGGTGCTCCACCACGTACCCGGTACCCGCGAATGCAGCAATCGTGCACCTAGGGTTTTAGGGTTTACTTGTTAACGTCGCCTTTACGTAACACTCATGTGTGTGAGACAACGAGAGGCCGACTGCGTGCGTGCGCCTCTTCTCTTCATATATGTACTCCACCGTTTGTCTGGTGTCCAAAAAATTATAGTAACTACTAGCAATGTGCCAATGCGTTGCCACATGATCAAAGTAGATTAATACAGTGGCGGAGCTAGATGCAGATTACGCCTGGGGCTGTGCTATGTTGAGTGATAAACTTCTATGATTTTCTATGCTTTGCATGAAGAAATTACAAAGGAAGTTGTTTCTAGGCCTGGGGCTATAGCCCTAGCTGTCCCAGGCCTGTCTCCCCCACTGGATTAATACATATTCACCAATTTGATAGAAAAAAAAGTCTAGTTTTGAAATACGTATATCACTAAAAATATGTTATGTTTCACTCAAAATATATTCCTTTGGCGGTTTTGATGAGTTAAGGGAGGAATGTTGTTGGTTTCAAGATTCGGGAAGTGGTATATGTCTAACTTCTACTCTTACTAGCAAGATGCCCATGCGTTGCATGGAACATCAAGATCTTGTGGGAGAAAAGGATGAACGAGGGAAGGCCTTATCAGCAAATGTGGTGAAGAGTGCGGGTAAATTGCCATATTTTCCTTCCTATCCGTCAGATATAAATCAGACGACCTACATTGCAGGATGGCAGGCCCACCATCATCACCAACTCTATTTTTTATCCCTACTCTTATAATAAGCATTGTTGGTGATGATCGTGTGCCTGCCATCCTGCAATATAGGCTGTCCGATCTATATCTGACGGATAGGAAGGAAATTATGGCAATTTTGCAAAAAGATACCCACACCCCTCTCCACATTTGCAAATAAGGCCTTCCCTCGTTCATCCTTTTCCCCCACAAGATAAACTACTCATACAAATGCATCTTGATGTTCTGCGCAACGCATGGGCATCTTGCTAGTTGTTGCAAAAAGCCCATGTGTGTGTGAGAGAGAGGGAGAGTGGAGGAGGACGGAGTGCATGTGTGACAAAGACACAAGGAGTGTGTGTGTGATATGTATTAGCTTAAAATGAGGCGATAGTGTGTGTGTGCACCATCGAGAGGGCGTGTCTCAAGAAGGGAATAAAAATCTACATAGATACGAGGAGCGGGAGAGAGACATGTATGCGATGGTGGAAGCACGAGTGTGCGGGTGTATAAACCTATCTAGAGGCTAGCTAGTCGATAAATGTTTGTGAGAGAAATACGAGTCGGGGTGCGAAAGCGAGAGTTTTGTGTGTGTGAGAGAGAGACGGTAGTCGGGAAGGGGAGTGGAAGCAGGAGTTGTGTGTGTGTTTGTGTGTGTGTGTGAGAGAGAGAGAGAGGAGACGGTAGTCGGGGTTGTCTGATCGGTAAACAAATGAATACTGTGAGTCTGGGATGGAGACGAAAAGGAGACGGCAACAAATGTTGTGTCTACAGGAGAGATAGAGAGAGTAATTTTAGTGGTATGAGTCATATGTAGAGACATATAGGGTGTGTGAGAGAATCCCATAGAGAGAAAGACAAAGTGAAAGACAAGTGGAGACTGTGTGTTTGGTAGTGAAAAAGAAAGCTTAGGTACCGAGTGATACCAGAGAACAGTAGAGACGTGAGAGATAATGAAAACCGTGTAACGTATAATGATAGGGAGAGTGTGACACTTCTCAAGGGAGACGTCAAGAGACCATGTTTGCGAGGATAGGAGCAACATGAAGTGAGCATGTGGGTGAGCTGGAGAAAAGAGAGTGATAGCTACCTGAATGAGCATGCATGCGAGAGAGATGGGCGTGAAAGGAGTGAACAAAAAAGGGATTCAAATATTTGAATTCAAGATGACGATACATGTAATCCATACTCGAACCAAAGTTGATCTATCAAACATGCATACTCATATGAATTCACGCACATCTATGTTATTTAATATGTAGATATTACTGATCCATACATTTTAGTATAACATATTTTGGTTAAATTTTTTCGAATTCAACCTTAAGATTTCGAGATCGTTGTATTTGTAAATCATATTATACATATAAAGGAGCAGAATTCTTTGTTGTGCTTTTGAAAGTATATATACAAAAATGATGTATATAGAATGTATTTCCAATTGAAAATGGATCCCGCCTGAACAAAATAGAATACAAACGAGATTCGAATTGAGTTGGCACGGTAAACATGCACTCTGCAAAATTTGAACGAAGCCGGGAAAGTCGCAGCAACCACCCGAAACCAAAATCTGCTCAACTTATTTATCGCAGCAAGAAAATAGATCGCTATTGCTTTACTCTGATTTCTTGTCTTGGTTGCGAAGTTGCCTTTGTCCGGTTTGCACCTTCAGATCTACCGTGGCACGCTCAACACCATACTCGCAATGCTTATGGTTTTCCCCTTCTATATTCCACACTAGTTAAATCACAGTAGACTAAATTTCAAAATTGGGTCAGTCGATTTTTGAGAGCTCGCCGGAGTTCGCCGGTGCGAAGGAAGGGGCTCGGGTGGGGGCGGTGGTTGTGGGGGGCGGTGGTGGGAGCTCGTCGAACGAACAAAAACTCGACGTGGGTGGGGCGGGGGTGGGGATGGCGGAGGAACACATGCGGTGGGGCCGGTGGTTCGGCCGGCAGCCCGTGCGGTGTTCTGTATGGGAAGCACAGTATGGTCCTTGTCAGGAAGGGGAGCAGGGACATCTGCAGTCAACAACTGATAGAGCTGGCCTGTACGTGATCGATAGGCTATCAATTAGTAGCGGCAATACAACACCGTAATTTCCAGCCAGTTCCACTTTCCCGATTTATATATCGTGGTTGTGGTGTACCCCTGTAATGTACACTATGATCTGCCTAGTTGCTGTGTGCTCTTGTTATCATGGTTTGGCAATAAAATCTCTATACAGTATATTATGAACCTATCATCTGCCACCTATCCTTACTTCTGGAGCCTATTTTTTGTGTACTTGTGCCAGATTATATAAATGCACGCACCATATTACAGCACACATGAGCTCTCTCATCAGAATCCAGTGATAGCACACAAGTGTTTACAGGGGCGCCCCTATATTAGAATATCATCTTCTTTACAAAGATAATCTCACAGCTATTTATGTTTTCATGGTTTTCAGATATTATACGCAATTACAGTGAATATCAGAATCCGCGCATCAGAAGAATATTGTGGAACACTTTAATGACTTACAGAATTGGCAGCAAGGCATTGAGTGCCATTCTGCAAGCAAAGAAACTCGTACGCTCCCCACCTGTTGATTCTTGTTCAGAATATCATCCTAATGACTATTCTAACCTCGAGGAGTCAAAGGCAGATGGCATGTCCTATTCACCCATCAAGGTGCATGTTCTAATTTGGCAAGGTTTTATTGATTGCGCGTATCTTGCATATGTTGTCTTGCATTTCTTCTACTTTGTTGCACCGCCATCTGCTTAGTTTACTCATCATATAACTCGAGATGCCATGCCCATCCATTATCAATACATATTCCATCTGTCATCATTCCATGTTTTCCCACTCAAATGTTGTTCGTGTGCATCAGACATCAAAAAGGAAGAGGGTGATTGCTGAACCTGAAGGAGCACCAGCAAAGTACTTGAAAAACGTGGTGGTGCCCGAGAAATCAGACAACGCCCCATTGGTTGTACAACTAGTGACACAAAACGTAGGACTGACTCCAGCAGACTGTACCCATACTTCACTGGCCACACCACCAGCCCCACCACACAGGACCTGCCCTCCAACAAAAGGTATACCGATTTCATTTGCCATAGCACCAGCCGTACCACAGAAAAATCCTACTCCAGCAAAAAGTACATCAAGTCCACCGGTCGAAGACCTATCCCAACTGCAGAGATGGCCAATTCCTGCAGATTGGAACCCCATTCCATTTATTCCCAGTTTAAAAGACAATGCTTTCAATGTTGTTAGGGACTACGTGCATATATTCCCATCATGGGAATATTATAGTGAAGACAAACACCATTTTCACATCTTCTTGTCCCACTTACGTATAAGTGCTATAATTTACGGTGATTATTTTCCTATTTTATGCTGATTGAACACATCAGTGATTTACATTACATTGTTGTAAGTAGGTTAGGGTCAATCTGGATAGTCACGACGAGCAAAGCTTGCTTGCACTTTGATACGTCTCCAACGTATCTATAATTTTTGATTGCTCCATGCTATATTATCTACTGTTTTAGGCAATATTGGGCTTTATTATCCACTTTTATATTACTTTTGGGACTAACCTATTAACCGGAGGCCCAACCCAGATTTGCTGTTTTATGCCTATTTCAGTGTTTCGAAGAAAAGGAATATCAGACGGAGTCGAAATGGAACGAAATCAACTGGAGAAGTTATTTTTGGAACGAAAGCTAACCGATGGACTTGGACCCCACGTCAAGGAAGGAACAAGGAAGCCACGAGGGTGGGGGGCGCCCCCACCCCCTTAGGGCGCGCCCCCTGCCTCGTGGGGCCCTCGTGGCTCCCCTGACGTACTTCTTCCGCCTATATAACTCCACGTAACCTAAAACTTCTAGAACAGAGATTAGATTGGGAGTTCCGCCGCCACAAGCCTCTGTAGCCACCAAAAACCAATCGGGACCCTGTTCCGGCACCCTGCAGGAGGGGGGACCCTCACCGGTGGCCATCTTCATCATCCCGGCGCTCTCCATGACGAGGAGGGAGTAGTTCACCCTCGGGGTTGAGGGTATGTACTAGTAGCTATGTGTTTGATCTCTCTCTCTCTTGTTCTTGATTTGGCACGATCTTGATGTATCGCGAGCTTTGCTATTATAGTTGGATATTATGTTTCTTCTCCCCCTCTTCTCTCTTGTAATGGATTGAGTTTTCCCTTTGAAGTAATCTTTTCGGATTGAGTCTTTAAAGATTTGAGAACACTTGATGTATGTCTTGCGTGGGATAACCGTGGTGACAATGGGTTATTCTATTGATCCACTTGATGTATGTTTTGGTGATCAACTTGCGGGTTCCGTGACATTGGGAACCTATGCATAGGGGTTGGCACACGTTTTCATCGTGATTCTCCGGTAGAAACTTTGGGCACTCTTTGAGGTTCTATGTGTTGGTTGAATAGATGAATCTGAGATTGTGTGATGCATATCGTATAATCATACCCACGGATACTTGAGGTGACATTGGAGTATCTAGGTGACACTAGGGTTTGTGTCTTAAGGTGTTATTCTAGTACGAACTCTAGGGCTGTTTGTGACACTTATAGCAATAGCCCAACGGATTGATTGGAAATAACAACTTTGAGGTGGTTTCGTACCCTACCATAATCTCTTCGTTTGTTCTCCGCTATTAGTGACTTTGGAGTGACTCTTTGTTGCATGTTGAGGGATAGTTATATGATCCAACTATGTTATTATTGTTGAGAGGACTTACACTAGTGAAAGTATGAACCCTAGGCCTTGTTTCCTAGCATTGCAATACCGTTTACGCTCACTTTTTCCGCTTGATACCTTGCTGTTTTTATATTTTCAGTTTACAAAAACCTATATCTACCATCCATATTGCACTTGTATCACCATCTCTTTGCCGAACTAGTGCACCTATACAATTTACCATTGTATTGGGTGTGTTGGGGACACAAGAGACTCTTTGTTATTTGGTTGCACGGTTGCTTGAGAGAGACCATCTTAATCTGAAAGAACAAGTGCTCCCTGGGTGGTTTTGGTAATTAATGTCAACATATCTCTTGTTGGACTAACACTTTTACCTAGTATATTTCAGATAAGTTCAACAATGGAGTGGCATGGAATAGAGGATGTGGAACCCCTTCAAGATGCTAAGGACAAAGGATTGGCTCAAGCTTCAAGATCAAGACTCTACATTTTCTATTTTAGTGATCCAAGATCACATTGAGTCTATAGGAAAAGCCAATACTATCAAGAGGGGATGAGGTGTTGCTTAATGACTTGCTTGCTCAAAGTGCTTAGTGATATGCTCCAAAACCCTCAACTACCTTCCCACATCCACATATGACCTAAACCAAAAGTCAAACTCGGCCCCACCAATTATTTCTATCCGGTGCCACCGATTTTCAGATGTCATAGCCACTGCCACAAACCCTAGCAAATCGGTTTCGTCGATAGGGATCTCGGTCTCACCGAGTTTGAGCAATCGGTACTACCGAGATTACAATGGAAACCCTTTGGTTAGCTTATTACCAAAATAGGTCCCACCGAGTTTGTGTAATCGGTCTCACCGAGTTTGCCTGACCAACTCTGTGGTTAGCTTACTATCAAAATTGGTCCCACCGAGTTTGTGTAATCGTTCACACCGAGATTACGTTATGCCCTAACCCTAACCATATCGGTCCTACCGAGTTGCATCTCAGTCCCACCGAAAATCCTAACGGTAACTAGGTTTGCTGAATCGGTCCGACCGAGTTTAACCATTCGGTCCCACCGAGTTTGGCAAATTGTGTGTAACGGTTAGATTTTGTGTGGAGGCTATATATACCCCTCCACCCACTCTTCATTCATGGAGAGAGCCATCAGAACATACCTACACTTCCAATACACATTTTCTGAGAGAGAACCACCTACACTTGTGTTGAGGTCAAGATATTCCATTCCAACCATATGAATCTTGATCTCTAGCCTATCCCAAGTTGCTTTCCACTCAAATCTTCTTTCCACCAAATCCAAATCCTGTGAGAGAGAGAGTTGAGTGTTGGGGAGACTATCATTTGAAGCACAAGAGCAAGGAGTTCATCATCAACACACCATTTGTTACTTCTTGGAGAGTGGTGTCTCCTAAATTGGCTAGGTGTCACTTGGGAGCCTCCAACAAGATTGTGGAGTTGAACCAAGGAGTTTGTAAGGGCAAGGAGATCGCCTACTTCGTGAAGATCTACCGCTAGTGAGGCAAGTCCTTCGTGGGTGACGGCCGTGGTGGAATAGACAAGGTTGCTTCTTCGTGGACCCTTCATGGGTGGAGCCCTTCGTGGACTCGCGCAACCGTTACCCTCCGTGGGTTGAAGTCTCCATCAACGTGGATGTACGATAGCACCACCTATCGGAACCACGACAAAAACATCCGTGTCTCCAATTGCGTTTGAATACTCCAAACCCTTCTCTTTATATTCTTGCAAGTTGCATGCTTTACTTTCCGTTGCTCATATACTCATTGCATGCTTGCTTGATATGTATTGTGTTTGTTAAACTTGTGCTTAAACTCCAATCAAACTTAAGAATATTAAAAACTGCAACTTTTGGCACTTAGTGTCTAATCACCCCCCCTCTAGACACCTCTTCTCGATCCTTTCCATTGGTATAAGAGCTTTGGTCTCCATTGCCTTGGTTTAAACACATTTGGAGGAACATGGATGTGTCTACTTTGGGGAGTCTTAGACATAGAGTGCCTATTCTTGATGGAGAGTATTTTCATGAGTGGAAAAATGAAATGCTTGGGATTTTCCATGAATATCATTCGAACAAGTACATTACTAGCCCTTGTGCACCTCATATTGATCCCTTGCATCCCACACCCGAAGAAGATCTTGACATGATTCGCAATCTTAGAACCATCAATCTTATGTGTAACATCCCAAAATTCTAAATTTTGGAATGTTATAATAAATAAATAGTTTTGATTAATTGTGTGATTGATTGAGTGAAACTGAGTGAAATTCGAAACTTTTTGAAAGTTAAATGAGAGGGAATAAAAGGACTTTCCGAAACTTTCATTTTGCACTCGTGATCTCCGTGAATTCAAATTTTTTTCACCACAAAACCCTGGAGAGAAGATGACATGACTTCTTCCATTTATTTAAATGACAAGGGGTGTTGAAAATATTTGAATTTCATTTGAAAATATTTCCAATTCTAAAACTTTATGCAACTCAATGATTTTCACGAGCGAAGATAATGACTTCTTCAAAACATATGAAATATGAGTTGGGAGTTTCAAAGGATCAAATTCAAAGTCCTTTTGGAAATTATTTTTAATTTAGAGTTATTTGGATTTTATTCAAAATTATTTTTCTCCAAAATAAAAATATATGGAAAATAGGGTAACATGATTCCCTACATCAAAAAATTGGAGAGAAATAAATTTGAATTAATTTTGGTATTAATAAAATGATTTTTATTGGATTTTATTAAACCAGTAGCACTCTTTGCTTTATTCGAATTTGTGTGGATTTTATTTGACGTTAGAAAAATATTCAGCTTGTAGGAAATCTTTTTCTATAAATTTTGATATATAATATGCCCATATAAAATGTTACTTTATTTTCTTTATTCGGTTTTCCTTCTGTTTCTATTTTAAAAAAACTGTTCGTGCGGCCCATATTTATTTATCGCCTACACGCGTAGCATAGTACCTTCTGGTGCCCCATTGTTTTCTCTCTCTTAAATAGGCCAGGCCCAGCCAGCCTTTTCCTTTTCAGATTTTATTTTCCTTTGGCAAAAAAAAGAAAAATGCAGCACGTACGCGCGCGGCCGGCCGATGGGCTTTAGGCCCGTGCGAGGCGTTAGCCTTTTTCTTCTCTGTTTCATTTAATTATGTCTACGTTTAGTCCCACATTGCCTAGCCTTTAACTCTTAAACCTCTTTTTCATCAATAAATATAGACGCATAGAGCCTCAAAAAATCATCCGATTCGGGTTAAATCAATATTTTGGTTTGACTAGATTCCTTAAAGAAAAATATTTTTCTTCTCTCCGGCGTGACTTTTGAAAATTGTCTCTTTTTTCGAAGTCATCTTTTCTCTACCTTATAAAGGTATCTTTCTTTGTTTTTTCTTCTTCTTTATACCTCCATAGTTTATTATTTTCTAGCCTAGTACGATACAATAATTAGATTACCAATTATTCTCTGTATTTATACATTAGACCTAAAATTCTTTTAGCTGGAGCTATTTTTCTTCCGTAAAACAGCTTGGCCCTGATTTTTCAAATAGCCATAACTTTTTACTCGTTCATCCAAATTATATGAAACCAACGCCCACTTTTTCGTTACGATCTCCTCTATCCAGTAATCCAACTCAAACATGTTTTTGAAAAGTTTAAAATTTGAAATAGACCAGATTTGAGTTTGAACTTCGTTTGATCATAACTTGAGTTTCGTAGCTCCGTTTCAGTTGATTCTTTTTGCCAATCGAAGCTCTTGACCTAAACTTTCTGACAAGGCCAAATTCACATAATTTGGTACTGTTAGAAATTGTTTTATGTTGCAAGAGTTATTCTTGGTTTTATGTTTTTTTCGAATTGGCTTCTTCGTTCTTTTCGATCTTTTGAGTGATTGCTTATGTGTGGTTACTATTGCTTGCTTACGATAGATTTAACGAAGTGTGACGAGTAGAACTATCAAGAGTTATGAGTGTGAATCATCTTCATCAACATTGCAGGCAAGTTCACACTTTGATCATATCCCTTTCATACCTAGTTTTTATTGCATTAGATCAATCCTCAAACATTGCATGATTAGAATCTAATTAAATTATGGGATCGGAAGTAGTTGAGGTAGTACCTATTACCTGTTTAATTATCAAACCCTTGTGAGTTACTATTACGTTATGCTTACCTTGCCATGCTATGCTCGTAGACGTGGATTGGGTTTTGAGAGTATTCATGACAGATGTGAGATTGTTAATTAATGGTTTACTTAAGGTGGCAACTTAAACACACATCTGGGTGGATTGAGGCACCTGGGTATTCCAGGATTGCCTGTCTAGGCACTTGGGTAGACCAGGATTGCCTGTTTTATTATGGACCGCCACCCAGGCTCAAAGGGATTATGAGATTATTCATACTAGAAACTTCCGTGTGCAGCCACAAGCTACTATGGGCTCTAGCATAGTTGACTAGGTCATGCGAACTCTTACAATGGTAGACTAGCAGATGTAGGGGAAAGTAGGTGTAACGGTCTACCCATCGTAAGGTGCTAGCGCTTCTAAAAGACTGTCTCGGTCATCCGTTTCTCAAACACCATGTAGTGCGAGAAATCCAACGGAGGAGATCGAGTCTTGTGGGGAAAAGTGCGCAGACCTCTGCAGAGTGTACAAACTAATCATGATTAGCCGTGTCCCCGGTTATGGACGTCTTGAGTATCTTGTACCTGGATTATCATGTGAATCTCATCATGTGACTTTAATTAATTTTGTTGGGTTTTAATGATGATAATTAATTGGGATTGAGGATGCTGTCAACCATTCTCAATGTTTAACAACCACCATGATAGTTAAATAAAATTTATTCCTTTGTAGTAGGAAAAACTGGCTTTTCGCAAAAACCTTATAACCACAGAGCTTTTCCACTAGCCATATATGCACGTAGTGATAGCCATATTTCAACATTGCTCTACAATGTGAATTTGCCAGTACATTCAATGTACTGACCCTTTGTGGCTGCAATGTCTCATGTTGCAGGATATCGTACGACGAGTACGTGATACGTTAGGGTTACGATTTCTACACTCAACTTTGCCATTGGTGTTGATGGGAATCCACAACCTTGTTACTTCCGCTATTTTGGATTGAGGTAATAGTATTTACGTTACTTTATACATGTGATTTACCTCGGTTATAAATCCTCGAGTACTGTGTGTGTCAGCATACAGATCCAGGGATGACACTTAAGCACGGAGACTTGATCCATTCGGGTCGGGTCGCTACAAGATGGTATTAGAGCACATGTTGACTGTAGGACGTGGCCCTAGAAACTGGCAAGCCCATAGGAAAGATTTTCTCTACAACTTTATTTTCAAAAGATCTTTTACCTCTCTTCTCTTCTGAGTTTATTCAAATATTCCCCTTTTAGTGAGACTATACCCCTTTCCCCTTTTGACCACTCGAAGATTCGACTGATGAGACCACTCCAAGAAGTACAAGATATCAGACAACTAAGACCATTCGGAATGAAGAGGATTTTACCATACATTATGATAATGGAAACTACAACGGCTGAAGACTCCGAAGACTAGGAGAACTTTGAGGCTCGGAAGAATTTCTAAAATTGCATGACCTAGGAAGGCTACCCTTATGGAACTTGGCAGACTATGGAAGTTGTCAAAACCCGAGATCAAGGTAAATTGGAGAAACACCGGAGCATGGAGAATTAAAAACTCAAAGTTCAGTCAAGGAAAACCCTAAGGAAGGAGATATCAACTATGGAGAGATAGCTCATGGAAATGACAAGGGCAGAAACACGACTATCCATGATGTTATCGCCCGCTTATGCTATTGTCACCGTGCTGAGTTAAGCATGCATATGCATGGAAGGATTGGATGGTAGAAGGATGATGGAGCACCTATCAGCAAGATGAAGTTTTAACTTTAGTCGGTGTATCACCAGGATCTGGAATGTTACATTAAGAAGTTAAGATGGACCAACAAGAAGCAGTATTTGACGAGAAAGCATTCAGTGAAGAACTTAGGACCCAGAAGCTGAAGTAGCCAAGCTAGAGGAGCAAAACCTCGAGATACCGGAGATCCGTCAGGAACTGAAGGACAGTAGGACATGGTTCATGCCAAGAATGTTGAAATCCAGAAGTTGGAACGTAAATCCAGAAATATTGAAGGACGTCACAAGAGACTTTGCGTCAATAGAGATGAACTGGCAAAAGAACTTGATAAGGACAAGCACGAACGGAAGAAGCCATCGGAGACATGAACACGACTTGAAGAGTTCGATGGCTTTGAAGAATTATTAACCTTAGAAGACCAAACCCCTGTTATATACCTACGTTAGATGCGACGATTGTGAGCTGTCATTTTGTTTGATGTTTTTCCGACAGCCACAAACTAAAATCTGTCTTTTCAAAACTATTTTTTGCATTGTGTGCATCCCTATCTCTCTATCTCTCTCTATCTCTCTCTCTCTCTCTTATCCCACCCCAAACCCATGGACCCAATAGAGGATGAATGGAGATGAGCTTGTAATTTTTTTGGACCGATGAGTCAATTGGAGACGGGTCGATGGATTCAGAACATGGAGGATCACATGGAGAATAACACTATAGCTAGAAAGGATATGACCCAGCATGCTCTTGAGTGCTTTGAAAGAGGTGCTGCTACTTGGTGGAGGATGTACCAAACCATCAATGGATGGCAAGGAGTAACCGCTTGGGAAGAATTTAAGTTGACTCTGCTAAAGTCTCGGCTTGTGTCCCAGAAGTTGAAGCCTTATGGAAATGATATGGAGAAACCTTGTGCATACAAGCTTTGTGGAGAAATAGGACACAACCATTAAGAAAACAAGGACGAATACCCTCATAAGCGGAGGATTACCAAAGGAGTTAACCGAGGATCTCAGGGAATTTCGGTTGGAGATTGTTCCCAAAGGTTTTGTTGCAGCAATGGAAGTTTAGTCTACATTGTTGGGAAAGATTCGTGAAGCACAGAAGGATGACAAAGAGATTGCTGAGGCAAAAGAGAGAATGAGCAAAGGAAAGGCCAAAGGTTTTCGTAAGGATGAGCAAGACACCTTATGGTTCGAGGACCGTGTATATGTGCCCAACAATGCAAAGATCAGGAAGTTAATACTTCAGGAGGCTCATGACTCACCATACTCGATACACCCCGGAAACACCAAGATGTATTTGGATTTGAAGGAACGTTTCTGGTGGACGGAGATGAAGAAGGATATTGCCGAGTATGTAGCCGTATGTGATGTATGTCAGAGAGTGAAGGCAGAGCATCAAAAGCCAGCCGGATTGTTACAGCCTATGCCGATACCCGAATGGAAGTGGGATAAACTTGGCATGGATTTTACCACCGGATTACCCAGGACCAAATCAGGATATGATTCTATATGGGTAGTAGTTGATCGCTTGACCAAAGTGGCTCACTTTATCCTAGTGAGAACAACTTATACAAGTGTAAAGTTGGCCAAGATATATATGACCAGGATCGTATGTCTACATGGAGTTCCGAGGATCATCGTATCAGATAGAGGAACACAGTTTACCTCAAAGTTTTGGAATCAGCTGCACCAGGCTTTGGGTACTAGGCTAGAGTTCAGTACAGCCTTTCATCGGTAGACAGATGGATAGACCGAGAGAGTCAATCAGATTCTGGAGGACATGTTGAGAGCGTGTGCACTAGATTATGGATCTAGTAGGGATGATAATCTACCTTACACGGAGTTCTCATACAACAACAGTTACCAAGCCAATTTGAAGATGGCCCCTTTTGAAGCTTTGTATGGGAGAAGGAGCCAGACACCATTGATGTGGGATGAAGTTGGAGACCGTCAGTTGTTTGGACCAAATGTGATCAAGGAGTCAGAAGAAAATGATAAGTTGATTCGAGATAGAGTGAAGGTAGCTTAGTCCAGGTAGAAGAGTTATGCAGACTCAAAAACGCAAGGAGGTAGTCTATGAAATTGGAGACAGAGCATGTCTTCGTGTGTCCCTTCTGCAAGGAATTAAATGATTTGGAGTTAAGGGAAAGTTAGCCCCGAGATTTGTAGGACCATACCGAGTTTTGGAGCGTATGGGAGAAGTGACCAACAAGTTGGAGTCACCCGAAGGACTGTCAGGAGTTCATGATGTGTTTCATGTTTCCCAGTTGAAGAAGTGCCATGCAGAGATGGCCAATATTCCCCTGTAAGGACGCTTGACCCTGGAAAGGATAATGATGTTCCACGAAGTGGAGTATGGACTTCATAAGTGTAAGTTTTTATCTCGGTATGTGGAATATCCCACGAGGATGAAGAGATGAATTACTATTGGATATAAAGGAGGTATGATGTTGGAAATATGGTTCAGTGGAAATTCCATGATGAGTCTGAGCAATCATGTCCTAGTTTGGTGCCAATAGAAGGAAGAAGGACAGTACAATTGGATGGATTTAAGAATACTAGGAAGTTGGAAGTTGGAATAATGAACAGTTGCCCGATGATAAGTTCAAGGACTACAAGTGATGAGATGTTCCATAACCCACAGGCCCCAGGACCTGCCAAGAAGCAAGCACACTCTTGCTGAAGGAAAAACCCTGGAAGAAGTTACGATTTTATCGATAGACGATCTTATAGGATTACCGCAAACCTGAGAGTTGTGAAGGAACGATAGATGTTTATTTGGCTTGCAGAATCCATGGATTTATCCGAACTTGGTTCGTCGACAAGAGAAATTCTGCAATGCTTGTGAGGATGACCGAGTGTCAGAATGCGAGATTCACTAAACCATGTACAAAGTAATGATTTGGGTGTGGGATGGATTGATCACCATACTGACTTACTCTTATTATTCGCCTTGCTATATGGGATGGTAAATCTGAGTGACTTACCTATAGTAGAGAGACGACGATCGAAACCCTGTTTAAACCTTAGAATGGTATAAGTATTTTTTCCTTGTACAAGGCAACTGTTGCCAACCGTAGGTTATACGGTGAGGATCAACCCCGACCACTTTCCTGCAGGAGAAACCATAAATTGTTGACCACCATGAGATATCATAGTTGCTTAGTATTGGCGCCAAACCCGTCAGCTAAGAAGACCCAATATCGGAATAACCTTACCAAGATGAAAGGATAGAAGAATTGCGGTAAAGGTTATGCCACTACCAGAAGAGCCCAGAGAAGGAATTATCCTTAAGACCTGACAAGACCGACACTATCAAGAACAAGGATGAAGTATATGAGTTTGGATGGAACCATAACAATGCTTCTAAGGGTGGTAGCACCCCAGACTCCCTGTGATGATCGATGGATTTTGAGAAGACCCCAAAACCCAATCCATTTCTTTCTAGCCTCTCCGAATCTCGAGGGCGAGATTCATTTTAAGCGTGGTAGGTTTGTAACATCCCAAAATTCTAAATTTTGGAATGTTTATAATAAATAAATAGATTTGATTGATTGTGTGATTGATTGAGTGAAACTGAGTGAAATTTGAAACTTTTTGAAAGTTAAATGAGAGGGAATAAAAGGATTTTCCCAAACTTTCATTTTGCATTCGTGATCTCCGTGAATTCAAAATTTTTTCACCACAAAACCCTGGAGAGAAGATGACATGACTTCTTCCATTTACTTAAATGATAAGGGGTGTTGAATATTTGAATTTCATTTGAAAATATTTCCAATTCTAAACCTTTATGCAACTCAATGATTTTCACGAGCGAAGATAATGACTTCTTCAAAACATATGAAATATGAGTTGGGAGTTTCAAAGGATCAAATTCAAAGTCCTTTTGGAAATTATTTTTAATTTGGAAATATTTGGATTTTATTCAAAATTATTTTTCTCCAAAATAAAAATATATGGAAAATAGGGTAACATGATTCCCTACATCCGAAAATTGGAGAGAAATAAATTTGAATTAATTTTGGTATTTTTAAAATGATTTTTATTGGATTTTATTAGATCAGTAGCACTCTTTGCTTTATTTGAGTTTGTGTGGATTTTATTTCACATTAGAAAAATGTCCAGCTTGTAGGAAATCTTTTTCTGAAAATTGTGATATATAATATGCCCACATAAAATATAACTTTATTTTCTTTATTCGGTTTTCCTTCTGTTTCTATTTAAAAAAATGTACGTGCGGTCCATATTTATTTATCGCCTACACGCGTAGCATAGTAGCTTCTGGTGCCCCATTGTTTTTTTCTCTCTTAAATAGGCCAGGCCAAGCCAGCCTTTTCCTTTTCATATTTTATTTTCCTTTGGCAAAAAAAAGAAAAGAAAATGCAGCGCGTAGGCGCGCGGCCGGCCGATGGGCTTTAGGCCCGTGCGAGGCGTTAGCCTTTTTCTTTTCTGTTTCATTTAATTACGTCTACGTTTAGTCCCACATTGCCTAGCCTTTAACTCTTAAACCTCTTTTTCATATATAAATATAGACGTATAGAGCCTCCAAAAATCATCCGATTCGGGTTAAATCAATATTTTGGTTTGACTAGATTCCTTAAAGAAAAATATTTTTCTCCTCTCCGGCGTGACTTTTGGGAATTGTCTCTCCCTCCGAAGTCATCTTTTCTCTGCCTTATAAAGGTATCTTTCTTTGTTTTTTTCTTCTTTATACCTCCGTAGTTTATTATTTTCTAGCCTAGTACGATACAATAATTAGATTACCAATTAGTCTCTGTATTTATACATTAGACCTAAAATTCTTTTAGCTGTAGCTATTTTTCTTCCGTAAAACAGCTTGGCCCTGATTTTTCAAATAGCCATAACTTTTTACTCGTTCATCCAAATTAGATGAAACCAATGCCCACTTTTTCGTTACGATCTCCACTATCCAGTAATCCAACTCAAACATGTTTTTGAAAAGTTTAAAATTTGAAATAGACCAGATTTGAGTTTGAACTTCGTTTGATCATAACTTGAGTTTCGTAGCTCCGTTTCAGTTGATTCTTTTTGCCAATCGAAGCTCTTGACCTAAACTTTCTGATAAGGCCAAATTTACATAATTTTGGTACTGTTAGAAATTTTTTTATGTTGCAAGAGTTATTTGCTTGGTTTTATGTTTTTTTAATTGTCTTCTTTGTTCTTTTCGATCTTTTGAGTGATTGCTTATGTGTGGTTACTATTGCTTGCTTACGATAGATTTAACGGAGTGTGACGAGTAGAACTATCAAGAGTTATGAGTGCGAATCATCTTCATCAACATTGCAAGTTCACACTTTGATCATATCCCTTTCATACCCAGTTTTTATTGCAATAGATCAATCCTCAAACATTGCATGATTAGGATCTAATTAAATTATGGGATGGGAAGTAGTTGAGGTAGTACCTATTACCTGTCTAATTATCAAACCCTTGGGAGTTACTATTACGTTATGCTTACCTTGCCATGCTATGCTCGTAGACGTGGATTGGGTTTTGACAGTATTCATGACAGATGTAAGATTGTTAATTAATGGTTTACTTAAGGTGGCAACTTAAACACACATCTGGGTGGATTGAGGCACCTGGGTATTCCAGGATTGCCTGTCTAGGCACCTGGGTAGACCAGGATTGCCTGTTTTTATTATGGACCGCCACCCAGGCTCAAAGGGACCATGAGATTATTCATACTAGAAACTTCCGTGTGCAGCCACAAGCTACTATGGGCTCTAGCATAGTTGACTAAGTCGTGCGAACTCTTACAGTGGTAGACTAGCAGATGTAGGGGAAAGTAGGTGTAACGGTCTACCCGTCGTAAGGTGCTAGCGCTTCTGAAAGACTATGTCTCGGTCATCTGTTTCTCAAACACCATGTAGTGCGAGAAATCCAACGGAGGAGATCGAGTCTTGTGGGAAAAAGTGCGCAAACCTCTGTAGAGTGTACAAACTAATCATGATTACCCGTGTCCCCGGTTATGGACATCTTGAGTATCTAGTACCTGGATTATCATGTGAATCTCATCATGTGACTTTAATTAATTTTGTTGGGTTTTAATGATGATAATTAATTGGGATTTAGGATGCTGTCAACCATTCTCAATGTTTAACAACCACCATGATAGTTAAATAAAATTTATTCCTTTGCAGTAGGGAAAAACTGGCTTTTCGCAAAAACCTTATAACCATAGAGCTTTTCCACCAGCCATATATGCATGTAGTGATAGCCATATTTCAGCATTGCTCTACAGTGTGAATTTGCCAGTACATTCAATGTACTGACCCTTTGTGGCTGCAACGTCTCATGTTGCAGAATATCTTACGACGAGTAAGTGATACGTTAGGGTTATGATTTCTACACTCAACTTTGCCACTGGTGTTGATGGGAATCCACAACCTTGTTACTTCCGCTATTTTGGATTGAGGTAATAGTATTTACGTTACTTTATAAATGTGATTTACCACTGTTATAAATCCTCGAGTACTGTGTGTGTGTCAGTATACCGATCCAGGGATGACACTTAAGCACAGAGACTTGATCCATTCGGGTCGGGTCGCTACATTATCATAAGAGGAATGCCCAAAAATTTGATTGCTAGTTTGCCTACTCTTGAGTGTGCCTACACCATATGGAGATTTCTTGAGGAACGATTTCCAGATTATTCCTTGAAAAATTTAGACGAAATTCTCCATAAGTCTATTGCTTTGAGTAAGATGAACTCTAGTGATCCTAGCTTTGGTGATTGTCTATTTGAGCTTACCAATCTCATGCGTGCTAAAGGAAATGTTGGAATCATTAGCGATAGCATATCCGAAGCTATTAGAATTCATAAAGGTAACCATTGTGATGATCATTTATCTAATGAATTACCCTCTCTAGGAATTGATCAATCACAAGATGATGTTGAACATGGATACTATGATGAAGATGATGATAGTGACTATGATCTTGATGATGCAATGAGGCATTTTGGTCTTATGGCAAATCTTCGCGGCTACATGGCTGGAGGAAAGGAATGGCCTTGATAGTGGATGTACTGATCATATAACCGGATATGAAGATATGTTCCGTGAGCTTGCTGAAAACGACGGCCCTCGAAAATATGTCACTTTTGGTGATAATTCAGATGGTAAGGTGGTTGGCCTTGGTAAGGTGGCCATCTCACATGATAGCTCCATACAAAATGTCATGCTCGTTGAATCCCTTGGATACAATTTACTTTCAGTTTCTAGACTTGCGGATTTCGGTTTCAATGTCCTATTCACTGAAGTAGATTGCCAAGTGTTTCGTAGAGACAATCATAAAATGGTCTTTACTGGTATATGTAGAGGAGATCTTTACATTGTTGATTTCACTAAAAAGGCTCAACCTAAAACTTGCTTAATTGCTAAATCTTCTAAAGGCTGGTTGTGGCATAGAAGACTAGGTCATGTTGGTATGCGAAATCTTGATAAGCTTATTAAAGGTGATCATATCCTTGGAATAAAAGATGTCATATTTGACAAGGATAGACTTTATAGTGCGTGTCAAGCAGGAAAACAAGTTGGAGGAAGTCACCGCGCAAAGAACATCATGACCACAAGAAGACCACTCGAGCTACTTCACATGGATCTCTTTTGTCCAAATGCCTACAAGAGTCTCAGTGGTAACTCATTTGGTCTAGTCATAGTTGATGATTTTTCAATATTTACGTGGGTGTTCTTTCTTGATGACAAATCGCAGGTCCAAAAGATCTTCAAAAACTTCGCTAGGAAGGCCCAAAATCAGTTTGACGTGAAGATCAAGAAGGTTCCGAGCGACAACAGAACGGAGTTCAAGAACGCAAATGTGGACACCTTTCTTGACGAAGAGGGGATCTCACATGAGTTCTCGGCTACGTACACACCTCAACAAAATGGAGTTGTTGAAAGGAAGAACCGGACTCTCATCAAGATGGCAAGAACGATGCTTGATGAGTTGAAAACGCCAAAGCACTTTTGGGCGGAAGCGGTTGAGACAGCTTGGCATGCAACAAATCGCTTGTATCTTCACAAGCTACTCGGCAAGACGGCATACGATCTCCTCACCGGTAACAAACCCCAAGTTGGATACTTTCGAGTATACGACTCAAAGTGCTACATTCTTCATAAGCATCATCGTTCTAAATTTGCTCCTAAATATCATGAAGGTTTCCTACTTGGTTATGGCTCAAACTCTCACACTTACCGTGTCTACAACAATTTCACCCGAAAGGTTGAAGAGACGGTAGATATGAAGTTTGATGAATCTAACAGCTCGCAAGTAGAGCAATTGCTAATTAATGTAGGAGACAAAGACCCTTCGAAAGCAATTCAAGACTTGTCCATTGGCAAGATTCGTCCAACGGAAGTGAAGGAGAGTACCTCGTCCGTCCAAGTGGAAGCTTCTACCTCACGACAAGGTGAACCAAGAGTTGATACGGAAGCATCCACAAGTGGGACACGCCAAGATGAAGAAAACGAGGAAGTACACCAAGATGAACATCAATAACCTCCTTCTCCACCACGACAAGAGAACGACAACGTCAACAATGAAGAAGGCCAAGAAGAAGAACAAGATGAAGAGGATGTTCCACCCCGACCCAAGCAAAAGCTTTCACGAGTTCGAGCAAGAATTGCCAAAGATCATCCCGTCGAGCAAATCTACAATGATATCCAAACCGGGAGAATCACTTGCTCTAAAACTCGTTTAGCTAACTTTTGTGAACATTACTCATTCATCTCTAGCATTGAACCTATGAAGGTTGAAGAAGCATTGGAGGATCCGGACTGGATAAACGCTATGCATGAAGAGCTACACAACTTTGAGAGAAATCAAGTGTGGACATTGGTCGAGAAGCCCGACAACAACCACAACATCATTGTTACAAAATGGGTGTTTCGCAACAAGCAAGATGAAGATGGACAAGTGGTTTTCAACAAAGCACGTCTCGTCGCCCAAGGCTACACACAAGTTGAAGGTATGGACTATGGTGAGACATATGCTCCCGTTGCTAGACTTGAGTCCATTCGCATCTTACTTGCTTATGCTAATCACCATGATATCACCTTGTACCAAATGGACATTAAAAGTGGTTTTCTAAATGGCAAAATTGAGGAGGAAGTTTATGTTAAGCAACCTCCCGGCTTCGTCAATCCTAAGAAACCTAATAATGTTTACAAACTTCACAAAGCCCTTTACGGTCTTAAACAAACTCCTAGAGCATGGTATAAATGCTTGACCAAGTTCCTTATTGAAAAAGGCTTTGAAATTGGTAAAATTGATTCTACTCTTTTTACTAAAAGGGTTAATGGAGAACTATTTGTGTGCCAAATTTATGTTGATGATATCATATTTGGTTCAACTAACCCTCATTTTAGTGAGAAGTTTGGAAAGCTAATGTCGGAGAAGTTTGAGATGTCTATGATGAGTGAACTCAAATTCTTTCTCGGTTTGCAAATCAAGCAAACTAAGGAAGGTACCTTTGTCTCTCAAACGAAGTACATCAAGGACTTATTCAAGAAGTTCAATATGCAAGAATGCAAAGGTATGACTACACCCATGCCTACTAGTGGACATCTTGATTTGACCAAAGATGGTGAACGGGTTGATCAAAAGGTTTATCGCTCTATGATTGGTTCATTGTTATATCTATGTGCCTCTCGTCCCGACATTATGCTAAGTGTGTGCATGTGTGCACGATATCAAGCTGCTCCTAAAGAGTGTCATCTTAAGGCTGTGAAAAGGATAGTGAGATACCTAATCCATACACCAAATTTTGGCATTTGGTATCCTAAGAGGTCCTCTTTTGATCTTGTTGGCTACTCCGATTCGGACTATGCCAGAGACAAGGTTAATAGAAAATCCACTTCGGGTACTTGTCAATTCCTTGGTAGATGAAAGGACCGAGAAGAGGTGTCTAGAGGGGGGTGATTAGACACTAAGTGCCAAAAGTTGCAGTTTTTAACATTCTTAAGTTTAGGTGGAGTTTAGGCACAAGTTTAACAAACACAATACATATCAAGCAAGCATGCAATGAGTATATGAGCAGCGGAAAATAAAGCATGCAACTTGCAAGAATGTAAAGGGAAGGGTTTGGAGTATTCAAACGCAATTGGAGACACGGATGTTTTTGGCGTGGTTCCGATAGGTGGTGCTATCGTACATCCACGTTGATGGAGACTTCAACCCACGGAGGGTAACGGTTGCGCGAGTCCACGGAGGGCTCCACCCACGAAGGGTCCACGAAGAAGCAACCTTGTCTATTCCATCACGGCCGTCGCCCACGAAGGACTTGCCTCAATAGCGGTAGATCTTCACGAAGTAGGCGATCTCCTAGCCCTTACAAACTCCTTGGTTCAACTCCACAATCTTGTCGGAGGCTCCCAAGTGACACCTAGCCAATCTAGGAGACACCACTCTTCAAGAAGTAACAAATGGTGTGTTGATGATGAACTCCTTGCTCTTGTGATTCAAATGATAGTCTCCCCAACACACAACTCTCCCTCACAGGATTTGGATTTGGTGGAAAGAAGATTTGAGTGGAAAGCAACTTGGGGAAGGCTAGAGTTCAAGATTCATATGGTAGGAATGAAATATCTTGACCTCAACACAAGTGTAGGTGGTTCTCTCTCAGAAAATGTGTATGGATGTGTTGGTATGTTCTGATGGCTCTCTCCACGAATGAAGAGTGGGTGGAGGGGTATATATAGCCTCCACACAAAATCTAACCGTTACACACAATCTGCCAAACTCGGTGGGACCGAACCGTTAAGCTCGGTTGGACCGATTCAGCAAACCTAGTGAACGTTAGGATTTTCGGTGGGACTGAGATGCAACTCGGTAGGACCGATATGGTTAGGGTTCGGGCATAACATAATCTCGGTGTGACCGATTACACAAACTCGGTGGGACCGATTTTGGTAATAAGCAAACCAGAGAGTTGGTCAGGCAAACTCGGTGAGATCGATAACACAAACTCGGTGGAACCGATTTTGGTAGTAAGCTAACCAGAGAGTTTGCATTGTAATCTCAGTAGTACCGATTGCTCAAACTCGGTGAGACCGATTTTGGTAATGGAAACACAAAGTGAGATTACAATCCCATCTCGGTGAGACCGAGATCCCTATTGGTGAAACCGATTTGCTAGGGTTTCTGGAAGTGGCTATGACATGTGAAACTCGGTGGCGCCGGATAGAAAGAAACGGTGGGGCCGAGTTTGACTTTTGGTGTAGGTCATATGTGGATGTGGGAAGATAGTTGAGGGTTTTGGAGCATATCACTAAGCACATGAAACAAGAGGCTCATTAAGCAACACCTCATCCCTCCTTGATAGTATTGGCTTTTCCTATAGACTCAATCTGATCTTGGATCACTAAAATATACAATGCAAAGTCTTGATCTTGAAGCTTGAGCCAATCCTTTGTCCTTAGCATCTTGAAGGGGTTCCACATCCTCTAGTCCATGCCACTCCATTGTTGAACTTATCTGAAACATGCTAGGTAAAAGTGTTAGTCCAACAAGAGATATGTTGACATTAATTACCAAAACCACCCAGGGAGCACTTGTGCTTTCAATCTCCCCCTTTTTGGTAATTGATGACAACATACATCAAAGCTTTAGATAAAGATATAGAGAATAGCAAGTAAAGCTTTGGGAAGACATGTAACATGCATAGGCTCCCCCTACATGTATGCAATCATGTGAATATTGAATATAGGAGCATGCGAGTGCATAAGCATGACAGAGTAAGCAATGTGTTACATGTATCTTGGCTATATGCATGAGAGCAAATGATGTGAATATGAGAAATGTACCTTCATGCTCATGAGTCCTTCTTGCAAACAGTATGCACATCAGCAAGAATTTCTCATTCACATGACTGAGATGCATATACTTACCTTGTGGTCTTGAGTTGGCTTAGGATGGGATGAACCTGCGCAAACAAGGTTAAATAACATAGATACACCTACTAACCAGAGCAAACAAGAGAAACCACAAGAGAACCAAGATTGGGATGACATGTAGAGTGAGTACTAAGTACCACATTGGATATAGTCATGTCCCCAAAGGTAAAGATATGCAATAAAATCAGAGATTTCCTTCCCTTAGATGTCTTGCTCCCCCTGAATCTGCATGGGATACTGGGAGAAGATAGGGAACAGAAAATCAGAGCAATAGAAAATAAACAACAAAGCTTGAGCTAAAGCAAGCAAACAAACATGTCTTTCCCCTCTTAAAGACATGTGACATCTCTCCTCTTGAACACCAAGCATCTGGGGTCGTTGATGATATTACTTTCTCTCCCCCTGAGTATTCTCTCTTTCTCCCCATATAGGAAGGATTAAGCTTTGATGTGATCTCTCTCTCCCCCTTTGACAACAATTTCCAAGAAGGGTCTTCTGGACATGTGATACAAATGGGTTGGTCCTTGAGTCACAGAGCAAAGCAGTATGTGTAACATGATGCTGGTAGAGGACAAGGATCATTGAGTGGAGCTGGAGCAAATAGAAATCGGGAATAAGTGGCAAGTTAGTTTTTCTATGGTGAAATCGGTGACTCCGAGTTGTGTGCTTCGGTTGCACCAAAAGGTTTCGGTTGAGCCAAAGGGAACAAACCGGTGTGACCGAGTTCATCAGAGTGAAACTACTTGTCACCTCAGCTCACTAGACAAGTAAGATCTCACAAGGATTTGCAAGGAATTAACTGAAAGATTTGCAATGAATTGGATGCAGAAAATGCAGAACAAAAAGAAAAGAAACTAAAAAGTTCTAGATGAAGTTTTTTTTGAAAAGGGGAAACAAATATGCAAGAGACAAATGCTATAACACAGAAAAGAACACAAAAGAACTTCATCTAGAGATGGTCGGCGACAAAGTCACCTATGTTAGAGTATATTGACTTAGGAGTCAAGTGAGAGCACTTGATCATAGGTCATACTCATAGTTTAAGCTCAAAATGGGGTTTCCATTTTTCGTTTAAGCATCTTGATGTATTCACATCTTGTCAAGTTGCTTTGACTCATGACTTGGAGTAAAGCTTCTCTGAGATGGAATAACATACCTTGGGGGGTGGTGTTGATCTTGCTCATGTAGTTGAACTTGTGTGAGTTGCTCAAGGTTGATGTAGTTCATCAAGAGTTGGGAGCACCACTTGGAGTTTGAGTTCATCTACCTACATGGGTTAGTCTTGCAAGGAAGAGCATTTGTGTATCCAAAATGACAATCATGAGACTCAACATAGAATTTGTCAAAGGATATGTTTGAATGGTTTCGTGCTTCCTTGTCTTCAACCACCATTGTGTAGAGACTTGGTGATGTAGAGATTGCTCAAGATGTGAGTGAGTTGCAACCTCATAGATTTATATTCAACCAAGTACCTACATGGGTTAGATAACATGCAAGGTACAAATATATCCAAGACATATGAATAGCATCATAAGAGAAATATCGAGGATTAGTCATAGGCTCATGCCCTGCATATATCAAATGGAGTTCCTACTCCAGGTTTGAAGCATCAATGATGTTCAATTCACCTCTTAACCTGCAAAACACTTTCTCATCAAGTGGTTTAGTGAATATATCCGCTAATTGCTTATCGGTGCAAACATGCTTAATGTCAATGTCCCCTTTGGCAACATGATCTCGAATGAAATGATGACGAACTTCAATATGCTTAGTTCGAGAGTGTTGCACAGGATTGTGAGCAATCTTAATAGCACTTTCATTGTCACATAGCAATGGAACATGTTTCACATATATCCCATAATCTTTAAGAGTTTGGGTCATCCAAAGAGGTCCTTCCTTAGTTTTCTTGATTTGCAAACCGAGAAAGGTACCTTTGTCATTCAAATTCTTTGTCATCCACTAGTAGGCATGGGTGTAGTCATACCTTTGCATTCTTGCATATTGAACTTCTTGAATAAGTCTTTGGTGTACTTCGTTTGAGAGACAAAGGTACCTTCCTTAGTTTGCTTGATTTGCAAACCGAGAAAGAATTTGAGTTCACTCATCATATACATCTCAAACTTCTCCGACATTAGCTTTCCAAACTTCTCACTAAATTGAGGGTTAGTGGAACCAAATATGATATCATCAACATAAATTTGGCACACAAATAGTTATCCATTAACCCTTTTAATGAAAGGAGTAGAGTCAATTTTACCAATTTCAAAGCCTTTTTCAATAAGGAACTTGTTCAAGCATTTATACCATGCTCAAGGAGCTTGTTTGTAACACCCCGGATGTAACTTGCCATATTTGTGACTCCAACTCTTGCCATTTTCGGCAATGTGATATGTTATTCCCTCCGTGGTTGGGTTTCCCTTCATTTTGCATTTTGTCCTTGTCATGCATTTCATGTCATGTCATCATGTGCATCGCATTCGCATACGTGTTCGTCTTATGAATCCGAGCATTTTTCCCGTTGTCCGTTTTGCAATCCGGCGCTCCTATGTTCCCCGGCGTCCCCTTTTACCTTTTTCCGTGAGCGGGTATTAAACTTTCTCGGAATGGACCGAGGTTTGCCAAGCGGCCTTGGTATAGCACCGGTAGACCGCCTGTCAAGTTTCGGGTCATTCGGAGGTCGTTTGATACTCCAACGGTTAACCGGGTAACCGTGAAAGCCTCCTTCTCTTTGCAGCCCAACAACCCCTTCAAAGTGGCCCAAAACCCATCTAAGTCATCTCCATCATCTCGGTCGTCGGATCACGATCGCGTGACCGCAAACCACACTCCATTTGGAGCCTCCTAGCTCCTTCTACCTATAAATATGTGCATTCCCCTGAAATTTCGGATCAAACCCAAGCCTTCCTCTTCCTCCGCGCGCCGGACATGTCCACTCCGCCGCCGGACACGTCCAGCCGCCGCGCCGGACGAATCCGGAGCCGCCATGTGTCCCCGCGCCTCCTCTCTCTCCTCCCCGCCGCCGCGGCCCGCTCGGCCCACGGGGAGCCCGCCCCGGGCCGCGCCGGGCCCGACCGCGCCGTGCGCCGCGCCTCCGCCCCCGCGAGCCCCGCCGCCGCAGCGCTTCACCGGCGCCGCCCCGGCCGCCGTCTGCTCGCCGCCGCCGCCCCGCGCGCAACGCCGCGCCCCCGCGCGCCTCCACCGCCGCCGCACCACTGCCTCACCGCGCCGCCGCCCTACGCCGCCATCCCGCCGGAGCTCCGCGAGCTCGCCGGCGCCACCTCCTACAGCCCGCGCGGCCACCGGATCGGGCAGCTCTGACCGGATCCCGCCGCCTCCGACCGCCCCGCGCCCTTCCCCGGCCTCCTCCCTCGACTCCGGCCGCCTCCCCTCGCGAGTTCCGGCGAAACCCCGGCGAGCCCGATCCAGATCCAGTTCGAAGGTTGACCCCGAAATTTCTTAAGTCCCTGATTTTTCATATTCTGGTGCTATGTTTGCCATGCCATAACTCTCTGCATACTGCTCTATTTCGTGTGTATAATATGTCAAATTGTTAGTCTCGATGAGTAAACCATTTCGTCTCATTGCATAATTTTTATTTGAACTCATCTTGATGCCCGAAATGCTGTTAGAAGAGGGGCATGTGATGTTAGTTGCAGATTCTTATCAGAACATGCACTTTTGTCATTTTTGCCATGATTGATGTGTGCATCCTATGAACTGGAGTCCTACATGTGTTTTGTAATATGCCATGCCATATTTACAGGGGTGTATGCCATGTATTTTTGTGATCTCTGTGGTGACTAGCACAAGCATGCAAACTAGGGATCATAATGTTGCTGATTTCAGAGACTTAGTAATTTCACTAAGTTATTCCTGCTGTTATTTTTATGCCATATGCTCATGTTGTTTCAGAGAGATCTATGCCTTTTTGAGCATGATAAGTAAAGGTGTTTTGAACATATGGATTTTCTCTATCCATCCTTGCCTTTGTTTGTAATTATGGAGTGCCATAGCTTGAGTCAATCGAGCTCTACTTTTGCTATAAAATGTTACTGGCAGATTGTTTACATGTTATTCGATTTTGCCAAGCTTGTTGTAGTTGTTCATTGCATTATATGATGTTGTTCTTGCCATGATTAGCTTCTATGCCATGTCTTCTTGATGGGTGTATGCTTAGTTTATCATGCAATGCTATGTAGTGAGTGCATCGAGCTCGTAAACATGCCTACTTGTTATCTGTTTTTGACATGTCCAGTTTTCTGCTAAGTCTGAAATCTGTAACGAAACTTGCTTAATTGACATGGGTTCTAGTATATTTTCTGTTCCTTTTTGGCTCATGGTCAGTAAGGGACTTTTGTTCTATGTTTTGAGTAGATTCATGCCATGCCTTGTTTTGCTATATTGTGTTCCTGTGGCATGTTGTTTCCTTACTCTAAACATGTGATCCTGATGTTAATTTCTGGCATGATAGTATTTTCACCAAGTCTGTGAAGCTGATATGTTTTCCTCTTTTGCCATGCTTGTTTGGACCTGTTATGTTGTGATTTAGCCGTAGCTCAGTGTTCATCTTTTGTCGAGAATCTTGAGTAGTTCACTGTCATATGCTTTGTTGGTACGTTTGGGTGCAGTAGCTTAATTTCTTGTTGCTTTCTAAGTAGCATCATGCTGTTAATGGCAGAATCTTGTCATTCTTGTTTTGCTTGTCATTTGCAAACTGTGCATCCGATTCCGGTGATCTTTATATCGATTTCAACCAAAATCACCCCACCTTTCCAGTGGCATACTTGGTTTGCCAAGATTATGCCTTGTTCATCCTTGTCCTTCCGGAGCACGCATATGAATTGCATACCACATCTCGCATATCATGCCATGTTTTGCATCATGTTGCTTACGCATTGCATCGTGATTGATGTTTGTCCCCTTTGCTTGTGTTCTTGCCTTGGGTAGAGCCGGGAGACGAGTACATGAACGAGGAACCTGTTGAGAACACTTACGAGGATCAAGCCTTTGACAACCCTAAGAACCTTGCAGGCAAGATGACCATACCCTCGAAATCACTTCTATCTTTGCTTGCTAGTTGCTCGCTCTTTTGCTATGCCTATGCTGCGATGCCTACCACTTGCTTTTCATGCCTCCCATATTGCCATGTCAAGCCTCTAACCATCCTTTCCTAGCAAACCGTTGTTTGGCTATGTTACCGCTTTGCTCAGCCCCTCTTATAGCGTTGTTAGTTGCAGGTGAAGATGAAGTTTGTTCCTTGTTGGAACATGGAGATGTTGTTCCTTGATTGGAACATGTTTACTTGTTGGGATATCACAATACCTTTTATATTATTAATGCATCTATATACTTGGTAAAGGGTGGAAGGCTCGGCCTTATGCCTGGTGTTTTGTTCCACTCTTGCCGCCCTAGTTTCCGTCATACCGGTGTTATGTTCCCGGATTTTGCGTACCTAACGCGGTCGGGTGATTTATGGGACCCCCTTGACAGTTCGCTTTGAATAAGACTCCTCCAGCAAGGCCCAACATTGGTTTTACCATTTGCCTACCACCTATCCCTTTCCCTTGGGTCGGCCAGCCCGAGGGTCATCTTATTTTAGCCCCCCCGGGCCAATGCTTGTCTAAGTGTTGGCCCGAAACGAGTAGACTGCGGGGCCACCTTGGGGAAACTTGAGGCCTGGTTTTACTCATAGGATGTCTCATCCGGTGTTGCCCTGAGAACGAGATATGTGCAGCTCCTATCGGGATGTCGGCGCATCGGGCGGCTTTGCTGGTCTTGTTTTATTACTGTCGAAATGTCTTGTAGCCGGGATTCCGAGACTGATCGGGTCTTCCCGGGGAGAAGGAATATCCTTCGTTGATCGCGAGAGCTTATCATGGGCTAAGTTGGGACACCCCTGCAGGGTTTGAACTTTCGAAAGCCGTGCCCGCGGTTATGTGGCAGATGGGAATTTGTTAATGTCCGGTTGTAGAAAACCCGAAGTTGATCTTAATTAAAACACATCAACCGCGTGTGTAACTGTGATGGTCTCTTCTCGGCGGAGTCCGGGAAGTGAACACGGTGTTGGAGTTATGTCTGACGTAGGTTGTTCTAGGATCACTTCTTGATCACTTCTAGCTTCACAACCGTGCTTTGCTTCTCTTCTCGCTCTCTTTTACGAATGTAGCCACCATATATGCTAGTCGCTTGCCGCAGCTCCACCTCATACCTTTACCCTTCCTTTAAGCTTAAATAGTCTTGATCTCGCGGGTGTGAGATTGCTGAGTCCCCGTGACTCACAGATACTTCCAAAACCAGCTTGCAGGTGCCGATGAAACCGTGCAGGTGATGCACCCGAGCTCAAGGAGGAGCTCGATGAAGATCTTGTTCATTGTGTTGTTTCATTGTGTTGTCAAAGAATTTGCAAACCGAGAAAGAATTTGAACATAGGAAGAGACAAAGGTACCTTCCTTAGTTTGCTTGATTTGCAAACCGAGAAAGAATTTGAGTTCACTCATCATAGACATCTCAAACTTCTCCGACATTAGCTTTCCAAACTTCTCACTAAATTGAGGGTTAGTGGAACCAAACATGATATCATCAACATAAATTTGGCACACAAATAGTTATCCATTAACCCTTTTAATGAAAGGAGTAGAGTCAATTTTACCAATTTCAAAGCCTTTTTCAATAAGGAACTTGTTCAAGCATTTATACCATGCTCTAGGAGCTTGTTTGTAACACCCCGGATGTAACTTGCCATATTTGTGACTCCAACTCTTGCCATTTTCGGCAATGTGATATGTTATTCCCTCCGTGGTTGGGTTTCCCTTCATTTTGCATTTTGTCCTTGTCATGCATTTCATGTCATGTCATCATGTGCATCGCATTCGCATACGTGTTCGTCTTATGAATCCGAGCATTTTTCCCGTTGTCCGTTTTGCAATCCGGCGCTCCTATGTTCCCCGGCGTCCCCTTTTACCTTTTTCCGTGAGCGGGTATTAAACTTTCTTGGAATGGACCGAGGTTTGCCAAGCGGCCTTGGTATAGCACCGGTAGACCGCCTGTCAAGTTTCGGGTCATTCGGAGGTCCTTTGATACTCCAACGGTTAACCGGGTAACCGTGAAAGCCTCCTTCTCTTTGCAGCCCAACAACCCCTTCAAAGTGGCCCAAAACCCATCTAAGTCATCTCCATCATCTCGGTCGTCGGATCACGATCGCGTGACCGCAAACCACACTCCATTTGGAGCCTCCTAGCTCCTTCTACCTATAAATATGTGCATTCCTCTGAAATTTCGGATCAAACCCAAGCCTTCCTCTTCCTCCGCGCGCCGGACATGTCCACTCCGCCGCCGGACACGTCCAGCCGCCGCGCCGGACGAATCCGGAGCCGCCATGTGTCCCCGCGCCTCCTCTCTCTCCTCCCCGCCGCCGCGGCCCGCTCGGCCCACGGGGAGCCCGCCCCGGGCCGCGCCGGGCCCGACCGCGCCGTGCGCCGCGCCTCCGCCCCCGCGAGCCCCGCCGCCGCAGCGCTTCACCGGCGCCGCCCCGGCCGCCGTCTGCTCGCCGCCGCCGCCCCGCGCGCAACGCCGCGCCCCCGCGCGCCTCCACCGCCGCCGCACCACTGCCTCACCGCGCCGCCGCCCTACGCCGCCATCCCGCCGGAGCTCCGCGAGCTCGCCGGCGCCACCTCCTACAGCCCGCGCGGCCACCGGATCGGGCAGCTCTGACCGGATCCCGCCGCCTCCGACCGCCCCGCGCCCTTCCCCGGCCTCCTCCCTCGACTCCGGCCGCCTCCCCTCGCGAGTTCCGGCGAAACCCCGGCGAGCCCGATCCAGATCCAGTTCGAAGGTTGACCCCGAAATTTCTTAAGTCCCTGATTTTTCATATTCTGGTGCTATGTTTGCCATGCCATAACTCTCTGCATACTGCTCTATTTCGTGTGTATAATATGTCAAATTGTTAGTCTCGATGAGTAAACCATTTCGTCTCATTGCATAATTTTTATTTGAACTCATCTTGATGCCCGAAATGCTGTTAGAAGAGGGGCATGTGATGTTAGTTGCAGATTCTTATCAGAACATGCACTTTTGTCATTTTTGCCATGATTGATGTGTGCATCCTATGAACTGGAGTCCTACATGTGTTTTGTAATATGCCATGCCATATTTACAGGGGTGTATGCCATGTATTTTTGTGATCTCTGTGGTGACTAGCACAAGCATGCAAACTAGGGATCATAATGTTGCTGATTTCAGAGACTTAGTAATTTCACTAAGTTATTCCTGCTGTTATTTTTATGCCATATGCTCATGTTGTTTCAGAGAGATCTATGCCTTTTTGAGCATGATAAGTAAAGGTGTTTTGAACATATGGATTTTCTCTATCCATCCTTGCCTTTGTTTGTAATTATGGAGTGCCATAGCTTGAGTCAATCGAGCTCTACTTTTGCTATAAAATGTTACTGGCAGATTGTTTACATGTTATTCGATTTTGCCAAGCTTGTTGTAGTTGTTCATTGCATTATATGATGTTGTTCTTGCCATGATTAGCTTCTATGCCATGTCTTCTTGATGGGTGTATGCTTAGTTTATCATGCAATGCTATGTAGTGAGTGCATCGAGCTCGTAAACATGCCTACTTGTTATCTGTTTTTGACATGTCCAGTTTTCTGCTAAGTCTGAAATCTGTAACGAAACTTGCTTAATTGACATGGGTTCTAGTATATTTTCTGTTCCTTTTTGGCTCATGGTCAGTAAGGGACTTTTGTTCTATGTTTTGAGTAGATTCATGCCATGCCTTGTTTTGCTATATTGTGTTCCTGTGGCATGTTGTTTCCTTACTCTAAACATGTGATCCTGATGTTAATTTCTGGCATGATAGTATTTTCACCAAGTCTGTGAAGCTGATATGTTTTCCTCTTTTGCCATGCTTGTTTGGACCTGTTATGTTGTGATTTAGCCGTAGCTCAGTGTTCATCTTTTGTCGAGAATCTTGAGTAGTTCACTGTCATATGCTTTGTTGGTACGTTTGGGTGCAGTAGCTTAATTTCTTGTTGCTTTCTAAGTAGCATCATGCTGTTAATGGCAGAATCTTGTCATTCTTGTTTTGCTTGTCATTTGCAAACTGTGCATCCGATTCCGGTGATCTTTATATCGATTTCAACCAAAATCACCCCACCTTTCCAGTGGCATACTTGGTTTGCCAAGATTATGCCTTGTTCATCCTTGTCCTTCCGGAGCACGCATATGAATTGCATACCACATCTCGCATATCATGCCATGTTTTGCATCATGTTGCTTACGCATTGCATCGTGATTGATGTTTGTCCCCTTTGCTTGTGTTCTTGCCTTGGGTAGAGCCGGGAGACGAGTACATGAACGAGGAACCTGTTGAGAACACTTACGAGGATCAAGCCTTCGACAACCCTAAGAACCTTGCAGGCAAGATGACCATACCCTCGAAATCACTTCTATCTTTGCTTGCTAGTTGCTCGCTCTTTTGCTATGCCTATGCTGCGATGCCTACCACTTGCTTTTCATGCCTCCCATATTGCCATGTCAAGCCTCTAACCATCCTTTCCTAGCAAACCGTTGTTTGGCTATGTTACCGCTTTGCTCAGCCCCTCTTATAGCGTTGCTAGTTGCAGGTGAAGATGAAGTTTGTTCCTTGTTGGAACATGGACTTGTTGTTCCTTGTTGGAACATGTTTACTTGTTGGGATATCACAATGCCTATCATTTAATTAATGCATCTATATACTTGGTAAAGGGTGGAAGGCTCGGCCTTATGCCTGGTGTTTTGTTCCACTCTTGCCGCCCTAGTTTCCGTCATACCGGTGTTATGTTCCCGGATTTTGCGTACCTAACGCGGTCGGGTGATTTATGGGACCCCCTTGACAGTTCGCTTTGAATAAGACTCCTCCAGCAAGGCCCAACATTGGTTTTACCATTTGCCTACCACCTATCCCTTTCCCTTGGGTCGGCCAGCCCGAGGGTCATCTTATTTTAGCCCCCCCGGGCCAATGCTTGTCTAAGTGTTGGCCCGAAACGAGTAGACTGCGGGGCCACCTTGGGGAAACTTGAGGCCTGGTTTTACTCATAGGATGTCTCATCCGGTGTTGCCCTGAGAACGAGATATGTGCAGCTCCTATCGGGATGTCGGCGCATCGGGCGGCTTTGCTGGTCTTGTTTTATTACTGTCGAAATGTCTTGTAGCCGGGATTCCGAGACTGATCGGGTCTTCCCGGGGAGAAGGAATATCCTTCGTTGATCGCGAGAGCTTATCATGGGCTAAGTTGGGACACCCCTGCAGGGTTTGAACTTTCGAAAGCCGTGCCCGCGGTTATGTGGCAGATGGGAATTTGTTAATGTCCGGTTGTAGAAAACCCGAAGTTGATCTTAATTAAAACACATCAACCGCGTGTGTAACTGTGATGGTCTCTTCTCGGCGGAGTCCGGGAAGTGAACACGGTGTTGGAGTTATGTCTGACGTAGGTTGTTCTAGGATCACTTCTTGATCACTTCTAGCTTCACGACCGTGCTTTGCTTCTCTTCTCGCTCTCTTTTACGAATGTAGCCACCATATATGCTAGTCGCTTGCCGCAGCTCCACCTCATACCTTTACCCTTCCTTTAAGCTTAAATAGTCTTGATCTCGCGGGTGTGAGATTGCTGAGTCCTCGTGACTCATAGATACTTCCAAAACCAGCTTGCAGGTGCCGATGAAACCGTGCAGGTGATGCACCCGAGCTCAAGGAGGAGCTCGATGAAGATCTTGTTCATTGTGTTGTTTCATTTCAGTTGATCAGTAGTGGAGCCCAGTTGGGGTCGATCGGGGATCTGTGTAGCATTTGGGGTTGTCTTCTTTTATTTTGGTTCCGTAGTCGGACCTTGCTTGTATCTGTATGATGTAATGCTTTACTCATGTATTGTGTGAAGTGGCGATTGTAAGCCAACTATGTATCTCTTTCCCTTATGTATTACATGGGTTGTGTGAAGATTACCTCACTTGCGACATTCCTTTCAATGCGGTGAAACGCCCTCGATGCGGCTATATCTCCCACGTGTCGAGGCACGACTTAGAGGCATAACCGCATTGAAAGCAATGTCGCAAGTGAGGTAATCTTCACACAACCCATGTAATACATAAGGGAAAGAGATACATAGTTGGCTTACAGTCGCCACTTCACACAATTCATAAATAAACATACATCATTCAAATTACACTCAAGGTCCGACTACGGTACCAACATGAAAGAAGACTACCCCAAATGCTACATAGATCCCCGGATCACCCCAACTGGGCTCCACTACTGATCATCTGGAAAAGACACATAGTAACGCCCACGTTCCTCGTCGAACTCCCAAGTGAGCTCGGACGCGTCATCTGCACTGGCATCGTTGGTACCTGCAACTGTTGTGGTAGAATCTGTGAATCACGGGGACTCAGCAATCTCACACCCGCGAGATCAAGACTATTTAAGCTTATAGGTAGGAAAAGGGTAGTGAGGTGGAGCTGCAGCAAGCGACTAGCATATATGGTGGCTACAACGCAAAAGAGAGCGAGAAGAGAAGGCAAAGCACGGTCGTGAAACTAGAAGTGATCAAGAAGTGATCCTAGAACAACCTACGTCAAACATAATTCCAACACCTTGTTCACTTCCCGGACCCCGCCGAGAAGAGACCATCACGGTTACACACGCGGTTGATGTGTTTTAGTTAAGGTCAACTTCGGGTTTTCTACAACCGGACATCAACAAATTCCCATCTGCCTCATAACCGCGGGCACGGCTTTCGAAAGATAATACCCTGCAGGGGTGTCCCAACTTAGCCCATTATAAGCTCTCACAGTCAACGAAGGATATTCCTTCTACCAAGAAGACCCGATCAATCTCGGAATCCCGGACTACAAGACATCTCGACAGTAATAAAACAAGTCCAGCAAAGCCGCCCGATTGTGCCGACAAATCCTGATAGGAGCTGCACATATCTCGGTCTCAGGGCACATCCGGATAAGTCAAGATACGAGTAAAACCAGGCCTCGAGTTTCCCCGCGGTGGCCCCGCAGGCTGCTCGGTTCGGGCCAGCACCCATAGGAGCACTGGTCCGGGGGGGCTAAAATAAAGATGACCCTTGGGCTCGCGAAAACCCAAGGGAAAAAGGTGGTAGGTGGTCAAATGGTAAAACCAATGTTGGGCCTTGCTGGAGGAGCCTTATTCAAAGCGAACTGTCAAGGGGGTCCCATAAATCACCCAACCGTGTAAGGAACGCAAAATCAAGGAACATAACACCGGTATGACGGAAACTAGGGTGGCAAGAGTGGAACAAAACACCAGGCATAAGGCCGAGCCTTCCACCCTTTACCAAGTATATAGATGCATTAATTAAATGAGAGGTATTGTGATATCCCAACAAGTAAACATGTTCCAACAAGGAACAACAAGTCCATGTTCCAACAAGGAACAAACTTCATCTTCACCTGCAACTAGCAACGCTATAAGAGGGGCTGAGCAAAGCGGTAACATAGCCAAACAACGGTTTGCTAGGACATGGATGGTTAGAGGCTGACATGGCAATATCGGTGGCATGATATAACAAGTGGTAGGTATCGCAGCATAGGCATAGCAAAAGAGCGAGCATCTAGCAAGCAAAGATAGAAGTGATTTCGAGGGTATGGTCATCTTGTCTGCAAGGTTCTCAGAGTTGTCGAAAGCTTGGTCCTCGAAAGCGTTCTCAACAGGTTCCTCGTTCACGTACTCGTCTCCCGGCTCTACCCACAACAAGAACACAAGCAAAGGGGACAAAAATCAATCACGATGCAATGCGCAAGCAACATGATGCAAAACATGACATGATATGCGAGATGTGATATGCAATGCATATGCGTGCTCCGGAAGGACAAGGATGAAGAAGGCATAATCTTGGCAAACCAAGTATGCCAATGGATAGGTGAGGTGATTTCGGTCGAAATCGATATAAAGATCACCGGAATCGGATGCACGGTTTGCAAATGACAAGCAAAACAAGAATGACAATAATCTGCCATTAACAGCATGATGCTACTTAGCAAGCAACAAGAAATTAAACTACTACACCCAAACATATCAACAAAGCATATGACAGTAATCTACTCAATATGCTTGACAAAAGATGAACACTGAGCTATGGCTAATTCACACCACAACAGGTTCAAACAAGCATGACAAAAGTGCAAAAGATAACAGGTTCACAGACTTGATGAAAATAACAACATGCCAGAAATTAACATCAGGATGACATGTTTAGAGCAATGAAACAACATGCTACAGGAACAGGAAATAGCACAATAAGGAATGGCATGAATCTACTTAAGGCACTTAATAAAAGTGCCTTACTGACCATAAGCCAAAAAGGAATATAAAATATGATTACACCCATGTCAATTAAGCAAGTTTCGTTACAGGTTTCAGACTTAACAGAAAACTGGACATGTCAAAAACAGATAACGAGTAGGCATGTTTACGAGCTCGATGGACTCACTACAGAGTATTGCATGATAAACTAAGCATAAATACATCAATAAGACATGGCATAGGAACTATAAATGGCAAGAATAACATCATATCACGCAAGTATCAACTACAACGAGCTTGGCAAAATCGAATAACATGTAAACAATCTGCTAATAACATTTTATAGCAAAAGTAGAGCTCGATTGTCTCAAGCTATGGCACTCCATAAATACAAATAAAGACAGGGATGGATAGACCAAATCCATATACTCAAAACACACTTACTGATCATGCTTAAAATATGCATAGATCTATCGGAAACAACATGAACACATGGCATAAAAATAACAGCAGGCAGGGACTTGGTGAAAATACTAAGTCTCTGAAATCAGCAACATCAAGTACCCTAGTTTGCATGCTTGTGCTAGTCACCAAAAAGGTCACAAAAATAAATGTCATAATTCTCTGGAAAGATAACATGGCATATTACAAAACACATGTAGGACTCAACTTCATAGGATGCACACATCAATCATGGCAAAAATGACAAAAGTGCATGTTCTGATAAGAATCAGAAACTAACATCACATAGCCCTCTTCTAACAGCATTTCGGGCATCAAAATGACCTCAAATGAAAATTACGCAATGGAACGAACTGATGTACTCCTCGGGGCGAACAATTCGACATATTGTACGCACGAAACGGAGCTACGGATGCAAAGTTATGGCACGATCAACAGGAAACAATAGTGTGAAAATTTAAAGACTTAGAAGAATCGGGGGAAGAGGAGAAGTCAACCCGCGGGTCAGATCTGCTCGGGAACGCGGCGGGCCCGCCGGAGCTCGGCCGGAGAAGGCGGGAGGGCGGCCGGAGGAGGCGGGGACGGCCGGATCCGGCCTCTCCCGGCCGGATCTGGGCCGGAGCGTCGCGGGGAGGCGCCGGGAGGAGCTGGCGGCAGCGGTGGCGCTCGACGGCGCGGGGCCGGCCGGCGGCGACGGCGGCGTCGGCGGAGGAGGCAGCCGGCGAGGAGGCAGCCGGCGAACGGCGGGCGGCGGAGGCGCGCCGGAGTCGGGGGAAGGAGCTGTGGGCGCTGCGGGCCGGCGGCGATGTGGGCGCCGGGGTGCCACGTGGCGACTTCCGAGTGGCTGCGGCGGCTCGGGCGGACGTGTCCGGCCCGGGCGGACGCGTCCGGCGGCGGCGGGGGCGATTTGGCTAGGGTTAGGGTGGTCTACCCGTGATTGGAAGTGGGGGGGGTCTATATATAGGCATAGAGGGGGCTAGGAAGCTCCAAATGGAGAGCGGTTTTCGGCCACGCGATCGTGATCGAACGGCGGAGGACAAGGGAGTGTCTTGGATGGGTTATTGAGCTGTTTTGGAGGGGTGTTGGGCTGCAACACACACGAGGCCTTCACGGTTACCCGGTTAGCCGTTGGAGTACCAAACGACCTCCGATTGACCCGAAACTTGACAGGCGGTCTACCGGTGCTATACCAGGTCCGCTTGGCAAACCTCGGTCCATTCCGAGAAAGTTTAATACCCGCTCATGAAGAAATGTAAAAGGGGACGCCGGGGAACATAGGAGCGCCGGATTGCAAAACGGACAATGGGGAAAATGCTCGGATTCATGAGGCGAACACGTATGCGAATGCGATGCACATGATGACATGATATGAAATGCATGACATGACCAAAATGCAAAACGACGGGAAACCCAACCACGGAGGAAATATCATATCACATAGCCGAAAATGGCAAGAGTTGGATTACAAATATGGCAAGTTACATCTGGGGCGTTACAACACTCCACCACTACGAGAGGATCTCGTCCCGAGATCTAGGACTGAAAGAACTCCGGATACTCGGAACGTAGGTGATCCTCACGCTCCCAGGTGTCTTCTCGGTCTGAATGGTGTGACCATTTCACTTTCCGGAATTTGATTGACTTGTTGTGAGTCTTGCGCTCAGTTTCTTCAAGAATAGCAACGGGGTGCGCATGATAGGACAAATCTTCTTGAAGATCAATCTCTTCAAAGTTGATGGTGCGCTCAGGCGTCTTGAAGCACTTGCGAAGCTATGACACATGGAAGACATCGTGCACATTTGCAAAGTTGGAGGGAAGCTCAAGTTGATAGGCGAGATCGCCTCGTTTGCCGATGATCTTGAAAGGACCCACGTATCTAGGGGCAAGTTTCCCCTTGATACCGAAGCGAAGAGTTCCTTTCATTGGAGAGACGCGGAGGTAGACACGGTCTCCGATCTCAAATGCCACATCTCGGTGTTTGCTATCGTAATAGCTCTTCTGGAGAGATTGCGCGGCTTTGAGGTTCTCACTAATGACCTTGCACATTGCCTCAGCCTCTGAGATCAAATCGTTGCCGAGCAATTGGCGTTCACCGGTTTCAGACCAAATGAGAGGAGTACGACACTTTCTGCCATAGAGGATCTCGAATGGGGCTTTGCCCGAGCTGGCTTGAAAACTGTTATTGTAAGAGAACTCAGCATAAGGAAGACAATCCTCCCACTTCATGCCGAAAGAGATAACACAAGCTCTGAGCATATCTTCAAGAATTTGGTTGACACGCTCGACTTGTCCACTAGTCTGAGGGTGGAAAGCTGTGCTGAAGCGAATGTTGGTGCCCATGGCCTTCTGAAAAGAATCCCAGAACTTGCAGGTAAAGATGCTGCCACGGTCTGAAGAGATCAATTGTGGAATGCCATGCAAGGAGACAATTCTGGAGGTGTAAAGCTCTACCAGCTGAGCTGCTGTGATAGACTCTTTGATAGGAAGAAAATGAGCCACTTTGGTGAGCTTGTCGATGACGACGAAGATAGCATCATTTCTACGCTTGGACTTAGGAAAACCAGTCACGAAGTCCATTTCGATATGATCAAACTTCCATTCTAGAATAGCAAGAGGTTGGAGAAGACCAGCTGGTCGTTGGTGTTCTGCTTTCACTCTTCTGCAGACATCACACTCATTCACGAATTGAGCAATCTCACGTTTCATTCGGGTCCACCAATATGACTGCTTGAGGTCATGGTACATCTTCGTACTTCCAGGATGAATTGACAGAAGAGAGTTGTGCGCTTCGTTCATAATGACTTTACGAAGATCACCCTTTGGAACCACAATCCGGTCCTCGAAGAAAAGAGTATCTCTGTCATCAACTCGATAGCACTTCTATTTGGAAATGCCCTTGTCAATACCACGTTTCACCTTCTTCACCATGGTATCCAACAGTTGTGCCTCACGAATTTGATCTTCCAAAGTAGGAGAGACGATGAGGTTGGCAAGAAAACCTTGAGGGACAACTTGGAGATTCAACTTGCGGAAAGCTTCACAAAGATCCGGTTGAAAGGGCTTGAGGATTAAGCTGTTGCAGTAAGCCTTCCTGCTCAATGTGTCTGCAATCACATTAGCCTTGCCTGGAGTATATTCAATACTCGGATTATACTCTTGAATCATTTCGACCCATCGAGTTTTCCTGAGGTTGCGGTGAGGCTGAGTGAAGATGTACTTGAGGCTCTTGTGATCGGTGAATATGTCCACTTTCCTTCCCAACAGGAGATGTCTCCATGTTATTAGAGCGTGGACCACTGCCGCCAACTCAAGATCGTGAGTGGGGTAGTTCCTTTCGTTGGGCTTCAACTGACGAGAGGTATAGGCAACAACCTTCTTCTCTTGCATTAAGACGGCACCGAGGCCCTGAAGAGAAGCATCACAGAATACTTCATAAGGCTTGGATTCGTCAGGAGGAGTCAGAACTGGAGCAGTGACGAGTTTCTCTTTGAGAGTGTTGAAAGCAACGTCACACTCAGGAGACCAGACATATTTCACATGCTTCTGGAGGAGGTTGGAAAGAGGCTTAGCAATCTTAGAGAAATTCTCAACGAATCTTCGGCAATAGCTTGCAAGTCCAAGAAAACTGCGAAGCTGCTTGACATTCTGAGGGGGTTCCCAATTCAAAACTGCAGACACCCTCTCTGGATTAATAGCAATGCCCTTGGCAGAGATGATATGACCAAGATAAAGAACTTCATCAAGCCAGAATTCACATTTGGAGAACTTCGCATATAATTGATACTCTCTGAGCTTGTCGAGCACCAATCGCAAATGTTTGGCATGATCCTTCTTATTCTTGGAGAAGACCAAAATATCATCGAGATAGACCAAGACAAATTCGTTGATGTAGGGGTTGAAGATGAAATTCATCAAGCGAGTGAATGCTGGAGGAGCATTGACGAGGCCGAAAGACATGACAGTATATTCATAAGAACCAAAGCTTGTTCTGAATGCTGTCTTGGGAATATCTTCTTCACGAATGCGGATTTGATGATAACCCATACGAAGGTCAAGCTTGGAGAACACTTTAGCACCTTTAAGTTGCTCAAATAGCTCATTGATGTTGGGAAGTGGGTACTTGTTCTTGATAGTCTTCTTGTTCAATGGACGGTAATCGACGCAAAGTCGGTCCGTGCCATCCTTCTTATTGATAAAAAGAACACCACAACCCCAAGGAGAAGAACTCGGTCTGATCAGACCCAGACGCTTTTGTTCATCGAGTTGTTTTTTCAATTCCTTCAACTCATCTGGTCCAAGCTTGTAAGGACGCTTGTAGACGGGTTCCGTGCCAGGCTCAAGATCAATAACGAATTCAACTGGCCGGCGGGGAGGCATACCCGGAAGCTCTTCTGGGAAGACATCTTGGTACTCACAAACAACTGGAATCTGAGAGATAGCATCCAATTCACCATTCTCATTGAGAGAAAACAACCGAATGGTTTCATCACGAGAGGCATAGATGATCACATCGTCAGAAGAGTGAGTCAATTGAATTTCCCTGGCAGCACAATCAAGCTGAGCCTTGTGCTTAGAAAGCCAGTCCATCCCGAGAATAAGATCAATATCCGAGTCACCAAGAACAATTGGTTTAGCCAGAAATCTATAGTCGCCCATCTTGATACCGACATTCGGAACCACCAAGCTAGAGCTCAAGCGTTTGCCCGGAGAAACGACATCCATGGGTTTACCCAAATTTGAAGAAGTGAACTCATGCTTGGCAAAAAATGGTCTTGACATGAAACAATGCGATGCACCAGTATCGAATAAGACTTTTGCAGGAATATCATTAACAGGAAGATTACCCATGATCACTTCAGAAGAATCCTCCGCTTGAGCTGCATTCATCATGTTCACCTTGGCATGCTTAGGATTATGCTTGACCACTGCATTGCTGGAAGATCTCACAGAAGGAGGAGGCGGAAGGCGCCTCTGGTTGAAGCACTTGTTGGCATAGTGACCCTTCTGCTGACATTTGTTACAAGTCACCCCTGAGAGCGGATGATGATAAGGAGCACTTGGCCTTGGAGATTGATTCTGAGACTTGTTCTGATAGCCAGGGTTGGGTGGGTGGGAAGATCCACGACCACTTGATTTCTTTTGCTGATAAGGCTGACAGAACGGAGGAGGAGGAGGCAACCAGAACTCCTGTTGCTTAGCTGCCACAAGTGAGGAAGAAGAAGACTGAACTGCATCTCTGACTCTCTTCTTAGATGCCTCACACTTGAGCTGAGCAGCTTCTTGTTTCAGTGCCATGTTGTAGAATTCATCATACTTTAATGGCTCAAAAAGCACGAGAGCAAGTTGCAGATCTTCTCTGAGACCACGCCTGAATTGGTAGATCATACTCTTCTCATCAGGGATGTCTTGCCTCGCAAAACGAGAGAGCTTCTGGAACTGAGTGTTGTATTGATAGACAGACATGTTGCCTTGCTTGAGATTGCGGACTTCCTCACGCTTACTCTCAACAACACTTTCTGGAATGTGGTGAGCTTTGAAGTCACGGCGGAAATCATCCCAGGTAATGACACGACCTCCTCTGGAATCTTTGTATTGCTGGAACCACTCAGCAGCTTGATCTTTGAGTTGAAAAGAGGCAAACTTGACAAAGTCCTCAGGTCTGACATTGCTGCACTCGAAATGCTTGCTGATGTCCACGAGCCAATCATCGGCGTCTGTGGCCTCGACACAGTAGCTGAAGGTCTTTGGCTGATTAGCAAGGAACTGGTTGAGTGAAGCGAAGTGCGGCTGATTGTTGCCTTGGCCTTGATTCTCTTGATTAGCTTGCCCTTGGTTGCGATCTTGCAATAGCTGAATCAGAATCTGAGCGTTGGCATTTGTGGCAGTCATCAGGGCTTGCCATGCCTCCGGAGGCGGAGGTGGTGGCGGAGGGTTAGCCTGACTTCCTTCATTGCGTTCCGGATTCTGACGCGTTGGCGGAGCCATCCTGAAGAGGGTGACATCCATTAGCATCTTGACAGATATATATCCAAGCTGAATCAAAGGAACGAAATTGCAACATATAGTCTTCACAATAAACATCCGGACGAGAATGAACGAATGAATTCCAAAGTAAATCATCACACTTCCATAAGCTGAGAAGCCACTTAGATAAGAGGTATGAAATAAAATCAACAAGGTACGGATGTGAACAAATACTTGGTAAGGATTACCCAATCACAAACCAAATATCTGCAGAAGAAGTACTAGAGCTACATGAATTCCCACTTATAAACTCCCGAAACTTTCTGGTTATGCAATCAGGTGTTGGGGATACAGGGGACACAAAATATATCACCCAAACTAACAATACCTAGATCCAGCTGTATCCATCCTTCAACACATAACCAAGAAATCCTCGGAAATCATCTACCTCAACCTTCGAAAATCATCCGTTATACAAGTCATGGCGATACTCCCGCACTCGCCTCAGTACTGGGCTATCAGGGTTATCTCACCAACAACTGTACAAAAGAGATTTTCGATGTCGGCGTACTAAACTCAGGTATTCCAAAACCACAACGATAAAATTATGACGACAACACCTCGGAGCTCAACTCCCCGGGACACCTCCTCTAAAACCCCTGCTGACGGGAGGCAACCAAGACAATGTTGTCACCATAAAACCATCGGAACGATTCTAAGATACCCGCGTGATCCTAAATTTTTTTTAGTGAAATTTGAGAAGAGAAGAGTCAAAACTCTACGTCAGGATACCTTACCAGAGCGATGAGGAGACTGGGAAGTAAAAGAAATCCTAAACTCTCCGATATATAATTCCTAAATGACTCAAAACATTTTTCTAGACACAACTCGACCACTAAAGACGATCAATCAGTGGGGGCTCCTAAGGTCGGGGAAGGCTCTGATTACCAACTTGAAACGCCCTCGATGCGGCTATATCTCCCACGTGTCGAGGCACGACTTAGAGGCATAACCGCATTGAAAGCAATGTCGCAAGTGAGGTAATCTTCACACAACCCATGTAATACATAAGGGAAAGAGATACATAGTTGGCTTACAGTCGCCACTTCACACAATTCATAAATAAACATACATCATTCAAATTACACTCAAGGTCCGACTACGGTACCAACATGAAAGAAGACTACCCCAAATACTACATAGATCCCCGGATCACCCCAACTGGGCTCCACTACTGATCATCTGGAAAAGACACATAGTAACGCCCACGTTCCTCATCGAACTCCCAAGTGAGCTCGGACGCGTCATCTGCACTGGCATCGTTGGTACCTGCAACTGTTGTGGTAGAATCTGTGAATCACGGGGACTCAGCAATCTCACACCCGCGAGATCAAGACTATTTAAGCTTATAGGTAGGAAAAGGGTAGTGAGGTGGAGCTGCAGCAAGCGACTAGCATATATGGTGGCTACAACGCAAAAGAGAGCGAGAAGAGAAGGCAAAGCACGGTCGTGAAACTAGAAGTGATCAAGAAGTGATCCTAGAACAACCTACGTCAAACATAATTCCAACACCTTGTTCACTTCCCGGACCCCGCCGAGAAGAGACCATCACGGTTACACACGCGGTTGATGTGTTTTAGTTAAGGTCAACTTCGGGTTTTCTACAACCGGACATCAACAAATTCCCATCTGCCTCATAACCGCGGGCACGACTTTCGAAAGATAATACCCTGCAGGGGTGTCCCAACTTAGCCCATTATAAGCTCTCACGGTCAACGAAGGATATTCCTTCTACCAAGAAGACCCGATCAATCTCGGAATCCCGGACTACAAGACATCTCGACAGTAATAAAACAAGTCCAGCAAAGCCGCCCGATTGTGCCGACAAATCCTGATAGGAGCTGCACATATCTCGGTCTCAGGGCACATCCGGATAAGTCAAGCTACGAGTAAAACCAGGCCTCGAGTTTCCCCGCGGTGGCCCCGCAGGCTGCTCGGTTCGGGCCAGCACCCATAGGAGCACTGGTCCGGGGGGGCTAAAATAAAGATGACCCTTGGGCTCGCGAAAACCCAAGGGAAAAAGGTGGTAGGTGGTCAAATGGTAAAACCAATGTTGGGCCTTGCTGGAGGAGCCTTATTCAAAGCGAACTGTCAAGGGGGTCCCATAAATCACCCAACCGTGTAAGGAACGCAAAATCAAGGAACATAACACCGGTATGACGGAAACTAGGGTGGCAAGAGTGGAACAAAACACCAGGCATAAGGCCGAGCCTTCCACCCTTTACCAAGTATATAGATGCATTAATTAAATGATAGGCATTGTGATATCCCAACAAGTAAACATGTTCCAACAAGGAACAACAAGTCCATGTTCCAACAAGGAACAAACTTCATCTTCACCTGCAACTAGCAACGCTATAAGAGGGGCTGAGCAAAGCGGTAACATAGCCAAACAATGGTTTGCTAGGACATGGATGGTTAGAGGCTGACATGGCAATATGGGTGGCATGATATAACAAGTGGTAGGTATCGCAGCATAGGCATAGCAAAAGAGCGATCATCTAGCAAGCAAAGATAGAAGTGATTTCGAGGGTATGGTCATCTTGCCTGCAAGGTTCTCAGAGTTGTCGAAAGCTTGGTCCTCGAAAGCGTTCTCAACAGGTTCCTCGTTCACGTACTCGTCTCCCGGCTCTACCCACAACAAGAACACAAGCAAAGGGGACAAAAATCAATCACGATGCAATGCGCAAGCAACATGATGCAAAACATGACATGATATGCGAGATGTGATATGCAATGCATATGCGTGCTCCGGAAGGACAAGGATGAAGAAGGCATAATCTTGGCAAACCAAGTATGCCAATGGATAGGTGAGGTGATTTCGGTCGAAATCGATATAAAGATCACCGGAATCGGATGCACGGTTTGCAAATGACAAGCAAAACAAGAATGACAATAATCTGCCATTAACAGCATGATGCTACTTAGCAAGCAACAAGAAATTAAACTACTACACCCAAACATATCAACAAAGCATATGACAGTAATCTACTCAATATGCTTGACAAAAGATGAACACTGAGCTATGGCTAATTCACACCACAACAGGTTCAAACAAGCATGACAAAAGTGCAAAAGATAACAGGTTCACAGACTTGATGAAAATAACAACATGCCAGAAATTAACATCAGGATGACATGTTTAGAGCAATGAAACAACATGCTACAGGAACAGGAAATAGCACAATAAGGAATGGCATGAATCTACTTAAGGCACTTAATAAAAGTGCCTTACTGACCATAAGCCAAAAAGGATTAGAAAATATGATTACACCCATGTCAATTAAGCAAGTTTCATTACAGGTTTCAGACTTAACAGAAAACTGGACATGTCAAAAACAGATAACGAGTAGGCATGTTTACGAGCTCGATGCACTCACTACAGAGCATTGCATGATAAACTAAGCATACATACATCAAGAAGACATGGCATAGGAACTATACATAGCAAGAATAACATCATATAACGCAAGGATCAACTATAACAAGCTTGGCAAAATCGAATAACATGTAAACAATCTGCCAATAACATTTTATAGCAAAAGTAGAACTCGATTGACTCAAGCTGTGGCACTCCATAAATACAAACAAAGGCATGGATGTATAGAGCAAATCCATATGCTCAAAACACCCTTACTGATCATGCTCAAAATATGCATAGATCTATCGGAAACAACATGAACACATGGCATAAAAATAACAGCAGGCAGGGACTTAGTGAAAATACTAAGTCTCTGAAATCAGCAACATCAAGTACCCTAGTTTGCATGCTTGTGCTAGTCACCACAAAGGTCACAAAAATACATGCCATAATTCTATGGAAACATAAGATGGCATATTACAAAACACATGTAGGACTCAACTTCATAGGATGCACACATCAATCATGGCGAAAATGACAAAAGTGCATGTTCTGATAAGAATCAGAAACTAACATCACATAGCCCTCTTCTAACAGCATTTCGGGCATCAAAATGACCTCAAATGAAAATGATGCAATGGAACCAAATGATTTACTCTTCGAGGCAAACAATTCGACATATTATACGCACGAAACGGAGCTATGGATGCAAAGTTATGGCACGATGAACAGGCAACAATAGTGTGAAAATTTAAAGACTTAGAAGAATCGGGGGAAGAGAAGTCAACCCGCGGGTCAGATCTGCTCGGGAACGCGGCGGGCCCGCCGGAGCTCGGCCGGAGAAGGTGGGAGGGCGGCCAGAGGAGGCGGGGACGGCCGGATCTGGGCCGGAGCTTCGCGGGGAGGCGCCGGGAGGAGCTGGCGGCGGCGGTGGCGCTCGACGGCGCGGGGCCGGCCGACGGCGACGGCGGCGTCGGCGGAGGAGGCAGCCGGCGAGGAGGCAGCCGGCGAACGGCGGGCGGCGGAAGCGCGCCGGAGTCGGGGGAAGGAGCTGCGGGCGCTGCGGGCTCGGGGGGGCCCGCGATGGGCCGCGGCGGGCCGGCGGCGATGTGGGCGCCGGGGTGCCACGTGGCGGCTTCCGAGTGGCTGCGGCGGCTCGAGGGGACGTGTCCGGCCCGGGCGGACGTGTCCGGCGGCGGCGGGGGCGATTTGGCTAGGGTTAGGGTGGTCTACCCGTGATTGGAAGTGTGTGTGGGGGGGGTCTATATATAGGCATAGAGGGGGCTAGGAAGCTCCAAATGGAGAGCGGTTTTCAGCCACGCGATCGTGATCGAACGGCGGAGGACAAGGGAGTGTCTTGGATGGGTTATTGGGCTGTTTTGGAGGGGTGTTGGGCTGCAACACACACGAGGCCTTCACGGTTACCCGGTTAGCCGTTGGAGTACCAAACGACCTCCGACTGACCCAAAACTTGACAGGCGGTCTACCGGTGCTATACCAGGTCCGCTTGGCAAACCTCGGTCCATTCCGAGAAAGTTTAATACCCGCTCACGAAGAAATGTAAAAGGGGACGCCGGGGAACATAGGAGCGCCGGATTGCAAAACGGACAATGGGGAAAATGCTCGGATTCATGAGACGAACACGTATGCGAATGCGATGCACATGATGACATGATATGAAATGCATGACATGACCAAAATGCAAAACGACGGGAAACCCAACCACGGAGGAAATATCATATCACATAGCCGAAAATGGCAAGAGTTGGATTACAAATATGGCAAGTTACATCTGGGGCATTACATGCGGTTATGCCTCTAAGTCGTGCTTCGACACGTAGGAGATATAGCCACATCGAGGGCGTTACAAGTTGGTAATCAGAGCCTTCCCCGACCTTAGGAGCCCCCACTGATTGATCGTTTTTAGCGGCCGAGTTGTGTCTAGAAAAATATTTTGAGTCATTTAGGAATTATGTATCGGAGAGTTTAGGAATTCTTTTTACTTCCCAGTATCCTCATCGCTCTGGTAAGGCATCCTGACGTAGAGTTTTGATTCTTCTCTTCTCAAATTTCACAAAAAAAAATTTAGAATCACGCGGGTATCTTAGAATCGTTCCGATGGTTTTGTGATGACAACATTGTCTTGGTGCCTCCTGTCAGCAGGGGTTTAGTGGAAGTGTCCCGGGGAGTTGAGCTCTGAGGTGTTGTCATCATAATTTTATCGTTGTAGTTCTGGAATACCTGAGTTTAGTACGCCGACATCGAAAATCTCTTTTGTACAGTTGTTGGTGAGATAACCCTGATAGCCCAGTACTGAGGCGAGTGCGGGAGTATTGCCATAACTTGTATAACGGATGCTTTTCGAAGGTTGAGGTAAACGATTTCCGAAGGTTTCTTGGTTATGTGTTGAAGGATGGATACAGCTGGATCTAGGTATTGTTAGTTTGGGTGATATATTTTGTGTCCCCTGTATCCCCAACACCAGATTGCATAACCAGAAAGTTTCGGGATTTTATAGGTGGGAATTCAAGTAGCTCCTAGAATATCTGTCCAACAGACACATGATACGATATGGGATCTATCATATGTTTGTTCCCGGCTTATTCTGCGAGCCAATCCTTTGTTTTTGTTTTGTTTTGTGGTAGTCGAGTTGCTTCAAATTCAAATGTGGATTCCATACCTTATTCTAAGCGGTGTTCTCAAATTTTTATGTGGATGCTAATGCTTCTTGTTCATCAAGGTTGTCTTTTCAATCCTTTCCAACCGGTGTGTTTCTCTTCAAGTTAACCCGATCCTTTCAATTTTCGCAAGACCAATTCTTGGTTTTCTCAACGGTGTTTGTTTCATTCGTCCCAAGTTGTCTTTGTTTTTCCCGCCCTCCCATCCTCTTTCTTCAAGGACTCATATATCTTAATCAAGCAGCCATTTTATTGATGTGAAGTCTCTTCATTCTTTTCCTCCATGTTCTTATCAGGTGATTATCATGAAGATTGTCAGGAGTTTCAAGTTCATCATTCTTCATTCTCGTATTCTTTTCCGGTGGCTTTAACTCAAGCTTTCGGTGTTGATCATATCTCTTTCCTCGTCTCGAATGTTTTCTCATGCCGGTGCACCTCTTAATCGTTCACCTCTCGCTATTCATTTGTTCCGGAGTGATGAAGATATCTCAGAAGATTCAAGTTTCCATTCTCAATTCACTCAAGTTCTTTTGAGGATGCTATCTCATTCACGCTATTTAATTCAACCGGTACAACCTCTCTTTAAAATCGTTCAACGGTGTTTCTTTTGAGTGGGCCCTAACCCACAGGTCTTTTCCCAGGATCTTACCTGACTCTTCTAATTTTTCCCGGAGCTATTCCCAAATTCTTTTCAAAGTTTGACGTAAGAATGAAGTATCATCAGTCATATTCCTTCTCCAAGATCGCTTTCAAATTCTTTTCATCGTTGGTTCAACCTTTCCAATTTTCATTCCGGAGTGCCTCAACAATTCATGGTGGTGTTTCTCATCATCATTCTCAACATTTGAAGACTGAAGAAGAGTTTCTCTTAAATCTTGCCCCATTCTCTTCAAGATTCATTGAGCTTGCTGCCATCCTCTCATAATTGTTTTCGATTGTGAGAATAATTTTCACCCATCCAGAGCAATTCAGGAGTCTTTCAGCTTGATTCTCCGGAGCCTTTCATCTCAGAATTATTCATTCTCAGCTTCGTCTATCGTTCTCCAAATCTTACCAGTGCATCATTCAATATTCTCTAATCAGTTCATGATCTCTTCGTTCTCATGTATCTAAATCCTAGCAAGCATCTTCGTTCATTTGCTAATTCTTCCCGGTGTTTCTTTATCTTTTCTTCGTCCATTTTAAATTCTTACGGTGGTTCTTTCAAGACTCTTCTTCCTTCGTTTATCATATCAATGCATTCGTGCTTTGCAAATTCTACCGGTGGATCATTGAAGACCTTCTCAAATTTATGCTATATCTCTCTTGATCCTTTCTACGAGAATAAGTAGTATGCCAAATCCGTTGCTTGTCATCAATCTAAATTGGTGAAGGATAAGCATAATGTAATTCTTATTCTTGTTTCATCGAGGAAATTCTATTCCCTACTCCGGAGGTTCTTCAAATTTTTGATTTCAATTGTTTCACCTCATCTTCCTCGGAGTTCCAAGCTCTCGCAATTATATCACCACGGAGATCCATCTAATCATTGCAAGGCTTCAACCTTATTCTTTTCATCCTTCATTTAATCTGATCATCCTTTTATTACCGGAGTTCTTCATGGAGGCTCTACATGGTGGTTCATCAATAATTCCTTTCATTCTCATTTTGTTCTTCAAGATTTCTCTCGGAGCTAAGATCCGCCAAGCTATACTCTAAAATAAACATGGTGTTCAACACATGTTTTGTTTTGAGGAGTTCAAGTATTCTTCATCTTGCATTCTAAAGTGCAATTCTTTCTATCTTATCTTTTGAAGTGGTGTTATGTCATTCTTGATAATTTGAGTTCATGTTTCATGACTCACATGTTGTTAAGAATGAGGTATTTTAAACCCATCGACCTCTTCGTTGGAGTTATCTTGTGTCATGTTTTCACCTAAAAGCTTTCCCTATGGATTGTTGCTATTGTGGTGTTTATCAATGACCCAATTTTCGCCTTCATCTCGGTGAAGAAGTTTCTCGTCTCCTTGTTGATATCAATCCAATCATTTGTTTTCGTTGGTGGCAGAAGCTCACCTCATAGTTTTGAGAAGTTTTTCCATAAGCCCACATCAAGCCTACTCTTTTTGTTGTTGTTGCTTTTCCAACAACTTCGTTCGACACTTCTCCTAAAGATGCTTTTACAAGCTCATTTGTGGCAGAAGTTGTCATTTTCTTCTCCATTCCTTTATTCCAATGATCTAACTTCTATTTCTTCTTCCGGAGGCATTGTGATGTTGCTCTCTTCACCCATCGTCTCGTTTTGTCAATATCATATTCTTTTCCTTGCTTATCCATTTAACATGAGCATTGTTCTATTCAAGTTCTTTCCATCTTGTCAAATTCATGCTATTTCTATCCCTTTTCAACCGGAGTGATGCCCAAATTCTTTCACTTTTACTCCTTGTCTATTCCGTGTTAACCGGTGTGTTCTGTCACCTCTTCAAGTCCTTTTCATCTTATCAAGTTTAGCTCATCTTGTTTCAACCGGATTGCTTGCAGGTACTTCTTATCCATTGTAACCATTTTTGTTTGTCATTTAAACTACAAGGTTCTTGTAATGTTCCTTGTTCCTCTTGCTGAACGGAGTGTTTTAGATTTTGTTCACCTCCGTCGTGTCTTTTCTTCAAGCTTTGCGACCTCTCAAGGTTCTTTGGTTTCACTCGTTTGCCAAAGAAGCAACTTAGTTTTACCTTTCTCTTCTTCTTCCGTTTCTCTCCGGTGCCATCCTAGATCTCGGGATGAGATCCTCTCGTAGTCGTGGAGTGTTGTAACACCCCGGATGTAACTTGCCATATTTGTGACTCCAACTCTTGCCATTTTCGGCAATGTGATATGTTATTCCCTCCGTGGTTGGGTTTCCCTTCATTTTGCATTTTGTCCTTGTCATGCATTTCATGTCATGTCATCATGTGCATCGCATTCGCATACGTGTTCGTCTTATGAATCCGAGCATTTTCCCCGTTGTCCGTTTTGCAATCCGGCGCTCCTATGTTCCCCGGCGTCCCCTTTTACCTTTTTCCGTGAGCGGGTATTAAAATTTCTCGGAATGGACCGAGGTTTGCCAAGCGGCCTTGGTATAGCACCGGTAGACCGCCTGTTAAGTTTCGGGTCATTCGGAGGTCGTTTGATACTCCAACGGTTAACCGGGTAACCGTGAAAGCCTCCTTCTCTTTGCAGCCCAACAACCCCTTCAAAGTGGCCCAAAACCCATCTAAGTCATCTCCATCATCTCGGTCGTCGGATCACGATCGCGTGGCCGCAAACCACACTCCATTTGGAGCCTCCTAGCTCCTTCTACCTATAAATATGTGCATTCCCCTGAAATTTCGGATCAAACCCTAGCCTTCCTCTTCCTCCACGCGCCGGACATGTCCACTCCGCCGCCGGACACGTCCAGCCGCCGCGCCGGACGAATCCGGAGCCGCCATGTGTCCCCGTGCCTCCTCTCTCTCCTCCCGGCCGCCGCGGCCCGCTCGGCCCACGGGGAGCCCGCCCCGGGCCGCGCTGGGCCCGACCGCGCCGTGCGCCGCGCCTCCGCCCCCGCGAGCCCCGCCGCCGCAGCGCTTCACCGGCCCCGCCCCGGCCGCCGTCTGCTCGCCGCCGCCGCCCCGCGCGCAATGCCGCGCCCCCGCGCGCCTCCACCGCCGCCGCACCACTGCCTCACCGCGCCGCCGCCCTACGCCGCCATCCCGCCGGAGCACCGCGAGCTCGCCGGCGCCTTCTCCTACAGCCCGCGCGGCCACCGGATCCGGTAGCTCCGACCGGATCCCGCCGCCTCCGACCGCCCCGCGCCCTTCCCCGGCCTCCTCCCTCGACTCCGGCCGCCTCCCCTTGCGAGTTCCGGCGAAACTCCGGCGAGCCCGATCCAGATCCAGTTCGAAGGTTGACCCCGAAATTTCTTAAGTCCCTGATTTTCATATTCTGGTGCTATGTTTGCCATGCCATAACTCTCTGCATACTAATCTGTTTCGTGTGTATAATATGTCAAACTGTTCGCCTCGATGAGTACAGCATTTCATCTCATTGAATCATTTTCATTTGAACTAATCTTGATGCCCGAAATGCTGTTAGAAGAGGGGCATGTGATGTTAGTTGCAGATTCTTATCAGAACATGCACTTTTGTCATTTTTGCCATGATTGATGTGTGCATCCTATGAACTGGAGTCCTACATGTGTTTTGTAATATGCCATGCCATCTTTACAGGGGTGTATGCCTTGTATTTTTGTGATCTATGTGGTGACTAGCACAAGCATGCAAACTAGGGATCATAATGTTGCTGATTTCAGAGACTTTGTAATTTCACAAAGTTATTCCTGCTGTTATTTTTATGCCATATGCTCATGTTGTTTCAGAGAGATCTATGCCTCTTTTGAGCATGATCAGTAAAGATGTTTTGAACATATGGATTTTCTCTATCCATTCTTGCATTTGTTTGTAATTATGGAGTGCCATAGCTTGAGTCAATCGAGCTCTACTTTTGCTATAAAATGTTACTGGCAGATTGTTTACATGTTATTCGATTTTGCCAAGCTTGTTGTAGTTGTTCATTGCATTATATGATGTTGTTCTTGTCATGATTAGCTTTATGCCATGTCTTCTTGATGGGTGTATGCTTAGTTTATCATGAAATGCTATGTAGTGAGTGCATCGAGCTCGTAAACATGCCTACTTGTTATCTGTTTTTGACATGTCCAGTTTTCTGCTAAGTCTGAAATCTGTAACGAAACTTGCTTAATTGACATGGGTGCTAGTATATTTTCTGGTCATTTTTGGCTCATGGTCATTAAGGGACTTTTGTTCTATGTTTTTAGTAGATTCATGCCATGCCTTGTTTTGCTATATTGTGTTCCTGTGGCATGTTGTTTCCTTACTCTAAACATGTGATCCCGATGTTAATTTCTGGCATGATAGTATTTTCACTAAGTCTGTGAAGCTGATATGTTTTGCTCTTTTGCCATGCTTGTTTGGACCTGTTATGTTGCGATTTAGCCGTAGCTCAGTGTTCATCTTTTGTCGAGAATCTTGATTAGTTCACTTTCATATGCTTTGTTGGTACGTTTGGGTGCAGTAGCTTAATTTCTTGTTGCTTGCTAAGTAGCATCATGCTGTTAATGGCAGAATCTTGTCATTCTTGTTTTGCTTGTCATTTGCAAACTGTGCATCCGATTCCGGTGATCTTTATATCGATTTCAACCAAAATCACCCCACCTTTCCAGTGGCATACTTGGTTTGCCAAGATTATGCCTTGTTCATCCTTGTCCTTCCGGAGCACGCATATGAATTGCATACCACATCTCGCATATCATGCCATGTTTTGCATCATGTTGCTTGCGCATTGCATCGTGATTTATGTTTGTCCCCTTTGCTTGTGTTCTTGCCTTGGGTAGAGCCGGGAGACGAGTACGTGAATGAGGAACCTGTTGAGAACACTTACGAGGATCAAGCCTTCGACAACCCTGAGAACCTTGCAGGCAAGATGACCATACCCTCGAAATCACTTCTATCTTTGCTTGCTAGTTGCTCGCTCTTTTGCTATGCCTATGATGCGATGCCTACCACTTGCTTTTCATGCCTCCCATATTTCCATGTCAAGCCTCTAACCATCCTTTCCTAGCAAACCGTTGTTTGGCTATGTTACCGCTTTGCTCAGCCCCTCTTATAGCGTTGTTAGTTGCAGGTGAAGATGAAGTTTGTTCCTTGTTGGAACATGGAGATGTTGTTCCTTGATTGGAACATGTTTACTTGTTGGGATATCACAATACCTTTTATATTATTAATGCATCTATATACTTGGTAAAGGGTGGAAGGCTCGGCCTTATGCCTGGTGTTTTGTTCCACTCTTGCCGCCCTAGTTTCCGTCATACCGGTGTTATGTTCCCGGATTTTGCGTCCCTAACGCGGTCGGGTGATTTATGGGACCCCCTTGACAGTTCGCTTTGAATAAGACTCCTCCAGCAAGGCCCAACATTGGTTTTACCATTTGCCTACCACCTATCCCTTTCCCTTGGGTCGGCCAGCCCGAGGGTCATCTTATTTTAGCCCCCCCGGGCCAATGCTTGTCTAAGTGTTGGCCCGAAACGAGTAGACTGCGGGGCCACCTTGGGGAAACTTGAGGCCTGGTTTTACTCGTAGGATGTCTCATCCGGTGTTGCCCTGAGAACGAGATATGTGCAGCTCCTATCGGGATGTCGGCGCATCGGGCGGCTTTGCTGGTCTTGTTTTATTACTGTCGAAATGTCTTGTAGCTGGGATTCCGAGACTGATCGGGTCTTCCTGGGGAGAAGGAATATCCTTCGTTGATCGCGAGAGCGTATCATGGGCTAAGTTGGGACACCCCTGCAGGGTTTGAACTTTCGAAAGCCGTGCCCGCGGTTATGTGGCAGATGGGAATTTGTTAATGTCCGGTTGTAGAAAACCCAAAGTTGATCTTAATTAAAACACATCAACCGCGTGTGTAACTGTGATGGTCTCTTCTCGGCGGAGTCCGGGAAGTGAACACGGTGTTGGAGTTATGTCTGACGTAGGTTGTTCTAGGATCACTTCTTGATCACTTCTAGCTTCACGACCGTGCTTTGCTTCTCTTCTCGCTCTCTTTTACGAATGTAGCCACCATATATGCTAGTCGCTTGCCGCAGCTCCACCTCATACCTTTACCCTTCCTTTAAGCTTAAATAGTCTTGATCTCGCGGGTGTGAGATTGCTGAGTCCCCGTGACTCACAGATACTTCCAAAACCAGCTTGCAGGTGCCGATGAAACCGTGCAGGTGACGCACCCGAGCTCAAGGAGGAGCTCGATGAAGATCTTGTTCATTGTGTTGTTTCATTTCAGTTGATCAGTAGTGGAGCCCAGTTGGGGTCGATCGGGGATCTGTGTAGCATTTGGGGTAGTCTTCTTTTATTTTGGTTCCGTAGTCGGACCTTGATTGTATCTGTATGATGTAATGCTTTACTCATGTATTGTGTGAAGTGGCGATTGTAAGCCAACTATGTATCTCTTTCCCTTATGTATTACATGGGTTGTGTGAAGATTACCTCACTTGCGACATTGCTTTCAATGCGGTTATGCCTCTAAGTCGTGCTTCGACACGTAGGAGATATAGCCGCATCGAGGGCGTTACATTGTTTAAGACCGTAAAGAGCTTTGTGAAGTTTGTAAACATGATTAGGTTTCTTCGGATTGACAAATCCAGGAGGTTGCTTAACATAAACTTCCTCCTCAATTTTGCCATTTAAAAAAGCACTTTTAATGTCCATTTGGTACAAAGTGATATCATGGTGATTAGCATAGGCAAGTAAGATGCGAATAGACTCAAGTCTAGCAATGGGAGCATAAGTCTCACCATAGTCCATACCTTCAACTTGTGTGTAGCCTTGGGCGACGAGACGTGCTTTGTTGCGAACCACTTCTCCATCTTCATCTTGCTTGTTGCGAAACACCCATTTGGTACCAATGATGTTGTAGTTGTTGTCGGGCTTCTCGACCAATGTCCACACTTGATTTCTCTCAAAATTGTGTAGCTCTTCATGCATAGCGTTTATCCAATCCGGATCCTTCAATGCTTCTTCAACCTTCATAGGTTCAATGCTAGAGATGAATGAGTAATGTTCACAAAAGTTAGCTAAACGAGTTTTAGAGTGAGTGATTCTCCCGGTTTGGATATCATTGTAGATTTGCTCGACGGGATGATCTTTGGCAATTCTTGCTCGAACTTGTGAAAGCTTTTGCTTGGGTCAGGGTGGAACATCCTCTTCATCTTGTTCTTCTTCTTCTACTTGGCCTTCTTCATTGTTGACGTTGTTGTTCTCTTGTCGTGGTGGAGAAGGAGGTTGTTGATGTTCATCTTGGTGTACTTCCTCGTTTTCTTCATCTTGGCGTGTCCCACTTGTGGATGCTTCCGTATCAACTCTTGGTTCACCTTGTCGTGAGGTAGAAGCTTCCACTTGGACGGATGAGGTACTCTCCTTCATTTTCGTTGGACGAATCTTGCCGATGGACAAGTCTTGAATTGCTTCCGAAGGGTCTTTGTCTCCTACATCAATTGGCAATTGCTCTACTTGCGAGCCGTTAGATTCATCAAACTTCACATCTATCGTCTCTTCAACCTTTCGGGTGAAATTGTTGTAGACTCGGTAAGTGTGAGAGTTTGAGCCATAACCAAGTAGAAAACCATCATGAGACTTAGGAGCAAATTTAGAACGACGATGCTTATCAAGAATGTAGCACTTTGAGCCGAATACTCGAAAGTATCCAACTTGGGGTTTGTTACCAGTGAGGAGCTCGTATGCCGTCTTGCCGAGTAGCTTGTGAAAATACAAGCAATTTGTTGCATGACAAGCTGTCTCAACCGCTTCCGCCCAAAAGTGCTTTGGCATTTTGTACTCATCAAGCATCGTTCTTGCCATCTCGATAAGAGTCCGGTCCTTCCTCTCAACAACTCCATTTTGTTGAGGTGTGTACGTAGCCGAGAACTCGTGTGAAATCCCTTCTTCGTCAAGAAAGGTGTCCACATTTGCGTTCTTGAAATCCGTTCCGTTGTTGCTCCGAACCTTCTTGATCTTCATGTCAAACTGATTTTGGGCCTTCCTAGCGAAGTTTTTGAAGATCTTTTGGACATGCGACTTGTCATCAAGAAAGAACACCCACGTAAATCTTGAAAAATCATCAACTATGACTAGACCAAATGAGTTACCACCGAGACTCTTGTAGCATTTGGACCAAAGAGATCCATGTGAAGTAGCTCGAGTGGTCTTCTTGTGGTCATAATGTTCTTTGCGTGGTGACTTCCTCCAACTTGTTTCCCTGCTTGACAAGCGCTAAAAAGTCTATCCTTGTCAAATACGACATCTTTTATTCCAAGGATATGATCACCTTTAATAAGCTTATCAAGATTTCGCATTCCAACATGACCTAGTCTTCTATGCCACAACCAGCCTTTAGAAGATTTAGCAATTAAGCAAGTTTTAGGTTGAGACTTTTTACTGAAATCAACAATGTAAAGATCTCCTCTACGTATACTGGTAAAGACCATTTTATGATTGTCTCTACGAAACACTTGGCAATCTACTTCAGTGAATAAGACATTGAAACCGAAATCTGCAAGTCTAGAAACTGAAAGTAAATTGTATCCAAGAGATTCAATGAGCATGACATTTTGTATGGAGCTATCATGTGAGATGGCCACCTTACCAAGGCCAACCACCTTACCCTTTGAATTATCACCAAAAGTGACATATTTTCGAGGGCCATCGTTTTCAGCAAGCTCATTGAACATATGTTCATCTCCGGTCATATGATCAGTACATCCACTATCAAGGACCCATTCCTTTCCTCCAGCCATGTAGCCATGAAGATTTGCCATAAGACCAAAATGTCTCATTGCATTATCAAGATCATAGTCACTATCATCATCTTCATCATAGTATCCATGTTCAACATCATCTTGTGATTGATCAATTCCTAGAGAGGGTAATTCATTAGATAAATGATCATAACAATGGTTACCTTTATGAATTCTAATAGCTTCGGATATGATATTGCTAATGATTCCAATGTTTCCTTTAGCGTGCATGATATTGGTAAGCTCAAATAGACAATCACCAAAACTAGGATCACTAGAGTTCATCTTACTCAAAGCAATAGACTTATGGAGAATTTCGTCAAATTTTTTTAAGGAATAATCGGGAAATCGTTCCTCAAGAAATTTCCATATAGTATAGGCACAATCAAGAGTAGGCAACTAGCAATCAAATTTTTGGGCAATCCTCTAATGATGAGATTGATGGTGCTAAGATTGCGAATCAAGTCAAGATCTTCATCTAGGGTAGGGTGCAAAGGATCAACATGAGGTGCACAAGGGCTAGAAAAGTACTTTTTCAAATGATATTCATTGAAAATCTCAACATTTCATTTTTCCACTCATGAAAATACTCTCCATCAAGAATGGGTACTCTATGTCTAAGACTCCCTAAAGTAGACACATCCATCTTCCTCCAAAGGTGTTTAAACCAAGGCAATGGAGACCAAAGCTCTGATACCAATTGAAAGGATCGAGAAGAGGTGTCTAGAGGGGGGGTGATTAGACACTAAGTGCCAAAAGTTGCAGTTTTTAATATTCTTAAGTCTAGGTGGAGTTTAAGCACAAGTTTAACAAACACAATACATATCAAGAAAGCATGCAATGAGTATATGAGCAGCAGAAAATAAAGCATGCAACTTGCAAGAATGTAAAGCGAAGGGTTTGGAGTATTCAAATGCAATTGGAGACACGGATGTTTTTTGGCGTGGTTCCGATAGGTGGTGCTATCGTACATCCACGTTGATGGAGACTTCAACCCACGAAGGGTAACGGTTGCGCGAGTCCACGGAGGGCTCCACCCACGAAGGGTCCACGAAGAAGCAACCTTGTCTATTCCATCACGGCCGTCACCCACGAAGGACTTGCCTCACTAGCGGTAGATCTTCACGAAGTAGGCGATCTCCTTGCCCTTACAAACTCCTTGGTTCAACTCCACAATCTTGTCGGAGGCTCCCAAGTGACACCTAGCCAATCTAGGAGACACCACTCTCCAAAAAGTAACAAATGGTGTGTTGATGATGAACTTCTTGCTCTTGTGCTTCAAATGATAGTCTCCCCAACACTCAACTCTCTCTCACAGGATTTGGATTTGGTGGAAAGAAGATTTGAGTGGAAAGCAACTTGGGGAAGGCTAGAGATCAAGATTCATATGGTATGAATGGAATATCTTGACCTCAACACAAGTGTAGGTGGTTCTCTCTCAGAAAATGTGTATGGAAGTGAAGGAATGTTCTGATGGCTTTCTCCATGAATGAAGAGTGGGTGGAGGGGTATATATAGCCTCCACACAAAATCTATCCGTTACACACAATCTACCAAACTCGGTGGGACCGAATCGTTAAGCTCAGTGGGACCGATTCAGCAAACCTAGTGACCGTTAGGATTTTCGGTGGGACTGAGATGCAACTCGGTAGGACCGATATGGTTAGGGTTCGGGCATAACGTAATCTCGGTGTGACCGATTACACAAACTTGGTTAGACTGATTTTGGTAATAAGCTAACCAGAGAGTTGGTCAGGCAAACTCGGTGAGACCGATTACACAAACTCGGTGGAACCGATTTTGGTAATAAGCTAACCAGAGAGTTTGCATTGTAATCTCGGTAGTACCGATTGCTCAAACTCGGTGAGACCGATTTTGACAATGGACATACACAGTGAGATTACAATCCCATCTCGGTGAGACCGAGATCCCTATCGGTGAAACCGATTTGCTAGGGTTTGTGGCAGTGGCTATGACATGTGAAACTCGGTGGCGCCGGATATAAAGAATCGGTGGGGCCGAGTTTGACTTTTGGTAGGTCATATGTGGATGTGGGAAGATAGTTGAGGGTTTTGGAGCATATTACTAAGCACATGAAGCAAGAGGCTCATTAAGCAACACCTCATCCCTCCTTGATAGTATTGGCTTTTCCTATAGACTCAATGTGATCTTGGATCACTAAAATATAAAATGCAGAGTCTTGATCTTGAAGCTTGAGCCAATCCTTTGTCCTTAGCATCTTGAAGGGGTTCCACATCCTCTAGTCCATGCCACTCCATTGTTGAACTTATCTGAAACATGCTAGGTAAAAGTGTTAGTCCAACAAGAGATATGTTGACATTAATTACCAAAACCACCCAGGGAGCACTTATGCTTTCAGTAGATCTCTTGTGTCTTGGTCTTCCAAGAAACAAAACTCGGTATCCTTATCAACCGCCGAAGTGGAATACATTGCCGCTGGTTCATGTTGTGCTCAATTACTTTGGATGACCCAAACTCTTAAAGATTATGGGATATATGTGAAACATGTTCCATTGCTATGTGATAATGAAAGTGCTATTAAGATTGCTCACAATCCCGTGCAACACTCTCGAACTAAGCATATTGAAGTTCGTCATCATTACATTCGAGATCATGTTGCAAAAGGGGACATTAACCTTAAGCATGTTCGCACCAATAAGCAATTGGCGGATATATTCACTAAACCACTTGATGAGAAAGTGTTTTGCAGGTTAAGAGGTGAATTGAACATCATTGATGCTTCAAACTTGGAGTAGGAACTCCATTTGATACATGCGGGGCATGAGCCTATGACCAATCCTCGATATTTCTCTTATGATGCCATTCATATGTCTTGGATATTTTTGCACCTTGCATGTTATCCAACCTGTGTAGGTACTTGGTTGAATCTAAATCTATGAGATTGTGACTCACTCACATCTTGAGCAATCTCTACATCACCAAGTCTCTACACAATGGTGGTTGAAGACAAGGAAGCACGAAACCATTCAAACATATCCTTTGACAAATTCTATGATTAAATCTTATAATTGTCATTTTGGATACACAAGTTCTCTTCCTTGCAAGACTAAGCCATGTAGGTAGATGAACTCAAACTCCAAGTGGTTCTTCCAAATTTTGATGAACTACATCAACCTTGAGCAACCCACACAAGTTCAACTACATGAGCAAGATCAACATCACCACCCAAGGTATGTTATTCCATCTTAGAGAAGCTTTACTCCAAGTCATGAGTCAAAGCAACTCGACAAGATGTGAATACATCAAAAGGCTTAAACGAAAAATGGTAACCCCATTTTGAGCTTAAACGATGAGTATGACCTATGATCAAGTGATCTCACTTGACTCCTAAGTCAATATACTCTAACATAGGTGACTTTGTCACCGCCCAACTCTAGATGAAGTTCACTTGTGTTCTTTTCTGTGTTATTGCATTTGTCTCTTGCATATTTGTTTCCCCTTTCAAAAAAAACTTCATCTAGAACTTTTAGTTTCTTTTCTTTGCTTTTTTTTTCTGCATTTTCTGCATCCAATTCATTGCAAATCTTTTTGTAAATTCCTTGCATATCCTTGTGAGATCTTACTTGTCTAGTGAGCTCAGGTGACAAGTGGTTTCACTCTGATGAACTCGGTCATACCGGTTTGTTTTCTTCGGCTCAACCGAAACCTTTCGGTGCAACCAAAGCACACAACTCGGAGTCACCGATTCCACCACAGGAAAACCAACTTGCCACTTATTCCTGATTTTTGTTTGCTCCAGCTCCACTCAATGATTCTTGTCCTCTACCAGCATCATATTAGACATGCTGCGTTGCTCTGTGACTCAAGGACCAACCCATTTGTATCACATGTCTAGAAGAGCCCTTCTTGGAAATTGATGTCAAAGGGGGAGAGAGAGATCACATCAAAGCGTAATCTTTCCTATAGGGGGAGAAAGAGAGAATACTCAGGGGGAGAGAGTTTCTCAACAAGGAGAAAGTAATATCATCAAAGACCCCAGATCCTTGGTGTTCAAGAGGAGAGATGTCACATGTCTTTAAGAGGGGAAAGACATGTTTGTTTGCTTGCTTTAGCTCTAGCTCTGTTGTTTCTTTTCTGCTGCTCTGATTTTCTGTTCCCTATCTTCTCCCAATATCCCATGTAGATTCAGGGGGAGCAAGACATCTAAGGGAAGGAAATCTCTGATTTTATTGCATATCTTTACCTTTGGGGACATGTCTAAATCCAATGTGGTACTTAGTACTCACTCTACATGTCATCCCAGTCTTGGTTCTCTTGTTTGCTCTGGTCAGTAGGTGTGTCTGTGTTATTTAACCTTGTTTGCGTAGGTTCATCCCATCCTAACCAACTAAAGACCACGAGGTAAGTATATGCATCACAGTCATGTGAATGAGAAGTTCTTGCTGATGTACATACTGTTTGAAAGAAGGACTCATGAGCATGAAGGTACATTTCTCACATTCACATCATTTTCTCTGATGCATATAGCCAAGATACATGTAACACATTGCTTACTCTGTCATGTTTACGCATTCACATACTCCTATATTTAATATTCACATGATTGCATACATGTAGGGGGAGCCTATGCTTGTTACATGTCTTTCCAAAGCTTTACTTGCAATTCTCTATATCTTTATCTAAAGCTTTCATGTATGTTGTCATCAATTACCAAAAAGGGGGATATTGAAAGCACAAGTGCTCCCTGGGTGGTTTTGGTAATTAATGTCAACATATCTCTTGTTGGACTAACACTTTTACCTAGTATGTTTCAGATAAGTTCAACAATGGAGTGGCATGGACTAGAGGATGTGGAACCCCTTCAAGATGCTAAGGACAAAGGATTGGCTCAAGCTTCAAGATCAAGACTCTACATTTTCTATTTTAGTGATCCAAGATCACATTGAGTCTATAGGAAAAGCCAATACTATCAAGAGGGGATGTGGTGTTGCTTAATGGCTTGCTTGCTCAAAGTGCTTAGTGATATCCTCCAAAACCCTCAACTACCTTCCCACATCCACATATGACCTAAACCAAAAGTCAAACTCGGCCCCACCGATTCTTTCTATCCGGCGCCACCGAGTTTCAGATGTCATAGCCACTGCCACAAACCCTAGCAAATCGGTTTCACCGATAGGGATCTCGGTCTCACCGAGATGGGATTGTAATCTCTCTGTGTATGTCCATTACCAAAATCGGTCTCACCGAGTTTGAGCAATTGGTACTACTGAGATTACAATGCAAACCCTCTAGTTACCTTATTACCAAAATCGGTCCCACCGAGTTTGTGTAATCAGTCTCACCGAGTTTGCCTGACCAACTCTCTGGTTAGCTTATTACCAAAATCGGTCCCACCAAGTTTGTGTAATCGGTCACACCGAGATTACGTTATGCCCTAACCCAAACCATATTGGTCCTACCCAGTTGCATCTCAGTCCCACCGAAAATCCTAACGGTAACTAGGTTTGCTGAATCGGTCCGACTAAGCTTAACCATTCGATCCCACCGAGTTTGGGAAATTGTGTGTAACAGTTAGATTTTGTGTGGAGGCTATATATACCCCTCCACCCACTCTTCATTCGTGGAGAGAGCCATCAGAACATACCTACACTTCCAATACACACTTTTTGAGAGAGAACCACCTACACTTGTGTTGAGGTCAAGATATTCCATTCCAACCATATGAATCTTGATCTCTAGCCTTTCCCAAGTTGCTTTCCACTCAAATCTTCTTTCCACCAAATCCAAATCCTGTGAGAGAGAGTTGAGTGTTGGGGAGACTATCATTTGAAGCACAAGAGCAAGGAGTTCATCATCAACACACCATTTGTTACTTCTTGGAGAGTGGTGTCTCCTAGATTGGCTAGGTGTCACTTGGGATCCTCCAACAAGATTGTGGAGTTGAACCAAGGAGTTTGTAAGGGAAAGGAGATCGCCTACTTCGTGAAGATCTACCGCTAGTGAGGCAAGTCCTTCGTGGGCAACGACCGTGATGGAATAGACAAGGTTGCTTGTTCGTGGACCCTTCATGGGTGGAGCCCTCCGTGGACTCGCGCAATCGTTACCCTCCGTGGGTTGAAGTCTCCATCAACGTGGATGTACAATAGCACCACCTATCGGAACCACGACAAAAACATCAGTGTCTCCAATTGCGTTTGAATACTCGAAACCCTTCTCTTTACATTCTTGCAAGTTGCATGCTTTACTTTCCGCTGCTCATATACTCATTGCATGCTTGCTTGATATGTATTGTGTTTCTTAAACTTGTGCTTAAACTCCACTCAAACTTAAGAATATTAAAAACTGCAACTTTTGGCACTTAGTGTCTAATCACCCCCCTCTAAACACCTCTTCTCGATCCTTTCATCATCCTACGCCTCCCACGGATTGATAAACCTTAGGTCATCCACTTGAGGGAAATTTGCTACTGTCCTACAAACCTCTGCACTTGGAGGCCCAACAACGTCTACAAGAAGAAGGTTGCGTAGTAGACATCAAGCTCTTTTCTGGCGCCGTTGCTGGGGAGGTATATCTTTAGAGGTATATCTTTAGATCTTGCAATCGGATCTTTTTGTTTCTTGTTTTAGCACTAGTTAGTCTATAAAATAAAACCAAAAAAATGGAATTAAGTTTGCCACACATTCTTCATCTTTTTAATGTCTTTCGTGAGTATGATGGAAAGGAAAATTGTGCCAAAGTGTTAGAAGAAGAATGCATTAAAATGTTTGGCACTAAATCTTTGAATGATGAGCATGATTGCAATGTTGTTAGTATGAATTCCTTGAATATCCTTGATGCTAATGATATGCAAAGCCACAAGCTTGGGGAAGCTATGTTTGATGAAGATGATATTTTTTATCCCCCAAGATTTGATGAGCAAATTTGTTATGATGATAGCATGCCTCCTACTTATGATGATTATATTTATGAAAGTGGGTTTGGAAGAGTGTCAACTTTGGGAAGTAATGACCCACTATTTTGGAGGATGTTGAATCTTATAATATTTATGAAAGTGGATTTGGAGAGGTCATGACTTTATTTAGTGATGTATCCACTATTTCGGAAGAGGTTTCAATCGATTATGATGAGAACAAAGTTGCTACTTATGATGATTATTGTGATAAAACTTATGCTATAAAGAGTAGTGATGATTATATTTGTAAAACTTGTCATTATTTTGAGTACCCTTTCGCTGAACATTACTCTTTTAATGTGGAAACAATTTATAGTATTCAAGTCTCTTATGATACTCCCACTATTCCAAATGAGAAGAAATTTGCTTATGTGTAGAGTAATAAAAATTATATGCTTGTAGATCATGACAAGAATGCATTAGGTGCTGGTTATATTGTTGAATTCAGTCATGATGCTACTGAAAATCATTACGTGGGAGGAATGTATGCTTGTACGAATGACAATAATATCAAGTTTCCTCTCTATGTGCTTAAAGTTTTGAAGTTATGCTTGTTTTACCTTCCTATGCAAGTTGATTGTTGTTCCCATAAGTTGTTTGATCACAAAATCCCTATGCATAGGAAGTGGGTTAGACTTAAATATGCTAGTCATATTCTTCATGATGCTCTTTTTATGTTTCAATTCTTATCTTTTATGCGAGCATCATTGAAATCATCATGCCTAACTAGAGGCATTAAACGTTAGCGCTTGTTGGGAGGCAACCCAACTTTATTTTAGTTTCTTGCTTTTTGGTTATGTTTAGGAATAAATAATCCATCTAGATTCTGTTTAGATGTGTCTTTGTGTTTTAGTTAGTGTTTGTGCCAAGTTAGACCTATAGGATCTTCTTGGATGATAGTTACTTGATCTTGCTGTAATTTCCAGAATCTTTCTGTTCAATAAAACAACTGTTAAAAATCACCAGAACGTGATAAAATACTGATTCCAATTGCTGCCGATCAATAAACAAATTGTCTAGGTTTTCCTACTTTGGTAGATTTTTTGGAGTTCCAGAAGTTTGCGTTAGTTACAGATTACTACAGGCTATTCTGTTTTTTTTTAAATTCTGTTTTTCGTGTGTTATTTGCTTATTTTGATGAATCTATGGCTAGTAAAATAGTTTATAAACCATAGAGAAGTTTGAATATAGTAGGTTTAACACCAATATAAATAAATAATGAGTTCATTACAGTACCATTAAGTGGTGTTTTGTTTTCTTTCACTAACGGAGCTCACGAGTTTTCTGTTAAGTTTTGTGTTGTGAAGTTTTCAAGTTTTGGGTAAAGATTCGATGGACTATGGAATAAAGAGTGGCAAGAGCCTAAGCTTGGGGATGCCCAAGGCACCCAAAGGTAATATTCAAGGATAACCAAGCGTCTAAGCTTGGGGATGCCCCGGATGGCATCCCCTCTTTCGTCTTCGTTCATCGGTAACTTTCCTTGGAGCTATATTTTTATTCACCACATGATATGTGTTTTGCTTGGAGCGTCGTTTTATTTTCTTTAGCTTTTCTTGTTGTTTGAATAAAATTTCAAGATCTGAAATTCTTAAAATGTTAGAGAATCTTCACATAGTTGCATAATTATTTGACTACTCATTGATCTTCAATTATATCTTTCGGAGTAGTTTGTTGTTTGCTCTAGTGCTTCACTTATATCATTTAGAGCATGGTGGTAGTTGTATTTTGAAGAAATAGATGAACTCTCATGCTTCCCTTATATTATTTTGAGAGTCTTAAATAGCATGGTAATTTGCTTAAATAATTCTAATATGCTAAGCATACAAGATTTGTAGGAATTCTTATGAGTGTGTTGAATACTAAGAAAAGTTTGATGCTTGATAATTGTTTTGAGATATAAAGATGGTGATATTAGAGTCATGCTAGTTGAGTAGTTGTGAATTTGAGAAATACCTGTGGTAAAGTTTGTGATTCCCGTAGCATGCACATATGGTGAACCGTTATGTGATGAAGTCGCGGCATGATTTATTTATTGATTGTCTCGCTTATGAGTGGCGGTCGGGACGAGCGATGGTCTTTTCCTACCAATCTATCCCCCTAGGAGCATGCGCGTAATACTTTGCTTTGATAACTTCTAGATTTTTGCAATAAGTATATGAGTACTTTATGACTAATGTTGAGTCCATGGATTATACGCACTTTTCCTTCCTTCCACCATTGCTAGCCTCTCTCATACCGCGCACTTTTCGCCGGTATCATACACCCACCATCTACCTTCCTCAAAACAGCCACCATACCTACCTATCATGGCATTTCCATAGCCATTCCGAGATATATTGCCATGCAGCTTTCCACCGTTCCGTTTATTATGACACGCTCCATCATTGTCATATTGCTAGCATGATCATGTAGTTGACATCGTATTTGTGGCAAAGCCACCATTCATAATTATTTCATACATGTCACTCTTGATTCATTGCATATTCCGGTACAGCGCCGGAGGCATTCATATAGAGTCATATCTTGTTCTAAGTATCGAGTTGTAATTCTTGAGTTGTAAGTAAATAAAAGTGTGATGATCATCATTATTAGAGCATTGTCCCAGTGAGAAAAGAATGATGGAGACTATGATTGCCCCACAAGTCGGGATGAGACTCCTGACGAATCAAAAAAAAGAGAAAAAAAGAGAGAAAAAGAGAGACGGGACAATGTTACTATCCTTTTCCCACACTTGTGCTTCAAAGTAGCACCAAGATCTTCATGATAGAGAGTCTCCTATGATATCACTTTCATATACTAGTGGGAATTTTTCATTATATAACTTGGCTTGTATATTCCAATGACGGGCTTCCTCAAAATTCCCTAGATCTTCGTGAGCAAGCGAGTTGGATGCACACCCACTTAGTTTCTTTTGTTGAGCTTTCATATACTTATAGCTCTAGTGCATCCGTTGCATGGCAATCCCTACTCACTCACATTGATATCTATTGATGGGCATCTTCATAGCCCGTTGATACGCCTAGTTGATGTGAGACTATCTTCCCCTCTTTTTGTCTTATCCACAACCACCATTCTATTCCACATATAGTGCTATATCCATGGCTCACGCTCATGTATTGCGTGAAGATTGAAAAAGTTTTGAAAATGTTAAAGTATGAAACAATTGCTTGGCTTGTCATCGGGGTTGTGCATGATTTAAATACTTTGTGTGGTGAATATGGAGCATAGCCAGACTATATGATTTTGTAGGGATAACTTTCTTTGGCCATGTTATTTTGAGAAGACATAATTGCTTTATTAGTATGCTTGAAGTATTATTATTTTTATGTCAATATGAACTTTTGTCTTGAATCTTACGGATCTGAATATTCATATCACAATTGAGAAGAATTACAATGAAATTATGCCAACTAGCATTCCACATCAAAAATTATCTTTTTTATTATTTACCTACTCGAGGACGAGCAGGAATTAAGGCTGGGGAGGCTTGATACGTCTCCAACGTATCTATAATTTTTGATTGCTCCATGCTATATTATCTACTGTTTTAGGCAATATTGGGCTTTATTATCCAATTTTATATTAATTTTGGGACTAACCTATTAACCAGAGGCCCAACCCAGATTTGTTTTATGCCTATTTCAGTGTTTCGAAGAAAAGGAATATAAGACGGAGTCGAAACGGAACAAAATCAACTGGAGAAGTTATTTTTGGAACGAAAGCTAACCGATGGACTTGGACCCCACGTCAAGGATGAAACGAGGAAGCCATGAGGGTGGGGGCGCGCCCCCTACCTCGTGGGGCCCTCGTGGCTCCCCTGACGTACTTCTTCTGCCTATATAACTCCACGTACCCTAAAACTTCCAGAATAGAGATTAGATCGGGAGTTCCGCCGCCGCAAGCCTCCGTAGCCACCAAAAACCAATCAGGACCCTGTTCCGGCACCCTGCCGAAGGGGGGACCCTCACCGGTGGCCATCTTCATCATCCCGGCGCTCTCCATGATGAGGAGGGAGTAGTTCACCCTCGGGGTTGAGGGTATGTACCAGTAGCTATGTGTTTGATCTCTCTCTCTCTCGTGTTCTTGATTTGGCACGATCTTGATGTATTGCAAGCTTTGCTATTATAGTTGGATCTTATGTTTCTTCTCCCCCTCTTCTCTCTTGTAATGGATTGAGTTTTCCCTTTGAAGTAATCTTATCGGATTGAGTCTTTAAAGATTTGAGAACACTTGATGTATGTCTTGCGTGGGATAACCGTGGTGACAATGGGTTATTCTATTGATCCACTTGATGTATTTTTTGGTGATCAACTTGCGGGTTTCGTGACATTGGGAACCTATGCATAGGGGTTGGCACACGTTTTCGTCGTGATTCTCTGGTAGAAACATTGGGCACTCTTTGAGGTTCTATGTGTTGGTTGAATAGATGAATCTGAGATTGTGTGATGCATATCGTATAATCATACCCACGGTGTCGGGGCGGACGGTGTCCCCCCGCGAGCACCTATGGGGCCGGAGCCCCTTTCGTTGTCCGGTGAGGGGGGCGGAGGGAGCACGGAGAGCAGATCGAGGCGAGCACACGGGCGGTTTACCCAGGTTCGGGCCGCGATGGACGCGTAAAACCCTACTCCTGCTTGGTTGTATTGAACTGGGGAGCTCGGGAGCTTGGAGAGCTAGCTACACCGAGCGTATGGCTGTCCGGATCCTGAATCTCCGAACCCCCTCTACGTTGCACACGGGCCTCCTTTTATAGCGCAAAGGGGTCACCGACAGGTGTCAACGTAAGAGAAAGGGGTAAAAGTGTAAAAGTGCGGGAACGGTGGCGCTACAGTGCGGCACAGTGTTATCATACCTACTTCTGACGGTAGGGGACAAGGGCATTAAATGCCCGTCACGGTCGCCTGGACAGCACCGAGGCGGACCGTTAGGTGCGCCACCGCTCGCCACGGTGGTGGCTGCATGCCACCGCATACCCCAGGCTGCGCGGTGCCCCGCCACGTGCCCTTGGGGGAAACCCCGGAGCGACGCGTGGGCGGGTGAGCTGGAGCGCAGTCCTGAGGTGGCGATTTGCCGCGGCAAGTGGCTTGCCGCGGGGGTCGTCTTCCTGTGCCTGATAGCTTGCCGGCTATCAGGCCTTGCCGGGGCGCATGGCGCGCCGCGGCGGGCTTCTCTTGTGGTGCCTGGGTTCGGCCTTCCCGACAAGCTCCTCTTGTCGGGGTCTCGATCTTCTGTCTCGTATACTTTGTTCTTGGATGGTATTACATGGGCTTAGTCGTCCCGGCAAGCTCCTCTTGCCGGGGTCTTGTCTTCTTGGCCCGGCAAGCTCCTCTTGCCGGGGGCCTTGTCTTGAATGCTTGGCCTTCCCTTGGCGCTTCCTGGGCGGGCCTCGCCGCAGGGTGCTACAACTGCCCGTGCACAAGTCTGGGGTACTAAGGTACCCCTACTTTAGTACACCGACAGGAGCCCCCGGGCCTGGGCCACACACGGTGCCGAGCGTCGTTGGGCCAGGCCCTAACAGTGCACGGGCACGCGTGGCCTTGGTCGCGCTGCTCCTTAACTCCGCATCCGCCGCGCCTTCCCCAGGCGGCGCACGCTTATCGCGGCGTCGTGGGGGCGAAACGCCCGTTCCCTCCTTAAGTGGAGGGAGGTGCGGAGGCGCGGCTCGATAAATGAACGGGGGTGAGGCGCGGCTTTCGAGGCGTCCGCTCCCCATAATCACGGGATGGGGAGAGGTCGTCCCACCCGTCGCCTCGGTTCTGCGCGCCCACCGCGTGGTCCTCATGCACTCGGAGTCGCGGCGGCGGAGGCAGGGAGTCTGCGTGGGCTGGGGCTTCGGTTGCCGCTGCGCCACGCGCCGCGGCGTTGACGGGGGCGGAGTCATCTACTGCCCCCGCCAAGCGGCCCCGGGAACCCACTCCCCTGTCCCCCCGCGTCAGGGCCGAGCCGGTTTTCGACTATTCTGCGCTCAGCTCCGACGACGAGGAGGACGGAGAGTAAGTTCCCTATGGAGCTCATATCTTTATCCCTGTTGGTTCGTCCTGTTCGACATCTCGTTCGCCCTTCCCTTAACCCGGTCCCCTTTTCAGGACCCTGGCTCAGAGGAGAGCGAAGAGGTCGAGGATCCCGTGGGTCATCCTTGATGACGAATCTCCCCCGGCAAGCGAGGTCGTGTCGGAGGCGCCCTTACCGGACCCGGCAGGGGATCCTCAGGGCAGCCCGCAACGCAGCCCCCAGCGTGAGCACATGACTTGCTCCTGCCGCTTGGCGCGTACGTGAGCTCTCCTTCTTCTTGTTGTTGATGCGAAGTTGTTGCTTTTGGGCAGGAGCGGAGCAGCTCCGGCGGGCGCATCCAGAGGGCGCCCCCGCCGTGCTGACCGCGTCTACTACCCTGCCAAGGGAGAGATCCCCGGCGAGGGAGGAGCCCCCGGCAAGGGAGGACCTTCCGACGGGGGACGCGGCCAACGATCCTCCAGCCGCGGCGAGCGCGGCTTCGGACCCCGTCGCCGGTAACTCTCCCTCGCGCAGAAAAGCTCCCCTTCGACTTTTCTTCCTTTGACTCGTTCGATTGATCCTTCTCCTTTCCTCCGACCCGCCCGCCTCGGATTCGATAGAGGCTGAGGTCGTCGTCGAGGAGGGCGCGCATGGCGACGCCGACGACGTTGCCGGCGCTCGGGAGGCGGACGGCGTTGATATCCCCGCGGGCGACGGGGAGGCCGAGGCCGCCAAAGCCGACGCGGCCGCCTGGGGCGAGGGGACCGGTAATCGTGCTGACGGCCCCGAGGTGACGGGGGCGTCGGGCACTCCGCCGGCCAGCGGCCCTGCCGCCGCCGCCGCGGGGGACTCCGAGGAGCCCCCGGCGGGCGCCTACCTGAAAGCAGGCGACGGCGTCTTCATCAGGCTCCCCTGGGAGTCGAGCTCCAGGGCGCCTGTTGAGGGGGAGGCCTTGGATGGAGAGGTGCTTGCCTCCGTCGGGCTGACGGTGGTGGACGTGCCAAACTCCAGCGGCAATGAGCCCGAGGAGGAGCAGCTGCTCCGTAGGCTTGTGTCGCTCTACCGGGCCCGGCAGGCCAAAGTGGAGCGGCGAGAGGCCCTTATCGCGAAGGCGGGTGCGGACATGGAGAAGCGCGCCGCCGAGCTCCGGGAGCTCAACCAGCAGGCCGTCCAGTCCCTGGCGGAGGAGCGGAGGCAGCTTGGCGAGGCGCGGACGGCCTTTATCCTTGAGAAGGCGGAGGCCGAGGAGCAGCAGAGGCTTGCCGCCGCGGAGTTATCCGCGCGGGAAGGCGAGCTGATGCTGAAAACGGCCAGCCTCGCCAACCACGAGGAGGAGGTTGCCGCGCGCGAGCGGGCGCTCTGCGGAGACCTGAAGAAGGCGCAGGACGCTGCTGCAGCCGCTGAGGTCACCAAGAAGGGGCTGGAGGCGAGGGTGGCGCAGCTCGATTCCGACTTCAAGGCGAAGGACGAGGAGCTCGCCGCGCTCCGGCAGGAGCGCGAGAAGGGTGCGCTCACCCTCGGTGAGCTTCAGGGTCGCTTCGCCGAGAAGATCCAGGAGCTTGACGCCGCCAAGAACTCCAACTCCACTCTGGAACTGAAATTGGAGGCGCTCGGCAAGGCGCTAGACAGCGCTAAGGAGCGGGAGGCGGCTTTACGGAAGGAGGTCGACGGCAACGAGGAGCTGCTGAGGCGCGCCGCCGTTTCCCAGAACACCTTCAGGGATACGGTGGAGCGGTGGACCGAGGGCCTCGTCGACATCGCCGCCACCATCGACAAGGAGCTGACGCTGCTGGGGATCGAGGGCCACCAGTCCCTCACCGACGAGGACGTCGTGCCCAGCGCCAAGCTCACTTCCTTCTTCCAGGGGGTGGTGCAGGCGCTCCAGCACCTCCGAACGTCGCTTCCGAAGGAGCTGGCCGACGAGACGCGGGAGGCCATCTCCGGGGCCCTCGAGAGGGTGCTGGTGAAGATCGTTTTCCGCAACCCCGACATCAGGCTTACTAACGTCCTCAGGCCCTTGCCGGAGAACGCAGACCTGACGGGGATCCAGGCCCTCATCGCCCCTATCGTCAAGAAGGCGGCCGGGGTCAAGAGGATCGAGGGCGACCGCGTGGACTAGGCCGCCTGCCCCTTTCTTCTATCTCCTTTCCCTGCCGCTGTTAAATATGCCATGGAAACGGCTGGTTAGAGCAGCGGTAAGGCATTTTGTAATATAACTTTTTATCTTAGGCAATGCGTCGCACTGTTATCTCCTCTACTTGACCGGCGCCTTGTTTGTTTCCGCCCTACGTTTTCGGGGACTTGCCGGCGTAGGCCTCCGCCTTGCCACGGGCGCCAAGTGCGGGACGTCAGCGACCCGCTGGCGGGGCTACCACCGGCAAGAAACCTCGCCGCGGTTGGTTGCCGCTCACTCAGATTGTTGAGCAGGCTCAAGGCCAAGTAAGCGGTGCGACTGCGGTCGCAGCACGCTCAGGGTGCCGGGCGAGCTCGAAACAAAGTGAGGACGCTACTCGGGGTGTAGCACACTCAAGTCGTTGAGCGGACTCGAAACGAAATGAGGGCGCAACCAGTCTCGTGCCGGTCCTTCCGCGCTCAGGCCTCTCAACCAAGGCTCGGTCGTTCGAGGGAGATAACTCTTAAAAATTGATGGGGCAATTGCTCGAGCTCCGGCAACTTATCTTTTCTTATCGCTTGCCGCCCGGTAGGGTAAAACCTCGTTGGGCAGCATCCGGCCCATCCTGGGGGTAGGCAAAGGCGCGGGGCCTCATGACCCTCCGGAGCTAGGCGTAGCTATGCTTGGGGGATCCGCGCCCCTCTCCGCGCCAAGGATCACATGCAACTGCGGCAAGACTTGGGCAGAGAGGATGGTTGGCGGAACGGGTTCCGGCAACCGCGCTGGCAAGATTCCTCCCACGGTCGGCGTCAACTCGTTCGGCACCCCGGCGGACGAGGCGCGCCGGGGAACGAGGTCGCCTTTCTCGTGACTTCTGGCGCTAACTTCTGCGGCTACGGGAGCGGCGCAGAGTTCGCTGGAGGCGAATCGTTCGCCCAGCTGCCAGAAGGCGGCCCTCCTCAAGGAGCAGCTGCTTCTTGCCCAGTCTCTGCGCGAGTGGATACTCGAGGAGGGCCGCACACGAGCCCGTGGGAAAGAATGCCAAAGCTTGTCGGGAACCCCCGCTTCAACTGGACAGATCCTCGGATCCGCAGGAGCAGACTGTTCCTCAGCGTTCAGACTGCTGATCTGCTTGCCGGAGCAAGGCTTATCGGGGACACCTGCTTCGACTGGACGGATCCTGGGATCCGCAGGAGCGGGCTGTCCCCTCGCCCCCTACCTGGCGCGCCAAAGATGTCGGGGCGGACGGTGTCCCCCCGCGAGCACCTATGGGGCCGGAGCCCCTTTCGTTGTCCGGTGAGGGGGGCGGAGGGAGCACGGAGAGCAGATCGAGGCGAGCACACGGGCGGTTTACCCAGGTTCGGGCCGCGATGGACGCGTAAAACCCTACTCCTGCTTGGTTGTATTGAACTGGGGAGCTCGGGAGCTTGGAGAGCTAGCTACACCGAGCGTATGGCTGTCCGGATCCTGAATCTCCGAACCCCCTCTACGTTGCACACGGGCCTCCTTTTATAGCGCAAAGGGGTCACCGACAGGTGTCAACGTAAGAGAAAGGGGTAAAAGTGTAAAAGTGCGGGAACGGTGGCGCTACAGTGCGGCACAGTGTTATCATACCTACTTCTGACGGTAGGGGACAAGGGCATTAAATGCCCGTCACGGTCGCCTGGACAGCACCGAGGCGGACCGTTAGGTGCGCCACCGCTCGCCACGGTGGTGGCTGCATGCCACCGCATACCCCAGGCTGCGCGGTGCCCCGCCACGTGCCCTTGGGGGAAACCCCGGAGCGACGCGTGGGCGGGTGAGCTGGAGCGCAGTCCTGAGGTGGCGATTTGCCGCGGCAAGTGGCTTGCCGCGGGGGTCGTCTTCCTGTGCCTGATAGCTTGCCGGCTATCAGGCCTTGCCGGGGCGCATGGCGCGCCGCGGCGGGCTTCTCTTGTGGTGCCTGGGTTCGGCCTTCCCGACAAGCTCCTCTTGTCGGGGTCTCGATCTTCTGTCTCGTATACTTTGTTCTTGGATGGTATTACATGGGCTTAGTCGTCCCGGCAAGCTCCTCTTGCCGGGGTCTTGTATTCTTGGCCCGGCAAGCTCCTCTTGCCGGGGGCCTTGTCTTGAATGCTTGGCCTTCCCTTGGCGCTTCCTGGGCGGGCCTCGCCGCAGGGTGCTACAACTGCCCGTGCACAAGTCTGGGGTACTAAGGTACCCCTACTTTAGTACACCGACACACGGATACTTGAGGTGACATTGGAGTATCTAGGTGACATTAGGGTTTTGGGTTGATTTGTGTCTTAAGGTGTTATTCTAGTACGAACTGTAGGGCTGTTTGTGACACTTATAGGAATAGTCCAACGGATTGATTGGAAAGAATAACTTTGAGGTGGTTTCGTACCCTACCATAATCTCTTCGTTTGTTCTCTGCTATTAGTGACTTTGGAGTGACTCGTTGTTGCATGTTGAGGGATAGTTAATTATATGATCCAACTATGTTATTATTGTTGAGAGGATTTACACTAGTTAAAGTATGAACCCTAGGCCTTGTTTCCTAGCATCGCAATACCATTTACGCTCACTTTTTCCGCTTGCTACCTTGCTGTTTTTATATTTTCAGTTTACAAAAACCTATATCTACCATCCATATTGCACTTGTATCACCATCTCTTCGCCGAACTAGTGCACCTATACAATTTACCATTGTATTGGGTGTGTTGGGGACACAAGAGACTCTTTGTTATTTGGTTGCAGGGTTGCTACAGAGAGACCATCTTCATCCTACGCCTCCCACGGATTGATAAACCTTAGGTCATCCACTTGAGGAAAATTTGCTACTGTCCTACAAACCTCTGCACTTGGAGGCCTAACAACGTCTACAAGAAGAAGGTTGCGTAGTAGACATCAAGCTCCTTTCTGGCGCCGTTGCCGGGGAGGTGAGTGTTTGGAGGTATATCCTTAGATCTTGCAATCGAATCTTTTTGTTTCTTGTTTTAGCACTAGTTAGCATATAAAAGAAAACCAAAAAAATGGAATTAACTTTGCCACACATGCTTCATCTTTTTATTGTCTTTCGTGAGTATGATGGAAAGGAAAATTGTGCCAAAGTGTTAGAAGAAGAATGTATTAAAATGTTTGGCACTAAATCTTTGAATGATGAGCATGCTTGCAATGTTGTTAGTATGAATTCCTTGAATATCCATGATGCTAATGATATGCAAAGCCACAGGCTTGGGGAAGCTATGTTTGATGAAGATGATATTTTTATCCCCCAAGCTTTGATGAGCAAATTTGTTATGATGATAGCATGCCTCCTACTTATGATGATTATATTTATGAAAGTGGGTTTGGAAGAGTGTCAACTTTAGGAAGTAATGATCCTACTATTTTGGAGGATGTTGAATCTTATAATATTTATGAAAGTGGATTTGGAGAGGTCATGACTTTATTTAGTGATGTGTCCACTATTTTGGAAGAGGTTTCAATCGATTATGATGAGAACAAAGTTGCTGCCCACTGCTTTGCTCTTGTTAGTACCTATTGTCCTGTATCGCTATACTTGCATACATACCTGGTTCATTATGTGACAGCAGTATGCATGATAGCTTGCTTATCAATTGTTCGCTCCATATTATCTGATCTGTATGAATGGTTACATTAGTGTAGAATATATCCGATGCCAATGTTTTTTAGTTGTGCATTGTTCTTGTAAGTACATGTTGTCCTTTATCAGTGTATTCATGTACCATCACTCTGCAGCTTATTTTCCTTTGCCCTCCATTTTCTACACATCAGATCTATATTTACTCTTACCATAAGGTTGGTACTGAAGAAGTTTAGCTGTGCATTTCTCTTGGCTGTACCTTTTGCATGTATCACTGCACTTACATTTATAGCTACTTGGTTATGTAGCATCACTCTTCATCTTATCTAAAATATTCTCCATTTTTCGTATATTATCACATCTATATTTACTCTTAATAAAATGTAGAATAAAGGCAATGCTTTTGAAGAAGATTATGTGGTAAACTTCTTGAATTGCCCCCCCATCAGCATGGACAAGGCCTTTATAGAGCCTGTCTTCACCAATAATGTAAGTTTGTCCATCTCAAGCCTTCAAACTTTGTTGTATATATTTGGTTAGACATGACTGCAACAGCTGTTTATTTTTGGTGTTTGCATCAAATTTCTTGTTTAAAGTTTATTATGTAGTTCATAAACAAAAGTTTGTCCTTTCTCAATTTAAGTTTTCAGTTGTACAACCAAGTTCCTTCTTCATACCATGTAAATTAAACTATACAGAGCAAGTGATCTTATTTTGCACTGCATGTATGCTTCTGTTCTTCATCCGTAATCCAGTGGTGTGGTGAACCTACCCACTACATCAAAATGTCATATTCTGCAATGTCTTAACTATGAACAATGTCATATCATTCTACTATTATTTAAACCGTCTCTTTATTTGCCAATCTGAAATGGTATAAATTGACAACACACTAACCATTGATACTTATGAGTTCTTGATCTGTAATCCAGTGGTGTCGTGAAGCTGCCAACTCCTTCACAATGTCATTTCCTGCCATGTCTTAACCTGAACAATACCATATTGTGTTAATGCAAATTTAAACTGTGTCACTTTATTCGTCAGTAAGAAATGTGATGAATTGTCAGCACTGATACTTTTATGTGCAAAACCTGTCATCTGTCTGCTTGTTTATCTTTCAGAGTGAGGAGGATATAAGTGTTGAACAAGCGCAGTGTCATCATCTTGCTCAGCTGCTTGCGCTGCAGCTCCCCAGCAGGGCTAACCTTTCTTGAACTCTATTGAAGTGTTGTCGGTTTTGTATCTTATTTCTTCGGCGTGTTTATTTGCACTGGTGGCGATCTTTGATGCCCAGTGTACGTAATCTGCTGTCTGCTTGTGCTTTATTATCATGGTGGCGAACTTTGATGCCCAGTGGATGTAATATGCCGTAATTTCTTTATTGTATAGTCTATGTTTTTTCTTATTGACGATGCTGCAGTTATTTTACTGTATATATATCCTGTCTTTGCAGTAAACCGGCCAAACCGTAAAATTACGGTACATAGTCGGGCCGTCATGCAATCACGATGTAGGTTGGGCCTGAAACATGCCGAACAGCCCACGGGCCGGCAGCAGCCCGAAATGAACCCCGGCCCATGATTGTGCGAATCAAATCACGGGCTTTTAATAGGCCAAAATTGTCTCGGTCCTTGTTTGGCCCAATCAGATATCGGCTGCGAGCAGGCCGGTTGCAAACCGGGCCGTAGTTAGGCCCAACTATATGACGGGCTTTTAACAGGCCAAAATTAATATAGGGCCGAAATGTTAAACGGGCCCTTAACAGGCCAAAAGTAATATCTGGCCGAATTACTAAGTGGGCCTTTAGCAAGTGGGCCCAAAAGCATAGTGTCCAGTTGACGGGCCGAATCTGATATGGGCCATAATTGAGCCCAAAGCCTCTAAAAGGGCCGGACCTAATCTGGGCCGTAATTTGGCCCAGAACGTGGTAGGATTTTAACGGGCCGGATCTCATATGGGCCACTATTAGGCCCGAAGCGTGGCAGGCCATTAATGGACCGGATCAAATATGGGCCGTCATTTGGCCCACAACATGGCAGCCAGTTAATGGGCCGACCTACTAGGGTCCTCAAAATCTTGTGGGCCTACAGCTGGGCCGGCCCATTATGATTCGCAATAATCTTGTGGGCCTTTACCTGGGCCGACCCATTATGGCCCGTAAAATCTTGTGGGCCTTTAGCTGGGCCAGCCCATTATGGTCCGCAAAATCTCGTGGGCCTTTAGCTGGGCCGGCCCATTATGGTCCGCAAAATCTTATGGGCCTTTAGTTGGGCCGGCCCATTTAAACTTAATGGGCCGCTCCACATGTCAACATATCATAGGCGCGTCTCGCCCATTGGATGAGTGACACCTGTGCCAACGCGGACCTGACCACGTGCCTCCTCCAGCCAATGATGATTTTACACGTGGAAAATCCCCATTGGTCAGGGCTGTTAACGGGTTATCGGATCCAAAACCCGACCCGATAGCTTAACGGCGTTCCGTTACGGTGGATGCCACGTGTCGGTCACCCTTGACGAAAGCACTTCTGTGACGCACGATTTATCGTCATGGAAGTGGACACTTCTGTAATGATAATTTTGGTAATGTCATGGAACACTTCTACGACAACACAGGTATGACTATCTTGATTCTGTCATAAATTTGTCATGGATGTACATGCATGACAAAAAACGCGACCTACTGTGACAAACACGTATCATCACGGAAGTGTATTTTTTTGTAGTGATGAACTCCTCAGACTATGGTCATCACCGGGAGTGGTCCCGATTATTGTCACTTCAGGGTTGCCGGATCATAACACATAGTAGGTGACTATAGACTTGCAAGATAGGATCAAGAACACACATATATTCATGAAAACATAATAGGTTCAGATCTGAAATCATGGCACTCGGGCCCTAGTGACAAGCATTAAGCATAGCAAAGTCATAGCAACATCAATCTCAGAACATAGTGGATACTAGGGATCAAACCCTAACAAAACTCACTCGATTACATGATCGATCTCATCCAACCCATCACCGTCCAGCAAACCTACGATGGAATTACTCACGCACGGCGGTGAGCATCATGAAATTGGTGATGGAGGATGGTTGATGATGACGACGGTGACGAATCCCCCTCTCTGGAGCCTCAAACGGACTCCAGATCAGCCCTCCCGAGAGGTTTTAGGGCTTGGCGGTAAAACGCGATGATTTCTTCTCCTTGATTTTTTTCTCCCTGAAAGCAAATATATAGAGTTGGAGTTGGCGTCGGAGGAGCTCCAGGGGGCCCACGAGGTAGGGGGGCGCGCCCTAGCGGGGGGGGGGGGGGCTCCCCCCACCCTCGTGGACAGGGTGTGGGCCCCCTGGTCTTCATCTTTGGCAAGGATTTTTTTATTATTTTTAACTAGATGTTCCGTGGAGTTTCAGGTCATTCCGAGAACTTTTGTTTTCTGCACATAAAACAACAGCATGGCAATTCTGCTGAAAACAGCGTGAGTCTGGGTTAGTTCCATTCAAATCATGCAAGTTAGAGTCCAAAACAAGGGCAAAAGTGTTTGGAAAAGTAGATACGACGGAGATGTATCATCTGGTACATGGGATTCCAAGGACCCGCTCATGGCAGCATATCGTTGAGAGGTGGATACTGTTGCTGGACACTTCAAAGGTTATCAGGTTGACCATGTGGATCGGCAAAATAACGAAGCGGCAGACGCTTTAAGCCGTTTGGATTCCCAGTGTAAACTGGTTCCACCCAATGTTTTTCTGGACGTTTTGCATAACCCGTCGGTCAAGCTACCTACAGAGGAGGATTTGACTGTTCCTGATCCGGAGGCTTAGTTGGTGGCGGCTCTTCATGTTATCCCAGATTGGACGGTTCCATATTTGGCGTATATGAACCGGGGCGAGTTACCGGAGGATGAAATTTTGGCCAGGCAGATAATCCGGCGGTCCAAGTCAATGACTATCGTCAATGGAGAATTGCATCATTGCAGTGTAACAGGGGCGTTTCAGTGTTGCGTATCTCCTGAAGAAGGCCGTGAGATTTTGCGTGAGATCCACGAAGGAGATTGTGGTCACCACACCAGTTCAAAGTCCTTGGTAGCTAAAGCTTTTTCGTCACGGCTTCTATTGGCTGACGGCTCATGCTGATGCTGAAGACTTGGTAAAAAAGTGTGATGGTTGTCAAAAATTCTCACGGCGTGTTCATGTACCGGCTCAAGAATTGAGGATGATTCCAATCACTTGGCTATTTGCAATTTGGGGCCTGGATATGGTTGGGCCCTTTAAGAGATCCAAGGATAAGAAGACCCACCTTTTGGTGGCAGTTGATAAGTTCACCAAGTGGGTGGAAGCAGAGCCAGTCAATAAGCGTGATGCAGCCACGGCGGTTCAATTCATCAAGAAGGTGATTTTCCGATTTGGTTTTCCACACAGTATTATAACTGATAATGGCACTAATCTGTCCAAGGGTGCTATGAAAGACTTTTGTCAATGTGAGCACATCTGGCTTGACGTGTCATCAGTCGCTCATCCTCAATCTAATGGTCAGGCTGAGAGAGCCAATCAAGAGATCCTGAGAGGCATTAAGCCCCGGCTTATGGTTCCCCTACAGAGGACGCCGGGTTGTTGGGTGGAAGAGTTACCTTCTGTGTTATGCGGCATCAATACCACGCCCAATAGATCTATGGGTTACACACCTTTTTTCATGGTTTATGGAGCAGAGGCGGTTCTCCCTAGTGACATCCGGCATGACTCGCCTCGGGTGGCGGCTTATGTTAAGGCTGACAATGAGAAAGCACGTCAGGAAGCACTTGACCTATTAGATGAAGAGCGTGACATTGCAGCGGCTCGGTCGGTGATTTACCAGCAAGATCTACGTCGTTATCACAGCCGTCGGGTTAAAACCAGAACTTTTCAAGAAGGCGATCTGGTGCTCCGACTCATCCAGGATCAGACTGATATGCACAAGTTATCCCTGCCTTGGGAAGGACCCTTTGTGGTCAGCAAGAATCTGCATAACGGGTCATACTATCTTATCGATGTTCGAGAGCACAAAGACTCACGTAAATCGGAGGAGGAGACCCACCGGCCGTGGAATATCGCTCATCTTCGGCCTTACTACACCTGAGCCATAGGATCCTCTTATGTACATATTTTTGACAATGTATATATTATGATCAATATAATAAACCGGCATCCCTACTAAGGCGGGGCCTCTTCCGTTCCCCTTTAAGAGTTTTTTGGTTCCATGGGGGCTTCTGTTTATAAAGCGGAGTTCTGACTACCCAGTGATCCGGCTTATAAAGCCACCTTATCACTCAAAGTTAACAGGGGCCAAAGAGAGTGTTGCAAAAGCACAACTCAAACATAGGCACCCACTAAGCACAGCTCAGAATATTACCTGGGGGCTCTTTTTGCACAACAACAAAGGGTTTTAATGACCCTTGTAATAGGCTATCAAGCCAGGCTTGGAAGCCATGTGTATTCACCTAAAACCCCGGGTTATCCTGCCTTTTTAAGTAAGTCACTCCACCCAGGTAATCCTGGTATGACCCAGCGAACATTTGACAAGTCAATCTTATACAGACCCTGAACTTGTCAAAGTTAAAACGATGATTGGTTAATGTGAGGTCCATCTTGAAAGGCTTTGTAAAATGGTTTAACTCAGTGGCCTGGCAGCCCATGAAAAGCCTCGATTTTGGGCCTGGCAGCCCATGAAAAGCCTCCCGTCTTCCCATGCTTTTATTCGACAAATTTTCTCTTTTTGAGGTTTACAACACTTTACGATAAACCGGTATTTATTGACCCGGCCTAGTTTTTGATTATAAGTCACTAGTATAAAATAAACCGGTATTTATTAGACCCGACCTGGTTTCGACTACAAGTCACCAGTATTATATATGGATAATCCGGTGTTTATTACAACCAGGTACGGTTTTATTATAAACTGGCAAAATATGGGAGGAGTTATCAGTACTCAAGATTGGGGTTATCACCCTTACTACAAAATGTTGGTAAACCAACGATGTGATTCAATATCACAGGTATCATCTATTTCATATTTGATTATTTTTAAAGTACAACTTTGGTTATAAACCCTCGCTATACGTTTGGGCATCATGACCCGTCCGGTGGTAAACCGCCAAGACACTTTCAATTTATTGTATGCAGGAACAGCTTGAATAAATCGCTATGGATTATGAGCAGACATAATATATCCTAAGCATGGCGGATTCACAAGTGTCATGCAAAATAAATATGCACGATGGCATAGCAGACCAAGTGCTTAAGCTAGCCTATCACAAGGCGCTTTGATGCCCAAAAGCATAATTGTTTTTTCAATCAAATGTTGTAGTGTGCAAAAATACAAACCGGCTTCCGGTTCATGCATCATCGCCAGGATGACTTGACGGCTGTGGATCATCCTGCGCCGGTTCATCCTCCTCCTCTCCACCCAGTGGCTGGAAGTCAATGGTTGCCCAATCAATCCCAGTTAGGGCTTGTAATACAGCTTCATCGCTTATAAGCGTGGAGGGTTCAACATCAGGGGCATAAGTATGCTTACGGATTGGCGGGATAAGATTTTGCACACCATAAGTAGGCGCGTTAACCCGCTTGTTGTTGGCGTCCTTAATTGACTGATATTGGGAAAGATCGGTTTCTTCAGCCAGCTTGCTAGCCAAGGGGCGCATTTCCCTCGTCAAAGCTCGGAGATCATCATTATCAAAATCTGATCCGTCCTCCCTTAAGCTTGGATAGCCATTCCACACGTCAGCCGGATCAAGATCAGGTACCCATGCTTTTGCCCGGGTTAGCGTGGTCAGTGCACCTGCCCTTCCAGCTGATCTTTTTAACTCTTCAAACCGGGCAGGCAGCATAGACAACCTTTCTAAGGTTTCCTCGATTAAAGTTGGGGGCGGCTTGTTATGGGAGGCAATACATATGATCCGTTGCGCGTCGGTATATAATTGCTCTATAAGAGTATAGGCAGCCTTCAATTTCTTCTGCATGTCAGAGCCCAGATGGGTAATATGAGTTCCTGCATCATTACGAACATCGATAAACCAGCAGCTTATGGGATAATACAGGTTGAAAGCTTATAATGAGGATATTTACCAAACACAGCAGTGGTCATGGCATTTATCTGCCGCTTCAAACCAGTCAGCTCTTCTTCCACCGGTTTAAGGGATGCTTCATCCTCAGCCCTTTTCTGCAATGTGGATTTCTCTATGTCCCACTCCGCCCGCTCCTTCTTGAAACTCTCCTTCAGCTTCTCCATGGCTGCTAAGGCACTAGTCAGCTCATCTTTGGCTTTGGAGGTTTCTGCTTGTTGGGATTTGATGTTTTCTTGAAGATCAGCGGTTTGGGATTCCTTTTTGCTCAGCTCAGCATATAAGAGACACACACATCATGAGTTGGGAACACATATTTGAAGTACCAAGCACATAACAAGTTATACACTTGGTACTTGGGGGCTAATGCATATTTGCTTGTTATCAGAAATTTTTACAAGTCCCAAGCACAATACAAGTATTATTCCTGGCACTTGGGGGCTAATGTATATTTGCTCAAAGTAACATTATGGGTATTCTTCCATTAGTCAGCTTACTGGATGATTGATGTACAACGATATTCAACAAGAAATTTGGCAGGATGTAAGTTCTGGTTCATCTTGAAAAGATAAAACCGGCCCTTGGGGGCTACACAAGCGAAAATTGCAAGATTAATATTCTAAAAGTCCCGGTTCATCTTGAAAAGATAAACCGGCCCTTGGGGGCTACACAAACACAGTTGAGGTATTACAAAGTCCCGGTTTAGGTTGATATGATAAAACGGCCCTTGGGGGCTATTGGTGTTGATATTTGGACACAAGAGAGAAACAGTTATGCAGAGTTAAGCAGCAGTTATCTCATATCGCTCTTTCATCAGGTTCGCTAAGCCGACTTCATAGTCGCGGCTTGTATACAGACGATTAAAAAAGCCAGAATGAATGTCTTGGGCATTGAGATGGGCGTAGCTTGACAGATCTGTATTCCACTTGCCTTTGTTCATAGCATAAAATTCTTCCTTGGCACTATGCTTTGATAAAGCTACATGATTACCAGGGGTGGTGTGGCCGAAGCCAGTAATCATAATATCATCCGCCTTATCATCAGCAGGATTGACTAGACTTGACGGTTTATCGGCAGCCTTAACTGGACTTGTCGGTTTATCAGCCTGGCCCGTTGGATAAACTTCCACTTGTTCAACAAAAAAGTCATGATCTTGTGGTGGCGGATCATCAAGCATGGCGTCAGCATTTGCTTCTGGTTCTGGAGTTTTTTCCGGTTCAGTGACCACATGTCATCAGCCGGTTTATTTAATTTGGCCTTCTTGCTAGGTCTAGGTTTGGCAATGAGAACAAACATAAAGGTCAGTACATCGGGCAAACATAAGGTATTAAAGGTAAATTTAAAGCATGACTCACCCAGGAACCGTCTTGAGGGTTGGAAGTTGTGTGGCCGTTGACTCGCCAGATGATGAATGCGGTGCTCCCTCATAGTTTGAGTCAGATGGATTAAGAGGTTGTCGGAAATAATCCGCCTTGGGATAAGAAGTATCAGAAATATATGAGACCTCAGATCAACGTTTCCAAACTGGAGTATTCAGTAAACCGGTTGAAGTAACTACTTGGCCGCTGTGCCGAGTTATGCGGCGAGCTTCGTGTTGTTGCCTCATCAAAAGAAAGTTTGGGTCCAAGTGAGCTAGGGGGTGAGAAAATCTTACTTTCCGGTTTGCTTGACGGATTTTCTGTGTTGGCAGAGGATCTGAACCGGAGGAAAGAATAATAACCTCTACATAATCAGCTTGGCTGCCTTCGGCGTCATCCTGATAATAGTCATTGTCAATGAGGTGTATGAAAAAAGAACCAAGAGAGTCAAGTTCTACCTATGATTCCAGATTATCCAGATCATCATCAATGTTGGGTTCAGAGGATTCAGCGGTTTTCTTCTTGGCAGGTTTTTTGGTAACCTTAGTCTTGGGGCAGGGTGTCTTTGCCAGTTTATCCTGTGGTTTCTTCTTCCAGAACGGATCATCACCTTGTCAAAGATTGACAAAAATCTGAGGGAATGTTTAAAAAGGTTGGATTAAAGCAAGAGTTATATGATTCTTACAGCGGGCGGTTTATTGGAAACACAGAAGGGATTCAGCCCTGTTTTGCTACAGACAGCCACCAATTCATTCAATATCTTTTTCGTAGCTTCAGTAATTTCAGCCTTTCTTAGATGAATGTCAATATGTCGTTGAGGAACTTTCAAGTCCCCTGTGTACTCGCACATTAAACCGGGGCATCAGCTTAAAGGCAGAATGCTCCAGGAGATCCAGCAACGAACAAAATCAACGCCTGTTAAACCGTTCGCAATGAAGGCCCGAAGCTTTGAAAGCTGTGGCGCATACTTGGATCGTTCTTTGGCGCTAAGTCATTGGGGGAATGTATGTGTGTTGGTAAGCCGGTGAGGACAATAACCCGGTAGAGGATTCTCATCAGTTGGAGACGTGTCTCGGCAATAAAACCAAGTCTGATTCCAGTCCTTGGGGTGACTATGATGCTTGGCGTGAGGGAAGCTGACATCTTTCCTCTTCTGGATTGCCATCCCCCCAAGTTCAGTATTGGGTCCGTCTGTAAATTTTGTACGACGGTTCAAATAGAAGAAATCCCTAAACAGCTCAACTGTGGGCTTCTCCTGCAGATAAGCCTCGCAAAATACTTGAAAATTACAAATATTGGACACGGAGTTAGGTCTAATATCTTGAGGGTGGAGTTGGAAGCTAGCAAGCACATCACGGAAATTTTTTGATCCGAGAGGGCTAAACCCTCGGCCCAGATGATCAACGAACACGATTACTTCTCCATCCTTGGGTTCAGGAGGATTTTCTGGACCAGGGGCCCTCCAGTGGATAACTTCCTTTTTTGCTAAAGCGCCAGTTGTGACACAACTGTTTAGCTGCTCTTCAGTAACCCGGGAGGGGACCCAGTTGCAGGCATAAAATTGTTTGGCCATTTCAATGAAAAGCTGGAAAAAGATCAATGCTGGTTTAAGATTCATGATTGACAAGTATAAAGCATTGCAAGGTCAGAAGGAGAAGACGTTGAAGCATAGATTCATGTTAAACCGGATTCTGACATTGGCAGGGTTACAAAAATGACAAATCGGCGGTTTAATAAAGGGCTAATGGTACCTTGGCGGATTACAAATTTCTAAAAGTTAAACCGCCTACTTTGGTATGGAAGGTACAGATCTAAAATATCTAAGTGAGGGAAAAACAAGTTTCACAGATTGATATGATAATTTCAGATCTACAGCGTACCAATAAATCAAAGTATATTCAGACCTAAGATACAGGTGCTTAAGCAGTTCATCAGATCCAGATGAGATTATTCTATACAGAGAGGATGCACTAATGATGAGAAAGGGGATTATAACTATGACTGCACATGAAAAAATAAGATCTAAAACTCGCCATTTATGCCACGGAGAAGAATAGGGAAGAACGGCACTAAGCTTCGATGAACTCGCAGAAAACCCTAATGGGATCTATGGGGGGAGCAAAGAAAGACTTACTAGGGCTATTGAACGCGGAGGCGTACAGGTGGAACTCTGGTCGAATCAGGTTGATGCAGCAGCCATTGTTGGGGCAGAGGCAAAGGTCGACGGGGGCGGCAACGCTCGAGTACTGAGACGACACAAGGTGAAAGAAAGGCGAAGAGGCAAGGGGAGAAAAGGAAAGGGACCCTTGGCCCTATTTATAAGACGAAGGGATAAGCGATAGGCGCGGGAATCGAGGAGCCCAAAAAATGGATATGTGACAGAGCTGTCGCCTCGATTTTCGAAGGTTCGTTAATAAAAGTAAGGTATACACGGTTCTTTAATGAACAGGTGACATCATGACGGTTTACTGTAATCCTGGAAGATGACGTCATGGCGGATAAACAAGGTTTACTAGAAGGTACTGAAGAAGAAATTTTCTTAAGTATTGAAGATTGACATGAATAGGTTCAAATCAATCTGGGGCCTAATGTTGGGGATATTACTACTGAATATAAACCGGCCAGGAGGGGCCGGGTTATACCCATAATGAGTTATACACATTGAAGCCCATGAAGACAAGGAGTATGGATCTTTACAGAGGAGATCTACACGAAGCCCTGGGACCCAAGGGCGGATTAGGGCCCGTAGACATAAACCGCCATATGACATGTAACTTGTGTTGTAAGATAGGAAAGGGTAGAAACCGAGCGGACATGTTAATGAGCCGGCCGAGATTCTGTAAACCGCCGAGCGTCAACCTATGTATATAAAGGGACGACCCGGCGGCGGTTTAGGGACAACAAACAACAACTCGAGAGCCAGGTCAAGCGGATTCGCTCCCTGGTCATCAAAACCCTAGAAATTCCACATCAACTAGATTAGGCATTTACCTTCACCTCAAGGGGCTGAACCGGTATAAACTCCTTGCGTCCTTTGTCCCGCTTTACCCCCTTTAAGCTAACCCATCGCGATGGCTCCACGACTAAGTCCTCACAGGAGGACATCTGTCATGACAAAACCACGACAACAACCATTATTCTCTAATTTAAATGAATAACCGTCTCGCATCAAACAAGATCCAGATATAATGCTCATGCTCAACGCTGGCACCAAATAACAATTATTCAGGTCTAAAACTAATCCCTAAGGTAGATGTAGAGGTAGCATGCCGACAACGATCACATCGACCTTGGAACCATTCCCGACGCGCATCGTCACCTCGTCCTTAGCCAATCTTTGTTTAATCCGTAGCCCCATTTCGAGTTGCAAATATGAGCAACAGAACCAGTATCAAATACCCAGGCGCTACTACGAGCATTAGTAAGGTACACATCAATACCATGTATATCAAATATACCTTTGTTCATCTTGCCATCCTTCTTATCTGCCAAATACTTGGGGCAATTCCATTTCCAGTGACCAGTCCCTTTGCAGTAGAAGCACTCAGTTTTAGGCTTGGGTCCAGACTTGGGCTTTTTACCGGGAGTGAAAACTTGCTTGCCATTCTTGTTGAAGTTCCCTTCTTTCCCTTGCCCTTTTTCTTGAAACTAGTGATCTTGTTAACCATCAACACTTGATGCTCTTTCTTGATTTCTCGAAGAGCTTGGGAATTGTCTTATCCATCCCTTGTATATTATAGTTCATCACGAAGCCTTTGTAGCTTGGTGGCAGTGATTGAAGAACCCTGTCAATAACACTATCATCTGGAAGATTAACTCCCAACCGAGTCAAGTGGTTATGGTACCCAGACATTCTAAGTATGTGTTCACTGACAGAACTATTCTCCTCCATCTTGCAGCTATAGAACTTGTTGGAGACTTCATATCTCTCAACTCGGGCATTTTCTTGAAATATTAACTTCAACTCCTGGAACATCTCATATGGTCCATGACGTTCAAAACGTCTTTGAAGTCCCGATTCTAAGCCGTAGGGCATGGCACACTGAACTATATAGTAGTCATAAGACCGCGTCTGCTAGACGTTCAAAGCATCTACATTAGCGGGAGGGGCTTGTTACCTAGCGGTGCATCAAGGACATAATTCTTCTATGCAGCAATGAGGATAATCCTCAAGTTACAAACCCAGTCCGTGTAGTTTCTACCATCATCTTTGAACTTAGCTTTCTCTAGGAACACATTAAAATTCAAGGGAACGGTAGCACGGGCCATTGATCTACAACATAGATATGCAAAAACTATCAGGACTAAGTTCATGATAAATTAAGAATTAATCATATTACTTAAGAACTCCCACTTAGATAGACATCCCTCGAGTCATCTAAGTGATCACGTGATCCATATCAACTAAACCATGTCCGATCATCACGTGGGATGGAGTAGTTTCCAATGGTGAACATCTCTATGTTGATCATATCTACTATATGATTCACGTTCGACCTTTCGGTCTCCAGTGTTCGGAGGCCATGTCTGTACATGCTAGGCTCGTCAAGTTTAACCCGAGTATTCCGCACGTGCAAAACTGTCTTGCATCCATTGTATGTGAATGTAGAGCTTATCACACCCGATCATCACATGGTGTCTCGGCACGACGAACTGTCGCAACGGTGCATACTCAAGGAGAACACTTATACCTTGAAATTTTTAGTGAGGGATCATCTTATAATTCTACCGCCGTACTAAGCAAAATAAGATGCATAAAAGATAAACATCACATGCAATCAAAATATGTGACATGATATGGCCATCATCATCTTGTGCCTTTGATCTCCATCTCCAAAGCACCGTCATGATATCCATCGTCACCGGCTTGACACGTTGATCTCCATCATAGCATCATTGTCGTCTCGCCAACTATTGCTTCTACAATTATCGCTAACGCATAGTGATAAAGTAAAGCAATTACATGGCGATTGCATTTCATACAATAAAGCGACAACCATAAGGCTCCTGCCAGTTGCTGATAACTTTTACAAAACATGATCATCTCATACAACAACGTATATCACATCATGTCTTGACCATATCACATCACAACATACCCTACAAAAAACAAGTTAGACGTCCTCTACTTTGTTATTGCAAGTTTTACGTGGCTGCTACGGGATTCTAGTAAGAACATTTCTTACCTACGCATCAAAACCACAACGGTGATTTATCAAGTTTGCTGTTTTAACCTTCAACAAGGACCGGCCTGCAGTCAAATTAGATTCAACTAAAGTTGGAGAAGCAGACACCCGCCAGCCACCTTTATGCAAAACTAGTTGCATGTCTGTCGGTGGAACCGGTCTCACGAACTTGGTCATGTAAGCTTTGTCCGGGCCGCTTCATCCAACAATACGGCCGAATCAAAATAGGACATTGGTGGTAAGCAGTATGACTATCACCGCCCACAACTCTTTGTGTTCTACTCGTGCATATCATTTACGCATAGACCTAGCTCAGATGCCACTATTATGAAACATAGCATGCAATTTAAAAAAATCCTACGCTCACGCAAGATCAATCTAGGAGATGCATGATACGTCTCCAATGTATCTATATATTTTTTATTGTTCCATGCTGTTATATTATCAATCTTGGATGTTTTACAATCATTTATAGTCATTTTATATCATTTTTGGTACTAACCTATTGATTGCCAAGTGCCAATTGCTGTTTTTTTTCATGTTTTTCACATCGCAACGGAGTCCAAATGCCCCGAAACTTTACGGAGCATTTTTATGGGCCAGAAGGAACATAACGGGCCCTGGCTGCGCCTAGGGGGTTACCCAAGGGGGGCACAACCCACCAGGGCGCGCCAGGAGGCCCACGCGCGCCCTGGTAGGTTATGCCCACCTCGGGTGCCCCCCGGACCGCCTCGTTGCTCTATAAATACCCCAATATTCCCGAAACCCTAGGAACATTGACAAAATATTCATCCAGCCGCCGCAGAGTCCAGAACCACCAGATCTAATCTAGACACCATCTCGAATGGGGTTAACCACCTCCATTGGTGCCTCTCCGATGATGCGTGAGTAGTTCTTTGTAGACCTTCAGGTCCGTAGTTAGTAGCTAGATGGCTTTCTCTCTCTCGCTGGATTCTCAATACAATGGTCTCTTGGAGATCCATATGATGTAACTCTTTTGTGGTGTGTTTGTTGGGATCTGATGAACTTGGAGTTTATAATCAGTTATATCTTTTTATATCCATGAAAGTTATTTGAGTTTATTTGATCTCTTATATGCATGATTGCCTATAGCCTCGTATTTCTTCTCCGATATTTGGGTGTTGTTTGGCCAACTTGATCTATGTATCTTGCAATGGGAAGAGGTGCTTTGTAGTGGGTTCAATCTTACGGTGCTTGATCCCAGTGACAGAAAGGGAAACGACACGTATGTATCGTTGCTACTAAGGATAAAACGATGGGATCTATCTCTACATAGATAGATCTTGTCTACATCATGTCATCGTTCTTATTGCATTACTCCGTTTCTCCGTGAACTTAATACACTAGATGCATGCTGGATAGCGGTCGATGTGTGGAGTAATAGTAGTAGATGCAAGCAGGAGTTGGTCTACTAATATTGGATGTGATGCCTATATAATGATCATTGCCTGGATATCGTCATAATTATTTGAAGTTCTATCAATTGCCCAACAGTAATTTCTTTACCCACCGTTTGCTATTTTTCTCGAGAGAAGCCACTAGTGAAACCTACGGCCCCGGGGTCTTCTTTCTCATATATTTGCCTTTGCGATCTACTTTTCTCTTGCATTTTTTTCCAGATCTATTAAACCAAAAATACCTTGCTGCAATTGTTATTTATTTATTTTATTTGGCATTCGATCTATCAATTTACTACAAAACTTTATCCCGTCCGCGCACCTTTTCGGGCGCCGTTACCCGAAAGGGATTGACAACCCGTTTAACACGTCGGGTTGCGAGTGGTTGTTATTTGTGTGCAGGGGCTGTATATGTTGTGTTGCTTGGTTCTCCTACTGGTTCCATAACCTTGGTTTCATATCTGAGGGAAATACCTACCGCCGCGGTGTTGCATCATCCCTTCCTCTTTGAGGAAATACCGACATAGCTTTAAGCGACATCTATGCATAGCAACAAGAAGGGGAGAGTGTGTCCATGTACCCTCGTAGGCCGAAAGCGGAAGCGTTTGCTTAATGCGGTTGATGTAGTCGAACATCTTCTCGATCCAACCGATCAAGCACCGAACGTACGGCACCTCCAAGTTCTGCACACGTTCAGCTCGATGACGTCCCTCGAACTCTTGATCAAGCAAAGTGTCGAGGGAGAGTTTCGTAAGAATGACGGTGTGGTGACAGTGATGGTGAAGTGATCCGCGCAGGGCTTTGCCTAAGCACTATGTGAATATGATTGGAGGTGTAAACTTTGGGGGGGGGCGCCACACACGGCTTGGAACAATTGATGTGTGTTCTAGGCGCCCTCCTCCCCACGTATATAAAGGAGGGAGTGGGGGAGGCCGGCCCTATGCGCACCCCAAGTAGGAGGAGTCCTACTTGGGCTCCTAGTAGGATTCGGACCCTTTCCTTTTAACGGAGGGGGAAAGGGGAAGGAGAGAGAGGGGGAGAAGGAAAGGGGGAGCCCCATTCTCCTAGTCCTATTTGGCCTCCTTCCATGTGGGGGAGCGCCACCCCTTTGTGGGCTGGTGTCCCTCCCTCCTATGGCCCATATGGCCCATATCTTCCCCCGGGGGTTCCGGTAACCCCCCTCGGTACTCCGATATGTACCCGATACAATCCGAAACACTTCCGGTGTCCGAATACTATCATCCATGTCGGTGTACTAAAGTAGGGGTACCTTAGTACCCCGAACTTGTGCACGGGCAGTCGTAGCACCCCGCGGCAAGGCTTGCCAGACGACCGCCAAAACTCTCCATGGTCCCTTTCTGGGCCATCCAAGAACAAAGTGTTTAAGCCAAGGCCCCGGCAGGAGGAGCCTGCCGGGAAGGCCCCCCCGAAGAGAGCAAGGCCCCGGCAAGAGGAGCTTGTCGGGACGACCGCTCGAAGCACAAGGCCCCGGCAAGGGGAGCTTGCTAGGAAGGCCGACCGAGGCACGACAAGATACTTGATGCGACGCGCCCCGCGTCCCGGCAAGGACCGGTGAGCGACAAGCTCCCGGGCGCGAGGCAAGGCGCTTGCCACGGCAAGTCACCACCCCGCGCCTGCGCTCCAGCTCATCCACCCACGCGTCGCTCTGGGGCCATTCCCAGCGTACGTGGCGAGAGGCTGCGCAGCCAGGGGCATGCGGTGGCGAAGCAACGCTGACAGAGTAGCCATCGTGGCAAATGGTGGCGCTCCTGACAGTCCCTCTCGTGCACTGTTTGGGCGACCCAGACGGGCATTTAATGCCCTTGTCCCCTGCCGTCAGAGTTAGGTATGATAGCACTGTGCAAACAGCGGTACCCAACACAGCGTTTTCCAGTTTTACCCCCGCCTACGTTGCCACCTGTGGGTAACCCCTTGCACATATAAAAGAAGGCCCCATGCGCAACGGGAGAGAAAGGAGGCCATTCACGCTCGGTCTTGCCAGCAGCTCCCGTGTACTGTAGCACCACACGCTCCCGAGCAAGAACACATTACAAAATCACAAAGCAGCAGTAGGGTTTTACGCATCCGTGCGGCCCGAAGCTGGGTAAACCCCTCGTGTGCATCGCCTCGATCTGCTCTTCGCGCGACCTCCGCCCCCCGCTGAACCAAGAAAGGGGCTCGGTCCCCATAGGTGTTCGTGGAGGCAGATTTCCCACCGACATCTTTGGCGCGCCAGGTAGGGGGCGTCGAAGTTGTGCGAACCTGATCCGGCGTCTGCACAGGCTAGATCTCCATCATCTTCGTCGACATGCCACCGAAGAAGAAGGTTCCGAAGGTGGCTGGTCCGTCCGCGTCGAACCCACCGCCCTGGAGGAAACGGGTGGTGGGGACGGCACCGGCGGCGGAACGGGCGGCACCGAGCCAGCTCATGGTGCCACTGCGTCCGAACGTGCACCGCGCCCCTCTCAGGAGGCACGGGACCAGCAGCATCTTGGCACTCACGGTACCATACGCTCGCTGGACCCAGATCGAGCCGGCGGATCTCAAGGCGCTCAAGGCCAGCACTCACACCAACGCGCTGGCGCGAGCGTGGCGCGACTGCCTGGTCCGGGTGTTGCTCCTTCTAACGTAGTTAGAAGCTCGAGCACATCCCGCTCCACGCGCTGTTCGCCACCGCTGCCCGCCACTCCAGCAGAAGCTCTGGTGCGAGCTCAACTGCTCCTAGACTACCCTCCAACGGCGGACAAGCTCGATGACTGGAGGGCCATGATACAGAGCCTCATCGGTTTCGCTAACGGCGACACCCCGCGGCAGCACAGTGCGTCGCAGCCGCGGTAGGTCGGCCAGGCAAGAACCGATGGCGCCAAGACCGGTGGGGGCGCGACCACCGTGCACTCCCCGCCCCAAAGGCCAAGATCGCCGACTCACCGGAACCATCACGACAACGACTCCACCGCGTCGTCGAATCCGCGAACTCGTCGCGATCAACGCCAAGTTCTTCACGAGCGAGAGCAAGAGGACGCTCGTACTCGCATCGAGCGTCGGAGAGAAGCGCGGCGTCAATCAGACCAGCGCGCTGGGCCCTCTGTCGACATGCATGTGCCCGGGGGACCAGGCGACCTGCCGTACGCGGTAGGCTGCCCTGCGTTCACCCGTGAGCTGCGGCAAGTCCAGTGGCCCAGCACGAAGAATTTCAAGCCAGACGTACTAGAGAAGTACGACGGCAAGTCGCATCCGTTGGAGTTCCTCAACATCTACACCATTGCGGTGCAGGCTGCTGGGGGGTGGGACGACAAGATCCTTGCCAACTACTTCCCGCTGGTACTCAAATGCAACGTCAGATCCTGGCTCATGCACTTGCCGGATAACTCCATAACCTCCTGGACAGACTTGTGCCATCAGTTCGTTGGCGCCTTTACAGGAGACCACAAACCCCATGGCCAAGCGAGCGACCTTCATCTGCTCGTCCAGAAGGAAGGGGAATCCTTGCGCAAGTTCATCCAAAGATTCAGCCGCGTACACTACAACATCCCAGACGTCCACCCTGCCGCGGTTATCAGCGCGTTCCATCAGAACATGCGTAACCGCAGGATGCGGGAGGAGATGGCGATGTGCAAGATCAAAGACGTCAGCGAGCTATATGCCCTGGCCGACAAGTGTGCACGTGCTGAGGAAGGGAGGAAACTCCCTAGAGAGAACACTGGAGCAGGAGAGTCTGACAGTGAGGATACCGCCCCGGCAAGGAAGAACCGGCGGCGGAGCAACAGGAAGAAGAAGTGCCAAGAAGTACTGGTTGTTGAGCAGTCCGGTGATGAAGGCGCCGCCAAGAAGGCCCAGGCTGGTAGCTCCAGCAAGGAGGTTGCCGGATGCGCCAACTGCCAGGCTGTGGCGGTCGCCGACAAGCGGGATGGCACCAACAAGCAGTACTGCAAGATCCACCGCACCAAGGGCCATGACCTCCAGAGCTGCAAGCAGGTAGAGCGGCTCGTCGAGCTGCAAAAGGCCAAGTACGAGCGGCGCGACAAGGAGAGAGCCTGGGGAGGTGGCGGAGGATCAGGTATGAAGCGCCCCGGCCAGGGAGGACGCCGCGACAAGGACAAGCAGCGGCAAACGGACAGACCTCCCCGTGGCCGCGACAAGAACGAAGACGACGACGAAGACGAAGACATGGATGACGTCGAGACCAGTGAGCAGGAGTTTCAGAAAGCCACAGAGGTCTTGTGCGTAGACGGTGGTGCTTCCCTGCATACTTCTCACCGCCAGCTCGAGCAGTGGGCGCGGGAAGTCAATGTAGCAGAACCACCCGTCGAGTCGCGCAAGCCTCTGAAATGGTCCAGCACGCCTATCATCTTCGATATTGAGGACCACCCTGACCGCACAACTGCGATCGGGTGCTTGCTGATGTTGGTCTCGCCAACAGTCCGCAACCTCAAGGTAACCAAGATGCTAGTCGACGGCGGGGCCGGCTTGAATCTGATCTCCTCCGCTGTGCTCCGAAAACTCCAAGTCCCCGACAGCAAGCTCGAAGAGACCGGCACTTTCCAAGGAATCAACCCGGGGAGGAGCAAGCCGAAGAGGAAGATAACGTTGCCAGTAACATTTGGCAGCGAGCTGAACTTCAGGACAGGGAGGATCACTTTTGACGTTGCCGATTTTCCGTTGCCCTATAATGGAATTCTCGGCCGTCCAGCGCTCGCCAAATTCATGGCGGCCTCTCACTACGCATACAACATGCTCAAGATGCCAGGCCCGATAAGCGTCATCTCTGTCCCCGGCGATAAGAAGGATGCCCTTATCTGCGCCGACAAGATCTACCGGGAAGCAGCAGCCGCAGCGGATCACAAGCCGCTTGCCGCTGAAGCTCCCGAAGGGAAGAAGAAGACCAAGCCCGGCAAGTGCTCTGGCGCCCACTCCGGCAAGCGCACCTCTACGGAGTGCTGCGCTACCGTCGAGGACGCGCCATCGAGCTCCGCCGGCAAGAAGAAGACCAAGCCCGGCGAGTGCTCTGGTGCCCACTCCGGCAAGCGCACCTCTTCGGAGTGCTGCGCTACCGTCGAGGATGCGCCATCGAGCTCCACTGGCAAGAGTAAGAAGACAACGGCAGCTCCGCCAACGACCAAGAGGGTGTCCGCCAAGGAGGACGACACTGGTGGTACCTTCACCATCAGTGCCACTCTCGACCCCAAATAGGAAAGCGCGCTCATTGCTTTCCTGCGGGCGAATGTCGATGTGTTTGCCTGGCAACCCTCTGACATCCCCGGCGTTCCCAGGAAAGTGATTGAGCACCACCTCGCCGTCTGTCCTCAAGCGCGGACCGTCAAGCAGAGAGTCAGGAAGCAAGCGGTGGAGCGCCAAGAGTTCATCGCAGAAGAGGAAGTTGGTCTCCGACGACTATCTTCCGGCAGAGCTCCCCGGAGCCGCCGCCAAGAAGGTCCCCAAGATCGACGCCAAGAGCGCTGAGGAGCCGTCTGCTCCGGCAAACCCCAGGGTTTGTTCCGTAGAAGCAGGCGCTCCCGACAAGTTTTGCCCCGGCAAGCTTGCCAGGGAATGTCGAGCTCCGGCTGAGCCCCAGATCCTCGCCGTAGAAGCGGACATTCCCGCAGCAGCAGATGTGCCTTCAGTTCTTGTTGTCGAGCCACAGGCTCCAGCATGGGCGCAGCAGACTGTCCATTTCCTCCAGAACGGAGAACTTCCCGAAGAACAAGCAGAAGCGGAAAGAGTAGCCCGGCGCTCGAGTATGTACCAGTTCATCGACAACACACTGTACAGAAGAGGGCGCAACGGTGTGAAATTGAAGTGTATTTCCCAGGAAGACGGACAAAAGCTGTTGGCAGAGATACATGGAGGCATATGTGGCCACCACATTGGCGCAAGAGCACTTGCCGGCAAAGCATTCCGGCAAGGTTTCTTCTGGCCGACAGCCCTCCAGGATGCAACTGCACAAGTAACCAAGTGTGAAGCGTGCCAGTTCCATTCCAAGCAGATACACCAGCCAGCTCAAGCTCTCCAGACGGTCCCTTTATCCTGGCCATTTTCGGTCTAGGGGCTCGACATCCTCGGCCCCTTCCCCGGAGCTGTCGGGGGCTTTGAGTACTTGTACGTCGCAATCGACAAGTTCACAAAGTGGCCGGAAGTGGAACCAGTGAGGAAGGTGACAGCACAGTCTGCAGTCAAGTTCTTCAAGTCGATTGTTTGCTGCTTCGGGATCCCCAACAGGATCATCACCGACAACGGAACACAATTCACGAGCCGCGCCTTCATGCAATACGTCCAAGATCTCGGCGCCAAGGTCTGCTTCGCTTCTGTTGCTCATCCGAGGAGCAACGGTCAAGCGGAGAGGGCCAATGCCGAAGTGCTGCGCGGGCTCAAGACCAGAACTTTCGACAGGCTGCACAAGTGCGGAAGAAACTGGATCGAGGAGCTGCCGGTGGCTCTTTGGTCGATCAGAACGACGCCAAATCGAGCCACTGGCCAGACACCATTTGCTCTAGTCTATGGAGCAGAAGCAGTTACCCCCACGGAACTCGTATACGGGTCACCTCGAGTGCTCGCTTATGATGAGCTTGAGCAAGAGTGGCTGCGTGGAGATGGCGCGCTGCTCCTTGAGGAAGATCGTCTTCAGGCTGCTGTGCGAGCCTCTCGCTACCAGCAAGCTTTGCGTCGCTACCATAGCCGCAAAGTTAAAGCCAGAAGCTTCGAGGAAGGTGACCTTGTTCTTCGGCGCGCTCCGTCCGCCAAGAATCATAACAAGTTGACGCCGAAGTGGGAAGGCCCTTACCGGGTGAGACGAGTCACGAGGCCCGGCGCTGTCCACCTCGAGACCGAAGATGGCACTCCGGTGAGCAACTCCTGGAATATTGAGCATCTTCGTAAGTTTTACCCGTAAGGCGCGGTTGTCGGGCCCCGCCCGGCAACCAACCTTTTGTACAAGTCTTGCCGCTGTTGCATGTAATCATTTGTACAAAGCCAGGCGCAGACCCTGAGCAGCTGTAAATGAAGCGCTGGCACCCTAAGTTTTAGCATGCATGCTGAGTCGAGTCTCGTCCTTGGTTAGGGTTGATAGTGCCTAACAGCTGCTAACCCCTAGCTTAGAGGTCGAGTCTGCGTCCTTTTTCCTGTTCTTTCGTTTCCTTTGGTTCGCAGGGTTTTGCATATCCTGGCCAGACCGCTTAAGGACGAAGAAGAGAAGAAGGGCGGACCAGCATCTGGTCCCCGGCGAACCAGTGTTGCCGGGGGCTGCAAGCACAAAGATTCGCCCGCGGCAAGCCAAAGTTGCCAGGGGCTGCAATCCCAGATAAGTCCTTCATCCCTTGTCATGCATTCTCTTATGGACTGAGGAATGCGAAAACCTTGTTCCTTCCTAAAAAGCTGCCGTGCTCCCTTAACTTTGGGCCCCGGAGCGCGTTCCTGGGGCCAGTTTCGGTAGCAGCCGCGGCGGCAAAGGAACGGAATGAGGAGCCCGAACCCGCCTCATCCCTGCCTCCGCCAAGGGCGTGAGGAAGGTCGAGTGGCACGGGAAGACGGCCGGGCCTGTTGCCGGACAAAGACGTGTCTATCTTAACGACATAAAGGATTCGCTCCTTGGCGTGGGTTTTACCCACGGGACAAATGGCCCGGCAAACATCCCCTTTTCATTAAAAACATTCCGCTCAGGTACAGTTCAGAGAGAATGAAAAACATGAAAGATGGGATTACAAGTTTTAAACACAGCTAAGGCCCGAGGGCTTACAGATTGAAAAAAGATAAGATGCCTGTAATCCCTTTCTTGTCTCTCTCCTCAGGAGGTAGGACAAGGAGGCGAAGAGGGCAAAAGGGGCGCCTAGGCGAGCTACGGGTGGCAGAAGACACCAACAGAACGCCCGGAGGGCCGTCCGTGGGCTCCGGAGGCTGGATGGTGACGGCGGCGCCGAAAGTGGAGCTCGAAGATGAGGCAGCGGGACATCAACACACTGTCGAGGGCATCTGGCCCTCGTACTCCGAGTTGACGGCTTTGCCGCCAGCCCTCTTCCTCTTCCGCAGCCTCGCCACTCCAGCCGCCCAAGAAGACGACCCCGGGGAGCTCAAGGAGCCGGCGACACGGATGATGGGGTCGCCGGTGCCACGCGGAGCCGCGGCCGACGCCTAGTCGGACCCGTCATCCCGACGACCGCTGCCCTCGTCGTCGCTGTCGCTCCCCTCCTCGTCACTCTCGCTCGAGGAGGAGCTTTCGCTGTCGGAGGAGCTATCCACGCAGCACCGGGCCCGGATCCCGAAGCACCCGAAGACCTTGACGGAGAGGAGATCGCCCTCCATCAACTTAAAATGGAGGGTGAACCCCTCCATCAAGCTGTAGATACGGGCGAACGTCTTCCACCCTCGACCAAGATACATCACGCCGGGGGCTGGGGACTCAACGTGGACCCGCGTGCCGCTGATCCCGCAGCCCCTCATGCGCAGTCTTAGCGTCTCGGGTTGTTCCATCTCCATCACGCTCGCGAAGGGAGCCGGGAGACGGAGGCGACGACGAGGCGCCCGGCGCAGCCTGACGAAGAACTCGCAAGGGTCGTCCCCGATGTGGACCGCCGTGAGAAGGGGAGCCGCTGGCGGAGGCGAGGCCGGCGCATCGCCCCGTCTGCCTCGTCCACGACCTCGTCCACGGCCTCGTCCACGACCTTGCCCCCTCCCCCTTCCCCTTACGATTGGCTCCGCCATCGCGGGTGCAAGGGGAGGAGGGGCGTGTTGCCTAGCGGCGACCCTCACCGCCACCGATGAAGGACCAGGATTCCCTTTCTCCATGGCGAATGGAGAGAGGAGATCAGAAGCTGAAGAGAAGCGAAGATGGAGGAGTGTGGGTTTTCGTCGCCCCCCCTCTTGCTCTTTATAAAGGAGCAGGGCGGGGGCTCGACCGCCCCGCTCGGCCAATCAAGACGCAGGGAGGGCAGGCGACTAGGACCGGCCTGCTGCCTCGACCCGCGACGGCCCGGTTTCCCGCCTCCACCGTCCGCAACTCCGGGTGCATGGGAGCCGCGTGGCTGGCGTGCAGGACTGAGGCGACGGATGAGGCGACCTCCCTCCACCCCGTGATCGTGGGGAGCGGACGCCTCGGAAACCGTGCCTTGGCCCCGTCTAGCAAGCGAGCAACGCCTCCACGCCTCCCTCCACTTATGGAGATAGCGCGAACCGTCCCCCTTTATTGCGACGTGACGCATGCTTGCGGGGCTCAGCCCCGCGCACGCCACCCACGTCACGCACGCCTCTCCCCATGATGCCGCATTCGACGCGTGTCGTTCGGGGAGGACGTGGTGGATGCAGAAGAAGATGCAGCGTGACCCAGGCCACGTGTGCCCGTGCACTATTTTGGGCCTGGCCCAACAGCGCTCGGCACCGTGTATGGCCCAGGCCCGGGGGCTCCTGTCGGTGTACTAAAGTAGGGGTACCTTAGTACCCCGAACTTGTGCATGGGCAGTCGTAGAACCCCGCGGCAAGGCTTGCCAGGCGACCGCCAAAACTCTCCATGGTCGCTTTCTGGGCCATCCAAGAACAAAGTGTTTAAGCCAAGGCCCCGGCAGGAGGAGCCTGCCGGGAAGGCCCCCCCGGAGAGAGCAAGGCCCCGGCAAGAGGAGCTTGCCGGGATGACCGCTCGAAGCACAAGGCCCCGGCAAGGGGAGCTTGCTGGGAAGGCCGACCGAGGCACGACAAGATACTTGCTGCAACGCGCCCCGCGTCTCGGCAAGGACCGGTGAGCGACAAGCTCCCGGGCGCGACAAGGCACCAACCACGGCAAGGCGCTTGCCGCGGCAAGTCACCACCCCGCTCCTGCGCTCCAGCTCATCCACCCACACGTCGCTCTGGGGCCATTCCAGGCGTACGTGGCGAGAGGCTGCGCTGCCAGGGGCATGCGATGGCGAAGCAACGCTGACAGAGGAGCCATCGTGGCAAACAGTGGTGCTCCTGACGGTCCCTTTATTGCACTGTTTGGGCAACCCAGACGGGCATTTAATGCCCTTGTCCCCTGCCGTCAGAGTTAGGTATGATAGCACTGTGCAAACAGCTGTACCCAACACAGCGTTTTCCAGTTTTACCCCCGCCTACGTTGCCACTTGTGGGTAACCCCTTGCACATATAAAAGGAGGCCCCATGCGCAACGGGAGAGAAAGGAGGCCATTCAGGCTCGGTCTCGCCAGCAGCTCGCGTGTACTGTAGCACCACACGCTCCCGAGCAAGAACACAATACAAAATCACAAAGCAGCAGTAGGGTTTTACGCATCCGTGCGGCCCGAAGCTGGGTAAACCCCTTGTGTGCATCGCCTCGATCTGCTCTTCGCGCGACCTCCGCCCCCCGCCGAACCAAGAAAGGGGCTCGGTCCCCATAGGTGTTCGTGGAGGCAGATTTCCCACCGACAATCCAATATATCAATCTTTACCTCTCAACCACTTCGAGACTCCTCGTCATGTCCGTGATCTCATCCGGGACTTTGAACAACATTCGGTCACCAAATCACATAATTCATATAAGACAAATCATCATCGAACATTAAGCGTGCGGACCCTACGGGTTCGAGAACTATGTAGACATGACCGAGACACCTCTCCGGTCAATAACCAATAGTGGAACCTGGATGCTCATATTTGTTCCTACATATTCTACAAAGAGCTTTATTGGTCAAACCATAATGAAAACATACGTCATTCCCTTTGTCAACGGTATGTTATTTCCCCGAGATTCGATCGTCGGTATCTTCATACCTAGTTCAATCTCGTTACTGGAAAGTCTCTTTACTCGTACTGTAATGCATCAACCCGCAACTAAACTCATTAGTCACATTGTTTGCAAGGCTTATCATGATGTGCATTACCGAGAGGGCCCAGAGATACCTCATCGATACTTAGAGTGACAATTCCTAATCTCGATCTATGCCAACCCAACAAACACCTTCGGAGATACCTGTAGAGCATCTTTATAATCACCGAATTATGTTGTGATGTTTGATAGCACACAAGATATTCCTCGGGTATCCGGGAGTTGCATAATCTCATAGTCAAAGGAATATGTATAAGTCATGAAGAAAGCAATAGCAATACAACTTAACGATCATTATGCTAAGCTAACGGATGGTCTTGTCCATCACATCATTCTTCTAATGATGTGGTCCCGTTCATCAAATGGCAACTCATGTCTATGGTTAGGAAACTTAACCATCTTTGATTAACGCGCTAGTCAAGTAGAGGCTTACTAGGGACACTGTGTTTTGTCTATGTATCCACACATGTATCAAGTTTCCGGATAATACATTTCTAGCATGAATAATAAACATTTATCATGATATAAGGAAATATAAATAACAACTTTATCATTGCCTCTAGGGCATATTTCCTTCACCAATTGCTTGGTTAACACCGGGGTATGAAGTATTCATGCCGTTATATTATCATTCTTGGATGTTTTTACAATCATTTTATAGCAATTTTATATCATTTTTGTGGACTAACCTATTGATCCAGTGTCTAGTGCCAGTTGTTGTTTTTTGCTTGTTTTTTACATCGCAGGAAATCAATATCAAACGGAGTCTGGACACCACAAAACTTTTTGGAGAATTTCTATGGACCAGAACACCTAGGACGGGCCAGAGAAGTACCAGAGGGGTGCCTCGAGGGGGGAACAACCCACCTGGGCGCGCCTGGGCCCCCAGGCGCGCCCAGGTGGGTTGTGCCCACCTTAGTGGCCTCCCGCACCGCCTCTTCTCCTATAAATTGTCAAATATTCCAAAAAAACCGGGGTAACCCTAGATCATAAGTCCCACCATTGAAGGCCTCTATAGCCACCGAAAACCTATCTAGACCACGTTCCGGCACCCTAGTGAAGGGGCGAATCATCTCCAATGGCCATCATCATCATCCCAACAGCCACCACGATGAGGAGGGAGTAGTCCACCCTCGGGGCTGAGGGTTTCTACCAGTAGCTATGTGTTTAATCTCTCTCCCTCTCTCTCTCTCTCTCTCTCTCTCTCGTGTTCTTGATGTCATGATCTTGATGTATCGGGGGCTTTGTTAATATAGCCAGATCATATGGTGTTTTCCCCTCTCTACCTTGTTGTGAATTGAGTTTTCCCTTTGAGATTTCGTTTTATCGGATTTGATACTTTTATGGATTTGAGAGCCCTTGATATATGTCTTGCATATGGATACCCATGGTGACAATGGGGTATTTTATTGATTCACTTGATATATGTTTTGGCACTCAACTCGCGGATTCCCGTGGTGACATTGGGGTAATCTATGCATAGGGGTTGATGCACGTTCTTGTCTTTGTTTCTCCAGTAGAAATCTTGGGGAACTCTTTGAAGTTCTTTGTGTTGGATTGAGTATTATGAATCTGAAATTATTTGGTGTTATTTTAGTACGAACTCTTGGATAGATCTATCGGAAAGAATAGCTTCGAGGTGGTTTCGTACCCTACAAATAGTTTCTTCTTATGTTCTCCGCTAGATAGAAACTTTGGAGTGATTCTTCATCACACGTTGAGGGATGGTTATATGATCCAATTATATTAGCATTGTTGAGAGACTGCACTACCGAAAGTACGGACCCTAGGCCTCATTTTCAAGCATTGCAATACCGTTTGTGCTCCATTTTATCAGTTGGTACCTTGCTATTTTTTATTGTTCCTATTACAAAGTCAATATCTACTATCATCATTACACTTGTATCACCATCTCTTCACCGAACTAGTGCACCTGTACAAATTACCATTGTATTTGGTGTGTTGGGGACACAAGAGACTTTTTATTATTTGGTTGCAGGGTTGTTTGAGAGAGACCATCTTCATCCTACACCTCCCACGGATTGATAAACCTTACAAGAACAAGGTGCATACTAGACATCAAGCTCTTTTCTAGCACTGTTGTCGGGGAGATGAGTGCTTGAAGGTATATCTTTAGATCTTGCAATCGAATCTTTTAGTTTCTTGTTTATCACTAGTTTGGCTTATAAAAGAAAACTACAAAAAATGGAGAATGTGTTACCTCAAGTTGTTCTTTGTCTTTATAATGTTTATCTTTTGAATAAGGATTCCGAAAATTGTGCTCAATTGCTAGAAAAAGAATTCAACAAAATTTATGGCATAAAAATGTTGGATGATGGGCATGATTGCAATATTGCTAGTATTAATTCTTTGAATATCCATGATGTTAATGATGATTGCATTAGTATTGGTAATGATGTATCCTATAAGAATGTCAATTTTTGTGAAGTGAATTGGGAGTGCAATTGCACACCAAAAAGGGAAGATACATTTTGTAAGAAGCATAAATATTTAGAAACGAAAAAGTTGCAAGAGATGTTAGATGATTGTGCTGAAAGATTTAATTTTTTCTCCATCCTTGTGAACTTTGCAATGAATGTGGTCATTTAAATCTCCAATGCAAATTGTTTCATGATCAATTCGTGTCCAAAAATTGTGATAACTTGATTACCCTTGAGCATCATAAAGAGCTTAGTCTTCTTTTGGGGTATGAAGAAATGAAACATATAACTGAGGGTATTCCAATATTTAATCTTGAGAGATTTCTTGATTTTGATCTAAAGGAAATTCATATGTTTTGTTCGGTAAATTGCATTGAGAACCCTTATATTGCCAACTATCTAAAGACAAGAAAACAAATATAATATGAAGAGAGTACTAATGAAAGGGAAAATATTTCCCAATACCCTCCTAGTGTTTATTGTGATGAATCAGGTAATGAGGAGGAGCTTCCTATCCAATCAATATCTTCAACAAGAAGCTTGAAAAAATTAATTAAACCCACACATGATGTGGTGAAGAAGAAGAAGAAAATAAGGAAGAATAGAGGTAAAAAGGTATCTCTCCCAAATAATGTTGCTCCTATTATTGTTGTGCCTCATGAAAATGAATCAAAAATAATTGTGGAAGATGATGCACTGGATGATGATTTTGTTATGCCTATTGCTTGTCGTGATAATTATGATTGGGAAGATAATGATACTTCTTATAATCTTGGAAATCATTTTGGCACCAACTTGCGAAATTATGATGATAGCGATTGTTATACCGTTGGTGTTATTCATACTATTAATGATGAGAGTGATTATGCTTATGACATGACAAGCCACAAGCTTGGGGATGCTATGTTTGATGAGAATTACATGTTTGAGAATTTATTTGATGCAATTAATGTTTGTCCCAAGCTTGGGGATACTATGTTTAATGAAGATGATCTTTTTAGTCCCCCTACTTTGAACGATCAAATTTGCTATGATGATTGCATGCCTCCTATCTATGATGAGAACAAAGTTGGTACTTATGATGATTATTGTGATGATACTTATGTTATAAAAAGTAGTGATGATTATATTTATAAAACTTGTCATAGTTATGATTATCCTTTTTCTGAACATTACTCTTTTAATGTGGAAACTATTTATAGCATTCAAGTTTCATATGATACTCCCACCATTGTGAATGAGAAGAAATTTTCTTATGTGGAGAGTAATAAAATTTCTATAATTGCGGATCATGAAAAGAATGTTTTATGTGATGGTTATATTGATGAATCTATTCATGATGCTACTAAAAATTATTATGAGAGAGGAACTTATGATTCATGATGCTCTTGTTATGTTTCAATCGTTATCTTTTATGCGGGCATCATTGAACTCATCATGCCTAGCTAAAAGGCATTAAAAAAGCGCTTGTTGGGAGACAACCGAACACTTTTACCTACTATTTTTTGTTTACATGATTATGCTACTGTAGTAATCATGTTTTATAGTTTTGTTTCAATAAAGTGCCAAGTAAGACCTTTGGAATGGTCTATGGTGATAGTTGATTTGATCTTGCTTAAAAACAGAAACTTTTGTGCTCAGGAAAATAATTCTAATTTTTAACAGAAGGGTGATAAAATACTAATTCTTTTTGCAGAAGATTAATAGAAAAATTGCCAAGGTTGTCCTAAATTGTGGAAATGATATACTACAGTAAGCATTGTGGGAAACAATTATGAATCTTGTCTTAGACAGTACAAGGTGAAATGGTTTGCTCTTTATGATACTAACCTATCTCACGAAGTTCCGTTAAGTTTTGTGTGATTGAAGTTGTCAAGTTTTGGGTGAGACATCGATATGAGGAGAATAAGGAGTTACAAGACCCTAAGCTTGGGGATGCCCAAGGCACCCCAAGTTAATATCCAAGGAAGGTCCAAGCAACTAAGCTTGGGGATGCCCCGGAAGGCATCCCCTCTTTTGTCTCCAACATTATCGGTAACCTCACTTGGAGTTACATTTTTATTCGTCACCTGATATGTGTTTTGCTTGGAGCATCATTTTATTTTGTTAGAATTTGCTTGCTGTTATTTATAACAATACTTTGCATCTTTATTTCAATAAATGTCAAGTATAGCATTTGCCATGCTTATCTTGCAAGTATATGAGTTGTTGTTTCAAAATAGAAAGTTTATCGATGTTGCAAAAATTCCCTAGAAAAGTCAGAATGTGATAAAATGTTGAACCTTTTTGCAAAATAAGATCTGGTAAATTTTCTACAATGTGGTAAATTTTCATAATTTTTGGAGTTTAAGAAGTATTGATACTGTTGCATTATTTACAGACTGTACTGGTTTGGCAGATTGCTGTTATGTTTGCATATGTTTGCTTGTTTAATGATTCTATTTGAGGATAGTAGTATTAAATATGCAGAGGCATTTAGTATGCAATGTTGAATAATAATTTTAATGATTTTCTATAATAGAGAATGATAAGGTTTTTTCATTGGTTTATACTAACTTATCTCACGCGTTCTTGTTGAATTTTCTATGGATGGAGATTTTAAGATTTAGGGAAACCGTGACATAAAAGGAATTAAGGAGACACAAAAGCTCAAGCTTGGGGATGCCCAAGGCATCCCAAGATAATATTTCAAGAAGTCTCAAGCATCTAAGCTTGGGGATGCCCCGGTAGGCATCCCACCTTTCTTCATCAACAATTATCGGTTAGTATAGGTTGATCCTAAGTTTTTGCTTCTTCACACGATGTGTGCTATTCTTGGAATGTAATTTTGTTTTGTTTTGCTTGCTGTTTTCATGAAATACTTAGATCTGAAAGTTTTTAAATAAGAGAGAGTCCACAATTAGCTACCTATTTACTTAACTACTCGCTTGATCTTCACTTATATCTTTTTGGAGTAGCTTGTCATTTACTCTTGTGCTTCACTTATATCATATGAGTAAATTGTTGGATGAATTGAATATCATGAAGTTGAAATTATAAGTTCATATCATGCCTAGTAGTAGCTTCACATTGGGTTTAGAAAGTGAAATCTTTTTAAGCTTGACAATCACAATATTGGTCATACAAGCAATTCACGAATGATTAGTAGAAGGAAGAGAACTTTCACGTGCAAATACGCTATCTTGGAAATCTTTTGTCATTTTAAGCCCCCATCAAAATACTATATGCCAAAATTGTTGAGGTTGGACAAGGAAGACAACGTAATGATTTATGTTTGTTCATATTCACAAAGAAGTTAAATTGTCATAGATCCTTCAACATGTGGTGCTCGGCCCCCATCTTTGCTAGCCAAGAATTCCGCACCAAGTAGAGATACTGCTTGTGCATCCAAAAACCCTTAAACCCAAATCTTATTTTCAAGAGTCCACCATACCTACCTAAGGATTGAGCAAGATCCTTCAAGTAAGTTGTCATCGGTGAAATAAGGCAATAAAAATTGCTTCTAAAAGTGTTAGATCATTTAGTGTAAGAGAAAATTGAGCGTTGTATGAACTTGTGATGGCAAAGAATAAAAGCGACAGACTGCATAATAAAGGTTGCTATCATAAGGGGCAATATAACGTGACGTTATTTTGCACTAAGGGATTGAGCATACAAACAAAAAGCGCATGGCAACCTCTACTTCCCTCTGCGAAGGGCCTACCTTTTAGTTTTATGTATTTACTTTCATGCAAGAGTCAAAGTTTTTCTCTCTATTCCTTTTTATTTTTCTCTTTTGGCAAGCGTCATGTGGTGAGGAAAGATCTAGGCACATATATCCAGTTGGATATGGGTAGTATGAGTTATTATTTTTAACATAACCCTTGAGGTGAATACCTAGGGAGGCTAAACTATAAGCCCCTATTATTCTATGTGTCCGGTTGAAACGTTTTGCTCATATGTATGCGGTGAGTGTTAGCAATCATAGAAGACAATATGACGGTTGAATATGTGGAGCTCTTACTTAGACTCTGTTGAATAAGTTGAATTGCAATTGCTTGGTGACTAAGAACATAGGTTGTTGAGTTTCAAGAGAGAACTCGTTGTTTGAACCTTAACATGTGAATTGGTTGCTACTTTAACATGAGAAGTTTTATAAGAAAGAGTTGCTATTATGATGCTAGGGAAAGTGATTAAAATTATCATTGATCAAACTTATGCACTTTGCTAACATTCACACTTCATAAATTATTTCTTTTATCATTTACCTACTCGAGGACGAGTATGAATTAAGCTTGGGGATGCTGATACATCTCCAACGTATCTATAATTTATGAAGTATTCATGTTGTTATATTATCATTCTTGGATGCTTTTACAATAATTTTATAGCAACTTTATATCATTTTTTGGGACTAACCTATTGACCCAGTGCCCAGTGCCATTTGCTTGTTTTTTACATCGCAGGATGGGCCAGAGAAGTACCAGAGGGGTGCCCCAAGGGGGGCACAACCCACCTGGGCGCGCCTGTGGGCCCATGTGCGCACTGGTGGGTTGTGCCCACCTCGGTGGGGCCTCCCGCGCCGCCTCTTTGCCCTATAAATTGTCAAATATTCCACAAACCCTCGGGGTAACCCTAGATAATAAATTCCGCTGCCGCAGGCCTCTATAGCCACCGATAACCAATCTAGACCCCGTTCCGGCACCCTACCGGAGGGGGGAATTATCTCCGGTGGCCATCTTCGTCATCCCGGCGGCCACCACGATGAGGAGGGAGTAGTCCACCCTCGGGGCTCAGGGTTTGTACCAGTAGCTATGTGTTTAATCTCTCTCTCTCCCTCGTGTTCTTCAAATCATGATCTTGATGTATCGGGGTGTGAATGTACTAAAGTTTGGGCCATTTGGTACCCCTTACTTGTGCATGGGCAGTTGCGGCCGCACCCGCGGCAAGGCTTGACGGGGGCAGCTGGGGACAAAATACAAGACAACGAAGATGGCGTCCAAGCCAGTAACCAGAAAGCAGAGGACAAGTTGGACCACCTGCAAGATCCTTGCCGGGGCGGCTCGCGAAGCCCCGACAAGACCCTTGCCGGGGCGCCTTGTGAAGCACTGACAAGAACACCACCCTTGAGGTTGAGAGCTCTGACACCATCGACAATGTCAAGACCGAGACCCAGCGGCGCATGCGTAGTGGCATGCAGATCTTTGTGAAGACAGGTGACATGCAGATCTTCGTGAAGACTAGAAGGCAAAGTTCATGGCAATATCCTTGTTGGGGACGTTTGCGAGGCCCCGGCAAGATCCTTGTCGGGGACATTGGTGAGGCCACGGCAAGGCTCCGCCGCCCCGCCACCACTCCAGCACAGCGACTGACCTGCCAGCCTGGCAAGCACATGCGTGTTGGCATGCAGATCTTCGTGAAGATCCTGCTACCGCTGCAGCGCAGCGGCTGGCCAGCCAGCCTGGCATTGCATGCCTCGTCAGCCTAGATGCGTGTCAAGACGGGGTGAGGCAGCGACGGACGGGACGACCTCTATTTTCATCCCCGATAAAGTTAGGGGCACGTAACCAGCGCATTTAATGTGTTTGTCCTAGGACATCAATGATAAGCATAGCTACTTTACACCTCATGTGTGCCACTGTGGCGACCCCTTGGACATATAAAAGGAGCCCCAAGGCGTACTAGAGAGGGATCCGTACTTTTTGGACTTTTTTGGCCCAGTTTTCATGCATAGCAGCTAGCTGAAGCTCAAGAACACTTAATATACACTCAAAGCAGGACTAGGGTTTTACGCTTCTCAGCGGCTAATTGCTCTCTGACTATAGCGCCAGAAAAGCTCATGTCTGCTAGGACTTTGTCGGTATTTTCCCAAAGAGGAAGGGATGATACAGCACAGCGATGCTAGGTATTTCCCTCAGTGAAGAAAGCAAGGTTATCGAACCAGTAGGAGAACCAAGCAACACAACATAAACAACACCTTCACACAAATAACAACACCTCGCAACCCGACATGTTAAAGGGGTTGCCAATCACTTTCGGGTAACGATGCCAGAAATTTGTAATAGATTGAAATAATAGATCACAAATAAAATAAAGTGCAACAAAGTATTTTTATATTTTTGGTTTAATAGATCTGAATAAAAATGCAAAGGAAAAGTAGACCGCAAGCAAATATATGAGGAAGAAGACCCGGGGGTCGTAGATTTCACTAGTGGCTTCTCTCGAGAAAGATAGCAAAAGGTGGGTAAACAAATTATTATTGGGCAATTGAAAGAACCTCAAATAATTATGAGGATATCCAGGCAATGGTCATTACATAGGCATCACGTCCAAGATTAGTAGACCGACTCCTACCTGCATCTACTACTATTACCCCACACATCGACAGCTATCCAGCATGCACCTAGTGTATTTAGTTCATGGAAAAATGGAGTAATGCAATACGAACAATGACATGATTTAGACAAGATCCGTTTATCTATTGCGTAGATATAGATCCCGTCTTTTTATCCTTAGTAGAAATTATACATACATGTTGTTTCCCTTTCTGTCACTGGGATCAAGCACCGTAAGATCGAACCCACTACCGGGCACCTCTTCCCATTGCAAGATAAATAGATCAAGTTGGCCAAACAAAACCCGAATATCGGAGAAGAAATACGAGGCTATAAGAGACCATGCATATAAGAGATCAAAGAAACTCAAATAACTTTCATGGATATAAAAAGATATGACTGATCATAAACTCAAAGTTTATCATATCCCAACAAACACACCGCAAAAAGAGTTACATCATATGGACCCCAAGAGACCATTGTATTGAGAATTCAGCGAGAGAGAGAAAGCCATCTAGCTACTAACTACAGACCCGATGGTCTACAAAGAACTACTCACGCATCATCGGAGAGGCACCAATGGAGGTGGTGAACCCCATCCGAGATGGTGTCTAGATTGGATCTGGTGGTTCTGGACTCCGCGGCGGCTGGATGAATATTTAGTCGACTCCCCTAGGGTTCTGGTATTTTTTGGGGTATTTATAGAGAAAAGAGGTGGTCCGGGGGGCACCCGAGGTGGGCACAACCCACCAGGGCGCGCCTGGGCCTCCTGGCGTGCCCTGGTGGGTTGTCCCCTCCTCGGGACTCCCCCCAGGTGCAACCAAGGCCCATTGTGTTCCTTCTGGCCAATAAAAATTCTCCATGGAGTTCCGTGGCATTTGGACTTCGTCTGATATTGATTTCCTGCGATGTAAAAAACATGGAAAAAACAGCAACTGGCACTTGGCACTATGTCAATAGGTTAGTACCAAAAAATTATATAAAATGACTATAAAATGATTATAAAACATCCAAGATTGATAATATAACAACATGGAACAATCAAAAGTTATAGATACGTTGGAGACGTAACAACATCCCCAAGCTTAACTCCTGCTCCTCCTCGAGTAGGTAAGTGATAAAAACAGAATTTTGATGTGGAGTGTTGTTTATCATGTAATATCATATTCTTTTCCTTATAGCATGGACATTTGGACTTCTATGTGATTCAAAGTAATAGTCTAGTTTTGATATAATAATTTAGATACTCAAGCATATGCACAAGCAACCATGTCTTTCAAAATATGAACGCTAAAACAAGTTATCCCTAGCCCATCATGCTCAAACATTGATCCATTCCTGAAACACACTTGAATATTAACTACACACAATACTTAAGTACGCTCACATTGCCTCCTAGTTGGTGCTTTTATAAGAGAGGATGGAGACTCAAATTTCAAAATAAAAATTGCATAAAGTAAAAGAAAGGCCCTTCGCAGAGGGAAGTAGGGATTTGTAGAGGTGCCAGAGCTCAAAGCGAAAAAAATTTAGAGATAAAAACATTTTGGGAGGTGTATCCATCCCACCAACGAAAACGACTCAGCGTTCCGAACACTTTCCATGCTAGATATGCCATAGCGGTTCCCAAAGAGAAAATAAAGTTTATTCATTTTTCCACCATTCTTTCACTTCCCATGGCTACCTGTATCCATGGTTGCCCTCCATACCAACACTTTCCAAGGAATTTATTATTTGACAACATAAAGTAAATTCATTTTTGCATTTCGGGACTGGGCATCCCTAAAACCTTTACCTTACTCTCGTGCAATGACTAGTGAATAAACACTCATCGTTAGAATAACACATCCAACATGGAAAATATTAGCCACCCGTTACCTTTCCGCGAGCGAAACAAACACACAAAAGAGAAGTTTATTTTGAAAATTAGAGATGGCACATGCAAATTTGCTTAGAACGGCAAAAGAATACCACATGTAGGTAGATATAGTGGACTCATGTGGTAAAATTGGTTTAAAGGATTTTGGATGCGCAAGTAGAGGTCATACTTAGTGCAAAATGAAGGCTAGCAAAAAGATTGAGAAGCGACCAACCAAGAAACGAATAATCTCGTAAACAAGCATTAAGCATAATTAACAACGAATAATGCACCACAAGTAGGATATAATTTTCATTGCATGATTATTGACTTTAGTGCATGCATAGGGAATCACAAACCTTAACACCAATATTCTTACTAGGGCACAATTACTCATCAACATAACTCACATATCACATCATCATATCTCAAAATTATTACTAAGAATCGAGTTTATTTTGTCCAATGATCTTCATGACACTTTTTTCTTTATCCTTCTTGGATATCTGTCACTTTGGGACTAATTTTCATGTGTTGCTTTTCATAAGCTCAAACAAATATAAGTGAAGATCATGAGCATAACAAATTTTCTTTCTCTCAAAATAATTTAAATGAAGCAAGAGAGAATTTCTTTAAATTTTTACTAACTCTCAAATAAATCTAAGTGAAGCAAGAGAGCATTTCTTCAAAAATACTAAGCACACCGTGCTAAAAAAGATATAAGTGAAGCACTAGAGCAAGTCCTAGCTCATAAAAGATTTAAGTGAAGCATATAGAGCAAATCTAACAAGTCATGAAATAATTTTGGCTCGCTCAAATAGGTGTGTACAGCAAGGATTGATGACTTAAAACACAAAATAAAACAAGCAAAGACTCATATCATACAAGACGCTCCAAGCAAAACACATATAATGTGACGAATAAAAATATAGCCTCGAATAAAATACCGATAGTTGTTAGAAGAAAGAGGGGATGCTACTCGGGGCCATCCCCAAGCTTAGTTGGTTGCTCATTCTTGGATAATAGCTTGGGATGCCAGGGCATCCCCAAGCTTTGGCTCTTCTATCCTTCTTTCATCCGTCGTAAGATAACCCAAAACTTGAAAACGTCAACCACACAAAACTCAACAAAACCTTCGTGAGATCCGTTAGTGTAAGAAAAATATATCACTATATAAGTGATGTATCAAACCAATTCTTATTTTGTTTTTGTATTATATCTACTGCATTCCAACTTTTCTATGGCAAAAAATCTTCAAAGAAAACCACAGGGCCATCAAAATAAGCACATAACACAAAGAAAACAGAATCTGTCAAAACAGAACAGTCTGTAGCAATCTGATTTGTTCGAATACTTCTGGAACTCCAAAAATTCTGAAAAACTAGGACAACCTGGGTAATTTGTATATTAATCTTCTGCAAAATGAATTGGAATTTTATCTCGTTCTGGTGATTTTAATCAATAATTTTCGTGAGCACAAAGTTTCTGTATTTTTCAGCAAGATCAAACAACTATCACCCAAGAAGATCTTATTGGTTCTACTTGGCAGAAACACTAATTAAAACACAAAAAACACAATCATAACAGTAGCATAATTTTTCTAACGCTCAAGAAAATAAAGCAAAAATTAAAAATAAATTTTATTCATTGGGTTGCCTCCCAACAAGCGCTATAGTTTTACGCCCTTAGCTAGGCATAAGGCAAGGATCTAAGTTTTGTCCTCTTTGGTTTGAAATCCATAAGATGGCATCATGATTGATTCATATGGTGGCCTGATTTTTGTTAAAGGAAAGTGTTCCATACCTTTCCTCAAAGGAAATTGAAACTTAATATTGCCTTCTTTCATATCAATCACGGCACCGATGGTGCGTAAAAACGGTCTACCAAGAATAATTGGACAAGACGGATTGCAATCAATATCAAGAACAATAAAATCTATGGGCACATAATTCCTATTTGCAAGAATAAGAACATTATTAATTCTTCCCATAGGGTTTTTAATAGTAGAATCCGCCAAGTGCAAATTCAAAGAACATTCTTCAAGATTAGTAAGACCAAGCACATCACATAAAGATTTAGGAATTGTAGAAACACTAGCACCCAAGTCACACAAAGCAAAACGCTCATAATTTTTAATCATGACTTTGATAGTAGGTGCCCATTCATCATGCAATTTTCTAGGAATTGAAACTTCTAATTCCAATTTTTATTCCAAAGCTTTCATCATAGCATCAACAATATGTTTAGTAAAAGCTTTGTTTTTTTCATAAGAATGGGTTGAACTTAGCATGGATTGCAATAAAGAAATACAATAAATCAAAGAGCAAGAATCATAATTAAAGTCTTTGTAATCCAAAAGAGTGCGTGCATCACTAACTAAAGTTTTGACCTCTCCAAACCCACTTTTATCACTTTTCTCAACAAGATTTTCACCCTCCGAATATATTGGGACGCCTTATACCTAAAGTTGACTCTTCTCCAGTCCCATTTTCATCAATCTTATCTTTACTAAACAAGGAATCAATAGAAGAAACACCAATCATTTTAAGATCTTCATCATTTTTGCAAGAATAATCACTAGAAAAAGCTTTCTCTAAGAATTCTCTTTTAGCTCTAAGCATAGCAGCTCTTTTCTCACTTTCATTCATAGAAACATAAAGAGCTTTAATTGATTCATCTACATTAGGCACAAATATTTTCATCTTGAGATTTTCCACATCATGAGCAATTCTATCAACACTTCTAGACAAATCATCAATCTTATTCAACTTTTTGTGTGTTGATAAATTCTTTAATATTATTCTCAAGATCAGAGGTATTCCTATTATTAGTGTAAGATTGGTTTCCATAGGAATTATGATTATTAGAGGAATTACTAGGAAAAGGCCTAGGATTAAAACTACCTCTATAAGCATTGTTGTTGAAGTTATTTCTAGAGATTAAGTTCACATCAATGGCATAACTATTTTGCTCAATCAAAGTAGACAAAGGCATATCATTAAAATAAATAGGAGAACTTTTACTAGCAACCAATTTCATAGGAGCATCAACTTTACCACTCAAAGAAGAAATTTCTTCAACCGAATTAACTTTTTTACTAGTAGGAGCTCTTTCGGTATGCCATTGCGAATAATCTGCCATTATATTATCAAGCAATTTGGTGGATTCACCCAAAGTAATTTCCATAAAAGTTCCACCCACGACAGAATCTAAAAGATTACGAGAAACAAAATTTAACCCTGCATAATTTTTTTTGTATGATCATCCAAAGATTTAACCCATGAGTTGGGCAATTCCTTAGCATCATTTTCATCCTTTCCCAAGATTGTGCAACATGCTCATGTTCAAGTTGCTTGAAATTAATGATCTCGGTTCTAAGGGAAATAATTTTTGCCAGAGGAAAATACTAAGTGATAAAAGTATCTTTGCACTTATTCCAAGAATCGATACTATTATGAGGCAAACAAGAGAACCAATTTTTTATAGAATCATGCAAAGAGAACGGAAATAATTTCATCTTGACCACATCATTGTCCACATCCTTTTTCTTTTGCATATCGCATAATTCCATGAAGGTATTAAGATGGGAAGCGACATCCTCATTAGGAGTACTAGAAAATTGGTCTTTCATAACAAGATTCAGCAAAGCAGTATTAATATCACAAGTCTCCGCACTAGTGGACAGAGGAGCAAGCGGAGTGCCAATAAAATCATTGTTGTTGGTATTTGAAAAATCACATAACTTGGTGTTATCTTGAGTCTTGATGACTACACAACGAACGGAAAAAGAAAGGCGAATAGAACGGCAATTTTTTGTGAAGTGGGGGAGAGGAAAACGAGAGGCAAATGGAAAATAATGTAAATTGTGAGGAGATGAGATTTGTGATTAGGAACCTGGTTATGTTGAAGATCCTCCCCGGCAATGATGTCTACTACACAACCTTCTTCTTGTAGACGTTGTTGGGCCTCCAAGTGCAGAGGTTTGTAGGATAGTAGCAAATTTCTCTCAAGAGGATGACCTAAGGTTTATCAATCTGTGGTAGGCGTAGGATGAAGATGGTCTCTCTCAGACAACCCTGCAACCAAATAACAAAGAGTCTCTTGTGTCCCCAACACACCCAATACAATGGAAAATTGTATAGGTGCACTAGTTCGGCGAAGAGATGGTGATACAAGTGCAATATGGATGGTAGATAAAGGTTTTTGTAATCTGAAAAAAATAAAAAGAGCAAGGTAACAAGCGATAAAAGTGAGCATAAACGGTATTGCAATGCTAGGAAACAAGGCCTAGGGTTCATACTTTCACTAGTGCAAGTTCTCTCAACAATAATAACATAATTGGATCATATAACTATCCCTCAACATGCAACAAAGAGTCACTCCAAAGTCACTAATAGCAGAGAACAAATGAAGAGATTATTGTAGGGTACGAAACCACCTCAAAGTTATCCTTTCTAATCGATCTATTCAAGTCCGTCGTAAAATAACACAAAGCTATTCTATCCGTTCGATCTATCATAGAGTTCGTACTAGAATAACACCTTAAGACGCAAATCAACCAAAACCCTAGTGTCACCTAGATACTCCAATGTCACCTCAACTATCCGTGGGTATGATTATACGATATGCATCACACAATCTCAGATTCATCTGTTCAACCAACACAAAGAACTTCAAAGGGTGCCCCAAAGTTTCTACCGGAAAGTCAAGACGAAAACGTGTGCCAACCCCTATGCATAGATTCCCAAGGTCACGGAACCCGCAAGTTGATCACCAAAACATACATCAAGTGAATCAATAGAATACCCCATTGTCACCACGGGTATCCCATGGAAGACATACATCAAGTGTTCTCAAATCCTTAAAGACTCAATCCGATAAGATAACTTCAAACGAAAAACTCAATCCATTACAAGAGAGTAGAGGGGGAGAAACATCATAAGATCCAACTATAATAGCAAAGCTCGCGATACATCAAGATCGTGCCAAATCAAGAACACGAGAGAGAGAGAGAGATCAAACACATAGCTACTGGTACATACCCTCGGCCCCGAGGGTGAACTACTCCCTCCTCGTCATGGAGAGCGCCGGGATGATGAAGATGGGAACCGGTGAGGGATCCCCCCTCCGGCAGGGTGCCGGAACAGGGTCCCGATTGGTTTTTGGTGGCTACAGAGGCTTGCGGCGGCGGAACTCCCGATCTAGGTTATGTTCTGGAAGTTTGGGTATATATAAGAGGTGTTGGCATCAGGAACAAGTCAGGGGGGTCCACGAGGCGGCCACGAGGTAGGGGCACGCCCAGGGGGGTAGGGCGCGCCCCCACCCTCGTGGGTTCCTCGGGACTCTTCTGGCCCATCTCTGATACTCCGTGGGCTTCTTCTGGCCAAGAATAATCTCCGTGAATTTTCAGGTCAATTGGACTCCGTTTTGGTTTTCCTTTTCTGCGATACTCAAAAACAAGGAAAAACAAAAACTGGCACTGGACTCTAGGTTAATAGGTTAGTCCCAAAAATCATATAAAATAGCATATACATATAAAACATCCTAGACGGATAATATAATAGCATGGAATAATCAAAAATCATAGATACGTTGGAGACGTATCAAGCATCCCCAAGCTTAATTCCTGCTCTCCCCAAGATTATTTCCTGCTTGTCCTCGAGTAGGTAAATGAAAAAAACAGAATTTTTTGATGTGGAATGCTACTTAAGATAATTATCAATGTAATTTTCTTTATTGTGGCAAGAATATTCAGATCCATAAGATTCAAGACAAAAGTTTAATATTGACACAAAAATATTAATACTTCAAGCATACTAACCAAGCAATTATGTCTTCTCAACATAACATGGCCAAACAAAGCTTATCCCTACAAAATCATATAGTTTGGGTATGCTTCATTTTCGTCACACAAAATGCTCTCATCATGCACAGCCCTGATGACAAGCCAAGCAATTGTTTCATACTTATTTTCAAACTTTTTTAACTTTCACGGAATACATGAGCTTGAGCCATGGACATAGCACTATGGTGGAATAGAATATGATGATGGAGGTTGTGTGGAGAAGACAAAAAAGGAGAAAGTCTCACATCAACGCGGCTAATCAATGGACTATGGAGATGCCCATCAATTGATGTCAATGCGAGGAGTAGGGATTGCCATGCAACGGATGCACTAGCGCTATAAATGTATGAAATCTCAACAAAAGAAACTATGTAGGTGTGCATCCAACTTGCTTGCTCACGAAGACCTAGGGCATTTGGGGAAGCCCATTGCTGGAATATACAAGCCAAGTTCTATAATGAAAAATTCCCACGAGTATATGAAAGTGGCAATATAAGGAACTCTCTATCATGAAGATCATGGTGCTACTTTGAAGCATAAGTGTGGAAAAAGGATAGTAGCATTGTCCCTTCTGGCCCTTTCTCTTTTTTTGAATCCAAGACCTGACAGCGCCCAAGTCACCCACCTCCTCTAAGGTGTCTCGTTGAATCTGAGACCTCGCCCAGTTTGCTGTTCGGAGGCCGAAGAACTTCCAAATTCTGAGATCCGGAGTCTTGGATGTTATCCGATTTGCCTGATTTTAAGCTCAGGTCTTGGATTGTATCCGCCCCTCCGCGGATATCCGGCATGGAGGGTTCGGGAATTCGGACGTAGCTAGTCCTTAAGATAGATGAAGGGTCGCCGCATTGTGTCTCCACCACAGCAACGTGGTGGGTGACTTGGGGAGAGTTAATTTCTCTTAGATCGGGTTTAAGCCAACCTGGTCGTAATTTGTAGCGACACCCAGTGCGGCGATGCGATCCAGGAGCTCACTTACAAAAGAGAGCTCTATCGGATCCAATTGCTCGGCGAGTTCTGAGCCGACGTGGAGGTTGCTTTCGATGATCCGGGAGGTCACCGTCGGCGCAACAGCCGAAAAGGCGGTTGCGAGAAAACCACCTAGCCGGAGAGTTTGGCCGACATCCAAGGCTCCTTTTATAATGGAGCCGTCTTTAAAGACGGGAAGAGGCATCCTTCCTGATCTCAACGGCACAGAGGAACTCTCAATGAAAGCACCAATGTCGGTGTCAAAACCGGCGGATCTCGGGTAGGGGGTCCCGAACTGTGCGTCAAGGTCGGATGGTAACAGGAGACAGGGGACACTTTATTTTACCCAGGTTCAGGCCCTCTCGATGGAGGTAAAACCCTACTCCTGCTAGATTAATATTGATGATATGGGTAGTACAAGAGTAGATCTACCAAGAGATCAAGGAGGCTAAACCCTAGAAGCTAGCCTATGGTATGATTGTGTATGATGATGGTTGTCCTACGGACTACAACCCTCCGGTTTATATACACCGGATAGGGTTAGGGTTACACAGAGTTGGTTACAATGGTAGGAGATCTTGAATATCCGCACGCCTAGCTTGCCTTCCACGCCAAGGAAAGATCCTTCCGGACACGGGACGGAGTCTTCAATCTTGTATCTTCATAGTCCTGGAGTCCGGCTGAAGGTATAGTCCGGCTATCCGAACACCCCCTAATCCAGGACTCCCTCAATCATCGCACTTCTATTTATTTACAACTCGATACTACAACAAAATATGACTCTATGTGAGTGCCTCCGACGGTGTACCGGGATGGGAAATGAAACAAGAGTGACATGTATGAAAAATTATGCATGGTGGCCTTGCCACAAATACGATGACAACTACATGAGCATGCAAGGAAATATGGCAATGATGAAGCGTGTCATAATAAACGGAACGGTGGAAAGTTGCATAGCAATATATCTCAGAATGGCATGGAAATGCCATAATAGGTAGGTATGGTGGCTGTTTTGAGGAAGATATAAGAAGGTTTATGTGTGATAGAGCGTATCATATCACAGGGTCTGGATGCACCGGCGAAGTTTGCACCAACTCTCAAGCTGAGAAAGGGCAATGGACGGTACCGAAGAGGCTAGCAATGATGGAAGGGTGAGAGTGCGTATAATCCATGGACTCAACATTAGTCATAAAGAACTCACATACTTATTGCAAAAATATACAAGTCATCAAAACCAAGAACTACGGGCATGCTCCTAGGTGGATAGATTGGTAGGAAAAGACCATCGCTCGTCCCCGACCGCCACTCATAAGGAAAGCAATCAAAGAACACTTCATGCTTATAATTTGTCACACAACGGTTACCATACGTGCATGCTACGGGACTTACAAACCTAAACACAAGTATTTCTCAATTTCACAATTACTCAACTAGCACGACTCTAATATCACCATCTTCATATCTCAAAACAATAATCAAGTATCAAACTTCTCATAGTATTCAATGCACTCTATATGAAAGTTTTTATTATACCCATCTTGAATGCCCATCATATTAGGACTAATTTTATAACCAAAGCAAATTACCATGCTGTTTAGGACTCTCAAAATAATATAAGTGTAGCATGAGAGATCAATAATTTCTATAAAATAAAACCACCACCGTGCTCTAAAAAGATATAAGTGAAGCACTAGAGCAAACGACAAACTAATCCAAAAAATATAAGTGAAGATCACTGAGTAGTTGAATAATTATGTAACTATGTGAAGACTCTCTAACACTTAAGAATTTCAGATCTTGGTATTTTATTCAAAAAACAAGCAAAACAAAAGAAAATAAAATGACGCTCCAAGCAAAACACATATCATGTGGTGAATAAAAATATAGCTCCAAGTAAAGTTGTCGGCGTTCTGGGAACGGGGGTCCCTAGACTTGCCTGCCTGCGGCCTGCGGCGTGGCTCGAGTGGGGGCCCAACGTGGCCCATCTTCATCAATACAGGCTCATGACCCTCGCGAGGGGGACGACACGACGCTTCCTCCAGCACGACCTCCTTAGGTTGGCTCGCGAGGGGGGCGGAGAGATCAAGGTGGGGTACCTCACGAGGTGCCCATGACGCAAGCCATGACGACCAGAGGTGCCAGGCGGGCGCCAGCCCGCGCAGTGTCCTCCCTTTCCTCTTTGGTGCAAAGGGGGCAAGCGCAGGCGAGAGGATCAAGCAAAGGCACCCACTTCGGTGCAACGGGACCAAGACCGGCTCCACGACAAGGAAGAAGTCACTGTGGAGCCCAAGCCGGCGTCATCACCAGAACCTTTGGCAGGGGAAGACCAACTTTAGTCAGGATAAGTGTACCCGATGTTCCCCCTCAAATCGGCCAGTTGTTGGCGCCCTTCCCGCTCAATATTTGGGAAGAGGCCCAGGGCCTTCGCCTATAAATAGGCACCCCCAGGGTAGAGAGAGGAGGAATCCAATCTCGTTCAGGACCTAGAGCAAGTAGAGAGAGAGAGGGAAGGGCGATCGAACTCCTCCTAGCAGTTCATCCCCTAGCTGAGAACAGACCCTCGCGAGGTCGTTCTTCCTTGTACTGTTCTTCCTCATCAGCCCAAGAGGCAATCCACCCACCACAAACTAGAGTAGGGTATTACACCACAACGTTGGCCCGAACTAGTATAAACCCTGTGTCTTTTGTGTTGTTCTTGCAGTAGTTCAGGTCCCTACGAGACGGAGAGGTAGAGGGCACGATCTCCGTGCGCACCCCAGAGTTCGAACCTTAAGGGTCTGCCAGAACCCGTGATCCGACATTTGGCGCGCCAGGTAGGGGTGCGCCGGGATCCATCTTCCAGCGCTCCGCTCTCCTCCGACCATCGCATCCATGTGCGGCGCACGTCGAGCTCGCGCCGCGCCAGCGTCCCTCGCTGGCGGACATCCTCGTCATTCCCCGCCGCTCGCCGTCAACACCGCCACTGGCCCGGCGGAAGGCGAGCGACAAGCACCATCCCGGCGCCTGCCTATGCGACCGGGCTGCCGCACAGCAACGTCGACGCCCCCGGTCGTCGCGGCCCTCCTAGGCGGCTCGCAGGCGCCACCAACGAGCCGCCATGTCAAGCCGTTTGCCCGTCAGATCGGCGTCGTTTCCGCACGACAGGGGGCTCCCACGGACCGGGCGGCGCGCGAGGTTGGCCTGACCTTCAGCTCGGAAGACCACCCGGCTAACTTGGCCGGCTCGGGTGCGCTCCCCCTGTTGTGCACCCCCACCATCTGTCAGGTGGCCGTCACCAGGACCCTCGTCGATGGAGGCGCTGGCCTCAGCGTACTTTCGGTCGAGACCTTCAACCTCCTCCGCATAGCCCGGGAGCGGCTGCAGCCCAGCCAATCCTTCTCGGGTGTCGGGGGCAGGTCGTCCGACCCCTTGGGACAGATCCGGCTCCCGGTGACCTTCGGCACCTACGACAACTTCCGCACGGAGATGGTCGATTTCGACATAGCCCCCATCGGTCTCCCTTACAACGCCATCCTCGGCTACCCGTCACTGGCTCAGTTCATGGCCGCCACGCACCCGGCGTACAACCTCATGAAGATGCCCGGGAGCAACGGTACTCTTACCGTGCATGGAGACACCCTGGACGCCCTGCGAGTACTCAAGCTCGCCTTCAAGACGGCGGCATCGGTGCAGCCCGCCAACGCGGGGACTCCTGAGCCCAAGGGGGTTGCGCCTACCAAGAAGAAGCAGTTGTTCACCCAGGACAAGGCAGAAACCAAGCAGATACCCATTGACAAGGACGGGTCCTCCAGCGCCACTTTCACCATTGGCGCCAACCTGGGGCCTGAGCAGGAGGGGGCCCTGGTCAAGTTCCTGCGCGCAAACAAGAAAGTATTTGCTTGGGAGCCCGATCAATTGGTTGGGATCCCCAGGGACGTCATCGAACGCCACCTCAACGTATGCCCAAATGTGCGTCTCGTGAAGCAGAAGGCCAGGCGGCAGTCCGCAGAGAAGCAGGCCTTCATCGTCCAAGAGACCCGCAAGTTGGAAGCCACTGGAGTTACTCGCGAGGTCCGGTACCCAGACTGGTTAGCCAACCCAGTCATAAGGGGGGAAGGAACGCATGTGTGTCGACTTCACCAACCTCAGCAAAGCATGCCCGCAAGATCTGTTTCCGCTCCCTCGCATTGACCAGATTGTCGATTCCACCGCCGAATGCGACCTGCTGTGCTTTTTGGATGCCTTCTCAGGATATCACAAGATCAAGATGGCGATAGAAGACGTTGAGAAGACCGCCTTCTTGACCCCGTGCGGGGTATACTGCTACACATGCATGCCGTTTGGACTACGCAACGCAGGAGCAACCTTTCAGCGGCTGATGAACATCACCTTGGGCCCGCAGCTCGGGAAGAATGTTGAGGCATACGTCGATGACATCATGGTGAAATCTCGGGAGGCCAGGACCCTGATACAAGACCTGGAGGAGACCTTCGCGAGCCTCGACGTAGTGAACCTGCGGCTCAACCCGGAGAAATGCGTGTTTGGCGTTCCCTCGGGCAAGCTTTTGGGATTCCTCGTGTCTCACCGTGGCATCGAGGCCAACCCCGAGAAGGTCAAGGCGGTCGAGGACATGAGTCCGCCAAAGACCCTCAGAGAAATGCAGAAGCTCACTGGGCGTGTGACCGCACTAGGGCGCTTCATCTCCAAGTTGGGGGAACGAGCACTGCCTTTCTTTCAGCTTATGAAGAGAAAGGGGCCCTTTGAATGGACTGAAGAGCCAGATAAGGCGTTTCAAGATCTCAAGAGGTACCTAACCAGTCCCCCAGTAATGGTGGGTCCGCGCCCTCAGGAGCCTCTGCTGCTTTACCTCGTCGCCACTCCCTACTCTGCCAGCGCAGCGCTGGTGGCGGTTAGGGAGGAGCGCCAGTCCAAGGCCGCGGCGGCAGCCCGAGGTCGGACAAGACGGGAACAGGGAAAGCCCGAGGAAGCTGAGGCTGCAGATGAAGAGAGTCAGCCGCCGAGTGTCGGGGGATATCGGCCTCCACGAGCACCTATGGGGACGGAGCCCCTTGTCGGTTCGGCGGGGGGCGGAGGATGCACAAAGAGCAGATCGAGGCGACACACACACACAACAATTTTACCCAGCTTCGGGCCGCATGGATGCGTAAAACCCTACTGCTGCTTGTCTGGTTGATTCGAGTTCTTGCTCTGGAGCGCAAGAAGCTACAGTAAGCTGGAGCGTAGACGAGGGTCTACTGGGTGTCCTCCTTCTCTGGTCTCGATCCTCTAGGGTTTCTCTCCGGGTCTGGATTCGATCCCCCTCCCTACGTGCGCATGGGCCTCCTTTTATATGCTAAGGGGTTTCCCACAGGTAGCGACGCAGGTGAGGGTAAAAATGGCAAGGAACTGTGCGAACAGAGGTCGCACAGTGCTATCGCACCTAACTCTGACGGCGGGGGACAAAGGCATTAAATGCCCGTCTGGGTCGCCTGAACAGTGCCGAGGCGGACCGTTAGGGGCGCCTCCGCTAGCCACGGGGGCGACTCTGCCAACGTCGCATGCCATGCGCGCGCCCCAGGCTGCGCGGCGCCCCGCCACGCGTCTCCGGGGAAGCTCCAGAGCGACGCGTGGGCAGGTGAGCTGGAGCGCATGCCTGAGGTGGTGGTTTGCCGCGGCAAGTGGCTTGCCGCGGTGGTCGTCTTGCCGCACCTGAGAGCTTGCCGCTCGTCAGGCCTTGCCGAGGCGCGCGGAGCGCCGCGGCGGGCTTCTCTTGGTGTGCCTTGGCTTGGCCGTCCTGGCGAGCTCCTCCCGCCGGGGCCTTGGTGCTTCGGCTTAGTCGTCCCGGCAAGCTCCTCTTGCTGGGGCCTTGTCGCCTTGGCCCGGCAAGCTCCTCTTGCCGGACCTCGCCTTCTCGGCCCGGCAAGCTCCTCTTGCCGGGGCTTGGTCTTCTTGGCTCGATCACTTGACCTTCGTCCGGCCCAGAAAGGGCCGTGGAGGCTCTTGTCGCTCCCCTGGCCGGCCTTGCCGCGGGACGCTACTACTGCCCGTGCACAAGTTGTTGAGCGTTGTTGGGCCAGGCCCTAACAGTGCACGGGCATGCGTGGCCTGGGTTGCGCTTCTCCTTAACTCCGTGCTTGTCGCGCCCTCCCCAAGTGGCGCGCGCTTATCGCGGCGTCGTGGGGGGGCGAGGCGTGCGAGACGTGCGTGACGTGGGTGGCGTGCGCGGGGCTTGAGGCCCGCAGGCATGCGTCACGTCGGGCACGACTCCTTTATTTGGAAAGACGAAACGTCCGCCCCACTTTCGAGTGGGGAGGAGAGGTCGCTTCATCTGTCGCCTCGGCCCTGCTCGCCCGCCACGCGTCCTCCATGCGCTTGTGGTTGCGGTGGTGGAGGCAGGAAGCCGGGCCGATGCGGGTCGAAGTAGAGGGTCGGCCCCGTCGCCTACCCTTCCTCTGCTTTGATTGGTCGGGCGGGGCGGTCGAGCCCCCACTCCGCCCCTTTATAAGGAGCGGAAGGGGATGACGGGGGTCCGCACTCCTTCCTTCTTCCTTCTCTTAGATCCCTGGTCCCCTCTCCCCAACTGTCATGGAGGAAGGGAACCTTGGTCCTTCTTCGGTGGCGGCAAGGGTTGCCGCCAGGCAGCGCGCCCCTCCTCCCCTTGCACCCGCAGCGGGGGAGCCAACCGTAAGGGGAAGGGGGAGGGGGCGAGGTCGTGGACGAGGCCGTGGACGGGGCCGAGGCGCTCGAGGCGGGCGGGGCGGCGCGCCGGCCTCGCCTCCGCCGGCGGCTCCGTTTCCCCCGGCGGTTCATCTCGGGGAAGACCCCTGCGAGTTCATCATCAGGCTGCGCCGGGCGCCTCGCCGTCGCCTCCGCCTCCCGGCCCCCTTCGCGGAACAACACGAGACGCTGAGACTGCGCATGAGGGGCTGCGGGATCAGTGGTACGCGAGTCCACGTCGAATCCCGAGCCCCCGGCGTGGTGTGTCTTGGCCGAGGGTGGAAGACGTTCGCCCGGATCCACAGCTTGACGGAGGGGTTCACCCTCCATTTTAAGCTGATGGAGGGTGATCTCCTCTCCGTCAAGGCCTTCGGGGACTTCGGCACCCGGGCCCGGTGCTGCGTGGATAGCTCCTCTGACAGCGAAGGCTCCTCCTCGAGCGAGAGTGACGAGGAGGGGAGCGACAGCGACGACGAGGGGAGCGGCCGCCGGGATGACGGGTCCGACTAGGTGCCGGTCGCAGCTCCGCGTGGCACCGGCAGCCCCCATCGTCCGCGTCGCTGGCGCCGTGAACTCCCCGGGGTCGTCTCCTTGGGCGGCTGGCGTAGGGAGGATGCAGAAGAGGAATAGGGCGGGCGGCAAGGCCGCTGCCTCGTCTTCCAACTTCGCCCCAGAAGCCGTCACCACCCCTGATTGCGGCGACGACCACCGGGGTCTTCTCTCCGGCCCGGCAAGCTCCTCTTGCCGGGGCTTCGTCTTCTCGGGCGGCCGGAGTGGCGGGGCTGCGGAAGAGGCCGGCGGCAAGGCCGTCAACTTGGAGTACGAGGGCTGGATGCCCTCGACAGCGTGCTGACGTCCTGCCACCTCCTTCTCAAGCTCCGCTTTCGGCGTTGCCGTCTCCATCCGGCCTTCGGAGCCCCGGGGCGGAGCCCCGGATGCTCTCTTGGCGTCTTCTGCCACCCGTAGCTCGTCTAGGCGCCCCTTTTGCCCTTCTCGCCTCCTTGCCCTACCTCCTGAGGGGAGAGACAAGAAAGGGATTACGGGCACCTTATCTCTTTTTATCTTGCAAGCCCTCGGGCCTTAGTTGCATTTAAATCTTGTAATCCCATTTTTCATGTTTTTCATTCTCTCTGAGCTGTACCTGAGTGGAATGTTTTTAATGAAAAGGGAATCTTTGCCGGATCATTTGTCTCGCGGGTACATCCCACGGCAAGGGGCGGACCCTTTGCACCGTTAAGATAGACACTTCCCCGCCCGGCAACGGACCCTGCCGTCCCCCGCGCCCCTTGGCCCTCCTCACGCTCTTGGCGGAGGCAGGGAGAAGGCGGGTTCTGGCCCCTCGCTTCCTCTCCTTGCCGCCGCGGCTACTATCCAAACCGGGCCCCGGGAACGCGCTCCGGGGTTTGCCGCTTAAGAGAGCACGGCAGCTTTTTAGGAGGAAGCAAGGTTTTCACGTTCCGCAGCTCACGAGAGAATGCATGATAAGGGATGTAAAGACTTATCTAAGGTTGCAGCCCCCGGCAACTCTGGCTTGCCGGGAGGCGGGCGCTGGCTCGTCCTTCTCCCCTTCTTCGTCCTTGAGCGGCTCGGCAAGGGTATGCAACTCCGGCGAGCGAAAGGGAAAGGACGGGAAAAAGACGCGGACTCGACCTATAAGTTAGGGGTTAGCGACTGTTAGGCACTATCAACCCTAACCAAGGACGAGACTCGACTCAGCATGCATGCTAAAACTTGGGGGGCCCCAGCGCTTCATTGCGGCCAGGGTCTGCGCCTGGCTTTGAACAAAGGATTACATGCAACTGCGGCAAGACTTTTGTACAAAGAGTTGGTTGCCGGACGGGGTCCGACAACCGCGCCTTACGGGTAAAACTTGCGAAGATGCTCAATGTTCCAGGAATTGCTCACCGGAGTACCATCTTCGGTCTCGAGGCGGACGGCGCCGGGCCTCGTGACTCGTTTCACCCGGTAAGGGCCTTCCCACTTCGGCGTCAACTTGTTGTGTATCTTGGCCGACTGAACGCGCCGAAGAACAAGGTCGCCTTCCTCGAGGCTCCTGGCTTTAACTTTGCGGCTATGATAGCGGCGCAGAGCTTGCTGGTAGCGAGCGGATCGCACAACAGCCTGGAGACGATCCTCCTCGAGGAGCAGTGCGTCATCTTCACGCGACCGCTCTTGCTCAAGCTCATCATAAGCGAGCACTCGAGGTGACCCGTATACGAGTTCCGTGGGGGTAACTGCTTCTGCTCCATAGACTAGAGCAAATGGTGTCTAGCCGGTGGCTCGATTTGGCGTCGTTCTGACCGACCAAAGAATCGCCGGCAGCTCCTCGATCCAGTTCTGTCCGCGCTTGAGCAGCTTGTCAAAACTTCTGGTCTTGAGCCCGCGCAGTACCTCGGCGTTGGCCCTTTCCACTTGACCGTTGCTCCGGGGATGAGCAACAGAAGCGAAGCAGACCTTGGTGCCGAGGTTTTGGGTGTACTGCATGAAGGCGTGGCTTGTGAACTGCGTACCGTTGTCGGTGATGATCTTGTTGGGGATCCCGAAGCGGCAAACAATCGACCTGAAGAATTTGATCGCGGACTGGGCGGTCACCTTCCTCACCAGTTCCACTTCTGGCCACTTTGTGAACTTGTCGATGGCAATGAACAAGTACTCAAAGCCCCCGATGGATCGGGGGAAGGGGCCGAGGATATCGAGCCCCCAGACCAAGAAGGTCCAGGACAAAGGGATCGTCTGGAGAGCTTGAGCTGGCTGGTGTATCTTCTTGGAATGGAACTGGCACACTTCACACTTGGTTACTTGTGCAGTTGCATCCTGGAGGGCTGTTGGCCAGAAGAAACCTTGCCGGAACGCCTTGCCGGCAAGAGCTCTGGCGCCAATGTGGTGTCCACATATGCCTCCGTGTATATCCGCCAACAGCTTATGTCCGTCTTCCCGGTGGATGCACTTCAATTTCACCCCATTGCGTCCTCTTCTGTACAGTGCGCTGTCGACAAACTGGTACATACTGGACTGCCGGGCTACTATTTCAGCTTCTTCTTGTTCTTCGGGAAGTTCTCCTGTCTGGAGGAAACGGACAATCTGTTGTGCCCACGTCGGAGCCTGTGGCTCGACGACGAGGACTAAAGGCATGTCGGCGGCTGCGGGAACATCAGCTTCTACGGCGAGGACTTGGGGCTCAGCCGGAGCTTGACGTTCCCCGGCAAGCTTGCCGGGGCATGACTTGCCGGGAGCGCCTGCTTCGTCGGGACAAACCCTGGGGCTTGCCGGAGCGGGCAGCTCCTCAGCACTCTTGGCGTCGATCTCGGGGACCCTCTTGGTGGCGGCTTCGGGAAGCTCTGCCGGGAGATAGTCACCGGAGACCGATTTTCTCTTCTTGCTTGGCCCAGTCGATGGTGTCACGGATGGCTGAGTCAGCTTGAGCACAAAAGTCCCTGGTTCCACAGGTAGCTTTAGTGCGGCGCATTTTGACAGGCCGTCGGCGATGTCGTTCTCTGCTCTTGGAACGTATTCCATTTGCAGGCCGTCAAAGCGTTCTTCCAGTTTCCTCACTTCATCAACGTAAGCCTCCATCAACGGGCACTGGTAATCCTTGTTCACTTGGAGGACGACGAGCTGCGAGTCACCCCTGACAATGAGCTTCTTGATCCCAAGTTCCGCCGCGATCCTGAGACCGGCGAGCAAACCTTCATAATCTGCCGTATTGTTGGTTGCATGCTCCTTGGGAAAGTGCATCTGGACGACGTACTTGAGGTGCTCTCCGGTGGGCGCGATGAGCAGCACGCCGGCACCGGCGCCTTCCAGCGAAAAGGCACCATCAAAGTACATCAGCCACTCTTTGGTTGCTTCCTTGCCGGGGATGCTCGTCTCTGGAATTTCTTCGTCCGGTGTCGGCGTCCACTCTGCTATGAACTCTGCCAAGGCTCTGCTCTGGATGGTCGATGTGCTCTCGAACCTGAGGCCAAAGCTTGACAGTTCTAGTGCCCACTCGACAATCCTGCCTGTTGCTTCGGGATTCTGTAGTATCCTCTTAAGCGGAAAGCGAGTGACCACTGTGATCTCGTGTGCTTGGAAGTAATGGCGCAGCTTCCTCGAGGCCATGAGGAGGCCGAAGAGCAATTTCTGCACACCAGAGTACCTCGACCTAGCCCCCTGCAGGAGGGAACTGACGAAGTAAACTGGGCGCTGCACCATCCTCTTCCTCTGCACTTCCCCTTGCGCTTGCGCGGATCCGCCTTTGCCGGGGCCATAGCTTGTCGGGGAAGCCCCCTGCTTGCCGTCGGACGCGCTTTCCGTGGTTGCGGGCTCGTCATCAGCTTCCCTCTCCGCAACTAACGCAGCACTAGCCACTTGATTGGTTGCCGCTAGGTAGAGCAGCAACTTCTCTTGCGTCTAGGCGCGACAAGTATAGGAGCGGAGGACAGGTATTTCTTCAAGTCTTGCAGCGCAGCCTCCGCTTCCGGAGTCCATTTTACTGGACCTGCCTTTTTCAAGATTTTGAAAAACGGCAGGGCGCGTTCCGCAGACCTGGAAATAAATCTGCTGAGAGCCGCCACGCAGCCGGCAAGTCTTCGCACGTCCTTGACACGCGTTGGTGCTTCAATCTGCTCGATGGCCTTGATCTTGTCGGGGTTGGCTTCGATCCCACGCTGAGACACGAAGAACCCGAGAAGCTTGCCGGAGGGAACTCCGAACACGCACTTCTCGGGGTTGAGCTTGAGGCTGATCTTGCGCAAGTTCGCAAAGGTCTCTTCCAAGTCTTGAACCAAGGTTGCCTTGTCTCTGCTCTTGACCACAATGTCGTCCATGTAGGCCTCCACATTTCTGTGGATCTGTGGCTCGAAAGCAGTGTGGACAACCCTCGCGAACGTCAAGCCTACGTTCTTCAGTCCAAAAGGCATCCGCACAAAACAGTACGTGCCGCATGGAGTGATGAACGCAGTCTTCTCTTCGTCTTCTTCAGCCATGAAGATCTGGTGGTACCCGGAGTAGGCGTCAAGGAATGAAAGCAGGTCGCATCCGGCCGTGGAGTCAACAATCTGGTCGATGCGCGGCATGGGAAATGGATCTTTAGGGCAAGCTCTGTTGACATCGGTGAAATCGATGCAAAGCCTCCACTTCCCGTTTGCTTTGCGCACGACAACAGGATTGGCCAACCACGTCGGATGGAGCACGCCTCTGACGAGGCCTGCCGCTTCCAACTTCCTGATCTCCTCCGCGATAAACTCTTGGCGCTCCACCGCTTGTTTCCTGACCTTTTGCTTGATGGGCCGCGCATGAGGACAGACGGCGAGGTGGTGCTCAATCACTTCCCTGGGAACGCCGGGGATGTCAGATGGTTGCCAGGCAAACACATCGACATTCGCCTGCAGGAAAGCAACGAGCGCGCCTTCCTATTTGGGGTCGAGAGTGGCGCTGATGGTGAAGGTACCACCAGTGCCGTCCTCCTTGGCGGGCACCTTCTTGGTCGCTGGTGGAGCAGCCATCGTCTCCTTGTGTTTATCGGCGAGGCTCGATGGTGCGTCCTCAACGGTAGCGCAGCACTCCGAAGAGGCGCGCTTGCCGGAGTGGGCACCAGAGCATTCGCCGGGCTTGGCCTTCTTGCCGGCGGGGCTCGATGGCACGTCCTCGACGGTAGCGCAGCACTCCGAAGAGGCGCGCTTGCCGGAGTGGGCGCCAGAGCATTCGCCGGACTTGGTCTTCATGCCGGCGGGGCTCGATGGCACGTCCTTGACGGCAGCGCAGCGCTCCGAAGAGGCGCGCTTGCCGGAGTGGGCGCCAAAGCACTTGCCGGACTTGGTCTTCATGCCGGCGGGGCTCGATGGCACGTCCTCGACGGCAGCGCAGCACTCCGAAGAGGCGCGCTTGCCGGAGTGGGCGCCAAAGCACTTGCCGGACTTCTTCTTTCCCCCGGAAGCTCCAGCGGCAAGCGGGCCGCGGGCCGTTGCTGCTGTTGCGTCCCGGTTTATTTGGTCGGCGCAGATAAGGGCATCCTTCTTGTCGTCGGGGACAGAAATGACGCTTATCGGGCCAGGCATCTTGAGCATGTTATACGCGTAGTGGGAGGCCGCCATGAACTTGGCGAGCGCTGGTCGGCCGAGGATCCCGTTGTAAGGCAACGGAAAGTCGGCGACGTCAAAGGTGACCTTCTCAGTCCTGAAATTCAGCTCGCTGCCAAATGTCACCGGCAGCGTGATCTTTCCCTTCGGCTTGCTCCTTCCCGGGTTGATTCCTTGGAATGTGCCGGTTTCTTCGAGCTCGCTGTCGAGAACTTGGAGTCTCCGGAGGACAGCAGAGGAGATCAGATTCAAGCCGTCCCCGCCGTCAACTAGCATCTTAGTGACCTTGAGGTTGCGGATCGTTGGGGAAACCAACATCGGCAAGCACCCGACCGCGGTTGTGCGATCAGGGTGGTCCTCAATGTCGAAGATGATAGGCGTGCTGGACCATCTCAGGGGTCTGCGTGACTCGACGGGCGGCTCCGTTGCATTGACCTCCCGCACCCACCGTTTAAGCTGGTGGTGGGAAGTGTGCAGGGAGGCACCGCCGTCCACACAAAAAACCTCAGTGGCTTTCTGAAACTCCTGCTCGCTGGTCTCGGGGTCTTCCATGTCTTCGTCGTCGTCATCGTCTTCGCCCTTGTCGCGCCCCCGGGGAGGCCTGTCTGCTTGCCGCTGCTTGTCCTTGCCGCGGCGCTCCCCCGGGCCGGGGCGCTTCGTGCAGGATCCCCCGCCACCTGCTTGGGCTCTCTCCTTGTCGCGTCGTGCGTACTCGGCCTTCTGCAGGTCGACGAGCCGCTCGACTTGCTTGCAACTCTGGAGGTCGTGGCCCCTGGTACGGTGGATCTTGCAGTACTTCTTGTCGGTACCGTCTCGCTTGTCGGCAGCGGCCACCGCCCGGCAGTTGGCGCACCCGACAATCTCCTTGCCGGGGCCTCCCGCCTGGGCTTTCTTGGCGGAGCCCTCGCTGCCGGACTTCTCGACAACCAGTACCTCTGGGTTTTTCTTCTTTTTGCCGTTCCGCCGCCGGCCTCTCCTTGCCGGGGCAGTACCTTCACTGTCGGAGTCTCCTTCTCCAACACTTTCTCCGGGGAGCTTCCTCCCCTCCTCAGCGCGTGCACACTTGTCGGCCAGGGCGTAAAGCTCGCTGACCTCCTTGATTTTGCACATCGCCATCTCCTCCCGCATCTTGCGGTTACGCACGTTCTGGTGGAACGCGCTGATCACCGCGGCGGGGTGGACGTCTGGGATGTTGTAGTGCACACGGCTGAACCTCTGGATGAACTTGCGCAAAGGCTCCCCCTCCTTCTGAACAAGCAGATGAAGGTCGCTCGCCTGGCCATGGGGTTTGTGGCCGCCCGTGAAGGCGCCAACAAACTGATGGCATAGATCCGGCCAGGAGGAGATGGAGCCGTCCGGCAAGTGCATGAGCTAGGATCTGACGTTGGGCTTGAGTACCAGCGGGAAGTAGTTGGCAAGGATCTTATCGTCCCGTCCTCCGGCAGCCTGCACCGCAATGGTGTAGATGCTGAGGAACTCAGACGGATGCGACTTGCCGTCGTACTTCTCGGGCACGTCGGGCTTGAAGTTCTTTGTGTTGGGCCACTGGACTTGCCGCAGCTCGCGGGTGAACGCGGGGCAGCCTACCGAATACGGCAGTTCGCCTGGTTCGCCCGGTGCGTGCATGTCTCTAGTGGGCCCAACGCGCTGGTCTGATTGACGGCGCGCCTCTCTTCTGCGCTCGATGCGGGTTCGAGCGTCTTCTTCTCTTCGTTCGTGAAGGACTTGGCGTTGGTCGCGACGAGTTCGCGGGTTCGACGACGCGGTTGAGTCGTCGTCGAGGTGAGCCCGGCGAGTCGGCGACCGTGGCTTCTGGGGCGGGGAGTGCACGGTGGTCGCACCCCCGCCATTCTTGGCGCCATAGGTTCTCGCCTGGGTGACTGGCCGCGGCTGCGACGCGCTGTGCTGCCGCGGAGTGTCACCGTTGGCGAAACCGATGAGGCTCTGGATGGTTGCCCTCCAGCCGTCGAGCTTGTCCGCCGCCAGAGGGTAGTCTAGGAGTAGCTGAGCTCGCGCGAGAGCTTCCGCTGGGGTGGCGGGCAGAGGCGGCGAACGGCGCGAGGAGCGGGATGTGCTCAAACTCCTAACCATCTTAGAAGGAGTAGCACCCGGTCCAGGCAGCCGCGTGACGCTCGTTCCGGCACGCTGGTTCGCATGCTGGTCCTGAGCGCCTTGGGACCCGCCAGCGCGGCTCGGGTCCAGTGAGCGTATGGTACCATGGGTACCATGACGCTGCTGGTTTCGCGCCTCCTGAGAGGGACGCGGGGCGAGCTCGGACGTCGCTGGACCAAGAACTGGTTCGACCGCGCCCGTTCTTCCGCCGCGTCCTCCCCACCACCCGTCTGCTCCATGGGCGGTGGGTTCGACGCGGACGGACCGGTCACCTCCGGAGCTTTCTTCTTCGGCGCCATGCTGGCGCAAACGATGAGAGTCTGGCTCGCGCGGACGCCGGATCTGATTCACACAACCTCGACGCACCCCCTACCTGGCGCGCCAGAGATGTCGGGGGATATCGGCCTCCACGAGCACCTATGGGGACGGAGCCCCTTGTCGGTTCGGCGGGGGGCGGAGGATGCACAAAGAGCAGATCAAGGCGACACACACACAACGATTTTACCCAGCTTCGGGCCGCATGGATGCGTAAAACCCTACTGCTACTTGTCTGGTTGATTCGAGTTCTTGATCTGGAGCGCAAGAAGCTACAGTAAGCTGGAGCGTAGACGAGGGTCTACTGGGTGTCCTCCTTCTCTGGTCTCGATCCTCTGGGGTTTCTCTCCGGGTCTGGATTCGATCCCCCTCCCTACGTGCGCATGGGCCTTCTTTTATATGCTAAGGGGTTTCCCACAAGTAGCGACGCAGGTGACGGTAAAAATGGCAAGGAACTGTGCGAACAGAGGTCGCACAGTGCTATCGCACCTAACTCTGACGGCGGGGGACAAAGGCATTAAATGCCCGTCTGGGTCGCCTGAACAGTGCCGAGGCGGACCGTTAGGGGTGCCTCCGCTTGCCACGGGGGTGACTCTGCCAACGTCGCATGCCATGCGCGCGCCCCAGGCTGCGCGGCGCCCCGCCACGCGTCTCCGGGGAAGCTCCAGAGCGACGCGTGGGCAGGTGAGCTGGAGCGCATGCCTGAGGTGGTGGTTTGCCGCGGCAAGTGGCTTGCCGCGGTGGTCGTCTTGCCGCACCTGAGAGCTTGCCGCTCGTCAGGCCTTGCCAAGGCGCGCGGAGCGCCGCGGCGGGCTTCTCTTGGTGTGCCTTGGCTTAGCCATCCCGGCGAGCTCCTCCCGCCGGGGCCTTGGTGCTTTGGCTTAGTCGTCCCGGCAAGCTCCTCTTGCCGGGGCCTTGTCGCCTTGGCCCGGCAAGCTCCTCTTGCCGGACCTCGCCTTCTCGGCCCGGCAAGCTCCTCTTGTCGGGGCTTGGTCTTCTCGGCTCGATCACTTGACCTTCGTCCGGCCCAGAAAGGGCCGTGGAGGCTCTTGTCGCTCCCCTGGCCGGCCTTGCCGCGGGACGCTACTACTGCCCGTGCACAAGTTCGGGGTACTAAGGTACCCCTACTTTAGTACACCGACACCGAGGGACGCACGAGAGACAGAAGAGGCATCATGCCCGGATGGTCCACCTCCCGAGGTCACAACATCTCGCGATGTGCCCTCACCTCCCGAGGGCACCGCGACCCAAGCTGCCCACAGCCTTGTTGGGCACCCGGTCTACTTCGTTAGCACGGTGCAGCGGGACGCGAGGGCCCGATATCCGATGCCCCAGAAGCTCCTCCTCGCGCTGCTGGTGGCCTCGCGCAAGCTGCGGCATTACTTTCAAGCTCACCCGATCAAGGTCGTCTCATCGTACCCCCTGGAGAGGGTACTCAGGAGCCCTAACTCAGCTGGAAGGGTCGCCGAGTGGAACATAGAGTTTCAAGCGTTCCAGCTCGAGTTCAGTACAACTAGGGTCATCAAAGGAGCCGTGTTGGCGGATTTCGTGGCGGAATGGACAGAGGCGCCGGGCCTCAAGGATGACGAGGATCGCTCCCTCTCCCCAGGGAGCGAGGCGCCAGAAGGCTGGGTCATGTACTTCGATGGGGCATTCTCCAGGCACGGCGCGGGGGCTGGTGCTGTACTCATATCACCTACTTAGGATAAGCTTTGTTATGCAGTACAACTCTGTTTCCAGCAAGGAGAAAAGGTCTCCAACAACATAGCAGAATATGAGGGGCTGATAGCGGGGTTGAAGGCCGCAGTGGCCCTGGGAGTGAAGCGCCTCACCGTCAAGGGCGACTCGCAGCTCCTAATCAACTTCTCCAACAAGGTGTACAAGCCGAAGGACGAGCATATGGAGGCCTACCTAGCGGAGGTCCGCAGGATGGAAAAGCAGTTCTGGGTGCTGGAGCTGAAGCACGTGCCCCGTGGCACCAACCAAGAAGCTGACGACATAGCCGGACGGGCGTCCAGATGGCTGCCGCAGAAGCCCGACGTCTTCGAAGAGCGGCTCTTCAAGCCTTCAGCGCAGCCAACGCTATCAAGCACAACTCAGCCTCGCGAGGAGCTCCCTCAGCCGCCAGCCTCGGGAGCCCCGGCCTGCGGGCCGACCTCAGGAGCAAGTTTTCTCCTGACGATGGAACCTCAGGAGGAACGCTGGATCACTGAGCTCCGGAGTTACTTGATACATGGGACCCTGCCAGAGAAGGAGGAGGAAGCAGAACGTGTAGCGCGGCAGGCCACGGCATACTGCATCAGAGACAGAGAGCTCTACCGGAAGCGACCCAACGACGTATCTTTGCGCTGCATCTCCAGGGGGCAAGGAAGGGAGCTAGTAGGGGACATACACGGCGGAGACTGCAGACACCACTCGTCATCACGAACCCTCGTCGGCAAAGCCTTCCGTAGTGGGTTCTATTGGCCCACCGCGCTCAACGACGCGGTCGAGTTGGTGAAAGCTTGTGAGGCCTGCCAGTTCCATTCCAAGCAGATCCATCGGCCGGCGGGGAGCCTGAAGACTATACCTCTCTCGTGGCCATTCGCAGTTTGGTGGCTGGATATTCTAGGCCCGTTCCCTCGGGCGCCAGGGGGCTACCGATACCTCTACGTCGCCATTGACAAGTTCACCAAGTGGGCAGAGGTGGAGGCTGGCCGTACCATCCCCGCAGGCTCCGCGGTCAAGTTCATCAGGGGCATCGTGAGCCGGTTCGGGGTGCCGAACCGCATCATCACAGACAACGGTTCGCAGTTCACCTGTAACCTCTTCAAAACATACTGTGCTAACCTTGGAACGCAGATATGCTACGCTTCGGTGGCACACCCGCGAAGCAATGGGCAAGCCGAATGAGCCAACGCGGAGGTCCTGAGAGGCCTCAAGACCAGAACGTTCAAGAAGAAGCTGGAGGCCTGCGGCAGGGGTTGGTACGATGAGCTCCGATCCGTGTTGTGGTCCATCCGCACGACCGCGGCCAAGCCAACGTGGGAGACTCCGTTCTTCCTGGTCTACGGAGCTGAAGCAGTCCTTCCTCACGAGGTCAGGCGTCGCTCCGCGCGGGTCCTGGCGTTCGACGAGGCGCAGCAGGACGCCATGCGGGGGATGGACCTCGTGCTGGGGGAGGAACGCCGCCGGGAGGCCGCGCTGCGAGCGGCAAGGTACCAACAGGCGCTACGACGATACCACTGCCGCAACATCCGCCCCAGGACCCTCGAGGTAGGAGACCTCGTACTCAGGCGGGTCCTCTCCAGGGAAGGGCTGCATAAGCTCTCTCCCATGTGGGAGGGCCCGTTCAAAGTTGTTCATGTTTCCAGGCCAGGCTCCGTGCACTTGGAGACTCAAGAGGGAGAGCCGATCCAGAACGCGTGGAACATCCGGCACCTCATGAGGTTTTACCCCTAAAAGGCCCTGAGCCTGTGAAGAAGGCGAACGCCTGTGAAGATCATCTCTTTTTGGAAAAGGCCCTGAGCCTGTGAAGAAGGCGAACGCGTGTGAAGATCATCTCTTTTTGGAAAAGGCCCTGAGCCTGTGAAGAAGGCGAACGCCTGTGAAGATCATCTCTTTTTGGAAAAGGCCCTAAGCCTGTGAAGAAGGCGAACGCCTGTGAAGATCATCTCTTTTTGCAAAAGGCCCTAAGCCTGTGAAGAAGGCGAACGCCTGTGAAGATCATCTCTTTTTGGAAAAGGCCCTGAGCCTGTGAAGAAGGCGAACGCCTGTGAAGCTCATTACCTCTAAGGATAAAGGCCTGGAGCCTGTGAAGAAGGCCAATGCCTGTGAAGCTCGCCGCCCCGTGACACTCTCACGTAATAATGAATGGGGCTGTACACGCCTTGGAGTCTCAGGAGCGCCGGCCTCAGGCCCTGGGGCTCTCTCCCACGCCCAGTGGCAGCACTTAGCTCCGCGCTGGTGAGAAGACGTCGAAGACTAGACTAGGTGCCGGACGCGGCCTTTTCATCTGCTTTTCGCATTTGACGTGTTTTATCTGCATTCGACGTGTCTTATCGAAGCTATTGCCGTTGTTGATTTGTGGTTTGTCGATTTTCGCTCCTCGTCTTGATTTTCTCCCATAAAGGCCTCGCGAGGGATGGGGCTCGAACGCCCTCGCGAGCGTTTTTGCTCTAGCCATTTAAAGGTCTCACGGCCCAGGCTCTCTACGGGAGCACCCCTCTGGTTCGTGCCCCTCGGGCACCGCGACATACACGCAGGGCCTGGGTCGGTCGCCCCCCGGCTGGGGCCGCAAACTACCTACGCAGGGTCAAATAATCGTGGAACACGACAGCAAAATTAAGGTAACGGCCACAACGGCAATAATTCCTAAACACGCCCTCGCGGGGCTCCTCGCAATTGTCTTATCTTACACAGGAAGCAAAAGGAAAAGGAAAGGGCGCGCCTGGCGCGACCCGCCATGCATCAGTCTCCGAAGGCGACACCAGATGCCTCCGGAGCTCAGGCGGACTCCCTCTCACGCTTCACCGGAGCGCGATGGCGGGCGGCTGAACAGCCACCACCCAAGCAGGCGCGGAGGCGAGGGGGCCGGCTGCGGCCGCCGCTGGAAGAACCGCTTGAAGGGGAGTAGGCGAAGCTCGGGGAGCCTCGAGCGCCGCCGGCAGAGCGAGCGCTGTCCCCTTCGTCGTCGTCCTCGGGGCAGCATCCCGCGCGGCGACCATCTTCCCCAAACACCCTCACGTAGAGGGTGCTGTCGCCGTCGAACTTGAAGTGCTGGGTGCACCGCTCGCCCAGGCCACGCGCGCGGGCATACGTCTGCCAGCCGCGGGTCAGGGCCCCATTCCCAGAAGGGGAACCTCGAGCAAGACCCAAGAGGCCCTACTGCAGCAGCCGTCGGCCTGAAGCCAGAAGCCGCACCGGGCGCCGGCCGGCAGCTCACTGATGAAGAAGTGAGGGAGCTGGAGCCAGGTGCTGGCCGGGTCCGCCGACCACAAGACGAACTCCGGCAGCACCTCCGCCGAGCGAAAGCGCGGCCTAGGAGGCCGCGCAGCCATGGCCTGCCTCTCCATGGCGGCCGAGCGCTCGCGACCTCGCGGAGAACCACCCCTGTGTCCGCGGGAAGGCACAGCGGGGACCACGGGATGCTTGCGGGGACGGCCCCGGTCGCGCTTGGCCGGAGGGGAGTCGGGCCCCGCCCGACTAGCCTTCCCCTTCTCCGCAGCTGAGAACCTCTTCGAGGCCATGTGAACGGCGGCGGCGAAGGAGAGGAGGAGGAAGAGAAGCGGGAAGGGATGGACTGGCGGAGCTTGTGCGGCCTCGCACTTATAGCTGGAAGAGGCCAACCGCCAAGCACCACGATCGTAGGTAATAATGACCCGTATCTATGCGTGCAGGGACTAGTCAAGTCACGCGGTTGCCGAGGCGTCGTGGGGAAGTGGAGACGCCCACGTCCTTTCAAACCGCCACGCGGCGCCCGAGGCCGCAGGCTGTTAGGGCCCGCGGCGCTTCGCCCTTGCCCTTTCGCCTCTCGGCACGGCCAAGTCCATGCACACCTTGGGCCCGGGGGCTACTGTCGGCGTTCTGGGAACGGGGGTCCCCAGACTTGCCTGCCTGCGGCCTGCGGCGTGGCTCGAGTGGGGGCCCAACGTGGCCCATCTTCATCAACACAAGGCTCAAGACCCTCGCAAGGGACCAAGCCTCGCGTGGGGGACGACACGGCGCTTCCTCCAGCACGACCTCCTTAGGTTGGCTCGCGAGGGGGGCGGAGAGATCAAGGTGGGGTACCTCACGATGTGCCCATGACGCAAGCCATGGCGACCAGAGGTGCCAGGCGGGCGCTAGCCCGCGCAGTGTCCTCCCTTTCCTCTTTGGTGCAAAGGGGGCAAGCGCAGGTGAGAGGATCAAGCAAAGGCTCCCACTTCGGTGCAACGGGACCAAGACCGGCTCCACGACAAGGAAGAAGTCACTTGGAGCCCAAGCCGGCGTCATCACCAGAACCTTTGGCAGGGTAAGACCAACTTTAGTCAGGATAAGTGTACCCGATGTTCCCCCTCAAATCGGCCAGTTGTTGGCGCCCTTCCCGCTCAATATTTGGGAAGAGGCCCAGGGCCTTCGCCTATAAATAGGACTAGCCACCCCCAGGGTAGATAGAGGAGGAATCCAATCTGGTTCAGGACCTAGAGCAAGTAGAGAGAGAGAGAGAGGGAAGGGCGATCGAACTCCTCCTAGCAGTTCATCCCCTAGCTGAGAACAGACCCTCGCGAGGTCGTTCTTCCTTGTACTGTTCTTCCTCATCAGCCCAAGAGGCAATCCACCCACCACAAACTAGAGTAGGGTATTACACCACAACGGTGGCCCGAACTAGTATAAACCCTGTGTCTCTTGTGTTGTTCTTGCAGTAGTTCAGGTCCCTACGAGACGGAGAGGTAGAGGGCACGATCTCCGCGCGCACCCCAGTGTTCGAACCTTAAGGGTCTGCCGGAACCCGTGATCCGACAAAAGTTACCGATGAACGAAGACGAAAGAGGTGATGCCATCCAGGGCATCCCCAAGATTAGGCTCTTGGTTGTCCTTGAATATTACCTTGGGGTGCCTTGGGAATCCCCAATCATAGGCTCTTTCCACTCCTTATTTCATAGTCCATCGAATCTTTACCCAAAACTTGAAAACTTCACAACACAAAACTTAACAGAAAACTCGTAAGCTCCGTTAGTATAAGAAAATAAATCACCACTTTTGGTACTGTTATGAACTCATTATAAATTCATATTGGTGTAATATCTACTATATTCCAAATTCTCTATGGTTCATACACTCCGATACTACTAATAGATTCATCAAAATAAGCAAACAACACATAGAAATAGAATCTGTCAAAAAACGAAAAGTCTGTATAAATCTGATTTGTTCGAATACTTATGGAACTCCAAAACTTCTGAAAAACTAGGACAACATGGATAATTTGTATATTGATCTTCTGCAAAAAGAATTAGCATTTTATCACGTTCTGGTGAATTTTAACAATTATTTTCGTGAGCACAAAGTTTCTGTCTTTTTCAGCAAGATCAAACAACTATCACCCAAGAAGATCCTATTGGTTCTACTTGGCACAAAAACTAATTATAACATAAAACCACATATAACCAGAGGCTATATGTATTATATATTACTAAACAGGAGCAAAAGCAAAGAACAACAGTAAAATTGGGTTGCCTCCCAACAAGCGCTAACGTTTAATGCCCCTAGCTAGGCATGATGATTTCAATGGTGCTCACATAAAAGATAAGAATTGAAACATAAAGAGAGCATCATGAAGAATATGACTAGCACATTTAAGTCTAACCCACTTACTATGCATAGGTATTTTGTGAGAAAGCAACTTATGAGAACAATAATCAACTAGCATAGGAAGGGAAAACAAGCATAACTTTAAAACTTTAAGCACATAGAGAGGAAAATTGATATTATTGCAATTCCTACAAGCATATGTTCCTCCCTCATAATAATTTTTCAGTAGCATCATGTATGAATTCAACAATATAACTATCATGCGAGGCATAATCCAACTGAAAATTAAAATCAAGATGACAAGTTTCATGGTTACCATTATTCTTAATAGCATACAAGTCATCACAATAATCATCATAGATAGCAACTTTGTTCTCATAATCAATTGGAACCTCTTGCGAAATAGTGGATTCGTCACTAAATAAAGTCATGACCTCTCCAAATCCACTTTCATAATTATCACAATAATATTCAACATCCTCCAAAATAGTGGGATCATTACTTCCTAAAGTTGACACTCTTCCAAACCCACTTTCATCAATATAATCATCATAAATAGGAGGCATGCTATCATAATAATAAATTTTCTCATCAAAACATGGGGGACTAAACATATCATCTTTATCAAACATAGCATCCCCAAGCTTGTGTCTTTGCATATCATTAGCATCATGGGTATTCAAAGAATTCATACTAACAACATTGCAATCATTCTCATCATTCACATATTTTATGCCAAGCATTCTATGCAATTCTTCTTCTACCACTTGAGCACAATTTTCCTTCCCATCATTTTCATGAAAGACATTAAAAAGATGAAGCATATGAGGCAACCTCAATTCCATTTTTTGTAGTTTTCTTTTATAGACTAAACTAGTGATAAAAAAATAAACTAAAAGATTCGATTGCAAGATCTAAAGATATACCTTCAAGCACTAACCTCCCCGTCAACAGCGCCAGAAATTGCTTGACGTCTACTACACAACCTTCTTCTTGTAGACGTTGTTGGGCCTCCAAGTGCAGAGGTTTGTAGGACAGTAGCAAATTTCCCTCAAGTGGATGACCTAAGGTTTATCAATTTGTGGGAGGCGTAGGATGAAGATGGTCTCACTCATACAACCCTGCAACCAAATAACAAAGATTCTCTTGTGTCCCCAACACACCCAATACAATGGTAAATTGTATAGGTGCACTAGTTTGGCGAAGAGATGTTGATACAAGTGCAATATGGATGGTAGATAAAGGTTTTTGTAATCTGAAAAAATAAAAACAGCAAGGTAACAAGCGATAAAAGTGAGTGTAAACGGTATTGCATTGCTAGGAACAAGGCCTAGGGTTCATACTTTCACTAGTGCAAGTTCTCTCAACAATAATAACATAATTGGATCATATAACTATCCCTCAACATGCAGAAAGAGTCACTCCAAAGTCACTAATAGCGGAGAACAAACGAAGAGATTATTGTAGGGTACGAAACCCCCTCAAAGTTATCATTTTTGATCGATCTATTCAAGAGTCCATAGTAAAATAACACGAAGCTATTCTTTCTGTTCGATCCATGATAGAGTTCGTACTAGAATAGCACCTTAAGACACAAATCAACCAGAACCCTAGTGTCACCTAGATACTCCAATGTCACCTCAAGTATCCGTGGGTATGATTATACGATATGCATCACACAATCTCAGATTCATCTATTCAACCAACACAAAGAACTTCAAAGAGTGCCCCAAAGTTTCTACCGGAGAGTCAAGACGAAAACGTGTGCCAACCCCTATGCATAGATTCCCAAGGTCATGGAACCCGCAAGTTGATCACCAAAACATACATCAAGTGAATCAATAGAATACCCCATTGTCACCACGGGTATCCCACGCAAGACATACATCAAGTGTTATCAAATCCTTAAAGGCTCAATCCGATAAGATGATTTCAAAGGGAAAACTCAATTCATTACAAGAGAGTAGAGGGGGAGAAACATCATAAGATCCAACTATAATAGCAAAGCTCGCGATACATCAAGATCATGCCAAATCAAGAACACGAGAGAGAGAGAGATCAAACACATAGCTATTGGTACATACCCTCAGCCCCGAGGGTGAACTACTCCCTCCTCGTCATGGAGAGCGTCGGGATGATGAAGACGGCCACCAATGAGGGATCCCCCCTCCGGCAGGGTGCCGGAACAGGCTCCCGATTGGTTTTTGGTGGCTACAGAGGCTTGCGGTGGCATAACTCCCGATCTAGGTTATGTTCTAGAAGTTTGGGTATATATAAGAGGTGTTGGCGTCAGGAACAAGTCAGGGGGTCCATGAGGCGGCCACGAGGTAGGGGGCGCGCCCAGGGGGTTGGGCACGCCCCCACCCTCGTGGGTGCCTCGGGACTCTTCTGGCCCATCTTTGATACTCCGTGGGCTTCTTCTGGTCCAAGAATAATCTCCGTGAAATTTCAGGCCAATTGGACTCCGTTTGGTTTTCCTTTTCTGCGATACTCAAACGCAAGGAAAAAACAGAAACTGGCACTACGCTCTAGGTTAATAGGTTAGTCCCAAAAATCATATAAAATAGCATATAAATGCATATAAAACATCCTAGACGGATAATATAATAGCATGGAACAATAAAAAATTATAGATACGTTGGAGACGTATCAGGCAACGGTGCCAGAAATTCCTTGTGATTGCTCTTTGACTATAGCGCCAGAAAAGCTCGTGTCTGCTAGGACTACGTCGGTATTTCTCCAAAGAGGAAGGGATGATGCAGCACAGCGACAGTAGGTATTTCCCTCAGTGAAGAAACCAAGTTTATCGAACCAGTAGGAGAACCAAGGAGCACAACATAAACAACACCTGCACACAAATAACAACACCTCTTAACCCGGCGTGCTAAAGGGGTTGTCAATCCCTTTCGGGTAATGATGCCAGAAATTTGTAATAGATTGAAATAATAGATCGCAAATAAAATAAAGTGCAGCAAAGTATTTTTGTATTTTGGTTTAAAAGATCTGAATAAAAATGCAAAGAAAAAGTAGATCGCAAGCAAATATATGAGGAAGAAAACCCGGGGGCCGTAGATTTCACTAGTGGCTTCTCTTGAGAAAGATAGAAAACGGTGGGTAAACCAATTACTGTTGCGCAATTGATAGAACCTCAAATAATTATGAGGATATCCAGGCAATGATCATTACATAGGCATCACATCCAAGAATAGTAGATCGACTCCTGCCTGCATCTACTACTATTACTCCACACATCGACCGCTATCCAGCATGCATCTAGTGTATTAAGTTCATGGAAAAATGGAGTAATGCAATAAGAACGATGACATGATGTAGACAAGATCTGTTTATCTATTGCATAGATATAGATACCATCTTTTTATCCTTAGTAGCAACGATACATATGTGTTGTTTCCCTTTGTCACTGGGATCAAGCACAATAAGATCGAACCCACTACCGGGCACCTCTTCCCATTGCAAGATAAATAGATCAAGTTGGCCAAACAAAACCCAAATATTAGAGAAGAAATATGTCGGTGTTCTGGGAACGGGGGTTCCCAAACTTTCCTGCCTGCGGCCCACGGTGTGGCTGTGCGAACAGGCCTGTACGGACCACCTTCATCAACAAAGCATTCAAGACCCTCGCGAGGGGCCAAGCCTCGCGAGGCGGACGACACAAGACCTCCTCTGGAGCGGCCTCGCCAGGCAGGCTCACGAGGGGCAGAGAGATCAAGGCAAGTCAAACCTCGCGAGGCCCTCGTTACGTGAGCCATGACAATCGAGACTAGGCGGGCGCCAGCGCGTGTAGTGTCCTTGTTTCCTCTTTGGTGCTAAGGGGGCAAGCGCAGGCGCGGAGTACCGAGGCATCAAGGTTTCGATATCACTGCAACGAGACCAAGGCCAGCGGGATGGCAAGACAGAGGTCACCATGGAGCCCAAGACGGCGTCACCACGAGAGCCTTTTGCAGGGGAAGACTACTTTTGTCAGGATAAGCTGTACTACCTGTCCCCTTTCAAATTGGCCGTTGTTGGCTCCCTTCCCGCTCAATATTTGGGGAGAAGACCATGGCCTCTATAAATAGGACTAGCCACCACAGTAGAAGGCAACTGATGGGGAGACATCTTGCCTAATCCTTTGTTGGGGAACGAAGTAATTTCAAAAAAATTCCTATGCACATGCAAGATCATGGTGATGCATAACAACGAGAGGGGAGAGTGTTGTCCATGTACCCTCGTAGACCGAAAGCGGAAGCGCTATAACAACGCGGTTGATGTAGTCGTACATCTTCACGGCCCGACCGATCAAGCACCGAAACTACGGTAACTCCGAGTTCTAGCACACGTTCAGCTCGATGACGATCCCCGGACTCCGATCCAGCAAAGTTTCGGGGATGAGTTCCGTCAGCACGACGGCGTGGTGACGATCTTGATGTTCTACCGTCGCAGGGCTTCGCCTGAGCACCGCTACAATATTATCGAGGATTATGGTGGAGGGGGGCACTGCACACGGCTATGAGATCTCCAAGATCAATTGTTATGTCTAGAGGTGCCCCCCTGCCCCTGTATATAAAGGAGCAAGGGGGGAGGCCGGCCAGCCCTAGCAGGGCACGCCAGGAGGAGGAGTCCTCCTCCTAGTAGGAGTAGGACTCCTGAGGGAGTCCTGGATTAGGGGGTGTTCGGATAGCCGAACTATACCTTCAGCCGGACTCCAGGACTATGAAGATACCAAGTTGAAGACTTCGTCCCGTGTCCGAAAGGATCTTTTCTTGGCGTGGAAGGCAAGCTAGGTGTGCGGATATTCAAGATCTCCTACCAATGTAACTGACTCTGTGTAACCCTAACCCTATCCGGTGTCTATATAAACCGGAGGGTTGTAGTCCGTAGGACAACCATCATCATACACAATCATACCATAGGCTAGCTTCTAGGGTTTAGCCTCCTTCATCTCGTGGTAGATCTACTCTTGTACTACCCATATCATCAATATTAATCTAGCAGGAGTAGGGTTTTACCTCCATCAAGAGGGCCCGAACCTAGGTAAAATAAAGTGTCCCTTGTCTCCTGTTACCATCCGACCTTGACGCACAGTTCGGGACCCCCTACCTGAGATCCGCCGGTTTTGACACCGACATTGGTGCTTTCATTGAGAGTTCCTCTGTGCCGTCGGGATCAGGAAGGATGCCTATTCCCGTCTTTAAAGACGGTGCCATTACGAAAGGAGCCTTGGCTGTCGGCCAAACTCTCCGGCTAGGTGGTTTTCTCGCAACCGCCTGTTCGGCTGTTGCGCCGACGATGACCTCCCGGGTCATCGAAAGCAACCTCCACATCAGCTCAGAACTCGCCGAGCAATTGGATCCGATGGAGCTCTCTTCGGTTAAAGAGCTCCGGGCGTCGCCACAAATTACGACCAGGTTGGGCTTAAACCCGATCTAAGAGAAATTAACTCTCCCCAGGTCACCCACCACGTGGCAGTGGTGGAGACACAATGCGGCGACCCTTCATCTATCTTGAGGACTAGCTACGTCTGAATCCCCGAACCCTCCATGCCAGATATCCGCGGAAGGGAGTATACAATCCAAGACCTGAGCATAAAATCAGGCAATGGGCTAGACTCATCGGATAACATCCAAGACTCCGGATCTCAGGATTCGGACGTTCTTCGGCCTCCGAACAGTAAATTGGGTGAGGTCTCAAACTCGACGAGACCCGCCCGCCCGATCATAAGCGATCTTTCCCAAATCAGGCAAATGCCCGAAGAAACAGTACATCATTACTGGGCCAGATTCCTCCTGGTTATGAACAGGATAAAGGACTGCCGCGAGGGAGACGCAATCTCAATCTTTTGCAGTAACTGCACGGACGAGGGAATACTTAACACCGTAAGTCGTCGCAATATTACACGCTTTGCCGACTTAGCGTCCATAGTACAAAAATACTGTGCGATGGAAAGTGCTCGGAAAACTGAAATAAAATTTTGGGACAATCCGGCCCTGAATAGCAATCCCGTCCGAACTAAGAGGGTGCACAACAGTAAAGCACCCGGACTAAATACCAAAAAGTCAAAACCCTCCAGAGGGCATGGAACTGTACTGGAAAAATGGCTATATGGACCCTGCAAGATTCATAGTGCTGAGGACGCCACCCCAACTCACAGCCTCAGGGCATGTTGGATAATCCGGCAAGTGGCCAAAATCTGCGAGGACCTCCTAATTCCAGAGGTCGAAGGAAACCAGCCCGAGAATTTCAGTTCCGTTCTCACAGTCTTTGAGACTTTCGCATCGAATAACATGCGAAAAAGAACACTCCGCAGCCTCACCGAAGTCTACCATGTGGCGACAATAAACCCATGGAGTAATACTGCTATCATCTTCAACGCGAGTGACGAACCTAAAATTCGAACAGCCAGAGCACCAGCCGCATTGGTCCTCAGTCCCATAGTGGACGGCTGTCGTCTCGCAAAGGTACTCATGGATGGAGGCAGCGGATTGAACCTCATTTACGAGGAAACCCTTCAAAAGATGGAAATAGACTGGAACCGCGTGGAGCGAAGCAGCACAACCTTTAGAGGAATAATTCCCAGTCAGGAAGCACGCTGCACCGGAAAAATCACACTAGATGTGGTATTCGGCACGCCGGATAATTACAGGTCTGAACAAATCACCTTTCAGGTGGCCCCGTTCAAAAGCGGATATCACGCTATATTAGGACGGGAGGCATTCACAGTTTTCCAAGCTATACCCCATTACGGGTACATGAAGCTCAAGACGCCTGGGCCAAACGGAATTATCACTCTCGCTAGTGATCCGGACATAGCACTCCGCGCCAAAAACAAGACAGCCGCATTGGCCCTCGAGGCACTATCCGAAACCTTAGCGGCAGAAGAACTGACCGCGCTGCGATCCACGGTCAATAGGGATGATGTGATACTCGATAAGAGATCCAAATCCACATCCTTCAAACCAGCGGACGAAATAGTCAAATTCCAGGTCCACCCAACGGACCCCAGTAAAACAGCCTCCATCGGGGCACGACTAAACCCTGACGTAGATGCCGCACTGCGAGAGTTCCTACGAGAGAACTGGGACATCTTCGCTTGGCACCCCTCAGATATGCCAGGAATCCCACGCAGGCTGGCCGAACACAGCTTAAACATCTAGAAAGGATTCAAACCTGGCAAACAAGCCCTCCGGCGTTTCTCCGAACCAAAGAGACAGGCCATGGAAGAGGAGCTAGCCAAGTTATTGGAGGCCGGATTCATTAGAGACATAAAACATCCGGACTGGCTAGCAAACCTAGTGATGGTACCAAAGAAGGACAAATCCTGGCGCCTGTGTGTCGACTTCAAAGACCTTAATAAGGCTTGCCCAAAGGATCCGTTTCCCCTCCCTCGAATAGATCAAATTATCGATGCCACTGCAGGACACGATTCGCTGTGCTTCCTCGACGCATACTCCGGTTACCATCAAATAAAGATGGCAGAGTCAGACCAAGCCGCAACAGCATTCATCACACCATACGGCCCATTCTGCTTCAACACAATGCCCTTCGGGCTAAAAAACGCCGGCGCAACATATCAGCGCATGATTCAAACATGTCTGGCAAACCAGATCGGCAAAACTGTGGAGGCTTGCGTAGATGATGTGGTCGTCAAATCAAGACATGACGAATCCCTAGTAGACGACTTGAGGCTTACATTCGACAACCTCCGAAAATACGACATTAAGCTCAATCCAGAAAAATGTGTTTTCGGCGTTCCAGCCGGAAAGCTCCTGGGCTTCATTGTATCCGGTAGAGGAATTGAAGCAAATCTAGCTAAAATCCGAGCTTTGTCACAATTGGACATCCCAAAAGACCTCAAACAAATACAGAAACTCACCGGATGCGTGGCGGCTTTAAGCCGCTTTACCTCCCGTTTGGGAGAGAAGGCATTGCCCCTTTATCGCCTCCTTAGGCGCACCGAACACTTCGAGTGGACGGACGCTGCAACGGCCGGACTCGAGGAAATAAAGGCCATCTTGGCAACAAATCTCGTCCTGGCCGCACCGAATACTGGCGAACCCATGCTATTGTACATTGCCGCAACTCATCAAGTTGTTAGCGCAGTACTCATCGTCGAACGGGTAACGGACGGACACAAACTCCCCCTTCAAAGGCCGGTTTATTACGTGTCCACTGTCCTCACACCAAGCAAATCACAGTACCCGCATTACCAAAAGATTGCATACGCGGTGTTCATGGCATCCCGGAAGCTACGACACTACTTTCAAGAGTGTTCTATAATAGTAGCCTCGGAAGTACCAATCAACGATATTATCAACAACCAAGACGCAACGGGCCGGATAGCAAAATGGGCCATAGAGCTCCTGCCGATCGACATAACCTACAAACCACGACGAGCCATCAAATCGCAAGTCCTAGCCGACTTCGTCGCCGAATGGACAGAGGCCGAACTCCCTAAAGAGTACGGCACATACTCAAACTGGATCATGCATTTCGACGGCTCCAAAATGTTGGCCGGACTGGGGGCTGGCGTCGTTTTGACGTCCCCTACAGGAGACACAGTCCAATATGTACTCCAAATTATGTACACGGACTCCAACAATGCAGCCGAATATGAGGCCCTTCTACATGGTCTCCGGATGGCAGTTTCCATGGGCATTCAATGCCTGGAAGTACGTGGGGATTCAAACCTCGCGATATCCCAGATAAATGGCGACTTCGACGCCAAAGACCCAAAAATGGCAGCCTACCGCAACGCCGTACTAAAAATGTCAGCTCGGTTCGAAGGACTAGAGTTTCACCATATAGCCTGAGAAAATAATCAGGCAGCGGACGTCCTGGCACCCATTGGAGCAAAACGAGATGCCGTCCCCCCCAACATCTTCCTAGAAAGATTATTCAAACCATCCGTATCATGGGAGGGGGAACCCTCGGATAACAGTCCGGACACAACCGCACAACCAGACGCCGAGCAATTTGACATAATCGGAGGCCCCGCCACCGAAATCACGCCTTTAGCCCACGTAATAATGGCGGTCATTGCCCCATGGACAGAACCATTCCTAGCCTACCTCATTAGGCAGGAACTCCCTGAGGACCAAAATGAGGCACGCTGCATAGTGCGGCGATCTAAAGCCTATAAAGTCCACGAGGGAGAGCTATATAAGAGAAGTACTACAGGAGTCCTTCAAAGGTGTATCTCCGAAGAAGAAGGGCGGAGTCTATTGGCTGAAATTCATGCCAGACTCGGTGGCCACCACGCTGCAGCTCGGTCCCTCGTAAGCAAGGCTTTCCGTACAGGCTTTTATTGGCCGACGGCCCGAGTAGACGCCCATGACCTAGTCAAACGATGCGTCGGTTGCCAGCTTTTTGCCAACCAAAGTCATATGCCAACCAACGCCCTCCGAACTATCCCCATCACTTGGCCTTTTGCGGTCTGGGGACTTGATATGGTGGGACCCCTTAAAGGTGGAACCCACAAGAAAAAATACCTACTGGTCATGGTGGATAAATTCACCAAATGGATAGAAGCCAAGCCTGTCAAGACGGCTGAATCCGGACCCGTGATAGATTTCATATCCGGGGTCGTACACCATTACGGTGTCCCCCACAGCATTATCACCGATAACGGCACAAACTTCACCTAGGAGGAAGTAAAGCTGTGGTGCAAAAACATGGGCATTAAACTCGATTATGCTTCCGTCTATCACCCACAAACTAACGGTCAGGTCGAACGCGCAAATGGTCTCATCATGAGCGGCATCAAACCCAGACTAGTGTGGTCCCTCAAGGAATCTAATACGCACTGGGTAGAGGAGCTCGACTCCGTGCTCTGGGGGCTGCGAACCATGCCAAATCGCACCACCGGATTCACACCATTCTTTATGGTGTACAGCGCAGAGGCAGTCCTGCCCTGCGACATAATTCATGACTCACCTCGAGTGCGCATGTACGAAGAAAGAGAGGCCGAGCTTGATCGGCAGGACAACCTGGACGCCTTAGAGGAGGAACGCGACGTGGCTAAAGCCCGTTCCGCATTTTATCAACAGCAGGCTCGAAGATATCAAAGTAGAGAAGTACGGGCCAAAAATTACAATGTTGGCGAACTAGTTCTACGCCTGCCGGATAAGAAAAAGGACAAACTCAAGCCCAGATGGGAAGGTCCCTTCATAATTGACCAAGTCCTGACTGGTGGAGCGTACCGCCTGCGAGATGCGTCGGATAACCGACTCCAGCCGAACCCATGGAACGCCACACGTCTCCGAAGATTTTATGTCTAGCGGCGAACTTGGGGTTTGTCTTCTTCCTCTGTCCATTTTTTATATTTTTCTGTTTTTATCTCCTCCCACTCTTTCCTCTTATAGCCCTTAAAGGCTCATCATGCGACGCGCTACCCGCGCTCCGTAAACCTGGGGGCTTCTTTAACAGAAGCTTGTTTATATGGGTTTCACGCCCAACGCATGCGTCAGACTTCCGCATGCACCTTTTCTTCACCATTATATGCATCGATATGACTTAAGTTTTGGCCAAGCTGGGTTGCCTGGCTCCTGTGCTTACCCCTACGTTCCCGATTGTTCGGCTAGGTGGTGAAGGGAGCACCTCTGCGATTGTTACTGCCGGATAAGCCGGATGTGTACCTCAGACTAGGTGAAGCCGAAAGCTAGCGTTCTTAAGGGAATATTCGGTCGGTGAACTAAAGATGAACCTTTTTTACTTATACATGCCCCCAGATGTTTTCCTGCACTTGCAGTCCGGACGTGCACTTCAGGGCACGCCACCCCAGCGAAAGGAACCCTTAACGGAACTATTCTCTCTGGAAGATGTTTCTTACTAACCATATAATATAACATAACTAGTTGGGCACTTTTCTGATAAAGCACTAATGACCCCTACGCCTGGTCTCCACGCATACCTCGGTTCTTATATATCCGTTATGGAATTCGGACACACTCCGGACCGTCAGGTCCCGAGGTCGAAGCGAAAAGGTCGGCAACGACAAACGATCTACAATCCAGCTAGAAGGCATTACACATGTCAATTATAAAGTCATCAAGACTGATTGTATTCCTCTTCTATACCATCTAACAGGCTGTCTAATTTACAGTCCTGCTGGGAATACTTTGCGGCCAATTCTACTTGGCCATATACTAAGCTCACAGGGATCTCCTTCCCGTCAGGCCCCACCGGTCCAACTTCGGCCATATGATTGGGGTCAGACTTCGTAAAGCGGGTCTTCACCATGGCCCAAGCCTCCCTAGCGCCCTGCCGGCAGGCCGATATCTTCCACAACCGGAAGCGTCGCCGAGCTCCCTTCAACCTCTCCGCAAGTTCTCCAAGGCCCTCGGGTATGGAGTGGGCAGGCCACAAGGCTTGGGCAATACCTCGCATCGCCTGCCGAATTCGTTCGTGCAGTTGCAAGAGTTCGGGAAGAAGATCGCCCGTTGAACTGGCCATCTCCTCTGCAGGACGACCTGTAAGCATACCTACATACATAACTCTGTTAGTCGTCTTCCTTGCCAAACTCCTTTTTTAAGAGTTCTCTTAAGCACTTACTAAAAATGCCGCGTCGAAGTCGATGATTCTCCTTATTGGAGTCCGACAGCTGGCCACGAACGTCCTTCAGTTCAACATCCAGCTTGGTGTTGGCATCCTGAAGGTCATTCTTCTCTTGCCTCACCCTTGTCAACATACTCTCACCGGCCTTTAACCGGCGTAAGAGTTGTTGCCTCTCCGGATCAAGTTCGGCGTCATCTGCAACATGAATTGTCAGATTTGCACCCATGCCGCATAATACTAATCTTTCAAAGTGTATCTTACTTGAGGGGGTCTCTTTGGGCTCCCCTGTTGCGGCTAGTGCGGCTTCTAGTTGGGCCTTGCACTTTTCCAGCTCCTGGGATAGTACGGTGTTCTTCTCAGTAAGAACCTACATGTTATATGATCCTTAAATCAGTTACTTTAACGGTTTCAAGTCTCAGGGGCTACTGGTATATATATATCTAATCGAAATTTTCTTACCCGTATGTCTTTCACATACTGTTCCGTGGCTTTGGCTAAACCATCTTGAGCGGCACGAAGGTACGCATCTCCCGAATTAAAGGCATTTAAAGCCTCTCGGGAGAAACATGCGTCGCGCAGAACTGTCCGGCGACGCCTGTGGTTCATGGCACTCTACACTTCTGAATTAGTGGCAGACAGCCAGTCTACATCCTCTGTTGGAGGGGCGTCCGGTACGCGCCTGGTGCTCGTCCCCGCTTCCGGACCAGACGTTGGAGCCTGGCTGGTGGAGGCGCGGTTGGCAGCCTCTCCGGATACAGTCCGGCGAGGTCTCTTCCTCCTGGAAACAGCGCGGATGTTAACATGCCTTGACAGAATAACACCAGGGAAACAAAGGGCGCGTTATACCTTTGTGCCGAAGTCTCAGTCCGGACTACATTTCTTTTCGCCCCACGGGGCCCTACGGCCCCTAGTTGGCTGGCCGCTGCAGATTCGGCCTCCCGCCTCGGAAATCTCCCCTGCAAAATACGATTGTCATTTGAAACGCCGGAATATGTGAATGTGGAATCTCTCTTGAGGGAATAAACATTCCGGTTTCTGTCACCTGGGAGGCCGGGATTAACTCGGGGTAATCGGCCGTAATGGCCACCAAGGTATTGTCCTTGCTTAACTGGTGGAATACCCCGTCGATGAGCTCCACCGATATGTCCGGATCCTCTTCAAACTCCGGATCGAGGGACCGTTCTGGGTCCTCAGGCTGTGGAGGGCAGCTGTTGATATCCTTCACCTCCTGTCGCAGCTCCTGCATTGAAATCGTCAGATTACGTATCTAGTCATGGGAGCATTGAAAAACAGGCAAGTGCAATTGTTCACTTACCCAACTTGGAGGTTCGTACATAGTGAATCCGGCCCGCGGGTTGACGCGGAGGAAGTCCTCCTTTTCTCCCTTGTACAAAGATGTTAAAATCTTTACTAGAGCGGCAGCTGTGGCTGGCCCCTTACGGCCGTAACGGGTGGCGTCATCCTCCCCGTTGAAATCCCACATGGGGTGTCCTCTATATTGAAGCGGTTGCACCCCCCGCATAATGCATGCGGCCATGATTCCAATCATGGTTAGTCCGGAATGAGCCAACAGTCTTATCCGGCCCATCAAATAAAGGACGTCTCTATCATTTCCTTTCCGAGAGCTCCGCGGACGCCAGCTCAAGCGTTTCTTCAATGGAGCGCTGTTAAACTCGGGGAGACCGACCGGGATAGGGTTCGGCAGCGGGACATCATCTATGTAAAACCATTCTGAAGGCCAGTACTCGGACGCCTCTTTTGGGGTTCCGGATGGGTATCCGGTCCCGGCGATGCGCCATACCTCGGCTCCGCCTACTTGATATATGGACCCCTTTTGAGAACGGGGCACCAAGCAGAACAACCTCTTCCACAGCGCAAAATGAGCCTCGACACCTAGAAATAGCTCGCAAAGGGCAACGAAGCCCGCAATATGTAGTGCGGAGCCGGGCGTGAGATTGTGCAGCTGGAGACCGTAGAACTCCAGAAGCCCACGGAGGAATGGATGAATTGGAAATCCCAGTCCCCTTAATAAATAAGGGACGAGGCACACCCGCTCTCCTTTAGAAGGATTGGGGATGCTCTCCGCTTGCTTTCCGCCATTATAGGTGGCGAGTCCGGCTCGGACCGGGACCATACATGCCTGGGGAAGGAATCCCTTGGCCTGCAGCGACACTAACTCGCTGTGTGGGATGGTGCAACTCTCCCAGTCTCCGGATTTAGGACTGGAGGGGCGAGAGGAGGAGTTGCGACGGCTGGCCATATTGGAATGTGCCTTTGCTGGAGACGCTCTGATGATAACTCGCAGAGGGGAGAAGATGTGGTCTGGATCTAAATCCCCATCCCGTTAAATAGGCGGCTCGTTTATGTGACTAAGGGTGTGGATGTAAAAACACCCCAGGCTTTTCGTATTCGTTCAACACATGGAAGACGGCCATTATTGGGCACTGAAGCCGAGGAGCGCTAAATTACAAAAATCGGACATTATTCGAACAGGTACACAAGACTCGGAGGAGGAACCCGCCTTGCAATGCAGAAGACAACTTTGCGCGCCGGACTCGTCGTCATTGAAGCCTGGTTTGGGGGCTACTGAGGGAGTCCTGGATTAGGGGGTGTTCGGATAGCCGAACTATACCTTCAGCCGGACTCCAGGACTATGAAGATACCAAGTTGAAGACTTCGTACCGTGTCCGGAAGGATCTTTTCTTGGCGTGGAAGGCAAGCTAGGTGTGCGGATATTCGAGATCTCCTACCAATGTAACCGACTCTGTGTAACCCTAACCCTATCCGGTGTCTATAGCTTCTAGGGTTTAGCCTCCTTGATCTCGTGGTAGATCTACTCTTGTACGACCCATATCATCAATATTAATCTAGCAGGAGTAGGGTTTTACCTCCATCGAGAGGGACCGAACCTGGGTAAAATAAAGTGTCCCTTGTCTCCTGTTACCATCCGACCTTGACCCACAGTTCGGGACCCCCTACCCGAGATCCGCCGGTTTTGAGACCGACAACTCCCCTCTTTCCTACTCCTACTAGGAGGGGGAAAGGAAGGGGGAGAGGGAGAAGGAAAAGGGGGGCGCCACCCCCCCCCTCTCCTAGTCCAATTCGGACTAGAGGGGGAGGGGCGTGCGGCCCACCCTGGCCGCCCCTCTCTCTCTCTCCACTAAGGCCCATAAGGCCCATTACTTCTCCCTGGGGGTTCCGGTAACCCTCCGGCACTCCGGTTTTCTCTGAAATCACCCAGAACACTTTCGATGTCCGAATATAGTCGTCCAATATATCAATCTTTATTTCTCGACCATTTCAAGACTCCTCGTCATGTCCGTGATTACATCCAGGACTCCGAACAACCTTCAGTACATCAAATCATATAACCTCATAATGAAACTGTCATCGTAATGTTAAGCGTGCGGACCCTACGGGTTCGAGAACAATGTAGACATGATCGAGACACGTCTCCGGTCAACAACCAATAGCGGAACCTGGATGCTCATATTGGCTCCTACATATTCTATGAAGATCTTTATCGGTCAGACCGCATAACAACATATGTTGTTCCCTTTGTCATCGGAATGTTACTTGCCCGAGATTCGATCGTCAGTATCTCAATACCTAGTTCAATCTCGTTACTGGCAAGTCTCTTTACTTGTTCCGTAATACATCATCTCGCAACTAACTCATTAGTTGCATTGCTTGCAAGGCTTAAGTGATGTGCATTACCGAGAGGGCCCAGAGATACCTCTCCGACAATCGGAGTGACAAATCCTAATCTCGAAATACGCCAACCCAACATGTACCTTTGGAGACACCTGTAGAGCTCCTTTATAATCACCTAGTTACGTTGTGACATTTGGTAGCACACAAAGTGTTCCTCCGGTAAACGGGAGTTGCATAATCTCATAGTCATAGGAACATGTATAAGTCACGAAGAAAGCAATAGCAACATACTAAACAATCGGGTGCTAAGCTAATGGAATGGGTCATGTCAATCACATCATTCTCCTAATGATGTGATCCCGTTAATCAAATGACAACCCATGTCTATGGCTAGGAAACATAACCATCTTTGATTAACGAGCTAGTCAAGTAGAGGCATACTAGTGACACTCTGTTTGTCTATATATTCACACAAGTATTATGTTTCCAGTTAATACAATTATAGCATGTATAATAAACATTTATCATGATATAAGGAAATAAATAATAACTTTATTATCGCCTCTAGGGCATATTTCCTTCAGTCTCCCACTTGCACTAGAGTCAATAATCTAGATTACACGGTAATGATTCTAACACCCATGGAGCTTTGGTGTTGATCATGTTTTGCTCGTGGAAGAGGCTTAGTCAACGGGTCTGCTACATTCAGATCCGTATGTATCTTGCAAATCTCTATGTCTCCCACCTAGACTAGATCCTGGATGGAATTGAAGCGCCTCTTGATGTGCTTGGTTCTCTTGTGAAATCTGGATTCCTTTGCCAATGCAATTGCACCAGTATTGTCACAAAAGATTTTCATTGGACCCGATGCACTAGGTATGACACCTAGATTGGATATGAACTCCTTCATCCAGACTCCTTCGTTTGTTGCTTCCGAAGCAGCTATGTACTCCGCTTCACATGTAGATCCCGACACGATGCTTTGTTTAGAACTGCACCAACTGACAGCTCCACCGTTTAATGTAAACACGTATCCGGTTTGCGATTCAGAATCGTCCGGATCAGTGTCAAAGCTTGCATCAACGTAACCATTTACGATGAGCTCTTTGTCACCTCCATATACGAGAAACATATCCTTAGTCCTTTTCAAGTACTTCAGGATGTTCTTGACCGCTGTCCAGTGATCCACTCCTGGATTACTTTGGTACCTCCATGCTACTTATAGCAAGGCACACATCAGGTCTGGTACACAGCATTGCATACATGATAGAGCCTATGGCTGAAGCATAGGGAACATCTTTCATTTTCTCTCTATCTTCTGCAATGGTCGGGCATTGAGTCTTACTCAACTTCACACCTTGTAGCACAGGCAAGAATCCTTTCTTTGCTTGATCCATTTTGAACTTCTTCAAAACTTTGTCAAGGTATGTGCTTTGTGAAAGTCCAATTAAGCGTCTCGATCTATCTCTATAGATCTTAATGCCCAATATGTAAGCAGCTTCACCGAGGTCTTTCATTGAAAAACTCTTATTCAAGTATCCCTTTATGCTATCCAGAAATTCTATATCATTTTCGATTAGTAATATGCCATCCACACATAATATCAGAAATACTACAGAGCTCCCACTCACTTTCTTGTAAATACAGGCTTCTCCAAAAGTCTGTATAAAACCAACACTTTGATCACACTATCAAAGCGTTTATTCCAACTCCGAGAGGCTTGCACCAGTCCATAAATGGATCACTAGAGCTTGCACACTTTGTTAGCTCCCTTTGGATCGACAAAACCTTCCGGTTGCATCATATACAACTCTTCTTCCAGAAATCGTTTCAGGAATGCAGTTTTGACATCCATCTGCCAAATTTCATAATCATAAAATGCAGCAATTGCTAACATGATTCGGATAGACTTAAGCATCGCTACGGGTGAGAAAGTCTCATCGTAGTCAATCCCTTGAACTTGTCGAAAACCTTTTGCGACAAGTTGAGCTTTGTAGACAGTAACATTACCGTCAGTATCAGTCTTCTTCTTGAAGATCCATTTATTATCAATTGCTTGCCGATCATCGGGCAAGTCAACCAAAGTCCATACTTTGTTCTCATACATGGATCCCATCTCAGATTTCATGGCTTCAAGCCATTTTGCGGAATCTGGGCTCACCATCGCTTCTTCATAGTTCGTAGGTTCACCATGATCTAATAGCATGACTTCTAGAACAGGATTACCATACCACTCGGGTGTGGATCTTACTCTGGTTGATCTACGAGGTTCTGTAACAACTTGATCTGAAGTTTCATGATCATCATCATTAACTTCCTCACTAATTGGTGTAGGTGTCACAGAAACCGGTTTCTGTGATGAATTACTTTCCAATAAGGGAGAAGGTACAATTCCCCATCAAGTTCTACTTTCCTCCCACTCACTTCTTTCGAGAAACTCCTTCTCTAGAAAGTTTCCGAATTTAGCAACAAAAGTCTTGCGTTCGGATCTGTGATAGAAGATGTATCCAATAGTCTCCTTTGGATATCCTATGAAGACACATTTCTCCGATTTGAGTTCGAGCTTATCAGGTTGAAGCTTTTTCACATAAGCATCACAGCCCCAAACTTTCAGAAACGACAACTTTGGTTTCTTGCCAAACCACAGTTCATAAGGCGTCGTCTCAACGGATTTTGATGGTGCCCTATTTAACGTGAATGCGGCCGTCTCTAAAGCATAACCCCAAAACAATAGCGGTAAATCTGTAAGAGACATCATAGATCGCACCATATCAAGTAAAGTACGATTACGACGTTCGGACACACCATTATGTTGTGGTGTTCCAGGTGGCGTGAGTTGCGAAACTATTCCGCATTGTTTCAAATGTACACCAAACTCGTAACTCAAATATTCTCCTCCACGATCAGATCATAGAAACTTTATTTTCTTGTTACGATGATTTTCAACTTCACTCTGATATTCTTTGAACTTTTCAAATGTTTCAAACTTATGTTTCATTAACTAGATATACCCATATCTGCTTAAGTCATCTGTGAAGGTGAGAAAATAACGATATCCGGCACGAGCCTCAACATTCAACGGACCACATACACCTGTATGTATGATTTCCAACAAATCTATTGCTCTCTCCATAGTACCGGAGAACGGTGTCTTAGTCATCTTGCCCATGAGGCACGGTTCGCAAGTACCAAGTGATTCATAATCAAGTCATTCCAAAGGTCCATCAGTATGGAGTTTCTTCATACGCTTTATACCGATATGACCTAAACGGCAGTGCCACAAATAAGTTGCACTATCATTATCAACTCTGCATCTTTTGGCTTCAACATTATGAATATGTGTATCACTAATATCGAGATTCAACAAAAATAGATCATTCTTCAAGGGTGCATGACCATAAAAGATATTACTCATATAAATAGAACAACCATTATTCTCTGATTTAAATGAATAACCGTCTCGCATCAAACAAGATCCAGATATAATGTTCATGCTCAACGCTGGCACCAAATAACAATTATTTAGGTCTAAAACTAATCCGGAAGGTAGATGTAGAGGTAGCATGCCGACTGCGATCACATCGACTTTGGAACCATTTCCAACGCGCATCGTCACCTCGTCCTTTGCCAATCTTCGCTTAATCCGTAGTCCCTGTTTCGAGTTGCAAATATTAGCAACAGAACCAGTATCAAATACCCAGGTGCTACTGCGAGCATTAGTAAGGTACACATCAATAACATGTATATCACATATACCTTTGTTCACCTTGCCATCCTTCTTATCTGCCAAATACTTGGGGCAGTTCCGCTTCTAGTGTCCAGTCTGCTTGCAGTAGAAGCACTCAGTTTCAAGCTTAGGTCTAGATTTGGGTTTCTTCTCCTGAGCAGCAACTTGCCTGCTGTTCTTCTTGAAGTTCCTCTTCTTCTTCCCTTTGCCCTTTTTCTTGAAACTAGTGGTCTTGTTGACCATCAACAATTGATGCTCCTTTTTCATTTCTACCTCCGCAGCTTTTAGCATTGCGAAGAGCTCGGGAATCGTCTTATCCATCCCTTGCATGTTATAGTTCATCACGAAGCTCTTGTAGCTTGGTGGTAGTGATTGGAGAATTCTGTCAATGACGCAATCATCCGGAAGATTAACTCTGAGTTGTATCAAGTGATTATTATACCCAGACATTTTGAGTATATGCTCACTGACAAAACTGTTCTCCTCCATCTTGCAGCTATAGAACTTATTGGAGACTTCATATCTCTCAATCCGGGCATTTTCTTGAAATATCAACTTCAACTCCTGGAACATCTCATATGCTCCATGACGTTCAAAACATCGTTGACGTCCCGGTTCTAAGCCGTAAAGCATGGCACATTGAACTATCGAGTAGTCATCAGCTTTGCTCTGCCAGACGTTCTTAACGTCGTCAGTTGCATCAGCAGCAGGCCTGGCACCCAGCGGTGCTTCCAGGACGTAATTCTTCTGTGCAGCAATGAGGATAATCCTCAAGTTACGGACCCAATCCGTGTAATTGCTACCATCATCTTTCAACTTTGCTTTCTCAAGGAACGCATAAAAATTCAACGGAACAACAACACGGGCCATCTATCTACAATCAAACATAAACAAGCAAGATACTATCAGGTACTAAGTTCATTGATAAATTTAAGTTCAATTAATCAGATTACTAAAGAACTCCCACTTAGATAGACATCCCTCTAATCCTCTAAGTGATCACGTGATCCAAATCAACTAAACCATGTCCGATCATCACGTGAGATGGAGTAGTTTCAATGATGAACATCACTATGTTGATCATATCTACTATATGATTCACGCTCGACCTTTCGGTCCCCGTGTTCCGAGGCCATATCTGTTATATGCTAGGCTCGTCAAGTTAAACCTGAGTATTCTGCGTGTGCAACTGTTTTACACCTGTTGTATTTGAACGTAGAGCCTATCACACCCGATCATCACGTGGTGTCTCAGCACGAAGAACTTTCACAACGGTGCATACTCAGGGAGAACACTTTTACTATGATAATTTAGTGAGGGATCATCTTATAATGCTACCGTCAATCAAAGCAAGATAAGACGCATAAAAGATAAACATCACATGCAATCAATATTAGTGATATGATATGGCCATCATCATCTTGCGCTTGTGATCTCCATCTTCGAAGCACCGTCATGATCACCATCATCACCGGCGCGACACCTTGATCGTCATTGTAGCATCGTTGTCGTCTCGCCAATCTTATGCTTCTACGACTATCGCTACCGCTTAGTGATAAAGTAAAGCATTACAGGGCGATTGCATTGCATACAATAAAGCGACAACCATATGGCTCTTGCCAGTTGTCGATAACTCAGTTACAAAACATGATCATCTCATACAATAAAATTTAGCATCATGTCTTGACCATATCACATCACAACATGCCCTGCAAAAACAAGTTAGACGTCCTCTACTTTGTTGTTGCAAGTTTTACGTGGCTGCTACGGGCTTAGCAAGAACCAATCTTACCTATGCATCAAAACCACAATGATAGTTTGTCAAGTTGGTGCTGTTTTAACCTTCGCAAGGACCGGGTGTAGCCACACTCGGTTCAACTAAAGTTGGAGAAACTGACACCCGCCAGCCACCTGTGTGCAAAGCACATCGGTAGAACCAGTCTCGCGTAAGCGTACGCGTAATGTCGGTCCGGGCCGCTTCATCCAACAATACCGCCGAACCAAAGTGTGACATGATGGTAAGCAGTATTACTTATATCACCCACAACTCACTTGTGTTCTACTCGTGCAAATAACATCAACACATAAAACCAGGCTCGGATGCCACTGTTGGGGAACGTAGTAATTTCAAAAAAATTCCTGCGCACATGCAAGATCATGGTGATGCATAGCAACGAGAGGGGAGAGTGTTGTCCACGTACCCTCGTAGACCGAAAGCGGAAGCGTTATAACAACGCGATTGATGTAGTCATACGTCTTCACGGCCCGACCGATCAAGCACTGAAACTACGGCACCTCCGAGTTCTAGCACACGTTCAGCTCGATGACGATCCCCGGACTCCGATCCAGCAAAGTGTCGGGGATGAGTTCAGTCAGCACGACGGCATGGTGACGATCTTGATGTTCAACCGTCGCAGGGCTTCGCCTAAGCACCGCTGCAATATTATCGAGGATTATGGTGGAGGGGGGCACCGCACACGCCTAAGAGATCTCCAGGATCAATTTTTATGTCTAGAGGTGCCCCCTGCCCCCGTATATAAAGGAGCTAGGGGGGAGGCCAGCCGGCCCTAGCAGGGCGCGCCAGGAGGAGTCCTCCTCCTAGTAGGAGTTGACTCCCCTCTTTCCTACTCCTATTAGGAGGGGGAAAGGAAGGGGGAGAGGGATAAGGACAAGGGGGGCGCCGCCCCCCCTCTCCTAGTCCAATTCGGACCAGAGGGGGAGGGGGCGCGCGACCCACCCTGGCCGTCCCTCTCTCTCTCCACTAAGGCCCATAAGGCCCATTACTTCTCCCGGGGGGTTCCGGTAACCCTCCGGCACTCCGGTTTTCTCTGAAATCACACAGAACACTTCCGGTGTCCGAATATAGTCGCCCCATATATCAATCTTTATCTCTCGACCATTTCGAGACTCCTCGTTATGTCCGTGATTACATCCGAGACTCCGAACAACCTTCGGTACATCAAATCATATAAACTCATAATGAAATTGTCATCGTAACGTTAAGCATGCGGACCCTACGGGTTCGAGAACAATGTAGACATGACCGAGACACGTTTCCGGTCAATAACCAATAGCGAAACCTGGATGCTCAGATTGGCTCCTACATATTCTACGAAGATCTTTATCGGTCAGACCGCATAACAACATACGTTGTTCCCTTTGTCATCGGTATGTTACTTGCCCGAGATTCGATCGTGGGTATCCCAATACCTAGTTCAATCTCGTTACTGGCAAGTCTCTTTACTCGTTCCGTAATACATCATCTCGCAACTAACTCATTAGTTGCATTGCTTGCAAGGCTTAAGTGATGTGCATTACCGAGAGGGCCTAGAGACACCTCTCCGACAATCGGAGTGACAAATCCTAATCTCGAAATACGCCAAGCCAACATGTACCTTTGGAGACACCTGTAGAGCTCCTTTATAATCACCCAGTTACGTTGTGACGTTTGGTAGCACACAAACTGTTGGGGATATTACTGCTGGGCGTAAACCGGCCTAAGTGGGCCGGGTAGACTTCATTAGTAGTCTAAAGGTGCTAAAGCCCAGAGGCTAGACAAAGGCCCAAGGCCGTAGTCGGTTCAGTATCTGTCACCGTAAACCGGCGTGTATATAAACTTGCATTATAAGTTAGGAATAGGGAGAGACCAACCCGGATACGAGTATAAATCGGAGATTGGGACTCTATGAACCGACGGGTGTCGCCCGTGTATATAAGGGGACAACCCGATAGCGGTTCAGGACAGAGAAGAATAACTCGAGGCCTAGGCGAAGCTTGTTTGCTCCCTAGTCATCGAAACCCCATCAATTCCATCACAAACTAGACGTAGGATTTTACCTTCATCGAAGGGGCCGAACTAGTATAAACTCCCTGTGTCCCTTGTCCGCTTTAACCCCTTTGAGTTAACACGTTGCGATGGCTCCACGACTAAGTCCTTTCGCTAGGACATCTGCCTTGATAAACCCACGACAGTTGGCGCCCACCGTGGGCTATCGCACGATGGTTTCAAGTTCTTGGAGGGCCGCTTTGAAGGACTCGAGGGATACGCCGTGGGCCGGATGACCAAGAGTCGTCGCGGCAAGATCTACATCCACGACGCAGGCTGGGGCCCCGAGGCTGGCTCAATTGAGTACGGGTACCGGGTCCCCTTTGGTGGCATACATGTCTTCATTGGCAAGATCGGTGAACCGGGCCCTGAGCTGGACACCTGCACCAACCTCGTCGAGACAGCTCAGCGTGCACGACCTGCCCGGGTTAAACCAGCCATGAAGCATGCCTTTGTGGGAGTCATCCATGGAGGAAGCTATGAGGACGGATCAGGATCTGGTGGTGAAACCGTCGTTTACTCTGGCGACGAGTCATCTACCGGAGAGACTGAGTCATCGTATCAGCTACAAGATGGCCGGATTGGGGGCTGTTCCGATGGCGACAGTATTCCGGAATCCTCCGATCTGCCCAACTGGGTTGGAATATTCATGGCCGGTACACAAGCAGCACCTCACTCATCGACGGCCGCGGCAATGATTTCCGGTTCAGCAACAGCAACGGCTGCCGGAGCAGGAGGCTCGGTGCGCCTGCCGGTTCAAGTGTTATCAGATCTATTCGACGCATTGGCTGCGCTCATGGCGGAGGCTAATCCGGTGGATCCGGATGCTCATAACGCGGAGATCGCAAAGGTGAGAGAGCAGATTACCCAGGCCAAAGAGGATCTAGCAGCAGAAGAGGTCAGGATAACCGCGGAGCGGGCCACCAGAACGCCTCACAGGAAGTCATGAGGAGGAAATACCGATCTTGGTTACCCTCAGTTTTTGAAGGAAGGAACCTTTTCAACACCCCTGAAGCGGGAATCAATAATCCGCCGGTAGTAAACCGGGCGGAGGCACCTGCGGCAGGAGCACCGGTTCAGCCCCGTTTAATAGATCTGCCTCGTCATAATGCTGGTGTACCGCAGGCCGTGCCTACACCAACGGGTCACTACTCCAATCCGATGGATAACCTCGTTGCAGCTGCGGCACGGCTAGAGGCTATTCCGGTTGAAGGTGATTCATTACAGGCGATCGAAACGCGCCGGGTTAAGGATCTCCTTAGGATGGCTTTGATCCAACAGGAAGCATATTCATACAGCCGTGACCGGATTCATTCTACCCCACGCCCGGCCCAGAGTTATAGCAGGCGTATGGAGGAACCAGCTGTGTCAAGTAACACGCGGCGTGAAGCACCCCGTGGCAACAATCCGGCTCCCGATGCCCAGGAGGTGGTAGACCGGGCCCGAGCGCGCAGGGAAGCTGAGGTAGCAGCGCAGTATCAGACTCATCAGTTCACGCCGGTTCGTCCCACCACTTCGGTTGAACCGGGGCTCACGTCTAGCGCTTTTTGAGTGACTTGTCTTGTCCCCGCTTTACGCAATGTGCGCCTACCCAAGGATTTTAAGGGCCCGCGCAAGGTGCCGAACTACACGGCGGATCAACCCCCAGAGACGTGGGTGGAGAGTTATGAGATGGCCACGGAGATGCTTGATGTTGATGAGGCAGCGTGTGCAAAATATTTTACCATGATGCTTGAAGGGACAGCCCGCACTTGGTTAAAAAGCCTGCCGCCCAATTCTATCAGTTCATGGGCCCAGCTGAGAGACCGGTTCATCAATAATTTCAAAGACACGTGTAAGCAGCCCATGTCAATAGTGGATTTAGCTGCCTGTGTCCAGGAGGAAGGAGAATCAACGACTCATTGGGTTCGCAGGGTCTCACGAGTTCTGCATTCTTCAGACCGCATCAATGCGGACACTGCAGTTATAACCTTGGAAGGCATTTGCCGGTTTGGACCTTTGAAGCTGAAGTTAGGACGAATGAAACGCCATTGTACTGACATGGGAACCCTCATGGGCGCTTTGGTAAAATACGCTGATTCTGATAGTACCAAGGATACCGAGTCTGATGATGAGAAGACAGGGAAGGGAAAGAAGAACGGCAACTTCAGGGGTCAGCACCATCACCCAGCAGGAAACGGTGGTGGAGGCAAGTGTAAAGCGGACGGCAACATGGATTTTGTGGCCAATACTAACGTGTAGAACGGAGGCCAGCGACGGAAGGGCAAAAACCACAGTGGAGGGCCTAGTCCTAATCCGGAACGCCTGAACTATCTGCTAAACCAGCCCTGTCCGAAGCATGGAACAAGGGAGGAACCGGCAAACCACCTTTGGAAAGATTGTTATATCATGCAAGAATTCAAGAATTCCAATGCCTTCCGGTATGACCCCGGCTCTGGTGGTGGTTCTGGATTTGGACCGAGTCACGGTGGTGGAAATTCCAGTTCAGGATTTAATGGTAACCCAGGCAGGCATAACAACCAGCATAATCAGAATAGCCAGGGTGGTAACAATCAGCAACAGCAGCAGTCGGGTTACTAGAGCAATCCAATGCAGCTAAATAGTGGGCAGTATCATGCATTCACCACTAGCTTGGACAAGCGAGATAGGAAGGTCCAGAAGCGGGCGGTTAATTCTGTTGAACCGGCCGTGCCCCGGTATCTGCGCTGGTTAGAGCAACCAATCATATGGAGTAGAGAGGATCACCCTCCCCGGGTTGACAATCCGGGTCAGCTGGCTTTAGTGGTGGCACCTCAGGTTGGAGGTTATAAGTTCACCAAGGTACTCATGGATGGAGGTAGCAGCATTAACATCCTGTACTATGAGACTTTTCGTCGAATGGGGCTAACAGATAAGGAACTCCGGCCTTCAAATACGGTTTTTCATGGTGTGGTACCTGGCAAGTCAGCATACCCCGTTGGAAAGATAGCATTAGAAGTGGCTTTCGGAGATGATCACGATTCCCGGTCTGAGACGCTGACATTCGAGGTGGTGAAAATCAAAAGCCCGTATCACGCCCTGTTCGGTAGACCGGCCTATGCGAAAATCATGGCACGACCCTGTTATGTCTACTTGCAACTCAAGATGCCAGGTCATAAGGGGACCATCACGGTTCACGGAAGCCACAAGATTGCTTTGGAATGCGAAGAAGGAGATGCAGCTTACGCAGAGTCGGTTTGTAGTACCGAGGAACTCAAGTATTACAAAGACAATGTTGATCCGACGGATATGACTCCTTTAAAAAAGCCTACTACGGAGCATGATCCGGCTCTGAAGTTTACGTCAGCCGCTGAGACTAAGCTTGTTGACTTTGTACCTGGCGATTCGTCCAAGCAGTTCAGTATCAGTGCCAATCTGGATCCGAAATAGGAAAGCGCGCTCATCGAGTTCATCCGTGAGAATCGGGACATCTTCGCGTGGAAACCTTCTGACATGCCTGGTGTACCGAGACGACTCGCTGAGCACACTCCTAATGTGGATCCTAAATACAAACCGGTGAAACAGTTCCTCCGCCGTTTCAACGAGGAGAGGCGAAAAGCTATTGGAGAAGAGGTGGCCAGGCTCTTAGCAGCTGGCTTCATTGTTGAAGTTTTCCACCTTGAGTGGCTTGCTAATCCGGTGCTAGTCCTTAAGAAAAACGGCACCTGGCGCATGTGTGTAGATTATACTGATCTTAATAAAGCCTGTCCCGCTGATCCTTTTGCCCTCCCCTGTATTGATCAGATCATTGATGCTACGGCGGGTTGCGAGCGTTTATGTTTCCTGGATGCTTATTCCGGTTATCATCAGATCAAAATGGAAGTTAAGGACCAGGAGAAGACGGCGTTTATAACTCCTTTTGGAGCCTTCTGCTATGTGTCTATGCCTTTTGGGCTCAAAAGTGCCCAGGCAACTTATCAACGGTGTGTGCAAAATTGTCTCCACAATCAGATTGGCCGTAATGTGCATGCTTATGTGGATGATATCGTTGTTAAGTCAAGGAAGAAGGAGACTTTGGTCGATGACTTGAAGGGAACCTTTGATAACCTAAGGACATACAAGATGATGCTCAATCCGGCCAAATGTGTTTTCGGTGTACCAGCAGGCAAGTTATTGGGTTTTCTGGTGTCCAACAGAGGAATTGAGGCTAATCCGGAGAAGATCACGGCTATCACTTCTCTGGCTAAACCGAAATGTATTAATGATGTTCAACGTTTGGCCGGCCGAATTGCCGCGTTGAGCCGGTTTATCGGTCGCCTTGGTGAAAAAGCGATCCCGCTATATCAGATGTTGAAGAAAACAGATCAGTTTGCCTGGAGTCCTGCCGCGGATCAGGCATTGGAGGATTTAAAGCGGCAATTGGCCAATCCGCCTGTACTTGCCGCCCCCATTGACAAGGAACCATTATTGTTGTACGTCGCTGCCAATGCTCGTGCGGTCAGTGTAGCTATAGTGGTGGAGCGGAAGGAGGCGGGCAAAGAGTACCCGGTTCAGCGTCCGGTTTACTATATCAGCGAAGTGCTTATTGAGTCCAAACAAAGATATCCGCATTGGCAGAAGATGGTATACGGAGTTTTCATGGCAAGCTGGAAGCTGAAGCAATATTTCCAAGGGCATCCTATCACAGTGGTCAGCTCTGCCCCTTTGGGTGATATCATCCAGAACCGGGAAGCAACAGGTCGGATTGCCAAGTGGGCTATAGAGCTTGGGCCACACGGTTTGAAATACGTGCCTCGGACAGCAGTGAAGTCCCAAGCACTTGTCGATTTTATTAACGACTGGACAGAGCTGCAGGCCCCTGAAGAGAAGCTGGATCACACATATTGGACCATCCATTTTGACGGATCACGGCAATTGGAGGGCTTGGGGGCTGGAGTCATATTAACTTCCCCACGAGGTGACAAGTTTTGTTATGTTCTCCGCTTAATGTTCCCTTGTACTAACAATGCAGCTGAGTACGAAGCCTTGCTCCATGGTCTCCGGATGGCTAAAGAGATGAACTTAAGCCGGGTTAAGTGCTTCGGTGACTCGGACCTGGTAGCTCAACAAGTGTCTTGGTACTTGGGATTCTAAGGACCCACTCATGGCGGCATATCGTCGTGAGGTTGATGATGTTGCTGGTCATTTCAAGGGTTATTAGGTGGACCACGTGGACCGCCGGAAGAATGAAGCGGCGGACGCTTTGAGCCGGCTAGGATCACAGCGTAAACCGGTCCCGCCTAATGTCTTTCTCGACATACTACACAACCCATCGGTTCAGCTACCTGGAGAAGCAGATTTGACTGTTCCTGATCCGGAAGCTCAGTTGGTGGCGGCACTCCACGTCATTCCGAATTGGACACTTCCTTACCTGGCGTACATGAACCGGGGCGAGTTACCAGAGGATGAGACTCTGGCCAGACAAATAATACGGCGGTCCAAGTCCATGACAATCATCAATGATGAGTTGCATCATTGCAGTGTATCAGGAGCATTTCAACGTTGTGTGTCTCCTGAGGAAGGCTGTGAAATTTTGCGTGAGATCCATGAAGGGGATTGTGGTCACCACGCTGGTTCAAAGTCTTTGGTGGCTAAGGCGTTTCGCCACGGTTTCTATTGGCTGACTGCCCATGCTGATGCGGAGGATCTGTTCAGGCGATGTGATGGTTGCCAAAAATTCTCAAGACGCGCTCATGTTTCGGCTCAAGAATTGAGGATGATCCCAATTACTTGGCCGTTTGCAACCTGGGGGCTGGATATGGTTGGGCCTTTCAAAAGGTCCAAAGACAAGAAGACCCACCTCCTGGTGGCGGTTGATAAATTTACAAAATGGGTGGAGGCAGAGCCCGTTAGCAAGTGTGATGCAGCCACTGCAGTTCAGTTCATCAAAAAAGTGATTTTCCGGTTTGGCTTTCCGCACAGTATCATCACAGATAATGGTACCAATCTATCTAAGGGTGCCATGAGAGAGTTTTGCGAACGAGAGCACATCCGCCTTGACGTTTCATCAGTGGCACACCCGTAGTCCAATGGTCAAGCAGAAAGAGCTAATCAGGAGATCTTGAGAGGCATCAAACCACGGCTTATGGTTCCCTTGCAAAGGACGCCGGGTTGTTGGGTCGAAGAGTTGCCCTCTGTGTTATGGAGTATCAATACCACGCCCAACAGATCAACTGGATACACGCCGTTCTTCATGGTTTATGGGGCAGAGGCGGTTCTCCCTAGTGATATCCGTCACGATTCACCTCGGGTTGCGGCTTATGCTGAAGCAGATAACGAGACAGCTCGACAAGACGCTTTAGACCGGTTGGATGAAGAGCGAGACACAGCAGCTGCCCACTCAGCGATTTACCAACAAGATCTTCGTCGCTATCACAGTCGTCGGGTCAGAACCAAAACCTTTCAAGAAGGAGATTTGGTACTTCGACTAATTCAAGATCAAACCGATATGCATAAATTATCTCCGCCTTGGGAAGGACCATTCGTCGTCAGCAAAAATCTGCACAACGGGTCATACTATCTGACTGATATTCGAGAGCATAAGGACTCACGTAAGTCAGAGGAGGAGACCAGCAGGCCATGGAACATAGCTCATCTTCGGCCTTACTATACTTGAGCCATTGGCTCCGCTTATGTACATATTATGACAATGTATATATTATCAATACAATAAACCGGATCCTCAGCTAAAGCGGGGTATCTGTTCGTTTCTATCATGTGTGGTTACACGGAGTTGTTCTGTTTTAAAATGACCTCCTGTTTACCCCTTGCAAATATTATCAATATCACTTGGGGGCTCGGTCATGTCTGAACCGATGCAATACCTTTTGATAGGCGAAAGCCACCAGATCACTTGGGGGCTCGGTCGTGTCCGAACCGATGCAACAACTCTTGATCGGCGAAAGCCACCAGATCACTTGGGGACACGGTCAAATCTAAACCGGTCACGCCTCTTGGTCGGCCTACAGGCCTTAGAGTCACTTGGGGGCTTGGTCGAACCCGAACCATTGCCATGCCACTTGGCCGGCGTAATGCCACGAGTCATTTGGGGACCTGGCCGACTGGCACCATAGCTACACCTTTGGGGAGCTTGGTTGCATCTGACCATGGTAACACCATCTAATCGGCTCAGTAAAGCCTCTCTTTTTGCAAAAAGTTTTATCATTGCTTTTGCTTTAAATAGCTTTACTTAAGGAGTTGTTATTTTATCTTAGTTGCGTTTTTTAAACCGACAGTGCTTTGTACCGGTTCAAACAGCCAAATTGGCGGAACACGGTCCATTTTTAAACCGAAGATTATTTGCCCGGTTTAATTTTTTTCCTGTTCACATCCTTTTTTGGAGTAACAAAAGGCTATTATGATCAAAGCACGATTTACACAGTAAGCCGGCGTTATATATACAGGAGCTGCTTTCTCCCATGACGGTTTAGGGTTATCAAACCCCCGTTTCAAGATTGGCTACACGCCTACTTCGTGCTCAATAAATGGCAGGTATTTCGTATCACAAAAATTGATCATATTTGCAAGTCTCCTGGCGTATCTACATAAAGATTCATAAACCGGATGGCGGTACAACCGCCCTGGTAGTTTAAGATTTTATGATTGCAGGAGATATAAGTAGGCAATATTGACCTTCCAAATAAAGGTATCAGCATAGATGCACGAAGGCATCTCAGGAAGCAAAAAGTATTGTCTATCCTATTACAAGGCGGCTTGGAGCCCGAATGAGATCATTGTTTTCTTGACAAGATATAACAAGGAAGCTCGATAAAGCTGCCTTCGGTTTACGCCTGCTGGCCACCCCGGTTTGATTGTTCTGGATCATCCTGCGCCGCTTCAGCCTCCTCGTCTCTGCCCAGCGGCTGGAAGTCAACAGTGGTCCAGTCGATCCCCATTAATGCTTGAAAGACAGCCTCTTCATGGATCAGTGAAGACGGTTCAATATCAGGGGCGTAAGTATGCTTACGGATTGGAGGAATCAGGTTTTCCGCTTCAGGGATTGGTGCAGCCACTCTTTTGTTTTGGTCATTATGCTGAGCTTGATAATGCGACAAATTTGCTTCCTCTACCAATTGGCAGGCCAGAGGGCGCACCGCCCGGTTTATCTCTCTTAAATCTTCTTCGCTGAATTCTGAGCCATCCTCCTTCAAGCTGGGATAGCCTTGAGCTGCTTCAACCGGATCAAAATCGGGCACCCACGCTTTGGCCCGGATTAAGGCATTAATGGCTCCGGTTCGAGCAGCGGACTTTTTTAGCTCATCAATCCGAGCAGGGAGCATTGACAGTCTCTTCAGCGTATCTTGGATCAAAGTAGGTGCTGGATTATTGTATGACGCAGTTGAGATAATCCGCTGCGCTCCAGTATACAGCTGTTCGATTAAGGTGTAGGCGGCTTTCAGTTTCATCCGCACATCCGACCCCAAGTGGTTAATGCGAGCGCCTGTAACATGATCAGCAGTTTACAAACCGGGCTGTTTACAAGAGGATCACGGTTATTATGCAAGTCGCAAGAAGCTTACCAAAGATGGCGGCAGTCATGGCGTGCACTTGTCACTTTACGCTGGTTAATTCATCAGTTACCGGTTTTAGGGCAGCCTCCGCATTTTCAATCTTCTTGGTTAAAGCGGCCTTTTTTGTGGCCCAGTTAGCCCGTTCCTTCTTGAAGTCCTCCTTCAGCTGCTCCATGCTGCTTAAAGCGCCGGTTAGCTCTTCCTTTGCCTTGGAGGTTTCAGCTTGTTGGGTTTTCAAATTCTCTTGAAGGTCGGCAACTTGGTTTTCTTTGGCCCTTACTTCAGCCTGCATTCCGACAGTTATACGGTTTAACAACAAACATGAACAATGAAGTACCAACCACATAACAAGTTATGCGCTTTGTACTTGGGGGCTAATGCTTATTTGATCTATAGCTATCAGTTAATTGTCAAAGTCCCAAGCTCAATACAAATATTCAACTAGGCACTTGGGGGCTAATGGCTATTTGCTCTGATAAGTTTCTGATGCCACGGTATGAAGATTAAAGTTTCGGTTTCACTACATCAAGTTAAACCAACCCTTGGGGGCTATATCAAGGAATTTTGAAGCATGGAATTTTTTATGTCAAGACCCGATTCAACTATGATAGGTTGAACCGGCCCTTGGGGGCTACAATGGTGATAAGCAGGAACAAATTCATGGAAGTTACCTCAAGCTTCTCTTTCATCAGCTTTACCAGATTAGCTTCATAATCACGGCTAGTATACAGCCGGTTCAAGTATCCAGAATGCACATCTTGGGCGCCCAGAGCAGTGTATGTTGCCAGATCAACATCCCATTTGCCTTTGCTCATGGCAGAAATTTCTTCTTTGGCAGTATGCTTGGCTAAGGCGACGGGATTCCCCGGTTCAGAACGACCAATGCTAGTGATTATGACTTCATCATTCTTAGACTCGCCGGTTTGAACCGGCGTAGTCGGTTTATCGGCAGGTCTGGAAGGGCTGGTGGTTTTCTCAATCCGGATGGGACTGGCTGGCTGGTCAGTAGGACCGGAGGTGTTAACAAAACCTTCATCAGCAGTAACAACTTCATCTCGTACTAGCGGGTCATTAACCACATCTTCATGGATGACCGTTTCAATGTTTGGGGTAGCATCCGGTTCAGGAGTAGCGTCTTCTTCAGCTGCCTTATCCAGGCAAGCTTTCTTACTTGGCCTCGGTTTGGACCTAAAAAGAAGCAGCAAAATCAAAGACAATACATGTTGAAAACTACAAAAATCAACAACGTTATGATAACTGCAAGCTTACCCAAGCACGGTTTTAAGTGGAGGCAGCTGGGTGCCAGTTGACTCGCCAGAAGAGGAGTGCGAGGTGACCAGATAATCGGAGTCAGATGGATTAAGCGGTTGACGAAAACAGCCCGCTTTAGGACGAATACTGACAAGCAAGTTAGAGACCTCTGAATGACGTCTCCGAACCGGATTGTTCGGTAAACCGGCGGAGGTAACTACCTGACCACTGTGTCGAGTTGTGCGACGCACCTCATGCAGTTGGGTCTTCATAAGAAAGTTGGGATCCAAATAAGCAAGGGGATGAGAAAATTTAACTTTGCGGTTTGCCTGACGGATTTTATGTGAAGGCGCAAGGCTTGAGTCAGAGGAAAGAACAATTACCTCTACATCGTCAGCATGGCTAGCTTCGGCATCATCCTGACAAATATCATCATAAATAAGGTGTACAAAAAGTAAACCAAGGGAATCAAGTTCTGCCTCAAGGTCCGGATTACCCACATCATCATCAGCGGGCGGATCAGAGGAAGCGGTGGTTCTCCTTTTATGAGCAGACTTCTTAACAACCTTGGTCTTAGGCCGGACTGGTCTGTCCGGTTTATCGGTTTTCTCTTGTAGGATTTTCTTGCTCCAAAACGGATCATTACCCTGCATCAAACAGATGTCGGTATCAGTAATAGACAAGTACAAAGGCATTTACAAAGAAAAATGCAGACTTACGGCTGGTGGTTTGTTGGTGGCGCAAAAAGGAAGCAGGCCGATACGAGCGCAGACGTGCTCCGGTTCGTTCAAAATTTTCCTTACAGCTTCTGTGACTTCTTCATCAGTAAGCTGGATGTTTACATGCCGCAGCGGATCGTCAACACTGCCCGTATATTCACGCATCAAATCGGAGCGTCGGCTAAGGGGCAGTATACTCCAAGATATCCAACAACGGGCAAGATCAACTCCAGTTAAACCGTTGGCTAGGAAAGCTCTGAGCTTGGACAATTGAGGAGCGTATTTACTCCTCTCTTTGCCAGTTAACCTCTGACGAAAGGGGTGAGTGTTGCTAAGCCGTTCCGGACGGAGACCAGGCAATGGATTCTCTTCGGCAGGGGAGGTATCTTTGCAATAGAACCAGGAATTATTCCACTCCTGGGGATGACTGTGCAATTTTGGATGAGGATAAGTGACTTCTTTCCTTTTTTGAATTGCCATATCACCGTTCCATATTGGGGCCGTCAGTAAACTCTGTGCGGCGGTTCAAGTGAAAGAAGTCTCGGAATAGTTCCACTGTGGGTTCCTCTTGGAAGTACACTTCGCAAAGCACTTGGAAGTGGCATATATTAGTGACAGAGTTGGGACCGATATCTTGTGGGCGCAGTTGGAAATTCGTAAGACATCCCGATAAAACTTTGAACCGGGAGGGCTAAAGCCCCGGGCCAGGTGATCCGCAAAAAAAACAACCTCTCCCTCTTCAGGGGTGGGAGGACATTTTGTGCCTGGGACTCTCCAGTGGACGGTGTTTTTACTGCTTAAAGCGCCAGTGAGAACTAAGTTGTTCAGCTGTGTTTCTGTAACACGGGAAGGAACCCAGTTGCATTCATATATTTGCTTCGCCATGAGGAAATCTACAAAACAAGCAGTTCCAGTTCAAGTATATGTTTGAATTAACCCGGAGGCATATCTACTTAAACCGAAGACAGTCCTATCTAAACCGGAGTTATGCAAGGTGGCAACGTCTGGCGGTTCAAACAGGGGGACTAATGATATATACTGGTCCTTTACATTTTCTATGCCAAAGTTAAACCGCCGGATCTGAGCATTGAAAGCAATTGAGGGTGTATAAATACATAAACAGGTTTCACAAGACTTCTCTACAACGATGGATCTAAAGCCATTCCAGAAAAAGGAAAATATTTAAAAGCTTAAGGCGGAACAATATTGGTTCAAAGAGCAGAAAGGTTATTTGGATCTATGAACTGAAAGATGAATCTACAAGATGAATGTTAAAAGCCCATTGGTAACTCATAGAAGGGTTTCCTTGGATCTATCCAGAGGTATGAGTAGGAATACGAACAGTAAGCAAGAACACGGCAAGAACATGAAACCCTAGTATGGATCCGGATGGGTAAAAAGCAGAGATCTTACCGGAGCTGGGGGAGATGCGGAAGGACGCCGCAGTTTTCTAGTACGATCAGGTCGATGCAGCGGCCCAAGACGATGTAGAGATCAGCAGCGGCGGCAGAGCTCCGAGGATGGCGGCGCGGAGAAGACGAAGAGAAAGGGGATGAAGGAGAGAAAAGAAATGACCCTTTGGCCCTATTAATGAAGCAAAGGACATGTGTCAGGCGCGCGAATCCAGGAGCCACAATTTTCGGAGTTGTCGCCTCGATTAGTGCGGATCTATTAAACAAAGAAGGCGTTATAAAGGCTAGTTTCAGGATGACGTCATGCCGGTTTACAGCAACCAAAGAAGATGACGACACGACGGTTCATAAGATACAGGAAGATGATGAAGACAAAGATTTTGGCTAAGGATTGACATGAACCTGTTCAAATGAATCTGGGGCCTAATGTTGGGGATATTACTGCTGGGCGTAAACCGGCCTAAGTGGGACGGGTAGACTTCATCAGTAGTCTAAAGGTGCTAAAGCCCAGAGGCTAGACAAAGGCCCAAGGCCGTAGTCGGTTCAGTATCTGTCGCCGTAAACCGGCGTGTATATAAACTTGTATTATAAGTTAGGAATAGGGAGAGACCAACCCGGATACGAGTATAAATCGGAGATTGGGACTCTATGAACCGATGGGTGTCGCCCGTGTATATAAGGGGACAACCCGATAGCGGTTCAGGACAGAGAAGAATAACTCGAGGCCTAGGCGAAGCTTGTTTGCTCCCTAGTCATCGAAACCCCATCAATTCCATCACAAACTAGACGTAGGCTTTTACCTTCATCGAAGGGGCCGAACTAGTATAAACTCCCTGTGTCCCTTGTCCGCTTTAACCCCTTCGAGTTAACCCGTTGCGATGGCTCCACGACTAAGTCCTTTCGCTAGGACATCTGCCATGACAAACCCACGACACAAAGTGTTCCTCCGGTAAATGGGAGTTGCACAATCTCATAGTCATAAGAACATGTATAAGTCATGAAGAAAGCAATAGCAACATACTAAACGATCGGGTGCTAAGCTAATGGAATGGGTCATGTCAATCACATCATTCTCCTAATGATGTGATCCCGTTAATCAAATGACAACCCATGTCTATGGCTAGGAAACATAACCATCTTTGATTAACGAGCTAGTCAAGTAGAGGCATACTAGTGACACTCTGTTTGTCTATATATTCACACAAGTATTATGTTTCCAGTTAATACAATTCTAGCATGAATGATAAACATTTATCATGATATAAGGAAATAAATAATAACTTTATTATTGCCTCTAGGGCATATTTACTTCATCCCTAGCCACACACTGAGCACAAGAACACCTCAACCTCGGGAGGTTGTTCGTCCCCTTGTACTGTTCATCATGAGCCCAAGAGGCAATCCACCACCACCACACTGGAGTAGGGTATTACACCACAACGGTGGACCGAACCAGTATAAATCTTGTGTCCCTTGTGTTGTGAGTTCGTCGAGTTCGTTCTTAAGATCTTAGCTAGTTAGGACGCGGATCGGTAGGGAGGAAACCTTCACGCGCACCCCAGTGTTCGAACCTTGAGGGTTTTGCCGAAACCCGTGATCCGACATTTGGCGCGCGTGGTAGGGGTGAGCCGAAGCTTCCTTCCGTCACTCTGCGCCTCGTTGCTCAGTCGTCTCCATGGCGGACGCTTGTCGCGCTCGTGCTGAGCGTCGGGCTGCCCGCGTCGCCGCGCCAGGCAGGCCACCTCGTTGTTCCCCGTCGCCTGCCGCCAACGCCGCCACCGGCCCGGCGGGGAACGAGCAGCAAGCATCCTCGGTGCGGTGGGATGGCCGCACCACCACTCCATCGCTGACCCCGGCCGGTTCTTCGTCTCATGCACGTCGTGCACCCATGGACGCGCGTGTCGCACTCCTCACGGCGCACGAGCTCCTGCGCTACCTCCCAGTCGACGACCTCTATGAGGACTGGCTCGACCGCGTCGCCGAGCTCATCCGTGCCGCGGGGGGCTCCCCTGCGCCGTCCCTCTCTCCGCCTCGCCCTCCGCCAGCTACAGGCGACGTAGCTCACGGAGCGCCTCCACCACCTCTGGCCCAAGGCAGCGCCCTAGCGCCAAGGCACGTGGCTCCACGACGTGACCCACCGCGTCCGGCACCCGCCGTGAAGAAAGAAGCTGTCAAGAAGTCCCTCGGGCACAAGAGAACGCTCCGCCACTCCTCGCACCATCGCTCCAGGATAATTTGCTGCGGCAAGGCCCCACGCCGCTTGCCGTGGCGGCGTGTGAGCACTAAGGCCAAGCTCCACCTCCAAGGCGGGCCCCGATGACCACAGTCGGCTGCGGCGCCTTCACCCGGAGCTATTTAGCGTCGCCTGGACGGGCAAGTTCAAGCCAGATCTGCCTCCTCGCTACGACGGCACCCCCGACCCCGCGGAGTTCTTGCAGCTCTATGAGCTGAGCATCGAAGCGGCCAACGGCGACGAAAAAGTCATGGAGAATTGGTTCCCCATGGCTCTGAAGGATGGCGCCCGCTCCTGGCTCCTGAACTTGCCCCCATGCTCGATCTCCTCCTCGGATGAGATGCGCAACCGTTTTGTTGCCAACTTCCAGGGCACTCGCGACCGCCCGCCAGCCGCGGGTGACCTGCGCCACGTCAAGCAACAACCAGGAGAGACCCTCTAGAAGTACATCCAGCGCTTCAACAATGTCCGCCTCAAGATCCCCAAGGTGACGGACGAGGCCATCATCTCCACATTCTCTGATGGCGTCCGCAACGTCAAGATGAAGGAAGAGCTTGCTATCCATGAGGAGCTGTGCATGTCTCTGGAGTTGTTCAACCTGGCGACCAAGTGCGCAAGAGCTGAGGAAGGGCACCTCTCCCTCCTCGAGCTCCCGGTTGCAGACCCGGAGGAGAAGAAAGCCAAGGCCAAGGACGTGAAGCGCAAGGGAGCAGTCGTGCTCACGGCGGAACCAGACACCAAGCGCGGCAGAGAACAGCCCGAGTCATCCAAGGGCAGCCGCCCGTTCTACGCCTTCCACAACCTGAATACCCACAACACCAGCGACTGTCAAGAGCTCAGAGCCATTCACGAAGGACGCTTCAGTCGACGCCCCGAGCACGGCGACCGGGGCTACGGTCGAGGAGGAGGACATGGTGGCAATGCTGGGATGACCGTGGCCCTCGCCAGGAGTGGCGCGACCGGCCTCGTGAGGACCGCTGGTAGGATCAGCCTCGTGAGGGCGCCTGGAGGGATCAGCCTCGTGAGGATCATCCTCAAGGCAACGCCGGACTCCCTCCGCTGCCACCACCACCAAGAAGGAATGACGACAACCACCCAGACGAGGGGGTTGGGGGCTTCTAGGAGCCGCGTGCTATCGCCTGCATCTTGGGCGGAGCTCAAGCCCCAGCCTCGCAGCGTATCTTCAAACAGTTTGCTCGTGAAGTGAATGCAGTCCTCCCCAAGCTCGAGGCCACGCGCCCGCTTAGGTGGTCCAAGTGCACCATCACCTTCAGTTCGGCAGATCAGCTCAAATGCGCAGCTACCATTGGCGCCCTCCCGATGCTTTGTTCACCAGTCATCAGCAATGTTCAAGTTACCATGACCCTCATCAACGGCGGCGCAGGGCTCAATGTTCTGTCCGTTGACACGTTCAACAACCTCCAAGTGCCATATGACCAGCTTCAGCCTACCAAGCCTTTCTCAGGAGTGACCGACGGTTCTACCACACCGATAGGGCAGGTCTGCCTCCCTGTCACCTTCGGAGAACGCAAGAACTACCGCACCGAGCTCATCGAATTCGACGTCGCGCACATCCGTTTGCCGTACAATGCCATCCTCGGGTACCCAGCCCTGGCCAAGTTCATGGCGGTGACCCATCACGGCTACAATGTCCTCAAGATGCCGGGACGCGGGGGAATCATCACAGTCCCGTGCGAAGAAAGAGATGCGGTGTTCTCCCTCAGGCATGCCTTCCAAGCTGCAGCAATCGATGACCCCGACAGCAAGGGCGAGCGCCCTCCTGAGGCCGCCCCCGAGAAGAAGAAGCAGTTGCGCCGTGCAGGACCTCGGGAGGGTGGCGTTGCAGCTGGAACCTCGTCAGGATCAGCGCCCTCGCCTGGGGCGCCTCCCTCCATCGCATAGGAAAGTGCACCCGGCGTCCCTCTCGGGCAGGGCTCGGGGGATCTCTTCTGGAGGGCCTCGGACCTTGCCAACATCATGAGGGAGGCGCTTGCGCACCACTTGGAGGCGTGCTTCATGGAATGTTTTCCTCAGGAGGACACAGGGCAAGGAGCGCCCACCGATCAGGAGTTCATCACCAAGACCACTCAGGAGCTGCAAGACGCAAGGGCCATGCACGACGACCGCCGCTCACCAGGCGCAGCTCCCCATCCAGGCGAGGATGTCGAGCTGCGCGTCTGTGTTGACGTCCCAGGGCTCAACAGGGCCGCTTGTCAGGAGCTTTTCTGGCCTTAGCGCATGGGACGCTGTGAGGGCCCACCTCACAGCTACATTCACATGCCTTTTGGCCTGCCAAGCGTGGCGGCCGCCTATCAGCGCAACCTGCGGAGCATCCTGGTGGCTTAGGAGGCCAGGCACCACGCTGTGCTGACGGAGACGGAGACGGTCCTCAAGGAACCACTTGGACCCCCAGAGCCTCCCGAGGCTCAGGGGGCCGGTGGCTCATGAGGAGCGACCGCTTCGCTGCGTACCTTCAGCTGCCCCGACTCTCCTTCATCAATAGAACCAAGTGACATTTTCCGAGTTCATTTAGCTGGGAGCGCCCCTCGGGCCGCATCATTCCCAGGCCACGTGGGTCTGTTCCTGTGGCATGTATCCATTTTCTTCATGTCTTTAGCTTACCTTGCTCGGGCGCCCCTCGGGCTGCATCATCCCTAAGCCGCTCGGGCCTGACCCAGTGGCACGTACCTCCCTTGCGTTTACTTAAGCTTGCTGCTTTCATGCTTAACCCATCGATGACTATTACCTGCTTGATCGCCACCCACCACGGGGGCTACGCACGCCGGCACGACGCTGGTGCATGGGTCCATCCCTGCCACGTCGACAAACCTGAGCGGTCGAGCTCTGGCTCGCGGCACGCCCGCGCACGTCACCTCACCAGGCCCTCAGTGCCTTCATTTCCTCACGGAGTAACCAGTGGTAGGCTGGCAACCATAACGGCAGATCGTGTTCTTCCTTGTGCTGGCTTGCAGGAATCTCATGAGGATAACATCAAGCGGCACCACTAGCCCCCACTTCTCCCATGTAATCCGCTTGCGCGTTAAAAGGGGGATCTTGAGCATCGTGACTCAGGAGCTCTTACTGGCTCTCCAGCCCTCACTCCCTGGCCTTGACCACGACACGCGATCTGGCATACCAGCGGCGGCTGAGCTCGCTCGAGGGCCGGGACCTAAGGACGTAGAGCATGAAGGAGAACATGGGAGAAGGGGAGACTCATATGGGCACGACCTAGCTACGCTGCGGATGCCTACGCGCAAACCTGGTGTGTCACGAGGAATCAACCCGGAATCGACAAGATAAGTCCCGCACTCAGACCGGATAATCATTGGAGCCTGAGAGTCGTGCTCGCCGCAATCCTGTTATGGCAACGCCGCCTCCCTTTCTTACCTTACCACGGCTGCTTGAGCGCTAAAGGGGACCACCTAAGCATCGCGCCTTAGGAGCTCTTAATGGACCTCGGGCCGCTCACCTCTTGGCCTTGACCACGGCACGCGACCTGGCATACCAGCGACGGCCGTAGCTTGCCTGGGGACCGGGACCTGTCAACGTAGAGCAACAAGCCTTCGCGAGGTAGGAAAGGGGATACCGAGCCAAAACAGGACTTGCGTTCACAGGTTTCCATAATCAGGAAGATATCAACAAAAGACGTTACAGACCCTTTACACGCCCCCACGGGGTACTTCTTGATTCCTCGCAGGGAACAAAAGACGAGAACTTAGGAGAATCCTATCAACACACCCCCGCGGCCAACGCCATCATCAACAGTGGGCCGCGGGAGGCCGACGCCAACCCCATCGAGATCAGCGACGGCGGCGGCCGGACGTTGCGGCCCTGCTACGGGCGCGGCGAGAGCTCGGGGGCATGTAGCTATCGTCGCTCGTCTCCGGAGTCTCGTAGAGCTCGGGAGAACCACTGGACTCCCAAGGGTCGCTACTGCTGGAGTAGCCGCGAGCGGGGCGCGCCTCATCCTGGCGCTCCCCTCCAGGGCAACACTCCAAGCGACGTCCCTCCGCATCGAAGACCTTGAAGAAAAGCGTGGAGGCGCCATCGTACTCGAAGTGGATCGCGAGGGCGCCCTCCACACGGCAAACCCGTGCGACCTCGCCCCAGCCGTGGGATGAAGATCTTGCCGGTGGAGACCACTTTGACCTCTGCTCCGGTCGTCGGAGCATCGCAGTCAGCATGCTGCAACCAGAGCTCGAGGGGCCCCCTTAGTGGCATCGCGTCGGAGAAGAACTGCGGGAGGCGGATCCACGAGCTTGGGAGCATCACCACCCACAGCACAAGCTCGCGTGAGGAGTCCGCGGCATGGACTCCAGGAGCAACGACGCTTGTCGCCGCAGCGCATCGACCTTGGTCGCGGCGCGTGCGCCGGCGCTTGTCGCTCCTTCCTCCCGAGCCCCCGGCTTGGGCGTACAAGGGCAGCGGATACCCAGGAGGAGGCCGCTCGCACCAAGGCCTCGTCACCACCTGCATCACTGCTGCATCATGGCGGTGAACTGACCTCTTCTTCGGCGGGAGCAGTGCCGACACGTCGAGGGGAGACTTTCCGTTATCCTCAGTTGAGAATCTTCGGATCAGCGCCATTGAAGTTGCTACTAGCAGTGGAGCGGAGGAAGAAGAAGCAAGCGGAATGGGAAGAAATGGGCAACGGGGGCTCTGCCCCCTCCCTCATTTATAGCAGGAGAAGGCCAACCAGCACCCCCCACGATCACAAGCAATGATGGTTTTCCTTGCATGTCACAGGGACTGGTCAAGTCAAGCAGTTGCCGAGGCAGCGTGGGGAAGTGGAGACACCCACGTCCAATCAACCGCCATGCATCGACCGAGGCTGCAGGCTTTTGGGGCCCGCGGCGCTCCGTACTAGACCTTTGGCTTCGCCTTGAAGCCAAGCCCGAGCGAGCCTTGGGCTCGGGGGCTACCGTCGGCGTTCTGGGAACGGGGGTCCCCAGACTTGCCTGCCTGCGGCCCATGGCGTGGCTGTGCGAACAGGCCTGTACGGCCCACCTTCATCAACAAAGCATTCAAGACCCTCGCGAGGGGCCAAGCCTCGCGAGGCGGACGACACAAGACCTCCTCAGGAGCGGCCTCGCCAGGCAGGCTCACGAGGGCCGGAGAGATCAAGGCAAGGCAAACCTCGCGAGGCCCTCGTGACGTGAGCCATGACGATCGATACCAGGCGGGCGCCAGCGCGCGCAGCATCCTTGTTTCCTCTTTGGTGCTAAGGGGCAAGCGCAGGCGCGGAGTACCGAGTCATCAAGCAAAGGTTTCCATGTCGGTGCAATGAGACCATGGCCAGCGGGACGGCAAGACAGAGGTCACAATGGAGCCCAAGACGGCGTCACCACCAGAGCCTTTTGCAGGCGAAGACTATTTTTGTCAGATAAGTTGTACTAGCTGTCCCCTTTCAAATTGGCCGTTGTTGGATTCCTTCCCGCTCAATATTTTGGGAGAGGACCAGGGCCTATCAATAGGACTAGCCACCACAGTAGAAAGGCAATTGATGGGGAGACATCTCGCCTAATCCTTAGCCACACATTGAGCACAAGAACACCTCAACATCAGGAGGCTGTTCATCCCCTTATACTGTTCATCATCAGCCCAAGAGGCAATCCACCACCACCACACTGGAGTAGGGTATTACACCACAACGGTGGCCCCAACCAGTATAAATCTTGTGTCCCTTGTGTTGTGAGTTCATCGAGTTCGTTCTTAAGATCTTAGCTAGTAAGGACGCGGATCGGTAGGGAGGAAACCTTCGCGCGCACCCCAGTGTTTGAACCTTTAGGGTTTTGCTGTAACCCATGATCCGACAAAATATGATGCTATAAGAGATCATCCATATAAGAGATCAAAGAAACTCAAATAACTTTCATGGATGTAAAAAGATATGACTGATCATAAACTCAAAGTTCATCAGATCCCAACAAACACAATGCAAAAAGAGTTACATCATATGGATCTCCAAGAGACCATTGTATTGATAATTCAGCGAGAGAGAGGAAGCCATCTAGCTACTAACTACAGACCTGAAGGTCTACAAAGAACTACTCAAGCATCATCGGAGAGGCACCAATGGAGGTGGTGAACCCCATCCGAGATGGTGTCTAGATTGGATCTGGTGGTTCTGGACTCTGCGGCGGCTGGATGAATATTTCATCGACTCCCCTAGGGTTTTGGTATTTTGGGGGTATTTATAGAGCAAAGAGGCGGTTTGGGGGGCACCCGAGGTGGGCACAACCCACCAGGGTGCGCCTGGGCCTCCTGGCGCACCCTCGTGGGTTGTCCCCTCCTTGGGACTCCCCCCAGGTGCAACCAGGGCCCGTTGTGTTCCTTTTGGCCCATAAAAATTCTCCACGGAGTTCCGTGGCATTTGGACTTCGTCTGATATTGATTTCCTGCGATGTAAAAAACATGGAAAAAATAACAAGTGTCACTTGGCACTATGTCAATAGGTTAGTACCAAAAATGATATAAAATGACTATAAGATGATTATAAAACATCCAAGATTGATAATATAGTAGCATGGAACAATAAATAATTATAGATACTTTGGAGACGTATCAGCGACCCGAACCTGGTTAAAAATCCATCATGTTGATCGTTAGATCTGCTCTTTGTGCACTCCTCTTACCTTGCCAACCGTTGGAGGGATCCCCGCGATCCCATAGGTGTCATTTCTCTGACATCTTTGGCGCGCCAGGTAGGGGCCAGAGGTTGTGCAAATCTAGTCTAGCAGTTAGCGCGTGGGTTCCTTGATCACCATCGCTCCTAAGAAGAAGGCGATCACCACGATCAGTTTGTCTGGAGCCGATCCGCCTGTGACAACACGGACGGGTGACGGTGTAGTCCCGTATGGTGGCGTAGGTGCGAATCACGAGCATCCATGGCGTTCTTGCGACCGAAGCCAGGCAAGCGGCATTGTTCGTGCCCGCGACGATGAACCGCACACTACTGGGTCCAGAGATAGAGCTGTGCTGCCTACAGGCGGCGCGGCGACCTCCAAGACACCCCCGCTGGCGCCCACACCATGGTCTTCCCTGGGCGTGCGCGATGAGCGGCGCCACGATGTTGGAGACCATTGGCGTCCCCATGGAAAGAGCCCTTAGCATCACTCTTGAGATGCGTAGGGCCGACATGCACCCCATGATGCTGGTGGAAACGGCGCACGGCCGCGGAACCATGAGGGGGCTCCTTCTAACATGGTTAGAAGTCTGAGCACATCCCGTTCCTCGTGCTTGTCGCTGCCACCTACGCCAGCAGAAGCGTTAGCATGAGTGCAGCTACTGCTCGACTTTCCTCCGGCTGCGAAGAAGCAAGAAGAGTGGAGGGATTCTATCTAGAGCCTTATTAGCCACACCAATAAAGATGGGTACCAGGAGGCGGGCCCTTCGTGGCGTCGGTCCATTGAGCCGGCGCATGCCGAGAGGGGCCGGAGGCGCCGCAACAATGGTGCACTCCCCTCCACCACGACAGCAACGGTCGCCAGCTCGGCTGGTCGATGCCCGTGACGATGGATCCACGGCATCGTCTGATCCACGAGCTCGTCACGACCAACGTCAAGTTCTTCGGGAGCGGGTCAAAGAGGACACTCGAACTACCATCGAGCAGCGACGGGAAGCGCGCCATCAATATGATAGGTGTGCAGGGCGCACTGCGTACAGGCCTGCGCCAGGGGATTCTAGCGACTTACCTTACGAGGTAGGTTGGCCAGCTTTTACCCGTGAGTTGCGGCAGTTCCAGTTGCCCACTACCCACACGCTCAAACCAGAGGTCCCAGAGTAGTACGACGGCAAGACCCATCCGTCCGAGTTCCTGGGCGTTTACACCATCGCGATGCAAGCTGTCGGGGTCCGGAACGGCAAGGTGCTCGCCAACTACTCCCCACTGGTGCTCAAACCAAACATCAGGTCATGGTTGATGCACCTGCCAGTGGATTCCATCTCCTCTTGGTCGGATATGTGCCGCGAGTTTGTTGGCGCCTTTACCGGAGGCCACCAAGCTCCTGGCCAGGCAAGTGACTTACATCTCATTCCCTAGAAGGATGGCGAATACTTGTGCAAATACATACATAGATTCAGCCGTGTGCAGTACTACATCCCGGATGTTCATCGTGTCGCCGTTATCAGCGTGTTTCATCAGAACGTGCGCAACCGCTAGATGCGTGAGGAGTTGGCTACGAACAAGGTTAGGGATGTTACCGAACTTTATGTTTTGGCCGATAGATGTGCTCGAGCTGAGGAAGGAAGGAAGTACCCCGACGAAGATGCCGGTGCGAGAAGTGACTCCGGAGATGAAGACGTCGTCGCCCCGGCAAAGAAGGGCTGACTGCACAACAGGAAGCGCAAGGGCAAGACCGTGCTTGCCGTTGAGGAATCCAGTAACCCCGGCACCGGCAAGAAGGCCAAGGCTGACGACCCCGGCAAGGAGGTTGCCAAGTGTGCCGCCTGCCAGGCCTTGGTGGCTGCCAACAAGCCAGAGGGTTCCGACAAGCAGTATTGCAAGATCCATCACACCAAGGGTCATGACCTCCAGAACTGCCGGCAAGTTGAGCAGCTTGTGGAAAGGCAGAAAGCTGAGTATGAGAGGTGAGACAAGGAGAAGGGCCAGGATGGTGCTGAGGGGTCCGACAAGAAGCGCGGTGGTCGGGGGGGCCACCATGGCAAGGACAAGCAACAAGAGAGGCCTGCTTGGGGCTGCGACAAGAAAGAGGGGGATGATGACCATGAAGAGGATGATGAGTCTAGCGAGCATGAGTTTCAAAAAGACACAGAATCCATGTGCATTGATGGTGGTGCCTCATTGCATTCTTCTCACCGCCAACTTAAACAGTGGCCGCGCGAGATCAATGCGATGGAGCCATCGATCGATGCCCAAAAGCCATTGAAATGGTCCCACACGCCCACCATTTTCCACGTTCAGGATCACCCTGACCGCACAACCGTGGTCGGGTGTTTGCCATTGTTGTTTCCCCAACAATTTGCAACCTCAAGGTGACAAAATTGTTAGTTTACGGTGGGTCCGGTCTGAACTTGATTTCGCCCAAGGTGATCAAGAGATTGCAAATCCATGATGGAGATCTCGAAGAAATGGGCATGTTTCAAGGGATCAATCTAGGGAGAAGCCAGCCCAAAGGTAAAATCACACTACCAGTCACATTTGGTCGTGAGCTGAACTACAGGACGAAGAAGATCGTTTTTGTGTTGCCAAGATCCCATTCTCGTATAACGGGATCCTGGGCCATCCAGCACTGGCCAATTTTATGGCGGCGTCACACTACGCCTATAACACATTGAATATGCCCGGCCTGATGAGCATCATCACTGTTGGCTCCAACAAGAAAGATGCGTTCATCTGCACCGACCAACTCTACCGGGAGGCAGTGGTAGCACCTGGTGCCAAGGCACTTTGTGACGCCCCCGATTCAATCGTACACTAATCATACACGCAAACGTGTACGATCAAGAGCAGGGACTCACGGGAAGATATCACAACACAACTCTAAAAATAAAATAAGTCATACAAGCATCATAATACAAGCCAGGGGCCTCGAGGGATCGAATACAAGTGCTCGATCATAGACGAGTCAGCGGAAGCAATAATATCTTAGTACAGACATAAGTTAAACAAGTTTGCCTTAAGAAGGCTAGCACAAACTAGGATACAGATCGAAAGAGGCGCAGGCCTCCTGCCTGGGATCCTCCTAAACTACTCTTGGTCGTCGTCAGCAGCCTGCATGTATCAGTAGGCACCTCCAGTGTAGTAGGAGTCGTCGTCGACGGTGGCGTCTGGATCCTGGGCTCCAACATCTGGTTGCGACAACCAGGTAGAAGGGATAGGGGGAAAAGAAGGAGAAAGCAACCGTGAGTACTCATCCAAAGTACTCGCAAGCAAGGAGCTACACTACATATGCATGGGTATATGTGTAAAGGGTCATATCGGTGGACTGAACTGCAGAATGCCAGAATAAGAGGGGGATAACTAATCATGTCAAAGACTACGCTTCTGGTAGCCTCCGTCTTGCAGCATGTAGAAGAGAGTAGACTGAAGTCCTCCAAGTAGCATCGCATAGCATAGTCCTACCCGGCGATCCCCTCCTCGATGCCCTGTTAGAGAGCGATCACCGGGTTGTATCTGGCACTTGGAAGGGTGTGTTTTTTTAAGTATCCGGTTCTAGTTGTCATAAGGTCAAGGTACAACTCCGGGTCGTCCTTTTACCGAGGGACACGGCTATTCGAATAGATAAACTTCCTTGCAGGGGTGCACCACATAACCCAACACGCTTGATCCCATTTGGCCGGACACACTTTTCTGGGTCATGCCCGGCCGCGGAAGATCAACACGTCGCAGCCCCACCTAGGCACAACAGAGCGGTCAGCACGCCGGTCTAAATCCTATGCGCGCAGGGGTCTGGGCCCATCGCCCATTGCACACCTGCACGTTGCGTATGCGGCCGGAGAGCAGACCTAGCAACCTCCATTACAAAGGAAGTCATGTTACGCGGTCCAACCCGGCGCGCGCCGCTCAGTCGCTGACGTCACGAAGGCTTCCGCTGATACCACGACGTCGAGTGCCCATATCTTTCCCACGCAGTTGGTTAGTGCGTATAGACCAAATGGCCAGACTCAGATCAAATACCAAGATCTCGTTAAGTGTGTTAAGTAACCGCGAACGCCGACCAGGGTCATGCCCACCTTTCTCCTAGGTGGTCTCAACCTGCCCTGTCGGTTCGCCACAAAGTAACAGTCGGGGGCCGTCGGGAACCCAGGCCCACCTCTACCGGGATGGAGCCACCTGCCCCTTCAGCCCCCGTCTCCGAACAGTATCACAGGTAATGTAACAGTGTAAAGTATATAGTATATGCCCGTGATCACCTCCCGAAGTGATCACGGCCCAGTAGTATAGCATGGCAGACGGACAAGAGTGTAGGGCCATTGATGGAACACTAGCATCCTATACTAAGCAGTAGGATAGCAGGTAAAGGTAACAACAGTAGTAGCAAGGACAGGCTATGCAGCAGTATAGGATTAACTGAAAGCAGTAACATGCTACACAACACTAATGGAAGCAGTCGAGAAGAATAGGCGATATCTGGTGATCAAGGGGGGGTTTGCCTGGTTGCTCTGGCAAGAGAGAGGGGTCGTCAACTCCGTAGTCGTACTGGGTAGCAGCGGCGTCGGTCTCGGTGTCTAGCGAGAGAAGAGGGGGAAGAAACAATAAATATTTAAGCAAGCAGATGCATAGTGATGCATGACATGACAAGTATCGGTGCTAGGGGTGCCCTAACACGGTATGAGGTGATACCGGTGAAGGGGGATAACATCCGGGAAAGTATCCCCGGTGTTTCGCGTTTTCGGGCAAAGGAGCCGGAGGGGGAAAGTTGCGAGTTTGATAGGTTAGGGGGGTGTGGCGGATGAACGGGTTGTGTATCCAAAATCGTCTCGTCGTTCTGAGCAACTTTCATGTACAAAGTTTTTTCATCAGAGTTACAGATTATTTTATATTAATTCTTGAAGTTTTAAAAGATTTTCCCAAATTCTGGAATTATTATTAATTCGAAATTAATAGTCAAATGCTATGTGCACACACTGAAGTGTACACAGCAGGGTCTATAGAGGCTGACATGTGGGGCATGTTGACTGAGTTGACCCGGTCAACATCTGACTGGTCAAAGGGTGAATAGTAAAGGTGGGTCCCAGCTGTCATAGACTGTTTAGTTAACTAACAGTAGTTAACTAGGTTAATTAGTTATTAGGTTAATTAATCTTATTTGGTTAATTTAATCAGAATCAATTAAGTTAATTAATTAGTTAATTATTTTCATTATTTATTTATTTATTATTATTATTTTAATTCTTTGTTTTTCACAAAAACGTTCTGGGCGTGGGGCCCATCTGTCATAGGCCCCAGGGGCCATAGCGGGTGTGGGGGTTCACGGGCGACAGGCGCCGGGTGCGGGCGCACCGACCGGGCACTCGCCCGCAAAGGGGGACGAGGCCGTCAGGGCATTGACGGCGGGGCAGGCCGGCGAGGGGAGGTGGTGGTGCGGCAGGGCATGCCGGAACATGGGCACGGCGGTCGGGCGAGGAGGTCGGGCGGGGGCCGCAGTGAGGCAGGTAATAGAGCGAGCGCCGATGGGGCACAGCAGTAGCAACAGCGGGCCGTGCATGGCGGTGGCGGTGCGTGCGGTGCAGGGGTACGACGAGCGACGCGATGAACGCGGGGAAAGAGGATGGAAACGGGGGGCGGCTCACAGCGTTGCTGAGAAGGGGGGTCGGCATGGCTTGTGGACGTCGTTGTGGAGGAGGACGGGGACACGAGATCTGGCGACGCGGTGACGGGGAGGCAGTCTGGCGGGTAGGACTTGAGGGCGCCGGGGCGGTGGCCGATCCGGCGAAGACGGTGAAGGGCTCCGGCGGCGTGGTCCAGTGGTTTCGAAGGTGGTGGTGGTGAGCGCCGGCGACGGGAGGTAGGAGGCAGACGGAGCAATGCGCTGCCCTGCTTGAGCATGAGTGTGTCTTGTGTGTGCGGGAGGGAGGCGGCGTGATTGGGGGCGGCGAGGCACCAGCAGGGAAGTGCTCCGGCGCGTAGTGGTGGCGAAGACGGGCGGAGCGGGAGCGAACGGAGGCAGGAGAGGCGTGCGAGGGGGTGTCGGGCATGAGGCGATTCGCCTCTGGGCGTGCGGCGGTGCGAGGGATGGCGAGGGGAGTGAGGGGGTCGAGTGGGAGGAGAGGGGAGGTCGCTAGGGTTAGGTCTCAGGGGGGGTGGGGGGCCATATAGGCCAAGGCTGGGCCGGCGCGCGTATTGGCTTGCTGGGCCAAACGGCCCGGGGAGAGGGGGGCCTTTTCTTTTTTTTCATTCCTTTTGTATTTTTCTACTTCTGTTTTAATTCTAGTTTCTTTTATGTTTAGTATTATAAACTATAAAAATAGTCTCTAAGTTAGCATTACTAAATATAATCCTGCCACTACAATTTGGGTACCCCAACAGAAAAATAGTTTAACACTTTATAAATTATAAGAGGCTTTTAATAATTGTTTTGCTCCTGTTTTATTTATTGTAAAGCATTTAAGCATTTTATAACAATGTGGTTTTCTTCACCGGATTTATTTATGAATTATTTGGCTCGCACCGAACATTTTAGTTTTATCATTCGAAAACTTTTATTGTCTATTTGATTTAGAATTTGAATTTGAATCGGTTTCGAATTAATGCGAGATTAGCCACAGTAATCGAGGTGACATGGCATCATTAGCGGAGGGTTACTGTAGGCTAATTATCCGGGCATCACACACTTGCTCCTGCCACTTGAGCTCCCGAGGAGAAGAAGACCGGTGATGACCCACAAGTATAGGGAATCTATCGTAGTCCTTTCGATAAGTAAGAGTGTCGAACCCAACGAGGAGCAGAAGGAAATGATAAGCAGTTTTCAGCAAGGTATTTTCTGCAAGCATTGAAATAATAGGTAACATATACTTTTGTGATAGGATAATTGGCAATGAGCAACAAGTAACAAAAGTAAATAAAGTGCAGCAAGGTGGCCCAATCCTTTTTTTAGCAAAGGACAAGCATGGACAAACTCTTATATAGAGAAAAGCGCTCCTGAGTACACATGGGAATTATCATCAAGCTAGTTTTCATCACGTTCATATGATTCGCATTCGGTACTTTGATAATTCGATATGTGGGTGGACCGGTGCTTGGGTGCTGTCCTTACTTGGACAAGAATCCCACTTATGATTAACCCCTATTGCAAGCATCCGCAACTACAAAAGAAGTATTAAGGTAAACCTAACCATAGCATGAAACATGTGGATCCAAATCAGCCCCTTACGAATCAACGCATAAACTAGGGTTTAAGCTTCTGTCACTCTAGCAACCCATCATATACTTATTACTTCCCAATGAAGGAAATATGCCCTAGAGGCAATAATAAAGTTATTATTTATTCCTTATATCATGATGAATGTTTATTATTCATGCTAGATTTGTATTAACCGGAAACATAATACATGTGTGAATACATAGACAAACAGAGTGTCACTAGTATGCCTCTACTTAACTAGCTTGTTGATCAAAGATGGTTATGTTTCCAAGCCATAGACATGAGTTCTCATTTGATTAACGGGATCACATCATTAGGAGAATGATGTGATTGACATGACCCATTCCGTTAGCTTAGCACCCGATCATTTAGTATGTTGCTATTGCTTTCTTCATGACTTATACATGTTCCTATGACTATGAGATTATGCAACTCCCGTTTGTCGGAGGAACACTTTGTGTGCTACCAAACATCACAACGTAACTGGGTGATTATAAAGGAGCTCTACAGGTGTCTCCAAAGGTACATGTTGGGTTGGCATATTTCGAGATTAGGATTTGTCACTCCAATTGTCGGAGAGGTATCTCTGGGCCCTCTCGGTAATGCACATCACTTAAGCCTTACAAGCATTGCAACTAATGAGTTAGTAGCAGAATGATGTATTATGGAACGATAAAGAGACTTGCCGGTAACGAGATTGAACTAGGTATTGAGATACCTACGATCGAATCTCGGGCAAGTAACATACCGATGACAAAGGGAACAACGTATGTTGTTACGCGGTCTGACCGATAAAGATCTTCATATAATATGTAGGAGCCAATATGAGCATCCAGGTTCCGCTATTGGTTATTGACCGGAGATGTGTCTCGGTCATGTCTACATAGTTCCCGAACCCGTAGGGTCCGCACGCTTAATGTTACGATGACAATTATATTATGAGTTTATATGTTTTGATGTACCGAAGGTTGTTCGGAGTCCCGGATGTGATCACGTACATGACGAGGAGTCTCGAAATGGTCGAGACATAAAGATTGATATATTGAATGACTATATTCGGACACCGGAAGTGTTCTGGGTGATTTCGGAGAAAACCGGAGTGCCGGAGGGTTACCGGAACCCCCCGGGAGAAGTAATGGGCCTTATGGGCCTTAGTGGAGAGAGAGAGGGGCAGCCAGGGTGGGCCGCGTGCCCCCTAACCCTCTGGTCCGAATTGGACTAGGAGAGGGGGGGCGGCGCCCCCCTTTCCTTCTCCCTCTTCCCCTTTCCTACTCCTACTAGGAGGAGGACTCCTCCTCCTGGCGCGCCTAGCAAGGGTCGGCCGGCCTCTCCCCTTGCTCCTTTATATACGGGGGCAGGGGGGCACCCTAGAGACACAACAATTGATCATTGATCTCTTAGCCGTGTTCGGTGCCCCCCTCCACCATAGTCCACCTCGATAATGCTGTAGCGGTGCTTAGGCGAAGCCCTGCGTCGGTAGAACATCAACATCGTCACCACGCCGTCGTGCTGACAAAACTCTCCCTCAGCGCTCGGCTGGATCGGAGTTCGAGGGACGTCGTCGGGCTGAACGTGTGCTGAACTCGGAGGTGCCGTGCGTTCGTTTTTTGATCGGTCGGATCATGAAGACGTACGACTACATCAACCGCGTTGTGCTAACGCGTCCGCTTTCGGTCTACGAGGGTACGTGGACAACACTCTCCCCTCTCGTTGCTATGCATCACCATGATCTTGCGTGTGCGTAGGAATTTTTTTGAAATTACTACGTTCCCCAACAGTGGCATCAGAGCCTGGTTTTATGCGTTGATGTTATATGCACGAGTAGAACACAAGTGAGTTGTGGGCGATATAAGTCATACTGCTTACCAGCATGTCATACTTTGGTTCAGCAGTATTATTGGATGAAGCGACCCGGACCGACATTACGCGTACGCTTACGCGAGACTGGTTCTACCGACGTGCTTTGCACACAGGTGGCTGGCGGGTGTCAGTTTCTCCAACTTTAGTTGAACCGAGTGTGGCTACGCCCGGTCCTTGCGAAGGTTAAAACAGCACCAACTTGACAAACTATCATTGTGGTTTTTTTGATGCGTAGGTAAGAACGGTTCTTGCTAAGCCCGTAGCAGCCACGTAAAACTTGCAACAACAAAGTAGAGGACGTCTAACTTGTTTTTGCAGGGCATGTTGTGATGTGATATGGTCAAGACATGATGCTAAATTTTATTGTATGAGATGATCATGTTTTGTAACCGAGTTATCGGCAACTGGCAGGAGCCATATGGTTGTCTCTTTATTGTATGCAATGCAATAGCCCTGTAATGCTTTACTTTGTCACTAAGCGGTAGCGATAGTTGTAGAAGCATAAGATTGGCGAGACGACAACGATGCTCCGATGGAGATCAAGGTGTCGCGCCGGTGACGATGGTGATCATGGAGGTGCTTCGGAGATGGAGATCACAAGCACAAGATGATGATGGCCATATCATATCACTTATATTGATTGCATGTGATGTTTATCTTTTATGCATCTTATCTTGCTTTGATTGATGGTAGCATTATAAGATGATCCCTCACTAAATTATAAAAGTATAAGTGTTCTCCCTGAGTACGCACCGTTGCGAAAGTTCTTCGTGCTGAGACACCACGTGATGATCGGGTGTGATAGGCTCTATGTTCAAATACAACGGGTGCAAAACAGTTGAACACGCGGAATACTCAGGTTAAACTTGACGAGCCTAGCATATAACAGATATGGCCTCGGAACACGGAGACCGAAAGGTCGAGCATGAATCATATAGTAGATATGATCAACATAGTGATGTTCACCATTGAAACAACTCCATCTCACGTGATGATCGGACATGGTTTAGTTGATTTGGATCACGTGATCACTTAGAGGATTAGAGGGATGTCTATCTAAGTGGGAGTTCTTTAGTAATATGATTAATTGAACTTAAATTTATCATGAACTTAGTACCTGATAGTATCTTGCTTGTCTATGTTGATTGTAGATAGATGGCCCATGTTGTTGTTCCGTTGAATTTCAATGCGTTCCTTGACTGGAAGGTAGCAATTACACGGACTGGGTCCGTAACTTGAGGATTATCCTCATTGCAGCACAGAAGAATTACATCCTGGAAGCACCGCTGGGTGCCAGGCCTGCTACAAGAGCAACACCAAATGTTATGAACGTCTGGCAGAGCAAAGTGGATGACTACTCGATAGTTCAGTGTGCCATGCTTTACGGCTTAGAACCGGGTCTTCAACGACGTTTTGAACGTCATGGAGCATATGAGATGTTCCAGGAGTTGAAGTTAATATTTCAAGCAAATGCCCGGATTGAGAGATATGAAGTCTCCAATAAGTTCTATAGCTGCAAGATGGAGGAGAATAGTTCTGTCAGTGAGCATATACTCAAGATGTCTGGATATAATAATCACTTGATTCAACTGGGAGTTAATTTTCCAGATGATAGCGTGATTAACAGAATTCTCCAATCACTGCCACCAAGCTACAAGAGCTTCGTGATGAACTATAATATGCAAGGGATGGATAAGACAATTCCTGAGCTCTTCGCAATGCTAAAGGCTGCGGAGGTAGAAATCAAGAAGGAGCATCAAGTGTTGATGTCAACAAGACCACTAGTTTCAAGAGAAGAAACCCAAGTCTGGACCTAAGCCTGAAACTGAGTGCTTCTACTGCAAGCAAACTGGTTACTAGAAGCGGAACTTTCCCAAGTATTTGGCGGATAAGAAGGATGGCAAGGTGAACAAAGGTATATGTGATATACATGTTATTGATGTGTACCTTACTAATGCTCGCAGTAGCACCTGGGTTCTATTGCTAATATTTGCAACTCGAAACAAGGGCTACAGATTAAGCGAAGATTGGCTAAGGATGAGGTGATGTTGTGCGTGGGAAATGGTTCCAAAGTTGATGTGATCGCGGTCGGCACGCTACCTCTACATCTACCTTCGGGATTAGTATTAGACCTAAATAATTGTTATTTGGTGCCAGCATTGAGCATGAACATTATATCTGGATCTTGTTTGATGTGAGACGGTTATTCATTTAAATCAGAGAATAATGGTTGTTCTATTTATATGAGTAATATCTTTTATGGTCATGCACCCTTGAAGGATGGTCTATTCTTATTGAATCTCGATAGTAGTGACACACATATTCATAATGTTGAAGCCAAAAGATGCAGAGTTGATAATGATAGTGCAACTTATTTGTGGCACTGCCGTTGTCGGGGGAAATTTGCCTCCACGAACACCTATGGGGACCGGGCCCCTTTCTGGTTCGGCGGGGGGGGGCGGAGGTCGCGCGAAGAGTGGATCGAGACGATGCACACAAGGGGTTTACCTAGCTTCGGGCCGCACGGATGCGTAAAACCCTACTGCTGCTTTGTGGTTTGTATTGTGTTCCTTTTCGGGAGCGCTGAGTGCTACAGTACACTCAGGCAACTAATCAGACCGAGCGTGAGTGGCCTCCTCCCTCCCCCCTCCCTACGTTGCGCATGGGGCCTCCTTTTATATGCGCAAGGGGTTACCCACAGGTGGCAACGTAGGCGGGGTAAAACTGGAAAACGCTGTGTTGGGTACAGCTGTTTGCACAGTGCTATCATACCTAACTCTGACGGCAGGGGACAAGGGCATTAAATGCCCGTCTAGGTCGCCCAAACAGTGCAGAAAAGGGACCGTCAGGGGCGCCACCGTTTGCCACGACGGCTATCCTGTCAGCGTTGCTTCGCCACCGCATGCCCCTGGCTGCGCAGCCTTTCGCCACGTACGCCTGGAATGGCCCCAGAGCGACACGTTGGTGGATGAGCTGGAACGCAGGCGCGGGGTGGTGACTTGCCGCGGTTGATGCCTTGTCGCGCCCGGGAGCTTGTTGCTCACCGGTCCTTGCCGGGACGCGTGGCGCGTCGCAGCAAGTCTCTTGTCGTGCCTTGGTCGGACTTCCCGGCAAGCTCCTCTTCCCGGGGCCTTGTGCTTCGAGCGGCCCTCCCGGCAAGCTCCTCTTGCCGGGGCCTTGCTCTCTTCGGGTGGCCTTCCCGGCAAGCTCCTCCTGCCGGGGCCTTGGCTCAAATACTTTGTTCTTGGATGGCCCAAAAAGGGACCATGGAGAGTTTTGGCGATCACCTGGCAAGCCTTGCCGCGGGGTGCTACGACTGCCCGTGCACAAGTTCGGGGTACTAAGGTACCCCTACTTTAGTACACCGACAGGAGCCCCCGGTCCTGGGCCATACACGGTGCCGAGCGCTGTTGGGCCTGGCCCAAAACAGTGTAGGGGCTCGCGCGGCCTAGGACACGCTGCATCTTCTTCTGCATCCACCACGTCCTCCCCGAACGGCACGCGTCGAACGCGGCATCGTGGGGAGAGGTGTGAGTGACGTGGGCGGCGTGCGCGGGGCTGAGCCCCGCAGGCATGCGTCACGTCGCAAAAAAGGGGGGGCGGTTCGCGCCATCTCCATAAGTGGAGGGAGGCGTGGAGGCATGGCTCGTTTGCTGGACGGGGCCGAGGCACGGTTTCCGAGGCGTCCGTTCCCCACGATCATGGGGCGGGGGGAGGTCGCCTCATCCGTCGCCTTGGTCCTGCACGCCAGCCACGCGGCTTCCATGCACCTGGAGTTGCGGACGGTGGAGGCAGGAAATCGGGCCGTCGTGGGTCGAGGCAGCAGGCCGGTCCCAGTCGCCTGCTCTTCCTGCGTCTTGATTGGCTGAGCGGGGCGGCCGAGCCCTCACCCTGCTCCTTTATAAAGAGCAAGAGGGGGCGACGTAAATCCACACTCCTTCATCTTTTCTTCCTTTCAGCTTCTGATCCCCTCTCTCCATTCGCCATGGAGAAAGGGAACCCTGGTCCTTCATCGGTGGCGGCGAGGGTCGCCGCTAGGCAACGCCCCCTCCTCCCCTTGCACCCGTGGTGGCAGAGCCAGCCGTAAGGGGAAGGGGGAGGGGGCGAGGTCGTGGACGAGGCCGAGGCGCTCGGGGACGAGGAGGACGGGGCGACGCGCCGGCCTCGCCTCCGCCAGCGGCTCCTCTTCTCACGGCGGTCCACATCAGGGACGACCCTTGCGAGTTCTTCGTCAGGCTGCGCCAGGCGCTTCGTCGTCGCCTCCGTCTCCCGGCTCCCTTCGCAAGCGTGATGAAGATGGAACAACCCGAGACGCTAAGACTGCGCATGAGGGGCTGCGGGATCAGCGGCACGCGGGTCCATGTTGAGTCCCCAGCCCCCGGCATGATGTATCTTGGTCGAGGGTGGAAGTCGTTCGCCCGTATCCACAGCTTGATGGAGGGGTTCACCCTCCATTTTAAGTTGATGGAGGGCGATCTCCTCTCCGTCAAGGTCTTCGGGTGCTATGGGACCCGGGCCCGGTGCTGCGTGGATAGCTCCTCCGACAGCGAAGGCTCCTCCTCGAGCGAGAGCGACGAGGAGGGGAGCGACAGCGACGACGAGGGTAGCGGTCGTCGGGATGACGGGTCCGACTAGGCGCCGGTTGTGGCTCCGTGTGGCACCGGCAACCCCATCATCCGTGTCGCCGGCTCCTTGAGCTTCTCGGGGTCGTCTCCTTGGCGGCTGGCGTAGGGAGGCTGCGGAAGAGGAAGAGGGCAGGCGGCAAGGCCGTCAACTCGGAGTATGGGGGCACGGCGCCCTCGACAGCGTGCTGACGTCCTGCCGCCTCGTCGAGCCTTGCTTCCGGCGCCGCCGTCACCGTCCAGCTTTCAGACGGCCCCCGGGGTGTTCTCTTGGTGTCTTCTGCCACCCGTAGCTCGCCTAGGCGCCCCTTTTGCCCTTCTCGTCTCCTTGTCCTACCTCCTAAGGAGAGAGACAAGAAAGGGATTACGGGCACCTTATCTCTTTTTAACTTGTAAGCCCTCGGGCTTTAGTTGCATTTAAAGCTTGTAATCCCATCTCTCATGTTTTTCATTCTCTCTGAACTGTACCTGAGCGGAATGTTTTTTTAATGAAAAGGGGATGTTTGACGGGCCATTTGTCCCGCGGGTAAAACCCACGCCAAGGAGCGAATCCTTTATATCGTTAAGATAGACACTTCTTTGCCCGGCAACAGGCCCTGCTGTCTTCCCGCGCCACTCGACCTTTCTCACGCCTTTGGCGGAGGTAGGGATGAGGCGGGTTCGGGCTCCCAATTCCGTCCCTTTGCCACCGCGGCTACTACCAAAACTAGCCCCAGGAACGCGCTCTGGGGCCCAGAGTTAAGGGAGCACTGTAGCTTTTTAGGAAGAAACAAGGTTTTCGCATTCCTCAGTCCATAAGAGAATGCATGACAAGGGATGAAAAACTTATCTGGGATTGCAGCCCCCGGCAATTTTGGCTTGCCACGGGCGAATATTTGTACTTGCAGCCCCCGGCAACACTGGTTTGCCGGGGACCAGATGCTGGTCCGCCCTTCTTCTCTTCTTCGTCCTTAAGCGGTCTGGCCAGGATATGCAAAACCCTGTGAACCAAGGGAAACGAAAGAACAGGAAAAAAGGACGCAGACTCGACCTCTAAGCTAGGGGTTAGCAGCTGTTAGGCACTATCAACCCTAACCAAGGACGAGACTCGACTCAGCATGCATGCTAAAACTTAGGGCGCCGGCGCTTCATTTACTGCTGCTCAGGGTCTGCGCCTGGCTTTGTACAAAGGATTACATGCAACAGCGGCAAGACTTGTACAAAAGGGTGGTTGCCGGACGGGGTCCGACAACCGCGCCTTACGGGTAAAACTTATGAAGATGCTCAATATTCCAGGAGTTGCTCACCGGAGTGCCATCTTCGGTCTCAAGGCGGACAGCGCCGGGCCTCGTGACTCGTCTCACCCGGTAAGGGCCTTCCCACTTCGGCGTCAACTTGTTGTGATTCTTGGCGGACGGAGCGCGCCGAAGAACAAGGTCGCCTTCCTCGGAGCTTCTGGCTTTAACTTTGCGGCTATGGTAGCGACGCAAAGCTTGCTGGTAGCGAGCGGCTCGCACAGCAGCCTGAAGACGATCTTCCTCAAGGAGCAGCGCGTCATCTTCACGCAGCCGCTCTTGCTCAAGCTCATCATAAGCGAGCACTCAAGGTGACCCGTATACGAGTTCCGTGGGGATAACTGCTTCTGCTCCATAGACTAGAGCAAATGGTGTCTGGCCAGTGGCTCGATTTGGCGTCGTTCTGATCGACCAAAGAGCCACCGGCAGCTCCTCGATCCAGTTTCTTCCGCACTTGTGCAGCCTATCGAAAGTTCTGGTCTTGAGCCCGCGCAGCACTTCCGCATTGGCCCTCTCCACTTGACCGTTGCTCCTGGGATGAGCAACAGAAGCGAAGCAGACCTTGGCGCCGAGATCTTGGACGTATTGCATGAAGGCGCCGCTTGTGAATTGCGTACCGTTGTCGGTGATGATCCTGTTGGGGATCCCGAAGCGGGAAACAATCGACCTGAAGAACTTGACTGCTGACTGTTCTGTCACCTTCCTCACTGGTTCCACTTCCGGCCACTTTGTGAACTTGACGATTGCGATGTACAAGTACTCAAAGCCCCCGACAGCTCGGGGGAAGGGGCCGAGGATGTCGAGCCCCCAGACCGAAAATGGCCAGGATAAAGGGATCGTCTGGAGAGCTTGAGCTGGCTGGTGTATCTTCTTGGAATGGAACTGGCACGCTTCACACTTGGTTACTTGTGCAGTTGCATCCTGGAGGGCTGTCGGCCAGAAGAAACCTTGCTGGAACGCTTTGCCGGCAAGTGCTCTTGCGCCAATGTGGTGACCACATATGCCTCCATGTATCTCTGCCAACAGCTTTTGTCCGTCTTCCCGGGGAATACACTTCAATTTCACACCGTTGCGCCCTCTTCTGTACAGTGTGTTGTCGACAAACTGGTACATACTTGAGCGCCGGGCTACTCTTTCCGCTTCTTCTTGTTCTTCGGGAAGTTCTCCGTTCTGGAGGAAACAGACAGTCCGCTGCGCCCATGCTGGAGCCTGTGGCTCGACAACAAGGACTGAAGGCACATCTGCTGCTGCGGGAACGTCCGCTTCTACGGCGAGGATCTGGGGCTCAGCCGGAGCTTGATGTTCCCCGGCATGCTTGCCGGAGCAAAACTTGTCGGGAGCGCCTGCTTCTACGGAACAAACCCTGGGGTTTGCCGGAGCAGACTGCTCCTCAGCACTCTTGGCGTCGATCTTGGGGACCTTCTTGGCGGCGGCTCCGGGTAGCTCTGCCGGAAGATAGTCGCCGGAGACCAACTTCCTCTTCTTGCTCTGTCCGGTTGATGGTGTTACGGATGGCTGAGTCAGCTTGAGCACAAAGGTTCCTGGCTCCACAGGTAACTTAAGTGCTGCGCACTTTGACAGGCCATCAGCAATGTCGTTCTCAGCTCTTGGAATGTGTTCCATTTGCAGGTCGTCAAAGTGCTCTTCTAGCTTCCTCACTTCATCAACGTACGCTTCCATCAACGGACTCTGGTAATCTTTGTTCACTTGGCGGACGATAAGCTGCGAGTCACCCCTGACAATGAGCTTCTTGATCCCAAGTTCTGCCGCGATCCTGAGACCGGCAAGCAAACCTTCATACTCTGCAGTATTGTTGGTTGCTTGCTCCTTGGGGAAGTGCATCTGGACTATGTACTTGAGATGCTCTCTGGTGGGCGCGATAAGCAACGCGCCAGCACCGGCGCCTTGCAGCGAGAAGGCACCATCAAAATACATCAGCCACTCTTTGCTTGCTTCTTTGACGGGGATGCTCGTCTCTGGGATCTCTTCGTCTGGTGTCGGTGTCCACTCTGCTATGAACTCCGCCAATGCTCTGCTTTGGATAGTTGAAGTGCTCTCGAATTTGAGAGCAAAGCTTGACAGTTACAGTGCCCACTCGACGATCCTGCCTGTTGCTTCTGGATTCTGCAGTATCCTCTTCAGCGGAAAGCGGGTGACAACTGTAATCTCATGTGCTTGGAAGTAATGGTGCAGCTTTCTCGAGGCCATGAGAAGGCCGAAAAGCAATTTCTGCACACCAAAGTACCTTGACCTAGCCCCCTGCAGAAGGGAGCTGACAAAGTAAACTGGGCGCTGCACCATTCTCTTCTTCTGCACCTCCACTCGCTCCTGCGCAGATTCATCCTTGTCGGGGCCAGAGCTTGTCGGGGAAGCCTCCTGCTTGTCGGTGGACGCGCTTGCCGCGGTTGCTAGCTCATCATCTGCCTCCCTCTCCACTACTAACGTAGCACTAACCACTTGATTGGTTGCCGCCAGGTACAGCAGCAACTTCTCTTGTGGTTTAGGCGCGACAAGTATTGGAGCAGAGGACAGGTATTTCTTCAAGTCCAGCAGCGCAGCCTCCGCTTCCAGAGTCCATTTCACTGGACCCGCCTTTTTCAAAACTTTGAAAAATGGCAGGGCGCGTTCTGCAGACTTGGAAATAAACCTGCTAAGAGCCGCGACGCAGCCGGCAAGCCTTCGTACATCCTTGACGCGTGTTGGTGCTTCAATCTGCTCGATGGCCTTGATTTTGTCTGGATTGGCTTCGATTCCTCGCTGAGACACGAAGAACCCGAGAAGCTTGTCGGAAGGGACTCCAAACACGCACTTCTTGGGGTTGAGCTTGAGGCTGATCTTGCGCAGGTTCGTAAAGGTCTCTTCTAAATCTTGAATCAGGGTTGCCCTGTTCCTGCTTTTGACCACTATGTCATCCATGTAGGCTTCCACATTTCTGTGGATTTGCGGCTCAAAAGCGGTATGGATAACCCTCTCAAACGTCGAACCAGCATTCTTCAAACCGAAAGGCATCCGTACGAAACAGTACGTGCCACATGGAGTGATGAATGCGGTCTTTTCCTCATCTTCTTCAGCCATGAAGATCTGATGGTATCCTGAGTATGCGTCAAGAAATGAAAGCAGGTCACATCCGGCCGTGGAGTCAACAATCTGGTCAATGCACGGCAAGGGAAAGGGATCTTTGGTACAAGCTTTGTTAACATCAGTAAAGTCGATGCAAAGCCTCCATTTTCCATTTGCTTTGCGCACGACAACAGGATTGGCCAACCACGTCGGATGGAGCACACCTCTGACAAGGCCTGCCGCTTCCAACTTCTTGATCTCTTCTGCGATGAACTCTTGGCACTCCACCGCTTGCTTCCTGACTTTCTGCTTGACGGGCCGCGCATGAGGACAGACGGTGAGGTCGCCCAAACAGTGCAGAAAAGGGACCGTCAGGGGCGCCACCGTTTGCCACGACGGCTATCCTGTCAGCGTTACTTCGCCACCGCATGCCCCTGGCTGCGCAGCCTTTCGCCACGTACGCCTGGAATGGCCCCAGAGCGACACGTTGGTGGATGAGCTGGAACGCAGGCGCGGGGTGGTGACTTGCCGCGGTTGATGCCTTGTCGCGCCCGGGAGCTTGTTGCTCACCGGTCCTTGCCGGGACGCGTGGCGCATCGCAACAAGTCTCTTGTCGTGCCTTGGTCGGCCTTCCCGGCAAGCTCCTCTTGCCGGGGCCTTGTGCTTCGAGCAGCCGTCCCGGCAAGCTCCTCTTGCCGGGGCCTTGCTCTCTTCGGGTGGCCTTCCCGACAAGCTCCTCCTGCCGGGGCCTTGGCTCAAATACTTTGTTCTTGGATGGCCCAAAAAGGGACCATGGAGAGTTTTGGCGATCACCTGGCAAGCCTTGCCGCGGGGTGCTACGACTGCCCGTGCACAAGCTTGGGGTACTAAGGTACCCCTACTTTAGTACACCGACAGTCGTTTAGGTCATATCGGTGTAAAGCGCATGAAGAAACTCCATACTGATGGACTTTTGGAACCACGTCATTATGAATCACTTGGTGCTTGCGAACCGTGCCTCATGGGCAAGATGACTAAAACACCGTTCTCCGGTACTATGGAGAGAGCAACAGATTTGTTGGAGATCATACATACAGATGTATGTGGTCCGATGAATCTTGAGGCTCATGGCGGATATCGTTATTTTCTCACCTTCACAGATGATTTAAGCAAATATGGGTATATCTACTTAATGAAGGATAAGTCTGAAACATTTGAAAAGTTCAAAGAATTTCAGAGTGAAGTTGAAAATCATCATAACAAGAAAATAAAGTTTCTACGATCTGATCGTGGAGGAGAATATTTGAGTTACGAGTTTGCTCTACATCTAAAACAATGCGGAATAGTTTTGCAACTCACGCCACCCGGAACACCACAGCGTAATGGTGTGTCTGAATGTCGTAATCGTACTTTACTAGATATGGTACGATCTATGATGTCTCTTACTGATTTACCGCTATCATTTTGGGGTTATGCTTTAGAGACGACCGCATTCACGTTAAATAGGGCACCATCAAAATCCGTTGAGACGACGCCTTATGAACTGTGGTTTGACAAGAAACCAAAGTTGTCGTTTCTGAAAGTTTGGGGCTGTGATGCTTATGTGAAAAAGCTTCAACCTGATAAGCTTGAACCCAAATAGGAGAAATGTGTCTTCATAGGTTACCCAAAGGAGACTGTTGGGTACACCTTCTATCACAGATCCGAAGGCAAGACTTTTGTTGCTAAACTTGGAAACTTTCTAGAGAAGGAGTTTCTCTCGAAAGAAGTGAGTGGGAGGAAAGTAGAACTTAATGAGGTAACTGTACCTGCTCCCTTATTGGAAAGTAGTTCATCACAGAAACCGGTTTCTGTGACACCTACACCAATCAGTGAGGAAGTTAATGATGATGATCATGAAACTTTAGATCAAGTTACTACTGAGCCTCGTAGATCAACCAGAGTAAGATCCGTGCCAGAGTGGTATGGTAATCCTGTTCTGGAAGTCATGCTACTAGATCATGATGAACCTATGAACTATGAAGAAGCGATGGTGAGCCCACATTCCGCAAAATGGCTTGAGGCCATGAAATCTGACATGGGATCCATGTATGAAAACAAAGTGTGGACTTTGGTTGACTTGCCCGATGATCGGCAAGCAATTGAGAATAAATGGATTTTCAAGAAGAAGACTGACGCTGACGGTAATGTTACTGTCTACAAAGCTCGACTTGTTGCGAAAGGTTTTTGACAAGTTCAAGGGATTGACTACTATGAGAGTTTCTCACCCGTAGCGATGCTTAAGTCTATCCGAATCATGTTAGCAATTGCCGCATTTTATGATTATGAAATTTGGCAATTGGATGTCAAAACCGCATTCCTGAATGGATTTCTGGAAGAAGAGTTGTATATGATGCAACCGGAAGGTTTTGTCGATCCAAAGGGTGCTAACAAAGTGTGCAAGCTCCAGCGATCCATTTATGGACTGGTGCAAGCCTCTCGGAGTTGGAACAAACGCTTTGATAGTGTGATCAAAGCATTTGGTTTTGTACAGACTTTTGGACAAGCTTGTATTTACAAGAAAGTGAGTGGGAGCTCTGTGGCATTTCTAATATTATATGTGGATGACATATTGCTGATTGGAAATGATATAGAATTTCTGGATAGCAGAAAGGGATACTTTAATAAGAGTTTTTCAATGAAAGACCTCGGTGAAGTTGATTATATATTGGGCATTAAGATCTATAGAGATAGATCAAGACGCTTAATTGGACTTTCACAAAGCACATACCTTGACAAAATTTTGAAGAAGTTCAAAATGGATCAAGCAAAGAAAGGTTTCTTGCCTGTGTTATAAGGTGTGAAGTTGAGTAAGACTCAATGCCCGACCACTGCAGAAGATAGAGAGAAAATGAAACATGTTCCCTATGCTTCAGCCATAGGTTCTATCATGTATGCAATGTTGTGTACCAGACCTGATGTGTGCCTTGCTATAAGTCTAGCAGGGAGGTACCAAAGTAATCCAGGAGTGGATCACTGGACAACGGTCAAGAACATCCTGAAGTACGTGAAAAGGACTAAGGATATGTTTCTCGTTTATGGAGGTGAAAAAGAGCTCATCGTAAATGGTTACGTTGATGCAAGCTTTCACACTGATCCGGACGATTCTAATTCGCAAACCGTATACGTGTTTACATTGAACGGTGGTGCTGTCAGTTGGTGTAGTTCTAAACAAAGCGTCGTGGCAGGATCTACGTGTGAAGCAGAATACATAGCTGCTTTGGAAGCAGCAAATGAAGGAGTCTGGATGAAGGAGTTCATATCCGATCTAGGTGTCATACCTAGTGCATCGGGTCCACTGAAAATCTTTTGTGACAATACTGGAGCAATAGCCTTGGCGAAGGAATCCAGATTTCACAAGAGAACCAAACACATCAAGAGACGCTTCAATTCCATCCGGGATCTAGTCTAGGTGGGAGACATAGAGATTTCCAAGATACATACGGATCTGAGTGTTGCAGACCCGTTGACTAAGCCTCTTCCACGAGCAAAACATGATCAGCACCAAGGCTCCATGGGTGTTAGAACCATTACTGTGTAATCTAGATTATTGACTCTAGTGCAAGTGGGAGACTGAAGGAAATATGCCCTAGAGGCAATAATAAAGTTATTATTTATTTCCTTATATCATGATAAATGTTTATTATTCATGCTAGAATTGTATTAACCGGAAACATAATACATGTGTGAATACATAGACAAACAGAGTGTCACTAGTATGCCTCTACTTAACTAGCTTGTTGATCAAAGATGGTTATGTTTCCTAGCCATAGACATGAGTTGTCATTTGATTAATGGGATCACATCATTAGGAGAATGATGTGATTGACATGACCCATTCCGTTAGCTTAGCACCCGATCGTTTAGTATGTTGCTATTGCTTTCTTCATGAATTATACATGTTCCTATGAATATGAGATTATGCAACTCCCGTTTTCCGGAGGAACACTTTGTGTGCTACCAAACGTGACAACGTAACTGGGTGATTATAAAGGAGCTCTACAGGTGTCTCCAAAGGTACATGTTGGGTTGGCGTTTTTCGAGATTAGGATTTGTCACTCCAATTGTCGGAGAGGTATCTCTGGGCCCTCTCGGTAATGCACATCACTTAAGCTTTGCAAGCATTGCAACTAATGAGTTAGTAGCAGGATGATGTATTATGGAACGAGTAAAGAGACTTGCCGGTAACGAGATTGAACTAGGTATTGAGATACCGACGACTGAATCTCGGGAAAGTAACATACCGATGACAAAGGGAACAACGTATGTTGTTATGCGATCTGACCGATAATGATCTTCGTAGAATATGTAGGAGCCAATATGAGCATTCAGGTTCCGCTATTGGTTATTGACTGGAGACGTGTCTCGGTCATGTCTACATAGTTCTCGAACCTGTAGGGTCCGCACGCTTAACGTTATGATGACAGTTATATTATGAGTTTATATGTTTTGATGTACCAAAGGTTGTTCGGAGTCTTGGATGTGATCACGGACATGACAAGGAGTCTCGAAATCGTCGAGACATAAAGATTGATATATTGGACGACTATATTCGGACACCGGAAGTGTTCTGGGTGATTTTGGAGAAAACCGGAGTGCCGGAGCGTTACCGGAACCCCCCGGGAGAAGTAATGGGCCTTATGGGCCTTAGTGGAGACAGAGAGGGGAAGCCAAGGTGGGCCGCGCGCCCCCTCCCCCTCTGGTCCGAATTGGACTAGGAGAGGGGGGTGGCGCCCCCATTTCCTTCTCCCTCTCCCCCTTCCTTTCCCCCTCCTAGTAGGAGTAGGAAAGAGGGGAGTCCAACTCCTACTAGGAGGAGGACTCCTCCTCCTGGCGCGCCTAGCAAGGGTCGGCCGGCCTTCCCCCTTGCTCCTTTATATACGAGGGCAGGGGCCACCCTAGAGACACAACAATTGATCATTGATCCCTTAGCTGTGTGCGGTGCCCCCCTCCACCATAGTCCACCTCGATAATACTGTACCGGTGCTTAGGCGAAGCCTTGTGTCGGTAGAACATCAACATCGTCACCACGCCGTCCTGCTGACGAAACTCTCCCTCAACACTCGGCTGGATCGGAGTTCGAGGGACGTCATCGGGCTGAACGTGTGCTAAACTCGGAGGTGCCGTGCGTTCGGTACTTGATCGGTCGGATCGTGAAGACGTACGACTACATCAACAGCGTTGTGCTAACGCTTCCGCTTTCGGTCTACGAGGGTACATGGACAACACTCTCCCCACTCGTTGCTATGCATCACCATGATCTTGCGTGTGCGTAGGAATTTTTTTGAAATTACTACGTTCCCCAACACCCAATGCCTTCCTCTAGGCCCAAACAATGGTGAAGTGTCATGTAGTCGACGTTCACATAACACCACTAGAGGAGAGACAACATACATCTCATCAAAATATCGAACGAATACCAAATTCACATGACTACTAATAGCAAGACTTCTCCCATGTCCTCAGGAACAAACGTAAATACTCACAAAGCATATTCATATTCATAATCAGAGGAGTATTAATATGCATAAAGAATCTGAACATATGATCTTCCACCAAATAAACCAACTAGCATCAACTACAAGGAATAATCAACACTACTAGCAACCTACAGGTACCAATCCTAGACTATGAGACAAGAATTGGATACAAGAGATGAACTAGGGTTTGAGAGGAGATGGTGCTGGTGAAGATGTTGATGGAGATTGGCCCTCTCCCGATGAGAGGAGCGTTGGTGATGATGATGGCGATGATTTCCCCCTCCCTGAGGGAAGTATCCCCGGTAGAACAGCTCCGCCAGAGCCCTAGATTGGTTCCGCCAAGGTTCCGCCTCATGGCGGCGGAGTCTCGTCTCGAAAGCTTGCTTATGATTTTTCTTCGGACGACAGACTTCATATAGCAGAAGATGGTCACCGGAGGGCCAACAGGGGGCCCACGAGGCAGGGGGCGCTCAGGGGGTAGGGCGCACCCCCACCCTCGTGGACAGGTGGAGGCCCCCTGACATGGATTCTTCTTCAAGTATTTTTTATTATTTCCAAAAATAACTTCCGTGGAGTTTCAGGACTTTTGGAGTTGTGCAGAATAGGTCTCTAATATTTTCTCCTTTTCCAGCCCAGAATTCCAGCTGTCGGCATTCTCCCTCCTTGTGTAAACCATGTAAAATAAGAGAGAATAGGCATAAGATTGTGACATAAAGTGTAATAACAACCCATAATGCAATAAATATCAATATAAAAGTGATACGTCTCCAACGTATCTATAATTTTTTATTGCTCCATGCTATATTATCTACTGTTTTCGACAATATTGGGCTTTATTATGCACTTTTACATTTTTTTGGGACTAACCTATTAACCGGAGGCCCAACTCAGAATTGCTGTTTTTTTTGCCTATTTCAGTGTTTTGAAGAAAAGGAATATCAGACGGAGCCGAAACGGAATGAAATCAACTAGAGAAGTTATTTTTTGAAGGAAAGCTACCGGAAAAGCTTGGAGTGCACGTCAGGAAAGGAACGAGGGAGCCACGAGGGTGGGGGTGCGCCCCTGCCTCATGGGCCCCTCGTGGATCCCCTGACGTACTTCCTTCACCCATATATACCCACGTACCCTAAAACTACCGAAGACGAGAATAGATCGGGAGTTCTGCCGCCGCAAGCCTTTGTAGCCACCAAAAACCAATCGGGACCCTGTTCCGGCACCCTGCCGGAGGGGGAGAACCCTCACCGGTGGCCATCTTCATCATCCCGGCGATCTCCATGACGAGGAGGGGGTAGTTCACCCTCGGGGATGAGGGTATGTACCAGTAGCTATGTGTTTGATCTCTCTCTCTCTCTTGTGTTCTTGATTTGGCACGATCTTGATGTATCGCGAGCTTTGCTATTATAGTTGGACCTTATGTTTCTTCTCCCCCTCTACTCTCTTGTAATGGATTGAGTTTTCCCTTTGAAGTAATCTTATCGGATTGAGTCTTTAATGATTTGAGAACACTTGATGTATGTCTAGTCGTGCGTATCTGTGGTGACAATGGGATATCACGTGATTCACTTGATGTATGTTTTGGTGATCAACTTGTGGGTTCCGCCCATGAACCTATGCATAGGGGTTGGCACACGTTTTCGTCTTGACTCTCCAGTAGAAACTTTGGGGCACTCTTTGAGGTTCTATGTGTTGGTTGAATAGATGAATCTGAGATTGTGTGATGCATCTCGTATAATCATACCCACGGATACTTGAGGTGACATTGGAGTATCTAGGTGACATTAGGGTTTTGTTGATTTGTGTCTTAAGGTGTTATTCTAGTACGAACTCTAGGACTGTTTGTGACACTTATAGGAATAGCCCAACGGATTGATTGGAAAGAATAACTTTGAGGTGGTTTCGTACCCTACCATAATCCCTTCATTTGTTCTCCGCTATTAGTGACTTTGGAGTGACTCTTTGTAGCATGTTGAGGGATAGATATATGATCCAATTATGTTATTATTGTTGAGAGAACTTGCACTAGTGAAAGTATGAACCCTAGGCCTTTTTTCCTAGCATTGCAATACCGTTTGTGCTCACTTTTATCATTAGTTACCTTGCTGTTTTTATATTTTCAGATTACAAAAACCTATATCTACCATCCATATTGCAGTTGTATCACCATCTCTTCGCCGAACTAGTGCACCTATACAATTTACCATTGTAGTGGGTGTGTTGGGGACACAAGAGACTCTTTGTTATTTGGTTGCAGGGTTGCTTGAGAGAGACCATCTTCATCCTACGCCTCCCACAGATTGATAAACCTTAAGTCATCCACTTGAGGGCCTCTTTCTCAAGAACCCAACCAAGACGACCGCGATCTAGCTGGTACGGCGGAGAAATCCAATTGCAACAGGCGTCGTCTGGCGTTCAGTTCTCAGGACACGCCTCCAGCTCCCGCCTTCACCGAGCCTCAGATAGCTGAGGTGCGAAATATTATCAGCCTCACCACGCTCAAGAAGGCGGTCTGTGAGCAGAACTCGGTCCCATTACATGAGATCAAGAAGAAGGGACGGAAACGAAAGACTAACAAGGGCGCCGGTGCGAGCCAGCCGGCACCGAGTTCGATCCGTGCTCAGGACGGGCCACCTTCACCTAAGGATATCTCGAGGAGGGTGCATGTGGCGGGTAGGGCGATGCTACTGCCAAATATGTTGAATGCTGCAACCGGTGCTATGCGGAGTCTGCACGATAGTGTTCTTTATTTGGAGAAGCGGCGTCTCAGAGAGAAGGATGTGGCATACCCGGTTTTCGTGGCCAAGGTGCCAGAGGGCAAGGGCTTTGTGGATGGCGACATCGGGGGTATGATCGTCCTGCGGTTTGATGACATCTTTGCTATGTTTAACCTTCATCCGCTGCACTACACCTTCGTTCGGCTGTTTTCACTGAGCATGCAGATGCGGATCATTAGAGACAAGACCCCGGACATCGTGATAGTCGACCCCTTCTACATGCGGGCCAAGCACTTGAGCAACGCTGGGGACCGCCAAGTTGCGAGTTCACACCTCGAATGTGTCATTCTGGCAAACGCTTATATGGATAACTTCCTTGTGCCTTACTTTCCCGAGTAAGTCATCCCTTAACCGCCCCGTAACATATGATTTCTTAGATTTCGATCGTTCTTTTTTTTCTAACATTCCGTGTTCTATGCAGTGACACACATTGCACACTCATCCTCTTAAGCCCGAAATGTTCCATGGCCACGTATTTAGACCCGAACCATAACTCCAACATAGACTACACAAATGTCAAGAAAGTTCTTGATGATGTTCTCCCCAGCTACGCCAAATCTGGAGGCACCTTCACCAGGCCAGTTCGTAAGTACGGCAAGCACATGTTCTCACACAATACGAAGTTCTGCTGCGTCAAGCAGCCGCCTGGCGGTCAGAAGGATGCCTACTATGCCCTCCATCACATGCGGGCGATCGTAAGGGACCATCATCAACTTCTGCTACCAGATAATCTCAAAGATTGGGCCGCGAGCTTGTCGGCAGTCCAGGACACGGACCTCAGACAAGAATTCTTTCGCATCCAGTCGGAGTTTGCGGACATCATCCATCAAGATGTCCTTCATACCTCGGGGCAGTTCTTCCTCAGATATCAACCGTCCAACAGTGAGATAGATGGAACGCTACAAATGCAGGGTGACAACGACCGCGATTTCATGACCATCACGGCAGACGGCGGCTTCATCCACGCTCCTGTCCGATGAGTCGAGTCGAAAGTAGTGATGTGTAGTTCCGAAACATTGATTGGCTCATGTTGTAATTATACTTTAATGAATTCGTATGTCTCTTTGGTTTGGACACTCGTTCAACTTACATGTAATCGATGCTATTTATTAGTAGGACCATGAATCGTGCTATTAATGTCTTGCTTTTCTCTTCCGATCCTTTTGTTGCATACTTACATATTGCTTAATTATGTATTGTCTGTTGTTTGGCTTGTGCATAGACATGCCGTCGTATGTCGTGTACAAGGGTAAGGTTCCCGGAGTCTACGACGACTGGGAGGAGTGCCGAAGACAGGTTCACCGTTTCAGCGGTAACAGTTACAAAGGGTACACCACTAGGGCGGAGGCCGAATCTAGATACGCCCGCTATCTAGCGGGAGAGAGGAGGGAGCGTTGGAGGAACCGGATGAAGACCAGTTTGATCGCGATGATGCTCATCGTGATGACCACAGCTCTCTTCTATGCGATGGTAGTTTAGATGGTCGTTATCGACTTGTAATGTGAAGACAAACTCGATACTCGCGGTCTTGAGACTTGTAATGTTTTATCTTTGTTCGGTCTTTTGAATTCGGAGACTAATATGATGAATTGTATTCGGAGACTAATCTTCTATTGTATTCGATGAATCTGATGTTGCTGTGTGCTGCTGACTATATTATGTCTAATAATATATTTTATATTCTGTCTAATAATATATTTTGTAACCTGCGCAAAAATCAGAAAAGAAAAAAAAATAAACCAAATATTCATACTAATGGCGCATCACCACCAGGTGCGCCATTAGTGTGCCAAAGGATACTAATGGCGCATCAGCGTAGAATGCGCCATTAGTATGACAAAGCCATGCTTACGTATGGCCCCCCGGGAGGCACACTAATGGCGCATGTTGTTACATACTAATGGCGCACTAGTGGGTGCGCCATTAGTATACCAGATACTAATGGCGCACCCGTGGTGCGCCATTAGTAAGATATACTAGTGGCGTGCTACTAATGGCGCACTGGTAATGCGCCATTAGTAGGCAAAACCAGTGCGCCATTAGTAGGCCTTTTCCTAGTAGTGTACACACTAAATAGGGAAGATAGATATTGCAAGAGGCATAAGTATTTAGAAACTAAATGGTTGCAAGAGAGGCTAAATGTGAGTGCTGGAAATTTAAAATACCTTTACCGTACTTGTGAACTTTGCAATGAACATGGTCATTTAAATATCAATTGCAAATTGTTTCATGAGCAAACCGTGTCCAAAAATTGTGATGACTTGATTTCCCTTTCACATCATAATGAACTTAGTTTGCTTTTGGGTTATGAAGAAATGAAACGTCAAACTAAGCATATTCCATAATATAACCTTAAGAAATTCCTCGATATTGATCTAGAAGAAATTTATATGTATTGTGCGGTGAATTGCATTGAAAATCCTTATATTGCCAATTACATAAATAAAAGAAAACAAATAGAAGATAAAGAGAATGCTAACGAAAGGGAAGAGACTTCCCAATATTCTCCTATTATTTCTTATGATGAATCAGGTAACGAGAAGGAGCTTTCTATTCAACCAATCTCATTAATAACGAGCTCCAAAAAGGGGATTGAACCAACACATGAGGTGAAGAAGAAGATTAGAAAAAGGAAGAGTGGTAAAAAGGTATCCCTCCCAAATAAAGTTGCTCCTATTATTGTTGTGCCTCATGAAAATGAATCAAAAATAATTGTGGAAGATGATGCACTTGATGATGATCTCGTTATGCCTATTGCTTGTTGTGATGATTATGATTGGGAAGATAATGATACTTCTTATGATCTTGAAAATCTTTTTGGCACTTGCATTTGGAGAATATGATAATAATGTTTGCTATACTATTGGTGCTATCTATACAATTAATGATGAGAGTGATTATACTTATGATATGAAAAGGCCCAAGCTTGGGGAAGCTATGTTTGATGAAGATGATGTTTTGAGAATATATTTGCTGCAATTAATGTTTGTCCCAAGCTTGGGGATGCTACATCTAACGAAGATGATATTTTTAGCCTCTCAAGTTTTTATATGCAAAGTTGTTATGATGATAGCATGCCTTCTACCTATGATGATTATATTGATGAAAGTGGGTTTGGAAGAGTGTCAACTTTAGGAATTAATGATCCCACTATTTTGGAGGATGTTGAATCTTATAATATTTATGAAAGTGGATTTGGAGAGGTCATGACTTCATTTAGTGCTGTATCCACTATCTTGGAAGAGGTTTCAATTGATTATGATGATAATAAAGTTGCTACTTATGATGATTATTGTGATAAAACTTATGCTATAAAAAGTAGTGATGATTATATTTATAAAACTTGTCATGATTATGATTCCCCTTTTTCTGAACATTACTCTTTTAATGTGGAAACAATTTATAATATTCAAGTCTTTTATGATACTCCCACTATTCCGAATGAGAAGAAATTTGCTTATGTGGAGAGCAGTAGATTTTCTATGCTTGTAGATCATGAAAAGAATGCTTTAGGTGCTGGTTATATTGTTGAATTCATTCATGATGCTACTGAAAATTATTATGAGGGAGGAATATATGCTTGTAGGAATTGCAATAATATCAGGTTTCCTCTCTATGTGCTTAAAGTTTTGAAGTTATGCTCGTTTTGCCTTCCTATGCTAGTTGATTATTGTTCCCATAAGTTGTTTGCTCACAAAATCCTTACGCATAGGAAATGGGTTAGACTTAAATGTGCTATTCATATTCTTCATGATGTTCTCTTTATGTTTCAATTCTTATCGTTTATGTGAGCATCATTGAAATCATCATGCCTAGCTAGGGGCGTTAAACGATAGCGCTTGTTGGGAGGCAACCCAATTTTATTTTAGTTTCTTGCTTTTTGGTTCTGTTTAGGAATAAATAATTCATCTAGCTTCTGTTTAGATGTGGTTTTATGTTTTAATTACTGTTTGTGCCAAGTAGAACCTTTGGGAAGACTTGGGTGAAGTCTTTATGATCATGCTGTAAAAAACAGAAACTTTAGTCCTCACGAGATTAGCTAGAACATTTTACTGGAGAGTGATATTTAGTTGATTCGTTTTGCATATGATTAATACACAAATTCCTCAGGTCCAAAAATTTATTTTAGAATTTTTGGAGTTCCAGAAGTTTACGTTAGTTACAGGTTACTATAGGCTGTTCTGTTTTTGACAGATTTTGTTTTGCGTGTGTTGTTTGCTTATTTTGATGACTCTATGGCTAGTAAACTAGTTTAGAAACCATAGATAAGTTGGAATAAAGAAGTTTTAACACCAATATAAATAAAGGATGATTTCATTACAGTACCTTGAAGTGGTGTTTTGTTTTCTTTCGCTAACGGAGCTCACGAGTTTTCTGTTAAGTTTTGTGTTGTGAAGTTTTCAAGTTTTGGGTAAAGATTCGATGGACTATGGAATAAGGAGTGGAAAGAGCCTAATATTGGGGATTACCAAGGCTCCCCAAGGTAATATTCAAGGATAACCAAGCGTCTAAGTTTGGGGATGCCCCAGAAGGCATCCCCTCTTTCATCTTCGTTCATCGGTAACTTTACTTGGAGCTATATTTTTATTCACCACATGATATGTGTTTTGCTTGGAGCATCATGTCATTCTATTTTACTTTGCTTGCTGTTTGAATAAAGTATCAAGATCTGAAATTCTTAAATGTTAGAGAGTCTTCACATAGTTACATAATTATTAAACTACTCATTGATCTTCACTCATATCTTTTGGAGTAGTTTGTTGTTTGCTCTGGTGCTTCACTTATATCTTTTAGAGCACGGTGGTGGATTTGTTTTATAGAAACTATTGATCTCTCATGCTTCACTTAGATTATTTTGAGAGTCTTAAATAGCATGGTAATTCTCTTAATAATCCTAATATGCTTGGTATTCAAGATTTGTAAAACTTTCTTTTGAGTGCGTTGAATACTAAGAAAAGTTTGATGCTTGATAATTGTTTTGAGATATGAAGATGGTGATATTAGAGTCATGCTAGTTGAGTAGTTGTGAATTTGAGAAATACTTGTGTTAAAGTTTGTGATTCCCGTAGCATGCGCGTATGGTGAACCGTTATGTGATGAAGTCGGACCATGATTTATTTATTGATTGTCTTCCTTATGAGTGGCGGTCGGGGACGAGCGATGGTCTTTTACTACCAATATATCCCCCTTGGAGCATGCGCGTAATACTTTGCTTTGACAACTTGTAGATTTTTGCAATAAGTATATGAGTTCTTTATGACTAATGTTGAGTCCATGGATTATACGCACTTTTCTTCCTTCCACCATTGCTAGCCTCTCTTATACCGTGCACTTTTCGCCGGTATCATACATCCACCATATACCTTCCTCAAAACAGACACCATAGCTACCTATCATGGCATTTCCATAGCCATTCTGAGATACATTGCCATGTAACTTTCCACCGTTCGGTTTATTATGACATGCTCCATCATTGTCATATTGCTTTGCATGATCATGTAGTTGACATCGTATTTCTGGCAAAGCCACCGTTCATAATTCTTTCATACATGTCACTCATGAGTTGTTGCACATCCCGGTACACTGCCGGAGGCGTTCATATAGAGTTATATTTTGTTCTAAGTATCGAGTTGTAATTGTTGAGTTGTAAGAAAAATAAAAGTGTGATGATCATCATTTTTAGAGCATTGTCCCAAGTGAGGAAAGGATGATGGAGACTATGATTCCCCCACAAGTCGGGATGAGACTCCGGACAAAAAAAAGAAAAAAGAAAAGAGGCCATAAAAAAAGAGAAAAGGCCCAAATAAAAAAATGAGAGAAAAAGAGAGAAGGGGCAATGTTACTATCCTTTTACCACACTTATGCTTCAAAGTAGCACCATGATCTTCATGACAGAGAGTCTCTCATTTTGTCACTTTCATATACTAGTGGGAATTTTTCATTATAGAACTTGGCTTGTATATTCCAATGATGGGCTTCCTCAAAATGCCCTAGGTCTTCGTGAGCAAGCGAGTTGGATGCACACCCACTTAGTTTCTTTTGTTGAGCTTTCATATACTTATAGCTCTAGTGCATCTGTTGCATGGCAATCCCTACTCACTCACATTGATATCTATTGAGGGCAATGTCCATAGCCCGTTGATATGCCAAGTTGATGTGAGACTATATTCCCCTTTTTGTCTTCTCCACAACCACCATTCTATTCCACATACAGTGCTATATCCATGGCTCACGTTCATGTATTGAATGAAGATCGAAAAAGTTTTGAGAATGTCAAAAGTATGAAATAATTGCTTGGCTTGTCATTGGTGTGCATGACTTAAATACTTTGTGTGGTGAAGGTAGAGCATAGCCAGACTATATGATTTTGTAGGGATAACTTTCTTTGGCCATGTTATTTTGAGAAGACATGATTGCTTTATTAGTATGCTTGAAGTATTATTATTTTTATGTCAATATGAACTTTTGTCTTGAATCTTTCGGATCTGAATATTCATACCACAATTAAGAAGAATTACATTGAAATTATGCCAAGTAGCACTTCACATCAAAAATTCTTTTTTATCATTTACCTACTCGAGGACGAGCAGGAATTAAGCTTGGGGATGCTTGATACGTCTCCAACGTATCTATAATTTTTGATTGCTCCATGCTATATTATCTACTGTTTTGGACAATATTGGGCTTTATTATCCACTTTTATATTATTTTTGGGACTAACCTATTAACCGGAGGCCCAACCCAGAATTGTTGTTTTTTTGCCTATTTCAGTGTTTTGAAGAAAAGGAATATCAGACGGAGTCGAAACGGAATGAAATCAACTAGAGAAGTTATTTGTGGAAGGAAAGCTACCGGAAAATCTTGGAGTGCACGTCAGGAAAGGAACGAGGGAGCCATGAGGGTGGGGGCACGCCCACCCCCCTAGGGCGCGCCCCTGCCTCATGGGCCCCTCGTGGATCCCCTGACGTACTTCCTTCACCCATATATACCCACGTACCCTAAAACTACCGAAGACGAGAATAGATCGGGAGTTCTGCCGCCGCAAGCCTTTGTAGCCACCAAAAACCAATCGGGACCCTGTTCCGGCACCCTGCCGGAGGGGGAGAACCCTCACCGGTGGCCATCTTCATCATCCCGGCGATCTCCATGACGAGGAGGGGGTAGTTCACCCTCGGGGATGAGGGTATGTACCAGTAGCTATGTGTTTGATCTCTCTCTCTCTCTTGTGTTCTTGATTTGGCACGATCTTGATGTATCACGAGCTCTGATATCATAGTTGGATCTTATGTTTCTTCTCCCCCTCTACTCTCTTGTAATGGATTGAGTTTTCCCTTTGAAGTAATCTTATCGGATTGAGTCTTTAATGATTTGAGAACACTTGATGTATGTCTTGCCATGTGTATCTGTGGTGACAATGGGATATCACGTGATTCACTTGATGTATGTTTTGGTGATCAACTTGTGGGTTCCGCCCATGAACCTATGCATAGGGGTTGGCACACGTTTTCGTCTTGACTCTCCGGTAGAAACTTTGTGGCACTCTTTCAGGTTCTATGTGTTGGTTGAATAGATGAATCCGAGATTGTGTGATGCATATCGTATAATCATACCCACGGATACTTGAGGTGACATTGAGGTATCTGGGTGACATTAGGGTTTTGGTTGATTTGTGTCTTAAGGTATTATTCTAGTACGAACTCTAGGGCTGTTTGTGACACTTATAGGAATAGCCCAACGGATTGATTGAAAAGAATAACTTTGAGGTGGTTTCGTACCCTACCATAATCTCTTCTTTTTTTCTCTGCTATTAGTGACTTTGGAGTGACTCTTTGTTGCATGTTGAGGGATAGTTATATGATCCAATTATGTTATTATTGTTGAGAGAACTTGCACTAGTGAAAGTATGAACCCTAGGCCTTGTTTCCTAGCATTACAATACCGTGTGTGCTCACTTTTATCATTAGTTACCTTGCTGTTTTTATATTTTCAGATTACAAAAACCTATATCTACCATCCATATTGCACTTGTATCACCATCTCTTCGCCGAAGTAGTGCACCTATACAATTTGCCATTGTATTGGGTGTGTTGGGGATACAAGAGGCTCTTTGTTATTTGTTTGCAGGGTTGCTTGAGAGAGACCATCTTCATCCTACGCCTCCCGCGGATTGATAAACCTTAGGTCATCCACTTGAGGGAAATTTGCTACTATCCTACAAACCTCTGCACTTGGAGGCCCAACGACGTCTTCAAGAGGAAGGTTGCATAGTAGACATGAAAAAGCATGATGCAAAATGGACGTATCAACTCCCCCAAGCTTAGACCTCGATTATCCTCAAGCGGAAGCCGATAACGATAAATATGTCCACATGTTTAGAGGTAGAGGTGTCGATAAAATAAAATACGGACATGAGGGAATCATGATTATTCACAATGCAAAGTATGAGTCAGAAACTTTATTGAGAATCAACAAACTATAATCTCAGCCATTGAAGCAATTGCAATTTATCACAACATCAGAAAGAGTCTATGTCAGAGCTTTTTAGCAAGTCCACAAACTCAACTATCATTTAGTCTTTCACAATTGCTAACACTCACGCAATACTTGTGGTTACGGAGCTTTAATCGGACACAGAGAAAGATAGGGGCTTATGGTTTCGCCTCCCAACCTCTTACCTCAAGGGTAATGTCAACAGTAATAGTTCATGCTAACCCACATCCAATTATATATATATATATACATATACATACATATATATATATATATATATATATATATATATCAGGATCTTTCCAACACAGTGTGCTTGCCAAAGGATAAAATGTAAAAAGGAAAGGTGAAGATCACCATGACTCTTGCATAAGGTAGAAGATAATAATAAAAGATAGGCCCTTCGCAGAGGGAAGCAGAGGTTGCCATGCGCTTTCAGGGTTGGATGCACAAAGTCTTAATGCGAAAGAACATCACTTTATATTGCCACTTGTGATATGAACCTTTATTATGCAGTCCGTCGCTTTTATTTCTTCCACATCACCAGATCGTATAAAGCTTATTTCCTGCACACCAAATAATCATACATATTTAGGGAGCAATTTTTATTGCTTGCACCGATGACAACATCAACTCTTTAACATCTACTTGGTGCAAAGAATTTGCCTTGCATGAGGGGGAAAGGCAAGCTCAGCATGTTGGATGATCTATGACAATATACTTTATCTCAGATATAAGAAAACATAACCCATTATGTTGTCTTCCTTGTCCAACATCAACTCTTTAGCATGTCATCTTTTAATGAGTGCTCCCAATCATAAAAGATGTCCAAGATAGTATATTTATATGTGAAACCTCTCTTTCTTTATTACTTCCTATTAACTGCAATGATGACCAAAACTATGTTTGTCAACTCTCAACAATTTTTAATCATCATACTCTTTCTATGTGAAGTCATTACTATCCATAGGATCAATATGATGTGACGCCCTCAATTCAATCGTACACTAATCATACACGCAAATGTGTACGATCAAGATCAAGGACTCATGGGAAGATATCACAACACAACTCTAGACACAAATTAAAAAAATACAAGCTTTATATTACAAGCCAGGGGCCTCGAGGGCTAGAATACATAAGCTGGAATACACAAGAGTCAACGGAAGCAACAATATCTGAGTAGAGACATAAGTTAGACAAGTTTGCCTTAAGAAGGCTAGCGCAAAAGTAGCAACGATCGAAAAGGCAAGGCCTCCTGCCTAGGAGCCTCCTAACTACTCCTGGTCGACGGCGGTCTCCACGTAGTAGTAGGCGTCGACGGTGGCATCTGGCTCCTGGGCTCCGACATCTGGTTACATCAACCGGAAAGAAGAAGGAAGGGGGAAATGGGGAGCAAAGCAACCGTGAGTACTCATCCAAAGTACTCGCAAGCAAGGATCTACATTACATATGCATCAGTATCAATGAAAAGGGTTGTATCTGTGGACCGAACTGCAGAATGCCAGAAGAGAAGGGGGAAAGCCTAGCCTATTGAAGACTAGCATCTTCTGGAAACCACCATCTTGCAGCAAGAGGAGGGAGTAGAGTAGCATAAAGTAAAGTAGTAGAAGTGTTATCAACCTCGGCTAGAGGTCCTTTCTCGACTCCCTGCGAGAAAGCAATCCCAGAGCCATACTATCCAGTTATCATCACAATCCAATTCTCATCACCACCCAGTTCTCGTCACAAGTATGCAGTTCTAGTTGTATCGATCGGGATACAACTCCAAGTGTCCGTTACCGTAGGACAGGCTATCGATAGATGTTTTCTTCCCTGCAGGGGTGCACCAACTTACCCACCACGCTCGATTAACTCCGGACGGACACACTTTCCTGGGTCATGCCCGGCCTCGGCCAAACAATACGCCGCAACCCGACCTAGGCTTAATAGAGAGGTCAACATGCCGGACTAAACCTATGCCCCCAGGGGTCATGGGCCATCGCCCCGGGAACTCATGCACGTTGCGTGGGCGGCCGGTGAGCAGACCTACCTACCTCCCTAAAAATGCAGGAGCTTACCAGTCCAACCCGGCGCGCGCCGCTCAGTCGCTGACGTCTATTAAGCTTCGGCTGATGCATACGACGCAGAACGCCCATGCTATGCCCATGTGATGGTTAGTGCTACCAGGCCAGAGGCCCCTCGGATCAAATATCCAAATCGTAGTGGATTAGGAACGCGCGGTAACAAGCAGAGACTCACGAAAGATGTGACCCCGTTGCCCCGTCTCGAGGACTTGCGACAAGGGCTAGGATTGCCCGGCCACGCCTCGTAACTATCTCGCGGGCACCTTCCAGGTCAACCCATCTCCACATCACTCGCGGTTACCCCTCAGGGTCGACCCGCCTTTCGAAGTAATAGCTGTAAAGTCCAAGTATCCGTGTGTCCAAACATCAAGGGGAAAACCCGATGAATCACCCCCGGTGAATTCCACTCGATGTAATCATCAAGGTGAACGTAAGAGGAACCACCCCCGAGGTTCACACTTGAGGGGTTGCACGACAGAGTCGTATCGGAAGTGGTTAAGGCGGAATCACCCTCGATGACCACGACCGAATAACTACACTACCAAGTTAACATCAAAAGTGCTGATGAGGCCTCACCCTCGGCACTCGATAGTAACCCAGTAGTGTCAAGCAACTAAGGGGAAGTGTTGTGCGGTGCCGGGGCCTGGTCTTCGATCCCGTTGATCGGGTCTTCAATGATGAAGCAGGGGCAAAAAGGACAAGGTGGGGGTCACTGATGGATCACTAACCAACCTATACTAAGCAGTTTAGGATAAGCAGGTAGGTAACAATGAGCAGGCTACAAAAGTAGGCTATGCATCAGAATAGGAGCAAACAATACCAGCAACAAAATCTAATGCAAGCATGAGAGAATGAAATGGGTGATATCGGGATGATCAAAGGGGGGGCTTGCATGGTTGCTCTGGCAAGAAGGGGTCATCGTCAACGTAGTCGATCACCAGGGCATCATCGGCCTCGGGGTCTACCGGAAAGAAGAGGGGGAAGAAACAATAAATATAAAAGCAAACAAAGCATCATAAAGCATAACATGGTAATACACGGTGTTTAGGGGTGAACTAATGCAGTGCTAGATGTTGCAGACGGAGAGGAAAAACATTCGGAGGGGTTTTTCGGGCGTCTGGCGTTTTTCGGACAGATGAAAAGAGAGGGGACGGTTCCATGCTCAGCATGCTAGGAGCATGTGATAGATGAACGGATCGCGTATTTGGATTCGTTGGATTTTTCTGAGCAACTTTCATATATAAAACTTTTTCATCGGAGTTACAGTCTATTTAATAAGATTTTCTAAAGTTTTTATTAATTTCTGGAATTTAATTATTTATTTAGACATTATCCAGAATTGTAAAAGATGATGTCAGCATGACATCATGCTGACGTCAACAGGTCATCATGCTGACATCAGCAGGACATCATGCTAACGTCAACAGTCAACTGTGCAGTTGATTGGGTCAACTACGTGTGGGTCCCGCATGTCATTGTCTTAGACTTTGATTTTAATTTTGTTTTTCTTTAACTAATAGTGGGTCCACTTGTGATGTATTAGGCTAATCCTAATACACTAATTAATGTGTATCCTATCTCTAACAAATCTAACAGGGTCGGCCCCTAATACAGAGAGCCAGCCGGCCCCTGGCTCTGTACACGGGCGCGCCGGGCTCAGGGCGCCGGCGGCTACCGACGGGGAGCACCGGCGGGAGGGGGAAGTAGCCAGGTAGCAGCAGCAGTCAGCGGCAGAAGCAACATGGCAGCAGCGGCAGCAGGGGAGCGTCCTAGCGGACGACGGCGGGCGCGCGCGGCCAAAGCAGGAGGCGCAGCGGCAGAAGTGAAGCAACGCGAGCGAGAAGGGGCGAGGCCTTGCGCGGGGCTGGGGCCTAGCCGGGGCGCAAAGAGGGTGGGGGTGCGTCTGGACGCGGCCCAGGGGCGAGCGCTCACGCGTGGGAGCACCGGCGCAGCCTCGGGAACGTGCGGGCGGCAGTCTACGGCGTCGAAAACGGAGGGATGAGAGGGAAACGGCGAGGGGCTCGCAGCGGAACATAGGGGAGCGGCAGTGGGCTCGGGGAGACGAGGCAGCGAGGGACGGGCGGTGGTGTCGAGGGCGCCGGCGTCGGGTGGAGGGGACTTGGGGGGCGGTGTCCAGGTGGCGGGGCGCGGCTCGATGCGGCAGCCAATTGGATGGTGATGAGGCGAGGCGCCGGCGTCGGTGAGTGGGGCGGCGCGGTCGCCGGGGAGAGGCGGCGGGGTCGGGACGAGGCCGACGGGCTCCCAGATCGGGAGGGGGAAGAAGGAGATCGGGGAACTGGGAGAAGTGGGGGGTCGAGCGGAGGGAGTTGGGGTCATGGGGGGAGTTAGGTTTAGTGGGTGGGGGGCAGCAGCCTTAGCAGGCCAGAGAGAGGTGGGTGGCCGGCTGGGCCTGGGTGGGCCGTGCCTGGCTGCTGGCTGGATCGAGAGGCCCGGGGGAGTGGGGGGGTCTTTTCCTTTTCTTAGCATTTCCCCCTTTTGTAAACGAAAAACATTTTCTATTTTCCTTACTAAAGGGCATTTAAACACTTTATAAAAGGTTGGTCCCACCACCAAAAGTAGTTAGGGAATATTTGCCACCTGATGAACATTTTAGATTTCATGTCTGAGCCTTCTTGAATTTCACATAGTAATTGAATTTGAATTCAAGGGGAATTTGAAAAGAGATAGGATCAAAGATGATCATGCATTGTTTAGCAAAAAGATTATATTAAAGCCAGGGGTTACTATAGCCTGATACTCGGGGTGTTACAAATCTCCTCTACTACAAGAAATCTTGTCCCGAGATTTAAGAGGTGGGGTAAGGGGGAAGCTATAAGGACGAATGTCTGAAAGGATCAGCATCCGTTAGTTATCTCAAGGAAGGAGATTTTAGAAGCACCAGGACGTATCGAGAGTGCTATACGGAGATTCAAGAAGTTTTAACCAGGTAGGCATCTAGCTGATGCCTAAGATAGGTGATGAAGGGGTTCAGAGCAATGAAGAATAATGTTGTATCTGATACCAAAATGAAACATGATGAGGAAGTTAGCTCGTGTATTACATACGAAGCCGAGTGGCAAGAATATTTTAGAATCAAGGTTGTACAGGAGAGTCAGGTTCCGATCCTGGGACCTGTGGGTTATGGGCCCACCATGTAGGTTAAAAGCAGGAAGGCGCTAACATCTTGAACGGTCATGATAGCAAGGCAGGTCAGAGGATAGCCTGTCAGTTATGTTGGCAACAAAGTTTGGTACCAAGGGCGTGGGATAAACAGAACCATTTTCCTGCTCGTTGAAACGAGGCGGACCAATAGGCAAAGTTCTCGTCCATCGGTGGTTACCGGAATGTCATCAACAATAGTGGCAAGGTCTTACTGATAGAGCTTGTACACCAAGGTGTTTACATAAGTAGGGAATTATCTCTGCTCAGACAAGTTTGATTACCAGAAAGGTTAAACAAAACAATGGAAAGGAAAATGTGATTAATATGATAATCAGACCAATGGAAAGGAAAGATGTTTATACCCAAGTATTAGAGTATAACTTTCCCAAGGAAAGGCATAGCATGATTGGACTCCAAGTGTTAAACCGTTTAGATAAAGGGGCAAGGAACTTATGAGGTTTATCCATACAACGGTGTTTGGATAATTGATAAAGAAAATCTAGTATCGTGCTTCAAATGTTCTTATTGGAGATCAGATTACCATAGACATGCTTCGAGATAGCATTGACATGGTTTCAAGCAAATGCCAGACTTTGGATACACCAAGGATCCATCGGAAACAACTTAGAAAATAAGTCATACAATTTTAGCAGGGAAAGTGGTCAACAGGCTCAGCCACAATCCATCGACATGCCAAAAAGGATGTATTTCTAAAATTATATGAACAAGTTTGTGTTGGGGAAGGCAAGAATGTTGTCGATGATAACATAAGTCATCGAGGGGAAGGATTGTATTTCTCATCATGAATTCGATTGATATCCTGGAAAAGCTCAGAATGTTGATGATGATCACGACACATTTTTCGAGAGATGTCATGAAGATGTAATCGATCGTTGATGACATCAAGTCAAAGGAATGTTGAAGCGAAAGGTTATTGGAACCACCGGTATGACACAAACTCGAAATCAAGCTTGCTGTTCAAGGAGAAATGATATGACGAGGAAGATCGACATAGGCTTAGCTCATCGTCAAAAATTGTGCTCCAGGAAGAAGGACCAGGTAGCACAGTTAAAAGTTACCACGGTAAGGATATAACAGATCAGGCTAGGAATGACTTGAAGGATTATTAAACTCGTAAGCAACAAAAATTACTTGGAGTTATAGAATCGGAGTGTGGAATCGATTCACTTATCGGCGTTCTCGAGTGACTAATAACTCAGAACCCGGGGGAAATCTAGAAACGGTGAAAAGCAATACGAGATGAAGACTCATAGGAAGCAACACGGTTCTTTGATATTCTCGATATACTGGAGGGTAAGACTCAAAAGAATATCAAAATAGAGGTTGCGAAGATGTATTGATCTACAGAAGACAAGTACTTTAACTTGTCTGAGAATTGGAAACAAAGAAGAACAATATGGTCGAAACGATGATTTCAAGAGACTCGATCCCAGATATAAGAAGAACTTATACCAAGGACATAATTAATTTTAAAGAGAAGCTTCCATGATAAGATCTACATCGTGCCCATGGGCATGAACACAAAGTTCAAGGTCGACTCCCACTTCTCCAATGCATGACCTTTCATTCACTGCTCTGTTAAAATTATATGAAAGTGAAGAACTACCAGGTGAATTACCAGAGGAGTATGGTCCGTGAAAACTATCGGGTTCACACGGATTAAGGAAGGCATAGGTTCAACCCATCAGGGCATCTTAAGGACATATACCACAATCTTCAAGAGTAAATAACAATAGCTCAAAAGCAGACCATGGTTGACAAAAGCAGAGGATACAATTTACCAAGGCATTATGTATGCGAGGAAAGACTCGCAAGGTTGTTGAATATGAAGGACACTGTCGGATAATAATCCAACCAAGGTTCTGGCGGTCCGTAAAGGATCTAATGTGAGTATCGATACTCAACCATAAGAAGAAGGAATGCAAACGCATCGGATTATAAATATATCTGGTTAACTTCAAAGCTTGAATACAAAGGAATTACGATTTTCAAATTAGAAGATCAGACGCAGAGGCTCTGATCAAAAGATAATTGAGTTGAATCGATATAGATCGACAATCAATCAAGGTTTGATTTGTCAAGAACAAGCTCATGTTCAGAGTGACGTCTGAGCCAGAAGGATGAATGCTAGGATCAGATTGAGGAGTGCGAGCATTCACAACATATTGGATCAAGGGACTCGAAACGATAGTGACAGAGGATGCCAACAAAGATTACTAGAAATATGGAATTAACCATAATGCAAGCAAGTAAGAATTTCAACAACAATAGGCTACTGAGGATTTACGGAAGGTCGAATGGTATTATGAAGACTTTTGTGAAACACATGAACAACTGGGGATGAGCGGATACTCGGTAAGGGCAAGGAATTCTCCGAAGGGGTATTCATGTGGCAAAGAACTACAAGGCAGTAGACACAGTATGCTCGGAATCGATAGAGAGAATTTCGGGTTATCTTGTAATAACAAGATCAATGGGGAATGACTGTACGAATGGCAAGCAAATGCGGTTATCCATAGGGGTTTATCAATGGAAGGGAATTGCAAAAGCAGTGGCACAAAGTATTGAGAGAACAACGTAGAGTAACTTCGAAATCTTCTGGTGAAGCAGGCGATCATCTGGAATGGGGGGCTCTCCGGGAGGAAGTATTTACGAGAACCTAATGTTAGAGTTTGCAAAATCGTTTAACCCGATTAGAAGAGAAATCAGAGTCCTAGAGTATAGACAAGGAATAAAATATCCTAATACCACCCAATGGCGACACGGGCCCGTAAGCCACACAGCCAAGTTAGTAAAAGTTTTCATTGACTAGACTCAACTTCGGCCAAGGAGTTGGAAGGGGGGCTACCTACAGGCAGTTAGCTCTGATACCAACTTGTGACGCCCTCGATTCAATCGTACACTAATCATACACGCAAATGTGTACGATCAAGATCAAGGACTCACGGGAAGATATCACAACACAACTCTAGACACAAATTAAAAAAATACAAGCTTTATATTACAAGCCAGGGGCCTCGAGGGCTCGAATACATAAGCTCGAATACACAAGAGTCAGCAGAAGCAACAATATTTGAGTACAGACATAAGTTAGACAAGTTTGCCTTAAGAAGGCTAGCGCAAAAGTAGCAACGATCGAAAAGGCAAGGCCTCCTGCCTGGGAGCCTCCTGACTACTCCTAGTCGGCGGCGGTCTCCACGTAGTAGTAGGCATCGACGGTGGCATCTGGCTCCTGGGCTCCGACATATGGTTACATCAACCGGAAAGAAGAAGGAAGGGGGAAAAGGGGAGCAAAGCAACCGTGAGTACTCATCCAAAGTACTCGCAAGCAAGGATCTACATTACATATGCATCAGTATCAATGAAAAGGGTTGTATCTGTGGACTGAACTGCAGAATGCCAGAAGAGAAGGGGGAAAGCCTAGCCTATTGAAGACTAGCATCTTCTGGAAACCACCATCTTGCAGCAAGAGGAGGGAGTAGAGTAGCATAAAGTAAAGTAGTAGAAGTGTTATCAACCTCGGCTAGAGGTCCTTTCTCGACTCCCTGCGAGAAAGCAATCCCAGAGCCATACTATCCAGTTATCATCACAATCCAATTCTACCCAGTTCTCATCACAAGTATCCAGTTCTAGTTGTATCGATCAGGATACAACTCCAAGTGTCCGTTACCGTAGGACAGGCTATCGATAGATGTTTTCTTCCCTGCAGGGGTGCACCAACTTACCCACCATGCTCGATTAACTCCGGTCAGACACACTTTCCTGGGTCATGCCCGGCCTCGGCCAAACAATACGCCGCAACCCTACCTAGGCTTAATAGATAGGTCGGCATGCCGGACTAAACCTATGCCCCCAGGGGTCATGGGCCATCGCCTCGGGAACTCATGCACGTTGCGTGGGCGGCCGGTGAGCAGACCTAGCTACCTCCCTAAAAAGGTAGGAGCTTACCAGTCCAACCCGGCGCGCGCCGCTCAGTCGCTGACGTCTATTAAGCTACGGCTGATGCATACGACGCAGAACGCCCATACTATGCCCATGTGATGGTTAGTGCTATCAGGCCAGAGGCCCCTCGGATCAAATATCCAAATCATAGTGGATTAGGAACGCGCGGTAACAAGCAGAGACTCATGAAAGATGTGACCCCGTTGCCCCTTCTCGAGGACTTGCGACAAGGGCTAGGATTGCCCGGCCACGCCTCGTAACTATCTCGCGGGCACCTTCCAGGTGAACCCGTCTCCACATCACTCGCGGGTACCCCTCAGGGTCGACCCGCCTTTCGAAGTAATAGCTGTAAAGTCCAAGTATCCGTGTGTCCAAACATCAAGGGGAAAACCCGATGAATCACCCCCGGTGAATTCCACTCGATGTAATCATCAAGGTGAACGTAAGAGGAACCACCCCCGAGGTTCACACTTGAGGGGTTGCACGAAGAGTCGTAACGGAAGTGGTTAAGGCGGAATCACCCTCGATGACCACGACCGAATAACTACACAACCGAGTTAACATCAAAAGTGCTGATGAGGACTCACCCTCGGCACTCGATAGTAACCCAGTAGTGTCAAGCAACTAAGGGGAAGTGTTGTGCGGTGCCGGGGCCTGGTCTTCGATCCCGTTGATCGGGTCTTCAATGATGAAGCAGGGGCAACAAGGACAAGGTGGGGGTCACTGATGGATCACTAACAAACCTATACTAAGCAGTTTAGGATAAGCAGGTAGGTAACAATGAGCAATTTACAAAAGTAGGCTATGCATCATAATAGGAGCACACAATAATAGTAGAAAAATCTAATGCAAGCATGAGAGAATGGAATGGGCGATACCGAGATGACAAAAGGGGGGGCTTGCCTGGTTGCTCTGGCAAGAAGGGGTCGTCGTCAACGTAGTCGATCACCAGGGCATCATTAGCCTCGGGGTCTACCGGAAAGAAGAGGTGGAATAAACAATAAATATAAAGCAAACAAAGCATCATAAAGCATAACATGGTAATACACGGGGTTTAGGGGTGAGCTAATGCAGTGCTAGACGTTGCAGACGGAGAGGAAAAACATCCGGAGGGGTTTTTCGGGTGTCTGGCATTTTCCGGACAGATGAAAAGAGAGGGGACGGTTCCATGTTCAGAATGCTAGGAGCATGTGACAGATGAACGGAACGCGTATTTGGATTCGTTGGATTTTTCTGAGCAACTTTCATATAAAGAACTTTTTCATCGGAGCTACGGTTTATTTAATAAGATTTTCTAAAATGTTGTTAACTTCTGGAATTTAATTATTTATTTCAACATTATCCAGAATAGTAAAAGATGACACCAGCATGACATCATGCTGATCTCAATAGGACATCATGCTGACGTCAGCAGTCAACTTTGCAGTTGACTGGGTCAACTACGTGTGGGTCCCGCATGTCATTGTCTTCGACTTTGATTTTAAATTTGTTTTTCTTTAGCTAATAGTGGGCCCACTTGTGATGTATTAGGCTAATCCTAATACACTAATTAACATCTATCCTATCTCTAACAATGTAATAGGGCCGGCCCCTAATACAGAGAGCCAGCCGGCCCCTGGCTCTGTACACGGGCGCGCCGGGCTCAGGGCGCCGGCGGTCAGCGATGGGGAGCACCGGCGGGAGGGGGATGTAGCCAGGTAGCAGCAGCAGTCAGCGGCGGAAGCAGCATGGCAGCAGCGGCAGCAAGGGAGCGTCCTAGCGGACGACGGCGGGCGCGCACGGCCAAAGTAGGAGGCGCGGCGGCAGATGTGAAGCAACGCGAGCGAGAAGGGGCGAGGTCTCGCGCGGGGTCGGGGCCCAGCCGGGGCGCGAAGAGAGTGGGGGTGCGTTTGGACGCGGCCCAGGGGCGAGCGGTCGCGCGCGGGAGCACCGGCGCGGCCTCGAGAACGTGCGGGCGATAGTCTACGGCGTTGAAAATGGAGGGATGAGAGGGAAACGGCGAGGGGCTCACAGCGAAGCGTAGGGAGCGGTAGTGGGCTCGGGGAGACGAGGTAGCGAGCGATGGGCGGCGGTATCGAGGGCGCCGGCGTCGGATGGCAGTGACTTGGGGCGGCGGTGTCCAGGCGGCGGGGCGCGGCTCGATGCGGCAGCCAATTGGATGGTGATGAGGCGAGGCGCCAGCATCGGTGAGTGGGGCGGCGCGGTTGTCGAGGAGAGGCGGCGGGGTCGGGACGAGGCCGACGGGCTCCCAGATCGGGAGGGGGAAGAAGGGGATCGGGGAAGTGGGAGAAGTGGGCGGTCGAGCGGAGGGAGTGGGGGTCGTCGGGGGAGTTAGGTTTTGTGGGTGGGGGCAGCAGCCTTAGCAGACCAGAGAGAGGTGGGTGGCCGGCTGGGCCGGGGTGGGCCGTGCCCAGCTGCTGGCTGGACTAAGAGGCCCAGGGGAGTGGGGGGTCTTTTCCTTTTCTTAGCATTTTCCCCTTTTTTTAAAACGAAAAACATTTTTTGTTTTCCTTATTAAAGGGCATTTAAACACTTTATAAAAGGTTGGTCCCACCACCAAAATTAGTTAGGGATTATTTGCCACCTGATGAACATTTTAGATTTCATGTCTGAGCCTTCTTGAATTTCACACAGTAATTGAATTTGAATTCAAGGGGAATTTGAAAAGAGATAGGATCAAAGATGATCATGCATTGTTTAGCAAAAAGATTAGATTAAACCTAGGGGGTTACTGTAGCCTGATACTCGGGGTGTTACATATGATCTCTTTGTTTCCTTTTATTCTTTTCTCTTTTCTTTTATTTCCTCAAGATCATGGCAAAATAATCAAGCTCTTGACTCAACACTAATCTTTATTTAATAGCTCACGGACTCGATTACATAGAGGGATCATAAAGCAAAACTCAAAACTAGATCATACCAAAACTTTATTCTACTAGATCAAGATACTACTAATAGGATCGAACTAAGAAAAACGGTAAAGATAGGGATGTGATGGTGATACGATACCGGGGCACCTCCCCCAAGCCTGGCAGTTGCCAAGGGGAGTGCCCATACCCATGTGATTAGGTCTCCTTTGCTGGTGAAGAAAGTGGCGGAGTCGTTGATGATGTGGGCTTGTCATCCATCTTCCACGGCATAGGCTCACCATCGTAGAAGGATGATCGAGTCTCCGGGATCCTCAAATCTATAGCCAAACTCATCCTCTTGAATCTATATTCATACTCACATTTTTGGTTTTGCAGGTCATAGATTTGGGCTTGGAGGTGCTCGATCTTCTCGTGAAGCTTGACGATGGTCTCCCCAATGTCCTTGGCATCCAGCTTGTGGTTGTTGGCGAACTCCACGATCATCATGTGATTGGAGTTGAGTCCATGTTCCACCAACCCCTGGCACTTGAAAACTTGTTGCTCCATTGCTTCGACCCTCGTCTCCATGCTTTCGGTCCCCTTCGGTCCCTCAACATTGCGGATGTGCAGCAACCCATCACGCATCTCAATGGTTTGACGGTGTGGCAGCACCTCCGCGAGGCAAGGGTTGATGACCTTCTCGAAGAACTTGTCCTTAGGGGCGCTTGGAGACATCATGATGATCTAGATCTGTCAGAAAAACAGCTCGAAATAAGAAGAGAGGACAATTGCGTGATATAGGAGTCAAAACCTTCGGGAGATTATATAATGAATTTTTACCGACCAAAATACGTATCGTGCAAGAAAACGGAATCCGGAGAGCACACGAGGTGCCCACGAGGTTGGGGGCGCGCCCAGGGGGTAGGGCGTGCCCTCCACCCTCGTGGAGCCCTCGTGTCCTTCCCGGACAGCTTCTTATTTTTCTATTTTTCTAAATATTCCAAAATGGAGAAATATTGCCTTTAGAACTGTTTTGGAGTCGGTTTACTTACCGTACCACATACCTATTCCTTTTCGGAGTCTGAAACCTTCCGGAAAGTGTCCCTTACATATTCCTCCGGGGTTACGGTTTCAATAACATTAGTTTCAACATTTATAGGATTACCTAAGATATAATGTTTGATTCTTTGACCGTTCACCACCTTCTGATTTGTGCCCTCGAAGTTGTTGATTTTTATGGCACCGGAACGATAGACCTCCTCGATAATGTATGGATCTTCCATTTAGAGAGAAGTTTTCCTGCAAAAAATCTTAAACGAAACTTGTATAGCAATACATAATCACCTACATTGAACTCATGCTTTTGTATTCTTTTGTCATGCCATCTTTTAACTTTTTCTTTAAACAACTTGGCATTTTCATAAGCTTGGGTTCTCCATTCATCAAGTGAGCTAATGTCAAATAACCTCTTCTCACCGGCAAGTTTGAAATCATAGTTGAGCCCTTTAATAGCCCAATAAGCCTTATGTTCTAGTTCGAGAGGTAGGTGACATGCTTTTCCATAAACCATTTTATACGGAGACATACCCATAGGATATTTATATGCAAATCTATAGGTCCATAATGCATCATCAAGTTTCTTGGACCAATTCTTTCTAGATCTATTAATAGTCTTTTGCAAAATTAATTTGAGTTCTCTATTACTCAATTCTACTTGACCACTAGACTGTGGGTGATAAGGGATGCAATTCTATGATTAACATCATACTTAGCAAGCATTTTACGGAAAGCACCATGAATAAAGTGTGAACCACCATTAGTCATTAAATATCTAGGGACTCCAAACCTCGGAAAAATAACTTCTTTAAGCATCTTAATAGAAGTGTCATGATCAGCACTACTAGTTGGAATAGCTTCTACCCACTTAGTAACGTAATCAACAGCAACTAAAATATGTGTATATCCATTAGAGGTAGGAAAAGGTACCATATAATCAAATCCCCAAACATCAAATGGTTCAATAACAAGTGAATAGTTCATAGGCATTTCTTGACGTCTACTAATATTACCAATTCTTTGACATTCATCACAAGATAGGACAAACTTACGGGCATCCTTGAAGAGAGTAGGCCAATAAAAACGGGATTGCAATACCTTATGTGCAGTTCTATCTCCAGCGTGGTGCCCTCCATAAGCCTCGGGGTGACACTTGTGTAGGATATGTTCCTGTTCATGCTCAGGTACACAACGTCTAATAAAACCATCTACTCCTTCTTTATAAAGATGTGGGTCATCCCAAAAGTAATGTCTCAAGTCATAGAAAAACTTTTTCTTTTGCTGGTATGTGAAACTAGGTGGTATAAATTTAGCAACAATATAGTTAGCATAATCAGCATACCGTGGAGCAGTACGTGAAGTATTTATGACATTTAATTATTCAACAGGAAAGCTATCATCAATAGGTAGTGGGTCGTCAAGAACATTCTCTAGCCTAGACAAGTTGTCTGCAACGGGGTTCTCAGCTCCCTTTCTATCAATAATATGCAAATCAAATTCTTGTAGCAAGAGAACCCATCTGATAAGTCTAGGTTTAGCATCTTTATTTTCCATAAGATATTTAATAGCAGCATGATCCGTGTGAATAGTTACTTTAGAATCAACAATATAAGGTCTGAACTTATCACAAGCAAATACAACTGCTAAGAATTCTTTTTCAGTAGTAGCATAATTTCTTTGGGCATTTGATAACCCACAAGTATAGGGGATCGCAACAGCTTTCGAGGGTAGAGTATTCAATCCAAATTTATTGATTCGACACAAGGGGAGCCAAAGAATATTCTCAACTATTAGCAGCTGAGTTGTCAATTCAACCACACATGGAAACTTAGTATCTGCAGCGAAGTGTTTAGTAGCAAAGTAATATGACAGTGGTGGTAACGGCAACAAAAGTAAAGACAACAAAAGTAATGTTTTTGGTATTGTATAGTGATTGTAACAGTAGCAGCGGGAAAGTAAATAAGCGAGAACCAGTATATGGAAAACTCGTGGGCACCGGATTAGTGATGGATAATTATGCCGGATGCGGTTCATCATGTATTAGTCATAAAATAGGGTGAAACAGAACTAGCTCCAATTCATCAATGTAATGTAGGCATGTATTCCGTATATAGTCATACATGCTTATGGAAAAGAACTTGCATGACATCTTTTGTCCTACCCTCCCGTGGCAGCGGGGCCTATTGGAAACTAAGGGATATTAAGGCCTCCTTTTAATAGAGAACCGGAACAAAGCATTAGCACATAGTGAATACATGAACTCCTCAAACTATGGTCATCACCGGGAGTGGTCCCGATTATTGTCACTTCGGGGTTGCCGGATCATAACACATAGTAGGTGACTATAGACTTGCAAGATAGGATCAAGAACACACATATATTCATGAAAACATAATAGGTTCAGATCTGAAATCATGGCACTCGGGCCCTAGTGACAGGCATTAAGCATAGCAAAGTCATAGCAACATCAATCTCAGAACATAGTGGATACTAGGGATCAAACCCTAACAAAACTAACTCGATTACATGATAAATCTCATCCAACCCATCACCGTCCAGCAAGCCTACGATGGAATTACTCACGCACGACGGTGAGCATCATGAAATTGGTGATGGAGGATGGTTAATAATGACGACGGCGACGAATCCCCCTCTCTAGAGCCCCGAACGGACTCCAGATCAGCCCTCCCAAGAAGTTTTAGGGCTTGGCGGTGGCTCTGTATCGTAAAACGCGATGATTTCTTCTCTCTGATTTTTTTTCTCCCTGAAAGCCAATATATAGAGTTGGAGTTGGCGTCGGAGGGCATCCAGGCAGCCCACGAGGGGGGGCGCCCGCCCACCCTCATGGACAGGGTGTGGGCCCCTGGTCTTCATCTTTGGCGAGGATTTTTTATTGTTTTTTTCTAAGATGTTCCGTGGAGTTTCAGGACATTCCGGGAATATTTGTTTTCTGCACATAAAACAACATCATGGTAATTCTGCTGAAAACAGCGTCAGTCCGGGTTAGTTCCATTCAAATCATACAAGTTAGAGTTCAAAACAAGGGCAAAAGTGTTTGGAAAAGTAGATACGACGGAGACGTATCAAATCCCCCAAGCTTAAACCCTTGCTTGTCCTCAAGCAATTCAGTTGACAAACTGAAAGAGAAAAAGAAAAACTTTTGCAAACTCTGTTTGCTCTTGTTGTTGTAACTATGTAAAGCCATCATTCAAGTTTTCAGCATATATCATAAATAACCATATTTGCAATAATTCTCAGGTCTCATGATTACTCATATCAATAGCATAATCAACTAACAAGCCATAATAATAAATCTCGGATGACAACACTTTCTCAAAACAATCATAATATGATATAACAAGATGGTATCTCGCTAGCCCTTTCTGAGACCGCAAAACATAAATGCAGAGCACCTTTAAAGATCAAGGACTGACTAGACATTGTAATTCATGGTAAAAGAGATCCAATCATAGTCATACCCAACATAGATTAACAGCAATGAATGCAAATGACAACTGTGCTCTCCAGCTAGTGCTTTTTAATAAGAGGGTGATGACTCAACATAAAAGTAAATAGATAGGCCCTTCGCAAAGGGAAGCAAGGATTTGTAGAGGTGCCAGAGCTCGGTTTTGAAATAGAGATAAATTATATTTTGAGCCGTATACTTTCGTTGTCAACGTAACAACTAAGAGATGGTGATATCTTCCATGCTAAACACATTATAGGCGGTTCCCAAACAGAATGGTAAAGTTTGTACTCCCCCTCCACCAACAAGCATCAATCCATGACTTGCTCAAAACAACGAGTGTCTCCAACATACATCAGGTCCCAGGGGGAGTTTTGTTTGCAATTAATTTTGATTTAGTTTGCATAAAGCATGGGACTGGGCATCCCGGTGACCAGCCATTTTGTCATGAGTGAGGAGTGGAGTCCACTCCTCTTGAGAATAAGCCGCCTAACACGGAAGATAAGGACAGCCTTGGTTGATACATGAGCTATTTGAGCATACAAAACAGAATGTTTATTTGAAGGTTTAGAGTTTGGCACATACAAATTTACTTGGAACGGCAGGTAGATACCGCATATAGGAAGGTATAGTAGACTCATCTAGAATAACTTTGGGGTTTAAGGGATTGGATGCACAAGCGGTATTCCCGCTTAGTACAAGTGAAGGCTAGCAAAAGACTGGGAAGTGACTAACTAGAGAGCGACAACAGCCATGTACATGCATTAAAATTAATAAACATTGGATGCAAGCATGAGTAGGATATAATCCACCATGAACATAAATATCGTGAAGGCTATGTTGATTTTGTTTCAACTACATGCGTGAACATGTGCCAAGTCAAGTCACTTAAATCATTTAAAGGATGATACCACCCCATCATACCACCTCATAATCATCTCAATAGCATGTTGGCACGCAAGGTAAATCATTATAACTCATAGCTAATCAAGCATGGCACAAGCAACTATGATCTCTAATTGACATTGCAAACATGTTTATTCATAATAAGCTGAATCAAGAACGACGGACTCGTCATATTTACAAAAACAAAAGAGGTCGAGTTCATACCAGCTTTTCCCATCTAAGTCAGTCCATCATATATCATCATAATTGCCTTTCACTTGCATGACCGAAGGATGTGAATAATAATAAGAGTGTACGTGCATTGGACTAAGCTGGAATCTGCGAGCATTCAATAAACAGGAGAAGACAAGGCAATATGGGCTCTTGGTAAAATCAACAATAATGCATATAAGAGCCACTTCAACAGTTTAATTATGGTCTTCTCCTACTGACCCCCAAAGAAAAGAAGAGAAATAAAAACTATTTACATGGGAAAGCTCCCAACAAGCAAAAGAAGAACGGGAAATATTTGTGGGTTTTCTTTTTACTTACTACTACAGCAAGAAGGTAAATTATTACTATTTTTTCTTAAGGTTTAACAAACACATAAGAAGAAAGCAGTAAAAAGAAAATAAATTAGCATGGATATTACAGTGAAAGAGTATGAGTACCGACATCTAGCAATGAGTGTGTGTGAACATAAATGTAATGTCGGTGAGAAATACTTACTCCCCCAAGCTTAGGCTTTTGGCCTAAGTTGGTTTATTGCCAGGGATAGCCTAGCGGATACCCGTAGGTGTATCTGGGGTCATACTGTGACGAAGAATAGTTGGGGTTGTGCTGTGATGCAGCGGCTATCGCATCCTGAGCTGCAATGTGGAGTCGGGCTGCCTTCGCTCTCCTCTCGTACTCATCTGCCTCCTCTCTAGTAATAGTATATCTTCCGTTTGCCTGGTGATCAAAGATGGCAGGAGCAGGGAGAGTAATATATACAACATGCCGTTTGTTAAAAATTAATCGATACTGGAGAGGTGACTCAGTCCTCTCAACAAAATGGTGGGAAACCATAGAATTAAAATCTAAATAGGCAGGAGGCAACTCCATGTCTCCTTGATGAACGTCTATCTCAAGAAATTTAGCTAAGCGGGTTGCATAAATTCCTCCAAAGAAATCTCCATTATGTCTATTATGATGCAACCTACGAGCTACAATGGCTCCCGTATGATAAAATTGGTCCCCTAACACAGCACTCCTGAGAATGCTAAGGTCAGGGACACACATGTGACACGCTTCATCTTTAGCATTTATGCATCTACCTATGAAGAGAGCAAAATAATGTATAGAAGGAAAGTGAATGCTCCCTATGGTAGCTTGCGTTATATCTCTAGATTCCCCTACAGTTATACTAGCAAGAAAGTTTCTAAATTCAGATTTAGGGGGATCTCTAACACTACCCCATTGTGGAAGTTTGCAGGCAAGAGTAAAATCCTCTAAGTCCATGGTATAAGATTTGTCATAAACATCAAACATGACTGAAGGAGAATTACGCGAAGATGAATACTCAAACCTCCTCACAAAAGAACTTGTGATATCATGATATTGGGGGCATTTGTCAGCTTCAAAATCCTCAAGACCGGCATTGCGCAAATATGCTTTAAATTCTTCTTTAATTCCCGCACGATCCATAAAGTTTTCCGACGGCCATTCGCAAGGCCGCACCGGAGCGTCTATTGGTGGTTCCTCTTCAGCATCACGCATAGCAATCCTGGGTCCTTGCTTCTTTGAAGGACCGCCTTGGAATATCTTCCTAAGCATATTGTTTTTCTCTAAAAAATTCAAGGAACAATCTCCCCAAGCAGTTTTGTGAGAGGTGCTTTGAGCAAGGAGATCGAAACTCACAACAAAAGTGGCTGGAACTCTTGCTTGAGTTGGTTTTTCGGGTTTGTGTGAGGCAGAGGAAGAAGATGGGTGCTGGGATAAGTGGAGGAGGGCCACCATGGGCCCACGAGGCAGGGGGGCGCTGAAAGTGCAACTATCCCTAGGTGGTTTTGGTAATTCATAACAACATATAGCTCATTGAGCTAATGCTATTCCAAGACAATTATTTCAGGAAAGCTCAATGATTGGCATGGCATGGATGGTGAAAGTGGAACCCTCAAAATGCTAAGGACAAAGGATTGGCTCAAGCTCAAAAGCTCAAGACTCTTCATTTACATTGTAGTGATCCAAGATCACATTGAGTCCATAGGAAAAGCCAATGCTATCAAGGTGGGGTGAGGTGTTGCTTAATGAGCCTTTTGCTTCATGTGCTTAATGATATGCTCCAAAATCCTCATCTACTTTCTCATATCCACTCTTGACCTAAACCCAAAGCCAAACTCGGACCTACGGATTCTTTCTATCCGGCGCCACCGAGTTTCACATGTCATAAGCCACTGCCAAACCCTAGCAAATCGGTTCTACCGATGGGGATCTCGGTCTCACCGAGATGGGATTGCAATCTCTCTATTTCCTTTTCGTAACTTTTCGGTCTCACCGAAAGAGCAGATCGGTCCCACCGAGATTGCAATGTAAACTCTCTGTTTCCCTTTTGTAACATTTCGGTCTCACCGAAAGAGCAAATCGGTCCCACCGAGTTTACCTGACCAACTTTCTGGTTAGCTAATTACCAAATCGGTCTCACCGAGTTTGTGTAATCGGTCTCACCGAGATTACGTTATGCCCTAACCCTAACCATATCGGTCCTACCGAGTTGCATGTCAGTCCCACCGAAAATCTCTACCGGTCACTAGGTTTACTATTTCGGTCCGACCGAGTTTGTTGATTCAGTCCCATCGAGATTGGTAAATTGGGTGTAACGGTTGGATTTTGTGTGGAGGCTATATATACCCCTCCACCTCCTCTTCACTCGTGGAGAGAGCCATCAGAACACAACTACACTTCCAACTCATATGTTCTGAGAGAGAACCACCTACTCATGTGTTGAGACCAAGATATTCCATTCCTACCATATGAATCTTGATCTCTAGCCTTCCCCAAGTTGCTTTCCACTCAAATCTTCTTTCCACCAAATCCAAATCATGTGAGAGAGAGTTGAGTGTTGGGGAGACTATCATTTGAAGCACAAGAGCAAGGAGTTCATCATCAACACACCATTTGTTACTTCTTGGAGAGTGGTGTCTCCTAGATTGGCTAGGTGTCACTTGGGAGCCTCCGACAAGATTGTGGAGTTGAACCAAGGAGTTTGTAAGGGCAAGGAGATCGCCTACTTCGTGAAGATCTACCGCTAGTGAGGCAAGTCCTTCGTGGGCGATGGCCATGGTGGGATAGACAAGGTTGCTTCTTCGTGGACCCTTCATGGGTGGAGCCCTCCGTGGACTCGCGCAACCGTTACCCTTCGTGGGTTGAAGTCTCCATCAACGTGGATGTAGGATAGCACCACCTATCCGAACCACGGGAAAAACATCCGTGTCTCCAATAGCGTTTGAATTGTCCAAACCCTTCCCTTTACATTCTTGCAAGTTGCATGCTTTACTTTCTGCTGCCTATATACTCTTTGCATGCTTGCTTGAATTGTGTGATGATTGCTTGACTTGTCCTAAAGTAGCTAAAATCTGCAAATAACTAAAATTGGGAAAAGGTCAAGTTTTTATTTTGTCAAGTAGTCTAATCACCCCCCTCTAGACATACTTCCGATCCTACAAGTGGTATCAGAGCCTTGGTCTCCATTTGCTTTGATTTCCATAGCTTTTGGTGGTCATAGCCTTGGTTTCACAACGTAGGAGAGTATGTCGTCTAGTGAGGGAAATTATCACCGTAGAGGTCCTTACTTTGATGGCACTAATTTTGCTAGTTGGAAGCATAAAATGAAAATGCATATTCTCGGACATAACCCCGCCGTTTGGGCTATTGTGTGTGTTGGCTTGCAAGGTGACTTCTTTGATGGGAAAGAACCAAACCGTGAAGCTACCGCGGATGAGTTGAAGATGCTACAATACAACGCAAAGTAATATGATAGTGGTGGTAACGGCAACAAAAGTAAAGACAGCAAAAGTAATGTTTTTGGTATTTTATAGTGATTGTAATAGTAGCAGCGGGAAAGTAAATAAGCGAGAACCAGTATATGGAAAACTCGTAGGCACAGGATTAGTGATGGATAATTATGCCCGATGCGGTTCATCATGTATCAGTCATAAAATAGGGTGACCCAGAACTAGCTCCAATTCATCAATGTAATGTAGGCATGTATTCTGTATATAGTCATACGTGCTTATGGAAAAGAACTTGCATGACATCTTTTGTCCTACCCTCCCGTGGCAGCGGGGTCCTATTGGAAACTAAGGGATATTAAGGCCTCCTTTTAATAGAGAACCGGAACAAAGCATTAGCACATAGTGAATACATGAACTCCTCAAACTATGGTCATCACCGGGAGTGGTCCCGATTATTGTCACTTCGGGGTTGCCGGATCATAACACATAGTAGGTGACTATAGACATGCAAGATAGGATCAAGAACACACATATATTCATGAAAACATAATAGGTTCAGATCTGAAATCATGGCACTCGGACCCTAGTGTCAAAAGCATTAAGCATAGCAAAGTCATAGCAACATCAATCTCAGAACATAGTGGATACTAGGGATCAAACCCTAACAAAACTAACTCGATTACATGATAAATCTCATCCAACCCATCACCGTCCAGCAAGCCTACGATTGAATTACTCACGCACGGCGGTGAGCATCATGAAATTGGTGATGGAGGATGGTTGATGATGACGACGGTGACGAATCCCCCTCTCTAGAGCCCCGAACGGACTCCAGATCAGCCCTCCTGAGAGGTTTTAGGGCTTGGCAGCGGCTCCGTATCGTAAGAAGCGATGATTTCTTCTCTCTGATTTTTTTCTCCCCGAAAGCCAATATATAGAGTTGGAGTTGGCGTCGGAGGGCATCCAGGGGGCCAACGAGGTAGGGGGCGCGCCCCCACCCTCGTGGACAGGGTGTGGTCCCCCTAGTCTTCATCTTTGGCGAGGATTTTTTTATTGTTTTTTCTAAGATGTTCCGTGGAGTTTCAGGACATTCCGAGAATATTTGTTTTCTGCACATAAAACAACATCATGGCAATTCTGCTGAAAACAGCGTTAGTCCGGGTTAGTTCCATTCAAATCATACAAGTTAGAGTCCAAAACAAGGGAAAAGTGTTTGGAAAAGAAGATACTAGCATAATCAATAACATTTAATTTCTCATCAACTCTTTGCCCTAGAACAGCACCTACACCATAATCACTAGAATCACACATAATTTCAAAAGGTAAATTCCAATCAGGTGGCTGAACAATAGGTGCAGTGATCAATGCTTTCCTAAGCATTTCAAATGCTTCTACACAATCATCATAAAAAACAAAGGGTATATCTTTTTGTAATAAATTAGTGAGAGGCTGAGAAATTTTTGAGAAGTCCTTAATGAACCTCCTATAAAAACCGGCGTGACCAAGGAAACTTCTTATACCTTTGATGTCCTTGGGACATGGCATCTTCTCAATAGCATCAACCTTGGCTTTGTCAACTTCAATACCTCTTTCAGAAACTTTATGCCCCAAGACAATACCTTCATTAACCATAAAGTGGCACTTTTCCCAATGTAAGACAAGGTTAGTTTCTTCACATCTCTGCAAAACTCGATCAAAGTTGCTTAAGCAGTCATCAAAAGAGGATCCATAGACGGAGAAATCGTCCACGAAAACCTCACAAATATTTTCACAAAAGTCAGAGAATATAGCCATCATGCATCTTTGAAAGGTAGCAGGTGCATTACATAAACCAAAAGGCATACGTCTATAAGCAAAAGTACTGAAAGGGCAAGTAAAAGTGGTCTTTGATTGATCATCGGCTGACACAGGTATTTGCGAGAAACCAGAATAACCATCTAGAAAGCAAAATTGTGTATGTTTGGATAATCTTTCTAGCATTTGATCGATAAAAGGTAAGGGGTAATGATCCTTTTTAGTAGCCTTATTTAATTTGTGGAAATCAATTACCATCCTATAACTGGTAATAATTCTTTGCAGAATCAATTCATCTTTATCATTAGGAACGACTGTAATACCTCCCTTCCTAGGGACACAATGGACAGGACTTACCCACTGAATATCAGCGACGGGATAAATTATACCTGCCTCAAGGAGCTTTAGTATTTCCTTTCTTACCACTTCTTTCATCTTTTGATTCAGCCGTCGTTTGTGATCACGAACTAGTTTGGCATCTTTCTCCAAATTTATTTTGTGTTGACATAGAGTGGGACTAATGCCCTTAAGATCATCAAGAGTATATCCAATAGCAGCACGGTGCTTCTTCAGAGTTTTCAATAATCTCCCTTCTTCATGCCCTGAAAGGTTAGCACTAATAATAACATGATATATCTTCTTTTCATCTAGATATGCATATTTAAGAGTATCAGGCAATGGTTTAAGCTCAAACACGGGATCACCCTTTGGTGGAGGAGGATCCCCTAGGATTTCAACAGGCAAATTGTGTTTCAGGATGGGTTCTTGTTTAAAGAATACTTCATCTATTTCTCTTCTTTCATTCATAAAAATATCATTTTCGTGGTCTAGCAAATATTGTTCTAAAGGATCACTAGGAGGTACAGCAATGGAAGCAAGACCAATAATTTCATCTTTACTAGGCAATTCCTCTTCACAGTGTTGTCTACGAAATTTAGAGAAATTAAACTCATGAGACATATCACCCAAACCAATAGTAACAACATCCTTTTTGCAGTCTATATTAGCATTAACAGTGTTCAAGAAGGGTCTACCAAATATAATGGGGCAAAAGTTATCTTGTGGGGAACCAAGAACAAGAAAATCAGCAGGATATTTAGTTTTCCCACACATGACTTCAACATCTCTAACAATTCCCATTGGTGATATAGTATCTCTATTGGCAAGTTTAATTGTGAAATCAATATCTTCTATCTCAGCAGATGCAATATCATGCATAATTTCTTTGTATAAGTCAAAAGGTACTACACTAGCACTAGCACCCATATCACACAAGCCATGATAACAAATGATCTCCTATTTTAACAGAAATAACAGGCATGCCTACCACAGGTCTATGTTTATCTTTAGCACAAGGTTTAGCAATTCCAGCAGTTTCATCACAGAAATAAATAACATGCCCATCAATATTATCAGCCAAGAGATCTTTAACGATAGAAATATTAGGTTCAACTTTAACTTGCTCAGGAGGTCTATAAGTTCTAATATTTCTTTTACGAACCACAGTTGAAGCTTTAGCATGATCCTTTATCCTAACAGGAAAAGGTGGTTTCTCAACATAAGCAGTAGGAACAATAGGATCATTATAAGTGATAGTATTTTCTTCAACTTTAATAGGTGCAGCTACTTTTACTTCTATTGGAGGATGATATTTAAACCACTTCTCCTTAGGGAGATCAACATGCGTAGCAAAAGATTCACAAAAGGAAGCTACTATCTCAGAGTCAAGTCCATATTTAGTGCTAAATTTACGGAAAACATCAGTATCCATAAAAGATTTAACACAATCAAACTTAGGTGTCATACCTGACACCTTACCTTCGTCGAGGTCCCAATCTTCAGAGTTGCGTTTAATTCTTTCCAATAAATCCCATTTAAATTCAATAGTTTTCATCATAAAAGAGCCAGCACCAGAAGTATCGAGCATGGTGCGATTGTTATCAGAAAGCCGAGCATAATTTTTTTGAATAATTATTTCTCTTGGAAGCTCATGATTGGGGCATGAATATAACATTGATTTAAGCCTCCCCCGAGCTTGAGTGATGCTTTCTCCTTCGCGAGGCCAAAAATTATGTATATAATTGCGATCACGATGAACAAGATGCATAGGATAAAACTTCTGATGAAATTCCAATTTAAATCGTTTGTAGTTCCATGATCCCATATCATCATATAGCCTATACCATGTCAATGCGTCTCTCTTCAAAGATAAAGGGAAGACCTTCTTATTAATAACATCACTGGGCACACCTGCAAGCTTAAATAATCCACAAACTTCATCCACATATATTAGGTGCTCATCAGGATGCATTGTTCCATCTCCTGCAAAAGGATTAGCTAGCAGTTTTTCTATCATACCAGAAGGAATCTCAAAGTGGACATTTTCATTTTCAGTATGTTCAGTAGGTTGAGGAGCAACTCTTTGCTCTACTGGTCGGGGTGAAGATACCCCGAACAAGCCCCTCGGAGGATTACTTTCCATAGTAACAAGTGACAGTAAATTTCAGCACACTATATAAATTTTTCCTTACCAAATTCCACCTACCAAAGGCGCTTCACTCCCTGGGAACGGCGCCAGAAAAGAGTCTTGATGACCCACAAGTATAGGGGATCTATCGTAGTCCTTTCGATAAGTAAGAGTGTCGAACCCAATGAGGAGCAGAAGGAAATGATAAGCGGTTTTCAGCAAGGTATTTTCTGCAAGCACTGAAATAATAGGTAACAGATAGTTTTGTGATAAGATAATTGGTAACGAGCAACAAGTAGCAAAAGTAAATAAAGTGCAGCAAGGTGGCCCAATCCTTTTTGTAGCAAAGGACAAGCCTGGACAAACTTTTATATAGAGAAAAGCGCTCCCGAGGACACATGGAAATTATCGTCAAGCTAGGTTTCATCGCGTTCATATGATTCACGTTCGGTACTTTGATAATTTGATATGTGGGTGGACCGGTGCTTGGGTGCTGTCCTTACTTGGACAAGCATCCCACTTATGATTAACCCCTATTGCAAGCATCCGCAAGTACAAAATAAGTATTAAGGTAAACCTAACCATAGCATGAAACATGTGGATCCAAATCAGCCCCTTACGAAGCAACGCATAAACTAGGGTTTAAGCTTCTGTCACTCTAGCAACCCATCATCTACTTATTACTTCCCAATGCCTCCCTCTAGGCCCAAACAATGGTGAAGTGTCATGTAGTCGACATTCACATAACACCACTAGAGGAGAGACAACATACATTTCAGCAAAATATCGAACGAATACCAAATTCACATGACTACTAATAGCAAGACTTCTCCCATGTCCTCAGGAACAAACGTAACTACTCACAAAGCATATTCATGTTCATAATCAGATCAGTATTAATATTCATAAAGGATCTGAACATATGATCTTCCACCAAATGAACCAACTAGCATCAACTACAAGGAGTAATCAACACTACTAGCAACCTACAGGTACCAATCTCGGACTATGAGACAAGAATTGGATACAAGAGATGAACTAGGGTTTGAGAGGAGATGGTGCTGGTGAAGATGTTGATGGAGATTGGCCCTCTCCCGATAAGAGGAGCATTGGTGATGACGATGGCGATGATTTCCCCCTCCTGAAGGGAAGTATCCCCGGCAGAACAGCTCCGCCGGAGCCCTAGATTGGTTCCGCCAAGGTTCCGCCTCGTGGCGGTGGAGTCTCGTCCCGAAAGCTTGCTTATGATTTTTCTTGGGACGAAAGACTTCATATAGCAGAAGATGGTCACCGGAGGGCCAACAGGGGGCCCACGAGGCAGGGGGGCACGCCCAGGGGGGTAGGGCGCGCCCCCCACCCTCATGAACAGGTGGAGGCCCCCTGACGTGGATTCTTCTTCTAGTATTTTTTATTATTTCCAAAAATAACTTTCATGGAGTTTTAGGACTTTTGGAGTTGTGCAGAATAGGTCTCTAATATTTGCTCCTTTTCCAGCCCAGAATTCCAGCTGCCGGCACTCTCCCTCCTTATGTAAACCTTGTAAAATAAGAGAGAATAGGCATAAGTATTGTGACATAAAGTGTAATAACAGCCCATAATGCAATAAATATCGATATAAAAGCATGATGCAAAATGGACGTATCAACCGGCAAGACCTCTTGCACCCACTCCAGCAAGCGCGCCTCCTTGGAGTGTCGTGCTCCCGTCGAGGATGTGCTAGAGAGCTCCACCGGCAAGAGCAAGAAATCCAAGGCAGCACCACTAGAGACAAAGAAGGTGCCCGTTAAGGAGGACGGCACGGGCGGAGCTTTCACTATAAGCTCCACCCTTGACAGCAAATAGGAAAGCGCACTCATCGCCTTCCTGCGGGTGAATATCGATGTGTTTGCATGGCAAGCATCTGACATCCCCGGCGTTCCCAGGAAGGTGATTGAGCACCACCTTGTTATCTGTCCTCATGCGCGGCCCATCAAGAGAAAGGTCAGGAAACAAGCTTTGGAGCAGCGAGAGTTTATTGTTGAAGAGATTAGGAAGTTGGAAGTTGCAAGTTTGGTCAGAGGAGTGCTCCACCCAACATGGTTGGCAAATCCGGTGGTGGTGCGCAAGGCAAACAAAAAATGGAGGTTGTGCTTTGATTATATAGATATCAATAAGGCATGTGCGAAGGATCCTTTCCCATTGTCGCGCATTGACCAGATCGTGAACTCCACTATTGGGTCAAACATAGTGGTCAAAACCAAGGACAAGGCAATACTCATGCAAGATTTGGAACAAACATTTTCGAATTTGCGCAAGACCAACCTCAAGCTCAACCCTGAGAAGTGTGTGTTTGGTGTCCCATCCGGCAAACTTCTCGAGTTCTTTGTGTCTCAGCATGGGATCGAGGCGAACCCCGACAAGAACAAGGCGATCGAGCAGATTGAAGCACCAAGACGAGTCAAAGATGTGTGTCGGCTTGCTGGCTACGTTGCGGCTCTGAGTAGGTTCATCTCCAAATCTGCTGAGCGCGCCCTGTCCTTTTTCAAGATTTTGAAAAAGGCAGGACCAATGAAATGGACTCCGGAGGCCGAGGCAGCATTGCAACATTTGAAGAGGTACCTCTCCTCTATGCCAATACTAGTCGTGCCTAAACCGCAAGAACCGTTGCTGCTATATCTAGCGGCAACGAATCAAGTGGTCAGTGTTGCGCTAGTGGCGTAGAGAGAAGTTGATGAAGAAGCAGTAGCAGTGGCGAAACCATTGGATGACGAGCCAGAGCTCTCCTCGGCAGGTTCTGGTGCCGGCAAGGCAGGACCCTTGGCAGAATCTAGTCTCGGCAGGGCAGAGTCTGGTGCCGGCCAGGCAGTATCTGCACAAGCAAATGAAGTGATATAGAAGAAAAAGATGATGTAGCACCCGGTTTATTTTGTCAGCTCCCTCTTGCAGGGGCTATATCAAGATACTCTAGTGTGCAGAAGTTTCTCTTTGGCCTCCTTATGGACTCGAGGAAGCTGCGTCATTGTTTTCAAGCACATGAGATCACCGTTGATGTTGCTTGAAGCTACGTCGGTATTACCCCAAAGAGGAAGGGATGATGCAGTAGAGTGGCGGTAGGTATTTCCCTCAGATATGAAACCAAGGTTATTCAACCAGCAGGAGAGCCAAGCAACACAACGTAAACAGCCCCTGCACACAGATAACAATCCTTGCAACCCGACGTGTTAAAGGGGTTGTCAATCCCTTCCGGGGTACGGTGCCTCAAATGGCAAACACACGTGACATAAATTTGTAGTAAATTGACAGATCGAACACCAAATAAAATAAATAAGAATAAATTGCAGCAAGGTATTTTTTGTATTTTTGTTCTAATAGATCTAAAAATAAATGCAAAGGAAAATAGATCGCAAAGGCAAATAAATGAGAAAGAGACCCGGGGGCCGTAGGTTTCACTAGTGGCTTCTCTCGAGAAAAATAGCAAACGGTGGGTGAACAAATTACTGTTGGGCAATTGATAGAACTTCAAATACTCATGACGATATCCAGGCAATGATCATTATATAGGCATCACGTCCAAGAATAGTAGACCGACTCCTGCCTGCATCTACTACTATTACTCCACACATCGACCGCTATCCAGCATGCATCTAGTGTATTAAGTTCATGGGAAAACGAAGCAATGCAATAAGAACGATGACATGATGTAGACAAGATCTATCTATGTAGAGATAGACCCCATCATTTTATCCTTAGTAGCAACGATACATACGTGTCGGTTCCCTTTCTGTCACTAGGATCAAGCACCGTAAGATCGAACCCACTACAAAGCACCTCTTCCCATTGCAAGATAAATAGATCAAGTTGGCCAAACAAAACCCAAATATCAGAGAAGAAATACGAGTCTATAAGAGATCATGCATAAAAGAGATCAAAGAAATTCAAATACTTTCATGGATATAAAAATATAGATCTGATCATAAACTCAAAGTTCATCAGATCCCAACAAACACACGGTAAAAGAGTTACATCATATGGATCTCTAAGAGACCATCGTATTGAGAATTCAGCATGCGGGCGCGCGCGCGCGCGCGCGCGCGAGAGAGAGAGAGAGAGAGAGAGAGAGAGAGAGAGAGAGAGAGAGAGAGAGAGAGAGAGAGAGAGAGAGAGAGAGAGGCACTACTCACGTGTCATCGGAGAGGCACCAATGGAGGTGGTGAACCCCATCCGAGATGGTGTCTAGATTGAATCTGGTGGTTTTGCACTCTGCGGCGGCTGGATGAATATTTCGTCGATGCGGCGGTTTTGGACTCTGTTCCTTCTGGCCCATAAAAGTTCTCCGTAAAGTTTTGGGGCATTTGGACTCCGTCTGATATTGATTTTATGTAATGTAAAAAACATGGAAAACAGCAACTGTCACTTGGCACTATGTCAATAGGTTAGTACCAAAAATTGATATAAAATGATTATAAAACATCCAAGATTGATAATGTAACATAATGGAACAATAAAATATTATAGATACGTTGGAGACATATCAGCATCCCCAAGCTTAACTCCTACTTGTCCTCGAGTAGGGAAGTGATAAAAAAAGAATTTTTGATGTGGAATGCTGCCTATCATGTCATATCATATTTCTTTGTTTATAGCATGGACATTTGGACTTTCATATTGTTCAAAGCAATAGTCTAGTTTAGACATGATAATTTAAATACTCAAGCATATCAACAAGCAGCCATGTCTTTCAAAATATATCCCTAGCCCATCATGCTCAACCATTGATCCATTTATGAAACACACTCAAATATTAGTTACACCCAATACTTAAATACGATCATATTGCCTCCTAGTTGATACTTTTGTAAGAGAAGATGGAGACTCAAATTCAAAAATAAAAATTGCATAAAGTAAAATAAAGGCCCTTCGCACAGGGAAGCAGGGATTTGTAGAGGTGCCAGAGCTCAAAGCGAAAACTTAGAGACAAAAACATTTTGGGAGGTGTATCCATCCCACCAACGAAAATGACTTAGAGTTCCCAACACTTTCCATGCTAGATATATCATAGGCGGTACCCAAACAGAAAATAAAGTTTATTCCTTTTTCAACCATACTTTCACTTTCCATGGCTAGCCGTATCCACAGTTGCCCTCCATACCAACACTTTCCAAGGAATTTATTATTTGACAACATAAAGTAATTCATTTTTCATTTCGGGACTGGGCATCCCTAATACCTTTGCCTTACTCTCGTGCAATGACAAGTGAATAAACACTCATGTTGAGAATAACACATCTAGCATGGAAAATATTAGCCACCCCTCACCGCTCTGCGAGCGAAACAAACACACAAAAGAGAAGTTTATTTTGAAAATTAGAGATGGCACATTCAAATTTGCTTAGAACAACAAAAGAATACCGCATATAGGTAGATATAGTGGACTCATGTGGCAAAACTGGTTTAAGGTTTTTTGGATGCACAAGTAGAGATCATACTTAGTGCAAAATGAAGGATAGCAAAAGATTGAGAAGCGACCAACCAAGAAACGAATAATCTCATAAGCAAGCATTAAGCATAAATAACACCGAATAATGCACCACAAGTAGGATATAATTTCATTGCATAATTATTGACTTTCGTACTTGCATAGGGAATCACAAACCTTAACACTAATATTCTTACTAAAGCATAATTACTCATCAACATAACTCACATATCACATCATCATATCTCAAAACTATTACTGAGAATCAAGTTTATTTTGTCCAATGATCTTCATGAAAGTTTTTATTATATCCTTCTTGGATATCTATAACTTTGGGACTAATTTTCATGTGTTGCTTTTCATAAGCTCAAACAAATATAAGTGAAGATCATGAGCGTAATTTTTCTTTCTTTCTCTCAAATTAATTTAAGTGAAGCAAGAGAGAATTTCTTGAAAATTTTACTAACTCTCAAATAAATCTAAGTGAAGCAAGAGAGCATTTCTTCAAAAAATAATTAAGCACACCATGCTCAAAAAGATATAAGTTAAGCACTAGAGCAAGTCCATTGCTCATAAAAATTTAAGTGAAGCATAGAGAGCAATTCTAACAAGTCATGACATAATTTTGGCTCTCTCAAATAGGTGTGTCCAGCAAGGGATCAAGACTTAAAACACAAAATAAAACAAGCAAAGACTCATATCGTACAAGACGCTCCAAGCAGAACACATATTATGTGACGAATAAAAATATAGCTTCGAGTAAAATACCGATGGTCGTTAGAAGAAAGAGGGTATGCCACTCGGGGGCATCCCCAAGCTTAGTTGGTTGCTCATCTTTGGATAATAGCTTGGGATGTCGGGGCATCCGCAAGCTTAGGCTCTTCTATCCTTTATTCCTTCATCCACCGTAAGGTAACCCAAAACTTGAAAACTTCAATCACACAAAACTCAAAAAAACCTTCGTGAGATCCATTAGTGTAAGAAAGCAAATCACTACTATAAGTACTGTAACAAACCAATTTATATTTTGTTTTTGCATTATAGCTATTGTATTCCAACTTTTCTATCGCAATCAAAGAAAACCACAGAGCCATCAAAATAAGCACACAACACAAAGAAAACAGAATCTGTCAAAACAGAACAGTATGTAGCAATCTGACTATTTCGAAAACTTCTGGAACTCCAAAAATTCTGAAAAATTAGGACGACCTGAGCAATTTGTATATTGATTTATGCAATTGGAATTGGTATTTTATCACACTCTGGTAAAAAATGAGAATTGTTTTCGTTAGTGCAAAAGTTTCTGTTTTTCAGCCACATCAAACAACTATCACCAAAGAAGATCCTAGAGGCTTTACTTGGCACAAACACTAATTAAAACATAAAAAACACAATCATAGCAGTAGCATAAATGTGTAAACACTCAAGAACAGAAAGCAAAAAGCAAAAATAATTTTATTCATTGGGTTGCCTCCCAACAAGCGCTATAGTTTTACGCCCTTAGCTAGGCATAAAGCAATGATCTAAGTTTTGTCATCTTTGGTTCGAGATCCATAAGATGCCCTCATGATTGATTCATATGGTGGCCTAATTCTTATTCTAGGAAAGTGTTCCATACCCTTCCTCAAAGGAAATTGGAACTTCATATTGCCTTCTTTCATCTCAATCACGGCACCGATAGTGCGTAAAATGGTCTACCAAGAATAATTGGACAAGACGGATTGCAATCAATATCAAGAAAAATAAAATCTATGGGCACATAATTCCTATTTGCAATAATAAGAACATCATTAATTCCTCCCATAGGCTTTTTAATAGTAGAATCCGCCAAGTGCAAATTTAAAGAACAATCTTCAAGATCGGTAAAACCAAGCACATCACATAAAGATTTTGGAATTGTAGAAACACTAGCACCCAAGTCACACAAAGTAAAACATTCATAATTTTTAATCTTGAATTTGATAGTAGGTTCCCACTCATCATGCAATTTTCTAGGAATTGAAACTTATAATTCCAATTTATCTTCAAGAGCTTTCATCATAGCATCAACAATATGTTTAGTAAAAGCTTTATTTTGTTCATAAGCATGGGGTGAATTTATCATGGATTGCAACAAAGAAATACAATCAATCAAAGAACAACTATAATAATTAAAGTCTATGTAATCCAAAAGAGTGGGCACATCACTAGTTAAAGTTTTGATCTCTTCAAACCCACTCTCATCAATTTTCTCAACAAGATTTTCACCCTCTGAAATATTGGGATGCCTTCTACCTAAAGTTGACTCTTCTCCAGTCCCCTTTTCATCAAATTTAATTTTACTAAACAAGGAATCAATAGAAGAAACACCAATCATTTTAAGATCTTCATCACTTTTGCGAAAAAAATAACTAGAAAACGTTTTTTTTCTAAAAATTCTCTTTTAGCTCTAAGCATAGCAGTTCTTTTCTTACTTTTATCCATAGAAACATAAAGAGCTTTAATTGATTCACCTACTTTAGGCAAAAAAATTCAGCTTGAGATTTTCCACATCATGAGCAATTCTATCAACACTTCTAGACAAATCATCAATCTTACTCAACTTTTCTTCTATGGAAGTGTTGAGATCTTTTTGTGTGTTTATAAATTCTTTAATATTATTCTCAAGATCAGAGGTGTTCCTATTATTATTATAAGATTGATTTCCATAGGAATTGCCATAATTATTAGAGGAATTACTAGGAAAAGGCCTAGGATTAAATTTACCTCTATAAGCATTGTTGTTGAAATTATTTTGAGAGGTAAATTCACATCTATGGCATCACTATTTTGCTAAATCAAAGTAGACAAAGGCATGTCATTAAAATCAATAGGAGCACTTTTACTAGCAACCAATTTCATAAGATCATCAACTTTTTCACTCAAAGAAGAAATTTCTTCAATCGAATTAACTTTTTTACTAGTAGGAGCTCTTTCGGTATGCCATTGTGAATAATTTTCCATGATATTATCAAGAAATTTGGTGGCTTCACCTAAAGTAATTTCCATAAAAGTACCACCCGTGGCGGAATCTAAAAGATTACGAGAAACAAAATTCAATCCCGCATAAATTTTTTGTATGATCATCCAAAGATTTAACCCATGAGTTGGGCAATTTCTTAGCATCATTTTCATCCTTTCACAAGATTGTGCAACATGCTCATGTTCAAGTTGCTTGAGATTCATGATTTGGGTTCTAAGGGAAATAATTTTTGCGGGAGGAAAATACTTTGTGAGAAAATCATCTTTGCACTTATTCCAAGAATCGATACTATTGTGAGGCAAAGCAGAGAACCAAATTTTTGCGGAATCACGCAAAGAAAACGGAAATAATTTCATCTTCACCACATCATTGTACACATATTTTTTCTTTTGCACATCACATAATTCCACAAAGGTATTAAGATGGGACGCGACATCCTCATTAGGAGTACCGAAAAAATTGATCTTTCATAACAAGAATCAGCAAAGCAGTATTAATATCACAAGACTCCGCACTAGTGGCGGGAGGATCAAAAGGAGTGCCAATAAAATCATTGTTGCTGGTATTTGAGAAATCACGTAACTTGGTGTTCTCTAGAGTCATGATGACTACACAACAAGATTGCACTCAAAAACAGATTCGGCAAGAAAACGACGAAAGAAAAAGAGAGGCGAATAAAAAGACAAGTTTTTGTGAAGTGGGGGAGAGGAAAACGAGAGGCAAATGGCAAATAATGTAAACTGCAAGGAGATGAGATTTCTGATTAGGAACCTGGTATATGTTGAAGGTCCTCCCTGGCAACTGCGCCAGAAATTCCTTTTGATGTCGCTCGAAGCTACGTCGGTATTTCCCCAAAGAGGAAGGGATGATGCAGCACATCGGCGGTAGGTATTTCCCTCAGATATGAAACCAAGGTTATTGAACCAGTAGGAGAACCAAGAAACACAATGTAAACAGCCCCTGCACACAGATAACAAATCCTCGCAACCCGACGTGTTAAAGGGGTTGTCAATCCCTTCCGGGGTACGACGCCTCAAGTGGCAAACGGACATGAGATAAATTTGTAGTAAATTGATAGATCGAACGCCAAATAAAATAAATAAGAATAAATTGCAGCAAGGTATTTTTTTAATTTTTGGTTTAATAGATCTGAAAATAAATGCAAAGGAAAATAGATCGCAAAGGCAAATAAATGAGAAAGAGACCCGGGGGCCGTAGGTTTCACTAGTGGCTTCTCTTGAGAAAAATAACAAACGGTGGGTGAACAAATTACTGTTGGGAAATTGATAGAACTTCAAATACTCATGACGATATCCAGGCAATGATCATTATATAGGCATCACGTCCAAGAATAGTAGACCGACTCCTGCCTGCATCTACTACTATTACTCCACACATCGACCGCTATCCAGCATGCATCTAGTGTATTAAGTTCATGGGAAAACGGAGCAATGTGATGACCCACAAGAATAGGGGATCTATCGTAGTCCTTTCGATAAGTAAGAGTGTCAAACCCAACGAGGAGCAAAAGGAAATGATAAGCGGTTTTCAGCAAGGTATTCTCTGCAAGTACTGAAATAAGTGGTAACAGATAGTTTTGTGATAGGATAATTTGTAACGAGCAACAAGTAACAAAAGTAAATAAAGTGCAGCAAGGTGGCCCAATCCTTTTTGTAGCAAAGGACAAGCCTGGGCAAACTCTTATATAAGGAAAAGCGCTCCTGAGGACACATGGGAATATCGTCAAGCTAGTTTTCATCACGTTCATATGATTCGCGTTCGGTACTTTGATAATTTGATATGTGGGTGGACCGGTGCTAGGGTGCTGTTCTTACTTGAACAAGCATCCCACTTATGATTAACCTATAGTGCAAGCATCTGCAACTACAACAAAAGTATTAAGGTAAACCTAACCACAGCATGAAACATATGGATCCAAATCAGCCCCTTACGAAGCAACGCATAAACTAGGGTTTAAGCTTCTGTCACTCTAGCAACCCATCATCTACTTATTACTTCCCAATGCCTTCCTCTAGGCCCAAATAATGGTGAAGTGTTATGTAGTCGATGTTCACATAACACCACTAGAGGCTAGACAACATACATCTCATCAAAATATCGAACGAATACAAAATTCACATGACTACTAATAGCAAGACTTCTCCCATGTCCTCAGGAACAAACGTAACTACTCAGAAAGCATATTCATGTTCATAATAAGAGGGGTATTAATATGCATAAAGGATCTGAACATATAATCTTCCACCAAATAAACCAACTAGCATCAACTACAAGGAGTAATTAACACTACTAGCAACCTACTAGTACCAATCCCGGACTTGGAGACAAGAATTGGATACAAGAGATGGACTAGCTAGGGTTTTGAGATGAGATGGTGCTGGTGAAGATGTTGAAGGAGATTGCCCTCTCCCGATGAGAGGAGCGCTAGTGATGACGATGGCGATGATTTCCCCCTCCCGGAGGGAAGTTTCCCCGGCAGAACAGCTCTGTCGGAGCCCTAGATTGGTTCCGCCAAGGTTCCGCCTCGTGGCGGCGGAGTCTCGTCCCTAAAGGTTGCTTATCAATTTTTCCTCGAAGAAAGACCTCATATAGCAGAAGATGGGCATCGAAGGGCCAACAAGGGACCCACAAGGCAGGGGCGCACCCTGGGGGGTATGGCGCGCCCCCACCCTCGTAGCCAGGTGGGTCCCCCTCTAGTGTATTTCCTCCGCTCAATATTTTTTATATATTCTGAAAATAACTTCCGTGGAGTTTTAGTACTTTTGGAGTTGCGCAAAATAGGACTCTAATATTTGCTCCTTTTCCAGCCCAGAATTCCAGCTGCAGGCATTCTCCCTCCTTATGTAAACCTTGTGAAATAAGAGAGAATAGGCATAAGTATTGTGACATAATGTGTAATAATAGCCCATAATGCAATAAATATCAATATAAAAGCATGATGCAAAATGGACGTATCAACTCCCCCAAGCTTAGACCTCGCTTGTCCTCAAGCGAAAGCCGATAACGATAAATATGTCATCATGTTTAGAGGTAGAGGCGCCGATAATAATAAAATATGGACATGAAGGCATCATGATTATTTTCATAACAGCAACATATATGGATATTGTCAGATGATTACTTATGTTCAAGTGATGATCTATTCACAATGCAAAGGTATGAATCAGAAACTTTATTGAGAACTAACAAATTATAATCTCAGTCATTGAAGCAATTGCAATTTATCATAACATCAGAAAGAGACTATGTCAGAGCTTAATAGCAAGTCCACATACTCAACTATCATTTAGTCTTTCATAATTGCTAACACTCACGCGATACTTGTGCTTACGGAGTTTTAATCGGACACAGAGAAAGATAGGGGCTTATTGTTTCGCCTCCCAACCTTTTACCTCAAGGGTAATGTCAACAATAATAACTCATGCTCCCCTACATCCAATTAGATATATCTATTAGGATCTTTCCAACATATTGTGCTTGCCAAAGGATAAAATGTAAAAAGGAAAGGTGAAGATCACCATGACTCTTGCATAAGGTAGAAGATAATAGTAACAGATGGGCCCTTCGCAGAGGGAAGCAGAGGTTGCCATGCGCTTTTATGGTTGGATGCACAAAATCTTAATGCGAAAGAACGTCACTTTGTATTGCCCCTTATGATATGAAACTTTATTATGCAGTTTGTCGCTTTTATTTCTTCCACATCACAAGATCGTATAAAGCTTATTTCTCCCACACTAATAAGTCATACATATTTAGAGAGCAATTTTTATTGCTTTGCACCGATGACAACTTACTTGAAGGATCTTACTCAATCCATAGGTAGGTATGGTGGACTCTCATGGCAAAACTGGTTTAAGGGTTTTTGGAAGCACAAGTAGTATCTCTACTTGGTGCTGAGAATTTGGCTAGCATGAGGGGGAAAGGCAACCTCAACATGTTGGATGATCCACGACAATATACTTTATCTCAGATGCAAGAAAACATAACTCATTACGTTGTCTTCCTTGTCCAACACCAACACTTTAGCATGTCATATTTTAATGAATGCTCCCAATCATAAGAGGTGTCAATGATAATATATTTATATGTGAAACCTCTCTTTCCTTATTACTTCCTATTAATTGCAACGATGACCAGTTTGCCAACTCCCAACAACTTTTAATCATCATACTCTTTTTATGTGAACTCATTACTCTCAATAAGATCAATATGAACTTTTGTTTGCTTTTATTCTTTTTCTCTTTCCTTTTATCCAGTCAAGATCATAGCAAGAAAATCAAGCCCTTGACTCAACACTAATCTTTATTATATAGCTCACGGACTTGATTACATAGAGAGATCATAAAGCAAAACTCAAAACTAGATCATGCCATAAACTTTATTCTACTAGATCAAGATACTACTAATAGGATCGAACTAAGAAAAACGGTAAAGATAGGAGTGTGATGGTGATACGGTACGGGGGCACCTCCCCCAAGCTTGGCAGTTGCCAAGGGGAGTGCCCATACCCATGTGATTAAATCTCCTTTGCTGGTGAAGAAGGTGGTGGTGATGGATAGTCGCACATCGAGCGTAAGAGGTCCTCCAACTTGCGAATAATGCCCTTGAGTGCAACGATATGCTCCTTCAACAAAATATTTTCACTTGTGAGATACTTGTTTTGAATATGAGCTAACTCAATCATCTTGAAAGCTTCGATCTCAGTTGGGGTAAGAAGATTGTGATCAAGTTGAAGGATTTCTTCTGCTGCCGGAGCTTGGTTCTCCGTGGCCTTCTTGATCCCTTCATCCTTGTTGATCTCTATGGGTTCTTCCCTCTTTAGCTCTATCTTCATTAGCCAAGCATCTTTGTCACCATTGTTGGAGGAGGGGGACGACATGATGCCTGGCCTTGACAACCTTGACAAAGAACATCTCGAAACAAGAACAGAGGAAATTTGCGGGATACGGGAGTCAAAACCTTCGGAAGAATATATAATGAAATTTTACCGACAAAAATACGTATCGTGCAAGAAAACGGAGTCCGGAAGGCACATGAGGTGCCCACAAGGTAGGGGGCGCGCCCAGGTGTGTAGGGCGCGCCCTCCACCCTCGTGGAGCCCTCGTGTCCTTCCCGGATTGCTACTTATTTTTCTATTTTTCTAAATATTCCAAAACGGAGAAATATTGCCTTAAAAACTGTTTTGGAGTCGGTTTACTTACCGTACTACATACCTATTCCTTTTTGGAGTCTGAAACATTCTGGAAAGTGTCTCTTATGTACTCCTCCGGGGTTACGGTTTCAATAACATTGGTTTCAACATTTATAGGATTACCTGAGATATGATGTTTAATTCTTTGACCGTTAACCACCTTCGGATTTGTACCTTCGAAGTTGTTGATTTTTATGGCACCGGAACGATATACCTCCTCGATAACGTAAGGGCCTTCCCATTTAGAGATAAGTTTTCCTGCAAAAAAAACTTAAACGAGAGTTGTATAGCAATACAAAATCACCTACGTTAAACTCACGCTTTTGTATCCTTTTGTCATGCCATCTTTTAACTTTTTCTTTAAACAACTCGGCATTTTCATAAGCTTGGGTTCTCCATTCATCAAGTGAGCTAATATCAAATAACCTCTTCTCACCAGCAAGTTTGAAATCATAGTTGAGCTCTTTAATAGCCCAATAAGCCTTATGTTGTAGTTCAAGGGGTAAGTGACATGCTTTTCCATAAACCATTTTATACAGAGACATACCCATAGGATTTTTATATGTAGTTCTATAGGCCCATAATGCATCATCAAGTTTCTTGGACCATTTATTTCTAGACCTATTGACAGTCTTTTGCAAAATTAATTTGAGCTCTCTATTACTCAATTCTAGTTGACCACTGGACTGTGGGTGACAAGGGGATGCAATTCTATGATTAACATCATACGTAGAAAGCATTTTACGGAAAGCACCATGAATAAAGTGCGAACCACCATCAGTCATTAAATATCTAGGGACTCCAAACCTCGAAAAAATAACTTCCTTAAGCATTTTAATAGAAGTGTTGTGATCAGCACTACTAGTTGGAATAGCTTCTACCCACTTAGTAACGTAATCAACAGCGACTAAAATATGTGTGTATCCATTAGAGGCAGGAAATGGTCCCATATAATCAAAGCCCCAAACATCAAATGGTTCGATAACAAGTGAATAGTTCATAGGCATTTCTTGACTTCTACTAATATTACCAATTCTTTGACATTCATCACAAGACAAGACAAACTTATGGGCATCCTTGAAGAGAGTAGGCCAATAAAAACCGGATTGCAATACCTTATGTGCAGTTCTATCTCCAGCATGGTGTCCTCCATAAGCTTCAGAATGACACTTGCGTAGGATCTGTTCATGTTCATGCTCAGGTACACAACGTCTAATAACACCATCTACTCCTTCTTTATAAAGATGTGGGTCATCCCAAAAGTAATGCCTCAAATCATAGAAGATTTTTTTCTTTTGTTGGTATGTGAAACTAGGTGGTATAAATTTAGCAACAATGTCATTAGCATAATCAACATACCATGGAGTACTACGAGAAGTATTTATGACATTTGTTTGCTCATCAGGAAAGCTATCATCAATAGGTAGTGGGTCATCAAGAACCTTTTCTAACCTAGACAAGTTGTCTGCAACGGGGTTCTCAGCTCCCTTTCTATCAACAATATGCAAATCAAATTCTTGTAGCAAGAGAACCCATCTAATAAGTCTAGGTTTAGCATCTTTATTTTCCATAAGATATTTAATAGCAGCATGATCAGTGTGAATAGTTACTTTAGAATCAACAATATAATGTCTGAACTTATCACAAGCAAATACAACTGCTAAGAGTTCCTTTTCAGTAGTAGCATAATGTTTTTGAGCATTGTCTAGAGACTTACTAGCATAATGGATAACATTTAATTTCTTATCAACTCTTTGCCCTAGAACAGCACCTACAGCATAATCACTAGCATCACACATAATTTCAAAGGGTAAATTCCAATTAGGTGGCTGAACAATAGGTGCAGAGATCAATGCTTTCTTAAGTACTTCAAATGCTTCTACACAATCATCATCAAAGACAAATGGTATATCTTTTTGTAATAAATTAGTGAGAGGCCGAGAATTTTTTGAGAAGTCTTTAATGAACCTCCTATGAAATCCGGCGTGACCAAGGAAACTTCTTATACCTTTGATTTCCTTGGGACATGGCATCTTTTCAATAGCATCAACCTTGGGTTTATCAACTTCAATACCTCCTTCAGAAACTTTATGCCCCAAGACAATACCTTCATTAACCATAAAGTGGCACTTTTCCCAATTCAAGACAACATTAGTTTCTTCACATCTCTGCAAAACTCGATCAAGGTTGCTCAAGCAATCATCAAAATAGGATCCATAGACGGAAAAGTCGTCCGTGAAAACCTCACAAATCTTTTCACAGAAGTCAGAGAATATAGCCATCACGCATCTTTGAAAGGTAGCAGGTGCATTACATAAACCAAAAGGCATACGTCTATAAGCAAAAGTACCAAAAGGGCAAGTAAAAGTGGTCTTTGATTGATCTTTAGCTGACACGCCTATTTGAGAGAAACCAAAATAACCATCTAGAAAGCAATATTGTGTATGTTTGCATAATCTTTCTAGCATTTGATCGATAAAAGGTAAGGGGTAATGATCCTTTTTAGTAGCCTTATTTAATTTAGGGAAATCAATTACCATCCTATAACTGGTAATAATTCTTTGCAGAATAAATTCATCTTTAACATTAGGAACAACAGTAACACCTCCCTTCTTAGGGACACAATGGACAGGACTTACCCACTGACTATCAGCAACGGGATAAATTATACCTGCCTCGAGAAGCTTTAGTATTTCTGTTCTTACCACTTCTTTCATCTTAGGATTAAGCCTTCGTTGATGATCAAGGACTGTTTTGGCCTCTTCTTCCAAATTTATTTTATGTTGACATAGAGTGGGACTAATGCCCTTAAGATCATCAAGAGTATATCCAATAGCAGCTCTGTGCTTCTTCAGAGTTTTCAATAATCTTTCTTCTTCATGCTCTGAAAGGTTGGCACTAATAATAACAAGATATATCTTCTTTTCATCAAGATAAGCATATTTAAGATTATCAGGCAACCGTTTAAGCTCAAACACGGGATCACCCTTGGATGGAGGAGGGTCCCCTAGGATTTCAACAGGCAAATTGTGTTTCAGAATAGGTTCCTGCTTAAAGAATACTTCATCTATTTCCCTTCTTTCATTCATAAACATAGCATTTTCATGGTCTAGCAAATATTGTTCTAACGGATCACTGGGAGGTACGGCAATAGAAGCAAGACCAATAATTTCATCCTTACTAGGCAATTCTACTTCACGGTGTTGTCTACTCAATTTACAGAAATTAAACTCATGAGACATATCACCCAAACCAATAGTAACAACATTCTTTTCGCAGTCTATCTTAGCATTAACAGTGTTCAAGAAGGGTCTACCAAATATAATGGGACAAAAGCTATCTTGTGGGGAACCAAGAACAAGAAAATCAGCAGGATATTTAGTTTTCCCACACAAGACTTCAACATCTCTAACAATTCCCATTGCTGATATAGTATCTCTATTGGCAAGTTTAATTGTAACATAAATACCTTCTAACTCAGCAGGTGCAATTTCATGCTTAATTTCTTTGTCAAAGTATGCGGTATAACAGTAGCACTAGCACCCATATCACATAAACCATGATAACAATGATCTCCTATTTTACAGAAATAACAGGCACGCCTACCACAGGTCTATGTTTATCTTTAGCACAAGGTTTAGAAATTCTAGAGGTTTCACCGCAGAAATGAATAACATGCCCATCAATATTATCAGACAAGAGATCTTTAACAATAGCAATATTAGGTTCAACTTTAACTTGCCCAGGAGGTGTATAAGTTCTAATATTGCTTTTACGAACCACAGTTGAAGCTTTAGCATGATCCTTTATTTTAACAGGGAAAGGTGGTTTCTCAACATAAGAAGTAGGAACAATAGGATCTTTATAAGTGACAATCTTTTCTTCAACCTTACTAGGTGGAGGTACTTTTACTTCTATGGGAGGATGATATTTAAACCACTTCTCCTTGGGGAGATCAACATAAGTAGCAAAAGATTCATAGAAAGAAGCTACTATCTCAGAGTCAAGTCCATATTTAGTGCTAAATTTACGGAAAACGTCGGTATCCATAAAAGATTTAACACAATCAAACTTAGGTGTCATACCTGACTCCTTACCTTCGTCGAGATCCCAATCTTCAGAGTTGCATTTAATTCTATCCAATAAATTCCATTTGAATTCAATAGTCTTTGTCATAAAAGAGCCAGCACAAGAAGTATCAAGCATGGTGCGATTGTTTTCAGAATGCTGAGCATAAAATTTTTGAAGAATTATTTCTCTTGAGAGCTCATGATTGGGGCATGAATATAACATTGATGTAAGCCTCCCCCAAGCTTGAGCGATGCTTTCTCCTTCGTGACGCCAAAAATTATATATATAATTGCGATCATGATGAACAAGATGCATAGGATAATACTTCTGATGAAATTCCAATTTCAATCGTTTGTAGTTCCATGACCCCATATCATCACATAGCCTATACCATGTCAATGCATCTCCCTCCAAAGATAAAGGGAAGACCTTCTTCTTAACAAATTCATCGGGTATACCTACAAGCTTAAATAATCCACAAACTTCATCCACATATATTAGGTGCTCATCAGGGTGCTTTGTTCCATCTCCTGCAAAAGGATTATCTAGCAGTTTTTCTAACATACCCGAAGGAACTTCAAAGGGAACATTTTCATTTTCAGTAGGTTCAGTAGGCTGAGGAGCAACTCTTTGCTCTACTGGTCGGGGTGAAGATACACCGAACAAGCCCCTCAGAGGATTACTTTCCATAGTAACAAGCGACAGCAAATTTCAGCACACTATATAAATTTTTCCTTACCAAATTCCACCTACCAAAGGCGCTTCACTCCCCGGCAACGGCGCCAGAAAAGAGTCTTGATGACCCACAAGTATAAGGGATCTATCGTGGTCATTTCGATAAGTAAGAGTGTCGAACCCAACGAGGAGCAGAAGGAAATGATAAGCAGTTTTCAGCAAGGTATTCTCTGCAAGTACTGAAATAAGTGGTAACAGATAGTTTTGTGATAGGATAATTTGTAACGAGCAACAAGTAACAAAAGTAAATAAAGTGCAGAAAGGTGGCCCAATCCTTTTTGTAGCAAAGGACAAGCCTGGACAAACTCTTATATAAGGAAAAGCGCTCCCGAGGACACATGGGAATATCGTCAAGCTAGTTTTCATCACGTTCATATGATTCGCGTTCGGTACTTTGATAATTTGATATGTGGGTGGACCGGTGCTAGGGTGCTGTTCTTACTTGAACAAGCATCCCACTTATGATTAACCTCTATTTCAAGCATCTGCAACTACAACAAAAGTATTAAGGTAAACCTAACCACAACATGAAACATATGGATCCAAATCAGCCCCTTACGAAGCAACGCATAAACTAGGGTTTAAGCTTCTGTCACTCTAGCAACCCATCATCTACTTATTACTTCCCAATGACTTCCTCTAGGCCCAAATAATGGTGAATTGTTATGTAGTCGACGTTCACATAACACCACTAGAGGCTAGACAACATACATCTCATCAAAATATCGAACGGATACAAAATTCACATGACTACTAATAGCAAGACTTCTCCCATGTCCTCAGGAACAAACGAAACTACTCAGAAAGCATATTCATGTTCATAATAAGAGGGGTATTAATATGCATAAAGTATCTGAACATATAATGTTCCACCAAATAAACCAACTAGCATTCAACTACAAGGAGTAATTAACACTACTAGCAACCTACTAGTACCAATCCCGGACTTGGAGACAAGAATTGGATACAAGAGATGAACTAGCTAGGGTTTTGGGATGAGATGGTGCTAGTGAAGATATTGATGGAGATTGCCCTCTCCCGATGAGAGGAGCATTGGTGATGACGATGGCGATGATTTCCCCCTCCCGGAGGGAAGTTTCCCCGGCAAAACAGCTCTGTCGGAGCCCTAGATTGGTTCCGCCAAGGTTCCGCCTCGTGGCGGCGGAGTCTCGTCCCGAAAGGTTGCTTATCAATTTTTCCTCGACGAAAGACCTCATATTGCAGAAGATGGGCATCGGATTGCCAACAGGGGACCCACGAGGCAGGGTGGCGCGCCCTGGGGGGTAGGGCGCGCCCCCACCCTCGTGGCCACGTGGGTCCCCCTCTGGTGTATTTCTTCCGCTCAATATTTTTTATATATTCTAAAAATAACTTCCGTGGAGTTTCAGGACTTTTGGAGTTGCGCAGAATAGGCCTCTAATATTTGCTCCTTTTCCAGCCCAGAATTCCAGCTGTCGGCATTCTCCCTCCTTATGTAAACCTTGTGAAATAAGAGAGAATAGGCATAAGTATTGTGACATAATGTGTAATAACAACCCATATTGCAATAAATATCAATATAAAAGCTTGATGCAAAATGGACGTATCAATTCCCCCGAGCTTAGACCTCGCTTGTCCTCAAGCGAAAGCCGATAACGATAAATATGTCCTCATGTTTAGAGGTAGAGGTGTCGATAAAAATAAAATACGGACATGAAGGCATCATGATTATTTTCATAACAGCAACATATATGGATATTGTCATATGATTACTTATGATCAAGTGATGATCTATGAAAAATGCAAAGGTATGAATCAGAAACTTTATTGAGAACTAACAAACTATAATCTCAATCATTGAAGCAATTGCAATTTATCATAACATCAGAAAGAGTCTATGTCAGAGCTTAATAGGAAGTCCACATACTCAACTATCATTTAGTCTTTCATAATTGCTAACACTCACGCGATACTTGTGGTTACGGAGTTTTAGTCGGACACAGAGAAAGATAGGGGCTTATTGTTTCGCCTCCCAACCTTTTACCTCAAGGGTAATGTCAACAATAATAACTCATGCTCCCCTACATCCAATTAGATATATCTATCAGGATCTTTCCAACATACTATGCTTGCCAAAGGATAAAATGTAAAAAGGAAAGGTGAAGATCACCATGACTCTTGCATAAGGTAGAATATAATAGTAACAGATAGGCCCTTCACAGAGGGAAGCAGAGGTTGCCATGCGCCTTTATGGTTTGATGCACAAAATCTTAATGCGAAAGAACGTCACTTTATATTGCCACTTGTGATATGAAACTTTATTATCTAGTCCGTCGCTTTTATTTCTTCCACATCACAAGATCGTATAAAGCTTATTTCTCCCACACTAATAAGTCATACATATTTAGAGAGCAATTTTTATTGCTTTGCACCGATGACAACTTACTTGAAGGATCTTACTCAATCCATAGGTAGGTATGGTGGACTCTCATGGCAAAACTGGTTTAAGGGTTTTTGGAAGCATAAGTAGTATCTCTACTTGGTGCTGAGAATTTGGCTAGCATGAGGGGGAAAGGCAAGCTCAACATGTTGGATGAACCATGACAATATACTTTATCTCAGATGCAAGAAAACATAACTCATTACGTTGTCTTCCTTGTCCAACACCAACTCTTTAGCATGTCATATTTTAATGAGTGCTCCCAATCATAAGAGATGTCAATGATAATATATTTATATTTGAAACCTCTCTTTCCTTATTACTTCCTATTAATTGCAACGATGACCAAAGCTATGTTTGCCAACTCCCAACAACTTTTAATCATCATACTCTTTTTATGTGAATTCATTACTCTCAATAAGATCAATATGAACTTTGTTTGTTTTTATTCTTTTTCTTATTTCTTTTATCCACTCAAGATCATCGCAAAGAAATCAAGCCCTTGACTCGACACTAATCTTTATTATATAGCTCACGGACTTGATTACATAGAGAGATCATAAAGCAAAACTCAAAACTAGATCATGCCATAAACTTTATTCTACTAGATCAAGATACCACTAATAGGATCGAACTAAGAAAAACGGTAAAGATAGGAGTGTGATGGTGATACGATACCGGCGCACCTCCCCCAAGCTTGGTAGTTGCCAAGGGGAGTGCCCATACCCATGTGATTATATCTCCTTTGCTGGTGAAGAAGGTGGTGGTGATGGATAGTCGCACATCGAGCGTAAGAGGTCCTCCAACTTGCGGATAATGCCCTTGAGTGCAACGATATGCTCCTTCAACAAAATATTTTCACTTGTGAGATACTTGTTTTGAATATGAGATAACTCAATCATCTTGAAAGCTTCGATCTCAGTTGGGGTAAGAAGATTGTGATCAAGTTGAAGGATGTCTTCTTCTGCCGAAGCTTGGTTCTCCGTGGCCTTATTGATCCCTTCATCCTTGTTGATCTCCATGGGTTCTTCCCTCTTCAGCTCTATCTTCATTAGCCAAGCATCTTTTTCACCATTGTTGGAGGAGGGGGACGACATGATGCCTGGCCTTGACAACCCTGACAGAGAACAGCTCGAAACAAGAACAGAGGAAATTTGCGTGATACGGGAGTCAAAACCTTCGAGAGAATATATAATGAATTTTTACCGACCAAAATACGCATCGTGCAAGAAAACGGAGTCCGTAAGGCACACGAGGTGCCCACGAGGTAGGGGGCGCGCCCTCCACCCTCGTGGAGCCCTCGTGTCCTTCCCGGACTGCTACTTATTTTTCTATTTTTCTAAATATTCCAAAACAGAGAAATATTGCCTTAAAAACTGTTTTGGAGTCGGTTTACTTACCGTACCACATACCTATTCCTTTTCGGAGTCTGAAATGTTCTGGAAAGTGTCTCTTATGTATTCCCCCGGGGTTACGGTTTCAATAACATTGGTTTCAACATTTATAGGATTACCTGAGATATAATGTTTAATTCTTTCACCGTTAACCACCTTCGGATTTGTACCTTCAAAGTTGTTGATTTTTATGGCACCGGAACGATACACCTCCTCGGTAACGTAAGGGCCTTCCCATTTAGAGAGAAGTTTTCCTGCAAAAAATCTTAAACAAGAGTTGTATAGCAATACATAATCACCTACATTAAACTCACGCTTTTGTATCCTTTTGTCATGCCATCTTTTAACTTTTTCTTTTAACAACTTCGCATTTTCATAAGCTTGGGTTCTCCATTCATCAAGTGAGCTAATATCAAATAACCTCTTCTCACCAGAAAGTTTGAAATCATAGTTGAGCTCTTTAATATCCCAATAAGCCTTATGTTGTAGTTCAAGGGGTAAGTGACATGCTTTTCCATAAACCATTTTATACGGAGACATACCCATAGGATTTTTATATGCAGTTCTATAGGCCCATAATGCATCATAAAGTTTCTTGGACCAATTCTTTCTAGACCTATTGACAGTCTTTTGCAAAATTAATTTGAGCTCTCTATTACTCAATTCTAATTGACCACTGGACTGTGGGTGATAAGGGGATGCAATTCTATGATTAATATCATACTTAGCAAGCATTTTACGGAAAGCACCATGAATAAAGTGTGAACCACCATCAGTCTTTAAATATCTAGGGACTCCAAACCTCGGAAAAATAACTTCCTTAAGCATTTTAATAGAAGTGTTGTGATCAGCACTACTAGTTGGAATAGCTTCTACCCACTTAGTAACATAATCAACGGCGACTAAAATATGTGTGTATCCATTAGAGGCAGGAAATGGTCCCATATAATCAAAGCCCCAAACAACAAATGGTTCGATAACAAGTGAATTGTTCATAGTTATTTCTTGACGTCTACTAATATTACCAACTCGTAGACATTCATCACAAGACAAGACAAACTTATGGGCATCCTTGAAGAGAGTAGGCCAATAAAAACCGGATTGCAATACCTTATGTGCAGTCCCATCTCCAGCGTGGTGTCCTCCATAAGCTTCGGAATGACACTTGCATAGGATCTGTTCATGTTCATGCTTAGGTACACAACGTCTAATAACACCATCTACTCCTTCTTTATAAAGATGTGGGTCATCCCAAAAGTAATGCCTCAAATCATAGAAGAACTTTTTCTTTTGTTGGTATGTGAAACTAGGTGGTATAAATTTAGCAACAATGTGATTAGCATAATCAGCATACCATGGAGTACTACGAGAAGTATTTATGATATTTGATTGCTCATTAGGAAAGCTATCATCAATAGGTAGTGGGTCATCAAGAACATTTTCTAACCTTGACAAGTTGTCTGCAATGGGGTTCTCAGCTCCCTTTCTATCAACAATATGCAAATCAAATTCTTGTAGCAAGAGAACCCATCTAATAAGTCTAGGTTTAGCATCTTTCTTTTCCATAAGATATTTAATAGTAGCATGATCAGTGTGAATAGCTACTCTAGAATAAACAATATAAGGTCTGAACTTATCACAAGCAAATACAACTGCTAAGAGTTCCTTTTCAGTAGTAGCGTAATTTCTTTGAGCATTGTCTAGAGTCTTACTAGCATAATGGATAAAATTTAATTTCTTATCAACTCTTTGCCCTAGAACAGCACCGACAACATAATCACTAGCATCACACATAATTTCAAAGGGTAAATTCCAATCAGGTGGCTGAACAATAAGTGCAGAGATCAATGCTTTCTTAAGTACTTCAAATGCTTCTACACAATCATCATCAAAGACAAATGGTATATCTTTTTGTAATAAATTAGTTAGAGTCTGAGAAATTTTTGAGCAGTCCTTAATGAACCTCCTATAAAATCCGGCGTGACCAAGGAAACTTCTTATACCTTTGATGTCCTTGGGACATGGCATCTTTTCAATAGCATCAACCTTGGCTTTATCAACTTCAATACCTCTTTCAGAAACTTTATGCCCCAAGACAATACCTTCATTAACCATAAAGTGGCACTTTTCCCAATTCAAGACAAGATTAGTTTCTTCACATCTCTGCAAAACTCAATCAAGGTTGCTCAAGCAATCATCAAAAGAGGATCCATAGACGGAAAAGTCGTCCGTGAAAACCTCACAAATCTTTTCACAAAAGTCAGAGAATATAGCCATCATGCATCTTTGAAAGGTAGCAGGTGCATTACATAAACCAAAAGGCATACGTCTATAAGCAAAAGTACCAAAAGGGCAAGTAAAAGTGGTCTTTGATTGGCCTTTAGCTGACACAGGTATTTGAGAGAAACCAGAATAACCATCTAGAAAGCAATAGTATGTATGTTTGCATAATCTTTCTAGCATTTGATCGATAAAAGGTAAGGGGTAATGATCCTTTTTAGTAGCCTTATTTAATTTACGCAAGTCAATTACCATCCTATAACCAGTAATAATTCTTTGCGGAATCAATTCATCTTTATCATTAGGAACAACGGTAACACCTCCCTTCTTCGGGACACAATGGACAGGACTTACCCATTGACTATCAGCAATGGGATAAATTATACCTGCCTCGAGAAGCTTTAGTATTTCTTTTCTTACCACTTCTTTCATCTTAGGATTAAGCCTTCGTTGATGATCACGGACTGGTTTGGCGTCTTCTTCCAAATTTATTTTATGTTGACATAGAGTGGGACTAATGACCTTAAGATCATCAAGAGTATATCCAATAGCAGCTCTGTGCTTCTTCAGAGTTTTCAATAATCTTTCTTCTTCATGCTCTGAAAGGTTAGCACTAATAATAACAGGATATATCTTCTTCTCATCAAGATAAGCATATTTAAGATTATCAGGCAACGGTTTAAGGTCAAACACGGGATTGTCGGCGTTCTCGGAACGGGGGTCCCCAGACTTGCCTGCCTGCGGCCCGCGGCATGGCTCGAAAGGGGGCCCAGCATGGCCCATCTTCATCAACACAAAACCCGAGACCCTCGCGAGGGGCCAAGCCTCGCGGGGCGAACGACACGGCGCTTCCTCAGGCGCGGCCTCATCAGGCTGGCTCGCGAGGAGGCGGAGAGATCAAGGCGGGGTACCTCGCGAGGTGCCCATGACGCAAGCCATGACGTTCAAAGGCGCCAGGCGGGCGCCAGCCTGCGCAGTGTCCTCCCTTACCTCTTTGGTGCAAAGGGGGCAAGCGCCGGCGAGAGGATCAAGCAAAGGCATCCATTTCGGTGCAACGAGACCAAGACTAGTCCAACGGTGGGAAGGAGGTCCCAGAACGGCGTCACCACAGGACCTTTGGCAGGCGAGGACCAACTTTAGTCAGGATAAGTGTACTGGATGTTCCCCTTCAAATTGGCCAATTGTTGGCGCCCTTCCCGCTCAATATTTGGGAAGAGGCCCAGGGCCTTTGCCTATAAATAGGACTAGCCACCCCCGGGGTAGAGGCATCGAGCGATCAGGGAGATCATCGAGAAACCAGGTAGAAAGACTCAGGCAGTAGAGAGAGAGAGAGAAGGGTGACTAAACTCCCCTATCAGTCCCTCGCCCCAGCTAAGAACAGGCCCTCGCGAGGCTGTTCTTCCTTGTACTGTTCATCATCATCAGCCCAAGAGGCAATCCTCCCACCACAAACTAGAGTAGGGTATTACACCACAATGGTGGCCCGAACTAGTATAAACTCTGTGTTTCTTGTGTTGTTCCTTCAGTAGTTAGATCTTTGCGAGACGAAGAGGTAGATGGTATAATTTCCACGCGCACCCCAGAGTTTGAACCTTAGGGGTCTGCCGGAACCCGAAATCCGACATTTGGCGCGCGAGGTAGGGGTGCGCCGGAATTTGTCTTCTGCCGCTTTGTTCTCCTCCGACCGTCGCGTCCATGTCCGACGCCTGTCGAGCCCGCGTCGCCCAAGTGGCCCCCGTCGGTGGGCGTCCTCGTCGTTCCCCGTCGCCCGCCACCAATGCCACCACTGGCCCGGCGGGGAACAAGCATCAAACGTCGCCTCAGCATCTACCTGTGCGATAAGGCGACCGCACTGCTACATCAACACCTCCGGTCGTCGCGGCCCTCCTGGGCGGCTCGCAGGCGCCGCCCACAAGTCGCCATGTCAAGCCGTTTGTCCGCCGGGTCAGCGTCGTTTCCGCACGGCAGGGGGCTCCCACGGACCAGGTGGCGCGCGAGGTCGGTCTGACCTTCAGCTCGGAGGACCACCCCGCCAACTTGGCTGGCTCGGGCGCGCTCCCCATGTTGTGCACACCCACCATCTGCCAGGTGGCCGTCACCAGAACCCTTGTCGACGGCGGCGCCGGCCTCAGTGTGCTTTCGATTGAGACCTTCAATCTCCTCTGCATACCCCTGGAGCGGCTGCAACCTAGTCGGTCTTTCTTGGGCGTTGGGGGCGGGTCATCCAGCTCCTTGGGACAGATCTGGCTCCCAGTAACCTTCGGCACCTACGACAACTTCCGCACGGAGATGGTCGACTTCGACATCGCCCCCATCGGCCTTCCTTACAATGCCATCCTCGGCTACCCAGCGCTGGTCCGGTTCATGGCCGCCACGCACCCGGCGTATAACCTCATGAAGATGCCCGGGAGCAGCGGTGTCCCCACCGTGCACGGGGACACCGAGGACGCCCTTCGGGTACTCAAGCTCGCCTTCAAGACGGCGGCATCGGCATAGCCTGCCAACGCAGGGACCCCCGAGCCCATGGGGGCTGCGCCAGCCAAGAAGAAGCAGTTGTTCACCCAGGACAAGGCAGAAACCAAGCAGATACCTGTCGACGAAGACGGGTCCTCTAGTGCCACTTTCACCATAGGCGCCAACCTCGAGCCTGAGCAGGAGGAAGCTCTGATCAGGTTCCTGCGCGCAAATAAGAAGGTATTCGCTTGGGAGCCTGATCAGTTGGCAGGGATCCCCCGGAGCGTCATCGAGCATCACCTCAACGTGTGCCCAAACGTGCGCCCCGTGAAGCAGAAAGCCAGGCGGCATTCCGCAGAGAAGCATGCCTTCATCGTCCAAGAAACTCGCAAGTTAGAGGCCGCTGGGGTCATTCGCGAGGTCTGATACCCGGATTTGTTGGCCAACCCTGTCGTTGTGCCCAAGAAGGGGGGAAAGGAACGCATGTGTGTCGACTTCACCAACCTCAACAAGGCATGCCCGCAAGATCCGTTCCTGCTCCCCCGCATCGACCAGATCGTCGATTCCACTACGGACTACGACCTGCTCTGCTTCCTGGACACCTTTTCTGGGTATCACCAGATCAAGATGGCGGTAGAAGACGTCGAGAAGACCGCCTTCTTAACCCCATGCGGGGTGTACTGCTATACATGCATGCCATTTGGGCTGCGTAACGCAGGGGCGACCTTTCAGCGGCTGATGCACATCACCTTGGGCCCGCAGCTCGGGAAGAATGTTGAATCTTACGTTGACGACATTGTGGTGAAATCTCGGGAGGCCAAGACCCTGATACAAGACCTGGAGGAGACCTTCGCAAGCCTCGACGCAGTGAACCTGCGGCTCAACCCAGAGAAGTGTGTGTTCGGGGTCCCCTCAGGCAAGCTCTTGGGCTTTCTCGTGTCCCATCGAGGCATCGAAGCTAACCCGGAGAAGGTCAAGGCGGTCGAGGACATGAGCCCGCCGAAAACCCTCAGAGAAATGCAGAAGCTCACCGGACGCGTGACCGCTCTAGGGCGCTTCATCTCCAAACTGGGGGAACGAGCACTGCCTTTCTTCCAGCTGATGAAGAAGAAGGGGCCTTTTGAATGGACTGAAGAGGCAGGAACAAGGAAGGCCCACAGGAGACGTAGCTACGGCTGAGAAAGATCAGTCGCCGAAGAGTGCACCGAAAGCAGGAGAGGCCACTCACCTGGACGGTCGACCTCCCGAGGCCACGTCACCTCGCGAAACGCCCTCGCCTCCAGAGGGCGCCGCGAACACTGATGCTCTCGGCCTTGTTGAGCACCCAGTCTACTTTGTCAGCACTGTGTTACGGGATGCAAGGGCACGGTACCCCATGCCTCAGAAGCTCCTCCTCGCACTACTGGTGGCCTCGCGCAAGCTGCGTCACTACTTCCAAGGTCATCCCATCAAGGTCGTCTCGTCATACCCCTTGGAGAGGGTGCTCAGGAGCCCTAACTCAGCCGGACGGGTCGCCGAGTGGAACATAGAACTGCAGGCATTCTAGCTCGAGTTCAGCGCGACCAGGGTCATCAAAGGAGCAGCATTGGCGGATTTTGTGGCAGAATGGACGGAGGTGCCAGGCCTCGAGGACAACGAGGATCGGTCCCTCTCCCCAGGGAGTGAGGCGCCGGAAGGCTGGGTCATGTACTTCGATGGGGCATTCTCCAGGCACGGCGCTGGGGCAGGTGCGGTGCTGATATCGCCCACTCAGGACAAGCTCTACTACGCCGTACAGCTCTGATTCCAGCAAGGCGAAAAGGTCTCCATCAACATAGCGGAATATGAGGGTCTGATAGCGGGGTTGAAGGCCGCAGCAGCTCTGGGGGTGAAGCGCCTCACCGTCAAGGGCGATTCGCAGCTCCTTGTCAACTTCTCCAACAAGGTGTATGAGCCAAGGGATGAGCACATGGAGGCCTATCTAGCGGAGGTCCACAGGATGGAAAAGCAGTTCTGGGGTTGGAATTGAGGCATGTGCCCCGTGGCACCAATCAGGAAGCCGATGACGTCGCCAGACGGGCATCCAGGCGGTTGCCTCAGGAGCCTAGCATCTTTGAAGAGCGGCTTTTCAAGCCCTCTGCCCAGCCGTCATTATCAAACACTGCTCAGCCCCGGGAGGAACTCCCCCAGCCACCTGCCTCAGGAGCCCTGGCCTGCGGCCCTGCCTCAGGGGCACGCCTGCTCCTGACTATGGAACCTCAGGAGGAGTGCTGGATCACGGAACTCCGGAGTTATTTAACACAAGGGGCCCTGCCAGAGAAGGAGGAAGAAGCGGAGCGTGTGGCACGACAAGCTACGGCATATTGCATCAGGGATGGAGAGCCCTACCGGAAGAGGCCGAACGACTTATCCCTGCGCTGCATTTCCAGGGAGCAAGGAAAAGAGCTGCTGGAGGACATACACGGCGGGGACTGTGGGCATCACTCGTCATCACGGACCCTCGTTGGCAAGGCATTCCGCAGTGGGTTCTATTGGCCCACCGCACTCAACGACGTTGTCGAACTGGTGAAGGCTTGTGAAGCCTGCCAATTTCACGCGAAGCAGATTCATCAGTCGGCGGGAGGCTTGCAGACTATCCCCCTTTCGTGGCCATTCGCAGTCTGGGGGCTGGACATTCTGGGCCCGTTCCCTCGGGCGCCAGGGGGCTACCGCTACCTCTACGTCGCCATTGACAAATTCACCAAATGGGCAGAAGTGGAGGCTGTCTGCACCATCCCCGCGGGTTCCACGGTCAAGTTCATCAGGGGCATCGTGAGCCGGTTCGGGGTGCCGAACCGCATCATCACAGACAACGGTTCGCAGTTCACCAGTAACCTCTTCAAAACATATTGTGCTAACCTTGGAACGCAGATATGCTACGCTTCGGTGGCGCACCCGCAAAGCAACGGCCAGGCCGAATGAGCCAACGGGGAGGTCCTGAGGGGCCTCAAGACCAGGACATTCAAGAAGAAGCTGGAGGCCTGCGGCAGAGGTTGGTACGACGAGCTCCAGTCCGTATTGTGGTCCATCCGCACAACCACGACCAAGCCTACTGGTGAGACCCCGTTCTTCCTGGTCTACGGAGCCGAAGCAGTCCTCCCTCACGAGGTCAGACATCGCTCCGCGTGGGTCCTGGCGTTCGATGAGGCGCAGCAGGACGCCATGCGGGGGATGGACCTCGTGCTGGGGGAGGAACGCCGCCGAGAAGCCGCGTTGTGAGCGGCGAGGTACCAACAGGCGCTACGACGATATCACTGCCGCAACATCCGCCCCAGGACTCTTGAGGTAGGAGACCTCGTGCTCAGGCGGGTCCTCTCCAGGGAGGGGCTGCACAAGCTCTCTCCCATGTGGGAGGGCCCGTTCAAGGTTGCTCATGTTTCCAGGCCAGGCTCCGTGTGCTTGGAGACTCAGGAGGGGGAGCCGATCCAGAACGCATGGAACATCCAGCACCTCCGAAAGTTCTACCCCTAAAAGGCCCAGAGCCTGTCAAGAAGGCAAACGCCTGTGAAGACCATCCCTTTTTGGAAAAGGCCCAGAGCCTTTGAAGAAGGCAAACGCCTGTGAAGACCATCCTTTTTGGAAAAGGCCCAGAGCCTGTGAAGAAGGCAAACGCCTGTGAAGACCATCCCTTTTTGGAAAAGGCCCAGAGCCTGTGAAGAAGGCAAACGCCTGTGAAGACTATCCCTTTTTGGGAAAGGCCCGGAGCCTGTGAAGAAGGCAAGTGCCTGTGAAGCTCATTACCCTAGGAAGAAAGGCCCGGAGCCTGGGAAGAAGGCCAACGCCTGTGAAGCTTGCCGCCCGTGACACTCTCACATAATAATGAGTGGGGCTGTACACGCCCTGGAGTCTCAGGAGCGCCGGCCTCAGGCCCTGGGGCTCCCTCCCACGCCCAGTGGCAGCACTTAGCTCCGCGCTGGTGAGAAGACGTCGAAGACTAGATTAGGTGCCGGACACGGCTTTTTCATTTGCTTTCCGCAGTTGGCTCGCTTTGTTTGCAGTTGAAGTTTTATTGAAATTATTGCCGTCATTGGTTTATATTTCGTCGATTTTCACTCCCCCGTTTTGATTCCTCTTGCAAAAGGCCTCGCGAGGGAGGGCAACCAAACACCCTCGCGAGGGTTCCTGGTCTAATCGTTCTAAGGTTTCACGACCCGGGTCCATTACGGGAGCACCCATCCAGTCAGTGCCCCTCGGGTACCACGACACACACATAGGGCCTGGGTCGGTCGCCCCCCACGGCTGGGGCCGAGAACTATCTACGCGCAGACACACAGCTGAAAAGCGCGAAAGCTAAATCAAGGTAATTCTTAATAGCAGTAACCCCCAACACGCCCCCACGGGGCTCCATGCAGCTGTTCTCTTTTACGCAGGAAACAAAAGGAAAAGAAAGGACAAGCACGGCGCGGCTCGCCTCGCTCCGGCCAGCGGAAGCGACCCGGGATGCCTCCAGGGCTCAGGCGGACTCCCTCTCGCCCTTCACCGGGGCGCGGCGACAGGCGGACGAATCGCCGCCCCCCAAGGCAAGCGCGACGGCGTGGGGGCTGACTGCGGCCACCACTGGAGGAGTCGCCTGAAGAAGAGTTGATGAAGCTTGGGGAGCATCGGGCGCCGCCATCCGCGCGGGCGCTGTCTCCTCCATCATCGTCGGGGCGGGGGCCCCGGCCGCGGTCGTCGTCCTCGGGGCAGCACCCAGCGCGGCGACCATCTTCCCCAAACACCCTCACATAGAGGGTGGCGGCGCCGTCGAACTTGAAGTGCAGGGTGCACCGTTGACTCAGGCCGCGCGCGCTGGCAAACGTTTGCCAGCCACGAGTCAGGGCCCTGTTTCCAGAAGGGGAGACCTCAAGCAAAACCCAGGAGGGCCTGCTGCAACAACCATCAGCCTGGAGCCAGAAGCCGCACCGGGCACTGGCCGGTAGCTCGCCAATGAAGAAGCGGGGGAGCTGGAGCCAGGTGTTGGTCGGGTCCGCCGACCACACGACGAACTCCGGCAGCACCTCCGCCGAGCGAAAGCGCGGCCTGGGGGCCGCGCAGTCGCGGCCTGCCTCCCCTTGGCAGTCGAGCGCTCACCACCACGCGGGGAACCACCCCTGTGGCCACGGGAAGCCGCAACGGGGACCGCGGGATGCTTGCGAGGACGACCTCGGTCGCGCTTGGCCGGGGAGGAGGCGGGCCCTGCCCAGCAGGCTTTTCCCTTCTCTGCGGCTGAGAACCTCTTCGGAGCCATGAGAGCGGTGGGTGGCCAAGAAGAAGAAGAAGAAGAGAAGCAAGGAGAGATGGACTAGAAGAGCACGCGTGGCGCTGTACTTATAGCCGACGGAGGCCAACCGTCAACCTCCACGATCACAGGTAATCATGACACGATTTGCATGCAGGGACTTGTCCAATCCGCACGATCATCGATGCATCATGGGGAAGTGGAGACGCCCACGTCCAATCAACCGCCACACGGCGCCCAAGGCCGCAGGCTGTTAGGGCCCGCGACGCTTCGCCCTTGCCCTTTCGCTTCTCGGCACGGCCAAGTCCATGCGCGCCTTGGGCCCAGGGGCTACTGTCGACGTTCTGGGAACGGGGGTCCCTAGACTTGCCTGCGTGCGGCCCGCGGCGTGGATCAAAAGGGGGCCCAGCACGGCCCATCTTCATCAACACAAAACCCGAGACCCTCGCGAGGGGCCAAGCCTCGCGGGGCGGACGACACGGCGCTTCCTCAGGCGCGGCCTCATCAGGCTGGCTCGCGAGAAGGCGGAGAGATCAAGGCGGGGTACCTCGCGAGGTTCCCATGAAGCAAGCCATGACGACCAAAGGCGCCAGGCGGGCGCCAGCCTACGCGGTGTCCTCCCTTTCCTCTTTGGTGCAAAGGGGGCAAGCGCAGGCGAGAGGATCAAGCAAAGGCATCCATTTCGGTGCAACGAGACCAAGACTAGTCCAACGATGGGAAGGAGGTCATCGTGGAGCCCAGAACGGCGTCACCACAGGGCCTTTGGCAGGCAAGGACCAACTTTAGTCAGGATAAGTGTACTGGATGTTCCCCTTCAAATTGTCCAATTGTTTCCGCCCTTCCCGCTCAATATTTGGGAAGAGGCCCAGGGCCTTTGCCTATAAATAGGACTAGCCACCCCTGGGGTAGAGGCATCGAGCGATCAGGGAGATCATCGAGAAACCAGGTAGAAAGACTTAGGCAGCAGAGAGAGAGAGAAGGGCGACTGAACTCCCCTATCAGTCCGTCGCCCCAGCTAAGAACAGGCCCTCACGAGGCTATTCTTCTTTGTACTGTTCATCATCATCAGCCCAAGAGGTAATCCTCCCACCACAAACTAGAGTAGTGTATTACACCACAATGGTTGCCCGAACTAGTACAAACTCTGTGTTTCTTGTGTTGTTCCTTCAGTAGTTAGATCTTTGCGAGATGAAGAGGTAGATGGTATAATTTCCGCGCGCACCCCTGAGTTCGAACCTTAGGGGTCTGCCGGAACCCGAAATCCGACAGGGATCACCCTTGGGTGGGGGAGGAACCCCTAGGATTTCAATAGGCAAATTGTGTTTCAAAATAGGTTCCTGCTTAAAGAATACTTCATCTATTTCCCTTCTTTCATTCATAAACATATCATTTTCATGGTCTAGCAAATATTGTTCTAACGGATCACTAGGAGGTACGGCAATAGAAGCAAAACCAATAATTTCATCATTACTAGGCAATTATTCTTCACGGTGCTGTCTACTAAATTTAGAGAAATTAATCTCATGAGACATATCACCCAAACCAATAGTAACAACATTCTTTTCACAGTCTATCTTAGCATTAACAGTGTTCAAGAAGGGTCTACCAAATATAATGGGACAAAAGCTATCTTGTGGGGAACCAAGAACAAGAAAATCAGCAGGATATTTAGTTTTCCCACACAATACTTCAACATCTCTAATGATTCCCATTGCTGATATAGTATCTCTATTGGCAGGTTTAATTGTAACATCAATACCTTCTAACTCAACAGGTGCAATTTCATGCTTAATTTCTTCATACAAAGTATGCGGTATAACACTAGCACTAGCACCCATATCACATAACCCATGATAACAATGATCTCCTATTTTAACAGAAATAACAGGCACGCCTACCACAGGTCTATGTTTATCTTTAGCACAAGGTTTGGCAATTCTAGCGGTTTCACCGCAGAAATGACTAACATGCCCATCAATATTATCAGACAAGAGATCTTTAACAATAGCAATATTAGGTTCAACTTTAACTTGCTCAGGAAGTGTATAAGTTCTAATATTGCTTTTACGAACCACAATTGAAGCTTTAGCATGATCCTTTATTCTAACACAGAAAGGTGGTTTCTCAACATAAGAAGTAGGAACAATAGGATCATTATAAGTGACAATCTTTTCTTCAACCTTAATAGGTAAAGCTACTTTTACTTCTATGGGAGGATGATATTTAAACCACTTATCCTTGGGGAGATCAACATAAGTAGCAAAAGATTCACAGAAAGAAGCTACTATCTCAGAGTCAAGTCCATATTTAGTGCTAAATTTACGGAAAACGTCGGTATCCATAAAAGATTTAACACAATCAAACTTAGGTGTCATACCTGACTCCTTACCTTCGTCGAGATCCCAATCTTCAGAGTTGTATTTATTTCTATCCAATAAATTCCATTTGAATTCAATAGTCTTCGTCATAAAGAGCCAGCACAAGAAGTATCAAGCATGGTGCGATTGTTTTCAGAAAGCCGAGCATAAATTTTTTGAAGAATTATTTCTCTTGAGAGCTCATGATTGGGGCATGAATATAATATGCTTTCTCCTTCGCGAGGCCAAAAATTATATATATAATTGCGATCACGATGAACAAGATGCATAGGATAATACTTCTGATGAAATTCCAATTTCAATCGTTTGTAGTTCCATGACCCCGTATCATCACATAGCCTATACCATGTCAATGCATCTCCCTCCAAAGATAAAGGGAAGACCTTCTTATTAACAACTTCATCGGGTATACCTGCAAGCTTAAATGATCCACAAACTTCATCCACATATTTTAGGTGCTCATTAGGATGCTTTGTTCCATCTCCTGCAAAAGGATTATCTAGCAGTTTTTCTAACATACCCGAAGGAACTTCAAAGGGAACATTTTCATTTTCAGTAGGTTCAGTAGGTTGAGGAGCAACTCTTTGCTCTACTGGTCGGGGTGAAGATACCCCGAACAAGCCCCTCAGAGGATTACTTTCCATAGTAACAAGTGACAGTAAATTTCAACACACTATATAAATTTTTCCTTACTAATATCCACCTACCAAAGGCGCTTCACTCCCCGGCAACGGCGCCAGAAAAGAGTCTTGATGACCCACAAGTATAGGGGATCTATCATGGTCCTTTCGATAAGTAAGAGTGTCGAACCCAACGAGGAGCAGAAGGAAATGATAAGCGGTTTTCAGCAAGGTATTCTCTTCAAGTACTAAAATAAGTGGTAACAGATAGTTTTGTGATAGGATAATTTGTAACGAGCAACAAGTAACAAAAGTAAATAAAGTGCAGCAAGGTGGCCCAATCCTTTTTGTAGCAAAGGACAAGCCTGGACAAACTCTTATATAAGGAAAAGCGCTCCCGAGGACACATGGGAATATCGTCAAGCTAGTTTTCATCACGTTCATATGATTCGCGTTTGGTACTTTGATAATTTGATATGTGGGTGGACCGGTGCTAGGGTGTTGTTCTTACTTGAACAAGCATCCCACTTATGATTAACTTCTATTGCAAGCATCTGCAACCACAACAAAAGTATTAAGGTAGACCTAACCACAGCATGAAACATATGGATCCAAATCAGCCCCTTACGAAGCAACGCATAAACTAGGGTTTAAGCTTCTGTCACTCTAGCAACCCATCATCTACTTATTACTTCCCAATGCCTTCCTCTAGTCCCAAATAAGGTGAAGTGTTATGTAGTCGACGTTCACATAACACCACTAGAGGCTAGACAACATACATCTCATCAAAATATCGAACGAATACCAAATTCACATGACTACTAATAGCAAGACTTCTCCATGTCCTCAGGAACAAACGTAACTACTCAGAAAGCATATTCATGTTCATAATAAGAGGGGTATTAATATGCATAAAGGATCTGAACCTATAATCTTCCACCAAATAAACCAACTAGCATCAACTACAAGGAGTAATTAACACTACTAGTAACCTACTAGTACCAATCCCGGACTTGGAGACAAGAATTGGATACAAGAGATGAACTAGCTAGGGTTTTGAGATGAGATGGTGCTGGTGAATATGTTGATGGAGATTGCCCTCTCCCGATGAGAGTAGCGTTGGTGATGACGATGGCGATTTCCCCCTCCCGGAGGAAAGTTTCCCCGGCATAACAGCTCTGCCGGAGCCATAGATTGGTTCCGCCAAGGTTCCGCCTCGTGGCGGCGGAGTCTCGTCCCGAAAGGTTGCTTATCATTTTTTTCCTCGACGAAAGACCTCATATAGCAGAAGATGGGCATCGGAGGGCCAACAGGGGACCCACGAGGCACGGGCGCGCCCTGGGGGGTAGGGCGCACCCCCACCCTCGTGGCTAGGTGGTTCCCCCTCTGGTGTATTTCTTCCGCTCAATATTTTATATATATTCTGAAAATAACTTTCGTGGAGTTTCAGGACTTTTGGAGTTGCGCAGAATAGGTCTCTAATATTTGCTCCTTTTCCAGCCCAGAATTCCAGCTGCCGGCATTCTCCCTCCTTATGTAAACCTTGTGAAATAAGAGAGAATAGGCATAAGTATTGTGACATAATGTGTAATAACAACCCATAATGCAATAAATATCAATATAAAAGCATGATGCAACATGGACGTATCACAATGCAATAAGAACGATGACATGATGTAGACAAGATCTATTTATGTAGAGATAGACCCCATCATTTTATCCTTAGTAGCAACGATACATACGTGTTGGTTCCCTTTCTATCAATGGGATCAAGCACCGTAAGATCGAACCCACTAGAAAGCACCTCTTCCCATTGCAAGATAAATAGATCAAGTTGGCCCAACAAAACACATATATCGGAGAAGAAATATGAGGCTATAAGAGATCATGCATAAAAGAGATCAAAGAAACTCAAATGCTTTCATGGATATAAAAAGATAGATCTGATCATAAACTCAGAGTTTATCGATACCAACAAACACACCACAAAAGAGTTACATCATATAGATCTCCAAGAGACCATTGTATTGAGAATTCAGCAAGAGGGAGAAAGCCATCTAGCTACTAACTACGGACCCGAAGGTCTACAAAGAACTACTCACGCATCATCGGAGAGGCACCAATGGAGGTGGTGAACCCCATCCGAGATGGTTCCTAGATTGGATCTGGTGGTTCTGGACTCTGCGGCGGCTGGATGAATATTTCGTCGATGCCTTTAGGGTTCTGGAAATATTGGGGTATTTATAGAGCCAAGAGGCGGTCCGAGGGGCACCCGAGGTGGGCACAACCCACCGGGGCGCGCCTGGGCCTCCTGGCGCACCCTGGTGGGTTGTGCCTCCCTTGGGGCACCCCCCAGGTGCAGCCAGGGCCCGTTCTATTCCTTCTAGCCCATAAAAATTCTCCGTAAAGTTTCGGGGCATTAGGACTCCGTGTGATATCTATTTTCTGCGATGTAAAAAAATGGAAAAAAACAACAACTGGCACTTGGCACTATGTCAATAGGTTAGTACCAAAAAATGATATAAAATGATTATAAATCATCCAAGATTGATAATATAATAGCATGGAACAATAGAAAATTATAGATATGTTGGAGACGTATCAATCGTCGTCACTCGCTTCCCGTTGCAACGGATCTTGCACAACCCAAATGCGACCAGAAGGATTGTGGAGTGGGCGTTGGAACTGTCAAGCTTTGGTCTCATGTTTGAAAGCACTTCAACAATCCAGAGCAGAGCCTTGATGAAGAAATTCAAGAGACCACTGATACGTCTCCAACGTATCTATAATTTTTGATTGCTCCATGCTATATTATCTACTGTTTTGGACCATATTGGGCTTTACTTTCCACTTTTATATTACTTTTGGGACTAACCTATTAACCGGAGGCCCGGCCCAGAATTGCTATTTTTTTGCCTATTTCAGTGTTTCGAAGAAACGGAATATCAAACGGAGTCCAAACGGAATGAAACCTTCGGGAACGTGATTTTCTCACCGAACATGATCCAGGAGACTTGGACCCTACGTCAAGAAAGAAGGGAGGTGGCCACGAGGGTGGGGGCGTGCCCACCCCCCTAGGGCGCGCCCCTGCCTCGTGGGCCCCCTGTTGCTCCACCGACGTACTCCTTCCTCCTATATATACCTACGTACCCCCAAACAATCCGATACGGAGCCAAAAACCAAATTCCACCACCGCAACCTTCTGTACCCACGAGATCCCATCTTGGGGCCTGTTCCGGAGCTCCGCCGGAGAGGGAATCCACCATGGAGGGCTTCTACATCATCATAGCCCCTCCGATGAAGTGTGAGTAGTTTACCTCGGACCTTCGGGTCCATAGTTAGTAGCTAGATGGCTTCTTCTCTCTTTTGGGATCTCAATACGATGTTCTCCCCCTCTCTCGTGGAGATCTATTTGATGTAATCTTCTTTTTGCGATGTGTTTGTTGAGACCGATGAATTGTGGGTTATGATCAAGTTTATCTATGAACAATATTTGAATCTTCTCTGAATTCTTTTATGTATGATTGGTTATCTTTGCAAGTCTCTTCGAATTATCAGTTTGGTTTGGCCTACTAGATTGGTTTTTCTTGCAATGGGAGAAGTGCTTAGCTTTGGGTTCAATCTTGCGGTGTCCTTTCCTAGTGACAGTAGGGGCAGCAAGGCACGTATTGTATTGTTGCCATCGGGGATAACAAGATGGGGTTTTTATCATATTGCATGAAACTATCCCTCTACATCATGTCATCTTGCTTAAGGCATTACTCTGTTTTTAACTTAATACTCTAGATGCATGCTGGATAGCGGTCGATGAGTGGAGTAATAGTAGTAGATGCAGGCAGGAGTCGGTCTACTTGTGTCGGACATGATGCCTATATACATGATCATACCTAGATATTCTCATAACTATGCGCAGTTCTGTCAATTGCTCAACAGTAATTTGTTCACCCACCGTAGAATACTTATGCTCTTGAGAGAAGCCACTAGTGAAATCTATGGCCCCGGGGTCTATCTTTATCATATTAATCATCCATTGCTTTATTATTGCTTCGCCTTTTACTTTACCTTTTATTTTACTTTGCATCTCTATACCAAAAATATTATCTATCATCTCTATCAGATCTCACTCTCGTAAGTGACCGTGAAGGGATTGACAACCCCTATTCGCGTTGGTTGTGAGGAGCCATTTGCTTTGTGTAGGCACGAGGGACTTGCGCATAGCCTCCTACTAGATTGATACCTTGGTTCTCAAAAACTGAGGGAAATACTTACGCTACTTTGCTGCATCATCCTTTCCTCTTCGGGGAAATCCAACGCAGTGCTCAAGAGGTAGCAAGAAGAATTTTTGGCGCCGTTGCCGGGGAGTCTATGCAAAAGTCAACATACCAAGTACCCATCATAATCCCTTATCTCTCGCATTACATTATTTGCCATTTGCCTCTCGTTTTCCTCTCCCCCACTTCACCCTTGCCGTTTTATTCACCCTCTCTTTTCCGTTTGCCTTTTTCTCGCTTGCTTGTCGTTATGGCTAGTCTTATATCTTCTCCGTTGTCTCCCGAGAACGAAGTTCTAAATTTTAAACAAAGGGAGGGAGAAAATCTAAAAGACGCTTGGTATAGAATTTGCAATGCTCAAAATAGATCTACCAGGAAGCAATCTACTTCAGTTCTCCTTCGCAATTTTTATGTAGGTGCTAATCCTTGGTATAGATATATCCTTGATACCATTACCGGAGGGAATTTCTTGGGTAGCCACACTTTTGATTCTTACAATGCTATGATAGATTTATTTGGCTCACCACCTCTTTTGGTTAATGGAACTATGTTAACTTTGGAGCATGTAATGCAAAAACTTGAAATTATTGAAAATAAAGTTGCTACTGTTGAATTAATTGAAAATCTAGATAAAAAGATCCACAATCAAATTACCCAATATGGATCTAAGGTGGGAGTAACTTAGAAAAATATTAAGGAGAAGGAACCCATAGTTAATGAGAGAATAAATTAGGATTCCACTAGAATCAATAAACTTGAGGGTATCATTACCAACTTGGGAACCGCTTTTTCTTCCGTTAAGAGTACTCCAAGTCCTTCTAATAAAGTTGCTAAGCTTATGTATGTTCCTAAGAATAAGGGTGAATCCTCTAGTAAGAAAACTGCGGGTCTTAAATCTATAAGTATTCATCCCAATCTTTTTGCTATCATTAAGGAACCATTTGCTACAAATGAATTTTTCGGTTTTGTGACTAAAAGTTTGATAGTTACTAAAAAGAAAGAAATCTCTAATGAAGGTAGATGCCTCATTGAAGAATTGCTTACCAAATATGAGAATACCTAGATCTATACTCGCTTTTATGCCTAGCTAGGGGCGTTAAACAATAGCGCTTGTTGGGAGGCAACCTAATTTTATTTTTAGTCTTTTTGCTTTTTCTTCTGTTTAGGAATAAATCTTTGATCTAGCCTCTGGTTAGATGTGTTTTTATGTTTTAATTAGTGTTTGTGCCAAGTTAAACCTATAGGATCTTCTTGGATGATGGTTATTTGATCTTGCTGTAATTTCCAGAAACTTCCTGTTCAAGAAAACAGTTGTTAAAAATCACCAGAACATGATAAAATATTGATTCCAATTTTTGCTGATCAATAAACAAATTTCCTAGTTCGTCCTATTTTGGTAGATGTTTTGGAGTTTCAGAAGTTTGCGTTAGTTACAGATTACTACAGACTATTCTGTTTTTGACAGATTCTGTTTTTCATGTGTTGTTTGCTTATTTTGATGAATCTATGGCTAGTAAAATAGTTTATAAACCATAGAGAAGTTGGAATAAAGTAGTTTTAACACCAATATAAATAAAAAATGAGTTCATTACAGTACCTTGAAGTGGTCTTTTGTTTTCTTTCGCTAACGGAGCTCACGAGATCTCTATTGAGTTTTGTGTTGTGAAGTTTTCAAGTTTTGGGTGAAATATTTTGATGGATTATGGAACAAGGAGTGGCAAGAGCCTAAGCTTGGGGATGCCCATGGCACCCCCAATATAATCTAAGGACACCAAAAAGTCAAAGCTTGGGGATGCCCCGAAAGGCATCCCCTCTTTCGTCTACTTCCATCGGTAATTTTACTTGGAGCTATATTTTTATTGACCACATGATATGTGTTTTGCTTGGAGCGTCTTGTATTATTCGAGTCTTTGTTTGTTAGTTTGCCACAATCATCCTTGATGTACACACCTTTTGAGAGAGCCATACATGAATTGGAATTTGATAGAATACTCTATGTGCTTCACTTATATCTTTTGAGCTATATAGTTTTGCTCTGGTGCTTCACTTATATCTTTTAGAGCACGGTGGTGGATTTGTTTTACAAAAACTATTGATCTCTCATGCTTCACTTAGATTATTTTGAGAGTCTTAAATAGCATGGTAATTTGCTTAAAAATTTAATATGCTTGGTATTCAAGATTTGTAAAGCTTTCTTTTGAGTGCGTTGAATACTAAGAAAAGCTTGATACTTGATAATTGTTTTGAGATATGGAGGTGATAATATCAAAGTTGTGCTAGTTTAGTAGTTGTGAACTTGAGAAATGCTTGTGTTGAAGTTTGCAAGTCACATAGCATGCACGTATCGTAAACGTTATGTAACAAATTTGAAACATGAGGTGTTCTTTGATTGTCCTCCTTATGAGTGGCGGTCGGGGGTGAGCGATGGTCTTTTCCTACCAATCTATCCCCTTAGGAGCATGCGTGTAGTACTTTGGTTTTTGATAGCTTGTATATTTTTGCAATAAGTATATAAGTTCTTTATGACTAATGTTGAGTCCATGGATTATACGCACTCTCACCCTTCCATCATTGCTAGCCTCTTCGGTACCGTGCATCGCCCTTTCTCACATTGAGAGTTGGTGCAAACTTCGCCGGTGCATCCAAACCCCGTGATATGATGCGATGTTTCACACATAAACCTCCTTATATCTTCCTCAAAACAACCACCATACCTACCTATTATGGTTTCCATAGCCATTTCGAGATATATTGCCATGCAACTTTCCACCATTCCGTTTGTCATGACACATTCATCATTGTCATATTGCTTAGCATGATCATGTAGTTGACATCGTATTTGTGGCAAAGCCACCATTCATAATTCTTTCATACATGTCACTCTTGATTCATTGCTTATCCAGGTACATCGCCGGAGGCATTCATATAGAGTCATACTATGTTCTAGTATCGAGTTGTAAATAAATAGAAGTGTGATGATCATCATTTAATATAGCATTGTCCCAATAAAAAAGAAAGGCCAAAAGAAAAAAAGGCCCGAAAAAAAGGAGAAATAAAAAGGGGCAATGCTACTATCCTTTTTTCCACACTTGTGCTTCAAAGTAGCACCATAATCTTCATCATAGAGCGTCTCTTGTTTTGTCACTTTCATATACTAGTGGGAATTTTTCATTATAGAACCTGGCTTGTATATTCCAACAATGGGCCTCCTCAAGTGCCCTAGGTCTTCGTGAGCAAGCAAGTTGGATGCACACCCACTTAGTTTCTTTTGTTGAGCTTTCATACATTTATAGCTCTAGTGCATTCGTTGCATGGCAATCCCTACTCCTTGCGTTAACATCAATTGATGGGCACCTCCATAGCCCATTGATTAGCCTCGTTGATGTGAGACTTTCTCCTTTTTTGTCTTCTCCACATAACCCCCATCATCATTATTCTATTCCACCCATAGTGCTATATCCATGGCTCACGCTCATGTATTGCATGAAGGTTTATAAGTTTGAGATTACTAAAAGTATGAAACAATTGCTTGGCTTGTCATCGGGGTTGTGCATGATGATAGCATTCTCGTGTGACAAAAATGGAGCATGACTAAACTATATGATTTTGTAGGGATGAACTTTCTTTGGCCATGTTATTTTGAGAAGACATAATTGCTTAGTTAGTATGCTTGAAGTATTATTATTTTTATGTCAATATGAACTTTTGTCTTGAATCTTTCGGATATGAATATTCATACCACAATTAAGAAGAATTACATTAAAATTATGCCAAGTAGCACTCCGCATCAAAAATTCTTTTTTATCATTTACCTACTCGAGGACGAGCGGGAATTAAGCTTGGGGATGCCTGATACGTCTCCAACGTATCTATAATTTTTGATTGCTCCATGCTATATTATCTACTGTTTTGGACCATATTGGGCTTTATTTTACACTTTTATATTACTTTTGGGACTAACCTATAAACCGGAGGCCCAGCCCAAAATTGCTGTTTTTTTTCTATTTCAGTGTTTCGAAGAAACGGAATATCAAACGGAGTCCAAACGGAATGAAACCTTCGGGAACGTGATTTTCTCACCGAACATGATCCAGGAGACTTGGACCCTACGTCAAGAAAGAAGGGAGGTGGCCACGAGGGCGGGGGGCGCGCCCACCCCCTAGGGCGCGCCCCCTGCCTCGTGGGCCCCCCGTTGCTCCACTGACGTACTCCTTCCTCCTATATATACCTACATACCCCGAAACGATCAGATACGGAGCCAAAAACCTAATTCCACCGCTACAACCTTTTGTACCCACGAGATCCCATCTTGGGGCCTGTTCCGGAGCTCCGCCGGAGAGGGCATCCACCACGGAGGGCTTCTACATCATCATAGCCCCTCCGATGAAGTGTGAGTAGTTTACCTCAGACCTTCGGGTCCATAGTTAGTAGCTAGATGGCTTCTTCTCTCTTTTTGGATCTCAATACAATGTTCTCCCCATCTCTCGTGGAGATCTATTTGATGTAATCTTCTTTTTGCGGTGTGTTTTTTGAGACCGATGAATTGTGGGTTTATGATCAAGTTTATCTATGAACAATATTTGAATCTTCTCTGAATTCTTTTAGGTATGATTGGTTATCTTTGCAAGTCTCTTCGAATTATCAGTTTGGTTTGGCCTACTAGATTGGTTTTTCTTGCAATGGGAGAAGTGCTTAGCTTTGGGTTCAATCTTGCGGTGTCCTTTCCCAGTGACAGTAGAGGCAGCAAGGCACGTATTGTATTGTTGCCATCGAGGATAACAAGATGGGGTTTTTATCATATTGCATGAAACTATCCCCCTACATCATGTCATCTTGCTTAAGGCGTTACTCTGTTTTTAACTTAATACTCTAGATGCATGCTGGATAGCGATCGATGAGTGGAGTAATAGTAGTAGATGCAGGCAGGAGTCGGTCTACTTGTCTCGGACGTGATGCCTATATACATGATCATAGCTAGATATTCTCATAACTATGCGCAATTCTGTCAATTGCTCAATAATAATTTGTTCACCCACCGTAGAATACTTATGCTCTTGAGAGAAGCCACTAGTGAAATCTATGGCCCCCGGGTCTATCTTTATCATATTGATCTTCCATCACTTTATTATTGCTTTTCTTTTTTACTTTACCTTTTATTTTACTTTGCATCTCTATACCAAAAATATTATCTATCATCTCTATCAGATCTCACTCTCGTAAGTGACCGTGAAGGGATTGACAACCCCGATTCGCGCTTGTTGCGAGGAGCTATTTGCTTTGTGTAGGCACGAGGGACTCGCGCGTAGCCTCCTACTGGATTGATACCTTGGTTCTCAAAAACTGAGGGAAATGCTTACACTACTTTGCTGCATCATCCTTTCCTCTTCGGGGAAATCCAAGGCAGTGCTCAAGAGGTAGCAACCACTCTCCCCGGCAAGGAAACGACCCGTGACTGGATTATGTACTTTGATGGGGCTTTCTCACTGCAAGGCGCCGGTGCTGGTGTATTGCTTGTTGTGCCCACTTGAGAGGACCTCAAGTACGTATTCCAAATGCACTTTCCCCGTGAGAGATTGACAAACAACACTTCAGAATATGAGGGACTGCTTGCCGGTCTCAGTATCGCGGCAGACCTTGGAATCAGAAAGCTGATCGTCCGTGGAGATTCGCAACTCGTAGTGAAGCAAGTGAACAAGGATTATCAGAGCCTATTGATGGAAGCTTATGTAGATGAAGTGAGGAAGTTGGAAGAGCATTTCGACGGTCTACAAGCAGAGCATGTTCCTCGAGCAGAGAACATCATTGCTCACGACCTGTGAAAACGTGTTGCCCTCAAGTTACCAGTGGAACCATGGACCTTTGTGCTCCAATTAACTCAGCCATCCGTTGAACCATTGGCAGGACAGAATAAGCGAAGGAAGTCAGGCCCCGGCAAATACTTTCCCGCTGAGCTCCCAGGAGCTGCCGACAAGGATGTTGCTGGGGACGGCAAGCTTGCCAGGGAGCGACAGGCTCCGGTGGGGCCTCAAGCCCTTGCCGTAGAGACAACTTCTCCCACGGCGGAGGACATGCCTTTAGTTCTTTCCATCGAGCCTCAGGCTCCGACATGGGCACAACACACCGTTTGTTTCCTCCAAATAGGGGGGAACTCCCCGAGGAACAGGAAGAAGCAGAGAAAGTAGACCGTTGGTCCAGCATGTACCAGTTTGTGGACGATATCCTGTACAGGAAAAGACCGAACGACGTGAAATTGAAGTGCATTCCTCGGGAGGATGGGCTGGAGCTGTTGGCAGAGATACATGGAGGCATATGTGGCTCTCACATAGGTTCAAGAGCTCTTGTCGGGAAAGCGTTCCGGCAAGGTTTCTTTTGGACCACTACTCTCCAGGATGCAACTGCACTAGTAACCAAGTGTGAAGCGTGCCAGTTCCGTTCAAGGAAGCTCCATCAGCTAGCTCAAGCTCTTCAGACGATCCCTCTTTCCTTGCCATTTTTGGTCTGGGGGCTCGACATACTGGACCCCTTTCCTTGTGCTATCGGGAGCTTTGAGTACTTGTATGTCGCAATCGACAAGTTCACAAAGTGGCCAGAAGTGGAAGCAGTGAGAAAGGTGACAGCACAATCAGCCGTCAAGTTCTTCAAAGGACTAGTTTGCCGTTTTGGTGCGCCAAACAGAGTAATCACCGACAACGGCACGCAGTTCACAAGCCGCACCTTCATATAGTATATCCAGGACCTCGGCAGCAAAATCTGTTTTGCTTCTGTTGCACATCCACGAAGCAATGGCCAGGCAGAAAGGGCAAATGCTGAAGTGCTGCGGGGCCTCAAAACAAGAACTTTTGACAGACTGCACAAGTGCGGAAGACGCTGGATTGATGAGTTGTCGGCGGTTCTTTGGTCAATCAGGACGACACTAAATCGAGCCACCGGCCAGACGCCCTTCACCCTGGTGTACAGGGCAGAAGCAGTTCTCCCCATAGAACTCATATATGGGTCACCTCGAGTGCTCTCTTATGATGAGCTTGAGCAAGAGCGGTTGCAGCAAGATGATGCTATGCTCCTAGAGGAGGATCGTCTTCAGGCTGTTGTGCGAGTTGCGCACTACCAGCAAGCCTTGCGTCACTACCATAGCCGCAAGGTTCATGCCTGAAGCCTTGAGGAAGGCGACCTTGTTCTTCGGCGCGTCCAGTCGGCCAAGAATTCCAAGAAGTTGATGCCGAAGTGGGAAGGCCCTTATCGGGTAATACGAGTCACCAGGCCCAACGCAGTCCGCCTGGAGACCGAAGATGGTATCCCAATGAGCAACTCCTGGAATATCAAACATCTTCGCAAGTTTTACCTGTGAGGCGCGGTTACCGGGGACCTCGGCAACCCCCTTTTGTACTAGCTTTGCCGGCAAGGCATATAACCCTATGTACAGAGCCAGGCGCAGACCTTGTGCGCAGTTAAATAAGCTTCAGTATGTACATTTCGTGTTGATTTCCATGTTTACCCAGAATATCGTACTACGCTTGCTTCCAGCAAGTACTAACGAACCGCCCAGGTTCCATGTTCCTATTTTCTCTTCTTTCTTTTTCTCAAAGGACAGAAGGTTCCCTCGCATACAAGTTTGCCGGGGGGTAGAGAGTGTGGGCACCAACAGGCAGCGTCCGAAGTGGCAGCTTGCGGAAAAGAAACAACACCAAAAAGCTAAGTCGTGAAACCTTAAGCAAATTTATTTTAAATGTCAGGTTATTTTCCTCGAATGGTTTCGGTTCTTGTAGGGAAAACCTGCACGCGAAGGAACTTTGCTGCGATTGGTTGCGCCCTTGCTCTGTTTCGAGTCCGCTCAACAGTTCAAGTGGCTGCACTAAGAGCGGCAAGGTGCCTTGCCGGCAGTGGCGCCCCCATCATGCCACTAAGGATCCGTCCTCAAAGCGCTCGCAGCAAGGGTGCGTGCACCGGGAAGCTTTTCCCAATAACATGTAGGGTGTGTACCATACGAAGAGGGGTCAAACAAGGAAGATATCAAGCATTCAATCCAAAACATAGCAAGTTATAATTACATCAATAGTTGCCGCAGTTCTAAGTTAAGATAAATAGTCTTGGGTATGAATTCATGACGGTAAGAAGGAGCGAAGCGGCTAGTCCTGACACTACCCTTCCACCCTCTTGACTTGATCGACCAAGTCGACGATGGGCGCGACGAGCTATTCAAGCGCCTCGCAATCTGCATCCTCCAGCAAGCTATCTAGCACATTGGTGAGGTTGAGGCCAGGGTTCCTAAACACCACCTTGGTGAGCACCATGAGGAGGACGCCCCGGCAGAGCTTGTGGGTTTCCTTGGCCAATTGGGTCGCTCGGTTGTCGTGGAGTAGCTTCAGGGCATCGAGGACGAACTCGAAGAACATGGTCACCCTGGCGCTCTGAGTCACCCTCTAATCATGGGAGAATTTGAAGCTCAGCATGCCCACGGTGGACAGCTGTGTGGTGAGCCTCTTGATGTCTACTACGTAACCTTCTCCTTGTAGACGTTGTTGGGCCTCCAAGTGCGAGGTTTGTAGGACAGTAGCAAATTTCCCTCAAGTGGATGACCTAAGGTTTATCAATCCGTGTCGGTGTACAAAAAGGGGGGTGCACTTTTTGTACCCCTATAACTGTGCACGGGCAGTCTGAGCCGCGAGCGCCGCCACGCCAAGCACGGCAAGGGAGGTAAGCCAAGGTAAGGCCGAAGCTGAAGGGAAGTAGAACAACGCCAAGACCACAAAGAGCAAAGGGGATAGAGCAGACCCCCCCCCCTCGGCAAGATCCTTGCCGGGGGGCAGCTTTAGCTAATCCCGGCAAGACCCTTGTCGTGGCAGCTCGCCCCACACCTACGGAGCGAAGTCACCCACGAGTCCACTGCCCCCATGGGGGCAAGGATTCGGGAGACATCCCCGTGGTGGCATGCAGATCTTTGTGAAGACATTCAAGATCAGATACCCATTTAAGAAGATGATGATCCTTGGCGGGATCCCCTTTCCACCTCCTGTGTGCCACTGTGGCAACCCCTTTCCTATAAAAGGAGGCCCAAGGCGACCAGGAGGGGGATTCGTCTTTTTGGAGCTCTCGACGCCCCATAGCTAGCTCAGGAACTAAGATATACAATCCAGCAAAGCAGGAGTAGGGTTTTACGCATCCTTGCGCCCCGAACCTGGGTAAAGGAACCGTGTGCTATCTGTTTGATCCGCTCTTTTCACAACCCCACGCCCCGCAACCGTAGTAGGGATTCCTGTGATCCCATAGGTGTCGTTTCCCACCGACATCTTTGGTGCGCCAGGTAGGGGCCTGCGCAGTTGTGAGAATCGGCTTTAGTAGTTAGTTCGACGCTCCTTCATCGTCATGGCGCCCAAGAAGAAGACGACGGTGGCGGTTGGCCCGTCGGAGGCCGGACATCCCGCCCCGACGCGGACGAGCAGCGGACCGGTCGCGGAAAGGACCCGGGGCGCCGTTCGCGAACACCAACACCGTCCCAGCAGCCGGAGTTTAGGAGGCGGCGATGTACGTGCGCCTGGCAACGGGCTGCACGCCGCCAAATCCAAAGACGGAGCCAGGCCCTCCTCGGGTGGCGCGGGGCCTTCCAGGATTGCTGCCGCCCCGCCCGAGGGCGACGCACGGGCTTCCAAGACTCCCACGCTGGCGCCGACGACGCGCTCCTCTCAAGCGGCGCGCGACGAGCGGCATAATCACACCGAAGACCCCGGGCGTCGCCACGGGAAGAGCCCCGAGCGCCACTCCCGGGATGTAGAAGACCTGCCCGCTCGCCGAGGCGCTGGTGAAGATGGCATGCGCCCGCGCGATCGTGATCGAGCTCCTTCTGACATGGTCAGAAGTCGAGGCGCGTCGCGATCTGTGCAGGTTTCGCTGCCACCGACGCCAGCAGAAGCCTTGGCGCGCGCGCAGTTGCTCCTCAATTTTCCTCCCACTACGGGGAAACTCGATGAATGGAGAGCCACCATCCGAAGCCTTGTTGCGGTGGCCAACAAAGACGAACCAAGCCCGGCGGAGCCCCCGGGTCGACGTTCCGATGGAGTCCCGCGTACCAGTGGCAGGAAGGCTGGCGGCTCCGCGACCACGGTGCATTCGCCTCCTCCTCGCCCGGTACCACGGACACCTGCCCATCGCGATGTTACGGGTGACGAAATTTCCATAGGGTCGTCCGACCTGCGGACCCACCGTGACCAGCGCCAGGTCCTTCGGGATCAGGCGCATGAAGACGCTCGGACCACTATCAAGCGCCGGTGCGAAGCGCGCCACCAGTCAGACAGGCGAGCAAGGCCTGCTGTGGACCACGCGGCACCGGAGAGCCCTGGAGGCCTGCCTTACGAGGTAGGCTGCCCGGCTTTTACCCGTGAGCTGCGTCAGTTCCAGCGGCCCACTCACCGCACCTTCAAACCTGACGTGGGCGAGAAGTACGGCGGCAAGACCCACCCGTCCGAGTTCCTCAGCATCTACACCATCGCGATGCAGGCTGCCAGAGCCCGCGACGATAAGGTGCTTGCGAATTACTTTCCGTTGGCTCTTAAACCCAATGCCATGTCATGGTTGATGCACTTGTCGGTAGACTCCATTTCCTCCTGGTCGGATTTGGGCCATGAATTCGTGGGCGCCTTCACTGGCGGTCACCAAGCTCATGGCCAAGCAAGCGATCTGCACGTCATTCCCCAGAAGGGAGGCGAGAGTCTCCGCAAGTACATACAAAGGTTCAGCCGGATACAGTACAACATCCCTGATGTTCATCCTGCCGCCATCATCAGCGCGTTCCATCAGAACGTGCGTAACCGCAAGATGTGCGAAGAGCTGGCAATGAACAAGGTGAAAGATGTCGCAGAACTCTATGTTCTCGCTGACAGATGTGCCCGGGCTGAAGAGGGAAGGAAGTACCCCGGCGAAGATGCCGGCGTGGAAACCGACTCCTCAGATGAGGATACCGCCGCCCCGGCAAAGAAAATCCGGCGCCGCAACAGGAAGCGCAAAGGAAAATCCGTGCTTGCCGTCGAGGGGTCTGATGACACCAGCTCCACCAAGAAAACCAAGGCAGATGACCCCAGCAAGGAAATTGCCGGATGTGTCGTCTGCCTGGCCTTGGCGGCTGCCGCGAAGCCAGGCAACTCCGACAAGCGGTACTCCAAGATCCATCACACCAAATTCCATGCTCTCCAAGACTGCCGACAGGTTGAGCTCCTCGCTGAGAAGAAGAGGGCTGAATATGAGAGGCGGGACAAGGAGAAGGGCCAAGACGGTGCTGAGGGATCCGGCAAGAAGCGTGACGGCCAGGCGGGCCGTCGCGGCAAGGATAAACAATAGGAGAGGCCCGCCCGGGGCCGTGACAGGAAGCCAGAAGACGACGATCACGAAGAGGATGATGAGTCCGGCGACCAAGAGTTTCAGAAAGCTACAGAGGCCATGTGCGTCGATGGCGGCGCCTCGCTGCACACCTCTCATCGCCGGCTTAAACAGCAGGCGTGAGAGATTACAGCGACAGAGCCGTCGTTTGATGCCCAAAGGCCGCTGAAGTGGTCCAGCACACCTATCATTTTTTACACTGAGGATCACCCTGATCGCACTACTGCGGTCGGGTGCTTGCCGCTGTTGGTTTCACCAACGATACGCAACCTCAAGGTGACAAAGGTGTTAGTCGATGGCGGGGCCGGTCTGAACCTGATCTCGCCTGCCGTGATCGAGAAGCTGCAGATTCTTGACGGAGACCTCGAAGAGACGGGAACGTTTCAAGGGGTCAACCCGGGAGAAGCCAACCCAAAGGAAAGGTCACGCTGCCCGTAACTTTTGGAAGCGACCTGAACTTCAGGACGGAGGAGATCGTGTTTGATGTTGCCAAGATCCCCTTGCCCTACAATGGGATCCTTGGCCGCCCAGCGCTGGCCAAGTTCATGGTGGCGTCACACTACGCCTACAACACCCTAAAGATGCCAGGGCCCGTGACAATCATCACCATCCCCTCCGACAAGAAAGATGCGCTGGTTTGCGCTGACCAACTATACTAGCAGGCAGTTGCAGCAGCTGCCGCCGCTGGGGCACTTGCTCCTGCCGCTGGGACCCCGGGAGGGAAGAAGAAGAAGAAGGCCGGTGAGGCCTCGGACACCCACTCCGGCAAGCGCACCTCTTCGGAGTGTAGCGCTGCCGTCGAGGACGTGCCAGAGAGCTCCGCTGGCGGGAACAAGAAGCCCAGGGCCATTCCGCCGGGAACCAAGAGGGTTTCTGTCAATGAGGACGGCACGGGAGGAGCTTTCACTATAGGCTCCACCCTTGACGACAAATAGGAAGACGCGCTCGTCACCTTCCTGCGGGCGAATGTCGATGTGTTTGCCTGGCAAGCCTCCAACATCCCCGGCGTTCCCAGGGAGGTGATTGAGCACCACCTTGTTGTCTGCCCTCATGCGCGGCCCGTCAAGCAGAAGGTCAGGAAGCAAGCTGTGGAACGGCTAGAGATCCTCAAGGAAGAGATCCGGAAACTGGAAGCAGCGGGTTTGGTAAGAGGAGCGCTCCATCCAACGTGGTTGGCCAATCCGGTCGTGGTGCGCAAGGCAAACGGGAAGTGGAGGCTGTGTATTGATTACACAGATATCAATAAGGCTTGTCCTAAAGACCCCTTCCCGTTGCCGCGCATCGACCAGATTGTTGACTCCACGGCTGGGTGTGATCTGTTGTCATTCCTCGATGCCTACTCCGGCTACCACCAGATCTTCATGACAAGAGAAGACGAAGAGAAAACAGCGTTCATCACCCCATGTGGTACGTATTGTTTTGTATGGATGCCTTTCGGGTTGAAGAGTGCTGGTTCGACGTTTGCAAGGGCGGTCCAGATTGGTTTTGAACCCCAGCTCCATAGAAATATGGAAGCTTATATGGATGACATAGTCGTCAAACCCAAGGACAGGGCAACCCTCATCACAGATTTGCAAGAAACATTTGCAAACCTGCGCAAGATCAACCTCAAGCTGAACCCTGAGAAGTGTGTCTTTGGCGTTCCATCCGGCAAGCTTCTCGGGTTCTTTGTGTCACAGCATGGGATAGAGGCCAATCCGGATAAAATCAAGGCTATAGAGCAGATTGAGGCACCCAAGCGAATCAAGGATGTGCGTTGGCTTGCTGGTTATGTCGCTGCCATGGGCAGGTTCATATCCAAGTCTGCCGAGCGCGCCCTTCCCTTTTTCAAGATCCTGAAAAAGGCGGGCCCGGTGGAGTGGACGCTAGAAGCCGAAGCAGCATTGCAAGATTTTAAGAAGTACCTCTCCTCCGCGCCAACACTAGTTGCGCCTAGGCCCCAGTAGCCGTTGCTGCTATACCTAGCGGCAACGAACCAGGTGGTCAGCGTCGCACTGGTAGTGCAAAGAGAGGTTGACGACAAGGAAATGGCAGCGACAGAGCCCGACGCCACCAATGCGGAGACGACACAGCCAGTTGAAGTGCCGCCGAAGAAGAAAATGATGCAGCACCCGGTCTACTTTGTTAGCTCCCTCCTGCAGGGGGCTAGGTCAAGGTACTGCGGCGTGCAAAAACTGCTCTTCGGCCTCCTTATGGCCTCGGGGAAGCTGCGTCGCTACTTCCAGGCACACGAAATCACTGTCGTCACTCGCCTCCCTCTGCAACGGATATTGCATAATCCAGATGCGACGGGAAGGATTGTGGAATGGGCACTGGAGCTGTCCAGCTTTGGCCTCAAGTTTGAAAGTACTTCGACGATCCAGAGCCGAGTCCTGGCGGAGTTCATTGCAGAGTGGACCGCGACACCTTACGAAGAAGCCCAAGAGACTGCTCTCCCCGGCAAGGAGGCAAGTTGCAATTGGATCATGTACTTTGATGGGGCTTTCTCCCTACAAGGTGTCGGGGTTGGCGTACTCCTCGTCGCCCCCACCGGAGAGCACCTCAAGTACGTGATCCAGATGCACTTCCCCAGGGAGGTGTCAACAAACAATACGGCAGAATACGAAGGGCTGCTTGTCGGTCTTAGGATCGTGGCGGACCTCGGAATCAAAAAGCTCATCGTCAGGGGCGACTCGCAGCTTGTCGTCAAGCAAGTCAACAAGGATTACTAGAGCCCGTTGATGAAGGCCTACGTTGATGAAGTGAGAAAGCTGGAAGAGTGTTTCGACGGTATACAGGCTGGACACGTTCCCCGAGCAGAGAACGATATCATCGATTACCTGTCGAAGCGCGCTGCCCTCAAGCTACCTGTGGAACTAGGTACCTTTGTGCTCCAGCTAACTCAGCCATCCGGTGATCCATCAACAGAGAAGAACAAGAGGAGGAAATCAGGGCCCGGCAAGTACTTCCCCGCCGAGCTCCCCGGAGCCGCCGGCAAGGATGTTGCCAAGGACACCGAGCCCGCCACAGGACGGCTAGCTCCGGCGGAGCGTCAAGCTCTTGCCGTTGAGTCAGCCACTCCTATAGCGGAGGAGATGCCTTTAGTCCTCGCCGTCGAGCCCCAGGCTCCAGCGTGGGCACAGCATACCGTCCGATTCCTCCAAACAGGGGAACTTCCTGAGGAGCAGGAAGAAGCGGAAAAAGTAGCCCGTTGCTCTGCCATGTACCAGTTCGTCGATGACGTCCTGTACAGGAAGAGACCGAACAGTGTGAAATTGAAGTGTATCCCTCGAGAGGAAGGACTGGAGCTGTTAGCAGAGATACACGGAGGCATATGTGGATCCCACATCGGGTCAAGAGCCCTTGCCGGCAAGGTTTCTTCTGGCCCACCGCCCTCCAGGATGCAACGACACTCATCACCAGGTGTGAAGCGTTTCAGTTCCATTCAAAGAAGCTTCATCAACCAGCTCAAGCCCTTCAAACCATTCCTCTCTCCTGGCCCTTCTCGGTCTGGGGGCTCGACATACTGGGCCCTTTCCCCGCGCTGTCTGGGGCTTTGAGTACTTGTACGTTGCAATCTACAAGTTCACAAAGTGGCCGGAGGTGGAGGCAGTGAGGAAGGTCACAGCTCAGTCAGCCGTCAAGTTCTTCAAGGGGCTGGTATGCCGTTTTGGTGTACCCAACAGGGTCATCACCGACAACGGCACACAGTTCACAAGCCACACCTTCATGCAGTATACTCAAGACCTCGGCAGCAAAGTCTGTTTCGCTTCCGTTGCCCACCCACGGAGCAACGGTCAAGCTGAGAGGGCAAATGCTGAAGTGCTGCGAGGCTTAAGGACCAAGACCTCTGACAGGCTGCACAAGAGCGGAAGGCGCTGGATTGATGAGTTGCCGACGGTTCTTTGGTCAATCAGGACGACACCAAATCGAGTCACCGGCCAGACACCCTTTGCCCTGGTATACGGGCAGAAGCAGTTATCCCCACTGAACTCATATACGGGTCACCTCGAGTGCTCGCTTATGATGCGCTTGAGCAAGAGCAACTGCGGCAAGATGACGCACTGCTCCTTGAGGAAGATCGTCTTCGGGCGGCTGTGAGAGCAGCATGCTACCAGCAAGCCTTGCGCCGCTACCATAGCCGCAAGGTTCATGCCCGAAGCCTTGAGGAAGGCGACCTTGTCCTTCGGCGCGTTCAATCGGCCAAGAATTCCAACAAGTTGACGCCAAAGTGGGAAGGCCCTTACCGGGTAATACGAGTCACCAGGCCCGGCGCAGTCCGCCTGGAGACCGAAGATGTCATTCCGGTGAGTAACTCCTGGAACATTGAGCATCTTCGCAAGTTTTACCCGTGAGGCGCGGCTTGCCGGGCCTCCCGGCAAGCCACCTTTTGTACAAGCATTGTCGATGATGCATGTAACCCTTTGTACAAAGCCAGGCGCAGAGCCTGAGCATAAATAAATGAAGCGCTGGCGCCCTAAAGTTATAGCATGCATGCTAGGTCGAGTCTCGTCCTTGGTTAGGGTTGATAGTGCTTGGCGGCGGCTAACCCCTAGCTTAGAGGTCGAGTGTGCGTCCCTTCGTCGTTCTTTTGTCTTCTTTGGTTCGCAGGACTCACTGATATCCTTGCGGGATCACTAAGGACGAAGAAGATAGGAGGGACAGACCAGCATCTAGACCCCGACAAGCCAGTACTGCCGGGGCTGCAAGAGCAAAGATTCACCCCCGGCAAACCAAAGTTGCTGGGGGCTACAGCTCCAGATAAGTGCTTCATCCCTTATCATGCATTCCCTTATGGACTGAGGTATGTGAAACCTCGTTTTTTCCTAAAAACTACCGTGCTCCCCTAACTCTAGGCCCTAGGGCTCGTTCCTGGGGCCGGGTTTGGTTGTAGTCGCGGCAGCAAAAGGATAAAACGAGGGGCTTGAACCCGCCTCATCCCTGCCTCCGCCAAGGGTGTGAGAAAAGTCGAATGAAGTGGGGAGACGGCAAGGCCTGTTGTCGGGCGAGGAAATGTTTATCTTAAAGATATCAAGGATTTGCTCCTTGTCGTGGGTTCTACCCGCAAACAAATGACCCGGCAAGCATCCCTTTTTCATTAAAAACATTCCATTCAGGTACAGTCCGTAGGGAATGAAAAACATGAATGATGGGGTTACAAGTTCTAAACTCAGCTAAGGCACGAAGGCTTACAAACTAAAAAAGAGATAAGGTGCCCGTAATCCCTTTCTTGTCTCTCTCCTCAGGAGGCAGGTCAAGGAGGCGAAAAGGGCAAAAGGGGCGCCTAGGCGAGCTACGGGTGGTAGAAGACACCAAGAGAACATCTCGGTGGCCGCCCGGGGGCTGGATGGTGATGGCGGCGCCGGAAGCAGGGCTCGAAGATGAGGCGGCAGGACGTCAGCACGTGTCGAAGGCGTCGGTGCCCGCGTACTCCGAGTTGACGGCCTTGCCGCCCGCCCTCTTCCTCTTCCGCAGCCTCCCAACGCCAGCTGCCCAAGGAGACGACCCCGAGAAGTTCTGGGAGCCGGCGACACGGATGATGGGGACGCCGGTGCCGCACGAGGCGGCGCCCGACACCTAGTCGGACCCGTCATCCTGCCGCCCGCTACCCTTGTCGTCGCTGCCACTATCCTCCTCACCACTCCCGCCCGAGGAGGAGTCTTCGCTATCAGAAGAGCTCTCCATGCAGCACCTTGCCCGAGTCCCGAAGCACCCGAAGACCTTGACGGAGAGGAGGCCGCCCTCCATCAGCTTGAAATGGAGAGTGAGCCCCTCCGTCAAGCGGTGGATATGGGCGAACGTCTTCCATCCTCGACAAAGATACATCACGTGAGGGGCTGGGAAGTTAACGCGAACCCGTGTACCGGTGATCCCACAGCCCCTCATGTGCAGCCGCAGCGATTTCGGCGGATCCAGCTCCATCTCCCGCGCGAATGGGGTCGGGAGACGAAGGCGACGGCGAGGCGGCAGGCGCAACCTGACGAAGAACTCACAAGGGATGTCCCCAACATGGCCCTCCATGGGAGGAGGAGCTGCTGGCGGAGGCGAGGCCGGCGCCGCCCCGTCCTCCTCTTCCCCGAGCACCTCGGCCTCGCCCACGGCCTCGCCCCCTCCCCCTTCCCCTTGCGGCTGGCTCTGCCACCACAGGTGCAGGGGGAGGAGGGACGCGTTGTCGAGCGGCGACCCGTGTCACCACCGTTGAAGGACCAGGGTTCCCTCTCTCCATGGCGAATGGAAGGGAGGGGAGCGAAAACTGAAGAAGGAAGGAGATGAAGGAATGCGGGACGCCATACCCCCTCCCGCTCTTTATAAAGGGACGAGGTGGGGGCTCGGCCGCCCTGCTCTGCCAATCAAGGCATGGAAGGCGCAGGGAACTGGGACCGACCCGCAGCCCCAGCCCGCGACGGCCCGGTTTCCCGCCTCCACCGACTACCACCCCAAGCGCATGGGCGCCACATGGCGAGCGTGTAGGACCGAGGCGACGGGTGAGGCGACCTCTCCCCACCCCGTGATCAAAGGGAGTGGACGCCTTGAAGACCATGCCACGGCCCCGTCCAGTCAAAGGGCCGCGCCTCCACGCCTCCCTCCATTTATGGGGAAGGCGTGAACCGCCCCCTTTTACTACGACGTGACGCATGCGTGCAGAGCTCAGCTCCACGCATGCCGCCCACGTCACGCATGCCCCCCCCACGCCGCGCCATGCGCATGGGAAGCGCAGCGCGTGAAGAAACTTACCGCGGTAAAAACCGCCCCGCCTGTCCGCGCACCGTTCTTGGGCCTCGCCCAACAACACGTTGCGCTTGTGTGTGGCCCAGGCCCGGGGGCTCCTGTCGGTGTACAAAAAGGGGGGTGCACTTTTTGTACCCCTATAACTGTGCACATGCAGTCTGAGCCGCGATCGCCGCCACGCCAAGCACGACAAGGGAGGTAAGCCAAGGTAAGGCCGAAGCTGAAGGGAAGCAGAACGACGCCAAGACCACAAAGAGCAAAGGGGACAGAGCAGACCCCCCCCCCCTGGCAAGATCCTTTCCGGGGGGCAGCTTTAGCTAAACCCGGCAAGACCCTTGTCGTGGCAGCTCGCCCCACACCTACGGAGCGAAGTCACCCTCGAGTCCACTGCCCCCATGGGGGCAAGGATTCGGGAGACATCCCCGTGGTGGCATGCAGATCTTTGTGAAGACATTCAAGATCAGATACCCATTTAAGAAGACGATGATCCTTGGCGGGATCCCAGCCAAGGAGGACCACAAGGCCCCCGGCAAGAGCCTTGCCGGCGATGACAGCAGGCGTCGCGGCAAGACCCTTGCCGGGGTCGTGGCAAGACCCTTGCTGGGGCCGTAGCAAGGCCCTTGCCAAGGACGTCATAGGGCCACCATCAGTGTAACACCCCGGATGTAACTTGCCATATTTGTAACTCCAACTTGCCATTTTTGGCAATGTGATATGATATTCCCTCCGTGGTTGGGTTTCCCGTCTTTTTGCATTTTGTCCTTGTCATGCATTTCATATCATGTCATCGTGTGCATCGCATTCGCATACGTGTTCGTCTCATGAATCCGAGCATTTTCCCCGTTGTCCATTTTGCAATCCGGCGCTCCTATGTTCCCCGGCGTCCCCTTTTACCTTTTTCCGTGAGCGGGTATTAAACTTTCTCGGAATGGACCGAGGTTTGTCAAGCGGCCTAGGTATAGCACCGGTAGACCGCCTGTCAAGTTTCGGGTCATTCGGAGGTCGTTTGATACTCCAACGGTTAACCGGGTAACCGTGAAAGCCTCTTTTGGGTTGCAGCCCAAAACCCCTCCAAATCAGCCCAATAACCCATCTAAGTCACTCCCATGTCCATCGTCGTTCGATCACGATCGTGTGGCCACAAACCGTGCTCAATTTGGAGCCTCCTAGCCCCTCCTACCTATAAATATACCCTCTCCCCCGAAATTTTGGATCACTCCTACCCTAACCCTAGCTCCCTTCTTCCTCCGCGCGCCAGACGTGTCCGCCCGGCGCCGGACACGTCCGCCAGCCGCCCCACGGCCAATCCCCGCGTGCCACGTGGGCACCCGCGCCCACTTCGCCGCCCCCGCGCGCAAGCCCGCCCGAGCCCGGGTCGGGCCCCGAGCCCATCCCGCCGTCGCCGTCACCCGCGGGCGCTGCCCCGCGTCCGCCGCCCTCCTCCGCCGCGGTGCGCATCCCCGCCGCCGCACCGGACTCCGCGCCGCCGCCGCCTGCCTCCTCCACCGACCGCCGCGCCGCCGCCCGCCGACGATGCCCGCCGCGCTGCCGTCGCCCGTCCGGCCGCGCTCGCCGCCGCCTCGCGCGGATCCGGTCCGGCCCGACCGGATCCGGCCTCCCTTCAACTCCGGCCGCCGTCCCCGTCCATCTCCGGCGAAACGCCGGCCAGATCCGCCGCCACCTCGGTTTCCGCGCCGACGAACCCTAGGTCAATTTCGTCTAAGTCATTTTTCTCTGCATATATTTTAGCATTGTTCATCGCATCATAACTTTCTGCATACTGCTCCGTTTCATGTTCGTAATATGTCAAATTGTTCGCCTCGATGATTACATCATTTCATCTCATTGCGTCATTTTCATTTGAGCTCATCTTGGTGCCCGAAATGTTGTTGGAAGAGGGCTATGTGATGTTAGTTTCAGATCTGTTTCAGAACATGCACTTTTGTCATTTTTGCCATGATTAATGTGTGCATCCTATGAACTGGAGTCCTACATGTGCTTTGTAATATGCCATGCTATCTTTCCAGGGGTGTATGCCATGTATTTTTGTGATCTCTGTGGTTACTAGCACAAGCATGCAAACTAGGGATCATATTGTTGCTGATTTCAGGGACTTAGTAATTTCACCAAGTCATTCCCTGCTGTTATTTTTATGTCATGTGTTCATGTTGTTTCAGAGAGATCTATGCCTATTTTGAGCATGATCAGTAAGGGTGTTTTGAACGTATGGATTTTCTCTATCCATCCATGCCTTTGTTTGTATTTATGGAGTGCCATAGCTTGAGTCAATCGAGCTCTACTTTTGCTATAAAATATAACCGGCAGATTATTTACATGTTATTCGATTTTGCCAAGCTTGTTGTAGTTGATTACTACATGCTATTATGTTGTTCTTGCCATGTATAGCTTCGGTGCCATGTCTTCTTGATGTGTGTATGATTATTTTATAATGAAATGCTCTGTAGTGAGTGCATAGAGCTCGTAAACATGCCTACTTGTTATCTGTTTTTGACATGTCCAGTTTTCTGCTGTCTGAAAACTGTAACGAAACTTGCTTAATTGACATGGGTGCTATTGTATTTTCTGGTCCTTTTTGGCTCATGGTCAGTAAGGGACTTTTGTTCTATGCTTTGAGTGGAATCATGTAATGCCTTGATTTGCTATGTCCTGTTCTTGTAGCATGTTGTTTCCTTGCCCTAAACATGTCTACCTGATGTTAATTTCTGGCATGATAGTATTTTTACTAAGTCTGTGAAGCTGATATGTTTTGCACTTTTGTCATGCTTGTTTGAACCTGTTATGTTGTGATTTAGCCGTAGCTCAGTGTTCATCTTTTGTCCAGCATCTTGAGTAGTTCACTATCATATGCTTTGTTGGTACGTTTGGGTGCAGTAGCTTAATTTCTTGTTGCTTGCTAAGTAGCATCGTGCTGTTAATGGCAGAATCTTGTCATTCTTGTTTTGCTTGTCATTTGCAAACCGTGCATCCGATTCCGGTGATCTTTATATCGATTTCAACCGAAATCACCTCACCTTTCCAGTGGCATACTTGGTTTGCCAAGACTATGCCTTGTTCATCTTTTTCCTTCCGGAGCACGCATATGCATTGCATACCACATCTCGCATATCATGCCATGTTTTGCATCATGTTGATTGCGCATTGCATCATGGTTGATAGTTGTTCCTTTGCTTGTGTTATTGCCTTGGGTAGAGCCGGGAGACGAGTACATGAACGAGGAACCTGTTGAGAACACTTACGAGGATCAAGCTTTCGACAACTCTGAGAACCTTGCAGGCAAGATGACCATACCCTCGAAATCACTTCTATCTTTGCTTGCTAGATGCTCGCTCTTTTGCTATGCCTATGCTACGATACCTACCACTTGCTATATCATGCCACCCATATTGCCATGTCAAACCTCTAACCATCCTTTCCTAGCAAACCGTTGATTGGCTATGTTACCGCTTTGCTCAGCCCCTCTTATAGTGTTGCTAGTTGCAGGTGAAGATGAAGTTTGTTCCATGTTGGAACATGATTATTTTGGGATATCACGATATCTCTTATTTTAATTAATGCATCTATATACTTGGTAAAGGGTGGAAGGCTCGGCCTTATGCCTGGTGTTTTGTTCCACTCTTGCCACCCTAGTTTCCGTCATACCGGTATTATGTTCCTTGATTTTGCGTTCCTTACACGGTTGGGTGATTTATGGGACCCCCTTGACAGTTCACTTTGAATAAGACTCCTCCAGCAAGGCCCAACTTTGGTTTTACCATTTGACCACCTACCACCATATTTTCCCTTGGGTTTTCGCGAGCCCGAGGGTCATCTTTATTTTAGCCCCCCCCCCCCCGGGCCAGTGCTCCTCCAAGTGTTGGTCCGAACCGAGCCGCCTGCGGGGCCACCTCGGGGAAACTCGATGGCTGGTTTTACTCGTAGCCTGTCTCATCCGGTGTGCCCTGAGAACGAGATATGTGCAGCTCCTATCGGGATTTGTCGGCACAGTCGGGTGGTCTTGCTGGTCTTGTTTTATTACTGTCAAAATGTCTTGTAGTCCGGGATTCCGAGACTGATCGGGTCTTCCCAGTAGAAGGAATATCCTTCGTTGACCGTGAGAGCTTATAATGGGCTAAGTTGGGACACCCCTGCAGGGTATTATCTTTCGAAAGCCGTGCCCGCGGTTATGAGGCAGATGGGAATTTGTTAATGTCCGATTGTAGAAAACCCGAAGTTGACCTTAATTAAAACACATCAACCGCGTGTGTAACCGTGATGGTCTCTTCTCGGCGGAGTCCAGGAAGTGAACACGGTGTTGGAGTTATGTTTGACGTAGGTTGTTCTAGGATCACTTCTTGATCACTTCTAGCTTCACGACCGTGTTTTGCTTCTCTTCTCGCTCTCTTTTGCGTTGTTAGCCACCATATATGCTAGTCGCTTGCTGCAGCTCCACCTCACAACCCTATCCTACCTTTAAGCTTAAATAGTCTTGATCTCGCGGGTGTGAGATTGCTGAGTCCCCATGACTCACAGATTCTACCAAAACAGTTGCGGGTGCCAACGATGCCAGTGCAGATGACGCATCCGAGCTCAAGTGGGAGTTCGACGAGGAACGTGGTCGTTACTATGTGTCTTTTCCTGATGATCAGTAGTGGAGCCCAGTTGGGACGATCGGGGATCTGTGTAGCATTTGGGGGTAGTCTTCTTTCATTTTGGTTCCATAGTCGGACCTTGAGTGTAATCTGGATGATGGATGTTTATTTATGTATTGTGTGAAGTGGCGACTGTAAGCCAACTATGTATCTCTTTCCCTTATGTATTGCATGGGTTGTGTGAAGATTACCTCACTTGCGACATTGCTTTCAATGCGGTTATGCCTCTAAGTCGTGCTTCGACACGTGGGAGATATAGCCGCATCGAGGGCGTTACAAGTTGGTATCAGAGCCTTCCCCGACCTTAGGAGCCCCCACTGATTGATCGTTTTTAGCGGCCGAGTTGTGTCTAGAAAAATGTTTTGAGTCATTTAGGAATTATGTATCGGAGAGTTTAGGAATTCTTTTTACTTCCCAGTCTCCTCATCGCTCTGGTAAGGCATCCTGACGTAGAGTTTTGACTCATCTCTTCTCAAATTTCACTAAAAAACATTTTAGGATAACGTGGGTATCTTAGAATCGTTCCGATGGTTTTATGATGACAACATTGTCTTGGTGCCTCCTGTCAGCAGGGGTTTAGTGGAAGTGTCCCGGGGAGTTGAGCTCTGAGGTGTTGTCGTCATAATTTTATCGTTGCAGTTCTGGAATACCTGAGTTTAGTACGCCGACATCGAAAATCTCTTTTGTACAGTTGTTGGTGAGATAACCCTGATAGCCCAGTACTGAGGCGAGTGCGGGAGTATTGCCATAACTCGTATAACGGATGCTTTTCGAAGGTTGAGGTAGACGATTTCCGAAGGTTTCTTGGTTATGTGTTGAAGGATGGATACAGCTGGATCTAGGTATTGTTAGTTTGGGTGATATATTTTGTGTCCCCTGTATCCCCAACACCTGATTGCATAACCAGAAAGTTTCGGGAGTTTATAAGTGGGAATTCAAGTATGTCGTAGGATATCTTTCCAACACACACATGATACGATATGGAATCTATCATATGTATGTTTCTGGCTTATTCCGCAAGCCAATCCTTTGTTTTGTTTTCAGTTGTGATATTCGAGGTGTTTCGAGGTACATGGTGATTCCATACCTTTATCTAAATGGCTTCTCAGCTTTTGGAAGTGTGATGCTTTACTTTGGAATTCATTCATTCATTCTTGTTCGAATGTTTATTGTGAAGACTATATGTTGCAATTTCGATCCTTTGATTCAGCTTGAATATATGTCTTTCAAGATGCTAATGGATGTCACCCTCTTCAGGATGGCTCCGCCAACGCGTGAGAATCCGGAACACAATGAAGGAAGTCAGGCTAACCCTCCGCCACCACCTCCGCCTCCGGAGGCATGGCAAGCCTTGATGACAGCCACCAATGCCAACGCTCAGATTCTGATTCAGCTCTTGCAAGATCACAACCAGGGGCAAGGTAATCAGGGAAATCAAGGCCAAGGCAACAATCAGCCGCACTTCGCTACCCTCAATCAGTTCCTTGCAAATCAGCCAAAGACTTTCAGCTACTGTGTCGAGGCCACAGACGCCGATGATTGGCTCGTGGACATCAACAAGCACTTCGAATGTAGCAATGTCAGACATGAGGACTTTGTCAAGTTTGCCTCTTTTCAACTCAAGGATCAAGCTGCTGAGTGGTTCCAACAATACAAAGATTCCAGAGGAGGTCATGTGATTACCTGGGATGATTTCCGTCGAGACTTCAAAGCTCATCACATTCCAGAAAGTGTTGTTGAGAGTAAGCGTGAGGAGTTCCGCAATCTCAAGCAAGGCAACATGTCTGTGTACCAATACAACACTCAGTTCCAGAAGCTCTCTCATTTTGCGAAGCAAGACATCCCTGATGAGAAGAGCATGATTTACCAATTCAGGCGTGGTCTCAAAGAAGATTTGCAACTAGCTCTCGTGCTTTTTGAGCCGTTAAAGTATGATGAATTCTACAACATGGCACTGAAACAAGAGGCTGCCCAGCTTAAGTGTGAGGCTTCTAAGAAGAGAGTCAGGGACGCAGTTCAGTCCTCTTGTTCCTCACTAGTGGCGGCCAAGCAACAGAAGTTCTGGTTGCCACCTCCTCCTCCGTTCCGTCAGCCTTACCAGCAGAAGAACTCAGGTGGTCGTGGATCTTCCCACCCACCCGAGCCTGGCTATCAGAACAAGTCTCAGAACCAAGCTCCAAGGCCAAATGCTCCTTATCATCGTCCGCTCTCAGAGGTGACTTGCAACAAATGTCAGCAAAAGGGTCACTATGCGAACAAGTGCTTCAACCAAAGGCGCCTTCCGCCTCCTCCTCCTGTGAGATCTTCCAGCAATGCAGTGGTCAAGCATAATCCTAAGCATGCCAAGGTGAACATGATGAATGCAGCTCAAGCGGAGGATTCTTCTGAAGTGATCATGGGTAATCTCCCAGTTAATGATATTCCTGCAAAAGTCTTATTTGATACCGGTGCATCGCATTCTTTCATGTCATATCCTTTTGCATCGAAGCACAATTTTGACACAGAGGCTTTACCTAAAGCTTTGCAAGTTGTCTCCCCGGCTAAACGTTTGAGATCTACCATGTTCGTTCCGAATGTCGGTATCAAGATGGGCAACTATAGATTTCTGGCTAAACCAATTGTTCTTGGTGACTCTGATATTGATCTTATTCTCGGGATGGACTGGCTTTCTAACCACAAGGCTCAGCTTGATTGTGCTGCCAGGGAAATTCAATTGACTCACTCTTCTGACGATGTGATCATCTATGCCGCTCGTGATGAAACCATTCGGTTGTTTTCTCTCAATGAGAAGGGCGAATTGGATGCTATCTCTCAGATTCCAGTCGTTTGTGAGTACCAAGATGTCTTTCCAGAAGAGCTTCCGGGAATGCCTCCTCACCGGCCAGTTGAATTCGTTATTGATCTTGAGCCTGGCACGGAACCCGTTTGCAAGCGTCCATACAAGCTTGGGCCAAAAGAGTTGAAGGAATTGAAGAAACAATTCGATGAACAAGAGCGTCTGGGTCTGATCAGACCGAGTTCATCTCCTTGGGGTTGTGGTGTTCTTTTTGTCCAGAAGAAGGATGGCACGGACCGACTTTGTGTCAATTACCGTCCATTGAACAAGAAGACAATCAAGAACAAGTACCCACTTCCCAACATCAATGAGCTATTCGAGCAACTTAAAGGTGCTAAAGTGTTCTCCAAGCTTGACCTTCGTATGGGTTATCATCAAATTCGCATTCGTGAAGAAGATATTCCCAAGACAGCATTCAGAACAAGCTTTGGTTCTTATGAATATACTGTCATGTCTTTCGGCCTTGTCAATGCTCCTCCAACATTCTCTCGCATGATGAACTTCATCTTCAACCCCTACACCAACGAATTCGTCTTGGTCTATCTCGACGATATATTGGTCTTCTCCAAGAATAAGAAGGATCATGCCAAACATTTGCGATTGGTGCTTGACAAGCTCAGAGAGTATCAATTCTATGCGAAGTTCTCCAAATGTGAATTTTGGCTTGATGAAGTTCTTTATCTTGGTCATATCATCTCTGCCAAGGGCATTGATATTAATCCGAGAGGGTGTCTGCAGTTTTGAATTGGGAACCTCCTCAGAATGTCAAGCAGCTTCGCAGTTTTCTTGGACTTGCAAGCTATTGCCGAAGATTCGTTGAGAATTTCTCAAAGATTGCAAAGCCTCTTTCCAACCTCCTCCAGAAGAATGTGAAGTATGTCTGGTCTCCTGAGTGTGACGTTGCTTTCAACACTATCAAAGAGAAACTCGTCACTGCTCCAGTTTTGACTCCTCCTGACGAATCCAAGCCTTATGAAGTTTTCTGTGATGCTTCTCTTCAAGGTCTCGGTGCTGTGTTAATGCAAGAGAAGAAGGTTGTGGCCTATACCTCTCGTCAGTTGAAGCCCAACGAAAAGAACTACCCCACTCACGATCTTGAGTTGGCAGCAGTTGTCCATGCATTAATAACATGGAGACATCTCTTGTTGGGAAGGAAAGTGGACATATTCACCGATCACAAGAGTCTCAAGTACATCTTCACTCAGCCCAACCTCAACCTCAGGCGAACTCGATGGGTCGAAATGATTCAAGAGTATAATCCGAGTATTGAATATACTCCAGGCAAGGCTAATGTGATTGCAGATGCATTGAGCAGGAAGGCTTATTGCAACAGCTTAATCCTCAAGCCCTTTCAATCGGATCTTTGTGAAGCTTTCCGCAAGTTGAATCTCCAAGTTGTTCCTCAAGGTTTTCTTGCCAACCTCATAGTCTCTCCTACTTTGGAAGATCAAATTCGTGAGGCACAACTCCTGGATACCATGGTGAAGAAGGTGAAACGTGGTATTGACAAGGGCATTTCCAAATACAAGTGCTATCGCGTTGATGACAGAGATACTCTTTTCTTCGAGGACCGGATTGTGGTTCCAAAGGGTGATCTTCGTAAAGTCATTATGAACGAGGCTCACAATTCACTCCTATCCATTCATCCTGGAAGTACGAAGATGTACCATGACCTCAAGCAGTCGTATTGGTGGACTCGAATGAAGCGAGAAATTGATCAATTCGTGAATGAATGTGATGTCTGTAGAAGGGTGAAAGCAGAACACCAACAACCAGCTGGTCTACTCCAACCTCTTGCTATTCCAGAATGGAAGTTTGATCATATCGAAATGGACTTCGTGACTGGTTTTCCTAAATCCAAGCGTGGAAATGATGCTATCTTCGTCGTCATCGACAAGCTCACTAAAGTGGCTCATTTTCTTCCTATCAAAGAGTCTATCACAGCAGCGCAGCTGGCAGAGCTCTACACCTCCAGAATTGTCTCCTTGCATGGCATTCCACAATCGATTTCTTCAGACCGTGGCAGCATCTTTACATCCAAGTTTTGGGATTCTTTTCAGAAGGCCATGGGCACAAATATTCGCTTCAGCACAGCTTTCCATCCTCAAACTAGTGGACAAGTCGAGCGTGTCAACCAAATTCTTGAAGATATGCTCAGGGCTTGTGTTATCTCTTTCGGCATGAAGCGGGAGGATTGTCTTCCATATGCTGAGTTCTCTTACAACAACAGCTTTCAAGCGAGCTCGGGCAAAGCCCCATTCGAGATTCTCTATGGCAGAAAGTGTCGTACTCCTCTCAATTGGTCTAAGACGAGCGAACGCCAACTTCTTGGCAACGACTTGATCACAGAGGCTGAAGATATGTGTAAAGTCATTCGTGAGAATCTCAAAGCCGCTCAATCGCGCCAGAAGAGCTATTACGATAGCAAACACCGTGATTTGGCTATCGAGATCGGAGACCATGTCTACCTCCGCGTCTCTCCAATGAGAGGCACTCGTCGCTTCGGTATCAAAGGGAGACTTGCCCCTAGATACGTCGGTCCTTTCAAGATTGTCGGCAAAAGAGACGACCTCGCCTATCAACTTGAGCTTCCCCCCAACTTTGCAAATGTGCATGATGTGTTCCACGTGTCACAGCTTCGCAAGTGCTTCAAGACGCCTGAGCGCACCATCAACTTCGAAGAGATTGATCTTCAAGAAGATTTGTCTTATCATGAGCATCCCGTTGCTATTCTTGAAGAAACTGAGCGCAAGACTCGCAACAAGTCCATCAAATTCCTGAAAGTGAAGTGGTCACACCATTCAGACCGAGAAGCCACCTGGGAGCGCGAGGACCACCTCCGTTCCGAATATCCAGAGTTCTTTCAGTCCTAGATCTCGGGACGAGATCCTCTCGTAGTGGTGGAGTGTTGTAACACCCCGGATGTAACTTGCCATATTTGTAACTCCAACTCTTGCCATTTTCGGCAATGTGATATGATATTCCCTCCGTGGTTGGGTTTCCCGTCTTTTTGCATTTTGTCCTTGTCATGCATTTCATATCATGTCATCATGTGCATCGCATTCGCATACGTGTTCGTCTCATGAATCCGAGCATTTTTTCCAGTTGTCCGTTTTGCAATCCGGCGCTCCTATGTTCCCCGGCGTCCCCTTTTACCTTTTTCCGTGAGCGGGTATTAAACTTTCTCGGAATGGACCGAGGTTTGTCAAGCGGCCTTGGTATAGCACCGGTAGACCGCCTGTCAAGTTTCGGGTCATTCGGAGGTCGTTTGATACTCCAACGGTTAACCGGGTAACCGTGAAAGCCTCTTTTGGGCTGCAGCCCAAAACCCCTCCAAATCAGCCCAATAACCCATCTAAGTCACTCCCATGTCCATCGCCGTTCGATCACGATCGTGTGGCTGCAAACCGTGCTCAATTTGGAGCCTCCTAGCCCCTCCTACCTATAAATATACCCTCTCCCCCGAAATTTCGAATCACTCCTACCCTAACCCTAGCTCCCTTCTTCCTCCGCGCGCCGGACGTGTCCGCCCGGCGCCGGACACGTCCGCCAGCCACCCCGTGGCCAATCCCCGCATGCCACGTGGGCACCCGCGCCCACTTCGCCGCCCCCGCGCGCCGGCCCGCCCGAGCCCGGGTCGGGCCCCCGATTCCATCCCGCCGTCGCCGTCACCGGCGGGCGCTGCCCCGCGTCCGCCGCCCGCCTCCGCCGCGGTGCGCATCCCCGCTGCCGCACCGGACTCCGCGCCGCCGCCGCCTGCCTGCTCCACCGACCGCTGCACCGCCGCCCGCCGACGACGCCCGTCGCGCTGCCATCGCCCGTCCGGCCGCGCTCGCCGCCGCCTCGCGCGGATCCGGTCCGGCCCGACCGGATCCGGCCTCCCTTCGACTCCGGCCGCCGTCCCCGTCCATCTCCGGCGAAACGTCGGCCAGATCCGCCGCCAACCTCGGTTTCCGCGCCGACGAACCCTAGGTCAATTTCGTCTAAGTCATTTTTCTCCGCATATATTTTAGCATTGTTCATCGCATCATAACTTGTTGCATACTGCTCCGTTTCGTACGCGTAATATGTCAAATTGTTCGCCTCGATGAGTACATCATTTCATCTCGTTGCATCATTTTCATTTGAGATCATCTTCGTGCCCGAAATGCTGTTGGAAGATGGCTATGTGATGTTAGTTTCAGATCTGTTTCAGAACATGCACTTTTGTCATTTTTGCCATGATTGATGTGTGCATCCTATGAACTGGAGTCCTACATGTGTTTTGTAATATGCCATGCTATATTTCCAGGGGTGTATGCCATGTATTTTTGTGATCTCTGTGGTGACTAGCACAAGCATGCAAACTAGGGATCATATTGTTGCTGATTTCAGGGACTTAGTATTTTCACTAAGTCATTCCCTGCTGTTATTTTTATGCCATGTGTTCATGTTGTTACAGAGAGATCTATGCCTATTTTGAGCATGATCAGTAAGGGTGTTTTGAACATATGGATTTACTCTATCCATCCATGCCTTTATTTGTATTTATGGAGTGCCATAGCTTGAGTCAATCGAGCTCTACTTTTGCTATAAAATATTACTGGCAGATTGTTTACATGTTATTCGATTTTGCCAAGCTTGTTGTAGTTGATTCTTACATGCTATGATGCTGTTCTTGCCACTTATAGCTTCTATGCCATGTCTTCTTGATGCGTGTATACTTAGTTTATCATGCAATGCTCTGTAGTGAGTGCATCGAGCTCGTAAACATGCCTACTTGTTATCTGTTTTGGACATGTCCAGTTTTCTGCTAAGTCTGAAAACTGTAACGAAACTTGCTTAATTGACATGGGTGCTAGTATATTTTCTGTTCCTTTTTGGCTCATGGTCAGTAAGGGACTTTTGTTATATGCTTTGAGTAGATTCATGTCATGCCTTGTTTTGCTATGTCCTGTTCCTACAGCAGGTCATTTCCTTGCTCTAAACATGTCATCCTGATGTTAATTTCTGGCATGATGGTATTTTTACCAAGTCTGTGAAGCTGATATGTTTTGCACTTTTGAGATGCTTTTTTGAACCTTTTATGGTGTGATATAGCCGTAGCTCAGTGTTCATCTTTTGTCAAGCATCTCGAGTAGTTCACTGTCATATGCTTTGTTGGTACGTTTGGGTGTAGTACCTTAATTTCTTGTTGCTTACTAAGTAGCATCGTGCTGTTAATGGCAGAATCTTGTCATTCTTGTTTTGCTTGTCATTTGCAAACCGTGCATCCGATTCCGGTGATCTTTATATCGATTTCAACCGAAATCACCTCACCTTTCCAGTGGCCTACTTGGTTTGCCAAGACTATGCCTTGTTCATCTTTTTTCCTTCCGGAGCACGCATATGCATTGGATACCACATCTCGCATATCATGCCATGTTTTGCATCATGTTGATTGCGCATTGCATCGTGGTTGATAGTTGTTCCTTTGCTTGTGTTCTTGCCTTGGGTAGATCCAGGATATGAGTACGTGAACGAGGAACCTGTTGAGAACACTTACGAGGATCAAGCTTTCGACAACTCTGAGAACCTTGCAGGCAAGATGACCATACCCTCGAAATCACTTCTATCTTTGCTTGCTAGATGCTCGCTCTTTTGCTATGCCTATGCTGCGATACCTACCACTTGCTATATCATGCCACCCATATTGCCATGTCAAACCTCTAACCATCCTTTCCTATCAAATCGTTGATTGGCTATGTTACCGCTTTGCTCAGCCCCTCTTATAGCGTTGCTAGTTGCAGGTGAAGATGAAGTTTGTTCATGTTGGAACATGATTATTTTGGGATATCACAATATCTCTTATTTTAAAATGCATCTATATACTTGGTAAAGGGTGGAAGACTCGGCCTTATGCCTGGTGTTTTGTTCCACTCTTGCCACCCTAGTTTTCGTCATACCGGTATTATGTTCCTTGATTTTGCGTTCCTTACACGGTTGGGTGATTTATAGGACCCCCTTGACAGTTCGCTTTGAATAAGACTCCTCCAGCAAGGCCCAACTTTGGTTTTACCATTTGACCACCTACCACCATACTTTTCCCTTGGGTTTTCGTGAGCCCGAGGGTCATCTTTATTTTAGCCCCCCCCCCCCGGGGCCAGTGCTCCTCCGAGTGTTGGTCCGAACTGAGCCGCCTGCGGGGCCACCTCGGGGAAACTCGATGGCTGGTTTTACTCATAGCCTGTCTCATCCGGTGTGCCCTGAGAACTAGATATGTGCAGCTCCTATCGGGATTTGTCGGCACAGTCGGGTGGTCTTGCTGGTCTTGTTTTATTACTGTCGAAATGTCTTGTAGTCCGGGATTCCGAGACTGATCGGGTCTTCCCGGTAGAAGGAATATCCTTCGTTGACCGTGAGAGCTTATAATGGGCTAAGTTGGGACACCCCTGCAGGGTATTATCTTTCGAAAGCCGTGCTAGCGGTTATGACGCATCCGAGCTCAAGTGGGAGTTTGACGAGGAACGTGGTCGTTACTATGTGTCTTTTCCTGATGATCAGTAGTGGAGCCCAGTTGGGACGATCGGGGATCTGTGTAGCATTTGGGGGTAGTCTTCTTTCATTTTGGTTCCATAGTCGGACCTTGAGTGTAATCTGGATGATGGATGTTTATTTATGTATTGTGTGAAGTGGCGACTGTAAGCCAACTATGTATCTCTTTCTCTTATGTATTGCATGGGTTGTGTGAAGATTACCTCACTTGCGACATTGCTTTCAATGTGGTTATGCCTCTAAGTCGTGCTTCGACACGTGGGAGATATAGCCGCATCGAGGGCGTTACAATCAGGCCCGCGCCAGTCACGCCCCCACTGCAATTCGCATGCAGCTGCCAACCCAACCAGCTGGGCAGGCACCTGCGTGGCGGCATGCAGATCTTCGTGGAGATCCACCACTGCACCACCTCAGCTGCCTACCTGCCTACATGGCACCACAGGCACCGCTGGCCAGGGCGCGTGTCGACGCGAGAGGGAGCGGCGACGGACGAGACGGGGCTCTCCTCCGCCCCCGATAAAGCAAGGACACCTAAGAAAGGCACATTAAATGCGCCTTGTCATGTAATGCGAAGGATAACCTCGAACTACTGTACCCCTTTCCACCTCCTGTGTGCCACTGTGGCAACCCCTTTCCTATAAAAGGAGGCCCAAGGCGACCAGGAGGGGGATTCGGCTTTTTGGAGCTCTCGACGCCCCATAGCTAGCTCAGGAACTCAGATATACAATCCACCAAAGCAGGAGTAGGGTTTTACGCATCCTTGCGGCCCGAACCTGGGTAAAGGAACCGTGTGCTATCTGTTTGATCCGCTCTTTTCACAACCCCGCGCCCTGCAACCGTAGAAGGGATTCCTGTGATCCCATAGGTGTCGTTTCCCACCGATAATCCGTGGGAGGCGTAGGCTAAAGATGGCCACCGGTGAGGGTTCCCCCCTCCGGTAGGGTGCCAGAACAGGGTCCCGATTGACAATTTATGTGGCTACAGAGGCTTGCGGCGGAGGAACTCCCGATCTATTCTGTTCCCCGATCTTTTTAGGGTATATGGAGATATATAGGCGGAAGAAGTACGTCGGTGGACCTCCGGGCTGTCCACGAGGCAAACGGGTATGCCTCCCACCCTCGTGGGCAGCTCGGGACTCCCCTGGTGCAGCTCCGGTACTCCGTGGGCTTCTTCTGGTCCAAAAATAGGTTCCGTGAAGTTTCAGGTCAATTGGACTCTGTTTGATATTCCTTTTCTTCGAAACACTGAAATAGGCAAAAAACAGCAATTCTGGGCTGGGCCTCTGGTTAATAGGTTAGTCCCAAAAATAATATAAAAGTGGATAATAAAGCCCAATATTGTCCAAAACAGTAGATAATATAGCATGGAGCAATCAAAAATTATAGATACGTTGGAGACGTATCAAGCATCCCCAAGCTTAATTCTTGCTCATCCTCGAGTAGGTAAATGATAAAACAAGTTAGATGTCCTCTAATTGTTGTTTGCATGTTTTACGTGGCTGCTTTGGGTTTCTAGCAAGAACTTTTCTTACCTACGCAAAACCACAACGTGATATGTCAATTGCTATTTACCCTTCATAAGGACCCTTTTCATCGAATCCGATCCGACTAAAGTGGGAGAGACTGGCACCCGCTAGCCACCTTATGCAACTAGTGCATGTCAGCCGGTGGAACCTGTCTCACGTAAGTGTACGTGTAAGGTCGGTCCGGGCCGCTTCATCCCACAATGCCGCCGAATCAAGATTGACTAGTAACGGTAAGCATATTGAAAAAAATCAACGCCCACAACTACTTTGTGTTCTATTCGTGCATGGAATCTACGCAATAGACCTAGCTCATGATGCCACTGTTGGGGAACGTAGCAGAAATTCAAAATTTTCCTACGTGTCACCAAGATCTATCTATGGAGAAACCAGCAACGAGGGGAAAGAGAGTGCATCTACATACCCTTGTAGATCGCTAAGCGGAAGCGTTCAAGTGAACGGGGTTGATGGAGTCGTACTCGTCGTGATCCAAATCACCGATGACCAAGTGCCGAACGGACGGCACCTCCGCGTTCAACACACGTACAGCCCGGTGACGTCTCCCATGCCTTGATCCAGCAAGGAGAGAGGGATAGGTTGAGGAAGACTCCATCCAGCAGCAGCACAACGGAGTGGTGGTGGTGGAGGAGCGTGGCAATCCTGCAGGGCTTCGCCAAGCACCACGGGAGAGGAGGAGGGAGAGGAGCAGGGTTGTGCCAAGAGAGAGATTGAATCACGTGTTTTGGGCAGCCCCTAGGCCTCATATATATAGGGGAAGGGGAGGAGGGTGCGCCCCCTCTAGGGTTCCCACCCCTAGAGGGGCGGCAGCCCTAGATGGTTCTTGGGGTGGCAGCCAAGAGGGGAAGGGGAGAGGGAGGCGCACCAGTATGGGCCTTAGGGCCCATCTGCCGTAGGGTTTACCCCCTTCTCCTCTCCCTTGCGCCTTGGGCCCTTGTGGGGGGGCGCACCAGCCCACTTGGGGCTGGTCCCCTCCCACACTTGGCCCATGCAGCCCTCCAGGGCTTGTGGCCCCACTTGGTGGACCCCCGGACACCTCCGGTGGTCCCGATACACTACCGGTGATGCCCAGAACACTTCCGGTGGCCAAAACCATACTTCCTATATATAAATCTTTACCTCCGGACCATTCCGGAACTCCTCGTGACGTCCGGGATCTCATCCGGGACTCCGAACAACATTCGGTAACCACATACGAACTTCCTTTATAACCCTAGCATCATCGAACCTTAAGTGGGTAGACCCTACGGGTTCGGGAACCATGCAGACATGACCGAGATGTTCTCCAGTCAATAACCAACAGCGGGATCTGGATACCCATGTTGGTTCCCACATGTTCCACGATGATCTCATCGGATGAACCATGATGTCGAGGATTCGATCAATCCCGTATACAATTCCCTTTGTCTATCGGTACGATACTTGCCTGAGATTCGATCGTCGGTATGACGATACCTTGTTCAATCTCATTACCGGCAAGTCTCTTTTACTCATTCCGCAACACATCATCCCGTGATCAAATCCTTGATCACATTGTGCACATTATGATGATGTCCTACCGAGTGGGCCCAGAGATACCTCTCCGTCACACGGAGTGACAAATCCCAGTCTCGATTCATGCCAACCCAACAGACACTTTCGGAGATACCTGTAGTGTACCTTTATAGCCACCCAGTTACGTTGTGACGTTTGGTACACCCAAAGCATTCCTACGGTATCCGGGAGTTGCACAATCTCATGGTCTAAGGAAATGATACTTGACATTAGAAAAGCTTTAGCATACGAACTACACGATCTTGTGCTAGGCTTAGGATTGGGTCGTGTCCATCACATCATTCTTCTAATGATGTGATCCCGTTATCAATGACATCCAATGTCCATGGTCAGGAAACCGTAACCATCTATTGATCAACGAGCTAGTCAACTAGAGGCTTACTAGGGACATGGTGTTGTCTATGTATCCACACATGTATCTGAGTTTCCTATCAATACAATTCTAGCATGGATAATAAACGATTATCATGAACAAGGAAATATAATAATAACCTATTTATTATTGCCTCTAGGGCATATTTCCAACAGTCTCCCACTTGCACTAGAGTCAATAATCTAGTTCACATCGCCATGTGATTAACACTCACAGAGTTCTGGGTTTGATCATGTTATGCTTGTGAGAGACGTTATGGTCAACGGGTCTGAACCTTTCAGATCCGTGTGTGCTTTACAAATATCTATGTCATCTCCTAGATGCAGTTACCACGCTCTATTTGGAGCTATTCCAAATAACTATTCTACTATACGAATCCAATTTACTACTCAGAATAATCTGGATTAGTGTCAAAGTTTGCATCGGCGTAACCCTTTACGACGAACTCTTTTTACACCTACATAATCGAGAAAATTCCTTAGTCCACTAGTTACTAAGGATAACCTTGACCGTTGTCCTGTGGTCCATTTCTAGATCACACTTGTACCCCTTGACTGACTCATGGTTTGGCACACTTCAGGTGCGGTACACAACATAGCATACTTTAGAGCCTACGACTAAAGCATAGGGGACGACCTTCGTCCTTTCTCTCTATTCTGCCGTGGTCATGTCTTGAGTCTTGCTCAATACTCACACCTTGTAACACAGCCGAGAACTCCTTCTTTGCTGATCTATTTTGAACTCCTTCAAAATCTTGTCATGGTATGTGTTCGTTTGAAAGTACTATTAAGCGATTTTGATCTATCCTTATAGATCTTGATGCTCAATGTTCAAGTAGCTTAATCCAGGTTTTCCATTGAAAAACACTTTTCAAATAACCCTATATGCTTTCCAGAAATTCTACATCATTTCTGATCAACAATATGTCAACAACATATACTCATCAGAAATTCTATAGTGCTCCCACTCACTTCTTTGGAAATACAAGTTTCTCATAAACTTTGTATAAACCCAAAATCTTTGATTATCTCATCAAAGTGTACATTCCAACTCCGAGATGCTTACTCCAGTCCTTAGAAGGATTGCTGGGGCTTTGCATACTTGTTAGCATCTTTCAGGATCGACAAAATCTTCTGGTTGTATCACATACAACCTTTCCTCAAGAACAAGGAAACAATATTTTGACATCCTATCTGCAAGATTTCATAAATAATGCAGTACCTGCTAATTCCAACAGACTCTTAGCATCGCTACGAGTGAGAAAGTCTCATCGTAGTCAACTCCTTGAACTTGTCGGGAAACATCTTAATGACAAGTCGAGCTTTCTTAATGGTGACATTTACCATCATTGTCCGTCTTCCTTTTAAAATCCATCTGTACTCAACAGTCTCACGACCATCGAGCCGTTCTGCCAAAGTCTACACTTTGTTTTCATACATGGATCCTCTCTCGGATTTTATGGCCTCGAGCCATTCATCGGAATCCGGGCCCACCATCGCTTCTCCATAGCTCGTAGGTTCATTGTTGTCTAGCAACATGACTTCCAAGACGGGATTACGTACCACTCTGAAGTAGTACGCATCCTTGTCATCCTACGAGGTTTGGGAGTGACTTGATCCGAAGTCTCATGATCACTATCATAAGTTTCCACTTCAATTGGTGTAGGTGCCATAGGAACAACTCCTGTGCCCTGCTACACACTAGTTGAAGTGACGGTTCAACAACCTCATCAAGTCTCCACCATCCTCCCACTCAATTCTTTCGAGAGAAACATTTCCTCGAGAAAGGACCCGATTTGAGAAACAATCCCTATTGCTTTCGGATCTGAGACAGGAGGTATACCCAACTGTTTTTGGGTGTCCTATGAAGATGCAGTTATCCGCTTTGGGTTCGAGCTTATCAGCCTGAAACTTTTTCATATAAGCGTTGCAGCCCCAAACTTTTAAGAAATGACAGCTTAGGTTTCTCTAAACCATAGTTCATACGGTGTCATCTCATCGGAATTACGTGGTGCCCTATTTAAAGTGAGTGCGGTTGTCTCTAATGCCTAATCCATGAACGATAGTGGCAATTCGATAAGAGACATCATGGTACGCACCATATCCAATAGGGTGCAACTATGATGTTTGGACACACCATCACACTATGGTGTTCCAGGCGGTATTAGTTGTGAAACAATTTCCACAGTGCCAAACTCATAACTCAGATATTCATTTCTATGATCATATCATAGACATTTTATCCTCTTATCACGAAGATCTTCAACTTTATTCTGAAATTACTTGAACCATTCAATAATTCAGACTTGTGTTTCATCAAGTAAATATACTCAGTATCTACTCAAATCATCTGTGAAGTTAGAGCATAACGATATCCACTGCGTGCCTCAGCACTCATTGGACTGCACACATCAAAATGTGTTACTTCCAACAAGTTGCTTTCTTGTTCCATTTTACTGAAACCGAAGCTTTCAGTCATCTTGCCCATGTGGTATGATTTGCATGTCTCAAGCGATTCAAAATCAAGTGAGTCCAAACGGTCCATCTACATGGAGTTTCTTCATGCGTGTATACCAATATGACTTACATGGCAGTGCCACAAGTAGGTGGTACTATCATTACTATCTTATATCTTTTGGCATGAACATGTGTATCACTACGATCGAGATTCAATAAACCATTCATTTTAGGTGCAAGACCATTGAAGGTATTATTCAAATAAATAGAGTAACCATTATTCTCCTTAAATGAATAACCGTATTGCGATAGACATAATCCAATCATGTCTATGCTCAACGCAAACACCAAATAACAATTGTTTAGGTTTAACACCAATCTTGATGGTATAGGGAGCGTGCGATGCTTGATCACATCAACCTTGGAAACACTTCCAACACATCTCGTCAGCTCACCTTTAGCTAGTCTCCGTTTATTCCGTAGCTTTTATTTCGAGTTACTAACACTTAGCAACCGAACCGGTATCTAATACCCTGATGCTACTAGGAGTACTTGTAAAGTACACATTCACATAATGTATATCCAATATACTTCTATCGACAGCCTTCTCATCTACCAAGTATCTAAGGTAATTCTGCTCCAGTGGTTGTTCCCCTTATTACAGAAGCACTCAGTCTCGGGTTTGGGTTTAACCTTGGGTTTCTCCACTAGAGCAGCAGCTGATTTGCCGTTTCATGAAGTATCCCTTCTTTCCCTTGCCCTTCTTGAAACTAGTGGTTTCACTAACCATCAACAATTGATGCTCCTTCTTGATTTCTACTTTCGCGGTGTCAAACATCGCGAATATTTCAAGGATCATCATATCTATCCCTGATATGTTATAGTTCATCACGAAGCTCTAGTAGCTTGGTGGCAATAACTTTGGAAAAACATCACTATCTTATCTGGAAGATTAACTCCCACTCGATTCAAGTGATTGTTGTACTCAGACATTCTGAGCACAAGCTCAACGATTGAGCTTTTCTCCCTTAGTTTGCAGGCTAAGAAAATCGTCGTAGGTCTTATACCTCTTGACGTGGGCACGAGCCTGAAATCCCAATTTCAGCCCTCGAAACATCTCATACGTTCCGCGACATTTCAAAAATGTCTTCGGTGCCTCAATTCTAAACCATTTAACATTACCGAACTATCATGTAGTCATCAAATCGTGTATGTCAGATGTTCGCAACATCCACAGACCACGTTTGAGGTCCAGCACACCGAGCGTTGCATTAAGGACATAAGCCTTCTATTGTCCGCATAATTGCTACTATCAACTTTCAACAATATTTTCTCTAGGAACATATCTAAAACAGTAGAACTAAAGCGCGAGCTTACGACATAATTTGCAAAGATCTTTTGACTATGTTCAGGATAATTAAGTTCATCTTATGAACTCCCACTTAGATAGACATCCCTCTCGTCATCTAAGTGATTACATGATCCGAGTCAACTAGGCCGTGTCCGATCATCACGTGAGACGGACTAGTCATCATCGGTGAACATCTTCATGTTGATTGTATCTACCATACGACTCATGCTCGACCTTTCGGTCTCTTGTGTTCCGAGGCCATGTCTGTACATGCTAGGCTCGTCAAGTTAACCTAAGTGTTTCGCATGTGTTCCGAGGCCATGTCTGTACATGCTAGGCTCGTCAACACTCGTTGTATTCGAACGTAAGAATCTATCACACCCGATCATCACGTGGTGCTTCGAAACGACGAACTTTCGCAACGGTGCATAGTTAGGGGGAACACTTTCTTGAAATTTTAATGAGGGATCATCTTATTTACTACCGTCGTTCTAAGCAAATAAGATGTATAAACATGATAAACATCACATGCAATCAAATAGTGACATGATATGGCCATCATCACTTTGCTCCTTTTGATCTCCATCTTCGGGGCTCCATGATCATCGTCGTCACCGGCATGACACCATGATCTCCATCATCATGATCTCCATCATCGTGTCTTCATGAAGTTGTCTCGCCAACTATTACTTCTACTACTACAGCTAACGGTTAGCAATAAAGTAAAGTAATTACATGACGTTTACGTTTGACACGCAGGTCATAAATAAATTAAAGACAACTCATATGGCTCCTGCCGGTTGTCATACTCATCGACATGCAAGTCGTGATTCCTATTACAAGAACATGATCAATCTCATACATCACATATATCATTCATCACATCCTTTTGGCCATATCACATCACATGGCATACCCTGCAAAAACAAGTTAGACGTCCTCTAATTGTTGTTTGCATGTTTTACGTGGCTACTTTGGGTTTCTAGCAAGAACGTTTCTTACCTACGCAAAACCACGACGTGATATGTCAATTGCTATTTACCCTTCATAAGGACCCTTTTCATCGAATCCGATCCGACTAAAGTGGGAGAGACTGGCACCCGCTAGCCACCTTATGCAACTAGTGCATATCAGTCGGTGGAACCTGTCTCACGTAAGTGTACGTGTAAGGTCGGTCCGGGCCGCTTCATCCCACAATGCCGCCGAATCAAGATTGACTAGTAACGGTAAGCATATTGAACAAAATCAACGCCCACAACTACTTTGTGTTCTACTCGTGCATGGAATCTACGCAATAGACCTAGCTCATGATGCCACTGTTGGGGAACGTAGCAGAAATTCAAAATTTTCCTACGTGTCACCAAGATCTATCTATGGAGAAACCAGCAACGAGGGGAAAGAGAGTGCATCTACATACCCTTGTAGATCACTAAGCAGAAGCGTTCAAGTGAACGGGGTTGATGGAGTTGTACTCATCGTGATCCAAATCACGGATGACCAAGTGTCGAACGGACGGCACCTCCGCGTTCAACACACGTACAGCCCGGTGACGTCTCCCATGCCTTGATCCAGCAAGGAGAGAGGGAGAGGTTGAGGAAGACTCCATCCAGCAGCAGCACAACGGCGTGGTGGTGGTGGAGGAGCGTGGCAATCCTGCAGGGCTTCGCCAAGCACCGCGGGAGAGGAGGAGGGAGAGGAGCAGGGTTGTGCCAAGAGAGAGATTGAATCGCGTGGTTTGGGCAGCCCCTAGGCCTCATATATATAGGGGAAGGGGAGGAGGGTGCGCCCCCTCTAGGGTTCCCACCCCTAGAGGGGCGGCAGCCCTAGATGGGTCTTGGGGTGGCGGCCAAGAGGGGAAGGGGACACGGAGGCGCACCGGTATGGGCCTTAGGGCCCATCTGCCGTAGGGTTTACCCCCTTCTCCTCTCCCTTGCGCCTTGGGCCCTTGTGGGGGGGCGCACCAGCCCACTTGGGGCTGGTCCCCTCCCAGACTTGGCCCATGCAGCCCTCCGGGGCTTGTGGCCCCACTTGGTGGACCCCCGGACACCTCCGGTGGTCCCGGTACACTACCGGTGATGCCCAGAACACTTCCGGTGGCCAAAACCATACTTCCTATATATAAATCTTTACCTCCGGACCATTCCGGAACTCCTCCTGACGTCCGGGATCTCATCCGGGACTCCGAACAACATTCGGTAACCACATACGAACTTCCTTTATAACCCTAGCGTCATCGAACCTTAAGTGTGTAGACCCTACGGGTTCGGGAACCATGCAGACATGACCGAGATGTTCTCCAGTCAATAACCAATAGAGGGATCTGGATACCCATGTTGGTTCCCACATGTTCCATGATGATCTCATCGGATGAACCACGATGTCGAGGATTCGATCAATCCCGTATACAATTCCCTTTGTCTATCGGTACGATACTTGCCTGAGATTCGATCGTCGGTATCACGATACCTTGTTCAATCTCGTTACCGGCAAGTCTCTTTTACTCGTTCCGCAACACATCATCCCGTGATCAACTCCTTGATCACATTGTGCACATTATGATGATGTCCTACCGAGTGGGCCTAGAGATACCTCTCCGTCACACGGAGTGACAAATCCCAGTCTCGATTCATGCCAACCCAACAAACACTTTCGGAGATACCTGTAGTGTACCTTTATAGCCACCCAGTTACGTTGTGACGTTTGGTACACCCAAAGCATTCCTACGGTATCCGGGAGTTGCACAATCTCATGGTCTAAGGAAATGATACTTGACATTAGAAAAGCTTTAGCATACGAACTACACAATCTTGTGCTAGGCTTAGGATTGGGTCGTGTCCATCACATCATTCTTCTAATGATGTGATCCTGTTATCAATGACATCCAATGTCCATGGTCAGGAAAACGTAACCATCTATTGATCAACGAGCTAGTCAACTAGAGGCTTACTAGGGACATGGTGTTGTCTATGTATCCACACATGTATCTGAGTTTCCTATCAATACAATTCTAGCATGGATAATAAACGATTATCATGAACAAGGAAATATAATAATAACCTATTTATTATTGCCTCTAGGGCATATTTCCAACACAAAATCATATAGTTTAGTCATGCTCCATTTTGTCACACAAGAATGCTCTCATCATTCCCAACCCCGATGACAATCAAAGCAATTGTTTCATACTTTAGTAATCTCAAACTTATAAACCTTCACGCAATACATGAGCGCGAGTCATGGATATAGCACTATGGGTGGAATAGAATATAATGATGGGGGTTATGTGGAGAAGACAAAAAAGGAGAAAGTCTCACATCAACGAGGCTAATCAATGGGCTATGGAGATGCCCGTCGATTGATATTAATGCAAGGAGTAGGGATTTCCATGCAATGGATGCACTAGAGCTATAAATGTATGAAAGCTCAACAAAAGAAACTAAGTGGGTGTGCATCCAACTTTCTTGCTCATGAAGACCTAGGGCACTTGAGGAGGCCCATTGTTGGAATATACAAGCCAAGTTCTATAATGAAAAATTCCCACTAGTATATGAAAGTGACAAAACAATAGACTCTCTATCATGATGGTTATGGTGCTACTTTGAAGCAGAAGTGTGGCAAAGGATAGTAGCATTGTCCCTTCTCTCTTTTTCTCTCATTTTTTTGGGCCTTCTCTTTTTTATGGCCTTTCTCTTTTTTTATGGCATTTTTATGGCCTTTCTCTTTTTTTTATTCCTCACTAGGGACAATGCTCTAGAAAATGATGATCATCACACTTCTATTTATTTACAACTCAATGATTACAACTCGATACTAGAACAAAGTATAACTCTATATGAATGCCTCTGGCGGTGTACCGGGATATGCAATGACTCATGAGTGACATGTATGAAAGAATTATGAACGGTGGCTTTGCCACAAATACTATGTCAACTACACGATCATGCTAAGCAATATGACAATGATGAATGTGTCATGATGGAACGGTGGAAAGTTGCATGGCAGTATATCTCGGAATGGCTATGGAAATGCCATAATAGGTAGGTATGGTGGCTGTTTTGAGGAAGATATAAGGAGGTTTATGTGTGAAAGAGCGTATCATATCACGGGGTTTGGATGCACTGGCGAAGTTTGCACCAACTCTCAATGTGAGAAAGGGCAATGCACGGTACCGAAGAGGCTAGCAATGATGGAAAGGTGAGAGTGCGTATAATCCATGGACTCAACATTAGTCATAAAGAACTCACATACTTATTGCAAAAATCTACAAGCCATCAAAAACCAAAGCACTACGCGCATGCTCCTAGGGGGATAGATTGGTAGGAAAAGACCATCGCTCGTCCCCGACCGCCACTCATAAGGAAGACAATCAAAGAACACCTCATGTTTCAAATTTGTTACATAACGTTTACCATACGTGCATGCTACGGGACTTGCAAACTTCAACACAAGTATTTCTCAAATTCACAACTACTCAACTAGCACAACTTTAATATCACTACCTCGATATCTCAAAACAATCATCAAGCATCAAACTTCTCTTAGTATTCAAAACACTCATAAGAAAGTTTTTTACTAATCTTGAATACCTAGCATATTAGGATTATTTAAGCAAATTACCATGCTATTTAAGACTCTCAAAATAATATAAGTGAAGCATGAGAGTTCATTTATTTCTACAAAATAAACCATCGCCGTGCTCTAAAATATATAAGTGAAGCACTAGAGCAACAACAAACTACTCTGAAAGATATAAGTGAAGATCAATGAGTAGTCGAATAATTATGCAACTATGTGAAGACTCTCTAACATTTAAGAATTTCAGATCTTGGTACTTTATTCAAACAGCAAGCAAAACAAAAGAAAATAAAATGACACTCCAAGCAAAACACATATCATGTGGTGAATAAAAATATAGCTCAAAGTAAAGTTACCGATGAACGAAGACGAAAGAGGGGATGCCTTCCTGGGCATTACCAAGCTTAGACGCTTGGTTATCCTTGAATATTACCTTGGGGTGCCTTGGGCATCCCCAAGGTTAGGCTCTTGCCACTCCTTATTCCATAGTCCATCAAATCTTTACCCAAAACTTGAAAACTTCACAACACAAAACTTAACAGAAAACTCGTGAGCTCCGTTAGCGAAAGAAAACAAAACACCACTTAAAGGTACTGTAGTTAACTCATTATTTATTTGTATTGGTGTTAAACCTACTGTATTTCAAATTCTCTATGGTTTATAAACTATTTTACTAGCCATAGATTCATCAAAATAAGCAAGCAACACAATGAAAACAGAATATGTCAAAAACAGAACAGTCTGTAGTAATCTGTATCAAACATATACTTCTGGAACTCCAAAAATTCTAAAATAAACTGTTTGCCCTGAGTAATTTGTCTAGTAATCATCTGCAAAAAGAATCAACTAAATATCACTCTCCATTAAAAAGTTCAAGCTAATCTCGTTAGCGCTAAAGTTTCTGTTTTTTACAGCAAGATCATAAAGACTTCACCCAAGTCTTCCCAAAGGTTCTACTTGGCACAAACACTAAATAAAACACAAAACCACATCTAAAAAGAAGCTAGATGGATTATTTATTACTAAACAGAACCAAAAATCAAGAAACTAAGATAAAATTTGGTTGCCTCCCAACAAGCGCTAACGTTTAATGCCCCTAGCTAGGCATGATGATTTCAATGATGCTCACATAAAAGATAAGACTTGAAACATAAAGAGAGCATCATGAAGAATATGACTAGCACATTTAAGTCTAACCCACTTCCTATTCATAAGGATTTTGTGAGCAAACAACTTATGGGAACAATAATCAACTAGCATAGGAAGGCAAAACAAGCATAACTTCCAAACTTTAAGCACATAGAGAGGAAACTTGATATTATTGCAATTCCTACAAGCATATATTCCTCCCTTTCAGTAGCATCATGAATGAATTAAACAATATAACCAGAACCTAAAGCATTCTTTTCATGATCTACTTGCATAAAAAATTTACTACTCTCCACATAAGCAAAACTCTTCTCATTCGGAATAGTGGGAGTATCATAAGAGACTTAAATACTATAAATTGTGTCCACATTAAAAGAGTAATGTTCAGAAAAAGGGTAATCACAATCATGACAAGTTTTATAAATATAATCATCACTACTTTTTATAGCATAAGTTTCATCACAATAATCATCATAAGTAGCAACTTTGTTCTCATCATAATCGATTGAAACCTCTTCCAAGATAGTGGACTCATCACTAAATAAAGTCATGACCTCTCCAAATCCACTTTCATAAATATAATCATCATAGGTAGAAGGCATGCTATCATCATAACAACTTTTGCATATCAAAACTTGAGAGGCTAAAAATATCATCTTCATTCAACATAGCATCCCCAAGCTTGGGACAAACATTAAATGCAGCAAATATATTCTCAAATATGTCATCCTAATTAAACATAGCTTCCCCAAGCTTGGGCCTTTTCATATCATAAGCATAATCACTCTCATCATTAATAGTATGGATAGCACCAATAGTATAGCAATTATCATATTCTTCCAAGCAAGTGTCAAAAAGATTTTCAAGATCATAAGAAGTATCATTATCTTCCCAATCATAATCATCACAACAAGCAATAGGCATAACGAGATCATCATCAAGTGCATCATCTTCATTTTCATGAGGCACAACAATAATAGGAGCAACATTATTTGGGGGAGATATCTTTTTACCTCTCTTCCCTTTTCTTTTCTTCTTCTTCACCTCATGTATGGGTTCAATCCTATTTTTGGAGCTCCTTATTAATGAGATTGGTTGAATAGAAAGCTCCTCCTCATTACCTGATTCATCATAAGAAATAATAGGAGGATATTGGGAAGTCTCTTACCTTTCGTTAGCATTCTCTTCATCTTCTATTTGTTTTCTTTTCTTTATGTAATTGGCAATATAAGGATTTTCAATACAATTCACCGCACAATACATATAAATCTTCCCTAGATCAAAATCAAGAAATCTATCAAGATTAAATTTTGGAATACCCTCAGTTATACGTTTCATTTCTTCATACCCCAAAAGAAGGCTAAGCTCTTTATGATGCTCAAGGGTAATCAAATTATCACAATATTTGGACACGACTTGATCATGAAACAAATAGCATTGGAGCTTTAAATGGCCATGTTCATTGCAAAGTTCACAAGGAGCGCGATAAATATTGAATCTTTCAGCGCAATCATCAAGACTTTCTTGCAATAATTTAGTTTCTAAGTACTTATGCCTCTTGCAATATCTATCTTCCCTATTTGGTGTGTACTTGCAAACCCAATGCACTCCACAAAAATTGACATGTTTATAGGAGACATTTTCATCATAACTAGTGCAATCATTATTAGTACCATGGCTATTCAAGGAGTTCATACTAACAACATTGCAATCATGCTCATCATTCAAAGATTTAGTGCCAAACATTTTAATGCATTCTTCTTCTAACACTTTGGCACAATTTTCCTTTCCATCATACTCACGAAACATATTAAAAAGATGAAGCGTATGTGGTAAACTCAATTCCATTTTTTGGTAGTTTTCTTTTATAAACTAAACTAGTGCTAAAACAAGAAACAAAAAGATTCGATTGCAAGATCTAAAGATATACCTTCAAGCACTCACCTCCCGGGCAACGTCGCCAGGAAAGAGCTTGATGTCTACTACACAACCTTCTCCTTGTAGACGTTGTTGGGCCTCCAAGTGTAGAGGTCTGTAGGACAGTAACAAATTTCCCTCAAGTGGATGACCTAAGGTTTATCAATCCGTGGGAGGCGTAGGATGAAGATGGCCACCGGTGAGGGTTCCCCCCTCCGGCAGGGTGCTGGAACAGGGTCCCGATTGACTTTTGGTGGCTATAGAGGCTTGCGGCGGCGGAACTCCCGATCTATTCTGTTCCCCGATCGTTTTAGGGTATATGGAGATATATATAGGCGGAAGAAGTACGTCGGTGGACCTCCGGGCTGTCCACGAGGCAGGGGGCGCGCCCTAGGGGATGGGCGCGCCCCCACCCTCGTGGGCAGCCTGGGACTCCCCTGGTGCAACTCCGGTACTCCGTGGGCTTCTTCTGGTCCAAAAATAGGTTCCGTGAAGTTTCAGGTCAACTGGACTCCGTTTGATATTCCTTTTCTGTGAAACACTGAAATAGGAAAAAAACAGCAATTCTGGGCTGGGCCTCCGGTTAATAGGTTAGTCCAAAAAAATATAAAAGTGGATAATAAAGCCCAATATTGTCCAAAACAGTAGATAATATAGCATGGAGCAATCAAAAATTATAGATACATTGGAGACGTATCACCTCTCTGCAATGTCAATGAGGCGCTCAGTCCAGATCCCCACGCCTTTCTCATAGTCATTATAGTTGGCGGCAGCGCTCTCGAGCAGTTGCTTCTCATCCTGGAGTTCCTTGGCCACGGTCTTCACACGAGCCCTACTACCCTCAAGGGTCTCCTCTAGTGTGGTCAGTTTCAGCTTCAGATCAGTAATGACCCACAAGTATAAGCGATCAATTGTAGCTCTTTTTAGTAAGTAAGAGTGTCGAACCCAACAAGAAATGACAAGTAGTTTTCAGTAAGGTGATGTCTGCAAGTGCTAAAATTGTAAGTAATGGAGTAGTTTGATAGCAAGATAATTTGTAACGAGCAAGTAACGATAGTAGTAAAAAAAGTGCAGCAAGGTAGCCCAATCCTTTTGAGGCAAAGGACAGGCCAAAACGGTCTCTTATGATAAGCAAAGCGTTCTTGAGGGTACACGGGAATTTCATCTAGTCACTTTCATCATGTTGGTTTGATTTGTGTTCGCTACTTTGATAATTTGATATGTGGGTGGACCGGTACTTAGGTATTGTTCTTACTTGAACAAACCTCCTACTTATGATTAACCCTTCCACAAGCATCCGCCACTACGAGAAAAGTATTAAGAATAAATGCTAACGATAACATTAAACTTTGGGGTCCAATCGGTCCCTTACGGAATAGCGCATAAACTGGGGTTTAAGTTTTTGTCACTCTCGCAACCCACCATCTAATTGCTACAACACAATGCATTCCCTTAGGCCCAAATATGGTGAAGTATCATGTAGTTGACATTCACATGATGCCACTAAGGGAATCACAACATACATACTATCAAAATATCGAACACATATCAAGTTCACATGATTACTTGCAACATGATTTCTCTCGTGACCTCAAGAAGAAAAGTAACTACTCACAAATGATAAGCATGCTCATGATCAGAGGAGTATTAAATAGCATAATGGGTCTGAACATATAATCTTCCACCAAATAAACCATATAGTAATCAACTACAAGATGTAATCAACACTACTAGTGACCCACAAGCACCAATCTATAGTTCCGGTAACAAGATTGAACACAAGAGATGAACTAGGGTTTGAGATGAGATGGTGTTGTTGAATATGTTGATGGAGATTGCCCTCCCCAAGATGGGAGAGTTGTTGGTGATGACGATGACGATGATTTCCCCCTCTGGGAGGGAAGTTCCCCCGGCGGAATCGCTCCACCGGAGGGCAAAAGTGCTCCTACCCAAGTTTCGCCTCAAGGCGGCGGCGCTTCGTCCCGAAAGTCCTCCTCTTTTTTATCTAGGTCAAAACAACCTATATACCAGAAGATGGGCACCGGAGGTTGGCCGAGGAGGCCACAACCCCCCAGGGCGCGCTAGGGGGGCCTGGCGCGCCCAGGTGGGTTGTGCCCCCCTGGTGGCCCCCTCTGGTAGTTATTTGTTCCAGTAATTCTTATTTATTCCATAAAAAATCCCCGTGAAGTTTCAGCTTGTTTGGAGTTGTGCAGAATAGGTAGCCTGACGTAGCTTTTTTAGATCCAGATTTCCAGGTGCCGGAATTCTCCCTCTTGGTGTGTACCTTGCAAATTATGAGAGAAAAGACATTAGAATTACTCAAAAAGGCATTATTATGGATAAAAACATTATAAATAACAGTAAGAAAACATGATGCAAAATGGACGTATCAACTTCCCCAAGCTTAGACCTCGCTTGTCCTCAAGCAAAAACCGAAATCGAAAAACATGTCCACATGCTTTGAGAGAGAGGTGTCGGTAAAAACAAAATACGGGCATAGAAGCATCATGTTGATTATTAAAACAGCAACAAAATTAAACATAGGACTTTTATCATAGAACTTTTATCATATACTTCTCATGAATAAGTAATAGTTCATCACACAATCGAAGTATAAAGCAAAAATTCTATTAAAAACCAACAAACTATGTTCTCAGTCAACTTTGCAACTACAATTCATCATCTTTTCAGGAAGGGTCACGTGTTGGAGCCTTTAGGCAAGTCCACATACTCAACCATCATACAGTCTTCTATGATTGCTAACACTCACCTCGTACCCATGAGAAAAACGTTTCAACCGGACACATAGAAAGATAGGGGCTTATAGTTTTGCCTCCTGACATACTCACCTCAAGGGTGATGTCAACAATAATAACTCATGCTATCTATATTAACCTGGACATATGTGCCTAGATCCTTCCTCACCACATGATGCTTGCCAAAGGAGAAAAATAAAAAGGAATAGAGGGAAAACTTTGACTCTTTGCATAAAAGTAAATACATAAAAGTAAAAGATATGCCCTTTGCAGAGGGAAGCAGAGGTTGCCATTCGCTTATTTGTTTGTATGCTCAACCCCTTAGTGCAAAAGAACGTCACATTACATTGCCCCTTGAGATAGCGACCTTAATTTTATAGTCTGTCGCTTTTATTCTTCACCATCACAAGTTTGTGCAACACTCAATTTTCTCTTACACTAAATGATCTCACACTTTTAGAAGCAATTTTTATTGCCTTTTTGCACCGATGACAACTTACTTGAGGGATCTTGCTCAATCCCTAGGTAGGTATGGTGGACACTTGAAAGTAAGATTTGGGTTTAAGGGTTTTTGGATGCACAAGTAGTATCTCTACTTAGTGCTGAATTTTTGGCTAGCAAAGATAGGGGAAGCACCACATGTTGAAGTATCTATGACAATATGACTTCTATGTGAATATAAACAAACATAAACCATTAAGTTGTCTTCCTTGTCCAACCATCAACAATTTTGGCATATAATATTTTGATGAGGGCTCACAATCACAAAAGATTTCTAGGATAGTATATTTATATGTGAATCTTCTCTTCCCTTATTAATTCTTTCATGAGTTGCATCATTGACTAATGCTATGTTTGTCAATCTCTAATAAAATTCCCTACTTATACTTTTCCTTATGTGGTGCTATCACCTACCATAGGGTTAGTATATGATTTTATTGATTTATTTCTTTTCTTATATTTATTTCCTTTCTATTTTTATTTATTTCTTTATTTCTTTTCTTTTATTTGCAACATGAAAGTAAAGAAAGCAAAAACTCAAACTAAACTTTATTATATAACTTGCACACGATTACAAGGATAGATCACTAAGCAAACTCTCAAAGAAGAAAGGATCAAGCTAAACTTTTATTCATCTAATGCAAAAGATAGAACTAAAATAAGTACAAGTAATAATATAGTGGGATGATACGATACCGGGGCACCTCCCCAAGCTTGGTGAAAGCCAAGTGGAGTGCCCATACCCGATACTTAGTTCTCTTTTAGTGGTGACAAAGATTGTGGTGATGATGACAATTTTGCCTTCAACTTTTTCATATTGTAGTTGAGGAGAGCAATTTCTTCTTTTAGAGCATCGACCTCCAATTCCAACTTCAAGATCTTGTCACATAAATCCCCTTAGCTTTTCTGCCGAAAACGAGAAGGAATAGATCGGTTAGGTCGCTTAGGGATGCTGTATTTCTTGAACTCTATATGCATATCCCCAGGTTGAGGTAGAGGAACATCTTCCTCCTCCGAGCTTGAATCATCGATCCTCATAAAGTGAGCATCCTCCTCATCATCCAAAGTTCGACCATAAGGAGATAGGTCCTCATAGGTCTTTGGGTCAGCAATAAGATGTGAGACATAGCTCTCTCCGTCGAAGTCTTGGGACGACATACTTCCAAAACTGCGCAGGAAACATCAAGAAAAGAGGAGAGAGGATTTCTCCGTGATACGGTGATCAACAGGTTCGGGAAGTATATATAGATTTTTTATCTTGTAGGACAAGTATATGAGAGAAAAACGGAGTACGGAAGGTGTCCCAGGTAGGCACAACCCACCTGGGTGCCCTGGTGTATTGTGCCCACCAGGGTACGCTTCCTGGAAGTTTCTTTATTCCTAAAATTAATAAATATTCCAAAGCTGATAAAAAATATTTTTACGGATTTTTTGGAGTCTGTTTACTTATCGTATCACGTACCTCCTTATTTTCATGATTCTGGAGTGTTCCGGAAGGACTCTTTCATGTGCTATTTTGGCGTCAAAGTTTGGATAATATTACTTTCAACATTAATAGGCATACCTGAGATATAATGCTTTATTCGTTTCCCATTGACAACCTTCAGGTTAGTACCTTCGGAATTATTTATTTTGATGGCTCCAGACCGGTAAACCTCCTCGATGACATATGGGCCTTCCCATTTTGAGAGGAGTTTTCTTGCAAAGAATCTAAAAGGAGAGTTGTACAAAATAACATATTATCCAACTTTAAACTCGCGCTTTTGAATTCTTTTGTCATGCCACATTTTAACTTTCTCTTTAAATAATTTTGCATTTTCATAAGCTTGGGTTCTCCATTCATCTAGGGAGCTAATATCAAATAACCTATTTTCACCAGCAAGTTTGAAGTCATAGTTGAGCTCTTTAACTGCCCAATATGCTTTATGTTCTAACTCAGGAGGCAAATGACAAGATTTTCCATAAACCATTTTATAAGGAGACATACCCATAGGATTTTTATATGTTGTTCTATAAGCCCAAAGTACATCATCTAATTTCTTAGACCAATTCTTCCTGGACCTATTAACAGTCTTTTGCAAAATTAATTTTATTTCCCTATTGCTAAGTTCAACTTGACCACTAGACTGAGGATGATAGGGTGATGCAATTCTACGTTTAACATCGTACTTGGCAAGCATTTTACGGAAAGCACCATGAATAAAGTGTGAACCACCATCAGTCATTAAAATATCTAGGGACTCCAAACCTTTGGAAAATAACTTCCTTAAGCATTTTAAAAGAGGTGTCGTGATCAGCACTACTAGTTGGAATAGCTTCTACCCCTCTTAGTAACATAATCAACATCAACCAAAATATGTGTATACCCATTAGAGGAAGGAAAAGGTCCCATGTAATCAAATCCCCAAACATCAAATGGTCCAACAGAAAGTGAATAATTCATAGTCATTTCTTGACGCTTACCGATATTACCTATTCTTTGGCATTCATCACAAGATGAGACGAACTTACGAGCATCCTTGAAGAGAGTAGGCCAATAAAATCCAGACTGCAATATCTTGTGAGCAGTTCTATCTCCAGCAGGATGCCCTCCATAAGCCTCAGAGTGACATTTTCGTAGGCTTTGTCCCTGTTCATGCATAGGTACACAACGTCTAATAATACCATCCAATCCTTCTTTATAAAGATGTGGGTCATCCCAAAAGTAATGTCTTAAATCATAGAAGAATTTTTTCTTTTGTTGGTATGTAAAGCTAGGTGGTAAATATTTAGCAACGATGTAATTAGCATAATCAGCATACCAAGGAGTACTATGAGAAACATTTATTGAAGCTAACTGCTCATCAGGAAAACTATCATCAATAGGTAGTGATCAAGCACATTTTCAAACCTAGACAAGTTATCAGCTATTGGGTTCTCAGCTCCTTTTCTATCAATGATATGTAAATCAAATTCTTGCAACAAGAAAACCCATCGAATAAGTCTAGGTTTAGCATCTTTCTTTTCCATAAGATATTTAATAGCAGCATGGTCTGTGTGAACGGTTACTTTTGAATCAACAATATAAGGTCTAAATTTATGACAAGCAAACACCACTGCTAAAAATTCTTTTTCAGTAGTAGCATAATTTCTTTGAGCACTATCTAGAGTTTTACTAGCATAATGAATAACATTCAATTTCTTATCAACTCTTTGTCCTAGAACAGCACCAACAGCATAATCACTAGCATCACACATAATTTCAAATGGCAAGTTCCAATCAGGTGGTTGAACAATAGGTGCATAAATTAAGACTTTCTTGAGTGTTTCAAAGGCTTCTAAACAATCATCATCAAAAACAAAAGGAACATCCTTCTGCAAAAGACTAGTAAGAGGCCTAGAAATTTTAGAAAATTCTTTGATAAATCTCCTATAGAAACCAGCATGACCTAGGAAACTACGAATACCTTTTATATCTTTAGGACATGGCATTTTCTCAATCGCATCAACCTTAGCTTGGTCCACTTCAATACCTCTTTAAGAAATTTTATGACCCAAGACAATGCCTTCATTAACCATGAAGTGACACTTCTCCCAATTCAAGACAAGATTTGTTTGTTCACATCTCTGCAAAACTCGCTCCAGATTGCTTAAACATTCATCAACAGACTTCCCATAAACAGAAAAGTCATCCATGAAAACCTCAACAATCTTTTCACAAAAGTCAGAGAATATAGCAGTCATACATCTTTGAAAGGTAGCAGGTGCATTACATAAACCAAAAGGCATACGTCTATAAGCATAGGTTCCAAAGGGACAAGTAAAAGTGGTCTTTTCTTAATCAGGTTGAGAAACAGGTATTTGTGAGAAGCCAGAATATCCATCAAGGAAGCAAAAGTGTGTGTGCTTAGATAATCTTTCAAGCATTTGATCAATAAAAGGCAAATGGTAATGATATTTTCTAGTTGCTTTGTTTAATTTTCTATAATCAATTACCATCCTATAGCATGTAACAATTCTTTGTGGAATAAGTTCATTCTTATCATTAGGAACAACAGTTACACCTCCTTTCTTAGGAACACAAGGAACAGGACTTACCCATCTACTATCAGCTACAGGATAGATTATACCTGCTTCCAGAAGTTTTAATATTTCCATTCTTACCACTTCCTTCATTTTTGGATTTAACCGACGTTGGTGATCAACAATGGGTTTAGCATCAGGTTCCATATTGATTTTATGTTGACATAGAGTGGGACTAATGCCCTTTAAATCATCAAGAGTATATCCAATAGCAGCCCGGTGCTTCCTTAGAACTTTCAATAATCTTTCTTCTTCATGTTCTGAAAGGTTAGCACTAATAATAACAGGATATATCTTCTTTTCATCAATATACGCATATTTCAAAGTGTTTGATAATTGTTTTAATTCAAACACAAGATCACCTTTTGGTGGAGGAGGACCTCCTAGAGTTTCAATAGGCAAATTGTGTTTAAGCAGAGGACGTTGTTCAAATAAAATTTTATCTATTTCATTTCTTTCATGCATATGTAAATCATTTTCATGGTCTAGCAAATATTGTTATAAAGGATCAGTAGGTGGAACAGCAATAGAAGCAAGACCAACTAATTCATCCTTACTAGGCAATTCTTTTGCATGAAGATTTCTACTAAACTTGGAAAAATTAAACTCATGAGACTCATCACCAAAGCTAACACCAACAGTTTGTTTCTTACAATCTATCTTAGCATTAACTGTATTCAAGAAAGGTCTACCAAAGATAATGGGACAAAAGTCATCTTGTGGGGAACCAAGGACAAGAAAATCAGTAGGGTATTTTATTTTCCCACACAAGATTTCAACATCTCTAACAATCCCAAATGGTGATATGGTGTCTCTATTAGCAAGTTTAATAGTAACATCTATGTCTTCTAACTCTGCAGGTGCTATGTCTTTCATAATTTCTTGATATAAAGTGTAAGGTATAGCACTGACACTAGCACCCATGTCGCATAAACCATGATAACAATGATCTCCTATTTTAACTGAGATGACAGGCATGCCAACAATAGGTCTATGTTTATCCTTTTTATCAGGTTTGGCAATTCTAGCAGCTTCCTCACAGAAGTAAATAACATGCACATCTATATCTTCTTCTAGGAGATCTTTAACCATAGCAATACTAGGTTCAACTTTAATTTGTTCATCAGGTTTAGGTGTTCTAATGTAGCTTTTGTTAAACACATTTGAAACCTTAGCATGTTCCTTTATCCTAACAGGGAAAGGTGGTTTCTCAATATAAGCAGAAGGAACAACTGGATCAACATTATAAAGTATAGTTTCTTCTTTAATTGGTACCGGTTCTTTAATTTCTTCTTTAATAGGTGGGTGATATTTAAACCACTTCTCTTTGGGGAGTTCAACATGAGTAGCAAATGATTCACAAAAGGAGGCTACTATCTTAGAGTCAAGTCCATATTTAGTGCTAAACTTTTGAAAAGCATCGGTATCCATAAAAGATTTAACACAATCATATTTATTTTTAATACCCGACTCTTTACCTTAGTCGAGTTCCCAATCTTCAGAGTTGCGTTTAATTCTTTCCAAAAGATCCCACCGGAATTCAATAGTATTCTTCATAAAACAACCAGCACAAGAAGTATCAAGCATGGTTTGATCATTACGAGAAAGCCGAGCATAAAAATTCGGGATAATAATTTCTCTTGAGAGCTCATGATTAGGGCATGAATATAACATTGACTTAAGCCTCCCCCAATCTAGAGCAATACTTTCTCCCTCATGAGGCCAAAAAGTTTATATATAATTTCGATCACGATGAACTAGATGCATGGGATAAATTTTTTCGTGGAACTCCAATTTCAAACGATTCCAATTCCATGATCCAATATCATCGCAGAGCCTATACCATGCCAATGCTTTTCCCTTAAAAGATAAAGGGAAAACCTTTTTCATAACTTGACCCCTGGGTAAACCTGCAAGCTCAAACAATCCACAAATTTGTTCCACATATATCAAGTGCATATCACGATGTTCGGTTCCATCTCCCTCACAAGGATTAGCTAGCAGTTGTTCTATCATACCCGAAGGAATTTCCTATTCAATATTTTCAGTAGGTGCAGTAGGTTGAGGGGTAATTAATTGTGGTTGCGTACGAGGTGAAGATACCCCGAACAAACCCCTCAAAGGATTGTTTTCCATAGTAACAAGTGACAATAAATTTCAGCACACTATATAAATGTTTCCTTACCAAATTCCACTTACCAAAGGCGCTTCACTCCCCGGCAACGGCGCCAGAAAATAGCCTTGATGACCCACAAGTATAGGGGATCAATTGTAGATCTTTCCAATAAGTAAGAGTGTCAAACCCCACGAGGAGTAGAAGGAAATGACAAGTAGTTTTCAATAAGGTAATGTCTGCAAGTGCTGAAATTGCAAGTAACAGAGTAGTTTGATAGCAAGATAATTTGTAACGAGCAAGTAATGATAGTAGTACCAAAAGTGCAGCAAGGTAGCCCAATCCTTTTGAGGCAAAGGACATGCCAAAACGGTCTCTTATGACAAGCAAAGCGTTCTTGAGGGTACACGGGAATTTCATCTAGTCACTTTCATCATGTTGGTTCGATTTGTGTTCGCTACTTTGATAATTTGATATGTGGGTGGACCGGTGCTTAGGTGTTGTTCTTATTTGAACAAACCTCCTACTTATATATGATTAACCCTCCCGCAAGCATCCGCAACTACGAGAAAAGTATTAAGAATAAATTCTAACCATAGCATTAAACTTTGGGGTCCAATCGGTCCCTTACGAAATAACGCATAAACTGGGGTTTAAGTTTCTATCACTCTCACAACCCACCATCTAATTGATACTCCACAATGCATTCCCTTAGGCCCAAATATGCTGAAGTATCATGTAGTCGACGTTCACATGACACCACTAAGGGAATCACAACATACATACTATCAAAATATCGAACACATATCAAGTTCACATGATTACTTGCAACATGATTTCTCCCGTGACCTCAAGAACAAAAGTAACTACTCACAAATGATAAACATGCTCATGATCAGAGGAGTATTAAATAGCATAATGGATCTGAACATATAATCTTCCACCAAATAAACCATATAATAATCAACTACAAGATGTAATCAACACTACTAGTCACCCACATGCACCAATCTATAGTTCCGGTAACAAGATTGAACACAAGAGATGAACTAGGGTTTCAGATGAGATGGTGTTGTTGAAGATGTTGATGGCGATTGCCCTCCCCAAGATGGGAGCGTTGTTGGTGATGATGATGATGATGATTTCCCCCTGCGGGGGGGGGGGGAGGGGGAGTTCCCCCGGTGGAATCACTCTGCCTGAGGGCAAAAGTGCTCCTGCCCAAGTTTCGCCTCAAGGCGGCGGCGCTTCATCCCGAAAGTACTCCTCTTATTATTTCTAGGTCAAAACGACCTATATACCAGAAGATGGGCACCGGAGGTTGGCCGAGGAGGCCACAACCCCCAGGGCGCGCCAGAGGGGCCTGGCGCGCCCAGGTGGGTTGTGCCCCCTGGTGGCCCCCTCTGGTAGTTATTTGTTCCAGTAATTCTTATTTATTCAATAAAAAATCCCCGTGAAGTTTCAGCTTGTTTGGAGTTGTGCAGAATAGGTAGCCTGACGTAGCTTTTTCAGGTCCAAATTTCCAGCTACCGGAATTCTCCCTCTTGGTGTGTACCTTGCAAATTATGAGAGAAAAGCATTAGAATTACTCCAAAAAGCATCATTATGGATAAAAACATTATAAATAACAGTAAGAAAACATGACGCAAAATGGACGTATCAATCAGCCATGGAGTCGTTGGAGGCAGAGATCTGCTTGGTCTTCTTAGATATGGTGACATGCAACTCCACCAAGGTGTAGGCAGTTTTGTCTCTGTCGCTCTTGAGAGTCGAGACCTCCTTGCTGTGTTTCTCCAGCTCCACCTCCAGTTTCTCCACCTTGCCGGCCAGCTCGTTCTTGGCGGCCTCTGCGGCTTCGGCGGCGTCGACGGCCTCCTTCAGCTTGCCGGCATGATCCAGGACCAGAGCGTCGAGTGCGTCCTTATGCTTCTGCTCCACCTCCTGGGTCCGCTACGCGGCAAGATTCTCAATTTCTTCATCCTTGCCGCGGAGCTTGGCGGCAAGCGCCTCCTCGCGAGCGGCAAGATCCTCTTCTTAGGTGTCGAGCAGGACGCGACGCTCCCTTAGCTGGGCATCGTCCTTGGCAGCCTGTGCAGCGGCCTCCTCCTGGGCCTTCTCAACATCAGATTGCTTCAGGAGGAGATCGTTCGAATGCTCACTCAGCTCCTGCCGGGCCTCGGCAAACCAGATCTGCATCTGCTCAACGCGCTTTTGGAAGTCCGCCTCTGCTGCATCGTCGACCACCGTCCTGGAGTCCAGCTTCTCCTTGCGGGCACGGTGAAACGCCTAGAGTTTCTAAAAGTTGCTGCTCATAGCTTGGAGGAGCTGGTCCTCCTTGGAACTGCTGCTGCTGGCGCTCGGCTCATCGACAACTGTGAGCCCGGCGGCGGCAATGACTTCCTCGTCAAAAACCTCCCCCCCCCCCCCGGCTGGTGCTCCGGTGCTTGCCGTCCCCAGGATACTGACAAACAAATCATCGCCGATCTTTAGATATCTGCTTGGGGTGGGGGTTTTGGAAGTTGATGGTTGGTCTTCAACCACCATCTCCCTGGCAGCTGAGGACTTCGGTACCGATGTAGCGCCAGGCGCTCCTGCGACAGGGATGCCGTTAGTACGGTCGTCGGTCTCCTTGCCGGCCTCCCCAACAGACCCCTTGGCGACCTCTTCATGCGCGTCCTTGGCGGCCTTGTCGATAGCGACCTTGGCGGCCTCGGTGGCAGCATCCTTGGCAGTCTCCTTGATGGTGGCGTCGACATCCATCTGATCCACCAAGGAGGGATCTGAAGGCCAAGAAGGAGAAACAAGATGAAACCAAGGTTGAAGCTCAAAACAACAACAAAAGAACAGGAAGAAAAGAACGCGCTGGAAAAGTGACAAAGGCCAGGAAGTGGCGACTTACCTGTGACGAGTTGTGGAGGGGTGGTTCCCTCCCTGACAACACTCATTGCCGGGATGGAGCTGCCGACGCCTGTGCTCGCCAGCTCTTCCTCCGCGCGCGTGGGCTCGTCAGTGGAAGCCCTTGCCGGGGATCCCCTGGCGGCGTAGGCTCGTCGGTGAGGATCCTTGCCGGGACCCCTCCCTGGGTGGTGTGGTTGACGGAGGAGGCATGTTGGGGATGGCCCTTAACGACTCCTCCTGTTGCCACTCTTCTCGTGCAAACCGGCAAGGTTAGCGGTAAAGATACACACCCCGACGCTCGCTAGCGAAAGTGAGTAATGGGCTCACGCTGGGGGCTGAGTCGGGGGCTGCGTCGGGGGCTGGGGTCCGGGCTGATCGTGATCGTCTCCGGCGCGCTTGAAGTGCTTGTCGGGGGCTCGTCACCCATCGAGGTCTTGGACCTCTTCACCATCCTCTACGCTAGCGTTTCCGTGTCTTTGCGGAGACAAGCCACAACAAGATCAAATCAGATAAGATAATCAAGACAGAGACTTAGGAGATGAAGACAGTAGTTAGGCACTTACTCGTCTTCTGCTTCTGGCTTCTTTGCCCTGCTTGGGCTAAAAGAGGAGAGGTCGAAGTCGGCCTCTGGAATGGAGTCCGGGCTAGGGTGTGGAGATGGAGACCTGGGCCGCTTGGCCGTGGCGGAGGCGGCGGCCGCTGCTTCCCTTGCTGCCACAGCTGTGCGCCTCATCTGGCGCACAGGTTGCGGCTGGGCCTCTTGCCACTGCGCGGCCTTGCCAGACGCTCCCTTGACGGGGACCTCTTCGCTCGAAGAGGCTTGCCGGACTGGCTCGTCGGAGCCAACCCACCGAAGGGCGCGTTTTTTCTTCCTCGGGATTGGGGGCTCGTCGTGCGGCTCCTCTTCATCTATCCCTTCAGCTGCCTCTTCGGCTGTCTCCTTGGAAGAGGGGCCCCCGACAGCGGCGCCGTTGTGCTCCCCAGCAAACTCATCCTCTGCGCCAACCTCGTCTTCCCGAAAGCCGATGCTACCGGCCTCCTTGACAAGGGCTGCCTCTTTTGCCCTGCTGGCGATATACGCCACCTCCTCGTCGGTGGTGGGGTGGATGAGTTGCAGTTCTTCGCGGATCACCCTCTCCGACAAATTGTCGAAGAACTCTTGCACCCGCACCGCGTCTGGCTCGGCCCAGGTCTGCTCAAGGCCATGGGCGTTGAACACCGGCATCATGGCGATGATGGAGGTCAGAGCGGAGTTGTTGCACAAGGGGATCACGGCCGCCGGCAACTTGAGCGGCTTGTCAGCCTTCTCGGCCTTGTCGGCCTTGCTGGTCTTGTCGGCCTTGAGGCGGAATAGCCTTTGGTAGAGAGCCGTGTGCTGCATCACCGTCAGGTTGTTGTTCAGGCTGGGGTGTAGCCTCATGATGTCTGCCGCGTTCCGGAACTCCCAAGCCGGCCTCCCTTTGTTGTGTAGAGGGGCGATGCGGCGGCGGAGGAAGTCGGCCCCAATCATCTCAAGAGTGTGCCCAATAGCCTTGAGGCGATGAATTCTGGTGGTTGCGACTGTGAGCTTCCCGTCTTGAGGATCGAGGTCGCCCCAGTTGCCACCACGGACCAGTTGCGCTTGCCGGGGCATACAGAATGACCGTGGCTCCTTCTCCATGATCCAGCACCACCTGTACCGCCATTCGTCCCACTTCTCCTTGTGGGTCCCATCTGGGACGTCTTCTTGCTCAAGGCCCTCGGGATCCAGGTGACGCAACCAGACAGGGCCCCTCCTGGCTGGATGTGGGGGACGAAGTAGTGGCAGAAGAGCACCGTGTTGGGGACCACCCCGGCGAAGTTCTCGCAAAGGTGGGCGAAGGTGGCCATACATGCCACGACCTTTGGCGTGAAGTCCAAGAGATGGAAGCCGAAGGTGTACATGACGTCTTTAAAGAAATCCGAGAATGGGGGGAAGAGCCCGCAGTAGAAGTAATCAACAAAAAAAGGAAATTTATCTGGAGCTGGCGCGGTGCAAGAAGCAGGGACGACGCAGGTGGCAGGATGCCCCGTCGTCTCTCTTCCCCACATGCACTGATACCGGTCCCTGAACGCGCGCACGTTGAGTGTCGGTGCGAAGACAACGTGCTCCCTCCGCATCTTCACCAGCTCGCTCTCCGGCACCTCTTCCCCCTCGCTCACCTTGGACGCTCCCTTGCCCTTGCTCGTTTTGGGCACCATAGCAGCCGGCGGAGGGCGGGGGACCGAAAGTGGTGGGGGCACGGCGGTAGCGGGCAGAGGAGGAAGCTCTAGATTGGGCTCGAGGAGGAAGAAGGAGACGGCGATTTCCAAGATTGGAATTGGCGAAAGGGGTAAATGAGCAGCGCCCCTGTGGATTCCTCTTTTTATGGGGAAGGCGCGGGGCTGCCTCTTTACTGTTCGATGCGAAGGCGTTTGCGCAGGCGCGCTGCGATCGTTCCACGCATGACCCCCACATCACGCACTCAATGTGGATCATGGGGAAGCGCAGCAGACGAGAAGATTACAGCCGTTAATCCCTGCCACACGTGCCCGCGCACTGTTTGGGCCTGGCCAAACAATGCTTCGTGCTCGTGTGTGGCCCAGACCCGAGGGCTCCTATCAGTGTACTAAAGTTTGGGCCCTTTGGTACCCCTTACTTGTGCACGGGCAGTTGCGGCTGCACCCACGGCAAGGCTTGACGGGGGCAGCTGGGGACAAAATACAAGATAACGAAGACAACGTCCAAGCCAGTAACCAGAGAGCAGAGGACAAGCTGGACCCCCGGCAAGATCCTTGCTGGGGCGGCTCGCGAAGCCCCGGCAAGACCCTTGCTGGGGCGGCTCGCGAAGCCCCGGCAAGACCCTTGCCAGGGCGGCTTGCGAAGCACTGAAAAGAACACCACCCTTGAGGTTGAGAGCTCTGACACCATCGACAATGTCAAGACCGAGACCCAGGGGTGCATGCGTAGTGCCATGCATATCTTTGTGAAGACTGGTGGCATGCAGATCTTCATGAAGACCAGAAGACAAAGTTCCTAGCAAGATCCTTGCCGGGGACGTTTGCGAGGCCCCGGCAAGGAGCGAGGCCACGGCAAGGCTCCGCCACCCCGCCACCACTCCAGCGCAGCGACTAACCTGCTAGCCTAGCAAGCACCTGCGTGGTGGCATGCAGATCTTTGTGAAGATCCTGCCACCACTCCAGCGCAGCGGCTGGCCAGCCAGCCTGGCATTGCATGCCTCGTTATCCTGCATGCGTGTCAAGATGGGGTGAGGCGGCGACGGACGGGACGGGTTCTATTTCCGTCCTTGATAAAGTTAGGGGCACATAACCAGCGCATTTAATGCGTTTGTCCTAGGACGTCAGTGATAAGCATAGCAACTTTACACCTCCTGTGTGCCACTGCGACCCTTGGACATATAAAAGGAGGTCCAAGGCGTACTGGAGAGGAATTCAGACTTTTTGGACTTTACGGCCTAGTTTGCATGCGTAGCAGCTAGCCGAAGTTCAAGAACACTGAATATACACTCAAAGCAAGACTAGGTTTGTACGCTTCTCAGCGGCCCAAACCTGGCTAAAAATCCATCGTGTTGATCTTAGATCTGCTCTTTGTGCACTCCTCTTTCCTTGCCAACCGTAGAAAGGGATACCCGCGAAACCATGGGTGTCGTTCTCCGACTCCCCGACTTTGTTAATATAGTCGGATCATATGTGTTTTCCCCTCTCTATCTTGTTGTGAATTGAGTTTTCCCTTTAAGATTTCGTTTTATCGGATTGGATACTTTTATGGATTTGAGAGCACTTGATATATGTCTTGCATATGGATACCCGTGGTGACAATGGGGTATTTTACCGATTCACTTGATATATGTTTTGGCACTCAACTCGCGGATTCCCGAGGTGAAATTGGGGTAATCTACGCATAGGGGTTGATGCACGTTCTTGTCTTTGTTTCTCCAGTAGAAATCTTGGGGCACTCTTTGAAGTTCTTTGTGTTGGATTGAGTATTATGAATCTGAAATTATTTGGTGTTAATTTAAGTACGAACTCTTGGATAGATCGATCGTAAAGAATATCTTCGAGGTGGTTTTGTACCCTACAAACGATTTCTTCTTATGTTCTCCGCTAGATAGGAACTTTGGAGTGATTTTTCATCGTACGTTGAGGGATGGTTATATCATCCAATTATATTAGCATTGTTGAGAGATTGCACTAGCAAAAGTACGGACCCTAGGCCTCATTTTCAAGCATTGCAATACCGTTTGTGCTCCGTGTTATCAATTTCTACCTTGCTATTTTTTATTATCCCTATTACAAAAATCAATATCTACTATCATTATTACACTTGTATCACCAGCTCTTCGCCGAACTAGTGCACCTATACAAATTACCATTGTATTTGGTGCGCTGGGGACACAAGAGACTTTTTATTATTTGGTTGCAGGGTTGTTTGAGAGAGACCATCTTCATCCTATGCCTCCCACGGATTGATAAACCTTAGGTCATCCACTTGAGCAAAAATTGCTACCGTCCTACAAAACTCTGCGCTTGGAGGCCCAACACAAGTCTACAAGAACAAGTTGCGTAGTAGACATCAATAGTGCATGATTTATACTTTGTGTTAAGAAGATGGAGCATGACAAGGCTATATGATTTTGTAGGGATAATGTTCTTTAGCATTGATATTTTGACAGGCATGATTGTTTGTTGGTATGCCTGAGTATTGATGTCTTTATGTCAAATTATAGACTATTGCTTTGAATCATTCAGATCTAAATATTCATGCCATAAAAGAAACATTACATGAGGAACATGTTAGGTAGCATTCCACATAAAAAATTTGGTTTTTCTCATTTACCTACTCCAGGACGAGCAGGAATTAAGCTTGGGGATTAATACATCTCCAACGTATCTATATTTTTTGATTGTTCCATGCTATTATAGTATCAATCTAGGATGTTTTATATGCAATATTATATTATTTTTTGGGACTAACCTATTAACTTAGTGCCAAGTTCCAGTTGCTATTGTTTTGCCCGTTTTTGGTTTTCCACGAAATCGGTACCAAATGAAGTCCAAATGCACGAAACTTTTTAGCGACTTTTTTGGACATAAGAGACCCTAGAAGCTTCACGAGGAGGCCAAAAGGCGAAGGAGTAGGCCATAAGCCACATGGGTGAGCCGGGGGGTGGCGTGCCCATGTGCTTTGTGGGCTCCTAGTTCCTCCGTTTGACCTAGTTTCAACTCTGTAAATTCTCTAAAATCGGGAAACCAATGGAGAGCCACCCAAGATACTTTTTTCGCTACGGCAAGGCTCTGTTCTTGTGTGATCCCGTATGGAGGCCTTTTCTGGTACTCTGTCGGAGTGGGAATCGATCACAGAGGGCTTCTACATCAACCTTGCTACCCTTCCGATGATGTGCGAGTAGTTAACCACAGACCTACGGGTCCATAGCTAGTAGCTAGATGGCTTCTTCTCTCTCTTTGATCTTCAATACAATGTTCTACTCGGTGTTCTTGGAGATTATTCAAGTAATCTTCTTTTGTGGTGTGTTTGTTGGGATCCGATGAATTGTGGGTTTATGATCAGATTATTTATGAATATTATTTGAGTCTTCTCTGAACTCTTTTATGCATGATTATCATAGCTTTGTATTTCTCTCCGATATATCCGTTTGGTTTGACCAACTAGATTGATTTATCTTGCAATGTGAGAGGTGCTTTGTGATGGGCTTGATCTTGCGGTGCTCAATCCCGGTGACAAAAAGGGACATGACACGTGTTTGTACCATTGTCATTAAGGATAAAACGATGGGATTTATTCATATCAATTGGATTTGCTTTGTCTACATAATGTCATCTTGCTTAAGGTGTCACTTCGTTCTTTATGAACTCAATACTCTACATGCATGCTGGATAGCGGTCGATGTGTGGAGTAATAGTAGTAGATGCAGGCAGTAGTCGGTCCACTTGTCTCAAACGTGATGCCTACATGATCATTGCCTTGAATACTGTCATAATTATGCACTTTTCTATCAATTGCCCAATAATAATTTGTTTACCCACTGTATGTTTTTTTTGCTCGAGGGAGAAGCCTCTAGTGAAAACTATGGCCACCTGGTCTATCTTTATCATATATTAAAATCCAAAAATACCTTGCTGTAATTTATTTATCGTTATTTTTTTGTGTTTTTGTTTATCTATCTATCACTACGAGATTTGATCCTTGCAATTAACCACCAAGGGATTGACAACCCCTTGTTTGCGTGGGACGCAAGTATTTGTTATTTTGTGTGTAGGTGTCGTTCACGATGTCTTGCGTGGTCCTCTTACTGGATTGATAACATTGGTTCTTAACTGAGGAAAATACTTATCTCTGTTGTACTGCATCATCATGTCCTCTTCAGGGAAATCCCAACGCAGCTCACAAGTAGCAGCTGCCTCCGCCGTTGCCGCCCTGATCTAGACGGGAGCAACGCGAAGCAATTTGAAGAGCGGCCGCATGTTGCTCTCGTCGAAATTGGAGCCGGAGCCGCTGCTGCCGTCTGCCATGGATCGGATTGGGAAGAGGAGACAACAAATTGGGAAGAGGAAAGAACAAATTGGGAAGAGGAGAAGACGGAGAGAGTGGAGTGAACTAAGGTCTAGGGTTTACCAAAGGGGATATATGTGGGGTCAGCGTGGGTCGGGCTGACGTGGCGGACGAGCCCGAGCTGCCCCATATTCGCCCCATATTTGGGTTGGATATGATGTGCGCCGAACAACCTGAACGTCTGAGGATGGTTTGAGGCGCCTGGGTGAGTCAGTATTTTGTGACCGATCAACCCGTTCGGGCGTTTGAGGTCTGAGGCCCCATAGATGCTCTTAGAGGCAGCCGGAAAGAGAATTGTAATTTATTCATTCACACTTGATGGTTACCAGTGAAAAAAAATCAATAGTTCTTGGAACCCTAACCCGAATTGCAGTAGTTTTATCCTATTTACTCTCTTTGCTGGTGTCGTTAGGCCTCTTCCAATGCAAATGTGCTTAGATAAGGTGCTAAGTGCATTATATAGTTTAGCAAGTCAACTCCCCAATGCATACTCCCTCCGTCCGTGAATAAGTGTACATATAGCATTTATCTTAAGTCAAAGTTTTAAAATTTTGACCAACTTTCTAGAAAAAAGTAACAACATTTATGGCACTAAATTAATATCACTAGATTCGCTTTGAAATGTACTTTCATAATATACGAATTTGATGTCATATATGTTACTATTATTTTTTATAAAGTTGGTCAAAATTTTGACTTAAAACAAAAGCTAAATGTACACTTATTCGCGAACGGAGGGGGTATGTGCTTAGCTTGTCGTTGTTGAGCTTATTTTATTTAATGATTTAGCACCTAAACTCTGTCATGCATTGGTCAACTTCTTTCATTTAAATGATTAAATGAATTGCCTAGGTTCACGTGCTTGACATTGGTTCTTTCTAGAGTCATAAAGTGCTCTCTCTTCTCTTTAATTCTTGTGCCATGTCATTTTTTCGCTTATGTGGCATGCTTAGCACATGACCACGATAAAGCAGTGAGAAGGGCTTTAGATAATTCAACGGTGACCGGATCCATCTGTATCAGCGATCAATTCTGATGATTCGATTAAGGAGTTTTTTTTGGAGGTAAGATTCGAAGAAGGAGCTGAGTAGTGTTGGTAGAGATGGATCGCACGTCGATGCGGAGCAGTACCATTTTCGTGTTAAGGCATGGCGAGAGCATAACTAATTAACTAGTGTTGTTAGGTTGTCTCTCGTCCTACTTACATAAAAAAAAAGGTTCAGAATTCATCGACGCAAATCCAAGCTCTAGATGAGGCGCAACCTACATGAAATGAACGACGGCAGTGTTGCCAAATTTCCTGCAGTGGCACGACAAACTCTGGAATTTGGGTGATACTCGCGACGGCAACCGCCACAAGGCCAATCCTTCACCTACCATGTTCCTCGACACGAACCCATCCCTTTCAGGATTCTCAATTCTTCAACGCAAAGGATTCGCGAGACAACACGCCAATGAGATCGCAGAGACGGATGGCGGATTTCGGGTACCGGGAGCCGGTGCCCGACCCAGCAGGTTGAGGCTCACCGCTCTCCCTCACCCAACGCCCGTCCGAACGTGCGCGCCGTGACCAGGGCCGGGCCCCGCTCCACGTCACGTACATATCACCAAACACGGCCCTCCGTGCGCTACACCCTCCTGCACCGACCGGCGGCCGGACCACGTGGGGCCGACGCGACGGTGACGGTGCAACCCACGAGCGCCGGGTGCACGGGTGCCGCCACGCTTCCCGGGCAAGGGGCAGGCAGCGGCACGCGCTTAATTATACGCGACCAAACGGGCGCAGCCATCCCTCTCCCCTTCCTTCCCTCTCTCTCTCGCTCGTCTTCCTTGCCCCCTCGCGCAACAGCAGCGTCACAACGCAGTGAGTGGCACTTCCGTGATTTGGCCGCCGCGGGGGGCGGGCGGAGGAGAGAAGGAGGGAAGGAGGCCATGGGCAACGCCAGCGGCAGGGAGGAGGACGCCGCCGCGCCCGGGGAGGCCGACGTCGCCGACGTCGACGTCGAGGACGGAGGCGACGACTCCTCGGCCCGCGGCTTCCCTCCCTACGGCGGAGGCGCCAACCACGTGCGCCGCGCGTGCTCGGTGGGCGTCGTGGGGGCCAGCGGCGGGCCCGGATCGCCACCCGGGAGCCCCGGCCGCTCCCTCTCGCCGCGGATGTTCGTGCCCCAGGTCAGATCACCAGATCCCGCGCCCTCTTCTCCATTTCCTTGCTCGCTCTACTGCTACAGAGTTTGGTTCGGTTCGGATGCCTAGTTTCCCCCCTGCTGGTGCTCCTATGTGATCTCCAGATGTGGAGGTTCCACTGATTTCGTTGGTTGGTTGGTTGGCTTAGGGTCCCAAGGCGAGGACTGGTCGCGATCTGGAAATGGCTCGGTATCGTCCAAATTCACTTTTAGCTAATGCTGCCCTTCCTGTGGATAAACTGTTTGATCCCTGCGCGAGAATAGAGCAAAGAAGCGCGAGCCTACTTGCTGCTACTTCATCTTAGTATTGCTGATTGTAATGACAATGCAGGAAGACACCAGCTGTGTTTATCTTGCCTAGTTTCACTTGGCAGTCCTTTGTGCGAGCTTGATTGTTTTCTCCTAAGCAGCAAACTGTTTCAGAATAAGCTATGCTACTTGGACAGTAAACAGGGAGGTTCTATTATGTGTAAACTGTTGAATGACCGTTTGATTGTACAGACTTTTTATGGGTTTTTTCTGTTTTGGTTAAAAGTTAACATGAAGCAGATTCGTTAGTTCTAGAATTTTCGTTTGCCCCTTGCCCAATAGTTAGTTTAGGCACTGTAATGGTGATGTGTAAGTTAGTCATGAGAATGATGTCTCCGTGTGGGTTGTCCAAGGAATTTATAGGATTTCTGTTAGGGCTCTGGTTCATATCGACACTGATGCTGGTTTTCAGACCATGAATTTAGGTGCTTTTAAAAATTAAACTAATACTTGATACACAGTCGTACTGTAGGTCGTGTCTAAGCATTCAAAGGAAAAATATCGGGTTAATTTGTTCAATTAGAGTGGGTGACCTGATGTATATTGTTTTCTATTATTAAGGCTGAAGATTGGATCGGTATGTCGGTCACCTTCCTTCTCATTTGTTTTCTCAGTGACATACTGTCTATTACTTCTGAACCAACCCTTCTGCTACATTCCTGTGATTATGCTATTACTGTCTGCAGAATGTAGATCTCTTGTGGTGCATTGACATCAAGTATTGGATATAATGTAACTATGCGTTAGGTGTTTTTATGATTAAAATAGGATTGCACCAGGGGTCAGTTTTGAGCCCTTATCTTTTTGCTCTGGTGATGGATGAGGTCACAAGAGATATACAGGGAGATATCCCATGCTGTATGCTCTTTGCAGATGATGTGGTGCTATTCAATGGTAGTCGGACGGGGGCCAATAGGAAGTTAGAGCTATGGAGACGAACCTTGTAATCGAAAGGTTTCAGACTTAGTAGAACTAAAACTGAGTACATGAGGTGCGGTTTCAGTACTACTAGGAACGAGGAGGAGGAGGAGGTTAGCCTTGATGGGCAGGTGGTGCCTCAGAAGGACCTTTCGATATTTGGGGTCAATGCTGCGGAAGGATGGGAATATCGATGAAGATGTGAACCATCGAATCAAAGCCGGATGGATGAAGTGGCGCCAAGCTTCTGGCATTCTTTGTGACATGAGAGTGCCATAAAAGCTAGAAGGCAAGTTCTATAGGACAGCGATTCGACCCACAGCGTTGTATGGAGCTGAGTGTTGGCCGACTAAAAGGCGTCATGTTCAACAATTAGGTGTGGCGGAGATGCGCATTTTGAGATGAATGTGTGGCCACACAAGGAAGGACCGAGTCCAGAATGATGATATATGAGAGTTGGGTTAGCACCGATTGAAGAGAAGCTTGTCCAACATCATCGAGATGGTTTGGGCATATTCAGCGCAGGCCTCCAGAAGCTCCAGTGCATAACAGACGACTAAAGCGTGCCGATAATTTCAAGAGTGGTCGGGGTAGACCGAACTTGACATGGGAGGAGTCCGTAAAGAGAGATCTGAAGGACTGGAGTGTCACCAAACAACTAGCCATGGACAGGGGTGCGTGGAAGCTTGCTATCCATGTGCCAGAACCATGAGTTGGTCGCGAGATCTTATGGGTTTCACCTCTAGCCTTCCCCAACTTGTTCGGGACTGAAGGCTTTGTTGTTGTTGTTGTTGATGTGTTAGGTATTTTTCCATTCTCCTGGGCAGTAGCCTTAAGGATTGATTAAACTGAAAATAATTGAAGCAAATAAACATATGCGATTAGTAGTTGCCACAGCTGCTCCCTTGTTTTTCTGAAAATGCTACGCCTCCAGATGCTGCCTCTATATTTTTTTGCTAGTTTGGTAGTCATGCTGTTAGGTTTTGGTTCCTTTTTCCTAGTTTTGATTTTTTGCATTGCTAGTTTTTGGTTTCTGTTTGACTCTTGTGTTTTTCAGTTCTCTCTTTGTACAGTGTATCATTTTGACGTGTTCCTTCCGATGCAAAAAGACACACGTTTTGATGCATATTTGGAAAAGCAATATTACAACCTTACTCTCTTCTCTAACTCCCCTTGTAGCATCTATGGTTTCTGCTTATGTATCATTACATTGGGATTTGGGTGTAACCTTAATATCTCAGCCTTGTCTTCCTCTCAATAGTTCATCTATGTCTTCCTCTTTATAACAAGTTAGCAATCACAACTTTCATAGACTTTTTTTGTCTTTGATACAAACACTTGAGCAGTGGTGGAGTTCCTCTGATGCCATTATAGTAGGGTGGTTCAGAAGAAATGTGTTCATTCTTATCGGGTGTCTGCGAGTAAGTATACATATACAATTATGGATATAGATTCACTTTAGGGTTGAGCCCCCCAACAACATGGATATCACGTAGTGGCTGAGTTGATATTTCTATTTCGTCGAAAATTGTACTAATATCTGGCCTCTGCCCCACTTTATTCTCTAAAACCTGCAAATCCTGAATGCTGATTCTTTTACACTTCTAATTGTCTGTGACTGATGTAAACGATCTAGTCTTCATGGTTAACAATACGGATTACTGCGACTACTGACTACAACTTTTCTTAGTTTGCACTTTGAAGTATAGGAAAGATACTCCCTCCGTCCCATAATATAAGAGTGTTTTTGACACTGCACTACACTAGTTTAGTGTCAAAAATGCCCTTATATTATGGGACGGAGGGAGTACTAGATATCGGGCAATTTATATTGTCTGGGGTTGTGATGTAAAAGATCCAGTCTTAATGGTTTACAATTCGATTTCTGAGACTATTGACCAAAATCTTTCTTAGTTTTGCACTTCGAAAGGATAGAAGGCCAGATATTAGATACTAAATCATGGCTTGCTAGATCAATACATCCATAGTAGTATTAACACAAACACAAGTACTTAGTTGATCCTGATACCACTAAATCTTGGAAGTGTTGATGTCTTTACTAGTGTTAACACAAACACAAGTAGTTAGTTGATCCTGATACTACTAAATCTTGAAAGTGTTAACTCAAAAAAATATATCTTGAAAGTGTTGATGCCTTTATTGCGCATAGGCTAACTATTGATGTCTTTGTTGTGTATATATGTATTCTGAACCATTTGCTAAGAAAACCAAGCATTTCTGATGTAAGGTATTTCTTTCAGTTACCAGTAACTGCTTAACCAGTATATAAAGCATATCAATACAGTCTCAAAACTTAATGAAACTCATTATTATCTTATCCTGGGATTTGCTAAATGACTAAGATGGGTTTTGTTATCTGTCATTTATAATCTTTTTATCTGTGTTATCCTACTCCAAATGTTTTCATCTATCTTTTCTTTAGGATAAGATATTTTCATCTATCTAATACTACAAATGTTTGCATTCTTTGTATTGATTACTAGTACAATTTTGCAGACACCTGTACCTCCATTGCAAAGACCTGCTATCTTTAATGTGTGAAGCAAGAGCATTCTTTGTATTAATTACTATAATTTTGCAGACACCTGTACCTCCATTGCAAAGACCTGCTGATGTAACTCCAGTATTCAATGAAATACTGATGAATGAACAAGAAGAAGAATTTGATGGCCCCCCTCAAAAGGAAATACCTGCTTTGATTGTGTGGACTCTTGGAGGAAAGAATGTATCTGTTGAAGGATCTTGGGATAACTGGAAATCAAGGTAACTGATTAACGCAAAAATGGAACTACTGCACATATGATGAATATATATACATTTTTTTACGATCTGTTAATCACATGATCTCCTTGATTACGGACCCACTGGCCGTTCGTTGGTTTGACTGATAATAATAAAATTTATGGAAATACACCGTGTATATGTTCAATGCAAGACCTCCTCAGTAAAACTGTAACTCTGGAATGCAGCAAATTTTATTCTGATGTTGTTCATACATACATCGCAGGAAACCGATGCAGAAATCTGGAAAAGATCATTCTCTTCTGTTGATCCTTCCTTCTGGAGTTTATCGTTATAGATTTGTTGTAGATGGAGAGAGGAGATGTTTTCCTGACCTTCCATGTGAAACTGACGCCATGGGCAATGCTGTTAACCTTCTTGATGTTCATGTGAGTTTTCTTTCTTCAAGAATGAAACCTTTTTTTTCCTTCTTGAGCAACATGCTTGTGAAGAAACAAATTGATCAAATGCATATAAACAGACTTTACGCAACTTATCGTGCCTCGCACTTGTTTTTAGCTTTACTCACTCGTAGACCAGGTTATAAATAAATGCGAAAGGCACTTAGAGAGGTTGTTTGCTCTATGCTTAAACTGACAAGAGCTTTACAGTTGTCTGGAAGGACCTGTTCTGTACTAATTGGACTAACTCTTATATATTTAATAGGTGTTGATAATTGCCTTAAGTTGGTGTTGGTTAAATATCTGTTTATGGATATATGGAGTACTTGAATTCAAGAATTGAAGTTATTGCATTGGCTGCTATTTTTCTTGGCTATTAATTACGTGCTATTGGTAATAAAACCATATGAGACTTATCAAACTTCGATGTCAACTTGGGATTAGCAAAACTAATAATGACCTTTGGAGACAGTTATGGGATTAAAGAAAGCAATACACACTTACATTCAGCCAATTGTAAATATGATTGTTCATAGGCAATGTTAAGATAAAACTGGAATAATTATGTTGAAATTGCCCCTTCCATTGTTCTCTTAAATTTGGAATTTCTTTTCATGCATGCAGGATTTTGTTCCTGAAAGTGTTGAAAGTGTATCAGAATTTGAGGCTCCTCCATCCCCAGAATCTAGCTACAGTTTCCAGTCACCCGAGGAAAAGGACTTTGCGAAGGAGCCACCTGCTCTTCCGTCTCAGCTTCACCTCGGCGTTCTTAACTCACAGAACTCGGAGGAAATATGTGCACGGCCCCAACACATCGTCCTGAACCACCTTTTCATCGAGAAGGGTTGGGGTGCCCATCCGCTGGTGGCTCTTGGTGTAACCCACAGATTTGAGTCCAAATATGTAACGGTCGTCTTGTATAAGCCCATAGAACGATAGCATAGCAACCGCATGAAGTTGAAGCTAATGCTTGACAACTCACCGCGAAACCAGCAACGAACAGCAACAGCGTGGCCTCTCTCCCTGTAAAAGCACTTCAGGTACAGGAATATTTTCGATAACTTGAAGGAGGTTCTAGTCGTGATATTGTTCCCCTTCTGTATACCTCCTGGCGGACGGCCTTATCGTCGTGAGTTCATACATATACTTTGTGTTGTTGTTGTTGTTGTTTCCAACCCCTCGGGAATGATACGTGTAGAATTGTCACCGAAAAGTGAGAACTGAGAACCATGGGACTCCACTGAAACGCTAGGCTTCAGAGTTAGATCTTGTGATCCTTATTCTTCATTGTTTTTCATGGTGATGATGGTGTTGTGTAATAATACAAAGCTACCGGTTACCATTGTCTCTGCGTTGCCATTGTTTTATGCAAGCCGCCGTTGTCTCTGCGTTGCCATTGTGTAATAATAGTGCTCCCAGGCTGCAAGCTGCCATTGTCTCTGCGTTGCCATTGTTTTATGCACTGGTTTGCTTTGCCTGTTCAGATGTTGCGAGAGCATGAACCTTGTACAGTGTACATACACATTCACAGCAGTGGACAGACCAACTTTTACAAGTGCCATTCTTGTGTCGCTGCTGCAGAAGCGTGGCAGGCTGTTAAAATCACCTGGAAATTCTGGAAGGCATTCGTGTTGATAGCGTGGGGGTTGGGAACAGTTGGTGCCACTAAGAGCAGAAGGATTGTGTGCGATTAAAGAAGCGTCAAATGTTTCCTCGTATCAACCCACCCATGTTGATGTTTGCGACTGAGCCAGGGTGAGAAAGTGGCGGGACATTGCACGTTGGGTAGGTGGTAGCGGCACAGCATCGCTCCAGTAAAAAAGTAACTAGATGGGGCAGGCAGCACCCAGTCGACTGGAACGGATCATTCTGGCTTTGCAGCGTCGCCGCAGTGGCTGGTTGCACGCCCATCAATGATGCATGTCTGCCTCACGCCCTCCCCTCCTCTTCCCGCCTGCGAGCCTCTGTCTCCGTCCTCTCCATCTCTCTCACCATGATTCGGTTCGGCCGCTGTGGCGCCAGTTGAATGGACGCACTCGGTCGGCCGCGTCCTTCGCCTCCTCACAGTCACCGTCGATCGATCGATCTCTGCTCCCTGCGCGCGTGTGCTGTGTGTACCGGTGTCGCCCCGCCTCCGCGGGGACGTCCTCTCCTCGGCGTGCAGTGCACACAGGACGCACGCCACCGTCTGTGTCGCCAAGTGACCAGGAATGTGTCCCGCGTGCTCGAACGCGAGAGGTCCCGCCCTCGTCGTGCTCGTATCCTGCTGCCTGAGCGAAAATCTCGGCGCCAGCATCATGAAGCAACAGTCAAGGCGTCAATTATTGCTCTACTCTGCCCAGGACCCCCGCACCGACTGTTCCTCCTCGATCCATCCACTCGAGCCCTGAGGGCAGGGATTGTTCGGATGTTTCATGTAGGCCACGCTTTACTGCAGCTCGGTAGCCACCTTTGGATCGCAGAGGCTAGTGCTTAGCTTGCTCTTCTCATGCCCAATACCGGCCATAGATTTGTCCGCCACAAACATTACGTCCCTGTGGTGCATCGCTTTGTGGAATATCATCCGCACCAAAAAAGCCCCGCAATGATGCATTGGAATCGACAAACCGAGGGTTAGTGTTGCAAATTACATCAGCGTGTGGCGGAATTTGATCAGTATAAACATACCAAGTTCTATCATGTTAAGATTTAAACCACTTCTTATTTTCTTTCTTTTTTGAAAAGGGACCGGATCTATTATAAATGTTTATCATAATTACAAAAGTATTCCTAACATAATAAAATTACATTGAGGTTCCTGAACTACCTAATGACCGCAACTGCCGTAAGAAAGCTGATGACGAGCCACTGTACACGTGCCCTCTAGGTACGAAAGCCGGCCTGACCTTGTCAATGACAGCCGGGAAGCCGTCGTACATGTGGACCCTAGGTATGAGAGCCGGACTGACCTTTGTCAATGACAGCCGGGAAGCCGTCATACACGTGGCCTCTAGGTATGAGAGCCGGACTGACCTTTGTCAATGACAGCTGGGAAGCCGTCGTACACGTGCCCTCTATGTATGAGGGCCGGACCGACCTTGTCGATGACAGCTGGGAAGCCGTCGTACACGTGCCTCTAAGGACCGGCGCCCAGGAGTCGTAGTCATCGTCATCGTCGAACCCTTTAACCGATTGGAAGCACCTCACACCAGATCTTGCTAGTGCGCACACGCAACAAGAAACCCTTGCCACCCCGAGGGGACGACGATATATGCCGGAGCTTTGTAGGCTCTGTCGCGAAAGATAGACTCAGGAGGGGACGGAGCCCGTAAGGCCATCTCAACAATGAAGTGCTGCCATCCGCTGAGTGTCGCCCCTGCGAGGATTAAACCCTGGCCTATCTACTAGCCGGAACCGAGACTCTGTGTTTTGTTCTGACAGTGCTGATGAGGGACGATCGATTTGTTCAAAGGGGGAGAGCAACAGGGGATCGAGATGGTGAGGCAAAGAACCTGCGATTTACGCATGTTCGGGCCTTCTGAGGGGAGGTAAGATCCTATTCCTGCACCTAGTGTTGTATTGTTTGGGGGCTCACCGGAGATCAGGACGATCACTAGAGAGCTATATTTCCTGGGGTTACAAGTCTCCCCGCCCAACGATGCAGAGATCCTTAACGCGCTGGTAGGTTGGGATGCTTTCTCCTATCTAGGGTTTTCCCCTCGTCCTACCATATATGTCCTGGTAGAGCGAGGGATACAATGTACCATACTCAGGCTCATGATCATCCTGTTGCGCCTATCACTGCCTAGGATAGCACGTCTCGGCATCACTCCTTTCTCGGGGCGGGTGTCTTATCATCTTCCTATCGGAGTTAGTCCTCGGAAAAATAGTCCAACACCCCCCGAGTGTCATGCGTCCTTCTCGCTAGGAAGTCGCGCGGGACTCCTTGTGCTACTGCAAAGGAAGACACAAAGAAAGAAATGGATGAGTGACGGAGCTAAATCAGACAGATCTCAGGGTAGGGGATCCCGATCTAAGCGTCTACACACGATGGTGATAGTGGCACGAGGTTTTTACCCAGGTTCGGAATCTCCGAGGAGATAACACCCTACGTCATGCTTGTGTTTATTACATTGGATTGATTACAAAGTACAAATGTCTACCCTGAGAATATAATGTGTCCTCTACAAGCCCTACCCCAAGTTTATATAGATACCGGAGGGGTCCCCGGCCTAGCCCACCAGACCGGGAGACGTCATGGTGAGTGTCCCCCTAGAAAGGACATCATCGGTAGCCCCTGAACCGCTCTTCAATTTTGGGTGCACCTAGGTTCATCCGAGCTGCTCTTCGTCTTTGGTCTTCGGTCTTGAAAACTGGTTTAACAAATCTTCGTGCAACAAAGTCTTGATCGTCGGATTATATCCAAGGTGTCTAGGACAAGCTCAGATTCTAACATCTGCCTGGACGTATTCACGTGGAGCCGCATGTTGGAAATGTTCCAGCGCAGTTGTTCCATAGGCATGAAGTATTCCTACACCCATAGTGCAACGATTATCCGATCTGTCTCTGACAACCCAAACTGGTCCTATCCATGAGCCCACCCGTCCATGTGGCCTCGCAGACCTGACGGTCAACATGACGTGCGGTTGTGGGGGGAGGGCCCACCTCATGATGTCTCATGAGATGGGGATTGTGCATAATGATGCACACGGTAATTAACGGCCGCCTTCTTGATCCATGTACGCGATCAATGCAAAAAGTGTGGGAAAGTGGGGGGATTTACCACCACATGGCGTGATTAACTCGCGGTCGTTTCGTGTTACACCCCACTTATAAAAGGCAAGAAGCGGTGAGGGGGAGGGATTTACGAACTGATACGTCTCCAATGTATCTATAACTTTTGCTTGTTCCATGTTGTTATATTATTAATCTTGGATGTTTTATATTCATTTTATAGCAACTTTGTATCATTTTTGGGACTAACCTAGTGACATAGTGCCCAGTGTCAGTTGCTGTTTTTTTGCTTTTTTTACTTCGTAGAATATCCATATTAAATGGAGTCCAAACGCATCGAAACTTTTTGGACCAGAAGACACCTTGGGGATCAAGAAAGCACCCGGGAGGAGGCCCGTGACGATGACATGTACCTAGGGTAGGTTCTTGGGCCTGACCTATATGCCCTACCCAAGGACACTACACAAGAGGCCAAGGCATACGAAGATAGAAAGAAGATACCGACCGGATTCACCTCAGAGAGCAACTCACTCGACAGAAGATCCACTCGGATACCCCAATTCCACTCGACCGCCATCATTCACTCGGAATACAAGAATCCAATCGAAGGACAGAAGACCTAGGGTCACCTCTGGATATCAACGGTCGGTCATTCACTCCGTCACCTTAAAGATCATTAAACACGGGCATTACCAGTAATGTTCGTAGCATTACTCTCTCATTGAACCCTTGCGTAACTGAGGACTACGAGGGGTCGGTGTACTCTATATAAGCCACCCCTCCCCTCTTGCACAAGGGTTCGCACCCCCTGTAACTCAACACTCCAATCAACAAAGCCTCCGCGACACCGAGACATAGGGCTGTTACCCCCTTCGAGAGGGGCCTGAACTCGTAAACCCGAGTGTACAACTTCGCCATAGCTAGGCTCTTCCCTTTCCTATGTACCCCCATCTCTACCGTCAGGTCTGTTTCCACGACGGTTGGCGCCCACCGTGGGGTAGGCGTCTAAGCGACTTCCGGCGAGGTTGCGATCTTTGATCTCCATCGACATGGTTTCCGGCGGTGGATTGTCCTTGGGCCGCGAGATCCGTCTCGGCGCGCTCACCTTCATCGCCGACGATTCGGCCAGGCTCCAAGAAGCCCCCCTCGATGTCGAGGCGCCCCCCATTCGCGGGGCGGCACACTTCCACGCAAGTGCCTGCGGCAGCCATCGACTTAGTATCGGTCGGCTCCCGCGGCGTCTTCCCTTCCCGCTGCTCGATGTCGCAAGCGATCCAGTCGCTCGTGTCTCCAGCGGTGGGTGAAGCACGTAGTGGCTCCTCAGTCGTCCACTCCTCAGATCGCGGTGATCGAGCCCGATGAGTCCCTTTATGGCCAGTTCGACCTGTCGACTGGTCGCTCGAATACGCTTTCCGAGTGCGAAAGCAATGACGCTGCGGCAGAGGTCCTCATGGTTGGTTCCCAGCGAAGCCCACCAGGATTTCCCCATGGCGGCCGCGGCGGAAGCAATGGCCTGTCGCATGGCGACGACGAATACTACTCACAAGCTCTCACTACGGAACAAATAGAAGAATTGCGACGCAGAGATGAACAGGCTCTCCAAACCCCCATCGTTGGGGAGACCACCAAGGCTCAGGCCTTGGAGGCTGCGCGCGTAGCCACTCTGGCTGAACATGCGTGCCTGGAGAATCTCCAGAAGTCACTCGACGACCGTGCTCGCAGACAACTCCCATGCTCCAATCGACGACAGCGGCAATTGTTTCCGACTAGATCTCGGGACGAGTGTCAGGTATACCGCACTCTTATTCAGAATGTTGCAGCAGCAGCTCGTATTGCAGATTCAATTAAACCGTCCCGTTCTAAGGCCGGGAGAGGCCTGGAGCGGATTCGGACGCTTCTCAGAGTAGCTGGGGAGCAGAATTCAGCTGTCTCTCAGTCGTGCAATAGGATTCACAGTAGGTTCGTCCGAGCGAACACGGTTCAGTCTGCCCATAGCCCAAGATCGCCTCTGTGGCATGAAGATCGTGGTTATCATCAGGACCAGTACATAGATCGAGGCCACGCAGGGCCGGTCATGACCTTTTGGGGGGCCGGGGCGAAACTATAATTTGAGGGCCCTTAAAATAATCACTCTAAGAATACATGATCACATAAGTGCACAAATCCGACAGGACATGTATTTGGTGAATATGGTTTCATGCGCAACCCTTGTAAATAGTAAATTTGAAAAAATACTAGTCGTACAAAAATAAAAAATAAAATCAGATTTTTCTTTTGTAACATACATAGTTTACTATTATACTTGTGTATAAAGTTTGACAAAGAAATGACATTCTAAGCAAAAATGACAAAGTCGAAGTTATATTGAAAAAATATTTTTTGATTAATAGTAAGGCCCCGATTTTATTTTCTTCTCTAAGAATACCACGGGTCCCATTATTTCACAAAGCTTCACTTGTGAGTAGGGTTGGTCGAGTTTTATACCGCCAAATTTCAGAATGTTTTGAATTTTTCTAGAATTTTTTAAAAATTTATTATTCGTACGGGTGTAGATGGAACCGTGTTTACCTTTGTATTTTCGAAAAGCAGCATTCATATCAAATAATTTATATATATTACCTTCAAAATTTCATCTAACAATCATCAATAAAATTCACTTATAATTGAGTCAATGACTCCTCTCAGTAATTCTATCAAGTTAACCACACTTTGTTTCCTTTTTCCTGTTTTTATCAAATGCATATACTAGGAGTAGGCGACATTATGACACACAACTCAAATTAAATAAATAAATTACATCAAAGCTTGAACACCACAAAGCTATGCATCAAGCATGCGTGCCAATATAAAATACTAAATTAGCAATATAGATATGGGAGATCCGCAATATTGCGATTTATATTGATGTGTGATGGAAGGCGCTCAGCGATCTGCATCACTGTGTGTGCCTCATTTGCGTGAAGAGCGGAGCAGATCCGGTGGAGTTCGTCGGCGTGGCAACTCGTGAACTTCGTCAGCACTGCGTGCCCTACCATGATCGTCCTCCCCTTGGAGTCTAGCATGAACACCGCTCCCGCGTCCGCCCCCACCACCATCTTGCGGTTGTCGCCGGAGCAGACGTAAGAGGAGAAAGCTGCGACGGCGAGACCAGGCTGCCCATTGTTTGTTCGACGATGACCATAGGAGATTGGGGAATAGATTGAATAAGGAAGGTCATAGCAATGAGAAGGAAACCCAACAATCTGGCTAGGGCAACGCAACCAGGCTAAGCATTTTTTGTTTGAGAGAAGCGTACAGGCTAACAGATCGAATCCCAACTATGAGCGGCTTCGTGGGCTACCTGCATGCATCTCTGTGTGCGTAGCCTCCCTGGGCCATGGTCTACGTGGATAGTACCTGGATGGGGGGCCCTATACTTGGGGGGCCCGGGGAGGCCGCCCCTCTGCCCCCCTCAGGGCCGGCCCTGAGGCCACGGATAGTTTGATCCTTGATATCACCGTGATGACCACCATCAAGTGCCTACACCCCCTCCGAGGGATGGCTCGTACGCGCCCCGGCGTTACGATGACATGCACCTATATGGTGTTGAGCGGAGAATTCCAGTCGACCCCGAGAGCCTGGGTTTGATGCAAGGTCTCTCCTCGTGCAGGGCCTAGTTGACATAGGCAGAGCTAACCGAGAAGGTTTGGACAGAGATCGTCTGAGTGGAAGCAGAGCTTTCATTTCTGGCCCTGAGTGTTTCAGTAGAGCCATTTAGGCTGCTGAGATTCCTCCCAACTTTAGGTTGGCTGTAGGAGTGAGAAAGTTTACTGGCGAGTCAAAGCCAGACACGTGGTTAGAAGATTATCGAGTGGCAGTGCAGATTGGTGGAGGCAATGATGAAGTGGCCATGAAGCACCTGCCCTTGATGCTTGAAGGCTCGAATAGTGCTTGGTTGAACGAGTTGGCCCCCGCTAGCATATACTGTTGGGAATACTTGGCTCGAGTGTTTATCAAAACATTTAAAGGCACTTGCAAGCGACCCGCTGGGCTGACTGAGTTGCAGCATTGTGTCCAGAAGCCGAATGAAACTTTAAGAGATTACATCCAGTGTTGGACTACACTTCGCCATTTGGTGGAGAATGTTTTTGTAACACCCCGGATGTAACTTGCCATATTTGTAACTCCAACTCTTGTCATTTTCGGCAATGTGATATGATATTCCCTCCGTGGTTGGGTTTTCCTTCTTTTGCATTTTGTTCATGCCATGCATTTCATATCATGTCATCATGTGCATCGCATTCGCATACGTGTTCGTTTCATGAATTCGAGCATTTTCCCCGTTGTTCGTTTTGCAATCCGGCGCTCCTATGTTCCCCGGCGTCCCCTTTTACCTTTTCCGTGAGCGGGTATTAAATTTTCTCGGAATGGACCGAGGTTTGCCAAGCGGCCTTGGTATAGCACCGGTAGACCGCCTGTCAAGTTTTGGGTCATTCGGAGGTTGTTTGATACTCCAACGGTTAACCGGGTAACCGCGAAGGCCTCTTTTGGGTTGCAGCCCCAAACCCCTTCAAAACAGCCCAGTAACCCATCTAAGACACTCCCATCTCCATCGCCGTTCGATCACGATCGTGTGGGCGAAAACCGTGCTCAATTTGGAGCCTCCTAGCCCCTCCTATCTATAAATACATGCCTTCCCCGTCCAAATCGCAGATGAAACCCTAAAATCCTCCCCCGCCGCCAGCGGACACGTTTGCCCCGAGTCGGACGCGTCCGCCGCCGCCTCTGCACCAACCGCCATGCGCCACGTGGCCCGCCGCTGCCACCTCCGCCGCCGGCCCGCCTGGCCCAGGGCAGGCCCGCGCCGCGCGCCCCTGGCCCGAGCCGCTCCGCCGCCCGCCCGCGCCTCGCCTCTCCGCCTCCCACGCCGGCCCGGCCGCCGCCTGCCGCGCCGCCGCCGCCCTCCATCGCCGGCCGCCTCTGCCCGAGCGCCGCCCCGCTCCTCCCGGCGCCGGCCCGCGCCCTCGTCGCCGCCCCGGCCAGATCCGGCCGCGGGAAGGCCGGATCCGGTGCGGAGGACCTCGCCGGCCGCCGTCTCCCTCCTCTCCGGTCTCTCTCCGGCGATACTCCGGCCCCACCTCGTTATCCGCGCCAGATCTAGACCGGGTCGAGGTTGACCCGTTTTCCTCCAAGTCTTTTCTGTCAGTTATTTTGTTGCTTGTTCATCGCCTCATAACTTGCTGCATACTTCTCCGTTTCGTGCGTGTAATATGGCAAATTGTTCGTCCCGATGAGTACATCATTTCATATCATTGCACCATTTTCATTTGAGTTCATATTGATGCCTGAAATGCTGTTAGAAGAGGGCTATGTGATGTTAGTTTCAGATCTGTTTCAGTAGATGCACTTTTGTCATTTTTGCCATGATTGATGTGTGCATCCTATGAAGTTAAGTCCTACATGTGTTTTGTAATATGCCATGCTATCTTTCCAGGGGTGTATGCCATGTATTTTTGTGATCTCTGTGGTGACTAGCACAAGCATGCAAACTAGGGATCATATTGTTGCTGATTTCAGGGACTTAGTATTTTCACCAAGTCATTCCCTTCTGTTATTTTTATGTCATGTGTTCATATTGTTTCAGAGAGATATATGCCTCTTTTGAGCATGATCAGTAAGGATGTTTTGAACATATGTATTTTCTCAATCCATCCATTCCTTTGTTTGTAATTATGGAGTGCCATAGCTTGAGTCAATCGAGCTCTAATTTTGCTATAAAATGTTACTGGCAGTTCGATTTTGCCAAGCTTATTGTAGTTGTTCTTTGCATGATATGATGTTATTCTTGCCATGTCTAGCTTCTATGCCATTTCTTCTTGGTGGTTGTATGCTTAGTTTATCATGAAATGCTCTGTAGTGAGTGCATCGAGCTCGTAAACATGCCTACTTGTTATCTGTTTTTGACATGTCCAGTTTTCTGCTAAGTCTGAAAACTGTAACGAAATTGCTTAATTGACAGGGGTGCTATTATATTTTCTGGTCCTTTTTGGCTCATGGTTAGTAAGGGACTTTTGTTCTATGTTTTGAGTAGACTCATGCCATGCCTTGTTTTGCTATATTGTGTTCCTGTAGCATGTTGTTTCCTTGCTCTAAACATGTCATCCTGATGTTAATTTCTGGCATGATAGTATTTTCACCAAGTCTGTGAACCTGTTATCTTTTACACTTTTGCCATGCTTGTTTGAACCTGTTATGTTGTGATTTAGCCGTAGCTCAGTGTTCATCTTTTGTCAAGCATCTTGCGTAGATCACTTCCATATGCTTTGCTAATATGTTTGGGTGCAGTATCTTAATTTCTTGTTGCATGCTAAGTGGCATCATGCTGTTAAACGCAGAAATATGTCATTCTTGTTTTGCTTGTCATTTGCAAACCGTGCATCCGATTCCGGTGATCTTTATATCGATTTTCAACCGAAATCACCTCACCTTTCCAGTGGCTTACTTGGTTTGCCAAGATTATGCCTTGTTCATCCTTTTCCTTCCGGAGCATGCATATGCATTGCATACCACATCTCGCATATCATGCCATGTTTTGCATCATGTTGATTGCGCATTGCATCGTGGTTGATAGTTGTTCCTTTGCTTGTGTTCTTGTTTTGGGTAGAGCCGGGAGACGAGTACGTGAACGAGGAACCTGTTGAGAACACTTACGAGGATCAAGCCTTCGACAACCCTAAGAACTTTGCAGGCAAGATGACCATACCCTCGAAATCACTTCTATCTTTGCTTGCTAGATGCTCGCTCTTTTGCTATGCCTATGCTGCGATACCTACCACTTGCTATATCATGCCACCCATATTGCCATGTCAAACCCCTAACCATCCTTTCCTAGCAAACCGTTGATTGGCTATGTTACCGCTTTGCTCAGCCCCTCTTATAGCGTTGATAGTTGCAGGTGAAGATGAAGTTTGTTCCATATCGGAACATGTTTATTTTGGGATATCACAATATCTCTTATTTAATTAATGCATCTATATACTTGGTAAAGGGTGGAAGGCTCGGCCTTATGCCTGGTGTTTTGTTCCACTCTTGCCACCCTAGTTTCCGTCATACCGGTGTTATGTTCCTTGATTTTGCGTTCCTTACACGGTTGGGTGATTTATGGGACCCCCTTGACAGTTCGCTTTGAATAAGACTCCTCCAGCAAGGCCCAATATTGGTTTTACCATTTGCCACCTAAGCCTTTTTCCCTCGGGTTTTCGCGAGCCCGAGGGTCATCTTTATTTTAACCCCCCGGGCCAGTGCTCCTTCGAGTGTTGGCCCGAACCGAGCAGCCTGCTGGGCCACCTTGTGGAAACTCAAGGCCTGGTTTTACTCGTAGCTTGACTTATCCGGATGTGCCCTGAGACCGAGATACGTGCAGCTCCTATCAGGATTTGTCGGCACAATCGGGTGGCTTTGCTGGTCTTTTTTTATTACTGTCGAAATGTCTTGTAGTCCGGGATTCCGAGACTGATCGGGTTTTCCCGGTAGAAGGAATATCCTTCGTTGACCGTGAGAGCTTATAATGGGCTAAGTTGGGACACCCCTGCAGGGTATTATCTTTCGAAAGCCGTGCCCGTGGTTATGAGGCAGATGGGAATTTGTTGATGTCCGGTTGTAGAAAACCCGAAGTTGACCTTAATTAAAATACATCAACCGCGTGTGTAACCGTGATGGTCTCTTCTCGGCGGAGTCCGGGAAGTGAACACGGTGTTGGAGTTATGTTTGATGTAGGTTGTTCTAGGATCACTTCTTGATCATTCCTAGCTTCACGACCGTGCTTTGCTTCTCTTCTCGCTCTCTTTTGCAATTGTAGCCACCATATATGCTAGTCGCTTGCTGCAGCTCCACCTCACAACCCCATCCTACCTTTAAGCTTAAATAGTCTTGATCTCGCGGGTGTGAGATTGCTGAGTCCCCGTGACTCACAGATTCTACCAAAACAGTTGCAGGTGCCAACGATGCCAGTGTAGATGACGCAACCGAGTTCACGTGGGAGTTCGACGAGGAACGTGGTCGTTACTATGTGTCTTTTCCTGATGATCAGTAGTGGAGCCCAGTTGGGACGATCGGGGATCTGTGTAGCATTTGGGGTAGTCTTCTTTCATTTTGGTTCCGTAGTCGGACCTTGAGTGTAATCTGGATGATGGATGTTTATTTATGTATTGTGTGAAGTGGCGACTGTAAGCCAACTATGTATCTCTTTCCCTTATGTATTACATGGGTTGTGTGGAGATTACCTCACTTGCGACATTGCTTTCAATGCGGTTATGCCTCTAAGTCGTGCTTCGACACGTGGGAGATATAGCCGCATCGAGGGCATTACAGTTTTAGAGAGCAGTCTGCGCTTTCAAGGAAGGCGTATGGTACAAGGAGCTCACACTGAAATTTGGTCGCTCCGGGACCATGACTCTGAACCGGATGATGGAGATAGACACTCGGTACGCAAATGGTGAAGAGGAGGACTGAATCCGTAATGGTAAAGGAAAGGCTACAAAACCTGACACAGGAGGCAGGAATCCCAGTCGGAAGAAAAAACGCAAAGCTGAGGCCGCCGGTCAGGCAGAAGCAGCAGTCGTGACAACTCAAGGCAAGTTCAAGGGAAAGACCAAGGGGTCGTGGATACCCAAAAAGATGAAGGACCAGTCAGGACAAGACGTCCTGGACCTTCTGTGTGCCATCCACATGAAGAAGGATGAGGAGGGTAACCTGATTTTGCCCAAACATACCACTCGACAGTGCAGATTCCTTATTCAGCAGTTCTGTGAGGGTCAGCATAGTGAGAAAGGCTCTGATAAGGATGAAGATGAAGAAAAGGCAGATGATTACCCGAAGGTCAATGCAACTTCAGTGATTTTTGGTGACGTTGAGAGCAAAAGTTGACTGAAACTCATCAACCGAGAGGTGAACATGGTTGCTCCGGCAACTACGACGTACCTCAAATGGTCAAAGACTGCCATCACCTTCGACCAGTCAAATCACCCAGCTCACGTTGCTACCCCTGGGTGGCAAGCTTTGGTGGTCGACCCAGTCATCGGAGGCACTCGACTACGCAAAGTTCTCATGGATGAACATTCTGTATGTTGAGACTCTACAGGGGATGGGCATTCCGTTGTCCCGACTCATTCAAAGAAACATGCAGTTTCACGGGGTCATCCCAGGGAAGAAGGCGAAATCACTCGGACAGATTGCCTTAGATGTGGTTTTTGGTGACTCGAAGAATTTTCGCAAGGAAAAGTTGATGTTTGAAGTGGTAGATTTTCACAGTGCCTATCACGCTATTCTGGGCTAACCAGCGTATGCTCATTTCATGGCCCGTCCATGTTACGTGTACCTTAAACTTAAGATGCCCGGACCCATGGGCGTGATTATCGTAACTGGAAATAGGCAGAGAGCCGAGGAATGCCTCCAGAAGGGGTCCAAGATTGCCGATGAGCAGATGGCAACGGTGGAGCTAGAAGAGTACAAGAAGACCGCTGATCCGAGTGATTTGCTCCGTTCTAAGAAGCCTGCTTACGAGTCTGCATTTCAGTCAGCTGGTGATACGAAGCCAGTTCACATCCACCCGGAAGATCCCATAGCTGCTGCAACGAACATCTCAATGACATTCGACAGCAAATAGGAAGCCGCGCTCATCCATTTCCTTCATGAGAACCGGGACATCTTTGCATGGAAACCACCCGACATGCCAGGTGTACCCAGGGGACTGGCTAAGCACCGTTTGCATGTCGACTCAAAGGCCAAACCTGTCAAAGAACATCTCCGCCGTTCTCCTGTGGAGAAGAGAAAGGCGATTGGCGAGGAGGTGGCTTGGCTCCTGGCAGTTGAGTTCTTCCGCAAGATATAGCACTCTGAGTGGCTCGCCAACGTCGTCATGGTCCCCAAGAAGGATAATCCACTCCGCATGTGCATTGACTACAAGCATATCAATTGGGTCTGCTAGAAAGATCATTTTCCGCTCCCTGCATCGATCAGATAGTCGACTCAACTACGGGGTGTGAGCGTTTGTCTTTTCTTGATGCGTATCCCGGATACCATCAGATCCGACTGTATGGGCCAAATGAAATAAAAACGGCCTTCATCACCCCGTTCGGGTGTTTTTGCTATGTCACCATGCCATTCGGTCTCAAAAACGCCCGCGCCACATTCATGCGCATGATTCAGAAGTGCCTGCTCACTCTGATCAATCGGAATGTGGAAGCCTATGTGGATGATATCGTGGTCAAGTCATGCAAAGGTTTCGACCTGCTGACTGACCTCGCTGAAACTTTTGCCAATTTTAGAAGGTATGACATCAAGCTGAACCCGTCCAAGTGCACATTCGGAGTACCCAGAGGCAAGTTACTCGGTTTCCTTGTTTCCGAACAAGGGATAGATGCCAATCCCGAGAAGATTGGTGCGATTCTCCGAATGAAGCGCCCCGTGCATGTGCATGATGTCCAGAAGCTCACAGGTTGTCTCGCAGCACCGAGTCAGTTCATTCCTCGGCTCGGTGAAAAGGCATTGCCTCTTTACCGACTGATGAAGAAGTTCGATAAGTTCGAGTGGACTCCGGAAGCAGAAATATCGTTTGTGGAGCTCAAAGCCCTGCTTTCCATCCAGCCGGTGCTTGCTGCTCCGAACAACAAAGAGCCTCTACTATTATACATTGCGGCCACTGGTCAGGTTGTCAGCATAGTGCTCACAGTGGAACGAGAAGAAGAAGGCAAGGCCTATAAAGTTCAACGACCAGTGTACTATATCTCGGAGGTTTTGACCCCGTCCAAGTAGAGATATACGCATTATCAGAAGCTTGTTCATGGAATTTATTTGACTGTGAAGAAAGTTGCACATTATTTCCAAGACCACTCGGTTTTAGTCGTCAGCGATGCTCCGCTATCTAAAATCATGAACAGTCGAGATGCAACTAGAAGAGTGGCTAAGTGGGCAATTGAGCTTCTCCCTCTGGATATCAAGTTTGAAGTGAAGAAGGCGGTAAAATCTCAAGCGCTCGCAGATTTCTTTGCCGAGTGGATCGAACAACAATAGCCGACTCAAGTCCACTCGGAGCACTGGACTATGTTCTTCGATGTGTCGAAAATGTTGAATGGCTCCGGGGCCGGAGTGGTCCTAGTGTCTCCAAGAGGTGATAAACTCAGTTATTTCCTCCAAATTCACTTCAATTCCTCCAATAATGTAGCTGAGTATGAAGCACTCCTACGGGTTGCGTATGGCTATCTCACTCGACGTCTGTCGCCTGATGGTTTATGGTGACTCTGATTTGGTGGTCAATCAAGTGATGAAGGAGTGGGATGTCAAAAACCCTGCCATGACTGGATACTGCAATGCAGTGAGAAATCTAGAGAAAAAAATTGAGGGATTGGAGCTTCGCCACATTCCCCGAATCAAGAATCAAGCAGTCGGCGATCTGGCAAAATAGGTTCCACTCGGAAGCCTATCCCCAACAATGTGTTTCTTGAGCATCTCCATTCCCCGTCGGTGCAAGAAGATCCTTTCACTGAAGAACCTCCCCAAGCGATAAGTCCTACCAATCCAACTCAAATCGAGGTCCCAACAGTCATTGATCTGGTTATGGAGATCCTAGTAATTACCCCCGACTGGACAGTGCCATACATGGCATATCTGAGCTTCCAGAAGATGAAGTTGAAGCATGTCAGATTGTCCGTAGATCCAAGGCTTTCACAGTGATTAATGGGCATCTCTACAGAGAGAGTGTTACTGGCGTAGCTCAACGATGTATTTCTCCAGAAGAGGGTCGACTGATTTTGGATGAGATCCACTGAGGGATCTGTGGTCCCATTCGTCCTCTCGGACAATCGTGGCCAAAGCATACTGAGGCGGATTTTACTGGCCGCGGGCTAATGAGGCTGCAAAGGAAATCATTCAGCGGTGTGAACGATGCCAGTTCTACGCAAACATGTGCCATAAACCTACATCCGCCCTGAAGACCATTACACTCGTATGGCCATTCGCTGTGTGGGGGTTGGACATGGTTGGTCCTCTCAGGACCGGCAGAAGCGGCTTCACTCACCTGCTCGTGGCAGTCGACAAATTCACCAAGTGGATTGAAGCCAATCCTATCAAGAAACTAGACTCCAGGATAGCCATTAGGTTCTTGAAAGAGTTGATGTTCAGATATGGAGTCCCGCATAGTATTATCACGGATAATGGTTCAAATTTTGACTCGGAAGAGTTCAGAAACTTCTGCGCCACCCAAGGCACTCGGGTTGACTACGCGTCCGTTGCGCACCCACAGTCGAATGGTCAAGCTGAGAGGGCGAACGACCTTATCCTTGAAGGTTTGAAGCCCCGTCTCATGCGCGATCTTGAGCATGTAGCTAGAGCCTAGGTGACCAAACTACCATCTATTCATGGGATTTAAGGACGACCCAGAACTGGTCTACCGACCGCACTCCTTTCTTCATGGTGTACGGAGCTGAAGCCGTGTTGCCTAGTGATGTTTTCTATAATGCACCTCGAGTGGAACTCTATTCAGAAGCTGAGGCAGAGCAAGCATGGCAGGACGCCGTTGATCTTTTGGAAGAAGAGCGCGAGATGGCCTGATTCGATCGACTGTTTATCAGCTGGATCTTCGTCGATTCCATGCTAGGAATGTCAAAGGTCGAGCATTTAAGAAGGAGATCTCGTGCTCCGAGTGGATCAGCAGCGACCTCACAAGCTTGCCCTCGCGTGGGAAGGTCCCTTCACCGTCTCCAAGGTGCTGCACAACGGGGCCTACCACCTCTATAACCTCGCAAAGAAGATCAATGAGCCATGCGCTTGGAATGCAGATCTTCTCCATCGGTTTTATACCTAGCACTCGAATTGTCGAGAAGTAATAAGAGTACTTTTAGATTGTTTATCAAGGCATGACTCCTGCAGTCCCATGATGATTTCTCTCGCATATGCGTGTGTTCAAATCCCCCAGTGGGTGACTTAGCTGCGAAACCTGTTTTCGCCTAAGTTGAAAAACTACTCCGAGTGGAGAGCATCCCTCCCACTAGGGGGCTTAGCCGCGAACTAGTTTCGCCTAAGTTAAAAAACTACTCCGAGTGGAGAGCATCCCTCCCACTCGGGGGCTTAGCCGCGAACCAGTTTCGCCGAAGTTAAAAAACTACTCCGAGTGGAGAGCATCCCTCCCACTCGGGGGCTTAGCCGCGAACCAGTTTCGCCTAAGTACTCTGGCATCAGACCCTAATGAGTTTAACGGTTACAGGATCACTCGGCATTCCGAGGCAAATAAGTTCAGATCATTAAGTTTGTCTTCATTCGACGGGAGGAAGACTCGCAGGATTGATGAACGTGTTCGGGTCAATGCCGTCAGCTATGTGAGTGGCTACCTCGATGAAAGTCTCCATGAAGGATTGAAACCAGAGTTTCTTCGTGTTCGCCACCTGGAGGGCCTTCAGTTTATATTCCTTGGCATCTTTGCAATGGACTCGAACGAGTGAGAGAGCCACGTCAACTCCACAGCGGGCATCATATTTCTTCCATGCTTGCACCCGACCTAGGATATCATTAAGCCGAGCCATCATCGACTCGATGTCATTCTGAAGCGTATCCTAAGGCCACAGCTCCTTGTCGATCTTTGCAAGCGCATCATGATGTCGCTTGAAGCTACGTCGGTATTTCCCCAAAGAGGAAGGGATGATGCAGCACAACAGCGGTAGGTATTTCCCTCAGATATGAAACCAAGGTTATCGAACCAGTAGGAGAACCAAGCAAGACAACGTAAACAGCCCCTACACACAGATAAAAAATCCTCGCAACCCGACATGTTAAAGGGGTTGTCAATCCCTTCCGGGGTACGACGCCTCAAGATAGGCAAACGGACGTGAGATAAAATTGTAATAGGTTGATAGATCGAACGCCAAATAAAATAAACAGAAATAAAACACAGCAAGGTATTTTTTGTATTTTTGGTTTAATAGATCTGAAAATAAATGCAAGGAAAAAGTAGATCGCAAAGGAAAATATATGAGAAAGAGACCCGGGGGCCGTAGGTTTCACTAGTGGCTTCTCTCGAGAAAAATAGCAAACGGTGGGTGAACAAATTACTATTGGGAAATTGATAGAACTTCAAATAATCATGACGATATACATGCAATGATCATTATATAGGAATCACGTCCAAGATTAGTAGACCGACTCCTGCCTGCATCTACTACTATTACTCCACACATTGACCGCTATCCAGCATGCATCTAGTGTATTAAGTTCATGGAGAAATGGAGTAATGCAATAAGAACGATGACATGATGTAGATGAGATCTATCTATGTAGAGATAGACCCCATCGTTTTATCCTTAGTAGCAACGATACATACGTGTCGGTTCCCCTTCTGTCACTGGGATCAAGCACCGTAAGTTCGAACCCACTACAAAGCATATCTTCCCATTGCAAGATAAATAGATCAAGTTGGCCAAATAAAACCTAAATTTCGGAGAAGAAATATGAGGCTATAAGAGATCATGCATAAAAGAGATCAAAGAAACTCAAATACTTTCATGGATATAAAAAGATAGATGTGATCATAAACTCAAAGTTCATCGATCCCAACAAACACACCGCAAAAGAGTTACATCGTATGGATCTCCAAGAGACCATTGTATTGAGAATTCAGAGAGAGAAAGAGAGAGATGAAGCCATCTAGCTACTAATTATGGACCTGAAGGTCTACACAGAAATACTCACGCATCATCGGAGATGCACTAATGGAGGTGGTGAACCCCATTCGAGATGGTGTCTAGATTGGATCTGGTGGTTCTGGACTCTGCGGCGGTTGGATGAATATTTCGTCGACTCCCCTAGGGTTTTGGGTATATTGGGGTATTTATAGAGAAAAGAGGCGGTCCGGGGGGCACCAGAGGTGGGCACAGCCCACCAGGGCGCGCCTAGGCCTCCTGGCATGCCCTGGTGGGTTGTGCCCTCCTCGAGGCACCCCCAGGCGCAGCCAGGGCCCATTATGTTCCTTCTAGTCCAAAAAAAATCTCCGTGGAGTTTCATTGCGATTGGACTCCGTCTGATATTGATTTCCTGTGATGTAAAAAACATGCAGAAAACAGCAACTGGCACTTGGCAGTATGTCAATAGGTTAGTACCAAACAAATGATATAAAATGACTATAAAATGATTATAAAACATCCAAGATTGATAATATAACAACATGGAACAATAAAAAATTATGGATACGTTGGAGACGTATCACATCCCTCAAGCGAGTGATATATCCTTGAACACCTTCAAGACGAGCTTCGAGGCGCAACATGTTCAGAGCCACTGCGTCCTTCATGAGTGATTTGGTGGGTCTAAACTCGTCTCAATCTGGTCTGTCTCCTCTCCGAAGTTCAGGCAGAACTCCGCACAAGGGAGAAAGAAGTGGTTAATTATGCTATTACCCTCAAAACTCACAGAAATTCACTCGACCAAAGGGAGGTACCTTCCAACATGCCGTACATCTTCTTTGCAAACCCCCAAATATTTCTCTAGCTCGTCCCTCTTTCGAGTGAGCTAGTCCACCTTGTCGGACAAGACAATTTTCTCTTCGTTCAGATGAGCAACTTCCTTCTTCACCTCCTCAATGGCAGTCTTCAGAGCAGCATTCTCCTCTTCGAGCTTACCGACTGAAGATAGCCTTTTCTCAGCCACTTCAGTCTTCTCTCGAGCCACCTTCTACACCCCCGCAAGTTCGTCGTCTTTCCTCTCCAACGCTTGCTTCATAGTGTCTAAAGAATACAGTCTTCAGTCGTGCTTGGAGTTGATGGTTTTCACTATGCACATCTGTTCGAGTGGAATCACTCGGTTCAAAGGACAGAAAGGAAAAAATGGCAAAGCACACAGTCAGCGAAGTGTTACCTCCCATGGTTTTCACCTCCTCTTGAGCCTGTTTCAAGTTCTTCTTGGCTAGCTCTAAGTCCAGTTGGAGTTGGATCTTCTCCTTCTCCAGGGCAATATACTGGGTTCCCAATTCACAAGATTTCTGGGATCAACAAGAAAAGTTTCAGTCGACGATGAGTAAGACTTTTTAAAGCATTTCCTCTACTTCCGAGTGGAGAACCGCAAATCCAGATTGCTATTTCGAAAACATATTCTCAGACCGCCGCCGAATCAAACATCCGACGGCGGTCTTGGGGACTACACCCAGTGGGTGCACTCAGCGTGCCCCTGATGACCCACAAGTATAGGGGATCTATCATAGTCCTTTCGATAAGTAAGAGTGTCGAACCCAACGAGGAGCATAAGGAAATGACAAGCGGTTTTCAGTAAGGTATTCTCTGCAAGCACTGAAATTATCGGTAACAGATAGTTTTATGATAAGGTAATTCGTAACGGGTAACAAGTAACAAAAGTAAACAAGGTGCAACAAGATGGCCCAATCCTTTTTGTAGCAAAGGACAAGCCTAGAAAAACTCTTATATAAAGGAAAACGCTCCCGAGGACACATGGGAATTATCGTCAAGCTAATTTTCAGCATGCTCATATGATTCGCATTCGTTACTTTAATAATTTGATATGTGGGTGGACCGGTGCTTAGGTACTGCCCTTCCTTGGACAAACATCCCACTTATGATTAACCCCTCCCGCAAGCATCCGCAACTACGAAAGAAGAATTAAGGTAAACCTAACCATAGCATGAAACATGTGGATCCAAATCAGCCCCTCACGAAGCAACACATAAACTAGGGTTTAAGCTTCTGCCACTCTAGCAACCCATCATCTACTTATTACTTCCCAATGCCTTCCCCTAGGCCCAAACAATGGTGAAGTGTCATGTAGTCGACATTCACATAACACCACTAGAGGAAAGACAACATACATCTCATCAAAATATCGAACGAATACCAAATTCACATGACTACTTATAACAAGACTTCTCCCATGTCCTCAGGAACAAATACTCACAAATCATATTCATGTTCATAATCAGAGGGGTATTAATATGCATAAAGGATCTGAACATATGATCTTCCGTCGAATAAACCAACTAGCATCAACTACAAGGAGTAATCAACACTACTAGCAACCCAGAGGTACCAATCTGAGGTTTTGAGACAAAGATCGGATACAAGAGATGAACTAGTGTTTGAGAGGAGATGGTGCTGGTGAAGATGTTGATCAAGATTGCCCCCGTCACGATGAGAGGATCGATGGTGACGATTTCCCCCTACCGGAGTGATGTTTCCCCGGTAGAACAGCTCCGCAGGAGCCCTAGATTGGTTCTGCCCAGGTTCCGCCTCGAGACGGCGGCGCTTCGTCCCAAAAGCTTCCTTCTGATTTTTTCCAGGGCAGAAGACACCTTATACCAGAAGATTGGCATCGGGGGGCTGCCAGGTGGCCCATGAGGCAGGGGGCGCGCCCAGGGGGTAGGGCGCGCCCTCCACCCTCGTGGACAGTGGGTGGCCCCCTCTGGTGCTTTCTTCGCCCAATATTTTTAATATATTCCAGAACTGACTTTCGTGGAGTTTGAGGACTTTTGTAGTTGTGCAGAATAAGTCTCTAATATTTTCTCCTTTTCCATCCCAGAATTCCAGCTGTTGGCATTCTCCCTCTTCATGTAAACCTTTTAAAATAAGAGACATAAGGCATACGTATTGTGACATAATGTGTAATAACAACCCATAACGCAATAAATATCGATATAAAAGCATGATGCAAAATGGACGTATCAACTCCCCAAAGCTTAGACCTCGCTTGTCCTCAAGCGAAAGCCGATATCGAAAAATATGTCCACATGTTTAGAGATAGAGGTGTTGATAAAATAAAATGCGGACATGAGGGCATCATGATCATTCTTAAAACAACAACATATATATATTGTCAGATGATTTCTTATGCTAAAGTAACAGTCTATTCACAGTGTAAACTATGAATCAGAAACTTCATTGAAAACTAACAAACTATGATCTCAGTCATTGAAGCAATTGCAATTTATCATAACATCAGAAAAAGTCAATATAAGAGCTTTTCAGCAAGTCCACATACTCAACTATCATTTATTATTTCACAATTGCTAACACTCACGCAATACTTGGGTATGAAGTTTTAATCGGACACAGAGAAAGATAGGGGCTTATAGTTTTGCCTCCCAACCTTTACCTCAAGGGTAACGTCAACGATAACGCTTTATGAAAACCCACGTCCAATTGGATATATATATATATATATATATATATATATATATATATATATATGTCAGGATCTTTCCAACACATAGTGCTTGCCAAAGGATAAAGTCTAAAAAGAAAAGGTGAAGATCACCATGACTCTTGTATAAGGTATAAGACAAAAATAAAAGATAGGCCCTTCGCAGAGGGAAGTAGAGGTTGTCATGTGCTTTTATTATTGGTTGCACAAAATCTTGATGCAAAAGAACATCACTTTATATTGCCACTTGTGATAGGGACCTTTGTTATGCAGTCGGTTGCTTTTATTTCTTCCATATCACAAGCTCATATAAAGTTTATTTTCTCCACACTAATAGATCATACATATTTAGAGATCAATTTTTATTGCTTGCAACAATGACAACTTACTTGAAGGATCTTACTCAATCCATAGGTAGTTATGGTGGACTCTAATGGCAGAACTGGGTTTAAGGATATTTGGGAGCACAAGTAGTATCTCTACTTGGTACAAAGAATTTGGCTAGCATGAGGGGGAAAGGCAAGCTCCGGGGGGCACCTCCCCCAAGCTTGGCTGTTGCCAAGGGGAGTGCCCATACCCATGTGATTATGTCTCTTTCTTTGAAGGTGGTGATGATGGAGTTGTTGATGAAGCCGTGTCACACATCGAGCGTAGGAGATTCTCCAATTTGCGAATAATGCCCTTGAGTGCGGTGATGTATTCTCGCAACAAAATATTTTCATGAGTGAGATACTTGTTTTGCACCCGAACTATTTCAACCATCTTGAAAGCTTCCATGTCAGTAGGGGTAAGATGGTTATGGTAAGGTTGATGGACGTCTTCTTCTTCTTCTTTTGCCAGAGCTTGATCCTCCGTGGCCTTATTGATCCTATCACCTTTGCTTATCTCCCCAAGTTCTTCTCTCTTCATCTCTATCTTCATTACCCAAGCATCGTCGCCCGCGTGGTTGGAGGAGGGGGACGACATGATGCCTGGCCTTGAAAACTCTGGTAGAAAATAGCTCGTAACAAAAATAGGGGATATTTGCATGGTACGGTGGTCAAAACCTTCGGGAAATTATATAATGAATTTTTACCGACCAAAAGAAGTATCATGCAATAAAACAAAGTCCAGAGGGCACACGAGGTGCCCACGAGGCAGGGGGCGCGCCCAGGGGGTAGGGCGCGCCCTCCACCCTCGTGGACGCCTCGTGTCCTTCATGGACTACTTATTATTTTCCTATTTTCTTAAATATTCCAAAACGGAGAAAATTGCTATTAGAACTGTTTTGGAGTCGGCTCACTTACCGTACCACATACCTATTCCTTTTCGGAGTCTGAAACGTTCTGGAAAGTGTCCCTTATGTATTCCTCCGGGGTTACAGTGTCAATAACATTGGTTTCAACCTTTATGGGATTACCTGAGATATAATGTTTGATTCTTTGATCGTTCACCACCTCTGGATTTGTGCCTTCGAAGTTGCTGATTTTTATGGCACCAGAACGATAGACCTCCTCGATAACGTAAGGATCTTCCCATTTAGAGAGAAGTTTTCCTGCAAAAACTCTTAAACGAGAGTTGTATAACAAAACATAATCACCTATATTAAACTCACGCTTTTGTATCATTTTGTCATGCCATCTTTTAACTTTTTCTTTAAATAGTTTGGCATTCTCATAGGCATGGGTTCTCCACTCATCAAGTGAGCTAATGTCAAATAGTCTCTTCTCACTGGCAAGTTTGAAATCATAATTGAGATCTTTAATGGCCAAATATGCCTTATGTTCTAGTTCGGGAGGTAAGTGACATGCTTTTCCATAAACCATTTTATACGGAGACATACCCATAGGATTTTTTATATGCAGTTCTATAGGCCCATAATGCATCATCAAGTTTCTTGGACCAATTCTTCCTAGATCTATTAACAGTCTTTTGCAAAATTAATTTAATTTCTCTATTACTTAGTTCTACTTGACAACTAGACTGTGGATGGTATGGAGATGCAATTCTATGTTTAGCATCATACTTAGCAAGCATTTTACGAAAAGCACCATGTATAAAATGTGAACCACCATCAGTCATTAAGTATCTAGGGACTCCAAACCTCGGAAAAATAACTTCTTTAAGCATATTAATAGAGGTGTTATGATCAACACTACTAGTCGGAATAGCTTCTACCCACTTAGTAACGTAATCAACAACAACTAAAATATGTGTATACCCATTAGAGGAAGGAAACGGTCCCATATAATCAAAGTCAAAGCCCCAAACATCAAATGGTTCAATAACAAGTGAATAGTTCATAGGCGTTTCTTGACGTCTACTAATATTACCAATTCTTTGACATTCATCACAAGACAAGACAAAGTTACGGGCATCATTAAAAAGAGTAGGCCAATAAAAACCAGATTGCAATACCTTATGCACAGTTCTATCTCCAGCATGGTGTCCTCCATAAGCCTCGGAGTGACACTTGCGTAGGATCTGTTCCTGTTCATGCTCAGGTACACAACGTCTAATAACACCATCTACTCCTTCTTTATAAAGGTGTGGGTCATCCTAGAAGTAATGTCTTAAATCATAGAAAAACTTTTTCTTTTGGTGGTATGTGAAACTAGGTGGTATAAATTTAGCAACAATGTAATTGGCATAATCAACATACCATGGAGTAGTACGAGAAGCATTTATGACAGCTAATTGTTCATCAGGGAAGCTATCATCAGTAGGTAGTGGGTCATCAAGAACATTCTCTAACCTAGACAAGTTGTCTGCAACGGGGTTCTCGGCTCCCTTTCTATCAATAATATGCAAATCAAATTTTTGTAGCAAGAGAACCCACATAATAAGTCTAGGTTTGGCATCTTACTTTTCCATAAGATATTTAATAGCAGCATGATCAGTGTGAACAATTACTTTAGAATCAACAATATAAGGTCTGAACTTATCACAAGCAAATACAATTGCCAAAAATTCTTTTTCAGTAGTAGGATAATTTCTTTGGGCACTGTCTAGAGTTTTACTAGCATATTGGATAACATTTAATTTCTTATCGGCTCTTTGTCCTAGAACAACACCTACAGCATAATCACTAGCATCACACATAATTTCAAAGGGTAAATTCCAATCAGGTGGCTGAACAATAGGTGCAGAAATCAAGGCTTTCTTAAGTATTTCAAATGCTTCTACACAATCATCATCAAAGACAAAAGGAACATCTTTTTATAAGAGATTAGTCAGAGGCCTAGAAATTTTAGAGAAGTCTTTAATGAACCTCCTATAAAAACCGGCATGACCAAGGAAACTTCTTATACCTTTGATGTCCTTAGGATACGACATCGTTTCAATAGCATCAACTTTGGCTTTATCAACTTCAATACCTCTTTCAGAAATTTTATGCCCCAATACAATACCTTCATTAACCATAAAGTGGCACTTCTCCTAATTCAAGACAAGATTAGTTTCTTCACATCTCTGCAAGACTCGGTCAAGGTTTCTTAAGCAATCATCAAAATAAGTTCCATACATGGAGAAATCATCCGTGAAAACCTCAACAATCTTTTCACAAAAGTCAGAGAATATAGAAGTCACACATCTTTGAAAGGTAGCAGGTGCATTACATAAACCAAAAGGCATACGTCTATAAGCAAAGGTACCGAAAGGGCAGGTAAAAGTGGTCTTATCCTGATCCTCTTTAGACACAAGTATTTGAGAGAAACCAGAATAACCATGTAGAAAGCAAAAATGTGTATGTTTAGATAATCTTCCTAGAACTTGATCAATAAAAGGTAAAGGGTAATGATCCTTTCTAGTAGCTTTATTTAATTTGCGGGAATCAATTACCATTTTATAACCTGTAACAATTCTTTGTGAGATCAATTCATCTTTATCATTAGGAACAACAGAAATACCTCCCTTCTTAGGGACACAATGGACAGGACTTACCCACTGACTATCATCAACGGGTTAAGTTATACCTGCCTCCAGAAGCTTTAGTATTTCATTTCTTACCACTTGTTTCATCTTAGGATTTAACCATCGTTGGTGATCAACAACCGGTTTAGCGTCTTTCTCCAATTTTATTTTGTGTTGGCATAGAGTGGGACTAATGCCCTTAAGATCATCAAGAGTATATCCAATAGTAGCACGATGCTTCTTCAGAGTTTTAAATAATTTCTCTTCTTCCTGCTCTGAAAGGTTAGCACTAATAATAACATGATATATCTTCTTTTCATCAAGATAAGCATATTTAAGAGTATCAGGTAATGGTTTAAGTTCAAACACGAGATCGCCCTTGGGTGGAGGAGGATCCCCTAGAATTTCAACAGGCAAGTTGTGTTTCAAAATAGGTCCTTGTTTAAAGAATACTTCATCTATTTACCTTCTTTCATTCATAAAATTTTCATGGTAGCAAATATTGTTCTAAAGGATCATTGGGAGGCACGACAATAGAAGCAAGACCAATAATTTCATCTTTACTAGGAAATTCTTTATCATGGGGTTGTCTATGAAATTTAGCAAAATTAAAATCATGAGACATATCCCCTAAAACAACAGTAACAATATCATTTTCGCAATCTATCCTAGAATTAACAGTATTCAAGAAGGGTCTACCAAATATAATGGGGCAAAAGTCATCTTGTGGGGAACCAAGAACAAGAAAATTAGTAGGATATTTAACTTTCCCACACAAGACTTCATCATCTCTAACAATCCCAACTGGTGAAATAGTATCTCTATTGGCAAGCTTAATTGTAACATCAATATCTTCTATCTCAGCAGGTGCAATATCATGCATAATTTCTTTGTATAAGGAATGAGGTATTGCACTCGCACTAGCACCGGTATCACATAAGCCATGATAACAATGATCTCCTATTTTAACAGAAACAACAGGCATGCCGACAATAGGTTTATGCTTATTTTTAGTACCGGGTCTAGCAATTCTAGCAGCTTCATTACAGAAGTAAATAACATGCCCATCAATATTATCGACCAAGAGATCCTTAACCATAGAAATACTAGGCTCAAATTTAATTTGCTTAGAGGGTTTAGATGTTCTAGAATTACTCTTACGAACCACAGTTGAAGCTTTAGCATGATCCTTTATTCTAACAGGGAGAGGTGGTTTCTCAATATGAGGGGTAGGAACAATAGAGTCAACATTATAAGTGATAGTCTTTTCTTCAACTTTAATAGGTTCAACTACTTTTACTTCAACGGGAGGATGATATTCAAATCACTTCTCCTTAGGGAGATCAACATGAGTAGCAAATGATTCACAGAAAGAAGCTACTATCTCAGAGTTAAGTCCATGTTTAGTGCTAAATTCATGAAAAACATCGGTATCCATAAAAGATTTAACACAATCAAACTTAGGTGTTATACCTGACTCCTTACCTTCACTGAGTTCCCAATCTTCAGAGTTGCGTTTAATTCTTTCCAATAAATCCCATCTTAATTCAATAGTCTTCATCATAAAAGTACCAGTACAAAAAGTATCGAGCATGGAGCGATTATTGAGAGACAACCGAGCATAAATATTTTGAATAATAATTTATGTAGAGAGCTCATTATTGGGGCATGAATATAACATTGACTTAAGCCTCCCCCTAGCTTGAGTGATACTTTCTCCTTCGCGAGGCCAAAAATTATATATATAACTACGATCACGATGAACCAGATGCATAGGATAAAACTTCTGATGAAATTCCAATTTCAATCGGTTGTAGTTCCATGATCCAATATCATCACATAGCCTAAACCATGTCAATGACTTTCCCTTCAAAGATAAAGGGAAGACTCTTCTTGATAACATCCTCGGGCATACCTGAAAGCTTAAATAGTCCACAAACTTCATCCACATAGATTAGGTGCATATCGGGATGTAACGTTCCATCTCCTGTAAAAGGATTAGCTAGCAGTTTCTCTATCATACCCGAAGGAATTTCAAAGTAAACATTTTCATTAGGTTCAGTAGGTTGAGGAGAAACTCTTTGCTCTACTGGTCGGGGTGAAGATACGCTGAACAAGCCCCTCAAAGGATTATTTTCCATAGTAACAAGTGACAGTAAATTTCAGCACACTATATAAATTTTTCCTTACCAAATTCCACCTACCAAAGGCGCTTCACTCCCTGGCAACGACGCCAGAAAATAATCTTGATGACCCACAAGTATAGGAGATCTATTGTAATCCTTTCGATAAGTAAGAGTGTCGAACCCAACGAGGAGCATAAGGAAATGACAAGCGGTTTTCAGTAAGGTATTCTCTGTAAACACTGGAATTATCGGTAACAGATAGTTTTATGATAAGGTAATTCGTAACGGGCAACACGTAACAAAAGTAAACAAGGTGCAGCAAGGTGGCTCAATCCTTTTTGTAGCAAAGGACAAGCCTGGACAAACTCTTATATAAAGTAAAACGCTCCCGAGGACACATGGCAATTATCGTCAAGCTAGTTTTCATCATGCTCATATGATGCGCGTTCGTTACTTTAATAATTTGATATGTGGGCGGACCGGTGCTTGGGTACTGCCCTTCCTTGGACAAGCATCCCACTTATGATTAACCTCTTTCGCAAGCATCCGCAACTACGAAAGAAGAATTAAGGTAAACTTAACCATACCATGAAACATGTGGATCCAAATCAGCCCCTCACGAAGCAACGCATAAACTAGGGTTTAAGCTTCTGTCACTCTAGCAACCCATCATCTACTTATTACTTCCCAATGCCTTCCGCTAGGCCCAAAAAATGGTGAAGTGTCATGTAGTCGACATTCACATAACACCACTAGAGGAAACACAACATACATATCATCAAAATATCGAACGAATACCAAATTCACATGACTACTTATAACAAGACCTCTCCCATGTCCTCAGGAACAAACGTAACTACTCACAAATCATATTCATGTTCATAATCAGAGGGGTATTAATATGCATAAAGGATCTGAACATATGATCTTCCATCGAAGAAACCAACTAGCATCAACTACAAGGAGTAATCAACAATACTAGCAACCCACAGGTACCAATCTGAGGTTTTGAGACAAAGATCGGATACAAGAGATGAACTAGGGTTTGAGAGGAGATGGTGCTGGTGAAGATGTTGATGAAGATTGACCCCCTCCCGATGAGAGGATCGATGGTGATGACGATGGTGATGATTTCCCCCTCCCGGAGGGATGTTTCCCCGGCAGAACAGCTCCGCTGGAGCCCTAGATTGGTTCTACCCAGGTTCTGCCTCGAGACGGTAGCACTTCGTCCCGAAAGCTTCCTTCTGATTTTTCCCAGGGCAAAAGACACCTCATACCAGAAGATGGGCATCGGGGGCTGCCAGGTAGCCCACGAGGCAGGGGGCGCCCAGGGGGTAGGGCGCGCCCTCCACCCTCGTGGACAGTGGGTGGCCCCCCTTTGGTGCTTTCTTCGCCCAATATTTTTAATATATTCCAAAACTGACTTTCGTGGAGTTTCAGGACTTTTGGAGTTGTGCAGAATAGGTCTCTAATATTTGCTCCTTTTCCAGCCCAGAATTCCAGCTGCCTGCATTCTCCCTCTTCATGTAAACCTTGTAAAATAAGAGAGAAAAGGCGTAAGTATTGTGACATAATGTGTAATAACAGCCCATAATGCAATAAATATCGATATAAAAGCATGATGCAAAATGGACGTATCAGCCCCCACTAGACCGATTTCCCACTCAAAACGGCCTGACCAGTCCGAGTGAAGTAAAAAAAGCTTGTTCTCAGACCCTCGCCGAATCAAACATTAGACGACGGTCTCGGGGACTACACCCAGTGGGTGCACTCAGCGTGCCCCAACTGGATTAGTTTCTCACTCAACACGGCCTGACTGGTTCGAGTGAAAAGCTTCAAGCAAGGGTATTCCCCACTCAGCGCGGCTTGACCGTTTTGAGTGGATGGAGTACAGATAAAAAATAAAACACCCAGTGGGTGTACAAGATCAACAGAATCAATGCGGTGAAAATCCAATAGGAAATCAACTTACAATCGTACTTACTCGGACATTGGCTTGAATAGCAGAACTAGCATCATAAGCAGATTTGCTAGCTTCATACACCTCCTTCAGTCGCTGGACCATCAAGCCAGCTTGAATCATAGCCTCCTTACCAGCTCCTATTTGGTCCTCTGGGACATGGTGCAGAGTGAATGCGCTCGACGCAGGAGTTAGTGGTGCAGCTGGACAGATCAGCACTTGTGGTTGCTCAGTTGGACCCGAGGCTTGAACAGTCGACATGAGAGGCTGAGCAGTTGACAGTGGGACAGAGAAAGAAATACTAGATTGAACCACCCGGCCCTTGAGGGACAAATTCAGGCGGCATATGAGACGCCTGACCTGAAGGCACTCTCGTCGTGAGGCTTTGTGAGGTGGTAGTGTTGGGGAACGTAGTAACTTCAAAAAATGTCCTACGCACACGCAAGATCATGGTGATGCATAGCAACGAGAGGGGAGAGTGTTGTCCACGTACCCTCATAGACCGAAAGCGGAAGCGTTATAACAACGCGGTTGATGTAGTCGTACGTCTTCACGATCGACCGATCCTAGTACCGAACGTACTCCCTCCGTTCCAAAATATAATGCGCCCACGCTTTTCGAGGTTCAACTTTGACCATAAATTTAACCAACGAGACCGACTGCGGCGGTATCAAAAATTATATAATTGAAAACTTCTTTTGAATACGAATTCATTGGTATACTTTTTTCTCCCGCCGCAGTCGGTCTCGTTGGTTAAATTAATGGTCAAAGTTGAAGCACAAAAACCGAGGACGCGCTATATTTTGGAACGGAGGGAGTACGACACCTCCGCGATATGCACAGGTTCAACTCGATGACGTCCCACGAACTCACGATCCAGTAGAGCTTCAAGGGAGAGTTCAGTCAGCACGACGACGTGATGACGGTGATGATGAAGCTACCGACGCAGGGCTTTGCCTAAGCACCGCTATGATATGACCGAGGTGGATTATGGTGGAAGGGGGCCCCGCACACGGCTAAAAGATCAATGATCAACTTGTGTGTCTATGGGGTGCCCCCTCCCCCGTATATAAAGGAGTGGAGGAGGGGGAGGAGGCCGGCCTCCTAGGCACACCCCAAGGGGAGTCCTACTCCCACCGGAAGTAGGATTCCACCCCTTCCAAGAGTAGGAGTAGGAGGGAAGGAAGGAGGAGAGAGGGGGAAGGAAAAAGGGGGGGTGCTGCCCCCTTCGTTGTCCAATTCGGACTAGAGGGGGAGGGGGCGCGCGGCCTGCCCTGGCCGCACCTTCCTCTCTCCACCAAGGCCCATGAGGCCCATTACATCCCTCAGGGGGTTTCGGTAACCCCTTGGTACTCCGGTATTCGTTCGAACTCAATCGGAACCCTTCTGAAGTCCAAACATAGTCATCCAATATATCTATCTTTATGTCTCGACCATTTCGATACTCCTCGTCATGTCTGTGATCATATCCGTGACTCCGAACTACCTTCGGTACATCAAAACACATAAACTCATATTACCGATCGTCACTGAACGTTAAGCGTGCGGACCCTACGGGTTCGAGAACTATGTAGACATGACCGAGACACGTCTCCGATCAATAACCAATAGCGGAACCTGGATGCTCATATTGGTTCCTACATATTCTACGAAGATCTTTATCGGTCAAACCGCATAACAACATACATTATTTCCTTTGTCATCGGAATGTTACTTGCCCGAGATTCGATCCTCGGTATCTCAATACCTAGTTCAATCTCGTTACCGGCAAGTCTCTTTACTCGTTTCGTAATGCATCATCCCGTAACTAATTCATTAGTTACATTGGTTGCAAGGCTTATAGTGATGTGCATTACCGAGAGGGCCTAGAGATACCTCTCCCACAATCGGAGTGACAAATCCTAATCTTGATCTATGCCAACTCAACAAGTACCATCAGAGACACCTGTAGAGCACCTTTATAATCACCCAGTTACGTTGTGACATTTGGTAGCACACAAAGTGTTCCTCCGGTATTCGGGAGTTGCATAATCTCATAGTCATAGGAACATGTATAAGTCATGAGGAAAGCAATAGCAATATACTAAACGATCAAATGCTAAACTAACGGAATGGGTCAAGTCAATCACATCATTCTCCTAATTATGTGATCCCGTTAATCAAATGACAACTCATGTCTATGGTTAGGAAACTTAACCATCTTTGATTCAACGATCTAGTCAAGTAGAGGCATACTAGTCACACTCTGTTTGTCTATGTATTCACACATGTACTAAGTTTCCGATTAATACAATTCTAGCATGAACAATAAACATTTATCATGGTATAAGGAAATATAAATAAGAACTTTATTATTGCCTCTAGGGCATATTTCCTTCAGTCTCCCACTTGCACTAGAGTCAGTAATCTAGATTACACAATAATGATTCTAACACCCATGGAGTCTTGGTGCTGATCATGTTTTGCTCGTGAGAGAGGCTTAGTCAACGGGTCTACAACATTCAGATCCGTATGTATCTTGCAAATCTCTATGTCTCCCTCCTTGACTTTATTGCGGATGGAATTGAAGCGTCTCTTGATGTGCTTGGTTCTCTTGTGAAATCTGGATTCCTTTGCCAAGGCAATTGCACCAGTATTGTCACAAAAGACTTTCATTGGACCTGATGCACTAGGTATGACACCTAGATCGGATATGAACTCCTTCATCCAGACTCCTTCATTTGCTGCTTCCAAAGCAGCTATGTACTCCGCTTCGCACGTAGATCCCGCCACGACGCTTTTCTTAGAACTGCACCAACTGACAGCTCCACCGTTCAATATAAACACATATCCGGTTTGTGACTTAGAGTCATCCGGATCAGTGTCAAAGCTTGCATCGACGTAACCATTTACGACGAGCTCTTTGTCACCTCCATAAATGAGAAACATATCCTTAGTCCTTTTCAGGTATTTCAGGATGTTCTTGACTGCTGCCCAGTGATCCACTCCTGGATTACTTTGGTACCTCCCTGCTAAACTAATAGCAAGGCACACATCAGGTCTGGTACACAGCATTGCATACATGATAGAGCCTATGGCTAAAGCATAGGGAACACCTTTCATTTTCTCTCTATCTTTTGAAGTGGTCGGGCATTGAGTCTGACTCAACTTCACACCTTGTAACACAGGCAAGAACCCTTTCTTTGCTTGATCCATTTTGAACTTCTTCAAAACTTTATCAAGGTATGTGCTTTGTGGAAGTCCAATTAAGCGTCTTGATCTATCTCTATAGATCTTGATGCCCAATATATAAGCAGCTTCACCGAGGTCTTTCATTGAAAAACCCTTATTCAAGTATCCTTTTATGCTATCCAGAAATTCTATATCATTTCCAATCAACAATATGTCATCCACATATAATATTAGAAATGCTACAGAGCTCCCACTCACTTTCTTGTAAATACAGGCTTCTCCAAAAGTCTGTATAAAACCATATGCTTTGATCACACTATCATAACGTTTATTCAAACTCCGAGATGCTTGCACCAGTCCATAGATGGATCACTGGAGCTTGCACACTTTGTTAGCATCCTTTGGATCGATAAAACCTTCGGGTTGCATCATATACAACTCTTCTTCCAGAAATCCATTCAGGAATGCATTCTTTACATCCATTTTCCAAATTTCATAATCATAAAATGCGGCAATGGCTAACATGATTCGGATGGACTTAAGCATCGCTACGGGTGAGAAAGTCTCATCGTAATCAACTCCTTGAACTTGTCAAAAACCTTTCGCAACAAGTCGTGCTTTGTAGACACTAACATTACCATCAGCATCTGTCTTCTTCTTGAAGATCCATTTATTCTCGATGGCTTGCCGATCATTGGGCAAGTCAACAAAAGTCCATACTTTGTTCTCATACATGGATCCCATCTCAGATTTCATGGCCTCAAGCCATTTCGCAGAATCTGGGCTCATCATCGCTTCCTCATAGTTCGTAGGTTCGTCATGGTCAAGTAACATGACCTCCAGAATAGGATTACCGTACCACTCTGGTGCAAATCTTACTCTGGTTGACCTACGAGGTTTGGTAGTAACTTGATATGAAGTTACATGTTCATTAGCTTCCTCACTAATTGGTGTAGGAGTCACAGGAACAGATTTCTGTGATGAACTACTTTCAAATAAGGGAGCAGGTACAATAACCTCATCAATTTATACTTTCCTCCAATTCACTTATTTCGAGAGAAACTCCTTCTCTATAAAGGATCCATTTTTAGCAATGAATGTCTTGCCTTCGGATTTGTGATAGAAGGTGTACCCAACAGTCTCCTTTGGGTATCCTATGAAGACACATTTCTCTGATTTGGGTTCAAGCTTATCAGGTTGAAGCTTTTTCACATAAGCATCGCAGCCCCAAACTTTAAGAAACGACAGCTTTGGTTTCTTGCCAAACCATAGTTCATAAGATGTCGTCTCAACGGATTTAGATGGTGCCCTATTTAACGTGAATGCAGCCGTCTCTAAAGCATAACCCCAAAATGATAGCGGCAAATCAGTAAGAGACATAATAGATCGCACCATATCTATTAAAGTACGATTATGACGTTCGGACACACCATTACGCTGTGGTGTTCCGGGTGGCGTGAGTTGCGAAACTATTCCGCATTGTTTCAAATGAAGACCAAACTCGTAACTCAAATATTCTCCTCCATGATCAGATCGCGGAAACTTTATTTTCTTGTTACGATGATTTTCCACTTCACTATGAAATTCTTTTAACTTTTCAAATGTTTCAGACTTATGTTTCATCAAGTAGATATACCCATATCTGCTCAAATATCTATGAAGGTGAGAAAATAATGATACCCGCTGCGAGCCTCAACATTCATCGGACCACATACATCGGTATTTATGATTTCCAACAAATCTGTTGCTCGCTCCATTGTTCCGGAGAACGAAGTTTTAGTCATCTTGCCCATGAGGCATGGTTCACAAGTATCAAGTGATTCATAATCAAGTGATTCCAAAAGTCCATCATAATGGATTTTCTTCATGCGCTTTACACCAATATGACCTAAACGACTGTGCTACAAATAAGTTGCACTATCATTATCAACTCTGCATCTTTTGGCTTCAATATTATGAATATGTGTATCACTACTATCGAGATTCATTATAAATAGACCATTCTTCAAGGGTGCATGACCATAAAAGATATTACTCATATAAATAGAACAACCATTGTTCTCCGATTTCAATGAATAACCGTCTCGCATCAAATGAGATCCAGATATAATGTTCATGCTCAAAGCTGGCACCAAATAACAATTCTTTAGGTCTAAAACTAATCCCGAAGGTAGATGTAGAGGTAGCGTGCCGACCGCGATCACATCGACTTTGGAACGACTTCCCACGCGCATCGTCACCTCGTCCTTAGCCAATCCCGCTTAATCCGTAGTCCCTGTTTCGAGTTGCAAATATCCAATATCAAATACCCAAGTGCTACTGCGAGCATTAGTAAGGTACACATCAATAACATGTATATCACACATACCTTTGTTCACCTTGCCATCCTTATTATCCGCCAAATACTTGGGGCAGTTCCGCTTCCAGTGACCAGTCCCTTTGCAATGGAAGCACTCAGTCTCAGGCTTAGGTCCAGACTTGGACTTCTTCACTTGAGCAGCAACTTGCTTGCCGTTCTTCTTGAAGTTCCCCTTCTTCCCTTTACCCTTTTTCTTGAAACTGGTGGTCTTGTTGACCATCAACACTTGATGCTCCTTCTTGATTTCTACCTCCGCAACGTTTAGCATCGCGAAGAGCTCGGGAATTGTCTTATCCCTCCCTTGCATATTATAGTTCATCACGAAGCTCTTGTAGCTTGGTGGCAGTGATTGAAGAATTCTGTCAATGACACTTTCATCCGGAAGATTAACTCCCAGTTGAATCAAGTGATTGTTATACCCAGACATTTTGAGTATATGCTCACTGATAGAACTATTCTCCTCCATCTTGCAGCTGTAGAACTTATTGGAGACTTCATATCTCTCAATCCGGAAATTTTCTTGAAATATTAACTTCAACTCCTGGAACATCTCATATGCTCCATGACGTTCAAAACGTCGTTGAAGTCCCGGTTCTAAGCCGTAAAGCATGGCACACTCAACTATCAAGTAGTCATCAACTTTGCTCTGCCAGATGTTCATAACATCTGGCGTTGCTCCTGCAGCGGGTTTGGCACCTAGCGGTGCTTCCAGGACGTAATTCTTCTGTGCAGCAATGAGGATAATCCTCAAGTTACGGACGCAGTCCGTGTAATTGCTACCATCATCTTTCAACTTTTCTTTCTCAAGGAACACATTAAAATTCAACGGAACAACAGCACGGGCCATCTATCTACAACAACATAGACATGCAAAATACTATCACGTGATGAAGCTATGTACCTAGGGTAGGGTCATAGGCCTGACCTAGACACCCTCCCCCAGGACATCACCCTAAAGTCAGAAGCATTCAAGGGATACCATCATCCACTCGACCAGAAGCATTCCACTCGGAAGACTCAATGTCACTTGACCATAGCCTTTGTCACTCGACGACCAAAAGACCTAAAGCCACTCTGTATAGCAACGTCGGGCATTTACTCTGTAGACTTAATGGTCATTCATGTATCTTTATTGCTCGCGTTACCAGTAACGCCCCATTTTTATGTACCTTAAACCCTGTGTAACCGAGGGCCGGAGGGGTCTGGCGAACTCTATATAAGCCACCCCCTCCTTAGGGACAAGGGTGCGCACCTCCTGTAACTCCACACACATATAATCCGGTCGACCGCCTCTGGGCACCGAGACGTAGGGCTATTACTTCCACTGTGAAGGACCTGAACTCGTAAACCTTGTGTGTACAACTTCACCATAGCTGGGATCTTGCTTCCTCATACCTACCCCCCATTCTACTGTCAGTCTTAGAACCACGACATCAGGTACTAAGTTCATGATAAATTAAAGTTCAATTAATCAAATTACTAATGAACTCCCACTTATATAGACATCCCTCTAATCATCTAAGTGATCACGTGATCCATATCAACTAAACCATGTTCGATCATCACATGAGATGGAGTAGTTTTCAATGGTGAACATCACTATGTTAATCATATCTACTATATGATTCACGCTCGACCTTTCGGTCTCAGTGTTCCGAGGACATATCTGCATATGCTAGGCTCGTCCAGTTTAACCCGAGTATTCCGCGTGTGCAAAACTGGCTTGCACCCGTTGTATGTGAACATAGAGCTTATCACACCCGATCATCATGTGGTGTCTCAGCATGACAAACTTTCGCAATGGTGCATACTCAGGGAGAACACTTATACCCTGAAATTTAGTGAGAGATCATCTTATAATGCTACCATCGATCTAAGCAAAATAAGATGCATAAAAGATAAACATCACATGCAATCAATATAAGTGATATGATATGGCCATCATCATCTTGTGCGTTTGATCTCCATATCCAAAGCACCGTCATGATCACCATCGTCACCGGCGCGACACCTTGATCTCCATCGTAGCATCGTTGTCGTCTCACCAACTATTGCTTCTACGACTATCGCTACCGCTTAGTGATAAAGTAAAGCAATTACATGGCAATTGCATTTCATGCAATAAAGCGACAACCATATGGCTCCTGCTAGTTGCCGATAACTCTGTTACAAAACATGATCATCTCATACAATAAAATTTAGCATCATGTCTTGACCATATCACATCACAACATGCCCTGCAAAAACAAGTTAGACATCCTCTACTTTGTTGTTGCAAGTTTTACATGGCTGCTACGGGCTGAGCAAGAACCGTTCTTACCTACGCATCAAAACCACAACGATATTTCGTCAAGTATGTGCTGTTTTAACCTTCACAAGGACCGGGCGTAGCCACACTCGATTCAATTAAAGTTGGATCAACTGACACCCGCCAGCCACCTGTGTGCGAAGCACGTCGGTAGAACCAGTCTCGCGTAAGCGTACGGTAAAGTCGGTCCAGGCCGCTTCATACAATAATACCGCCGAATCAAAGTATGACATGCTGGTAAGCAGTATGACTTGTATCGCCCACAACTCACTTGTGTTCTACTCGTGCATATAACATCTACGCATAAACTTGGCTCGAATGTCACTGTTGGGGAACGTAGTAATTCCAAAAAAATTCCTATGCACACGCAAGATCATGGTGATGCATAGAAACGAGAGGGGAGAGGGTTTTCCACGTACCCTCGTAGACCGAAAGTGGAAGCGTTATGACAACGCGGTTGATGTAGTCGTACGTCTTTACGATCGACCGATCCTAGTACCGAACGTACGACACCTCCGCGATCTGCACACATTCAGCTCGGTGACGTCCCACGAACTCATGATCCAGTAGAGCTCTGAGGGAGAGTTCCATCAGCACGATGGCGTGATGACGGTGATGATGAAGCTTCCGACTCAGGGCTTCGCCTAAGCACCGCTACAATATGAGCAGGATGGATTAGGGTGGAGGGGGGCACCGCACATGGCTAAAAGATCAATGATCAACTTGTGTGTCTATGGGGTGCCCCCTCCCCCGTATATATAGGAGTGGAGGAGGGGGAGGAGGCCGACCTCCTAGGCATGCCCCAAGGGGAGTCCTACTCCCACCGGGAGTAGGATTCCACCCCTTCCAAGAGTAGGAGTAGGAGGGAAGGAAGGAGGAGAGAGGGGGAAGGAAAAAGGGGGGCGCCGCCCCCTTCCTTGTCCAATTCGGACTAGAGGGGGAGGGGGCGCACGGCCTGCCCTGGCCGCCCCTTCCTCTCTCCACCAAGGCCCATGAGGCCCATTACATCCCCCGGGGGGGTTCCGGTAACCCCCCGGTACTCCGGTATTCGTCCGAACTCACTCGGAACCCTTCCGAAGTCCAAACATAGTCATCCAATATATTGATCTTTATGTCTCGACCATTTCGAGACTCCTCATCATGTCCGTGATCATATCCGGGACTCCGAACTACCTTTGGTACATCAAAACACATAAACTCATATTACCGATTGTCACCGAACGTTAAGCGTGCGGACCCTACGGGTTCGAGAACTATGTAGACATGACCGAGACACGTCTCCGGTCAATAACCAATAGTGGAACCTGGATGCTCATATCTTTACCTACTAATAAAAGAAATAGGTATTCTTAGTCCGTCATGCTATTTTGTAGAAAACCCCCTAATGTTTTTGACATTAAACCCGCGGTACATATCAAAATGTTTTTTAAAATACTCATATCTTTTAAACCGTAACTCCAAATTTAACATATTATATATGAAATTTGATTAGATAAATATGTAGAATCTAAATATGATGTTATTTTACCTGTTAAGAATTTAAAAAATACCATCTAGGCTGCAATGTTAATCAACAATGCATTATCCTCTTTTTTTCATACCGGTACTGATTCAGGTTGGGGATGAACACGTCATCAAAATCATGATTGGACATCAAATTGAAGATAAATTTATTAGAGACACCAATAAATACGGACATGCATGACAAGAAATAAAAGGACCAAATAAAGATGGGATGTCCGCTATAAAATAAATAAAAGAGAAAATGCAGAGGAGATCCAATAAAGATGAGATGTTGCGCTATTCTCCTATATATAAGAAGAAAAAAGAGAGGACATGCATGAAAAAGGTAAAAAGGAGGCATGCATGACAAAAAATAAAATAGAAGACAAGTTTGATAAGAAATAAATAGTGATGAAATAGGGACCAATACCTATGACATGTATGGCAAGAAATAGTGATGAAATAGGGGCACAAGTACCTGCATCAACATGAGACCATACATAAATGTTATTTCCAGAGAAAAAAAATCTCTTTTTATGATTAAAAAATCCTGTATCTTTTTAACAACCTTTTTAACTCTTCATGTATTTAAGAAATAGCCACAAATTCTTAGATTATAGAGCATTTTTTGTAAATTAAGAGCGTGTGATATTTTTTCTCTCGTTGCAACACACGAGGCTTTTTGCTAGTTGGTTCCTACATATTCTACGAAGATCTTTATCGGTCAAACCACATAACAACATACGTTGTTCCCTTTGTCATCGGTATGTTACTTGCACGAGATTCGATCGTCGGTATCTCAATACCTAGTTCAATCTCGTTACCGGCAAGTCTCTTTACTCGTTTCGTAATGCATCATCCCGTAACTAACTCATTAGTTACATTTCTTGCAAGGCTTATAGTGATGTGCATTACCGAGAGGGCCCAGAGATACCTCTCTGACAATCGGAGTGACAAATCCTAATCTTGATCTATGCCAAATAACAACTTTATTATTGCCTCTAGGGCATATTTCTTTCAGGTAGAAGTCCTGCCCCGTCCTCCTGAGCTTCTCGGAGGCTCCTCCTCGTCATCATCTGGAAGTTGGATGACGTCTGTTGGCACTGCAGTCACTCGACAATAGGATTTCAGTCGACCATCAGAACAATTAGCAAGGTGTGAGTTGATCATACCTACCCGAGAAGTGGATGCATCCGCAGTCTCCATGTCAGCCTGCTCGTTTTCGATCTCCATATGCGATGTCCCGGAAGTAGCAGCCCTAAGATTCAGAATTCCACTTGGTCAAATGAAACATTAAGGTCTGCAATAGCAATGAAGGAGGAAAAGAAGAAACACTCACGTTGAAGCAATAGGCACGGTTACCTTTATCCTGGGCAGGGCCTTCCGCGGCTTGGGCGGAGCAACCTTGGCTTGCTTGGTGATGACCCACAAGTATAGGGGATCTATCTTAGTCCTTTTGATAAGTAAGAGTGTCAAACCCAACGAGGAGCAGAAGGAAATGATAAGCGGTTTTAAGCAAGGTATTCTCTGCAAGTACTGAAATAAGTGGTAACATATAGTTTTGTGATAAGATAATTTGTAACGAGCAACAAGTAAAAAAACTAAATAAAGTGTAGCAAGGTGGCCCAATCCTTTTTTTTAGCAAAGGCAAGCCTGGACAAACTCTTATATAGAGAAAAGCACTCCCGAGGACACATGGGAATTGTCGTCAAGCTAATTTTCATCACGTTCATATGATTCGCGTTCGGTACATTGATAATTTGATATGTGGGTGGACCGGTGCTTGGGTGTTGTCCTTACTTGGACAAGCATCCCACTTGTGATTAACCCCTATTGCTAGCATCCGCAACTACAAAAGAAGTATTAAGGTAAACCTAACCATAGCATGAAACATATGGATCCAAATCAGCCCCTTACGAAGCAACACATAAACTAGGGTTTAAGCTTCTGTCACTCTAGCAACCCATCATCTACTTATTACTTCCCAATGCCTTCCTCTAGGCCCAAATAATAGTGAAGTGTCATGTAGTCGATGTTCACATAACACCACTAGAGGAGAGACAACATACATCTCATCAATATCGAACGAATACCAAATTCACATGACTATTTATAGCAAGACTTATCCCATGTCCTCAGGACCAAACGTAACTACTCACAAATCATATTCATGTTCATAATCAGAGGGTATTAATATGCATAAAGGATCTGAACATATGATCTTCCACGTAATAAACCAACTAGCATCAACTACAAGGAGTAATCAACACTCCTAGCAACCCACAGGTACCAATCTGAGGTTTTGAGACAAAGATTAGATACAAAAGATGAATTAGGGTTTGAGATGAGATGGTGCTGGTGAAGATGTTGATGGAGATTGACCCGCTCGCGATGAGAGGATCGATGGTGATGATTTCCCCCTCCCGGAGGGATGTTTCCCCGGCAGAACAGATGCGCAGGAGCCCTAGATTGGTTCCGCCAAGGTTCCGCCTCGAGACGGCAGCGCTTCGTCCCAAAAGCTTCCTTCTGATTCTTTCTAGGGAGAAAGACTTCATATAGCCAAAGATGGTCACCGGAGGCCTGCCAGGGGGCCCACGAGGCAGGGGCGCGCCCAGGGGGGTAGGGCGCTCCCCCAGCCTCGTGGTTGGTGGGTGGCCCCCTCTGGTGCTTTCTTTGCCCAATATTTTTTATATATTCCAAAACTGACTTCCATGGAGTTTCAGGACTTTTGGAGTTGTGCATAATAGGTCTCTAATGTTTGCTCGTTTTCCAGCCCAGAACTCCAGCTGCCGGCATTCTTCCTCTTCATGTAAACCTTGTAAAATAAGAGAGAATAGGCATAAGTATTGTGACATAATGTGTAATAGCATCCCATAATGCAATAAATATCGATATAAAAGCATGATGCAAAATGGATGTATCAACTCCCCCAAGCTTAGACCTCGCTTGTCCTTAATCGGAAGCCTATAACGAAAAATATGTCCACATGTTTAGAGATAGAGGTGTCGATAAAATAAATATGAACATGAGGGCATCATGATCATTCTTATAACAGCAACATATATATATATATATATTGTCATATGATTTCTTATGCTAAAGTAACAATCTATTCACAATCTCAAGTATGAATCAGAAACTTCATTGAAAACTAATAAACTATGATCTCGGTCATTGAAGCAATTGCAATTTATCATAACATCGGAAAGATTCAATATAAGAGCTTTTCAGCAAGTCCACATACTCAACTATCATTTAGTCTTTCAGAATTGCTAAAACTCACGCAATACTTATGGGTGTGGAGTTTTAATCGGACACAGAGAAAGATAGGGGCTTATAGTGTTGCCTCCCAACCTTTTACCTCAAGGGTAACGTCAACAATAATAGTTTATGATAACTAACATCCAATTGGATATATATATATATATATATATATATATATATATATATATATATATATATATATATATATATATATATATATATATATATATATATATACATCTGGGCTATTCTGTTACGCGTTACAGAATATTATTCTGTTACCCTTCTTGAACTGACGTGGTTTGCAGGTTGGACTGACGTAGTTTTCCTCTTGAACTGATCTTCCTGCGTGCACGACAGGCGGAAACAGGGGATGCAACATGGAGCTTCTGGGCATTTTCTGGCGCGATGCTGCGGGCTATTCGTTGCTAGAGGAGACATGTAAGGGGTTCCGCACGTGCGCGCACTCACCTGGTCGTGTTTTGTGATCTGTAGTCACCGGAGGTGACGACATGGGTATTTGGCGGCGGACGTGTTCTGGGCGTTGGTGTTTTCGGTGGTGTTCGTAGGCCTCAATTTACGTCCTGTTTGTTGTTTTGGATGTCGGAATTATCTGTATGTTAGAGTTTTTGGATATTAATTTCATTTTTCATTTCTGATTACAGGTTTGAGTGTTCTTGGTCGTTTTCCATGTCCGCCATGTAAATGTGTTCTTCTTTTTCTGTTGTTTTACTTTTGAATTGGTGTTGCAAGGAGAGTTATGAGGATTGTATGAAAAGATTTGCGTTGTCAATTTTGCTTCTTTTGAGTTGTTTCTACCCTGGATTCCCATGTTATTTAGTCGTTGGCGGAGGTGGTGTATGGCGGCTGACTATAGGCTCTGATTTTTCTTGTAATCTGGTCAAACTGTGTAATTAAGTTGCGTGTTTTTCAGTGTTTGTTTTGAATTGCTACCGTATGTGTAGTTGGACTGCTGCGTGTCAAAGTTGTGTTACTGCGCGTTGACATCGGAACTGGCTGCCTACCGATACTTCTGCACTTTGATTATAAAGCCCGAGCCCTCTGTCACTTTTCATTCTACCAGCTGCAAGCAAAGAATAGCGAGAAGGATCCTAAGTTGGGAGAGGTCACAGAGGAGGAGGGGGATGCCGTCAATGTGAGGGATGCAGTAGCGGAGCAGAGGAGGAGGAGGCGTAGGCAGATGGCACGACGTGCTGCCGAGGAGGAACTGGAGGCAGAGTTCAACAGACGCCTTGCGCGCGAGGCGATGGATACTTGCAACTCCAATGAATTGGAGCTTCTTTTCCCAGAGGGCAGGGTAAGGAACCATATTCAGATCATCAGTTGGGCTAGGGCGAGAGCAGCCACGGCTCCACGTCCATCCACCAGGGCCAAATGGCGTCGTTTCTTTGATCGTTATGACTGAAGTAGTGAAGATTATGTTTTTAAGATTTTTTTTGTGAGGGAGCAGATTTTTGAATGACTAAATGAATTGAACTGTTTTTTTATCTCTGAATTTGTTGTTTTATGTGCACATGTTTTGACATGTGCACTTTTGAACTGCTTGTTTGTCAGAAGTTGAACTGATTTACAGGCAAATGTTGCATGGCTTGTATAATAACTATTTCCTACCAGCTGGCTACCCACCAGCCTATTTATTATTTTTATAATCTGTGAGTCTCCTTGGCTATAAATTCTACCCATCTATGTGTGGTGTGCGGCTCAGTCTCCCCGTCCTTTTTATTCCTTCTCCCAGAATTAGATCTAGGTTCCTCCCTCTTCTCTTCATTGTTTTCTTCCCTGTTCTTGTGTGTTCCATGGAGGATTGTTCATGTGGATGCCTGGCAAAGATGGCGCGCATAGCTGACGGCTGTGTGTACGAATCTGGTTTGGAGCTCACCCAGACTCAACGCCGTGGGCAACTCTCTTGTCTGCTGTACTGCAACCATGGGTTTCGTGCGCCATATGTTTGTCGCCTAACGGTTGGTGACTTGAAGGAATCATGGGTATGTGTTTCTATTCGTTTTGTTTTCTACTTTTTTGTAGGTCTCTTTTTGAATCCCATGGACTGGATCTACAGTTTAGTGTTATGAATAGTTTGTCTATATTTTTATATTTGGTTTTGTCAGTATTTAACAGTAGGGATTTCTGTTTGTATTTGTTCATTACTAAATAGTTTTTTTATCCATTTTTGTATAATCCTTGATCTGTTTTTTGTCAGATGTTTTTACTGTAGGTGTGTTGATATGTATATTTCTTCAGTTTAGTCAGTTCACATGACTAGTTAGTTATGTGTTATTGTTTTGGTTCATATTTTTTCTTTTCAGTTTGTTATGCAAACCGTTCATATATCTGTGTAAAAATTCAGTTATGTCAGATGTTCACTTTCTGTTTTGTACTCCCATGCCCATTTGCATAAAATGTCACCCAGGATCAGGATTGTTGCTCCTAGTTCCGATGTTCTAAAGATGGAGACTTCAGACAAAAATGGGTATCAGTTGATGGAAGTTGCCTACCACATCGACTTTGATGGTTGCATCAACCTAACTACTGGGTGGAAGGAGTTTGTGGCAGAGTCTGGATTTGAGGATGGTGATGTGGTTATGGTTATGTTCTCCAAGGAAGATGACTCTCTGACATTCAGAATTTATGTGATGTAGGTTTAAATGTGGCAAATGACGTCGGTTTGCGAGATTTGTGTGTGGTTGATTATGTTGCAGTATTTTTTTCTTTAAAACTTCTATATGTGAGATGGTTGAATTCTCTTGTATTATCAGATGGTTTGGAACAACTTATGTAATGCTTTTCCTATCTGTTTTGCTCAAGTATAACTGCTTTATTTATATATTCTTTATATTAGTACTTGAACAATTCTATAGTTGAACTGATGGGCATCGTTTGTTTTGACTCATATTTTTTCATGTACATAGCTCGCAGAAGGAACTATACGCTGAAGATGTTTGTAGAACCCCTATTTTTGGGTTCGAGATTGCTGAACTTACATTCTGTTAATGATAGTACCGAACTATTTTAGGTTGTCAATTACCAATCAAATTTGTTTGTTGTATAAAAAATTTTCTTACTTTTTTAGATGAATTTTGGATCACATTTTTTACAGTTAAATAATGATAGTATTTTTTAGAATTAAAAGATTTTTATCTTAGCTGCACAATATTTTTTTACTTGAACCTTATGAATTGTAGTAGTTGAATATTTTTATAACTTTGCTTTTGAAATTTTTATTTACAAATTTCTACATTTAATTTTCCAAAAAATATATGTATTTCTATTTTTTTAGTTCTTACAATTAAGATGTGTTTGAACTTTTTACATTATTTGTTTTTGAACTTATTTCTTGTGAGGTTTTTTTAAATATCTGCAATTTTTTTGTCATGTGTGATCGGCTGGAATTTTGTAATGGGGCGAAGTACTGTGTTGGGCCATCTGGCTGAGTCGTTGTTTTCGGCCCAGATAGCTCGTCCGCGCGGCTGTGCAGCGCGGCGTGCGCGTGCGCTATGGTTTAGTCCCACCTCGCTAGTCCAGGGGGTTCTAGACCAGTTTATAAGCGCAACCGAGCTTCACCAGTCGAACTCCTCTGAAAACTTACCAGAGCGCTTATACACGGCGCTCGCTCTCTCTCTTGACCTGTGGGCCCTGATCGGTGAACTCCTGTGAAAACTTACTAGGGATTCGCCTGTGGGCTCGAGTTCAAGTACCTAGCAGCGTCAGGGCCTGCACCTGTCCTTGGGCGGTCAATTTTTTTTCTTTTTTTGTTGTTTGAATGTAGTACTTGACTCCACCAGTGAATTGGACTGATACTTTTATGATCCTTGGGCGAGGATTTCTTTTTGAATCTAGTACTTGACTCCACCAGTAAATTGGACTGCTACTTTTTTGTTCTAGTTCTTGTGAGTTTTGTTCTAGGAAAGAGCCTTAACATGACTTGCCCCCGAACCGAAACGCATCGAAGGGCATAGTTGTACTGACACATCTTCCTTGTGTGGACTTGCCCCCATTATCTATCTTTTAGGGGGGTTTGTGGGTGCATGTGGGGGGGGGGTGAGGGTTTACAGAATAACCGCACTGCCCCTCGGTGCATAGTTGTACTGACACATCTTTTAGGGGGTGTGTGGGTGCGTGTGGGGTGGGAAACAGAATAACCGCACTACGCCTGTCAAACGAGTGCACTGTCGCGTTAGCGCGAGGCCGAGCCGGGGGGAGGGGGTCGGGACCCCCCTCCCCCATCCCGATGAGGCCGAGCCAGGAACGAGTCGTAGCAGGCAACGACGCGGCGTGCCGCGGCGTCGCATGCGGAGGCGAGTCCGTAACATAACTTGCCCCCATTATCTATCTTAGGGGTGTGTGGGTGCGTGTGTGTGTGTGGGAGGGGGTAGAATAACCGCACTGCCCCTCGGTGCATAGTTGTACTGACACATCTTCCTTGTATGGACTTGCCCCATTATCTATCTTAGGGGTGTGTGGGTACGTGTGGGGGGGGGGACAGAATAACCGCATCGCCCCTCGGTGCATAGTTGTACTGACACATCTTCCATGTATGGACTTGCCCCCATTATCTATCTTAGGGCTGTGTGGGTGCATGTGGCGGTGAGGGGAAAACGAATAACCGCACCGCGCGTGTCAAACGAGCGCACTGCCGCGTTAGCGCGAGGCCGAGCCGGGAGGGGGGAGGGGGGTCGGGACCCCCTCCCGCATCCCAGCGAGGCCGAGCCAGGAATGAGCCCTAGCAGGCGACGACGCGGCGTGCCGCAGCGTCGCATGCGGAGGCGACTCCGTCACATGACTTGCCCCAATTATCTATCTTAGGGGTGTGTGGGTGCGTGTGGGGGTGAGGGGAAATAGAATAACCGCACTGCCCCTCGGTACATAGTTGTACTGACACATCTTCCTTGTATGGACTTGCCCCCATTATCTATCTTAGGGGTGTGTGGGTGCGTGTGGGGGTGAGGGGAAACAGAATAACCGCACTGCGCCTGTCAAACGAGCGCATTGTCGCGTTAGCACGAGGCCGAGCCGGGGGGGGGGGGGGTCGGGACCTCCCCTCCCCCATCCCGGCGAGGCCGAGCCAGGAACGAACCGTAGCAGGCGACGACGCGGCGTGCCACGGCGTCGCATGCGGAGGCGAGTCCGTAACATGACTTGCCCCCATTATCTATCTTAGGGGTGTGTGGGTGCGTGTGGGGGTTAGGGGAAACAGAATAACCGCACTGCCCCTCGGTACATAGTTGTACTGACACATCTTCCTCGTATGGACTTGCCCCCATTATCTATCTTAGGGGTGTGTGGGTGCGTGTGGGGGTGAGGGGAAACAGAATAACCGCACTACGCCTGTCAAACGAGCGCACTGCCGCGTTAGCACGAGGCCGAGCCGGGGGGGGGGGGGGTCAGGACCCCCCTACCCCATCCCGGCGAGGCCGAGCCAGGAATGAGCCGTAGCAGGCGACGACGCGGCGTGCCGCGGCGTCGCATGCGGAGGCGAGTCCGTAACATGACTTGCCCCCATTATCTATCTTAGGGGTGTGTGGGTGCGTGTGTGTGTGGGGGGGGGACAGAATAACCGCACCGCCCCTCGGTGCATAGTTGTACCGACACATCTTCCATGTATGGACTTGCCCCCATTATCTATCTTAGGGGTGTGTGGGTGCGTGTGGCAGTGAGGGGAAAACGAATAACCGCACCGCGCGTGTCAAACGAGCGCACTGCCGCGTTAGCGCGAGGCCGAGCCGGGAGGGGGGAGGGGGGGGGGGTCGGGACCCCCCTCTTGCATCCCGGCGAGGCCGAGCCAGGAACGAGACGTAGCAGGCGACGACGCGGCGTGCCGCGGCGTCGCATGCGGAGGCGAGTCCGTAACATGACTTGCCCCAATTATCTATCTTAGGGGTGTGTGGGTGCGTGTGGGGGTGAGGGGAAACAGAATAACCGCACTGCCCCTCGGTGCATAGTTGTACTGACACATCCTCCTTGTATGGACTTGCCCCCATTATCTATCTTAGGGGTGTGTGGGTGCGTGTGGGGGTGAGGGGAAACAGAATAACCGCACTGCGCCTGTCAAACGAGCGCATTGCCGCGTTAGCACGAGGCCGAGCACCGGGGGGGGGGGGTCGGGACCTCCCCTCCCCCATCCCGGTGAGGCCGAGCCAGGAACGAGCCGTAGCAGGCGACGACGCGGCGTGCCGCGGCGTCACATGCGGAGGCGAGTCCGTAACATGACTTGCCCCCCTTATCTATCCTAGGGGTGTGTGGGTGCGTGTGGGGGTTAGGGGAAACAGAATAACCGCACTGCCCCTCGGTGCATAGTTGTGCTGACACATCTTCCTTGTATGGACTTGCCCCCATTATCTATCTTAGGGGTGTGTGGGTGCGTGTGGGGCTGAGGGGAAACAGAATAACCGCACTGCGCTTGTCAAACGAGCGCACTGCCGCGTTAGCACGAGGCCGAGCCGGGGGGGGGGGGTCGGGACCCCCCTACCCCATCCCGGCGAGGCCGAGCCAGGAATGAGCCGTAGCCGGCAACGACGCGGCGTGCCGCGGCGTCGCATGTGGAGGCGAGTCCGTAACATGACTTGCCCCAATTATCTATCTTAGGGGTGTGTGGGTGCGTGTGGGGGGGAAACAGAATAATCGCACTGCGCATGTCAAACGAGCGCACTGCCGCGTTAGAGCGAGGCCGAGCCGGGGGGAGGGGGGTCGGGACCCCCCTTCCCCATCCCGGCGAGGCCGAGCCAGGAACGAGCCGTAGCAGGCGACGCCGCGGCGTGCCGCGGCGTCGCATGCGGAGGCGAGTCCGTAACATGACTTGCCCCCATTATCTATCTTAGGGGTGTGTGGGTGCGTGTGTGTGTGTGTGTGGAAGGGGGGGGGGACAGAATAACCGCACTGCCCCTCGGTGCATTGTTGTACTGACACATATTCATTGTATGGACTTGCCCCCATTATCTATCTTAGGGGTGTGTGGGTGCGTGTGGGGGGGGGGGAACAGAATAACCGCACTGCACGTGTCAAACGAGCGCACTGCCGTGGTAGCGCGAGGCCGAGCCGGGGGGGAGGGGGTCGGGACCACCCTCCCCCATCCCGGCGAGGCTGAGCCAGGAACGAGCCGTAGCAGGCGACGACGCGGCATGCCGCGGCGTCGCATGCGGAGGCGAGTCCGTAACATGACTTGCCCCAATTATCTATCTTAGGGGTGTGTGGGTGCGTGTGGGGGGAAACAGAATAACCGCACTGCGCCTGTCAAACGAGCGCACTGCCGCGTTAGCGCGAGGCCGAGCCGAAGGGGGGGGGGAGGGGGGGTCGGAACCCCCCCTCCCCCATCCCGGCGAGGCCGAGCCAGGAACGAGCCATAGCAGGGGACGACGCGGTGTGCCGCGGGGTCGCATGCAGAGGCGAGTCCGTAACATGACTTGCCCCCATTATCTATCTTAGAGGTGTGTGGGTGCGTGTGGGGGTGAGGGGAAAAAGAATAACCGCACTGCACTCGGTGCATAGTTGTATTGAAACATCTTCCTTGTATGGACTTGCCCCTATTATCTATCTTAGGGGTGTGTGGGTGCGTGTGGGGGGAAACAGAATAACCGCACTGCGCCTGTCAAACGAGTGCACTGTCGCATTAGCGCGAGGCCGAGCCGGGGGGGGGGGGGAGGGGGGATCGGGGCCTCCCCTCCCCCATCCCGGCGAGGCCGAGCCAGGAACGAGCCATAGCAGGCGACGACGTGGCGTGACGCGGCGTCGCATGCGAAGGCGAGTCCGTAACATGACTTGCCCCCATTATCTATCTTAGGGGTGTGTGGGTGCGTGTGGGGGTGAGGGGAAACAGAATAATCGCACTGCCCCTCGGTGCATAGTTGTACTGAGACATCTTCCTTGTATGGACTTGCCCCCATTATCTATCTTTGGGGTGTGTGGGTGCGTGTGGGGTGGGGGGGGGGAACAGAATAACCGCACTGCGCTTGTCAAACGAGCGCACTGCCGCGTTAGCACGAGGCCGAGCCGGGGGGGGGGGGGGTCGGGACCCCCCTACCCCATCCCGGCGAGGCCGAGCCAGGAATGAGCCGTAGCCGGCAACGACGCGGCGTGCCGCGGCGTCGCATGTGGAGGCGAGTCCGTAACATGACTTGCCCCAATTATCTATCTTAGGGGTGTGTGGGTGCGTGTGGGGGGGAAACAGAATAATCGCACTGCGCATGTCAAACGAGCGCACTGCCGCGTTAGAGCGAGGCCGAGCCGGGGGGAGGGGGGTCGGGACCCCCCTTCCCCATCCCGGCGAGGCCGAGCCAGGAACGAGCCGTAGCAGGCGACGCCGCGGCGTGCCGCGGCGTCGCATGCGGAGGCGAGTCCGTAACATGACTTGCCCCCATTATCTATCTTAGGGGTGTGTGGGTGCGTGTGTGTGTGTGTGGAAGGGGGGGGGGACAGAATAACCGCACTGCCCCTCGGTGCATTGTTGTACTGACACATATTCATTGTATGGACTTGCCCCCATTATCTATCTTAGGGGTGTGTGGGTGCGTGTGGGGGGGGGGAACAGAATAACCGCACTGCACGTGTCAAACGAGCGCACTGCCGTGGTAGCGCGAGGCCGAGCCGGGGGGGAGGGGGTCGGGACCACCCTCCCCCATCCCGGCGAGGCTGAGCCAGGAACGAGCCGTAGCAGGCGACGACGCGGCATGCCGCGGCGTCGCATGCGGAGGCGAGTCCGTAACATGACTTGCCCCCATTATCTATCTTAGGGGTGTGTGGGTGCGTGTGGGGGGAAACAGAATAACCGCACTGCGCCTGTCAAACGAGCGCACTGCCGCGTTAGCGCGAGGCCGAGCCGAAGGGGGGGGGGGAGGGGGGGTCGGAACCCCCCCTCCCCCATCCCGGCGAGGCCGAGCCAGGAACGAGCCATAGCAGGGGACGACGCGGTGTGCCGCGGGGTCGCATGCAGAGGCGAGTCCGTAACATGACTTGCCCCCATTATCTATCTTAGAGGTGTGTGGGTGCGTGTGGGGGTGAGGGGAAAAAGAATAACCGCACTGCACTCGGTGCATAGTTGTATTGAAACATCTTCCTTGTATGGACTTGCCCCTATTATCTATCTTAGGGGTGTGTGGGTACGTGTGGGGGGAAACAGAATAACCGCACTGCGCCTGTCAAACGAGTGCACTGTCGCATTAGCGCGAGGCCGAGCCGGGGGGGGGGAGGGGGGATCGGGGCCTCCCCTCCCCCATCCCGGCGAGGCCGAGCCAGGAACGAGCCATAGCAGGCGACGACGTGGCGTGACGCGGCGTCGCATGCGAAGGCGAGTCCGTAACATGACTTGCCCCCATTATCTATCTTAGGGGTGTGTGGGTGCGTGTGGGGGTGAGGGGAAACAGAATAATCGCACTGCCCCTCGGTGCATAGTTGTACTGAGACATCTTCCTTGTATGGACTTGCCCCCATTATCTATCTTTGGGGTGTGTGGGTGCGTGTGGGGTGGGGGGGGGGGAACAGAATAACCGCACTGCCCCTCGGTGTATAGTTGTACTGACACATCTTCCCTGTATGGACTTGCCACCATTATCTATCTTAGGGGTGTGTGGGTGCGTGTGGGCGTGAGGGGAAACAGAATAATCGCACTGCCCCTCGGTGCATAGTTGTACTGACACATCTTCCTTGTATGGACTTGCCCCTATTATCTATCTTAGGGGTGTGTGGGTGCGTGTGGGGGGAAACAGAATAACCGCACTGCGCCTGTTAAACGAGTGCACTGCCGCATTAGCGCGAGGCCGAGCCGGGGGGGAGGGGGGTCGGGACCTCCCCTCCCCCATCCCGGCGAGGCCGAGCCAGGTACGAGCCGTAGCAGGCGATGACGTGGCGTGCTGCAGCGTCGCATGTGGAGGCGAGTCCGTAACATGACTTGCCCCCATTATCTATCTTAGGGGTGTGTGGGTGCGTGTGGGGGTGAGGGGAAACAGAATAACCGCATTGCCCCTCGGTGCATAGTTGTACTGAGACATCTTCCTTGTATGGACTTGCCCCCATTATCTATCTTAGGGGTGTGTGGGTGCGTGTGTGGGGGGAGAGAATAACCGCACTGCGCCTGTCAAACGAGCGCACTGCCGCATTAGCGCAAGGCCGAGCCGGGGGGAGTGGGGAGGGGGTCGGGACCCCCCCTCCCCCATCCCGGCGAGGCCGAGCTAGGAACGAGCCATAGCAGGCGACGACGCGGCGTGCCGCAGCGTCGCATGCGGAGGCGAGTCCATAACATGACTTGCCCCCATTATTTATCTTAGGGGTGTGTGGGTGCGTGTGGGGGTTAGGGGAAACAAAATAACCGCACTGCCCCTCGGTGCATAGTTGTACTGACACATCTTCCTTGTATGGACTTTCCCCCATTCTCTATCTTAGGGGTGTGTGGGTGCGTGCGTGGGGGGGACAGAATTACCGCACTGCGCCTGTCAAACAAGCACACTGCCACGTTAGCGCGAGGCCGAGCCGGGGGGGGGGGGGGAGGGGGGGTCGGGACCCCCCTCCCCCATCCCGGCGAGGCCGAGCCAGGAACGAGCCGTAGCAGGTGACGACGCGGCGTGCCGCGGCGTCGCATGCGGAGGCAAGTCCAGAACATATCATGCCCCCATTATCTATCTTAGGGGTGTGTGGGTGCGTGTGTGGGGGGGGGGAACAGAATAACCGCACTGCCCCTCGGTGTATAGTTGTACTGACACATCTTCCCTGTATGGACTTGCCGCCATTATCTATCTTAGGGGTGTGTGGGTGCGTGTGGGGGTGAGGGGAAACAGAATAACCGCACTGCCCCTCGGTGCATAGTTGTACTGACACATCTTACTTGTATGGACTTGCCCCTATTATCTATCTTAGGGGTGTGTGGGTGCGTGTGGGGGGAAACAGAATAACCGCACTGCGCCTGTCAAACAAGCGCACTGCCGCGTTAGCGCGAGGCCGAGCCAGGGGGAGGGGGGAGCGGGGGGGTCGGGACCTCCCCTCCCCCATCCCGGCGAGGCCGAGCCAGGTACGAGCCGTAGCAGGCGACGACGTGGCGTGTCGCGGCGTCGCATGCGGAGGCGAGTCCGTAACATGACTTGCCCCCATTATCTATCTTAGGGGTGTGTGGGTGCGTGTGGGGGTGAGGGGAAACAGAATAACCGCACTGCCCCTCGGTGCATAGTTGTACTGACACATCTTACTTGTATGGACTTGCCCCTATTATCTATCTTAGGGGTGTGTGGGTGCGTGTGGGGGGAAACAGAATAACCGCACTGCGCCTGTCAAACAAGCGCACTGCCGCGTTAGCGCGAGGCCGAGCCAGGGGGAGGGGGGAGGGGGGGGGGTCGGGACCTCCCCTCCCCCATCCCGGCGAGGCCGAGCCAGGTACGAGCCGTAGCAGGCGACGACGTGGCGTGTCGCGGCGTCGCATGCGGAGGCGAGTCCGTAACATGACTTGCCCCCATTATCTATCTTAGGGGTGTGTGGGTGCGTGTGGGGGTGAGGGGAAACAGAATAACCGCACTGCCCCTCGGTGCATAGTTGTACTGAGACATCTTCCTTGTATGGATTTGCCCCCATTATCTATCTTAGGGGTGTGTGGGTGCGTGTGGGGGGGGGGGGAAGAGAATAACCGCACTGCGCCTGTCAAACGAGCGCACTGCCACATTAGCGCGAGGCCGAGCCGGGGGGAGTGGGGAGGGGGTCGGGACCCCCATCCCCCATCCCGGCGAGGCCGAGCCAGGAACGAGCCATGGCAGGTGACAACGCGGCGTGCCGCAGCGTCGCATGCGGAGGCGAGTCCGTAACATGACTTGCCCCCATTATCTATCTTAGGGGTGTGTGGGTGCGTGTGTGTGTGTGGGGGGGGGGGGACAGAATAACCGCACTGCCCCTCGGTGCATAGTTGTACCGACACATTTTCCTTGTATGGACTTGCCCCCATTATCTATCTTAGGTGTGTGTGTGTGTGTGTGGGGGGGGGGGGGGGGAACAGAATAACAGCACTACCCCTCTGTGCATAGTTGTACTGACACATCTTCCTTGTATGGACTTGCCCCCATTATCTATCTTAGGGGTGTGTGGGTGCGTGTGGGGGTGAGGGGAAACAGAATAACTGCACTGCCCCAGGGTGCATAGTTGTACTGACACATCTTCCTTGTATGGACTTGCCCCCATTATCTATCTTAGGGGTGTGTGGGTGCGTGTGGGGGGAACAGAATTACCGCACTGCGCCTGTCAAACGAGCGCACTGCCGCGTTAGCGCGAGGCCGAGCCGGGGGGGAGGGGGGTCGGGCCCCCCTCCCCCATCCCGGCGAGGCCGAGCCAGGAACGAGCCGTAGGAGGCGACGACGCGGTGTGCCGCGGCGTCGCATGCGGAGGCAAGTCCGTAACATGACATGCCCCCATTATCTATCTTAGGGGTGTATGGGTGCGTGTGGGGGTAAGGGGAAACAGAATAACCGCACTGCCCCTCGGTGCATAGTTGTAGTGACACATCTTCCTTGTATGGACTTGCCCCCATTATCTATCTTAGGGGTGTGTGGGTGCGTGTGGGGGGGGGGGACAGAATAACCACACTGCGCCTGTCAAACGAGCGCACTGCCGCGTTAGCGCGAGGCCAAGCTAGCGAGGCCGAGCCAGGAACGAGCTGTAGCAGGCGATGACACGGCCTGCCGCGGCGTCGCATGCGGAGGCGAGTCCATAACATGACTTGCCCCCATTATCTACCTTAGGGGTGTGTGGGTGCGTGTGGCTGTGAGGGGAAACAGAATAACCGCACTGCCCCTCGGTGCATAGTTGTACTGACACATCTTCCTTGTATGGACTTGCCCCCGTTATCTGTCTTAGGGGTGTGTGGGTGCGTGTGGGGGGAAACAGAATAACCGCACTGCGCTTGTCCATACAAGCGAGGCCGAGCCGAGTCGCGGGGGAGGGGGGTCGGGACCCCCTCCCCCATCCCAGCGAGGCCGAGCCAGGAACGAGCCGTAGCAGGCGACAACGCGGCGTGCCGCGGCGTCGCATGCGGAGGTGAGTCCGTAACATGACTTGCCCCCGCACCGTATCGCACCGAGGGGCATAATTGTACTGACACATCATCCTTGTATGGACTTGCTCTCGCATCGGACCGCACCGAGGGGCATAGTTGTACTGACACCACTCCGTAACATGACTTGTTCCCCGCACCACAACGCACCGAGGGGCATAGTAGTACATGATTTGCCCCCGTTATCTTATCTTTATTTTTTTGGTTCAAAAACCAGCACCGTTATGAATTATTATTTCATTTGTACTTTTTGATAATTTTTATTGTACTGTTGTGAGTTATTATTTGTACTTTAGCTGTTTGTTTTCTCCTTCTATATTAATTTTTTATTGTATTTAATTTTTGCTATTATCTTTGGTTACTGCCTAGAGATAGTGGGCTTCGCCACGGTTCTGGGCTTTAGCCGTCGGTTTTCTCCCACTCATCTTTTAACCTCCTCTCTCCCCGTTCCGCTCCGCTCACCTCTGCAAATTGATTCCTTCTTCGTTCTCCTCTTGTCGCGGAGAAGTTGCTTCTCCTGTTTCGCCGCAGGAGCGTCGGCCGGCGGGTTGAACCCCAGGGGTGGAGGTCTGTGTGCTCTGTTTGCTCCTTTTGGTCTGCGTCTGACTTCCCTTGCGTCCTCTTATGTACAGATTTTCCCTCTATTTCTTAGCTCTTGCTCTCTTGCTGTTTTAGGCTTGATTCGCTAGGGTTCCTTTGCTCTTGAACGAGCGGTTGGCGACAGTGATACTCGATTCCGTGGCGGATTTTGTGTTTGCTTGTAAGAGTTTTGCTTTGTATGGCGTGCTTCGTTTTTGAAATAGGACAAAGCCCTAATTTTTGTTCATGTGTCTTGCAGATCTGGTTCGGCAGATTTTAGGTATGTAGATCTCAATGGGTACATCATCCAGTCCGAACAAGTTGAATGCAAGTGATTTTCCTTGTAATTTGGATGATGTTTTAACAGATCTGGTTTTTAAGCTGTATAGGTGTGGTCGTATCGACTTTATAAGTTGTATGTATTTTGATAGCTATTAAATTTGCCCTGGATTGTGTGGTTTGTATAGGTTTGGCGGTTGATGTGACCTGCAGACATGTTGTAGTACTGATCACCATCTGTAGTTTGAACTGTTATCCTGGCATTTGAATAGGTTGTAGTAGTTAGTGAAGAACTGGTATGATGTTGGAAGAGTTTTCATTCTTAAGTTTGTTGCGCCAGTGGTGGGTTCATATTGTTTTATTGGGTGCACTTGTAGTGTTCATATAGTTGAACTGAATGCTTGTTCATGTACTTTGTTGCTAATTATGATGTTGTTGCAGATGTTGGAGTGCCGGTGCTTCCTGATTCTGAAAAATCAGAACGCTTTCAAGATCTTGTGAATGTTATTTTTGAGACACCAAATCCGCTAGAAGAACTTGTAGATGTTGCTGGTGTTTCCCTTATATTTGCTCTTTTTTTATCAGCCTTGAATACATTAATATGCTTAGCTACATCAGTTGTTCCTTTTGTTTGTGTCTGATGCTATGCGCTTTATTTATCTTGTCTCTGCAATGTTAATTTTGTTTTGTTTTTATACGTGCGTGCTTATGTTTGTTGGTTTATGTAATTAATGACAGCCATGGTGCTGCTGAGGACATTGCTGATGTTGTCAAATATATAAAAGATGGAATGTATTCTCTTAACGTTGATGATGTTGATGGCAGCTTGCAGTTGTCTGTTACTCAGTCATAGAATGTTGATGGCACTGAGCCTATTACTCAGGCTGAGGATGTTCCTATGCAGTTACAACTCGATGATGAAAGGATAAGAAAGAAGAAGTGTGATTTCGAGAGGAGAAAGGAGTTGCAACGGTGTCAAAAGGCTGCCTGTGTTCAAGAAAGTGATCGGGACGTTGCTCAAGCTCCTGAAGGCGTAGGTGATGAAGGTGGTGACGCGGCCTTTTCAACTGTTGATGCTGGATCTCATGGAAGTGACATGCCTGTGAAGACAAACCTGATGCAAACTCGTTTGACGCAAGTGTTTTCTCGTGATGCAGTTAAGGAGAAGAAAGCTATTTTGAAGAGGAAGATGTCAGATCGAAATCATGATGGCACACAAAGGCATAGCCCACGTGTGAAAACTGGTTCCCAACCTGGTAATAGCAAAGCTGATGGGGATAGTGTTGCTGTGAAGATTGGTCCAAGCCAACTTGGTGGCTCCCCTGTCCGTCGTAGTCCTCGGGTTTTGAAAAATAAGAAGCCTTCTTCTCCTCCTCTTCGAGAGCGCTCTTTGTTGAAAGAAAATAATAAGCGTAAAGTTCATCCTGCGAAGGTGAACAAAGGTGTGAAGAAGCGTGCTCGTGTCGAAGCTGAAGATGTTGTATCTGAAGAAGATGATATCGAAGTTGATTCTGAAGATGAATTTGCAGTGGTATGTCTTTTGTACTGTATGTGACTGACTAGTTGTACTTGCAATGATTTAATTCTGTCTGGGCTTTTTTGCTGGCCAGGCGAGGCTGGTCATTGTTTGCATCAATCGAGGGTGGTACTGATGTTGTTTCAATAGTTGAACTTGTGCAATCTTTTCTTTTTTCTACTTGCCTTCATATGCTTGTTTTGTTTTCTATATTCATTTATTTAAGGTGTGGCTTCTTTATTTTTATTTACAGCCTATTAGCGTTATGAGTCGGGTCAAGCCGGTGGGACGCAATGCTGGAAAAGTTGCCTTGGATGAATGTGACCAACGAAAATTGGACTTGACTGTACGATGTTCGTTGGGAGAGGTTGAAGCTTGTGCTAAGTTGCTTGAGAGTCGTCATGTGGCTAGGGTTCGTGCAGCTGGTTTTGGTTCTATCTTCAATTGGAGGGTGAAGTCTAACATTTCCCGCCCTCTGATGGGAGTTTTGTACCTGAGGATAGATCCTGATACGATGACTCTTGACATGGGTGAGGCTAATAAGAAGCTTCGCATCACTAGCGATGGTATACATCAATTATTTGGGTTCCCTCATGGTGGTCGTTCTCCGCCAAGGACGTTAGAGGATGGATATGACAACGCTCTGATGAAGTTAAGATCGGAGCTTGACATTAGCAAGAACATAGATATCAAGACAAAGGATTTGAGGAATAAGCTCAAGGTGTTCATCAAGGATCCTAGCAAAGATGACCTTGCTCTGAAAGTGTTCTTCATTATTGTGTTTATGAAGGTTGTGTTGCCTGGTGCCGCCCCGCGTGTTTCCAAAGAGGCAGCAATGTTTGAGGGTCTCGTCTTTGAGGACATGGCTAATATGGTTTATTGTCAGCTGATGGTTGATGAGCTTAGAAGGGCTGTTGTCAGGTACCAAGATGGTGTTACGATGGGGAAGGCAATCACAGGCTGTGCTATAGGGCATGTACTAATGTACCTTGACTGCCTTATCCGTGGCAAGACTGCGGAGCCTGACATGCGAGTCCCCCGCATATGTTTCATGGATCCTGTCAAGCTTTCTGATCTGGTTGATGCAGATTTCATAAAAAAGGTAATGCAGATCCAAAGACTTGAGTGTTTGGGAAGCTTCCGGTGAGTTTTATTTCTTTCGTGTCTTGCAGACCTTTTTTTATTTAGGTATAGCTATTTCTGCTGGAGTGAACAAGTGTCCCACAGAGTTACCTGTTTAGATTTTCTCATTTCTTAAGCTTTGTGAGGTTTAGGTACGATTTTTAGTACTGTTGTTTCATGTGTGGTTGAACTGAATTTCTTTGCTAAACTGTCCTGTCAGTAAATAATAATAAACTGGCAGTGTCAGTTAAAGATTGGTAGTGCTGTTGATTTAAATCTGTTAATATCATGTTTTATTTTTTCATGTGTGTTGCATTGATTAATTAACTGTTTTCCCCCTTGTTTGTAGTGGAAAACTCAAGAGGAGGTTGTTTTTTTCCGACAGTATAAAAGGCCAGTCATGGAGATGCCGTCGTCTCAGGTTCCCAAGTCTTCATCACAGCACGATGAGTTGAGAGGTGGTCATGGTGTTGAGGATGCTGGTTATGTGCCCCCTGGCCCTAGTAATGCTAGTACTTCACAGAGGCAGGGTTTTGGTATTGATGTTGCTGTTTCTGTGTTGGAGCGCGCTGAGCATATTTTTAGAAATGTGTGTTCTGAGCTGCAAAGGTCCCAACGACAGTTGAGCGTCTGAGCTGTATCAATGGTATCCTTCCTGAAGGTCATCAATTTAACATTGAGGAAGCAGTGGACTATATTGAGATGGAGAGAATTTTAATTGATGATATGCGTGACGGTGCTGCTAATCTAGTTCAGAGCTCGGTTCGTCTGTTGAACAACATGAAGCGTTTCAAAACTATGCAAGACTCTCGCTGCAAGCCATATGAAGAAAGTGCAAAAGTTGTTATCAGGCAGATTGAGCAGGATGAGGCTGCTGCCACCGACAGCAGGGCTGGTGATGGTACTGAGGCTAATGTTCCTGATCACGAAACGAATGATGTTGGCATGAAGCGCGCTGTTGATGATGTGAGTGAGTCCTCGGTGTTTGCAATTTTTACTATGTTGTTCTGCTGTCAGTATTGTAGTTGAACTTTCTCATCTTCGTTTGTTAACTTTTCTTCCATGCAGATTGAGCAGGATGAGGCTGCTGCCACTGACAACAGGGCTGATGATGGTACTGAGGTTAATGTTTCTGATCACCATACGAACAATGTTGGTTTGGAGCAGCCTGTTGTTGATGTGAGTCAGTCATCGGTGTTTGTATGTTTTTACTATGTTGTTCTGCTGTCAGTATTGTAGTTGAACTTCCTGATCTTTATCTATTTATTAATTTTTTGTTTTGGTGCAGGAGACCAGTCATAATGTTGACGCTACTGTTGACCGTGGAGTTAATGATCCATCTACTGATAAGTGCAAGGTTATTTTTTGTTTTTAATGTGTTTATTCATATTTCTTGAATTTTCATGCGCACCAATGTGGTTTAATTCCTTGTGTTTTATTGTTGCTAATAATAGCATTGTTATTTTGTTTCATTACATATGAAATCAGGGTCCTGTTGTTGGCGACGAGCCTTGTTCGCCTGCTGGTGATGTTGCTTTTAATGTTAGCAACAGCAAGATCGATAATGTTTCTGTGAATGCTTCTATGGTTTTGTTTTTCTGTGCATCTCTCGCTAGCTTATTTTTGATTGTTAGTTTTGCTCATATTATTCACTTTTTCAGAATTTTTATTTCTTCAGATGACTGATGTTGAGCGTGAGGCTGTCGTTAGTGGTGGAGATGATGCTCATGGTGTTCCATTGAGTAGTGGGCGTGATGTTGGTGCCAAAGTTGCTGATGAGGATGTTGGTGCTGCTAGCATACTTGATGGCAAACCGTCTGGTGTTGGTATTGCTAGGAATGAAAATCTTTCTGATTTTAAAGATTTGCTGCCGAAAAATTTCCCGCCTGGAGGGCTTGATTACGGTGATGCATTGCAAGATGCTTCTAGCGTGGAGGAGGTGCCATCCGAGGATGACCATTTACTTCTGTCGATTTCTTCTGGCCCCTTGACGCAGGAGGCACTCGTGTCGTCCCAGGATTTTCTTTCCACAGACCCTGAAAGCGCAGCGATATTGGTGTCCTCTCAAGATGTGCCTGTGCCATCATCAAACCCTGAAACTGGAGGCATATTGGTCTCATCGCAGGAACTACCGTCGTCGTCAAACACTGAAAATGCAGGTAAGGACTTGTTAATGAGGCGTACTTCTCAATTTTGGCATTTTGGACATGTTCACTTGTAGTGCTTGAACTTATTATTTTTCTTCTTTTTCTGCAAGCAGAAAGTGGAAATGTTGTTAAGGTTGATATGTTTTTCTTCGCTGTTACGAGGTTGCGCACCAACAGTGCAAAATGGTTAGATTGGGATTTTTCCCGTATCATTTTCGTATGCTTTTCTTTCTCTCATATGACTATTGTTGTTATTGCAGTAGTTTTAATTCATGTAATCTTTTGTATTTTCTTAGTGACAAGCCGATGTTTCAAAATAAAGAGTGTGATGCCAGTGTTGGTTCTATTGCTAAAGCGTTTGTCCCCACTCGCATGCTCAACTCAGATAGTGCTGACGTTGTTTTATATTCTCTACATCAGAAGTACCGAGACACTGGCAAGTTGATAGTTCCCACATGTGTGACGGTCAGTATTTTGCTTTTGTAGAAAGGATGATAACTTATTTTTCCAATTTTCTAACTGTTGTTGTTCTTTTTGTACAACAGACAAAGATCCGTGATGGAAATATTGATTCCAATGTGCTAAATTGGTTCAGGAGATCGTGCGCTGATGGTTTTGACCAAGTAGGTGAACTTGTACTTTTCGTACTCATGAACTAGAACTGTCCTTTTTTCTTGCAAGTTTGGGAGGTGTTGGAATGAACTTGAGCAGCCTGCTTTTAGCCCTGCACTTATGAATGATGTGTGCTTCTTTTTTTAAGCTGAACTTATTGTAGCAAGGAAATTGAACTGATATGTTTGTTGCAATTTTAACTAGAGTAGCATATATTTTTTGTAGTGTTTTGCTTACTCAATTAGAACTTATGATTATCTTATCTTTTGTTTGTACTTCTGAATTTCAATTTTCTTCTTTTATTTTATTGTTTGGAGGCTGAATTTTTTGTTTGATTATGATTTGTTAAATTCATTTTTCCTCTGCGATTTTTTTGTCAGCTTCTCTTCCCTAGTTTTGATCCGCCGTCCATTGTGGCTACCATGAAGCCTAGTGTAGAATCTGGGCATTGGTGCTTGAGTGTTCTGAATTTGAGGTTCCGTCATTTTGAGTGTCTTGATTCACTGCACGATGAAAACTGGAGTGATGCAGTTAGATTCTTAAGGACTATGACAGATAACATAAAGAAGTTTTGGAAGGAGTCTAGCATAGACAGGGCGAAACCGTTCTCGCCGCTGCATATTGATGGTTTCTCTTGTGAGTTTGTGCGGGTGCCGCAGCAGAAAAACACGTGAGTATCCGTTTTTAATGAGTTTTTGTTAGTTGCTTTTGTTGTTGGAATGGTGGTGTTACTATGTTTTCGGATTTGTGATGTACCCATTTGTTTTTTCTTTTGTTAACATGCATGATTGTGGATTCTTTATGCTACAAAGCTGCAAGACCTATCATTGCCGGGAGGATGGTGTGATTGAAATGTTAGATTACAGCCACGAAGACATTCTTGACATTAGGAAGACTTTTCTGTACACCTGCGCAACTAGCGATGTGTTTGATATTGACTTCCGTGGTTTGTTTGGCATCGAACCCTGTACGTAATGCGAGACCTTTTGTAATTTTTTGCAGCTTGTACTTCTTTGATTGGTACTGTCATGAATTATGTATTTGAACTTTACCCTTGATGCGGTCTTTTCTTTTTTTATTTTTGCAGGTGAGTGGCTGGATCTTAATGAGCATGATTACATGATCTTTGGCAGCCAGTTCTCGGAGCTCGAGCGCGTATCTATTGATCTTAGCCAGTGGCGTTCTCCAGAAAAGACAAGGTCCAGTGTTCTTAAGGGGCGGTTGGGAGCTCTGAAAGGTTACGGCTGCTTGTGCAGAGAGCCCCTCTACACCCAAGAATCCCATTGTGGAATTGATAGACAACGATGATGATGCGTTTGACAAGATTGCTGGCATGGGAAGAGTCACCAGGAGCGCTGCTGCTGCCAAGGGTTTATCGCCACTTGCTGGAATAGTGGCCCGTAGAGCTGGTGTTGCTAGTAAGGACCCTGCTTTGGATTCTGGCAATGTTACAAGCACGAAGTGTGCAACCAGAGCTCCTATAAAGTTTTGCTCCCCTGTGCAGCAGCTTCACCCTCATGGATTCCCTCACCTGGACAAGGCTCGCAAGTTGTATAATCTGTTGCTTAGCGATGAAGCATGTGAGAAGTATGCCGAGTGAGTATCTCTCATTACATTTCGTCTTCTTTTCCTCTTTTGTTTGTAACTGCTAGATAGATACGACCTGAACTATTACTTTTTATACAACTTGAATTGCTATTAATGCCTTGTCTTGCTTCCCTGCTTTTTGTTCTTGTCCGTGCTGCAGCAATACATTCTCAATGATACCTCAGCCCGATGATAGCGTAACCAGGTTCACTGGGAAACGCATCTGGGAAATTTTTGCACCTGGGCAAATGATGGAGGGTGATGTAATGGACTTCCTTATTGATGATTGGAAGAAAGATCCCGCTAGAAATGTTGATTTTGCGTCTGGGAAAAGGGTATTGCTGAGTGCATATTTCATCACGGTAATCAATCAGATCGTTTGTTTCTCTCAAACAAGACTGCCTATTGTTTTACGTGTTTTAATAATACTTTGCTTGTTGATCCTTTCCACCCGTCTATTTCTTTTCTGGGCTTTTTGAAGGTTGTGCTTGACTGTACATTTTACGTGCTGAAAATAAACCATTTAATGTCGAGAGTGCAGCGAGAGATTTGAAGAGCTATGTCAAAGAAGAGGAAGACTTGCTCACTGCCGACCTTGTGAGTTCTACTAGCTGATTTTTGGTTTTCATTGTTTGTTTGTCATGCTATTTTTTATTTTGAATATCTAACCTCTATTTTTTGGTCATTTGTTTTTAGATCATGATGTCTCTATTCAAGCCTATGGTTTTAGCAAAGGATAAGAAAGTGAACCACTTTTCCTTATATGTCATGAATCGGTACCGAAGTAGCGTCGACATCCTTGACTCTTTACCTTATCCGAAGAACCATCGTCCTTCAAAGAACACCTATCATAAAGACTGTGAGAAGATTGTGAGTGACATTTATTATCTGTACTAGATTAATTTTTCCGCAACTTTGTTTCTGCTTTTCTGAGACCTGAAAATGTGTGGTTTCTTTTCTTTTTTTACAGATCCCCAGGATGGTCCAAGTAATGAAGGCTTTTTATGGTGATGCTCAGTACAATGCGAGCAAGCAGCCCAAATGGGAGCTTTTTGCAAAGAAACCAACGTTTGTGAAGGTTCCGCTTCAAGGGGCGAATGAATGTGGCCATTATACTCTGAAGTATGCGGAATGCTATGATGGTGAAAAGATCATTGGGAACATTCGAGATAATGATGTGGGTTCTAGTTGAGCTTTTCACTTTTTTGCGTTTGGCTTATTGTGTATTCTTCTTTTTTTAATGTGTCATGATTTTAATAATTTGTTTTAATGTTTTGCAGCCTCGTATTGTTGATTGGAATGCTGAGGATCTGTATAGAGCTGTGTTCAACCGAAATAACCAGCTTCTGGAGACTGAGCTTCCCAAGGAGTTTCAACCTTTGGCTCCTGGTGCATAGAAGAAATGGTCATCATTTGCGTAGTGAAATGGATAGTTGTGTGATATATCTCTTCAAAGCATTGTAGGCTTTGATTGTAGTGTTTGGATGTCTAGTCAAGTACTATGTAATTACTGGTATATTTTGTTGTCGGTGTACTAAAGTAGGGGTACCTTAGTCCCCCGAACTTGTGCACGGGCAGTCGTAGCACCCCGCGGCAAGGCTTGCCAGGCGATCGCCAAAACTCTCCGTGGTCCCCTTTTGGGCCATACAAGAACAAAGTATTTGAGCCAAGGCCCCGACAGGAGGAGCCTGCCGGGAAGGCCACCCGAAGAGAGCAAGGCCCCGGCAAGAGGAGCTTGCCGGGACGACCGCTCGAAGCACAAGTCCCCGGCAAGAGGAGCTTGCTGGGAAGGCCGACCGAGGCACGACAAGATACTTGCTGCGACGCGCCCCGCGTCCCGGCAAGGACCAGTGAGCGACAAGCTCCCGGGCGCGACAAGGCACCAACCGCGGCAAGGCGTTTGCCGCGGCAAGTCACCACCCCGCGCCTGCGCTCCAGCTCACCCACCCACGCGTCGCTCTGGGGCCATTCCAGGCGTACGTGGCGAGAGGCTGGGCAGCCAGGGGCATGCGGTGGCAAAGCAACGCTGACAGAGTAGCCATCGTGGCAAACGATGGCGCTCCAGACGGCCCCTTTCCTGCACCGTCCGGGCGACGCGGACGGGCATTTAATGCCCTTGTCCCCTGCCGTCAGAGTTAGGTATGATAGCACTGTGCAAACAGCTGTACCCAACACAGCGTTTCCAGTTTTACCCCCGCCTACATTGCTACCTGTGGGTAACCCCTTGCACATATAAAAGGAGGCCCCATGTGCAACAGGGGAGGGAAGGAGGCCATTCACGCTCGGTCTCGCCAGCAGCTCGCGTGTACTGTAGCACCACACGCTCTCGAGAAAGAACACAATACCAAACCACAAAGCAGCAGTAGGGCTTTTACGCATCCGTGCGGCCCAAAGCTGGGTAAACCCCTCGTGTGCACCGCCTCGATCCGCTCTTCGTGCGACCTCCGCCCCCCGCCGAACCAAGAAAGGGGCTCGGTCCCCATAGGTGTTGGTGGAGGCAGATTTCCCACCGACATCTTTGGCGCGCCAGGTAGGGGGCGTCGAAGTTGTGCGAACCTGATCCGGCGTCTGCACGGGCTAGATCTCCTTCATCTTCATCGACATGCCACCGAAGAAGAAGGCTCCAGAGGTGGCTGGTCCGTCCGCGTCGAACCCACCACCCCTGGAGCAAACGGGTGGTGGGGACGGCACCGGCGGCGGAACGGGCGCCATCGAGCCAGCTCATGGTGCCACGGCGTCCGAACATGCACCGCGCCCCTCTCAGGAGGCACGGGACCAGCATCGTCTTGGCACTCACGGTACCATACGCTCGCTGGACCCAGATCGAGCCGGCGGGTCCCAGGGCGCTCAAGGCCAGCACTCACACCAACGTGCTGGGACGAGCTTGGCGCGGCTGCCTGGTCCGGGTGTTGCTCCTTCTAACGTGGTTAGAAGTTCGAGCACATCCCGCTCCACGCGCCGTTCGCCACCGCTGCCCGCCACTCCAGCAGAAGCTCTGGCGCGAGCTCAACTGCTCCTAGACTACCCTCCAACAGCGGACAAGCTCAACGACTGGAGGGCCACGATACAGAGCCTCATCGGTTTCGCGAACGGCGACAACCCGCGGCAGCACAATGTGTCGCAGCCGCGGCAGGTCGGCCAGGCGAGAACCGATGGCGCCAAGACCGGTGGGGGCGCGACCACCGTGCACTCCCTGCCCCAAAGGCCAAGATCGCCGACTCGCCGGAACCATCACGACAACGACTCCACCGCGTCGTCGAATCCGCGAACTCGTTGCGATCAACGCCAAGTTCTTCACGAGCGAGAACAACAGGACGCTCGTACTCGCATCGAGCGTCGGAGAGAAGCGCGGCATCAGTCAGACCAGCGCGCTGGGCCCTCTGTCGACATGCATGCGCCCGGGGGACCAGGCGACCTGCCGTACGCGGTAGGCTGCCCTGCGTTCACCCGTGAGCTGCGACAAGTACAGTGGCACATCACGAAGAATTTCAAGCCAGACATACTAGAGAAGTACGACGGCAAGTCGCATCCGTCGGAGTTCCTCAGCATCTACACCATTGTGGTGCAGGCTGCTGGGGGGCGGGACGACAAGATCCTTGCCAACTACTTCCGGTTGGTACTCAAATCCAACGTCAGATCCTGGCTCATGCACTTGCCGGATAACTCCATAACCTCCTGGATAGACTTGTGCCATCAGTTTGTTGGCGCCTTTACAGGCGACCACAAACCCCATGGCCAAGCGAGCGACCTTCATCTGCTCGTCCAGAAGGAAGGGGAATCCTTGCGCAAGTTCATCCAGAGATTCAGCCGCATGCACTACAACATCCCAGACGTCCACCCTGCCGTGGTTATCAGCGCGTTCCATCAGAATGTGCGTAACCGCAGGATGCGGGAGGAGATGGCGATGTGCAAGATCAAAGACGTCAGCGAGCTATATGCCCTGGCCGACAAGTGTGCACGTGCTGAGGAAGGGAGGAAACTCCCCAGAGAGAACACTGGAGCAGGAGAATCTGACAGTGAAGATACCGCCCCAGCAAGGAAGAAGCAGCGGCGGAGCAACAGGAAGAAGAAGGGCCAAGAAGTACTGGTTGTTGAGCAGTCAGGCGATGAAGGCGTCGCCAAGAAGGCCCAGGCTGGCAGCTCCGGCAAGGAGGTTGCCGGATGCGCCAACTGCCAGGCTGTGTCGGTCGTCGACAAGCGGGACGGCACCAACAAACAGTACTGCAAGATCCACCGCACCAAGGGCCATGACCTCCAGAGCTGCAAGCAGGTCGAGCGGCTCGTCGAGCTGCAAAAGGCCGAGTACGAGCGGTGCGACAAGGAGAGAGCCCGGGGAGGTGGCGGAGGATCAGGTACAAAGCGCCCCGGCCAGGGAGGACGCCGCGACAAGGACAAGCAGCGGCAAACGGACAGGCCTCCCCGTGGCCGCGACAAGAACGAAGACGACGACGAAGACGAAGACATGGATGACGTCGAGACCAGTCAGCAGGAGTTTCAGAAAGCCACAAAGGTCTTGTGCGTAGACGGCGGTGCTTCCCTGCATACTTCTCACCGCTAGCTCAAGCAGTGGGCACGGGAAGTCAATGCAGCGGAACCACCCGTCGAGTCGCGCAAGCCTCTGAAATGGTCCAGCACGCCTATCATCTTCGATATTGAGGACCACCCTGACCGCACAATTGCGATCGGGTGCTTGCCGATGTTGATCTCGCCAACAGTCCGCAACCTCAAGGTCACCAAGATGCTAGTCGACGGCGGGGCCGGCTTGAACCTGATCTCCTCCGCTGTGCTCCGGAAACTCCGAGTCCCCGACAGCGAGCTCGAAGAGACTGGCACGTTCCAAGGAATCAACCCGGGAAGGAGCAAGCCGAAGGGGAAGATAACATTGCCAGTAATGTTTGGCAGCGAGCTGAACTTCAGGACAGAGAGTATCACTTTTGACATTGCCGATTTCCCGTTGCCCTACAATGGAATTCTCGGCCGTCCAACGCTCGCCAAATTCATGGCGGCCTCTCACTACGCATACAACATGCTCAAGATGCCAGGCCCGATAAGCGTCATCTCTGTCCCTGGCGACAAGAAGGATGCCCTTATCTGTGCCGACAAGATCTACCGGGAAGCAGCAGCCGCAGCGGATCACAAGCCACTTGCCGCTGAAGCTCCCGGAGGGAAGAAGAAGACCAAGCCCGGCAAGTGCTCTGGCGCCCGCTCCGGCAAGCGCACCTCTATGGAGTGCTGCGCTACCATCGAGGACGCGCCATCGAGCTCCGCCGGCAAGAAGAAGACCAAGCCCGGCGAGTGCTCTGGTGCCCTCTCCGGCAAGCGCACCTCTTCGGAGTGCTGCGCTGCCGTCGAGGACGCGCCATCGAGCTCCACCGGCAAGAGTAAGAAGACAATAGCAGCTCCGCCAACGACCAAGAAGGTGTCCGCCAAGGAGGACGGCACTGGTGGTACCTTCACCATCAGTGCCACTCTCGACTCCAAATAGGAAAGCGCGCTCGTTGCTTTCCTGCGGGCGAATGTCGATGTGTTTGCCTGGCAACCATCTGACATCCCCGGCGTTCCCAGGAAAGTGATTGAGCACCACCTCGCCGTCTGTCCTCATGCGCGGCCCGTCAAGCAAAGAGTCAGGAAGCAAGCGGTGGAGCGCCAAGAGTTCATCGCAGAAGAAATCAAGAAGTTGGAAGCGGCAGGCCTCGTCAGAGGTGTGCTCCATCCGACGTGGTTGGCCAATCCGGTTGTCGTGCGCAAAGCAAATGGGAAATGGAGGATTTGCATCGACTTTACTGATGTTAACAAAGCTTGTCCCAAGGATCCCTTCCCCTTGCCGCGCATTGACCAGATTGTTGACTCCATGGCCGGATGTGACCTGCTTTCATTTCTTGATGCCTACTCAGGATACCATTAGATCTTCATGGCTGAAGAAGACGAGGAGAAGACCGCGTTCATCACTCCATGTGGCACGTACTGTTTTGTACGGATGCCTTTCGGTTTGAAAAATGCTGGTTCGACGTTTGCGAGGGTTGTCCATACCGCTTTTGAGCCACAGATCCACAGAAATGTGGAAGCCTACATGGATGACATAGTGGTCAAAAGCAGGGACAGGGCGACCCTGATTCAAGATTTAGAAGAGACCTTCACGAACCTGCGCAGGATCAGCCTCAAGCTCAACCCCGAGAAGTGCGTGTTTGGAGTCCCTTCCGGCAAGCTTCTCGGGTTCTTCGTGTCTCAGCGAGGAATCGAAGCCAATCCAGACAAAATCAAGGCCGTCGAGCAGATTGAAGCACCAACACGCATCAAGGATGTACGAAGGCTTGCCGGCTGCGTCGCGGCTCTCAGCAGGTTTATTTCCAAGTCTGCAGAACGCGCCCTGCCATTTTTCAAAGTTTTGAAAAAGGCGGGTCCAGTGAGATGGACTCCAGAAGCGGAGGCTGCGCTGCAAGACTTGAAGAAATACCTATCCTCCGCTCCAATACTTGTCGCGCCTAAACCACAAGAGAAGTTGCTGCTGTACCTGGCGGCAACCAATCAAGTGGTTAGTGCTGCGTTAGTAGCGGAGAGGGAGGCAGATGATGAGCCAGCAACCGCAGCAAGCACGTCCAGCGACAAGCAGGGGGCTTCCCCGACAAGCTCTGGCCCCGACAAGGATGAATCTGCGCAGGAGCAAGTGGAGGTGCAGAAGAAGAAAATGGTGCAGCGCCTAGTTTACTTTGTCAGCTCCCTTCTGCAGGGGGCTAGGTCAAGGTACTCTGGTGTGCAGAAATTGCTTTTCAGCCTTCTCATGGCCTCGAGAAAGCTGCGCCATTACTTCCAAGCACATGAGATTACGGTTGTCACCCGCTTTCCGCTGAAGAGGATACTGCAGAATCCAGAAGCGACAGGCAGGATTGTCGAGTGGGCACTAGAACTGTTGAGCTTCGGTCTCCAGTTCGAGAGCACCTCGACTATCCAAAGCAGAGCATTGGCGGAGTTCATAGCAGAGTGGACACCGACACCGGACGAAGATATCCCAGAGATGAGCATCCCCGCCAAAGAAGCAAGCAAAGAGTGGCTGATGTACTTTGATGGTGCTTTCTCGCTGCAAGGCGCCGGTGCTGGCGCGTTACTTATCGCGCCCACCGGAGAGCACCTCAAGTACGTGGTCCAGATGCACTTCCCCAAGGAACAAGCAACCAACAATACTGCAGAGTATGAAGGTCTGCTCGCCGGTCTCAGGATCGCGGCAGAACTTGGGATCAAGAAGCTCATTGTCAGGGGTGACTCGCAGCTTGTCGTCCGCCAAGTGAACAAAGATTACCAGAGTCCGTTGATGGAAGCGTACGTTGATGAAGTGAGGAAGCTAGAAGAGCGCTTTGACGGCCTGCAAATGGAACACATTCCAAGAGCTGAGAACGACATCGCTGATGGCCTGTCAAAGTGCGCAGCATTCAAGTTACCTGTGGAACCAGGAACCTTTGTGCTCAAGCTGACTCAGCCATCCGTAACGCCATCAACCAGATAGAGCAAGAAGAGGAAGTTGGTCTCCGGTGACTATCTTTCGGCAGAGCTCCCCGGAGCCGCCGCCAAGAAGGTCCCTAAGATCGACGCCAAGAGCGCTGAGGAGCTGTCTGCTCCGGAAAACCCCAGGGTTTGTTCCATAGAAGCAGGCGCTCCCGACAAGTTTTGCTCCGGCAAGCTTGCCGGGGAACGTCAAGCTCCGGCTGAGCCCCAGATCCTCGCCGTAGAAGCGGACGTTCCCGCAGTGGCAGATGTGCCTTCAGTCCTTGTTGTCGAGCCACAAGCTCCAGCATGGGCGCAGCAGACTGTCCATTTCCTCCAAAGCGGAGAACTTCCCGAAGAGCAAGAAGAAGCGGAAAGAGTAGCCCGGCGCTCGAGTATGTACCAGTTCGTCGACAACACACTGTACAGAAGAGGGCGCAATGGTGTGAAATTGAAGTGTATTTCCCGGGAAGACGGACAAAAGCTGTTGGCAGAGATATATGGAGGCATATGTGGTCACCACATTGGCGCTAGAGCACTTGCCGGCAAAGCATTCCGGCAAGGTTTCTTCTGGCCGACAGCCCTCCAGGATGCAACTGCACAAGTAACCAAGTGTGAAGCGTGCCAGTTCCATTCCAAGCACATACACCGACCAACTCAAGCTCTCCAGACGATCCCTTTATCCTAGCCATTTTCGGTCTGGGGGCTCGACATCCTCGGCCCCTTCCCCCGAGCTGTCGGGGGCTTTGAGTACTTGTACGTCGCAATCGACAAGTTCACAAAGTGGCCGGAAGTGGAACCAGTGAGGAAGGTGACAGCACAGTCAGCAGTCAAGTTCTTCAGGTCGATTCTTTGCCGCTTCGGGATCCCCAACAGGATCATCACCGACAACGGTACGCAGTTCACGAGTCGCGCCTTCATGCAATACGTCCAAGATCTCGGCGCCAAGGTCTGCTTCGCTTCTGTTGCTCATCCCCGGAGCAACGGTCAAGCGGAAAGGGCCAATGCCGAGGTGCTGCGCGGGCTCAAGACCAGAACTTTCGACAGGCTGCACAAGTGCGGAAGAAACTGGATCGAGGAGCTGCCGGTGGCTCTTTGGTCGATCAGAACGACGCCAAATCGAGCCACTGGCCAGACACCATTTGCTCTAGTCTATGGAGTAGAAGCAGTTACCACCACGGAACTCGTATACGGGTCACCTCGAGTGCTCGCTTATGATGAGCTTGAGCAAGAGCGGCTGCGTGAAGATGACACGCTGCTCCTTGAGGAAGATCGTCTTCAGGCTGCTGTGCGAGCCTCTCGCTACCAGCAAGCTTTGCGTCGCTACCATAGCCGCAAAGTTAAAGCCAGAAGCTTCGAGGAAGGCGACCTTGTTCTTTGGCGCGCCCCGTCCGCCAAGAATCATAACAAGTTGACGCCGAAGTGGGAAGGCCCTTACCGGGTGAGACGAGTCACGAGGCCCGACGCTGTCTGCCTCGAGACCGAAGATGGCACTCCGGTGAGCAACTCCTGGAATATTGAGCATCTTCGTAAGTTTTACCCGTAAGGCGCGGTTGTCAGGCCCCGCCCGGCAACCAACCTTTTGTACAAGTCTTGCCGCAGTTGCATGTAATCCTTTGTACAAAGCCAGGCGCAGACCCTGAGCAGCAGTAAATGAAGCGCTGGCGCCCTAAGTTTTAGCATGCATGCTGAGTCGAGTCTCGTCCTTGGTTAGGGTTGATAGTGCCTAACAGCTGCTAACCCCTAGCTTAGAGGTCGAGTCTGCATCCTTTTTCCTGTTCTTTCGTTTCCTTTGGTTCGCAGGGTTTTGCATATCCTGGCCAGACCGCTTAAGGACGAAGAAGAGGAGAAGGGCGGACCAGCATCTGGTCCCCGGCAAACCAGTGTTGCCGGGGGCTGCAAGTACGAAGATTCACCCGCGGCAAGCCAAAGTTGCCGGGGGCTGCAATCCCAGGTAAGTCTTTCATCCCTTGTCATGCATTCTCTTATGGACTGAGGAATGCGAAAACCTTGTTCCTTCCTAAAAAGCGGCCGTGCTCCCTTAACTCTGGACCCCGGAGCGCGTTCCTGTCGCCAGTTTCGGTAGTAGCCGCGGCGGCAAAGGAACGGAATGAGGAGCCCGAACCCGCCTCATCCCTGCCTCCGCCAAAGGCGTGAGGAAGGTCGAGTGGCGCGAGAGGACGGCAGGGCCTGTTGCCGGGCAAAGAAGTGTCTATCTTAATGATATAAAGGATTCGCTCCTTGGCGTGGGTTTTACCCACGGGACAAATGGCCCGGCAAACATCCCCTTTTCATTAAAAACATTCCGCTCAGGTACAGTTCAGAGAGAATGAAAAACATGAAAGATGGGATTACAAGTTTTAAACACAGCTAAAGCCCGAGGGCTTACAGATTGAAAAAAGATAAGATGCCCGTGATCCCTTTCTTGTCTCTCTCCTTAGGAGGTAGGACAAGGAGGCGAAAAGGGCAAAAGGGGCGCCTAGGCGAGCTACGGGTGGCAGAAGACACCAACAGAACGCCCCGGGAAGCTCAAGGAGCCGGCGACGCGGACGATGGGGTCGCCGGTGCCACGCGGAGCCGCGGCCGACGCCTAGTCGGACCCGTCATCCCGACGACCACTGCCCTCGTCGTCGCTGTCGCTCCCCTCCTCGTCGCTCTCGCTCGAGGAGGAGCCTTCGCTGTCGGAGGAGCTATCCACGCAGCACCGGGCCCGGGTCCCAAAGTCCCCGAAGGCCTTGACGGAGAGGAGATCGCCCTCCATCAACTTAAAATGGAGGGTAAACCCATCCATCAAGCTGTGGATACGGGCAAATGTCTTCCACCCTTGGCCAAGATACACCACGTCGGGGGCTGGGGACTCGAGGTGGACCCGCGTGCCGCTGATCCCGCAGCCCTTCATGCGCAGCCTTAGCGTCTCGGGTTGCTCCATCTCCATCACGCTAGCGAAGGGAGCCGGGAGGCAGAGGCAGTGGCGAGGCGCCCGGCGCAGCCTGACGAAGAACTCGCAGGGGTCGTCCCTGATGTGGACTGCCGTGAGAAGAGGGGCCGCTGGCGGAGGCGAGGCCGGCGCGTCGCCCCGTCCGCCTCGTCCATGACCTCGTCCACGACCTCGCCCCCTCCACCTTCCCCTTACGGTTGGCTCCGCCACCGCGGGTGCAAGGGGAGGAGGGGCGCGTTGCCTAGCGGCGACCCTTGTCGCCACCGATGAAGGACCAGGATTCCCTTTCTCCATGGCGAATGGAGAGAGGGGATCAGAAGCTGAAGAGAAGCGAAGATGGAGGAGTGTGGGTTTTCGTCGCCCCCCCATCTTGCTCTTTATAAAGGAGCAGGGTGGGGGCTCGACCGCCCCGCTCAGCCAATCAAGACGCAGGAAGAGCAGGCGACTGGGACCGGCCCGCTACCTCGGCCCGGTTTCCTGCCTCCACCGTCCGCGACCCTAGGTGCATGAAAGCCGTGTGGCTGGCGTGCAGGACCAAGGCGACGGATGAGGCGACCTCCCCTCGCCCCGTGATCGTGGGGAGCGGGCACCTCGGAAATCGTGCCTTGGGCCCGTCCCACAAACAAGCCGCGCCTCCACGCCTTCCTCCACTTATGGGGATAGTGCGAACCGTCCCCCTTTATTACGACGTGACGCATGCCTGCGGGGCTCAGCCCCACGCACGCCGCCCACGTCACGCGCGCCTCTCCCCACGATGCCGCATTCGACGCGCGCCGTTCGGGGACTACGTGGTGGATGCAGAAGCAGATGCAGCGTGACCCAGGCCACGCGTGCCCGTGCACTGTTTTGGGCCTGGCCCAACAGCGCTCGGCACCGTGTATGGCCCAGGCCCGGGGGCTCCTGTCGGTGTACTAAAGTAGGGGTACCTTAGTCCCCCGAACTTGTGCATAGGCAGTCGTAGCACCCCGCGGCAAGGCTTGCCAGGCGATCGCCAAAACTCTCCGTGGTCCCCTTTTGGGCCATCCAAGAACAAAGTATTTGAGCCAAGGCCCCGGCAGGAGGAGCCTGCCGGGAAGGCCACCCGAAGAGAGCAAGGCCCCGGCAAGAGGAGCTTGCCGGGACGACCGCTCGAAGCACAAGGCCCCGACAAGAGGTGCTTGCTGGGAAGGCCGACTGAGGCACGACAAGATACTTGCTGCGACGCGCCCCGCGTCCCGGCAAGGACCGGTGAGCGACAAGCTCCCGGGCGCAACAAGGCACCAACCGCGGCAAGGCGTTTGCCGCGGCAAGTCACCACCCCGCGCCTGCGCTCCAGCTCACCCACCCACGCGTCGCTCTGGGGCCATTCCAGGCGTACGTGGCGAGAGGCTGGGCAGCCAGGGGCATGCGGTGGCAAATCAACGCTGACAGAGTAGCCATCGTGGCAAAGGATGGCGCTCCAGACGGCCCCTTTCCTGCATCGTCTGGGCGACGCGGACGGGCATTTAATGCCCTTGTCCCCTGCCGTCAGAGTTAGGTATGATAGCACTGTGCAAACAGCTGTACCCAACACAGCGCTTCCAGTTTTACCCCCGCCTACGTTGCCACCTGTGGGTAACCCCTTGTGTAACGCCCTCGATGCGGCTATATCTCCCACGTGTCGAGGCACGACTTAGAGGCATAACCGCATTGAAAGCAATGTCGCAAGTGAGGTGATCTTCACACAATCCATGTAATAAATAAAGGGGAAAGATACATAGTTGGCTTACAATCGCCACTTCACACAAGTACATAAATAACATCCATCATACAGATTACACTCAAGGTCCAACTACGGTACCAAAATGAAAGAAGACTACCCCAAATGCTAAACAGATCCCCGGATCACCCAACTGGGCTCCACTACTGATCATCTGGAAAAGAAACATAGTAACGGCCACGTTCCTCGTCGAACTCCCAAGTGAGCTCGGACGCGTCAACTGCACTGGCATCGTTGGTACCTGCAACTGAGGTGATAATATCTGTGAGTCACGGGGACTCAGCAATCTCACACCCGCGACATCAAGACTATTTAAGCTTAAAGGTGGGAAAGGGGTTTGTGCGGTGGAACTGCAGCAAGCGACTAGCATATGGTGGCTACAGCGCAAAAGAGAGCGAGAAGAGAAGGCAAAGCACGGTCGAGAAACTAGAAGTGATCTTGAACAACCTATGTCAGGCATAACTCCAACAACCGTGTTCACTTCCCGGACCCCGCCGAGAAGAGACCATCACGGTTACACACGCGGTTGATGTGTTTTAGTTAAGGTCAACTTCGGGTTTTCTACAACCGGACATCAACAAATTCCCATCTGCCTCATAACCGCGGGCACGGCTTTCGAAAGATAATACCCTGCAGGGGTGTCCCAACTTAGCCCATGATAAGCTCTCACGGTCAACAAAGGATATTCCTTCTACCGGGAAGACCCGATCAATCTTGGAATCCCGGACTACAAGACATCTCGACAGCAACAAAACAAGTCCAGCAAAGCCGCCCGATTGTGCCGACAAATCCTGATAGGAGCTGCACATATCTCGGTCTCAGGGCACATCCGGATAAGCGAAGCGTACAGGAGCCAACATAACCCAAGTTGCCAAGGGACGGCCCCGCACGGTGCTCTAGTTTGGACCAGCAATCGAAGGAGAACTGGCCCGGGGGTTAAAATAAAGATGACCCTTGAGTCTGCAGAACCCAAGGGAAAAAGGCTTAGGTGGCAAATGGTAAAACCAATGTTGGGCCTTGCTGGAAAAGTCTTATTCAAGGCGAACTATCAAGGGGGTCCCATAAATCACCCAACCGTGTAAGGAACGCAAACTCCGGGAACATAACACCGGTATGACGGAAACTAGGGTGGCAAGAGTGGAACAAAACACCAGGCATAAGGCCGAGCCTTCCACCCTTTACCAAGTATATAGATGCATTAATTAAATAAGAGGTATTGTGATATCCCAACAAGTAAACATGTTCCAACAAGGAACAACAAGTCCATGTTCCAACAAGGAACAAACTTCATCTTCACCTGCAACTAACAATGCTATAAGAGGGGCTGAGCAAAGCAGTAACATAGCCAAACAACGGTTTGCTAGGACAAGGATGGTTAGGGGCTGACATGGCAATATAGGAGGCATGATATAGCAAGTGGTAGGTATCGCAGCATAGGCATAGCAAAAGAGCGAGCAATCTAGCAAGCAAAGATAGAAGTGATTTCGAGGGTATGGTCATCTTGCATGCAAGGTTCTCAGAGTTGTCGAAAGCTTGGTCCTCGTAAGCGTTCTCAACAGGTTCCTCGTTCACGTACTCGTCTCCCGGCTCTACCCAAGACAAGAGAACAAGCAAAGGAACCAAAATCAACCACGATGCAATGCGCAAGCAACATGATGCAAAACATGGCATGATATGCGAGAGGTGATATGCAATGCGTATGCATGCTCCGGAAGGACAAGGATGAACAGGGCATAATCTTGGCAAACCAAGCATGCCACTGGATAGATGAGGTGATTTCAGTTGAAATCGATATAAAGTACACCGGAATCGGATGTACGGTTTGCAAATGGCAAGCAATACAAGAATGACACGAAACTGCCATAAGCAGCATGATGCTACTTAGCAAGCAACAAATAGTTAAGCTACTGCACCCAAACATGGCAACAAAGCATATGACAGTAATCTACTCGAGATGCTCGAAAAAAGATGAACACTGAGCTACGGCTAAATCACATCATAACAGGTCCAAACAATCAGGGCAAAAGTGCAAAAGATAACAGGTTCACAGACTTAGTAAAAATATCAACATAGCGGAAAACTAACATCAGGATGGCATGTTCAGAGCAACGAAACAACATGCTACAGGTTCAGAACATAGCAAATAAAGGAAAGGCACGAATCTATACGTAGCACTTGACAAAAGTCCCTTACTGACCATAAGCCAAAAAGGATCAGAAAATATGATTACACCCATGTCAAATAAGCAAGTTTCGCTACAGGTTTCAGACTTGGTAGAAAACTGGACATGGCAGAAAACTGTTAACGACTAGGCATGTTCGTGAGCTCGATGCACTCACTACAGAGTATTTCATGATAAACTAAGCATACATACATCAAGAAGACATGGCATAGTAACAATAAATGGCAAGAATAACATCATATCATGCAAGGACCAACTACACCAAGCTTGGCAAAAATCGAATAACATGTAAACAATCTGCCAGCAACATTTTGAAGCAAAAGTAGAGCTCGATTGACTCAAGCTACGGCACTCCATAATTGGAAACAAAGGCATGAGTGGATAGAGAAAATACTCAAGTTCAAAACACCCTTACTGATCATGCTCAAATTATGCATAGATCTCTCAGGAACAACATGAATGCATGGCATGAAAATAACAGCAGTCAGGGACTTGGTGAAATCACCAAGTCTCTGAAATCAGCAACATCAAGATACCTAGTTTGCATGCTTGTGCTAGTCACCACATAGATCACAAAAATACATGGCAAAATCCTCTGGATAGGTAACATGGCATATTACAAAACTCATGTAGGACTCAACTTCATAGGAGGTACACATCAATCATGGCAAAAATGACAAAAGTGCATGTTCAGATAAGATCCAGCAACTAACATCAACTAGCCCTCTTCTAATAGCATTTCGGGCATCGAGATGACCTCAAATGAAAATGATGCAATGGAACAAATTGATGTACTCTTCGAGGTAAACAATTCTACATATTATACGCGCGAAACGGAGCTACAGATGCAAAGTTATAGCACTGGGAATATGGCATGATGATCATAAAATTAATGACTTAGAAATATAGAGGGGGGGCGAAGGACAAGTCAACCCAGGGCACGGATTTCGAGATTCGCCGGATCTCGCCGGAGTCCGGCCGGAGGAGGCGGAGGAGAGACCGGGGCGGCCGGATCTGACCGGACCCGGCCCCGGCGGAGCGCGGGGGCGGCGCGGGACCGGCCGGCGGCGACGACGGAGGAGGTGGAGGCCGGCGGAGACGGCGGTGGCCGGCGCGGGCGGCGGAGACGCGGTCGGCCGCGGGCGCGGGCCGGGGAGGGCCCCGCCTGGGCCTAGCGGGCCGGCGGCGCTGGCGCGGTACGGGCGGCGGCGGTCGCCACGTGGCGAGGCCCGATTGGCCCGGGGCGGCGGTGGCGGCTGCGTCCGGCGCGACCGGACACGTCCGGCGGCGCGGGGCGACGGGGATCTAGGGTTAGGGTGGTTTTTGCCCGTGATGGAGGAGGGGGAGACGTTTTTATAGCTAGAAGGAGCTAGGGAGCTCCAAATGGAGAGCGGTTTTCGCCCACACGATCACGATCGAACGACCGAGACGATGGGAAAGACTTAGGTGGGTTTTGGGCCACTTAGAGAGGGGTGTTGGGCTGCAACACACACGAGGCCTTCACGGTTACCCGGTTAACCGTTGGAGTACCAAACGAACTCCGATTGAGCCGAAACTTGACAGGCGGTCTACCGGTGCTATACCAAGGCCACATGTCAAACCTTGGTCCATTCCGAGAATGTTTAATACCCGCTCATGAAGAAATGTAAAAGGGGACGCCGGGAGACATAGGAGCGCTGGATTGCAAAACGGACAACGGGAAAGATGCTCGGATTTATGAGACGAACACGTATGCAAATGCGATGCACATGATGACATGATATGAAATGCATGACAAGACCAAAATGCAAAACGGAGAGAACCCAACCACGGAGGGAATATCATAACACATAGCCGAAAATGGCAAGAGTTGGATTACATATATGGCAAGTTACATCTGGGGCGTTACACCTTGCACATATAAAAGGAGGCCCCATGCGCAACAGGGGAGGGAAGGAGGCCATTCACGCTCGGTCTCGCCAGCAGCTCACGTGTACTGTAGCACCACACGCTCTCGAGCAAGAACACAATACCAAACCACAAAGCAGCAGTAGGGTTTTACGCATCCGTGCGGCCCGAAGCTGGGTAAACCCCTCGTGTGCACCGCCTCGATCCGCTCTTCGTGCGACCTCCGCCCCCCGCCGAACCAAGAAAGGGGCTCGGTCCCCATAGGTGTTGGTGGAGGCAGATTTCCCACCGACATTTGTGTTGTGTTTAAGTGTGGCACAATGTTTAACAATGTAAACTAGTTGAACTAAAAACACCTTTTCCCAAGTTCATTACGAGTTGTTGCTGGAAAAATGATATTTATTTGGTTTTCATCTGTGCCAACCTAGGTTGGACCTTTATAGTTTATGTACCCTCTTTTCTTGTACTTATAGTATAGCTATGTTAGTACTGAATTGTAATGTCGTTCAGCGTAAGGCTTTTAATATTTGGTGTCACGATAGCACTTGTGGATCTAGCGTGAGTGGAGTGATGCTTCCTTGTTATATAGAATGATTTCATATAATGTATTAGAACTGAAGTTTTTTTTCTGATTGAAATTATTCATGACCAAGTTGCTACGTCATCTCTAGCCAGATTTTATTCAAGTATAAGAAATTTAGCAAAATTTGAGAGCCAAATTTTTGTTTGAACTTCTTGGATTGTAGTAGTTGAACTTCATAGTAAAATTTAAATACTGGTTTAAATTAGCTACATTTAAATAGGTCTCCGGTGGGGGGCCTATTTTTCTAGGCTGTGGTTCTTCTCAAGGCAATGTTTAGTACGATCATAGTACTTGCCTTACATACTAAGTTGTACTGACAGTTCATTTGTACTATTACTGTTATTCTTGAGTGTGCTAATGTTTTATGGAATGTGAACTGAAGCTTCCCGTTCCTTTTTATATTTTTGTAGAATGAATGTCCCGTTTGTTCAAGTGTACCAGAACTCTCAGTCCTAGCATGCTAGTGGCTTGGAAATATGTACTGATTGTTCTTTGATTTTCCTGTTGCAGTACTCAGTAAATTTCTAACTACTATTAGCACGATGCTGTTAGTAGTGAATGTTGTCCTCGGCTGAAACTTAGTCTTTTTTTAGTGTTCTTCTGAAACTAAAAACTGATTTCTTAGTGTCATAGTACTACCGTAAATGTCTAAGCTGTACGGAGCGTCCAGTTCTACTATTTGCTGTTGTCCTTAGTTAGTCTGCCACTGTTTTTTTTTTGTGAAATATCCATGTATGATTTTTGTTTTTGCATGACTTGTTTCAACTTTAACCTACTTCAACTTCGAATGTTGGATGAACAAAATAGGAAGCTAGCAAACTTGTTGACTGACATAAGCAAACGATGTACATGATAGACATAGGCAAACTTGTTCAAACCCTGACAGACATAACATAAGGTAGCTGGTTCAACATAACGAAAGCAAACTACAAATTTGAAACAACAATATTAAGGACAGGCAGAAGTGCGAGCAACACGAATGCAGACTTTCATGCATCTTCATCCTGCGAAGTTGCAGTGGTAGTAGGGGTTAGCCTCCTGCTCTTCTGAAATATCGCAACCTGTCACGATGTTGTCGATTGTCTTCCATGACTTGTATGTGGCGTACGCATCTATTCCTGCATACGTGATGAGGTTGTTTGGCAGCGGGCTGGTCCCCCACAGTTTGTGTTCTCCCTTGTCCATCTTCTTCTTCATGTTGGTGTAGAATGGGTGGATTACGCCGCCTGCAACATCGGCCAAGTAGTCGTAGTATTTGCTGGTCTTTGGATCTTTCCACTTGTGCTGCATGTCAATGAAGTTGTTGGGGTTGATCTCCAAACCAGACTTGTCCAGCATCTGCTTGTCATCTCCAATGCTGAAACCGACAAATGTGTACAATTTCTCCTCCTGCAGGAACTGTTTGAGGCGCTTGGGCCTGCAAGGGGGAAACACACATTTAAAGATTAGTCTTCTTTTTTGAAGATTTAATTCTTCTACTTTTTGGTTTTGAAAGTGATAATCCATGAGGTAGATGCTTATATAGTATAAGTCATGGATTAATGTAGTCCAGAAACTAGTACACAAATTCCTGAAATTAAATTCAACTACACGATGTTATTTTTATTTTTTGCTATCTTCAGTGATTCACCAAATGCTTCACCAAATTCAAGAATCATTTTACCAGATTCTATGATATATGTGCTGCTTGATTCAAGTTTATTTTTCTTTTTTGTTGAATAAAATGCCTATACCAGTGCTTGATACATCTTTGTGCATCAGTTCTATATCAAGTTCAGAAATTAATTTGAGGAACATGTGCATCAAAGATATGGACCTATACCACTTCAGCAAACATCTTTAAATTCATCAATTCTATAAACTATACTAGTGCATCAAGATCAGAATCTATGCTAGCACATCAAGTTCAGAAATTAATTTGGTGCATCAAGTTCAGAATTCTAGAAACATTTTTTTAGATGCTAATCTGGTGAAACAATCCACTTCACGGTTTTAGAAATGCATGTAAGTTGAGAAACATGTACTCGTGCATACACTTCACAGATTATAGTAGTTGATCTAGTTGGGAAACTAGTTTAATGAAGTTTTTAGTGAGTAGTACTAGTACAACAGATGAATGAACAATAGTATGGGTTACCATTTTGTGGCTGCTGCGATGTGGTACACCAAGCAGAGTTCCTCGACGCACAACTGCAGGACTGCCACCATCTGTGGAGGTTCACCATCCCTGGTGAACTCCACATCAACTCCGATGAAGCTCGGATACAAGCCGCCGCCCTTCATCCGGAGCCTGCTCATCACCTCGTCGGCCTTGTGTGGTTCGCTGGTGCAGACGATCTCCAGTGTCTCCTTGCCGTGGAGCTCAACTCCTGTGAGGGTTCTCATGTACTCGCGCTTCTTGCCGAGGACGTGAACGTCGACGAGGTTGCTGCTCTTGTCCGACGGCTCGCCATGATGACGCTTGGCGGACGGTTCCTCCGCCATTGCCTTCTTGCGGCGACTGTGGGTTTGGGAGAGAGAAGTTTGTGGTTTGTGTGTAGTGGAGATTGAAGCAGCAATGGTGGTTTGTGGGAATGAGGCAGAGATGGAAGACAATGGGGATTTTGCAGTGCGTCGACGGGGATGTGTGGGAGGCGGTTTGTCGGGGGCGTGTGTGTGGTGGTCGTGGGGGTCCCAGTTTGCAGTCCCTTGTGGGAACCGCTTAGTGGGTGGCGCGGGTGGTGGCCTGGAAGAAGCAACCGTCGAATTCAAGTTTTACTGCTGCACTGACTTGTCTTGTCAAGTTGTACTTATGACCTGCTAAATCCCACTTGCATGTCTCAGGGGTGGTGATGACGGCATTTTGGATTGTTTAGGTGACGTATGCTTTGTGATGTTTTTCCGTGAGGATGTTAAGTCTTGTTTTTCCACTGAAGTCTTATAGACTAGTTTATCTGAACACATTTTTCAGTGCCCTGGGAGTTGTTGCTCAAAACTGGTACTTATTTTATTTTCATCTGTACTTACCTAAGTTAGGCCTTTATAGTTTTTGTATTCTCATTTTTAGTGCACGTATGGTTTAGTGCTGTGTGAACTGAAATGTAATTTCATACAACATGCGGTCTTGAAATTTGGTGTCGTAGTGGTGTGAGTGGCCTGACTGATCCTGCTTTTTTAGTACTGATGTCATATGTATGTTTGAACTGAGTTTTTTTGTTTTTTGGGTGGTTTGTGGGATTGAGATTGTTTTACGACCAGATCGTTTGTTGAGGTGTGTACAGAATTTATATAAATTAGAAATTTATCAGAATTGACAAATAAATTCTATTTGAACTTCTTTTATTTTAGTAGTTGAACTTGTCAGATTTTATGTAAATAAAAAATCTAGCATAATTGACATACATTATATGTTTTAAACTTTTTGCATTTTAGTAGTAGAACTTGTGAGATTTTATATAAATAAGAAATCTAGCATAATTGACAAACATTATATGTTTGAACTTTTTGCATTTTAGTAGTTGAACTTGAAAGTAATATTTAATTCGTTTTTCAAATTATGTACATTTAACAGATAGGCTATTAAGTTCACTTATTTTTAGATGTTCATTGTTTTTAGATTATTAAGTTCATTCGGAAGAGAATTTATATATTTTCAGTTTCAAACATTTTTCTTGTAGTTTATATTTTGTTTGCCTTGCCCTCTGGTTTGTTTAACTGGGCTTATTTGGTGTCGTGTTTGTAAACGATTCAGGCTATTAGGCCGTTTTCCGGCCCAGATAGCTCGTCCGCGCGGCTGTGCAGTGCGGCGTGCGCATGCACTCTGGGTTTAGTCCCACCTCGCTAGTCGAGGGGGCTCCGGACCTGTTTATAAGCGCAGCCGAGGCTCAATGGTCGAAATCCTCTGAATACTTACCTGAGCGCTTATACACGACGCTCGCTTTCTCTCTTGACTTGTGGGCCCTGATCGGTGGGTCCTGCGTTGTGCGGATTACTAGGGATTCACCTATGGACTCGAGTTCAAGTATCTAGCAGCGTCAGGGCCTGCGCCTGACCTTGGGCGGTCAGTTTTTTTCTTTTTTTGTTTGTTTGAATCTAGTACTTGACTCCAGCGGTAACTTGGACTGAAACTTTTTGTTCTAGTTCTTGTCAGTTTTGTGTAAGTATAATCTAAAGATGTACTTGCGTGTAGTCCATTCATAGTAGCGTTTTGAGGACTGATTCTTCTATGTACTTTTTTTTGAAGTAAGTATGTACTATCCAGTCAATTGTACTAGTACTGTCCGGTCAATTGTACTAGTAACCAACATAAGTGTGTGCTGATGCTTCTTACCTTTTTCTGTTTGTAGTACTTGTTAATTTTCTAGCAGCTACATATGAATGAGAACACTACATGAAGTAGTGAGAATTTTTGCTTCAACTTTTGTAGTGTTGTTTAGCAACTCAAATTAAGCTGATTGATCTCAACATTATGTTTTCTATACAATACTGAATCGAAACTAGACAAAGAGCAACATTATGTGATTAGTTGCATCATAACTAGTACTTTAGAGCAGCCACAAAGTTGCATCATAACTAGTACTTTTGAATTTGAAATGCTGGATTAACAACATACGAAGCTACCAAACTTATATGATTAGATAAGCAAAACATTGTACTTGATGACATAAATAAACTTGTTCAGCTATGACAAGCACGACATAATCATATTGGTTCAACCCAACAAGAGCAAACTATTAATTTGAAACAACAAGATAAAAGGCAAGCACAAAGTGGAAGTAAAACGAAGGCAGGCTCTGATGTATCTTCATCCCGCATAGGGGCAATAGGGGTGGTTGTTGTAATTCGTAGCCTCCCGCTCTTTTGCATATTCCGAACCATCTCTGATGTAGTCGATCATGCTCCATGACTTGTACACGGCGTACGCATCTACTCCTGCACACTCGATGAGGTTGTCTGGCAGCGGGCTGGTCCCCCACAGTTTGTAGTCTTCCTGCGTGTTGATGTTTCTTCTTGATGCCTTTGTAGAATGGGTGGATGACGCTGGCTGCAACATCAGTTAAGTAGTCGTACTCTTTTCCGGTGTATGGAACTCTCCACTTGCGCTGAATGTCGATGAACTTGTTGGGGTTGATCTCCAAATCGGACAACTTCAGTTTCTCTTTGTCGCTTTCAATGCTGAAACCGGCAAATGTGAACAACGTCTTATGCTGCAGCAACTCGTTCAGGCGCTTGGGCCTGCAAGGGGAGCGACATTTTTTAAAATCGGCATTACTTTGATGTTTCAATTATTCATTTTTGTTTTGTTTTACAAGCGATGAATCCATTAAGTAGATGTTTATGTAGCATAAATAATGGATGAATGTACTTCATAAACTGGTAAACAAAGTTCTGAAATTAAACTAAGTACATCATGTTATTCTTCTTTTTGGATTATACATAGTTTCAGTCAATGTTGTATGTTCTGCTTTGGTATTAGTTTAGTTGACTTTTGTTGAATAGGATAACACATAAACAGTGCTTCACCAAGTCCTTAGCTTATTTTCTTATGAGAATAACATTAGATCAAATTCAGAAAATACTTCACTACATCAACTTTAGAAACATCTTTTTAATACATTGAGTACATAAACTACACTATTGGATCTAGTTCAGAAACTACACTAGTCAATCAACTTCAGAAATTAATCTTCCGCAAGATTTTCCAAATAGTAATACAGTTAATCAGGTTCAAAAATACATTTATAGTGTATCCACTTGAGAAAATGCAGTAGTGCATCCACTTTTCACAAGCCACACTAGTACATCTAGTTGGGAAACAAGTCTGATGAAATTTTCAGGATACAATACTAATAAAACAGATAAACCAAACAGGGCAAATGAGTAGGATGGCTCACCATTTTGTGGCTGTGATGTGGTACACCAAGCAGATCTCGTCGACGCACAACTGCAGGACTGCTGCCATCTGGGGGGTTCATCTTCGTTGGTGTAGTGGACACCAACGCTGACGATCCTATGACTCTGAGTCTTGCCGCCAAGTTTCCTCCAGAGCCTGGAGATCACCTCGTCGACCTTGTCCGGTTCGCTGGTGCAGACGATCTCCATCGTCTCCTTGTCGTGGAGCTCAACCTCTGTGAGGGTTTTGGTGTAGTCACATTTCTCGCCTGGGATGTGAACGTCGACGAGGTTGCTGCTCTTGTCCGACGGCTCGCCTTGATGGTGTTTGGCAGACTGTTCCTGCGCCATCGCCCTCCTCCAGCGGCTGTGGGCTTATGAGAGAGAAGCTTGTGGTTTGTGTGCAGTGGAGATGGATGCGGCAATGGTGGTTTTTGGGAATGAGGGAGAGATGGAAGACAATGGGGTATTTTGCAGTGCAAGGACGGGGGTTTGTGGGAGGCGGTTCATTGGGGGCGTGGGTGTAGTGGTCATGGGGGTCGCCGTTTGCACTCCCTCTTGGCAACCGCCCAGTGGGTGGCGCGGGTGGTGGCCTGGAAGAACTAACCGTCCAAGACAAAGGCTTTTTACTGCTGCACTGAGTAGTCTTGTCAAGCTGTACTTATGACCTGCTAAATCCCACTTGCACGTCTCAGGGGTGGTTATGATGCCATTTTACTGTCGCACTGATTCGTCTTGTCAAGCTGTACTTATCAGCTGCTTATCCCACTTGCACGTGTCAGGGTTGGTGATGATGGAGGTCTGTACTCCTCTACTGTGGTACTTGGACTGGCGATTGAAGTGCAATTGAACTTACCAAATACCAGTGAGACTATGTGTGATGCTAATGTTTTTTAAAACAATTTCTGTATTTTTAAAGGATTGTTCATATCAATATAATCTCTGAGTTTTTTATAGATAAATTAGATTTTCATTAGTACAGAATGTATTAGATTCGCAATTTTGTTTGAGGTAATTATTTTTATGTACTGATGGTCTTTCTGAATTGGGACTGGCAGAAGCAGACATAGCTTTGTACTAATCTGCCTTTGTACTAATGACAGAGAACTATTAGTACTGATGTACTATAAGAGTTTAAATTTTCCTTAAAATATTTTTGCTGAGTTACTGGTCGACAGTAGTGTTTTTCGTCAGTACAAATGTATTTGTGACTGCATTCAAAAGGATTATCAAATTTTTTACATAATAATGTGACTGCTCCAGCGGGCACAAATCACAAATTATATTAGTACTGATGTGTACTTTGTCTTTGTACTGACGAGTGAGAACTATCAGTACTGATGTACTATAGGAGTTTAAATTTTCCTTGACATTTTTTTGCTGCTGAGTTACTGGTCGACGATAGCGTTTGCGTCAGATAAATCTAGATAAGTTTTTTCAAATGTATTTGTGACTGCATTCAAAAGGATTATCAATTGGTTTACATTATAATGTCACTGGTCCAGCGGGCACAAATCACAAATTATATCTTAACTATAGTACTGATCGAGAAATCTACGATAAAGCTAAATAAGTTTTGGTAACGACAGTGTTTCTGAAATGTTTCCTCATTGTGTGTCGAGGCAACTGAGACCACTATGTATTGTTCAGTTGTTCAGCCTCGAGCTTCTCCTAACTGGCCCCGAATGTTGTGCCTTGCCCGCGCCCTTTCCTGGTTGAGCCTTGGTCACTTCATCGTCAGTTTCAGTTTCCTCGTCGCCGACACTATCATCTTCATTGTCTTCGTCTGATTGGTCGTCATTCTCGTCAAACTCTTCTTCTTCATCGTCTTCATTTGATTTTTTAGAACTCTGCACCTTACCCTGTGTTTGTTCAGCGCCAATGACCTCCTTGCCCACTTTGCACGTGCGGGCATTATGCCCGTCAGTTCCCCCACACTTGCGGCAAGTGTAGCTGTTACGTGTGTTGTCTCCATTGGAAGAAACCTGGGTGGCTCCAATATGCTTGTGCTTGTTGGCAGTGCCATCTGTGCGGAGTGGGCATGTGCGGTAGTTATGGTTTCTCACGACGTTGCAGAATCCGCATGCCCTTATCCCAAGAGGTTTGCCGTCCGGGCGAAATTCCACACGCTTGATGGGGCGTGGCGGCTTTTTGGCTGCTGCTTTCGCTGCCTGCATCTTGCTCTTCCTCCCCTTTGTGTTTGAGAATATGGGTGGTTTAATCACTCTTTCCTGCTGCTGCTGGTAGGATGTGTTGTTGTCATGTCGTTCGCCTATAGCACCATCAAGCTCATGATCTTGCATGTGAACTTGTTGGTGCTCTTGAGTGTGCACATGGGCAAGCTCTGGTTGCTGCTGCTCCTCTTCCTCGTCGTCAAACGGGTCAACAGCTCCCATATGATTCGTCTCGGATAACATTGCAATATCCTTCTCAATGGCATCATTGTCCGCCACACCTCCATTTTCAGCAGAATGCATGGCGTTAAGTTCTTGTTCAAGTTTGTCCATGACGACCCGCGACCTCGCCATTTGATCTTGGGTTCTCAAACTTTTTCTGTGCACCCTCATGTTGAGCGTCAGCAGTGAGCTTTCAATGCAGTATTGGGATGCCTTGTTTGATGATAGTCGAATGTTGGCTGGATGTTCGGGCGTTTGGTGTATCTCCTGAGGATATATTTCTCTAGAACAGTGGGAGCCTTAATTGTCTGCATCATGCACAGGACATGCACGCATAAAAGACCTGTATTTGTTTCTGGAAGAGGTGCATGTTTTTTGTCATTTCATTCGAACAAAAACTTTGCAAATAAAGTAGTACAGTATGTAACATCGTTTTTTTTGCAGTCCTCACCTGTGTGGTCCCATAGCCTGCACTTGCACTCATATGTTTCTCACACAGGGTCTGCAACCACCTGGAACGCGTGCTAAGACCATGCAGACAGTTTTTGCGGGTTGTTGTAGCGCACGAGGTACTTTGTGGGCTCTTCCATCTCTGTCGTCGTGAAAAGTGTGCTTAGTTTTAGCCTTTTTCTGATCTCTCTGTACACAACTCGCGAGTAAACCTTTGCCATCTGGGTGTCAAACACATAGAAGGTCAGTGTGTTTTGTTCCTTCTGCACATGCAAGAATGATGACCAAATTGTTAGTTTTCTCGCAGCAAAAACTTGTCTAACTAATAAAGTTTTACTTTAGTAAGCATGTTTTTTTGTCTCACGACAGGTGATAGAGCTATACCCTGTTACCCATTGTCTCTTGGTTCTCTGCCTGCCTCCTGGTTTTGACGCAGGAGTTTACCTGGCTGACAAACCGGTGTAGGTTTTGTCTCTCACTTACAAAGTTCTTCTTGAGCACATAGTTCATGCTCTCACTTCGCTGTGTGGATGTCATTTTCGTGCAGAAAATTTCTTTGAAGTAGGATGATATCCATTTCTCACGCTCGTTCTACATGGCCAGCATCGTGGCATCATCATGGAGGTTGTACCTATCGATGAGTCCTTTCCAGGCATCCTCAAACTTAGTTGGCATGAGGGGCCAGTTGAGGATTGATGTGAATTCTTCCTTCAAGTCTTCGTGCAGGTAGTACAGGTATGCGAGGTGTTCCCTATAGTTCTTCATAATGTGCTAGCGGCACTGCTTGTGTATTGTGTTCTTGAAAACTTTTGGTATCGCCAAAGCCATTGCCGGGCACTGGTCTGGTAATGAGAAAAGAGATGTGGAGTGGTCAGCATATGGTGGTGCATATATACAAATAGAACTGACACAACATTTTTTAACCTGTTATTTTCCTTTTAGTTTTTTGGGGGAAGGGGGTGGTGGTGGTGGTTGGGGGTGGTTTTCGTGGTTGTACCTGTGAGGATGCATGTAGGAGCCTTTCCTCTCATGCACCAAAACGTCTTAAACAACCATCTGAATGATTCTGCATCCTCATCTCTTATCAGGGCAAAACCAAAGAATGTAGTCTGAAAGTGGTTGTTAGTACCGACAAACACCCCAAGTGGCATATGGTACTTGTTGGTCTTATATGTGGTGTCAAATGTTACGCAGTCACCGAAGTCCTGATAGGCCCCTCGGCAGCTTGCATTCGTCCAGAATATGTTCTTAACTCTGTCGGACTCATCGAGTTGCATGTCACAGAAGAATTCCCTGTTTATAGCTTTCATCTCCCTAAAGAAGTTGACAGTGTTTAGGACATCGTCCACATCATCCATCCTTGAATTCTTTGCTTTCCTGGATATTAAAAGTGAACAGTTATTCAAAAATGCATGTTGAACTGGCGTCAGGTCATGCGTTGCGTAATATGTTTGTACCGACAAAGGAAAAAGACAGAGGCGGTTTATGGGAGGAGAACAAGTTTGTACTTACAGGTTAATCAGGTCTTTGGCATTCATTTCTAGGAAGTAGCTACTAGGGTCATCACCGCCCATTATGCTCATGATTTGCGCGTGTTCAATGCCTTTGAACTGCAGGTACTTGACGTACTCCAAGATTGTTTTGTCAAAGTTTTTGTGGGAGTGCAAGAACACAAGCATTTGCGGAGTGAGCTGTAGCCTGTGGTTGTGTTCCCAGACTATCTCTTTTACGACAAGTGTTCCATCCTTTTCAATCTTCAGCCTCATTTTAGCCCCGCAGTTAGTCCTAGCTGTCGTTTTGTTCCGCTGTCTATTTGCTTCAGACACCTTCGAATGATAGACTCCATAGCACGCGCAATAAAGGTAGGCTTTGGTCTTAAACTTGGAGCCTTCGCTGACAGCAAAACCCGCGTGCTTCGCATAGAGGTTGTAGAAGTTCTTTGCTTCTTCAAAAGTTTCAAAGCGCATCTCTAGCCTTGGCAGAACATAAGCTTCAATGTTAGTTGGCTGCACGCAACAGTGAGCAAACAAAAATGCAGTTATAAAAATGTTAGATGGGGTGGTCATAGTACCATGGTATGGACTGTGCTTGTATGTTTTTTTCTACATGGATACTTACATGTGTATAGCTCTGTGCTGCCTCCGATGTTTGCTGTTCACCTTGGTGTGTGGGCGCGGGTGGTGTCACCCTTGGCACATGCAGCAATGCATCTCTTGGAGGGAGCAATGTTGATGAAGATCTCCGTCTCTCATTGTACGACCGTATCCCCTCAGATTCGTTGTGAGGTTGCTCCTGTCTATATGGCTCATATCTTGTACTTTGGAACCCGCTAGAGCGGCCAAAATTTCTATCTCTTTGGTCTGGTCTTCCCGTCGCAACCGCTTTTGCAGCATGGATGATTGATGTTGACGGAGCGACTGGTGGAAGCCTTGTTGCAACCCATCCACGGCTTCCTGTCCTTGGCTTTCTGCATGCGCTAGGGAAGGAAAACATTTGTTGTTGGGGATATTGTTGGCCTTGTTGCAACCCACGAGTGACAAAGCTTGTATTCCCAGATATTGGTGTTTGCTGCATAGAAGAACTTGTCCGTGCTTCTGATGATTCCGGTGTATCTTGAAATCTGCCTGTATTGTTGAAGTATCCAGGTGGTATTTCTGGTGTTACCCAACCAGGTGGTGCGGCATATCTGCTTGGCTCATCAAACGCTCGCTGCGTGCGCCGCCTTGCCCGCTTCTGCAATGACATTCAACAGTTTTGGGATTAATCTTTTCTGCATTTTTCTCGTATACATGCTATGGGTAACATGTCATGCACTGAAGGCATTGTACAAGTTGAACTTGCATCGCTGGTTGTTATTTAAACTGGTGTTCTCTATTTTGTATCTGTTTTCGTTTTCACTCGAACAGTATCACTTTCAGCCTGTTGACGGCCCATAAATCAGTTGGGCCATTTGTAGTCGGACCTGAGTTTTCGCCTTTGAGCGACCCATTTAAGTGTTGGGCCAATTCCCGGCCATGTGTTCCTTTCGGCCTATTAACGGACCATGAATGAGTTGGGCCATTTGTAGTCGGACCTTAGTTTTGGCCTTTTAACGGCCCATGCCCTTCATGGTCCAATACCAGCCCGGTTTCTCTTTCGGCCTGCTAAAGGCCCACAACACAGTTGGGCCGTTTACAATACGACCTGACTTTCGGCCTCTTACTGGCCCATGCTCTTCATGGTCCAGTACAAGCCCGCTGTCTCTTTTGGCCTGCTAAAGGCCTACAGTATAGTTGGGCCATATGTAGATCAAACTTAGTAACGGCCTGTTAACGACCCATGAAATAAATTGGGGCCACCTATTGCCCACTTCGATGTCGGCCTGTTAACGACCCGTGAGGTAAGAGGGCCGACCATTAACTTTCTGCCTAGTAACGACCCATTAACTTAATGGGCCCACTAAAGTTCATTCATGTCTTTAGGCCAAATTAGATAATTTGAGCCCATTATGACGACCAAAGGTACGGCATACAGGGAATAACGTTGCACATCCAGCATATATTATAGGAAATTACATCCACTGGGCAATCAAAGATTGATGCCAGTGCAAATAAATGAGCAGAACCTAACCATCTACAACATGACAATCTGCAACCTCAACACAGATGACACCCATAAGCATGTGGGCAAGTTCTTGCTGCTTTGCTACACTGTCTCTGAAAACATTGATCAGTTGTTGTGTCGCACGACTCTGCACCTCTGATTCATCCACCATTTCTATCATTGCTTCAGCCATTAATTGGTTCACAAACATACATTTATTCCGTTGCATTCGAGTCAGAGGATACTGAAGAGATTCAGATGGCAATTTTGGCAGGCTTGTATTATTGATAGTGGAGAGTGTCTCGACCACTGCATCATAACATAAATTAGGATGGGAACCAAACAGATTAATCATGAGTTATTGCCATATTACCTGGCCTAGATTTACTGGCAAGAAACAATGGGGTTGCCTTGCTGTTTTTAGAGTTTGTCTTCTTATCTTCAGCAGCCTGCACAAAATTAACACACTAGCATTGCTATCATTGGACAAGTCAGATAATAGGAAAGCATCATTGACACAACGAACGTTTGGGCAACTAGCTTGCACCAAATTAACACAATATGGCACAGCTATCATCAGCCAGGTAAGGTAATACGAAAGCAATATTGACACAATGAATGAATGGGCAACCAGAGAAGCACTACAATTCAGTAATGTGCATGATATGAGATAGTACATTCATGCAGCTTAGTATGCAAAACTACCAGGCAGTTTTCCTTACAAAAATCAACATTGGCGCCTTTAACATTTTGCTACAACTAATTTTAGAACAGATAAAGGTTAGATTCACGCCGATTAACAAAATACATGCTGATGTAAAAATATAGTGATATACAACAGGTACTTACATCAGCATTGGAGCACAAAGAATTCCAACAAGATATTTTCCTCGAATACGATCCCAATGGAGGAAGTCTTGTATCGTTTAACCTTATTTTCTAAAAGAGAGATGGGTAAGAAACATGTAGAAAATATGATCAGAATGCTATAAAATTTCATGATGCGAGGATACGCACACGCTTCTTAGAATGGAGTTGACATTCTTTTGCTGGACTGGAGCGGACTAGTTCTTTGGCCACTGGAATGTGTTTATTTTCAGTGGGAGTTGGGTTTCTCTGTGCTGGAGCAGTATCCATGAAAAATGGAGTTGGTTTATTATCTCCTGGCATTTGGATCTTTTGCAAAGACCTGGTTTGTAACCCTTCAGATTCTAACATAGCTGTCTTCCCCTTGCATGCCTTATATAGAATAATGGTGATTCAGTTATAAAACATGCTACAACAGAGATGGAATAGGTACTGAAGAATAGAAAGACATGACATATTGACATGTATTCCCTCCATCCGGAAATAAATGGATGGGTCTAGGCGTATTTCAGTTTTAGATACATCCAGTTTTATCCATTTCTACGACATTTAATCCGGACGGAGGGAGTATGATGTAAGAGCTAGGGATACGACAGGATAACAGAGTAAAACAAACACTAAAAAACCCACTGCAGAACCAAAGTATTCAAACCCACTGATATGAGATAGTACACTCATGCAGCTCAGGATGCAAAACTACCAGGCAATTTTCCTTGCAAAAATCAACATTGTGGCCTTTAGTCATACATTTTGCTACAACTAAATTTAGATCAGATAAAGGTTGGATTCACGCCAATTAACAAAATACATGCTGATGTAAAAATATAGTGATATACAACATGTACTTACATCTACATTGGAGCACAGAGAATTCCTGCAAGAATCTTTCCTCATAAACGATACCATTGCAGAAAATCTTCTATCTGTTAAGCTTATTTTCTAAAAGAGAGATGGGTAAGAAACATGTAGAAAATATGACCAGCATGCTATAAAATTTCATGATGCAAGGATACGCACACGCTTCTTAGAATTGAGTTGACATATTTTTGCTGGACTGGAGCGGACTAGTTCTTTGGCCACTGGAATCTGCTTATTATCAGTAGGAGTTGGGTTTCTCTGTGCTCGAGCAGTATCTATAAAAACTAGAGTTGGTTATCTCCTGGCGTTTGGATCTTTTGCAAAGGCCTCGTTTGTAACCCTTCAGATTCTAACATAGTCGTCTTCCCCTTGCATGCCTTGTATATAAGAATGGTGCTTTAATTATAAAACATGCGGCAGGAGAGAGATGGAATAGGTACTGAAGAATAGAAAGGCATGACATATTGACATGTATTCCCTCCATCCGGAAAAAACGGATGGGTCTAGGCATATTTCAGTTTTAGGTACATCCTTTTTTATCCATTTCGGCAACATGTAACCCAGATGGAGGGAGTATGGTGTAAGAGCTAGGGATACGACAGGACAACACAACAAAAAGACACTAGTTGAATGTAAAACTGTATGCTAGCAGAATACGTACAGAAATAACTAAGGCAACATGCACGTGTATGATTGGGAAAATAAGATGGCATTGCAACAGAGCACTAGAATAGCACTTCAATGTAAAAAAACATCGTATGGTAGACAGATGAAGTACATACTGATGAATAACAATGCATAAGATATTCAGAAGCATGATGTCCAAATTAAGCAGATGACATTGCGATAGAGGAGAATGACAGTACTTGAATTTGAAAACATGTTATCATGAATGGAATATGTACTGAAAAAAAAGGAAGGCATGACATATTTACATGCATGATCAGCATGCTAAGCACATGGCATTGCAACAGAGTAGATACACTCCAGAACATTATATGCATGGTGTACCCATATCACAGGCCAAGTTAGAGCAAGGACCTCGTGGGGTGAAGAGGATTCATCATATTTCTGCAAGTCTTCTGAAGAACTGCCTTTACATGTTCCATCATATTGGGTATCATTGACATCAAGTTTATTGGCCTTTACATTGCTCCGTGAGGTTCTTGTGGATATATCAGTGTGTGCAATTATATCTGACATGCATGTAGACAACTAGTAGTTAGATTTATGTAATGAGTGCCTGTAGGAGACGACATAAATAGTAGGACAGGGGTTAACTAGCAGCAATAGGTCTCATAAACTAAAGGGAGAACACAGATGAAAGCTACATAATATGTATCGTTTGTACTCGAGATTAACTAGATGGCAAAAGTATTAAAGAACAACATAGGTAATACTAGAAGTGGTATAATACTATAATCACCAGCCTGTGGGATACTATTGGCTGATGGATGATAACTATGGAACAACGTTACCTAAAGAACAAGTATCTTAGCTGAACTATGGAACAACGTTAACTCCTGAACAAGACCCGTAAGAGATCAACATGAATATATAGTGAAATGTGATGATCTATTTTCCATGCTTAGATGAATAACAAAGCCATAAATGTTGCACACAAGTAAGATGAGGGTACAACCTATCTGGCTGCCATCCATAGGAGTGAGCATCATGTGCTGACTTGTCGATGGCCCTGCAGTTGTTGTGGCTGTCCATGTCGGGCACGCACATTCAATGCAGGGAACTATTGAGTGGGGACTATAGCTCCCTTCTGGTGTATGCTTCCCTTGTTGGAGCAGCTGCAGTGAGTCGGAAGACGGTGTGTCTGAAGATGCAGATAACGCATAATGTTAAGAACGACATATCTCTTTGATCTGAAGAAATACACTAAGAGATCAACATCAAGGTACGAGAGTGGTCACACGTGTGTTGACTAAAGACTAAATTGGGGTCACACGATTTTATTTTATTTTGGTACTGTCCGATCTACGCCGGATGGCTGGCTGTCTTGTGCCTCTCGGCTGACACTGTTCGGAATCTTCCTCGAAGAGCCAGCGACCAACGGCAGAGCAGCCTGCCTCCGCCGTCCGTGGCCCCGACCAAAACCCCGCTCCCCGCCCCACCGCACTGCCGTGGTTGCGCCGCCCCCGGGCCAATCCACAAAGACTCCCCGTCATCCAGATCCGGCGGCGGCAGTACCTTCAACCCACGCAACTCTAAAAGATAGCCATCTAAGCGCTGCTTCCGCGGCGAACTTGCGGCCCCGCACCCTTACGTTAGACACCAGCCAACCGGCAGCCTAGGAGCTCCGCCGCCTCGAGGGGTGCTGCTACCCATTGGGAATCGATTGGCCCAGAATAAAAATTCAGACAACTAACGCCTAAATAAAGTGATTTGAGATGAGGGTGCGACCTATCTGGCGGCATGGTGAAGTAGGCAGGTCCAGCTACCGAGTCGGTGAGGCCGGCGTGGTTGTAGTGGCGACCGGCGGCAGGGAAAGAGCGATGTCGCGACGGTCGACGGCTACGCGGAAGGAGCGCTAGGACTCTGGATGGATCCGAAGTTGGAGCTGCTCCGGCGCCGTGAACAACGGCGGGGTTGAATCGGCTCCGGTACGGTTCACACGGCCGTCGTCGAGGCAGCACCAGCAGCACGGAGTAAGAGGCACACGACCCAGTGCACGACGGAAAATGGACAGCGTCTCCGGCATTAGGGAGGAGGGCGGCTGTGAAATTGGTGCGGTGGGGGCGCCATGGATGCGGGGCGCATCTGAATTCTGTAGGGACTTCCTCAGTCCTTCGGCTTCTTGCCGCAGCACAACTGACTGATGCCTTTCAGCTTGTAGCTGAGACTGAAGATGCCGAAGTGATTCAGGCAGCGAGTTCGAAGAGCTTGTGCGAGCGGTACTGGCCAGTAACTCGAACACTACATCAACGCAGGACTGTGGGGCTTTCTCACTGTCTACAAGGTCATTTTTATCACCTTTCTTGGAGACTAACAGGGTTGTCTCACTATCTTGAACCTTATCTGCATTACTTTCTCTACCATTTCATAGTGGGGTGCTCTTCTCCAATATTCTGTTTGCATACTACAAGAAAAACAAGCAGACACATCACAGGTTTAGCTTGTAGTATACGAAACTCATTTTGGTAAACCGGTTCAGTAGTAAGGTGGACAGGATAACATCATGAAACAAATATATATCTATGTACTATGGTCACTGTATTGTCCATATCATTCTAGTTTATGCTCCCTAATCAAGATAGAGACACAGTTCAACTCATATGTTTTTAAGACACAACAGCATAGACAGAATATAAGTGTGAGAAACTACACATCATTGGCAGCACTTGTAATGTGCATCACATGAGAACATAACTGTTTATGCAACTTAAACTGAAATCAACATAGAGCAAGAAGTTAGAACAGCAATCCAATTAAAGAAATAGGTTTAAAACATACCTGTTGCGCCATTGGAGTTTCAATTGGATCCTTCAAATTCGAAAGTAGTTGGTATGAGTAAATACAGTGATGCAACAACAAAGGAGTATGGACCATAGCTACGGAATCTGACCTGAGAACAGTTGCTCTTCTGCTTTAAACGTGGAGTTTGGGTTAGTTGTGGTGGTCTTCGTGCTTTGGGCACCGCAGTAGCTTTACAAACTGCTCGTGTGGGGGTACTCTGTGGTGGACATGGTGCTTTGTCAACTATAAGTGGGTTACTATCTGCTGGGGTTGCGGTTAGATGGGTTGTAGCTGGTTCTCTGCCCAACGGTGTAAGTGTGCAATCTGGAAGAGTCTCGATTATGTGTGGTGGGGCTAGTTTGTGGGCCAGTACAACCATGGTTCTATCTGCATCAACGGGTAGCACTGTCTTTTGTGAAGAACGGGTTTTTGCTCCCTTAGATACTGCCATCACCCCCTCCAGTTCAAATGGCTGATAAACAAGAAAAGAAATTGAACGTACAGACATTGTATGATGGACATATGTGGTAATTCACATATATGTTGTCTAACCAAACAGGACAGCATGACACAATTTCACATATATGATGCCTAACTAAACAGGATAGCATGACACAGTTTCAGATATATGATGGATAACTTAACAGGATATAATGGCATAATTCAACATATGATGAGTACCTAAACAGGATGACATGACAAAACTATATGATGTGTTTCTAAAATAGGTTGGGATGAAATAATTCACATACATGTTGTCTAAGTATACAGGATGGCATGATATAATTGACATAATTGATTCATATACTAAGCAACTGGCACTCGCATGTATGATCTCTAAACTAAGCAGATAGAATTCAATAGTGTGGATATGATGTCTAAACTAAGCAATGCAAGACACCATATGCATCATATGAGAAATATGAACATTGCAACTTAGAGCATACACCTCAGGTGGGATATAGGACTGGTCATCTGTCTCTGAATCCTCCTCTGAGGAGCTCCCTGTAACCATCGAGATATATGCTTCAACAGGTACCATTGCCTGCTCTGAAGACCTTGTTTTCACTCCAGATTTTTCCATAACTGGCTGAAATGGCTGATACACATGAAGAGTAGTTCAATATACACAGATGACTAGCAAGAAATCTGCATCGATAGGTAGCACTGACTGCTCAGAAGACCTTGTTTTCACTCCACATTTTCCCATGACCGACTCAAATGGTTGATGCACAGGAAGAGTAGATGAATGTATAAACATTGTTGACAAATGGAATACATTATGGAAAAAAGTATGGCACGATACAATTCACATATACGATGACTGGCTAAATAGGATGGCATTGCATGATTCACGTGTATGATGCCTGGCTAAAGAAGATGGCATTGCATAATTCCCATATACTCCCTCCATTCCTAAATATTTGTCTTTTTAGAGATTTCAAATGGACTACCACATACGGATGTATAAAGACATATTTTAGAGTGTAGATTCACTCATTTTGTTCCGTATGTAGTCACTTGTTGAAATCTCTAAAAAGACAAATATTTAGGAATGGTGGGAGTATGATATAGAAACCAAACAGGTGGCATTCACACAAAGCAAATCTAAACTAAGTTGATGACATATAAGATGTATAATGTAAGCAATGCAAGGCGCCATATGCATGATATGAACAAGATCGGCATGCCAGGTTAGAGCAAACACCTCAGGTGGTAAACAGGCGTGGTCGGCTCCTTCTGAATCTCCATCTGAACAGTTATCTTCCTATGGAATACAATCTGGAAATGCAGGAGAGGGGAGGGCACTTCGCCCACCATGGAGCGGCGTCTGCATGACATTATATTCGCACGCAACGGTCTTCTCTTTTTCTCTACATGTTCAGTACGATTGTGTACAATATCTGACACGCATAATAAAAAACAGTTAGATTTTGTAAGGCCTAAGGGGTGCATGCAAAAATCAAGATTGATGGTAGCAAACGAGTGGATGGATCCAAAACTAATGATACCAGGTAGATTATATCTTCAGTTTAAAAAGATAGACAATGGATCATCTATTGTTTGTCGCCCACCCAACATGAACCGAAGACCCCAGATGAACCAGATAGTAGACAGATACTATTCGTTGCTAGCTCAATATGAGACCCATGGGCAATTCAAAACTCATGATTGAACGATAAAGTAGCAGGTAATAATAACCGATGTATAACGTAAGCAAACACGAAAGACTGCGACCTCTCTTCCGGAACTGTGTAGTCCTCAGGTTCATCTGCTCAGTCGGTGATGGTAATGCGGTTGGCGTGGCTGCCGGCAATGGGGAAGATGATCTGACGCGGCGAAAGGAAGTCTGCAGGGGGGATCTCTGCTGTTGTGAATGCTTCTGTCGATGGTGCACCTCAGGTGGGGTGGATGACGGCACGGCAGGAGCAGGACATAGCACACAGAGTTTTCTTTGACGCCTATCTGAAAATGAAGTAAATCTGTAAGGGCTTCTTAGAATTGGAGGATTCTATAAACGCAGGGACAGGAAAAACACAGGAATAGGATAGGAATGCACGTGCAAAACAGAGCATTTGGAAACATAGGATTTCAGTCAACCTGTGTGTTTGGCTCACATGAATTGGGAGAACAGAGGAATGGAGAAACAAAGTGATGCGACGAGTGTACAACCTCTTTGGCATAGCCTTGTGGACCTCAGCATCGTTGGGTTGGACGTGGAGGATGGTGATGATGCTGGTGTGACTGTCGGAGGCGGGGAAGAAGATCCGAGGCCTCTAGAAACGGCGCCGAGGGTACTACTCTGTTGTGATGGACGGTTCCGTCATTGGAGCAGCTCTGCTAAGGTGTACGGCGACGAGGCTGAAGCATGACAAGACGACGCTGTGAGGGTGCTGCGGTTTTGGTGGGGCAGGTCAAGACGGCGCTGTGGGGATTGAGGTGGCGCGATAGACGAAGCGAACGTCGGGGCAGCTCCTTGGAGGTGGAGGATGGGGCGGCTGATCCGGCGAGACGACGAGATGGACAACGGATCCTCATCCGGTGCGGTGGATGAGGGACGGCCAGCTGTTGCGGTGAACGACGTAGTCGGGGAAGAGTCTCCGGCTAGGCGGCGGTCGGGAGGCCGAGGGAGGAGCGTGGGGTTTCGCGGGTTTTGGCGGCTTCGGTGTACGAATGGGGGGGGGGGCAAAGGGGGGAGCCAAGCTAAGGGACGCGCTTGTCCGAAATGTAGGGTAAGTTACTAGCGTACCCCCACCGGTTTTGACACCGCGACGTGGAGCTTCATTTCCGGCTGAGGGGTAGAAGGGGAATTTCATGTGTCTGGGCTGCGGGAGCGATTTTGGATGAGGAGGGAGTTCTCGCGCGCTTCCAAATTTCGGGATAACAAGGCGCGACGCGGGTTGAAGATGCGGGAGTTTCAAAGCAGGTTAGACAAAAAATACTCGAGCTTGAAAATTTCGGGATAACAAGGTGCGGATTCCTTGTTTGGCAGAACAAACTTAACGTGTAAAAAAACAATTCATACAAGACACAAGAGAGTCATGTCCCCTTTTACTATATTGCTATAGATGCCGTTGAAAAAACTACAAGAAAAATGTAAAAAAAATCAGGAGAACAAGATTACCCTGGACAGTACCAAATCAAATCGCACTTCCCGCAACAACAACAAAAGACAAATCAATTCCCACCAAGAAACAGTAATGTCTCTTTTTATATGATTACAGATGCCATGATCTCGAATTTCAATTTTTGAATCCACGTTATGTTGAATTCGAATATATCGTTAGGTGACCTTGCAGTTTATAATTGATGTACTCGTACATTTTGATCTTCCATCATATATGAACATTTTACTCCACCATGTGAACATATATATTGTCGTCTACCATATGGACTAAATTTGAATCAATTTTCCTTATTTGAATACGATTGTTGTCAAGTTATACAATAATTTAAATATTATCTTGATAACAAAAACATACATATAGCAGTAATCATATTTCACTATGAACTACATGTACCATACGCTCTCCAGTTCAAATATTTGTATCCATTTTATGTTGAATTCAAATCTTAGTACATTATTGGTCTAGGTAGCGAGATGTTTGGGATAATCTAAACCCTGTTTTCATATGTATAATTTTTGGCTGAATTGGGACAAGTTTTCGTATAAGCCTCTTGCAAAACCGGAGATTCTCTCAACAAGCCTCGTGGTTCCGAGAGGGAACGTGTCACCTTTGTGTGCGAAACGATATACGCTGCCTCCCCCTGATTTTATTTACAGAGGCAACATAGAACTATATGAGTGCCCTGTTAAATTTTGGAATTATTTCGGGTTCATTTGGCCTTTTTATACATTAATTGAGTTTTTGGACTTTTAATGTGCATAATCTAAATATAAATTGCATGCACATGCTCCGGTGCACCAAAGTGGGTTGAAAAATCACATGTGTGTCCTTGGTTGAATTTCTAGGTCCCATGGAAGAAATGAGAATGAAATTCAAACATCTGGGCGTCATGACTCGGCCGACAACATCGAGAAACTTTGATTTCAAATTCATGTAAATCCAAAACTCGCCTGGAAATCATGAAACTTGGCATGGTGTCATGTCATGGCACTAACATGTTGTGGTAAAAAATTGGGCCGATTTGGAAGCTCATGGTTCTAAGAGGGAACGTGCCACCTTTGAGTGTGAAACGATATACGCTGCCCCCCTTGAGTTTCTTAACAAAGGCAACATAGAACTACATTAGTGCCCTGTTAAATTTTTAATTATTCCGGATTCGTTTGTCGTTTTTATACATTAATTGAGTTTCTGGTCATTTAATGTGCATAAGTCAACTTTGAACTACAAGCACATGCTCTCGTGCACCAAAGTTGGTTGAAAAATCACATTTGTGTCCTCGGGTGAATTTCTAGGTCCCATGCAAGAAATGAGAATAAAATTAAAACATCTGGGCATCGTGGCTCAGCCGAGAACATTGAGAAACTTGGTTTTAAAATTCTTGTAAATCCAAAACACGTCTGAAAATCATGAAACTTGGCATGGATGTCATGTCATGGTACTACCATGTTGTGGTAAAAAAATTGGCCGAATAGGAACATATTTTGGTATAAGCTTCTTGCAAACACAAGCTTCTCTCAAGAAGGCTCGTGGTTCTGAGAGGGAATGTGCCACCTTTGAGTGCGAAACGACATACGTTGTCCCCCTTGAGTTTATTTACAAAGGCAACATAGAACTACATGAGTGCCCTATTAAATTTTGGAATTATTTCGGCTTTGTTTGGCCTTATTTACACATTAATTGAGTTTTTGGTCATTTAATGTGCATAATTCAAATTTGAACTACAAGCACATGCTCCCGTGCACCAAAGTTGGTTGAAAAATCACATTTGTGTCATCGGGTGAATTTCTAGGTCCCATGCAAAAAATGAGAATCAAATTCAAACATCTGGGCATCGTGGCTCGGCCAAGAACATTGAGAAACTTGGTTTTAAAATCATGAAACTTGGCATGGTGTCATGTCATGGTAGTACCATGCCGTGGTAAAAAAATGTCTGAATAGGAACAAATTTTGGTATAAGCTTCTTGCAAATCGGAGCTTCTCTCAAGAAGGCTCGTGGTTCTGGGAGGGAACGTGTCACCTTTGTGTGCATAATTCAAATTTGAAATACAAACACATGTTCTAGTGCACCAAAGTTGGTTGAAAAATCACTTGTGTGTCCTCGGGTAAGTTTCTAGGTTACATGCAAGAAATGGGAATGAAATTCAAAATTCTGGGCGTCGTGGCTGGGTTGGAAACATTGAGAAACTTAGTTTTTTTAATTCCTGTAAATCCAAAACACGCATGAAAATAATGAAACTTGGCTTGGTGCCATGGCATGGCACCAACATGCTGTGGTAAATTTGCAGTCCGATTTGTGAAGGCGCACACATTAACAATCAACAAAGTCATTTTGGAACAAGTGCTGTCACGTTACAATCGCAAACACAAATATTGTTGAAACCGTGGGCGTTCTACTTACTAGTACCATTTACGTGTCGCCACGCGTCCCTTTTTTTATTAGCTAGGAGGCGCCGTGCAGGGTAGATATTTGAGTACCAGAGGCGTGCGATCAGACCCCTGCGCGTGCTTATCGGGAGGAGAGCCCTTTGACCTCCATCTGCCGTCCACCTCTCTCCCAAGGTCTCCATTAATGGTGCCCGAGCCTTTGTTTAATGGCGTGGCTATGTCTCACTGGACTGAGATTTAAGAGAGAGAAAAGAAAATTTGAAAGCACGGATCTTGATGTAAGATCCGACGGACCTATATAGCATCTACTGCGACTTATAGCAAGACTGATGAATATATAAGGACGATTATTATTATTTTTTGATCAAAGAAGGGCTTGTCCCTTCCGATTTTCATTACTGAAAACCAGCACAATTCACAAGAAGTTCTGCACAACTCCAGCCTAACACGAAGGACTAAAAGCTACCAGATTGAAATCGCAACATCCCAAGAGGCCAACAAAGGCCAAACATCCGCGCTAGAACCCAACATTTCACAGCCGACGACACAATCCACATCCTAAACCGATTATTACATCAAAAGAAACCAGAAACTGAAGGAAGCCCAGCAGCAACTAGAAGAACAACAACGCCAGGGTCGCCACAGCAAGAGTTTTCTTCATTCCAGCCTTGCAACATTGATCTTCCCCAAAAAGATAAGGACGATTAATTGTCTTACATAATTAGAAAGATAATTAAAAAAGCCACATGCGGCTACGCCCGAAATATACAAGGGCAAAAGAAGAAGGAAGACAAGGATCTGGCTCGTTGATCTCTACTTTCTTGATGCGTTGCTGCAGGCCGCGGGAACTAGTCTCCACGGCGAGCGGCGATGAGCTCTTTCGTGTCCTCAAGACGCTGCTTGAGAACATCCACAGATTCCTCCACCAGCCTTTGGCGCTCGTTGCGGAGCATGTCATTCTCGTCCATAAGTTTCTTGACGATGACGCCGGTCCTCTTCAACAAGGCACTGGTCTCCTCCTGCTGGTCTGCACTTCAGACGATCTTCTCCCTTAGCAGGTCGCGCTCGGCCCGGAGCCTCTCATTGCCCTCCCTTAGTACGCCGATAGCCTATTCAAACGAGGCTTTCATGTCATCCTGCAACCTCACCCAGCCGGAGATCTGCTCCATCTGGCTATGGACGATCGCATGCATGCGCGTGTAACAGTTCTCGCCTGCCCGCGAGAAATTTTCCCAGGCCGCCGCGGCGCGGCGGGACATCTCTGCTGCATTCGTGGCGCGGCGGGACATCTCTGCTGCTTCCGCGGCGCGGCCGGACCAGTCTGCTGCATCGACGACACGGCGGGACATCCGTGCTGCTTCAGCGACACGGCGGGACCTCTGTGCTGCTACTTTCGCGCGGCGGGACATGTCGTCTACTCTCGTAGCAAGGCGGGACATCTCTCGTGCTTCCGCTTCCATGCTCGCCTCTCCATGGTGGCAATCTCTCGACCCAGAACTCACGCTGGCCATGGCAGACGCAAGGGAAGGATGCTGAATGGCTTGTTTGTTATTGTTGATGAGGAGTTGAGGAGGAATGCGCAGTCATCTTGGCATACTAGTCTGTATTTATAACCGAGTACTAATACGCTCCTAAGTGGGAAACCGTTTAGGTTGTGATCGGTGTGAACAGGTTTGCAATTCAATATAGTGTGGATTAATTTGGAATGTGACGAGACGCAAGCTCAAAATTTATTGAAGGTTCAAGTTTCGAAGTGCGGCACTATTCCCGGATGGAGTACTTCTTTTTCTACTCTCTCCTTTCCGGTTTTATAGGGCTTATCTCAAAATTTTAGTTTTTCCATTTTATAAGGCTCAATTTGGTTGTTCCCCAACACATGTTCACATTCCAAGGTGCATTAAATCATTGCATGCAAGTATTAAGAGAAAATTGACCAATGCATGTACTTTATGCATGCATACATTGCAATTAATGCATTGATAAACATAATTTTTTATCGCCACCAAAACCCACCATTTCTTAAGCTAAAGTAGACCAAGGTAATCGCTATATTAGCATATTACTAAGATAAACAGAAGGCACCGTAGAAACATTTAGGACGTGAGCTTGTCAATCTGAATGTGGGGGGACACAAGCTTAGCCCCGGCCAGCAGCTTGGGCGGAACTGTCAAGAAGGTCAGCTCCTGCACGTCGACGTCGCCGGGATCCTTGCTGCTTGTCACCTCCATTTCCACCTTGACGGCGTCGGTCGTGCCTTTGGGCTCCCCCGGCGGGCCGTTCGCCCACAGCTTCGCCACGTAGTGCGGCAGTGGGGACGCCCCCGCTCTGATGCAGACGACCGACACGATGATAGGCGCGCCGATGTCGAGCACGCCGCCGACCAAGAAAAACGCGCGGTGGTCCTCCTCCGTGAACAGCAAGAGCCGTGGCTCCGACAGTGGCACTTGCAGCTGGAGCACCTTGCCGTACTGGATCCTGTGCACGGGCATGGGATGCGCGGTGCTGATGTGGTGGTAAAGCGCCGGCGGCGGGCCTTCCTAGCCGTAGACAGGCACGGGGCATTTGCAGGGCACGAGCGGACACACGCTCTGGTGATCGGCGAGCTTGTGGTAAGTGACGTAGAGCCCACAGACTTCGTGCGGGCACTCCACCCTCACCGACGAAAGGACGGAGTCCACCACCGTGTTCCACACGTCGAAGCCACTGCCGTGCTCGCACTTCTGGCACTGCCGCTGGTTCCCGGGGCACTCGACGCGGCAGTCCGCGTAGGCCAGGTGCCCTCCCTTGCACTGCAGAAATCAATCGAACAACACATCAATCAAGAATCCTGCACCTTGCTTAATCAGCCGAACGGATGAGGTGTATTCGAACCTCATACACTGGAGGCGTCAAGGGGCAGAGGCACAAGGGGCAGTGGAGCACAGTGAGGTCCATCGAGACCTTAGAGATCTCCAACGTCGGGTCCTGTTCGCAGTGGCGGAGACAGGGGGATCAGCAGGGGCCCTGGCCCCCCTAACAACACTGGTTTAGGCCTAATATGCATGTAAATATTTGATTTTTTGCTGTTAAAATAGTGTAATCTAGTGGGCTGGCCCTAGCCAACAAGGATTAACAACACTATGGCCCCCCTCACTCATTTTTCCTGGCTCCGCCAGTGCCTGTTCAGTCTGCATGATCTCGCCCTCCTCGTGCACAACCATCTCTCGAATTGGGCTGGGGTATTACAAAGCTTTTACCGTCACATATTTTATACTACTTCAAGGTGCATTAAATCAACACATGCAAGTATCAAAAGGAGAGTCACGGCATGCATGCATGCATTGTAATTAATGCATCGGTAAACGCAAATTATTGAAATATATCGAGTGCAGTGCTTTGTTGTGTCGCGTCAACTCATACATTAACGAGAAGTTTGATTATCCTCTCCCTCGCCGACTTAACTGCACCTGCCTTTGGCTGTATGACAGGTTGGCCACACACCTGCCGGGCCCACCTGTCATACACGCAAAGGCAGGAGCGTCCCTCCCTCGCCCATGAGCGTGGTGGCTGGCAAGACTAGGAGAAGCTTACGCTACACGCTCTCCCTCCCGCACGCGGTGGACATGCAGCAGTTCAATCGGTGTCAGATGGCCAGAAGCGTACTGTAGTACTCCTCCAGTGCAGTAGTACTCCATCATTGTTTGACTCCCGAAGAGGCAAAGAGCCAAGCGCAGCCCGGACGCTCGTGTGGCAGTTTCATGTGTAGAGTAGTCTAAGATAGTGTGTACCGTGCGTGTAAGCTTAAAATCGTTGGGGTCGGCTCCATGCTATGTGGCCGTCTCGAAGTTTAAAAAAAAAATCAAAATAGTCTTCTGGCCCTACCTGACACCCTGGTGATTGTAGTTTGCACGCTCATGTGGTCAAGACAGGAATATATATTTTAATTTGTTTTTTTAAAGGGGGGACTCCCCGGCCTCTGCATCAGAACGATGCATACAGCCACATATGTTTTAATTTATGGTTGGTAAATGTTAGAGGTTGCAGCAAATAGTATATTGTACACTGCGGGTCTTTCAGCCAAGTTTAGAGGCAAGCATGTGGGGCCAGTGCTATGATGTGTCGCGTCAACTCGTACAACGAGGAGAAGCTTGATTTTACTACACGCCTTCTCCCTCGCCTATGCGCGCGGTTGCTCGCAAACGAGGACAGGCTTTTGCTTAGTACTACTTCTACAAAAGCTATCCGTCCAGCTCGCGGTGGACGGACATGCAGAAGTGGATTCGACACTGTAGAAGCAGTAGTAGTAACATCATTGTTCGTCTTCTCGAAGAGGCGAAGAGCCAATCGCAAACTGAACGTTGCAGTTGCGAACATTGGAGCATGCATATAGCCAAGCTCTTGCATGAGACAAAATTGCTAGGTGAGCCCACTATTGTACTAGTGCATACAACTACTTGCTAGTATAGCCCAGTAAACCAGAAAGGAGTATTTTCCCTTCTAGAGATTTCAACAAGTGACTAGACTACACCGAGACGGAGTACATATGGAGCAAAATGAGTGAATCTGCACCGTAAATAAATACGTACTAGTTCTATCTTTTTCCTCTCTAAGGTGCACAATATTGAGTATACCGACTAGTCTCATTTTGACATGCATTTACATTTTTTTACACAATACAGACTCAAGCGCTCATATACACGCGCATACACTAACCCCTATGAATGCACGCACGCATGACACTGTCCTCTTGAAATTTACGAAGTCACCATAGGCACCTCGTCGTCGACAGGTCCATAGGTGCTTGAATGCCAAGGAGGGAGAGGGTAGCGGTTCCCGAGACGTTGAACGGTCAATGATGCATCCTCAATTACATGCAGAGGGAATTAATTGGAGAAGCTGAATAGAGCCACCACGATGTGAATGCAACAGAGTTTGGACTCTCATATAATAAAGGCGCCCCAGCACTCCAATCCATCTACTCCCAAGTCTCTGCGCAACACTGCTCACTCCAATCCAAGACCAAGTGACCAGAAGCCACAAGCACCTATGGAGGCGATGGACGCGAGCGGCAGTCGGCTATGCCAAATCATCCAAGGCGCCGGCCTGCGGCCCTGCACAGCGCAGCATTTCAAGACGGTGCTGGCAACCGCAGTCATCGTAGCCCTCGCCTACGCCGGCTCCGCCTCTCGCATGGACGACATGATGGTCAACTCCATCCGCAAGTTCACCATCGTCAAGAGGCGCGCAGACAACCTTGCTGTACTGCTCCAGCCCGCGCGCCCAGGCTCCTCATTGCCTGCCACCCTCATCGGCCTCCATGGTGACGAACTCTTTCAAGCCCTGGTGGCCCTGCAGGTGCCGGAGGTCGCGACGAAGAATGTGCACCTCGAGGCCGCGCTCGCCGCGCAGCGCCTCACCATGCTACAAACCGTCGACCTGCATATCCACGTCTACGAGGAAATCGTCTACATAGGCCACTACAAGGCAAGCGAGGATAGAAAGACGTTGGCCTTCTTCCAGCGGCTGGAATCTTTGGACGCCATTGTTCAGAAGCACGTCGACCTGGCCACGAAAGCTGCTGCTACTTAGGCACCGTTCGGTGGGCCGGCGCCCTGAGTCGAGGAGGTCGACGTCGTCGATGGATGCATCTCTTCTTCTTGCCTCCTGTAACCAGCACTGCATCGCCTCGTGGCCTTAATGTTTTATTAGTATAGTACTCCCTTCGTTCCCAAATATAAGTCTTTCTAAAGATTCCAGCAAGTGACTACTACATACAGAGCAAAATTAATGAATCTACACTCTAAACTATGTCTACATACATCTGTATGTTGTATTCCATTTGAAATAGTATCTAAAAAGGCTTATATTTATGAACGGAGGGAGCATATTGCATGTTTATTCCAGTCGTAAATTTTTCACTGTGAGGTGGGGCCGCAATTGAGCAAACCCACCCTGCCCACCAGGCGTCGGCCGAGTTTAGAATTAGAAGAGAGAAATGAGGGAAGAGAGCTAGCTGTAGCACGGACGCTGTTGTCAGATGGGGCTCGTGTTTATAGAATAGGAGTACTGAGCACTCATGCCTCTTTTTTTTCTTTTTCGAGGGAAAAATTAGTCGTATGTCTAGTACCACTAGTTGGGTGCGTGCGACCTATAGCTGTCATCACTTTAGGTCTCCTTTTCGAACCGCGGCTATGCTTCACAGTATATATTATTTAACGCATTTATCCTCCTATATGTACTCCTAGGCTATTTCCACGTGCTCCCATTCGCCGACATGTGGGACATAGAGCATCTGGGTCATAGTGCATGCACGAGTCAGAGCATATGCCGGGGTACTTTACATTTCAGACCTCACGAATTTCATGCAAACCCCCTGCAGAAGAATAAATAAATGAATGAATTACTACATGAAACCGGATTATTTTCATGGAAACCGGAGCACGTTCATTAAATTTTGGACATAACACATTTACGAAAAATGACCGGACCGAAACCAATCTAAGGGCCTCTTTGATTTTTCCTGCAAAAAAAGGGCCTCTTTGATTCGCAGGATACTGAAAACACAGTGTAACACCCCAAGTGTCATGCTACAGTAATCCCCTGTTAATGGTGCCATGTCATCATGATACTGTTACTAATCCTCACTGGCTTTCAAACACCGTTCTAATTTCAAATCCGAACTAAAGTCAAAGATTCAAATTTCTCAAACACGAAACAAAAATGTTCAAAGTGTGGCAAATAATCCCTTGATTTTTTCATGTTGGAACCAACCTCTTTTGAATTCCCAAATTGCCCCTGGGAATTAACTTTTGGCCAAGCAGCTTTTAAATTTGACCTATTCACTTTATATAAATGTTTGAACAATTACATTGGCTCTAAAACCTCTTTGCAACACCACAAAGTTGTTCTTGAATTATGTGCCAATTTTCAAGTTTAACTAAATTATTTTACTGTATCGTTTAAATAGACAACAGTGAAGAAATAAATAAATTAATTAAAGAAAAGAAAAGGAGGAGGACCTAAGCTACTGGCTTGTTAGCCCACCTAACTACCGCCCAGCCCACCAGCGCCTCTGTCTCCTCCTTTCTCTGTTCATCAGAAGCATCGTGGACGCAGGTGCCGCGTCCATGGCTTGGATTGCCACGCGCCGGCTGCTGAGAGTATAACTACTAACGGTAAACCGACCAGGAGGGGCCGGTTCACCTTTAGCTAACTGAAGCTCAAGACAATCCAGAGGATGGTGCTTTACGGATGAAGCTTAGAGGCCCAGAGCCCACGGGCGATTTAGGGCCCATGATGGTAAACCGCCATGATTGTATAAACTTGTACTATAAGAAAGAAAGGGAGAGACCCAGGCTGGCACTTGTATACGCCAGCCTCAGGACTCTGTAGACCGGCCAGGGTCCTCCTGAGTATATAAAGGGGTGACCCGGCGGAGGTTTAGGGACAGACAACAACTCGAGGCTCAGGCTAGCGTATTCGCTCCGCGCGCATCGAAACCCAATCAATTCCATCACAACTAGACGTAGGCTTTTACCTTCATCGAAGGGGCAGAACTAGTATAAACTCCCGTGTCCCTTGTACGGTTTAACCCCTTCAAGCTAACCCGTCGCGATGGCTCCATGACTAAGTCTTTCCAAGAAGATATCTGACGTGTTGATTCCACGACAGTTAGCGCCCACCGTGGGGCTATCGCACGATGGTTTCGAGTTCTTGAAGGGCAGCTTCGAAGGACTCAAAGGGTACGCAGTTGGCCGGATGACCAAGAGTCATCGTGGCAAGCTCTACATCGACAACGAAGGGTGGGGCCCCGAGACCGGCTCAATCGAGTACGGATACCCGGTCCCCTTTGGAGGAATCCATGTCTTCATCGGCAAGATCGGCGAACCGGGTCCTGAGCTGGACATCTGCACCGACCTCGTCGAAACAGCTCAGCATGCAAACCCTACCCAGGTTATACCTGCCATGAAGCGGGCGTTCGTATGATGCGTCCATGGGGCTGGATCTGAACCTGTGTGTCTGAAGGCGAGACAACTGTTTATTCCGACAGCGAATCATCCACCGGTGAAACTGAGTCCCTGTACCAAGTCCATGACGATGGGTTCAAAGGATATTCCGACGGCGGCAGTATTTCGGATCTCCTTGAACCGCCAAGTCGGGTTACTGTTTACATGGCTGAAACACAGCCTACTTTGCAATCTTCAACAGCAGCCGCGGCAGGAGGCCCAGTGTGCCGGCCGGTTCAAGTTCTCTTTGATCTGATGGATGCTTGGGCAACCTTGCTAACCACGGTAGTTACCTCGAAGACGCAGGACCAGCATAATGCGGACGTTGCAAAGCTGAAAGACCAGATAGCGCAGGCCAAGGAGGACCTGGCAGTTGAGGATGCGAGGATGGCCGAGGAACGGGCCGCTTTGGATGCCCAGTCATAGTCGATACAAGCACAGAATTACCGGCTGTCGTTGGATCAAAATGCATCGAATGAGGTAATGCGGCGGAAATATCGATCGCGCCTGCCACCGGTCTTTGAAGGTTTGTACCTCTTTAATACGCCAGGGGCAGGGACAGCAATCCAGCAGCCATAAACCGGACCGATGAGCCTAGAGCGGCGCCGGATCAGCCACGCCTGACAGAACCACCTCGACGAACGGACAACCCGCCGCCGTATGTGCCTGCGCTGCCAGGTCACTTCCCGAGCCCTTTGGATAATATGATTGCAGCAGCGTCCCGTCTGGCGGCTATTCTGATAGAGGGCGATTCACTGGCGGCGACCGAAACACGGCGAGCCAGGGATCTTCTTCAAACCGCCGTGGTACAGCAGCAGACCTATTCTTATAGCCGGGATAGAATTCATTCGACCCCCCGTCCAAGCAAAAGCTACAGCAGACACATGGATGAGCCGGAAGTATCTAGCAGTGCCACGCGCCGTAATGCGGCCCACGGTGAGATAAATGCTCAGGATGTGGTAGACAATGGCAGGGCACGAAGGGAGGCAGGCCGCCATCAAACCGCCCCGTTCAACCAATGGTGTCGGTAGACCGAGGCACTGGGGTCGCTTTCAGTTCCTGGGGAGTGCCGTGTCTTATTCCGGCCCTCTGTAACATACGACTGCCTAAGGATTTTAAGGGTCCGCGGAAGGTACCCAATTACACTGCTGATCAGCCGCCTGAGGCATGGGTCGAGAGTTACGAGATGGCGATGTAGATGCTGGAGGTGGATGAAGCGGCTTGTGCAAAATATTTCACGATGATGTTAGAGGGGACAGCCCGTACTTGGTTGAAAAACTTACCAGCCAACTCCATTGAATCATGGGGTCAGTTGAAGGCCCAATTCATAGCCAATTTCAAAGACACCTGCAAACAGCCCATGTCCATCGTGGATCTGGATGCCTGTGTTCAAGGGGAGAGCGAGTCAACAACTCACTGGGTGCGCCGGGTTTCAAAGATTTTGCATTCTTCAGACCGGATTAATGCTGGCCAAGCAATCTTAACACTAGAGCGCAATTGCCGGTTTAAGTCACTCAAGATGAAGTTGGGATGACTCAAGCGACATTGCAATGACATCAGAACACTTATGGCAGCCTTGGTAAAATATGCCGATTCTGATAATACCAAGGATCCCGAGTCTGATGAGGAGAAACCGGAGAAGGGAAAGAAGAACGGCGGTGCAAAAGGGCAGCACCATAACCAAGGAGGCCATGGGAATAACAGTAAGCACAAAGCAGATAATTCAGATTTTGTGGCTAACACAAATATGCAGCGTCGTAAAGGTAAACCGCCCCAGCGCTGTGTTGGGATGAATCCGGAGCGTTTGTTAAACCAGCCCTGTCTGAAGCATGGAACCAAGGAGGCCCCGTCCACACACCTTTGGAAAGATTGTCACATAATGAGGGAGTTCAAAAACTCTGATCTCTACCGGTATGATCAGGGCCCGCCGGGCGGTTCAGGTCCCAGTTTCCATGGCGACGGTGGTTCAAGCTCTGGGTTTCAAAATAACCAAGGCCATCAGAACAACCATGGCAATAACCAGCAGAACAACCAAGGGAATCAGCAGCTGACAGGCTACCAAAGTCATCTCAAGCAGTTGAACGGTGGACAATATCATGTGTTCACAACTAGCCTGTGCAAGCGAGATCAGAAGCTTCACAAGAGGGCAGTTAATACTGTTGAACCGGCCGTGCCACATTATCTACGATGGTTGGAGCAGCCCATTGTGTGGAGCAGAGAGGATCACCCACCCAGAGTTGACAATCCGGGTCAGCTAGCCTTGGTCGTAGCACCTCAGGTGGGGGGGGGGGGTTACAAATTTACCAAAGTTCTAATGGATGGAGGGAGCAGTATTAACATCCTGTACTACGAGACTTTTCGTCGCATGGGGTTGACGGATAAGAATCTTAAAGCGTCGAATACAGTTTTTCATGGTGTGGTCCCAGGTAAATCGGCATACCCTGTGGGGAGGATTGCTTTGGAAGTTGTGTTTGGAGATGAGCATGATTCCAGGTCTGAGACCCTGACCTTTGAGGTGGTGAAGATCCAGAGTCCATATCATGCGCTGTTCGGACGGTCGGCTTATGCGAAATTCATGGCGAGGCCCTGTTATGTCTATTTACAGCTCAAAATGCCGGGTTATAATGGGACAATCACAGTACATGGGAGTCGCAAGATTGCTTTGGATTGTGAGGAAGGTGAAGCGGCCTATGCCGAATCGGTTTGTGCTACAGAGGAGTTGAAGTTTTATAAGGACAACGTTGATCCGGCAGATATGACCCCTTTGAAGAAGCCCACAACGGAACATGACCCGGCCCTCACATTTAAACCGGCTAATGAGACTAAACTCATTGACTTTGTCCCTGGTGATTCATCCAAACAGTTTAGTATCAGTGCCAGTCTAGATCCGAAATAGGAAAGCGCGCTCATCGAGTTCATCCGTGAGAATCGGGACATTTTTGCATGGAAGCCTTCTGACATGCCAGGTGTACCGAGAGGACTCGCTGAGCACACTCTCAATATTGATCCCAAGTTAAAACCGGTCAAGCAGTTCCTTCGCCGTTTTAACGAAGAGAGACGCAAGGCCATTGGTGAAGAGGTAGCCCGGCTACTGGCAACAGGGATTATCGTTGAAGTATTTCATCCCGAGTGGTTGGCTAATCCGGTGCTCATTCTTAAGAAAAACGGCACTTGGCGTATGTGTGTGGACTACACTGATTTGAACAAGGCATGCCCGGCCGATCCTTTTGCCCTCCCACGTATTGATCAGATCATTGATGCGACGGCGGGTTATGATCGCGTGAGTTTCCTGGATGCCTATTCAGGGTATCATCAGATTAAAATGGCAGTTAAGGACCAGGATAAGACAACCTTCATCACCCCCTTTGGAGCCTTCTGCTACGTTTCAATGCCCTTTGGGCTCACGAGTGCCCAAGCAACCTATCAGCGTTGTGTGCAAAATTGTCTTCACAAGCAGATCGGGCGCAATGTTCATGCTTACGTGGATGATATTGTGGTAAAATCAAGGAAGCAGGAAACCTTGATAGATGATCTCAAGGAGACATTTGACAATCTTCGGGTTTATAAAATGATGCTTAACCGGGAGAAGTGCGTTTTTGGTGTTCCGGCAGGCAAGCTTCTGTTGGGGAACGTAGCAGAAATTCAAAATTTTCCTACGTGTCACCAAGATCTATCTATGGAGAAACCAGCAACGAGGGGAAGGAGAGTGCATCTACATACCCTTGTAGATCGCTAAGCGGAAGCGTCCAAGTGAACGGGTTGATGGAGTCGTACTCGTCGTGATCCAAATCACCGATGACCAAGTGCCGAACGGACGGCACCTCCGCGTTCAACACACATACAGCCCGGTGACGTCTCCCATGCCTTGATCCAGCAAGGAGAGAGGGAGAGGTTGAGGAAGACTCCATCCAGCAGCAGCACGACGGCGTGGTGGTGGTGGAGGAGCATGGCAATCCTGCAGGGCTTCGCCAAGCACCGCAGGAGAGGAGAAGAACTTGGGAGAGGGGGAGGGCTGCGCCAGCACAATGGTATGGCTGCCCTCCCACCCCCCTCATATATATAGGGGCAAGAGAGAGGGGGGCCGGCCCCCTTAGATCCAATCTGAGGAGGGGGCGGCGGCCAGGGGGGTTCCCTTGCCCCCCAAGGCAAGGGGGTGCCCCCTTCTAGGGTTCCCCCAAACCCTAGGCGCATGGGCCCTAGGAGGGGAGGCGCCCAGCCCACTAAGGGTCTGGTCCCTCTCCACATACAGCCCATAGGGCCCTCCGGGGCAGGTGGACCCTCCCAGTGGACCCCCGAAACCCCTTCGGTGGTCCCGGTACAATGCCGGTATCCCCCTGAACTCTTCCGGTGACTGTATGATGACTTCCCATATATAAATATTTACCTCCGAACCATTCCGGAACTCCTCGTGACATCCGGGATCTCATCCGGGACTCCGAACAACATTCGGTAACCACATACAAACTTCCTTTATAACCCTAGCGTCATCGAACCTTAAGTGTGTAGACCCTACGGGTTCGGGAAGCATGCAGACATGACCGAGACGTTCTCCGGTCAATAACCAACAGCGGGATCTGGATACCCATTTTGGTCCCTACATGTTCCACGATGATCTCATCGGATGAACCACGATGTCAAGGACTCAGTCAATCCCGTATACAATTCCCTTTGTCTAGCGGTATTGTACTTGCCCGAGATTCGATCGTCGGTATCCCGATACCTTGTTCAATCTCGTTCCCGGCAAGTCTCTTTACTCGTTCTGTAACACATCATCCCGTAATCAACTCCTTGATCACATTGTGCACATTATGATGATGTCCTACCGAGTGGGCCCAGAGATACCTCTCCGTCACACGGAGTGACAAATCCCAGTCTCGATTTGTGCCAACCCAACAGACACTTTCGGAGATACCTGTAGTGTACCTTTATAGCCACCCAGTTACGTTGTGACGTTTGGCACACCCAAAGTATTCCTACGGTATCTAGGAGTTGCACAATCTCATGGTCTAAGGAAATGATACTTGACATTAGAAAAGATTTAGCATACGAACTACACGATCTTTGTGCTAGGCTTAGGATTGGGTCTTGTCCATCACATCATTCTCCTAATGATGTGATCCCGTTATCAACGACATCCAATGTCCATGGTCAGGAAACCGTAACCATCTATTGATCAACGAGCTAGTCAACTAGAGGCTTACTAGGGACATGGAGTTGTCTATGTATCCACACATGTATCTGAGTTTCCTATCAATACAATTCTAGCATGGATAATAAACGATTATCATGAACAAGGAAATATAATAATAACCTATTTATTATTGCCTCTAGGGCATATTTCCAACAGTCTCCCACTTGCACTAGAGTCAATAATCTAGTTCACATCGCCATGTGATTAACATTCACAGGTCACATCGTCATGTGACCAACATCCAAAGAGTTTACTAGAGTTCATAATCTAGTTCACATCACTATGTGATTAACACTCAATGAGTTCTGGGTTTGATCATGTTGCTTGTGAGAGAGGTTTTAGTCAACGGGTCTGCAACATCCAGATCCGTATGTACTTCACAAATCTCTACGCTATATTTGGAGCCATTTCAAATAACTGTTCTACTTGGAGCTATTCTAAATTGTTGCTCCATTATACGTATCCGGTATCTCTACTCAGAGCTATCCGGATAGGTGTTAAGCTTGCATCGACATAACTCTTTATGTCGAACTCTTTATCACCTCCATAACCGAGAAACATATCCTTATTCCTCTAAGGATAATCTTGACCGCTATCTAGTGATCTACTCCTAGATCACCTTTGTACCCTCTAGCCAGACATGTGGCAAGGCACATGTCAGGTGCGGTACACAGCATAGCATACTATGGAGCCTATGTCTAAGCATAGGGGACGACCTTCGTCCTTTCTCTCTGTTCTGACGTGGTCGAGCTTTAAGTCTTAACTTCGTACCTTACAACTCAGGCAAGAACTTCCTTCTTTGACTGATCCATCTTGAACACCTTCAAGATCATGTCAAGGTATGTGCTCATTTGAAAGTACCATTAAGCGTTTTGATCTATCCCTATAGATCTTGACGCTCAATGTTTAAGCAGCCTAATCCAGGTTTTCCATTGAAAAACACTTTTCAAATAACCCTATATGCTTTCAAAAAATTCTACATTATTTCTGATCATCAATATGTCAACAACATATACTCATCAGAAATTCTATAGTGCTCCCACTCACTTCTTTGGAAATACAAGTTTCTCATAAACTTTGTATAAACCCAAAATCTTTGATCATCTCATCAAAGTGTACATTCCAACTCCGAGATGCTTACTCCAGTCCTTAGAAGGATTGCTGGAGCTTTGCATACTTGTTAGCATCTTTCAGGATCGACAAAATCTTCTGGTTGTATCACATACAACCTTTCCTCAAGAACAAGGAAACAATATTTTGACATCCCATCTGCAAGATTTCATAAATAATGCAGTACATGCTAATTCCAACAGATTCTTAGCATCGCTACGAGTGAGAAAAGTCTCATCATAGTCAACTCCTTGAACTTGTCGGGAAACACCTTAACGACAAGTCGAGCTTTCTCAATGGTGGCACTTACCATCATTGTCTGTCTTCCTTTTAAAATCCATATGTACCCAACAGCCTTACGACCATCAAGTAGTTCTTTCAAAGTCTACACTTTGTTTTCATACATGGATCCTCTCTCGGATTTTATGGCCTCGACCCATTTTTCGGAATCCGGGCCCACCATCGCTTCTCCATAGCTCATAGGTTCATCGTTGTCCAACAATGTGAACTTTTAAGACAGGGTTACCACTTTGTACACACCCTTGTCAACCTATGAGGTTCGATAGTAACTTGATCTGAAGCTCCATGATCATCATCATTAGCTTTCTCTTCAACTGAGGTAGAGCCACAGAAATATTTTTCCTGTGCTTGCGCTACTCTCTGATTGAAGTGAAGGTTCAACAACCTTATCAAGTTCTATCTTCCTCCCACTCAATTCTTTCGAGAGAAACTTTTCCTCGAGAAAGGACCCAATTCTAGAAACAATCCCTATTGCTTTTGGATCTGAATTAGGAGGTATACCCAACTGTTTTGGGTGTCCTATGAAGATGCATTTTATCCGCTTTGGGTTCGAGCTTATCAACCTGAAACTTTTTCACATAAGCGTCGCAGCCCCAAACTTTTAAGAAATGACAACTCAGGTTTCTCCAAACCATAGTTCAAACGGTTTCGTCTCAACGGAATTATGTGGTGCCCTATTAAAGTGAGTGCGGTTGTCTCTAATGCCTAACCCATGAACGATAGTGGTAATTCGATAAGCGACATCATGGTACGCACCATATCCAATAGGGTGCAACTATGATGTTCGGACACACCATCACACTATGGTGTTCCAGGCGGTATTAGTTGTGAAACAATTTCCACAGTGCCAAACTCGTAACTCAGATATTCATTTCTATGATCATATCATAGACACTTTATCCTCTTATCACGAAGATCTTCAACTTCACTCTGAAATTACTTGAACCATTCAATAATTCAGACTTGTGTTTCATCAAGTAAATATACTCAGTATCTACTTAAATCATCTGTGAAGTAAGAATATAACGATATCCACTGCGTGCCTCAGCACTCATTGGACTGCACACATCAAAATGTGTTACTTCCAACAAGTTGCTATCTTGTTCCATCTTACTGAAAACGAGGCTTTTCAGTCATCTTGCCCATGTGGTAAGATTTGCATATCTCAAGTGATTCAAAATCAAGTGAGTCCAAACGGTCCATCTGCATGGAGTTTCTTCATGCGTATATACCAACAGACATGGTTCACATTACTCAATCCTTTTCAAAAATGAGTGAGTCCAAAGATCCATCAACATGGAGTTTCTTCATGCGCTTTATACCAATATGACTTATACGGCAGTGCCACATGTAGGTGGTACTATCATTACTATCTTATATCTTTTGGCATGAACATGTGTATCACTATGATCGATATTCAATAAACCATTCATTTTTGGTGCAAGACCATTGAAGATATTATTCAAATAAATAGAGTAACTATTATTCTCTTTAAATGAACAACCGTTTTGCGATAGACATAATCCAATCATGTCTATGCTCAACGCAAACACCAAATAACAATTATTTAGGTTTAACACCAATCTCGATGGTAGAGGGAGCGAGCGATGCTTGATCATATCAACCTTGGAAACACTTCCAACACATATCGTCAGCTCACCTTTAACTAGTCTCCTTTTATTCCGTAGCTTTTATTTCGAGTTACTAACACTTAGCAACCGAACCGGCATCTAATACCCTGGTGCTACTAGGAGTACTAGTAAAGTACACATTCACATAATGTATATCCAATATACTTCTATCGACAGCCTTCTCATCTACCAAGTATCTAGGGTAATTCTGCTCCAGTGGCTGTTCCCCTTATTACAGAAGCACTCAGTCTCGGGTTTGGGTTCAACCTTGGGTTTCTTCACTAGAGCAGCAGTTGATTTGCCGTTTCATGAAGTATCCCTTCTTGCCCTTGCCCTTCTTGAAACTAGTGGTTTCACTAACCATCAACAATTGATGCTCCTTCTTGATTTCTACTTTCGCGGTGTCAAACATCGCGAATATTTCAAGGATCATCATATCTATCCCTGATATGTTATAGTTCATTACGAAGCTCTAGCAGCTTGGTGGCAATGACTTTGGAGAAACATCACTATCTTATCTGGAAGATCAACTCCCACTCGATTCAAGTGATTGTTGTACTCAGACAATCTGAGCACAAGCTCAACGATTGAGCTTTTCTCCCTTAGTTTGCAGGCCAAGAAAATCGTCGGAGGTCTTATACCTCTTGACGTGGGCACGAGCCTGAAATCCCAATTTCAGCCCTCGAAACATCTCATATGTTCCGCGACATTTCAAAATGTCTTCGGTGCCTCTATTCTAAACCATTCAACATTACCGAACTATCACGTAGTTATCTAAACGTGTATGTCCGATGTTCGCAACATCCACAAACGACGTTTGGGGTTCAGCACACTGAGCGGTGCATTAAGGACATAAGCCTTCTACTATCCGCATAATTGCTACTGTCAACTTTCAACTATATTTTCTCTAGGAACGTATCTAACCAGTAGAACTGAAGCGCGAGATATAATTTGCGAAGATCTTTTTGACTATGTTCAGGATAATTAAGTTCATCTTATGAACTCCCACTCAGATATACATCCCTCTAGTCATCTAAGTGATTACATGATCGGAGTCAACTAGGCCGTGTCCGATCATCACGTGAGACGGACTAGTCATCATCGGTGAACATCTTCATGTTGATCGTATCTACCATACGTCTCATGCTCGACCTTTCGGTCTCTTGTGTTCCGAGGCCATGTCTGTACATGCTAGGCTCGTCAAGTTAACCCTAAGTGTTTTGCATGTGTAAAACTGTCTTACACCCGTTGTATGTGAACGTAAGGATCTATCACACCCGATCATCACGTGGTGCTTCGAAACGACGAACTTTAGCAACGGTGCACAGTTAGGGGAGAACACTTCTTGAAATTTTAATGAGGGATCATCTTATTTACTACCGTCGTTCTAAGCAAATAAGATGTATAAACATGATAAACATCACATGCAATCAAATAGTGACATGATATGGCCAATATCATATTGCTCCTTTTGATCTCCATCTTCGGGGCTCCATGATCATCATCGTCACCGGCATCACACCATGATCTCCATCATCATGATCTCCATCATCGTGTCTTCATGAAGTTGTCACGTCAACTATTACTTCTACTACTATGGCTAACGCTTTAGCAATAAAGTAAAGTAATTACATGACGATTTAAGTTGACACGCAGGTCATAAATAAATTAAGACAACTCCTATGGCTCCTGCCGGGTGTCATACTCATCGACATGCAAGTCGTGATTCCTATTACAAGAACATGATCATCTCATACATCACATATATCATACATCACATCCTTTGGCCATATCACATCACATGGCGATCTCATCGTGATACAAATCACCGATGACCAAGTGCCGAACGGACGGCACCTCCGCGTTCAACACACGTACAGCCCGGTGACGTCTCCCATGCCTTGATCCAGCAAGGAGAGAGGGAGAGGTTGAGGAAGACTCCATCCAGCAGCAGCACGACGGCGTGGTGGTGGTGGAGGAGCGTGGCAATCCTGCAGGGCTTCGCCAAGCACCGCGGGAGAGGAGAAGAACTTGGGAGAGGGGGAGGGCTGTGCCAGCACAATGGTATGGCTGCCCTCCCACCCCCCTCATATATATAGGGGCAAGGGAGAGGGGGCCCGACCCCCTTAGATCCAATCTGAGGAGGGGGCGGCGGCCAGGGGGTTCCCTTGCCCCCCAAGGCAAGGGGGCGCCCCCTTCTAGGGTTCCCCCAAACCCTAGGCGCATGGGCCCTAGGAGGGGAGGCGCCCAGCCCACTAAGGGGCTGGTCCCTCTCCACATACAGCCCATAGGGCCCTCCGGGGCAGGTGGACCCTCCCGGTGGACCCCCGGAACCCCTTCGGTGGTCTCGGTACAATGCCGGTATCCCCCTGAACTCTTCCGGTGACTGTATGATGACTTCCCATATATAAATATTTACCTCCGAACCATTCCGGAACTCCTCGTGACGTCCGGGATCTCATTCGGGACTCCGAACAACATTCGGTAACCACATACAAACTTCCTTTATAACCCTAGCGTCATCGAACCTTAAGTGTGTAGACCCTACGGGTTCGGGAAGCATGCAGACATGACCGAGACGTTCTCCGGTCAATAACCAACAGCGGGATCTGGATACCCATGTTGGTCCCTACATGGTCCACGATGATCTCATCGGATGAACCACGATGTCAAGGACTCAGTCAATCCCGTATACAATTCCCTTTGTCTAGCGGTATTGTACTTGCCCGAGATTCGATCGTCGGTATCCCGATACCTTGTTCAATCTCGTTACCGGCAAGTCTCTTTACTCGTTCCGTAACACATCATCCCGTAATCAACTCCTTGATCACATTGTGCACATTATGATGATGTCCTACCGAGTGGGCCCAGAGATACCTCTCCGTCACACGGAGTGACAAATCCCAGTCTCGATTCGTGCCAACCCAACAGACACTTTCGGAGATACCTGTAGTGTACCTTTATAGCCACCCAGTTACGTTGTGACGTTTGGCACACCCAAAGTATTCCTACGGTATCTGGGAGTTGCACAATCTCATGGTCTAAGGAAATGATACTTGACATTAGAAAAGCTTTAGCATACTAACTACACGATCTTTGTGCTAGGCTTAGGATTGGGTCTTGTCCATCACATCATTCTCCTAATGATGTGATCCCGTTATCAACGACATCCAATGTCCATGGTCAGGAAACCGTAACCATCTGTTGATCAACGAGCTAGTCAACTAGAGGCTTACTAGGGACATGGAGTTGTCTATGTATCCACACATGTATCTGAGTTTCCTATCAATACAATTCTAGCATGGATAATAAACGATTATCATGAACAAGGAAATATAATAATAACCTATTTATTATTGCCTCTAGGGCATATTTCCAACAGCTTCTAGGTTTTCTCGTATCCAACCGAGGCATTGAGGCCAATCCGGAAAAAATCAAAGCGATCACATCTTTGGCTAAACCGGCGTGTATCAATGATGTTCAGCGTTTGGCGGGCCGGATTGCAGCCCCCAGCCGGTTTATCAGTCGTTTGGGAGAGAAGGCAATTCCCCTGTATCAGATGCTGAAGAAGACGGACAAATTCGTCTGGAGTAACGCCGCCAATACAGCATTTGAGGATTTGAAGCGGCAGCTGGCTGAACCGCCCCTCCTTGCTGCTCCGGTTGATAAGGAGCCTTTATTGTTGTACGTGGCTGCCAATGCCCGTGCAGTCAGTGTGGTGATTGTGGTTGAACGTAAAGAGGATGGAAAAGTGTATCCGGTTTAACGGCCAGTTTATTATATCAGTGAGGTACTGATCGAGTCCAAGCAAAGATATCCGCATTGGCAGAAGCTGGTGTATGGAGTTTTTATGGCAAGTAGGAAGCTGAAGCAATACTTTCAAGGCCATCCCATCACAGTGGTTAGCTCTGCTCCCTTGGGCGATATAATCCAGAATAGAGAAGCAACTGGCCGGGTTGCGAAGTGGGCAATTGAGCTTGGTCCCCATGGTTTGAAGTATATGCCCCGAACAGCCATCAAATCTCAGGCGCTGCTCGACTTCATTAATGATTGGACCGAGTTACAGGCACCAGAGGACAAACTGGACAACAAATACTGGACGATTCATTTTGACGGGTCCAGGCAGTTGGAAGGCTCGGGGGCCGGGGTTGTTCTTACTTCCCCTCGAGGTGATAAAATTTGTTATGTCCTCCGCTTAATGTTTCCTTGTACTAACAATGCAGCAAAGTACGAGGCCTTACTCCACGGCCTCCGTGTGGCTAAGGAAATGAACTTAAGCCGGGTTCGATGCTTTGGAGACTCTGATCTAGTGGCCCAGCAAGTTACTGGTACTTGGGATTCAAAGGACCCACTCAGGGCAGCTTATAGGCGTGAGGTGGATATGGTAGCAGGCCACTTTAAGGGTTATCAGGTGGAGCATATCGATCGGCGCAAGAACGAGGCAGCTGATGCTCTAAGCCGGCTGGGATCTCAACGTAAACCGGTACCGCCTAATACCTTTCTGGATATCTTGCATAACCCATCTGTGAAATTGCCTATAGAGGAGGATTTAGCTGTTCCTAATCCGGAGGCCCAATTGGTAGCCGCTTTACATGCCACTCCGGATTGGACTGTCCCATATTTGGCGTATTTAAACCGGGGCGAGTTACCAGATGACGAGCTTTTCGCCAGACAGATAATCCGGCAGTCCAAGTCTATGGTGGTGCATAATGGCGAGTTACACCATTGCAGCATTTTAGGCGTATTCCAATGTTGTGTGTCTCCTGAAGAAGGGGAGGAGATTGTACGTGAAATGCATGAAGGGGATTGTGGTCACCATGCCGGTTCAAAATCCTTAGTGGCTAAAGCCTTCCGTCATGGATTCTACTGGTTGACAGCTCATTCCGATGCGGAGGATCTGGTAAAGCGGTGTGATGCTTGTCAGAAATTCTCACGTCGAGCTCATATTCCGGCTCAAGAGTTACGCATGATTCCCATCACTTGGCCGTTTGCTACTTGGGGGCCTGATATGGTTGGACCCTTTAAGCGTTCCAAGGACAAGAAGACCCACCTGTTGGTGGCGGTTGACAAGTTCACTAAATGGGTGGAAGCGGAACCCATCAATAAGTGTGATGCAGCTATGGCGGTTCAATTTCTTAAAAACATTATTTTCCGTTTTGGCTTTCCACACAGTATCATCACAGATAATGGTACGAACCTTTCTAAAGGAGAGATGGAGGAATTTTGCCAACGAGAGCACATCCGGCTTGATGTAGCATCTGTGGCTCACCCCCAGTCTAATGGTCAAGCGGAGAGGGCGAATCAAGAGATCCTGAAGGGCATCAAGCCTCGGCTTATGGTCCCTTTGAAGCGGACCCCGGGTTGTTGGGTGGAAGAATTACCATCAGTGTTATGGAGTATAAATACCACCCCAAACCGATCTACGGGTTATACACCTTTTTCATGGTTTATGGGGCAGAGGCTGTCCTTCCAAGTGATATTCATCACGACTCGCCCCGAGTTGCGAATTATGTTGAAGCGGACAACGAGCAAGCACGCCAGGAGGCGCTGGACCTGTTGGATGAGAAACAGGACATGGCTTTGGCTCGGTTGGCGGTTTATCAACAAGACCTGCGGCGTTATAACAGCCGTCGGGTTAAGACAAGAACCTTTCAAGAAGGTGATCTGGTGCTCCGTCTCATTCAAGACCAGACTGATATGCACAAGCTATCCCCACCTTGGGAAGGGCCCTTTGTGGTCAGCAGGAATCTGCACAACGGGTCATACTACCTCATTGACGTTCGAGAAGACTCACGTAGCTCTGAGGAGGAGACCCGGCGGCCGTGGAACATAGCTCTCCTACGGCCTTATTATACTTGAAGCCACCGGCTTTTTCTTATGTACATATTTCGACAATGTATATATTATGATGAATAAAATAAACCGGCATCCTTGCTAAATCAAGCAGGGTCTCCGCCGTTTTTTCTTCCAATATCTGTTAACTTGGGGGCTTCAGCTAGAAAAGCGGAGTACTACCTGTTAAACCGGCTATCATGCCACCACCTAGCTTGGGAGCTTCACACCCACGGGGCCAAAGAGAGTTTGATTGCTCACAGCACAACTCAAACATAGGCACCCATTGAGCACAGCTCACAGAGTTACTTGGGGGCTCTTTGTGTCAAATACCAAAGAGCTTGAAAGGACCCTTGTAGCCTGGTATCGACCCACGGCTTGGAAGCCTGGTGTATTCACCTAAAACCCCGAGTTAACCCGCCTTCATCAAGTAAGCCACTCCTATCCAGGTAATCCTGGCACGACCTATCGAACGTTTGACAGTTACTCTCTTTGAGACCCTGAACTCGTCAAAGTTAAAACGATGATTGGATAGTTGGAGACCCATCTTAAAAGGCTTTGCTAAAATGGTTCAACTCACTGGCCTGGCAGCCCAAGAAAAGCCTCGATTTGGGCCTGGCAGCCCTTAAAAAGCCTTGCCATTGGTTTTTTGTTTTTGTCCATGCTAAGTTTTTATTCTCTCATCATGTTTATATTGAAACCGGTGTTTCTTAACCCGGTGTGGCTTACAGATATTCTGTAAAAGCATACAATTCAAGGTAACTCGGCATCCTTCAAACCGGTCTGGCTTGACGCTTTGTCTCCAGCAATCGTCCGGTGTTTATCACAACCCGGTTCGACATCATATATACCAGCACGGTATGGTGGAAGTTGAGCTTTCATCCATCCTACTATCACAATTGGTAAAATAACAGCAATGTTCATATCACAGGTATGATTCGTTATTGCTACGTTTTGGCAACCATGGTTGCTTGCCTAGTTGTGTGGGGGTATTTTGACCCATCCGGCGGTAAACCGTCCGGACAGATTTTTTCTTATGCAGATTCAGGGATTGCATAAAATTGAAAATACATAAGGCAGTGCCGAAATCATCATGACAGATCAAGGCAAAGTATATCCCAGTGCGCGATGGCAAACGGATCACAATAGTTTTCTAGCCTATTACAAGGCGCTTTCAAGGACCAAAATATGGTCTTGTTTCCCCCTGAATAAAGTTTACGGAGCATCCATCAGCTTGCCGGATTAAGTTTCGTTGCCACGATGGTGCGAAGTTGACGGGTCATTTGGTGCCAGATTAGCCTCCTCCTCTTCGCCTTGTGGTTGGAAATCCGCGGTTGTCCAGTCAATCCGGGTTAAAGCCTGAAAGACAGCTTCTTCACTGATAAGTTCTGATGGATCAACATCAGGGGCATAAGTGTGCTTACGGATTGGCGGAATAAGATTTTGCACTTCCGGCATGTTAGCATTAATCCGTTTGTTATTTTCATCATAACGAGACCGGTGAACAGTCAAGTTAGCATCTTCTGCCAGCTGACTCGCCAGAGGACACATTCCCCTTGTCACGTTCTTCAAGGCTTCGTCATCAAAGTCCGACCCGTCCTCTTGTGTGCTGGGAAAGCCTTTTGCAAGGTCATCCAGATCAAGGTCAGCTATCCATGCTTTGGCTCGGGTGAGGGCCAACAAAGCGCCTGCCCTGGCAGCAGATCGCTTCACCTCTTCTATCTGTGCTGGTATCATCGATAGTCTTGCTAGCGTCTCCTTGATTAGGGTTGGGGCCGGATTGTCATAGGATGCTGCGCAAATAACCCGTTGGGCACCAGCATATAGTTGTTCAATCAAAGTATATGCTGCTTTCAGTTTCACCCGTGCATTTGAGCCCAGATGAGTGATACGGCTTCCTACAACGGTTTAAGGATTTTATATTATCAACTGTTGCCTTACAAAAGGGAATATTTCATGTCTTAGTGGGAGTACTCACCAAAAACTGCGGAGGTCATAGCATTCACTTGGTGTTTCAATCCGGAAAGCTCCTCTTCCATCGGTTTAAGAGCTGACTCAGCATCTTCAGCTTGTTTCCGCAATGCATCCTTCTCAGTTTCCCACTTGGCACGTTCAGTCTTGAAGCCTTTTTTAAGTTGTTCCAGGGAAGTTAAAGCGGCTTTTAGTTCATCTTTGGACTTGGAAGATTCTTCTTGCTGGGATTTGATGCTTTCTTGAAGGTCAGGAATTTGAGCGTGCTGATTGTTTATCTCCGCCTGTCAGTCACAGATGCATATCAATATAATATCAAAGTCCCAAGTATACAACTAGTTATACACTTGGCACTTGGGGGCTAATGCGGATTGCTTCTTTACTACTGCTGGTTCAAAGTCCCAAGGATCAATACAAGTTTCAATCCTGGCACTTGGGGGCTAATGTATATTCGCTCAAAGATCATCAATAGGGACAGAAGGATTAAAAAGTCCCAGTTTAACTTAACAAAATAACCCGGCCCTTGGGGGCTACAGGATACAAGGTAGGGAGGACACAAGATAAAGACGAGAAGGAATACCTCATAGCGTTCTTTCATCCGGTTTACCAATTCAGCTTCAGAATCTCGGCTTGCATAAAGCCGGTTCAGGAATCCAGAATGAAGATCCTGGGCAGAAAGATTAGCATATTTTGACAAATCAATCTCCAGCTTCCCTTTGCCCATAAAAACAAACTCATCTTTGGCTTTGTGCTTTGCCAAGATGACCGGATTGCCCGGGGCGGTATAACCAGTGCCGGTGACGACAACTTCATCATCTTTTTCTGGCTTTGAAGTGGTAGGAGGTGTTGGCGAATTGGCAGTTGAGCTCAGAGGGTTAACAACTGGACTTGCAGGTGTGGTGTGTGGACTTGAGGTGCCCTCGTGAGTGGCCGGGTCAGCTTCCGGCGGATTAGCATTTACAATTGGTTCTGGCAGGACAAAATCATCCATGGTATTATCAAGGTTCTCACGGGCATCTTCAGGAATCTCAGCCGGTTCAACTTCGCCAGTAGGGGTACTGGTCTTAGCTTTCTTACTCAGAAGAGCTTTGCCGCTAACATTAAAACAAGGTTTAGCAGGTTCAATGGAATTACAAAGGAAAAATGAAGGGCTGTATGCTTACCCAGGGACGGTTTTCAATGGAGGCAGCTGAGTAGTGGATGAACCGCCAGACGAGTTAGAAGATACCTGATAGTTTGAATCAGATGGATTGAGAGGGCATCAGAAAAAACCCTTCAAAGGATAACGTTTTTCAGGAGAACAAGCAACCTCGAGACGGCGTTTTCGGGTTGGTGTCTGAGGTAAACCGGAGGAAGTGACCTGTTGACCGCTGTGCCTGGTTGTGCGACGACCTTCGGTTTGCTGTGTCTTCGAAGAAAGTTTTTGACCCACATAAGCAAGAGGGTGAGAGCATTTCACTTTCCAAACTGCACGGCGAAACCTTTGAACCGGCACAAGTTCTGAGTCAGAAAGGTAAATTACCTCAACATGATCTGCACGGCTGGCCTCCGGATCGTCCTGGGAGTAATCGTTATCAATAAGGTGTAAGAAATAGAAGCCAAGGGAGTCAAGTTTTACCTCTTCAGCTGAGTCGCTGGCATCTTCTGGCGGTTCAGAAGACTCAGCAGTTTTCTTCTGGCCAGTTCTCTTAGTGACCTTGCTCTTGACACGAGGAGCCCTGGCTGGTTTTTCTTGCGGTTTCTTTTTCTAGAAGGAGTTGTTGGCCTGCGAGATTGCACAAAGGATTATTGTAAACAATGTTAAAGCGGCCAAATATCAGGAAAGTACGAAGTTAAATTTTTTACCGTTGGCGGTTTGTTGGAAGCATAAAAAGGGCGCAGACCGGTTTGAGTGCAGACGACGAGCAGCTCATCAAGTATCTTCTTCACACTTTCAGTAACTTCGTCATCAGACAGTTCTATTGTGTCAAACCGTTGCGGGTCATTGGATTTGCCGGTATACTCACACATCAATCTGGAGCGGCGGCTCAAAGGTAGAATGCACCATGAAACCCAACAGCGGACGAGATCAATGCCAGTTAAACCGTTGGCAAGGAGAGCCCGGAGTCAGGCGTGTTGAGGTGCATAGGCTTGTCGATCTTTGGCAGACAGTCTTGGAGGTAAAGGATGGTTGTTGCTAAGCCGGTGTGGACGGTAGCCTGGCAAAGGATTTTCATCTGAAGGGGTAGTATTTTGACAATAGAACCAAGTTAAGTTCCAGTCTTTTGGATGACTGTGAAGCTTGGCGTGAGGGAATTCCACCTCTTTCCTCTTTTGAATGGATACACCGCCAAGTTCAATATTAGGGCCCTCAGAAAATTCAGTCCGGCGGTTTAAGTGGAAGAGATCTCGAAAAAGGTCAACAATTGGTTCTTCCTGCAGGTAAACCTCGCAAAATACTTGAAAATCACATATGTTGGACACAGAATTTGGCCCAGTGTCTTGAGGATGGAGCTGGAAGCTGGCAAGTACATCCCGGAAATTTTTTGATCCGGGGGGACTGAAGCCTCGAGATAAATATTGCATGAACACGATCACTTCTCCATCTTGAGGCTCAGGAGGGCACTCGGGGCCAGGAACCCGCCAATGAAGGACATTTTTTGGAGCTAAAGCGCCCGTGGTGACATATCCGTTGATTTGAGTCTCTGTGATCCTTGACGGAGCCCAGTTGCAAGCAGAGACTTGCTTTGCCATATTACAAATTCTACAAAGGGAAAATGGGCGGTTTATGGTTCATATATGGTTGTCAATGTTAAACCGGCAATTTAATCAAAATGTACATATGAGGTGAACCGGAAATTGCTATTCAAAGTTTAGATGGCGGTTTAAGTGAGGGCTAATAGCATATGACGGAGTATCAACTATTGCAAGGTAAACTGCCTTTCGGTGAAAGGGTCAAATCTGAAACAAAGTGTTGCAGAAACAAGTTTCACAAGATGGTGATATAATTTTGGATCTACCGTCGGTCAATGAAGAAAATTTTTTGAGCCCTACAATGGCGTTAAGCGGAACAGAGAAGGTTCAGATAAGGATCTATCCAGGAACAACAAGATGCTGTAGTATGGCAGAGTAAAACTACAGATCCAGCCGCAAAAAGAAACTATCAGGCATACCGATATCCAGTGGATGCTAAAGGAAAAGCAGATGAACACCAATGTACACCAAAGAAACTACGAAACCCTAATTCAGATCTAATAAGTGAGAGAAAGGAGTGTTTACCAGGGCCACGCAGAGGCGGAGTATCCCAGGAGCTCTGGTACGAATAGGGTGATGCAAAGGCCTAAGATGAGGCAGAGCTTCAAGGTCGACGACGGCGGCGATACTTGAGTTCTTCGGGTCGCGAGGAGGAAGACGATGCGAAGAGGCAAGGGGGAAAATGGAAGGAGCCCCGGTCTTATTTATAAAGGAAAAAGGATAAAATGGCGGGTGCAAAAATCGAGGAGTCTGAAGCGGCAAAGGGGGATGCAGTTGTTGCCTCGATCTTCGGGAATTAATTAAAGAGAAGGGAATCTTCATAAACCTTTTTATGTAGGGATGACATCACAATAATTTACTGCAATGACAGAAGATGACATCACGGCGGTTCAATAAAGTTCACCTTTAGCTATACTGAAGCTCAAGACAATCCAGAGGATGGCGCTTTACGAATGAAGCTTAGAGGCCCAGAGCCCACGGGCGATTTAGGGCCCATGATGGCAAACCGCCATGATTGTATAAACTTGTACTATAAGAAAGAAAGGGAGAGACCCAGGCTGGCACTTGTATACGCCAGCCTCAGGACTCTGTAGACCGGCCAGGGTCCTCCTGAGTATATAAAGGAGTAACCCGGCAGCGGTTTAGGGACAGACAACAACTCGAGGCTCAGGCTAGCGTATTCTCTCCATGCGCATCGAAACCCAATCAATTCCATCACAACTAGACGTAGGCTTTTACCTTCATCGAAGGGGCCGAACTAGTATAAACTCCCGTGTCCCTTGTCTGGTTTAACCCCTTCAAGCTAACCCGTCGTGATGGCTCCACGACTAAGTCTTTCCAAGAAGACATCTGACGTGTTGACTCCACGAACCTCTTTGACCACGTACCCAACCCTAGCTCGCCAGATCTTTCCCCCTCGTGCCGCCATCATCCTCCCCATGCCTGTCCGATCCATCATCGCCATGGCCCTCCTTGACCACGCGGCCACCGTGCCCCTACTCGGCTAGAACGTGTCCGCGAGCTCCACCAGGTTCCACTACTTCGACTCCTGCCATGAGCCAGAGGCCGGCACCACTGCATCGAGCGGATCGAGCTCCCTCCTCTTCGGCCACCGTCGCTTCCCCAACGGTTGCGCGCTCTGCTGCTCCAGGACCTCACCGAGCTCTCACGCGACCCCCCCCCAGTGAGCTCCCCTGCCGTACCCCCTGCTAGCAAACCTTAATTAGTCGCTGTTTAGACGACCCTGCGAGTTCGGCCGCCATGGCCGAAGCCTGCGCCACCCAGGCATGCGCTTGTCGTGCCCGCGGCCCTGCCTGCTGCTGTCTGCTGCAGCTCGTCGGCCGCGCCCGCCCGCGCGCTTCGCTTTCCCCGCGGCCTCACCCCACTACTGCCGGTGCCTGCATCTCGTTCCACCCGCGTGCCCCCGCATCGCCTGCAGCAGGCCGCCGCGGCCGGTCATCCTCGCCGCGCCCACTTGCTCCTTCCCGCGCTCATGCCATTGCCCACCGCTGCGTCGGAGCCGCCCGTGCCCAACGCTTGCCGCTGCCTACACCACCCCTCCTGCAGGCCAGGGCCTCGCCCTCACCGCCCCCTGCTGGCGCTGCTCTTTGCTGCAGCGGCTGCTGGCGCCCGCCGCGCCTCTGGTGGCCCCTGCGGCCCCGCCTCTCCGCCGGCCGCCTCGGACACCACTGCACCTAGCCTCGCCCCCGCTTTCCCCTTGCCGGTGCCCCGCCGCCGCCCCGGTGGCCATCGCCGGCCACGGCCTCGCCCGTGCCCCGTTCGGGCGGGCACCCGCACCCTCTCGCCCAACGCCTGTTAGGCCTTATGGGCCACTGCCATAGGGGGGCCGCCCTTGTAAAACTAAAAGGGAAAGGTTAAAAAAAGAGTTTTAAAAACTTGTATATATTTAATTGAATAATTAATTATTATTAACCTAATTAAATTGGTTTAGTTAAAACTAATTAAATCTAATTAGCCTAATAATCTATTTAGTCTAAACAGTGTATGACAGGGGGGCCCCACCCCGTGTTGACCAGTCAAACTGCTGACTGTACCAGCTGACTGGACCCCACCCCGGGCCCCATTGTCAGCCTCTGTGTACAATCTGTGTACACAGAGCTGGGTACCCGTAGCAATTTGTTATTTAGTTTCGAATTAAAGTAATTTCAGAATATTGGTTTAATCTTTGAAATTCATAGAAAATAAACCATAACTCGGATGAAAAAGTTTTCTATATGAAAGTTGATCAGAAAAATGAGCCGAACCCGAATACGCTACCCACATACATGTCAGATGCCTCTAACTATCTGAACATGGAACATTCCCCCTCCGGTCATCTGTCTGACACAGGTCCGGAACCGGGAACACCTTCCCGGTTGAATTCCCCCTTCACCTATAACGTCTAGGACCGCGATAGAACACATCTAGCTATGCCTGTTGTCTTGTTATGCACTTGCTTGCTATGTATTTACTGTTTCTCCCCCCTCTTCTCTCCGGTAGACCCCGAGACTGCTGTTGATGCCACTGTGATCGACTACGTCGACGACGACCCCTTCTTCTTGTCTGAGCAACCACGCAAGCCCCCCCTTTGATCATCCCGATATCGCCCATTCCATCCTCTCATGCTTGCATTAGATTTTGCTACTGTTATTGTTTGCTCCTATTCTGATGCATAGCCTGCTTTTGTATCTGCTGTTGTACCTTACCTGGTTATCCTAAACTGCTTAGTATAGGTTGGTTAGTGATACATCAGTGACCCCCACCTTGTCCTTGTTGCCCCTGCTTCATCATCGAACACCCGATCAACGGGATCGAAGACCAGGCCCCGACACCGCACATCACTTCCCCTTAGTTGCTCGACACTACTGGGTTACTATCGAGTGCCGAGGGTGAGACCTCTTCAGCACTTCGGTTGTTTACCTGTAGTCTAGCTATTCGGTCGTGGTCATCGAGGGTGATTTCCTCCTTAACCACTTCCAATACGGATCTGTCGTGCAACCCCTCAAGTGTGAACCTCGAGGGTGATTCCTCTTACGTTCACCTTGATGATTACATCTAGTGGAATTCATCGGGGGTGATTCCTCGGGGTTTTCCCCTTTATGTTTGGACACACAGATACTTGGACTTTACCACTGTTACTTGGAAAGACGGGCCGGCCCTGGAGGGTACCCGCGCGAGCTTAATTGCGAGTGATGTGGAGACGGGTTGACCTGGAGGGTGTCCGCGAGATAAATACGAGGCGTGGCTGAGCATTCCTTGCCCTTGCCACAAGTCCTCGAGATGGGGCAACGGGGTCACATCTATCGTGAGTCTCCGCTTGTTACCGCGCGTTCCTAATCCACTACGATTTGGATATTTGATCCGAGGGGCCTCTGGCCTGATAGCACTAACCATCACATGGGCATAGTATGGGTGTTCTGCGTCGTATGCATCAGCCGAAGCTTAATAGACGTCAGCGACTGAGCGGCGAGCGCCGGGTTGGACTGGCAAGCTCCTGCCTTCTTAGGGAGGTAGCTAGGTCTGCTCACCGGCCGTGCACACAACATGCAGGAGTTCCCGGGGAGATGGCCCATGACCCCTGGGGCATAGGTTTAGTATGGCGTGCTGACCTCTCTATTAAGCCTAGGTCGCGTTGCGGCATATTGTTTGGCCGAGGCCGGGCATGACCCAGGAAAGTGTGTCTGGTCAAAGTTAATCGAGCGTGGTGGGTAAGTTGGTGCACCCCTGCAGGGAAGAAAACATCTATCGATAGCATGTCCTACAGTAACGGACACTTGGAGTTGTATCCCGATGAATACAACTAGAACTGGATACTTGTGATGAGACTGGATGGTGATGAGTAATTGATTGTGATGATAACTGGATAGTATGGCTCTGGGATTGCTTTCTCGTAGGGAGTCGAGAAAGGATCTCTGGCCGAGGTTGATAACATTACTACTACTTTACTTTATGCTACTCTACTCGCTCCTGTTGCTGCAAGATGGTGGTTTGCAGAAGTTGCTAGTCTTCGATAGGAGTAGGCCTTCTCTCTATTCTAGCATTTCTGCAGCCCAGTCCAAATATACAACCTTCCTTTGATAATATTGCATATGTAGTGTAGATCTTTGCTTGCGAGTACTTTGGATGAGTACTCACGGTTGCTTTGCTCCCCTTCTCCCCCTTTCTTCTTCTTTCCGGTTGATGCAACCAGATGTCGGAGACCAGGAGCCAGATGCCACCGCCGATTCCTACTACTACGTGGAGACCGACGATGACCAAGAGTAGTTAGGAGGCTCCCAGGCAGGAGGCCTTGCCTGTTCGATCGTAGTTGCTTTTGTGCTAGCCTTCTTAAGGCAAACTTGTCTAACTTATGTCTGACTCAGATATTGTTGCTTCCACTGACTCTTGTGTTTTCGAGCTTATGTATTCGAGCCCTCGAGGCCCCTGGCTTGTAATATAAAGCTTGTATTATTTTAATTTGTGTCTAGAGATGTGTTGTGATATCTTCCCGTGAGTCATTGATCTTGATAGTACACATTTGCGTGTATGATTAGTGTACAGTTGAATCAAGGGCGTCAAAAGTAGGTAGCCCCCTTTCCAACTCCTTGGCCAAAGTTGAGTCTAGTCTTTACAATTTTTTTTCTAACATGGCTGTGTGGCTTACGGGCCCATGTCGCAATTGGGTGGTATTAGTATCTTTTACTCCTCGTCTATACTCTGGGATTCTGATTTCTCTTCCATTCGGGTTAAATGGTTTTGCTAACTCTAACTCTAGGTTCTCATAAATACTTTCTCCTGGAGAGCCCCTCCATTTCAGATGATGGCCTGCTTCACCAGAAGATTCCGAAGGTACCCTTCAGTATTTCCCGAGACTTTTGTGCTCGTCGCTTTTGCAACTCTGTACCTCTGATATATCCTTACGAATAAATTCATACCCTTGTCGTTCAAACAATCATTCCTAGTTACTCTTGTTATTACAAGACGCATCGATTTATTCTTTGACTTTTAAGAATCCCCTATGTCACTGCCTTGTGATTCTTTGCCACATGAATACATCTACGAACAATTCCTCACACTTAGCGAGGATTTGTTCATTCCTAGTTGATCAACTGATTCACAAGATACTTTGAAATACTATCCGGTCTTCCGAGAATCCTCTTCAAACTATTGCTCGGCAGTTACTTGTCTGCTTACATTATGGATGCTTCTCATATGTCTAGCAATATTCATTAGTATCAATTGACACCGTCATTTTGTTCCTATTGGTTCAACATATGAGCGAATGCGCGGAATCATTAGTTGATCCTTTTAAATGATCTTTCCGGCTCATACGTCACTCCAAACATGAGCTTGTTCTTGTCAAATCAAACCTTGATTGATCATCGATATGTACCGATTCAACTCAATTATCTTTTGATCAGAGCCTGTGCTTCAGATCTTCTGATTTGGTAATTCCTTTGTATTCAAGCTTTGAAGTTATCCAGTTATATCTATAACCCGATGCCTTTGCATTCTTTCTTCTTCTGGGTGAGTATCGATACTCACATCAGATCTTTTATGGACCGCCATATCCTTGGTTGGACTATTATTCGACAATGTCCTTCATATTCTTTAACCTTGTGAGTTTTGCCCTGACACATAATGCCTTTGGTAAATTCTATCATCTGCTTTTGTCAACCATGCTCTGCTTTCGAGCTAGTATATTTTAATCCTGAAGTTAGTGGTATATGTTCCTAAGATACCCCTACGGGTTGAACCTATGCCTTCCCTAGTCCGCGTGAACTCAAAAGAGATGTGAGTCATACTCTTCTAGTGCTTCACCAGATAAATCTTCCGCACTACAAATTCTTCGAAAATGAGGAGTGAATGAAAGGTTATGAATTCAAGAAGTGGGAGTCGACCTTGAACATTGTGTTCATGCCCATGGACCCGATGTAGAACTTATCATGGAAGCTGTTCGTAAAAATAATTATTTCCTTGGTACAAGTTCATCTTGTATCTATGGATTGATCCTTTACAATTGTGGTCCCGACAATATTTCCTCCTTGATTCCATTTCCCGGATAAGTTAAAATACTTTCCCTCTACAGATCATTTCACCCGTCCAACCTCTACTCCGATTTACCTTCCGGTAGTACCCCTTGTACTCTGGGAAGTTTAATACCCTATCACCTCACTTCTAGCCTGATCGGCTATATTTTTATCATGCCAAATTTTAACTGTGCTACCTGGTCCTTATGCCCGGAGCAACTTCCAACGACGAGCGAAGCTTACATCGATCTTCTTCATCTTATCATTTCACCTCGAACAAGAAGCTTGATTTCGAGCTTGTGTCGTATCCGTGGTTCCAATAGACTTTCGCTTCATCCTTCCTGTTGCTTGATGTCGTCGCTCCTCGATGGCATCTTCATAGAGCCTCTCGACAAATGCGTCGTGATCAGCATCAACATTTTGACTTCTGTTGAGATGACAATTAAATTCATGGTGAGAAATACCATCCTTGACCTTCGATGATTTGAGTTATCATCGACAATCCCTTGTCTTCTTTCCAACACATGTTTGATCATGTCTTGGTTATACCTTGGACTTCTTGCTATTCCTGCAATTGTCCCTTGAGTATTTCTTGTGATCTTCAACTCAAAAGCCTACTTGGAACACCATGTTAATGCTACCTAGAAGCATGACTGAGGTATTCCGAATATCAATAAGAACATTGGAAGCACATTGCCGAATGTTTCTTGATCTATTATCCAAACACCGTTGTATGGGTAATATCATGATTCTTCCCTCGCCCCTTTTATCTAAATGCTTTTGAACTTGCTGTCATATCATGTGTATCCTGCTTTGCTTCCTCCTGGGAAGGATATACTCCCAATTCTTGTGTGCAAACACATTTTCCTTTACATTGGTCTAATTAATCCGATAATTTCATTTTCCTTTCCATTGGTTTGCTTAACCTTCTTGTGATCTATATGATATAAGTAGAAATAATTCCCTGCTTATAAAACACTCTGATGTACAACCTTGTCAGTAATACCATGTTACTATAGTTGATGACATTCCGGTAACCACCGATGGACGAGGACTTTGCCTATTGGTCCGCCTCGTTCAACGAGCAGGAAAATAGTTCTCTCTGTCCCTGGCCCTTGGTACCGACGTTGTTGACAACAGCCCCCTTTCTACTTTTAACCCACATGGTGGGCTCATAAACCATAGTTCGACAGGATCGGAACCTGGCTCTCCTGTATATCCTTTATACCGAAGTATCATTTGCTCTTGGCTTTGTGTGTTGTCATGAGCCACTGTCCGAGAGATGATCTATTCCCGATGCTCTGAACCCCCTTCTCTCACTCTGTTCAGGTATCAATCGTTTGTCCTTTCGGTTGAAACTTCCTATTGTACCTTCATACTTTGCTCTCAATGTTTTATTAAGTTTCAGCTCGGGAGATACCTCTGCCTCATTCCCTGAATTGTTCACCAGATAATTAACCCTACAAGGGTCAGTTCTCCCGGAGTTACTCTTTACTTCCCCACTTAAATCTCGGGACGAGATTTCTTGTAGTGGAGGAGATTTGTAACACCCGAGTGTCATGCTACAGTAATCCCCTGTTAATGGTGCCATGTCATCACGATACTGTTACTAATCCTCACTGGCTTTCAAACACCATTCTAATTTCAAATCCGAACTAAAGTCAAAGATTCAAATTTCTCAAACATGAAACAAAAATGTTCAAAGTGTGGCAAATAATCCCTTGATTTTTTCATGTTGGAACCAACCTCTTTTGAATTCCAAATTGCCCCTGGGAATTAACTTTTGGCCCAGCAACTTTTAAATTTGACCCATTCACTTTATAGAAATGTTTGAACAATTACATTGGCTCTAAAACCTGTATGCAACACCACAAAGTTCTTCTTGAATTATGTGCCAATTTTCAAGTTTAACTAAATTCTTTTACTGTATCGTTTAAATAGACAATAGTGAAGAAATAAATAAATTAATTAAAGAAAAGAAAAGGAGGAGGACCTAAGCTACTGACTTGTTACCCACCTAACTACCGCCCAGCCCACCAGCGCCCATGTCTCCTCCTTTCTCTGTTCATCAGAAGCATCGTGGACGCAGGTGCCGCGTCCATGGCTTGGATTGCCACGCGCCGGCCATCGGGACCTCCTCGGCGAGTATAAGGTCGACCACGTGACCTCCTTGACCACGTACCCAACCCTAGCTCGCCAGATCTTTCCCCCTCGTGCCGCCATCATCCTCCCCATGCCTGTCCGATCCATCATCGCCATGGCCCTCCTCGACCACGCGGCCACCGTGCCCCTCCTCGGCTAGAACGTGTCCACGAGCTACACCGGGTTCCTCTACTTTGACTCCTGCCACGAGCCAGAGGCCGGCACCACTACATCGAGCGGATCGAGCTCCCTCCTCTTCGGCCACCGTCGCTTCCCCAACGGTTGCACGCGCTCTGCTGCTCCCGGACCTCACCGAGCTCTCACGCGACCCCCCAAGTGAGCTCCCCTACCATAACCCCTGCTAGCAACCCTTAATTAGTCGCTGTTTAGACGTCCCTGCGAGTTCGGCCGCCATGGCCGAAGCCTGCGCCACCCACGCATGCGCTTGCCGTGCCTGTGGCCCTGCCTGCTGCTGTCTGCCGCAGCTCGTCGGCCGCGCCCGCCCTCGCGCTTCGCTTTCCCCGCGGCCTCACCCCACTGCTGCCGGTGCCTTCCACCCGCGTGCCCCCGCGTCGCCTGCAGCAGGCCGTCGTGGCCGGTCGTCCTCGCCGCGCCCACTTGCTCCTTCCCGCGCTCATGCCGCTGGCCACCGCCGCGTCGGAGCCGCCCGCGCCCAACGCTTGCCGCTGCCTGCACCACCCCACCCGCAGGCCAAGGCCTCGCCCTCGCCGCCCCCGGCTGGCGCTGCTCTTCGCTGCAGCGGCTGCCGGCGCCCGCCGCGCCTCTGGTGGCCCCTGCGGCCCCGCCTCTCCGCCGGCCGCCCCGGACACCACTGCACCTGGCCTCGCCCCCGCTTTCCCCTTGCCGGCTACCCGCCGCCGCCCCGGTGGCCATTGCCGGCCACGGCCTCGCCCGTGCCCCGTTCGGGCGAGCACCCGCACCCACTCGCCCAGCGCCTGTTAGGCCTTATGGGCCACTGCCGTAGGGGGGCCGCCCCTGTAAAACTAAAAGGAAAAGGTTAAAACGAGTTTTAAAAACTTGTATATATTTAATTAAATAATTAATTGTTATTAACATAATTAAATTGTATTAGTTAAAACTAATTAAATCTAATTAGCCTAATAATCTATTTAGTCTAAAAGTGTATGACAGAGGGCCCCACCCCGTGTTGACCAGTCAAACTGCTGACTGTACCAGCTGACTGGACCCCCCTGGGCCCCACTGTCAGCCTCTGTGTACAATATGTGTACACAGAGCTGGGTACCCGTAGCAATTTGTTATTTAGTTTTGAATTAAAGTAATTTCGGAATATTAGTTTAATCTTTGAAAGTTCATAGAAAATAAACCGTAACTCGAATGAAAAATTTTCTATATGAAAGTTGATCAGAAAAATGAGCCGAACCCGAATACGCTACCCACATACATGTCAGATGCCTCTAACTATCTGAACATGGAACATTCCCCCTCCGGTCATCTGTCTGACACAGGTCCGGAACCAAGAACACCTTCCCTGTTGAATTCCCCCTTCACCTATCACGTCTAGGACCGCTATAGAACACGTCTAGCTATGCATGTTGTCCTGTTATGCACTTGCTTGCTATGTATTTACTGTTTCTCCCCCCTCTTCTCTCCGGTAGACCCCGAGACTACCGCTGATGCCACTGTGATCGACTACGTCGACGACGACCCCTTCTTCTTGTCTGAGCAACCAGGCAAGCCCCCGTTTGATCATCCCGATATCGCCCATTCCATTCTCTCATGCTTGCATTAGATATTGCTACTGTTATTGTTTGCTCCTATTCTGATGCATAGCCTGCTTTTGCATCTGCTGTTGTACCTTACCTGGTTATCCTAAACTGCTTAGTATAGGTTGGTTAGTGATACATCAGTGACCCCCACTTTCTCCCTGTTGCCCCTGCTTCATCATCAAACACCCGATCAACGGGATCGAAGACCAGGCCCCGACACCGCACATCACTTCCCCTTAGTTGCTCGACACTACTGGGTTACTATCGAGTGCCGAGGGTGAGACCTCTTCAGCACTTCGGTTGTTTAACTGTAGTCTAGCTATTCGGTCGTGGTCATCGAGGGTGATTTCCTCCTTAACCACTTCCGATACGGATCGGTCGTGCAACCCCTCAAGTGTGAACCTCGAAGGTGATTCCTCTTACGTTCACCTTGATGATTACATCTAGTGGAATTCATCGGGGGTGATTCCTCGGGTTTTTCCCATTGATGTTTGGACACACAGATACTTGGACTTTACCACTATTACTTGGAAAGACGGGTCGGCCCTGGAGGGTACCCGCGCGAGCTTAATTGCGAGTGATGTGGAGACGGGTTGACCTGGAGGGTGCCCGCGAGATAATTACGAGGCGTGGCCGGGCATTCCTTGCCCTTGCCACAAGTCCTCGAGATGGGGCAACGAGGTCACATCTTTCGTGAGTCTCTGCTTGTTACCGCGCGATCCTAATCCACTATGATTTGGATATTTGATCCGAGGGGCCTCTGGCCTGATAGCACTAACCATCACGTGGGCATAGTATGGGCGTTCTGCGTCGTATGCATCAGCCGAAGCTTAATAGACGTCAACGATTGAGCGGCGCGCGCTGGGTTGGACTGGTAAGCTCCTGCCTTTTTAGGGAGGTAGATAGGTCTGCTCACCGGCCGCGTACACAACATGCAGGAGTTCCCGGGGAGATGGCCCATGACCCCTGCGGCATAGGTTTAGTCCGGCGTGCTGACCTCTCTATTAAGCCTAGGTCAGGTTGCGGCGTATTGTTTGGCCGAGGCCGGGCATGACCCAGGAAAGTGTGTCCGGTCGGAGTTAATCGAGCGTGGTGGGTAAGTTGGTGCACCCCCGCAGGGAAGAAAACATCTATCGATAGCATGTCCTACGGTAACGGACACTTGGAGTTGTATCCCGATCGATACAACTAGAATTGGATACTTGTGATGAGACTGGATGGTGATGAGTAATGGATTGTGATAATAATTGGATAGTATGGCTTTGGGATTGCTTTCTCGTAGGGAGTCGAGAAAGGATCTCTGGCCGAGGTTGATAACATTACTACTACTTTACTTTATGCTACTCTACTCGCTCGTGTTGCTGCAAGATGGTGGTTTGCAGAAGTTGCTAGTCTTCGATAGGAGTAGGCCTTCTCTCTATTCTGGCATTTCTGCAGCCCAGTCCACATATAGAGCCTTCCTTTGATAATATTGCATATGTAGTGTAGATCTTTGCTTGCGAGTACTTTGGATGAGTACTCACGGTTGCTTTGCTCCCCTTCTCCCCCTTTCTTCTTCTTTCCGGTTGATGCAACCAAATGTCGGAGACCAGGAGCCAGATGCCACCGCCGATTCCTACTACTACGTGGAGACCGACGATGACCAGGAGTAGTTAGGAGGCTCCCAGGTAGGAGGCCTTGCCTATTCGATCGTAGTTGCTTTTGTGCTAGCCTTCTTAAGGCAAACTTGTCTAACTTATGTCTGACTCAGATATTGTTGCTTCCGCTGACTCTTGTGTTTTCGAGCTGATGTATTCGAGCCCTCGAGGCCCCTGGCTTGTAATATAAAGCTTGTATTATTTTAATTTGTGTCTAGAGTTGTGTTGTGATATCTTCCCGTGAGTCATTGATCTTGATAGTACACATTTGCGTGTATGATTAGTGTACGGTTGAATCGAGGGCGTCACACACAGGAATGGGGAAAGTATGATGGCGATGAACCGAGATGAGGAGAACTCTATCTCAGTTAGAGGTTAGAGTTAGATTCTATCCCTGAACTAACTCTAAACCAAAGAGGTGTATGGATGGCAGGGTTGGATTGACAATAAATGCTCTATCTCAATCATTTGACTACTTTGGACCCTATTTCCTGCTGGATTTGGAGGGTGCTTGGATACGTTTTAGTTCCATGACTAAAAGTAGTTAGACTAAAACTTGCCAGCCTCACCCATGCTTGGATCCAAATACTAAAGAGACTAAAATCAAGTTAATGAGCATTTATTATCCTCCAAACCCTCCAATCCAGAACTCGCTTGTGTTAAAGGAGAGGAGTTAAATGAGGAGAGAGATGACTAATCCACATTTTAGTAGGGGTACCCCTGACTAAATTTTTTTTAGTCTCAAGACAAGTTTTAGCCCCTCTTTAGTCAGGGGTGCTTGGAACTTTTAGCCTCTTAAAGAGGCTATTTTTAGTCAGACTAAAGTAAGTCCCTTGGATCCAAGCACCCTCTTGGTGTGGACGGCTCTTCTGTGGCCTCCTCCCGCTCACAATTGACATAAATGAACCATCTATACAAATCAAGCATGCAAAACATGATAATTTTTACTTTGTCCATACAAATGAGATATCCCACTTAAACATACAAGTCGTCAATCAAGCTTCACAAAATAAAAAAAACACTTCATGAAACAAAGAATGAGCTAACTCATCACGGAAGTCATTCACGATAGGGAGGGAGCCCGAAGCCCCTCACGCACCGAGGGAGGAGCTCTCCATTGTCGCTCTGGAGGAAGGCTCTGTAGAGCCCAAGCCCCGGGAAATCCCTCCGACGCCGGCCCTTGCGAGTTGAGGTCGACACCGACATGGGTAGCAGGGCCGCTAGCCGCCGACTGGGAACTTAATCTTTGGGCCTCTAGAAATAATGCAAGCCTGTAATTAAAATACCTAAAAAGGTGAACTGAATCTTTGGGCCTCTAGAAATAATGCAAGCCTGAAACGGAAATACCCAGAGAGGTGAACCGAATAATCTTTGGGCCTCTAGAAATAATGCAAGCCTGAAATTGAAATACCTAGAAAGGTGAACTGAATCTTTGGGCCTCTAGAAATAATGCAAGCCTGAAATTGAAATACCTAGAAAGGTGAACTGAATCTTTGGGCCTCTAGAAAGATTTATTACCTCCTCAAGCAGCATCAAACAATTCCATGCGTGCACCACAAATCTATACCATGTTTGATCAGGATCTACTTTTCCAAATCAGAATTAGCGCTAGAGCAAGCAAGATCACTGATATGGCCGTGAGACAGAGAAGGAACGAACAAACTCACCCCTCTCACGACCACCCTGGTAGATGCGCCGCCGCGCCGCACGAAAGAGGGAGAAAAACGACTGGTGAAGGGGGAGCGGGGTGACCTTTGAAGGCCGGAGGGAGAGGGCGGCTGGAGTAGGGCGGCGGAGGCCAGAAGGAGAGGGCGGCCGGAGGAGAGAGAGGGCGAGCGACCTTATGGGGAACAGAGAGGAGTTGTGTGATAGGTGTGTGTGTGTGGGGGGAGCGATCTGGTGCGGGCAGGGGAGATTTTTTTTGGTTCTCTTCTAGTGGGCCTGAGGATAACTAACCCAATTAGAACCTCTCCACCGGGCTTGTTTTTTTAGCTGGGTTAGAGCAAACTAGCTCAAACTAACCCCTCTTGTTTCGATAATTTGAGGCTATTTCAACCCAAACTAGCTCTAACTCAAGGATCCAAACAAAGAGGAGTGTTACTGTACTTGCTATAGTGTGGACCGTAGCACATTGTTTTTATGGCCATATCACCACATTGTTTTCTACTGCTGGTTCACTGGGCTACCGTGGTTCGCACTGCTGGTTCACTGGGCTGCGTGGTTCGCACTCCTCCGACCTGAGTAGTACTCACTCCGTTCCTAAATATAATTCTTCGTAGATATTTCACTGTGGACCACATACGGATGTATATAGATGCATTTTATGTGTAGATTCACTCATTTTTCTCCGTATGTGGTCCATAGTGAAATCTCTCCAAAATCTCTCCCTCCGACCTCAGTAGTATATACCGCATCATTCTTTGATCCTTCTTACTACTCCGACATGTGGGAGAGCCAGCATCCGGGTCGACGTGTCATGCACCATATTAGAGCGTGGAACGGAAGGGGGGCATCACCCCGGTCGAAGCGCCAGTAATTCATGACTATAGTGAGTGGTCATATCACAAGTCTTTCCAGCAGTAACGCGCCGTCAAATCGCATAGCCCCACTCGCTCACCCTCCTCGCCTCTCTGTCAAACCGCCTACCCGAAAACTGCCGGGCGTACTGCCCGGGAAAAGCCCCGCCCTCAACTTTTAACTACGTGAAAATAGTTCGAGCTTGTACGTTCTATATAAAAATAGTAAGTACCGTATGTTTATTCTCCCGTGGGGTTGTTCAATGAATGGAGGGGCGGGGAGCACAAGTGAACAATACCGTAGTACTACTAGTAGTAGTAAGTAGGAGTCGTACAGTAGTCACCTTAAATAGAGAGTTTCTTTTCTTTAATGCCACGTACACAAATTGAAACGCTTGTTGTGGAGAGAAAAAAGATAATCACTCCACTAATATGGATACAGGGGCCTGAGCGCTTGATTTACTAGGGTTGTTATCTTCATTCTCTCATCCTCTCCAGATATAAACAAGACAACGGTAGCGACATTTTCTCTCTGCTCGCCGCTGGTCACAGATCCAGCCGGATCCCTTCGGCCGGTGTGTGTAGGGGACTAAAAGGTGGATCGCTCACGCGGTCATCGCTGCCGAGGGAGGAAACCCACAGCCGCCGGAGGGGCCCAATCCTCTGCCTGTGCCGTTCTCTCCGACACAGCGCCGGCTCGGGAGGTCCTCCGACCCTTCTTCCTCCCTGCCGTATTGTCCACAGATCCGACCTGCCGCCGCCGACATCCCGGCAACCCTCAGGTATAAGTTCTTCGAAAGCGGCCTTGCTCTACTGCCCCAGCTCCCCACGTGTCTGCATGTGCATCTTTTTCTACTCCCATCAGCTCTTCCAAAGCCACCTAAATTTTTAGTATTATTAGAGGTAAAGCTACTTCATGCATTCGAATCTAGGGCTTTGTTCAAACAACGAAGAAGGGGGGGGGGAGTTGTAGCATCAATCTAGGACTTGATTCAAAGAGGAATAATATGGTGAAAGTAGTAGAGACCGAATACCCAACCGGTCTCTTGGTTGAAAAGGGAAATAATGGGAAAACGCAGTACAAACTGGATAAGGAACAGATCTATTATTGGTTGAAAAAAGGATAGAAAGTGGCGGCCGGTGGACAAGTCAACAGAGTATGTCCAGGATTAGATTTGCTGCCATCACATAGTAAAAGGTCTCCAAGATTAGATTTGCTGCCATCACATAGTAAAAGGTCTCAGGATTAGATTTGCTGCCCTCGCATAGTAAAAGGTCTCCAGGATTATATTTCCTGCCCTCACATAGTAAAAGGTCTCCAGGATTAGATTAGCTGCCCTCACATAGTAAAAGGTCTCCAGGATTAGATTTGCTGCCCTCACATAGTACAAGGTCTCCAGGATAAGGTTTGTTGCCCTCACATAGCATGAACAAACTCGGCATCACCACTTTATGCCTCCTTGTAGGTACATTGTGCTGATACATCCACTGTCGCATGTCCTTATACCAACCTTTTGCTGTTGTTAATGTAAGGGCGCATGTAAAATGAAGCGATCACACTATTACCTTAGGGACGTGTCTAACCAGTGTTATTGTTAATCTAATGCCTCCAGTGATAAGATGCAATTAAACTGTGTTACAAATGGCACTCCCGTTGTTTTCCCCAGTATGATAAGTAAGTTGCTCCTTTACGCTGCTGAGTGTCCTGGTGTCCCCACGGTCCCATGCACTTAAACCAACTCTTTAGCTGTTGTTGATTTACTGTGTCTGGTAAACAAGCAATGCCACCATTAAAGTAATCCCATATTTGAGGAATCTCATTGTTGATCTTAATGCTTATGGTAACATGAAGCATTGCTCACGTTTTAAAATTTCTACAATCCTTGCGTGATTGCCATGAACATAATTAAGATGCTTCTTTTCATTTTGTATATGTTTCGTATATTCTTATTGACCAGCAACTGTTTACTTTCTACGTTTTTGTGGAGATAGGGATATCCATTTCACCTTCTTGCTATTGTGACCTTTTGGAGAACTGCACAAAACACTTTTTTTTGGAATGAGTGTCTTGTTCAGTTCAACTAAAATGTCACGTGGGCAACATCTCTCAATTTTGGTGGAACTGCACAAAATGGTGATTGGACTTTCCAAAATCTCCGTCTAGTTCTACTGGTAATCTCGTGCAACATTTTATTAGCCTTTGCAAGATGAGTCGTCACTGTCACCACAATGGCACTTTATTTTAGTGGAACTGCACAAAAGGATAACAAAATTATAGTTGCACCTTACATGAGCCGGACAGCCAACCTTAATGTTCCTCAATTTTAGTGCAACTACTAAAGAAGAACCTGCCAGCTCACGAGAGCAAGTACTTCTTGCTAGCTGAATGATGCAATCTTTGCTTCATTTCTGGTGAACTGCAAATAAAGGCGCATGAATTGAATCATGGAACTCTAGGCAGGCTTCATCCGAGTGGAGCTGCAGGTTGAGTAAAGGAGGCCACTATTAAAGTGAAATCATGCTCTCCTGGTTTGTGCTATGCAAACAGGAATACTCAACTACAGATGTTGTGACGGTCAAGAGCATTCGCCAAGTTCTTCGATTGTATGACATGGCTAGCGAAGGTGGATTTAATCCCGATATTCACTTTATCAAAAGGCTCTAATTTGTTGGTTCTGAATCTTGCAAGCTGGGAATCAGTGAGATGTGTAGGCATCTTTGTTGTACTTATTATTTGACTCTTATTTGTTGGTTCTGAATCTTGCAAGCTGGGAAATAATGAGATGTGTAGGCATCTTTGTTGTACTTATTATTTGGATCTTATTTGTTGGTTCTGAATCTTGCAAGCTGGGAATCAATGAGATGTGTAGGCATCTTTGTTGTACTTATTATTTGGATCTTATTTGTTGGTTCTGAATCTTGCAAGTTGGGAAACACGGCATGATGATGCAGAGGACAACAACCATAACAAACAGTTCAAACTTGGTAGTATTATCTTTGTGAAAGTGCGACAAATGTGATGATCGTGTGCCTCCTGAGAATAATAATTCTAATTGTTGTGTATTTGACCCTGTCGCACTAATAGAACGAGCGAATGCATTGCTTGTTTTAAGTATAAATTTCTATTAGAGCTAATTAAATTTAATTAAAGTGACCACTAACTCCTGTCATTACAGTATCAATACAGACCCGCTCGTGAACCGACGTGTGGCCGAGGGTGCATCTTCTGCCGGGCGTGCAGCGGACAAGGGAGGGGTAGTAACTGTTGTCGCCTGGACACACTCAGCTTACTGTTGAATCCAGTTCCCCAGGAGCTGAAAAACGAACTGCTGCAGCCGCCTACACACTCGTTCACTCGAAGAGACTCCAATGGCGATCCAAGGGGTGAGCCTGTTGGATATGGACTTCAGCAAGGAGTTCCCCTTTGAGTTCGCCGCTCAGTCCTATGGCTGCACCAAGTTGAATGTGATGTACACCAACGATACGGACTCAGCGAAGCTCTGCCTCGCCTCAGTCCTATGGCTGCACCAGGTTCTGGAGCATTCGCCCGTTTCATCGGCAGCGCCGACTGCACCTTCACTATGGTGGAGAGAAGGAAGAACGCGACGATTCGACCATCTGGTGCAACAAGCTTGTCGACATCCAGAAGCAATACAAGATCATCAGCAACGGGCAGGAGATGGACTCCGTGGTTGACCTCGCTGAGACCATCATCGACCCCTCATACGCCAACATGAAAGAAGACGACCTGAACACGTGGGAGGTACTTCTGAATCTAGCCTACATAACCTACGCGGCCAAGGACGCATACGCATGCTATGACATGTACAGGCAGATCTTGGACATGAGGGCGTGTCTGCTTCCCATAACCGACGAGTACACGGACAGCCGCAGCGTCATGATCAAGTGTGCCAGGAAGGTCTAGATGTTGTACTTTAGCTGTTTATAAGCACCTTTATCATCTGAGTGTTTCATGCATTAGTGTATGTGTTGTAATTATCTGTTTTGTCTGAAATATTTCTTTTAAGAACCCATTAACCTGATTGCTTTTTTAGTGGCTATTTGCTTATGTATGTAAACTAGTTCACTTGTTTGTAAAATAAACTAGTTCACCCGGCTGCCGTGCTTTGAATCTCCTTCCTCCCAACATATTCCCCTCCTCGGGTGGACCCAGCAGGTCTCTGAATTTTCTCCCACTTTCTTTTTCGATGTAAACTGAGTTTTCTCCAAGTACTTTCCCCTAGAACCAACTCAACTGTCCCACGTCTATCCTAAAAAATAATAATACCCCACGTACTATTAACTCACCAAATTAAAATGATATTTTATTTCGTAAGTTGAAAGTTCTTACAAAATAATAATAATAATTGTTTATATATAACTTGCCAAGTTAACTCCTAGTGATTGCGTACAAAAGCTTGCAAAGATTTTACTGACGTGCAATCATGTGTTTATGTTTTTATAACATTTCTCCATCTAGCCAAACATGATATTTTCACCCAGCCCAGCAAGTCCGCGGATTTTGAGAAAAATGCAAATGGGATTTAAACGGGCTGCATAGATGTTACATCATTGTTTCACCCAGCCCGCCAAATGGGCTAAAAAACGTTCCCCCCGCTGACAGGTCGGACCCACCAGCTATATCTTCGCACGCAAGGAAGTGCCTCCTTATTACGCACAAAAAAATGAATACCCCCTGCTAGCTGGGACCCACCATAGTGGGAGGATGACTTGTGGGCCAACAAAGTTGACGAGGACGGAGGGCTTTGTCAACTTAGTCAATATGAACGATTCTAGCTCCAGTGATCGTACGATGTCCATCCAACGGCTGTAGTGCTTCTTCAACCTCTGGTCTTCTTGCTCCAGCCGCCCAAAGCAGCGCCGGTCGTGCCGCATGCTCCTGCCTCCCATGGGCGGCTGTGCTGCTGCGGAGGCCTCACCGCCCCCTACTATTCCCACCGCTGGACAGGCCCTGCAGCGACGGCAGCCTCACACCGCAGCCGAACTAGTGAACCCTCGTACTCCTCTCCGCGCGGGCTTCCACTGCCGCGTCTTACCTGACTCCGCGTTGTCCCCTTCCTAGGCCTCACCGTCGTCCACCACCGTGGTGCTCTCCGTGCGGCGTGGTCAACGTGGTCAAGGAACGACTTCCATCGGAAGAGTACTGTACGTGGAGAGGCTGACAGCTGGGTCCATGGCCATAGTTTTTTTGTGATTTGCCAAGCAAGTCGCTTTGTGAGGCCTGTTGGGCTGCAAATATTTCAAGACGAGGAGAGCTTTCATTCGGCTGGCCTAGAAAATGGCCCATCAGTAATGAGAAATGGGTTGTACATTTTTAAAACACATCAAACCAGCAATTAGTTTCAAATGTCTTTTTTTTATTTCAAGATTTTAAATTACATTAATTTTTATGCGTGGAGAATTTGTTGGATTTTATATTGATATACATTTATTTTTAAAATCAGTTTGAATGTGAGTCGAAATTTCGGGATTAAAAACAGTTCGGATCGCACCGAAATATGCAAAATTTCGTATAATTTTTTAACCGTGGCCACAATTTGGGCTGTAATGCTAACAAAAAGAATATGGGCTCCAAAAAAACCTTAAGAATTAGCAAATGGGTTGAAAATTATTAGAAATAATGGCAGATGTGTTGTATGCTGTTTTCCACAGATCTGAGGCTTTCCTAAAAAAAGGTTGACGCACAAGCAGTGACTGTTGGATGTCCATCCAACGGCCGTCGTGCTTCTTCAATCTCTGCTCTTCCTGCTCCAGCCGCTTAAACAAGCGCCGACGGGACTACCTGCTCCCTCCTCCCCTCGGCTAGCTGTGCTGCCGCACAGGCCTCACCGCCCCACCGTACTCCCATCGCTGGCCTAGCCATCCCTCTACTCGCCCACACCTGCTGTTATTCTCCGGCGACGGCAGACGAACCAGTAAACCCTCGTACAGTCGTATTCCCCTTCGCGTGGGAAATAACTGCCGAGTCTTCCCTGCCTCCATGTCGTTCCCTTCCTAGGCCTCTCCGTCGTCCACCGCCCTGGTGCTCTCGGCGCGGCCTGGTCAACGTGGTCAACGACCGACATGCATCTGAAGTGGACTGTACGTGGAGAGGCCGACAGCTGGGTCCACGACCGCACGCAAGGAAATGCCTCCTTATTACGTGCAAAATAATGATTTCTCCACCTGACATCAGGGACCCACCGAAAGGGCCTCTGTATTTCGCGAAAAAACGTTACTGCCGCTGATAGCTCGGACCCACCAGCTATATCTTCGCATGCAAGGAAGTGCCTCCTTATTACGCACAAAAAAATGAATACTCCCCATGCTAGTTGGGACCCACCTTGGTGGCAGGCTGACTTGTGGGCCTACTAAGTTGCCGGGGACGGAGAGCTTTGTCAACTTAGTCAATATGCACGATTCTAGCTCCAGTGACCGTACAATGTCCATCCAACCGCCGTAGTGCTTCTTCAACCTCTCGTCTTTTTTCTCCAGCCGCCCATAGAAGCGCCGGTCGTGCCGCCTGCTCCTGCCTCCCGTGGCCGGCTGTGCTGCCGCGGAGGCCTCACCGCCCCCAACCATTCCCACCGCTGGCCAGGCCCTCCCTCTACTCTCCCACACCCCCTATTATTCTGCGGCGACGGCAGCCTCACACCGCAGCGAACCAATGAACCCTCGTAGTCCTCTACGCATGGGCATCCACTGCCGCGTCTTCCCCGGCTCCGCGTCATCCCCTTCCAAGGCCTCGCCGTCGTCCAGCGCCCTGGTGCGCTCGGCGTGGCATGGTCAACGTGGTCAAGGAATGGCTTCCATCGGACGTGGACTGTACGTGGAGAGGCTGACAGCTGGATCCACGGCCGCAGCAAGGAAGTGCCTCCTTATTACATGCAAAATAATTATTCCTCCACCTAACAGCGGGGACCCACCGGAAGGGCCACCGTATGTCGCGAAAAAAACGTTTTCCCCTGACTGCTGGGACCCACCAGCTACATCTTCGCACGCAAGGAAGTGCCTGACACTCGGGACCCACCTGGTCGAAGCGTACGTAGCGTTGTCATTCTGGTCGCTAACGTGTACGTACATATATACTGGTGGATGTAGAGGCGCTACGTGTTGTAGTATAGGCGGCCAGGGTGCAAGAAAGAAAATTCGTCCAGGTATGTGTACATACGGGCGGGGTCTCGAACGCCTACTCGCGCATACGTACGGCGAGGGCTCGTTGACATGGCTGGGTCGGAACGGAGAAACAAAGTCGTCGTCGTGTTCATGGGGAGGCAACGGAATGCATCGTGTTCATGGAGAGGCAACGGAATGCGTGGTTGTGTTCATCGGGAGGGCTTGGACGGAACAGGCGATGGAAACGAGGCCTAGTGTACCGCAGAACGGAGGAAACGGCCTTGTGTTCGACCGGCCACGTTCAAAAAGGGATCCTGTTCATCGGGAGGGGTCTGGCGTACCGCAAAACGGAGGAAACGGACCTCCTACGATCGAAACGGGGGTCCTGTTGATCGGGAGGGGTGTGGCGTACCGCAAAACGGAGGAAACGGACTTGTGTTGCAGCGCTACGGTCGAAACGGGGGTCCTGTTCATCAGTAGGGGTGTGGCGTACCGCAAAACGGGACTCCACGGGATACTGTTCACCTCCACCGTTGACCCCCTCCAGCCTCCACGAGCTACTGTTCATCCACCATCGACCTCCTCTAGCCTCTCCACGGGCTCCTGTTCATCCAGCCACCACCGCACGCTACTCCACCGGCTACTGTTCAACCACCCCTCCATCGTGTATTGTTCATCCAACCCTCCACACCACGGGGTCCTGTTCAACCACCCCTCCACGGTCACCCTTCCATCGTCTACTGTTCATCCAGCCCTCCACACCACGGGGTCCTGTTCAACCACCCCTCTACCGTCTACTGTTCATCCAGCCCTCCACACCACGGGGTCCTGTTCATCCACCCCTCCATGGGCACCCCTCCATCGTCTACTGTTCATCCAGCCCTCCACCACACCACGGGGTCCTGTTCATCCAGAGTCAATGCCACCGCCCACTATTCATCCCCCCCCCCCCGCAACACTCACTGTTCATCCCATCGATCGGCTTTAGCTTCAGTTAGCAGCAGTAGCAAAGGAATCGCTCGATCGGGTTCAGTTAACAGCCATCGATCGATCGCTCGGGTTCAGTAACACGTAGCCTGTAGTGCAATCGCTTGGGTTCAGTTAGAACCCAACGCCTCGCTCGGGTTCAGTTAGAGCCAACGCCTCGCACACACGTGCGTATGTGTACGAGAGAAACACGCATCGCTCGGCCCCCGACCTCCCACCGTAACCGGGAACTCCCTGAAATTTTCCTCCCCCTCGCTTCTACCACGGTTTTTTCCGTCATGGACGGCCCAAAGAATGTCATGCAGCTACGTCTCTGGCCCCCCCAGGATGAAAAGGCCATTTTCTATCATGAATTTTTGTCATAGAAGTAGGAGCCCACCACATCTATGATGATACCGGGTTTTGTCACAGTTATCATCATAGAAGTGTCATATGTATGACAGGAACAAATTTCGTTCGGCCCAAAATGTCACGGTTGTGTCTTTTTTTTGTAGTGATGCACGCACGCACCCACCCACCCACACACACACACGCGCGCGCACGCGCGCAGTAAGACTCCATCACACACACACGCACACACACACACACACTAAGACTCCATCTCTCTCTCTCCCCCCCCCACACACACACTGAGACTCCATCTCACACACACATGCTCTAGGCGGAGCATTTGTTCCTACCACCCTTCATCCACCCTTAGCCGTATGATAAACAATTACCTTAATTTACTTGTATAACATGGACAAATTCCACTTTACTTTAGTAGTTAGCAAACTTATCATTTGTACCTTATAAAAAACCGTGTTGGCGATGATGGTGTGCCTGCCATCTTGTAATATAGACCGTTTGATCTATATCTGATGGATAGAAAGCAAACTATGATAATTTTACAAAAGATAGCCGCACCTCTCTCCACATCCTTATCTCCCTCACCTCATTGCTGAGCAATTAAAAAAGAAAGTCTCCGGAACAATCAAGCATGGTGGCCGTTGCCGCCTGCCGGCGCCGTCCATCCCCATGCCTCCGCCCATTCCGACCACCAGTCACAACCACGCTCCACTCCTCCTCACCTTATCTCTCATCTTTCATTTTTTTCGATGACATACTCGAGATACCAGTTTTCCGATAAAATTCTCGAAATATCATTAGTTTTTACACATGGGATTACTCCTGCGTGGGTAAATCACAACATGTGTTTTGTAAAAAAATGCATATTGATGTTACGTGCAATGCACGAGCATCTTGCTTGTAATTATATAACGCAAATCATGACCAGGAAGTGACATTTTTTTACACAACCACGTTAACATGGCCACGTAAATCACTAGCTAAAGTAAATACCATTATACTTATATCCCGATGCAAAAGGTTGAGTACATGTCCGAAGAGTAGAGTCGCACACACGCACTCTGTCTCTCAGAATCTCTCTCTCTCTCTCTCTCTCTCTCTCTCACACACACACACACACACACACACACCAGTTACGTGACGCCCACTTAAGCAGACATGTATGTTACAATTTGTGCGCCCGCGGGTACACGTGATGCTGCGCATTTATTTAAGCCGGACGGTGAACCCAAACAGTAGCTGCATTTATTCCCCTCCCGCCGCCTCTTCTCTGGTCACCGTCCCCCGGTAGCCATGGCCCGGCCGAAGGTAACAACACACGCCATTCTCCCACCGGAGCCGCTGTTTAATCTAGAAATTTTAGTGGTCATGCATGCATCTTTTTGTGCTAGCACTCCTATATAAGGGTTGACCGGTCGCTTCCCGCGGATGTACGCGGGTGGTGGAAGAGGAAGGAGAAGGGAAGCGGGTTGTGGAGTAAAGTTTTTTACCACAATTTCTTAGGAAACTGAGTGCGATAATTGAGTAGTTTTGCAAACTACCAGTACTACACCTGAAACGGTTCAAAACCTATACTCCCTTGCCAGCGCGTGCTTCCCGTGTGAAACGGTCAGCGTCGCCCTGGAGCGTCAGTGCTGCAATAATGCCCGGCCAGAGCGGAGGCGACCTCTCACTGGCGCCCGCTTTGAAGCGGTGCGACGGCCGAGGGAGCACCGCTTCCCGGTGCACCGACTGCTCCGCGTCGAGGCTGGCCATCGACCGGGGTGATGCCCCCCTTCCGTTCCGCACTCTAATCTGGTGCATGACACGTATTACGTCGACCCGGATGCTGCTGGCTGTCGCACATGTCGACGAAGTAGTACGTAGTAGTAAGAAGAAGCAAAGAATCATGTGGTATACTAGAGATTCCAACAAATGACTAGACTACACCCCGTGCAGTCTCTCAAATCTCCCTTCCGTTTATATGGCTCAAATCTCAAATATCATCAACCAAGGCATTTTGCGATTGGAGGAATGTATCTCATACTTTACAAAACTACCCTAATTAAACTCATGCATTAATTACGTAGTTTTCTCATTTTCCTCTCCGCCTTGGTCGCGGTGCACAATATTGACCACTCCTATATGACTAGACGCTCTATCTACATGCGGGACATCAAAGCATCCGGGCCCGCGTCCCATCCACCAAATCACAGCAAGGTGCTACAGTCGAAACTTACCAGTCACCCCGATGTGGCCGTCATGACCCGTCATATCACAAAACCCACACCTATACCAGTAGTGGTAAAGTGGCCTAGAAGTTGGACTGAACGAAGCAACCATCATTTCACTGGAACGCTCGTTGAAGCCCTTTCTCCCCTTTCTTGAAGAAAACCTCACTCCAGGCTACTCACTTCTGCCATTTTTCTTCTGTACCAACAAAGGAAAGGTGGGCGAATCAGTGATGCTGCTATATTTTCATTCCAAGAATCTTCTTTTTGTGAAGCACCGACCGATTCTCACAACCTATTTTTTCCCGTTTTCATTGCGATTGTGGTTTCCTTTCGATTGCTTTTGTTTGTCAGTTCATTGATGGATCCTGGAGCACTAGGCAAAGAGTCGCCGGCGGACAACCCACTAGAGACAGTGATCTCTAGGAAGCAAGCACCGACCAACGTGTTGACCATGTTGGCGGGCCAACCCATGGAGACGAAGAACTCAAAGAAACAAGCACTGGCCAAAGAGTTGACGACGTTGGCGGACGAACTCCTCAAAGAAAGTTGGAAGAATAGCAAGGGCCCCACAGTGCCTACCCCAGAAACTCTGATGGCCACCTTTGCGCCGCTCAAGGCCGAGTTTGAGGAGATAGTCGTCGTTGAGAAGCAGTATTCCCCTGGCAAGGTGATGGCCCCCATTGAGGATGAGGAGATGGCTCCCGAAGGGATGGGATCCCCCCCAGAGCTGCACAAGGTAAAAAATGAAAGTTGTGGTTTTTGATTATTTGCAATGTGCTTGCTAATATGTTAGGGTTGTGCAGGTGCCGGTGGACGTACTTGATGATTCCGATGTCGCGGCCCGTCCTGTGGACAACGCCCTAGAGATCGTTTTTGGTGTCGCGGTCCGTCCTGTTGGCATCGCCCCGAAGATCGATTCCAATGCCGCTGTCCATCCTGTGGACATCGCCCCAGATATCGATTTCGATGTCGCGGTCAGTCCTGTGGACATGGCCCAGAGATTGATTCCCATGCCGCTGTCCGTGCTGTGGTCATTGCCCGAGAGATCGATGGCAAGAAATAGTTGGTCGCGCTAATCCTTCAGGGTAGTTTGCATTGCCCTGTGTTTAATTACCAGAACGATGCGTGTTATCAAACCATCTTAGGGCTAGTGCACTGTCTTGTGTGGGCGGTACTTGCTAGTACTTTTGTTGGATAGTGAATCATGTGAACCCTCTCCGAGTTATGGAAACAGATGTATCCTCACCAGCTTTTGATGTAATATATGGCATGCTTAGATGTAAGTTTGAACTGTTTATCATATCAGCAGGGCTTATTTGATAATTCTTGGTGTTAGTAGGCTAGCTACTGTGCGAGCTATAGTACTTGCAAAACACTCACCGAAGAGAAATGTTGGGGCTTATGAGCTTGTGGTATGCTTATACTGATCCGTCGTCGATCGGCCAATAGCCCAAGCTCCTAAAATTGTAGGCTTAGCGATCGATCAGACAATAGTCGACACGGATACATTCAGGCCTCATTTGGTTCATACGTTAGGAAAATCGTAGCAAAAGTACAGAGACGTACAACACAAAATCATAGCAGTACAGAGACGTCCCTCAGTTTCAAAATAGATGAGTCAACTTTGTACTACTAACTTTGAAATGGAGGGACTACAGATCCTAGGCGGGCTAGTTTGGCCTAGTGAGTTTTAGTGATATGACGTGGTACAGTGCCGTCCAGTCTTCGCGTGTGGTAGCAGTACTGCGGGTAGAGTAAGTTTTCTTGAAGAAGCGGAATTCAACAAAGTCATGATGGTTCCTTCGTCCGACTAACTTACAGTGGGAAAGGTTGAGACTGCGCTACGACCGGGGTGGACCAGGATAATTTTGTGCATGGCAGGTGGACGAGGATGGTCGACGTCCCACATGTCGGCGAATGAAAGTATTCTTTCCGATATAGTGGACAAGCAACGAGTATTCATTGTTTATTTTTGATGAAACCTATTGTCTCCACTATTACGACGGAGGAGTGTGAAATACGGCAGCCCAGTGAACTTGGCATGTGCACCACTCCCTCCTTCCTCATGTAAAACTACCATAGTGTTGACTATAAGGTTACAACTTTTTCTCACTTTCTCTCTATCTATTTCCTCTCAAATGTTTTTTACCTTTCTTTTTTAGACACAATTGTTTTTTATGCCTCTTTTTTTTAGAATTAGTTTTTTTATACCTAGGAGCACGTGTAGAGATGAGCTCCTGCAGATCCCAGTCCTTGACTTTGTCAATGCCTCTCTCTCCTCCACATAAGCGGGCTTGTCGAGAAGACAAGAGATATGTATCACCATGTTTTTAGAAATAACTAGTTATTGAAGATAAGGATAAGTGATGATCCATTGTACACATGTTTTTTTGTCATCTCTAAATTACATGGAAGACTTATGATAAGACTATCTTATCAACCATTGTACATGCCCTTTAAAGCCCAGAAATTTACTGGTAGTACTTACTATGAATGCGGGCAGCTGGCCTCTGAGGGGGGAGCGCGCGCGGGGAGGTGGTGGGGTGGGGGAGGGGTTCTGTTGGGCCAGGGCGGTAAGAAGCGGGCTTGGAAGCGGTGCGGACTCCCACATGGCCCACCTCACATTATCACCACATATTTCTTGCAGTCCGTGCATGACGGGTAGGCGATCTCTTCTACCTTCCCCGTCTCTCTCCTCTCAGCCGACGCCCGCCGTTAGATTAGATTTCGGCTATCGACAGTTTATTCAATTACAGTCCCACATGTCAGTGAAAATGCAAGACAACGCGTGTCCCCTCTGGTGAGCGGCGTGCGAACCGGACTGCGTGGGGTGGGGGGGGCGGTGCAACGTGAATGCCACGCGTACGAGTTGTAAGTATGCCGCCTTTTTCCTTTTGAACTTGCAAAGCGTAACATTTACGTGCGATCAATTGATAGAAATCCAGAACAAAATGAGGAGGGCGGTGTTTTCACGCGCATTAGGCGGGCTAGTTTGAGTGATATGACGTGCTATAGTGTCGTCCACTTGCTCCATTTTTATGTAAGCAAGAGTCTACACTCTTTCGTGGAGGAGTGCGAAACACGGCGGATGTGCTTTTGATCGAGGGATAACTGTTCCCTGCGAAATAATGGAGCACTATTAGCGATTATAGTATGATAGTTAGGGCATCTCCAGCACTGGCCCTCAAATTTACACTCGCATCTGTCCGAGGACACTGGTGGATGCCATCCAATGCTGCCCGCATACCTTTCAACAACTATATGAACTAACCGGGTGAAATTCGTGCAAACAAAGCAAATTTCAAATTGACCGGATGAAACTCATTACATTTCGAGAACTTTTCCTATAAACTGGACGAAATTCATTACATATTTCACACAAACTGTACTAAAACCTACTATAAACCTAATCTAAACGATCGCCGGGCCCCGACTACCATGTCCGGCCCTGAACCCGAGAAAGTCGGCCATTGCCTTTGCCTCCTCCTTATCCTACTCGATAACTTTCTCCTCCGGAGCACAAGGTTATGTAGATTTCTGCCTCCACATCACCGTCAAGCGGCTAATCGGCCACCGATTTTTATCCCACCAAGCTTGGCGTCGACTGAGTGGAGGAGCGGTGGCCTTCCTGGGACCAGAGCGGTGGCGACCTACCGTGTACTACTCTTCCTTGCTGCCGGCTGCGCCCGCGCACACGCGACGGCTTCATGGTCGTGGTGGCGGAGGGCGGCCGGGGGAACCGGCGATCTCCTTCGTCTGCTCCTGCGAGAGTACGTCCAAGAGAGCTTTGGAGTGCGCCAGGAGCGGAGCCACCGATGTCCTTCGCGTGCTCCTGCGACAGTACGTCCAAGAGAGCTTTGGAGTGCCCATAGGCCATGGTTGTAGTGGTGCCAACAGAAGGAAGGGACCGGAGGAGAATGAGTGTGGGTCTTTGGCTATGGCTGGGAGCTGGGGCTCAAGTAAATATAGTGGGCGAATGGCAATGAGCCGCGGCAGACGGATGGACGGCTGGCACCGGAGTAGCTTCGTCAGTAGCCGTGGTGTAACGCGGAGCAATTGCTTGCACCAGGATGCCGCGCGGGTGGCGCTCTGTCGGCCGTCGCGCTGCTGCAATGCCGGTGCCAGTGAGAGGTCGCATCGGTCGTGAATGCAGACGCTGCTTCACTGACTTAACCGCAGGTGCTTTGTCTCACTGACATGTGGGCCCAACGGGCATCAGGCCCGTAGGTCAGTGACACACCTACTGCACCTGCAGTTAAGGCCGGTGAATGCGGCATTGACGTTTTGGAGAGATGGTGATCGTTTCAGGCGAGAAGCGCGCGCTAGCGATGGAAGGGGTTTCGGTAGGCCAGGGCAGTCAGACGCTGGCGTGGTGGTATAATGTGAACTCATGGATGACGAGCCTTTGAAGCGTATGCTGCATGTATTGACAACCAGGCGTCCATGCAACCGCTCTTGTCGCCAGCTAGCATTCAACGACCACCATTAGACACCACACAACCATACATAACTTACGAATAATGGACGAATCGGTCAGACACACACTCATGTGCAGTGGCACTATGATCGGTTGCTCACGATAGTACATACTCTGCACCATAGTACGCTCTCTAGCTAGGCTGTTTTATAGATTGTTGTTGTGATGGACGATATACATGCGCAAGGCGCCGAGTCACGAGTATGACCATTGGTGTTGAGCCAGGTGAATACATGCTCGGTGTTCGCGGAGGCCTCCAGCAAATGTCTAAACAGTAATGTCACATACGCATTTTGGTTTTTATTTCTTTCTCCACTAACAGGTAGGCCCGCATAGATAGATAGATAAAGAACACGAGCTGATGAGGTGCATGCGGACTATTTGACTGGTCAACCAGACAAATACGGAGCCTTACACTGAGCCAGTGACCGTATAATCACCATATCTCGTATACAATGATCAAAGTGAGCTATCAAGACAAGTTCAATGACCGCCAATGCATTTTACTCGGTAATAAATGACCAGGATTGAAGGAGAATCCAAATTTCCTTCGTCTTCTGTCCTTGAGCTCTTGACAAACCAATGCACTTTTACGGTTGTTCGGCCACTCCACCCCAGAGCTGTCACCAAGCGTCGTTCATGCCACCGCGCCACACACGAACCGGTAAGGAAGCGATGGCATCCCACCGCGCCGAGTTCCTCACCGCCCACGACCGCACAGAGAATGGTAGGCAAGCGGTGGCATCCCGCCGTGCCGAGTTCGTCGCTGCTCGCGACCTCACACCTATGTGGGCGGAATTTGAAGCTGCCAAGGCCGAATGGGCGGTAGAGCAAGAGGATGCCAAAGCCGCACAGAGGGAGCGTAAAAGTCAGAAAGCACTCAAGAAAAGAGAGGCCCACCGCCGCAAGAAAGAAGAGGACGCACGCGCTGCTGCGGAGAGGTCGGCGGAGATCCAAGCACTGTGGGGTGCCACCGACAAAGCCGGGAAGGAGAACGACGGCGTCTGTCCAGCATGTGAGAGGTAGTAGTACTAGTAGTTAGTGTGTGTGTGTGTGTGTGTGTGTCCGTGTCGCCCGTACGTTTGTTTAATTAATTATGAGCATGTAACAGTAATACTATTTACTACTGTAGTTTTTAGAGCAAATTACCAGTACATTAGCCTAGACTTAGTGGAAAAATTCCTATCCTATGCATCAAATGGCATATCTTTCTTTATAGGAATTGAGATGCATGTAGTCTTACTTCCTATGATTTTCATATTCCTATAAAATTCCTATCCTATGAACCAAAGGAGGCCTCTGCTGGAGTAACTACTGTAGCTAGTAGTACTGCTGGTACAGTAGTTTTCTTCAAGAAGCGGAATTCAAAGTCATGATGGTTCCTTCGTCCGAGTAACTGCACAATGGGTAATGTTGGGCCTATGATTTGACGGCTCATTAGTAACTACTGCGGCGCGACGACCGGGGTGAGTCTCCCTTGGAGTTCTGCGGGCATGGCAAGTGGACCAGGATGGTTGATGTCCCACATGTCGGCGAGCGGAAGTATTCTTTCCGATATCGAGGAGCAAGGAAACTACGTGGTATACTATCACTGGTGATTTATATTTATTTTTATTTCTAATGAATGCTAGCGTTTCCACTCTTACAACGAAGAAGTGCCAAACACACGGCACGTGCTGGATGTCAGACACGTCAGTGAAAGGAGTGGGACATGAACAGCGTGGTAGAGCGTCTCCACTTCTGGGTCGGAGACCATACGTAGTAGTACTACTGTACTAGTGGTATGAACGATACAAAATGCGACCCGAAGAGAAAGACACGTCTAGTTGGAAGGTCTCGGGGCATACACGTAAACAAATATAAAACCTAATATGTGCCTCCAATTAATATAGTAGTAGTAGAGTACTTAGTCACGTACTCCATAACATCACCGGGCATTGCACGTACAACATTTAGTGGTAGTAAGAGACAAATGCCTATATGCCACGCATGTTCATACTATTTGTTCCTTTCTACTTCACTTACTGCGCTACGTTACACAGGTTCGCACATCCACTCCTGGGTACATGTCCATCTCATAGTTCCAGTCCCACATGTTCTTCATATAGATGGAACGATCTTTGCATGACACGTGCACCTTGATGCTAGATATGTTGCGTGTTGGAAAAAGGATGAACAAAGCTCACGTAAAAAAATAGAGTGGAAGAACATAGATTACCGACGACCGAGAAGGAGCAAGGAACCTCGGGGTGGAGCGTGTGCACTCATAATATATTATATTATTCAGCGATATAAAATCAACCAATCATCTCCACAGTGGCCTGGAAGAGTACGAAACACGGCAGCCCAGTGTAGTTACATCATACTAGTACATGGCTAACCCACGTTATCACCATATTTCTTGGCTTCCGTGCGACACCTATCTCTAGTAATCCAGCAGCCCGTATCGCTTCTCCCTCCACGTCTCTCTCAAAGGCCCTGTTTGGATACTCTAACAAAGTTAAAGGTTAGAGTTAGATTCTAATCCTGAACTAACCCTGAAGTAACTCTAGCGAAAGAGGTGTTTGGATGACAGGGTTAGATGGAGCGCGGATACGGCGAGGTGCCTTCGTGGGCGGTGCGAGAGGGAGGGAGGGAGGGAGAGGACGAGAAGCTTCGAGGAAGTGGGGAGGGATCTGCTGCGGGGAGAGAGAGAGAGAGAGAGAGAGAGAGAGAGAGAGAAAATTGTGTTTTTAGTGTCCACTCCGACACGTGGATCAAAATAGTAACCCAAACTAACCCTCCCGTTTGGATATTTTTGGGTTAGTTGAGTTCAAACTAACCCAAACTAACCCTCCTATTTGGATATTTTTGGGTTAGTAGAGTTCAAATCGCACATCCCGACCTTTCCAGCAGTAAGTAAGTTGAATCCGCTACTCCCTCGCCCTCCTCGCCTCTCTGTCAAACCGCCTACATGAAAACTGCCGCGCGTACTGCCCGGGAAAAGCCCCGCCCTCAACTTTTAACTACGCGAAAATAGTTCGAGATTGTTCATTCTATATTAATATTAGTACTGTATGTTTATTCACCCGTGGGGTTGTTCAATGAATGGAGGGCCGGGGAGCACAAGTGAACAATACTACTACTACTAGTAGTAAGTAGGAGTCGTACATGTAGTCACCTTAAATAGAGAGTTTCTTTTCTTTAATGCCACGTACACAAATTGAAATGCTTGTTGTGGAGAGAAAAAGATAATCACTCCACTATATATGTACGCAGGGGCCTGAGTGCTTGCTTTAATAGGGTTGCTCTCTTCATTCTCTCATCCTCTCCAGATATAAACAAGACAGTGGTAGCGACATTTTTCCTCTTCTCACCACTGGTCACAGATCCGGCCGGATCCCTTCGGCTGGTGTGTGTAAAGGACTAGGTGCATCATTCACGTGGTCATCGCCGGCGAGGGAGGAAACCCACAGCTGCCAGACGGGCCCGATCCTCTGCCCGTGCCGTTCTCTCCGACACAGCGCCGGCTCGGGAGGTCCTCCGACCCTTCTTCCTCCCTGCTGTATTGTCCGCAGATCTGACCTGCCGCCGCCGACATCCCGATGACCCTCCCCACGTGTCTCCATGTGCATCTTTTTCTACTCCAGTCAGCTCTTCCAAAGTCACCTAAATTTTTAGTATTATTAGAGGTAAAGATACTTCATGCATTCGAATCTAGGGCTTTGTTCAAACAACGAAGAAATGTGGGAAAGTTGTAGCATGAATCTAGGACTTGATTCAAAGAGGAAATAATATGGTGAAAGTAGTAGAGACCGGATACCCAACCGGTCTCTTGGTTGAAAAGGGAAATAATTGGAAAACGCAGTACAAACTGGATAAGGAACAGATCTATTATTGGTTGAAAAAGGGATAGAAAGTGGCGGCTGGTGGACAAGTCAACAGAGTATGTCAAGGATTAGATTTGTTGCCCTCACATAGTAAAAGGTCTCTAGGATTAGAATTGCTGCCCTCACATAGTAAAAGGTCTCCAGGATTAGATTTGCTGCCCTCACATAGTACAAGGTCTCCAGGATTAGGTTTGCTGCCCTCACATAGTAAAAGGCCTCCAGGATTAGATTTGCTGCCCTCACATAGCATGAACAAACTCTGCATCACCACTTTATGCCTCCTTGTAGGTACATTGTGCTGATGCGTCCACTGTCACATGTCCTTATACCAACCTTTTGTTTTTGTTAATGTAAGGGCGCATGTAAAATGAAGCGATCACACTGTTACCTTCAGGACATGTCTAACCAGTGTTATTATTAATCTAATGCCTCCAGTGATAAGGTGCAATATAACTATGTTACAAATGGCACTCCTGCTGTTTTTCCCCAGTATGATAAGTAAGTTGCTCCTTTACACTGCTCAGTGTCCTGGTGTCCCCACGGTCCCATGCCCTTAAACCAACTCTTTAGCTGATGTTGATTTACTGTATCTGGTAAACAAGCAATGCCACCATTAAAGTAATCGCATATTTGGGGAATCTCATTGTTGATCGTAATACTTCTGGTAACATGAAGCATTGGTGACGTTTTAAAATTTCTACTGTCCTTGTGTGATTGCCATGAACATAATTAAGATGCTTGTGTTCATTTCATATATGTTTCGTATATTCTTATTGACCAGCAACTGTTTACTTTCTATGTTTTTGTGCAGATAGGGATATCCATTTCTCCTTGTTGCTATTGTGACCTTTTGATGAACTGCACAAAACACTTTTTTTGGAATGAGTGTCTTGTGCAGTTCAACTAAAATGTCACGTGGGCAACATCTCTCAATTTTGGTGGAACTGCACAAAATGGTGAGTGGAGTTTCCAAAATCTCCACCAAGTTCTACTGGTAATCTCGTGCAACAATTTATTAGCCTTTGCAAGATGAGCCGTCACTGTCACCACAATGGCACTTTATTTTAGTGGAACTGCACAAAAGGATAAGAAAATTATAGTTGGACCTTACATGAGCCAGACAACCAACCTTAATGTTCCGCAATTTTAGTGCAACTACTAAAGAAGAACCTGTCAGCTCACGAGAGCAAGTACTTCTTCCTAGCTGAATGATGCAATCTTTGCTTCATTTCAGGTGAACTGCAGAAAAAGGCGCATGAATTGAATCATGGAACTCCAGGCAGGTCTCATCCTAGTGGAGCTGCAGGTAGAGTAAAGGAGGCCACTATTAAAGTGAAATCATGCTCTCCTGGTTTGTGGTGTGCAAACAGGAAAACTCAACTACAGATGTTGTGACGGTCAAGAGCATTTGCCAAGTTCTTCGATTGTATGACATGGCTAGCCAAGATGGATTTAATCCCGATATACACTTTATCAAAAGGCTCTAATGGGTTGGTTCTGAACCTTGCAAGCTTGGAATCAATGAGATGTGTAGGCATCTTTGTTGTACTTATTATCTGAATCATATTTGTTGGTTCTGAATCTTGCAAGCTAGGAATCAATGAGATGTGTAGGCATCTTTGTTGTACTTATTATTTGGATCTTATTTGTTGGTTCTGAATCTTGCAAGCCGGGAATCAATGAGATGTGTAGGCATCGTTATTATACTTATTATTTGGATCTTATTTGTTGGTTCTGAATCTTGCAAGCTGGGAAACACGGCATGATGATCCGGAGGACAACAACCATAACAAAGAGTTCAAACTTGGTAGTATTATCTTTGTGAAAGTGCGACAAATGTGTTGATCGTGTGCGTCCTGAGAATAATATTTCTAATTGTTGTGCATGTTGATCCTGTGGCACTGATAGAACGAGCCAATGCATTGCTTGTTTTAAGTATAAATTTCTATTAAAGCTAATTAAATTTAAGTAAAGTGACCACTAACTCCTATTATTACCGGACCAATACAGACCCGCTCATGAACCGACGTGTGGCCGGAGTAGGTTTCTTAATGGAGGCGTTTGAATGCGCCGAGGGTGTATCTTCTGCCGAGCATGGAACAGACGAGGGAGGGGTAGTAACTGTTGTCGCCTGTACACACTCACTTTACTGTTGAATCCAGTTCCCCAAGAGTTGAAAAACAAACTGCTGCCTTCGCCTACACACTCGTTCACTTGAAGAGACTCCAATGGCGATCTGAGGAGTGAGCCTGTTGGATATGGACTTCAGCAAGGAGTTCCCCTTTTAGTTCGCCGTTCAGTCCTATGGCTGCACCAAGTTGAATGTGATGTACACCAACGATCCGGACTCGGTGAAGCTCTGCCTCGCCGAGTTCAAGCAGTACCTACAGGACGAGAAAGCACAAGGTTGCAGGACTAGACCTTGTGCCCATCCATTCATCTCCTGACAGGGACCAGCGGATCGCCGTCACCCAGGTATGTGTGCGGGATGAGGTTCTCATCTACCACTTCTGTAGGGCCATCAGAGGTTCAGGAGCATTCGCCCATTTTATCGGCAGCACCGACTGCACCTTCGCTACGGTGGAGGGAAGCAAGAACGCGACGATTCGGCCATCTGGTGCAACAAGCTTGTCGACATCCAGAAGAAATACAAGATCATCAGCAACGGGCAGGAGAAGGACTCCGTGGTTGACCTTGCCGAGACCATCATGGACCCCTGATACGCCAACATGAAAGAAGACAGCGATACCAAGTACCTGAACACGTGGGAGGTACCTCTGAATCTAGCCTACATAACCTACGTGGCCAAGGACGCATACGCATGCTACGACATGTACAGGCAGATCTTGGACATGAGGGCATGTCTGCTTCCAATAACCGATGAGTACACGGACAGCCGCAGCATCATGATCAAGCATGCCAGGAAGGTCTAGATGTTGTACTTTATCTTTTTATAAGCACATTTATCAACTGAGGGTTTCATGCATTAGCCTAAGTGTCGTGATTATCTGTTTTGTCCGAAATTTTTCTTTTAAGAACCCATTAACCTGTTTGCTTTTTTAGTGGCTATTTGCTTATGTATGTAACTAGTTCACTTGCTCGTTAAAAAAACTAGTTCACTCGGCTGTCGTGCTTTGAATCTCCTTCCTCCCAACATATTCCTCTCCTCAGGTGGACCCAGCATGTGTCGTACACAGACATATGGGACCAACCACCTACCCATTTGTATTTCTTTATTTTGTTCAATCTTTCGTCCTCTTCCTATACAGCTCAGTTCTATTTTTCGTTTTCATTAATCCTATATCTGAATTTTCTCCCACTTTCTTTTTTGATGTAAACTGAGTTTTCTCCCAGTACTTTTCCCTAGAACCAACTCAACTGTCCCACGTCTAGCCTAAAAAATAATAATACCCCGCGTACTATTAACTCATCAAATTTAAATGATATTTTATTTCGTAAGTTGAAAGTTCTTACAAAATAATAATAATAATAATAATTGTTTATATATAACTTGGCAAGTTAACTCCTAGTGATTGTGTACATAAGCTTGCAAAGATTTTACTGACCAATGCAGTAATAGACGTGCAATCATCTGTTTACGTTTTTATAACATTTCTCCGTCTAGCCCAACATGATATTTTCACTCAGCCCAGCAAGTCCGTGGATTTCGAGAAAAACGCAAATGGGCTTTAAATTCTACCAGCATAGATGCTACATCATTGTTTCACCCAGCCCACCAAATGGACTAAATAAACAAATGGACTGGCTGACATGTGGGCCAGTAGGTCGAAGCCTAAGAAGGCGTTGGATTTACATCCAACGTCGGCATTCTTCTTTAATCTCTCATCTTCTCCGCCCAGCGCTGCCGGGACCGCCTGCTCCAGCCTCTGGTGTCCAGGGGCGTTGTTTTGTGCTCCTTAGCAAAACGCTACCCCGCCGACGGCCAGGCCATCCCTCCACTCCGCACCTCCTATTATTCTCTGTCGAGTGTAGGCCCACCCCGCACCCGAACGAGCCAAGTTTCCCACTCCTCTCTGTCTGCGACTCCACTGTCGCGTCTTCCCCATTTCTAAGTCATTCCAGTCTAGGGCCTCGCCCTCGTCCACCGCCTCGGTGCGCTCGGTGCGGCGTGGTCAACATATGAGAGTCATCGGAAGAGGACTGTACGTGGAGAGCCTGACGGCTGGGACCCACGAGGTCCATGGTCGCACGCAAGGAAAGTTCCTCCTTATTACGCACTGTATGTGGACTGTACGTGGGAAGGGCTTCTGTATTTCGCGAAAAAACGTTCCCCCCGCTCACAGGTCGGACCCACCAGCTATATCTTTGCACGCAATGAAGTGCCTCCTTATTTCACAGAAAAAATGAATACCCCCGGCTAGTTTGTAGCGACCCGACCTCAGATGGTCAAGTCTCTGTGCTCCGGTGTCATCCCTGGATCAGTAATGCTGACACCACACAGTACTTCGAAGGATTTATAACAGAGTAGCAATCACACACTTAATACCTCGGTGTCTCAAAGAGAACTTATTACAATAAATATGGCTTAAGGCCATCTAATAATGATAACAGCGGAAGAGTTGGAAGATAAGTGAGTCCATCAACTCCAACGACATCACTGAGTATAGAACCACGACCTAAAGCACCTTACTCGTCATCTGAAAAGTCTGCAACATGAAAGTTGCAGCCCGAAACGGGTCAGCACATGGAATATGCTGGCAATGTAACACATAGAGAATAATGAATGATAAGCCTATACTACATGCATATATGGCTGGTGGAAAAGCTCTATGGTTACAGTTTTGCATAAAGCCAATTTTTCCCTATCGCAAAGGAATAAATTTTATTTAACTATCATGGTGGTTGAAACATCGAGAATGGTTGACAGCATTCCGATCCCAATTAAGTGAACAATTAAAACCCAACAATATTAATTAGAAGTAACATGATGAGATTCACATGATATTCAAGTACTAGATACTCAAGTTGTCCATAACCGGGGACACGGCTAATCATGATCAGATTGTACACTCTGCAGAGGTTTGCGCACTTTTCCCCACAAGACTCGATCGCCTCCGTTGGATTTCTCGCACTACATGGTGTTTGAGAAACGGATGACCGAGACATAGTCTTTCGGTAGCGCTAGCACCTTACGTTGGATAGACCGGTACACCTATCCACTACATCTGCTAGTCTACCCTGTAAGAGTTCGCATGACTTAATCAACTACGCCAGAGCCCATAATGGCTTGTGGCTGCACACGGAAGTTACTAGCATGAATGATCTTATGATCCCTTTGAGCCTGGGTGGCGGTCCAAAGAAAAACAGGCAAGTCCTGATAGAAACCAGGTGCCTCAATCCACCCAGATGTGTGTTTAAGTTGCCACCTTAGATAAACCATTAATTAACAATACTCACATCTGTCATGGATATCACTCACCCAATCCACGTCTACTAGCATAGCATGGCATAATAAGCAAACGTAGAAGTAACTCCCAAAGGTTTCATAAGTAAAACAGGTAATAGGTACTACCTCAACTACTTCCCATCCCACAATTTAATTAGATCCTAATCATGCAATGTTCGAGGATTGATCTAATGCAATAAAACTGGGTAGTAGAAAGGTGTATGATCAAAGTGTTACTTGCCTTGCTAATGATCCGCGAAACCTAGAGATTCGAAGTAACAGGCGGCGCACTCCGGGTAATCTATCGCAGACAAACAACAAGCATACAATAAGTACTCATCTAATGCACAGGTAAAACTCGAATAAGAGATCTGACCAGAAAGTTCAACTTAAGAACTCCGGTTACAAAGAGAAAACGAACCGAACAAGGTAACAGAAAACAAACGGCGGAAGAAAACAACTCGGTTCTAGCAAGTTGAAACTAGGTCAAATTTTACAGTAGCAAAAACTTGTTTAAGTTGATTAGTCAGAACGGCGGTTTCGGAACGAAACTCCAGGTGCTTGAATCACCTGATTACGATAAACGAGCGAGAAGATAAACTAGAAAGAAGATCGGATTTGAAATTGCGATCAGAAAATCGCGGAATAAATCCGACGAAAAAGAAAACGACGAACGGTTAATCGAACGGACGTTCATTAACTGAGAATTACCGGTGATCACGTTCGTTAAGAGGAACGGTCCGGCGAACGCTCGCTAAACAACTAAATCGAAAGAAAAACGAAAACCGATCTAGGGTTTTAAAAAAAGACCGAAACAATGAAACGAAAAGAAAACCGGAATGGTTTTTATAAAAAAACCGAACCGAGGGGAGGGGTGGCATGGCGCGGCGGCTACCTCGACGAGGGCCTCCGACGGCGGGGCAGCGAGGCGAGGCGCAGGAGGCGGCGAGCGGCGGCGGCGGCGCGAGCGGCGGCGGCGGCGGGGCGGTGTGGGGAGGAGAGGGGGGCTGGGTATTTAAAGGGGGGGAGGAGACTTGGGGGAGGGGGCAAGAAAGAGGGGCGGCGGCAGCGAAGTCCAAACCGGACTCGGCGGCAGCGGCGGCACTGCGCGCGGGCGCGCGCGCGAGGAGGGCGGCTGGGCCCTTGGCCGAGGCGGGCACGGCGCGATTTTTTTTAAATAGTTACGCGCGCAGAAAAACGAAGAAAAAAAAATCTAAACGAGCTCTAAAAATCCCGAAGTTAATTTTCCCCGACTCCTAAAAATGAGTCGAACAAAATGAACTTTTACTCGGGGCCTAAATGAAATATTTTGAAAACACGCATTTTTCCCTAATGCAAATAAAATGCAAATAAACTCCGGAAAATCCAAAATTTGATTTATTTATTAAATCTTCATTTTTCCTAAATTTGGGAAAGTCATATTATTCCTCTCTCATATTTTTGATATTGCAAAAATAGTTGAAGATGAAATAAATAAATCAAATGATCCTCTTTTCAAAATTTGAGAAAACTCAAATATGAAAATAACGAAATCTCCAACTCTCTCCGAGGGTCCTTGAGTTGCGTGAAATTTCTAAGATCGAACAAAATACATGAAAATATGATATGCATGATGATCTAATGTATAACATTCCAAATTGAAAATTTGGGATGTTACAAACCTACCCCCCTTAAGATGAATCTCGCCCTCGAGTTCGGGTTGGCTAGAAAATAGGTGAGGGTGGTCCTTGAGCAAATCTTCTTCTCTCTCCCAGGTGGCTTCATCCTCTGAGTGGTGGTTCCACTGAACTTTGCAAAACTTGTTAATCTTGCTGCGGGTAACTCTGCTGCCATAATCGAGAATCTTGACTGGTTTCTCTTCATACGTTAAGTCATTCTTGAACTGAATCGCTTCAAGCGGCACTGTATCTCTTAGCGGTACCTCCGCCATTTCGGCGTGACATTTCTTCAGCTGAGAAACATGGAATACATCATGAACTCCTGACAGTCCCTCTGGTAATTCCAACTTATAAGCGACTTCTCCCATACGTTGCAAAATCTTATATGGTCCAACGAAACGCGGTGCTAATTTTCCCTTAACTCCAAAGCGCTTAACTCCTCGAAGTGGGGATACTCGAAGATAAACTCTGTCTCCGTATTCGTAAATTGTCTCCTTGCGTTTAGAATCTGCGTAGCTCTTCTTCCTGGACTGGGCTATCTTGAGCCTACCGCAAATCAACTTAACTTTCCGTTCAGGCTCCTTAATCAAATCTGGTCCAAAGAGCTGACGGTCTCCAACTTCGTCCCATGACAACGGTGTCCTGCACCTCCTTCCGTATAAAGCTTCGAAAGGTGCCATCTTCAAACTGGTTTGGTAACTGTTGTTATAAGAAAACTCCGCATATGGCAAGTTATCGTCCCAACTAGATCCATAATCTAGTGCACAGGCTCTCAGCTTATCTTCCAAAATATGATTGACTCTCTCAGTCTGTCCATCCGTCTGTGGGTGAAAAGCTGTGCTGAACTCTAGTCTGGTTCCCAAAGTTTCATGCAACTGATTCCAAAACTTTGAGGTAAATTGGGTTCCTCTATCATACGATACTCCTCGGAACTCCATGCAAACAAATGATCCTGGTCATGTATATCTTTGCCAACTTAGCACTGGTGTAAGTGGTCTTAACTGGGATGAAATGTGCTACCTTCATCAAACGATCAGCTACTACCCATATCGAGTCATAGCCTGCCTTCGTCCTGGGTAGTCCTGTGATAAAATCCATGCCTATCTTATCCCACTTCCATTCGGGTATCGACAATGGTTGTAACAATCCGGCTGGCTTCTGATGTTCTGCCTTCACTCTATGACACACATCGCAAACTGCTACATATGCTGCAATATCCTTCTTCATTCCGGTCCACCAGAATGTTTCCTTCAAATCCAAATACATCTTGGTATTTCCTGGGTGAATCGAATAGGGTGAATCATGTGCCTCTTGCAGAATCAACTTCCTGATCTTCGGGTCTTTGGGCACATAAACACGATCCTCAAACCATAGGATATCGTGCTCATCCTCACGAAATCCCTTTGCTTTTCCTTCGCTCATTTTCTCTTTTATATCTGCAATCTCCTTGTCAGTTTTCTGAGCTTCTCGGATTTTATCCATCAAGGTAGATTGAATTTCCAATGCTGCTACATAGCCTTTCGGAACTATTTCCAAACATAGTTCACGAAGATCTTCTGCTAACTCCCTTGGTATTTCTCCCGTCATTAGTGTATTGACATGGCTCTTACGGCTCAATGCGTCAGCTACTACATTAGCTTTTCCGGGATGGTAATGCAATCTCATATCATAATCCTTGATGATCTCCAACCATCTCCTTTGTCTGAGGTTCAACTCCTTCTGCGTGAAAATGTACTTCAAACTCTTGTGATCTGTGTACACCTCACAATGATTTCCAGTGAGGAAATGTCTCCATGTCTTCAATGCATGCACTACGGCTGCTAACTCCAAATCATGCATGGCATAATTCAATTCATGGGGCTTCAGTTGTCGTGAAGCATACGAAACAACTCTTCCCTCCTTCATAAGCACTGCTCCAAGTCCTCGACGTGAAGCGTCGCAATACACCTCATAATCCTTGTTCTGATCTGGCAGAATCAATACTGGTGAGGAAACCAATCGTTTCTTCAACTCTTGAAAACTAGCCTCACAATCCTCAGTCCAATTGAACTTGGTATCCTTCTTCAGCAACTCCGTCATAGGCTTTGCAATCCTTGAGAAATTCTCAATGAATCTCCGGTAGTATCCTGCGAGTCCAAGAAAACTCCGGATCTCTCCAACTGTCGTTGGTGCTTCCCATTCGGTTACGGTCTCAACCTTTTTGGGGTCAACTGCTATCCCTTCTCCGGATATAACATGTCCAAGAAATCCAACTTCCTTCAACCAAAACTCACATTTGCTGAATTTGGCATATAACTGATGTTCCCTTAGTTTTTCCAAAACCAAACGCAAATGTTCCTTATGCTCTTCTTCATTCTTTGAGAAAATCAGAATGTCATCAATGAACACTACGCCGAACTTATCCAAAAACTCCATAAATACCTTGTTCATCAGGTTCATAAAATAGGCAGGTGCGTTAGTCACTCCAAATGACATAATGGTATACTCATATAGTCCATATCTGGTGGTAAATGTCGTCTTAGGTATGTCCTGCTCTCGAATTTTCAATTGATGGTACCCTGATCGCAAATCGATCTTGGAAAACACCTTAGCTCCTTGCAAACGATCAAATAGATCATTTATCATTGGCAGTGGGTACTTGTTCTTGATGGTTACTTCATTCAATCCACGGTAATCAACAACCATCCTTAATGATCCATCCTTCTTCTCCACTAGAAGTACGGGTGATCCCCAAGGCGAAGAACTTGGGCGAATGTAACCTTTATCCAATAACTCCTTAATCTGCTTCTTAATTTCCGCCAAATCCTGTGCTGGCATCCTGTACGGTCTCTTCGATATTGGCCCAGTGCCTGGCAAAAGCTCAATTAAGAACTCGATATCTCTATCAGGTGGCATTCCTGGCAATTCCTCAGGAAATACATCAGGGAAATCCTTTACCACTGGTACTTCTTCCTGCACAACTCCTGATAAAGAATTTACTTGTGTCCTGTTTGGCACATGTCGAGATACATACTAGATCCTTCTTCCTTCGGGCGTTGTAAGAAAAATTGTCTTACTGGCGCAATCGATGTTTCCTCCATACATCGACAGCCAATCCATACCGAGAATTACATCCAGACCTTGGGATTCCAGAATGATTAAATCCGTTGGGAAAATATGCCTTCCTATACTCAATGGCACTTGAAAACATCCTTGTCTGGCCATGTACTCTGCTTCTCGCGAGCTTACTAGCATAGGTGTTTTAAGAACCCTAGTGGGCAGACTATACTTTTCCACAAATCCCCTTGATATGTATGAATGCGACGCACCAGTATCGAAAAGAACGAGTGCAGCAAATGACTTAACCAAAAACTTACCGATTACTGCATCAGGCTGAGCTTCAACCTCCTCCACATTAACGTGGTTCACCTGTCCCCTGTTGAAAGGGTTTGGCTTCTTTCCAGAGCTTCCATTTCCATTTTGGCCTTCGGGACATTCATTGGCATAATGTCCGGTCTTGGAACACTTGAAACAGGTGATTTGACTCAGATCTCTCTTGGCTGGGGTTGATGGGGTGGTACGGTTCTGGCCGTTGCTTCCTCCATTCCCATTACCATTCTTGTGGCCATTATGGTTGTGGGAACTACCTCCTCCATGGGTATGCTGAAACTGAACTCCCAGTTTAGGGGTAAAACGGGGCTTCTGCTGGGCTCCAGAGTTATACTTCCCTTGTCCATACTTCCTCTTGCGGTTCTCAATCTGCTGTTGCTTCCCTTCAATCATGATGGCACGATCTACCAACTCCTGGTAGTTGTTGAAACTTGCTACCATCAACTGCATGCTTAGCTCATCATTCAGTCCTTCCAGAAACTTCTCCTGCTTAGTTGCAACCGTAGCAACGTCATCTGGGGCATAACGTGCTAACTTGCTGAAGTCGTCAATGTACTGGCTAACTGTCCTTCCTCCTTGGCGTAAGTTGCAAAACTCACGCTTCTTCATGGCCATAGATCCTGCTGAAACATGGGCAGTGCGGAAAGCTTGCTGAAACTGATCCCATGTGACAGTGTCCACTGGGTAAGTGGCTGTGAAATTCTCCCACCATGCTGCCGCGGGTCCGTCAAGCTGATGTGCGGCAAACTTCACTTTCTCAACATCTGTGCATCCTGCAGTGGGCAACTCCCTTCCTGTCTTGCGGAGCCAATCGTCTGCTACTATTGGCTCGGTGCTACTGGAAAACACCGGCGGATTCAGCCTAAGGAAACGGGTTAGGTGATCAACAGGCGGCGGCGGCGGAGGGTGGTTGTTGTTGTTGTTGTTGTTGTTGTTGTTGTTGTTGTTGTTGTTGTTGTTGTTGTTGTTGTTGTTGTTGTTGTTGTTGTTGTTGTTGTTGTTGTTGTTGTTGTTGTTGTTGTTGTTGTTGTTGTTGTTGTTGTTGTTGTTGTTGTTGTTCTGCTGGTTCTGGACTAACAACTGCATCAACTGGTTCTGCTGCTGGATCAACTGAGTGAGCTCCGGTGGAAATCCATTGTCACGTCTCGGAGGCATCTGAGGGTTTAGAAAAGACGAGAATTAAGAATAGAGTGAGGTCTAAGGAGAAAACACTACCCAAATGCACATGAGACAAATGCACACAAAATTCACTTCATTCAATTCAAACAAGGGCATACAAACGGTCTAGAACTATCACAAAAGTGCTTGAACTATAATGTATACATGGGGAAAATACTACTGATATTTGGTGGTCATCTAGAAATTTGAATCGGTGGAAGACTCCATGATGTCTGCTCCAGCTTCGTCTTCAAAGTCGGGTTCACTTGGATCCGAATCGGTGTCGTCGATGATGATGTAGTTGTCCGGACATGCGACGTACTTGTCTTCCTTCTTGGATGCTAATTTCCCCTTGAGTTCTTCAATCTTCTGCTTAAGATCGCCATTGTGCCTTGCTAGAGCTACGATCTCGTCCATGTAGTCCTTGCGTGTACCCTTCAGTTCTCCTTCTAGCTTGATGATCCTTGCCTTCGCATTCTTCAACTCTATCATGTCATTGGACATCTGATTCTCTTGGCGTCGAATGTGCTGGTTTAACTCCTAGATGAAAGCTGCAATGGATCTATCCTTCTTAGTGCTGACTATCTCCCATTGTTCATTTCGGCGTCCGCAAATCTGGTAGATAGTGTCCTTGAGGTCTTCTTGATAAACTTCTCCAATGCGTCCCATGGTGATGTGAGCTGCCATGCTCTTTCCTAGACTCCAGGTTGGTGCACTGAAAACACTATCTATGGGCTTCGTGATTGGCGCGAATGTCCTTCCCGGAACATGAGCTTGAATCTTCCAGCGCTCCTCTTCTGGCAGAGTGGCGTTGAAGGTCCCGGTGAAGCTTGGTAGTCCAATGTTCAGGTACTTGGTGACTTCCTTCAAGTGAAATCCAAAAGGTTTGCCTTCATCCGGTTGAGCGTACTTGATCTTCGCTTCCGTCATCCTAAAAGAGTAGAAAAGATGAGGAGTTAGAAAATGAGAGGAGAATAGTGATCTATGGCTTTAACTTAGTGGTCGTATCCTATAGTCAGCGTGTGCTCTGATACCATCTCTATAGCGACCCGACCTCAGATGGTCAAGTCTCTGTGCTCCGGTGTCATCCCTGGTTCAGTAATGCTGACACCACACGATACTTCGAAGGATTTATAACATAGTAGCAATCACACACTTAATACCTCGGTGTCTCAAAGAGAACTTATTACAATAAATATGGCTTAAGGCCATCTAATAATGATAACAGCGGAAGACTTGGAAGATAAGTGAGTCCATCAACTCCAACGGCATCACTGAGTATAGAACCACGACCTAAAGCACCTTACTCGTCGTCTGAAAAGTCTGCAACATGAAAGTTGCAGCCCGAAACGGGTCAGCACATGGAATATGCTGGCAATGTAACACATAGAGAATAATGAATGATAAGCCTATACTACATGCACATATGGCTGGTGGAAAAGCTCTATGGTTACAGTTTTGCATAAAGCCAATTTTTCCCTACTGCAAAGGAATAAATTTTATTTAACTACCATGGTGGTTGAAACATCGAGAATGGTTGACAGCATTCCGATATCAATTAAGTGAACAATTAAAACCCAACAATATTAATTAGAAGTAACATGATGAGATTCACATGATATTCAAGTACTAGATACTCAAGTTGTCCATAACCGGGGACACGGCTAATCATGATCAGATTGTACACTCTGCAGAGGTTTGCGCACTTTTCCCCACAAGACTCGATCGCCTCCGTTGGATTTCTCGCACTACATGGTGTTTGAGAAACGGATGACCGAGACATAGTCTTTCGGTAGCGCTAGCACCTTACGTTGGATAGACCGGTACACCTATCCCCTACATCTGCTAGTCTACCCTGTAAGAGTTCGCACGACTTAATAAACTACGCCAGAGCCCATAATGGCTTGTGGCTGCACACGGAAGTTACTAGCATGAATGATCTTATGATCCCTTTGAGCCTGGGTGGCGGTCCAAAGAAAAACAGGCAAGTCCTGATAGAAACCAGGTGCCTCAATCCACCCAAATGTGTGTTTAAGTTGCCACCTTAGATAAACCGTTAATTAACAATACTCACATCTGTCATGGATATCACTCACCCAATCCACGTCTACTAGCATAGCATGGCATAATAAGCAAACGTAGAAGTAACGCCCAAAGGTTTCATAAGTAAAACAGGTAATAGGTACTACCTCAACTACTTCCCATCCCACATTTTAATTAGATCCTAATCATGCAATGTTCGAGGATTGATCTAATGCAATAAAACTGGGTAGTAGAAAGGTGTATGATCAAAGTGTTACTTGCCTTGCTGATGATCCGCGAAACCTAGAGATTCGAAGTAACAGGCGGCGCACTCCGGGTAATCTATCACAGATAAACAACAAGCATACAATAAGTACTCATCTAATGCACAGGTAAAACTCGAATAAGAGATCTGACCAGAAAGTTCAACTTAAGAACTCCGGTTACAAAGAGAAAACGAACCGAACAAGGTAACGGAAAACAAACGGCGGAAGAAAACAACTCGGTTCTAGCAAGTAGAAACTAGGTCAAATTTTACAGTAGCAAAAACTTGTTTAAGTTGATTAGTCGGAACGGCGGTTTCGGAACGAAACTCCAGATGCTTGAATCACCTGATTCCGATAAACGAGCGAGAAGATAAACTAGAAAGAAGATCGGATCTGAAATTGCGATCAGAAAATCGCGGAATAAATCTGACGAAAAAGAAAACGACGAACGGTTAATCGAAAGGACACTCATTAACCGAGAATAACCGGTGATCACGTTCATTAAGACGAACGGTCCGGGGAACGCTCGCTAAACAACTAAATCGAAAGAAAAAAACCGATCTAGGGTTTTTTTTAAAAACCGAAACAACGAAACGAAAAGAAAACCGGAACGGTTTTTATAAAAAAACCAAACCGAGGCGAGGGGTGGCGCGGCGCGGCGGCTACCTCGACGAGGGGCTCCGGTGGCGGGGCAGCGAGGCGAGGCGCGGGCGGCGGCGGCAGGCGGCGGCGCTGGCGCGAGCGGCGGCGGCGGCGGCTGCTGCTGCTGCTGCTGCGGGTGGCGGGGCGGTGTGGGGAGGAGAGGGGGGCTGGGTATTTAAAGGGGGGGAGGAGACTTGGGCGAGGGGCAAGAAAGAGGGGCGGCGGGGGCGGAGTCCAAACCGGACTCGGCGGCGGTGACATTTTTGTACACAACCACGTTAACATGGCCACGTAAATGACTAGCTAAAGTAAATACCATTATACATATATCCCGATGCAAAAGGTTGAGTACATGTCCGAAGAGTAGAGTCACACACACGCACTCTGTCTCTCAGAATCTCACACACACACACCAGTTACGTGACGCCCACTTAAGCAGACACGTATGTTACAATTTGTGCACCCGCGGGTACACGTGATGCTGCTCATTTATTTAAGCCGAATGGCAAACCCAAATAGTAGCTGCATTCATTCCCCTCCCACCGCCTCTTATCTGGTCGCCGTCGCCCGGTAGAACAATCCTACCATTCTATCACTGACATGTGGGACCACCAACCATGGGTCCCACCTGTCAGCGAAGGAAAGGCAGGGTAAGGCAGTGATAGCCACGTCGGAGGATCCATGTCCCGCCCAGTAGCCATGGCCTGGCCGAAGGTAACAACATACGCCATACTCCCGCCGGAGCGGCTCTTTAATCTGGAAAATTTAGTGGTCATGCATGCATCTTTTTGTGCTACCACTCCTATATATGGGTTGACCGGTCGCTTCCAGCGGACGTGCGCGGGCGGTGGAAGAGGAAGGAGAAGGGAAGCGGGTTGTGGAGTTATGTTTTTTAACACAACTTCTTAGGAAATTGAGTGCAATAATTGATTAGTTTTGCAAACAACCAGTACTACACCTGTAACGGTTCAAAACCTATACTCCCTTGCCAGCGCGCGCTTCCCGCGTGAAACGTTCGGCGCCGCCCTGGAGCGTCAGTGCCGCATTAATTCCCGGCCAGAGCGGAGGCGACCTCTCACTGGCGCCGCGACGGCCGAGAGAGCGCCGCTTCCCGGTGCATCGACTGCTCCGTGTCGAGGCTGGCCATAGGCCTTATCTGGATCCATGGGTTAGAGTTAGTTTGAGCTAGTTGGGGCTCAAATCTCTACTCTTATAAAAAACCGAGTTGGTGATGATGGTGTGCCTGCCATCCTGCAATATAGACCGTACGATCTATATCTGACGGATTGAAAGCAAACTATGGCAATTTTGCAAAAAGATATCCGCACCACTCTCCATATTTGCAGATAAGGCATTCCCTCGTTCATCTTCATCTCCCACGAGATAAACACCTCGTATAAATGCATCTTGATGTTCCGTGCAACGCATGGTCGTCTTGCTAGTAGCCTAGAAGTATCCAAGCATGAGGGTTTAAATTGGAGCAAGTTGCACCGAACCCAGCAAAAAAAACTATCCCACCCAAGAGGTGCTAACTGGAGATAGCTCTCATTGGGACCACTGAAAAATCACTTCTCTCTCTGCATCAAGTGCATTTATTGTCAATCTAACCCTGTCACCCAAACACCTCTTTGGCTACAGTTAGTTAGGGTTAGTCATGAGTTAGTCTAACCTCTAGCTAAGTTAGGTCCTCTTTGATTCGCAGGATTGTAAAAACATGGGAATAGGAAAAACATAGGATTCAAATGTGACGCTCATATCAATCCTATAGGAGTTTAGGTTGTTTGATTGCATCATAGGAAAAATGAAGGATTCTTTCAAAGAGGTTTGACTAAATGCTAGAAATCCTATGGGAAGTAGTACAAAAAATTCCTTAGGAAAAAATCCTATAGGATTCAATCCTATGAATCAAACAACCAATATAGGAAAAATTCCTAAGGATTCTAATCCTCCAAAATTCCTATGCAAATCCTTTTAATCAAAGGAACCCTTAGAGTATCCAAACAGGAGTAGTATAGGACATGCAAGTTGCTCAAAGCATACAATCAAATTCGTACGTGAAAGGATTTTTTTTCTTTTTGAAAACGGAACGTGAAAGGAATTTTTTTTAGAATGCTCTTGGCATGTCGCTAAAATGTGATGAGTTAACCGAACTTAATAGACGGCAAAAACGCCAGCCCGCCGCACTTTGAGAGAGACGAGGAGGGAGAAGCGATACAGGCTGTTGGATTACTAGAGATAGGTGTCGCACGGAAGCCAAGAAATATGGTGATAGCATGGGTTAGCCATGTACTAGTATGATGTAACTACACTGGGGCTGTCGTGTTTCGTACTCTTCCAGTCCACTGTGGAGTTGATTGGGTTATTCTATATCGCTGAATAATATGAAATATTATGAGTGTAGACGCTCCACCCCGAGGTTCCTTGCTCCTTCTCGGTCGTCGGGAATCTATGTTCTTCCACTCTATTTTTTTAACGTGAGCTTTGTTCATCCTTTTGCCAACACGCGACACATCTAGCATCAAGGTGCACATGTCATGCAAGGATCGTTCCATCTATATGAAGAACACGTGGGACTGGAACTATGAGACGGACATGTACCAAGGAGTGGATGTGCGAACCTGTGTAATGTAGCGCAGTAAGTGAAGTAGAAAGGCACAAATAGTATGAACCTGCATGGCATATAGGCATTTGTCTCTTACTACCACTAAATGTTGTATGTGCAATGCGCGGTGATGTTATGAAGTACGTGACTAAGTACTCTACTACTACTATATTAATTGGAGGCACATATTAGGTTTTATATTTGTTTACGTGTATGCCCTGAGACCTTGCAACTAGACGTGTCTTTCTCTCCGGGTCGCACTTTGTATCGTTCATACCACTAGTACAGTAGTACTACTACGTGTGGTCTCTGACCCAGAAGTGGAGACGCTCTACCACGCTGTTCATGTCCCACTTCTTTCGCTGACGTGTGCGACATCCAGCACGTAACCTGTGTTTGGCACTCCTTCGTCGTAAGAGTTGAAACGCTAGCATTCATTAGAAATAAAAAATAAATATAAATCACCAGTGATACTATACCATGCGGTTTCCTTGCTCCTCGATATCGGAAAGAATACTTCCGCTCGCCAACATGTGGGACGTCGACCATCCTGGTCCACTTGCCATTCCCGCAGAACTCCAAGGGAGAGTCACCCCGGTCATCGCGCCGCAGTAATTACTAATGAGCCGTCAAATCACAGGCCCAACCTTACCCACTGTGAAGTTGCTCAGACGAAGGAACCGTCATGACTTCGTTGAATTCCGCTTCTTGAAGAAAACTATTGTACCAGCAGTACTGCTAGCTACAGTAGTTACTCCAGCAGAGGCCTCCTTTGGTTCATAGGATAGGAATTTTATAGGAATATGAAAATCATAGGAAGTGCGATGACATGCATCTCAATTCCTGTAGAGAAAGAGATGCCATTCGATGCATAGGATAGGAATTTTTCCATTGAATCTAGGCTAATGCACTGGTAATTTGCTCTAAAAACTGCAGTAGTAACTAGTAGTACTGTTACATGCTCATAATTAATTAAACAAATGTACAGGCGACACAGACACACACACTAACTACTAGTACTACTACTTCTCACATGTTGGCCAGACGTCTTGTTCTCCTTCCCGGCTTTGTCAGCGACACTCCACCGTGCTTGGATCTCCGCCGACCTCTCCGCAGGAGCGCATGCCTCCTCTTCTTTCTTGCGGCGGCGAGCCTCTCTTTTCTTGAGTGCTTTCATACTTTTCCGCTCCCACTGTGCGGCTTTGGCCGCCTCTTGCTCTACCGCCCATTCGGCCTTGGTAGCTTCAAATTCCGCCCACATAGGTGTGAGGTCGCGAGCGGCGATGAACTCAGCACGACGGGATGCCACTGCTTGCCTGGCATTCTGTGTGCGGTCGTGGGCGGCGAGGAACTCGACGCGGCGGGATGCCATCGCTTCCTTATCGGTTAGTGTGCGGCGCGGTGGCATGAACGACGCTTGGTGACAGCTCTGTGGTGGAGTGGCCGGACAACCGTAAAGTGCATTGGTTTGTCAAGATCACAAGGACAAAAGATGAAGGAAATTTGGATTCCCCTTCAATCCTGGTGATCTATTATCGAGTAAATTGCATTGGCAGTCACTGAACTTGTCTTGGTAGCTCACTGGATATGGTGATTATACGGTCTCTGGCTCAGCGTATAGCTCCGTATTTGTCTGGTTGACCAGTCAAACAGTCGGCATGCGCCTCATCAGCTCGTGTTCTTTATCTATCTATCTATGTGGGCCTACCTGTCAGTGGATAAAGAAATAAAAACCAAAATTATGTGTATGTGACATTACTGTTTAGACCAGGAGGCCTCCGCGAACACCGAGCATGTATTCACCTGGCTCAACACCAATGATCATACTCGTGACTCGGCGCCTTGGTCATGTATATCGTCCATCCCAACGACAATTTATAAAACAACCTAGCTAGAGAGGGTACTATGGTATGGAGTATGTACTATCGTGAGCAACTGATCATAATCCCACTGCACACGAGTGCTCGATTCATTCATTATTCGCAAGTTATGTATGGTTGTGTGGTGTTTAATGGTGGTCGTCGAATGCTAGCTAGCGACAAGAGTGGTTGCATGGACGCCTGGTTGTCAATACGTGTCGTATACGCTTCAAAGGCTCATCATCCATGAGTTCACATTTTACCACCACGCCAGCGTCTAACCGCCCTGGCCTACCAAAACCCCTTCCATCGCAACCGTGCGCTTCCCGCCTGAAACGATCACCGTCTCTACAGAACGTCAATGCCGCATTCACCGGCCTTAACTGCAGGTGCAGTTGGTGCGTCACAGACATGCAGGCTTGATGCCCGTTGGGCCCACATGTGAGTGAGACAACGCGCCTGCGGTTAAGTCACTGAAGCAGCGTCTGCATTCAAGCCTGACGCGACCTCTCACTGGCGCCGGCATTGTAGCAGCGCGATGGTCGAGAGAGCGCCACCCGCGCGGCCTCCCTGTGCAAGTGACTGCTCCGCGTTAATGACACCATGGCTGCCGACGAACCTACTCTGGTGCCAGCCGTCCATCCGTCTGCGCGGCTCATTGCCATTCGCCCGCTATATTAACTTGAGCCCCAGCTCCCAGCCATAGCCAACGACCCACACTCATTCTCCTCCGGTCCCTTCCTTCTATTGGCACCACTCCAACCATGGCCTCCGGGCACTCCAATGCTCTCTTGGACGTACTGTCGCAGGAGCAGATGAAGGACATCGGTGCCTCCGCTCCGGGAGCGCTCCAAAGCTCTCTTGGATGTACTCTCGCAGGAACAGACGAAGGAGATCGCCGGCTCCCCCCGACCGCCCTCCACCGCCACGACCATGAAGCCGGCAGCGAGGAAGAGTAGTACACAGTAGGTCGCCACCGCTCTTGTCCCAGGAAGGCCACCGCTCCTCCACTCAGTCGACGCCAAGCTTGGTGGGATAAAAATTAGCGGCCAATTAGCCGCTTGATGGCGTCGTGGAGGCGGAAATCTTCATAACCTTGTGCTCCGGAGGAGGAGGTTATCGAGGCGGATAAGGAGGAGGCAAAGGCCATGGCCGGCTTTCTCGGGTTCATGGCCGGACATGGTGGTCGGGGCCCGGCGATCCTTTAGATTAGGTTTACAGTAGGTTTTAGTACGGTTTGTGCGAAATATGTAATGACTTCCGTCCAGTTTATAGGAAAAGTTCTTGAAATGTAATGAATTTCATCCGGTCAATTCGAAATTTGCTTTGTTTCCACGAATTTAGTCCGGTTAGTTCATATAGTTTTCGAAAGGTATGCCGGCAGCATTGGATGGCATCCATCAGTGTCCTCGGACAGATGCAGGTGTAAATTTGAGGGCCAGCACTGGAGATGCCCTAACTATCATGCTATAATCGCTAACACTGCTCCTTTATTTCGCAGGGAACAGTTATCCCTCGACCAAAATCAGATCCGCCGTGTTTCGCACTCCTCCCACGTAAGAGTGTAGACTCTTGCTTACATAAAAATGGAGCAAGTGGGGACCACTGTAGCATGTCATATCACTCAAACTAGCCCGCCTAACGCGCGGGAAAGCACCGCCCTCGTCATTTTGTTCTAGATTTCTATCAATCGATCGCACGAAAATGTTACGCTTTGCAAATTCAAAAGGAAAAGGCGGCACAACTTGTATGCATCGCGTTCACGTCGCACCCCGACAGTCCGGCTCGCACGCCGCTCACCAGAGGGGACCCACGTTGTCTTGCATTTTCACTGACATGTGGGACTGCAATTGAATAAACTGTCCATAGCTGAAATCTAATCGCTCGGCGGGCGTCGGCTAAGAGGAGAGAGACGGGGGAGGGAGAAGAGATTGTGCGCCCGCCATGCACGGACTCCAAGAAATATGTGGTGATAATGTGAGGTGGGCCATGCGGGAGTCCGCACCGCTTCCAAGCCCGCTTCTAACCGCCCTGGCCCACCAGAACCCCTCCCCCACCTCACCACCTCCCCGCGCGCACTCCCCCCCTGATATTTTCCCTTCTTACCGCCCTGGGCCATAGCAAGTAGTACCAGTAAAATTCTGGGCTATAAAGGGCATGTATAATGGTTGATAAGGTAGTCTTATCATAAGTCTTCCATGTAATTTAGAGATGACAAAAAAACATGTGTACAGTGGATCATCTCTTAGCCTTATCTTCAATAACTAGTTATTCCTAAAAACATGGTGAAACATATTGTGCTAAGAGATCATCTCTTGTCTTCTCGACAAGCCCGCTTATGTGGAGGAGAGATAGGAATTGACAAAGTCAAGGAGTGGGATCCGCAGGAGTCCTTCTCTACACGTGCTCCTAGTTATAAAAAACTAATTCTAAAAAAGAGGCATAAAAACAATTGTGTCTAAAAAAGAAAGGTAAAAAACATTTGAGAGGAAATAGATAGAGAGAAAGTGAGAAAAGGTTGTAACCTTATAGTCAACACTATGGTAGTATTACATGAGGAAGGAGGGAGTGGTGCACATGCCAAGTTCACTGGGCTGTCGTGTTTCACACTCCTCCATCATAATAGTGGAGACAATAGGTTTCATAAAAAATAAACAATGAATACTCGCCACTCGTCCACTATATCGGAAAGAATACTTTCATTCGCCGACATGTGGGACGTCGACCATCCTGGTCCATCTACCATGTACAAAATCATCCTGGTCCACCTGCCATGCACAAAGTTAGTCGGACGAAGGAACTATCATGACTTCGTTAAATTCCGCTTCTTTATGAAAACTTACTCTACCCGCAGTACTGCTACCACACGCGAAGACTGGACGGCAATGTACCACGTCATATCACTAAAACCACTAGGCCAAAGTAGCCTGCCTAGGATTTGTACTCCCTCTGTTTCAAAGTTAGTAGTACAAAGTTGACTCATCTATTTTGGAACGAAGGGACGCCTCTGTACTGCTATGATTTTGTGTTGTACATCTCTGTACTTTTGCTATGATTTTCCTACCCTATGAACCAAATGAGGCCTGAATGTATCCGTGTCAACTATTGTATGATCGATCGCTAAGCCTACAATTTTAGGAGCTTGGGCTATTGGTCGATTGACGATGGATCAGTATAAGCATACCACAAGCTCATCAGCCCCAACATTTCTATTCGGTGAGTGTTTTGCAAGTACTATAGCTTGCCCAGTAGCTAGCCTACTAACACCAAGAATCATCAAATAAGCCCTGTTGATATGATAAACAGTTCAAACTTGCATCCAAGCATGCCATATATTACATCAAAAGCTGGTGAGGATACATCTGTTTCCATAACTCGGAGAGGGTTCGCATGATTCACTATCAAACAAAACTAGCAAGTACTGCCCACACAAGGGTTTGATAACACACATCGTTCTGGTAATTAAACACAGGGCAATGCAAACTACCCTGAAGGATTAGCGCGACCAACTATTTCTTGTCATCGATCTCTCGGGCAATGACCACAGCACGGACAGCGGCATGGGAATTGATCTCTGGGGCGATGTCCACAGAACTGACCGCGACATCGGAATCGATCTCTGGGGCGATGTCGACAGGATGGACAGCGGCATCGGAATCGATCTCCGAGGCGATGCCAACAGGACGGACTGCGACATCGAAAACTATCTCTGGGGCGTTGTCCACAGGACGGGCCGCGACATCGGAATAATCAAGGACGTCCATCGGCATCTGCACAACCCTAACGTATTAGCAAGCACATTGCAAATAATCAAAAACCACAACTTTCGATATAAGCCATTATTTTTTTACCTTGTGCAGCTCACCGGGGGATCCCATCCCTCCGGGGCCATCTCCTCGTCCTCGATGGGGGCATCACCTTGCCAGGGGAATACTACTTCTCAAGGGCGACTATCTCCTCAAACTCAGCCTTGAGCCTTGCATAGGTGGCCATCAGAGTTTCTGGGGTTCGCACAGTGGGGCCCTTGCTGCTCTTCCAACTTTCTTTGAGGAGTTCTTCCGCCAACGTCGTCAACTCTTTGGCCAGTGCTTGTTTCTTCGAGTTCTTCGTCTCCATGGGTTGGCCTGCCAACATGGTCAACTCGATGACGGTGCTCGCTTGCTGGAGATCGTTGTCTCCAATGGGTTGTCCGCCGGCAACTCTTTGCCTAGTGCTCCAGGATCCATCAATGAACTGACAAACAAAAAGCAATCGAAAGGAAACCACAATCGCAATGAAAACGGGAAAAGAATAGGCTGTGAGAATCGGTCGGTGCTTCGCAAAAAGAAGATTCTTGGAATGAAAATATAGCAGCATCACTGAGTCGCCCACCTTCCCTTCGTCGGTACAGAAGAAAAATGGCAGAAGTGAGTAGCCTGGAGTGAGGTTTTCTTCAAGAAAGGGGAGAAAGGGCTTCAACGAGCGTTCCAGTGAAATGATGGTTGCTTCGTCTAGTCCAACTATGAGGCCAGTTTATCACTGCTGGTAAAGGTGTGGGTTTTATGATATGACGGGTCATGACGGCCACACCGGGGTGACCGGTGAGTTTTGACTGTAGCACCTCGTTGTGATTTGGTGGATGGCATGCGGGCCTAGATGCTTTGATGTCCCGCATGTAGATAGAGTGGCTAGTCATATAGGAGTGGTCAATATTGTGCACCGCGACCAAGGCTGAGAGGAAAACGAGAGAACTACGTAATTAATGCATGAGTTTAATTAGGGTAGTTTTGTAAAGTACGAGATACATTCCTCCAATCGCAAAATGCCTTGGTTGATGAGATTTGAGATTTGAGCCCTATAAACTGGAAGGGAGGTTTGAGATTTGAGATATTGCACGCGGTGTAGTCAAGTCACTTGTTGGAATCTCTAGAAAGACTTATACCACATGATTCTTTGCTGCTTCTTACTACTACGTACTACTTCGCCGACATGTGGGACAGCCAGCAGCATGCGGGTCGACGTAATACGTGTCATGCACCAGATTAGAGTGCGGAACGGAAGGGGGGCATTACCCCGGTCGTACCGCTTGGCCCTGTTTGGATACTCTAACTCAGTTAAAGGTTAGAGTTAGATCTAATCCTGAACTAACCCTGAAGTAACTCTAGCGAAAGAGCTGTTTGGATGACAGGGTTAGATGGAGCACGGATACGGCGAGGTGCCTTCATGGGCGGTGCGAGAGGGAGGGAGGGAGAGGACGAGAAGCTTCGAGGAAGTGGGGAGGGATCTGCTGCGGGGAGAGCGAGAGAAAAAATGTGTTTTTTAGTATCCCCAGAAGAACTAACCCAAATAAGGACCTCTTGGGTGGGTTAGATTTTTTTTGGGTTAGTTGAGTTCAAACTAACCCAAACTAACTTTAACACATGGATCCAAATAGTAACCCAAACTATCCCTCCTGTTTGGATATTTTTGGGTTAGTTGAGTTCAAACTAACCCAAACTAACTCTAACACATGAATCCAAACAATAACGCGCCGTCAAATTGCACAGCCCGACTTTTCCAGTAGTAAGTAAGTTGAATCCGCTTCTCCCTAACCCTCCTCGCCTCTCTGTCAAACCGCCTACGGGAAAACTGCCACGCGTACTACCCAGGAAGAGCCCCGCCCTCAACTTTTAACTATGCGAAAATAGTTCGAGCTTGTTCGTTCTATATAAATACTAGTACTGTATGTTTATTCACCCGTGGGGTTGTTCAATGATTGGAGGGCCGGGGAGCACAAGTGAACAATACTACTAAGTACTGTAGTACTAGTTAGTAGGATTCGTACATGTAGTCACCTTAAATAGAGAGTTTCTTTTCTTCAATGCCACGTACACAAATTGAAACGCTTGTTGTGGAGAGAAAAAGATAATCACTCCACTATATATGTACGCAGGGGCCTGAGCGCTTGCTTTCCTAGGGTTGCTCTCTTCATTCTCTCATCCTCTCCAGATATAAACAAGACAGCGGTAGCGACTTTTCTCTCTGCTCACCACTGGTCACATATCCGGCCGGATCCCTTCGGCCGGTGTGTGTAGAGGACTAGGTGCATTGTTCACGCAGTCATCGCCGGCGAGGGAGGAAACCCACAGCTGCCGGAGGGGCCCGATCCTCTACCCATGCCGTTCTCTCCGACACAGCGCCGGCTCGGGAGGTCCTCCGAACTTTCTTCCTCCCTACCGTATTGTCCGCAGATCCGACCTGCCGCCACCGACATCCCGACGACCCTCGGGTATAAGTTCTTCGAAAGCAGCCTTGCTCTACTACCCCAGCTCCCCACGTGTCTGCATGTGCATCTTTTTCTACTCCCATCAGCTCTTCAAAAGCCACCTAAATTTTTAGTATTATTAGAGGTAAAGCTTCTTCATGCATTCAAATCTAAGGCTTTGTTCAGACAACGAACAAAGGGGAAAGTTGTAGCATGAATATAGGACTTGATTCAAAGAGGAAATAATATGGTGAAAGTAGTAGAGACCGGATACCCAACCGGTGTCTTGGTTGAAAAGGGAAATAATGGGAAAACGCGGTACAAACTGGATAAGGAACAGATCTATTATTGGTTGAAAAAAGGATAGAAAGTGGCGGTTGGTGGACAAGTCAACAGAGTATGTCCAGGATTAGATTTTTGCCCTTACATAGTAAAAGGTCTTCAGGATTAGAATTGCTGCCCTCACATAGTAAAAGGTCTCAGGATTAGATTTGCTGCCCTCACATAGTAAAAGGTCTCCAGGATTAGATTTGCTGCCCTCACATAGTAAAAGGTCTCCCGGATTAGATTAGCTGCCGTCGCATAGTAAAAGGTTCCAGGATTAGATTTACTGCCCTCACATAGTACAAGGTCTCCAGGATTAGGTTTGTTGCCCTCACATAGTAAAAGGTCTATAGGATTATATTTGCTGCCCTCACATAGCATGAACAAAATCGACATCACCACTTTATGCTTCCTTGTAGGTACATTGTGCTGATGCGTCCACTCTCGCATGTCCTTATACCAACCTTCTGCAGTTGTTAATGTAAGGGCGCATGTAAAATGAAGCGATCACACTGTTACCTTAGATACATGTCTAACCAGTGTTATTGTTAATCTAATGCCTCCAGTGATAAGATACAATTAAACTGTTTACAAATGGCACTCCTACTGTTTTCGCCAGTATAATAAATAAGTTGCTCCTTTACGCTGTTGAGTGTCCTGGTGTCCCCACGGTCCCATGCCCTTAAACCAACTCTTTAGTTACTGTTGATTTACTATATCTGGTAAACAAGCAATGCCACCATTAAAGTAATCCCATATTTGACGAATCTCACTATTGATCGTAATGCTTCTAGTAACATGAAGCATTGCTGACGTTTTAAAATTTCTACTGTCCTTGCGTGATTGCCATGAACATAATTAAGATGCTTCTTTTCATTTTGTATATGTTTCATATATTCTTATTGACCAGCAACTGTTTACTTTCTATCTTTTTGTGAAGATAGGGATATCCATTTCACCTTGTTGCTATTGTGACCTTTTGGTGATCTACACAATACACTTTTTTTTGGAATGAGTGTCTTGTGCAGTTCAACTAAAATGTCACGTGGGCAACATCTCTCAATTTTGATGGAACTGCACAAAATGGTGATTGGAGTTTCCAAAATCTCCGTCAAGTTCTGCTAGTAATCTCATGCACATTTTATTAGCCTTTGCAAGATGAGTCGTCACTGTAACCACAGTGGACTGCACAAAAGGATAAGAAAATTATAGTTGCACCTTACATGAGCCGGACAGCCAACCTTAATGTTCCTCAATTTTAGTGCAACTAGTAAAGAAGAACCTGCCAGCTCACGAGAGCAAGTACTTCTGACTAGCTGAATGATGCAATCTTTGCTACATTTCAGGTGAACTGCAGAAAAAGGCGCATGAATTGAATCATGGTACTCCAGGCAGGCCTCATCCGAGTGGATTTGCAGGTTGAGTTCAAGGAGGCCACTATTAAAGTGAAATCATGCTCTTCTTGTTTGTGTTGTGCAAACAGGAATACTAAACGATATTCACTTTATCAAAAGGCTCTAATGGGTTGGTTCTGAATCTTACAAGCTGGGACTCAATGAGATGTGTAGGCATCTTTGTTGTACTTATTATTTGAATCTTATTTGTTGGTTCTGAATCTTGCAAGCTAGGAATCAATGAGATGTGTAGGCATCTTTGTTGTACTTATTATTTGGATCTTATTTGTTGGTTCTAAATTTTGCAAGCTGGGAATCAATGAGATGTGTAGGCATCTTTGTTGTACATATTATTTGGATCTTATTTGTTGGTTCTGAATTTTGCAAGCTGGGAAACACGGCACGATGATGCAAAGGACAAGAACCATAACAAACAGTTCAAACTTGGTAGTATTATCTTTGTGAAAGTGCGACAAATGTGTTGATCGTGTGCGTCCTGAGAATAATATTTCTAATTGTTGTGCATGTTGGTCCTGTGGCACTGATAGAACGATCCAATGCATTGCTTGTTTTTAGTATAAATTTCTATTAAAGCTAATTAAATTTAAGTAAAGTGATCACTAACTCTTGTTATTACAGTACCAATATAGACCCGCTCGTGAACTGACATGTGGCCGGTGTAGGTTTCTTAATGGGGGCGTTTGAATGCGCCGAGGGTGTATCTTATGCCGAGCGTGCAACGGACGAGGGAGGGGTAGTAACTGTTGTCGTCTGTACACACTCACTTTACTGTTGAATCCAGTTCCCCAAGAGCTGAAAAACAAACTGCTGCCTTCGCCTACACACTCGTTCACTTGAAGAGACTCCAATGGCGATCTGAGGAGTGAGCCTGCTGGATATGGACTTCAGCAAGGAGTTCCCCTTTGAGTTCGCCGTTCAGTCCTATGGCTGCACCAAGTTGAATGTGATGTACACCAATGATCCGGACTCGGTGAAGCTCTGCCTCGCCGAGTTCAAGCAGTACCTACAGGACGAGAAAGCACAAGGTTGCAGGACTAGATCTTGTGCCCATCCATTCTTCTCCTGACAAGGACTAGCGGATCGCCGTTGCCCAGGTATGTGTGCGGGATGTCGTCCTCCGCCTTGGTGCTCTAGCCGCGGCGCCGCTGTCTATCGTTCCCAACATGGTCAGCAAAACAAGAGGAATCGGGGGACAACTGTTCGTCGAGAGGCTGACAGTCCCGGTCCCACCAGGTCCATGGCCTAGGTTTTGTTGTTTAACATGGGCAGCCCACGACATGTTTCAACATTTTTCGGATCCAGCAGGTACCAAGCGGGCTCTGGGCCTCCCAACCTAGTTTGTCTATAACATCAGCAGCCCAAGTTATTGTTGTGTTTTCAAGATGGCGCACAACTCGGTTCTATTTTTCTATAAGAATGCAAAACTGAACCTGTTTTCTATAAGAATGCAAAACCGAACCTATATTTTATCTTATTTTATTATATATATATATATATGTATATATATATATATTAGAAACAACATAACTTTCTGTTACCTATCGTTCGTCCAACCATTTTATAGACCTTCCCACTTCCTTTATTTTTCGTTTTCATTAATCCTATATCTGAATTTTCTCCCACTTTCTTTTTCGATGTAAACTGAGTTTTCTCCCAGGAATTTTCCCAAGAACCAACTCAACTGTCCCACGTGTAGCCTAAAAAATAATAATACCCCACGTACTATTAACTCATCAAATTTAAAAGATATTTTATTTCGAAAGTTGAAAGTTCTTACAATATAATAATAATAATTGTTTATATATAACTTGGCAAGTTAACTCCTAGTGATTGCGTACATAAGCTTGCAAAGATTTTACTGACCAATGCAGTAATAGACGTGCAATCATGTGTTTACGTTTTTATAACATTTCTCCGTCTAGCCCAACATGATATTTTCACCCAGCCCAAGAAAGTCCGCGGATTTCAAGAAAAATGCAAATGGGCTTTAAATTCTACCATATATATATATATATATATATATATATATATATATATATATATATATATATATAAAGGGGTTGCATAGATGCTACATCATTGTTTCACCCAGCCCACCAAATGGACTAAAAAACAAATGGACTGGCTGACATGTGGATCAGTAGGTCGAAGCCTAAGAAGGCGTTGGAATTACATCCAATGGCCGGCATTCTTCTTCAATCTCTCGTCTTCTTCCACCAGCGCTGTCGGGACCGCCTGCTCCAGCCTTCGGCGTACAGTGGCGTTGTTTCGCGCTCCTCAGTGAAACGCTACCCCGCCGACGGCCAGGCCATCCCTCCACTACGCACCTCCTGTTATTCTCTGCCGAGTGTAGCCCCACCCCGCACCCAAACCAGTCAAGTTTCCCACTCCTCTCCGTATGCAACTCCACTGTCGCGTCTTCCCCATCTCCGAGTCGTTCCAGTCTAGGGCCTCACCGTCGTCCACCGCCTCGGTGCGCTCGGCGCGGCGTGGTCAACATACGAGATGTTGGGGAACGTAGTAATTTCAAAAAATTTCCTACACACACGCAAGATCATGGTGATGCATAGCAACGAGAGGGGAGAGTGTCGTCTACGTACACTCGTAGACCGACAGCGGAAGTGTTATGACAACGCGGTTGATGTAGTCGTACGTCTTCACGGCCCGACCGATCAAGCACCGAAACTACGGCACCTCCGAGTTCTAGCACACGTTCAGCTCGATGACGATCCCCGGACTCCGATCCAAAAAAGTGTCGGGGAAGAGTTCCGTCAGCATGGCGGCATGGTGACGATCTTGATGTTCTACCGTCGTAGGGCTTCGCCTAAGCACCGCTACAATATTATCGAGGATTATGGTGGAGGGGGGCACCGCACACGGCTAAGAGAACGATCACGAAGATCAACTTGTGTGTCTAGAGGTGCCCCCTGCCCCCGTATATAAAGGAGCAAAGGGGGAGGCCGGCCGGCCCTTGTGGGTGCGCCAAGGAGGAGGAGTCCTCCTCCTAGTAGGAGTAGGAAAGAGGGGAGTCCTACTCCTACTAGGAGGGGGAAAGGAAGGGGAAGAGGGAGAAGGAAAGGGGGGCGCTCCCCCTCTCCTAGTCCAATTCGGACCAGAGGGGGAGGGGGCGCGCGGCCCACCCTGTCCGCCCCTCTCTTTCTCCATTAGGGCCCATAAGGCCCATTACTTCTCCCGGGGGTTCCGGTAACCCTCCGGTACTCCGGTTTTCTCCGAAATCACTCGGAACACTTCCGGTGTCCGAATATAGCCGTCCAATATATTGATATTTATGTCTCGACCATTTTGAGACTCCTCGTCATGTCCGTGATCACATCCGGGACTCCGAACAAACTTCGATACATAAAAATATATAAAATCATAATGAAACTGTCATCGTAACGTTAAGTGTGCGGACCCTACGGGTTCGAGAACAATGTAGACATGACCGAGACACGTCTCTGGTCAATAACCAATAGTGGAACCTGGATGCTCATATTGGATCCTACATATTCTATGAAGATCTTTATCGGTCAGGCTGCATAACAACATGCGTTGTTCCCTTTGTCTTCGGTATGTTACTTGCGCGAGATTCGATCGTCGGTATCTCAATACCTAGTTCAATCTCATTACCGGCAAGTCTCTTTACTCGATTCTGTAATACATCATCTCGCAACTAACTCATTAGTAGCAATGCTTGCAAGGCTTATATGATGTGCTTTACCGAGAGGGCCCAGAGATACCTCTCCGGCAATCGGAGTGACAAATCCTAATCTCGAAATACGCCAACCCAACATGTACCGTCGGAGACACCTATAGAGCTCCTTTATAATCACCCAGTTACGTTGTGACGTTTGGTAGCACACAAAGTGTTCCTCCGGTAAATGGGAGTTGCATAATCTCATAGTCATAGGAACATGTATAAGTCATGAAGAAAGCAATAGCAACATACTAAATGATCGGGTGCTAAGCTAATGGAATGGGTCATGTCAATCACATCATTCTCCTAATGATGTGATCCTGTTAATCAAATAACAACTCTTTTGTTCATGGTCAGGAAACATAACCATCTTCGATTAACGAGCTAGTCAAGTAGAGGCATACTAGTGACACTCTGTTTGTCTATGTATTCACACATGTATTATGTTTTCGGTTAATACAATTCTAGCATGAAAAATAAACATTTATCATGATATAAGGAAATAAATATTAACTTTATTATTGCCTCTAGGGCATATTTCCTTCAGTCTCCCACTTGCACTAGATTCAATGATCTAGTTCACATCGCCATGTGATTCAACACTAATAGTTCACATCACCATGTGAATAACACCCATAGTTCACATCATCATGTGACCTACACCCAAAGTGTTTACTAGAGTCAGTAATCTAGTTCACATTGCTTATGTGATTAACACCCAAAGAGTACTAAGGTGTTATCATGTTTTGCTTCTGAGATAATTTTAGTCAACGGGTCTGTCACATACAAATCCGTAAGTATTTTGCGAATTCTATGTCTACAATGCTCTGCACAAAGCTACTCTAACTAATTGCTCCCACTTTCAATATGTATCTAGATCGAGACTTAGAGTCATCCAGATCTGTGTCAAAACTTGAATCGACGTAACTTTGTACGACGAGCCTTTTGTCACCTCCATAATCGAGAAATATTTCCTTATTCCACTAAGGATAATTTTGACCGTTGTCCAGTGATCTACTCTTAAATCACTATTGTACTCCCTTGCTTAATACAGTGTAGTGTATACAGTAGATCTGGTACACAGCATGGCATACTTTATAGAACATATGCTGAGGCATAGGGAATGACTTTCATTCTCTTTCTATCTTCTGTCGTGGTCGGGCTTTGAGTCTTACTCAATTTCACACCTTGTAACATAGCCAAGAACTCTTTTCTTTGACTGTTCCAGTTTGAACTACTTCAAAATATTGTCAAGGTATGTACTCATTGAAAAAACTTATCAAGCGTCTTGAACTATCTCTATAGATCTTGACGCTTAATATGTAAGTAGCTTCGCCGAGGTCTTTCTCTGAAAAACTTCTTTCAAACACTCCTTTATGCTTTGCAGAATAATTCTACATTATTTTCGATCAACAATATATCATTCACATATACTTGTCAGAAATGTTGTAGTGCTCCCACTCACTTTCTTGTAAATACAGGCTTCACCACAAGTCTGTATAAAACTGTATACTTTGATCATCTCATCAAAGCGCATATTCCAACTCTGAGATGCTTGCACCAGTCCACAGATGGATCGCTGGAGCTTGCATATTTTGTTAACACTTTTAGGATTGACAAAACCTTCTGGTTGCATCATATACAACTCTTCTTTAAGAAATCCATTAAGGAGTGCAGCTTTGTTTATCCATCTGCCAGATTTCATAAAATGCAGCAATTGCTAACATGATTCGGACAGACTTAAGCATAGATACGAGTGAGAAACTCTCACCGTAGTCAACACCTTGAACTTTGTCAAAAACCTTTTGCGACAATTCTAGCTTTGTAGATAGTAACACTACTATCAGCGTCTGTCTTCCTCTTGAGGATCCATTTAATCTCAATGGCTTGTCGATCATTGGGCAAGTCAATCAAAGTCCATATTTTGTTCTCATATATGGATCCCATCTCAGATTTCATGGCCTCAAACCATTTCGCGCAATCTGGGCTCATCATTGCTTCCTAATAGTTCGTAGGTTAGTCATGGTCAAGTAGCATGACCTCCAGAACAGGATTACCGTACCACTCTGGTGCGGATCTCACTCCAGTTAACCTACGAGATTCGGTAGTAACTTGGTCTGAAGTTACATGATCATCATCATTACCTTCCTCACTAATTGGTGTAGTAGTCACAGGAACAGATTTCTATGATAAACTACTTTCCAATAAGGGAGAAGGTACAATTACCTTATCAAGTTCTACTTTCCTCCCACTCACTTCTTTCGAGAGAAACTCCTTCTCTAGAAAGGATCCATTCTTAGCAACGAATGTCTTGCCTTTGGATCTGTGATAGAAGGTGTACCCAACAGTCTCCTTTGGGTATCCTATGAAGACATATTTCTCCAATTTGGGTTTGAGCTTATCAGGATGAAACCTTTTCATATAAGCATCACAACCCCAAACTTTAAGAAACGACAACTTTGGTTTCTTGCCAAACCACAGTTCAGATTGTGTCGTCTCAACGGACTTAGATGGTGCCCCTTTTTAACGTGAATGCAGCTGTCTCTAATGCATGACCCCAAAACGATAATGGTAAATTGGTAAGAAACATCATAGATTGTACTATCTCCAATAAAGTACGGTTATGACGTTCGGACACACCATTATGCTGTGGTGTTCCAGGTGGCATGAATTTGTGAAACTATTCCACATTGTTTTAATTGAAGACCAAACTCGTAACTCAAATATTTGTCTCCGTGATCAGATCGTAGAAACCTTATTTTCTTGTCACAATGATTTTCCAATTCACTCTGAAATTCTTTAAACTTTTCAAATGTTTCAGACTTATGTTTCATCAAGTAGATATACCCATATCTGCTCAAATCATATGTGAAGGTCAGAAAATAACGATACCCGCCACGAGCTTCAACACTCATCGGATCGCATACATCAGTATGTATTATTTCCAATAAGTCAGTTGCTCGCTCCATTGTTCCGGAGAACAGAGTTTTTAGTCATCTTTCCCATAAGGCATGGTTCGCAAGCATCAAGTGATTCATAATCAAGTGATTCAAAAATCCATCAGCATGGAGTTTCTTCATGCGCTTTACGCCAATATGACCTAAACGGCAGTGCCACAAATAAGTTGCACTATCATTATTAACTTTGCATCTTTTGGTTTCAATATTATGAATATGTGTATCACTACGATCGAGATCCAATGAACCATTTTCATTGGGTGTGTAACAATATAAGGTTTTATTCATGTAAACAGAACAACAATTTATTCTCTTACTTAAATGAATAACCGTATTATAATAAACATGATCAAATCATATTCATGCTCAACGCAAACACCAAATAACACTTATTTAGGTTCAACACTAATCCCAAAAGTATAGGGAGTGTGCGATGATGATCATATCAATCTTGGAACCACTTCCAACACACATCGTCACTTCATCCTTAACTAGTCTCTGTTTATTCTGCAACTCCCGTTTCGAGTTACTAATCTTAGCAATTGAACTAGTATCAAATACTAAGGGGTTGCTATAAACACTAGTAAATTACACATCAATAACATGTATATTAAATATACTTATGTTCACTTTGCCATCCTTCTTATCCGCCAATCACTTGGGGTAGTTCCGCTTCTAGTGACCAGTCCCTTTGCAGTAGAAGCACTTAGTCTCAGGCTTAGGACCAGACTTGGGCTTCTTCACTTGAGCAGCAACTTGCTTGCCATTCTTCTTGAAGTTCCCCTTTTTCCCTTTGCCCTTTTTCTTGAAACTAGTGGTCTTGTTAACCATCAACACTTGATGTTTTTCTTGATTTCTACCTTCGTCGATTTCAGCATCACGAAGAGCTTGGGAATTGTTTCTGTTATCCCTTGCATATTATAGTTCATCACGAAGTTCTACTAACTTGGTGATGGTGACTAGAGAATTCTGTCAACCACTTATTTTATCTGGAAGATTAACTCCCACTTGATTCAAGCGATTGTAGTACCCAGACAATCTGAGCACATGCTCACTGCTTGAGCTATTATCCTCCATCTTTTAGCTGTAGAACTTGTTGGAGACTTCATATCTCTCAACTCGGGTATTTTCTTGAAATATTAACTTCAATTCCTGGAACATCTCATATGGTCCATGACGTTCAAAACGTCTTTGAAGTCCGATTCTGAGCCGTTAAGCATGGTGCACTAAACTATCAAGTAGTCATCATATTGAGCTAGCCAAACGTTCATAACGTCTGCATCTGCTCCTGCAATAGGTCTGTCACCTAGCGGTGCATCAAGGACATAATTCTTCTGTGCAGCAATGAGGATAAACCTCAAATCACGGATCCAATCCGTATCATTGCTACTAACATCTTTCAACAAAATTTTCTCTAGGAACATATCAAAATAAACATAGGGAAGCAACAACGCGAGCTATTGGTCTACAACATAATTTGCAAAATACTATCAGGACTAAGTTCATGATAAATTTAAGTTCAATTAATCATATTACTTAAGAACTCCCACTTAGATAGACATCCCTCTAATCCTCAAAGTGATCACGTGATCCAAATCAACTAAGCCATGTCCGATCATCACGAGAGATGGAGTAGTTTCAATGGTGAACATCACTATGTTGATCATATCTCCTATATGTTTCACGCTCGACCTTTCGGTCTCCGTGTTCTGAGGCCATATCTGTTATATGCTAGGCTCGTCAAGTTAAACCTGAGTATTCTGCATGTGCAACTGTTTTGCACCCGTTGTATTTGAACGTAGAGCCTATCACACCCGATCATCACGTGGTGTCTCAGCACGAAGAACTTTCACAACGGTGCATACTCAGGGAGAACACTTTTACTATGATAATTTAGTGAGGGATCATCTTATAATGCTACCGTCAATCAAAGCAAGATAAGATGCATAAAATATAAACATCACATGCAATCAATATAAGTGATATGATATGGCCATCATCATCTTGTGCTTGTGATCTCCATCTCTGAAGCATACTCATGATCACCATCGTCACCGGCGCGACACCTTGATCTCCATCGCAGCATCATTGTCGTCTCGCCAATCTTATGCTTCTACGACTATCGCTACCGCTTAGTGATAAAGTAAAGCATTACAGGGCGATTGCATTGCATACAATAAAGCGACAACCATATGGCTCCTGCCAGTTGCCGATAACTCGGTTACAAAACATGATCATCTCATACAATAAAATTTAGCATCATGTCTTGACCATATCACATCACAACATACCCTGCAAAAACAAGTTAGACGTCCTCTACTTTGTTTGTTGCAAGTTTTACGTGGCTGCTACGGGCTTAAGCAAGAACCAATCTTACCTACGCATCAAAACCACAACGATAGTTTGTCAAGTTGGTGTTGTTTTAACCTTCGCAAGGAAAGGGTGTAGCCACACTCGGTTCAACTAAGGTTGGAGAAACAGATACCCGCCAGCCACCTGTGTGCAAAGCACGTCGGTAGAACCAGTCTCGCGTAAGCGTATGCGTAATGTCGGTCCGGGCCGCTTCATCCAACAATAACGCTGAACCAAAGTATGACATGCTGGTAAGCAGTATGACTTATATCTCCCACAACTCACTTGTGTTCTACTCATGCATATAACATCAACATATAAAACCTAGGCTCGGATGCCACTGTTGGGGAACATAGTAATTTCAAAAAAAAATCCTACGCACACGCAAGATCATGGTGATGCATAGCAACGAGAGGGGAGAGTGTTGTCTACGTACCCTCGTAGACCGACAGCGGAAGCGTTACGACAACGCGGTTGATGTAGTCGTACGTCTTCACGGCCCAACCGATCAAGCACCGAAACTACGGCACCTCCGAGTTCTAGCACACGTTCAGCTCGATGACGATCCCCGGATTCCGATCCAGCAAAGTGTCGGGGAAGAGTTCCGTCAGCACGACAGCATGGTGACGATCTTGATGTTCTACCGTCGCAGGGCTTCGCCTAAGCACCGCTACAATATTATCTAGGATTATGGTGGAGGGGGGCACCGCACACGGCTAAGAGAACGATCACGAAGATCAACTTGTGTGTCTAGAGGTGCCCCCTGCCCCCTATATAAAGGAGCAAGGGGGGAGGCCGGCTGGCCCTTGTGGGCGCGCCAAGGAGGAGGAGTCCTCCTCCTAGTAGGAGTAGGACTCCCCTGTTTCCTACTCCCCTCTTTCCTACTCCTACTAGGAGGGGGAAAGGAAGGGGAGAGGGAGAAGGAAAGGGGGGGCGCCGCCCCCCCCCCTCTCCTAGTCCAATTCGGACCAGAGGGGGAGGGGGCGCGCGCCCCACCCTGGCCACCCCTCTCTCTCTCCATTAGGGCCCATAAGGCCCATTACTTCTCCCAGGGGTTCCGGTAACCCTTCGGCACTCCGGTTTTCTCCGAAATCACTCGGAACACTTCCGGTGTCCGAATATAGCCGTCCAATATATCGATCTTTTTGTCTCGACCATTTCGAGACTCCTCGTCATGTCCGTGATCACATCCGGGACTCCGAACAAACTTCGGTACATCAATATATATAAACTCATAATGAAACTATCATCGTAACGTTAAGCGTGCGGACCCTACGGGTTCGAGAACAATGTAGACATGACCGAGACACGTCTCTGGTCAATAACCAATAGCGGAACCTGGATGCTCATATTGGCTCCTACATATTCTACGAAGATCTTTATCGGGCAGACCGCATAACAACATATGTTGTTCCCTTTGTCTTCGGTATGTTACTTGCCCGAGATTCGATCGTCGGTATCTCAATACCTAGTTCAATCTCGTTACCGGCAAGTCTCTTTCTTCGATTCTGTAATACATCATCTCGCAACTAACTCATTAGTAGCAATGCTTGCAAGGCTTATATGATGTGCATTACCGAGAGGGCCCAGAGATACGTCTCCGACAATCGGAGTGACAAATCCTAATCTCGAAATACGCCAACCCAACATGTACCTTCGGAGACACCTGTAGAGCTCCATTATAATCACCCAGTTACGTTGTGACGTTTGGTAGCACACAAAGTGTTCCTCCGGTAAACGGGAGTTGCATAATCTCATAGTCATAGGAACATGTATAAGTCATGAAGAAAGCAATAGCAACATACTAAACGATCGGGTGCTAAGCTAATGGAATGGGTCATGTCAATCACATCATTCTCCTAATGATGTGATCCCGTTAATCAAATAACAACTCTTTTGTTCATGGTCGGGAAACATAACCATCTTCGATTAACGAGCTAGTCAAGTAGAGGCATACTAGTGACACTCTGTTTGTCTATGTATTCACACATGTACTATGTTTCCGGTTAATACAATTCTAGCATGAATAATAAACATTTATCATGATATAAGGAAATAAATAATAACTTTATTATTGCCTCTAGGGCATATTTCCTTCACGATAGTCATCGGAAGAGGACTGTACGTGGAGAGCCTGACGGTGGGACCCACGAGGTCCATGGTCGCACCCAAGGAAAGTTCCTCCTTATTACGCACTGTACATGGACTGTACGTGGGAAGAGCTTCTGTATTTCGTGAAAAAAGCGTTCCCCCGCTGATAGGTCGGACCCACCAGCTATATCTTTGCACGCAAGGAAGTGCCTCCTTGTTACGCACAAAAAAATGAATACCCCCTGCTAGCTGGGACCCACCATAGTGGGTGGCTGACTTGTGGGCCTACTAAGTTGACGGGGACGGAGGGCTTTGTCAACTTAGTCAATATGAACGATTCTAGCTCCACTGACCGTACGATGTCCATCCAACGGCCATAGTGCTTCTTCAACCTCTGGTCTTCTTCCTCCAGCCGCCCAAAGCAGCGCCGGTCGTGCCGCGTGCTCCTGCCTCGCGTGGCCGGCTGTGATGCCGCGGAGGCCTCACCGCCCCCTACTACTCCTACCACTGGCCAGGGCATCCCTCTACTCACCCACACCCCCTGTTATTCTGCGGCAACGACATCCTCACGCCTCATCGAACCAGTGAACCCTCGTACTCCTCTCTGTCTGGGCATCCACTGCCGCGTTTTCCCCGGCTCCGCGTCGTCCCCTTCCTAGGCCTCGCCGTCATCCACCACCATGTTGCTCTCGACGCGGCGTGGTCAATGTGGTCAACGACCCACTTCCATCGGAAGAGTACTGTATGTGGAGAGGCTGACAGCTGGGTCCATTGCCACAACCCAGTTTTTTGGTGATTTGCCAAGTAAGTCGCTTTGTCAAGCCTGTTGGGCTGCAAATCTTTCAAGACGAGGAGAGCTTCATTCGGTTGGCCGAGAAAATGGCCTATCAGTAATGAGAAATGGATGTACATTTTTAAAACACATCAAATCGGCAATTAGTTTCAAATTTCTTTTTTTCATTTCGTGATTTTAAATTGCATTGATTTTTATGCATGGACAATTTGTTGGATTTTATATTGATATATATTTATTTTAAAAATCATAAATCACTTTGAACGTGACTCGAAATTTCGGTATTAAAAAGAGTTCGACCGCACAGAAATATGCAAAATTTCATATAATTTTTTAACCGTGGCCACAATATGGGCTGTAATGCTAACAAAAAGAATATGGGCTCCAAAAAACCTTAAGAATTAGCAGATGTGCTGTAAATTATTAAAAATAATGGCAAATGGGTTGTATGCGATTTTCCATAGATTTGAGGCTTTCCTAAAAAAGGTTGACGCACAAGCAGTGACTGTTGGATGTCCATCCAACGGTCGTCGTGCTTCTTCAATCTCTGCTCTTCCTGCTCCAGTCACTCAAACAAGCGCCGGTGGAACTGCCTGCTCCCTCCTTCCCACGGCCGGCTGTGCTGCCGCGCAGGCCTCACCGCACCACCGTACTCCCATCGCTGGCCTAGCCATCCCTCTATTCACCCACACCTGTTGTTATTCTCCGGCGACGGCAGACGAGCCAGTAAGCCCTCGTACAGTCGTACTCCCCTCCGTGTGGGAAACAACTGTCGAGTCTTCCCTGGCTCCATGTCGTTCCCTTCCTAGGCCTCGCCGTCGTCCACCGCCCTGGTGCTCTCGGCGCGGCCTTGTCAACGTGGTCAACGACCGACATGCATCTGAAGTGGACTGTGCGTGGAGAGGCTGACAACTGGGTCCACGGCCGCATGCGAGGAAATGCCTCCTTATTACGCGCAAAATAATGATTCCTCCACCTGACATTTGGGACCCACCGAAAGGGCCTCTGTATTTCGTGAAAAAAACATTACCGCCACTGACAGCTTGGACCCACCAACTATATCTTCGCACGCAAGGAAGTGCCTCCTTATTACGCACAAAAAATGAATACTCCCCTGCTAGCTGGGACCCAGTATAGTGGGAGGCTGACTTGTGGGCCTACTAAGTTGACGGGGATGGAGGGCTTTGTCAACTTAGTCAATATGCATGATTCTAGCTCCATTGACCGTACGATGTCCAACCAACGGCCGCAGTGCTTCTTCAACCTCTGGTCTTCTTGCTCCAGCCGCCCAAACCAGCGTCGATCGTGCCTCGTGCTCCTGCCTCCCATGGACGGCTGCAATGCCGCGGAGGCCTCACCGCCCCCTACTACTCCCACCGCTGGCCAGGCCATCCCTCGACTCACCCACACCCCCTGTTATTCTGCGGCGACGGCAGCCTCACACCGCAGTCGAACCAGTGAACCCTCATACTCCTCTCCGCGTGGGCATCCACTGTCGCGTCCTCCCTGGCTCCGTGTCATCCCCTTCCTAGGCCTCGCCGTCGTCCACCGCCTTGGTGCTCTCGGCGCGGCATGGTCAATGTGGTCAACGACCGACTTCCATCGGAAGAGTAATGTACGTGGAGAGGCTGACAGCTGGGTCCACGGCCGCAGCAAGGAATTGCCTCCTTATTACGTGCAAAATAAATATTCCTCCACCTGATAGCGGGGACCCATCGGATGGGCCACCGTATTTCAGAAAAAAATGTTTCCCCCTAACTGCTAGGACCCACCAGCTACATCTTTGCACGCAAGGAAGTGTGTCCGAGCAAAAAAACGATTCGCCCCCTGACTGTTGGGACCCACCAGCTACATCTTTGCACGCAAGGAAGTGTGTGACAGTCGGGACCCACCTGGTCGAAGCATACATAGCGTTGTCATTCTGGTCGCGAACGTGTACGTACATGCTGGTCGATGTAGAGGCACGCATGTGTCGTAGTAGAGGCGTCCACGTGGCATGTAGACGTACGTACAACGGCCAGGGTGCAAGAAAGTAAATACGGCCACATACATACATACGGGCGGGGTCTCGAACGCCTACTCGCCCGTACGTACGGCCGGGGCTCGTGTACATGGCTGGGTCGGAACGGAGAAACAATGTCGTCGTCGTGTTCATGGGGAGCCAACCAGCTGTGTCGGAATGGAATGCGTCGTCTTGTTCATCGGGAGGGCTTGGATGGAACAGCCAATGGAAACGAGGCCTAGCGTACCGCGGAACGGAGGAAATGGCCTTGTGTTCGACCGGCCACGTTCGAAATGGGATCCTGTTCATCGGGAGGGGTTTGGTGTACTGCAAAACGGAGGAAACGGACCTCCTATGGTCAAAACGGGGGTCCTGTTGATCGGGAGGGGTGTGGTGTACCGCAAAACGGAGGAAACGGACTTGTGTTGGAGCGCTACGGTCGAAACAGGGGTCCTGTTCATCGAGAGGGGTGTGGCGTATCGCAAAACGGGACTACACGGGATACTGTTCATCTCCACCGTCGACCTCCTCCAGCCTCCACCTGCGACTGTTCATCCACGGGCTCCTGTTCATCCAGCCTCCAGCGCGCGCTACCCCACCGGCTACTGTTCAACCTGCCCTCTCCACGGGCTCCTGTTCAACCACCCCTCCATGGGCTACTGTTCATCCAGCCCTCCACTTTCTACTATTCATCCTTCCCTCCACGGGGTGGTCCTATTCATCCTGCCCTCCACGGGATCCTGTTCATCCAGCCCCAACCGGCTCGATTGATCGGGGTCCTGTTCATCCAGAGGCAACACCACGGGGTCCTGTTCATCCACCCCCACCGGGAACTGTACATCCAAACTTCCCCAGCAACGCTCACTATTCATCCAGAGGCAGCATCGATCGGCTTCAGTTAGCAGCAGTAGCGAAGGAATCGCTCGACCGGGTTCAGTTAACAGCCATCGATCGATCGCTCGGGTTCAGTAATGCGTAGCCTGCAGTGCAATCGCTTGGGTTCAGTTAGAGCCCAATGCCTCGCTCGGGTTTAGTTAGAGCCCAACGCCTCGCACCCACGCGTGTGCGTGTACGAGAGAAATGCGCATCGCTCGGCCCCCGACCACCCACCGTAATCGGGAACACCCCGATATTTTCCTCGCCCTCGCTTCTACCACGTTTTTTTCCGTGATGGACGGCCCAAAGAATGTCATGCAGCTGCGTCTCCAGCCCGCCCAGGACGAAAAGCCCATTTTCTCTCATGATTTTTTGTCATAGAAGTAGGACCCCACCACATCTACGATGATACCAGATTTTGTCACAATTATCGTCATAGAAGTGTCATAAGTATGACAAAAAAGATTTTCGTTCGGCCCAAAATGTTTTTTAGTGTATACTGTGTGCACCATGGATTAGGGCTGCACTTATTTGGTGGAGCGCTTGGCGATTTGGGTGGAAGGTGTCGCGTCGGTGGTTGGGGCATGTGGGATGTGGAAGGAGGAGGAGGATGGGGGTTGGGTGTGGATTACCTGCCTGGATAGGCGAGGCCGAGCAGCGTGAAGGAGGTAGCGCTGCAAGCAAGGAGTGAAGGTTTCAACTTGGAAAGGAAGCCGGACACAGGGGAAATGTGGCTTTTAGTAAGGGTGAGGGGGCGGGGAGGTAGATATTTCCACGGAAGCCAGAATTTTGGAATCGCTTCAGCGAAAAAATTGGCGTGCAAAGTGTCATCAGACACGGTCCCTTATTCAGAACTGTGTACAATATGTGAACATCACAAACGATTCAGATAGCTTAACCCGTGTGTGATGAGTTTGAACGTCAAAAATTTTGGTTCGAATTTCCTTGGTTACAGCGGTCATCCACGCCATTGCATAATTTGGGTACATAAAGGAGACTACATCACACTCACACTTCTTAATCGAGCAAGTTCAGCAATTAAACAAAGCTACCTGACCTAAACATTACTTTAACAAATTAAAGATCGGCGTTCTTAATTAAACAAAACAAAGAGTACTACTATGGCTGGTGCTCATCGATCTCCAGCGCCGCCTCCATGTCCAGCTCGCGCCCGACGGTCTCCTGGGGAAGGGGCTCCATGGCATCAATTACACCATACTCGGCAAGCATCACACCATCTGCGTCCGCCATATCTTTGGAATAGGCCGCCCTGAGCTGGGCATAGGCGGCCGCGATCTGGGCTTTGGTGGGCTCCGTCATGGCAAGGTATGCCGCGCAAGAACGGACGGCTGCTCGAACTCACTCGGCGATTGCCAACTCTTCGGTCGTGGGTTGTCGACCGTTGTCGGAGAAGCTTCCTTCGATTTGTGCGGTGACCGCCACGAGCTAGATGTTGACGGCCTCGACATGGTCGTGGGCGGCCTCCATCAGGGCTAAGGCCGCCACTGTGGAACGGATAGCTGTTGTGCCGCTCTCACCAGTTGTTATCCCCGAGGCAGATGCTGCTGCCGCTGCCTGAGAAGCAACAGTGGCCATTTGGGCTGCCTTGGCCGCCCGGACGCAGATTGTGGTCGCCCTCCTGAATCTTGTTAGCACGCGCCTAGCGGGTGGAGCCGCGCTCTCGCCGGAATGGGCCGCCAAATTTTCCCTCACGACGCGGGTCCACGTGCCCATCTTTCACCGCGACGATTGAACAGTGAAATGATATTTGGGGAGTGAGCTAGTGTGCTTGACACGCTGGTTGTGGACTGTAGCCAACGCACCTTGTCACGTAAGCCATATGCATAATATACACCGACGGTGCTCCAAGATATTTTGTGCTGCATCTCACACGGTTGGCGATAATAAACAGTGTGCGATCTACTTCATTTTTCATCTTGATTTGAATTACATAATGGGGTCACACCTGCAAAGGAAGGTGTATGAATTGCTAGAACTTTTATCTGCAGTGAACATGCAACTATAGGTGTGTCGTCAAAAAATTTGGAATTATTCAGGTTCGTTTGGACGTTTTTATACATTAACTTGGTTTTTTAAGCATTTCACGTGCATAATTCAAATTTGAACTACATGCACATGCTCGAGTGCATATAAATGGGTTGAAAAATCAAATATGTGTCCTTGGTTGCATGCTTAGGTCCCATGCAAGCATGTGAAACACCCTCCCACCGTCACTCCTTCGCTAACATTGAGATACCTGGTTTTTAAAATCTAGTAAATCCAAAACTCGTTTGAAATTCATGAAACTTGGCATGCTATCATGGAGCGGCATCAACATGCCATGGTAAAAAATTGTCCCATTTGGGGCAGGTTTGGGTATAAGCTTCTCCCAAACAAAGCTTCTCACAACAAGCGTGATGGTTTCGGTAGGGAACGTGCCACCTTTGGGGATGAAACGATATTCGTTTCCTCTTATTGCTTTCACAAATTTTCTAGTGTCAACATAGAACAACAGGAGTGTTGTGTTTAATTTTGGAATTTTTCGGGGTTTGTTTGGACATTTTTATACATTATATGGGTTTTCCAGGCATTTTATGTGCATAATTCAAATTTGAACTACATGCACATACTCCAGTGCATATAAATTGGTTGAAAAAAATTAGTGTCCTTCGGTGCATGCTTAGGTCACATCCAAGAAAAGGGAATGAATTTCAAAAACCCTGCCACCGTCACTCGGCCACAAACATTGAGATACTTGGTTTCAAAATTCAAGTAAATCCAAAACTCGTCTGAAATTCATGAAATTTGGCATGCTATCATGGAGCGGGATCAACATGTCGTGGTAAATGTTTTGTCCCATTTGGGGCAGGTTTGGGTATAAGCTTCTCACAAACCATAGCTTCTCACGACAAGCGTGATGGTTTCGGTAGGGAACGTGCCACCTTTGGGGACGAAACGATATCTGTTGCCTCTAATTGCTTTCAAAAAATTTCTAGTGTCAACATAGAACAACAAGAGTGTTGTGTTTAATTTTGGAATTTTTACGGGTTCGTTTGGACATTTTTATACATTAACTTGGTTTTGTAGGCATTTCAGGTGCATAATTCAAATTTGAACTACATGCACATGCTCCCGTGCATATAAATTGGTTGAAAAATCAAATATGTGTCCTTGGTTGCATGCTTAGGTCCCATGCAAGAAATGGGAATGACTTTCAAACACCCTGCCACCGTCACTCGGCCGCAAACATTGAGATACTTGGTTTTTAAATTCTAGTAAATCCAAAACTTGTCTGAAATTCAAGAAACTTGGCATGCTATCATGGAGCCGCATCAACATGTCGTGGTAAATTTTTGTCCCATTTGGGGCAGGTTTAGGTATAAGGTTCTCACAAACCAGAGCTTCTCAAAACAAGCATGATGGTTTCGGTAGGGAACGTGCCACCTTTGCGGTCGAAACGATACCCGTTGCCTCTAATTGCTTTCAAAAAAATTCTATTGTCAACATCGAACAACAAGAGTGTTGTGTTTAATATTGGAATTTTTAGGGGTTTATTTGGACATTTTTATACATTAACTTGGTTTTGCAGGCATTTCTGGTGCATAATTCAAATTTGAACTACATGCACATGCTCCAGTGCATATAAACTTGTTGAAAAATCAAATATGTGTCCTTAGTTGCATGCGTAGGTCCCATGCAAGAAATGGGAATGAATTTCAAACACCCTGCCACCGTCACTTGGTCGCAAACATTAAGAAACTTGGTTTTTAAATTCTAGTAAATCCACAACTCGTCTGAAATTCATGAAACTTGGCATGCTATCATGGAGCGGCATGAACATGCCTTGGTAAAAAAAATTCATTTGGGGCAGGTTTGGGTATAAGCTTCTCACAAACTAGAGCTTCTCACAACAAGCGAGATGGTTTCGGTAGGGAACATGCCACCTTTGGGGACGAAACGATATCCATTGCCTCTTATTGCGTCCATTTTTTTCTAGTGTCAACATAGAACAACAGGAGTGTTGTGTTTAATTTCAGAATTTTTTGGGGTTCGTTTGGACATTTTTATACATTAACTTGGTTTTGTAGGCATTTCAGGTGCATAATTCAAATTTGAACTACATGCACATGCTCTAGTGCATATAAACTGGTTGAGAAATCAAATATATGTCGTTGGTTGCATGCTGAGGTCCCATGCAAGAAATGGGAATGAATTTCAAACACCCTGCCACCGTCACTCGGCCGCAAACATTGAGATACTTGGTTTCTAAATTCTAGTAAATCCAAAACTCGTCTGAAATTCATGAAACTTGCCATGCTATCATGGAGCGGGATCAACATGTCATGGTAAAATTGTTGTCCCATTTGGGACAGGTTAGGGTATAAGCTTCTCACAAACCAGAGTTTCTCACAAGAAGCCTGATGGTTTCGGTAGGGAACGTGCAACCTTTGGGGACGAAACGATATCCGTTCCCTCTTATTGCTTTCAAGTTTTTCTAGGGTCAACATAGAACATGTTGTGTTTAACTTTGGAATTTTTCGGGGTTCGTTTGGACATTTTTATACATTAATTGGGTTTTCTAGGCATTTTATATGCATAATTCAAATTTGAACTACATGCACATGCTCCAATGCATATAAATTGGTTGAAAAATCAAGTATGTGTCATTCGGTGCATGCTTAGGTCCCACGCAAGAAATGGGAATGAATTTCAAACACCCTCCCACCGTCACTCGGCCGCAAACATTGAGATACTTGGTTATTAAATTCTAGTAAATCATAAACATGTCTAAAATTCAAGAAACTTGGCATGCTATCATGGAGGGGCATTAACATGCCGTGGTAAAAAATTTGTCCCATTTGGGGCAGGTTTGGGTATAAGCCTCTCACAAACCAGAGCTTCTCACAGCAAGCGTGATGGTTTAAGTAGGGAACGTGCCACCTTTGGGGACGAAACGATATCCGTTGCCTCTTATTGCTTTCAAGAATTTTTTAGTGTCAACATAGAACAACAGGAGTGTTGTTTTCAATTTTGGAATTTTTAGGGGTTCGTTTCAACATTTTTAACATTAACTGGGTTTTCTAGGCATTTTATGTGCATAATTCAAATTTGAAGTACATGCACATGCTCCAGTGCATATAAATTGGTTGAAAAATAAAATCTATGTCCTTCGGTGCATGCTTAGGCCCCATGCAAGAAATGGGAATGAATTTCAAACACCAAGGCGTTGTTGATTGCCGGCAAAATGTTGAGATACTTTGTTTTTAAATTATAGTAAATCCAAAACTCGTCTGAATTGAGCAAACTTGGCATGCTATAATGGAATGGCACCCGACATGTTGTGGTACTTTTCGTATCCATTTTGAGAGAAGGCGCACTTGAATAATAGCCAACAAAGGCATTTTGATACAAATAGCTACCACTGTAACGTTTTGTATATTTTAAATTGTGTGCTTTCTGTTAACCATTCACGTGACGCCACGCCTCACTCTTTCAATGGCTAGGAGGTGTCATGCGGATAGGTGCTTGAGTGCTTGACTAAACGGGAGGCATGCAAGCTGTACTCCAATGCGGAGGCTCACCGGGAAGCATGCGAGCTGTACACTGCGCAGGTTCACCAGGAAGCGAGCCCTTTAACTTCCATAGCTGCCCACCTTGGTCGCATCCTCTCCATTAATGGAACCCAAGCCGCATTATAATATGGTTTTTAAATATAAAACACTCGTCGCAAACGTTTTAGTTAGAACACCCGTGTGCAAAACCGACAACTTCCCCACGAAGCCAAGGGAAGATGTGCCTAGAAGGATTTGTGCAGCTCTTGATCGCAAACATTTTAGTTAGAACACCCGTATGCAAACTGACAGCTTCCCGAGGAAGCCAAGAGAAAATGTGCCGAGCAGGATTTCTGCAGCTCTTGATCGCAAATGTTTTAGATAGAACACCCGTATGCAAAGTGAGAGGTATGGTCTTCCCCCTTAAGTCGAGGGAAAATTCGTAGTGCAGGATTTGTGCATCCCTTCGACGCAAATGGTTGTTTTGGATGACCCGTGTGCAACCACGTACAAACATTTGGTAAGATTTGCATCTGTCATATTGGGTATGTTGCCATTTGTCAAACTGGAAAGATTGACATTTGTTAATTTAGTAACATTACCATTTGTAAATCCTTGTAACACTGCGATTTGCCAAAATATGAAGCTAAAAATCACTAGCACTATCTAATTTTGCAACTAAAATTCAGAAATTAAGCATAATTTCATTCATAGATTAAGAAGTCGTTCTTAACTTATACAAACAGTTCAACTCGACAGCTGAACCGACCAAAAATTTCCCCATTTTTTGCCAACCACGTACCGAAATAGCTAGTTCAACTATATATACTAGCTAATTTTAAGTATGTTGTACAGTTCCACTGCACATCTATAGTCAGATGAACTGAACAAAGTAGCCCCTAAATACTACTACTACGGAGGGGCTTTGTGCTACTTTTGGCAGCCTCTCCTCTGCCGAGCGCGCTTAGTAAGATGCAGAGGAGGAGGAGGAGCCTACCGACGAGCTGGACAAATGCAATACGGTGCTTGCCGCTGCTGCACGTTCAGCGACGCTCGCCAGCTTGAACGCCCACTGCCGCTCCAGACGATCCCTCTCGAAGCGGACGAACTGCTCATAGATCTCCTGATTCCTCGCCTCTACGTCGGCGTGTGTTGCGGCCACGGCTGCGGTAAGGCTCTTTGCGTGCTCGATGAGGCGCTCCTCCTCCTCCTCCCGTAGGAACTCGATCTAGTGCGCAAGGTCGCTGACGCACGTGCGGGCCTCGACCTCCGCCTCCCTCCTTCGAGCGGCGGTAGCGGAGCGGGTGATGATCCTGGCGGTCGACAGTGGGCTGGCGGCCACGACGGCCACCTCCCGCTTTCGGGCCGCGGTGGCGGAGCGGGTGATGGCCGGCAGTGGGGTGCCGGCCACGAGGGCCACCTCCCGCCTTCAGGCCATGGCGGTGGAGCGGGCGATGGCCCTGGCTTTTGATGGTGGTGTGGCGGCAACGGCGGCCGGCAACAGCTGCCGACGGGCAGCGGCGACAGAGCGTGTGGTGGGTGTTCCGCGCACACCCAATAGGGACGCCACGCGCACTACACTACGTCGAGGACTGCGCCGCCGCCGTGGTGTAGCCTCCCAGCTGGAGCTGTCCTCTGATGACGTCGAGGTGGCTGAGCGATGACGACAAACTGGTGCTATTGGTTATTGTGGGAGAAGCAGATGAGATAAGCTACAAGGAGGGAGGGGAAAATGCGACGCGGGACTCGCCGGCCGTGAGGGTTTATATAGTAGGCCGGTAAGCATTGGGATTTTGGGGGATTTCACCGAGTCGGGCGGGAAGCTTGCGCGGGAACCTGCGAGGTTGCACGGGACCAGGCTCATCGACGATTCATTGGCGCCACTTCGAGCCACCGTATGGCCAAAAGAATGCCCCCGGGCGCTGCCCAAGCTTGCGCTGTAAGCCGTCTGCGGCAGTGGGGTGACAAGACATGCGAGAGGAGGACGAAAGGACACGTACACATACGGTTAATACAAAAAACGTGTGTGATTGAATTACCTACTATACCCCATCCTGGTTTATAAGTATGATTTAACTAATAAATATGAATGCATGTCGCAAAAGATTATATCGTTGGATTCGTATTTGAACATAGTTTCCAGTTATATAATTTTTGTAACATGCATTAACACTTTTTGGTTAAATTTAAGGTTTTGTACCATCAAGCGTTTGCCCGCAACACACACGGCTTATTCCATCACAAACAGCTCAGATGGATCAACTGTATGCCATGTATCGCACAAGCAACTCTAATCTGATTCGTTCTTGATGTCTCTGACATTGCTCGCACAGTTCATCTTATTTGGCACGTATCACTGTGCCGGCCTCTTCTCGCGTCCCTCGGCAAGCTCTGCTCGCCGTTAGGCGCCGCAGCATGCTGTGCTTGCCGTTAGGTGCCGTTGCGCTCTGCTCGCGTCCATTGGCGCGCTCTGCTCGCGTCCTCGGCGCGCTCGGCTTGTGGACAGCTTTTCCTTGCGTGTTCAACTGCTATATGCATATGTATATGGTTGCTCGCCATTGAGGCGACCGCTGAGCACTCTGCTCGCGTCCCTCTGCGCATGCTCTGCCAGCAGTTGGGCGTGCGCACGATCACGTCGGGGGCCCCATATACATGTGGTTGCACCGCGCGCGTTACCACGCGATGTAGTTACGTGTGGCACGATGGAGTTACGCGCTGCAAATTAGAACTGCCATCAGGACCTGTCGATATTCCTGGCCGTCCGGTATCCCCTTTAATTCATGCGGCCATTATAACCTTAGTCTCTTCAACCTTTCAATCGCGCCCCACAACACAACAAGCACACGCACGACGACACATAGAGAGGGGATGTCTAGCGGCGCTCCAATGGAGTTCGGCAAGCATAGAGTGGAGACCCACGTGAGGGAGACGGATCTCTCGGTGGTGTACACCATCGACCTGGCCATAGTGGACGACTACATGAACAACGTTGAGCAGTTGCTTGCTCGAGACAAGTACAAGGTGGTCGACATTGACCTCCAGTACACCGTCGGTCGTCCCGGCTTAGATCAGAAGGTTGCCGTCGCCCAGTTGTGCGTGCGGCATCATGTCTTCATCTACCACTACTGCATGGCCACAAAGCCTTGCGACCGTTTCAACAGGTTTGTCAACAGCACCGACTACAAGTTCACCATGGTGAAAACCACCGACGATGTAAAAGCGCTCAGTGTTAGGGGCTTGGCCTGCAAGAACCTTATCGAAATCCATGACCACTATAGGGTCTGGGTTAGCACGAAGAAGGACTCCCTAGTCGAACTCGCCTCGGCCATCATCGACCCCTGCTATGAAAAGATCAAGCAGGATGCCCAGAGAACAAGTCCCGTATCCTAGCACAGGGCCTGGATGCGGCAACTAGATGAACCTCACCTCAGGTTCGCGACCAAGACCGTGTACACATGCTACGAGATGCACAGGCGGATCGTTAACATGAGGAAGTGCCTCGTTACCCAAATCGACGAGCTCGGATCGAGCCACAAGCAGAGCAAGCGTCACAAGAAGTAGATGATGATCAGATGATCGTTTATGCTAGTTAATCATGCATGTAATATATAGTTTACTTTATTGGTGTGTGGAAATGTCATGTGTGCAGTAGCCACCTATGTAATTATGCATGTAATAGTTTACTTTGTTGTGTGCAAATGCCATGGTTGTAGTAGCCACCTATGTAAGTGCATGTTTAATTTGGTTATGCAACCATGTCCTTATAAGTGTGTGTGTGTGTGTGTGTCTATATATATATATATATATATATATATATATATATATATATATATATATATATATGTTGTTGTTCTGTATGCAACCCCATCACACAACACACACGTCTTATTAGCAGCAACCGTTTGTGTTATTATCGGTCTTCGCATACATTTCTGATTATAGACCTGTTTGCCGCATATCATGCTGCCTCTTGAGCATGCGTTAGTTTTCCCTTGAAGAGGAAAGGGTGATGCACCAAAGTAGCACAAGTATTTCTCTCAGTTTTTGAGAACCAAGGTATCAATCCAGTAGGAGACTACACGTAAGTCCCTAGTACCTGCACAAACAATCAAGAACCTTGCAACCAACGCGATAAAGGGGTTGTCAATCCCTTCACGGCCACTTGCAAAAGTGAGATCTGATAAAGATAATAAGATAAATATTTTTGGTATTTTTGTTGTATAGATTGGAAAGTAAAGATTGCAAAATAAACGGCGGCAGTAATAGCAAGTTGATAGGAAAATAATATGATGTAAAATAGACCCGGGGGCCATAGGTTTCACTAGTGGCTTCTCTCAAGATAGCATGTATTACGGTGGGTGAACAAATTACTGTCGAGCAATTGATAGAAAATCGCATAGTTATGAGAATATCTATGCATGATCATGTATATAGGCATCACGTCCGTGGCAAGTAGACCGAAACGATTCTGCATCTACTACTATTACTCCACACATCGACCGCTCTCCAGCATGTATCTAGAGTATTAAGTTCATAAGAACAGAGTAACGCATTAGGCAAGATCACATGATGTAGAGGGATAAACTCAAGCAATATGATATAAACCCCATCTATTTATCCTCGATGGCAACAATACAATACGTGCCTTGCTGCCCCTACTGTCACTGGGAAAGGACACGAAAAGATTGAACGCAAAGCTAAGCACTTCCCCCATTGCAAGAAAGATCAATCTAGTAGGCCAAACCAAACTGATAATTCGAAGAGACTTGCAAAGATATTTAAATCATGCATATAAGAATGCAGAGAAGAATCAAATATTGTTCATAGATAATCTGGATCATAAACCCACAATTCATAAGATCTCGACAAACACACCTCAAAAAGAATTACATCGAATAGATCTCCAAGAAGATCGAGGAGAACTTTGTATTGAAATCCAAAGAGAGAGAAGAAGCCATCTGGCTAATAACTATGGACCCGAAGGTCTGTGGTAAACTACTCACACATCATTGGAGAGGCTATGGCGTTGATGTAGAAGCCCTCCATGATCGAATCCCCCTCCGGCGGAGCGCTGGAGAAGGCCCCAAGATGGGATCTCACGGGTACAGAAGGTTGCGGCGGTGGAAAAGGTGTTTCTTGGATCTCCCTAAGGGTTTCAGGGTATAAGAGTATATATAGGCGAAAGAAGTAGGTCAGTGGAGCTACGAGGGGCCCACGAGGGTGGGGGCGTGCCTCCCTGCCTCGTTGCTTCCTTTACGTCCACTCCAAGTCTCCTGGATTTCGTTTTTCCCAAAAACGATCCTCGCGAAGGTTTCCTTCCGTTTGATATTCCTTTTCTGCGAAACACTGAAATAGGCAAAAAAACAGCAATTTGCACTAGGCCTTCGGTTAATAGGTTAGTCCCAAAAATAATATAAAAGTGCATAATAAAGCCCATTAAACATCCAAAACGGATAATATGATAGCATGGAACAATCAAAATACGTTGGAGACCTATCATATCACACACATCTTGTTATATTGAACCGTTTCCGTTCTCTTGTCTCAACACAAACAGTTCATCCGAGTGACTCGCATGCCATATATCGCACACACCTTGATCTGGTTGACAATTCTTTTGTGTTGTCGAATCACAAACAGTTAATCCGAGTGAACCGTATGTTGTATATCACACACACCTTCATCCGGCTGCCCGTTTCTTTTGTTCATCCTCATCACAAACCGTTACTTGAACTGAACCGTATGCCCTGCATCGCACACGCAACTAAAATCTGAACCGTGTTTGATGCATCCTCCATCGCAAACGTTGTGCACCTTTTTTACATTTTTTACACCACTGTTTGTGATTATTGCATCGCACACAGTTTCATCGAAGGGTCTCTGATCGTAGTGTCGCCTTAGCAGCATCCTGCAGTAGTGGGGTTTCCCATTTAGAGAGAAGTTTTACTGCAAAAAATCTTAAATGATAGTTCTATAGCAAAACATGATCACCTACATTAAACTCATGCTTTTGTATCCTTTTGTCATGCGATCTTTTAACTTTTTCTTTAAACTACTTGGCATTCTCATAGGCTTGGGTTCTCCATTCATCAAGTCAGCTAATGTCAAATAACCTCTTCTCCCCGGCAAGTTTGAAATCATAGTTGAGCTCTTTAGTAGCCCAATATGCCTTATGTTCTAGTTCAAGAGGTAAATGACATGCTTTTCCATAAAACATTTTATATGGAGACATACCCATAGGATTCTTATAAGCAGTTCTATAAGCCCACAAAGCATCATCAAGTTTCTTAGACCAATTCTTTCTAGATCTATTAACAGTCATTTGTAAAATTAATTTAATCTCCTTGTTGCTCAATTCTACTTGACCACTAGACTGAGGATGATATGGGGATGTGATTCTATGGTTAACATCATACTTAGCAAGCATTTTACGGAAGGCGTCATGAATAAAATATGAACCACCATCAGTCATTAAATATCTAGGGACTCCAAACCTCGGGAAAATAACTTCTTTAAGCATCTTAATAGAGTATTTTTTGACTATACACAGTAAGGCAATGCCCCACTGCAATCTTTATAAATTTTCAAAAGGTCTGATACAGAAAAAGGCTTGAGCTAAGCCACAAAAGAAAAGAAGAAGAAAAAAGGAAAGAAAAGAAAAGAAGAAGAAAACAAAGAAAAAAACTAGAGCTAAGGAACTAGAAGAAGAATAAAAAACAAAAGAAGATTACAACAGAATGTCCAACCAGTTGTGGAACTCAGGAGCATATTTCTTCTTGATTCTCTGTCTCAGCCATTGTAACTCCTGAAAGAAGATTTCTCTCCAGCCTTGAAATGATGGTTGGATTTGGTTGAAAATCAAATTATTCCTTGAAATCCAGATAGCCCAAGCCCCAAGTATGATTATTTCCATGAAAAAAGGTAGTCTGAGTTTATCCTTCATATCTTCCAAGGCTTCCCATATGGCGAGTGGGCTAGTTCTGTTTGGACAAATGAAACTCCAGCATCTGTCAGCAAAAGGGCATCCCAAAAAAAGATGAAAGAGAGTTTCCTCCTGGCCACAATCCATGAGTGCACAGTTGTAAGTCTCCAAGTAAAGTGTTTTCCTTCTTAAGAGATTTCTGGTATTAACCCTGTCATGAAGTAACATCCAGTAGAAAATTTTGTGTCTTGGCTGGCAAGAGCTATTCCAGATCCATTGGAATTGAGGAGGAACTGTTTTTATCCCAAGCAGAACTGTATAAGCCTTCTCAGCACTAAACTTCTCATAACCCCAAATGTATGACCAGGTGTCATTGCAATGTGCAAGAATCAAGTTTCTTTGTTCCTCACAAATGTTCTCCAATTGTAAAAATTGCTCATAAGCTTGCACTGAGAGAGGAAGATGGAACAGGTCTTCAAGAAACTCATTCTACAGAGTCTGAAAAACAGTGATGTGGGTGTTTTTAGCAAAGGAGAACAGGCTTGGAAAACTATGGAGTAGGCAAGTAGAGTGCCATAAGTCAGTCCAAAGTAAAGCAGATTTCCCATCACCAAGATTACACCTTGCCGTTGATTTGAACTAATCAATGAGCTTTAGATTTGCTCTCTCTCCACCAAAAGGATCCAACTGATTGTTGTCCTGGTAATTGACCTTCTGCATAGTAGGCTTCCCAGATCATATTAACCCAAGGGATGTCTTGTCTATTGTAGAATTTGTGCAGATTTTTCAAAAGAAGTGCATGATTCGAACTGTAATATCTTTCACTCCTAGACCTCCTTGATTTTTTGGTCTACAGACCACAGTCCATTTCACCATAGCAGGCATCTGATCCTCTGGGTCAGGTCCACTCCATAAGTAGTGCCTCAGGTATTTATTGATTTTTTTTCTAATTGTTTCTGGCAGATCGAGGCAGCACATTGCAAAAATTGGTAAAGAAGCCAGGATGGATTTGACAAGGAGGAGCCTTCCTGCTTGAGTCATAAAAGTGGCCAAACCAAGCAACTTATTAGCAATTCTCTTAACCAGGGCAGACACTGTTCCACAGTTGGTTTATACAAACCCAGAGGCAGCCCAAGGTATGTGAAAGGGAAGGTTTCTTTTTTGCAACTCAAAGTTTTGATCAGGATTTCCACTCTTTGCTCAGACACATTGATGGGGATCAAGATGGACTTGGAGTAATTAACCCTGAGGCTAGTGGCATCATCAAAAGTATGCAGGATAGCTTTGAGAAACACTAGCTGTCTAGCATCAGCTTGAAGAAGGATGAGTGTGTCATCAGCATACTGCACTATTCGGAAGTCGGGTCAGGAATTGAACTGCAAAGGTGAGGTTAGCAGCCCCTGATGCATTGCCTTGTTTAAAATAGATTGCAGGAGGTCAGCAGCAATTACAAAAAGCAGGGGGATAGTGAATCACCATGTCTAACTCCTTTCTTGCAGTAAAACTTTTTCCCTAGCACTCCAATCAACAAAACAGAAGAAGAAGCAGAGTTAAATAGGAGGCCCATCCACATGATCCACCTCTCACCAAAGCCTTTAGCCCTTAGAATCTCAATAATTGCCTTATGTTCAATGCAATCAAAAGCTTTTGCAAAATCTAGCTTCAATACCACCATATGATCTCTACTGTAGATACTCATAAGCCCAGCCAAGACAGTCATGAATTGCTCTGTCTTTTAGAAACCCTAGTGATTAATGTGCACAATTATGAGAATAATCTTTTGCAGTCTATTAGCCAGTAGCTTGGTGAGGATCTTTAGGCATGTGTTCAACAGTGGTATAGGTCTGAAATCATTTGCATTAACTGGAGCTGTGATTTTTGGAATGAGTGTGATGTGAGGTGTTCATACTTTCCAAATTGACATTACCATCGTAAAAGTCATGAATAAGTTTACTAACATCCTCACCAATGATATCCCAGCAAGCCTTAATGAATTCATTGTTAAAACCATCAGGACCAGGGGATTTGTCAGAAGGTAGATTTTTTGATGACCTCATTAATTTCCTCAGTAGTGAATTTCTTCTCCAGATCAGTGAAAATTTGTGGGTCAGAAACTGGACCATACAAAGATTGCAAATCAAAATGCATGTGAGTGTCCTTAGTTGTCCCCAATCTCTTCCTGAATGATTCCCATAACAAAGCAGCTTTGCTTTCATGATCTGTGAATTCCACCTGGTCTTCATTCTGAAGCATAGCAATGTGATTATGTCTGTGATTAATTGTTGCCTTGGTATGAAAGAATTTTGTGTTTTCATCCCCAAATCCGACCCCTTTAATTTTCCCTCTTTGCTTCCAATAAATCCTCTGGTTCTTGAGCAAAGTGATGAGTTCCTCTTTCAACAGATTCCTACAACTCCATTCAAAATCGCTAAGATATTTGAATTCTTCAACCAGATCAAAAAAGAATATGACCTCACTCAGATCTTAATAGAAGTGTTATGATCAGAACTACTAGTTGGAATAGCTTCTGCCCACTTAGTAATGTAATAAAAAAACAACTAGAATATGTGTATACCCATTAGAGGAAGGAAAAGGTCCCATATAATCAAAACCCCAAACATCATATGGTTCAATAAAAAGTGAATAATTCATAGGCATTTCCCGACGTTGACTAATATTACCAATTCTTTGGCATTCATCACAATACAAGAAAAACTTACGAGCATCCTTGAAGAAAGTGGGCCAACAGAAACTGGATTGCAATACCTTGTGTGCAGTTCTATCTCCAGTGTGGTGCCCTCCGTAAGAATCGGAGTGGCACTTGTTTAGGATATATTCCTGTTCATGCTCAGGTACATAACGTCTAATAACACCATCTACTCCTTCTTTATAGAGGTGTGGATCATTCCAAAAGTAATGTCTTAAATCATAGAAGAACATTTTCTTTTGCTGGTATGTGAAACTAGGTGGTATAAATTTAGCAACAATATAATTAGCATAATCAGCATACCATGGAGCATTATGAGAAGCATTTATGAAATTTAATTGTTCATCAGGAAAGCTATCATCAATAAGTAGTGGGTCATCAAGAACATTTTCTAACCTAGACAAGTTGTCTGCGATGGGGTTCTCAGCTCCCTTTCGATCAATAATATGCAAATCAAATTCCTGTAGCAAGAGAACCCATCTAATGAGTATAGGTTTGGCATCTTCCTTTTCCATAAGATATTTAATAGCAGCATGATGAGTGTGAACAGTTACTTTGGAATCAACAATATAAGGTATGAACTTTTCACATGCAAATACAACTGCAAAAAATTCTTTTTCGGTGGTAGCATAATTTCTCTGGGCATTTTCTAGAGTTTTACTAGCATACTGAATAACATTTAATTTCCCATCAGCTCTTTGTCCTAGAACAACACCAACAACATAATCACTAGCATCACACATAATTTCAAAGGGTAAATACCAATCAGGTGGTTGAACAATAAGTGCAGAAATCAAGGCTTTCTTAAGTATTTGAAATGCTTCTACACAATCATCATCAAAAACAAAAGGAACATCATTTTACAAGAGATTGGTGAGAGGCCTAGAAATTTTAGAAAGTCTTTAATAAACCTCCTATAGAAACTAGCATGGCCAAGGAAACTTCTTATACCTTTGATACCTTTAGGACACGACATCTTTTCAATAGCATCTACTTTAGCTTTATCAACTTCAATACCACTTTCAGAAATTTTATGCCCCAAGACAATACCTTCATTAACCATAAAGTGGCACTTCTCCCAATTGAAGACAAGATTAGTTTCTTCACATCTCTGCAAAACTCGATCAAGGTTGCTTAAGCAATCATCAAAAGAAGTTCCGTAAACGGAGAAATAATCCATGAAAACCTCAACAATCTTTTCACAAAATCAGAGGATATAGCAGTCATACATCTTTGAAAGGTAGTAGGTGCATTGCATAAACCAAAAGGCATACGTCTATAAGCAAAGGTACCGAAAGGGCAAGTAAAAGTGGTTTTCTCTTGATCCTCTTTTGACATAGGTATTTGAGAGAAACCAGAATAACCATTTAGAAAGCAAAAATGAGTATGTTTGGATAGTCTTTCTAGCATTTGATTGATAAAAGGTAGAGGGTAATGATTTTTTTTCTAGTATCTTTATTCAATTTGTGAAAGTCAATTACCATTCTATAGCCTATAACAATTCTTTGTGGAATCAATTCATTCTTATCATTAGGAACAACAGTAATACCTCCCTTCGTATGGACACAATGAACACACTTACCCATTGACTATCAAAAATAGGATAGATTATACCTGCCTCCAGAAGCTTTAGTATTTCATTCCTTACCACTTCTTTCATCTTAGCATCTAACCGTCGTTGATGATCAACAACTGGTTTAGCATCTTTCTCCAATTTTATTTTGTGCTGACATAGAGTGGGACTAGTGCCCTTAAGATCATCAAGAGTATATCTAATAGCGGCATAGTGCTTCTTCAGAGTTTTCAATGATTTATTTTCTTCATGCTCTGAAAGGTTACACTAATAATAACAGGATATGTCTTCTTTTCATCGAGATAAGCATATTTCAGAGTATCAGGTAATTATTTAAGCTCAAACACAGGATCACCCTTGGGTGGAGGAGGATCCCCGAGGATTTCAAGAGGCAAATTATGTTTCAAAAGAGGCCCTTGATTAAATAATACTCCATCTATTTCTCTTCTTTCATTCATAAACATATCATTTTCATGGTCTAGCAAATATTGTTCTAAAGGATCATTAGGAGGCATAGCAATAGAAGCAAGACCAATAATTTCATCTTTGTTAGGCAATTCTTTATCATGACATTGTCTACGAAATTTAGAGAAATTAAAATCATGAGAGATCCCCCAAACCAACAGTAACAATATCTTTCTCGCAGTCTATCTTGGCATTAACGGTATTCAAGAAAGGTGTACCAAATATAATGGGACAAAAATTATCTTGTGGGGAAGCGAGAACAAGAAAATTAGTAGGATATTTTATCTTCCCGCACAAGACTTCAACATCTCTAACAATCCCAATTGGTGATATATATCTCTATTAGCAAGCTTAATAGTAACATCAATATCTTCTATCTCAGCTGGTGCAATGTATTTCATAATTTTTTTATATAAGGTGTAATGAATTGCACTCACACTAGAACCCACATCACATAAACCATGATAAAAATGATCTCCTATTTTAACAGAAACAAAAGTCATGCGAACAACAGGTCTATGGTTATCTTTAGTATCAGGTTTAGCAATTCTAGCAGCTTCATCACAGAAATAAATAACATGCCCATCAATATTATCAACCAAGAGATCTTTAACCATAGAAATAGTAGGTTCAACTTTAATTTGCTCAGAGGGTTTGGGTGTTCTAATATTACTTTTGTTGACCATAGTTGAAGCTTCAGCATGATCCTTATTCTAATAGGGAATGGTGGCTTCTCAATATAAGCAGTAGGAACAATGGGATCAACATTATAAGTAATAGTTTCTTCTCCCAGTTTAGTAGATTCAACTACTTTAACTTCAATGTGAGGATGATATTTAAACCACTTCTCCTTAGGGTGATCAACAGGAGTATCAAATGATTCACAGAAAGAAGCTACTATCTCAGAGTCAAGTCCATATTTAGTGCTAAAATCATGAAAATAATCGGTATCCATAAAAGATTTAACACAATCAAACTTAAGGTTTATACCTGACTCCTTACCTTCGTCGAGATCCCAATCTTCAGAATTGCATTTAATTCTTTCCAGTAAATACCATTTGAATTCAATATCCTTCTTCATATAGGAACCAGTACAAGAAGTATCGAGCATGGATTGATCCTTATGAGAAAGCCGAGCATAAAAGTTTTGGATAATGATTTCTCTTGAGAGCTCATGATTGGGGCATGAATATAACATTAACTTAAGAATCCCCCAAGCTTGAGCAATACTTTCTCCTTCACGATACCAAAAATTATATATATAATTCCGATCATGATGAACCAGATGCATAGGATAAAACTTCTGATGAAATTCCAATTTCAATCGGTTGTAGTTCCATGATCCAATATCATCTGATAGCTTATACCACGTAAATGCTTTTCCCTTCATAGATAAAGGGAAGACCTTCTTCTTAACAACATCCTCAGGCATACCTACAAGCTCAAATAATCCACAAACTTCATCCACATAGATTAGGTGCATATCGGGATGTAATGTTCCATCTCCTGCATAAGGATTAGCTAGCAGTTTCTCTATCATACCCGAAGGAATTTCATAATAAATATTTTCAGTAGGTGCAATAGGTTGAGGATAAACTCTTTGCTCTTCCAGTTGAGGTGAAGATACCCTGAACAAGCCCCTCAAAAGATTATTTTCCATAGTAACAAGTGACAGTAAATTTCAGCACACTATATAATTATTTCCTTACCAAATTCCACTTACCAAAGGCGCTTCACTCCCCGGCAAGGGCGCCAGAAAAGAGTCTTGATGAACCACAAGCATAGGGGATCTATCATAGTCCTTTCGATAAGTAAGAGTGTCGTACCCAACGAGGAGCAGAAAGAAATGACAAGTGGTTTTCGGCAAGGTATTCTCTGCAAGCATTGGAATTATCAGTAACAGATAGTTTGTGATGAGATAAATCGTAACGGGTAACTAGTAATAAAAGTAACTAAGGTGCAGCAAGGTGGACCAGTCCTTTTTGTAGCAAAGGACAAGCCTGGACGAACTCTTATATAATGCAAAGCGCTCCCGAGGACACATGGGAATTGTCGTCAAGTTAGTTTTCATCATGCTTATATGATTCACGCTCGTTACTTTGATAATTTGATATGTGGGTGGACTGGTGTTTGGGTGCTGCCCTTAATTGGACAAGCCTCCCACTTATAATTAACCCCTCTCGCAAGCATCCGCAAGTAACCATAACATGAAACATATGGATCCAAATCAGCCCCTTACGAAGCAACGCATATACTAGGGTTTAAGCTTCTATCACTCTAGCAACCCATCATCTACTTATTACTTCCCAATGCCTTCCCCTAGGCCCAAATAATGGTGAAGTGTCATGTAGTCGACATTCACATAACACCACTAGAGGAAAGGCAACATACATCTCATCAAAATATCGAACGAATACCAAATTCACATGATTACTCATAACAGGACTTCTCCCATGTCCTCAGGAACAAACATAACTACTCATAAAGCATATTCATAATCATAATTAGAGGAGTATTAATTATCATTAAGGATCTGAAAATATAATCTTCCACCGGATAAACCAACTAGCATCGAGTACAAGGAGTAATCAACACTACTAGCAACCCACAAGTACCAATCAGAGGTTATGGGACCAAGAATGAATTCAAGAGATGAACTAGGGTTTGAGAGGAGATGGTGCTAGTGAAGATGTTAATGGAGATTGACCCTCCCTCGATGAGAGGATTGTTGGTGATGACAATGGCTTCGATTTCCCCCTCCCCGTGGGATGTTTCCTCGGCAAAACAACTCCGCCGGAGCGCTATATTGGTTCTGCCCAGGTTCCGCCTCGAGACAGCGGTGCTTCGTCCCAAAAGTTTTCTTCTGATTTTTCTAGGGTAAAAGACACCATATAGCAGAAGATGGGCACCGGAGGCCTTCCAGGGGGCCCACAAGGCCGGGGGCACGCCTAGGGGGTAGGGCGCGCCCTCCACTCTTGTGGCTGGCTGGTGGCCCCCTCTGGTATTTTCTTTGCCCAATGTTTTTTATATATTCCAAAAACATGCTTCGTGAAGTTTCAGGACTTTTGGAGTTGTGCAGAATAGGTCTCTAATATTTGCTCCTTTTCCAACCTAGAATTCCAGCTGTCGGCATTCTCCCTCTTCATGTAAACCTTATAAAATAAGAGAGAAAAGGCATAAGTATTGTGATATAATGTGTAATAACAACCAATAATGCAATAAATATCAACATAAAAGCATGATGCAAAATAGACGTTTCACTCGCATGAGGATCAGCGAATCATCCACAAACAAAATATTGGAAATTGAAGGGGCTTCCCTGCTAACCTTTATGGCTGAGATCTTTCCCTCTCCTCCGCATTTGCTAAAAGGGCCGTCAGGCCCTCCGTACATAACAAGAACAAATAGGGGGATAGGGGGTCCCCCTGTCTTAGCCCTCTAGTGGGTTTGAATCTATCAGTCTCCTCTACATTAAACCAAACCCTATACTCCATAGAGGGAACACATTGCATACTCAAATTCACCTAGTTTTCCTTGAAACCTAGCTTCAACAAAATTGCTTTTAAGAAAGGCCATTCCACTCGGTCATAAGCTTTGTGCATGTCCAACTTGATAGCACACAGCCCCTCCCTCCCCATTGTTTTCTTTTTAATTTTGTGGAAACACTCATATGCTACTAAAATATTATCTGTGATCAGTCTCCCAGGAACAAAAGCACTCTGAGTTGGGCTGATAATGTTTGACAGAATTAATATGAAACGTGCTGCAATCATTTTTTAAATAACCTTGTACACCACATTTGGTCTCGCATTTCCGCCCTCTTTTTCCAATGAGAGTAAAATTTCATTAAAATCCCCTAAGATCACCCAGGGGTGATGACCCAAATTATGTAAATTCTGAATATTGTCCCAAGATAATTTACATTCACTCTAAACTAGAAGACCATAAAAACCCGTGAAACGCCAATGTGCATCGTAATCATTCATAAAAAGAATATCAATAAAATGAGACGACACATAGTTTGAAATATTTTATTCAACTTATTATAATACAAAACTAGGCAACCGGCCGAACCACCACTCTCCACCACAATCATCAAATCAAAAGAGAAAAAATGATGCAACTCATCGGCTTTACATTTATTCAAGTGTGACTCAGAAAGAAAAATCATATCAGCCTTGGTACGCACTTGGAGCTCCAAGAGTTCATGAACTATCGTGGGAGAAAGCATACCATGGCAGTTCCATCCTAGGATCCTCATTTGGCCCAGCAGACCTCCTCCTTGGAGGCCGCCGATGCGCCATCATCTCCAACAGATTCCCTCCTCTGTTGCATGTATGCCTCCTCCTCCCATGTTTCCTTTTCTACATGTGTGACTATCCCATCCCCGTCCCTCATAGTTTCAACTCTACCCATACAGACTCTTTTTGAAGAAACACTCATCTCACAATACAACACATGTTCACAGATATACATTTCCCTATCAAAAGAAAAGTTTTGGTCACTCCTTGTTGGTAGTACCCCAAAAGGATTACCCCTCCTTTTTTCTATGATCTCTTTTCGAGCGCTCTCAGATTTATCATACCTCCCCTTATTTTTACCTTTCCTCACCTTTCTCTTCGCGTGGCCCTGCATAAGATTCTTTTCAGCAGCAAAAGTGAACATTGCAGACTCCTTGGTTGTAGTCGGGCTAGCCAACCTCGCAGCCACAACATCTGAGAGTGCCGCCAGCACACCAGGCTTAAATAAAAGCTGATTATGTATGTCATATGTGCCAGTCACATCAGGTAAAGCACTAGCTGCACCCATCGAGTGGATCCCCTGGCCCTCCCGGCTAGCAGTGAAGGAAATATGCCTTAGAGGCAATAATAAAGTTGTTATTTATATTTCCTTATATCATGATAAATGTTTATTATTCATGCTAGAATTGTATTAACCGGAAACTTAGTACATGTGTGAATACATAGACAAAACAGAGTGTCCCTAGTATGCCTCTATTGACTAGCTCATTAATCAAATTTGGTTATGTTTCCTGACCATAGACATGTGTTGTCATTTGATGAATGGGATCACATAATTAGAGAATGATGTGATGGACAAGACCCATCCATTAGCTTAGCATAATGATCATTTAGTTTTTCTGGTATTGCTTTCTTCATGACTTATACATGTTCCTCAAACTATGTGTAACGCCCCGGATCTGATGCGCCAGGTGTCCTCCAGTTATTCGTCGTCGTTGCCATGTCATTTGCTTGCGTGTCGCATCTTTCCATGCCATCATCCGCATTGCATCATCATATTTTCGAAACTTGCATCCGTCCGGGTTCTCCGAGTTCTCTCCCTTGTTCGTTCTGAGACCAACCACACTTGCACGCGCCCGCGGCATGTCCGAATATTATTTTATAAGTGGCGTAAAAATGTTCTCGGAATGGGGTGAAACTTGTCGAGCGGCCTTATTATAGTGTAGACAGACCGCCTGCCAAATTTCATCGCATTCGGAGTCCGTTTGATAGCTCAACCGTTAAACATATAGCGGTACCGTTGCCGGTACTTTCGTCGGACGTTTTCGGTCTCCGGAAACAGTTGCCGGGCTGCACTCTTCTCCTCTCCTCTCAGCCCAACCACTCTAGCACAGTTCGAAAACCCCCTCTCCTCAGTCCACCTAGGTCCCCTAACCCCTCTCTCTCGATCGGATCCGTCGGATCGCGATCGGAGGCCTCGAAAACCCCTCCTAACCCCCCAAACCCTAATTCTGCCTATAAAAGGAAGCCCCCCTTCCATTTTTGGCCTTCTCTTCCCTCCTCCTCGAAATCAGCGCCCTCCCAATCATCAGCCGCCGCCACCTCCCACCTCGGCCTTGTTTTCCGCGCCGGCGAAGCCACCGCCGCCAAGTGGCGCGCCCCCACTGGCCGCGCCGCCACCTGAGCCCTGCGCCGCCGCTCCTGGCCACCCGCAGGCCTCCACGTCGCCCCTGTCTCCCTCCTCTTCACCGCGGCCCGCGGTGAGCCCGCGTCAGGCCCGCCCGGGCCCCGATCTGGGCCCCGAGGCCCTCTCCATCGCCGCCTTCGCCCCGCGGCTCTGCCCGCCGGCGCCCGCCTCCCGGCGCCTCCCTGCCGCCGGCCGCCTCCTTCGCCGCCTTGCAGCCCCGCCGCCGGCGACATCCCAGGCCGACCCCGCCACTCTGCTCCTCCGTCGTGCTCCCTCTCTCTCCCGTCGTCTCTCTCTCACGCTTTCCCTCTCTCCCTCTTTTCCCCGCAGGAGCCGCCGCCGCCGGAGCTTCCTCGTCGCCGCCCCGTCGCGAGTTGTCGCCGGATCCGGGCGGAATGGGTCCGGAGCGATCGGATCCGGCCATCTCCATGTTCCTGCGACCTTCCCGCCGTCCTTGCATCCTCGCCGGAGCCCCTGCCATCCGCGCCGTCGCCGCCATGGATCGGGATCCAGCCACCCCGACCGGCGTCGTTGACCCGCCGCGTGGGCCGCAACCGCGCCAAGGCCCAGCCTAGCCTCCCCATGGCCCAGCTCCGCGCCAGCGCCCGCGTGGGCCGCACCAACGGGCCAAGGCCCATGGTGAGCAGCCCCCCAGCGCCCCTCTGTTCGTTGGGCCAGCCTTCAGATTCGGCCCAATTCCTTTTTTTTTCAGATCTGCGTTTTAGTCATTTTTCCTGAGACTCGCAGTTTTACAGAATAATCCCTCATCTTCATGCATATAATAACTCTTGAACCGTGCATCGGATTAAAATGGTTTATATATGAAACTTGCTCAGAATTTTGTCTAGTTTAATAATATGCCACTTTCACCTATGTTTGAAATGTTTAAAATGTTGTTTGTTTAAATTTGCTCAAATGCCATGTTAAAATGATTTAATTCATAACTAAATAACCGTAACTCGGATTTTAATAATTTATATATGTAAATGGGGTGGAAAAATGCCTAGTTTAACATGTTGCACTTTATTTTCCTGTTTAACAACTTTAAAATATGTTTTAGGCAGAACAGTGCCAAATTCTATATATGCATATGAGGGTTTTTCCGGAATTGTTGTTTGTTGTTCCGGCCTCATTTAAATTGCCTAGATAGGTAGTTTTGTTGTGCTTCACCCCTTGCCATGTTAATAAATATTTAATATTGTTGGGTACATAAACAAGAGAGAACTAAATAATTGTTGTGGTGTTTCGTCAATATGCAACTCGTTGCATATTGAGCTCCACTTAATTTGTAGTGTTGTTTGTTGCACTTTGCCATGCCATGCATCTTTAAACCGGACATGCATCATACTTGGTTGTGCATCATGCCATATTCATGTGCTGGTTGTTTACTATGTTGTGTGTTTCTTTCCGGTGTTGCTTCTTCGGGTTGATTCCGTTATCATCACGTTTGTGAGGACCCGTTCGACTACGTCCGTTTGTCTTCTTCATGGACTCGTTCTTCTTCCTTGCGGGATCTCAGGCAAGATGACCATACCCTCGAAATCACTTCTATCTTTGCTTGCTAGATTGCTCGCTCTTTTGCTATGCCTATGCTGCGATACCTACCACTTGCTTATCATGCCTCCCATATTGCTAAACCAAGCCTCTAACCCACCTTGTCCTAGCAAACCGTTGTTTGGCTATGTTACCGCTTTGCTCAGCCCCTCTTATAGCGTTGTTAGTTGCAGGTGAAGATGAAGTTTGTTCCTTGTTGGAACGTGGAGATGTTGTTCCTTGTTGGAACATGTTTACTTGTTGGGATATCACAATATATCTTATTTAATTAATGCATCTATATATTTGGTAAAGGGTGGAAGGCTCGGCCTTATGCCTGGTGTTTTGTTCCACTCTTGCCGCCCTAGTTTCCGTCATATCGGTGTTATGTTCCCGGATTTTGCGTCCCTAACGCGGTCGGGTGATTTATGGGACCCCCTTGACAGTTCGCTTTGAATAAGACTTTTCCAGCAGGCCCAACATTGGTTTTACCATTTGACTACCACCTATCCCTTTCCCTTGGGTCTGATCAACCCGGGGGTCATCTTTATTTAGCCCCCCCCCCCGGACCAATGCTTGTCTAAGTGTTGGCCCAAACGGAGCAACCTGCGGGGCCACCTCGTGGAAACTCGAGGGCTGGTTTTACTCGTAGCTTGACTCATCCGGTGTTGCCCTGAGACCGAGATATGTGCAGCTCCTATCAGGATGCCGGCGCATCGGGCGGTTTTGCTAGACTTGTTTTATTACTGTCGAATTGTCTTGTAGCCGGGATTCCGAGACTGATCGGGTCTTCCCGGGGAGAAGGAATATCCTTCGTTGATCGCGAGAGCTTATCATGGGCTAAGTTGGGACACCCCTGCAGGGTTTGAACTTTCGAAAGCCGTGCCCGCGGTTATGGGAAGATGGGAATTTGTTAATGTCCGGTTGTAGAAAACCCGAAGTTGATCTTAATTAAAATACACCAACCGCGTGTGTAACCGTGATGGTCTCTTCTCGGCTGGGTCCGGGAAGTGAACACGGTTGTTGGAGTTATGACTGACGTAAGTAGTTTCAGGATCACTTCTTGATCATAGTTGCACGACCGTGCTTTTGCCTTCTCTTCTCGCTCTCTTTTGCGTATGTTAGCCACCATATATGCTAGTCGCTTGCTGCAGCTCCACCTCATACCTTTTACCCCTGCCTATAAGCTTAAATAGTCTTGATCTCGCGGGTGTGAGATTGCTGAGTCCTCGTGACTCACCAGATACTTCCAAACCAGTTTGCAGGTGCCGATGAGACCGTGCAGGTGATGCACCCGAGCTCAAGGGGGAGTTCGATGGAGATCTTGTCCTTTTGTTGTTTCGTTCTAGTCGATCAGTAGTGGAGCCCAGTTGGGGTCGATCTTGGTCCTTTGTCGCTTTTGAGGTTCTTCTTTTATTTTGGCTCCGTAGTCGGGCCCTGATTGTAACTGTATGATGTATTATTTTATTCATGTATCTGTGTGAAGTGGCGATTGTAAGCCAACTATGTATCTCTTTTCCCTTATGTATTACATGGGTTGTGTGAAGATTACCTCACTTGCGACATTGCTTTCAATGCGGTTATGCCTCTAAGTCGTGCTTCGACACGTGGGAGATATAGCCGCATCGAGGGCGTTACACTATGAGATTATGCAACTCCTGAATACCGGAGGAACACCTTGTGTGCTATCAAATGTCACAACGTAACTGGGTGATTATAAAGATACTCTACAGGTGTCTCCGATGGTGTTTGTTGAGTTGGCATAGATCGATATTAGGATTTGTCACTCCGTGTATCGGAGAGGTATCTCTGGGCCCTCTCGGTAATGCACATCACTATGAGCCTTGCAGCAATGTGACTAATGAGTTAGCCACAGGATGATGCATTATGGGATGAGTAAAGAGACTTGCCTGTAACGAGATTGAACTAGGTATGATGATACCGACGATCGAATCTCGGGCAAGTAACATACTGATGACAAAGGGAATAAAGTATGTTGTTATGCGGTTTGACCAATAAAGATCTTCGTAGAATATGTAGGAGCTAATATGAGCATCCAGGTTCCACTATTGGTTATTGACTGGAGATGTCTCTCGGTCATGTCTACATAGTTCTCCAACCGTAGGGTCCGCACGCTTAACGTTCGATGATGATTTGTATTATGAGTTATGTGATTTGATGACCAAAGTTTGTTTGGAGTCCCGGATGAGATCACAGACATGATGAGGTCTCTAGAAATGGTCGAGAGGTAAAGATTGATATATTGGAAGGTAGTATTCGGACACCGGAAGGGTTCCGGAGTGTATCGGGTACCGAAGTACCATAGGGGTTACCGGAACCCCCCGGGGAAAGATATGGGCCTTATGGGCCATAGGAGGGAGGCTAACCAGCCCGCAAGGGGCTGGTGCGCCCCCCACAAGGGAGGAGGCCGAATTGGACTTGGGAAGGGGGCGCCACCCCCTTTTCCTTCTCCTACTCCCTCTCCTTCCCCTTTACCCCCTCCGGTAGAAGGAAAAAAGGGTAGGGCCGAATCCTACTAGGACTGAAGTCCTAGTAGGACTCCCTCTCCCTGGCGCGCCCCTTGTTGGCCAGCCTCCTCCTCACCACCTTTATATACGGGGGCAAGGGGGCACCCCAAAGTCACAACAGACAATCTCTTAGCCGTGTGCGGTGCCCCCCTCCACAGTTCAACACCTTGGTCATATCATCGTAGTGCTTAGGAGAAGCCCTGCATCAGTAACTTCATCATCACCGTTGCCACGCCATCGTGCTAACGGAACTCTCCCTCGTCCTCAACTGGATCAAGACCTCGAGGGACGTCATCATGCTGAACGTGTGTTGAACACGAAGGTGCCGTATGTTAGGTACTTGGATCGATTGGATCGTGAAGACGTTCGACTACATCAACCGCATTACTAAACGCTTCCTCTTTCTGTCTACGAGGGAACGTGGACACACTCTCTCGTCTCGTTGCTATGCATCTCCTAGATAGATCTTGTGTGATCATAGGATTTTTTTATTTAAATACTGTGTTCCCCAACAGTGGCATCCGAGCCAGGTTTATGTGTAGATGTTATATGCTCGAGTAGAACACAATGAGTTGTGGGCGATAATAGTCATACTGCTTACCAGCAACGTCTTACTTTGATTCGGCGGTATTATTGGATAAAGCGGCCGGACCAACATTACATGACCACGTTCATGAGACTGGTTCTACCGACTTGCTTCGCACACAGGTGGCTAGCGGGTGTCTGTTTCTCCAGCTTTAGTTGAATAGAGTTTCACTACGCCCAGTCCTTGTTGAAGGTTAAAACATCACACTTGACGAAAAATCGGTGTGGTTTTGATGGCGTATGTTGGGGAACGTAGTAATTTCAAAAAAAATCATACGCACACGCAAGATCATGGTGATGCATAGCAACTAGAGGGGAGAGTGTTGTCCACGTACCCTCGTAGACCGAAAGCGGAAGCGTTAGCATAACGCGGTTGATGTAGTCATACGTCTTCACGATCCGACCGATCTAGTACCAAACGTATGGCACCTCCGAGTTCAGCACACGTTCAGCCCGATGACGTCCCTCGAACTCCGATCCAGCCAAGTGTTGAGGGAGATTTTCATCAGCACGACGGCGTGGTGACAGTGATGATATTCTACCGATGCAGGGCTTCGCCTAAGCACCGCTACAGTATTATCGAGGTGGACTATGGTGGAGGGGGCACCACACACGGCTAAAAGATCAAACGATCAATTGTTGTGTCTCTAGGGTGCCCCCCTGCCCCTGTATATAAAGGAGCAAGGGGGGAGGTGCGGCCGGCTAGGAGGAGGCGCGCCAGGAGGAGTCCTACTCCTACCGGGAGTAGGACTCCCTCCCTTCCTGGCTGGAATAGGAGAAGGGGGTGTCGGTGTCAAAACCGGCGGATCTCGGGTAGGGGGTCCCGAAGTGCGTCTAGGCGGATGGTAACAGGAGACAAGGGACACGATGCTTTTACCCAGGTTCGGGCCCTCTCGATGGAGGTAAAACCCTACTCCTGCTTGATTAATATTGATGATATGGGTAGTACAAGAGTAGATCTACCACGAGATCAGAGAGGCTAAACCCTATAAGCTAGCCTATGGTATGATTGTTGTTCGTCCTATGGACTAAAGCCCTCCGGTTTATATAGACATCGGAGAGGGCTAGGGTTACACAGAGTCGGTTACAATGGAAGGAGATCTACATATCCGTATCGCCAAGCTTGCCTTCCATGCCAAGGAAAGTCCCATCCGGACACGGGACGAAGTCTTCAATCTTGTATCTTCATAGTCCAAGAGTCCAGCCAAAGGTTATAGTCCGGCTATCCCTCAGTAGCCCCTGAACCAGGCTTCAATGACGATGAGTCCGGCGCGCAGATTGTCTCCGGCATTGCAAGGCGGGTTCCCCCTCCAAATACTTCATAGAAGATTTTGAACACAAGGATAGTGTCCGGCTCTGCAAAATAAGTTCCACATACCACCGTAGAGAGAATAATATTTACACAAATCTAATCTACTGACGTATTCTGTAGTATGACATCACACCACAGCAAAGCCTTTATTCAAATCATTTTTACTGCCCCACCTCAGCGCGTTTTGCGAGGCGGTTTCCTTGGCACGTCTTGTCGAGGTAGAGATCGTGTCCCCTTATTCCGGGATTCTCATCAATACGGGCGTGGGTAACCCAAACGCACCATTGATTACGGCGCTTGGGAGATAAGCGAGTTTTACCAGGCTGGTGGGACGCATAGTTTCGTCCACCCATATAAGGGGATAAGGATCCGCCTTTTCACCCACGCCTTCTTCCTCCTTTGCTCATCAATTTTCGCATACACGAGCTCCAGCGCCCAAGTCCACATTTTCTTCCTCAACCTTCTCCAACCATATCTGGAGCGGGAGGCAAGTGGATGGTATCCTCCGTCATGGACGGAGACGTCAAAAAGCTGAGGAGAGTCGGATACCTGCCCGACGACATCACTGCACGGCTCCCAGATGAGGGGCAGCTCATCCTCACCCCCAGTCCCCATGAGAGGGTCGTGTTCCTTACCCATTTCCTCTGCGGACTGGGATTCCCTCTCCACTCATTCGTCCGGGGGCTCATGCTCTACTACGGCCTGGACTTCCACGATCTGGCCCCGAACTTCATCCTCAAAATCTCGGTGTTTATCGTCGTGTGTGAGGCCTTCCTCTGCATCCGACACCACTTCGGCTTATGGCTGAAGACCAATGTCAAACCGAAGGTAGTGGGCATCCGCCAGGCGGAGTGCGGAGGCGCCATGGTGGGCAAGATGCCCAACGTCATATGGCTCGAAGGCTCCTTCATGGAGACCATAAAGGGGTGGCAATCGGGGTGGTTCTACATCACCGAGCCATGTGACCCCAAATGGGTCGCAGCCCCCGAATTTCGATCCGGAGCCCCTACGCGGCTCACCTCCTGGAAAGAGAAGGGCCTGCTGTGGGGTAGTTCAGAAGAGCTGATCGGACTCCAAACATGTGCCCAAAACCTGGTGAGCAAGAAGCTCAAACTCGTCAACGTAGTCCAAGTCATGCTCATCCGCCGGATCCTCCCCTGCCAACAACGGGCTTTCAACTTATGGGAGTTCGACCCGACCCAGCACCGGACTCTGAGTAGGCTCTTCGACACAACGTACGAAGATGCCTGGAAGGTGCTATTCAAGGGCGCCGAGGCTCCTGCTTCCACCATCGAGGATCGCGGATTTTGCGCGCAGCGCCAAGCCAACGCGGTAAGCTATTTTACCTCTTATAGGATACTTGTATTTCATAGTTTGACTCTATGCGGGATCTAAGCCCCCATGCCTTTGACAGGACTGGCAGAGGACGGCTGGACAAATCAACTGTCCGGCTCCTTTGCCCAAAGACCCAGCAGACGCCCGCCTAGAGGAGCTACTGGCCCCGGCACCTTACATGGTGCCGGAGAAAAAGGCCAAGAAGAAGGCCACGGGAACTCAGAAGAGTTCCCGGCGCCCGGTGGAGTCGGACTCGTCGTCCGATGACTCCGAGGCGCACTCCTTCCCTGGAGAAGAGGAGGAGGAAAGAGAGGTTTCTTCCCCAGCAGGGAGAGAAAAGAAAAGGAAGGCTGCCCCAACTAGGGAGGCCGGAGGGTCCAAGAAGGGGAGGACCCTTCCTATGGACTACTCCACCAACGCCACCGACAGCGAGGAGGAGTGGCCGCCCAGGGCCAAGCCCCTGGCGAAGTCGTAAGTATTCGGACACCAGAGTGACTCATAGTGTTCCTTTATTGCACAGCTTTCCCTAACGCCGAATATAATCATGCAGTCCGGCCCGAGCCCGGCTCGACGTATCGTCGAGCGGCTCCTTGGATTCGTCGGATGTGAATAGCTTTTCACTTCTGACCGCTTCCACCCCTCACCCTACGGACAACGCCGAGGTGTTGTCCCAAAAGGTTCCAAGCCAAGGGGAGGTGGTCCTGGAGGTGCCGCAACACGACCTTCCGGACTGCAGACAAAAAGGGAGCAAGGCTCCTAAGGGCTCCAAGTCCGGCCCCTAGCCGAACACCGCACCGGAACCCTCAGCGGTTCCGGAGTCCAGCAGGCGGCCCCGCACCAAGAAGGGCAAGCCTACCGCGTTGGTGACCCCCGTCCAACCGGAGGCACCGGATAACTTGTTGGAGGTGCTTAACGGCGCCTCCATTGACGAGGAGCACCGCACTATCATGAGTGTGGTGATCCAGAAGGTTTAGTACGCCAAAAGCGGGCAGACTGAAGCCTGTGCCAGCCTATTAACAGGTTTTGAGGTATGTAGAGAATATATAAAAATATTACCGCATAGACAGTAGCCCCTGATGCACTGTTTGGCGTTCACAAGGAAAAGCCGACTAGAGGATCTAATAATATTCGCAGGAGTCTAACATAATTATGTCGATATGCGTATGCAGGCTTTGCTGCTGGCCTCTGCCGCACTGACTGCAGAGGTGGACATGCTGAAGCAGAACCTCGAGCGGTCTGAGCAAGAGCTCGGCCTTGCCAAGAGGCAGCTCGAGGAGAGCCAAGGTACGTAATGCCTTGTGTAATTATATAAAAGATGCAGTTGCAAAAAATGACAGGATCGTTATTGGTGTCTTAGGGGCCACGACTGAGGTGGCGACCCTGAAACAAGCGCTTTCCGAGGCCGAAAAGAAGGCGGCCACGGAGCGCACTGAGCGGGAGAAGCATGAGGCGTGAGTTGGCGAGGTACAGCAAGATCTCCAGGCTCTCGTGAAAAACACGAGAGTTTGGAGCTTGACTCAAAGACACGAGAGTCCGAGCTCGCGACGGCCCTCGAGAGCGCCAAGTCTGCCAAGGCCGAAACCCAGATAGCCCTCCAGGAAGTTGAGGCGATGAAGAAGATAGCGACGGGTAAGGCATTCTTAATGCAAAGCAAGCACGTGAAAGTGAATTACTTGTTACTTACCCGAGTCCGGAGCTCTCCAGGAGCATTCGCAGATTTGCCCAGCAGCGTGTCAGATGATGCCGCCTTCTACCGGGCCGAGGAGGGGAGCTCGACGGAGAAGGTGTTCTGGTCTCAGTATGCTGAGACCGGACACCTGGTGCCCTTGAGCGACCAGTTGAAGCAGCTGGTCGAGCTCCATAAGGTGGCCGAACAAGCCATGAAGGGTCTCATAGTCCGGCTGTGGCCCGGAGAGGCCATGCCTGGGAGCTACTTCGGGCTGGTGAGGCGGCTGGTGGATGCCTGTCCACGGCTTGAAGTTATCAAGCGCTTCGTCTGCACCGAGGGTGCCCGTAGGGCACTTGCCCGTGCTAAAGTGCACTGGGGCAAGATGGATGCTGAGGAGCTTGTGAAGGACGGGCCGCCGCCGGGCAAGGAGCATCGCCACCCCGAGATGTATTACGAGGGCGTCCTGAAGGGTGCCCGCCTTGTGGTGGATGAATGTTCAAAAATGTAATATTTCAATAGACTCATTTGTTATATCCTGTGCGCTGAAGACTTGTTCATATGCGCTATGCAACGCTTGTTTTAATTTAAAATATTACCTTCTATGCGACCGTTTATTAAATCTGAGAGATGGCGAGTCGTCGGCTTCTGCCCCCACGCCACTAGTGCTGGGGTGTTCGGGGATAAACCTGAGCACTCTTTTTCCCATTGTTGGGTCCTTCGAGGGAGGTGCTCAGCCTGGCGAACAAGGCAATCGGACTATAGTGCGTTATCACTCTCACTTAGCCAGAGAATTCTATAATTATAAATTTCGGCAAAGCCCCTAGTGTTTGGAAGACCGAGCTCGGGGCGCTATACACGCCTTGGGCCGGACAAAGCCGACTCCTCGCTCTAAGCGGCATAAGTCTTTAAGTACTCGAAACCTCTCGAACAGCGACCAGCTCTTGCCCTATCATGACAGTCAGTTTTAGATTTCTCCACTGAGGTGCTTAGCCCAGCTCAACTGGGGCACAATCGCAGTAGTTCTCCCAGTGCTACCTTAGCCGGTATAATGGAACGTAAGGTACCAAAACATGGGAGCCGGGCAAACCCAACTATTGACCCAAGACATGATTCGGAGCTGATGCATATAATGCTATAAGTTCGGGGCGCCGCACTTGTGAAAGTGTTCGGACTTCTTACGCCGTATTATGGGGTGCTTAAGCCCCTGGCGTATTAGCCGTACCAAAGTGTACGCATGCTAAATGTCATGACTAAACATATATATGAAAAAGGAATGAATAGAGAATGCAATAATAAGCTGAAGCTAAGCATTGTTTGTTCCCAAAGGCTGCGATGAAAGCGGAACGATACAAATAGTGCGATAAGCAAGAGATGGGACTATTTGACATGTCCCCCTCCAGGGGCGGGTTGCGGGACGGTATGTAAGACAGGTATTTTGCTCACTATAGAGACCACATGGGAATTCGACGTAGCTTTCTGCCTCCTTGGTTGTTGCATCGTGTGTTCGGCGGTTGTACTGTCGGACAGGTCTTCCAGAGAGTAACGTCCTGAAAGTAAGAAAAATGATAGAATCGGTGGCCCCTAGTACGGTTGAGCCGTGTATTGGGGCGTGCCATGGTCATGCCCCTCCCCTTGTGCCCATGGTATTTTTAGAGCGTAATTATGTACGCGTGGTACTGATTTCGCAGTTTTGCGAGGGCTGGGGTTGGGGCCGCATTGCTACGCTTGCTTGGAACGTGCCAGGCGGTCTTGTTGTAGGTTACTCCCAGCGCGCTTGACGGAGTCCGGGCGTTTTATTGCCGGACTGGATAATTGCCTTGAGAGGTTGCTTTGTACTTCTGCTGCGAGGGTCGTCGTATGCTCCTCTGTTCGGAGAGAGCGTTCGGTGTTTCCGTTGACCGTAATGACTCCTTGAGGTCCTGGCATCTTGAGCTTGAGGTATGCGTAGTGCGGCACCGCATTGAACTTTGCAAATGCGGTTCGCCCGAGCAGTGCATGATAGCCACTGCGGAACGGGACTATATCAAAGATTAACTCCTCGCTTCGGAAATTATCTGGGGATCCGAAGACTACTTCGAGTGTGACTGAGCCCATGGTATGGGCCTCTACACCTGGTATGACACCTTTAAAGGTAGTCTTTGTGGGTTTGATCCTTGAGGGATCTATGCCCATTTTGCGCACCGTGTCCTGATAAAGCAGGTTCAGGCTGCTGCCGCCGTCCATAAGGACTCGAGTGAGGTGAAATCCGTCAATGATTGGGTCGAGAACCAATGCGGCAAATCCACCATGGCGGATACTAGTGGGGTGGTCCCTTCGATCGAAAGTGATCGGGCAGGAGGACCACGGGTTGAACTTTGGGGCGATTGGCTCCAACGTGTATACGTCCCTTAGCGCACACTTCCATTCCCTCTTGGGGATGTGGGTTGCGTATATCATGTTAACCGTCTGCACTTGTGGAGGTAAGCCCTTCTGTCCACTATTATTCGGCGGCCGGGGCTCCTCCTCGTCGTTGCTATGCAGCCCCTTGTCTCTGTTCTCGGCATTTATCTTACCGGCCTGCTTGAACACCCAACAATCCCTGTTGGTATGATTGGCTGGTTTTTCGGGGGTGCCATGTATCTGGCACGAGCGATCGAGTATACGGTCCAAACTGGACGGGCCCGGAGTGTTTCTTTTGAAAGGATTTTTCCGCTGACCGGGTTTAGAGCCTCTGAATCCGGCATTAACTGTCGTATCTTCGCCGTTGTCGCTATTAATGCGGCGCTTGTGCTTGTTGCGACGCGACCTGCCATTGCTGTCCTTGGTATCCGAATTACCAGGGATCTTGGTCATGTTATTGCTACGAGCCAGCCAGCTGTCTTCTCCCGTGCAAAAGCGGTTCATGAGTGTCATGAGGGCTGCCATAGATTTCGGCTTTTCCTGTTCGAGGTGCCGGGCAAGCCACTCGTCACGGATGTTATGCTTGAAGGCTGCTAGGGCCTCTGCGTCCGGACAGTCGACGATTTGATTTTTCTTGGTTAGGAACCGTGTCCAGAATTGCCTGGCAGATTCTTCTGGCTGCTGGATTATGTGGCTCGGGTCATCAGCATCTGGTGGTCGCACATACGTGCCCTGGAAATTGTCGAGGAATGCGGCTTCCAGGTCCTCCCAACAACCAATTGATTCTGATGGCAAGTTGTTAAGCCAATGCCGAGCTGGTCCTTTAAGCTTGAGTGGGAGGTATTTGATGGCGTGTAGGTCGTCGCCACGGGCCATGTGGATATGAAGGAGATAGTCCTCGATCCATACCGTAGGATCTGTTGTGCCATCGTATGATTCAATGTTTACGGGTTTGAAACCCTCTGGGATTTGATGATCCATTACTTCATCTATGAAGCATAGTGGGTGTGCGGCACCTCTGTACTGGGCTATATCACGACGTAGCTCAAATGAGCTTTGTCTGCTATGTTCGGCCCAGCCGGATTTACTGTATCCGGCGTGACGATTATCGTCTCGTGACGTGGGGTGCCCGCGTGATCCGTAGATCGATCTTGTTTGCCTTGCCTGGTCCTCCAACATATCTCGCAGGTCTGGCGCGTTTCCTCGTGTCTTGGTATTTTCTGAACGACGCCGGGGTGCGGCTTGAGTGGAGGGCCGGGAGGCCTCTCTGTCGCGCCCGCGAGGTGGCCGGTCAGCCACATCATGCACTGGTGATGTAGGTTTAAGTGATTCCTCCTCTAATCGGGGTAGCAACCTTTGCTTTGGGTAGCTCTTGGAGGGGCGTTCGAGTTCGTACTCCTCGGCCACAAGGACTTCTGTCCATCTGTCGGCTAGCAAGTCTTGATCAGCTCTAAGATGTTGCTGCTTTTTCTTAAGGCTATTTGCCGTGGCCATAAGCCTGCGCTTGAAGCGCTCTTGTTCGACGGGATCCTCAGGCACGACAAATTCGTCGTCGCCGAGGCTTGCCTCGTCTTCGGAGGGAGGCATGTAATTGTCATCCTCCTCCTCTCTGTCTGCCGCTCTCTCAGGGGGGTGGCTTCTCCATCCTCCTGTGCTGAATCTTGCTGGAGGGAGTTGTCTTCGGCACTGTCCGGGGTGTTATTATCTCCCGTGTCGGTATCATCGTTTTTGTTTTGGTGGGATTTAGAGCGGCGCCGCTAACGCCGACGCTTGGGTTGCTTTTTGGAGGGGTCGTCCCCCGCGTCGTCATTGATTTCTTTGGGTGTATCCACCATATATATGTCATATGACGAGGTGGCTTTCCAGTGCCCTATAGGCGCTGGTTCCTGTTCGTCTCCTGCATCGTCGTCCATACCGTCGATGTCTTCAGAGTCGAAGTCTAGCATGTCAATTAAATCATCGACAGTGGCTACGAAGTGGGTGGTGGGTGGGCGTCGAATTTCTTCGTCATCCGCATCCCAATCCTGCCGGTCATGATCCGGCCAGGACTCTCCTGACGAAGAGAGATATCTTAGTGAATTCAGGATGTCGCCGATGGGCGAGTGCTGAAAGATATCTGCGGCGGTGAATTCCATGATAGGCGCCCAATCAGATTCGATTGGAAGGGGCGCGGAGGGTTTGGAGTCCGGAGAAGAGTCCGGCACTTTGGAGTAATGGGCTTCGCAGAGGATAAGGCTGGTGTCCGGCTCGATCGCCGTTGAGACTGCAGCCCCCGCGGCGGGGTCTAGCCACCTATCCTCGGTTGGCGGCAGTGGGCTCCGAGCTAAGGGTCGGAGCGGATGCGGGCGCGGCATTCAGGGCACTGTTCGGTGGCAGAGTTAAATCATGCCCATCGTGACAGTGCGGCACGCCCGACTGCGGCTTGAATCCGTCGAAGATCAAGTCTCCGCAGATGTCAGGCGTGTAGTTCATACTTCCGAATTTGACCTGATGGCCAGGGGCGTAGCTTTCAATCTGCTCCAGATGGCCAAACGAATTGGCCCGCAATGCAAACCGCCGAATACAAAGATTTGTCCGAGGAGAAAAGTCTCACCCTGGACTGCATCACCAATGATGGTCGAAGGAGCCATCAAGCCTAACGACGACGACACAGAGGAACTCTCAATGAAAGCACCAATGTCGGTGTCAAAACCGGCGGATCTCGGGTAGGGGGTCCCGAACTATGCGTCTAGGCGGATGGTAACAAGAGGCAAGGGACACGATGTTTTTACCCAGGTTCGGGCCCTCTCGATGGAGGTAAAACCCTACTCCTACTTTATTAATATTGATGATATGGGTAGTACAAGAGTAGATCTACCACGAGATCAAAGAGGCTAAACCCTAGAAGCTAGACTATGGTATGATTATTGTTCGTCCTATGGACTAAAGCCCTCCGGTTTATATAGACACCGGAGAGGGCTAGGGTTACACAGAGTCGGTTACAATGGAAGGATATCTACATATCCGTATCGCCAAGCTTGCCTTCCACGCCAAGGAAAGTCCCATCCGGACATGGGACGAAGTCTTCAATCTTGTATCTTCATGGTCCAAGAGTCCGGCCAAAGGTTATAGTCCAGCTATCCGGACACCCCCTAATCCAGGACTCCCTCTGGGGGGAAGAAGTGGAGGAGAAGAAGGAAAAAGGGGGGTGCCACCCCCTCTCCTTGTCCTATTCGGACTAGGGGGGAGGGGCGCGCGGCCCTTGCCCTGGCCGCCTGTCTTCTTCTCCACTAAGGCCCACTATGGCCCATTAACCCCTCGGGGGGTTCTGGTAACCCCTCGGTACTCCGGTAAAATCCCGATTTCACTCGGTACACTTCTGATATCCAAATATAGGCTTCCAATATATCAATCTTCATTTTTTTGACCATTTCGAGACTCCTCGCCATGTCCGTGAACACATCCTGGACTCCGAACAACCTTCGGTACATCAAAACTCATAAATTCATAATATAACCGTCATCTAAACTTTAAGCGTGCGGACCCTACGGGTTCGAGAACTATGTAGACATGACCGAGACACGTCTCCGGTCAATAACCAATAGCAGAACCTGGATGCTCATATTGGCTCCCACATATTCTATAAAGATCTTTATCGGTCAGACCGCATAACAACATATGTTGTTCCCTTTGTCATCGGTATGTTACTTGCCCGAGATTCAATCGTTGGTATCTCAATACCTAGTTCAATCTCGTTACCGGCAAGTCTCTTTACTCGTTCCGTAATACATCATCCCGCAGCTAACTCATTAGTTGCAATGCTTGCAAGGCTTAAGTGATGTGCATTACCGAGTGGGCCCAGAGATACCTCTCCGACTATCGGAGTGACAAATCCTAATCTTGAAATACGCCAACCCAACAAGTACCTTTGGAGACACCTGTAGAGCACCTTTACAATCACCCAGTTACGTTGTGACGTTTGGTAGCACACAAAGTGTTCCTCCGGTAAACAGGAGTTGCATAATCTAATAGTCATAGGAACATGTATAAGTTATGAAGAAAGAAATAACAACATACTAAACGATCGAGTGCTAAGCTAACGGAATGGGTCAAGTCAATCACATCATTCTCCTAATGATGTGATCCCATTAATCAAATGACAACTCATGTCAATGGCTAGGAAACATAACCATCTTTGATCAACGAGCTAGTCAAGTAGAGGCACACTAGTGACACTCTATTTGTCTATGTATTCACACAAGTATTATGTTTCCGGTTAATACAATTCTAGCATGAATAATAAACATTTATCATGATATAAGGAAATAAATAATAACTTTATTATTGCCTCTAGGGCATATTTCCTTCATTCTCCCACTTGCACTAGAGTAAATAATCTAGATTACACAGTAATGATTCTAACACCCATGGAGCCTTGGTGTTGATCATGTTTTGCTCGTGGAAGAGGCTTAGTCAACGGGTCTGCAACATTCATATCTGTATGTATCTTGCAAATTTCTATGTCTCCCACCTAGACTTGATCCTAGATGGAATTAAAGCGTCTCTTGATGTGCTTGGTTCTCTTGTCATCTAGACTCCTTCATCTAGACTCCTTCATTTGCTGCTTCCGAAGCAGCTATGTACTCCGCTTCACATGTAGATCCCACCACGACGCTTTGTTTAGAACTGCACCAACTGACAGCTCCACCGTTCAATGTAAACACGTATCTGGTTTGCGATTTAGAATCGTCTGCATCAGTGTCAAAGCTTGCATCGACGTAACCATTTACGACTAGCTCTTTGTCACCTCCATGAATGAGAAACATATCCTCAGTCCTTTTCAGGTATTTCAGGATGTTCTTGACCGCTGTCCAGTGATCCACTCCTGGATTACTTTGGTACCTCCCTGCTAGACTTATAGCAAGGCACACATCAGGTCTGATACACAACATTGCATACATGATAGAGCCTATGGCTGAAGCATAGGGAACATCTTTCATCTTCTCTCTATCTTCTGCAGTGGTCGGGCATTGAGTCTTACTCAACTTCACACCTTGTAACACAGGCAAGAACCCTTTCTTCGCTTGATCCATTTTGAACTTCTTCAAAACTTTGTCAAGGTATGTGCTTTGTGAAAGTCCAATTAAGCGTCTTGATCTATCTCTATAGATCTTGATGCCCGATATATAAGAAGCTTCATCGAGGTCTTTCATTGAAAAACTCTTATTCAAGTATCCCTTTATGCTATCCAGAAATTCTATATCATTTCCAATCAACAATATGTCATCCACATATAATATCAGAAATGCTACAGAGCTCCCACTCACTTTCTTGTAAATACAGGCTTCTCCAAAAGTCTATATAAAACCAAATGCTTTGATCACACTATCAAAGCGTTTATTCCAACTCCGAGAGGCTTGCACCATTCCATAAATGGATCGCTGGAGCTTGCACACTTTGTTAGCTCCCTTTGGATCGTCTGGTTGCATCATATACAACTCTTCTTCCAGAAATCCATTCAGGAATGCAGTTTTGACATACATTTGCCAAATTTCATAGTCATAAAATGCGGCAATTGCTAACATGATTCGGACAGACTTAAGCACCGCTATTGGTGAGAAAGTCTCATCATACTCAATCCCTTGAACTTGCCGAAAACCTTTTGCAACAAGTCGAGCTTTATAGACAGTAATATTACCGTCAGAGTCAGTCTTCTTCTTGAAGATCCATTTATTCTCAATGGCTTGCCGATCATTGGGCAAGTCAACCAAAGTCCACACTTTGTTCTCATACATGGATCCCATCTCAGATTTCATGGTCTCAAGCCATTTTGCGGAATCTGGGCTCACCATCGCTTCTTTATAGTTTGTAGGTTCATCATGGTCTAGTAACATAACCTCCAGGACAGGATTACCGTACCACTATGGTGCGGATCTTACTCTGGTTGACCTACGAGGTTCAGTAACAACTTGATCTGAAGTTCCATGATCATCATCATTAACTTCCTCACTAATTGGTTTAGATGTCACAGAAACTGGTTCCTGTGATGCGCTATTTCCCAATAAGGGAGCAGGTATAGTTACCTCATCAAGTTCTACTTTCCTCCCACTCACTTCTTTCGAGAGAAACTCCTTCTCTAGAAAGGATCCATTCTTAGCAACGAATCTCTTGCCTTCGGATCTGTGATAGAAGGTGTACCCAATAGTCTCCTTTGGGTATCCTATGAAGACACATTTCTCTGATTTGGGTTCGAGCTTATCCAGTTGAAGCTTTTTCACATAAGCATCGCAGCCCCAAACTTTAAGAAACGACAACTTTGTTTTCTTGCCAAACCACAGTTCATAAGGCGTCGTCTCAACGGATTTCGATGGTGCCCTATTTAATGTGAATGCAGCCGTCTCTAAAGCATAACCACAAAATGATAGCGGTAAATCAGTAAGAGACATCATAGATCGCACCATATCTAGTAAAGTACGATTACGACGTTCCGACACACCATTACGCTGTGGTGTTCCGGGTGGCGTGAGTTGCGAAACTATTCCGCATTGTTTCAAATGTAGACCAAACTCGTAACTCAAATATTCTCCTCCACGATCAGATTGTAGAAACTTTATTTCCTTGTTACGATGATTTTCAACTTCACTCTGAAATTCTGTGAACTTTTCAAATGTTTCTGACTTATGTTTCATCAAGTAGATATACCCATATCTGCTTAAATCATCTATGAAGGTGAGAAAATAACGATACCCACCGCAAGCCTCAACATTCATCGGACCACATACATCTGTGTGTATGATTTCCAACAAATCTGTTGCTCTCTCCATAGTTCCGGAGAACGGCGTTTTAGTCATCTTGCCCATGAGGCACGGTACGCAAGTACCAAGTGATTCATAATCAAGTGGTTCCAAAAGTCCATCAGTATGGAGTTTCTTCATGCGCTTTACACCGATATGACCTAAACAACAGTGCCACAAATAACTTGCACTATCATTATCAACTCTGCATCTTTTGGCTTCAACATTATGAATATGTGTATCACTACTATCGAGATTCATCAAAACTAGACCACTCTTCAAGGGTGCATGACCATAAAAGATATTACTCATATAAATAGAACAACCATTATTCTCTGATTTAAATGAATAACCGTCTCGCATCAAACAAGATCCAGATATAATGTTCATGCTCAACGCTGGCACCAAATAACAATTATTTAGGTCTAATACTAATCCCGAAGGTAGATGGAGAGGTAGCGTGCCGACGGCGATCACATCGACTTTGGAACCGTTTCCCACGCGCATCGTCACCTCGTCCTTGGCCAGTGTTCGCTTAATCCGTAGTCTCTGTTTCGAGTTGCAAATATTAGCAACAGAACCAGTATCAAATACCCAGGTGCTACTATGAGCTCTAGTAAGGTACACATCAATAACATGTATATCACATATACCTTTGTTCACCTTGCCATTCTTCTTATCCGCCAAATAATTGGGGTAGTTCCACTTCCAGTGACCAGTCTACTTGCAGTAGAAGCACTCAGTCTCAGGCATAGGTCCAGACTTGGGTTTCTTCTCTTGAGCAACAACTTGCTTGCTGTTCTTCTTGAAGTTCCCCTTCTTCTTCCCTTTGCCCTTTTTCTTGAAACTGGTGGTCTTATTGACCATCAACACATGATGCTCCTTCTTGATTTCTACCTCTGCAGCCTTTAGCATTCCGAAGAGCTCGGGAATCGTCTTATCCATCCCTTGCATGTTATAGTTCATCACTAAGCTCTTGTAGCTTGGTGGCAGTGATTGAAGAATTTTGTCAATGATGCTATCATCCGGAAGATTAACTCCCAGTTGAATCAAGTGATTGCTATACCCAGACATTTTGAATATATGCTCACTGACAAAACTATTCACCTCCATCTTGCAGCTGTAGAACTTATTGGAGACTTCATATCTCTCAATTCGGGCATTTGCTTGAAATATTAACTTCAACTCTTGGAACATCTCATATGCTTGATACGTCTCCAACGTATCTATAATTTTTTATTGCTCCATGCTATATTATCTACTGTTTTGGACTATATTGGGCTTTATTTTCCACTTTTATATTATTTTTGGGACTAACCTATTAACCGAAGGCCCAGCCCAGAATTGCTGTTTTTTGCCTATTTCAGAGTTTCGGAGAAACAGAATATCAAACGGAGTCCAACGTGATTTTCTCATCAGATAAGACCAAGTAGACTTGGGCCCTCCGTCAAGAAAGCCACGAGGCGGTCACGAGGGTGGCGGGGGCGCCCCCTGCCTCGTGGGCCCCTCGGAGCTACACCGACGTACTTCTTCCTCCTATATATACCTACGTACCCCCAAACAATCAGATGCGGAGCCAAAAACTTAATTCCACCGCCGCAACCTTCTGTACCCACGAGATCCCATCTTGGGGCCTGTTTCGGAGCTCCGCCGAAGAGGGACATCATCACGGAGGGCTTCTACATCATCCTAGCCCCTCCGATGAAGTGTGAGTAGTTCACCTCAGACCTACGGGTCCATAGTTATTAGCTAGATGGCTTCTTCTCTCTTTTTGGATCTCAATACAAAGTTCTCCCCCTCTCTCGTGGAGATCTATTCGATGTAATCTTCTTTTTGCGGTGTGTTTGTTGAGACCGATGAATTATGGGTTTATGATCAAGTCTATCTATGAATAATATTTGAATCTTCTCTGAATTATTTTATGTATGATTGGTTATCTTTGCAAGTCTCTTCGAATTATCAATTTGGTTTGGCCTACTAGATTGGTCTTTCTTGCAATGGGAGAAGTGCTTAGCTTTGGGTTCAATCTTGCGGTGTCCTTACCCAGTGACAGAAGGGGCAGCAAGGCACGTATTGTATTGTTGCCATCGAGGATAACAAGATGGGGTTTTTATCATATTGCATGAAACTATCCCTCTACATCATGTCATCTTGTTTAAGGCGTTACTCTGTTTTTAACTTAATACTCTAGATGCATGCTGGATAGCGGTCGATGAGTGGAGTAATAGTAGTAGATGCAGGCAGGAGTCGGTATACTTGTCTTGGACATGATGCCTATATACATGATCATACCTAGATATTCTCATAACTATGCTCAATTCTGTCAATTGCTCAACAGTAATTTGTTCACCCACCGTAGAATACTTATGCTCTTGAGAGAAGCCACTAGCGAAACCTATGGCCCCCGGGTCTATTATCATCATATCAACCTCCATCACTTTAATCTTGCTTGCTTTTTACTTTGCCTTTTACTTTTCACTTTGCATCTCTATACCAAAAATACCAAAAATATTATCTATCAGATCTCACTCCTGTAAGTGACCGTGAAGGGATTGACCACCCCTAATCGCGTTGGTAACGTTGAGCTATTGTTTTTGTGTAGGTACGAGGGACTCGAGCGTAGCCTCCTACTGGATTGATACCTTGGTTCTCAAAAGCTGAGGGAAATACTTGCGCTACTTTGCTACATCATCCTCTCCTCTTCGGGGAAATCCAACGCAGTGCTCAAGAAGTAGCAAGAAGAATTTCTGGCGTCGTTGCCGGGGAGTCTGCACAAAAGTCAACATACCAAGTACCCATCACAATCCCTATCTCCCGCATTACATTAGTTTCCATTTGCCTCTCGTTTTCCTCTCCCCCACTTCACCCTTGCCGTTTTATTCGCCCTCTCTTTTCTGTTTGCCTTTTTTCTCGCTCGTCTTTTGTTTGCTCGTGTGTTGGATTGCTTGTTTGTCGCGATGGCTCAAGATAATACCAAATTGTGTGATTTCACCAATACCAACAATAATGATTTCCTTATCACTCCGATTGCTCCTCTTACCAATACTGAATCTTGTGTAATCAATACTGCTTTGTTGAATCTAGTTATGAAAGATCAATTCGCCTGCCTTCCTAGTGAAGATGCCGCTACTCAACTGAATAGCTTCGTTGATTTATGTGATATGCAAAAGAAGAAATATGTCGATAATGATATTGTTAAATTGAAGCTATTTCCTTTTTCTCTTAGAGATCGTGCTAAAGCTTGGTTTTCGTCTTTGCCTAAAAATAGTATTGATTCTTGGAACAAGTGCAAAGATGCTTTTATCTCTAAGTATTTTCCTCCCACTAAGATCATCTCTCTTAGAAACGAGATTATGAATTTTAAGCAACCTGATCATGAACATGTTGCACAAGCTTGGAAGAGAATGAAATTAATGATACGTAATTGTCCTACTCATGGTTTGAATTTGTTAATGATTATACAAAAAATTATGCCAGATTGAATTTTGCTTCTAGAAATCTTTTAGATTCGGCCACGGGAGGCACTTTTATGGAAATCACTTTAGGAGATGCTACTAAACTCCTAGATAATATTATGGTTAATTATTCTCAATGGCACACTGAAAGATGTACTAATAAAAAAGTGCATGCTATAGAAGAAATCAATGTTTTGAGTGGAAAGATGGATGAACTTATGAAATTATTTACTACTAAGAGTGTTTCTTCTGATCCTAATTATATGCCTTTGTCTACCTTGATTGAGAATAATAATGAATCTATGGATGTGAATTTTGTTGGTAGGAATAATTTTGGTAACAACGCGTATAGAGGGAATTTTAATCCTAGGCCTTATCCTAGTAATCCTTCTAATAATTATGGAAATTCCTACAATAACTCTTATGCAAATTTTAATAAGATGCCCTCTGAATTTGAGAATAGTGTTAAAGAGTTTATGAATTCACAAAATAATTTTAATGGTTTGCTTGAAGAGAAATTGCTTAAAGTTGATGATTTGGCTAGGAACGTTGATAGATTTTCTCTTGAGGTTGATTCTTTAAAGCTTAGATCTATTCCTCCTAAGCATGATATCAATGAGTCTCTCAAAGCCATGAGAATTTCCATTGATGAGTGCAAGGAAAGAACCGCTAGCATGCGTGCTACGAAAGATGCCTTTATTAAAGCGTGTTCTTCCAATTCCTATGAAAATCAAGATGAAGATCTAAAAGTTATTGAAGTGTCCCCTATTAAATCTTTGTTTTGCACTATGAATCTTGATGAAACTGAATATGATCTTCCTTTACCTAGAAGGCGTTCCAAAAATTCGAAGTATTTAGATCTTGATGATGAAATTGATAAAAAGTGGGATTGAAAGAAATAAAACCCTAGATGTTGCTAAACTCACTATATTGGATTTCAAGGAATTTAATTATGAAAGTTGCTCTTTAATTGATTGTATTTCCTTGTTGCAATCCGTGCTAAATTCTCCTCATTCTTATAGTCAAAATAAAGCCTTTACCGAACATATCGTTGATGCCTTGATGCAATCCTATAAAGAAAAACTTGAGTTGAAAGTTTCTATCCCTAGAAAACTTTATGATCAGTGGGAACCTACTTTTAAAATTAAAATTAAAGATTATGAGTTTTATGGTTTGTGTGATTTGGCTGCTACTGTCTCCACTATTCCCAAAACTTTGTGTGATTTGCTAGATTTCCGTGATTTTGATGATTGCTCTCTAAACTTGCATCTTGCGGATTCAACTATTAAGAAACCTATGGGAAGAATTAATGATGTTCTTATTGTTGCAAATAGGAATTATGTGCCCGTAGATTTTATCGTTCTTGATATAGATTGCAATCCTTCTTGCCCTATTATTCTCGGTAGACCTTTCCTTATAACGGTTGGTGCAATTATTGATATGAAGGAAGGGAATATTAGATTTAAATTTCCATTAAAAATGACATGGAACACTTCCCTGGAAAGAAAATAAAATTACCATATGAATCTATCATGAGATCCACTTATGGATTGCCTACGAAAGATGTCAATACCTAGATCTATTCTTGCTTTTATGCCTAGCTAGGGGCGTTAAACGATAGCGCTTGTTGGGAGGCAACCCAATTTTATTTTAGTTTTTTTTGTTTTTGCTTCTGTTTAGGAATAAATAATCCATCTACCTTCTGTTTAGATGTGGTTTTGTGTTTTAATTAGTGTTTGTGCCAAGTTAGACCTATAGAATCTTCTTGGATGATAGTTATTTGATCTTGCTGTAATTTCCAGAATCTTTCTGTTCATGAAAACAATTGTTAAAAATCACCAGAACGTGATAAAATACTGATTCCAATTGCTTCTGATCAATAATGAAATTGTCTAGGTCGTTCTATTTTGGTAGATTTGTTGGAGTTCCAGAAGTTTGCGTTAGTTATAGATTAGTACGGACTGTTCTGTTTTTGACAGATTCTATTTTTCGTGTGTTGTTTGCTTGTTTTGATGAATCTATGGCTATTAAAATAGTTTATAATCCATAGAGAAGTTGGAATACAGTAGATTTAACACCAATATAAATAAAGAATGAGTTCATTACAGTACCTTGAAGTTGTCTTTTGTTTTCTTTCGCTAATGGAGCTCACGAGATTTCTATTGAGTTTTGTGTTGTGAAGTTTTCAAGTTTTGGGTGAAATCTTTTGATGGATTATGGAACAAGGAGTGGCAAGAGCTTAAGCTTGGGGATGCCCATGGCACCCCCAAGATAATCCAAGGACACTAAAAAGTCAAAGCTTGGGGATGCCCCGGAAGGCATCCCCTCTTTCGTCTACTTCCATCGGTAATTTTACTTGGAGCTATATTTTTATTCACCACATGATATGTGTTTTGCTTGGAGCATCTTGTATTGTTTGTGTCTTTGTTTGTTAGCGTGCCACAATCATCCTTGCTGTACACACCTTTTGAGAGAGCCATACATGAATTGGAATTTGATAGAATACTCTATGTGCTTCACTTATATCTTTTGAGCTTTATAGTTTTGCTCTATGTGCTTCACTTATATCTTTTGAGCTTTATAGTTTTGCTCTATGTGCTTCACTTATATCTTTTAGAGCACGGTGGTGGATTTGTTTTAAAGAAACTATTGATATCTCATGATTCACTTAGATTATTTTGAGAGTCTTTAATAGCATGGTAATTTTCTTAATAATAATAATAATAATAAGCTTGGTATTCAAGATTTGTAAACCTTTATTTTGAGTGCGTTGAATACTAAGAAAAGATTGATACATGATAATTGTTTTGAGATATGAAGATGGTGATATTAGAGTCATGCTAGTTGAGTAGTTGTGAATTTGAAGAATACTTGCGTTAAAGTTTGTGATTCCCGTAGCATGCACGTATGGTGAACCGTTATGTGATGAAGTCGGAGCATGATTTATTTATTGATTGTCCTCCTTATGAGTGGCGGTCGGGGACGAGCGATGGTCTTTTCCTACCAATCTATCTCCCTAGGAGCATGCGCGTAATACTTTGCTTTCATAACTTCTAGATTTTTGCAATAGGTATATGAGTTCTTTATGAATAATGTTGAGTCCATGGATTATACGCACTTTTCCCTTCCTTCCACCATTGCTAGCCTCTCTAATACCGCACACTTTTCGCCGGTATCATACACCCACCATATAGCTTCCTCAAAACAGCCACCATACCTACCTATCATGGCATTTCCGTAGCCATTACGAGATATATTGCCATGCAACTTTCCACCATTCCGTTTATTATGACATGCTCCATCATTGTCATATTGCTAGCATGATCATGTAGTTGACATCGTATTCGTGGAAAAGCCACCATTCATAATTCTTTCATACATGTCACTCTTGAATCGTTGCGTATCCCGGTACACCGCCGGAGGCATTCACATACTCATATTTTGTTCTAAGTTTCGAGTTGTAATTGTTGAGTTGTAAGAAAAATAAAGGTGTGATGATCATCATTTTTAGAGCATTGTCCCAAGTGAGGAAAGGATGATGGAGACTATGATTCCCCCACAAGTCGGGATGAGACTCCGGACGAAAAAAAGAGGCCATAAAAAAGGCCGAAATAAAAAATGAGAGAAAAAGAGAGAAGGGACAATGTTACTATCCTTTTACCACACTTGTGCTTCAAAGTAGCACCAAGATCTTCATGATAGAGAGTCTCCTATAATATCACTTTCATTTACTAGTGGGAATTTTTCATTATAGAACTTGGCTTGTATATTCCAATGATGGGCTTCCTCAAAATTCCCTAGGTCTTCGTGAGCAAGCGAGTTGGATGCACACCCGCTTAGTTTCTTTTGTTGAGCTTTCACATACTTATAGCTCTAGTGCATCCGTTGCATGGCAATCCCTACTCACTCACATTGATATCTATTGATGGGCATCTCCATAGCCCGTTGATACGCCTAGTTGATGTGAGACTATCTTCCCCTCTTTTTGTCTTCTCCACAACCACCATTCTATTCCATATATAGTGTTATATCCATGGCTCACGCTCATGTATTGCGTGAAGATTGAAAAAGTTTTGAAAATGTTAAAGTATGAAACAATTGCTTGGCTTGTTATCGGGGTTGTGCATGATTTAAATACTTTGTGTGGTGAAGATGGAGCATAGCCATACTATATGATTTTGTAGGGATAACTTTCTTTGGCCATGTTATTTTGAGAAGACATGATTGCTTTGTTAGTATGCTTGAAGTATTATTATTTTTATGTCACTATAAACTTTTGTCTTGATTCTTTTGGATCTGAATATTCATACAACAATTAAGAATATTTGCATTGAAATTATGCCAAGTAGCACTCCGCATCAAAAATTCTCTTTTTATCATTTACCTACTCGAGGACGAGCAGGAATTAAGCTTGGGGATGCCTGATACATCTCCAACGTATCTATAATTTTTTATTGCTCCATGCTATATTATCTACTGTTTTGGACTATATTGGACTTTATTTTCCACTTTTATATTATTTTTGGGACTAACCTATTAACCGGAGGCCCAGCCCAGAATTGCTGTTTTTTGCCAATTTCAGAGTTTCGGAGAAACAGAATATCAAACGGAGTCCAAACGGAATAAAACCTTCGGGAACGTGATTTTCTCATCAGATAAGACCCAGGAGACTAGGACCCTCCGTCAAGAAAGCCACGACGCGGTCATGAGGGTGGGGGCGTGCCCACCCACCTAGGGCGCGTCCCCCTGCCTCGTGGGCCCCTCGGAGCTCCACCGACGTACTTCTTCCTCCTATATATACCTACGTACCCCCAAACGATCAGATACGGAGCCAAAAACCTAATTCCACCGCCGCAACCTTCTGTACCCACGAGATCCCATCTCGGGGCCTGTTCCGGAGCTCTGCCGGAGAGGGCCATCATCACGGAGGGCTTCTACATCATCCTAGCCCCTCCGATGAAGTGTGAGTAGTTCACCTCAGACCTACGGGTCCATAGTTATTAGCTAGATGGCTTCTTCTCTCTTTTTGGATCTCAATACAAAGTTCTCCCCCTCTCTCGTGGAGATCTATTCGATGTAATCTTCTTTTTGCGGTGTGTTTGTTGAGACAGATGAATTGTGGGTTTATGATCAAGTCTATCTATGAATAATATTTGAATCTTCTCTGAATTCTTTTATGTATGGTTGGTTATCTTTGCAAGTCTCTTCGAATTATCAATTTGTTCTGGACTACTAGATTGGTCTTTCTTGCAATCGGAGAAGTGCTTAGCTTTGGGTTCAATCTTGCGGTGTCCTTACCCAGTGACAAAAGGGGCAGCAAGGCACGTATTGTATTGTTGCCATCGAGGATAACAAGATGGGTTTTTTATCATATTGCATGAAACTATCCCTCTACATCATGTCATCTTGCTTAAGGCGTTACTCTGTTTTTAACTTAGTACTCTAGATGCATGCTGGATAGCGGTCGATGAGTGGAGTAATAGTAATAGATGCAGGCAGGAGTCGGTCTACTTGTCTTGGACGTGATGCCTATATACATGATCATACCTAGATATTCTCATAACAATGCTCAATTCTGTCAATTGCTCAACAGTAATTTGTTCACCCACCGTAGAATACTTATGCTCTTGAGAGAAGCCACTAGTGAAACCTATGGCCCCTGGGTCTATTCTCATCATATCAATCTCCATCACTTTAATATTGCTTGCTTTTTACTTTGCCTTTTACTTTTCACTTTGCATCTCTATACCAAAAATACCAAAAATATTATCTATCATCTCTATCAGATCTCACTCCCGTAAGTGACCGTGAAGGGATTGACAACCCCTAACTGCGTTGGTTGCGTTGAGCTATTATTTTTGTGTAGGTACGAGGGACTCGAGCGTAGCCTCCTACTGGATTGATACCTTGGTTCACAAAAACTGAGGGAAATACTTACGCTACTTTCCTGCATCATCCTCTCCTCTTCGGGGAAATCCAACGCAGTGCTCAAGAGGTAGCAAGAAGAACCATGACATTCAAAAAGTCGTTGAAGTCCCGATTCTAAGACGTAAAGCATGGCACACTGAACTATCGAGTAGTCATCAGCTATGCTCTGCCAGACGTTCATAACATCTGGTGTTGATCCTGCAGCAGGTTTGGCACCTAGCGGTGCTTCCAGGACGTAATTCTTTTGTGCAGCAATGAGGATAATCCTCAAGTTACGGACCCAGTCCGTGTAATTGCTACCATCATCTTTCAACTTTGCTTTCTCAAGGAACGCATTAAAATTCAACGGAACAACAGCACGGGCCATATATCTACAATCAACATAGACAAGCAAGATACTATCAGGGACTAAGTTCATGATAAATTTAAGTTCAATTAATCATATTACTTAAGAACTCCCACTTAGATAGACATCCCTCTAATCCTCTAAGTGATCACGTGATCCAAATCAACTAAACCATAACCGATCATCACGTGAAATGGAGTAGCTTTCAATGGTGAACATCACTATGTTGATCATATCTACTATATGATTCACGCTCGACCTTTCGGTCTCAGTGTTCCGAGGCCATATCTACATATTCTAGGCTCGTCAAGTTTAACCTGAGTATTCTGCGTGTGCAAAACTGGCTTGCACCCGTTGTAGATGGACGTAGAGCTTATGACACCCGATCATCACGTGGTGTCTGGGCACGACGAACTTTAGCAACGGTGCATACTCAGGGAGAACACTTTTATCTTGAAATTTAGTGAGAGATCATCTTATAATGCTACCGTCAATCAAAGCAAGATAAGATGCATAAAAGATAAACATCACATGCAATCAATATAAGTGATATGATATGGCCATCATCATCTTGTGCTTGTGATCTCCATCTCCGAAGCACTGTCATGATGACCATCATCACCGGCATGACACCTTGATCTCCATCATAGCATCGTTGTCGTCTCGCCAATCTTATGCTTCTACGACTATCGCTACGGCTTAGTGATAAAGTAAAGCATTACGGGGCGATTGCATTGTATACAATAAAGCGACAACCATATGGCTCCTGCCAGTTGCCGATAACTCAGTTACAAAACATGATGATCTCGTATAATAAAATTTAGCATCATGTCTTGACCATATCACATCACAACATGCCCTGCAAAAACAAGTTAGACGTCCTCTACTTTGTTGTAGCAAGTTTTACGTGGCTGCTACTGGGCTTAGCAAGAACCGTTCTTACCTACGCATCAAATCAACATTGATAGTTTGTCAAGTCGGTGCTGTTTTAACCTTCGCAAGGACCGAGCGTAACCACACTCGGTTCAACTGAAGTTCGAGAAACTGACACCCGCCAGCCACCTGTGTGCAAAGCACGTCGGCAGAACCAGTCTCGCGTAAGCGTACGCGTAATGTCGGTCCAGGCCGCTTCATCCAACAATACCGCCGAACCAAAGTATGACATGCTGGTAAGCAGTATGACTTATATCGGCCACAACTCACTTGTGTTCTACTCGTGCATATGACATCAACGCATAAAACTTGGCTCGGATGCCACTGTTGGGGAACGTAATAATTTCAAAAAAATTCCTACGCACACGCAAGATCATGGTGATGCATAGCAACGAGAGGGGAGAGTGTTGTCCACGTACCCTCGTAGACCGAAAGCGGAAGCGTTAGCACAACGTGGTTGATGTAGTCATACGTCTTCACGATCCGACCGATCAAATACCGAACGTACGGCACCTCCGAGTTCAGCACACGTTCAGCCCGATGACGTCCCTCGAAGGCCGATCCAGCCGAGTGTTGAGGGAGAGTTTCGTCAGCATGAGGGTGTGGTGACGATGATGATGTTCTACCGACGCAGGGCTTCACCTAAGCAGCGCTACAGTATTATCGAGGTGGACTATGGTGGAGGGGGGCACCGCACGCGGCTAAAAGATCAAACGATCAATTGTTGTGTCTCTAGGGTGCCCCTGCCCCTGTATATAAAGGAGCAAGGGGGGAGGTGCGGCCGGCCAGGAGGAGGCGCGCCAGGAGGAGTCCTACTCCTACCGGGAGTAGGACTCCCTCCCTTCCTTGTTGGAATAGGAGATGGGGGAAGAAGTGGAGGAGAAGAAGGAAAAAGGGGGGGCGCTGCCCTCCTCTCCTTGTCCTATTCGGGCTAGGGGGAGGGGTGCGCGGCCCTTGCCCTGGCCGCCTCTCCTCTTCTTCACTAAGGCCCACTATGGCCCATTAACCCCCCCCAGGGGGTTACGGTAACCCCTCGGTACTCCGGTAAAATCCCGATTTCACCCGGTACACTTCCAGTATCCAAATATAGGGGCTTCCAATATATCAATCTTCATGTCTCAACCATTTCGAGACTCCTCGTCATGTCCGTGATCACATCCGGGACTCCGAACAACCTTCGGTACATCAAAACTCATAAACTCGTAATATAACCGACATCGAAACTTTAAGCGTGCGGACCCTACGGGTTCGAGAACTATGTAGACATGACCGAGACACGTCTCCGGTCAATAACCAATAGCGGAACCTGGATGCTCATATTGGCTCCCACATATTCTATAAAGATCTTTATCGGTCAGACCGCATAACAACATATGTTGTTCCCTTTGTCATCGGTATGTTACTTGCCCGAGATTCAATCGTTGGTATCTCAATACCTAGTTCAATCTCGTTACTGGCAAGTCTCTTTACTCGTTCCGTAATACATCATCCCGCAGCTAACTCATTAGTTGCAATGCTTGCAAGGCTTAAGTGATGTGCATTACCGAGTGGGCCCAGAGATACCTCTCCGACTATCGAAGTGACAAATCCTAATCTTGAAATACGCCAACCCAACAAGTACCTTTGGAGACACCTGTAGAGCACCTTTATAATCACCCAATTACGTTGTGACGTTTGGTAGCACACAAAGTGTTCCTTCGGTAAACGGGAGTTGCATAATCTCATAGTCATAGGAACATGTATAAGTTATGAAGAAAGCAATAGCAACATACTAAACGATCGAGTGAAAAGCTAATGGAATGGATCAAGTCAATCACATCATTCTCCTAATGATGTGATCCCATTAATCAAATGACAACTCATGTAAATGGCTAGGAAACATAACCATCTTTGATCAACGAGCTAGTCAAGTAGAGGCATACTAGTGACACTCTGTTTGTCTATGTTTTCACACAAGTATTATGTTTCCGGTTAATACAACTCTAGCATGAATAATAAACATTTATCATTATATAAGGAAATAAATAATAACTTTATTATTGCCTCTAGGGCATATTTCCTTCAGCGTAGGTAAGAACGGTTCTTGCTAGAAGCCCGTAGCAGCAACGTAAAACTTGCAACAACAAAGTAGAGGACGTCTAACTTGTTTTTGCAGGGCATGTTGTGATGTGATATGGTCAAGACGTGATGAGATATAAATCTTTGTATGATATCATCATGTTTTGTTAAACTTATCGGCAACTGGCAGGAGCCTTATGGTTGTCTCTTTATTGCATAAGATGCAAGCGCCATATAAATGCTTTAGTTTATCGCTATGCGATAGCAATAGTTGCAAAAGCAATAGTTGGAGAGACAACCATGTGACAACATGTTGATAAAGATCAAGATGATGGAGATCATGGTGTCATGCCGGTGATGATGGAGATCATGACAGTCCTTTGGAGATGTAGATCAAAGGCACAAGATGATGATGGCCATATCATGTCACATATTTTGATTGCATGTGATGTTTATCTTTTATGCATCTTATTTTGCTTAGTACGACGGTAGCATTATGAGATGATCCCTTACTAAAATTTCAAGGTATAAGTGTTCTCCCTGAGTATGCACTATTGCGACAGTTCTTCGTGCTGAGACACCACGTGATGATCGGGTGTGATAAGCTCTACGTTCACATACAACGGGTGCAAGCCAGTTTTTGCACATGCAGAATACTCAGGTTAAACTTGACGAGCCTAGCATATGCAGATATGGCCTCGGAACACTGAGACCGAAAGGTCGAACGTGAATCATATGGTAGATATGATCAACATAGTGATGTTCACCATTGAAAGCCACTCCATCTCACGTGATGATCAAACATGGTTTAGTTGATATGGATCACGTGATCATTTAGATGACTAGAGGGATGTCTATCTAAGTGGGAGTTCTTAAGTCACACACCCAAGGTGAATGGTTTATTGAATCTCGATTGTGGAGATACACATATTCATAATATTGAAGCCAAAAGATGCAAGGTTAATAATGATAGTGCAACTTATTTGTGGCACTGCCGTTAAGTCATATTGGTGTAAAGCGCATGAAGAAACTCCATGTTGGTGGGCTTTTGGAATCACTTGATTATGAATCACTTGATGTTTGCGAACCATGCCTCATGGGCAAGATGACTAAGACTCTGTTCTCCGGAACAACGGAGCGAGCCACTGACTTATTGGAAATAATACATACCGATGTATGCGGTCCGGTGAGTGTTGAGGCTCGCGGCGGGTATCGTTATTTTTTGGCCTTCACATATGATTTGTGCAGATATGGGTATATCTACTTAATGAAACACAAGTCTGAAACATTTGAAAAGTTCACAGAATTTCAGAGTGAAGTTGAGAATCATCGTAACAAGAAAATAAAGTTTCTACGATCTGATCGCGGAGGTGAATATTTGGGTTACGAGTTTGGCCTTCATTCGAAACAATGTGGAATAGTTTCCCAACTCATGCCACCTGGAACACCACAGCATAATGGTGTGCGAACGTCATAACCGTACTTTATTGGATATAGTGCAATCTATGATGTCTCTTACCGATTTACCACTATCGTTTTGGGGTTATGCATTAGAGACAACTACATTCACGTTAAATAGGGCACCGTCTAAATCCGTTGAGATGACACCTTATGAACTATGGTTTGGCAAGAAAACTAAGATGTCGTTTCTTAAAGTTTGGGGTTGTGATGCTTATGTGAAAAAGTTCCAGCCTGATAAGCTTAGACCCAAATCGGAGAAGTGCGTCTTGATAGGATACCCAAAAGAAATTGTTGGGTACACCTTCTATCACAGATTCGAAGGGAAGATCTTTGTTGCTAAGAGTGGACCCTTTCTAGAGAAGGAGTTTCTCTCAAAATAAGTGAGTGGGAGGAAAGTAGAACTTGATGAGGTAATTGTACCTTCTCTCGAATTGGAAAGTAGCTCATCACTTAAATCAGTTCCAGTGATGCCTACACCTATTAGTGAGGAAGTTAATGATGATGATCATGAAACTTCAGATCAAGTTACTAACAAACCTCGTAGGTCAACTAGAGTATGATCCGCACCAGAGTGGTACAGTAATCCTGTTCTGGAAGTCATGTTGCTAGACCATGATGAACCTACGAACTATGAGGAAGCGATGACGAGCCCAGATTCCGACATATGGCTTGAGGCCATGAATTCCGAGATAGAATCCATGTATGAGAACAAAGTGTGGACTTTGGTGGACTTGCCCGACGATCGGCAAGCCATTTGAATAAATGGATCTTCAAGAGGAAGACGGACGCTAATAATAGTGTTACTCTCTATAAAGCTCGACTTGTCGAAAAGGGTTTTTGACAAATTCAAGATGTTGACTACGACGAGATTTTCTCACTCGTATCGATGCTTAAAGTCTATCCGAATCATGTTAGCAATTGCCACATTTTATGAAATCTGACAAATGGATATCAAAACTGCAATCCTTAATGGATTTATTAAAGAAGAGTTGTATATGATACAGCCAGAAGGTTTTGTCAATCCTAAAGGTGCTAACAAAATTTGCAAGCTCCAGGGATCCATCTATGGACTGGTGCAAGCATCTCGAAGTTGGAATATACGCTTTGATAAGTTGATCAAAGGATATAGTTTTATACAGACTTGCGGTGAAGCATGTATTTACAAGAAAGTGAGTGGGAGCACTACAGCCTTTCTGATAAGTATATGTGAATGACATATTGTTGATTAGAAATGATGTAGAATTTTCTGGAAAGCATAAAGGAGTGTTTGAAAGGAGTATTTAAAATAAAGACCTCAGCGAAGCTGCTTACATATTGGGCATTGTGACGCCCCCTATTCAATCATACACTAATCATGCACGCAAACGTGTACGATTAAGATCAGGGACTCGCGGGAAGATATCACAACACAACTCTAAAAACATAAATAAGTCATACAAGCATCATATTACAAGCTAGGGGCCTCAAGGGCTCGAATATAAGAGCTCAATCGTAGACGAGTCAGCGGAAACAACAATATCCGAGTACAGACATCAGTTAAACAAGTTTGCCTTAAGAAGGCTAGCACAAACTGGGATACAGGTCGAAAGAGGCGCAGGCCTCCTGCCTGGGATCCTCCTAAACTACTCTTGGTCGTCGTCAGCGGCCTACACGTAGTAGTAGGCACCTCCGGTGTAGTAGGAGTCATCGTCGATGGTGGCGTCTGGCTCCTCGGCTCCAGCATCTGGTTGCGACAACCAAGTAGAATGGAAAGGGGGAAAAGAGGGAGAAAAGCAACCGTGAGTACTCATCCAAAGTGCTCGCAAGCAAGGATCTACACTACGTATGCAGGGGTATCTGTGTAAAGGGGCAACATCGGTGGACTGAACTGTAGAATGCCAGAATAAGAGGGGGATAGCTAGTCCTGTCGAAGACTACGCTTCTGGCAGCCTCCATCTTGCAGCATGTAGAAGAGAGTAGATGGTAAGTTCACCAAGTAGCATCGCATAGCATAATCCTACCCGGCGATCCTCCCCTTGTCGCCCTGTGTGAGAGCGATCACCGGGTTATATCTGGCACTTGGAAGGGTGTGTTTTATTAAATATTTGGTTCTAGTTGTCATAAGGTCAAGGTATAACTTCGGGTCTACTGTTACCGTGGACATGGCTACTCGAATAGATCAACTTCCCTGCAGGGGTGCACCACATTACCCAACACGCTCGATCCCTCTGGCCGGGCACACTTTCCTGGGTCATGTCCGGCCTCAGGAGATCAACACGTCGCAGCCCCACCTAGGCTCAACAGAGAGGTCAGCACGCCATTCTAAATCCTATGCGCGCAGGGGTCTGGGCCCATCGCCCATTGCACACCTGCACGTTGCGTACGCGGCCGGTGAGCAGACCTAGCCTCCCTTATACAAGAGGAGGCGTTCCAGTCCAACCCGGCGCGTGCCGCTCAGTCGCTGACGTCAATTAGAGCTTCGGTTGATACCACGATGTCGGCTGCCCATATCTTGTCCCACGTGGCGGTTAGTGCGTATAAGGTCAACGACCCAACTCAGATCAAATACCAAGATTTCGTTAAGCGTCTTATTTTAAAGTAACCGCGAACACCGACCAAGGCCAGGCCCACCTCTCACCCAGGTGGTCTCAACCCGCCCTGTCGCTCCGCCACAAAGATCCACCCAGAGGGCCGTTGGGACAAAGGTCCTTTCAGCCCCCAATCCGTGAATCACTCGCGGGTACTCTACGAGCCGACCCGACTTTAGTCACCACATGTATCATGTATAAAGTATATATGATCACCTCCCGGGTGATCACGACCTGATAGTATAGCATGGCAGATGGACAAGAATGTAGGGCCAATGATGGAATACTAGCATCCTGTACTAACAATTAGGATTGCAGGTAAAGGTAACAACAGTAGTAGCAAGGACAGGCTATGCATCAGGATAGGATAAACAGAAACAATAACACGCTACACTACTCTAATGCAAGCAGTAAAGAGAAGAATAGGCAATATCTGGTGGTCAAGGGGGGGCTTGCCTGGAAGCTCAGCCGAGAAGGAGGGGTCGTCAACACCGTAGTCGTACTGGATAGCAGCGACATCGGTCTCAGTGTCTAACAAGAGAAGAGGGGGAAGAAACAATAAATATAATGCAAACATATGCATATCGATGCATGACAAGACAAGTAACGGTGTCAGGTGTGCCCTAACGCGGTAGGAGGTGATACCGGCGAAGGGGGAAAACATCCGGGAAAGTATCTCGGTGTTTCGCGTTTTCGGACAAATGAACCGGAGGGAGAAAGTTGCGTGTTTACTATGCTAGGGATGTGTGGCAGACGAACGGGCTGCGTATCCGGATTCGTCTTATCGTTCAGAGCAACTTTCATGTACAAAGTTTTTCCAACCGAGCTATTGTTTATTTTATATTAATTTTAAAAGGATTTTATCATTTTCTAGAATTAACAGAATTAATTTAATCCTAAAAATGCATTTATGATGTCAGCATGACACCAACGGTCAACTCTGGCCGTTGACCCGGTCAACCTAACAAGTGGGTCCCACTGTCAATGACTGTTTAGTTAACTAACAATAGTTAACTAGTTTAGTTAAACACAATTAATTAAGTTAATTAATCTAGTTAATTAATTAATTATTTAACTAATTATTTAATATTTTTATTTCTTCTTATTTTTTAATTCCCTTTTTCTAATAAACGTCCTGGGGCGTGGGCCCCTCATGTCATTGGCCCAGAGGCCTAGCGGGCACAGGGCGGTGCGGTTAACGGGGCGGGCGCCCGAACGAGGGGCGAACCGGGCCGTGGCGGGGGGGCCACGGGCGCCAGAGTGCGCCGGTGGCCAGGGCGGGGCTCGCTGGCCGGCCTTTCCGGCGAAGGAAGCCGGTGCAGAAGGGGTCGCCGGAGGCAGCAGCAGGCGGGCTGCGGCCTCGCGCGAGGCGGCAGAGACAAGGTGGTCGCCGGAGCGCGGCTACGGCGAGCAAGGCGGCCGCGTGGGAGGGCAGGGGCACGTGCAGGGTCTGCGGGGGCCGCGAGCGGAGGGAGAGGCGGGCGCGGCAATAGGGAACGGGAAGGGTCGCGCCACAAACCGCAGCAGCAGGGCCGCGGTGGGGAAGGTGAGCGCGTGCATGGTCAGGTTGCAGGGGGGTGAGGGGAAGCGGCGGGCCGAGCGGCGACCATGGGCAGGGACGAGGGGAGCCGGGCGCTAGCCGCGGTGGGCGGTGGGCGAGGTCAGGGGCGGTTCGCGCGGCGACGAGCGAGACGCGCGCGTAGGCCGCACGAGGGAGCAGCAGCAGGGGTTCGCGGGCGCGCGACGCAGTGAGCGAGGGAGGGCGTGCGACGGGCGCCGGACCGGGTGACGTGCGCACATGGAACGGCGCATGCGCTGGACGTGGTCGTGGTCGTGAGCGCATGCGTGACGGAGACAGAAGGAGGGGAGGAGGGGTGCGTGCTCACGGTGGTCGTAGGGGAGTGGCAGCGGGGCGCGAGGTGGAGGTTGAAGACGTCGTACGTAGGGAAGGCAGGCCGTTGGGGGGGGGGTCCGGCGAGGTCTTCGGGCGGCGGCGGGTGCGGTCAATCCGTGCGGCAAGGTCGTCGGGGGCGGGGGCGTGGTCGTCCTGATCCCGATCTGGTTCGGGGGAGTGGGGGGAGAGCGAGTGGTGGGGGGAGTGCGTGGTGGTAGTGGGTTAGGGATTCGGGGAGTGGGGGTGGCCGGCCTGGTGGCCTGCTGGGACGTGGGCCAGTGGGGAAGGCCTTTTCTCTTTTCGGTTTCTTTTACTTTTTATTTATTTTTCTATTTTTGTTTTCTTTTAGTTTCCTTTTATTTTCTTACTTTAGTTTTAGCAAAAATACCAAAGTGGCACCTAAATAGATTTTTGTTTATTATTTTAAAAGCATTTAAATAATTGTATTTGCTACCTTTTTATTCATTTTAGAGTATTTAAACATTTTATAAAAGTGTGGTTTCTCCACCAGTATTATCCATGATTTATTTGTCACATTGAGAACATTTTAGTTTTGACTTTTGAAAACTTTAATTGTTTGACTTGATTTTGAATTTGAATTTTGAATCGGTTTTTGAACTAACCGAGATTAACTACAATGACAGAGGTGACGTGGCATCATTAACATGGGATCACTGTAGCCTAATTATCCGGGTGTCACAGGCATCAAGATCTATAGAGATAGATCAAGATGCTTGATAAGATTTTTCAATGAGTACATACCTTGACAAGATTTTTAAAGTAGTTCAAAATAGAACAGTCAAAGAAGGAGTTCTTGCCTATATTGCAAGGTGTAAAGTTGAGTAAGACTCAAAACATGACCACGGCAGAAAATAGAAAGAGAATGAAAGTCATTCCATATGCCTCAGTCATAAGTTCTATAAAGTATGCTATGTTGTGTACCAAACCTATTGTGTACCTTGCCATGAGTTTGGCAAGGGGATACGATATTGATCCAGGATTGGATCACTTGATAGCGGTCAAAGTTATCCTTAGAAGACTGCGGAGATATTTCTCGGTTATGGAGGTGATAAAGAGTTCGTCAAAAGAGTTATGCCGATGCAAGCTTTTACACCGATCCGGATGACTCCGAGTCTCAATCTGGATACATATTGAATGTGGGAGCAATTAGCTAGAGTAGCTCCATGTAGATCATTGTAGACATAGAAAATTTGCAAAATGCATACGGCTCTGAATGTGACAGACCCATTGACTAAGCTTCTCTCACAAGCAAAACATAAGCACACCTTACTACTCTTTGGGTGTTAATCACATAGCGATGTGAACTAGATTATTGACTCTAGTAAAACCCTTTGGGTATTAGTCACATGGCGATGTAAACTAATCACATGGTGATGTGAACTATTGGTGTTAAATCACATGACGATGTGAACTAGATTATTGACTCTAATGCAAGTGGGAGGCTGAAGGAAATACGCCCTAGAGGCAATAATAAAGTTATTATTTATATTTCCGTATATCATGATAAATGTTTATTATTCATGCTAGAATTGTATTAACCGGAAACTTAGTACATATGTGAATACATAGACAAAACAGAGTGTCCCTAGTATGCCTCTACTTGACTAGCTCGTTAATCAAAGATAGTTATGTTTCCTGACCATAGACATGTGTTGTCATTTGATGAACGGAATCACATCATTAGAGAATGATGTGATGGACTAGACCCATCCGTTAGCTTAGCATAATGATCGTTTAGTTTTTCTGCTATTGCTTTCTTCATGACTTATACATGTTCCACAGACTATGAGATTATGCAACTCCCAAATACCGGAGGAATACCTTGTGTGCTATCAAATATCACAACGTAACTGGGTGATTATAAAGATGCTCTACACGTGTCTCCGATGGTGTTTGTTGAGTTGGCATAGATCGATATTATGATTTGTCACTCCATGTATTGGAGACGTATCTCTGGGCCCTCTCGGTAATGCACATCACTATGAGCCTTGCAAGAAATGTGACTAATGAGTTAGCCACGGGATGATGCATTACGGAACGAGTAAAGAGACTTGCCCGTAACGAGATTGAACTAGGTATGATGATAACGACAATCGAATCTCGGGCAAGTAGCATACCAATGATAAAGGGAATAAAGTATGTTCTTATGCGGTTTGACCGATAAAGATCTTCATAGAATGTGTAGGAGCCAATGTGAGCATCTAGGTTCCGCTATTGATTATTGACCGGAGATGTGTCTCGATCATGTCTACATAGTTCTCGAATCCATATAGTCCGCGCGCTTAACATTCGATGATGATTTGTATTATGAGTTATGTGATTTGATGACCGAAGTTTGTACAGAGTCGCGGATGAGATCATAGACATGACGAGGAGTCTCGAAATGGTCGATAGGTAAAGATTGATATAGTGGAAGGTAGTATTCGGACACCGGAAGGGTTCCGGAGTGTATCAGGTACATACCGGAGTACCGGAGGGGTTACCGAAACCCCCCCGGAGAAAGATATGGGCCTTATGGGCCATAGGAGGGAGGCTAACCAGCCCACAAGGGGCTGGTGCGCCCCCCCCCCCCCCCCCCCCCCACACACACACACACACAAGAGAGGAGGCCGAATTGGACTTGGAAAGGGGGCACCACCCCCCTTTCCTTCTCCTACTCCCATTCCTTCCCCTTTTCCCCCTCCGGTAGAAGGAAAAAAAGGGTGGCGTCGAATCCTACTAGGACTGGAATCCTAGTACGACTCCCCTCTCCCTGGCGCGCCCCTTGTTAGCAGGCCTCCTCCTCCCCTCCTTTATATACGGGGGCAAGGGGCACCCCAAAGACACAACAGACAATCTCTTAGCCGTGTGCGGTGCCCCCTCCACAGTTCATATCGTCGTAGTGCTTAGGAGAATCCTTGCGCGGGTAACTTCATCATCACCGTCGCCACGCCGTCGTGTTGATGGAACTCTCCCTAGTTCTCAACTGGATTAAGAGCTCGAGGGACGTCATCATGCTGAACGTGTGCTGAACACGGAGGTGCCGTATGTTCGGTACTTGGATCGATTGGATCGTGAAGACGTTCGACTATATCAACCGCGTTACTAAACGCTTCTGCTTTCGGTCTATGAGGGTACATGGACACACTCTCCTGTCTCGTTGCTATACATCTCCTAAATAGATCTTATGTGATCATCGTAGGTAAAAAATTTGAAATACTGCATTCCCCACCAAGCAGTACACTCGAGATCGACAGCAGCAGCCGCCCTCACTCGTGGAGCTGAGGGTGCTTTAAGGTGCTGCAGCACCCGCCCCTCCTGGCCTTGGTGCGAAGGGTGTACAGGAAAACCCAAGCAACCAGCCTGGTCCTCCTGACCAGGGGCACCCCTTTCCATTGATTGCAGCCACGCCACAGTGGCTCAGCTCTCCGGCACAGTTGAGCGGCCCTCGAGCCAGGTCCACCTGACCCGTAGTAAAGGACACCAGCAGAGGAGGCACATGACCCGGCCCTCCTTGCCGAGTGAGCACCCTCCCTGGTCCCCCTGTCAGCAAGGTCGTCATCTTCGTAGACAACACAACACCCTTTTCCTTCACAGTGAGATCACCTACAACTTTGGTCGCTTTGACCACCATTCCTTCAATGGCCTTGGAAGTTTTGTTGTTATTGTAGCCGTTAAACAAAAAGGGCTCTTCTACTAGATGTCTGAACTTTCCAGTAGGCCTCTACACTGAGATTTTTTGCAAAAACTGCTACTCTACTTTTCTTCGGAATCCTACAGGACCGCTCAGACACATGTCCTACAAGCCCACAACACTCACAATACGACGACAATTTATCATAGCAAACATCAAACTAAAGTTTTTCTTTTGCTACCTAAGGGATTAAATTCTACCCTACTCTTGATTGGCTCATGTAGCGGGATTCTTACACGCACGCGCAGATACTTCCCTACAATCATATGGTTTTGGTGTGAGACGGCTATCACTTCACCAATTTGGTCCCCTAGAGACAAACCCATATCTTCAGTTTTAAGCTCAAACGGGAGGTCACGAACTTGGGACCATATAGCCATGGTTCCAAGATCAAACTCCGCCGGGTTGCACTTGTCGTCGAACTCGGCAAAGATGATCCTGTCGTGCTTGTGGTGCCATGGTTGGGCCTTCAACACGAAACGCATGTCCACGCATCGGCGGAGAAGTTGAGGATGAACCTCCCATCGTCGTTGGCCACCTCCTGGACGGTGACCTCAGATTGCAATCTCCAAGCCGACGATGCACGAAGGTCATCGACAAGGATCCTTGGGTTCACTTGGAAAGGCGATAGGAGTCGCCCTACCACCAAGAATCCACTGAAGGCCCTTTCACTACCTCCATGTCGATGATCAGCGAGGAACCATCCCCGCGGGGCCACCGGATACTGTCTTTCCCTCGGACTCGGGCAAGGGAGCCGGAACAGGAGACCCCCTCCCCATGATCGTCGGCACACTCCCGGACCCCTGTCCTACCTCCTTCTCCACCTCCCATCTCCTCTACATCTCTTCCCTTCTCACAACAACATACCCTCCAGAGAAGAGCACAAGAAGGGAAGCACGATTTCTTTCTCTGTACAATGAACCGAGGACCCAAGACACCCCATGTTGTTGAAATAGGTCTTCCCCTCTCCCAAATTTACCACAACCAGAACGAAACTCGTGCACTTAACAAAAAATAAATGATCATGAATGATCAGTTTCCAAAGTAAATTCCCCCTAATTCCTCTCTTCCCCCTAAATGTATTGGTAACATTCCTCCCCTGATTTCCCTCTTCCTCTTTTATAACTCTGAAAGCAAAAATCTCTCTTGTTTCCAAAACACTGATGCACAAAATCGGATCCCCTATCCTAGATGAGAATAAATCCTGAGAATTAAATCTCCTAAAGTATAAATGCTTTTGATCATGCAATTTCAAAAAAAATGCACTAATTTATACTTTCCCCCTAATTCTACAGAGACCATCCACCCCCTAATTCTCCTCTCCTACATTAACATTGGTCCAAGAATCACTATCCCTACTATCCGAAATATGATTGTTTCTTACCAGATTGCAAGAAAACAAAGGTTATAGCGTCCCCTCTCCTATATCATATAGAAAATTCTCCTTATTAACTTTCCTAAATTCCTCCAACAAGGTGGGATCCCTGCCTAAATTGGTGCAGACCAAATCCACCCCCTCCCGGTCAAGATTGATCTCACCTGGACGCACACTAACCAGCTCCTTGGCGCGCCTCTTCATCCTCTCATGTAATCTCTTCTTATCCGCGGATCATTGGAGGATCTTCCTTGACTTGGCCTTGATTGCACTCCAGTCATGTGCGCTGATGGGTCCTCCGAGGGCACCCACCCTCGTACGTTCATCTCCCCTAGACGGAGGAGCCACCGGGGTCGCTGCCGAGATCGCCGCCGCCACCTCACCCACTATCTCTCTCCGTCGCCGCCAGCTTGCGGGAGCTCTCCACTCTTGTGTGGTGACGAGTCCTGCTCACCCCCGTACGGGCGCCCCCCCCCCCCCCCCACCCCGGCGGAGGAGTCGCCGGGATCGCCGCCGTCATCTCACCCACCTTTTCTCCGTTGCCGCTAGGTCGCGGGAGCTCTGTTCTCTTTTTATACTGCCTCTGTCCCCTCAAGTGTTTCAAGTGGCTCACATATTCTCCTTTTGAGTCCACCCCTAATGGATGGGCCTCAAATCACTCAGGATTGGTCTTCAACGTGACTATCACACCTTTACAAACTATCCGAAGCACATCACACACAAGGATGCTTTTGGGTAATATTTCTGTGATACATCACAAGCAAGGAAGCTCCTGGTCCTTGACTCCTACCGTCTATGAGGACCAAATCTCCATTGTTACTCCTCAACGTGGAACTAAAATTAGTTTGGTTGAAGTATAGATCGGGTGATCCTCTCCCTTTCCCCTCAAAGGAGTTAAGTGTTTTGATGGAGAGATGAAGGGGATATGGATATTTTGAGCTTTCACAAAAGGAGTAGGAGAGAGATAGAGTTTTGCAAGGATCAAATCTTGTATAGTTAGGTAGATAAATTGCAAAAGAAACTAAAAGTAAATAGATTGCAGCATGGTATTTTTGGTTTTAGTAATATGATTAAAGTAGACCCGGGGACCATAGTTTTCACTAGAGGCTTCTCTCTCAAAACAATAGCATACGGTGGGTAGACAAATTACTGTTGGGCAATCGATAGAAAAGCGCTTAGTTATGATGTTATTCACGGCAATGATCATGTATATAGGCATGACGTCTATGACAAGTAGACCAAAACGATTCCGCATCTACTACTATAATTCCACTTTGAGAGCGCTTCTAGCTTGTCTATCTATGTTTTAAGTTCATAACAAAAAGAGTAATGCATCACGTATGATGACATAATGCAGAAAAATTAACTCAACCAATATGAATAAACCATGTCGTTTTATTCTTAATGGAAACAATACAAGTACGTGCCTCACTATCCTTTCTGTCACTAGGTGGGGACACCGCAAGATTGAACCCATTACAAAGCATCTCTCCCACTAAAGATAAATCAATCTAGTTGGCCAAACCAAACAGATAGATTAGAGAGAAATACAAAGCTATAACAATCATGCATAATAAAGTTCAGAAAAGACTCAGTTACATTCAATGAATAATCTGATCATAAACCCACAATTCATCGGATCCCAACAAATACACCGCAAAAGAAGATTACATCGGATATAACTCCAAGAAGATCGAGCAGAACATTATATTGGAGATCAAAGAGAGAGAAGAAGCCATCTAGCTACAAGCTATGGACCTGTAGGTCTATGGTGAACTACTCATGCATCATCGGAAGGCAGCAAGGGTGATATACAAGCCCTCCGTGATCGATTCCCTCTCCGACAGAGTACCGAAAAATGCCTCCAAATGGGATCACGGAAGAACATAATCTTGCGGCGGCGGAAAAAGTGTTTCAGGTGGCTCTGTGTTGGTTTTGGAATATTTGGGAATTTATAGAGGTGGAATTAGGTCAAACGGAGTTGCGTGGGAGTCACGAGCTCAGGGGTGAGGGAGTCCTGGACTAAGGGGTCCTCGGGCGTCCGGCCTATTATCAGTGGGCCGGACTGATGGGCTGTGAAGACATGAAGGCCGAAGACTGCACCGTGTCCGGATTGGACTCTACTTGGCGTGGAAGGCAAGCTTGGCGACCAACTATGAAGATTCCATCTTATGTAATCGACTCCATGTAAACCCTAGATCCCCCCCATGTCTATATAAACCGGAGGGGTTAGTCCGGAAAGGACACATTCATTACCGTATACACATAGGCCAGACTTCTAGGGTTTAGCCATTACGATATCGTGGTAGATCAACTATTGTAATACTCATATTCATCAAGATCAATCAAGCAGGAAGTAGGGTATTACCTCCATAGAGAGGGCCCGAACCTGGGTAAACATCGTGTCCCCCGTCTCCTGTTACCATCGATCCTAAACGCACAGTTCGGGACCCCCTACCCGAGATCCGCCGGTTTTGACACCGACATTGGTGCTTTCATTGAGAGTTCCACTGTGCCGTTGCCAAGAGTGTTGATGACTCGGTTTGTTCTCAAGGATAATGACATCTCCGGAGGAACCTTGGCCCCAGGCCTGTCGGAAGTGGGGCTCCGGCAAAACCCTTAAGGTTCGAACACTGGGGTGCGCGCGAAGCCTTTCCCTCCTACCGATCGACGCTCTAGCTCGCTAAGATCTTGCGGACGAACTCGACGAACTCACAACACAGAAAGAGACACAGTTTTTATACTGGTTTGGGCCACTGTTGTGGTGTAATACCCTACTCCTGTGTGGTGGTGGTGGATTGCCTCTAGGATTGGTGATGAACAGTACAAGGGAAGAACAACCTCCTGAGGTTGGAGTGTTCTTGTGGTTGTGTAGCTAAGGAAGATCTGAACCAGCTCCGGATCAGTTGCCTCCTATTGTGGTGGCTAGTCCTATTTATAGAGGCCCTGGTCCTCTCCCCAAATATCAAGTGGGAAGGGAGCCAACAACGGCAGGAAAATTTGAAGGGGGACAGCTAGTACAAGCTATCCTGACAAAAGCAGTCTTCGCCTGCGAAAAGCCCTGGGGTGACGCCGTCTTGGGCTCCACGATGACCTCCGCCTTGCTATCCTCCTGGTCTTGGTCTCGTTGCACCAATATGGAAACCTTTGCCTGATGCCTCAGTACTCTTCGTCTGCGCTTGCCTCCTTAGCACCAAAGAGGAAACAAGGACGTTGCACGCACCGGCGCCTGCCTGGCACCCGCCTGGCGCCGTTCGTCATGGCTCACGTCACGAGTGCCTCGTGAGGTTTGCCCCGCCTTGATATCTTCGCTCCTCGTGAGCCTGCCCGGCTAGGCCACTCCAGAGGAGGTCTTGCGTCGCCCACCTTGCGAGGCTTGGCTCCTCGCGAGGGTCTTGGACACCTTGTTGATGAAGATGGGCCGTACGGCCTGCTGCTCAACCACGCTATGGGCCGCAGGTACGTAAGTCTGGGGACCCCCATTCCCAAAACGCCGACAGTAGCCCCCGGTCCCAAGGTGCGCTCGGGCTTGGCTTCGCGGCGAAGCCAAGGGTCAAGTTCGGAGTGTCGCGGGCCCCAAAAGCCTGCGGCCTCAGTCGACGTGTGGCGGTTGATTGGACGTGGGCGTCTCCGCTTCCCCACGCTTCCTCAGCAACTGCACGATTTGACGAGTCCCTGCGACATGCAAGGAAAACCATCATTACCTGCGATCGTGGAAGACGCCGGTTGGCCTTCTCTAGCTATAAATGGGGAGGGGGGCGGAGCCCCCATTGCCCATCTCTTCCTTGCTCGCTTGCTTCGTCCTCCTCGCTCCTCTGCTGACAACAATGGAGCCCATTAGAAGGTTTTCCGCCGAAGAGAAAGGAAAAGCTCCCCGCGACAATGCGGGGCCACTCCCGTCGAAGAAACGGCCGATCCACCGCCGTTATGAGGCAGCGATGCAAGTGGTGACGAGGCCTTGGCGTGAGAGGCCTCCACCGGGGTACCCGCTACCCTTGTACGCCCGAGCCGAGGGCTCGGGAGGACGGAGTGACGAACAGCACCGCCTGCGCCGCGTCCTAGGTCGCCGCGCCACGGCGCCGCGTACCGTTGCCCCTGGGGTCCACGCCGCCGACTCCTCGCGCGAGTTGGTGCTGTGGGCGCCAATGCCACCAAGCTCCTAGATCCGCTTCCCGCGGTTCTTCTCCGGCGTGATGTCGCCGAGGGGACCGCTCGAGCTCTGGCTGCAGCATGCTGACTGTAGTGCTCCGGCGACCGGAGCGGAGATCGAAGCAGTCCCCACCGGCAAGATCTTCATGACTCGTGGCTGGGGCGAGATCGCGTGGGTTTGCCGTGCGAGGGGGGCCCTCGCGATCCACTTTGAGTACGACGGCGCCTCCACGCTCTTCTTCAAGGTCTTCGATGCCGAGGGCCGCCGCTTGGAGTGCTGCCCTGGAGAGGAGCGCCAGGTCATCGTGCACTCCGATCGCGGCCTCTCCAACAGCAGCAGCAGTTCGTGGGAGTCCGGCAGCTCTCCCGAGCTTTACGAGACTCTGGAGACGAGCGACGACAACTACGTCCCTCCGAGCTCTCACCGCGCTCGGAGCAAGGCCACGGCGTCCGGTCGCCACCGTCGCTGATCTGGATGGGGTTGGCACCGGCCTCCCATGGACCACTGTTGATGATGGCGTCCGCCACGGGAGGGTGTAGATAGGATTCCCCTTAGTAACAGCTTTTGTTTCCTATGAAGGATCACGAATCACCCCGTGGGGGCATGTAAGGGTCTGTAATGTATTTCATGCTTATCTTCCTCGTTATAAAAACTTGGTGAACGCACATCTCGTTAAGGATCGGTCCCCCCTTTCTTTCCTCGTGATATCTTATTGCTCTACGCTGACGGGTCCCGATCCCAAGGAGGCTACAGTCGTCGCTGGTATGCCAAGTCGCGTGCCGTGGTCAAGGCCAAGAGGTGCGCGGCCCGAGGTCCAATAAGAGCCCCTGAGGCGCGATGCTCAGGAGGTCCCCCTTAGCGTCCAAGCAGCCATGGTAAGGCGAGATAGGGAGTTGACGTGGCCACAACGGGGTTGCGGCAGGGCGTGAGCGACCATTAGGCCCAAACATTTAGCCGATCGGGGTGCAGGACTTATCTCGTTGATTTTGTGGTGACTCCTGATGCGGCGCCAGAGTTGCGCGCCTACTTGAGTGGCATAGCTAGTCCGGCCCACACGGGCTTCCCTTCCCCCATGCTCTCCTTAGTGCTCTACGTCCTCAGGTCCCGGCCCTCGAGCGAGCTCAGCCGCCGCTGGTATGCCGGGTCCCGATGCCGTGGTCAAGGCCAGGGGGTGAGGGCTGGAGAGCCAGTAAGAGCTCCTGAGTCGCGATGCTCAGGAGCCCCCCTTTTAACGTGCAAGCGAATCGCATGAGTAAAAGGATACTCGTGGTGCCGTCTGCTATCCTTCCCTCAGGACTCCTGTGAACAGGCACAAGACGGAACATGGGTGATCGTTACAGCTGTTAGCCTATCGCTGGTTGCTCTGAGTGAGGCGAAGGCACCGAGGGCCTGGTGAGGTGACATGCACGACGTGTGCCGTGAGCCAGAGCTCGGCCACTCAGATTTGTCGGTCGTGGTAGGGATGGACCCATGCACCAGCGCCGGGCCCGTGTGAAGGCCCCGGGGGAGGCGATGATTGAGCAGGCGATGGCCGTTGGCAGGTTAGGCTTAAAGAGTAGATCGACTTGGGTAAATGCAGGAAGATACATGCCACTGGGTCTGGCCCGAGCGGCTTGGGGATGATGCGGCCCGAGGGGCGCCCCCAGCTAGGTAAGCTAAAGACTTAAGTAAAGGGATACATGCCACAGAGACGGACCCGTGTGGCCTGGAAATAATGCAGCCCGAGGGGCGCTCCCAGCTTAAACGAACTTGGAAGATGTCACCTGGTTCTGTAGATGAAGTAGAGTTGATGTAGATGAAGCCACGCGTTGAAGGAACGACTCCTCACGAGCCACCGGGACCCTGAGCCTCGGGAGGCTCTGGGGGCTCAGGAGGTTCCCTGAAGAGCGTATCCATCTCCTCCTGAACGGCATGGATCCTGGCCTCCTGAGGTGCCAGAACCTGTTGCAAGTTGCGCTGATAGGCCGACGCCACGCTCGGCAAGCCGAAGGGCATCCGAACGTAGCTGTGTGGTGGGCCCTCACTGCGGCCCACACGTGATGGCCATAAGCACTCCTGAGATGCGGCCCTGTTGAGCCTTGGGACGTCGACGCAGAGACGCAGCCCGGCATCCTCGTCTGGATGGGGAGCTGTGCCATGTGGGCGGCTGTGGCCGCGCATGGCCCTTGCTTCTTGCAATCCTTGGGTGGTCTTGGTGATGAACTCCTAGGTGGTGGGCACTCCTTGCCCTGTGTTCTCCGGAGGGAAACGTGTCGCGAAACACGCCTCCAGGTGGTGCCCAAGCGCCTCCCTCGTGAGGTTGGCAAGGTCTGAGGCCCTCCATAAGAGAGCCCCCGAGCCCTGCCTGAGGAGGGCACCTGGCGCGCCTTCCTATGCGACGGAGGGAGGCGCCCCTGGAACGGGCCCTGATCCTGATGAGGCTCCTGACGCGGCGCCATCTCCCTAAGGTCCTGTGGGGCACGGCAACTTCTTCTTGGGGATGGTGTTCGGAGGGCCTTCACTTCTATTGTCGGGGTCGTCGATTGCTGCGGCTTGAAAGACGCGCTCAAGAGAGCACACCGCATCCCTCTCCTCACACGGGACCGTGATGATTCCTCCGCTTACTGGCATCTTGAGAACATTGTAGCCGTGGTGAATGACTGCCATGAACTTGGCCAGGGCTGGATACCCGAGGATGGCGTTGTACGGCAGGCGGATGTGCGCGGCGTCGAAGTTGATGAGCTCGATGCGGTAGTTGTCGCGCCTGCCAAAGGTGACGGGCAAGCGGACTTGCCCTATCGGTGTGGTGGATCCATAAGTTACTCTTGAGAAAGGCTTGGTTTGCTGGAGTTGCTCATAGGGCACTTGAAGGTTGTCGAACGTGTCGACGGACAGGACATTGAGCCATGCACCGCCGTCGATGAGAGTCTTGGTGACTTGCACGTTGCTGATGACTGGGGAGCACAGCATAGGGAGTGTGCCTGCGGTGTCCGCGCACTTGAGCTGGTCTATCGAGTTGAAGGTGATGCCGCATTGGGACCACCTAAGCGGGCGTGTGGCTTCGAGCTTGGGGAGCACCGCGTTCACCTCGCGAGCGTACTGTTTGAAGATGCGCTGAGAGGCTGGGGCCTGCGCGCCGCCTAAGATGCAAGCGATCGCGCGTGGCTCCTGGAAGCCCCAAGCCCCCTTGTCCTGGTGGTGGTCGTCGTCCCTCCTTGGCGGCGGCAGCGGGGAAGACTGTTGTTGCCCTGAGGGCGATCCTCACGAGGCAGATCTCTCCAGGCGCCCTCGCGAGGTGAGTCTTGCCAGCGGTCCTCACGAGGCCGGTCTCGCCACTCTTGACGCGGGCCACGATCTTCCCAGCGCCCGCCTCCGCGTCCTCCTCCATGGCCGTAGCCCCGGTCGTTGCGCTCGGGGCGTCGACCGTAGCGTCCTTCTCGTATGGCTCTGAGCTCTTGGCAGTCGTTGGTGTTGTGGGTGTTCAGGTTGTGGAAGGCACAGAAAGGCCGATTGTTCTTGGACGACTCCGGCTGATCTGTGCCTCTCTTGGTGTCGGGCTTCGCTGCGAGCACTACTGCCTCTTTGCGATTCACGTCTTTGGCCTTGGCCTTCTTCTCCTCCGCTTCTGCCGCCGGCAGCTCGAGAGGAGAGAGAGACGCCCCTCCTCAGCTCTTGCACACTTGGTCGCCAGGTTGAATAGCTCTTGAGAGGTGCAGAGCTCCTCGTGGATAGCCAGCTCTTCCTTCATCTTGACATCACGGACGCCGTCAGAAAACACGGAGATGATGGCTTCGTCCGTGACCTTGGGGATCTTGAGACAGGTGATGTTGAAGCGCTGGATGTACTTCTGGAGGGTTTCTCCTGGCTGTTGCTTGATGCGGCGCAGGTCACCCGCGGCCGGCGGGCAGTCGCGAGTGCCCTGGAAGTTGGCGATGAAGCAGTCGCGCATCTCGTCCCAGGAGGAGATGGAGCCGTGTTGCAGGTTCAGGAGCCAGGAGCGGGCCCCATCCTTGAGAGCCATGGGAAATCAGTTCGCCACGACTTCTTCATCGTCGCTGGCTGCTTCGATGCTCAGCTCGTAGAGCTGCAGGAACTCCGCGGGGTCGGCGGTGCCATCATAGCAAGGAGGCAGGTCCGTCTTGAACTTGCCTGGCCAGGCGACGCTACGCAGCTCTAGGGTGAAGGCGCGGCAACTGGCTGTGGTTGCCGGGGCCCGCCTCAGGGGTGGATCTTGGTTTTGACGGGGTTCGCGTTGCGCCGCTGCAGGCGGTGCGCGGTCCTGACGAGGTGGCGCGGGGAGCGCCGGTGCAGCTTCTCGTGGCCGCGGGATTTTTTGGCAGCTTCTTTCTTCACGTGTGTGCGCCGTCCGCGGTGGGTCACGCCGCGGAAGTGCACGCCTTGGTGCCAAGGCACCGTCTTGGGGTCGAGGTGATGGAGGCACACCATAAGCCCCGTCGCCCGCAGCTGGTTGAGGGGGAGGCAGAGAGTTGGACGGCGCTGGAGAGCCCCCTGCGGCGCGGACGAGCTCGGCGACATGATCGAGCCACTCCTTGTAGATGTCGTCGACAGGGCGGTAGCGCAGGAGCTCGTTCTCCGCGATGAGCGTGGCTCATGCCTCCATGGGAGCGCGGTGCGCGCGGGACAAAGATCCAGCGGGGGTGAGTGATGGAGTAGCGGTGCGGCCGTCCTGCCACACCGAGGGATGCAGCGAGGACGCCTGCTGCTCATTTCCCGCCGTGCCGGTGGCCGCGTTGGTGACGGGAGATGGAGAACGATGAGGTGGCCCGCCCACAGGAGCCGTCTGAGCGACACGGGCGGAGAGGGCAGCCCGACGCTCAGCTCGAGCATGGCGAGCATCCGCCATGGAGTCAACGGAGCGATGGAGCAGCCAATCGACGGAAGGGAGGCTACGGCGCACCCCTACCTGGCACGCCAAATGTCGGATGTGGGGCTCCGGCAAAACCCTTAAGGTTCGAACACTGGGGTGTGCGCGAAGCCTTTCCCTCCTACCGATCTACACTCTAGCTCGCTAAGATGGACGAACTCGACGAACTCACAACACAGAAAGAGACACAGGGTTTATACTGGTTCGGGCCACCGTTGTGGTGTAATACCCTACTCCAGTGTGGTGGTGGTGGATTGCCTCTGGGGCTGATGATGAACAGTACAAGGGAAGAACAACCTCTTGAGGTTGGAGTGTTCTTGTGGTTGTGTACCTAAGGAAGATCTGAACCAGCTCCGGATCAGTTGCCTCCTACTGTGGTGGCTAGTCATATTTATAGAGGCCCTGGTCCTCTCCCCAAATATCGAGCGGGAAGGGAGCCAACAACGGCGGGCAAATTTGAAGGGGGACAGCTAGTACAAGCTATCCTGACAAAAGCAGTCTTCGCCTGCGAAAAGCCCTGGGGTGACGCCGTCTTGGGCTCCACGATGACCTCCGCCTTGCCGTCCTCCTGGTCTTGGTCTCATTGCACCAATATGGCAACCTTTGCCTGATGCCTCGGTACTCTTCGTCTGCGCTTGCCTCCTTAGCACCAAAGAGGAAACAAGGACGATGCGTGCATCGGCGCCCTCCTGGCACCCGCCTGGCGCCGTTCGTCATGGCTCACGTCACAAGTGCTTCGTGAGGTTTGATATCTCCGCTCCTCGTGAGCCTGCCCGGCTAGGCCACTCCGGAGGAGGTCTTGCATCGCCCACCTCACGAGGCTTGGCTCCTCGCGAGGATCTTGGACGCCTTGTTGATGAAGATGGGCCGTACGGCCTGCTGCTCAGCCACGCTGTGGGCCGCAGGTAGGCAAGTCTGGGGACCTCCGTTCCCATAACACCGACAAGGCCAAACCCTCCGGCTGGGCGGCTTCGTCATGACCGCCGGACCGGCCCTTAAGCCGTTGATGGCCTCTCAAGTCATCGAAAATCGCCTCCGTGTTGATCCCGAATACTCCGCCCGGATGGATCCAACGGAGTTATCGTCGTTGAACGAACTCCTGGATCGCATGGCTGCCTTGGGGGTCGCTACATACTATGATCGAGTTGGGCTTAAACCCGACCAGAGAGAAATTAAAACTCCGCAGATCACCCACCAGATAGCGGTAGTCGAGGAGCGGAGCAACTCTTCTACTATATTGAAGACGAACTATGTCCGAATCTCCGATCTTGAAGGGCCGGACACTCGCCAGCCGAAAGGCAAGCCCCGTCCCCCGAACATGGAGTTGGACGATGAGCCTAAAAAATCAGTCGGTATCCCGGAACCCGAACTGCCAGGGCCGGCAGACCTTCAAACTCCAGATCCAAAATCGGGTCAGGGTTTGGATTTCGTTCCACCCACCCGGACATAGAGGCTCTCATGAGCATAAAACAACAGTCTCAGGAAAAGGCCCACCACTTCTGGGCCATATTCCTCCTTGTCAAGGACAAGGCAAAAGATTGCCGTGACGAGGACGCAATATCGACGTTCTGCAAAAATTGCACGGACGAAGGAATCCTCAACACCATCAATCGCTGCCGCATACCAAAATTTGCTGACTTAGCAATCATCGTACAAAAATACTGCACGATGGAAAGCGCCTGGGAAACTCGGGCAACTCGCTGGGAAACACCAACCCCAACCCAACTCCCCCTACAGGCGAAAAGCGCGTACCCTTGGGGCACGCCCAGTCCCGCAGTCAAAAAACACAAAGTCGCCATACGGCACGACACCGTTCTGGAAGGGTGGCTCAATGGCCCATGCAAAATAAATGCAACAACAGATACCATGGCAACCCACAGCCTTAGAGCATGTTAGATACTACGACAGGTAGCCAAGAGCGGCGAGGACATCCTTATAAAGGGCGCCCCGGAACAATACCCCCCAGAAGATGACGATCCAAGAGTACTGACAGTCTTTGAGACATTCGCTTCAAATAACAAGCGCAAAAGGGCACTTTGCGAGCTCAACGAAGTTTGCCAAATCGCTATAATAAACCCATGGAACGACACGGCTATAACATTCAATGCCGGTGACAAACCAAAGTACAGAACAATACGAGCACCAGCCGCATTAGTCCTCAGCCCCATCGTGGATGGGTTTCGACTCACCAAGGTCCTCATGGACGGAGGCAGCGGACTAAATCTTATTTATGAGGACACACTCCATAAAATGGAAACAGACAGGAGCCGCATCAAACAAAGCAACACAACCTTCCGAGGAATCATTCCTAGTCGGGAGGCGCGGTGCACTGGCAAAATCACACTTGACGTGGTATTCGGCACGCCGGAGAATTATCGGTCCTAAGAAATAACCTTCCAAGTAGCCCCTTTCAGCAGCGGATATCACGCCTTATTGGGGCGGGATGCTTTCACACGCTTCCAAGCTATACCTCACTACGGATATATGAAGCTCAAAATGCCCGGACCAAACGGTATAATCACTCTCGCCAGTGATCCGGACATAGCAATGCGCGCTGAAAACAAAACCGCATCCCTAGCCCTGGAAGCGCTATCCGAAGCCCTCGCAGCCGAAGAATTAACTACACTACGCTCCATAGTGGACAGGGACGATGTGATCCTCGACAAACGCCCCAAATCCACCTCATTCAAACCAACAGAAGAAATAGTCAAGTTCCAGGTCCACCCAACGGATCCCAAGAAGACAGCATCTATCGGAGCTCAACTGACACCAACAGTTGACACCGCACTATGAGAGTTCCTGCATGAAAACTGGGACATATTTGCCTGGCACCCTTCAGATATGCCAGGGATCCCACGCAAGTTGGCCGAACATAGCCTCAACATATTAAAAGGATTTAAACCAGTCAAGCAAACACTGCGACGCTTTTCCGAACCCAAGCGACAAGCCATGGGGGAGGAGCTGGCCGAGCTCATCGAGGCCGGATTCATTAGATAAATCAAGCATCCGGACTGGCTGGCAAACCTGGTGATGGTACCAAAGAAAGATAAATCATGGCGCCCGTGTGTCGATTTCAAGGATCTCAACAAGGCTTGCCCTAAGGATCATTTTCCCCTTCCCCGCATTGATCAAATCATTTACGCCACCGCAGGACACGACTCGTTGTGCTTCCTCGATGCATATTTTGGATACCATCAAATCAAAATGAAGGAATCCGATCAAGCTGCAACAGCATTTATTACCCATACGGGCCATTCTGCTTCAACACCATGCCTTTCGGGCTCAAGAACGCCGGTGCCACCTACCAGCGCATGATCCAAACATGCCTTGAGAAACAGATCGGCAAGAGGATAGACGCTTACGTTGATGACATCGTCATTAAGACTAGGCACGTTGAAACACTAATAGACGACTTACGTCTCATGTTCGACAACCTCCGGGCATATGACATTAAGCTCAACCCGGAGAAGTGTGTCTTCGGCGTCCCCGCTGGAAAACTGCTGGGCTTCATAGTTTCCAATAGAGGAATCGAAGCAAACCCGGCTAAGATCCGAGCTCTGTCACAGTTAGCTACACCAACAGACCTCAAACAGGTCCAAAAACTGGCAGGATGCATGGCGGCACTAAGCCGCTTTATCTCCAGACTAGGAGAAAAGGCACTCCCACTCTATCGCCTCTTATGGCGCGTGGATAACTTCGAATGGACAGACGCGGCGACTGCTGGACTGGAGGAAATAAAGACCCTCCTAGCAAGCAATCCAATCCTGGCTGCACCAAACGCAGGCGAACCCATGTTGCTATACTTATCGGCAACACATCAAGTGGTGAGCACCATGCTCGTCGTCGAACGAGAATAGGATGGGCACAAATTTCCACTCCAAAAGCTGGTATACTATGTATCTACCGTCCTCACACCATGCAAATCCCGGTACCCTCACTATCACAAGATAGCATATGAAGTCTTCATGGCATCTTGAAAATTGCGACACTACTTTCAGGAGTGCTTGATCACGGTGGCTTATGAAGTGCCCCTCAATGATATAATCAACAACCGGGATGCAACGGGCCGGATTACCAAATGGGCCATTGAGCTCCTGCCATTCGACATCACGTACAAACCACGTCGAGCCATCAAATCCTAGGTACTGGTTGACTTCGTCGCCGAATGGACAGAGGCCGAACTCCCCAAAGAGTATGGCGCATATTTCAACTGGGTGATGCATTTTGACGGCTCCAAAATGTTGGCAGGGCTCGGTGCAAGCATCGTATTAACCCCACAGGAGATATCGTCCAGTACGTACTCCAAATATTATACACAGACTCCAACAACGCAGCTGAATATGAGGCCCTGCTACATGGCCTTCGGATGGCCGTATCAATGGGCATACAATGCCTGCAGGTGCGCGGGGACTCAAACCTCGCAATATCCCAAATTAATGGAGACTTTGATGCCAAAGATCCAAAGATGGCAGCTTATCGCAATGCCGTCTTAAATATGTCGGCTCGATTCGAGGGACTCGAATTTCATCACGGCGCCCACGAAAGTAATCAGGCGGCAGACGTCCTTGCTCGCATCGGCGCTAAACGCGACCCCGTCCCACATAACATCTGAAGGAAATATGCCCTAGAGGCAATAATAAAGTTATTATTTATTTCCTCATATATCATGATAAATGTTTATTATTCATGCTAGAATTGTATTAGCCGGAAACATAATACATGTGTGAATATATAAACAAACAAGAGTGTCACTAGTATGCCTCTGCTTGACTAGTTCGTTAATCAAAGATGGTTATGCTTCCTAACCATGAACAAAGAGTTGTTATTTGATTAACGAGGTCACATCATTAGTTGAATGATCTGATTGACATGACCCATTCCATTAGCTTAGCACCCGACCGTTTACTATGTTGCTATTGCTTTCTTCATGACTTATACATGTTCCTATGACTATGAGATTATGCAACTCCCGTTTACCGGAGGAACACTTTGTGTGCTACCAAACGTCACAACGTAACTGGGTGATTATAAAGGTGCTCTACAGGTGTCTCCAAAGGTACTTGTTGGGTTGGCGTATTTCGAGATTAGGATTTGTCACTCCGATAGTCGGAGAGGTATCTCTGGGCCCTCTCGGTAATGCACATCACATAAGCCTTGCAAGCATTACAACTAATATGTTAGTTGTGAGATGATGTATTACGGAACGAGTAAAGAGACTTGCCGGCAACGAGATTGAACTAGGTATTGGATATCGACGATCGAATCTCGGGCAAGTAACATACCGATGACAAAGGGAACAACGTATGTTGTTATGCGGTCTGACCGATAAAGATCTTCGTAGAATATGTAGGAGCCAATATGGGCATCCAGGTCCCGCTATTGGTTATTGACCGGAGACGTGTCTCGGTCATGTCTACATTGTTCTCGAACCATAGGGTCTGCACGCTTAACGTTACGATGACAGTTATTATGAGTTTATTCATTTTGATGTACCGAAGGTAGTTCGGAGTCCCGGATGTGATCACGGACATGACGAGGAGTCTCGAAATGGTCGAGACATAAAGATCGATATATTGGAAGCCTATATTTGTACATCGGAATTGTTTCGGGTGAAATCGGCATTTTATCGGAGTACCGAGGGGTTACCGGAACCCCCCGAGGGGTTAATGGGCCTTCATGGGCCATAAGGGAGAAGAGAGGGGCCGGCCAGGGCAGGCCGCGCGCCCCCTCCCCCCTAGTTCGAATAGGACAAGGAAGGGGGGGCGGCGCCCCCCTTTCCTCTTCTCCCTCCCCCTTTCCTTCTCCAACAAGGCAAGAGAGGGGGGAGTCCTACTCCCGGTGGGAGTAGGACTCCTCCAGGCGCACCCCATGGGGGCCGGCCGCACCTCCCCCTCCCTCCTTTATATACGGGGGCAGGGGGCACCCTAGAACACACAAGTTGATCTTCGTGATCGTTCCTTAGCCGTGTGCGGTGCCCCCCCCTCCACCATATTCCACCTCGGTCATATCGTTGCGGTGCTTAGGGAAGCCCTGCGTCGGTAGAACATCATCATCGTCATCACGCCGTCGTGCTAACGAAACTCATCCCCGAAGCTTTGCTGGATCGGATCCCGGGGAGCATCATCGAGCTGAACGTGTGCTAAGAACTCGGAGGTGCCGGAGTAACGGTGCTTGGATCGGTTGGACCGGGAAGACATACGACTACTTCCTCTACGTTGCGTCAACGCTTCCGCTTCGGTCTACGAGGGTACGTAGACAACACTCTCCCCTCTCGTTGCTATGCATCACCATGATCTTACGTGTGCGTAGGAATTTTTTTAAAATTACTACGTTCCCCAACAGTGGCATCCGAGCCTAGGTTTTTATGGTTTGATGTTATTTGCACGAGTAGAACACAAGTGAGTTGTGGGCGATATAAGTCATACTGCCTACCAGCATGTCATACTTTGGTTCGGCGGTATTGTTGGATGAAGCGGCCCGGACCGACATTACACGTACGCTTACGCGAGACTGGTTCTACCGCCGTGCTTTGCACACAGGTGGCTGGCGGGTGTCAGTTTCTCCAACTTTAGTTGAACCGAGTGTGGCTACACCCGGTCCTTGCGAAGGTTAAAACGACATCAACTTGACAAACTATCGTTGTGGTTTAGATGCGTAGGTGAGATTGGTTCTTGCTTAAGCCCGTAGCAGCCACGTAAAACTTGCAACAAACAAAGTAGAGGACGTCTAACTTGTTTTTGCAGGGCATGTTGTGATGTGATATGGTCAAGGCAGGATGCTAAATTTTATTGTATGAGATGATCATGTTTTGTAACCGAGTTATCGACAACTGGCAGGAGCCATATGGCTGTTGCTTTATTGTATGCAATGCTATCGCCCTGTAATGCTTTACTTTATCACTAAGCGGTAGCGATAGTCGTAGAAGCATAAGATTGGTGAGACGACAATGATGCTACGATGGAGATCAATGTGTCGCGCCGGTGATGATGGTGATCATGACGGTGCTTCGGAGATGGAGATCACAAGCACAAGATGATGATGGCCATATCATATCACTTATATTGATTGCATGTGATGTTTATCTTTTTATGCATCTTATCTTGCTTTGATTGACAGTAGCATTATAAGATGATCTCTCACTAAATTATCAAGAAGTGTTCTCCCTGAGTATGCACCGTTGCCAAAGTTCATCGTGCCCAGACACCACGTGATGATCAGGTGTGATAAGCTCTACGTCCATCTACAACGGGTGCAAGCCAGTTTTGCACATGCAGAATACTCGGGTTATACTTGACGAGCTAAGCATATGCAGATATGGCCTCGGAACATGGAGACCGAAAGGTCTAGCGTTAATCATATAGTAGATATGATCAACATAATGATGTTCACCATTGAAGACTAATCCATTTCACGTGATGATCGGTTATGGTTTAGTTGATTTGGATCACGTGATCACATAGAAGATTAGAGGGATGTCTATCTAAGTGGGAGTTCTTAAGTAATATGATTAATTGAACTTAAATTTATCATGAACTTAGTCCCTGATAGTATCTTGCTTGTTTATGTTGATTGTAGATAGATGGCCCGTGCTATTGTTCCGTTGAATTTTAATGCGTTCCTTGAGAAAGCAAAGTTGAAAGATGATGGTAGCAATTACACGGACTGGGTTCGTAACTTGAGGATTATCCTCATTGCTGCACAGAAGAGTTACGTCCTGGAAGCACCGCTGGGTGCTAGGCCTGCTGCTGATGCAACTGACGATGTTAAGAACGTCTGGCAGAGCAAAGCTGATGACTACTCGATAGTTCAATGTGCCATGCTTTACGGCTTAGAACCGGGACTTCAACGACGTTTTGAACGTCATGGGGCATATGAGAAGTTCCAAGAGTTGAAGTTAATATTCCAACAGAATGCCCGGATTGAGAGATATGAAGTCTCCAATAAGTTCTATAGCTGCAAGATGGAGGAGAATAGTTCTGTCAGTGAGCATATACTCAAAATGTCTAGGTATTGTAATCACTTGATTCAACTGGGAGTTAATCTTCCGGATGATTGCGTCATTGACAGAATTCTCCAATCACTTCCACCAAGCTACAAACGCTTCGTGATGAACTATAATATGCAAGGGATGGATAAGACGATTCCTGAGCTCTTCGCAATGCTAGAGGCTGCGGAGGTAGAAATCAAGAAGGAGCATCAAGTGTTGATGGTCAACAAGACCACTAGTTTCAAGAAAAAGGGCAAAGGGAAAAAGAAGGGGAGCTTCAAGAAGAACAGCAAGCAAGTTGCTGCTCAAGAGAAGAAACCCAAGTCTGGACCTAAACCTGAAACTGAGTGCTTCTACTTCAAGCAGACTGGTCAGTGGAAGCGGAATTGCCCCAAGTATTTGGCGGAATAGAAGGATGGCAAGGTGAACAAAGGTATATGTGATATACATGTTATTGATGTGTACCTTACTAGAGCTCGCAGTAGCACCTGGGTATTTGATACTGGTTCTGTTGCTATTTGCAACTCGAAACAGGGACTACGGATTAAGCGAACACTGGCAAAGGACGAGGTGACAATGCGCGTGGGAAATGGTTCCAAAGTCGATGTGATCGCGGTCGGCACGCTACCTCTACATCTACCTTTGGGATTTCTATTAGACCTAAATAATTGTTATTTGGTGCCAGCGTTGAGCATGAACATTATATCTGGATCTTGTTTGATGCAAGACGGTTATTCATTTAAATCAGAGAATAATGGTTGTTCTATTTATATGAGTAATATCTTTTATGGTCATGCACCCTTGAAGAGTGGTCTATTTTTGAGGAATCTCGATAGTAGTGATACACATATTCATAATGTTGAAGCCAAAAAATGCAGAGTTAATAATGACAGTGCAACTTATTTGTGGCACTGCCGTTTAGGTCATATCGGTGTAAAGCGCATGAAGAAACTCCATACTAATGGACTTTTGGAACCACTTGATTATGAATCACTTGGTACTTGCGAACCGTGCCTCATGGGCAAGATGACTAAAACACCGTTCTCCGGTACTATGGAGAGAGCAACAGATTTGTTGGAAATCATACATACAGATGTATGTTGCCCGATGAATATTGAAGCTCGTGGCGGATATCGTGATTTTCTCACCTTCACAGATGATTTAAGCAGATATGGTTATATCTACTTAATGAAATACAAGTCTGAAACATTTGAAAAGTTCAAAGAATTTCAGAGTGAAGTTGAAAATCATCGTAACAAGAAAATAAAGTTTCTATGATCTGATCGTGGAGGAGAATATTTGAGTTACGAGTTTGGTCTACATTTGAAACAATGCGGAATAGTTTCGCAACTCACGCCACCTAGAACACCACAATGTAATGGTGTGTCCGAACGTCGTAATCGTACTTTACTTGATATGGTGCGATCTATGATGTCTCTTACAGATTTACCGCTATCGTTTTGGGGTTATGCTTTAGAGACGGCCACATTCACATTAAATAGAGCACCATCAAAATCCGTTGAGACGACGCCTTATGAACTATGGTTTGGCAAGAAACCAAAGTTGTCGTTTCTTAAAGTTTGGGGCTGCGATGCTTATGTGAAAAAACTTCAACCTGATAAGCTCGAACCCAAATCGGAGAAATGTGTCTTCATAGGATACCCAAAGGAAACTGTTGGGTACACCTTCTATCACAGATCCGAAGGCAAGACATTCGTTGCTAAAAATGGATCCTTTCTAGAGAAGGAGTTTCTCTCGAAAGAAGTGAGTGGGAGGAAAGTAGAACTTGATGAGGTAATTATACCTGCTCCCTTATTGGGAAATAGCGCATCACAGGAACCAGTTTCTGTGACGTCTAAACCAATTAGTGAGGAAGTTAATGATGATGATCATGCAACTTCAGATGAAGTTACTACAGAACCTCGTAGATCAACCAGAGTAAGATCCGCACCAGAGTGGTACGACAATCCTGTTCTGGAAATCATGCTACTAGATCATGGTGAACCTACGAACTATGAAGAAGCGATGATGAGCCCAAATTCCGCAAAATGGCTTGAAGCCATGAAATCTGAGATGGGATCCATGTATGAGAACAAAGTGTGTTCTTTGGTTGACTTGCCCGATGGTCGGCAAGCAATTGAGAATAAATGGATCTTTAAGAAGAAGACTGACGCTGAGGGTAAATGTTACTATCTACAAAGCTCGACTTGTCGCAAAAGGTTTTCAACAAGTTCAAGGGATTGACTACGATGAGACCTTCTCACCCGTAGCGATGCTTAAGTCTGTCCGAATCATGTTAGCAATTGCCGCATTTTATGATTATGAAATTTGGCAGATGGATGTAAAAACTATATTCCTGAATGGATTTCTGGAAGAAGAGTTGTATATGATGCAACCAGAAGGTTTTATCGATCCAAAGGGAACTAACAAAGTGTGCAAGCTCCAGCGATCCATTTATGGACTGGTGCAAGCCTCTCGGAGTTGGAATAAACGCTTTGATAGTGTAATCAAAGAATTTGGGTTTGTTTAGACTATTGGAGAAGCCAGTACTTACAAGAAAGTGAGTGGGAGCTCTGTAGCATTTCTGATATTATATGTGGATGACATATTACTAATCGGAAATGATATAGAATTCCTGGATAGCATAAAGGGATACTTGAATAAGAATTTTTCAATGAAAGACCTCGGTGAAGCTGCTTACATATTGGGCATCAAGATCTATAGAGATAGATCAAGACGCTTAACTGGACTTTCACAAAGCACATACCTTGACAAAGTTTTGAAAAAGTTCAAAATGGATCAAGCAAAGAAAGGATTCTTGCCTGTACTACAAGGTGTGAAGTTGAGTAAGACTCAATGCCCGACCACTGCAGAAGATAGACAGAAAATGAAACATGTTCCGTATGCTTCAGCCATAGGCTCTATCATGTATCCAATGTTGTGTACCAGACCTGATGTGTGTCTTGCTATAAGTTTAGCAGGGAGGTATCAAAGTAATCCAGGAGTGGATCACATGACAGCGGTCAAGAACATCCTGAAGTACCTGAAAAGGACTAAGGATATGTTTCTCGTATATGGAGGTGACAAAGAGCTCATCGTAAACGGTTACGTTGATGCAAGCTTTGACACTGATCCGGACGATTCTAAATCGCAAACCGGATACGTGTTTACCTTAAACGGTGGAGCTGTCAGTTGGTGCAGTTCTAAACAAAGCGTCGTGGCGGGATCTACATGTGAAGCGGAGTACATAGCTGCTTCAAAAGCAACAAATGAAGGAGTCTGGATGAAGGAGTTCATATCCGATCTAGGTGTCATACCTAGTGCATCGGGTCCAATGAAAATCTTTTGTGACAATACTGGTGCAATTGCCTTGGCAAAGGAATCCAGATTTCACAAGAGAACCAAGCACATCAAGAGACGCTTCAATTCCATCTGGGATCTAGTCCAGGTGGGAGACATAGAGATTTGCAAGATACATACGGATCTGAATCTAGCAGACCCGTTGACTAAGCCTCCTCCACGAGCAAAACAATATCAGCACCAAAACTCCATGGGTGTTAGAATCATTACTATGCAATCTAGATTATTGACTCTAGTGCAAGTGGGAGACTGAAGGAAATATGCCCTAGAGGCAATAATAAAATTATTATTTATTTCCTCATATATCATGATAAATGTTTATTATTCATGCTAGAATTGTATTAGCTGGAAACATAATACATGTGTGAATATATAAACAAACAAGAGTGTCACTAGTATGCCTCTACTTGACTAGCTCGTTAATCAAAGATGGTTATGTTTCCTAACCATGAACAAAGAGTTGTTATTTGATTAACGTGGTCACATCATTAGTTGAATGATCTGATTGACATCACCCATTCCATTAGCTTAGCACCCGATCGTTTAGTATGTTGCTATTGCTTTCTTCATGACTTATACATGTTCCTATGACTATGAGATTATGCAACTCCCGTTTACCGGAGGAACACTTTGTGTGCTACCAAACGTCACAACGTAACTGGGTGATTATAAAGGTGCTCTACAGGTGTCTCCAAAGGTACTTGTTGGGTTGGCGTATTTCGAGATTAGGATTTGTCACTCCGATAGTCGGAGAGGTATCTCTAGGCCCTCTCGGTAATGCACATCACATAAGCCTTGCAAGCATTACAACTAATATGTTAGTTGTGAGATGATGTATTACGGAACGAGTAAAGAGACTTGCCGGCAACGAGATTGAACTAGGTATTGGATACCGACGATCGAATCTCGGGCAAGTAACATACCGATGACAAAGGGAACAACGTATGTTGTTATGCGGTCTGACCGATAAAGATCTTCGTAGAATATGTAGGAGCCAATATGGGCATCCAGGTCCCGCTATTGGTTATTGACCGGAGACGTGTCTCGGTCATGTCTACATTGTTCTCGAACCGTAGGGTCCGCACGCTTAACGTTACGATGATAGTTATTATGAGTTTATTCATTTTGATGTACCGAAGGTAGTTCGGAGTCTCGGATGTGATCACGGACATGACGAGGAGTCTCGAAATGGTCGAGACATAAAGATTGATATATTGGAAGCCTATATTTGTACATCGGAATCGTTCCGGGTGAAATCGGCATTTTATCGGAGTACCGAGGGGTTAATGGGCCTTCATGGGCCATAAGGGAGAAGAGAGGGGCCGGCCAGGGCGCCCCCCTTTCCTCTTCTCCCTCCCCCTTTCCTTCTTCAACAAGGAAAGATAGGGGGGAGTCCTACTCCCGGTGGGAGTAGGACTCCTCCAGGCGCACCCCATGGGGGCCGGCCGCACCTCCCCCTCCCTCCTTTATATACGGGGGCAGGGGGCACCCTAGAACACACAAGTTGATCTTCGTGATCTTTCCTTAGCCGTGTGCGGTGCCCCCCTCCACCATATTCCACCTCGGTCATATCGTTGCGGTGCTTAGGCGAAGCCCTGCGTCGGTAGAACATCATCATCGTCATCACGCCGTCGTGCTGACGAAACTCATCCCCGAAACTTTGCTGGATCGGAGCCCGGGGAGCGTCATCGAGCTGAACGTGTGCTAAGAACTCGAAGGTGCCGGAGTAACGGTGCTTGGATCGGTTGGACCGGGAAGACGTACGACTACTTCCTCTACGTTGCGTCAACGCTTCCGCTTCGGTCTACGAGGGTACGTAGACAACACTCTCCCCTCTCGTTGCTATGCATCACCATGATCTTGCGTGTGCGTAGGATTTTTTTTGAAATTACTACGTTCCCCAACAACATCTTCCTTGAAAGGCTGTTTAAGCCATCCATGGTGTGGCAAGGGGGAGACAGCAACGATAGTACCGTTGCGAACACAAACACAGATAGCGAACACGCCGATATCATCGGAGGCTCAGCCACTGAATTAACACCATCGGCCCACCTCATCAAGGCAGTAATCGCCCCATGGACCGAACCATTCTTGGCCTACCTTAATAGGAAGGAGCTCCCAGAAGATCAGAGTGAGGCTCGCCACATCGTCCAGCGTTCGAAAGCCTATAAAGTTCACGAGGGAGAGCTCTATAAGAAAAGCACAAAACGGAGTCCTTCAAAGGTGTATCTCCGAGGAGGAGGGGCGGAAACTCTTGGCAGAAATTCACGCCGGTCTCGGTGGGCACCACGCCGCAGCCCGGGCACTTGTCAGCAAGGCCTTCCAGACAAGATTTTATTGGCCTACGGCCCGGGCAGATGCACAGGACCTCGTCCAGCGCTGCGTTGGATGCCAACTCTTCGCCAACCAAAGCCACATGCCCCCAACCGCCCTACAAACAATCCCCATTACATGGCCCTTTGCGCTCTGGGGCTTGGACATGGTTGGACCCCTTAAAGGGGGAAACCATAAGAAAAAATATCTGCTGGTCATGGTGGACAAATTCACCAAGTGGATAGAGGCTAGACCAGTCAAAACGGCCGAGTCCGGACCAGTGATCGCATTTATATCTGATGTGGTGCACCATTATGGTGTGCCGCACAGCATCATCACTGATAACGGTTCCAATTTCACAGCTGACGAGGTGAAAACTGGTGTGCTAATCTGGGCATTAAGCTCGATTACGCCTCTGTCTACCACCCACAAACAAACGGTCAAGTCGAATGAGCTAACGGTCTTATTATGAGTGGCATCAAACCCAGGCTACTGCGGTCTTTGAAAGAATCAGACAAACACTGGGTCGAGGAGCTTGACTCCGTACTCTGGGGGCTGCGGACCACGCCCAACCATACTACCGGATACACACCTTTCTTCATGGTGTACGGCATAGAGGCTGTATTGCCCTGCGATATTATACATGACTCACCTCGAGTGCGGAAGAGAAAGAGACTGAGTTGGATCGGCAGGACAGCCTAGACGCCCTGGAGGAGGAGTGCGACGTCGCCGAAGCCCGTTCAACATTTTATCAGCAGCAGGCTCGAAGATATCAAAGCAGAGAAGTACGGGACAAGACTTACAATGTTGGCAAACTCCTTCTACGCTTGCCGGAAAAGAAAAAGGACAAACTCAAGCCCAAATGGGAGGGTCCCTTCATAATTGACGAAGTTCTTACCGGAGGAGCGTACCGTCTTCGTGACACATCAGACAATCTCCTAGAGCCGAACCCCTGGAACGCGGCCAGACTTTGAAGGTTCTATGCCTAGCGCCGAACCCTTTGTTAGTCTCCTTCTCCCCTACTGGTTCCATTACTTTTTCTCCATCTTACACAATTTTTCTTTTTTGCCTTAAAGCTCTCACTCGGCTCGACCGAACACTGCTTACGTACACATTCTTACATATGTACGCCCATCATACCTGGGGGCTTCTTTAATAGAAGCTTGTTAATACTATTTTTCCGAGCATCCAGCTCATCATACATATGCGTTCTTCCCATATGTCTTTTCTTCACCATTATATGCATCGATATGACTTAAGTTTTTGCCAAGCTGGGTTGCCTGGCTCCTGTGCTTACCCCTACGTTCCCGATTGTTCGGCTAGGTGGTAAAGGGAGCACCTCTGCGATTGTTACTGCCGGGTTATCCAGATGTGTACCTCAGACTGGGTGAAGCCGAAAGCTAGCGTTCTTAAGGGAATATTCGGCCGGTGGATGAAAAATACTCTTTGCACTCACTCTATTGTGAACCCCCAGAAGCTATACATACTGTGATTTTTTACATCACAACTCGGACATGTCTACTACTGCATGCACACCCAGGGAAAGGAACCCTTAACGGAACTATTCTCCCCGGAAGATGTTACTTACAATCTCAATGTAATATAACATAACTAGCCGGATACAACTTGTCTGTTCAAGCAACTATGACCCCTACGCCTAGCTTTCCAAGCATACCCCGGTCTATTGCCGCGAGGGTATTCAGAAACACTCCGCACCATCGAGTCTGGAGGTTGAAGCGAAAAGGTCTGCCATGACAAATGCTATACAATTCAGCTAGAATTACATAGGGTAAGGAAAGTACATAGTCATTGGGACTCAAACACTTCCTTCTCTATACCGCCCAGCAGGCGGTCTAACTTACATTCCTGTTGGGAATATTTGGCGGCCACCTCTACTTGGTCATACACTAAACTAACGGGAATTTCTTCCCCATCCGACCCTAGCGGTCTGACCCGTGCCATGTGATTAGGATCAAGCTTGGTATACCGAGTTTTCACCATGGCCCAAGCTTCTCGCGCACCCTCTCGACAGGCCGATATCTTCCATAATCGGATACGCTGCCGCGCTCCTTTGAACAGCTCTACAAGCTCCTCCATACTTCCTGGAGGGGAGGCGGATGGCCATAAGGCCTTGGCAACGCTCCGCATGGCCAGCCACTACAAAAAAATACACTTCCGTGATGATACGTGTTTGTCATAGTAGGTTGCTTTTTTTGTCATGCATGTACATCCATGACAAATTTATGACAGAATCAAGATAGTCATACCTGTGCTGTCATAGAAGTGTTCCATGACATTACCAAAATTATCATCACGGAAGTGTCCACTTCCATGACGATAAATCGCGCGTCACATAAGTGCTTTCGTCAAGGGTGACCGACACGTGGCATCCACCGTAACGGAACGCCATTAAGCTATCGGGTCGGGTTTTGGATCCGATAACCCGTTAACAGCCTCGACCAATGGGAAATTACCACGTGTAAAATTCTTATTGGCCGGACGAAACAGGTGTCAGCTCGTCAGTGGGTCAGATAGGCGCCTATGACACTTCGACACATGGCACGGCCCAATAGAGGCCCATTCCTGTGTAAAGGCCGGCCCATTTGACTTGGTCAAAAGCTGGCGGGCCGGCCCATGGAAAGCCTGTTAACGGCCTGTTCGAATATAGCCCATTTACAGCCCGCTAACCCAAGGCCCATTACGCCCTATCCGAATTAGGCCCAGTAGCGTCATCTGGGCCATCCAATATGATTCCAGCCCGTTTTCACTTCTGGCCCATGTATGGCCCATGACGTCTTTCGGCCCATATGAGGCCCTATGTAACTCTTGGCCTACTAACGGCCCGTGGTGAAACTGGCCCGTAATGAACAATGTATCACTTTACACCCATTAACGGCCCGTGGTGAAACTGGCCCGTGATGAACAGTGTATAACTTTATACCCATTAACGGCCCGTTATTCCGTTGGGCCGTTTCCAGCCCATGTTATCTTTCGTCCTTCTCAGAGCCCATTTATTCTTGGGCTCATTTCCAGCACTCGTTTACTTAGGGCCCGTTACTGTCATTTTCTGCTTGTGGGCCAAATTCAGCCCGTGGTTACAGTCGGCCCGTTTGTGGTCCGTTCATACGTTGGGCCGTTTCCAATGCGTCATCAAATACGGCCTATTAAGGATGGCCCGTTATGGTCGGCCCATGAACGGACGATTCCAACTCTAGCCCGTTTAGGACCATAATGCGTCCTATTATTGGCCCATGTTTGGCCATCAATCATACTGCCCGTATAAGGCCCATTGATGATACGGCCCGTAGAAGGCTGTTTCTATGGCCCGTAGAAGGCCCATTGTTTCTACGGCCCATAGAAGACCCACTGTTTCTACGGCCCGTGGGAGGCCCAGTGTCACTACAGTAAATATTAGCCCATGGTTATTGTGGCCTAGTTTTAAAAAATAGGTTAATGCCGCCACTAGCAAACCGCGGAAAAAGAACTACAATGACAAGAAGCAAACAAATAAACAAGACAACAAGGAAATAAATAAGCAAGCAACTTATGCTAGGCTATCACGGCTATCACACATATTACATCCACTGGGCATCAAAGTTCGCCACCAGTGCAAATAAACGTACCGACAAAAGCATATACAAAACTGAGAGCACTTCAGAAGGCACTAGGCCTGGCCAGGTCGGGCCCCCCCAAAGAGCTGAAGAAGCTGAGTAGACCTCAGTTGTGTCAATGATAGATGCATCAACACTAGATTTAAGGCATCATGGTGCGCACGGCAGTCCTCTGACATCTTCATTGCATCTTTGACTTGAAGTCGGAGCTGAGCTGCAGCAAGCCTTTCCGCTTTAAGTTGAGACTAAAGAAGTCGAACTGATTGAGGCAGCGACTACACAGAGGTTGTATCACACCTGCTGGTGAGTAGCTTCAACTCACTGTCTTCATCAAGACAAGACCTTGGGGTCATCTCGCTGTCCTCAAAATGGTTTGTCTTACTATCTTCCCAAAAGTTCTGCCTGGCGTAAGAGATACGAGTCTGAAAGAGAAACAAGGAGACACGTAACAGGTTTCACAATTATATAAGCAAATAAATGGATCTGTTCTGCATAAGGAACATGTTTTTACAACTACAATTTGAAACTGGTAGTTGTTGCAAACATCCAATCAGATGTATACAACAAAGCAAACAATAGTGGAGGAAATGATGCCTATCCTAATCTATACTAGAACAAAGTATTAAGGCTTGAGAAGGATGAACTTACATTACATGTTAACACGGGCTGGACAAAGCCCTTCTCCATGTTGATGGAAGGATAATTCAATAAATTCCCCAAAGAAAATTCTTTATAAGCGTTGCCATTATTCTACATTTTGCAAAGAGTAAATATAGATCAAATAATATTGGAAGAAACAGAGGATAATGAAGCTCAGGTGCAGATTGATGATACATAATCAAATAGCAATTAATTAAGTACAGCGTTACAAGGAAAAAGGGAGAGAGGTACTGACAAGAGCAATGGAGAGCCCATTATTGTTTTGAGATCGTATGATCCTTTGAGCAAGGAGATTCATCTGAAATTAGTTTTCATACAAGAGAGAAGGTAAGGCACAAGCCGAAATTTAGGAGTTCAAATTTTGAATTGATATCATAGACAATACTTGACGCTGGGCCCCCAGCAGTTCTAATAGGGGTTTGGCCACTGGAGTAGGGGTAAAGTGTGGTACAGTCGGGCCTGTGTTTTCTGTGGCTGCTGATCTATCTGATTTAACAGGTATCACCACCTTTTCCAAATACCTAGTTTGTACTCCTTGACGACCTGCACTCACCCTCTTCCTTTTGGACACCTATTACGAAAGGACAACATCTGACTGAAAAAACATAGTGTGACAACACATGGAATAGGTACAGAAAATGGATAGGTATGGCATATACTCATATATGATGCTTAAACTAAGCAGATGGTGTAACAAAGTAGAAGTAATGCTAGAGGTCAGATGCAAAATATGTGCGACCAATACAACTTTGCAAAGTTAGAGCAAGCACCTTGATGGGTGAATAAGATAGGCCATCCTCCACCATGCCAAGTTTGATAGCCAGTGGATCGTTCCGCAATATTCCTCTCGTGCGCCCATTCTCATATTCATTTTGATAATGTTCAATACCTGACATGCATGAAAACATAAAAACAAGTGAGATTTTCTTTGTAATGCAGAAGTGATTCTAATCCAATACTGCCTCCCTGTAAACCCCTTTGTGCTATCTTTGCAATTCTTTTAAAAGATGCCATGCATGCTGTAATTTGTCATGTGCATTAATATAATGTGGCCTACTACTCAAAATATGAGAGCTCCAGAAGTGATGACACTTCGCAGATGATAGCTTCAACATGTAGTAAAGAGGAACAAGTCGACCTGACCTGACAGATTCAAAATATACTAAGGGAGAACAACTCGACCTGACCAGTCGACCGCAAGAGAAGAGTATCATCTTAAAGAAGAGCAGAAGAGCAAGCGGACTGAACATATTACAAGTCTTTTAATACAATGTCGGTTGGCCACCCATGATGAACCAGAGCGCACAGAGAAATACTATTCTTTCTGATCTCTCCATATGTGGCTCACATGCATTTCGAAACTAAAGTAGGAACATTTATCTAACCAATTAAACATCTCTCAGTTTTACTAATATCAGCAATAATATCATATATGAATTTGTACAACTAAGCTTGTTTAGCTCGATGGGTGGAGCAGTGCTATTACGACACGAACCACGTAGGCTGATTGTGGTCATCACCAAATGGGGAAAACATAAGCATGATGAGTACAGTGTTGACCGTGGCAGTGGGATGGCAAATCTGAAGCTGCAAACCGCGCAAAGGGTAGTTAGCAACCGATGTTTGCTTTGAAATAACAACTAAGATTTGGTATGGACAATAAAGTACGGTTAACAAGTGACAAAGAAATGCAATTATGTTGTCTCTCTATATGTCGCGACATGCATTTGGAAACTCAAGTGGGACCTTTAGCTAACCAATTAAATGTGTCGGTTAACTAATATCAGTATCATATCACAATCATATTTGAACAACTAAGCTTTCGAATTCTGAGTGTTGTGTTGTTTAGCTTGAAGGGTGGAGTAATGCTAGTACGACAGAAAGCACCTACGCAGATGATAGTAGAGTAGATAAAAGGGGAAACCCTAAGCATCAAGAGAAAAATCAGGAATGTGGAACTAGCTGGACCAGTGGGTGGCGCACATGCTTTACAAAACAAATATAGGAACATTAGGTGACCAATTAAACGTTCTCTGTTTTAGTGATATGAGCATCATATCAGATTCGTATTTCAACATGTAAGCTTTGGGTTGAGGTCTTGAGGAGCAGTGCTAGCACGACACGAAGCGCCTACGATGATGGTAGTGAATATAAAGGGGGGAAACCATAAGCTTTACGAGTATAGTGCCCGTGCCATGGCAGATCTGAAGGTGCAAACCGGACAAAGCTACTTCGCAACCAATGTTTGCTTTCAACTAGCCACTACGATTTGGTACGGACAAGAAAAGTACAGTAAACAAATTACGATCTATTTTCCGGGTGAGATCAATAATTTAAGCACATATGGAAGAGTACCAGCTCTCTTGCGACGCCGTTAGGCCTATGCTGATACGTTGAGGGTGCTACGGGTGCGATGGCTGTCGGCGGCGGGGAAGAAGACTTTAGACGGCAGACGACCGGGTCGGGGGATATATCATGTTGCCGTGGACGAGGCGGTCGTAGGAGCGACAACGGCAAGGTGGACGACGGTGCCGATGAAGCGAGAGGAGGCGATGAAAGGATCCTGGTCCAGCGCCGTGGATGAGAGACGTCCATCTCTTCCAATGGATGACGGGGTAGGGGTAGCGGCTCCGGCAAGGTGGAGGATGGGGTGGCAGATGGAGGAGGCTGGCCGCAGTGCGGAGGTTGTCGCGCCGCCGACGGTGTATGAATGGGGAAATGGAGAGGAGGGGGGATCTCAAACTTTGGGACGCGCTTCTCTGAAATGGGGGAAATTTACGAACTTATCCCCCGTTTAAAATTTCGGACATCGCGTCGGTTGGGGATAGGACGATAATCTCGCATCTCCCAAATATATGCCGGTAACTATTCTGGGCGAGGAGAGGGTGTTTTGCCGCCCACGGTTGGCGCCCACGGTGTATGAATGGGGCTGACAGGTAGGGCGGTTGTGTCACGTCTGATGGAAGTTACACATCTGCACCTATTTAAAATATAATCCTACATCGATTTCGGACGAGGAGAGTTTGTTTTGCCGCCCACCGTGTATGAATGGGGAAATGGAGGAAGAGACACCTGTCTTTCGGACGAGCTTGAATCAAATGTGTTTTGCCGCCCACGTTTGGCGCCCACCGTGTCTGAATGGGCTCAGAGGCCGTCGTGTCACGTTTGATTGAAGTTACTAGTCTACCCCTATCGGCAGCAGTGTAAATCCTATCGATAAGGATGTCAAATGTCAGGGGTAGACAGTAATTTCCATCTCGCAAACACTTTCTTCAGGCAGCCCACAAATTATAGTGGGTGTTTAGCCGCTTCGTTCAAAACTTGGGAGAATTAGCATTGACGTTTGCCCTAGGACCTGGCAAACTAAATTCAAATCCAATTTGTATGCAATTACGAATATCCACAGATAATTATACGTTTTGTTATTTATTTCTTCAAAACCACAACAAAGATTTATTCCACCTTTATATATGATTATGATTTAGAAATGTCGTGATCTTCGAATTCAGTAGGTTGGATACACTCTGAGTCAAACAGTTATTTCATCCAATACAATATGCTCACACGAAAAATAGTTCACCTTATGTCAATCATACAAGTACTGAGGACTACCTCGCCTAAAAAATTCGGATCATTACAACACATGGACAACATAGGGGGTCTTGCAACATAATCCATTCAGAGACATGACACAACATGCAAGTACAATAATCTAATGAAAATTTCAACTGGTATCTAAAGAAGAACCGTGATTATCTTGGGCTTCAGATAGCAGAAACAGCAGGACCTCCTCCGTCTTCAAATGCAACATTCTTACTTCCTCCAATTCTTGGGTTGCTTGTATAATGCGTGCCGCTCATTCCGTAATTTCCAGCCTTAAGATAAAGATTACCTCATTCATGGCAGCCACACCATCTCTTTCTACCTCCAGTAGAGCCTCAAGCACTATAATATCTATGCTCAGACTGCTCTCCGGCGGTGTTGCCTCTGAACTGCTACCATCTGGTAACATGGATGGCGCACTGCTTCCACAAATAGATTCTGGGGTTGTACATTGTGTCCTAGTGTGAACGGCATCCTGAAAGGTTTCCGCTGGACATCATAAGAGATAGTTATCGTATGATCCATGCAGTAAGCTTACATGGTAAACGACGAACAAATTATCGCCGAGCATGGCAAACTATATTTAAATGGTTCGAAGCAACATCAGCCGAAAATAAAGTAAAATGGTAAGATGAAACTAGGGATGTAAGTGGCAAATAAAAGAAATCCGCCAGTCCCATCTAGTTAGTTTTTGCTACCTCCCTAGTTCATTTTCCTTCAAAAAAACAAAAACTCTATTGAACTATCATACCACTGGTGGACTTTAATCGGGATTAAACCGGACCCAGTTGATATCCCTAGTTGAAAGGGAGTGTACAGCCGCTATATTTAAGTTGCCAAGGCATCTAAGCAGTTCATATAATCTGAGAAAGCACTTAACAGTGTGGCCTCATATAAACTACGAAGACAGTCTTGTCATGAAGTTGAGAGGAAAAGTTAAGGACTCAAATGAAATAGGCATGCATTTCTCTACGATAGTACAGCAGGCACTGCTGACATATTGGCCAACTCAGGTATAACGTAACAACAATAAGGCATTCGAATCAAGCAATACAGCAAAGCAGACAACTGAACTATTTGTAATTCGATAGGATTACATGTTGAGGGCACAAGCCAAGAAAGCAGCCCACTCGCATTACATTTCACATGTACTAAAACACACTGGCTTACCATATGTTGTTGTGAAGCCTAGCTGTTGTTGCAATGTTCTTTGAAGATATCGTCAGCATCCTGTGGTTGCAAATCTAGTTGTTGTAGTTTATTCTGCAGCATCTATTTAGGTAAAATTAATTTTAATCGCACGCACTGGTCCGAATTGATCATCAATGGTTCATCTAAACTAATGAAAGAAGGGTGTGTGCATACACGACAATACTCCCTCCGATTATATTTACTTTGCGTATAACTTTTTCTCAGTTTTCTCGTATTAGTCTGCGCGTTGCCAATTCCTAGCGCTGGTTTCCTTTTGTACCCTGCCCCATCCGCCTCTGCCCTAATTAATTGGAAAATTAGTCCATAAAAATTAAACCAGTGCCCTCCTTGGTATGCGGGTCAAGAGTTATGCGCAGAGTAAATAGAATCGGAGGGAGTATATCTGCTTCCCTCTATTTTTATGCTTGTTCGAGGTGCCAGCCCCAAAAGAACAAATATTTTGCTTGATGGGGTTGGCAGCTCCATAATTAATAGAAGCATCAAATTAGTCATGCAACTTGGGAAGATCAAGAACACACAAACAAGTAATGAACAGAGGCTCGGAGCAGTGATGTAATAGCTAGCATCAGAAAATGTAGGGTAAAATGAACAAAAAGCAGCAGAACCACATGCTAGTTTGCTGATGTGTAATTAAGCATAGAGAACATTAAGCAGTATGTTGGAACCAACAGGTGGCATCAGAACAAAACTAAAGCATATTAACTATATGTGCACTGGTATGTAATTTAGCACATGTAACATGTTCACTCCCAGAAGTATGGCCCTACAGGTGCAAGCAGAATAACGCGTCTCATGAAAAACTGAATGATGCCCTGAAGAAATTCAAAGGTGCGCTGCTTATCCTAGAAAAGTGAACGTAGGCGCCGGCCGTTGGATAATAGTACCTGATTCTCGGCGGCGTATGGGTATCGTTGTCATACTTGATAGCTAAGGATCGTCGATGGTGCTCGTGTTGCGGTTGAGTTTGGGCCGGTTGTCGCCGTCGCTGAAGCGGCTCCGGTGCTACGGTTGCGGCGCCTGTCGACATACAAGAAAGCTCATCTGTGGTAAGTGAACAATTGCACGATAAAGAGAAAAACCGAAGGAGTACAAATCGAAATAACCTGATGAGGCTGCGGCGTCGGTAAAGCAGGGCTGGTGGAGTTGAATATGGCGTCCGTGGAGCGGGTCCGGTGTAGTGGACGAAGGCTTCGGCGGGCATGTTGTACAGTGCTTTCGATGAGGCGGATCTGTTGCGGCGGACGAGGGCTTGTATGAAGGGCCAGCGAAGGGGCGGACGAGGGAGTCAGTGGAGGGCCTATGCTGTGGTGGACGAGGGCGCCGGTTAAGCAGATCCGGTGCGGTGGACCATGATGGCAGTCAAGGAGATCTGGAGCGGTGGACAAGCCAGTCACTGAAGCGGCTCCGGTGAAGTGGTGAGTTGGCAGTTGGGGGTTCCAAGGTGCGGAAGGTAGATCCGGCGGGGTGTGAGGTCCACCGCTGCGGCGGAGGACTAGATTCGGCGGCTTGCCGTGGTTGGGGGGTCGGGGAGGGGAAGGGGAGGGGCTTTGGGGAAGAATGTTGGGGGCAAAGAGGCGAAAACAATGGAGTTACCAAAGCAGCCATTTTCCGTTCATGTGGTAGGGGTAAAACAGGAATATCGCAGGGCTAAACTTTCGGGCGTGTGATATTTCGATGTGAGCGGGAAGTTTGAAAGCTTTTGGCGCCTAAAATTATAAGTATTCTGCTCTCGTACGGCCGACTATGATATCATGGCCGACAATTTGTTTGTTTTGCACGCAAAAAATGTGCAAGTTTTGAAAATCAGTGTCTCCAACTCGAAACTTAGATTTTCCATTCAATTCAAATATGGATCATTGAGCTACTACAAGCAAATACCATCATACGGTCCAATTCAAGTGAAATTCCAAATGTGTTTATCCTAAATATGATGACGAAAGCAAAAATGTGTATGTGTATGAATAAAGTGGATGATTATAAAGTTTGAACATGCCCGTATGTGTATATCTCTAGGTTTGATATATGAATTTGAAATCACGAAATCCCGGCTTAAAAAATGTACCTCCGTTTAAATGAATTACAAAAGCTAATGATGGAGTCGAATTCCAAAATTCCAATCTTAGGTTTGTAATTCTGGTACATCAAGGTATATCATGCATGTTCAAAAGTATCGTTATCTCATAGTACAAACTGTGAAACAAATTGATCAACCATGAGTGCACAATATCTCAATTACGCTAAAGTCCCTCAAATATAGACACCTCACTCTTTATCTGAAGTCACCCCCCCCCCCCACCACACACACACACACACACACACACATAGAGAGAGAGAGAGAGAAGTCGTTCTCTCCCCCAAACACCAACACACGAGCACATTAACACCCCTCTCTCTTGTAAAGTCCGGACCCCAACATAGGTCTCTATCACTTTGTCTCTCGGGCATGCACACATCTCTTCCCTCACTCTCTAGGTCTCCCGCTATCTCTCTTACCCAAGCACACGCACTATGTAGAGTGTATATTTCCCATACACACAAAACGTCACCCCCAAACGTCTATCTCCCTAGTTATGTGGTTCCCGCGCACTCACCTCACACACCACCCCCACTGCAAACAAGCACACTTTGTCTCCTTGTGCACCACTCTCCTCTTTCTCTCTCCCACATGCGGACCCGCCCCAGTTCTTTCCCTGTATACATATATGTCGTGAATCTTTGCATAGCTCCCTAATGTATAATCGTTCTCGATTTCGCACATTGTTCTCTACAACATCTATTCTAGATCTCTCATGAAGTCCCTATCACACACACGATGACTTGCTTCCCTTGCGTCTCCGTTCATAGGCCAATTTCGGACAACATCAACATTGTCTCCCTATCTATACGCCATTTATGGACACAAACGACCCCTCTCACCCCCTCTCTTCCTCTCTCTCTCTCTCTCTCTCTCTCTCTCTTCGTCGCTAGATCTCTCTTTCTCTCGCTCTCACACCCCTCTCCCACACACACACTCGATGTCTCTTCCAAATAGCCTGCTCCCCCCGCCCGCACCCGTGCTATCTCGCTACTACACATGTCACACCATCCCCCCTTCCCTTATGCTAGGTTTACATCATCAGTGGTCTCTCTACTCCACATACACTCTCTGCCTCTCACACACAAAAGCGTGCACAAACACACACAGACACGCACAAACACCCATTTACCTAGATCCTCATCTCTCCTCATGTCCGCATGTGTATCTCACACACTCACTCTCTAATTATGTATATGTGTCTCCATGTTAGACAACACAAAGCCCCATGTACATGTCTCTCTCTATCCTCCACAAACATAGAAACAAAGAATCTGTTATCATTGCCTCAGTCTCTAACATCTCTCTCTCTCTCTCTCTCTCTCTCTCTCTCTCTCTCTCTCTCTCTCTCTCGCAAACACGTTCAACAAGGGTTTCCCCGTGAATAACTTACCGTCTATTCATGAACAGTCGTGGTAGTACGGCGAACACGAGACGTGAAAAAGAATAAATCTACACGTGCTTAGACCACCTAGTATGACTACTAGGACTAGAGCAAGCCAAAAAGCGCGCCGCCGTCACCCCATCCTTGTCGGCGACGGGAAAATCTTCGTTTTACGCAGTCGAGAAGTCATTGTGCTAAGGCCCCACATGCCGAGGCGTTGAATAGAATGTAGATGCTAGTTTACGGAAGCAAGTATCGATAATATGTTTGTATCTCCATACTTATATTTCTTCTCTTATAATAAACCGAGTTAGTGATGATGGTACGTGTGCCATCTTGCAATATAGACCGTCCGATCTATATCTGACAGATGGAAATTAAACTGAAAGATACCCGCACCCCTCTCCACATTTGCAGACAAGGCCTTCCCTCGTTCATCCTTCATCCTTATCTCCAACAAACCTCATTGTTGAGCAATTAATAAAGGAAGCCTCTGGAACAGTCTGGCGTGGTGGCCGCTGCCGGCGTCGTCAATCCCCATGCCTCCACTCAGTCCGACCACCAACCACCACCACACCCCACTCCTCTTCACCTTATCTTATATTTCTCGAGATATCATTAGTTTTTACACATGGGATTACCCCCGCAAGGGTCAATCACAACAAGTGTTTTATAAAAAAATGCATCTTGATGTTCCGTGCAATGCACGGATCTTGCTAGTACTCCTACACAAGACTCAGTTGGTGATGCTGGTGTGTCTGCCATCCGTCGTTTCTGACCATTAGATCTACATCTAACGATTGTGAGGTAAGTTGTTGCCTTTTCTCACCAACATCCCACTTGTCTACCAATTTGCACAAAAACCCATAATTAGTATCTTAAAACCAACCACATCCCTCCCTGACCTCATCAAAACAGCCCAAGGAATATATTTTAATTGAAACATAATATATCTCTAGTGACATATGTATATCAAAATTAGAGTGTTTTGTACCAAGTTTGTGAATAAGTATTATTATAATTATGATTCGTTGCAACGGACATGAACATTGCTAGTATTTCCAACCATGCATTTCTTTTCCTAGTATTCCATAGTTTCGAGTTTTCCATCAAGATATTAGTCACTCATGGTTGATATTTACTTTCAATCATGTACACATATGCACTATGTAACTAGCCTTGCTTATTGGCTTCCAAAGCTTAACTTTCACTCCTACTTACAATATGTAGAGTATTTAACAAAAAACTACCACTTTCAACCAGCCCTAGGAGGAATCTATTGTACAAAAAATAGCAAAAACATACCCAAAATTTCTTAATCCACGCCAAAAACTACCTAGTACTCCTACCGATTAGGTTCGTTTTAACCCATTTATGACAGGGTTGGCCCACATGTCCGTGCTGACGAGGCAGCTTAAACCAACACATTTTGTTTGACCGTTGACACGAGGGACCCACATCTGACCTTCTATCCTGTTATTCCCCCTCAAATCATTATTTTTCCTGAACATTACTTCAAACAGTACTGATGTGTGTTCGTCGGTGGCGCCGGTGATGAGCGAGTTGGCTGATGAAGTTATGTACCTGGGGTAGGGGCACGGACCTGTCCTAAGAGCCCTGCCCAAGGACATCCTTAGAAGAAGTCACCTTTCAATCGACTTCAAGGTACCCACTCGACGGGTTCAAGACACTCGACCAAGAAGCTACCACTCGACCACAAAGCCAACCGCTCGACTGCCAGGAGATCTAAGTCACTCCACAGGCAAACGGTCGGTCATTAAGTAGTCTTTATGGTCATCAAAGCACTTTATTAGAGGTGTTACTTGTAACGCTCGACCTTAATATACCTTAAGATCCTTCATTGCGTGGGCGGGCAGGGGTCCTGGCGAACTCTATATAAGCCACCCCCCTCCACAGGAAGAAGGGTTCGCATCTTTGTAACACACACGCATATAATCCAGTCGGCCGCCTCCGGGATCCGAGACGTAGGGCTATTACTTCTTCTGAGAAGGGCCTGAACTCGTAAAACTCTTGCGTGCACAACTACTCCAAAGCTAGGATCTTGCCTCTCCATTCCTACCCCCCATTCTAGTGTCAGACTTAGAACCATGACAGTCGGCGCCCACCGTGGGGCAGGTGTTCTAGCAATTTGTTGGAGGAGTTGGGATTCTTTTGACATCTCCCATCATGTCTTTGAGCGGAGTCCTGGTCGAGGGGCGCGAGATCCGCCTCGGCGCCCTCACTTTCGTCGTCGATGACTCTGCTTGGCTCCAGGAGGCTCCACTCGACGTGGATGCGCTTCCCGCCCGCGGAGCAACGCAATTTCGCGCGTGCATTCGTGGCGTCCTCCTGCGGCAACCGTCGGCCCAGTACGGGTCGGCACCCATTTCGTCCTCGCCCCTGTTTCCTGCCGGCGCAAGCGCTCCGGTCGGTCGAGGCTCCAGCGGTGGGTGAGGCATGCATTGGCCCGCCAGTCGGCCATCCCCCAAGTCGCGGCGATTGAGCCCGATGGATCACTCTACGGCCTGTTCGATCTGTCGACTGGCTCCGCAGAGACTGCGTCCGAGTGCGACAGCAGCGATCCAGCGGCGGAGGTACTGATGGTCGACGGACCGCGCAGTCCCCCCGAATTCCCCCACACCGAAGAGGTTGTCGGGGGAGGAGTTCCGACGCGGGGCCATGAAGAGTACAGACCCGAGCCTCTCACCTCGCTGCAGAGGGAGGAACTTCGTTGCCGGAACATGGACACGCTTCACACTCCTATCGTTGGAGAAACCCCCGAGGCACGCGCCTTGGAGTAGGCGCGCTTGGCCAACCTGGCTGAACGCACTCGACTGGAGAATCTCCAGAGAGTACTCGACGAGCGCACTCGACTGCCAGTTCCAGAATCCAGTCGACTTCGCCTCTTTCAGCCACCAACTCAGGTATACCGAACTCCGATTCAGAATTTAGCAGCTGCAGCCCGCATAGCAAAGTTGATCCAGCCTTCTCAGTCAGAGGCAGGGAGAGGTCTGCTACAGATCAGAGATTTGCTCCGGGCAGCAGGGGATCAGAACTCAGTTGTATCGCAGTCGCGTAACAGGATTCACAGACGATCCGTCGCTGCGAATTCTATACAGTCGGCTCACAGTCCAGGATCGCCCCTGAGGCATGAGGAACATAGAAGCCGACATGATGATCAATATCAAGGCCGTGAGCGCTATGAACACCGATTCGATCGCAATGATCGACGTCGAGTGCCCACTCCTACCCCAAGGGGTGGATCGTACGTCCCTCGGCAGCAAGATGACAGACGCCAGCACAGTGCTGGGCGTAGGTTTCCAGTCGACCCCAGGGAGCCAGGCTTTGATGCAAGATCCATTATCGTTGAAGGTCTGGTCGACAGGAATAGAGCTCACAGAGAAGGCCATGACAGAGACGTTCCCTCCAGCAGCAGGGTTCATGTATCAGGACCAGAATGTTTCAGCAGAGCGATCAGGGCCGCTGTAATTCCTCCCAACTTCAGGTTGGCGACTGGAGTTAGTAAGTTCACCGGCGAGTCCAAGCCTGACACATGGCTTGAAGATTACCGAGTGGTCGTTCAGATTGGCGGCGGCAACGATGAAGTAGCCATGAAGCATTTGCCTCTTATGCTAGAGGGATCAGCCAGAGCATGGTTCAACCAGTTGGCACCCAGCAGTATTTACACTTGGGAAGATCTCGCCCGAGTGTTTGTCAGGACATTTGAAGGGACTTGCAAGCGACCAGCGGGGTTGGCAGAATTGCAGTCGTGTGTTCAGAAGTCGAGTGGAACTCTGAGGGATTATATCCAGAGGTGGATCACTTTACATCACACAGTCGAGAATGTATCTGATCACCAGGCAGTTTGTGCCTTCAAGGAAGGCGTCAGGAACAGAGAACTGAGTTTGAAATTCGGTCGAACCGGAGATATGACATTGAGTCGGATGATGGAAATTGCCACCAAGTATGCAAACGGTGAAGAATAAGATAGGCTCCGGAGTGGCAAGTACAAAGCAGCCGCTAATGAGGCCGGCGGAGGAAACTCCAGTCGGAAGCAAAAGCGCAAAGCCGAGCCAGCTGCTCCTGGAGAGACCTTGGCTGTGACCCCAGGAAAGTTTAAGGGGAAACCCAAGGGCCCCTGGAACCCCAAGAAGGTGAAAGATCAGGATGGGAACGATGTGATGGATCTACCGTGTCACATTCACACGAAGAAAGACGAAGAGGGTAAACTCATTTACCCAAAGCATACCACTCGACAATGTCGACTCCTGATTCAGCAGTTTCAAGGGAAACAGGCCAAAGACAAAGAGAAAGGGTCAGACAAAGTTGAAGACAAAGAAGACAGCGGTGAGGAGTACCCCCAAGTCAACTCCACCCTGATGATTTTTGCTGATGTCGAAAGCAAGAGTCGATTGAAGGTTATCAATCGGGAAGTGAACATGGTCGCTCCGACGACACCCAATTATCTGAAATGGTCTCAGACTGCCATCACTTTCGACCAATCCGATCACCCGACTCATATTGCTACCCCAGGGAGGCAAGCGTTGGTGGTCGACCCAGTCATTGAAGGCACTCGACTAACCAAAGTGTTGAAGGATGGTGGCAGTGGCTTGAATTTGCTGTATGCAGAGATGCTGAAAGGGATGGGCATTCCGATGTCCAGACTCAGCACCAGTAACATGAGCTTCCACGGAGTCATTCCTGGAAAGAAGGCTGAGTCACTCGGCCAAATCGCTCTCGATGTAGTTTTTGGTGACTCGAAGAATTTCCGGAAGGAAAAGTTGACCTTTGAGGTCGTGGATTTTTAGAGTGCGTACCACGCCATACTTGGAAGGCCAGCGTACGCTCGTTTCATGGCCCGACCATGCTACGTGTACCTTAAGTTGAAGATGCCCGGTCCCAAAGGTGTGATCACTATCACGGGTAATCGGAAGAAGGCAGAAGAGTGCTTCCAGAAGGGATCCAAAATTGCTGCTGCTCGGATGGCCGAAATGGAGTTACAAGAGTACCAGAAGACCGCAGACCCGAGTGATTTGTTGCGAGCCAAGAAGCCCACCACAGAGTCAGCATTTCAGTCGTCCGGTGAGACAAAACAGGTTCACATCCACCCGACTGACCCCAATGCGGCTCCGACCAACATCTCCACTACACTCGACTCTAAATAGGAAGAAGCGCTCATCCAGTTCCTCCGTGAGAATTGGGACATCTTTGCATGGAAGCCTGCTGACATGCCAGGTGTTCCCAGGGGACTGGCTGAGCACTGCCTTCGAGTCAACTCAAAACTCAAACCAGTTAAGGAACATCTTCGACGGTCCGCCGTCCAGAAGAGAAAGGCCATTGGCGAAGAGGTGGCTCGACTCTTAGCGGCAGAGTTCATCCGCGAGATCTACCACTCCGAGTGGCTCGCAAATGTTGTTATGGTCCCCAAGAAAGACAAGTCGTTGCGCATGTGCATCGATTTCAAACATATCAATCGGGCCTGCCCGAAAGATCATTTCCCTCTTCCTCGCATCGACCAAATAGTCGACTCGACCGCAGGATGCGAGAGGTTGTCCTTTTCAGATGCTTACTCCGGATACCATCAGATCCGTCTGTATGGACCAGATGAAATAAAAACAGCTTTCATCACCCCGTTCGGGTGCTTCTGCTAAGTCACCATGCCTTTCGGTCTCAAGAATGCCGGAGCTAATTTCATGAGAATGATTCAGAAGTGCCTGATCACTCAAATCAGTCGGAATGTAGAAGCGTACATGGATGATATAGTGGTCAAGTCGCAAAAAGGTTCCGACCTGCTGACTGACCTTGCTGAAACGTTTGCCAATCTCAGGAGGTATGATATCAAGCTTAATCCATCAAAATGCACATTCGGAGTTCCTGGAGGAAAGTTACTCGGTTTTCTTGTTTCCGAACGAGGAATAGACGCTAACCCTGAAAAAGTTGGCACCATACTCCGAATGAAACGCCCTGTGCGTGTGCACGATGTCCAGAAACTTACTGGATGCTTGGCCGCTTTAAGTCGATTCATCTCCAGACTCGGTGAAAAGGCATTGCCTCTTTACCGACTGATGAAGAAGTCAGACAAGTTTGAGTGGACTCCGGAAGCTGATGCAGCATTTGCAGAGCTAAAAGCTCTGCTCTCCACCCAGCCGGTGCTTGCTGCCCCTGTCAGCAAAGAGCCATTATTGCTTTACATTGCAGCCACTGGACAAGTCGTTAGTACCGTACTTACGGTCGAGCGGGAAGAGGAAGGAAAAATATTCAAAGTTCAGCGCCCAGTTTATTACCTTTCTGAAGTTCTGACCCCATCAAAGCAAAGATACCCTCACTATCAGAAGCTTGTCTACGGGATTTACATGACCACGAAGAAGGTTGCTCATTATTTCTCTAATCATTCCATTACAGTCGTCAGCGACGCCCCGTTATCAGAGATCCTTCATAACAGAGATGCAACTGGTCGAGTGGCAAAATGGGCGATTGAACTCCTTCCCCTTGATATCAAGTTCGAGGCAAAGAAAGCTATCAAGTCCCAAGCAATAGCCGATTTCCTCACCGAGTGGACTGAACAACAACTTCCGACTCAAGTTCACTCGGAGCACTAGACTATCTTTTTTGATGGCTCCAAGATGCTGAACGGGTCCGGTGCGGGGGTTGTATTGGTTTCCCCCCGAGGAGACAAGCTCAAATACGTCCTCCAGATTCACTTTGATTCCTCCAACAACGAGGCAGAATATGAAGCACTCCTATATGGACTGCGTATGGCCATTTCACTCGGCGTACGTCGCCTTATGGTCTACGCCGACTCAGATCTGGTTGTTAATCAAGTGATGAAGGAGTGGGATGTTCGAAGCCCAGCCATGATGGGTTATTGCAATGCAGGGAGAAAGCTGGAGAAGAGTTTCGAGGGGTTAGAGCTCCATCATATACCCCGACTGAAAAACCAAGCTGCGGATGATTTGGCGAAAATAGGGTCCAAGAGAGAAGCCATCCCCAGTGATGTGTGTTTGGAGCACATTCGTGCGCCGTCGATACAGGAAGATCCTTTCACAGAAGAACCTCCGCAGCCAAGGAGCGCCAACGATCCGACTGAAGTGGAGATTCCAGCCGTGGTAGACCTGATTATGGAAGTTGTAGTCATCACCCCCGACTGGACAGCGCCTTACATCGCGTATATTATGAGGAAAGAGCTCCCAGAAGACGAAGAAGAGGCTCGACAGATCGTCCGTCGATCCAAGGCCTTTACAGTAATCAAAGGGCAGTTGTACAGAGAAAGCGCGACTGGAGTTGGCCAGAAGTGCATCACGCCAAAAGAAGGTCAGATAATTCTTGAAGATATCCACTCGGGGACCTGTGGTCATCATGCGTCCTCTCAGACCATTGTGGCTAAAGCATACCGAGCAGGATTTTACTGGCCGAGGGCGAATGAAATGGCAAAAGACATAGTCGACAAGTGCGAAGGGTGTCAATTTTATTCCAACATGTCGCACAAGCCCGCCTCTGCTCTGAAGACCATTCCACTCGTCTGGCCCTTCGCTGTTTGGGGGCTAGACATGATTGGACCGCCGAGAACTGGTAGAAGCGGCTTCACTCACTTGCTGGTTGCAGTCGACAAGTTCACCAAGTGGATAGAAGCCAAACCCATCAAAAACCTCGATGCAAGCACTGCTATCAGTTTCATCAGAGAGCTGATATTCAGATATGGAGTTCCACATAGCATCATCACGGACAATGGATCAAACTTTGATAACGACAGATTCAAAGCCTTCTGCGCCTCCCAAGGCACGCGGGTCGACTATGCCTCAGTTGCCCATCCTCAGTCGAATGGGCAGGCAGAGCGTGCAAATGGTCTCATCCTCAAAGGACTGAAACCCCGACTGATGCATGATCTCAAACACGCGGCAGGAGCTTGGGTCGATGAACTTCCGTCAGTTCTTTGGGGATGAAGGACCACTCCTAATCGGTCGACTGGAAGAACGCCCTTCTTTCTGGTCTACGGGGCTGAAGCAGTGCTGCCGAGTGATCTGCTCCACAATGCACCTCGAGTCGAACTATACTCGGAACAAGCTCGGCAAGATGCAGTCGACCTCTTGGAAGAAGAGAGGGAGATGGCCCTAATCCGCTCGACTATCTACCAGCAGGACTTACGTCGGTTCCACGCGAGAAACGTGAAGAGTCGAGCCTTTCAGGAAGGAGACTTGGTCCTCCGAGTGGATCAGCAAAAACCTCACAAGCTCGCTCCAACCTGGGAAGGCCCCTTCATCGTCACAAAAGTCCTCCACAACGGAGCGTATCACCTCTACAACATTGATCGCCAGATCGACGAGCCTCGAGCTTGGAATGCGGAGTTACTCCGTCCTTTTTACACTTGAAAGAAGAAACTCACTCGGTTGAGATGTAATAAAAGTACCTCTGTAGTTCTTTTATCTAAAGCAAGAATGTTATAATTTTCACAGAAGATTGCTATTTCTTTTTGTTGAAATTCCCCCAGTGGGTGGCTTAGCTGCGAATCCGTTTCGCCTAAGTTTGTAAAAGTCCTGCCGAGTGAAGAGCCAACCTCCCACTCGGAGGCTTAGCTGCGAATCCGTTTCGCCTAAGTATTTAAAATCCTACCGAGTGGAGAGCCAGCCTCCCACTCGGAGGCTTAGCTGCGAATCCGTTTCGCCTAAGTATTTAAAATCCTACCGAGTGGAGAGCCAGCCTCCCACTCGGGGGCTTAGCTGCAGTCCAAGTACTCGCCTAAGTATTTAAAATCATACCGAGTGGAGAGCCAGCCTCCCACTCGGGGGCTTAGCTGCAGTCCAAGTACTCGCCTAAGTATTTAAAATCCTACCGAGTGGAGAGCCAGCCTCCCACTCGGGGGCTTAGCTGCAGTCCAAGTACTCGCCTAAGTATTTAAAATCCTACCGAGTGGAGAGCCAGCCTCCCACTCGGGGGCTTAGCTGCAGTCCAAGTACTCGCCTAAGTATTTAAAATCCTACCGAGTGGAGAGCCAGCCTCCCACTCGGGGGCTTAGCTGCAGTCCAAGTACTCGCCTAAGTATTTAAAATCCTACCGAGTGGAGAGCCAGCCTCCCACTCGGGGGCTTAGCTGCAGTCCAAGTACTCGCCTAAGTATTTAAAATCCTATCGAGTGGAGAGCCAGCCTCCCACTCGGGGGCTTAGCTGCAGTCCAAGTACTCGCCAGCTTCCCGCTCAAGGACTTAATAACAGTCCAAGGATTTAGTTAAACTCTCAACATAAAGAACGCTTCGCAAGGACGACAAGGCGGAGGTCGACTACCTCCTTCTCCTTCAAAAGATATATTCAAAAATCCTACCGAGTGGAGAGCAAACCTCCCACTCGGAGGCTTAGTTGCAGCCCAGTGCTTGCCTAAGTGATTAAAATCCTGCCGAGTGGAGAGCAAACCTCCCACTCGGGGGCTTAGCTGCAGCCCAGTGCTCGCCTAAGTGATTAAAATCCTACCGAGTGGAGAGCATACCTCCCACTCGGGGGCTTAGCTGCAGCCCAGCGCTCGCCTAAGTGATTAAAATCCTACCGAGTGGAGAGCAGACCTCCCACTCGGAGGCTTAGCTGCAGCCCAACGCTCGCCTAAGTGATTAAAATCCTATCGAGTGGAGAGCAGACCTCCCACTCGGAGGCTTAGCTGCAGCCCCGTGCTCGCCTAAGTAATTAAAATCCTACCGACTGGAGAGCAAACCTCCCACTCGGGGGCTTAGCTGCAGCCCAGTGCTTGCCTAAGTGTTTAAAAATCCTACCAAGTGGAGAGCAAACCTCCCACTCGGAGGCTTAGCTGCAGCTCCGTGCTCGCCTAAGTCATTTTGAGTAAAAGTCGAGCCAAATCTCACTCGACGGATAAATCACGAAGATATTCAACGATAAATCAAGATTCGGATAAAGATCAAAAGGTCCTGGACCGCAAATAAAAGTGCCCGAGCCTCCAGCTCGACAGAGTTTATCGGTTACACAAACCACTCGGCATTCCGAGGCAAATTTAAGGTGAGACACATTAGTTTTTTACTCCTCCGGTGGAGGACTGGATGGGGCGACAAACTCGTCCAAATCAATCCCGTCTGATATACGGGTGGCAGCAGCAATGAAGGTCTCCATGAAGTCCTGGAAATTATGCTTCCTGGTATTGGCAACTTGGAGGGCGGCCAGCTTCTCTTCTCGCGCCTCCTTGTAGTGGACACGAACTAGCGACAGAGCAACATCGGCACCACACCTGGCAGAAGACTTTTTCCATTCATGCACTCGACTTGGCACTTCCTTCAGTCGAGTGACCAAGGATTCAAGGTCATTCTGAAGTATCTGATTTGGCCAGAGTGTAGAGTCGATCCGCGCCACTGCAGCCTTCAGTCGAGCGAGGTAGTCCACCACACTGGCAACGCGAGACTCCAGCCGAAGGACATTCATGGCAGCTTCATCCTTCATAGGAGAGTTGATGGGGTCCAGATTGGTTCCCACTCGACCAGTTTCTTCCTCGAAGTTTTGACAGAATTCTGAAAGGTACAGTCCAATATTATAATTGAATGATGAGTCGACAACGACAAGTCAATTGAGTAAGGGGATTACCTTCAAGCATGAGGAATAGTTTCTTGGCGAGCCCTACGAGGTAAGCCTCCAGATCCTTTCGCTTCCCCTCCATATCGCCAACCTTGTCAGTCAGAGCAATCTTGTCATTTTTCAATCGACTTGCTTCCTGGTTGGCCGCGTCAAGAGCAGACTTCAGCTTGGCATTCTCGTCTTCAAGCTGACCAACTGAAGCAAGCTTTTCTTCAGCAAGCTTCGTTTTCTCCGAAGCCGCCTTCTGTGCTTCTGCAAGGTCAAGGTCTTTCTTCCTCAGAGCCTCCTCCAGTTGGTCTGCAAAACAATAATGAGAACGGAGTTGAGAATAGGCAGAAAAACAAAGATAGCCGTCGAATCCTCACCAGCCATACCTTTTGCTTCGTCCTTCGCCTTCTACAAGTTCTCCTGGGCAAACTTCAAGTCGAGGTTAAGCTGGACCTGTTTCTCCTTCAATTCAGCAAGATGAGCAACAAGCTCGCAAGACTTCTGCAAAGAGTCAATCGACAAAAGATATCAAAGACAAGTTACTTCCGAGTGGCTAAAGGAAAAGTCGTAGCACTTCTAAGACTACAGCCGAATCAAAACATTCGACAGCAGTCTCGGGGACTACACCCAGTGGGTGCACTCAGCGTGCCCCCACTGGTTCGACCAAAAAAAAATTCGACTGTCCGCAGTCGACCGCATACAGTTCCATTCGACATGGCCTGACCAGACCGAGTGAAGAAGTACAAATACAGCAACGCAATATAAAGACTACAGTCGACTGCCAGCAGTCCACCGTAGTCTCGGGGACTACACCTAGTGGGTGCACTCAGCGTGCCCCCACTCGACCAAAGGTTGACAGACACACCCAGTGGGTGTACAGATATAAAGATCTTCGGAAAAGAGATTCTTTGAACAACATATTGCAACAGACCAAGTGTCGAGTCGACTGACCTGGACGTTGCTCTGAAGAGCCGAACTCGCGTCATACGCTGCTTGGCTGGCGTCCTGAACCACTTTCACTTGCTCCATCATGATACCCGCCTGGCGTATAGCCTCTTTTGCGGCACTCACTTGGTCCTCTGGGACAGGGTATGTAGCAAAAAGCGAAGGCGGATTTGCAGTCGACGCCGAAGGCCGCACGCTCGTCAGAGGTTCGGCAAAAGTCATGGAAGTCCGAGTGGTATCACCACCATCCCGAACTACAACCTCAGACACCGGAGCAGATTGGGGGGTCTTGCCAGTCGATGCCCTCCGGTTCCTTCTTACTCTCAGCGGCTCGTCGTCTTTATCGTCTGGTAAGTTGATAACATGAGGGTGAGCTGCAAGAAAAGTCAATCGACCAGAGTTACAAGAAATATTCAGTCGACCAAAGACAGAACATCAGTAATTGTACCTGGATTGGAAGTAACAGCATCTTCCATCTCTTGATCTCCGTCCTTGGCAGAGATCTCAGAAGTAGCAGCACTACAAATTTCGGAAGTCAGTCAGTTGGCTCAATGAATCGACCAAGGATCCGTCCACAGTCGACAAAGGAAAATAAGTATTATTATTACCCAGAAATGGTGGGGACAGTCATCTTCATCTTGGGCAGAGCCTTGGGCGGCTTGGATGGCGTCGCGCGTAGGTGCTTGGGAGCCTTCTCAGTCGGCGTAGGAGAAGAGGTCCGAGGGCGTTTCGACGACTGCCCAACAGGAGCAGTCGCCTTACCACGTTCCCTCGCGGGATCGTGTGTAAGCTTGGATCGCCTCTCTAAGCGGGGGGGGGGGGGGGGTTCAACTTCCTCCTCCTCCTCTTCGCTGGAGTAGACGTCGTCATCTCCCTCCCCTTCGCCATAGGATTCCCACTCGCCATGCTCGTCTCCGCTTTCACCTCCGCTCGCCTCCCCTTCCTCAGTCGGCTCCTGTGCCCCGTTGGGCGTCGAGTACATCTCAGTAGTTTCCTGGGAAACAGCAGACAAACGAAAGTCAGTCGACCAATTCAAAGAAGACTGATGAAGAAAGCAAGATCTCAGTCAGGTGCATAAGGTATGACCTGGTCCACTTCGTATGTGTTGTCGAGTGGAGGAACCCTCCTGGCTCCTCGGGGATTGTCTTTGTTTCCTGTGATGCTCGACAACCATCCTTCTAGCATCTCGTCAGTAACCTCCTCCGGGTGGATCCGAGTGGTGTCTTCAAGACCCGAATATAGCCACATCGGATGGTCGCGAGCCTGGAGCGGCTGGATGCGCCTCCTAAGGAAGACTTCCAGCAAGTCCATGCCAGTCACGTCGTCGCGGACAAGCTGAACCACTCGACCGACCAGCACTTTGACTTGGGCCTTTTCTTCCGGCGTCACTTTCAGAGAAGCAGGTTTTTGGGCTTGTTCCAGAGAGAAAGGGGGAAGTCCAGTCGACTGACCTGGAGTCGCCTGGTCTTTGCAGTAAAACCAGGTCGCCTGCCAGCCACGGACCGACTCAGGGAAAGTGATGGATGGAAAAGAACTTTTTCCCCTCGTTTGGATCGCCAGGCCTCCGCACAGCTGGATCACCTGCGTCCTCTCGTCACTCGACTTGGCCTTTTTGACCGATTGGGAACGGCAGGTGAAGATATGCTTAAAGAGTCCCCAATGGGGGCGACAGCCCAAGAAACCCTCACACAAGGAAATGAAGGCAGCCAGATACACGATAGAGTTGGGAGTGAAATGGTGGAGCTGCGCTCCGAAGAAATTCAGGAAACTCCGAAAAAAGGGATGAGGAGGCAGAGAAAACCCGCGATCGATATGGGTGGCGAGGAGCACACACTCACCATCAAGAGGTTGGGGCTCGACTTCTCTCCCGGGGAAACGCGCAGCTTCATGAGGGATGACTCCTCCCTCAACCATATCGTCGAGATCTTCCTGCCTCAGCACCGTTGGCATCCAGTCGCCCTGCATCCAGCCTCTGGGCAGAGAAGTCCTTGAGGAAGATCCGCCCCGAGCGGACTTCTTCCCTTTTCCCTGCGCCGCCGCCGCCTTCTTCGCGCGCTCCAGGGCAGACGTCTTGTCCTTCACCATCGTTGCCGGAAAGCTCGAACGGGCCTGTGGCACTAGGGCGAGAGCGGAGGTGGCGGAGAACTTTGCGAAGAGAGAAGGGAAGAAGAGAACACACTGTTGGAAACCCCGAGCTGGCAGCTTTTAAGGGGCCGCTTCCGAGTGGCTGACTGGTAGGCCCAGGCTATCCCGTCAAATCCCGCAGTAGACGCGCGCGCGGTTCGTGGCTAAAAAGGTGGCGCGGGGATCGAGGAGCTTCCGCCTTATCACATCCGATTACTGCGGCCGCTCCCGTCCCGCGCGCTTCCCGAAAATCAAATCCCACGAAATCCGCGGTTGCAGAACAATTCGTCAGACAGGAGATCCCTTTCACACTACCATTCGGAATGTCACAGACAAGGGAATTCACTCGACGGAAGGCCTAGAATGGATCAAGGCGACTGAAAAAGGTTGATGACGTCATCCGTGACGATTGATCCAAAACAAGGCACCCATGTAGCGCAAAGAACCAGTCGGAAAGATCCCCAACCCTTTCCCCACTCTAACCTCGACCCATTCGGGGGCTAATGATGAAGTTATGTACCTGGGGTAGGGGCACGGACCTGTCCTAAGAGCCCTGCCCAAGGACATCCTTAGAAGAAGTCACCTTTCAATCGACTTCAAGGTACCCACTCGACGGGTTCAAGACACTCGACCAAGAAGCTACCACTCGACCACGAAGCCAACCGCTCGACTGCCAGGAGATCTAAGTCACTCCACAGGCAAACGGTCGGTCATTAAGTAGTCTTTATGGTCATCAAAGCACTTTATTAGAGGCGTTACTTGTAACGCTCGACCTTAATATACCTTAAGATCCTTCATTGCATGGGCGGGCAGGGGTCCTGGCGAACTCTATATAAGCCACCCCCCTCCACAGGAAGAAGGGTTCGCATCTTTGTAACACACACGCATATAATCCAGTCGACCGCCTCCGGGCTTCGAGACGTAGGGCTATTACTTCTTCTGAGAAGGGCCTGAACTCGTAAAACTCTTGCGTGCACAACTACTCCAAAGCTAGCATCTTGCCTCTCCATTCCTACCCCCCATTCTACTGTCAGACTTAGAACCACGACATTGGCGGCCGCTCCGCCGGACGGGCCGGACGCCGCGCTGGCCTTCGCACGGGTTGGCAGGCTGGCCCGAGCGTGACTCACGAGTGAGCAAGCCGTCGCGCTGGCCTTCGCTCGAGCCAGATGGCTGACCTTAGCGCGGCGCGCGCGAGCAAGCCGCCGCGCTGTCGTGCCAATCTAGCTAGCAAACCTTGCAGACAAGCAGCTGGACGGAGCTATCTTGGCTAGCTAGCGGCCGCGAGCGCCGGACGGAGCTGGCATCCGGGCTGCCGCAACATGGGCTCCGCACCGCCGGCGGTTTTGACCTCACCTTCTGCCGGCGGCGGTAGCTGCGTCCCATGGCCGAGGATGACTAGGTGGACGGGCCGAAGGTAGGAGGTCACTCGAGGATTTTTGTTGGTAAGAGCATGTACAATGGTTGATAAGGTAGTCTTATCTTAAGTCTGCCATGTATGCAAGTGGTAGTAGTTTCTTGGCATTTTAGTGGTTTCTTACATTATTAGAGCAAGTACAATAGAGCTGAGTCAGCGGGCTATAAGAAATAAACTACTACTACATGTTGCCTATAAGATGGGTTGTAGATGACATGGCACTGGCTTATAGCCAGCAGCTGGCTATACTATTAACCATGCTCTTAGGGGTTTCTTGTAAGGAACAATGTATGTACTACTAGCAACAAAAGGCGATTCTAGGTTCTGCCGTACTCCAACGAGTACTACTCCCTCTGTCTAGGTGTGTAAGTCATCTTATGAAAATCCCAAAACACTTAGGCACGGTGCATTAACTTCTACCTTGTTTCTTGTTTCTTGACATATCAACCAATAAGAGATGAGGGGTGTGCTTGCTTTTAATGACTTGAGACTACCAAACACGACATGCAGTGGTTAGTCCATTGCATGCAATACTATTAATTAGCAAATAAACATTAAGGTCTCTCGTTTTCCCATCCTCCTTGGTCACGGTGCACAACCTAAGATGACTTACTCACCTAGACAGAGGGAGTACTAGTGGTCGCGGGAGTGTATACCTCGTTTTGTGGGTTCGATCACGGCCGAACGCACGGCGGCCTTTTTAAAAAAAATAGTATACTACTACACTTCGCTGCGAGCCAATATTTTACACAGGTAGTTCGAGTTTTGAAGTCAAACGGACGTGCGGCCCCATAATCTGGGTGCACTAGACAGCCTAGCCACGTGAACGGGTTTTCCTTCCCAGCATCCCGTGGCTCCCGTGCTCTCCCTAGCCGCACCTCGCTTGCAGCTTCCAGCTAGTAGCATATTTAAACTAGCGCCTCCCAATTAAGCCCGAGGAGCCGGAAAAGCCTGGCGGGGCATTGGGAACTGTGCAATATGGATCTGTACGTAAAGTGCTCTACTACTACTCTATAGCTTGTGGCGTTGCATGCATGGACTTCACTCCATTATCGGCTCTACTATAAAAGAAATTCCTCTTGACGTGTTTTTTTTGAAACGGAGGCAAAAGCTTTGCTCATCTCATTCATAAAGAAGGAACTACTAACAAAGTTCGACGAGATCCATTACACCTCCACAAATGGAAGCGAAAAGCCTAGTCTCGCTGTATCAAATAACTAAAATGTTCTGCCCCCGCAGTAACCATCGCTGATAAACAGGCTGCTAGTGTGTGGTGAGAGGAGCGGCTGAGTAGGCCAGCTACATGAGAGGAGCGGCTGAATAGAGCACCGAGAGTACCCACTAGGCCACTACGCAGGTGTACTTCCCCTGCATTGATAGTACATCGATGGTTCTAGAGAACAGTAGTACCCTCCACTTCCAACTGTAGCTCCTTGGCCCTGAGATTCAAGAGTTCAAAACTTGTGCACTATACAAGACTAGACTAGAAGTACAGTACTCCCTCCTTTCCGGTTTATAGGGCTCATCTCAAAATTTTAGTTTTTTAATTTTATAAGGCTCAATTTGGTTGTTTCCCATCACATGTTCAGATTCCAAGGTGCATTAAATCATTGCATGCAAGTATTAAGAAAAAATTGACCAATGAATGTAATTTATGCATGCATTGCAATTAATGCATTGGTAAACATACTTTTTTGAGGAAAACAAGATCATTAATTGGGTGCTTTTTTGAGGAGTAGTTGAGAAAAGTAGTACTAGTACTGCTACAGTACGAGTACGTACTCCTCCGTCACATAATATATGACGTTTTTTGACACTAGTTGGCGTGTACAAAAAATGGCAAAAACATACCCAAAATTTCTTAATCCACGCCAAAAACTACGACCTAGTGCCAAAAATTTCTTACTAGTGCTATTATTTACAGTATAATGCAATCCCATAACGTTCCATAATGCTAGTACTAGTACTCCATGGTACCAAAAACTACTACCTAGTGCCAAAAATTTCTTACTAGTACTATTATTTACTAGTGCTATTATTTAGAGTAGTAAATAATAGCCTCACCCCTTCGCTGAGGAATGATCTACAGTTGGAAGGGATGAGGCCCTGCGGTTACTACGCTCTTATCTCCTCCTCGCCAGTTCCCCTCCCCCCGAAGAGAAGGCAGTTCGTCGCTGCTCCCATGGACTCGCCAGGCGGTTCTCCTCCTCGTCAGGGCTGGGAGACCTTGGACGACGATCCTTTGGGAGAAATCGCACGCCGCTCCGACGTCCACACCGTCGCAAGACTCGGTGCTTCCTGCACCAACTTTTTCAAGACGCTGCTTAAACAGGCTTGGGAAAAGGCCATGCTTGTTGGTCTTCCATGCGTCCTCGAGGAGAAGGTTCTTCTATGGGACAATTCTTCGAACAGTCCACCGCTCCCTGGCCATGGTTGCACGTTGACTCCGCTAGAGTTGACGACGTTGAGAGGTAGTCGGATTTTGTCCGATGAGCAGGTCAGTAATGGAGTTTGATCATGTAGTACTTAGTTATTCCATTTCCATCCCGTAATTTCTCCGCTGCCCACCGTCTTATATATAGGTCTGGGTCGGTGCCAGCGAAGATTGGCTTGCATACCTCCGGCCGGATACCACCATGATTTTGTGCAACATCCATAGCAGTGCGGCCGTTACGGTAGACCCCTTATCCACCATTGGGATCGGCCTTCTGGACTGGTTGGGCAAGAATACGTATGATGATGCCTACATGGGATTGAAGAAGATAGCAATTGCGGACCCGCCGACAAAGCGACGCGACTATGACGATTACTATCTCATCGCGGTGTTCGACATAAGGATTGCCATCAATGCAGGAGGCAGTAACGGTAGAGGCTGGCGCATGTTGGCGGCGGCAGATTTGTACCCCTACACGTTCGAAGATGCCGTGCGCCATCTAGGCCGCATCTTCACGGTGACAAGCCAGGGGACTTGTTTCATCTGGTTGACATCCTACGGTATGGGAGATTACAAACGGAATGCACAAACCATCATTTGCATCCCTAACGATACTCCATTACTTTGCAGGGACCAGTCATCCCCCGATCAAAATAAGATCACCGATCCTGGATGTGCATTTGCATCCGCGATTCGGTCTAACCTGGAACCTTGTAGCTGACTTTGGCATATTGGGATCAACTATCTTAGCAGTCGTTACCCATGGTACCACTGATGTGCAACATGGTCACATAATCTACCACGATCGGACCGTCACCATCTACCCAGGTATTCCATTTTTTAACCCTCTCGCCTTCTCTTTCATTGTTGTACTAGTAGTATACTTTGTAGTGCTAGTAGGAGTACTTTTTACCTTGGAGGACGCGTATAGCTAGCTAGGCCCTTGAAGACTTGAACCCACTAGCTGCCACCATTTTTGTTTTTCCATGTCTTACTATCTCATCCATGTAGCCAAGAGTGGCTATATATAATAAGCCGGTTATTTTACTTCCTCTATACCGGAGTAGTACTATTTGCTACACAGTATTACTGACTGCCACATTTGAGCACAACATTATTATGCATGGACCTTGACTATGTACGTCATCATGTGTCCAGATCTGGGATGCCGCGTGTACCAGATGAACGGCGCCGAGTTCGACCCCCGTGATGCTACGTGGGTGCCGAGGAACACTCTTGGAGAGTACTCGCTTTTCATCGGGGACAGCTACCCCATTGTGAAGCGGATGCCACCTTCCGTGCACGACACGGAAGGCCTGCCGTTCATGAAGCATGGTTGTGTCTTCAGTGCGCACCGCCGGATGAACGACATGCTGGGACACGCTATCCCTGATTTGTGTCGCTTCAGCTTGGATGAGTCTCCATCGTGTGGAACCGGACTAGAAAGCTGTGACAATGATTCCCGTTGCCCACCGCTATGGATCGTGCCATCCATGAAGAACATCTGGGACTGGAACCTGGAGGAGGACATGTAGCCCATCTATGACGTGTAAGTGGAGTACGGTAATTGTGAACGGTAGCGCTGTGAATATATGTAGACTAGTCGTGCACAAATTTATCACATGAGTTGGAGATGAACTTGTGGCATACTTGCATTTGTCCTTTAGAATTTATCACTAGTAAATGTGTTATGTCTATGTGCAACTTGTGTGGTTGTTGCACGGGCTCCAACACGCTCTTTGAGAAAAAAAAGGTGGCACAGCTTTGGATATACGTGACGTGGCGGCATCATACAGTAGCATCGTTCGCTATAGTTGTACTAGTACACTCCTACTAGGAAGACAACTCCTATAAAACCTTGCGCTTGGCTCTTTGCCTCTTCGGGAGGTTCAACAGTTCGTACTCGTGTGAACCTTGCACTTGGCTCTTCGCCTCTTCGGAAGGTCCAACAATGATGATACTACAGTACAATATGCTTCTGGCAATCTGACACTGATTGAACTGTTGCACGTCCACCGCGAGGGCGAGGGCGAGGGAGAGGGAGAGGGCGCTATAGTCAAAACCCTCTCCTCGTCCTGCGAACCGCCGCGCGCGTGGGCGAGGGAGAGGCGTAGTAAGCAAGCTTCTCCTCGTTCGGCGAGTTGACGGGACACATCAAAGCAGTACTAGTACTAGTAGTAGTAGTCCATACTGCGTCCTTTCCGATTAATATGGCTTAATTTGAAACGAGAAAAATACACTGGCGGTCAACGTATGTAACAGTACGCTCTTTACGGTCACTATATATAGTTTTGCGGCGATTAAGGCATGTACAATGGTTGATAAGATAGTCTTATCTTAAGTCTTGCATGTAGTTTAGAGATGACAAAAAACATGTCTATAATGGTTCATCTCTTAGCCTTATCTCCAATAACTAGCTATTCCCAAAAACATGGTGATACAGATTGTGCTAAGAGATTATCTCTTGTCTTCTCTTAAATAAGAGAAGACAAGACTTTTCTTATCATTTCTCTCTCCTCCACCTCATCATTTATCCTACGTGGCAGTCCTAAGATAGAACCATTGTACATGTCCTTATGCTATCACTAGCTCATCGTAGAGCACCGTATTGCACCCTACTGACCGGCCACGTAGTCGACGTGGCACTTTGTTGACTGGTTAAATTTTCACCTGGTTTCTGGGTCCCACCTGTCAGTTGGCAGAGCAAAGAAATCAGTTAAACAAAACTTTACGCAGGCGCGACACGAGTCCAACCCTTGCGCGCGAACCGCCCTGGCTGTGTATGTGAGTGCATGCACGTGTCCTCCCTCGGTATTCCAACAAAGAGTGTACTACATGATGTACATCTACACTTCCAATGCATTTAGCCTTTAATCTACTAAATTGATATTGATTGACTAATGCACCAACTTGTGCTGTAGGTATAGGCTACATGTCTATCCTTAATTACAGCATGCAACGGCCTTCATTTAATCTTCTTATCTCAATGGTCGCATGCACACATAAGTCTGCTACTTTTGGGTGTTAATTATGCCCTGGTCAATGTGTAAATCTCTAAATGTACAGTCTTTCACGGACGTAGGGAGTAGGTTGAACACTTGAGCGTGAGCGTGTGTGTTGCGTCGTGTGTTGTGTGCCGCATGGGTGCGTGAGTGTTGCATGCATCCATGTGTACGTGTGAGTGTTGCATGTTGCATGCATGCATGCATGCATGGGGCTTACTCCCTCCCATTGACATGTTCATATTTCAAGCTTCCTCTGTTCCCTCCATGTGGTGATACTCCCTCTGTTCCCAAATATAGTACAAAGTTGAGTCATCTATTTTGGAACGGAGGGAGTAGCACGGAGTAAAAGCCTCCCTCTGTTCTCAAATACGGAGTATTTGTCTTTCTACAGATTTCAACAAGTGACTAGGTACGAAGCAAAATGAGTGAAGTGACCGTAGAGGCATAGGGATACTGTAGAAAGGAAGTCCTCGCGATCCATTTATTCCCCATCTCGGTCAGAGAGAACTATTCAACTAGTCTTCGCAGTGAAGTGATAATACGCGTTGTAGCAGATGGGACACGTAATTAATAAGTTGAACCAGCGTGTTGGTGTTACTAAATCAGCCTTTTTTTAGGGAAGAATCAGCCTTACCCAGTACTGCCATCATGTTTGCCTGTAGAGCACGCTTCCGCAAATACGCCTACGCACCTCTGTCCTCCATTAACTCACATATGGGCCCTGTTGTGGTAGACCCACATGTCACCGGTGTAACTATTTACACTCCGAAGGACGGTATATCCTGGTAGTAGTACTAGTAGAATTGAGATTGAATGCACTTTCTTCCCCGTCTTCCACTCTTCTTCCTCCTCTCTTCTTCTTCCTCCTCTCTTCCCCATCGTCGGCCACACACCATTTATCCCCGCTCACTGCTCTCCCGCCCGCGCCATCTTCCTTGGTAGCTCGCGCGTACCATATCCCCCCGCTCACTGCTCGGCCACACGAGGAGAAACTTCTTCGCTCGCCCGCCCGAATCCACTTCCCCGCTGGCTCGCAGGCACCGAAAACCCCAATGGCAGAACCGACTAACACGCAGAGCCGTGATTGGAATTCCCTCCCCGATGTTCTCTTGGAGCAGATCTGTAGTCGTATGGACCTACTCAGCACCGTCCGTCTGGCTGCATGCTCGGTGTCTTTGTACTGTCTACTCGTCTGCAACCGGCCGGCTCTTTTCAAGACACCCTGCTTGCTGATGCCTGATCCTCGCAGGTGGCCCAGACACCAACTTGACAATCCTACGGAGGTTTCTGTGGTGCCCCTCGACATGCTACCACTACCCGTCCACCTGCCCTTCATGCGCGACCACTACTGGACGGGCATGAAGGCCAACGGGGTCGTCCTCATCCACCAATCTGGTAGTCCATGGTGTCTCATGGATATCTAAACCCAGCGAGAGATCACCCTTCCATCTTTGGTACCACCGCCATCGAGCCTCGTGGCCCGCCGGACACTCCTGCCTACTACGCACGAGACGCGTCAAGCTTTTGGCTCGACCTCTGTTTGCAGAAAGTTGTAATCTGCGAAGTGCCCACACCATCAGAAGACTACATGGATTACAAGCTCATTGCCTTGTTCAACAAGGGATTAGTCTATCTAGAATTCGGTCGCCATACATGGTTATGGCTCATCATCAATCCTGTTGAGGAAACATTTCTGTCTGATGCTATAGTGCACGATGGCATCGTTTACGCGGTCGACGCACAGATTGGCTACCTATACTGGTGGAATCTATCATCGTGTAATTGTTCTATCTCATCTCATCTTTACCTTATGAATATGACTGCCTGTTCATTTGTTAAAAATTTAGAATGCATAGCATGTCTATAACCACATCATTGCTATATGTTCCTCTCATTTCCTAGATTTTTATGACCACACATGTTATTGTTAGAGTTGATATGAGAACAATTGGCATCTAATGATTGTTAGAATACATATTACGAGCATAACATCATGATTGCTATATGTTACTCTTGTTTACAAGATTTTTATAACAACGCATGTTATTGCTTAGAGTTGATATGAGAACAGTATTAGTAAGTGCTATGGTAGAATATGAGTAGGTGCTGTCATAGCTGTTTTCCTCTCATTGTTACATGATGTTTGAACCATGACATATTGCTAGAATATGAAAGCCATTGGCTTATTTCTTTAACTTGGGGTATGATTATGACCACAGCATTGCAATTCGCTGTCTATGTGTCACTGTTATAATAATCTTAATCCCACTCATACTCTGAACATGATTGTTTATTTTTGTCCTTTTGGTCTCCAATTTGAATTGTTGCAGCAGACGCAAATGCGCTGGCCTTCATGATTCCAGGACCTGGAATCATACCAGCCGATGGGTGGAGGTTTATCGCTCGTTCAGCTGACTGCGGTCATTTGATGCTCATTCGCACGTACCAAATTGACCAAACCATTACATCAAACCACATGCAGTACAATGTGTGGGGCGTTCGTGACATTGATGGCTATGGCTGCTTTGTGTTCGATAAAGATCCCAGCTCCGTTGGGCCAGGCATATTCAACTGGAGGCGGGTTTACAGCCTCGGCAACCTTTACTTGTTCCTCGGGCTCAATTATCCGATCATCCAACCAATCATCGATCATATCACCGGCGATGATTACTGTGCTATGCAACTTCCATTCGCGAGGGAGGGCTGTCTTTACACATCATACCATGGGTTTCATGAATCACCATATCCAGATATTCGTCGACACAGCTTGTTGCCAGATAATATTCAGTGTGTGAAAGGCATCAAGCTTCCATGCGATGGATGGCTTTTGCAAACCCGACATGCGGCGATGTGCTTCATGCCAACAGAAAATATGCACAACTTGATTCGTGCTGATATCTAGACTGAGCCATGTATTCTGCTGTTGTAGCACAACCCTCTTTTGTTGGATATTATGTATTGTTGTTAGTTTGAAGCACTCCTCTGGTTTGAAGGATAGATACCTTCATGGGATCAAGTGCATCCTAACTCACCTGCGTAGGGTGTACTGATAATGATGATGGAGATGTTGTGCACAAGTCATATATATATATATATCAGTTAGGCTTCAAGTGCGTACTTGTTAGTTAAACCTATGTATAAATTGTGACACTAAATACGACTAGTAAGTAGTACAGTAGCAGTACTAGTATACGTCGGTCAAATTATTCATCATGTCTACACATTGAATTGACGTGACAACACGCTGCGCGTGAGGTGACACAAGAATCCCGGCGGCGTGTTCGGGTATTCTGGACTTCAGATTTGGAGTAGCACTTATCTGTCGAAATCTTTCATCATTCACTTAAAACAGTCGATTGATCATACATTGAGTACCATATAACTGGAATTACCGATGCAAGTCGAAGAAGGATTGGCCCGTGCTGCCGGCTGGCGTCAAGTTCGATCCCACGGATCTGGAGGTGACCGAGCACCTTGAGGCCAAAGTGAGTGCTGACAGCGCGAGATTTCAGTCTCTCATCGATTTGTTCATACCAACCATCGACAGCGAGCACGGCATATGTTACACCCAACCTGAGAAACTTCTAGGTAAGACACCGATCGGCCGTCTACTTGCACAAACATATTCCTTTGTTTATAGCTCTATTTTTCTTTTTACACGCAGACCTGGTGAAGCAATTACAATTTGAAAGTTAATAAAAAGTGAAACAAGTGACTGCAACATGCCAAAGATGTTATGAAAATGCCAACTAGGTACACTAAAATCTGTATTCCACAATACTGCAGGTATCACACTGAGTGGCCGGAAGCATTTCTTCCAGCGCAATTCCAGGGCGTTCAAAAGGGGCGCGTGGACGCGTCGCAAGATACAGTCGGAGTGCGGCATGCACGCGATGTGGCACAAGACCGGCAATACCTTGCCGGTGATGGTCAACGGCCGGCAGACGGGTAGCAAAAAAGGTTCTGGTGCTGCACACCAACAAGAACTTCGACCATCAGAGGACCAACTGGGTGATGCACCAGTACCACCTCGGGGACTTGGAGCAAGAGAAGGAGCGGGAGCTGGTCCTCTGCAAGATTTTCTACCAGACGAACACTAGGGCCAGGAGTAAAAAGATTATAAGTTAGTTTGGTATTGGTAGTTGTACTACCTTGTCGTCTGCGAGTAGGTATTGTTGTTAATGATCTTTTGGTATGAACTTGCATTTGCTTCCAACCATCATGCCGAGGGTTGACGTGGATATAAAGCTGAATCATTTTTTTCGAAACGAATTTTCAGGCACCTGATTTTTATTTGATGGGTAGCATAAGCACCCGTCGTTCGAATTCCCAGTTCTCCAACTTTTTCGAAACAAGTGCATGCACTTATTATCACGATAAAAAACAATATCCGTGCTGCATCCTAGTTATCTGTCTGTACTTGCAGAATTCTCTCGTTTATTGAGCACGTATATTGTTTTTTCAGGTCAAGCAAGTTTCAACTGGGATGTAGATTGCCCAGGGTTGTTTTGTTTTTAAAAGGCCCAGCCCATGACGACAACGGGGCACAAAGATCCAGCAAGTATCTACTGGCCTCTGGCCCGCCAGCGTTAGTTATATTTTGTCTTACAACATCCGCCGGCATTTTTTTAGTGAATCAAACACACAGCCCAGTTCTATTTTCCTCTTGAAACGCATGTCCTACATCCGTTTTCTAAGCTCTACCTATAGTTTTACTAGTTCATATACACGTATCATTATATTGAAAACACATAAAATTCCCTTTTCATATTTACATCCTTACTTTTGTTGTTTTTTCCCACCCAGCGCTGATTTTTTTACCACTGGTTTTCCCTTAAACCAACTAAATTTGTCCCACGTCTTATTTGCTTACAAAAACAAAACGATTTTTTGCCAAATCAATAAGTTCTTAAAAAATGTTTATCATTTTGGGATTACAACAGTTCGGACTCCACCAAAATATGCAAAATAAGGTTGGACTTTTTGACCATGGTCCTAGGCAGAAAATGGGCTGTAATAAATTACTTAAGAATTAGCAAATGGGCTACAAATTATAAAAAATAGCAAATGGGCTTTATGTTGTCTGCCACAGATTTGGAGGCTGACTTGTGGGCCTACTAAGTTCATGCGTACACAAGGTTTCTCAAAAAAGAAACTTAGTCAACAATCGACTCTACCAGCGTCAGACCGTTAGATGTCAATCTAACGGCAATCGTGCTTCTTCAGTCTTTGATCCTCCTGCCCCAGCCGCCCAAACCAGCACCGTCGGAACCGCCTGCTCCCGCCTCCCATGGCCGGCAGTGCTGCTGGGAAGGCCTCACGGCCCCATCATACTCGCATCCCTGGCTTGTCTATCCCTCTACTCACCCACACCTCCTGTTATTCTCCAGCAACGGCAGCCGAACCTGTCAACCCTCGTACTCTCCACCGCGTGGGCAGCCACTGTCGTGTCTTCCCCGGCTCCGTGTCGTTCCCTTCATAGGCCTCGCCATCGTCCACCGCCCTGGTGCTCTCGGCGCGGCATGGTCAACGATGTCCATCCAACGGTCGTAGTGCTTCTTTAACCTCTGATCTTCTTGCCCCAGCCGCCCAAAGCAGCGCCAGTCGTGCCGCATGCTCCTGCCTCCCGTGGCCGGCTGTGCTGCCACGGAGGCCTCACCGTCCCCATACTACTCCCACCGCTGGCCAGGCCATCCCTCCACTCACCTACTCCTCCTATTATTCTGCGGCGACGGCAGCCTCACACCGCAGCCGAACCAGTGAACCCTCGTACTCCTCTCCGCGTGGGCATCCACTGCCGCGTCTTCCCCGGCTCCACGTCGTCCCCTTCCTAGGCCTCGCTGTCGTCCACCGCCTTGGTTCTCTCAGCGCGGCGTGGTCAACGTGGTTAACGACATTCCATCGGAAGAGTACTGTACGTGGAGAGGCTGACAGCTGGGTCCACGGCCACAACCCAGTTTTTTTGTGATTTGCCAAGTAAGTCGCTTTGTCAGGCCTGTTGGGCTGCAAATCTTTCAAGACGAGGAGAGCTTTCATTCGGCTGGCCGAGAAAATGGCCCATCAGTATTGAGAAATTGGTTGTACATTTTTAAAACACATCAAACTGGCAATTAGTTTCAAATATCTTTTTTTCATTTCGAGATTTGAAATTACATTAATTTTTATACGTGGAGAATTTGTTGGATTTTATATTGATACACATTTATTTTCAAAATCATTTTGAATGTGAGTCGAAATTTTGGGATTAAAAACAGTTCGGACCGCACCGAAATATGCAAAATTTTCGTATAATTTTTTAACCGTGGCCACAATATGGGCTGTAATGCTAACAAAAAGAATATGGGCTCAAAAAAAACCTTAATAATTAGCAAATGGGCTGTAAATTATTAGAAATAATGGCAGATGGGTCGTATGCTGTTTTCCACAGATTTGAGGCTTTCCTAAAAAAAAGGTTGACGCACAAGCAATGACTGTTGGATGGCCATCCAACGGCTGTCGTGCTTCTTCAATCTCTGCTCTTCCTGCTCCAGCCGCTGAAACAGGCGCCAGTGGGACTGCCTGCTCCCTCCTCCCCGCGGCCGGCTCTACTGCCGCGCAGGCCTCACCGCCCCACCGTACTCCCATCGCTCGCCTAGCCATCCTTCTACTCACCCGCACCTGCTGTTATTCTCCGGCGACGGTAGACGAACCAGTAAACCCTCATACAGTCGTACTCCCCTCCACGTGGGAAACAAAAACAACGGTCGAGTCTTCCCTGCCTCCGTGTCGTTCCCTTCCTAGGTCTCGCCGTCGTCCACCGCCCTGGTGCTCTCGGCGTGGCGTGGTCAGCGTGGTCAACGACCGACATGCATCTGAAGTGGACTGTACGTGGAGAGGCTGACAGCTAGGTCCACGGTCGCACGCAAGGAAATGCCTCCTTATTACGTGCAAAATAATGATTTCCTCCACCTGACATCTGGGATCCACTGAAACGGCCTCTGTATTTCGTGAAAAAAAAGTTACCACCGCTGACAGCTCAGACCCACCAGCTATATCTTCGCACGCAAGGAAGTGCCTCCTTATTACGCACAAAAAAATGAATACTCCCCCTGCTAGGTGGGACCCAGTATAGTGGGCCTACTAAGTTGACGGGGACGAAGGGCTTTGTCAACTTAGTCAATATGCACGATTCTAGCTCGACTGACCGTACGATGTCCATCCAACGGCCGTAGTGCTTCTTCAACCTCTGGTCTTCTTGCTCCAGCCGCCCAAAGCAGTGCCGGTCGTGCCGCCTGCTCCTGCCTCCCGTGGCCGGCTGTGCTACCGCGGAGGCCTCACCGCCCCCATACTACTCCCACAGCTGGCCAGGCCATCCCTCCACTCCACTCACCCACACTCCCTGTTATTCTGTGGCGACGGCAGCGCAGCCGAACCAGTGAACCCTCGTACTCTTCTCCGCGTGGGCATCCACTGCTGCGTCTTCCCCGGCTCCGCGTCGTCCCCTTCACAGGCCTCGCCGTCGTCCACCGACGTGGTGCTGTCGGCGCGGCGTGGTCAATGTGGTCAACGACCGAATTCCATCGGAAGAATACTGTACGTCGAGAGGCTGACAGCTGGGTCCACGGCATCCGCAAGTGCCTCCTTATTACGCGGAAAATAATTATTCCTCCACCTGACAGCAGGGACCCACCGGACACCCACCAGTATATCGCGAAAAAAACGTTTGCCCCTAACTGCTGGGACCCACCCGACGGGCCACCGTATTTCGCAAAAAAAAACGTTCCCCCTGCTGTCAGCTCGGACCCACCGGAAGTGCCTCCTTATTACGCACAAAAAATGAATACCCCCAGCTAGCTAGGACCCACCTTGGTGGGAGGCTGACTTGTGGGCCTACTAAGTTGACGGGGATGGAGGGCTTTGTCAACTTAAGTCAATATGCACGATTCTAACTCCATTGATCATACGATGTCCATCCAACGACCGTAGTGCTTCTTCAACGTCTGGTCTTCTTGCTCCAGCCGCCCAAAGCAGCGCCGGTCGTGCCGCATGCTCCTGCCTCCCGTGGCCGGCTGTGCTGCCCCGGAGGCCTCACCTCCCCCTACTATTCCCACCGCTGGCCAGGCCCTGCGGCGACGGCAGCCTCACACCGCAGCCGAACCAGTGAACCCTCGTACTCCTCTCCGCGCGGGCTTCCACTGCTGCGTCTTCCCCGGCTCCGCGTCGTCCCCTTCCTAGGCCTCGCCATTTTCCAGACCACCTCCCTGGTGCTCTCGGCGCGGCGTGGTCAACGTGGTCAATGATCGACTTCCATCGGAAGAGTACTGTACGTGGAGAGGCTGACAGTTGGGTCCAGGCGGCCGCAAGGAAGTGCCTCCTTATTACGCATAAAATAATTATTCCTCCACCTTACAGCAGGGACCCATCGGACGGGCCACCTTATTTCGCGAAAAAAATGTTGCCCCCCTGACTGCTCAGACCCATCGGACGGGCCAGCGTATTTCGCGAAAAAAACGTTCCCCCCGTTGTCAGCTCGGACCCATCGGAAGTGCCTCCTTATTACGCACAAAAAAAATGAATACTCCCCCTGCTAGCTGGGACCCACCATGGTGGGAGGCTGACTTGTGGGCCTACTAAGTTGACTGGGACGGGGGCCTTTGTCAACTTTAGTCAATATGAACGATTCTAGCTCCAGTGACCGTACGATGTCCATCCAACGGTCGTAGTGCTTCTTCAACCTCTGGTCTTCTTGCTCCAGCCGCCCAAAGCAGCGCCGGTCATGCCGCATGCTCCTGCCTCACGTGGCCGGCTGTGCTGCCGTGGAGGCCTCACCGCCCCCTACTATTCCCACCGTTGGCCAGGCCCTACGGCGACGGCAGCCTCACACCGCAGCCGAACCAGTGAACCCTCGTACTCCTCTCCGCGCGCGCGCGAGCTTCCACTGTCGCGTCTTCCCCGGCTCCCCATCGTCCCCTTCCTAGGCCACGCCATCGTCCACCGCCCTGGTGCTCTCGGCGTGGCGTGGTCAACGTGGTCAAGGAACGACTTCCATCGGACGTGGACTGTATGTGGAGAGGCTGACAGCTGGGTCCACGGCCGCAGCAAGGAAGTGCCTCCTTATTACGTGCAAAATAATTATTCCTCCACCTGACTGTGGGGACCGACCAGATGGGCCACCGTATTTCGCCACCCTGACTGCTGGGACCCACCAGCTACATCTTTGCAGGCAAGGAAGTGCCTGACAGTCGGGACCCACCTGGTCGAAGTGTACGTAGCATTGTCATTCTGGTCGCGAACGTGTACGTACATATATACTGGTGGATGTAGAGGCGCGCGCGTGTCGTAGTAGAGGCGGCCAGGGTGCAACAAAGAAAATACGGCCACGTATGTGTACATACGGGCGGGGTCTCGAACGCCTACTCGCGCATACGTACGGCGAGGGCTCGTGTACATGGCTGGGTTGGAACGAAGAAACAGCGTCGTCGCCGTGTTCATGGGTCGGAACGGAATGTGTGGTCATGTTCATCGGGAGGGCTTGGACGGAAGAGGCAATGGAAACGAGGCCTGGTGTACCGCACAACGGACGAAACGGACCTCCTACGGTCGAAATGGGGGTCATGTTGATCGGGAGGGGTGTGGCGTACCGCATAACGGAGGAAACGGACCTCCTGCGGTCGAAACGGGGGTCCTGTTGATCGGGAGGGGTGTGGCGTACCGCAAAACAGAAGAAACGGACCTCCTACGGTCGAAAAGGGGGTCCTGTTGATTGGGAGGGGTGTGGCGTACTGCAAAACGGAGGAAACGGACTTGTGTTGGAGCGCTACGGTCGAAACGGGGGTCCTGTTCATCGGGAGGGGTGTGGCGTACCGCAAAACGGGACTCCACGGGATACTGTTCATCTCCACCGTCGACCCCCTCCAGCCTCCACGAGGTACTGTTCATCCACCGTTGACCTCCTCCAGCCTCCACGGGCTCCTGTTCATCCAGCCTCCACCGCGCGCTACTCCACCGGCTACTGTTCAACCACCCCTCCACCGTCTACTGTTCATCCAGCCCTCCACACCACGAGGTCCTGTTCAACCACCCCTCCACGGGCACCACTCCATCGTCTACAGTTCATCCTGCCCTCCACACCACGGGGTCCTGTTCATCCACCCCTCCACGGGCACCCCTCCACCGTCTACTGTTCATCCAGCCCTGCACCACACCACGGGGTCCTGTTCATCCAGAGGCAACGCCACCGCTCACTGTTCATCCAACCCCCCCCCCCCCCGCAATGCTCACTGTTCATCCCATTGATCGGTTTCAGTTAGCAGCAGTAGCCAAGGAATTGCTCAATCGGGTTCGGTTAACAGCCATCGATCGATCGCTCGGGTTGAGTAATGCATAGCCTGCAGTGCAATCGCTCGGGTTTAGTTAGAGCCCAACGCCTCGCTCGGGTTCAGTTAGAGCCAACGCCTCGCACACACGCGCGCACGTGTACGAGAGAAACGCGCATCGCTCGGCCCCCAACCTCCCACCGTAACCAGGAACTCCCCGTAATTTTCCTCCCCCTCGCTTCTACCACGTTTTTTCCATCATGGATGGCCCAAAGAATGTCATGCAGCTGCGTCTCCGGCCCGCCTAGGACGAAAAGCCCATTTTCTGTCATTATTTTTTGTCACAGAAGTAGGAGCCCACCACATCTATGATGATACCGGGTTTTGTCACAATTATCGTCATAGAAGTGTCATATGTATGACAGAAAAAAATTCGTTCGGCCCAAAAATGTCACGGATGTGTCTTTTTTTTGTAGTGAGCAGAGCATGCTCGTGCACCTGCGACAGTCTTTGCAGCAGATCATCAGCTGATCCGGACACCTCCTCTTCAGGATGGCCCATCAATATACCTGCAATCATAATTATATCAGTTCTATCTATCTCCGAACTACTTTAACAATAGTTCGGACACATACTGAATATGCCGCCCCGCAGCTTCTTGTTCTCCTTCACGGAATCGGCTAGCTGGGCCCGCACATCCTTCAACTCTTCACCCAGCTGGGTTTTGCAATCCTGGAGCTGGTTTTTCTCAACAATGGCCTACTTCAGCACACGGTCGCCCATAGCATGTAGCTTCTTGGCTTCTTGTTCATTTGCTTGTGTGGCTTCCAACGCCTTTTTGAGTTCCTCTGACAATCATGTCATGATATAGGCAGGACTGTTAGCATTAACGGCATATGATTATATTTTCTCGATGGAGGGGAAAATTACCAAGCGACGCCTTTTTGGACTTCTTTAAGTCTCCCAATTCGGCGATAACAGCTCTCAGCTGCGTCCGACACTGCTCCAGCTCTTGGGCTAGCAGACCATTCTTCTCTGCGGGAACCTATTTGTTCATAATCCTTAAATCAGTCGTGCCAACTGCTTTCAGTCTTGGGGGCTACGGGTATATGGCTATCCTTTTTTGACAAAGAAAACTTATCTGTACATCTGTCAGATATTGCCTCGTGGCTTTTCTAAGCCCGTCTTGAGCAGCTCGAATGTGTGCGTCGCCCGAGCTAAAGGCATTAAAAGCCTCGTCCGAGAACTTCGAGTCTCGTAAAACAGCCTTGCAGCACCGATGATTCATTGCGCTCTCCACTCTCGAGTTGTTAACAGACATGTTGTCCGAACCCTCGGCCAACGGGCAGTCCGGCTTTGTTCCTACATCGTCCCCCGTCTCCCTTACTAGGTCCACATCTTGGTTGTTGGGAGCGCGGCCGGCCGGACCCCTGGACACAGTCCGGCGAACCTTTTTCCTGTAATCAAACAGGCGAATAGGTCACAGTTGGACACGGCCACTGAAGAATATATTTATCCGTACCTCCTCGATGAGGGCCTGGCGATGCTTTCACCAGCCCTCCTCTTTGAAGGCCTGCCCGGCGCGGGAATCGATCTCCTCGGTATTGTCGAACGCCTCCCCTGTAGAACGCGCGACAATGCGGTGGGTGAGGCAGAGTAAGAGCACCCTTTCAGAGAAGGTGTTTCTTGATTACTTACCTGTGAAGCAGGAAGAAGACCAGGGTAGTCGGCGATGATGGACACTTCTGTGCCGTCATAGCTCGTCTGGTAAAACACCCCCTCCGAGAGCACCACAAATATATTCGGATCCTCTTCAAACCCGGGATCAAGCTCTCGGTTGTGGTCCTCCGGCTGTGGGGCGGGACTATAAAATCCCTCGGTGACCTTTCGCCAGTGCTGTCGTAAGCAAATGAACTAGAAATTTATCAAAGGCAATTCGGAGATGGAAGGAATAAAAACAGAGGGGTCGGGCCTTACCCAACTGGGAAGGTTATACATAGAGTACCCGTCCCTAGGTTTGATATGAGGAAATTCCTTTTCCTCCCCTTTGAACAGTTCCGCTAATATCTTAGCCAAAGCGGCAGGGGTATCCGGACCTTTCCGGCCACAGCGAGAGGTGTCATCCTCCCCATTGTAGTGCCACATTGGAAGCCCTCTGTACTAGAGCGGCTGAACACCTCGCGCTATGGAGATCGCCATGACCTCGGTTACTGTGATTCCGGATGTAGTGAGCTCTTTTATCTTGCTCATCAGTTGACGAACCTCCGCGCTATCCTCCTATTCAAGGCTTTGGGGGCGCCAACTGTGGCGTTTCTTCAGAGGGACGCTCGCGAATTCAGGGAGACCCTTTCGAACCGGGTCGGGAAGCGCGACGTCCTCAATATAGAACCATTCGGAGGGCCATCCATCAGGTGCCTTCCTTGGTGTGCCGGATGGATATCCGGTGTTGGCGACGCGCCATACTTCGGCCCTGCCCACTTCAAATATTGACCCTTCGTGATTGCGTGGGACGAGACAGAACAACTTCCGACACAACTCAAAATGAGCCTCGACGCCCAGAAATAGTTCGCATAAAGCGACGTAACCCGCAATATGCAGGAAGGAGGCCAGAGTGAAGTTGTGCAGCTGGAGGCCGTAGTACTCCAGAAGCCCTCGGAGGAACGGATGGATCGGAAATCCAACGCCTCTTAGCAGGTAGGGGACGAAACACACTCGATCTCCCTCCGACGGATTGTGGAAGTCCTCTGCCTGAGTCCCGCCATTGAAGGAAGCTAGCCTCGCTCGAACAGGGACTAGATCCGCATGGGGAAGAAATCTCTGCGTTTGCAACTTCGCCAATTGGCTATGAGACACGGAGCACCTCTCCCACTCGCCTTTCTCTGGGCCGGGACGAGCGGAGGAGCTGGGAACACTAGCCATGCTGGAATGTTTTTCTCCTGGGCAGTCTCTGGGGATTTCTTCTGCGTGGCGCTGAATGGATCTGGGATCCAATCTCTTTAAATAGGCGCTCTTCCTTGCGTAGATAGGGTGTTATTTGCAAAAATACCCTGACCTTCCGCATTCGCTCGACACGCGGAGGACGAAGATTATTTAACATGCAGAAGCCAAGGAGGCAACATTGGATCAATGGACGAACACATTACTTGGAGATAACCGAAGGAGGAACCCGCCTTGCAATGCCGAAGACAATATGTGTGCCGCATACCTCGCTATTGAAGACTGGTTCGGGGGCTACTGAGGGAGTCCTGGACTAAGGGGTCCTCGGGCGTCCGGCCTATTATCCGTGGGCCGGACTGATGGGCTGTGAAGACATGAAGGCCGAAGACTGCACCGTGTCCGGATTGGAATCTACTTGGCGTGGAAGGCAAGCTTGGCGACCAACTATGAAGATTCCTTCTTGTGTAATCGACTCCATGTAAACCCTAGATTCCCCCGGTGTCTATATAAACCGGAGGGGTTGGTCCGGAAAGGACACATTCATTACCGTATACACATAGGTTAGATTTCTAGGGTTTAGCCATTACGATCTCGTGGTAGATCAAATCTTGTAATACTCATATTCATCAAGATCAATCAAGTAAGAAGTAGGGTGTTACCTCCATAGAGAGGGCCTGGACCTGGGTAAACATCGTGTCCCCCGTCTCCTGTTATCATCGATCCTAGACGCACAGTTCGGGACCCCCTACCCGAGATCCGCCGGTTTTGACACCGACAGGGGGCACGCCCTATGAGCTCGCGGCTCTCTCATAAGTCTTCTGTCCTCCACCCGAACCTTCTACGGTCCCTTGTGGTCCAAAAAAATCACCGTAAAGTTTTATCGTATTTGGACTTCGTTTGGTACTGATTTTCTGAAAAGTGAAAAACAAGCAAAAAACAGGAAGTGACACTGGACACTGAGTTAATAGGTTAGTCCCAAAATTAATATAAAATAGCATATAAAGCATCCAGTATTGATAACACAATAGCATGGAACAATAAAAAATTATAGATACATTCGAGACGTATCACTCTCTCACACCCCATGCCACAGAGATGCAGCATGGACCGGGATGCTGCTACACGCCCCTGCAAAGGTCAGCCATCTGGGGGGAGGGAGGGGTTACATGCAGTTGACCGGGTATTGCAGATTAGAGCGTCAATACTACAAAGACAATTCCAACCACTTGTGCCCCGGAGGGTCGGGGTGCCGTTGTGGCAGGGCATGAAGTTCGGCTGGGCGCCTCGCCGCTCGCTGCATGAGCTACCTAACCCAACGATGTTCGAAGCATTCATCGCTGGAATCCGACGCTCGCAGATGAAACCTCGTTGTACGTGGATGTTGACGGTGCACTTCAAAGCAGCCACCGGGGTGTTTCATGGAGGGCGAGCTCAATCGCTGCTCTAAGGGAAACGGTAAACGATGGTGCTTCTACAACATGGTGGTGTTGCATGAACAACGACAAACAAAATAATTGTGCAACACAGATCTTGTTGCAACATGGTTGATGTTCCAAAACACTAGGTCGAGTAATTCAATCCGTTTTTTCTCTCTCACCCCCAATAACACAGGACAAGTTGCAAACCGTAAGAAAACATATTGGATGTCTGACGAGTCATTGTAATACGGGTCCTATTACAAATCCTCTAGCACAATATGGTTCATGTTGTTAAAGCATTGGGTGACGGTGAGCTAGATCAGACGGCCATCTCGCAGAATTCAACGGTTCACAAAGCGGCCATCACGATGAGCGCTTTACCAGGCCCACACGTAGCACCACACTTTGCCATAGGTGTCTTTGTGGGCGGGCGCGGGCACTCTCACGTAAATTTTGGTTTATCCGTGCAAAGCTGGAACTGTACATTGGATTTTTTACAGCCTTTGCGTCGTTCCACCCAACGGTTGAACGAAGGCATATTGTTCATCCGCACAGGTTCGCTGGACCTTGCTGGAGACCATAATTGAGAGCATCTACGGACTATAGCTGGACTTGACAAATCCAGCACTTCAATTAGCAGGCATTTGTCAAGTGCATCGGGTCGGAGTCAGATCCGCTACCCGTCATGCCGAGAAAGGCCGGAGATCGCCGAACGGGAGCTAGGGGGACAGAGTGGAGTGAAGTGAACTGAAGTGGAGTAGCTATAGTTTGGTCTCAGGAGCGGATGAGACGAATATATGTGAGGTAGGATGGTCTAACGTGGAGCCGGTCCGACGTGGCGAACGCATTGGGTCCGTCTTATATTTATGCTGGATATAAGGGGTGTCTATCAGCTCCGTTTGAGGCTGGTTTGAGATGCACGTCTAAGTCGTTTTTTCAGCAAAATGGTTACACCGGTATCAGACAACGGTTAGCGCCAGCTTCACTGATTACGAAGCACAGGCATCATTTAGAGCAAGTACAATAAAGTGATGTAGGCGGGCTGTAAGGCTTTAAATAATATATTTTTGCTTAGTTGGATGAAAGAGAATAGGTGAGAGAAGAGAAGCGAGCTACAAACTTACAGCCGGCTATAGCACGAGCTCCAACACCTTTTGTGAGACAAACATGTGGGACATATATTAATGATATACTAGTATACTAGTATGACTAACTATTGTATGAGTTGGCTATAAAATTGGCTACAGGTGACATGGCAAATTCATATGGCCGGCTGATGGGTGTAATATTAACCATGCTCTTAGACGGGCTGCTGAGCTCGATGGGCCAGACATGCATGTCTGCTCCGCTAGCCGGGCCGTTACCACCGAATGCTAGCGGACAGCGCTGGCTCTATGCATGCATGGCACGGGCAGAGCCAGAGCGGCCGGTCGGCACGCTCGCCACCAGACACGACGCAACAGTTTTCGGCTGGGACGAGGGCATGTCATGGTATTCATGCCCGTCCCCGCGCCACCGGCCGCGGCGCAAAACGATGCGAGTAGGTGCGCGGGATCCCGTGGCCGTAGCCGTATACGTACCTGCCGCGCCCGCGCGCGGTGGTACTGTTGCTGCTTGCTTTCTACTACTCATACACTACTCGTAGCTTGGATCGGCTCGATACAGTATTAATTTATCAAGAAAGATCCCCACGGACCTTTGCTTTTCTATTCATCAGTTTCAAGTGAGCATTCAGATTTCAGAAGCGCTGCGGCACCACGTGAGAGAAAGACGAGGCGGGCAGAGAGGAACGAGTGAGTAGCACTCGAACTACCAGTGCTGGCACAGGGGTAGACTAGTGTGTAGTAGACTACGCTTGCGCATAGAGCTACTGCGTGTGCACAGGGTGCCAGTGTGGCGCCACGTGGTGGTGTCTCCCGAGGTACAAAAGAGCTTAGGATCCGTTCGACCTCGACCTCGTAGTGATGGACGGATCGATGGAGCTTTTCTTTTCTCTTCTGCATGCATGGCCTCTTTTGCTTTCTACCCACTCTCACACTATGTGCTGTGCATTTCTCCTCTCGCTTCTTTAATAAGATGCTGTGCTACTCTCACTGCATGCTAACCATGCCGCCGCATACTTTTTCCTTCTCTTCTCTCACTAGACTTAAACCCTAAATAAAACAACACATGATTGAAGTAGAACTGTTAATTTTGGTAAAACAACATAAGATTGAAGTCGTTTACAGCGCACGCATGCCCCAGAGGAGAGTGGATACAGTAAACTTGATATTTCTTACGCTTCCAAAGCCATTGTTTTTTGTAGCAGCAACTAGGAGAATGGAAGAGGAAATTGTTGTACACGCACGCGTCCTGTGGAAGCTTTAGGTGTTGATCCACAGAGGCCGGCCGGGCACCGGGTCGTATCTTGAGACTTTAGTATATTTACAGGCCGGAGGTGTAAACTTGAAGCTAAAGCAACGGGGAAAAAACAATTGCAGAGCTGCATGTCTCATCATGATGCTGGAAAACTCGATACTCTCCCTTTTTACCATGTGATGCGTCTGCCCGGCAGAGCAGAGCACCACTCGCCGGCCCCAAAATTCACCGACCAAAATCCTGCTCAGGAAATTATCATTGCCAGGTTCCCGTTCCGCCTCGAGATGCATGCATGATCATTCAGACTATTATTCGTTAATCCAGTCTGTGATGGTTAAATACTCATGACTACCCGGCTTTAGCTAGTTCTACTCCACTCTGTGACACACCGTACTTGCCTGCCGTTCAAATTAATGTCAGGTTAATTACTCACTGCTTGCGGCAGCGCAGCAGCTGCATGCTGCCGCCTGCTCCCGAGCAAGGTGGCTCAGCTAGCTAGGCTTCCACTGCTGCAGAGTGCAGTTTAGCTCGTGTATGTCCTCCAGCTTTTGTCCCGTCTCTTCTAACAAAGCGCGAGCTGAGAAATTGCCTAAAATGCCCTTGCTATTATTACTGCCGTGGCAGTGGACACCGGGGGTGACGCTGTCATTGCGCGCGTCCTCTTCGCCAATTATAATGCCACCCACGCTAACACAGCACGCGGGTCTAGTGCAGCTACCTCTCTCGCCTTGGACAATCGACACTCGCGAGTCAAGACTCGAGACGCGATGCAGCCGACGGAGTCCGCCCAGCGCCGGGCCTCGTCCACGGCCGCCACGGCGCCCCGGCGGAGCGTGGGGTGCATGGCCGGCCTCCTCCGCCTGCTCTCCCCGTACCATCGCCACCGGAAGCGCCTCACCGCCAAGAACGCCACGCCCGAGGCCTCCTTACCGCCCCCGTCTCCACCGCCCATGAAGAAGCCGGCAGCGTCGCCGGCACCGACGCAGGTCCCAGGGAAGCCGCAGACGCCGACAGCTGTCCGGCGGCGGCGTTCATGCGAAGCACCTCGGAGCCCGACGATCGCTCCGGAGTACCGCCGGGCCAGCTGTGACAGCCCCAGGCCGCCGCCGCCAGCCATCGTTGCGCGCCTAATGGGCCTGGAGGAGTCCGCGCCGGCTTCCCCCGCCACGACCCCGCGGCCACGACCGCTGCCGACCCGCCCTCCTCCTCCCCCGCCACCAGAGATGGCCGACGAGAAGCGGCGCAAGCTGCTAGGCGCGTTGGAGAAATGCGACGACGACCTCCAGACACTGCGGCGGATCATCGCGGCCGTGCGGGCTGCCGAGCTGCGGTCGGCCGCTGCGTCCGACGTCTCGCCGGCTCCGGCAGGGGAAGGCAAGGGGTCCAAGTGGATGGACGGCTCGCCACCGCTGCAGCAGAAGCCGCGGGCCAAGGCGCAGTATCCCAGCCCGGACTCGGTGCTGGACGCCATCACCTCACCGAGATTTCCATGCAGGAAGCGGTCGTCTCCATGCACACATCTCGATGCAGACAGCAAGCCCGAGATTTCCCGTTGCGGCAACGACGCACTCATAGTACGATCCAAGATCGTGAAGCCCTCCCGAACACTTGTTTTCTCCGGTACGTGGTGGCATCTCTGATTCTCTGTCGCTCAAATACACACTTCTCCATATAAGTCACGTATACATGCACGCATTTTATACTACTCTGATCTGCACCGTGTTAGTTTCTCCAGATTAATTAAGCTTAAGTTTAGGGGTTTACGTGCCACATCAAATTTGTCAGTTGTCACTATCTTCTGTCGTGAAAAATATGCAGCAGCAGGCTTCACGGTAACACGTGTGGTTTCTCGTGTCGTTCATGCAGGGGACTACTGCAAGATCAAGCAATACTGCAACGAGCTGCACGCCATGGCCATGTACCACCACCCGGCGACGGTGGCGGCCGTCGAGGGAATACCGCGGTGGACGCCGTCAGCAGCCGAGGCGAACGGCTGGCAGCATCGGCGACGGTGGGGCCTGCAGGGCGCAGAGCGGAGCCGGGCGATGGTGGAGAGCATGGGGGAGGTGTGGGGGCAGGGCGCCGGCGAGGAGCGGTGGGAGGCCGGCCTCCTCGGCGCCGCGCTGGAGCGCGCCATCCTGCAGGAACTGGTCTTGGACGTCGTGACGGAGCTGCTCGCGCACTCCGAGCGGCCGTTCAGCCAGTTTGGGCGCGGGCACGACAACGGCGGCGGTGCCATGTGCCGGAAGAGGCTCTGTTTCTAAGCGATTTGGCGTGCTCTGCTCTGGCTTTCATGCGTACATAGTACTACGAGTGGAGCAAGCCAGGCACGTACGGTATGTAGTCCAAGGGATGGATGTCGGTGACTGACGACCCCATGATGTTGGTGCTGGTGGTGGTATTGAAAGATCCGATACGCTGTGGCGCCGTTGTAGGTGAGGGCAATAAAGTGACGCGTCGCTTTAGAATGTGGGAGGTGATGAAGTGAGCACAGTGAGAGTGACTCCGCTTTGCGATCATGAGGTCGGCTCCACGCGCAGCCGCGCGCCCACAAGGACACGAACACAAGGCGTTGGGTCAAGCTTGCATACGAGATGGAGAAGGATGCGTGTCCGGCTCCATGGATCAGTTAGTGGTATAGTACTAGTAGCAGTACATTTTCTTTTCTGGATTTATGAGTTTATGTGGAGCGTTGTGACCATTTACGTCATTCTTGTTCTGGATATACTGATTAATACCGGCTAATTAATTTTCTTAACCTTGAAACTTTTCCAAAATAGTACTCTATATAGTAGTGTCTTCTTGCTCGCCTTGTATCCCGCCTGGAAAACAAATTATCATTCGAAATGGGCGGGAGGTGTTCAAACGAGGTCGAGGATTGATGGTTCATAGATGTTGAAAATCGAAAAAAGGTGACATTTTCTCTTTCAAAATGATGATCCTCTCCACCGTTAAAAAAATCATTGAAGAAACCGTCACAGGATCAACAACGAAGTGGCTAATCACTTTTTTCTCTCTCGCTCGGATTATTCTCGTTGGCCGAAATTATGGGTAGGAAGCAGGAGCAGTGATAATGCAAGCAGGGCAACAATGCTACATTCACGGACTAATACAGGGGCGAGCCCGCTAGGCGTGCGTAGGCTTGCTGATTGAAAATCCTACAGCAGGTAGTCCCTTGGTGTCTAGACTCTGCGTCGTCGTCCTTGGCCTCCTAGTCGAGCGTTTGCACTCAAGTTTGCACGACGTCCTTTTATTCAGAGACTACATCTTACCGTGCCTTTGCCGCCAAAACAGCTGCTCGTACGTATGCGCGTCGCGTCGGGTGAAGGAGTTAACCGCCATTACCAAAATACAAGGGTCAGATCGTTTTTCCTCTCGCGTCTTGGCAGCTGAACCCCTAGCCGCCGCCAGGAGGCCAATCTTCTAGCGCCGTCCTTCGGTGACTCCCCTCCGCCGACGACCTCGGTCGTCGGTTATGAGGGGGGTCGCCGGATCAACGCGCATGGATCATTTTTACTCTCTCGTAGTCTAAGTTTTTAGGCTGTTCATCTCGGCTTCGGCGGGGACGATGACAACACTGAATAAAGATTTTTCAGATTCACCCCTGATGAGGCCATCGGTCATATGGTTGGGGATGAATTTAAAAACCAGTCTGTTCAAGGAAGGATCGTGTGGCGGCGGCGCCATCCTCGCGGCGGACCTGTATCCTCGGGCTCCGCCGTTGCGACGACGTTTGCTCCAGCATCAGCGCGGAGCTTGGGAGGTATTTCGGGAGCGGATGCATATTGTGGTCTGCATCGACGACATCTGGAAGACGGAACGTCTGCTGGTTCGTGGTACGTGGATGGCAGGTATGGTTTCCTCCTTCGGCGTCTTAGTCGTGGTGGGGTGCCAGATCTGGAGTATGATGGCGTCTCCGGGGGGTTGCCCCAGTCTGATTCTTTCAACGGTAAGGGCTTCACTTTTGGTGAGCCACCTTGGAGGTCCGCAAAGCTGAATATCAGCGATGGAGCCGCATTGAGCTCGGGTGAGGAGGTGATCCGTCATTCTTTTCTTCGGTGGCTGCAATGATGGTGTCGGAGGCAGGTGATAGACGTTGATGTCAAGCTCAGGGATGTTCTACTATCTTTTCAATTTTGTCATGTCGGTCCTTACGTGACTTGGACTTTGCTCTTTATAATATGAATGAGACACATATTACAATGCAGTATTTTTTACCAAAATACAACGGTGTAAGTACAAAAAATAATATTCTAAAAAAAGACATATTTGCATACGGATCAAGCATTTTTGTTTGAACAAGGACCATGCATAATCAAAGCATTGTCAAAACAAACTTATAATTATGCACCTGTTAGGGTATCAACAATGCAGAGCGCCTACAAAGGCGCTTAAGCAAGATTTTTTTTATTTTTTCACTTAGCGTCTTTTTTTTTGGAAAACATCAATAACTTTATAAATTAAAAACAATGGTTACATCGTCTATTAGAAGGGGTAAAATATTTCTCATTGGCTCCTTGAACTAACCCCTTGTTATCAATTTTTTTCTAATCTAGCGAGCTCATGGGCTACTTTATTCGCTTACAATGTTCGAACCTGGTAAGAGGGAAATCACAAGCCAAAAAATAGCAGTCATAAAAAATTGCCGCCGTTGCTCCTGCAGAATGTCCTTTGTTGTTCATTGTGTCAATAACTTCCATATTGTCAGAGTTAATAACGAAACGATTGCAACCCGCCTTTCATGCCAACAATAATCCAAACCTCGGCGCCAACGCTTCCGCTGTCAAAACATCCGTGCACCATTATATCTTCCAATTTCTGCCAATGTTGAAATTTTCTTTGTCATCCCTAAGAACAGCCCCCAGTACCCCTTAGCAGGTCGTGATCAAAAGAAGCATCCACATTCAACTTAGTGAACCCCATAGGAGGTCTGCTCCATCCTTCATTTTTCCTATTTGCATTAGGTGAGTGAGCATTTACATAGTTTGCCATTATAGCATGAATCCCCATTGAGGTTTGGTACGCCTCTTGAGACTTCCCCTCATGAACCAAATCGTCTATTCCACCATAAATACCATGCGGTTATAGCAATGAGCCCCCGTGCGTTCTGGGGGCCCAATATAGATGGTTCTTGATCTATCATGAGGAGTAAAAATTCAAGAACTGTCTCTCCCGCACGATCAACAACACAAACATTTTTAACCGCTTCATACATCCCCAACTTATCCCACACCTCTGCAGCCTTTTGGCACAGAAACAACACATATTTTGTATCATTTGGCCCATTCGAGCATGATGGGCAAATGAGCGAAGTTTTCATGTGTCTATTGGCCAGCATAACATGGCACGGGAGGGTCCCATGTAACATACGCCAGATAAATATTTTTACCTTCGCCGGACAAGCTAGTTTCCATGTCTTACCCCAAATAGGATTGACCTTACTTCTGCCCATACCATTTGTGTATCCCAATTTTCTCCCATGTTGTTTATTCCATTCCTCCAAATAAGTTGATTAAATAGTGAATAAACCATTTTTTGTATAGCTCCCAGCAATGAAATCCGGCATATTATGCTTTGCGCATGTCTAATTTGGTTGCACACAAACCTTCTTCACCCACCTTTTTTAGGGACACCCGCCCTTTTCTTTTTTATTGTGTGCAAACACTCATATGCCACTAAAATATTGTCTACAATCATTCTTCCACAGACAAAAGCACTCTGAGTTGGGCTGATAATATCTGATAGAACTATCTTCAATCAAGAAGCAATCATTTTTTAAATAACCTTATACACCACATTGCACAACCTGATTGGTCTAAATTGCGTTACCTTTTTCGAAGAGTTAACCTTGGTGATCATTACAATTGTAGTATCATTCGATCCTGCCGGTATAGTACATGTATTCACCGCCTGGAGGACCTCCTCTCTCAGATCTTCTCCCAACATAGACCAAAATATCTTGTAAAAAATAGCGTGCAGACCATCTCGCCTTGGCGCTTTTAAATCACCAATATCGAAAAGGGCCTTCCAAACTTCCTCTTCCGTATATGGGGCCATAAGGGCATTATTCATATCATCTGTCACTTTCCTTTTGACAAGAGATAGAACTTCCGGATTCGGTTGGGAGATTTCTGATGTAGATACCCTCTAATGTGATCCTTCATTTCCATATCTTGCACCCACACCCCATTGTCACCAAGTAAATTTTTAATTTGATTTCTTTTTTTACTGGCTGTTGCCGAATTATGAAAAAAGAGGTGTTACGGTCCCCATGCAATAGCCAGTTTGCAAGACCATGTTGGATCCAGTAAATCTCCTCTTGTTTCAAAAGATTTTCAATAAGGACAAGAATCTCCTTTTGTCGCGCTAGGGAATCCGTACTCATAGGTCCTCTGCGTAGCTTTTCTAATTATTTCTTTAATTTATCAATTCACTTTTGGTCCTTTCAGAGTATTGTGGTCCCAACTGTGCAGATCTGCATGTACCGCTCGTGTATGCTCAACCAGAGATGGCTGAATGCCCCTCATATTTGCTTTTTCCCATGTTGTACATACAATTTCTCTGACTAACTCTTCCTTGAGCCATCAAGCTTCAAATTGTTTCACTCGTCCCATTGGGTGAATAAAAATATTGCTGTCAAAATATTCAGTATCCAGGACGAGGGAACATGTTCCTCGTTTATGATTGCAGCCCGAGGGAATTTATTTGCCCATTCCAGATTGCAAACCGCTCGGTCGACTCTCTCCCTAGTTTCACCTCTCCTCTAGGTGAAAGGCTCACCAATACATACCATTTCCTCGAGGACGCACTCCCCTAAAAAATTACGAAAATCTCTCATCATAGCATTAGGCCTCGCATTTCCGCCTTCCTTTTCCGTTCAAAACAGAACTTCATTAAAATGTCCTAAGACCACCCAGTGGTGATTACCCTTATTGTGTAAGTTTCGAATATTACCCCAAGACAAGTTATGCTCACTCCAAGCCGGATGACCATAAAAACCTGTAAACCGCCACTATATAGTATCTTCATTCATAAAAAGAATATCAATGAAATGAGGCGATACATAGTTCGAAGTAACTTTATTGATCTTATGATAAAACAATACTAGGCCACTGGCGTGACCATCACTCTCCTCTACAATCATCGAATCAAAATATAGCAAACGACATAGCTCACCAGCTTTACATTTATTCAAGTGAGACTCTGAAAGAAAAATCAAATCCGCTTTGATACGCCCTTGGAGCTCCAAGAGCTGGCGAGCTGCCGTGGGGAATTGCATGCCATGACAGTTCCAGCCTAGGATCTTCATTTGGCCCGACAGACCTCCTCCTCGGAGGCCACTGATGCGCCATCATCTCCAACAGATTCCCTTCTCTGTTGCATGCAGGGTTCCTCCTTCTCTATTTCCTTTGCTACATGTTTGATTACCCCATCCACATCCTTCGCAGATTCTACCCTATCCATACATCTTCACTTTGAGGAAACACTCACCTCACCATACAACATGTGTTTCGTAGCTATGCATCTCTTTCTCAAAAGATAAGTGTAAATTACTACCTGTAGGGGGGCACCAAAGGGATTTCCCCTTTTTTACCTATTACTTCCTTACGTGCGCTCTCTAGTCTATTACTCACTCCCTCCCTTCTTTCTACTTTTCCTCTCCTTCCTCTTAGGCTGGCCCTGCTTGGGATTTTTTCAGCAGTAAAAATAAACGTCCCTGCGTCATTTGCCATGGCCTGATCAGCCAGCCAAGCAGCAACAGCCCCTGACAAGGCCTCCAGCACTCCTGGCTTGAATATCAACTGGTTTTGTTAGGAAGTAGCTACAACCACGGCAGGGGCAAGGCCAACCACACCCAGCGGATGGATTCCCTGGCCCTCCTGGCCAGTAGGACATCCCTGGTGACCGGTAGTAGCAATTAGCCCCTGTGAGGGGTTGAAAACTTCTAGGTGTAGAAACTTTTGGCCCTCCTGGCGATGAATCGCACGCTGGAGGGTGCGGCTTGCGTCCTCCATCCCTTGTCCCTCCTGGCAAAGGTCAGCAGGGGCCGCTGGAGCCAAAGTCCAGTCCTCCTGACCGGTGACAGCACCTGGAGGAGCCGGCGTCGGAGCCGCCAGTACCCGGCCCTCCTGGGCGGTGACATCGCTTGGGGGAGACAACATAGGAGCCATCAGTTCTCGGCCCTCGTGGCCGGTGACAACGCCTGGGGGAGCCATCCCCTGTGACATCCGACTTAACTGTTCACTAATCATACAGACAAATATGCACGATCAAGATCATAGACTCACGGGAAGATATCACAACACAACTCTAAACATAACTTAAAATAATAAAACCTATATTGCAAGCCAAGGGCCTCGAGGGCTCGAATACATAAGCTCGAGTACACAAGAGTTAGCGGAAGTAACAATATCGAAGTACAGACATAAGTAAACAAGTTTGCATTAAGAAGGCTAGCAAAATAAAAACAACATGGATAAAAAAGGCGCATGCCTCCTACATGGGAGCCACCTATCTACTCCTGGTCGTCGGCGGTCTCCACGTAGTAGTAGGCTCCATCAGGGTAGGAGTAGTCGTCAACAGGATCAGCTGGCTCCTGGACTCCGTCATCTGAACACAACAATTGGGTATGGGGGAAAAGAGGTAGCAAAGCAACCGTGAGTTCTCATCCAAAGTACTCGCAAGACTTACGATAAATCTGTACTAAGTATGCATTGGTATCAACTATCAAGGAATGGGGCTATATCTTTGGACAAAACTGCAGAAATGCTAGAAGAGAAGGGAAGGCCTAGCCTATCGAAGACTAGCATCTTGAAGCATCTTGTAGCATTAGAAGAGTGCATATTAGCATAATATAAGTAGCAAGTATGCTGTAATATCGTCCAGAGATCCTTCCTCAACTCCCTACGAGAAAGCAATCTCGAAGCCATCATATCCATTGTCATCGCTAGCATCCAGTTCTAGTTGTGTAGACCGGGTTACAACTCCGAGCGTCTGTTATCGTGGGCACGGCTATTCGAATAGATTAACTTCCATGCAGGGGTGTACAAACTTACCCAACACGCTAGATTAATTCTGGCCGAACACACTTCCCTTGGTCATGCTCGGCCTCGGCTGATCGAGACACCTTAGTCCTACCTAGGCTCAACAGAGAGGCCAACACGTCGGTTTACATCCTAAGTGCTCAAGGGTCTTGGGCCTATCGCCCTTTGCACTCCTGCGCGTTGCGTGGACGGCATGGATTAGTCGTGGCTACCTCTTTATACAAACCAGGTGCTTACGCGAACCACCTGGATGCGTGCCGGTCAATCATTGACATCTGAAGAGCTTTTGGAGAATCATATGACGCAGAGTGCCCATGCTTATTCCCGCGTGTGGTCAATGCAAAAAAAGGCCAGAGGCCTATTCGGATCACCTATCCAAACCGTTAGTGTCTTGGGAGCGCGTGGAGACGATCAATGATCCACGATCTATGGTCCCGTCGCCCCGCCTCACGGACTTACGACAAAGGGCTAAGAATGCCCGATTGTACATCGTAATTACTCGCGGGTATCCTCTAGATCAACCCGACTCCACATCACTTGCGGGTACCCTGTGAAAAAGGATAGTAACATTGCCCCTTCTTTCTTTTCTCTCTTTTTTGTTTGGCTTCTTTGGTCTTTTTTTGTTGCCTTTTTTGGCCTCTTTTTATTTTATTTTCCTCACATGAGGCAATGCTCTAATAGTGAAGATCATCACACTTTTATTTACGTACAACTCAAGAATTACAACTCGATACTTAGAACAAAATATGACTCTCTATGAATGCCTCCGGCTGTGTACTGGGATGTGCAATGACTCAAGAGTGACATGTATGAAAAATTATGAAAGGTGGCTTTGCCACAAATACTATGTCAACTACATGATCATGCAAAGCAACATGACAATGTTGGTATGTGTCATAACAAACGGAATGGTGGAAGTTGCATGGCAATATATCTTGGAATGGCTATGGAAATGCCATAATAGGTAGGTATGGTGGTTGTTTTGAGGAAGATAATAGGTGGGTGTATGGCACCAGTGGAAGTTGCGCTGTCGGTGTCAAAACCGGCAGATCTCTGGTAGGGGGTCCCGAACTGTGCGTCTAAGGATCGAGGGTAACAGCAGACAGGGGACACAATGTTTACCCAGGTTCGGGCCCTCTTAATGGAGGTAATACCCTATTTCCTGCTTGATTGACTTTGATGAGTATAGTGTTACAAGAGTTGATCTACCTCGAGATCGTAATGGCTAAACCTAAATGTCTAGCCTGTCTGATTATGATTGCCTATACGGACTAAACCCTCCGGTTTATATAGACACCGGAGGGGGCTAGGGTTGTACATAATCGGTTTATAGAGAAAGGAATCTTCATAATCCAGGACTCCCTCAGTAGCCCCTGAACCAGTCTTCAATGATGACGTGTCTGGCGCGCAGATTGTCTTCGGCATTGCAAGGCGGGTTCCTCCTCCGAACACCTCAAAGTATTTGATCACCGGTCTATATCCGACTCTGTACAATAGTCACAACTTTGAATCACAAGGGCAAAATACAAATAAGTTCTGTCTTCTGACGATTTTACTGGTGAGACAATACGTCCGACCACTTTATTATTTTGAATCATTTTTCGGCCTCCCTTTTTGCATTTTGAGACGCAGCCTCCGGCGACACGTCTTGTCAAAGCAGAGATCGTGCCCCCTTATTATGGTATTCTCATCAATACGGGTTTGGGAAACCCAACCGTGCCGTTTCGCACGACCCCTTGGGAATAGGCGAGCTTTAAGGCTCGTTGGGGCCGCATGATATTCACTGCCTTTATAAGGAGATAAGGTTCCCCCTTTTTACCCCACGCCTTCCTCTTCCTCGGCCCATCTGCCCTCAAGCTCCAGTGTCCAAGCTTCAATCCTCTCCGTTCCCAGAAAATACTCCAGCCATGTTCGGATCCGGAGCGCAGGGCAAGTGGATGGCTTCCTCCGTCAAGGAGAGAAACATCAAGGAACTCTGGGAAGCGGGGTACCTGGCCAAGGAGATCACCCATCGGCTCCCGGCCAAAAAGCAGATCATCCCCACACCAAAGCCCAACTAGAGGGTAGTATTCATCCCTCATTTTCTCCCCGGACTGGGGTTTCCCCTTCATCCTTTTGTCCGCGGCCTTATGTTTTACTGCGGGCTAGATTTCCATGATCTAGCCCCGAATTCCTTCCTCAACATTTTGGCATTCATCATCGTATGCGAGGCATTCCTCCGCATTTCCCCCCACTTCGGCCTATGGCTCAAGGTCTTCAACGTGAAACCAAAAGTGGTGGACGGCCAGCACGCGGATTGCGGAGGCGCTATGGTGAGCAATCTCCCCAACGTCACCTGGCCCAAGGGCACCTTCGTGGAGACCATGAAGGGATGGCAGCAGGAGTGGTTCTATGTCACAGAGCCCCGTGACTCCACATGGGCCACTCCTACTGAGTTCAAGTCCGGACCTCCAATGCGGCTGGCATCCTGGCTCAACAAGGGCCTCGACTGGGCGTCGTCTGACGAGGTGATGATGCTACAAAAGTGTATCAAGAGCATGGTAGACAAGAATACCAGCCTCGCCAGCATGATCCAGGTGATGCTCTTCCGCCGGATTCTTCCCTGTCAGGCGCGTCAAGAGTTCATGTGAGAGTTCAACCCGGCCGGTCCCCGGACCCTGCAGGGGTTCTTTAGCACGAAGCACGAACGCATGTGGAAGCTGCTTTTCAAGACCCAGAAGTCGTGGCCGGAGACGACCGAAGACCTCGGCTACGACTGCACCCACGTTGCGCCCCCTATATGTTCTTTGATAACCTTACTTTGCAAGTCCAAGGAGCATACTAAACTCCCTATTCTCTCCACAGGGCTGGACGAAGAAAGCAGAACGGATTTACTGTCCGGCTCCGCTTTCCGAAGACCCAGCAATACCTCTGTTGACGAGGATGCTGGTCCCGACGCCGTACCAGGCGCCAGAAAGGAAGGTCAAGAAGAGGGGCAAGGAGGCCATGAGTGGCCCCCCGGTAAAGGTGCTTCGGACGTAGCGTCCGAGGACATCGAAACTCTATCCTCCCCCGACGAAGAGGAAGAGGAGGAAGAGAGCAATCCCCCACTAATGGCGAGAAGAAGAGGACAACTTCTACTGATCTAGAGGCGGAGGCGTCCAAGAAAGGGAGAACCTCCCTTACGGATGACTCCGAGTCGGACGCCGACGAGTGGCGCCCCAGGCCGAAGCCCCTGGCCGGATTGTAAGTACTCAAAGGTATATATATCCGGCTTTTTTCCTTGTGGTTGTAATACGTTAAATTGTGTGCTGCAGTCCGGTTCATGTCCTCCCCCAGCGATCCTCATCTACTGGGAATTCGCTGGGTCCGAACATGATGGAGAGCGAGTCACCTCCACCAGCCTCCTCCACCACTACTGTAGATAACACCGAGGTGTTGTCTCGAAGGACCCTTCCAAGACAGGGAGAGGTGTAGGAGGCTGTCAAGAACATGGGGGAACCGATCCCCGTGGAGACTGGAGACGGGGCCATGTCCTATTGGCCCCCAACCAAATGTCGTTCCGGAAACCCACACGGTTCCGGAGTTGGATGAGCAACCCTCTTCGCAAGAAGGGGGCACGCCTACCCCACCGACGACCTCTGACAATGCAGAGGCGCCGGACACTCTAGTGAGAGCACTTTAGAGCGCCACCGTTGTGGAAGAACATCGTACCCTTATGGGTACGGTGATTGAGAAGGTTCAGTCCGCGAAAAGCGGATTGGGCGAAGCCTACACTAGCCTTTTAAGAGGCTTTGAGGTATGTGCTTTACAATGCCTTTTAGATGTATAAGTGGAATGCCTGTGTATAGATAGTAGCCCCTGAGACTCTGTTCGGTGTTCGGAAAGAAAAACCAAACAGGGGATCTAATAACTCACGCAGGAGGTTAACATACATATCTGTTTGAACAAACAGTGTGTGATGCTGGCGTCAGCTGCCCATGCTGTCGAAGCGTCCGAGCAAAGGAGGAAGTTAGAGGAAAAGCAAGGTATGTGATACCGAAACACATCTGAAATGATGTTAGTTCTGATGTGTTATCTGAATGAGTTTCATAATTATGTTCATAGCTGACATGTCTGAGGTCAAGGCCCTCAAGAGTGTGCTAGCCGAAGCCAAGAAGGGGGCAGAGGAGGAACGAGCCGCCCGCCTGAAACATGAAGCCAGGGTGGAGGAAGTCCAGCAAGAGATCAAGGATGCGATAAACAATTCTGAGTCCTTAGAGCGCAAGATTTCAGATCAAAATTCCGAACTTTCTAAGGCCCTCCAAAGTGCACAGGAGGCTCGGGCTGAAGCCCAAAGCGTTGTTCGGGGGATCCAAGAGGCAAAGCAGATTGCAGCGGGTAAGGCCTTTAACATGTAGAGCAAATTCGTGAGGAAAAGGTATATCTTGCTAACCCGGATTTGGAGTTCTCCACGAGCGTTTGCGGACCTGCCCCGGAGTATTGCTGATGTTGTGGAGTTCTTCCGGTCCGAAGAGGGGAGCTCAATGGAGAAGTTGTTCTGGTCGCAGTACCTTGAGCCAGAGCATCCAGTGCCCCTCAGCGATCAGTTGAAGCAGTGGACCGAACTGCATAGGGTAGCCAATTGGCCATGAGGGATTTGATAATCCGTCTTTGGCCCGCCGAACCCATGCCCACTAGCTACTTCGGTCTCGTGAAGCGGCTGGTCAGTGCCTGCCCTCGGCTTGACGCCGTGAAGCGGTCAGTCTGCATCGAAGGTGCGTGGATGGCCTTCGTCCGTGTCAAGGTGCAGTGGGCGAAGATGGACACTGTCAAGCTCGCGACCGAGGGACCACCCGCAGGCAAAGAGCACCGCACGCCGGAACGGTATTTTGGTGATGTCCTGGAAGGATCCCGTATTGTAGAGGGCCAGTGTTCGAAAGACATCATTTTTGAATGTATGTATCTATGATGTCCAATCCTGTATTATGAAACAAGGCTTTATGTATGATATGTTGATTGTTTTACTTTAAAATATCTCCTCCTGTGCGGCTGTTTACAACATCTGAGAGTTGGCCAGTCGTCGGCTTCAGCCCCCACGAAGGTAGTACGGGGGTGTTTGGGATAGCACTTAAACACACTTGACCCAACGTCTTGGTCCGTGAAGGAGGCGTTAGTGCGGCGAACCAGGCAATCTGACTATGTGGCTTTATCGCTCTAACTTAGCCATAGGAGTTTTACAATGGGAGTGTGGGTGCATCCCCTAGTATTGTTCGATTATCCGAACTTGGGTGATGTGAATGCCCGGCCGGGTGGAGGCCGGCCTATCGCATAATGCGGAAAAAATCGCAAGAGATTTATACTTAGTCACCGAATATCTGACCAGCTCTCGCCGCATCATGGCAATCAGCTTTCGGCTTTCTCTACTAAGGTGTTTGTCCGAATGAACCGGAAAAACAATCACAGTAGTTCTCCCTTTACTACCTTAGACGATCAAGCGGAACGTAAGGTAGCAACCACATGAGCCGGGCAACCCAACTATTGACCAAAGACATGATTCAGAGCCAATGCATATAATGCTATATTCGGGACGCCGAATTGCACTGTGAAAGTGTTTGGATTTTGTTGTAGTATTTAAAAGATGTACGTGGCTTAATAGAGCCCCTGGCGATTTAAGTCGTACCGAGGTGTACATGACAATCAGATAAAAATAGGGAAACACCTATTAAGAGATAAGCCAACACCGCATAGGTTGGGCTAGAAACTGTTTCCATTATAGTCTGATTGATACGTCAAAACGTATTGGTACAAATAGTGCAGTAAGTACCAAGGCTATTTTACATGCCGAACACGAGGGAAAGCTGTATATGTGTCCTGAAAACGGACGAGGTGATCTTTAAAGATCCTTTAGGTACTCTGCCATGCGTCTATGCTGCTTTTCTCCTTGGTGCATTGTCCTTTAAGAGGATCATCGACCGGTGTTTTCATAATAGGCCTCGAAAAGAGGCCTTGGTACTGTCGAAAAGGTGATGTGGGTTGTAAGGAACCTGAAAAAATAAAAGAGGAGAAAAAGGAAATATGAGTGTCCTGATAGGGTCTAGCCGTATTGTGGACCTTATTTTTATTATGCCTCCATCCTTTCCCATGGTATTTTTAGTGCGTAATTATGTACGCGTGGTACATATGCCACAATTTGGTAGGGGCTGAGATGGAGGCCGAATTGCTAGTCGAGCTCCTGGCGGTCTGGACTATCATGTTGAGGGGTAGCCTCGACTCGCTTCACAGCGTCCGGGGGTTTGACTGTCGATATAGTATTCGGTATGATAAGGCTGCTCTGTACCTCTACTGCCAGGGACACGGTATGCTCTCAGTACGGAGGGAGCGCTCCATGTTTCCATTGACTGTTATAACACCGCGGGGTCCGGGCATCTTGAGTTTGAGATAGGCATAGTGCGGGACTGATACGTCTCCAGTGTATCTATAATTTTTGATTGCTCCATGCTATATTACCTACTGTTTTGGACTATAGTGGGCTTTATTTTCCACTTCTATATTATTTTTGGGACTAACCTATTAACCGGAGGCCCAACCCAGAATTGTTGTTTTTTTTGCCTATTTCAGTGTTTCGGAGAAACAGAATATCAAACGGAGTCCAAACGGAATAAAACCTTCGGGAACGTGATTTTCTCACCGAACGTGATCCAGGAGACTTGGACCCTACTCCAAGGAGTCAAAGAGGCGGTCACGAGGGTGGGGGGCGCCCCTTAGGGCGCACCCCTGCCTCGTGGGCCCCTCGGTGCTCCACTGACGTACTCCTTCCTCCTATATATACCTACGTACCCCCAAACGACCAGATACGGAGCCAAAAACCTAATTCCACCGCCGCAACCTTCTGTATCCATGAGATCCCATCTTGGGGCCTGTTCCGGAGCTCCACCGGAGAGGGCCATCGTCACGGAGGGCTTCTACATCATCCTAGCCCCTCCGATGAAGTGTGAGTAGTTCACCTTAGACCTACGGGTCCATAGTTATTAGCTAGATGGCTTCTTCTCTCTTTTTTGATCTCAATATAATGTTCTCCCCCTCTCTTGTGGAGATCTATTCGATGTAATCTTCTTTTTGTGGTGTGTTTGTTGAGACCGATGAATTGTGGGTTTATGATCAAGTCTATCTGTGAATAATATTTGATCCTTCTCTGAATTCTTTTATGTATGATTGGTTATCTTCGCAAATCTCTTCGAATTATCAGTTTGGTTTGGCCTACTAGATTGGTTTTTCTTGCCATCGGAGAAGTGCTTAGCTTTGGGTTCAATCTTGCGGTGTCCTTTCCCAGTGACAGAAGGGGCAGCAAGGCACGTATAGTATTGTTGCCATCGAGGATAACAAGATGGGGTTTTTATCATACTGCATGAAACTATCCCTCTACATCATGTCATCTTGCCTAAAGCGTTACTCTGTTTTTAACTTAATACTCTAGATGCATGCTGGATAGCGGTCGATGAGTGGATTAATAGTAGTAGATGCAGGCAGGAGTCGGTCTACTTGTCTCGGACGTGATGCCTATATACATGATCATACCTAGATATTCTCATAACTATGCTCAATTCTGTCAATTGCTCAACAGTAATTTGTTCACCCACCATAGAATACTTATGCTCTTGAGAGAAGCCACTAGTGAAACCTATGGCCCCCGGGTCTATTCTCATCATATCAATCTCCATCACTTTAATCTTGCTTTGCTTTTTTACTTTGCCTTTTACTTTTCACCTTGCATCTCTATATCAAAAATACCAAAAATATTATTTATCATCTCTATCGGATCTCACTCTCGTAAGTGACCGTTAAGGGATTGACAACCCCTAATCGCGTTGGTTGTGAGGAGCTATTGTTTTTGTGTAGGTATGAGGGACTTGCGTGTAGCCTCCTACTAGATTGATACCTTGGTTCTCAAAAACTGAGGGAAATACTTACGCTACTTTGCTGCATCATCCTCTCCTCTTCGGGGAAATCCAACGCAGTGCTCAAGAGGTAGCAAGAAGAATTTATAGCGCCGTTGCCGGGGAGGCTTACGCAAAAGTCAAGTCAAGATTTGGACTCCCGACAACGAGTCACTCCTGGCGCCGTTGTCTATGCAAAAAGTCAACATACCAAGTACCCATCACAATCCCTATCTCCCGCGTTACATTAGTTGCCATTTGCCTCTCGTTTTCCTCTCCCCACTTCACCCTTGCCGTTTTATCCGCCCTCTCTTTCCCAATCTCCTCCTCTTTTTCTCGTTTGCCTTTTCTCGCTTGCCTTTTGTTTGCTCGTGTGTTGGATTGCTTGTTTGTCGCGATGGCTCAAGCTACTACCAAATTGTGTGACTTTACCAATACCAATAATAATGATTTCCTTAGCACTCCGATCGCTCCTCTTGCCAATACTGAATCTTCTGAAATCAATACTGCTTTGTTGAATCTTGTTATGAAAGATCAATTCGCCGGCCTTCCCGGTGAAGATGCCGCTACTCATCTGAATAGCTTCGTTGATTTATGTGATATGCAAAAGAAGAAAGATGTCGATAATGATGTCGCTAAACTGAAGCTATTTCCTTTTTCGCTTAGAGATCGTGCTAAAGCTTGGTTTTCATCTTTGCCTAAAAATAGTATTGATTCTTGGAACAAGTGCAAAGATGCTTTTATCTCTAAGTATTTTCCTCCCGCTAAGATCATCTCTCTTAGAAATGACATTATGAATTTTAAGCAACTTGATCATGAACATGTTGCACAAGCTTGGGAGAGAATGAAATTAATGATATGTAATTGTCCTACTCATGGTTTGAATTTGTGGATGATTATACTAAATTTATGCCCGATTGAATTTTGCTTCTAGAAATCTTTTAGATTCGGCCGCGGGAGGCACTTTTATGGAAATCACTTTAGGAGATGCTACTAAACTCCTAGATAATATTATGGTTAATTATTCTCAATGGCATACTGAAAGATCTACTAATAAAAAGTGCATGCGATAGAAGAAATCAATGTTTTGAGTGGAAAGATGGATCAACTTATGAAATTATTTGCTACTAAGAGTGTTTCTTCTCATCCTAATGATATGCCTTTGTCTTCTTTGATTGAGAATAATAATGAATCTACGGATGTGAATTTTGTTGATAGGAATAATTTTGGTAACAATGTGTATAGAGGGAATTTTAATCCTAGGCCTTATCCTAGTAATCCTTCTAATAATTATGGAAATTCCTACAACAACTCTTATGGAAATTTTAATAAGATGCCCTCTGAATTTTAGAGTAGTGTTAAAGAGTTTATGAATTCACAAAAGAATTTTAATGCTTTGCTTGAAGAGAAATTGCTTAAAGTTGATGATTTGGCTAGGAATGTTGATAGAATTTCTCTTGAGGTTGATTCTTTAAAGCTTAGATCTATTCCTCCTAAGCATGATATCAATGAGTCTATCAAAGCCATGAGAATTTTCATTGATGAGTGCAAGCAAAGAACTGCTAGCACTACAAAAAAAGACACATCCGTGACATTTTGGGCCGAACGATTTTTTTTCTGTCATACATATGACACTTCTATGACGATAATTGTGACAAAATCCGGTATCATCATAGATGTGGTGGACTCCTACTTCTATGACAAAAAATCATGACAGAAAATGGGCTTTTCGTCCTGGGCGGGCCAGAGACGCAGCTGCATGACATTCTTTGGGCCGTCCATGACGGAAAAAACCGTGGTAGAAGAGGGAGGGGGGGAGGAAAATTACGGGGAGTTCCCGGTTACGGTGGGAGGTCGGGGGCCGAGCGATGCGCGTTTCTCTCGTACACGTACGCGCGTGTGTGCGAGGCGTTGGCTCTAACTGAACCCGAGCAAGGCGTTGGGCTCTAACTGAACCCGAGCGTTTGCACTGCAGGCTACGCGTTACTGAACCCGAGCGATCGATCGATGGCTGTTAACCGAACCCGATCGAGCGATTCCTTGGCTACTGCTGCTAACTGAAACCGATCAATGGGATGAACAGTGAGCGTTGCGGGGGGGGGGGGGGTGGATGAACAGTGAGCGGTGGCGTTGCCTCTGGATGAACAGGACCCCGTGGTGTGGTGGAGGGCTGGATGAACAGTAGACGGTGGAGGGGTGCCCGTGGAGGGGTGGATGAACAGGACCCCGTGGTGTGGAGGGCAGGATGAACAGTAGACGGTGGAGTGGTGCCCGTGGAGGGGTGGTTGAACAGGACCCCGTGGTGTGGAGGGCTGGATGAACAGTAGACGGTGGATGGGTGGTTGAATAGTAGCCGGTGGAGTAGCGCGCCGTGGAGGCTGGATGAACAGGAGCCCGTGGAGGCTGGAGGAGGTCGACGGTGGATGAACAGTAGCTCGTGGAGGCTAGAGGGGGTCGACGGTGGAGATGAACAGTATCCCATGGAGTCCCGTTTTGCGGTATGCCACACCCCTCCCGATGAACAGGACCCCCGTCTCGACCGTAGCGCTCCAACACAAGTCCGTTTCCTCCATTTTGCGGTACTCCACACCCCTCCCGATCAAAAGGACCCCCGTTTCGACCGTAGGAGGTCCGTTTCCTCCGTTTTGCGGTACGCCACACCCCTCCCGATCAACAGGACCCCTGTTTCGACCGTAGGAGGTCCGTTTCCTACGTTTTGCGGTACGCCACACCCCTCCCGATCAACAGGACCCCCGTTTCGACCGTAGGAGGTCCGTTTCCTCCGTTGTGTGGTACGCCATGCCTCGTTTCCATCGCTTCTTCCTTCCAAGCCCTCCCGATGAACACGACCACGCATTCCGTTCCGACCCAGCCGCGTTGCCTCCCGATGAACACGACACATTCCGTGGCCTCCCTATGAACACGATGACGACGCTGTTTCTCCGTTCCGACCCAGCCATGTACACGAGCCCTCGCCGTACGTATGCGCGAGTAGGCGTTCGAGACCCTGCCCGTATGTACACATACGTGGCCGTATTTTCTTTCTTGCACCCTGGCCGCCTCTACTACGACACGTGCGCGCCTCTATATCCACCAGTATATATGTACGTACACGTTCGCGACCAGAATGACAACGCTACGTACGCTTCGACCAGGTGGGTCCCGACTGTCAGGCACTTCCTTGCCTGCAAAGATGTAGCTGGTGGGTCCCAGCAGTCAGGGGGCGAATCATTTTTTTCCCGGACGCACTTCCTTGCGTGCGAAGATGTAGCTGGTGGGTCCCAGCAGTCGGGGGGCTGGTGGGTCCCAGCAGTCAGGGGGGCGAATCGCTTTGGTTTTTTGCCCGGACGCACTTCCTTGCGTGCGAAGATGTAGCTGGTGGGTCCCAGCAGTCAGGGGGCGAATCATTTTTATTTTTGCCCACACGCACTTCCTTGCGTGCGAAGGTGTAACTGGTGGGTCCCAGCAGTCAGGGGGAAGCGTTTTTTTCGTGATACGGTGTCCCGTCCGGTGGGTCCCTGCTGTCAGGTGGAGGAAACATTATTTTCCGCGTAATAAGGAGGCACTTCCTTGCTGCGACCGTGGACCCAGCTGTCAGCCTCTCCACGTACAGTCCACGTCCGATGGAAGTCGTTCCTTGACCGCGTTGACCACGCCGCGCCGAGAGCACCAGGGTAGTGGACGACGGCGAGGCCTAGGAAGGGGATGACGCGGAGCCGGGGAAGACGCAGCAGTGGAAGCCCGCGTGGAGAGAAGTACGAGGGTTCACTGGTTCAGCTGCGATGTGAGGCTGCCGTCGCCGCAGAATAACAGGGGGTGTGGGTGAGTAGAGGGATGGCCTGGCCAGCGGTGGGAGTAGTACGTGGCGGTGAGACCTCCGCGGCATCACACCCGACCACGGGAGGCAGGAGCACGCGACACGACCGGCGCTGCTTTAGGCGGCTGGAGCAAGAAGACCAGAGGTTGAAGAAGCATTACGGTCGTTGGATGGACATCGTACGATCACTTCAGCTAGAATCGTTTATATTGACTAAGTTGACAAAGCCCTTGGTACACGTCAACTTAGTAGGCCCACAGCTCGGATTTGGCAGAGAACATATAGCCCATTTTCCATTTGTAAGAATGTACGGCCCATTTTTCAATTCTAATGGAATTTACTACAGCCCATTTACAGTTTGTTAAAAGTACAGCCGAACTTCTAGCTAGGACAACGATTAATAATTTCAGACAACCGCTCAAAACAGAATTCAAAAAAGAAATCCCACATTTTGATGGGATCCGAAATATTTTTATCCGAAATTTCTAGTCAGGTTAAATATAATTTCAAAATAAAGTTGTATTACGTTAAAATCCAACGAAATATTGCACACACAACAAGTAATGAAATTAAAATTTTCAAATTCCAAAAATACTATATTTTTCAAACTAATTACGTGTTTGGTGCATAGTAATTGTCTAGTTATTATAATTACATCCCATTTATTATTTTTTAAAGTCATTTTCTTGTTAAGCCTAATGCATACCTCCTAGGAAAGTTTGCAGCCCAGCAGGGCGGAGAATAACAAGTTGACCCGGATATTGTGTACAACTGTCGGCCCAGTTGCATTGCTCATGTTAAAAAAAGCTATTTTTTATACACACATTTTAAAAAAATTGTATAGATAAGGAACATTTTTTATACACGCATTTAACAATTTTTAAATACATAATTAACACTTTTTAAAACATATTTTTTAGTCAACAGTGGACCCACAACAAGCGGAGGAGGTCACAATACACATATTTTTTAAATACATGATTAACACTTTTTAAAACATATTTTTTAGTCAACAGTGGGCCCACAACGAGCGGAGGAGGTCACAATACACATATTTTTTAAATACATGAGTAACACTTTTGCAAAAACAATTAGCCCACAGCGAGCCAATTAGCTCTAGTCGGCCCACAGTGGGCCGACAGGACCCAATCAGCCCACATTGGGCCGACAGGGGCCAGTCGGCCAGTTGTAGGCCGACTTGAATCCAATCGGCCGGTTGTGGGCCGACTAGGCCTAGTCGGCCTGCAGCGGGCCGACGGTGTATTATTTTTGAAAAAAAATTACCCAGCGTAATATTTATGAAAATTAATAAAAAATATATTATTAAAAAAAGCGAAAAAAGGCTTGTGTAGTATAGTACAACCTAACATGGTTACTCAGCCCACATTCAGCGACGCCGGAAAGGCCAAAACAAGGCTTCTGTACAACTTTTTGAAGTCAGTGAGCTCAATTAATAACTTAAGAAAAAAGTTAGGTTACAGTGGAACCTAATTAAAAGTTGTCATGAGCAAATAAATAATTGAACGGGTCCCTCTTGTGCGTGTGTGTGTGTGTGTGTGTGTGTGTGAGAGAGAGAGAGAGAGAGAGAGAGAGAGAGACCCATCGGCCGATGCTCGTAAATACATCTTTCAGCCATATGCATTGCTGATGCTCAGTAAGAACTTATATAGTTGACACAATCATATAGAACATCATAGCACACTGAACTTGCATACAAAAATTTCACGCAGGTGGCACAATCAGGATGGAAGCAGTGGATCGCTACGGGAAGGGCTATGTTGAAACCAACGAAGTCGTACATAACGGTTCATCGTCTTTATCAATGACGGGGAAATATCTTGAATGTTGTGCAAAGAAAACAGACAGACAGCACAATAAGTTCTGCTAGCACATTAAGTTGACATACAGCCCTCTCTAAAAAAAGTTCAGGTACGAAATTAGAACGGGTCACAATCAAATGTACTGGCATATCAGTGCTTCACTGTTGGAAATATGCCCTAGAGGCAATAATAAAAGCATTATTATTATATTTCCTTATAATTGTCTTTATTCGTGCTATAATTGTGTTATCCGGAAATCGTAATACATGTGTGAATAACAGACAACAATGTGTCCCTAGTGAGCCTCTAGTTGACTAGCTCGTTGATCGACAGATAGTCATGGTTTCCTGACTATGGACATTGGATGTCATCGATAATGGGATCACATCATTAAGAGAATGATGTGATGGACAAGAACCAATCCTAAACATAGCATAAGATCGCATAGTTCGTTTGCTAGAGTTTTCCAATGTCAAGTATCCTTTCCTTAGACCATGAGATCGTGTAACTCCCGGATACCGTAGGAGTGCTTTGGGTGTGCCAAACGTCACAACGTAACTGGGTGACTATAAAGGTATACTACGGGTATCTCTGAAAGTGTCTGTTGGGTTGACATGGATCGAGACTGGGATTTGTCACTCCGCTTGACGGAGAGGTATCACCGGGCCCTCTCGGTAATGCATCATCATAATGAGCTCAAGGTGATCAAAGTGTTTGATCACGGGATCATGCATTACGGTACGAGAAAAGTGACTTGCCGATAACGAGATTGAACGAGGTATTGGGATACCGACGATCGAATCTCGGACAAGTAAAATACCGATTGACAAAGGGAATCGTATACGGGATTAATTGAATCCTTGAAATCGTGGTTCATCCGATGAGATCATCATGGAGCATGTGGGAGCCAACATGGGTATCCAGATCCCGCTGTTGGTTATTGCCCGAGAGCCGTCTCGGTCATGTCTGCATGTCTCCCGAACCCGTAGGGTCTACACACTTAAGGTTCAGTGACGCTAGGGTTGTAGGGATATGTATGTGCAGTAACCCGAATGTTGTTCGGAGTCCCGGATGAGATCCCGGACATCACGAGGAGTTCCGGAATGGTCCGGAGGTAAAGAATTATATATAGGAAGTGCTGTTTCGGCCATCGGGACAAGTTTCGGGGTTATCAGTATTGTACCGGGACCACCGGAGGGGTCCCGGGGGTCCACCAGGTGGGGCCACCTGCCTTGGTGGGCCACATGGGCCTTAGGGGGTGCGCCTTGTCCTGCTTGGGCCAAGGGGAACCAGCCCCAAAGGGCCCATGCGCCTAGGGTTCCATCTAGGAGGAGTCCTAGTGGTGGAAGGCACCTCCTAGATGGCTTGGGGGGGAGGGAAACCTCCCTGGCCGCCGCCCCCTTGGGAGATCAGATATCCCAGGGCCGGCGCCCCCCCAAGAGGCCTATATAAAGGGGGGCAGGGGAGGGGGGCTGCGCACCCTGTGCCCTGGCTCCTCCCTCCTCCCTGCAACACCTCCTCCTCCTCCGTAAGTGCACGGCGAAGCCCTGCCGGAGTACTGCAGTTCCACCATCACCACGCCGTCGTGCTGCTGCTGGAGTCTTCTTCCCCAACCTCTCCTTTGCCTTGCTGGATCAAGAAGGAGGAGACGTCACGCTTTCCATACGTGTGTTGAACGCGGAGGTGCTGTCCGTTCGGCACTAGATCATCGGTGAATTGGATCACGGCGAGTACGACTACCTCATCCACGTTCACTTGAACGCTTCCGTTGCGATCTACAAAGTGGTATGTAGATGCTATCTAATCTGAATACTCGTTGCTAGATGAACTCATAGATGGATCTTGGTGAAACCGTAGGAAAAATTTTAATTTTCTGCAACGTTCCCCAACAGTGGCATCATGAGCTAGGTCTATGCGTAGTTCTTCTTGCGCGAGTAGAACACAATTTGTTGTGGGCGTAGATGTTGTCAATTTTTCTTGCCGCTACTAGTCTTATCTTGCTTCAGCGGTATTGTGGGATGAAGCGGCCCAGACCAACCTTACACGTACGCTTACGTGAGACCGGTTCCACCGACTAACATGCACTAGTTGCATAAGGTGGCTGGCGGGTGTCTGTCTCTCCTACTTTAGTTGGAGCGGATTCGATGAAAAGGGTCCTTATGAAGGGTAAATAGAAGTTGACAAATCACGTTGTGGTTATTACGTAGGTAAGAAAACGTTCTTGCTAGAACCCTAATTCAGCCACGTAAAACTTGCAACAACAATTAGAGGACGTCTAACTTGTTTTTGCAGCAAGTGCTTTGTGATATGATATGGCCAAAGTTGTGATGTATGATGAATGATCTATATGTGATGTATGAGATGTTCATGCTATTGTAATAGGAATCACGACTTGCATGTCGATGAGTATGACAATCGGCAGGAGCCATAGGAGTTGTCTTTATTTTTTGTATGACCTGCGTGTCATTGAGAATCGCCATGTAAGTTACTTTACTTTATTGCTAAACGCGTTAGCCATAGTAGTAGAAGTAATAGTTGGCGAGCAACTTCATGGAGACACGATGATGAAGATCATGATGATGAAGATCATGGTGTCAAGCCGGTGACAAGATGATCATGGAGCCCCAAGATGGAGATCAAAGGAGCTATGTGATATTGGCCATATCATGTCACGTTTATTATTTGATTGCATGTGATGTTTATCATGTTTTGCATCTTGTTTACTTAGGACGACGGTAGTAAATAAGATGATCCCTCATAATAATTTCAAGAAAGTGTTCTCCCTAACTGTGCACCATTGCTAAGGTTCGTCGTTCCGAAGCACCACGTGATGATCGGGTGTGATAGGTCCTTACGTTCGCATACAATGGGTGTAAGACAGATTTACACACGCAAAACACTTAGGTTGACTTGACGAGCCTAGCATGTACAGACATGGCCTCGGAACACAGAAGACCGAAAGGTCGAGCATGAGTCGTATAGAAGATACGATCAACATGAAGATGTTCACCGATGTTGACTAGTCCGTCTCACGTGATGATCGGACACGGCCTAGTTGACTCGGATCATGTAATACTTAGATGACTAGAAGAGGGATGTCTATCTAAGTGGGAGTTCATTAAATAATTTGATTAAATGAACTTTATTATCATGAACTTAGTCTAAATTTTTTACAATATGTCTTGTAGATCAAATGGCCAACGTAGTCCTCAACTTCAACGCGTTCCTAGAGAAAACCAAGCTGAAAGACGATGGCAGCAACTATACGGACTGGGTCCGGAACCTGAGGATCATCCTCATAGCTGCCAAGAAAGATTATGTCCTAAGAGCACCGCTGGGTGACGCACCTATTCTCCCTGCAGAACAAGACGTTATGAACGCTTGGCAGTCACGCTGCGATGATTACTCCCTCGTTCAGTGCGGCATGCTTTACAGCTTAGAGCCGGGACTCCAAAAGCGTTTTGAGAGACATGGAGCATATGAGATGTTCGAAGAGCAGAAAATGGTTTTCCAAGCTCATGCCCGGGTCGAGAGATATGAAGTCTCCGACAAATTCTTTAGCTGTAAGATGGAGGAAAATGGCTCTGTCAGTGAGCACATACTCAAAATGTCTGGGTTGCACAACCGCTTGACTCAACTGGAAGTTAATCTCCCGGATGAAGCGGTCATTGACAGAATCCTCCAGTCGCTTCCACCTAGCTACAAGAGCTTTGTGATGAACTACAATATGCAGGGGATGGTAAAGACCATTCCTGAAGTATATGCTATGCTGAAATCAGCAGAGGTAGAAATCAAGAAGGAGCATCAAGTGTTGATGGTGAATAAAACCACTAAATTCAAGAAGGGCAAGGGTAAAAAGAACTTCAAGAAGGACGGCAAGGAAGTTGCCGCGCCCGGTAAGCAAGTTGCCGGGAAGAAGCCAAAGAATGGACCCAAGCCCGAAACTGAGTGCTTTTATTGCAAGGGAAGTGGTCACTGGAAGCGGAACTGCCCCAAATACTTAGCGGACAAGAAGGCCGGCAAAGCCAAAGGTATATGTGATATACATGTAATTGATGTGTACCTTACCAGTACTCGTAGTAGCTCTTGGGTATTTGGTACCGGTGCAGTTGCTCACATTTGTAACTCAAAGCAGGAGCTGCGGAATAAACGGAGACTGGCGAAGGACGAGGTGACGATGCGCGTCGGGAATGGTTCCAAGGTCGATGTGATCGCCGTTGGCACGCTGCCTCTACATTTACCTACGGGATTAGTTTTAAACCTCAATAATTGTTATTTAGTGCCAAGTTTGAGCATGAACATTGTATCTGGGTCTCGCTTAATTCGAGATGGCTACTCATTTAAATCCGAGAATAATGGTTGTTCTATTTATATGAGAGATATGTTTTATGGTCATGCTCCGATGGTTAATGGTTTATTCTTAATGAATCTCGTACGTGATGATACACATATTCATAGTGTGAATACCAAAAGAGTTAAAGTTGATAACAATAGTCCCACATATTTGTGGCACTGCCGCCTTGGTCACATAGGTGTCAAACGCATGAAAAAGCTCCATGCAGATGGACTTTTAGAGTCTCTTGATTATGAATCATTTGACACGTGCGAACCATGCCTCATGGGTAAAATGACCAAGACTCCGTTCTCAGGAACAATGGAGCGAGCAACCAACTTATTGGAAATCATACATACCGATGTGTGCGGTCCAATGAGTGTTGAGGCTCGCGGTGGCTATCGTTATGTTCTCACCCTCACTGATGACTTGAGTAGATATGGGTATATCTACTTAATGAAACACAAGTCTGAAACCTTTGAAAAGTTCAAGGAATTTCAGAGTGAGGTTGAAAATCAACGTGATAAAAAGATCAAGTTTCTACGATCAGATCGTGGAGGAGAATACTTGAGTCACGAATTTGGCACACACTTAAGAAAATGTGGAATAGTTTCACAACTCACGCCGCCTGGAACACCTCAGCGTAATGGTGTGTCCGAACGTCGTAACCGCACTCTATTAGATATGGTGCGATCTATGATGTCTCTTACCGACTTACCGCTATCTTTTTGGGGCTATGCTTTAGAGACTGCCGCATTCACTTTAAATAGGGCTCCGTCGAAATCCGTTGAGACAACACCGTATGAATTATGGTTTGGGAAGAAACCTAAGCTGTCGTTTCTAAAAGTTTGGGGATGCGATGCTTATGTCAAGAAACTTCAACCTGAGAAGCTCGAACCCAAGTCGGAAAAATGCATCTTCATAGGATACCCGAAAGAAACTGTTGGGTATACCTTCTACCTCAGATCCGAAGGCAAGATATTGTTGCCAAGAATGGATCCTTTCTGGAGAAAGAGTTTCTCTCGAAAGAAGTAAGTGGGAGGAAAGTAGAACTTGATGAAGTGTTACCTCTTGAACCGGAAAATGGCGAAACTCAAGAAAACGTTTCTGAGGTGCCTGCACCGACTAGAGAGGAAATTAATGATGATGATCAAGATGCTTCTGATCAAGCTCCTACTGAAATTCGAAGGTCCACAAGGACACGTTTCGCACCAGAGTGGTACGGCAACCCTGTCTTGGAAATCATGTTGTTAGACAACGGTGAACCTTCGAACTATGAGGAAGCAATGGCGGGCCCGGATTCCGACAAATGGCTGGAAGCCATGAAATCCGAGATAGGATCCATGTATGAAAATGAAGTATGGACTTTGACTGACTTGCCCGTTGAACGGCGAGCCATAGAAAATAAATGGATCTTTAAGAAGAAGACAGACGCGGATGGTAATGTGACCATCTATAAAGCTCGGCTTGTCGCTAAGGGTTATCGACAAGTTCAAGGGGTTGACTACGATGAGACTTTCTCACCGGTAGCGAAGCTGAAGTCCGTCCGAATCATGTTAGCAATTGCCGCATACTATGATTATGAGATATGGCAAATGGACGTCAAAACGGCATTCCTTAATGGTTTCCTTAAGGAAGAATTGTATATGATGCAGCAGGAAGGTTTTGTCGATCCTAAGAATGCTGACAAGGTGTGCAAGCTCCAACGCTCGATTTATGGGCTGGTGCAAGCATCTCGGAGTTGGAACATTCGCTTTGATGAGATGATCAAAGCGTTTGGGTTTACACAGACTTATGGAGAAGCCTGTGTTTACAAGAAAGTGAGTGGGAGCTCTGTAGCATTTCTCATATTATATGTAGACGACATACTTTTGATGGGAAATGATATAGACCTCTTGGACAGCATTAAGGCCTACTTGAATAAAAGTTTTTCAATGAAGGACCTTGGAGAAGCTGCTTATATATTAGGCATCAAGATCTATAGAGATAGATCGAGACGCCTCATAGGTCTTTCGCAAAGCACATACCTTGATAAGATATTGAAGAAATTCAATATGGATCAATCTAAGAAAGGGTTCTTACCTGTGTTACAAGGTGTGAAATTGAGCTCAGCTCAATGTCCGACCACGGCAGAAGATATAGAAGAGATGAGCGTCATCCCCTATGCCTCAGCTATAGGTTCTATTATGTATGCCATGCTGTGTACCAGACCTGATGTAAACCTTGCCGTAAGTTTGGTAGGTAGGTACCAAAGTAATCCCGGCAAGGAACACTGGACAGCGGTCAAGAATATCCTGAAGTACCTGAAAAGGACTAAGGAAATGTTTCTCGTTTATGGAGGTGACGAAGAGCTCGTCGTAAAGGGTTACGTCGACGCTAGCTTCGACACAGATCTAGATGACTCTAAGTCACAAACCGGATACGTGTATATTTTGAATGGTGGGGCAGTAAGCTGGTGCAGTTGCAAGCAAAGCGTCGTGGCGGGATCTACATGTGAAGCGGAGTACATGGCAGCCTCGGAGGTAGCACATGAAGCAATTTGGGTGAAGGAGTTCATCACCGACCTCGGAGTAATACCCAATGCGTCGGGGCCAATCAAGCTCTTCTGTGACAACACTGGAGCCATTGCACTTGCAAAGGAGCCCAGGTTTCACAAGAAGACCAGGCACATCAAGCGTCGCTTCAACTCCATTCGTGAAAATGTTCAAGATGGAGACATAGAAATTTGTAAAGTGCACACGGATGTGAATGTCGCAGATCCGTTGACTAAACCTCTCCCTAAGGCAAAACATGATCAGCACCAGAACTCTATGGGTGTTCGATTCATCACAATGTAACTAGATTATTGACTCTAGTGCAAGTGGGAGACTGTTGGAAATATGCCCTAGAGGAAATAATAAAAGCATTATTATTATATTTCCTTATAATTGTCTTTATTCGTGCTATAATTGTGTTATCCGGAAATCGTAATACATGTGTGAATAACAGACAACAATGTGTCCCCAGTGAGCCTCTAGTTGACTAGCTCGTTGATCGACAGATAGTCATGGTTTCCTGACTATGGACATTGGATGTCATCGATAATGGGATCACATCATTAGGAGAATGATGTGATGGACAAGACCCAATCCTAAACATAGCATAAGATCGCATAGTTCGTTTGCTAGAGTTTTCCAATGTCAAGTATCCTTTCCTTAGACCATGAGATCGTGTAACTCCCGGATACCGTAGGAGTGCTTTGGGTGTGCCAAACGTCACAACGTAACTGGGTGACTATAAAGGTATACTACGGGTATCTCTGAAAGTGTCTGTTGGGTTGACATGGATCGAGACTGGGATTTGTCACTCCGCTTGACGGAGAGGTATCACCGGGCCCTCTCGGTAATGCATCATCATAATGAGCTCAAGGTGATCAAAGTGTTTGATCACGGGATCATGCATTACGGTACGAGAAAAGTGACTTGCCGATAACGAGATTGAACGAGGTATTGGGATACCGACGATCGAATCTCGGACAAGTAAAATACCGATTGACAAAGGGAATCGTATACGGGATTAATTGAATCCTTGACATCGTGGTTCATCCGATGAGATCATCGTGGAGCATGTGGGAGCCAACATGGGTATCCAGATCCCGCTGTTGGTTATTGCCCGAGAGCCGTCTCGGTCATGTCTGCATGTCTCCCGAACCCGTAGGGTCTACACACTTAAGGTTCGGTGATGCTAGGGTTGTAGGGATATGTATGTGCAGTAACCCGAATGTTGTTCGGAGTCCCGGATGAGATCCCGGACGTCACGAGGAGTTCCGGAATGGTCCGGAGGTAAAGAATTATATATAGGAAGTGCTGTTTCGGCCATCGGGACAAGTTTCGGGGTTATCGGTATTGTACCGGGACCACCGGAGGGGTCCCGGGGGTCCACCGGAGGGGTCCCGGGGGTCCACCAGGTGGGGCCACCTGCCTTGGTGGGCCACATGGGCCTTAGGGGGTGCGCCTTGGCCTGCTTGGGCCAAGGGGAACCAGCCCCAAAGGGCCCATGCGCCTAGGGTTCCATCTAGGAGGAGTCCTAGTGGTGGAAGGCACCTCCTAGATGGCTTGGGGGGGAGGGAAACCTCCCTGGCCGCCGCCCCCTTGGGAGATCAGATCTCCCAGGGCCGGCGCCCCCCCAAGAGGCCTATATAAAGGGGGGCAGGGGAGGGGGGCTGCGCACCCTATGCCCTGGCTCCTCCCTCCTCCCTGCAACACCTCCTCCTCCTCCGTAAGTGCACGGCGAAGCCCTGCCGGAGTACTGCAGTTCCACCATCACCACGCCGTCGTGCTGCTGCTGGAGTCTTCTTCTCCAACCTCTCCTTTGCCTTGCTGGATCAAGAAGGAGGAGACGTCACGCTTTCCGTACGTGTGTTGAACGCGGAGGTGCTGTCCGTTCGGCACTAGATCATCGGTGAATTGGATCACGGCGAGTACGACTACCTCATCCACGTTCACTTGAACGCTTCCGTTGCGATCTACAAAGTGGTATGTAGATGCTATCTAATCTGAATACTCGTTGCTAGATGAACTCATAGATGGATCTTGGTGAAACCATAGGAAATTTTTTAATTTTCTGCAACGTCCCCCAACATTCACACCCATACCTCGGATTTAACTAGTATCTGACAAGATTCAGTTGTTACCTCAAATTAGAGCACATCCAGGCAGCCAGCCCTGCCTCTTCTTCCAAAGAAGCAATGGCCTCCGCCGCGCGATGGAGTAGGCCATGTGCCATCCATCGTTCCGAGCAACACGGGGAAAGTCTGACGTTGACTCCTGTAATGGACGTCGTCGACGGACCCTGGCACCAGCGGCGGCGGCAGGACTTCGATTGATGGATTGACCACTTCTTCGACATGCACGAACACTCGATATAGGTACATCCCTAGCGTGGTCCGCGGCGGCCTTGGTGGCGACGAATAGTACAACCCCGGTTCCTGCACCGGTATCTCATCACCAATCACCTTCGGTATGGTGGACGACTTCTTCATCCATGCCATAACCGTCAGAGCCCAGCTGTCTGGAGGAACAAACATACTTACGATCTCACCTGCAAGGTCGTTGATAAGGTCGTTCATGGACTCGCTGTTCCAAGCACGTCGAGGCATGCCGTGGAAAGTAAGCTTTGTTAAAAACTCAAGCTCAGAGGGCACCGAGCCCCATCCTGGGTGCCACCAATCAAAGCTCACCAACGCGCCATTGCAGAACAAACGCCGGGAAGATTCAAACACACGACTGTAGTCGAAAGTTGTCCGGAACCTGACGAAGAAATCAGCTGGTGGCGGACAGACTTCGACGAGCAAGTCACTTATTTGGATGCCGTGCGCAATGCCAAGAGCTTTGACAAGGTTATCCGGCGAGACGGGAGGCCGGTCGCCATTGATGGTTACCATCAGCACTTTGCTGGCAAACTGGTCGTCAAGCGCCGCCATGCCACTGTTGAGCGATAGCACGCAGCGACCGAAGGCAGGACGGACCTCAGGATCTCTGGCTTGGAGATCCGTGTTGACCGGCGACATGATAGTGCGCTTGAGTACAGGGAGTACAGGAGGGGGATTTGGGGGAACTGGAGTAGGAATCGAGATTCCAGAGGTGGGGGAGGGGCGGGAGACTGGGGATGAAAATGTAGCATGAATTTCGAGCACGCGCCAATATGCTCTCAGTGCGCAAGCGCACGAAAACACCAGTAGCGCCCACATGTCGGCCTAAGAGTCCTTATTCTTTCTTTTTTGGAGAGCCCGACCTTTTTTTCAGGATCTTTTGAGAGCCCGGCCTGAGAGTCATAGTTGACCTGTTTGGCATTGCATTACTACTCAGCCCATATTCAACGATACCTCACTGGCCCAAACAAGTGTACATCATCGAAAAGACACTGAGCTCAAATTATATAACTTGAAAAAAGGAGATATACTCTGAACACTTGAGAATGGTGATGCCCCCATTTAGCCCACCAGTAGTTCGAGACAATAAACAGTTCGAAACAACGATATATACAACATTCAAACACTGACTAGTGACTACTACTGACATAAACAGCAAGACATGATAGTTCATAAGAAGTCTTGCTACACCACCAAAATGCACCCATCTGCAGCGCTCAGACTCTCGCGATCCAGACGAGAATGACATTCTAAACAGAAGCAACTATTACATAGTAAGAGTGACATAGACGAGGATGACCAAATGACAAGGAATATGCATAACAAAAGAAAGAACTACCCATCTAGAACCACCAGCAAAGACAACAAAGTCATTCGAAGAGATGATCCAACACCATCATAATTTACAGCCCCGCTTCAGCGACCAGTGATCCGGAGACACCAGTACTCCACCCTTTCGATGCAACAGCCCAATTACCTATCAACCTGAAGGCCCGAACCACATCACTGCCTGTCATAATTGAGACATCCAAGGATCAAAGTTAATCCGGATGCCTTTGTCATTCTCACCTTCTTTTGGCTGCAGGTTGTATCGTTGACAATCAGGGGAGTTTGCTCCCGAACTCCTAGGGCTCGCCGTGTAGACACAGTTTTCCATAGCAAACAGAGCCTCTCTGCCATCAAGGTCCTTGCCAACGGTGATCTCCTGGTTAATCGGATAATTGAGTCCGAGAAACAGAGAGTGTGAACCAAGGCTGTTTACCCGCCTCCAACTAAAAAAACCTAAAGGCCCCAACAAGCTGGTATCCTGCTCATAGACGTAACAGCCACTGTCTGGATACTCACGTATTACACGATGCTTGTATACAGTGGGGTTTTTGCAATATAACTTTTCCGGCTCATGTGTCCGAATGATCATCAGTCTTTTGTCATCATCTGATCGAGCGAGGAACCAGTTGTGCTTCCCTGTTTTTGGCAAAGGTGGTGTGATTACAAATGGCAATAACTGTAGGGACACTGCATCATATCAAAAAGGACAGGCATTGTTAATGTAAGGTCAACATTGTTCAGAGTTTGAGTAGGATAATGCAAGAAACAACATTGATATGTCCCTGTTGGAACTGGGAGGAAAATACAGGGAAAAGTATACTGGGTTCGAAAATATAGAAGTGACATGCATGGTTATACTCATGTTATCTCACAATCGATTCTTCACAGGAAACTACCATGTCATGCATGTTATGTAATCATGTTCTGTCCTCACAAACAAATTCTTCAAGGTAACTAACAGACCGTGCATTGTTATATACTCGTGTTCTGTGGGCAAATTTTTTGTGAGGATATTATTCTAGCCATTGATTGCTGAAGGGCGAATATAGGTATGCACACATGGTAAGCATCGCAGGATTTAACTACTTCCAAATATAGAGTTCTCCATATGCACAATTACTTCCCTAATGTATGGTTAGATGAAACCAACAGTGTGGTGCATGTTTCTACATCATGAAAATGAGGAAACTAACATGAGAGGAAACAACTTACACGCGCCGTCCCAGCAATACGTGGTGCCATCTGCTTTGTCGATCGCGTAGATGATGCCATTGTGTTCAATAGCATCACAGAAGTGTGTATCAGCTTTGATGATGATCCACTGCGAGTCGAGTTGTCTCCAGCTAAAGAAGGCACCGGCGTAAAGATAGGCGAGTCCGGGGTCGAACAAGGCAATTAGCTTGAAGTCTGCGTAATTCGCATGTCGTGTGGGCACTTGGCATATTACAATCTTCTGCAAAACAAGGTCCGTCCAACTGACGTAGTAATCTAGATGACTTGGACCGCGATGGTAATACTCTATATAATCCAACGGAGGAAGGATAATCTCATGGGAGGTCTGGAAGTTCACGAGCACCAACTTTTTACCGTCTTCTCTGAAGGCAGCCATCCAATGGGAGTTCATGCCGACCCGGTACATACCTGCCAAGAAGTTTCGGGCGATGGTGATAGGATCGATGTCGAGGGAAATGATGTACGGTGACCCACTACATACCTGCAAAGAAGTTTCTGCTAATGGAGATCGGATTGAAGTCGAGGGGCATCATGCATGCCTCCGTATCATGGTGAGCGAATCTTGCAAGACCAGATTGCAGCAAGCAGGGTGTCTTGAAAAGCTTAGGCCTCGCTTCGACGATGGCCGTGTGCATCTCCCTCGATCATGCAGCCAGCCGCAGGGCGCTCAACATATCCATACACGAACAACAGAGGTCGAGGATGTCACTGGGGAGATTGCTCCAATCGCGTCTCATATGGATGCTGCGCGATTCGCGTTCGGCCATGGTGGAGTTTGGAAGGGTGCTTCATTTACAGGGGAGAAGGATGTCGGTGCTGGAGCGGCTAGCGAGGGAATAGTGGTACTGGGGAGGCGAGTGAGGTGACGGTACACGGGGGCACAATGAGATGGAGACGGAGAGGGAGATGGAGATGGAGTGGTGCAATGGGAGCGGAGAGGGAGATGAGGCGAGGCGCCAATGTGCTGTACAGCGGCGGTGACAGACTGCACTGTGCACAGGGTGAGGCTGACTTTGGTAACCCGAACATGCCGCCTGGACTAGTGTCAGGCGCAGGGTGTTGTCACTTCACTGTGAGGACCGGATGAATAGTATTTTGACCATCAAGTGTACCATAGTTGTACTACTACTACTACTACTACTACTACTACTACTACTACTAGTAGTAGTAGTAGTAGTAGTAGTAGTAGTAGTAGTAGTAGTAGTAGTAGTAGTAGTAGTAGTAGTAGGTACATGAGTACTCCAGTATTGTATAGCGTAAATAGGTCTCCCGTGCTAGCATGCCTGTTCACTTCATCGTTCAGGTATCATCCATATTGCGAGTAGAACCAAATTCTCGTGCATGCCCAATCAACGCTCTGCCGCGATGCATGCAGTGGTCGTTTTGGTGCATCAAGGACGTCATGCATATTGTTCCACACTTGAGAAGAGGAAAAATGGAAAGGTAGAACGCGGCAGCAGAGGAAGAGAACGCTGGCTAACGAGGCTGGGAGGGGATCGAGCAGGAAGTTAATGCTCCACGCCTAAAGGTTTTGGGAAAACCTGATTTTCATGAGGTGACTTATACTCACCTAGACGGAGGGAGTATTCCTTAACCAAAGAATGTTGTGTCTCCCACTCACGCGCTCAAAAAAAACTACGACAGATTTTTTATCTGTTTGCATAGGTCCCACCTATCAGGAAGGATGGGCACGTACACGAACAGGTACGACTCATCAGTCTACCCGCATAGCCTTTTCGTTTAGCCGTCTAATCAACTGCCTGCACGCCACTTCTCCCATTTACTCCTTCTCCATCGGGAACCGATTCTCCTCGGCTTCTTCACCTCCCCTTCGTCTTCATTTGCATCCAAACCCCACTGCGTTCACATTGTTTTAACCTCTTTAAATAATCATCTACTACTTCAGTTAGACTAGCCATCTAATCCTAATTATCCAAACCACAGCCCTCCGTTCCAGCGGTTCCAAATGGCGAAATAGATCGAGATGCAGGTTTTTAGCGTCCAACATGTCCTCGTCGAAGGCTCGATGCGCATAGTTGCCACCGTCACCGTCCTGTTGGGGAACGTTGCAGAAAATTAAAATTTTTCCTACGGTTTCACCAAGATCCATCTATGAGTTCATCTAAGCAACGAGTCATGGGAGAGAGATTGCATCTACATACCACTTTGTAGATCGCGAATGGAAGCGTTCAACGAATGGGGATGAGGTAGTCGTACACGACGTGATCCAAATCACCGGAGATCCTAGCACCGAACGGACGGCACCTCCGCGTTCAACACACGTACGATCAGCGTAACGTCTCCTTCTTCTTGATCCAGCAAGGCAAGGGAGAGGTTGAGGAAGATGGCTCCAGCAGCAGCACGACGGCGTGGTGATGGTGGAGCTGCAGTACTCCGGCAGGGCTTCGCCGAGCTCTATGGAGGAGGAGGAGGTGTTGGAGAGGGAGAGGGAGGCGCCAGGGCAAGGGGTGCGGCTGCCCCCTCCCCTCCCCCCTTTATATAGGCCCCCTGGGGGGGCGCCGACCCTGGGAGATTGAATCTCCCAAGGGGGCGGCGGCCAAGGGGGGTGGAGTGCCCCCCAAGGCATGTGGGCGCCCCCCACCCTAGGGTTCCAACCCTAGGCGCAGGGGGTGGGCCTTGGGGGGCGCACCAGCCCACTAAGGGCTGGTCCCCCCTTCCCACTTCAGCCCATGGGGCCCTCCGGGATGGGTGGCCCCACCCGGTGGACCCCCGGGACCCATCTGGTGGTCCCGGTACAATACCGGTGACCCCTAGGTCATTCCCGATGGCCGAAACTGCACTTCCTATATATAATTCTTTACCTCCGGACCAATCCGGAACTCCTCGTGATGTCCGGGATCTCATCCGGGACTCCAAACAACATTCGGGTTACTGCATACACATATCTTCACAACCCTAGCGTCACCGAACCTTAAGTGTGTAGACCCTACGGGTTCGGGAGACATGCAGACATGACCGAGACGGCTCTCGGGCAATAACCAACAGCGGGATCTGGATACCCATGTTGGCTCCCACATGCTCCACGATGATCTCATCAGATGAACCAAGATGTCGAGGATTCAATTAATCCCGTATACGATTCCCTTTGTCAATCGGTATTTTACTTGCCCGAGATTCGATCGTCGGTATCCCAATACCTCGTTCAATCTCGTTACCGGCAAGTCACTTTACTCGTACCGTAATGCATGATCCCGTGATCAAACACTTTGATCACATTGAGCTCATTATGATGATGCATTACCGAGAGGGCCCGGTGATACCTCTCCGTCAAGCGGAGTGACAAATCCCAGTCTCGATCCGTGTCAACCCAACAGATACTTTCGGAGATACCCGTAGTATACCTTTATAGTCACCCAGTTACGTTGTGACGTTTGGCACACCCAAAACACTCCTACGGTGTCCAGGAGTTACACGATCTCATGGTATAAGGAAAGGATACTTGACATTGGAAAAATCTAGCAAACGAACTATGTGATCTTATGCTATGTTTAGGATTGGGTCTCGTCCATCACATCATTCTCCTAATGATGTGATCTCGTTATCAATGACATCCAATGTCCATAGTCAGGAAACCATGACTATCTGTCGATCAACGAGCTAGTCAACTAGAGGCTTACTAGGGACATATTGTTGTCTGTTATTCACACATGTATTACGATTTTCGGATAACACAATTATAGCACGAATAAAGACAATTATCATGAACAAGGAAATATAATAATAATGCTTTTATTATTGCCTCTAGGGCATGTTTCCAACAGTCTCCCACTTGCACTAGAGTCAATAATCTAGTTACATTGTTATGAATCGAACACCCATAGAGTTCTGGTGCTGATCATGTTTTGCCTTAGGGAGAGGTTTAGTCAACGGATCTGCGACATTCAGATCTGCATGCACTTTACAAATTACTATGTCTCCATCTTGAACATTTTCACGAATGGAGTTGAAGCGACGCTTGATGTGCCTGGTCTTCTTGTGAAACCTGGGCTCCTTGGCAAGTGCAATAGCTCCAGTGTTGTCACAGAAGAGTTCGATTGGCCCCGACGCATTGGGTATGACTCCGAGGTCGGTGATGAACTCCTTCACCCAAATTGCTTCATGTGCTGCCTCCGAGGCTGCCATGTACTCCGCTTCACATGTAGATCCCGCCACGACGCTCTGCTTGCAACTGCACCAGCTTACTGCCCCACCATTCAAAATATACACGTATCCGGTTTGTGACTTAGAGTCATCCAGATCTGTGTCGAAGCTAGTGTCGACGTAACCCTTTACGACGAGCTCTTCGTCACCTCCATAAACGAGAAACATTTCCTTAGTCCTTTTCAGGTACTTCAGGATATTCTTGACCGCTGTCTAGTGTTCCTTGTCGGGATTACTTTGGTACCTTCCTACCAAACTTACGGCAAGGTTTACATCAGGTCTGGTACACAACATGGCATACATAATAGAACCTATGGCTGAGGCATAGGGGATGACACTCATCTCTTCTATATCTTCTGCCATGGTCGGACATTGAGCTGAGCTCAATTTCGCACCTTGTAACACAGGTAAGAACCCCTTCTTAGATTGATCCATATTGAACTTCTTCAATATCTTATCAAGGTATGTGCTTTGTGAAAGACCTATGAGGCGTCTTGATCTATCTCTATAGATCTTGATGCCTAATATATAAGCAGCTTCTCCAAGGTCCTTCATTGAAAAACTTTTATTCAAGTAGGCCTTAATGCTGTCCAAGAGTTCTATATCATTTCCCATCAAAAGTATGTCATCTACATATAGTATGAGAAATGCTACAGAGCTCCCACTCACTTTCTTGTAAACGCAGGCTTCTCCATAAGTCTGCGTAAACCCAAACGCTTTGATCATCTCATCAAAGCGAATGTTCCAACTCCGAGATGCTTGCACCAGCCCATAAATCGAGCGTTGGAGCTTGCACACCTTGTCAACATTCTTAGGATCGACAAAACCTTCCGGCTGTATCATATACAATTCTTCCTTAAGGAAACCATTAAGGAATGCCGTTTTGACGTCCATTTGCCATATTTCATAATCGTAGAATGCGGCAATTGCTAACATGATTCGGACGGACTTCAGCTTCGCTACCGGTGAGAAAGTCTCATCGTAGTCAACCCCTTGAACTTGTCGATAACCCTTAGCGACAAGCCGAGCTTTATAGATGGTCACATTACCATCCGCGTCTGTCTTCTTCTTAAAGATCCATTTATTTTCTATGGCTCGCCGCTCAACGGGCAAGTCAGTCAAAGTCCATACTTCGTTTTCATACATGGATCCTATCTCGGATTTCATGGCTTCTAGCCATTTGTCGGAATCCGGGCCCGCCATTGCTTCCTCATAGTTCGAAGGTTCACCGTTGTCTAACAACATGATTTCCAAGACAGGGTTGCCGTACCACTCTGGTGCGGAACGTGTCCTTGTGGACCTTCAAATTTCAGTAGGAGCTTGATTAGAAGTATGTTGATCATCATCATTAATTTCCTCTCTAGTCGGTGCAGGCACCTCAGGAACATTTTCTTGAGTTTCGCCATTTTCCGGTTCAAGAGGTAACACTTCATCAAGTTCTACTTTCCTCCCACTTACTTCTTTCGAGAGAAACTCTTTCTCTAGAAAGGATCCATTCTTGGCAACAAAGATCTTGCCTTCGGATCTGAGGTAGAAGGTATACCCAATAGTTTCTTTAGGGTATCCTATGAAGACGCATTTTTCCGACTTGGGTTCGAGCTTTTCAGGTTGAAGTTTCTTGACATAAGCATCGCAGCCCCAAACTTTTAGAAACGACAACTTAGGTTTCTTCCCAAACCATAATTCATACGGTGTCGTCTCAACGGATTTCGACGGAGCCCTATTTAAAGTGAATGCGGCAGTGTCTAAAGCATAGCCCCAAAAAGATAGCGGTAAATCGGTAAGAGACATCATAGATCGCACCATATCTAATAGAGTGCGATTACGACGTTCGGACACACCATTACGCTGAGGTGTTCCAGGCGGCGTGAGTTGTGAAACTATTTCACATTTTCTTAAGTGTGTGCCAAATTCATGACTCAAGTATTCTCCTCCACGATCTGATCGTAGAAACTTGATCTTTCTATCACGTTGATTTTCAACCTCACTCTGAAATTCTTTGAACTTTTCAAAGGTCTCAGACTTGTGTTTCATTAAGTAGATATACCCATATCTACTCAAGTCATCAGTGAGGGTGAGAACATAACGATAGCCACCGCGAGCCTCAACACTCATTGGACCGCACACATCGGTATGTATGATTTCCAATAAGTTGGTTGCTCGCTCCATTGTTCCTGAGAACGAAGTCTTGGTCATTTTACCCATGAGGCATGGTTCGCACGTGTCAAATGATTCATAATCAAGAGACTCTAAAAGTCCATCTGCATGGAGCTTCTTCATGCGTTTGACACCTATGTGACCAAGGCGGCAGTGCCACAAATATGTGGGACTATTGTTATCAACTTTAACTCTTTTGGTATTCACACTATGAATATGTGTATCATCACGTATGAGATTCATTAAGAATAAACCATTAACCATCGGAGCTTGACCATAAAACATATCTCTCATATAAATAGAACAACCATTATTCTCGGATTTAAATGAGTAGCCATCTCGAATTAAACGAGATCCATACACAATGTTCATGCTCAAACTTGGCACTAAATAACAATTATTGAGGTTTAAAACTAATCTCGTAGGTAAATGTAGAGGTAGCGTGCCGACGGCGATCACATCGACCTTGGAACCATTCCCAACGCGCATCGTCACCTCGTCCTTCGCCAGTCTCCGTTTATTCCACAGCTCCTGTTTTGAGTTACAAATGTGAGCAACTGCACCGGTATCAAATACCCAAGAGCTACTACGAGTACTGGTAAGGTACACATCAATTACATGTATATCACATATACCTTTTGTTTTGCCGGCCTTCTTGTCCGCTAAGTATTTGGGGCAGTTCCGCTTCCAGTGACCACTTCCCTTGCAATAAAAACACTCAGTCTCGGGCTTGGGTCCATACTTTGGCTTCTTCCCGGCAACTTGCTTACCGGGCGTGGCAACTTCTTTGCCGTCCTTCTTGAAGTTCTTTTTACCCTTGCCCTTCTTGAACTTAGTGGTTTTATTCACCATCAACACTTGATGTTCCTTCTTGATTTCTACCTCTGCTGATTTCAGCATAGCATATACCTCAGGAATGGTCTTTACCATCCCCTGCATGTTGTAGTTCATCACAAAGCTCTTGTAGCTAGGTGGAAGCGACTGGAGGATTCTGTCAATGACCGCTTCATCCGGGAGATTAACTTCCAGTTGAGTCAAGCGGTTGTGCAACCCAGACATCTTGAGTATGTGTTCACTGACAGAGCTATTTTCCTCCATCTTACAACTAAAGAATTTGTCGGAGACTTCATATCTCTCGACCCGGGCATGAGCTTGGAAAACCATTTTCAGCTCTTCGAACATCTCATATGCTCCATGTCTCTCAAAACGTTTTTGGAGCCCCGGCTCTAAGCTGTAAAGCATGCCGCACTGAACGAGGGAGTAATCATCGGAGCGTGACTGCCAAGCGTTCATAACGTCTTGTTCTGCAGGGAGAACAGGTGCGTCACCCAGCGGTGCTCGTAGGACATAATCTTTCTTGGCAGCTATGAGGATGATCCTCAGGTTCCGGACCCAGTCCGTATAGTTGCTGCCATCGTCTATCAGCTTGGTTTTCTCTAGGAACGCGTTGAAGTTGAGGACTACGTTGGCCATTTGATCTACAAGACATATTGTAAATATTTTAGACTAAGTTCATGATAATAAAGTTCATCTAATCAAATTATTTAATGAACTCCCACTTAGATAGACATCCCTCTTCTAGTCATCTAAGTATAACATGATCCGAGTCAACTAGGCCGTGTCCGATCATCACGTGAGACGGATTAGTCAACATCGGTGAACATCTTCATGTTGATCGTATCTTCTATACGACTCATGCTCGACCTTTCGGTCTTCTGTGTTCCGAGGCCATGTTTGTACATGCTAGGCTCGTCAAGTCAACCTAAGTGTTTGCATGTGTAAATCTGTCTTACACCCGTTGTATGTGAACGTTAGAATCTATCACACCCGATCATCACGTGGTGCTTCGAAACAACGAACTGTCGCAACAGTGCATAGTTAGGGGGAACAATTCTTGAAATTATTATGAGGGATCGTCTTATTTACTACCGTCGTTCTAAGTAAACAAGATGCAAAACATGATAAACATCACATGCAATCAAATAATAAATGTGACATGATATGGCCAATATCACATAGCTCCTTTGATCTCCATCTTGGGGCTCCATGATCATCTTTGTCACCGGCTTGACACCATGATCTCCATCATCGTGTCTCCATGAAGTTGCTCGCCAACTATTACTTCTACTACTATGGCTAACGCGTTTAGCAATAAAGTAAAGTAATTTACATGGCATTTCTCAATGACACACAGGTCATACAAAAATAAAGACAACTCCTATGGCTCCTGCCGGTTGTCATACTCATCGACATGCAAGTCGTGATTCCTATTACAATAGCATGAACATCTCATACATCACATATAGATCATTCATCATTCATCACAACTTTGGCCATATCATATCACAAAGCACTTGCTGCAAAAACAAGTTAGACGTCCTCTAATTGTTGTTGCAAGTTTTACGTGGCTGAATTAGGGTTCTAGCAAGAACGTTTTCTTACCTACGTGAAAGCCACAACGTGATTTGTCAACTTCTATTTACCCTTCATAAGGACCCTTTTCATCGAATCCGTTCCAACTAAAGTGGGAGAGACAGACACCCGCCAGCCACCTTATGCAACTAGTGCATGTTAGTCGGTGGAACCGGTCTCACGTAAGCGTACGTGTAAGGTTGGTCCGGGCTGCTTCATCCCACAATACCGCTGAAGCAAGATAAGACTAGTAGCGGCAAGAAAGTTGACAACATCTACGCCCACAACAAATTGTGTTCTACTCGTGCAATAGAGAACTACGCATAGACCTAGCTCTGATACCACTGTTGGGGAACGTTGCAGAAAATTAAAATTTTTCCTACGGTTTCACCAAGATCCATCTATGAGTTCATCTAAGCAACGAGTCATGGGAGAGAGATTGCATCTACATACCACTTTGTAGATCGCGAGCGGAAGCATTCAACGAACGGGGATGAGGTAGTCGTATACGACGTGATCCAAATCACCGGAGATCCTAGCACCGAACGAACGGCACCTCCGCGTTCAACACACGTACGGTCAGCGTAACGTCTCCTTCTTCTTGATCCAGCAAGGCAAGGGAGAGGTTGAGGAAGATGGCTCCAGCAGTAGCACGACGGCGTGGTGATGGTGGAGCTGCAGTACTCCGGCAGGGCTTCGCCGAGCTCTATGGAGGAGGAGGAGGTGTTGGAGAGGGAGAGGGAGGCGCCAGGGCAAGGGGTGCGGCTGCCCCCCTCCCCTCCCCCCTTTATATAGGCCCCCTGTAGGGGGCGCCGGCCCTGGGAGATTGAATCTCCCAAGGGGGCGGCGGCCAAGGGGGGTGGAGTGCCCCCCAAGGCATGTGGGCGCCCCCCACCCTAGGGTTCCAACCCTAGGCGCAGGGGGTGGGCCTTGGGGGGCGCACCAGCCCACTAAGGGCTGGTCCCCCCTTCCCACTTCAGCCCATGGGGCCCTTCGGGATGGGTGGCCCCACCCGGTGGACCCCCGGGACCCATCTGGTGGTCCCGGTACAATACCGGTGACCCCCAGATCATTCCCGATGGCCGAAACTGCACTTCCTATATATAATTCTTTACCTCCGGACCAATCCGGAACTCCTAGTGACGTCCGGGATATCATCCGGGACTCCGAACAACATTCGGGTTACTGCATACACATATCTTCACAACCCTAGCGTCACCGAACCTTAAGTGTGTAGACCCTACGGGTTCGGGAGAGACGCAGACATGACCGAGACGGCTCTCGGGCAATAACCAACAGCGGGATCTGGATACCCATGTTGGCTCCCACATGCTCCACGATGATCTCATCGGATGAACCACGATGTCGAGGATTCAATTAATCCCGTATACGATTCCCTTTGTCAATCGGTATTTTACTTGCCCGAGATTCGATCGTCGGTATCCCAATACCTCGTTCAATCTCGTTACCGGCAAGTCACTTTACTCGTACCGTAATGCATGATCCCGTGATCAAACACTTTGATCACATTGAGCTCATTATGATGATGCATTACCGAGAGGGCCCGGTGATACCTCTCCGTCAAGCGGAGTGACAAATCCCAGTCTCGATCCGTGTCAACCCAACAGATACTTTCGGAGATACCCGTAGTATACCTTTATAGTCACCCAGTTACGTTGTGACGTTTGGCACACCCAAAGCACTCCTACGGTGTCCGGGAGTTACACGATCTCATGGTCTAAGGAAAGGATACTTGACATTGGAAAACTCTAGCAAACGAACTATGCGATCTTATGCTATGTTTAGGATTGGGTCTCGTCCATCACATCATTCTCCTAATGATGTGATCTCGTTATCAATGACATCCAATGTCCATAGTCAGGAAACCATGACTATCTGTCGATCAACGAGCTAGTCAACTAGAGGCTTACTAGGGACATATTGTTGTTTGTTATTCACACATGTATTATGATTTCCGGATAACACAATTATAGCACGAATAAAGACAATTATCATGAACAAGGAAATATAATAATAATGCTTTTATTATTGCCTCTAGGGCATATTTCCAACACGTCCACCCAAGGGTTGTTCGGTAGTGGATCAACAATGTATCCAACTCCCTCGAAAAGGTAGAGACGAGGGTCATCGGTCTCGATGCAGAGTACACGGAGCGTGCCCCTGGGAAGATCCAGCGCACCGCCGTCCTTCAGCTGTGCCTCGAAGATGATGTTTTGGTGTACCACATCATACACTCGCCCTCCATACCAGGTGAGCTTCACGATTTCTTGTCTCGGGAGGACGTATACTTCTGTGGGGCAGCCATCGAAGGGGACAAACAGAAGCTGGAGCCGTACAACCTTGATTTGAAAAGCATCGCTGACCTACAAACCAGAATCAAAATTCCTGTAGAAGTTTGTGATAAACAGACACAATCCCTATTCGACGTAGAAAATTTTGTGCTCGGTACAAATCTTCAGAAGGGTGACGAGACGGTGGCATTAAGGTCGTCTAGATGGGAGAATTATCCCTTGACTTACGAGCGGATAAAATATGCTGCCCTCGATGCCCGTGTGAGTTTTGAGATAGCTGCAAGGTCCAAAGAGCTTGTTGCGAAGCCGTCTCCCACAGAGAATGAAAAGAAGAAGAAGAAGAAGAATTATGGATGGATGAACTATTTCCTCTCTTGTAAAAAAATTATTCCCTCTCGGTGTATATTGATATAGATGGACTATTTCGATGGTGTGCATGTCTTTGGAACAGAGTAGTAGCATGGGTCCGCTTGACTATAAGGAACTATTTATCCGCATATATAGCTTTCTCTGCTACTCCTTCCAGTGATCGGTATGCAGTGCATGTGTCCGTAGACATGACAGCTTGTCCATGGAAGTTCAACTACGGCGACCATCACGTTTCATCTCGCGATTCCCACGACGCCTCTCCAACCAACGACACCACGCCCCCCGACGTGCGCCTCACCCCTCTTGGCCGCACCGCCCCTCTGCCTTTGTGTGCATGACATGTGGGCCACCTAAAATGCGGCGAGCATCAAGTTTCTACCACAGCCACCCGTGATTCCCACGACGCCGCTCGAACCCATGAAACCACACGTCCCCGACCTGCGGCTCACCCCTCTTGGCCCCACTGCCCCTCTGCCTATGGGAGCATTACATGTGGACCAGTCACCTATCGGGTCCACATGTTATTGACTCAAAGGTAGGTGTAGTAAGGCGCTGAAGCTCAGTCCCGATGGCCCTGAGAGGGAAATGTAACTCCTGCACCAGGGCTTGTGGTGCTCCCGCAGCACGAACTCGTGCCAAACTCGAGATTTGTTTCTTTACTATACATGCACACAACGATTTAATGGACATTGTAATCTCAACATGTGATGGGGAGCTCTAAATTTGAATTTGAAACTTATAAAATGAAAAGATTCAAAACAAATAAACTGGGAGAGAGGGAGTATATCGTGGGATGTGTCCCATACAAAATAAGTCCCCTGGTTTGTCACCGCAAAGATGCGGTTAGAAAGGGGCACAACGTCTTCCTACTCGTACGGCAACAAATCGGCCGCAGACAGCATGGTCCGCCTTTGACCGCCATGTGCAAGGTTCGTGCTTTCTTATTCAACCTCACCGTGGTTCCATCGTACCAATTCATGCGGTGGCCCGTTGCATGGCTGATCCCAATGTTGGACAAAGGTTCTACGGGAACGGTGTCTCGGTTGTAAATGTTGTGCAAATTGATGTTGGTACCCTCCCGTACATATGCAAGCCAATCTCCACTCGCACCGAGCCTAACTTGTGAAACAGTGGGCAGGGGGAGAATTAGGAAATGGACACATAAGTAGTCTTTAGAATGCATTTACTACGTGATCAAACTCATCTTACCTGCTCATCGGAGGAAATCCGAGTGCCCCTCAACGTCGGCATCTCAAGGGGCGTCAACTTGCAACTACGGCCACACCGCGCTGGAGAGACCCCCAAGGAAACATCCCCTCATGCGTTCCACAGAACATCAAGATGCATTTGTATGATTAGTTTATCTTGTGAGAGAAAAGGATGAACAAGGGAAGGCCTCTAGAGATAGAGATGGACACTACTACTACCAATGTGCTGGCCCGTGCGTTGCAATGGATCCAAAGTAGTAGAATAATAATTGTTCACGTGCTTGAAATATAAACACTCTAGTTTTGATATACATGTCTCAGCACACATGACAGCTTGTCCATGGAAGTTGAACCACGGCGACCATCACGTTTCTTGTTTCTACCACTGCCACACCCACACGTGTTTCCCACGACGCCGCTCCAACCCACGGCACGACGTCCCCCGACGTGGACATGGATCCTCTGACGTGGCTATCACTGCCTTGCCCTGCCTTTCCTTCGCTGACAGGTGGGACCCACGCTTATGGGTCCCACATGTCAGTGACAGACTGGTAGGATTGTTCGCGTCAGGGGATCCTCATCCCCCCGACGTGCCCCTCATCCCTCTCGTCCCCACCGCTCCTCTGCCTTTGTGTGCATGATATACTCCTAATATATTACTCCCTCCGTACCTAAATATTTGTCTTTTTTGAGATTTCAAATGGACTATCACATACGGATTATATAGACATATTCTAGTGTTTCTAGCAAGATGCCCGCGCACCTTGCACGAAGTTGATGGAAAAGGTAAGCACAACTTATAAATTGACGTATCGAGTACTAGTTGCAGTGATGCATATAATTAAGCAAAGGGACCGCACATGTCGGTATTGACTGGAACGAGAATGCAACAGCACAATAAGAATTAAGGCCACGATGATGCGATCGCAGTGGTGGTTATAGAAGGCAAGAAGAAAGATGGATCCACGAACGTACGACCTCCTCCTCCTCAACTTAGTGCGTCGGGCCACCGACCGGTGGCTAAGGAGCGGCGGCTTTTGTGGCGAGGTCGAGGTGCTTCTCAGCAAAGGCATCCAAGGCTTCCAGCCGGTTGAGGAAGGCCAACCTCGTAGCGTCCTCACTGGCATTGTAGATACCTATGTACACGATTTGCTCGTACACGTGGATGTGTAGGTCGACGAATTCTTGCAGGGCGAGGCGCCTCGCGGTGAGCGCGACCTCCAGGTGGACATTCTTCGTGGCGTCGGCGGGTAGTCGCAGGGCCACCAGTGCTTGAAAGAGGTTTCGGTCATGGAGGCCAATTAGGGTGGCAGGCAATGAGGAGCCCGGGTGCGCGGGCTGGAGGAGTACGGCGATGTCGTCCGCGAGCTTCTTGATGTTGGTGAACTTGTTGCTGGTGTCAACGATCATCTGGTCCAACTGAGAGTTGTAGTTGGCGTCGCCGGCAGCCATCCACCAGCCGGTCTCCAACACCGTCTGGAGACGATCCTCGGTGCCATGTCGCAGGCCGGTGTCGTGGACCATCTGGCTCAGCCGCTGGCCACTCACGCGCATCGCCGCCATGGGTCTGGAGTGAGCTCTTTTGCGCTTAGTGTAGGTACTTAGGCAAATGCTTAGGTGCGTACGATGTGGTAGATGCATTGGAATGGAGGGGCGCCTTTATATGAGGGCAATGAGGGAAAACTGCGTTGCATTCACATTGTGCAGCCTCTTTTCCCGGACCTCCTCCCATTACTTCCCTCATGCATTAATTGAGGAGGATGCATTGGCCGTTCAACATATCGGGAACCGCTACTCCCTCCCTCGTCTGCATTAAAGCCGTATCGGGAACTGCGCCGCCCGCTTTCAAATCGAATACTCCCTCCGTCTAGGTGAGTATTAAGTCATCTTATGAAAACCAAATACTCCTTTCGTCCCATAATATAAGAACGTTTTGACACTAGTGTAGTGCCAAAAACGTTCTTATATTATGGGACAGAGGAAGTAGTAAACACATAGGCGTGGTGCATTAACTCTCACGTTGTTTCTTAGGCTAGCCATAGTGGGAGTAACTTAGGTAGTAACTTAACACATCCCAAGACAATTTTGCTTATGTGGCAACTATTTAATGAGGAAAGAGGTGCTTGTGGTAACATAATATGTTACTGTAACATAGCGCTTTAGTCACTTCGACAGAGACGCGAGAAGACGAGGGAGTAGGCTGCTGCAAACGTAGGGTTGTGTGATTTGACAGAGAGTTACTGCTGGACAAGTGGGGCCCTGTGATTTGACTTGCCATTATCATTTTAACTGCGGCGCTACGACCGGCGTGAGTCTCCCAGATTCCTGACCACCTCCATACATGTGCCTCTCCCAATGCTCCACCATGTAGTAGAGGCTGGCTCTTGCATGAGAGCCCACTTCTCCACTTTTTCCTTGCCTCTCTTTCCTCCACATATGCAAAAATGCCATGTAAAGCGCACTATTTTACTTACTTTTACTTGCTCCTACAGTTGCTTAAGCTTGCCACATAGGCATAAAGTCTGATGTGGCAAGTTAATCAAGAAGAGAGAGACTAGTTTGGTGACCCAAGGAAGAAATGCTGCTGAGCGCGTGTACCTAGGTGAAAAGACAATTTTGAGTCTATAGCTAATTAAATGAAGCAAACTTAGCAACACCATTCCATTGGAAGAGGTCACTCCTTGGCAAATGCAATAAATACTAGTACTCCCTGTGTCCCATAATATAAGAACGTTTTTGGCACTACACTAGTGTCAAAAACGTTCTTATATTATGGGACGGAGGGAGTACGAAGAAAGAGATAGAGAGGAGTAAAAAAATACACTTATAGACAACCTTGTTGTAGTATGAGTGACTAAGTGATGACTATGTATAACATGCCAAACATCAGATAGCCTAACACACCATGTTAAATCTCCAAGGGCGCGACCGCACGAGCGACGCGGCGGTCGTGGTAGGCGCGACCACGATACGGGCTGCTGGCAGCCCTTGGATCTGAGATCAAACGGTCGCATGCTAAGTTGCTGAAAATTTGTAGAATAACCCTCCAGGATAGGATATTCACCCATAGGTCTAGAATCACGCCATGCAACCGTTCGGTCTCAGATCCAAGGGCTCTCAGAAGCCCGTATCATGGGAGAATGGAAAGCCACTACCCCGCCGTTCGCGCGCTGGCAGTTCGCTCCTACTCGTCCCCGCACGTCCTTCAATACTACGGCGGTTCGCTCCTAGTCGTCCTGTCCATTCACATTACGGCAGTTCCACTAATCCTAACCCTCCTCCCAAATCCATGGCATCCCAAATCTCCAGGATCGGCGGTGAGTACAAGGTTAGAACCATCACCGGCGATGAGTTAGACTTCATCTACACCCGTTCTTCCACGACGGTGAAAGGATGCCTTTCTCGCTTCAGACGCATGTTCGAAAACTCAGATGATGAGTGGGTCGCTGGGCTAGATGTTGAGTACACCACAGTCCTGGAACGAGAGAAGGATCTAAAGGACGAAGAGAGGAAGAAGCCCGCCGTGATCCAGGTTTGCGTGCATGACTTATGCTTGGTCTACCACATATGCCATGCCGAAGTTGAGTGCTGTGATTTTAAGGACTTCCTCGGGAGCAACCTAGTAAAATTCGTTACTGTAGACTTTGGTAACGACAAAGAAGTCCTGCGTCGGGTAGGCCTCATTGTAGGCAACACCTTCGACCTCTAGAAGAATCAGCTGGTGTCCTCTCTTCAGCCTTCAATGCTGACCCTGGCAGGAGCCATGGTTCATCCTTCGTACGGTAAACTGGAGAAACCTCGATACACGTTTCATCGTCATGCATGGCAGGGGAATGTACTAGATATAGATCACATCCAGTACGCTGCAATGGATGGCTACCTTTGCTTCAATATCTACAAGGGTTGGATGAAGAGCAACAGCCAAGTGTGCGGTTCAAGAAAAGAAGTATCGGCCAAGAGGAAGAGGGACAAGGACGAAGTCGAGGACATGGACGAGGACTCCGAGTAAGGTGGCAGTGTCGTTGCTCATGGTGGTTCTAATGCAGTGTCTACCAGAATAGTTGCAAAGTTTAATTTCAGGTGTGCTTAATTTAATTTGAGGGGTGTGTTGTGCTGAGCCCCCAGCAGAACTATGTTATGTTTCTTCTTGTTACTTTAACTCTTAAGTACGTACATACAAGTATTTCTTACATTTCATCTTTTAGTTGGTACAGTACTACCACTCGTTTCTTCACATTATATACGTACAATATATATGGCCAACATCATATAGCCAGCAGTTTAGTTGTCAAAGAATTTCAGGGTGCTTAGTTTTTTCAAAGAATTCCAGGGTGCTTAGTTTTATTTGAGGGGTGGGTTGTGCACTTGTGCTGGACACCATTATTGTGACAAGCCTTTTTAATAGTACTATATGCATAATTTGGCGACGAGCGCTCTCTATATGTACCACCTTTTTTTTTAATTTTAAGTTTTGCTCCATGGCGCAATCCATCAATACTACTATTGTACAAAAGTGGAGTATATAAATTTTTTTAAAGGCTAGAGGGCGGGGCAGTCTAGCTCGGTCGGTTTCACGAGAGGCGAGGGCCTTTGTGATTTGATGGCTCATTACTGCTATCAAATCGAATAGTACTGCGCCGCCCGCTGCACGCCCGGTGCCTCCATTCAACCCCTCCGTTAAACCCGCATGCAAACCGAGAATCCTACTCCGGCCACACGTCCGTTCATGAGCGGGCCGGAATTAAACGCAACACCGGCCGAACTCCTCCCGTCCGCCCTCAGTTTAAACGAGGCCAGACGCCGGCCAAGCTCCTACCGTCCGCCCTCTATTTACACAAGGCCAGACTGACAGCGGGCAAGAATCGCACCCCTCCGCCGCTCCCCCATCTCCTCCTTCACCATTTTCTCCACTCCTCTGATGGCTTCCGATGAGCCGTTCTCCGGCATATTACCCGGCTGGGTGGCCCGCCGAGCCCTCCGGATACGGGCGAGGCCACTCCGTGCTTCACCAACCTTGCTTGGCCCGACGGAGCCAGTTGCCGCCCCAAGCAGGCGCGTGGTTCAGCAACTCGCTGCTCCATGCCGGCACGGCGGTGAGCACGCCGGTACGGGCGCCGTCGCTGCCGCGTCGTACCGCGCCACCAGTGTCTGCGGTGGCCGCGCCTCCCATGTCTGTGGGCGCGCCTCCCGTGCCTGCGGCAGCGCCATGCAGGCAGAGACAGAAGCTGGGTGCGTGGAGAGCGACGAGTCGGTGGCCATCTTCTCCATGTCCGCCGCCATCATCGAGGAGAAGTAGAACACGGGAGGCCGCCGCCACTTGGGACCCATGAAGGCCACCACCGAGGCGACGACCACGGATTCAGGTGGTTTCTTTGCTGCTTCGTCTCTTCCGAGGACCTTCGTCGACCCCGCAAGTGTCTGACGGACATGAGGAAGACAAAGGGATCCGCGGGCGGCCATTTAGATTATGTACTCCCTCTCCAGCTGGCGGGGAATTTTTGTTCTAAGAATGGATAAATTGTATGTATCTATAACTAAAATAAGTCTAGATACATCCATTTCTAGGACAAGTATTTCTGGACGGAGGGAGTATTAATTATACAAGAGAGCCGGATTGGCACCTCTTAGTTCATGTAAATGTAATGAAATCCATGATGTTTATATGAAGATCCGGCTTTTTTATACGAAATCCTTCATGCTTATATGAAATCAGTCCGTGTTTGCACGAATTTCATCTGATTGGTTAGAGTTGTAAAAATGTATGCCGCTGGCGTTTGATGTCGTCCTCCGCTTAAGGAAGCGGGAGGAAATTTGCCGGTTGCCGTTGGAGATGCTCTTTATGTTGTAAATAATAGAGTGACATCCAATCCATTTGAGCTAATTGCCTGTATGATTGTCCCTCTATAAAAAGTTAATTGCATGCACAATGTACACGTGACTTGCAGGGTGGCTACAGCTTCGTACAGAAAGTTAAAAAGAAACAAGTCCATCCTTAATCTTGTACTATAAGTACTCTGTGGGTTCCACTGTCAGTACAGTGGCGAAAGAAGTATATATCAAATAAGTAGAGTAATATATAATATAAAAATATAAAGTTAAAAGACAGAATACGAACTCATGTCATCGCGTTGGGAGCATCCGGCGCTAACCAGCCCAGCACATTTTTGTTGTAGACCATGCTGGAGATATATCTCCATGTCTACTCTTATATATACTCAATTCGTTCCTAAATATTTGTCTTTTTCAGATTTCAAATGGACTACCACATATGGATGTGTATGTAGAAATATTTTAGAGTGTAGATTCACTCATTTTGCTCCGTTTGTCTTTTCAGGAAGGGGTCAGATTTGTCCTTGATTTATTTATGAGGTATCCAGATGGCACTGCGCCACCAAGAAAAGAGGGTAACATCAAAATTATGGACTACTTTTTTGAGTATGTTGGTAAGGTCCAGTCATAGTCACTTGTTGAAATCTCTAAAAAGACAAATACTCCTTCCGTCCAGAAATACTTATCATCAAAATGGATAAAAGGAAATGTATCTAGATGTATTTTAGTTTTAGATACATCTCTTTTTATCCATTTTGATGACTAGTATTTTCGGACGGAGGGAGTAGAAAAAGAGTTGGTGATGATGGTGTGCGTGCCATCCTGCAATATAGGCCGTCGGATTTATATCTAACGGATAGGAAAGAAACTATGGCAATTTTGCAAAAATATACCCACACGTCTATCCACGTTCGCAAATAAGGCCTTCCCTCGTTCAACCTTTTCTCTCACAAGATAAACTACTCATACAAATGCATCTTGATGTTCCGTGCAACGCACGGGCAGCTAGCTAATTTCTTTTAAAATAGCTGCGATAATTGGATTGAAGTGATATATTTTATGTCTGCCCCGAATGACTTAAGATTCACTATTAGTAACAAAGAAAAGGTTGCCTTGTTAATTAACAGAAAACAGGGTGAAAACTATCACATGAGGCCGGTAAAAACAAGGCACACTGGGTTCAGCGTCATCGTCACTACAGCTGTGCGCGCCGAGACACAATGTTTGAGAGAGAAACCAATTGACAGATTATGATCAGATCGAGTTGTCACCCTTCTGCTGTGATTGTTGGGGGGAGAGAAAGACGTATTGAGTGTGTGCGCAGTAGACACAGAGGCACAACTAGCGAGTGTGTGTGTGTGTGTGTGTGTGTTTGAAAGAGGAGTAGATAGATTATTATCAAGATCGATGTGCCACCCTACTCCTCGGTGCCGGGTAGTGTGTGTGTGTATGTTTGAGAGAGAAGCCAGTCGATAGATTAGTATCAAGATCGAGGTGTCACCCTACTCCTTCGGTGTTGGGAAGTGTGGGTGTGTGGGGGGGGGGGGGCAGTGACACTCACATATCTCTACTCTTATAAAAAAGAGTTGGTGATGATGGTGTTCCTGCCATCCTGCAATATAGGTCATCCGATTTATATCCGACGGACATGAAGGAAACTATGGCAATTTTGCAAAAAGATACCCACACCCCTCTCCGCATTTGCAAATAAGGCATTCCCTTGTTCATCCTTTTCTCCCACAAGATAAACTTCTCATACAAATGCATCTTGATGTTCCGTGCAACGCATGGGCATCTTGCTAGTAGGGAGAAGGAGTTTGTGTGACACATATCTAGCTATATTAAGGGATAGGTAGATAGCATGTGTGTGAGAGACATTAGTGGATGTGGGTGGGCGGAATTAAAGGGGTGGGCGTGTTAGACATAGAGAGCGTGTGTGTTTCTGTGTGAGAGACTTGTAGGACGGGGTAGAAAGACGAATTTAACCCTGACGGAGGGAGAGAAATACATGAAGTGCACGTGAGTGATTTCGATGCCCACAGGGAAATGAGATATGTATGCGTGTGAGAGAGATTGCACAATTCATTGACGTATCACTATCTAGCAATCGTGGACGTGCATCGCTTGAACATAAGTCAATATCTATTTCGTATCGTGGTCAAAGGTACAATATCGATTCAACGCTATAAAGATTGGACACTCACATATCACATTTTTTCTATTTAAATAAGCCTTTTTAGTTGTGCATGCCAAAGTTACAGTGATGTTTCTTCAAACAACAAATGTAGCTATCATGAACATGCACAATTGTTACTCTTGCATTCAAATTCATTAGTCTTGGATGATTTAAGTTTCTATTTTGAAGTAATATATGTAATATTCATATATGAATTCAACGGGTACACAATTTATGAAATGGAGGCTATGTTATCATATGAGGTAACACTTTTAAGTAGTTGACTACAATATCCATTTCTTTTTGTGCGCCTCTACACTAACACGTCAATGCAATATGTTTAAAGCAAAGAACCAATGGCACTAAATTATCTATTTACACGAGAAATACATAGGCTGAGCGTTTGATCCCTTTTTTTGTGAACGCGCCACTACACCCGCACGATTGGCCGCGCCCGTGTGAACGCCCAAGTTATCGGCGCATCATCCAGAGTTATTGTCTTTTTTCTGGGGTGGACTTCACACCAGTTGTTAACTGCTGACGCGTGCCCCGTGTACACAGTCTAGCATGACCTTCCCGCTAGCACGGTCCAAAATTAGTTGAAACTGGATGCGAACAATCCCGCGGGCGGAAAAATCTCCCGCCTCCTTCTAAAATTTCAGCCACCTTAGTCTTTAGCATGCGAAATCCCCCTTTTGTCCTTGGTGCACAGAGACCAACAGTTACAATACCGCCCTCATCTACATGATAGGTCGGGGCTGCTTTGGTAACTTCCGGTTCCCCCACTACACGACACGCCCATTTCCTCTCCCCCTCCCGCAAAAACGACTAACTACACGGCACGCCGTCCGTACTTCATCGCCCTTTCTCCCCTCCCCTCTCGAAACCCTAGACTGCTCATCGACCGGCGTACCATAGCCCATTCACTGCCAGCGGCGTCCACCTCGCCGAATCTGCTTCTGTGGCCGCATCTACCCCTCCCACCTCCCCTAGAAACAAGTAGACTGCTCATCCACCACTGTACCACAGCCCATTCAGTGCCGGCCTTGTCCACGGCGCCGGATCTGCTTCGCCGGTACTCTCGTCAACCGCTGCGCATCTGCAGCGGCTCATTCGTACTCCCCACCGGAGACGCTTCGTCCACACCCCCCGGAGCCGCCCCACCGACGCCCCTGTCGACGGCCTCTGATCCTCTTTGCCGGCACCTTCCTCAACCCTACCAGAGCCGCTTCGTCGACACCTTCCTCAACCCTACCGGAGTAGCTTCGCCTATACCATGCTCAACCCTACCGGGGCCGCTTTGCCAACTCACAAGTCCACGGCCTCAGATCCGCTTCCTCGCACCCTCATCCAACCTACCAGAGCAGCTTCTGACGCCCCATCCACGGCCGCAGATCCGCATCGTCGACACCACCCTTAACCCAACCATCAGAGCAGCTTCTGACGCCCCGTCCACGGCCGTAGATCCGCATCGTCGACACCATCCTTAACCCAACCACCGGAGCAGCTTCACCTACGCCCTCGTCCACGGCCATAGATCCGCTTCGCCCACACCATAGTGCACCCTATCGGAGCCGCTCCACAAACACCCTACTCGACGGTTCTAGATCTCCTTACCGGACCCTGACAGCCAGCACAACTTCATCACCCTTGACGTTTCTAACCTGATTCCCACAGTCTGGACAGATGCCAAGCACCCGCCACGGCCTAGGTACTTGTCACCTTTAAACCCGTCCAGCATCACCTGCCCGATGTACTTCAAATATACTGACCGATCGCTGTTACCTGTTATGCAGCTGGCAAAAACTACAAGGATGATGTTTCTTCTGGATCTAACAGCTTGGCCAACCAAGATCCTGGACTGAGGCATTGCTATGATCTTGTAAGCGCGTCTCTCTCTCTTGTATTGTTCTGTGCCTGCCAGCGTGCTTTGCTAGGATTTTCGACCAGTAATCCCTTTGTGCAGACAATGATTTCTACGACTGGCTGCTAAATTAGATATGTAGATGTCATACATGATACTACCTCGTACCTCCGTTCCTAAATATAAGTCTTTCTAGAGATTCCACTATAGGCTACATACGGAGCAAAATGAGTGAATCTACACTCGAAAATGCATCTATATACATCTGTATGTGGTCCATACTGGAATCTCTACAAAGACATATATTTAGGAATAGGGGCAGTACATAACACAAAATCGTAGGTGGCATGTAGGAATTCCGGTGCACTACATTAGGCTCCCTTAGAGTGCCTGCTAGTCCAGCATACAGAGTCATGGCTAGTTTATGGTACGCACACAATCGTTAATTGGTGGTTTAAATATGCGCAAGGGATATGCAATGTAGTATCATGTAGAGATGTCTGAAATTAGCCGTGTCAACTTGCAGATAGGCTTACACAATGAAAAAGTACAAGATGTATGTGGCAATTTCATGGAACATCGCAAAAAAAGGAGAGGCAGCGGTGAGCCTATACAGTGTGCTATGGTACGTGACTCCTCCATTGCAATCATCATGACATGTTATTTGTATGCCAGTTGTATTAGCCAAGTTTCTTAGGGACAGTTATTATGAGTTATCCTAAGAAAATAAGCACCTGTGAATATAAGTTCCATGTAATAAGCCAACCAGTTCTTTTCATTGCGTTTTCAGCTTATCTTTGGTATGATCAGTGAAAAGTCCAGATTGCATTATATTTTTTTAATTTTGTTGCCCATATGGAAATTAATTTGACTTGCAAACATCACAAATTGAACCCAGTGCAGTAATTAATATGATAGGAAAACAAACCATCACTATTTGCTCAAAATGCAAATACAAAGATACCATCTACTTGGCACAAGATACTTCGGTCAATGTTTTCCATAGAGATCCAATTGCCTAATTTAAACGAAGAACGCATGACCCACGTTTAAATGAAGAACAATTATTTATTGAAATTCGATGGTCCAAGTGGCTGGTTATTATCGTATAGCAGCACCACCTGAAAGCATCATATAGCAGCAGCAGCTCATAGCAACTCATCATACAGCAGCAGCTATCGGTGTACTAGAGTAGGGGTACCCTAGTATCCCGAACTTGTGCATGGGCAGTAGCAGCACCCCGCGGCAAGGCTTGCCGGGCGACCGCCAAGGTCCTCTGTGGTTCCTTTGGAGCCATTCAAGAACAAAGTATTCAAGCCAAGGAGACAAGGCCCCGGCAAGAGGAGCTTGCCGGGAAGGCCACTCAAGGCACAAGACCCCGGCAAGAGGAGCTTGCCGGGAAGGCCAACCAAGGCATCTCAAGGAACTTGCTGCGACGCGCCACGCGTCCCGGCGAGGCCCGGCGAGCGGCAAGCTTCCGGACGCGACAAGACAACGACCGCGGCAAGGCGTTTGCCGCGACAAGCTACCACTCCGTACCCACGCTCCAGCACATCCACCAACGTGTCACTCTGGGACCCTTCCAGGCGTACGTGGCGGGAGGCTGTGCAGCCAGCGGTACGCGGTGGCAAGCGACGCTAACAAGATTGCCATCGTGGCGAACGGTGGCGTCCCTGACGGTCCCTTTTTGCACTGTTTGGGCGACGCAGATGGGCATTTAATGCCCTTGTCCCCTGCCGTCAGGGTTAGGTATGATACACTGTACAGGTAGTTGTACCAACCGCAACACCTTTCCATTTTTACCCTTGTCTACGTTGCCACCTGTCGGTGACCCCTTGAGCATATAAAAGGAGGCCCATGCGCAACATAGAGAGAGGGGGGGGGGAAACAGAAAAACACTCACGCTCGGTCTCGTTAGTTGCTGGTGTGTACTGTAGCACTCAGCGCTCCCGAGCAAGAACTCAATACAAACCACAAAGCAGGAGTAGGGTTTTACGCATCCGTGCGGCCCGAACCTGGGTAAACTGCTCGTGTGCTTCGCCTCGATCTCCTCTTCGTGCGATCTCCGCACCCGCCGAACCGAAAGGGGCTCGGTCCGCCGGTCCCCATAGGTGCTCGTGGATCAGTTTCCCCGACATCTTTGGCGCGCCAGGTAGGGGAGCGTCGATGTTATGTGAACCTGATCCGGCGTTCACACGAGATAGATCTTCATCATCTCCATCGACATGCCGCCGAAGAAGAAGGCTTTGGAGGCGGCTGCTCCGTCCGCGACAAACCCACCACCGCCGGAGCAAACGGATGGTGGGGTAGACGCCGGCGGAAGAACGAGCGTCGGCAAGGGAGCTCACGGTGCCGCCAGGTCCAAGGACAAGGCCGCGCTGCCCATCGGCGGCGTAGCCGGCTCCCACAACGACCGGGCGCACTCCAAGACCTCGGCGTCCGTACATGCACCACGCTCATCTCAGGAGGTGCGGGACCGGCAGCGTCATGGTACTCACGGTACCATACGCTTGCTGGACCCAGATCGAGCTGGTGGGTCTTGGAATGCTCAAGACCAGCATGTGCGGCAACATGCTGGCGCGAGTGAGGTACGGTCGCCTGGACGGGATACTGCTCCTTCTAACATAGTTAGAAGTCCGAGCATATCCCGCTCCTCACACCGTTCGCCACCGCTACCCGCCACTCCAGCAGAAGCTTTGGCGCGAGCTCAACTGCTCCTAGATTACCCTCCAACGGCGGACAAGATCGACGACTGGAGGGCCACCATTCAGAGTCTCATCGGCTTTGCCAACGGCGACGCTCCACGGCAGCCGAGTACATCGCAGCCGCGGCAAGTCAGCCAGGCACGAGCCGGTGGCGACATGACCGGTGGGGGTGCAACCACCATGCACTCCCCGCCGCGAAGGCCAAGATCGCCGCCTTGCCGGATCCACCTCGACAGTGACTCCACCGCTTCATCGGATCCACGAGCTCGTCGCGATCAACGCCAAGTTCTTCACGAACAACAACAAGAAGACGCTCGAACTCGCATCGAGCGCCGAAGAGAAGCGCGGCGTCAATCGGACCAGCGCGTTGGGCCCTCTGTCGACATGCATGCGCCAGGGGAACCAGGCAACTTGTCGTACGCGGTAGGTTGCCCTGCATTTACCCGTGAGCTGCGGCAAGTCCAGTGGCCCAGCACAAAGAATTTCAAGCCGTACGTACCAGAGAAGTACGACGGCAAGTCGCATCCATCGGAGTTCCTCAGCATCTACACCATCACGGAGCAAGCTGCCGGGGGGCGGGACGACAAGATCCTTACCAACTACTTCCCGCTGGTGCTCAAACCCAACGTCAGGTCTTGGCTCGTGCACTTGCCGGACAACTCCATATCTTCCTGGGCAGACCTATGCCATCAGTTTGTCGGCGCCTTTACAGGCGGTCACAAACCTCATGGCCAAGAGAGTGACCTTCATCTGCTCGCCCAGAAGGAAGGAGAGCCTCTGCGCAAGTACATTCAGAGATTCTGCCGTGTACAGCACAACATCCCAGATGTCCACCCTGCCGCGGTTATCAGCGCGTTCCATCAGAACGTGCGTAACCGCAGGATGCGGGAGGAGATGGCGATGTGCAAGATCAGAGACGTCAGTGAGCTGTATGCCCTGGCCGACAAGTGTGCACGTGCTGAGGAAGGAAGGAAACTCCCCGGAGAGAATACAGGAGCAGGAGGATCTGACAGCGAGGATGCTGCCCCGATAAAGAAAAACCGGCGGCGGAACAACAGGAAGAGGAAAGGCAAAGATGTGCTAGTTGTTGAGCAGTCCGGCAACGAAGGTAGCGCCAAGAAAGCCAAAGCTGGTAGCTCCGGCAAGGAAGTTTCCGCATGCACCAACTGCCAGGCTGTGGCGATCGCCGACAAGCAGGACGGCACCAACAAACAGTACTGCAAGATCCACCGCACCAAGGGCCATGACCTCCAGAGCTGCAAGAAGGTCGAGCAGCTTGTCGAGCTGCAAAAGGCTGAATACGAGCGACGCGACAAGGAGAAATCCCAAGGAGGTGCTGGAGGATCCGACATGAAGCGCCCCGGCCGGGGAGGACGCCGCGGCAAGGCCAAGCAGCGGCAAGGAGACAGACCTCCCCGCGGCCGCGACAAGGATGAAGATGACGACGACGACGAAGACATGGATGATGTCGAGACCAGTGAGCAGGAGTTCCAGAAAGGCACAGAGGTCTTGTGCGTTGACGGCGGTGCTTCTCTGCATACTTCACACCGCCAACTCAAGCAGTGGGTGCGGGAAGTCAATGCGGCAGAACCACCCGTCGAGTCACGCAAGCTTCTGAAATGGTCCAGCACGCCTATCATCTTTAATATTGAGGACCACCCTGATCGCACAACTGCGGTCGGGTGCTTGCCGATGTTGGTTTCACCAACTATCCGCGACCTCAAGGTCACTAAGATGCTAGTTGACGGCGTGGCCGGCTTGAACCTAATATCCTCCGCTGTGCTCCAGAAACTCCAGGTCCCTGACAGCGAGCTCGAAGAGACCGGCACATTCCAAGGAATCAACCCGGGAAGGAGCAAGCCGAAGGGGAAGATCACGTTGCCGGTGAAATTTGGCAGCGAGTTGAACTTCAGAACTGAGAGGGTCACTTTTGACGTTGCCGATTTTCCATTGCCTTACAATGGGATTCTCGGCCGTCCAGCGCTCGCCAAGTTCATGGCGGCCGCTCACTATGCGTATAACATGCTGAAGATGCCAGGCCCGATAAGTGTCATCTCTGTCCCTGGCGACAAGAAGGATGCTCTTATCTGTGCCGACAAGATTTACCGGGAAGCGGCAGCCGCAACGGATCGCAAGTCACTTGCCGCTAAAACTCCCGGGGGGAAGAAGAAGACCAAGTCCGGCAAGAGTTCTGATGCCCACTCCGGCAAGCGCACCTCTTTGGAGTGTTGCGCTACCGTCGAGGACGCACCATCGAGCTCCACCGGCAAGTGTAAGCAGACAATGGCAGCTCCGCCAGAGACCAAGAAGGTGTCCGCCAAGGAGGACGACACTGGTGGTACCTTCACCATCAGTGCCACTCTCGACCCTAAATAGGAAAGCGCGCTCATTGCTTTCCTGCGGGCGAATGTCGATGTGTTTGCGTGGCAACCGTCTGACATCCCCGGTGTTCCCAGGAAAGTAATTGAGCACCACCTTGCCGTCTGTCCTCATGCGCGGCCCGTCAAGCAGAAAGTCAGGAAGCAAGCAGTGGAGCGCCAAGAATTCATCGCAGAAGAGATCAAGAAGTTGGAAGCGGCAGGCCTTGTCAGGGGAGTGCTCCATCCTACGTGGTTGGCCAATCATGTAGTCGTGCGCAAGGCAAATGGGAAATGGAGGCTTTCTATCGACTTTACCGATGTTAACAAAGCTTGTCCCAAAGACCCATTTCCCTTGCCGCGCATTGACCAAATTGTTGACTCCACGGCCGAATGTGACTTGCTTTCATTTCTTGACGCATACTCAGGATACCATCAGATTTTGATGGCAGAAGAGGATGAGGAGAAGACCGCATTCATCACTCCATGTGGCACGTACTGTTTCACACGGATGCCTTTCGGTTTAAAGAATGCTGGTTCAACATTCGCAAGGGTAGTCCATGCCGCTTTTGAGCCACAAATACACAGAAATGTGGAAGCCTACATGGATGACATAGTGGTCAAGAGCAAGGACAAGACAACTCTGATTCAAGATTTAGACGAGACTTTTGCAAATCTGCGCAAGATCAGCCTCAAGCTCAACCCCGAGAAGTGTGTGTTTGGAGTCCCTTCCGGCAAGCTTCTCGGGTTCTTCGTGTCTCAATGGGGAATTGAAGCCAATCCCGACAAGATCAAGGCCATTGAGCAGATTGAAGCACCAAAGAGCATCAAGGATGTACGAAGACTTGCCGGTTGCGTGGCAGCTCTCAGCAGGTTTATCTCTAAGTCTGCTGAACGCGCCCTGCCGTTTTTCAAAATATTGAAAAAGGCAGGTCCAATGAAATGGACTCCGGAAGCGGAGGCTGCGCTGCAAGACTTGAAGAGATACCTGTCCTCCACTCCAATACTTGTCGCACCTAAGCCACAAGAGAAGTTGCTGCTGTACCTGGCGGCAACCAATCAAGTGGTTAGTGCTGCGTTAGTAGCGGAGAGGGAGGCAGATGATGAGCCAGCAACCACGGCAGGCGCATCCAGCGACAAGCAGGGGGCTTCCCTGACAAGCTCTGGTCCCGACAAAGATGGATCCGCGCAGGCGCGTGAGGAGATACCGAAGAGAATGGTGCAGCGCCCAGTTTACTTTATCAGTTCCCTTCTGCAGGGGGCTAGGTCAAGGTACTCTGGTGTGTAGAAATTGCTTTTCGGCCTTCTCATGGCCTCGAGAAAGCTGCGCCATTACTTCCAAGCACATGAGATCACAGTTGTCACTCGTTTTCCGCTGAAGAGGATACTGCAGAATCCGGAAGCAACAGGCAGGATTGTTGAGTGGGCACTGGAACTGTCAAGCTTTGGCCTCAAGTTTGAGAGCACTTCAACTATCCAAAGCAGAGCATTGGCAGAATTCATAGCAGAGTGGACGCCAACACCAGATGAAGAAATACCAGAAACGAGCATCCCCGTCAAGGAAGCAAGCAAAGAGTGGCTGATGTACTTTGATGGTGCCTTCTCGCTGCAAGGCGCCGGTGCGGGCGTGCTGCTTGTCGCACCCACCGGAGAGCACCTCAAGTACATAGTTCAGATGGACTTTCCCAAGGAGCAAGCAACAAACAATACTGCAGAGTATGAAGGTTTGCTTGCCGGTCTCAGGATCGCGGCAGACCTTGGGATCAAGAAGCTCATTGTCAGGGGTGACTCGCAGCTTGTCGTTCGCCAAGTGAATAAGAGTTATCAGAGTCCGTTGATGGAAGCCTACGTTGATGAAGTGAGAAAGCTAGAAGAGCACTTTGACGACCTACAGATGGAACATGTTCCAAGAGTTCAGAACGACATTGCCGATGGCCTATCAAAGTGCGCAGCACTTAAGTTACCTGTGGAACCAGGGATGTTTGTGCTCAAGCTGACTCAACCGTCTGTAACGCCATCAACTGGACAGAGCAAGAAGAGGAAGTTGATTTCTGGTGACTATTTTCCGGCATAGGTTCCCGAAGCCGCCGCCAAGAAGGTCCCCAAGATCAACACCAAGAGTGCTGGGGAGCAGTCTGCTCCGGCAAACCCCAGGGTTTGTTCCATTGAAGCAGACGCTCCCGACAAGTTTTGCTCCGGCAAGCTTGCCGGGGAACGTCAAGCTCCGGCTGAGCCGCAGGTTCTCGCCGTAGAAGCGGATGTTCCCGCAGCAGCAGATGTGCCTCTAGTCCTTGTTGTCGAGCCACAAGCTCCAGCATGGGCACAACAGATTGTCTATTTCCTTCAGACAGGAGAACTTCCCGAAGAGCAAGAAGAAGCGGAAAGAGTAGCCCGACAGTCAAGTATGTACCAGGTTGTCGACAACACACTGTACAGAAGAAGACTCAACGGTGTGAAACTGAAGTGTATTCACCGGGAAGACGGACAAAAGCTGTTGGCAGAGATACATTGGCGTAAGAGCACTTGCCGGTAAAGCATTCCGGCAAGGTTTCTTTTGGCCGATAGCCCTCCAGGATGCAACTGCACAAGTAACCAAGTGTGAAGCGTGCCAGTTCCATTCCAAGCGGATACACCAGCCAGCTCAAGCTCTCGAGACGATCCCTTTATCCTGGCCATTTTCGGTCTGGGGGCTCGACATCCTCGGCCCCTTCCCCCGAGCAGTCGGGGGCTTTGAGTACTTGTACGTTGCAATCGACAAGTTCACAAAGTGGCCGGAAGTGGAAGCAGTGAGGAAGGTGATAGCACAGTCAGCAGTCAAATTCTTCAGGTCGATTGTTTGCCGCTTCGGGATCCCTAACAGGATCATCACCGACAACGGTACGCAATTCACGAGCCCCACCTTCATGCAGTACGTCCAAGATCTTGGCGCCAAGGTCTGCTTCGCTTCTGTTGCTCACCCCAGAAGCAACGGTCAAGCGGAGAGGGCAAATGCTGAAGTGCTGCGTGGGCTCAAGACCAGGACTTTCGACAGGCTGCACAAGTGCGGAAGAAACTGGATTGAGGAGGTGCCGGTGGTTCTTTGGTCGATCAGGACGACGCCAAATTGAGCCACTGGCCAGACACCTTTCGCTCTAGTCTACAGAGCAGAGGCAGTTCTCCCCACGGAACTCGTATACGGGTCACCTCGAGTGCTCGCTTATGATGAGCTTGAGCAAGAGCAGCTGCGACAAGATGACGCGCTGCTCCTTGAGGAAGACCGTCTTCAGGCTGCTGTACGAGCTGCTCGCTACCAGCAAGCTTTGCGCCACTACCATAGCCGCAAAGTTAACGCCAGAAGTCTCGAGGATGGCGACCTTGTTCTTCGGCGTGTTCAGTCCGCCAAGAATTCCAACAAGTTGACACCAAAGTGGGAAGGCCCTTACCGGGTGAAACGAGTCACTAGGCCTGGCGCTGTCCGCCTTGAGACCGAAGATGGCATTCCGGTGAGCAACTCCTGGAACATTGAGCATCTTCGTAAGTTTTACCCGTAAGGCGCGGTTGCCGGACCCTGTTCCGGCAACCACCTTTTGTACAAGTCTTGCCGCTGTTGCATGTAATCCTTTGTACAAAGCCAGACGCAGACCCTGTGCATAAATAAAGCTCATATGCTCCGCACATCTTGTCAATTTCATGCTTTTTATTTTTTGCATGAGTTATCTGACACTTTGTGCAGCGCCAACCCCCGGTAAGAAATAACGAGCCATAAGGCTCCATATCTTTATTTTCTCTTCTTTCTTTTTTCTTAAGGAAAGGAAGGTTCCCTCGCCCACAAGTTTGCCGGGGGGAAGGAGAAGATAATGGTATGGAATAGGCGTCGTTCAAGAAAGTTTCGCCTTGCCGGAAAGCAAACAACAGAAAAGCTAAGTTGCCAAAGTTTGAGCAATCAGATTGTTTAATTTTTTAACTTATCTTCCTTGAACGACCATGCTTCGTATGGAAAACCTATGCGCGGAGGAACCAGCTCGTGGCTAGTTGCGCCCTTACTTTGTTTCGAGTCCGCTCAACAACTTAAGTGTGCTGCGACTAGAGTTGCGCCCTTACTTTGTTTCGAGTCCACTCAACAACTTAAGTGAGCTGCGACTAGTTGCGACAAGGTTTCTTGTCGGTAACGGCACCGCCAGCAGGCTGCTGACGTCCCGCACTCAGCGCTCGTGGCTAAGGTGCCTGCACCGGCAAGTTCCCTAAAAGCGTAGGGCAAAAACATACAAAGGAAGGAATCAAGTAAAGGAAATAACATTGCAATCACTACCCAAAATAGAGTTATATTACAAGATAGCTTGTCGCGGCTCTAATAGATTGTTTTCATAACATAATCAACAGCGACAAGAAAAGAAGAAAACGGGCGGCCTAGTATACACGATCGCCCTCAACCCTCTTGATCCCGCTCACCTTGTCCACAATGGGTGCGACAAGGGCCTTGAGCGCCTCCAGATCAGCATTCGGCGGCAGGGTCTTGAGGACGTTGGTGAGGTTGAGGCCCGGGTTGCGGAAGGCCACCTTCACCAACACCTTTTGAAGAGCTCCCGCGCAAATCTTGCGCGACTCGTCGGCCAGCTGCTTTGGGATCCTCTCCCGGAGTCGCTGGAGGGCCGTTGCCAGGCCTTTGAAGAACAAGGTGAGCTTGGCGCTGGATTGGAGGTTCTCATTGGTGGGATACCCGAGATCCTCCATCCCCAGCTGCGCAAGCTCCCTGTCAATGTCTGCGGCAGCATTCACAAGACCCTCCGTCCAGTGCTCCACAGTCTCCTTAAAAGTGTTCTGGGCGGCAGCAGCACTCTCCAGCAACGCCTTGTCGGCCTTGACTCCTCCTTCAAGGCCACCTCCTGCTCCCTGGCGCCGTCCAGCGTCTTGGTCAAAGTGGTCAGCTTCAACTCAAGATCTGCGTTGGAGTCCTTGGCGGCGCTGAGCTCCTTGCCCTTCTCGGCGAGGCGGGCCTGCAGCTCTGAGTGGCTGTAGGCGTCCTTCTCTTGCTCACGCTTGAGCGCGGCAAGCTCCTCGCCGCTCGCCTTGAGATCGGCCTCCAGCTGCGCCACCTTCGTCTCCAGCTCCTTGTTGGCGGCCTCGGCAGTGTCCTCTGCTTGCTTGAGAGCTCCGCCGAATGATCGCTCGCGTGCGGCAAGCTCCTCCTCGTGGCTATCGAGGTTGATCTTCCGCTGCGCCAGCTCGCCCTCCTGCGCAGACAGCTTCTCAGCGGCAAACCGCTGCTGCTCTTCGATGTCAGCCTTCTCGAGGAGGAAGGCCTTCTGCTCCTCAGCGAGCTGCTCCCGCTCCTCCGCCAGGGACCGGAGAGCTGCCTAGTTGAGACCTCGGAGCTCCTCCACGCGCTTCTCAATGTCTGCTCCTGCCTTCACGACAAGCGCCTCGCGGGATTCCAGCTTGGCTTGCCGAGCGCGGTAGAGCGACAACAGCTTCCGCAGCAGCCGCTCCTCCTCGGGCTCGCCGCCGCTGCTGCTTGGCGCGTCAACCAGCGTCAGCCCAGCGGAGGCGAGCACCTCTCCGTCGAAGCTTTCTCCTTCGACCGGCGCCCTGGACATTGACGCCCAGGGAAGGTTGATGAAGATGCCATCGTCGGCCTTCAAGTAGACGCCTGGCTGGGGCTCTTCGGAGCCTGACGCTGCGGCAGCGGCGGAAGGGTCGGCGGTCGGCGTAGCGCCTGGCGCTCCTGCGGCCTCAGGGCCGTGAGTGCGATCGCCAGACCCCTCGTCAGCTGCTGCGGCGGCAGCCTTGGCGGCCTCTTCGCCGGCGGGATCATCAGCGCTGGCCGCTTCTTCGGTGGCAACGGCGTCGTCGACAGCAACCTCGGTCTCCATCGGCTCCGCAGAAGATGGGTCTGACGGCCGGAAAAGGAAGAAAAGTCAAGCAAATATCCAAAAAGAAGATCAAACGAAGAAGAACCCAAAGGAAGTTTCGAAGCAAGAGGTTTACCTGTACCGGGCTCTGCAGCTGTGGTCTCTGCCGCCGGGGGGCCGCTGGTGCTGTCCCTTGCCGGAGAACTCCCCCTTTCCGGAGAGCTCTCCCTTGTCGGAGGATTCTCCCTTGCCGGAGAACTCTCCCTTGGCGGTGTAGTCGAAGCAGATGGCATGTCACGGGCGGTCTCCGGACGCTCCTGGTGGGGCTGCTCTTCTCCTACACAAACGAACAGTCAGATATTAGCAAACAAAGAGTATCCATGCGCGCCTAACAGCGGGAAGCGAACCATATACTTACGCTGGGGGCTGTGTCGTGGTTCTAAGTCTGACAGTGAGAATGGGGGGTAAGTATGGAGAGGCAAGATCCTAGCTATGGAGTAGTTGTATGCGCAAGGAGTTTACGAGTTCGGGCCCTTCTCTGAGGAAGTAACAGCCCTACGTCTCGGAGCCCGGGGGCAGTCGACTGGATTAAGTGTGTATGTGTTACAAAGTTCCGAACCCCTGTCCTAGTGGAGGGGGGGTGGCTTATATAGAGTTCGCCAGGACCCCAGCCAGCCCACGTTACAAGGAGTTTAATGTACATAAAGAGAGGGGGTTACTGGTAACGCCTGTAATAAAGGACCATGAAGGCCATAAAAGCTACTTATGAGGTGACCGTTTGTAGGCAGTGCCTTTAGGTCTTCTTATGGTCGAGTGGTTGTCTTCATGGTCGACTGCTTGTACTTCTGGTCGAGTACGCTTGTGTCCGTCGACTGGGCTGACCAGGTCGACTGACCTGTCGATACTTCTCAGAATGTCTTTCATTGTAGGAGTCATGTCCTTGATTGGGTACCTCAGGTACGATAAGTTACCCTACCCTAGGTACGTATCCTCGTCATTAGCCCCCGAATGGGTCAGGGGTTAAGTGAGAATGGGGCCGAGCCTACGCTTCCGACTCAACCTCCATGCTTCGGTTGCATCTGTCTTCGGATAAATGGAAGTTACGGTGGGACCTCATTCTTCAGTTGCCTTGATCCATTCAGATGCCCGTCGAGTGGTTTCGGATTACCGTCGAGTGCGTTTACGTGATGAGTCCCTTGGGAGACTTAAGGAAATGGATCTTTTTTTCTGACAACCCGTCCTGTCGATCGCGGATCTTGCGGGATTTGAAAATTGAGAAGCGCACCGGACGGAGAAAATCGCGCGAATCGGCTGGATAAGGCAAGGGCGCCTCGATCTCCGCGCCACCTTTTTCGCCACGTACTGCGCGCGCGCCTGTTGCGGGATCTGACTGGGGGGCGCAGGCCCACTGATCAGCCACTCGGGTGTGGCCTTATATAAAGCAATGATTCTGATTTTTTTACTGTGCGCCCTCGTTCTTCTTCCCCCTTCCTCCGTAAGCTTCCGCCTCGCTCTCCGCCGCAACCTCGACACCGCCGCTCGGCCAAGACCTCGTTCGAGACGATGGGGACGGACAAGACGGCGGCGGCGGAACGGGCGAAGAAGGCCGCGACAAAGGGCAAAGGGAAGAAATCCGGCCGAGGCGGGTCGTCCTCGCGGGCCGCTCTGCCGTCCGGCTGGTTGCAGGGGGATTGGATGCCCTCCATCCTTACTCAGGCGGATATCGACGACATGGTGGAGGGGGGACTCATTCCCCACAAGGCCGCTCACCTTCCTGGGAAGGAGACGGAGCCGAAACCTCGCGAGGGTGAGCGCGTCCTGATAGCCACCCATGTCGACCGGGGGTTTTCCCTGCCCCCGAGTCCTTTCTTTAGGGCTTTCCTGAACTTCTTCGCAGCGCAGCTCCACCATTTCACGCCCAACTCCATAGTCTATCTCGCTGCGTTCGTGTCTCTGTGTGAGTGTTTCTTAGGTTGTCGACCCCACTGGGGCCTCTTCAAGCATATCTTCACTTGCCGATCCCAGTCGGTTAAAAAGCTTAACCCGGACGGGGAGAGGACGCAGGTGATCCAGATGTGCGGGGGCCTCGGGATCCAGACGAGGGGTAAGAGTTGTTTTCCTCCCATGACACTTCCCGATTCCGTGCATGGGTGGCAGTCGACTTGGTTCTACTGCAAGGACCAGCCGACTCCTGGACACTCGACCGGCCTTCCTCCTTTTACCTTGGACCGAGTGCAGAAACCCGCTTCTTTGAAAGTGGTTCCAGAGGAGAAGGCTCAGGTGAAGGTACTAGTCAGTCGAGTGGTTGAGTTGGTTTGGGAAGGCGTGACCGGCATGGACTTGCTCGAAGTCTTTCTCCAGCGACGAATCCAACCTCTCCAGGCTCGGGATCACTCGATGTGGTTGTATTCCGGGTCCGATGACTCCACTCGGATCCACCTGGAGGGGGTCGAGGCTTCTGTGCTGGAGAGCTGGCTGACCAGCATAACCGGGAATAAGGACAACCCCAGGGGTTCCAGGAGGATTGCTCCGCTTGATGGGATGATGGAGACAGACAAGGTACATTTTGCTTCTCTCGACTGAAATTTTCACTCCGTCTAGTAACTGGCTCGCGATAAGTCGACTGATCCTCGTTCTGCCTGTTGTTTCGCAGGAGATCAACGACATGTACTCGATGCCGAATGGGAACCAGGAGCAAGTATCTGAAGGAGGAGGGAGTGGAGGCGAACGGAGTGAGAATGAAGTTGAAGTCGAGGGTGAAGTCGAGGAGTGGGAATCTGACGATGACGTAGAGGGGGAGGCCGGCGACGACTCGGGTGACGAAGATGAAGAGGTGGAGGTCGACCTTCCTCGACGCGAGAGACGCTCCAAGAACGCTCAGGATCCCGCCGTGGAGCGCGGTCAGTCGAGTGCTCCGGCGGGCCAGTCATCCAAGCGCCCTCGGACCGCGTCGCCGGCCCCAACTGAGAAGGCGCCCAAGCAGCCTAGAGCCATCCCGACCAAGCCACCCAAGGCCTTGCCCAAGATCAGGGTCGCCATCCCGGTCATCTCTGGGTAAGTGACTGTTTTCACCTTTCTTGAGTCGACTAGAACGGATTCTTAGTCGATTCACTTTCAAATTATTTGCTTGGAATCGTGCAGCGCCGCTACTTCCGAAACTTCCATCCAGAATGCTGATGAGACGATGGAGGACGCCGTCACTTCCAACTTAGGTATAATCTTTGACATGATCCGACTGTTTAACTGCTGAGTCGATTGGATATTCATTTCTGAACTTTTGTAGCTCCGACCAACATCATTGACCTTCCGGATGACGAGGAGGAGGCGGAAGTGCCGCTCAGGCCTTTTGGGAGGAGAGGCCGGAGGGCCCCGGTCGACAAGGCTCCTCAGACCGCGTCGACTGCCGAGGCGGTGGTCCAAGGGGGTGACAATACCGCCCGGACTACTGTGACTTTTGCTGAGCCACTGACGACTGCCCGGCCTTCGTCGTCGACTGCCCCTCCACTGGTCGACCCGCCCTCGTTCTTCGCCGCCTACCAGACCCCGGAGGATCAAGTGAGTGCTGCTAAGGAGGCTATACGTCAGGCGGGGCTCGTGATGGAGCAGACCAAAGCGGCTCGGGATGCCAGTCAAGCGGCCTATGACATCAGCTCGGCGTTGCAGCAGAACGTCCAGGTTAGTTGATTTTCACTTGCGTTGTACACCCACTGGGTGCCGTTGGTCCGAAATTTCTCATTGGTGGTGGCACGCTGAGTGCACCCACTGGGTGTAGTCCCCGAGGCCACGGTCGACTGCTGGCAGTCGACTGTGGTCTTTATACTGCCTTTCTGTAGTTGTACTTCTCCACTCGGTAGGGTTTTCTGAGAACGTTTTGGTCAGGCCATGTCGGATGATACTGTATCCGGTCGACTGCTGGCAGTCGCCTTTTTTTTTTTTTTGAAAACCAGTGGGGGCACGCTGAGTGCACCCACTGGGTGTAGTCCCCGAGGCTACTGTCGAATGTTTTGATTCGGCTGTAGTCTTAGAAGTGTTGTGCTCTTTCTTTCAGTCACTCGGGAGTAACTTATCTTTGATACCCTTTGTCGATTGACTCTTTGCAGAAGTCTTGTGAGCTTGTTGCTCAGGTCGCCGATCTGAAGAATAAGCAAATCCAGCTTAATCTTGATTTACAGTTTGCTCAGGAAAACGTGCAGAAGGCGAAGGATGAAGCAAAAGGTATGGCTGGTGAGGACTCGATGGCTGTCTCTGTTCTCCTGCCTGTTCTCTACTCTGTGCTCATTGTTGTTTCGCAGACGAACTGGAAAAGGCCCTGAAGAAGAAAGATCTTGACCTTGCGGAGGCACAAAAGGCGGCTACGGAGAAGCTGAAGCTTGCTGAAGAGAAACTTGCTTCAGTCGACCAACTTGAGAGCGAGAACGCTAGGCTGAAGTCTGCTCTTGACTCGGCCAACAAGGAAGCGAGTCGACTGAAGACTGACAAGAGTACTCTGAACGACAAGCTCGGCCAGCTGGCGGGGAAGCACAAGGACTTGGAGGATTATCTTGGGGGTCTTGCCAAGAAGCTATACCTCATGCTTGAAGGTAACCCTCTTTGTGCGATTAATCTTGTTGTTGTCGACTCACCATTTGGTTACAGTTTTGACCTGTCGAAACTTCTTTCAGAATTCTGCCGGAACTTTGAGGAAGAGACCAGTCGAGTGGAGACCCGCTTGGACCCTATCAACTCTCCTGTGAAGGACGAAGTGGCCATGAATGTCTTCCGGTTGGAATCCCGTGTCGCTGGTGTGGTGGACTACCTGGCTCGACTGAAAGCTGCAGTGTCACGGATCGACTCCGCACTCTGGCCCAAGGAGACGCTTCAGAACGACCTTGAATCCCTGGTCACTCGACTAAGTGAGGTTCCAGGTCGAGTGCAAGAATGGAAGAAGTCTTCTGCCAGGTGCGGTGCTGACGTGGCTCTGTCACTGGTTCGCGTCCACTGCAAGGAGGCGCGCGAGGAGAAGCCGGCCGCTCTCCAGGTTGCTAATACCAGGAAGCATAACTTTCAGGACTTCATGGAGACCTTCATCGCTGCTGCCACTCGGATCTCTGATGGGATCGACTTGGACGAATTTGTTGCACCATCCAGTCCTCCGCCGGAGGAGTAAAAAACTGATGTTCTTTGCCTTAAATTTGCCTCGGAATGCCGAGTGGTTTATGTAACCGATAAACTCCGTCGAGCTTATAGCTCGAGTACTTTTATTTGCGATCTAGGATCTTTTGGTTTTGTCTGAACTTGGCTCGATGTTGAATGTCTTCGTGACTTGATCCGCCGATCTACTATTCGTTGTTCCCTCAGAGGCTGTCTGGTTTGCACGATGCTTATCGCCGCGATGGTGTCTGTCAACCTGGCTTAGGCGAGCATTGGGCTGCAGCTAAGTCCCCGAGTGGGAGGTTTGCTCTTCACTCGGTAGGAGTCCAATTACTTAGTCGAGTGCTTGGACTGCAGCTAAGCCCCCGAGTGGGAGGTTCGCTCTCCACTCGGTAGAATTTCAATTACTTAGGCGAGTGCTTGGACTGCAGCTAAGCCCCCGAGTGGGAGGTTTGCTCTCCACTCGGTAGGATTTCACTTACTTAGGCGAGTACTCGGACTGCAGCTAAGCCCCCGAGTGGGAGGCTGGCTCTCCACTCGGTAGGATTTTTCAAACTTAGGCGAGTACATGGACTGCAGCTAAGCCCCCGGGTGGGAGGTTTGCTCCCACTCGGTAGGATTTTTTCAAACTTAGGCGAGTACATGGACTGCAGCTAAGCCCCCGGGTGGGAGGTTTGCTCCCACTCGGTAGGATTTTTTCAAACTTAGGCGAGTACTTGGACTGCAGCTAAGCCCCCGAGTGGGAGGTTTGCTCTCCACTCGGTAGGATTTTTTCAAACTTAGGCGAGTACTTGGACTGCAGCTAAGTCTCCGAGTGGGAGGTTTGCTCTCCACTCGGTAGGATTTTTTCAAACTTAGGCGAGTACTTGGACTGCAGCTAAGCCCCCGAGTGGGAGGTTTGCTCTCCACTCGGTAGGATTTTTTCAAACTTAGGCGAGTACTTGGACTGCAGCTAAGCCCCCGAGTGGGAGGTTTGCTCTCACTCGGTAGGATTTTTTCAAACTTAGGCGAGTACTTGGACTGCAGCTAAGCCCCCGAGTGGGAGGTTTGCTCTCACTCGGTAGGATTTTTTCAAACTTAGGCGAGTACTTGGACTGTAGCTAAGCCCCCGAGTGGGAGGTTTGCTCTCACTCGGTAGGATTTTTTCAAACTTAGGCGAGTACTTGGACTGCAGCTAAGCCTCCGAGTGGGAGGTTTGCTCTCACTCGGTAGGATTTTTTCAAACTTAGGCGAAACGGATTCGCAGCTAAGCCCCCGAGTGGGAGGCTGGCTCTCCACTCGGTAGTAGGATTTTCTGAAAACTTAGGCGAAGCGGATTCGCAACTAAGTCACCCACTGGGGGAAATTTAGACAAACAGAAAAAGAAATAGCAGTCTTTTGCTTGAAACAAAAGAATTACAGAGGTACTTTTATTACATCTCAGTCGAGTGAGTTTTTAAGTGTAAAAAGGACGGAGCAGGTCCGCGTTCCATGCTCGAGGCTCGTCGATCCGTCGATCGATGTTGTAGAGGTGATACGCTCCGTTGTGCAGGACTTTGGTGATGATGAAGGGGCCTTCCCAGGTCGGGGCAAGTTTGTGAGGTTTTTGCTGATCCACGCGGAGGACCAAATCTCCTTCCTGAAAGGCTCGACCCTTCACATTTCTGGCGTAAAACCGACGCAACTCTTGCTGGTAGATGGTCGAGCGGATTAGAGCCATCTCTCTTTCCTCCTCTAAGAGGTCGACTGCATCTTGCCGGGCCTGTTCTGCTTCTGCTTCGGAATATAACTCGACTCGAGGCGCGTTGTGGAGCAAGTCGCTTGGCAAAGCCGCTTCGACTCCATAGACCAGAAAGAATGGCGTTCTTCCAGTCGACCGGTTAGGGGTGGTCCTCAACCCCCATAGAACTGACGGAAGTTCATCGACCCAGGCGCCTGCTGCGTGTTTGAGATCACGCATCAGTCGGGGTTTTAGTCCTTTGAGGATGAGGCCATTCGCGCGTTCGGCCTGTCCATTCGACTGAGGATGAGCAACTGAAGCGTAGTTGACTCGAGTGCCCTGAGAGGCGCAGAAGGCTTTGAATCTGTCATTATCAATGTTTGATCCGTTATCTGTGATGATGCTGTGCGGAACTCCATATCTGAATATCAATCCCCTGATAAAACTGATGGCAGTGCTTGCGTCGAGGTCCTTTATGGGTTTGGCTTCTATCCACTTCGTGAACTTGTCGACTGCGACCAACAAGTGGGTGAAGCCACTCCTACCAGTTCTCAGTGGTCCGATCATATCTAGACCCCAGACAGCGAAAGGCCAGACGAGTGGAATGGTCTTCAAGGCGGAGGCGGGCTTGTGAGACATGTTGGAATAAAACTGGCACCCCTCGCACTTGTCGACTATATCCTTTGCCATTTCGTTCGCCTTTGGCCAGTAGAAACCCGCTCGGTATGCTTTAGCCACGATGGTCCGAGAGGACGCGTGATGGCCGCAGGTCCCCGAGTGGATGTCCTCGAGAATTATCTGTCCTTCTTCAGGCGTGATGCACTTCTGACCAACTCCAGTCACGCTTTCTCTGTATAGCTGCCCTTTGATTACTGTAAAGGCTTTGGATCGACGGACGATCTGCCGAGCCTCTTCTTCATCTTCTGGGAGCTCTTTTCTTATGATATACGCAATGTACGGCACTGTCCAATCGGGAGTGGTGGTCATAACTTCCATAATCAGGTCGACCACAGCTGGTATCTCCACTTCGGTCGAGTCAGAGGCGCTTTTTGGTTGTGGAGGCTCTTCTGTGAAAGGATCTTCTTGCACTGATGGTGTGTGAATGTGCTCTAAACACACATCTTTAGGGATGGCCTCCCTTTTGGACCCTATCTTCGCCAAATCATCTGCAGCTTGATTTTTCAGTCGGGGTATATGATGGAGCTCCAACCCCTCGAATCGTTTCTCCAGCTTTCTCACTGCGCTGCAATATCCCGTCATGGATGGGCTTCGGACGTCCCACTCCTTCATCACTTGATTAACAACCAGATCTGAGTCGCCGTAGACCATGAGGCGACGGACGCCTAGCAAAATGGCCATACGTAATCCGTATAGAAGCGCTTCATACTCTGCCTCATTGTTGGAGGAATCAAAGTGAATCTGGAGGACATACTTGAGCTTATCTCCTCGGGGGGAAACCAGTACAACCCCCGCACCGGATCCGTTCAGCATCTTGGAGCCATCGAAAAACATAGTCCAGTGCTCCGAGTGAACTTGAGTCGGAAGCTCCTGCTCGGTCCACTCGGCGAGGAAATCAGCTATTGCCTGGGACTTAATAGCTTTCTTTGCCTCGAACTTGATATCAAGAGGAAGAAGTTCAATTGCCCATTTTGCCACTCGACCGGTTGCATCTCTGTTATGAAGAATCTCTGATAATGGAGCGTCGCTGACGACTGTGATAGAGTGATCGGAGAAATAATGAGCAACCTTCTTCGTGGTCATGTAAATCCCGTAAACGAGCTTCTGATAGTGGGGATATCTTTGCTTCGACGGGGTCAGAACTTCAGAGAGATAATACACTGGGCGTTGAACTTTGAAGGTCTTTCCTTCCTCTTCCCGCTCGACCGTAAGAACGGTACTAACGACTTGTCTCGTGGCTGCTATGTAAAGCAACAATGACTCTTTGCTGACAGGAGCAGCAAGCACCGGCTGGGTGGAGAGCAGAGCTTTTAGCTCTGCGAATGCTGCATCAGCTTTTGGAGTCCATTCGAACGTGTCTGACTTCTTCATCAGTCGGTAAAGAGGCAGCGCCTTTTCACCGAGCCTGGAGATGAATCGACTTAGGGCGGCCAAGCATCCAGTAAGTTTCTGGACATCGTGCACACTTTTTCAGGGTTAGCGTCGATTCCTCGTTCGGAGACAAGGAAACCGAGTAACTTTCCTCCAGGGACTCCAAATGTGCACTTCGACGGATTGAGCTTGATATCATAACTCCTGAGATTGGCAAAAGTTTCAGCTAGGTCAGTCAGCAGGTCGGAACCTTTCCGTGACTTGACCACTATGTCATCCATGTATGCTTCTACATTCCGACTGATTTGAGTGATTAAGCACTTCTGAATCATTCTCATGAATGTAGCTCCGGCGTTCTTGAGACCGAAAGGCATGGTAACATAGCAGAAACACCCAAAAGGGGTGATGAAGGCTGTTTTTATTTCATCGAGTCCATACAGACGGATCTGATGGTATCCAGAGTAAGCATCTAAAAAGGATAACCTCTCGCATCCTGCAGTCGAGTCGACTATTTGATCAATGCGAGGAAGAGGGAAATGATCTTTCGGGCAGGCCCGATTGATATGCTTGAAATCGATGCACATGCGCAACGATCTGTCCTTCTTAGGGACCATCACAACATTAGCGAGCCACTCGGAGTGGTAGATCTCGCGAATGAATTCTGCTGCTAGGAGTCGGGCCACTTCTTCGCCAATGGCCTTTCTCTTCTGAACGGCGGACCGTCGGAGATGCTCCTTGACTGGTTTGGCCTTTGGGTCGACTCGGAGGCGGTGCTCGGCCAGTCCCCTGGGCACACCTGGCATGTCAGCAGGCTTCCATGCAAAGATGTCCCAGTTCTCACGGAGGAACTGGACGAGCGCTTCTTCCTATTTGGGGTCGAGTGTAGTGGAGATGTTGGTTGGAGCCGCATTTGGATCGGTCGGGTGGATGTGGACTTGCTTGGTCTCACCAGTCGATTGAAATGCTGATTCCGTGGCGGGCTTCTTGGCTCGTAACAATTCACTCGGGTCCGCAGTCTTCTGGTACTCTTGCATCTCTATCTTGGCCATCTGAGTGTCAGCAATTTTGGCGCCTTTCTGAAAGCACTCCTCTGCCTTCTTCCGATTGCCAATGATGGTGATTACACCTTTGGGGCCAGGCATCTTCATCTTGAGGTATACGTAGCATGGTCGAGCCATGAAGCGAGCATAGGCTGGCCTCCCAAGAATGGCGTGGTACGCACTCTGAAAATCCACGACCTCAAAGGTTAATTTTTCTTTCCGGAAATTCTTCGAGTCACCAAAGACGACGTCGAGAGTGATTTGACCGAGTGACTCAGCTTTCTTCCCAGGAATGACTCCGTGGAAGCTCATGTTGCTGGGGCTGATCCGGGACATCGGAATGCCCATCCCCTTCAACGTCTCTGCATACAACAAGTTTAGCCCACTGCCGCCGTCCATCAGAACCTTGGTCAGTCGAGTGCCTTCAACAATTGGGTCGACCACCAACGCTTGCCTCCCTGGGGTGGCAATATGAGTCGGATGATCGGACTGGTCGAAGGTGATGGCGGTTTGGGACCACTTCAGGTAATGGGGTGTCACCGGAGCGACCATGTTTACTTCGCGATTGATGATCTTCAGTCGACTCTTACTTTCGACATCAGCGAAAATCATCAGAGTGGAATTGATTTGGGGGTATTCTTCACCGCTGTCTTCTCTGTCTTCAACTTTGTCTGACTCTTTCCCTTTGTCCTTGGCTTGCTTCCCTTGGAACTGTTGCATCAGGAGTCGACATTGTCGAGTGGTATGCTTAGGGTAAATGAGATTTCCCTCTTCATCTTTCTTCGTGTGAATGTGGCATGGTAAGTCCACCACATCGTTCCCGTCCTGGTCTTTCACTTTCTTGGGGTTCCAAGGACCCTTGGGTTTCCCCTTAAACTTCCCTGGGGTCACAGCTAAGGCTTCCCCGGGGGCGACTGGCTCGGCCTTGCGCTTCTGCTTCTGACTGGAGTGTCCTCCGCCGGCCTCATTAGCGGCTGCCTTATACTTGCCACTCCGGAGTCTATCTTCTTCTTCTCCGTTCGCATACTTGGTGGCGATTTCCATCATTCGACTCAGGGTCATATCTCCGGTTCGACCAAACTTCAAAGTTAACTCCCTGTTTCTGACACCTTCCTTGAAGGCGCAAACTGCCTGATGATCGGATACATTCTCGACCGTGTGATTCAGAGTGATCCACCTCTGGATATAATCCCTCAGGGTTTCACTCGACTTCTGAACACATGACTGCAATTCTGTCAACCCCGCCGGTCGCTTGCAAGTCCCTTCGAATGTCCTGACAAACACCTGGGCTAGATCTTCCCAAGTATAAATACTGCTGGGAGCCAACTGATTCAACCACGCTCTGGCTGATCCTTCCAACATGAGGGGCAAATGCTTCATGGCCACCTCGTCATTGCCGCCTCCGATCTGAACAGCCACTCGGTAATCCTCGAGCCATGTGTCCGGCTTGGACTCTCCGGTGAACTTGCTGACTCCAGCCGCCAACCTGAAGTTGGGAGGAATCACTGCAGCTCTGATTGCTCTGCTGAAACACTCGGGACCTGAGATGCGAACTCTGCTACTGGACGGGGCGCCTCTGTCACGGTCTTCTCGGTGAGCTCTATTTCGGTCGACCAGACCTTGAACGATGATGGATCTCGCATCAAAGCCTGGTCCCCTGGGGTCGACTGGGACCTTTCGCCCAGTACTGAACTGGCGTCTGTCTTCTTGCCGTCGAGGAATGTACGACTCGGCTCTTGGGGGAGGAGAAGGCACTCGACGTTGATCGTTGCGATCGAATCGGTGCTCATATCGCTCGTGCCCTTGGTACTGATCCTCGTGCCGGACTCTGTGTCCTTCACGCCTCGGGGGCGACCTCGGACTATGAGCCGACTGAATGGAATTCGCAGTGACAGATCGACTGTGAATCCTGTTGCGCGACTGAGACACGGCTGAATTCTGGTCACCCGCTGCACGAAGCAAATCTCTGATCTGCAACAGACCTCTCCCTGCCTCTGACTGTGAAGGCTGGATCGACTCCGCTATGCGAGCTGCAGCTGCCAAATTCTGAATCGGGGTACGGTATACCTGGGTCGGCGGCTGGAAGACGCGACGACGACTGGACTCGGGAGCGGGCGGTCGTGCGCGCTCGTCGAGTGCTCTCTGGAGATTCTCCAATCGAGTACGTTCAGCCAAATTGGCTAAGCGCGCCTCCTCCAGGGCTCGCGCCTCAGGGGTTTCTCCAACGATAGGAGTGTGAAGGGCGTCCATGTTCCGGCGACGGAGTTCCTCCCTCTGCACTGAGGTAAGGGGCTCGGGCCTGTACTCTTCGTGACCCCGCGCCGGAATCCCCCCTGCGGCAACCTCTTCGGTATGGGGGAATCCGGGGGGGCTACGTGGTCCGTCGACCATTAGTACTTCCGCCGCTGGGTCACTGCTGTCGCACTCGGACGCAGTCTCTACGGAGCCAGTCGACAGGTCGAACAGGCCGTAGAGTGACTCGTCGGGCTCGATTGCCGCGACTTGGGGGATGGCTGACTGGCGGGCCAGTGCGTGCTTCACCCACCGCTGGAGTCTCGACCGACCGGTGCGCTTGTGCCGGTGGGAAGCTGATGACGATGATGATGATGACGGCGCAACGAATGCCGACCCGTACTGGGTCGACGGTTGCCGCAGGAGGACGCCGCGGACGCATGCGCGAAAATGCGTGGCTCCGCGGGCGGGAAGCGCGTCCACGTCGAGTGGAGCCTCCTGCAGCCAAGCAGAGTTGTCAACGACGAAGGAGAGAGCGCCGAGACGGATCTCGCGGCTCTCGACCATGACTCCGCTCGAAAACATGATGTGGGTTGAAAGAATCCCAACTCCTCCAACAAATCGCTAGAACACCTGCCCCACGGTGGGCGCCAACTGTCGTGGTTCTAAGTCTGACAGTGAGAATGGGGGGTAAGTATGGAGAGGCAAGATCCTAGCTATGGAGTAGTTGTATGCGCAAGGAGTTTACGAGTTCGGGCCCTTCTCTGAGGAAGTAACAGCCCTACGTCTCGGAGCCCGGGGGCAGTCGACTGGATTAAGTGTGTATGTGTTACAAAGTTCCGAACCCCTGTCCTAGTGGAGGGGGGTGGCTTATATAGAGTTCGCCAGGACCCCAGCCAGCCCACGTCACAAGGAGTTTAATGTACATAAAGAGAGGGGGTTACTGGTAACGCCTGTAATAAAGGACCATGAAGGCCATAAAAGCTACTTATGAGGTGACCGTTTGTAGGCAGTGCCTTTAGGTCTTCTTATGGTCGAGTGGTTGTCTTCATGGTCGACTGCTTGTACTTCTGGTCGAGTACGCTTGTGTCCGTCGACTGGGCTGACCAGGTCGACTGACCTGTCGATACTTCTCAGAATGTCTTTCATTGTAGGAGTCATGTCCTTGATTGGGTACCTCAGGTACGATAAGTTACCCTACCCTAGGTACGTATCCTCGTCAGGCTGCGTGGGGGCTGCTCTAAAGAACAGTTGCCGGGTCCGGCAAGGTTGTCTCGGACGCACCCCCTGCTGTCGCGGTGGGGTCGTCCTCGATGATAATCACTGGGACCTTGGCTCTCTTTGCCGCTCTCTGGGCCAGAGTCCTAAAAAGGAATAAGTTCAGAGTAAAGCAAATGAGATACAAGACAAAACAACAAGAATTGAAGAAATACAAGTACAACAAGAGTCTTACTCTTCTTCTTCCTCGTCGGAGCTGAGCGCGGAGAAGTCAAAGCCTGGCTCACCTCCGGCGCGAGGAGGCGGAGGAGTAGGTTCCCTTGGCCGCTTGGCGGGAGCAGTGACGGTGGTGTGAGACGACCCCGCTCCAGCTGCCGCCACGGCATGACAAGCGGCAGGAGCAGAAGCGGCGGTCCGGGAAGACCCCGCTCCAGTTGCAGTAGCAGCGTGAGGTGCTTCCGCGGCAACAGAACTTGCCACGGTGGAGCGTGTCGCGCGGCGCGACGGCTGTCGACTCGTCTGCCGCTCCACTACGTCCCCGGCCTTGCGGAGACGCCTTCTTGGTAGAGCCGGGGGCTCTACTTGCGGCAAGCTGCCCGAAGATGAGGAGGAAGAGGAGTCGATCTCCAACGAGCCGCTCGTATCCTCGGCGGGCTCGCCCGACTCGACGTCATGCCCGGTAGGCCCTTCCTCGCAGGCAAGCCCCTCTCGCTCGGCAAGGCTTGCCGCCTCCGTTGCCTCTGCCTCCTCCACGGGGAATCCAAACTCGCCCGCGGCTGCGGCTGCCGCCGCCTCTTCCAGCCTAGTGGTGATGCGCTTCATCTCCTCGTCGGTGGTGTCCCGGGTGAGGCCCTTCTGCTCATCGGAGCGGATCGGCATTTCTACCAAGCCATCGAAGAACTCCTGCACGACGATGTCTTCAGGCTCTTGCCAAGCTGGGTCAATTCCATGCGAGTCGCACCGCGGCATCATTGCACGGATGCGGCTAAGCGAGGAATTGTTGCACAGTGGAACGACACCCCTCGGCAACCTGAACACTTCGGGATGTTGAGGGTCGTATTTGAACAGCTCCTGGAGCATCGCGTTAAGCTCCAGAACAGTGAAGTTGAAGTTGAGGCCCGAACGCAGCCTCATGATATCCGCCGCATTCTTGAACTCCCAGGCGGGTCTCCTCCTCTCCTGCACGGGGGCGATGCGGCGGCGAAGGAAATCTGCGCCAACGGCGCCTACAGTGAGCCCGGCAAGCCTGAGGCGTTGGATCCGGGCGACGGCAATCTTCAGCCTGTCGTCTTCTGGGGCCACGTTGCTCCAATCGCTGCCGTGCACTACTGGAGTTTGGCGCCGGGCGGTAAACGGCTGCGGGTCCTCCTCGACAATCCAGCACTAGTCTGCTCTCCATTCCTCCCACTTGCTGCGGAGCTCTCCCTCCAGATAAGCGTCTTTCTTGCCGGCTTTTGAGATCCAGGCGATTCCGCCGGATAAAGGCTCTCCTTTCTCAACTCGGGGCATAAAGAAGTGGCGAAAAAGGGCTACATTTGGATGGACTCCGACAAAGTTTTCGCAGAGATGTGCGAAAACTGCCATGGTCAGGACAACATTGGGGGTGAAGTCAAGGAGGCTGAACCCGTAGGTGTTCATAATATCACAGAAGAACTCAGAGAAACGCGGGCAGAGCCCATAGTAGAAAAACAAGGCGAAAAAGGGGTATCCAGTTGGAGCCATTTTCCAAGCGACGGCTGGAAGTACCTTCGTGCGCGGGTGCGCCCGCGTCTCCGTCGACCAGAAGAGGTAGTAGTACTCCCTCAGATCCCTCGCGGCAAGCTTGGGGGGAAGATTGCCCGCTCCTTTCGCAGCGCCGCGAGCCGCTGCGCCTCGGCCGACTTCACGACCTTCCCCTTCTCGGCTTTCGGAGCCATGGCGGAAGTGGTGAGGGAGGTCGACGGCGTTGGTGGTGCTGGTGGCGATGGGGGGCGGAGCGCTGCTCTCTTTCGGCTTTGGGAAGAAGGGGAGTGGCGGAGATTTTCGAGGTTGGAGTAGCAACCGGCGGATGGGCGAACTGCCCCTGTTTCCCCTGCTTATAAGGAGAGAGGGGGCGGACGTTCCGCCTTTCCGAATAAAGAAACCACCCACGATCTCTCCCACGACGCCGCAATCAACGCGTGCCGTTCGGGGAGGGCGCGGTGGATACGGAGTGAGATACGGTGTGACCCAGGCCGCGCGTGCCCGTGCCCTGTTTTGGGCCTGGCCCAACAGCGCTTGGCACCGTGTATGGCCCAGGCCCAGGGGCTCCTGTCGGTGTACTAGAGTAGGGGTACCCTAGTATCCCGAACTTGTGCACGGGCAGTAGCAGCACCCCGCGGCAAGGCTTGCCGGGCGACCGCCAAGGTCCTCTGTGGTTCCTTTGGAGCCATTCAAGAACAAAGTATTCAAGCCAAGGAGACAAGGCCCCGGCAAGAGGAGCTTGCCGGGAAGGCCACTCAAGGCACATAACCCCGGCAAGAGGAGCTTGCCGGGAAGGCCAACCAAGGCATCTCAAGGAACTTGCCGCGACGCGCCACGCGTCCCGGCGAGGCCCGGCGAGCGGCAAGCTTCCGGACGCGACAAGACAACGACCGCGGCAAGGCGTTTGCCGCGGCAAGCTACCACTCTATACCCACGCTCCAGCACATCCACCAACGTGTCGCTCTAGGACCCTTCCAGGCATACGTGGCGGGAGGCTGTGCAGCCAGCGGTATGCGGTGGCAAGCGACGCTGACAAGATTGCCATCGTGGTGAACGGTGGCGTCCCTAACGGTCCCTTTTTGCACTGTTTGGGCGACGCAGATGGGCATTTAATGCCCTTGTCCCCTGCCGTCAGGGTTAGGTATGATACACTGTACAGGTAGTTGTACCAACCGCAACACCTTTCCATTTTTACCCTTGTCTACGTTGCCACCTGTCGGTGACCCCTTGAGCATATAAAAGGAGGCCCATGCGCAACGTAGAGAGAGGGGGGGAACATAAAAACACTCACGCTCGGTCTCGTTAGCTGCTGGTGTGTACTGTAGCACTCAGCGCTCCCGAGAAAGAACTCAATACAAACCACAAAGCAGGAGTAGGGTTTTACGCATCCGTGCGGCCCAAACCTAGGTAAACTGCTCGTGTGCTTCGCCTCGATCTGCTCTTCGTGCGATCTCCGCCCCCGCTGAACCGAAAGGGGCTCGGTCCGCCGGTCCCCATAGGTGCTCGTGGATCAGTTTCCCCGACAGCAGCAGTCTGCAATTCATCATATACCAGCAGCAGCTCATAGCAATTCATCATATAGCAGCAGAAGGAGCAGCTGATAGCAATTCATCATATAGCAGCAGCAGGAGCAGCTCATAGCAATTCATCATATAGCAGCAGCCAAGCTTCAAAATATTAGATATCGGGTTCGTATCGGTTTGGCTTCGACATATCGAATGCCGGATATCGGGTGATATATCGGATGATATGTGGATATATCGGAGAAAATATGTCAAGTTTTTTTCATTATTCTTGTTTGAAACTTTTATTTTTAGTAAAAGAAAATGAATGATGTCAATGATTTAACATAATACTTTTAGATTCCTAGTTTATTAACTTATTGATTAAGAAAATGTTAAGGAAAGCTTCACAAAATCCTTACTCTATGATTAAGAATAATACAATATATATGCATTTGCATGAAAAATTGTGCATGACTTTGATAATATATAATGAAGTTGTAAATCTATAATGTTATTTCACTACTTTCTAATAAAGAATAGTAATCATCTACGTATCGTTCTATATCGGTGGACATATCGGGCTAGATATCGCCATATCGGTCGATATTTCGGTCTATATCGGATGATATGTTGGAAAATGATATTTATCAACTGATACATTATGTTCATATCGGTAGGGCCCCAAAAGTGATATATCGGCCTATATATTGGTCGTATCGGCCTAGATTTAAAAGCTTGGCAGTAGCAGGAGCAGCTTGTAGCAACTCATCATATAGCAGCAGCAGGAGCAGCTTGTAGGAACTCATCATATAGCAGCAGCAGCTCATAGCAATTCATCATATAGCAGCAGCAGCTCATAGCAACTCATCATACAGCAGCAGCAGCTCATAGCAATTCATCATATAGCAGCAGCAGGAGCAGCTCATAGCAATGCATCATATAGCAGCAGCAGAAGCAGCTCATAGCAATTCATCGTATAGTGGATCAGAATGAAAATTTGGCAAAAAAATCAGAGGAGATCCTCACCTTGTTGGATGAGCTCATCCTTCAACAGCACCTCAAGGCCATGGCCTGGGAGGAGGGGAGGGGGGATAAGGTGCCTTCTGCCGCAGTGTGGCATCAGCCGTAGTTGTGCAGCGCCCGCTGGAGTAGTGCGTTGGACGAACCATAGTGGAGCAGCTGCTGGAGACCATGAGAATGAGGGGCGGCGCCAGAGGGAGGAGAACCCAGGGAGATTTGCCCCTACCCGCCGACCATGTAGCCTAGCTGGACATAGCATCGTCGAGGACAAGGCCAGATGGGACCAGTGGCGACGGCTCGCTGGAGGAACCCTAGTGCTGCAGGCAGGGGATCGAGGTAGAGGGAAAGGGGAGAGGAGATGCAAGCGGGCAGGGCAATGAATGTTTGCGTGTTTGTTTTTACTTGAGGGTCAGGTGTGACACAGGCGTCAGCAGTTGCATTTTGAGTGTAATATAGGCAGACAACAGAGTCATTTCACTATTCCCCTTCCCTTCAATTTTTAGTGAGGTTCTACCCGAAACACCCCCCTCCAAAGCGAAATTAGTTAAGCCCAAGCCCATAACTCAAAAATGACTTCTTTACATCTTGTATGGCTTATTTTGACAATATGCCCTGAAAAGGCGGAATCGAACTGGCTCTTAACCTGCAATTCAATTGTGTGTGCAATAATGAATCACTCCTGCCTGCTATCTGTACATTTAGGCATCATCATACATGGCATAACCTAATACATGTGCATTCCATTGTAGAATCTGGAATATGCAATGTTTATGTTAGTTCATATGTTGCACATGATGTTTAAATGCCCCTTAAATCTGGTCGGTGCTTGTTTGCATCAGCCAGCCATACTAGGACTGTTTGCTTTGATTACTTGCTGTTCTTGACCTAACACTCTAACAGAGCTTGTCAACTATTTAAACACTAAGGGCTGCTGTAGTGGGGCCTTGTCTAACTCATAGGTGACATAAAGGTTTGGCTGTACACTACATTAGGCTCTCCAAGAGTACCTGGAGATCCAGTTCGAAGGTATGCCTAGTTTTTACATAGTGCAGACATAGTAAATGCTCATTTCATTGTGTGCAAGTGCAAGAGATGCGGCATGTATCATTATGTGGTGTTGTTTTGTTACAATCTCATCCTTTTGTGTTCACAGACTGGAAAGTATGCATATTTATCTTCCAAGAAGACAAGTAACTAGTTCGTGTCACCTTGCAGATGGGGTGCAATGAAGATAAGATTGAGGATTTCCAAGTACAAGATGTTAGGAAGGAGCTTTGCAAGAGAAGTAGGAGCTGCGCTGAGCCTCTTCAACCTGCTAAGGTAAGTCACTGTATGCAACTCAACAGTTCAATTCCTTGTTTGTTTCAGGCATAGTTAATTTTCTCTTTTCAACTGCTTTATTTGTCATCAGTTAATGAGATGCCCAAATAATCATGCCTGATGTTTGGTACTTGTATCACTATTAGTTGACATAATTAAAGGCCTTACCATTTAATTACTTTGCCGAAGTGTGCCTGAAGCTTTGAAGTCTATTAACCAACTATTATTGCATGAGGCTCACAATCTAGTTTATACTACGCTAATGATTGCATAGTTTTGCATGATGTAGTATGTTTGTATGAAACCCTCTGCTGTTCATTATGCTCCCTAAGACTTTAATTGAGGCACAGAATGGCCAACTGCTTGCTTACTTATATGCAATGTGCTGTCTAAATTTGTAACTTGTCTGTGTTTTCGATTGGGCCCCAACATCATGCTCCTCTGGTGAGCTAAGATGGATTTCTGTATGCATGCTGCACAGACTATCTTTTTTATAATTTTTAAAATATCACCTGCTTATGCTTCATGACGTGTAACATTTTTTTTAAAGTGACATGTAACATTATTGTTAGTCTTGTTTTGCCATGTAGTACAAAATAGTGTCTTGTTTGCTTCACTGTTGTAACTATATTTTTGCCCTAGTCATGTGTACTTACAGAAACATTTTAGGATGAAGTGACATCAACACAAAGATCTGCGAGCAGTGCGGCATGGCCGTTACCGAATGATTATGGATTGGAATTGGAATGTGTTGATGTTCTTGAGCATCAACTAGAGGTGGCAAGACAACGTGTACATAATTGTCAACGTATAATCAACAAGTTGAGACTGGACATGCAGGTATTAGATGCAGGAGTCAAAAAAATGAAACAAGACACTTAGGTAACCATGAAGGAATTGGAGATTTTGCAGACTGAAATTTGTGCTATCTGAATCCAGCCAATCCTATTTTCTGAAGAGATTATAGTTCAAATGGAGTTAAGTTGATGCGCATCCATGATGTATGAGCTGTATTTGCCCAGTGTATGTAATTTGCTGTTTGTGTATCTTTATTATCACCTGTGCCGAACCATAATGCCCAGTGGGTATAATCGGCTATAATTTCTTTATTGTATAGTGTAGGATTATTCTACCGTTCTATGCCTTGATCTCTTTGTTGTAATAGTGTAGGCTTTTTAGAGGTGATAGTATTGAGTAGGATAATTCTTTGAATATGCTATATCGTTCAAACGGGGGCCAATTCGCCCGACCATGGCCCTTCACGGGCCGTCGGATCCATGGGCCTTCTACGTCTCGTAGGATCCATGGGCCTTCTATGTCTCGTAGGTTCCATGGCCTTCTACGTCTCATAGGATCCATGGGCCTTGTACGTCTCATAGGATCTATGGGCCGCCGACTCATTTATGGGTCTTGTACGGGCCTTTAATGGGCCGTAGACGGGCCTTTAGTAGAAATCGTATGTTTTATGGGCTGACCATAACGGGCCGTTAATAGGCCGTATTTGGTGATGCTATGAAAATGGCCCAACAGACTAACGGTCCACAAATGGGCCGACTGTAACGACGGGCTGAATTTGGCCCACAAGCAAAAAATGACAGTAACGGGCCGTAAGTAACCGAATGCTGCAAATGAGCCCAAGAATAAATGGGCCCTCAGAAGGCCGAAAGTTAACTTGGGCTGGAAACGGCCCAATGGAATAACGGTCCGTTAATGGGTATAAAGTGATACACTGTTCATTACGGGCCAGTTTCATCATGGGTCGTTAATGGGTGTAAAGTAATACACTGTTCATTACGGGCCAGTTTCAGCACGGGCCGCTAATGGGCCAAGTGTTACAAAGGGCCTCATATGGGCCGAAAGACGTCATGGGCTATACATGGGCCAGAAGTGAAAACGGGCTGGAATCATAGTGTACGGCCCAGATGACGCTACTAGGCCTAATTCGGATAAGGCATAACGGGCCTTGGGTTAGCGGGCTGTAAATGGGCTATATGTGAACATGCCGTTAACAGGCTTTCCATGGGCCGGCCCGCCAGCTTTTGACCAAGTCAAATGGGCCGGCCCGCCAGCTTTTGACCAAGTCAAACGGGTCGGCCTTTTCATAGGAATGGGCCACTGTTGGGTCGTGCCACATGTCGACGCATCATAGGCGCCTATCTGACCCGCTGACGAGCTGACACGTGTTTTGTTCGGCCAATAAGAATTTTACACGTGGAAATTTCCCATTGGTCGAGGCTCTTAACGGGTTATTGGATCCAAAACCCGACCCGATAGCTTAACGGCGTTCCGTTACGGTGGATGCCACGTGTCGGTCACCCTTGATGAAAGCACTTCTGTGACGCGCGATTTATCGTCATGGAAGTGGACACTTCTGTGATGATAATTTTGGTAATGTCATGGAATACTTCTACGACAGCACATGTATGACTATCTTGATTCTGTCATAAATTTGTCATGGATGTGCATGCACGACAAAAAAGCGACCTACTGTGGCAAACACGTATCATCACGGAAGTGTATTTTTTTGTAGTGTAGGATGCGTGTTTCCAAAGATGCCTTTATTAAAGCGTGTTCTTCCAATTCGTATGAAAATCAAGATGAAGATCTAAAAGTTATTGATGTGTCCCCTATTAAATCTTTGTTTTTCAATATTAATCTTGATGAAACTGAATATGATCTTTCTTTACCTAGAAGGCGTTACAAAAATTCAGAGTATTGAGATCTTGATGATGAAATTGATAAAAGTGGGATTGAAAGAAATAAAAATCTAGATGTTGCTAAACCCACCATATTGGATTTCAAGGAATTTAATTATGAAAGTTGCTCTTTAACTGATTGTATTTCCTTGTTGCAATCCGGGCTAAATTCCCCTCATGCTTATAGTCAAAATAAGGCCTTTACCGAATATATTGTTGATCCCTTGATGCAATCTTATGAAGAAAAACTTGAGTTGAAGGTCTCTATGATGAGTGGGAACCTACTATTAAAATTAAAATTAAATATTATGAGTTCTATGCTTTGTGTGATTTGGGTGCTAGTGTCTCCACTATCCCCAAAACCTTGTGTGATTTGCTAGATTTCCGTGATTTTGATGATTGCTCTCTAAACTTGCATCTTGCGGATTCCACTATTAAAAAACCTATGGGAAGAATTAATGATGTTCTTATTGTTGCAAATAGGAATTATGTGCCCGTAGATTTTATCGTTCTTGATATAGATTGCAATCCTTCTTGCCCTATTATTCTCGGTAGACCTTTCCTTAGAACAGTTGGTGCAATTATTGATATGAAGGAAGGGAATATTAGATTTCAATTTCCATTAAAAAGGGCATGGAACACTTCCCTAGAAAGAAAATAAAATTGCCATATGAATCTATCATGTGAGCCACTTATGGATTACCTACCAAAGATGGCAATACCTAGATCTATCCTCGCTTTTATGCCTAGCTAGGGGCGTTAAACGATAGCGCTTGTTGGGAGGTAACCCAGTTTTATTTTAGTTTTTTTAGCTTTTTATTCTGTTTAGGAATAAATAATCCATCTAACTTCTGTTTGGATGTGGTTTTGTGTTTTAATTAGTGTTTGTGCCAAGTTAGACCTATAGGATCTTCTTGGATGATAGTTATTTGATCTTGTTGTAATTTCCAGAATCTTTCTGTTCACGAAAACAATTGTTAAAAATCACCAGAATGTGATAAAATACTGATTCCAATTGCTGCGGATCATTAAACAAATTGTCTAGGTAGTCCTATTTTGGAAGATGTTTTCGAGTTCCAGAAGTTTGCGTTAGTTACAGATTACTACAGACTGTTCTGTTTTTGACAGATTCTCTTTTTCGTGTGTTGTTTGCTTATTTTGATGAATCTATGGCTAGTAAAATAGTTTATAATACATGGAGATGTTGGAATACAGTAGGTTTAACACCAATATAAATAAAGAATGAGTTAATTACAGTACCTTGAAGCGGACTTTTGTTTTCTTTCTCTAACGGAGCTCACGAGATTTCTGTTGAGTTTTGTGTTATGTAGTTTTCAAGTTTTGGGTAAATTCTTTTGATGGATTATGGAATAAGGAGTGGCAAGAGCCTAAGCTTGGGGATGCCCATGGCACCCCCAAGATAATCCAAGGACACCAAAAAGTCAAAGCTTGGGGATGCCCCGGAAGGCATCCCCTCTTTCGTCTACTTCCATCGGTAATTTTACTTGGAGCTATATTTTTATTCACCACATGATATGTGTTTTGCTTGGAGCGTCTTGTATTATTTGTGTATTTGTTTGTTAGTGTGCCACAATCATACTTGATGTACACACTTTTTGAGAGAGCCATATATGAATTGTATTTTGATAGAAAACTCTATGTGCTTCACTTATATCTTTTGAGCTTGATAGTTTTGCTCTATGTGCTTCACTTATATCTTTTGAGCTTGATAATTTTGCTCTAGTGCTTCACTTAGATCTTTTAGAGCACGGTGGTGGATTTGTTTTAAATAAACTATTGATCTCTCATGCTTCACTTAGATCATTTTGAGAGTCATTAATAGCATGGTAATTTGCTTAATATTAATATGCTTGGTATTCAAGATTTGTGGAACTTTCTTTTGAGTGTGTTGAATACTAAGAAAAGATTGGAGCTTGATAATTGTTTTGAGATATGAAGATGGTGATATTAGAGTCATGCTTGTTGAGTAGTTGTGAATTTAAAGAATACTTGCGTTAGAGTTTGTGATTCCCGTAGCATGCACGTATGGTGAACCGTTATGTGATGAAGTCGGAGCATGATTTATTTATTGATTGTCTTCCTTATGAGTGGCGGTCGGGGACGAGCGATGGTCTTTTCCTACCAATCTATCCCCCTAGGAGCATGCGCGTAATACTTTGCTTTGATAAATTATAGATTTTTGCAATAAGTATATGAGTTCTTTATGACTAATGTGGAGTCCATGGATTATACGCACTTTTTCCTTCCTTCCACCATTGCTAGCCTCTCTAATACCGCGCACTTTTCGCCGGTATCATACACCCACCATATATATTTCTCAAAACAGCCACCATACCTACCTATCATGGCATTTCCATAGCCATTCCGAGATATATTGCCATGCAACTCTCCACCGTTCCGTTTATTATGACACGCTCCATCATTGTCATATTGCTAGCATGATCATGTAGTTGACATCGTATTTGTGGCAAAGCCACCGTTCATAATTCTTTCATACATGTCACTCTTGAATCATTGCATATCCCGGTACACCGCCGGAGGCATTCACATAGAGTCATACTTTGTTCTAAGGATCGAGTTATAATTGTTGAGTTGTAAGAAAAATAAAAGTGTGATGATCATAATTTTTTAGAGCATTGTCCCAAGTGAGGAAAGGATGATGGAGACTATGATTCCCCCACAAGTCGGAATGAGACTCCGGACGAAAATAAAATAAAATAAGAGAGGCCATAAAAAAAGAGAAAAGGCCCAAATAAAAAAATGAGAGAAAAAGAGAGAAGGGACAATGTTACTATCCTTTTACCACACTTGTGCTTCAAAGTAGCACCATGATCTTCATGATATAGAGTCTCTCATTTTGTCACTTTCATATACTAGTTGGAATTTTTCATTATAGAACTTGGCTTGTATATTCCAATGATGGGCTTCCTCAAAATGCCTTAGGTCTTCGTGAGCAAGCGAGTTGGATGCACACCCACTTAGTTTCTTTTGTTGAGCTTTCATATACTTATAGCTCTAGTGCATCTATTGCATGGCAATCCCTACTCACTCACATTGATATCTATTAATGGGCATCTCCATAGCCCGTTGATACGCCTAGTTGATGTGAGACTATCTTCCCCTCTTTTTGTCTTCTCCACAACCACCATTCTATTCCATATATAGTGTTATATCCATGGCTCACGCTCATGTACTGCGTGAAGATTGAATTTTTTTTGAAAATGTTAAAGTATGAAACAATTGCTTGGCTTGTCATCGGGGTTGTGCATGATTTAAATACTTTGTGTGGTGAAGATAGAGCATAGCCAGACTATATGATTTTGTAGGGATAACTTTCTTTGGCCATGTTATTTTGAGAAGACATAATTACTTTGTTAGTATGCTTGAAGTATTATTATTTTTTATGTCAATATGAACTTTTGTCTTGAATCTTTTGAATCTGAATATTCATACCACAATTAAGAAGATTTGCATTTAAATTATGTCAAGTAGCACTCCGCATCAAAAATTCTCTTTTTATCATTTACCTACTCGAGGACGAGCAGGAATTAAGCTTGGGGATGCCTGATACGTCTCCAACGTATCTATAATTTTTGATTGCTCCATGCTATATTACCTACTGTTTTGGACTATATTGGGCTTTATTTTCCACTTTTACATTATTTTTGGGACTAACCTATTAACCGGAGGCCCAACCCAGAATTGTTGTTTTTTGCCTATTTCAGTGTTTCGGAGAAACAGAATATCAAACGGAGTCCAAACGGAATAAAACCTTCGGGAACGTGATTTTCTCACCGAACATGATCCAGGAGACTTGGACCCTACTCCAAGGAGTCAAAGAGGCGATCACGAGGGTGGGGGCGCGCCCCCCTAGGGCGCGCCCCCCTGCCTCATGGGCCCCTCGGTGCTCCACCGACGTACTCCTTCCTCCTATATATACCTACGTACCCCCAAACGATCAGATACGGAGCCAAAAACCTAATTCCACCGCCGCAACCTTCTGTATCCATGAGATCCTGTCTTGGGGCCTGTTCTGGAGCTCCGCCGGAGAGGGCCATCATCATGGAGGGCTTATACATCATCCTAGCCCCTCCGATGAAGTGTGAGTAGTTCACCTCAGACCTACGGGTCCATAGTTATTAGCTAGATTGCTTCTTCTCTCTTTTTGGATCTCAATACAATGTTCTCCCCCTCTCTTGTGAAGATCTATTCGATGTAATCTTGTTTTTGCGGTGTTTTTGTTGAGATCGATGAATTGTGGGTTTATGATCAAGTCTATCTATGAATAATATTTGATTCTAATCTGAATTCTTTTATGTATGATTGGTTATCTTTGCAAATCTCTTCGAATTATCAGTTTGGTTTGGCCTACTAGATTGGTTTTTCTTGCCATGGGAGAAGTGCTTAGCTTTGGGTTCAATCTTACGGTGTCCTTTCCCAGTGACAGAAGGGGCAGCAAGGCACGTATAGTATTGTTGCCATCGAGGATAACAAGATGGGTTTTTTATCATATTGCATGAAACTATCCCTCTACATCATGTCATCTTGCATAAAGCGTTACTCTGTTTTTAACTTAATACTCTAGATGCATGCTGGATAGCGGTCGATGAGTGGTGTAATAGTAGTAGATGCAGGCAGGAGTCGGTCTACTTGTCTCGGACGTGATGCCTATATACATGATCATACCTAGATATTCTCATAATTATGCTCAATTCTGTCAATTGCTCAACAGTAATTTGTTCACCCACCATAGAATACTTATGCTCTTGAGAGAAGCCACTAGTGAAACCTATGGCCCCCGGGTCTATTCTCATTATATCAATCTCCATCACTTTAATCTTGCTTTGCTTTTTTTACTTTGCCTTTTACTTTTCACCTTGCATCTCTATATCAAAAATACCAAAAATATTATCTATCATCTCTATCAGATCTCACTCTCGTAAGTGACCGTGAAGGGATTGACAACCTCTAATCGCGTTGATTGCGAGGAGCTATTGTTTTTGTGTAGGTATGGGGGACTTGTGTGTAGACTCCTACTGGATTGATACCTTGGTTCTCAAAAACTAAGGGAAATACTTACGCTACTTTGCTGCATCATCCTCTCCTCTTCGGGGAAATCCAACACAGTGCTCAAGAGGTAGCAGGGACCGCATTGAAGCGAGCAAATGTGGTTCGTCCGAGTAGTGCATGGTAGCCACTACGGAAGGGGACGATGTCGAAGATCAAGTCTTCACTTCGGAAGTTGTTCGACAAACCGAAGACGACCTCCAATGTGATTGAGCCCGTGCAGCGGGCCTCTACACCAGGTATTACCCCTTTAAAGGTGGTTTTAGTGGACTTGATTTTTGATGGATCAATACCCATCTTGCGGATTGTGTCCTGATAGAGGCGGTTAAGGCTACTGCCGCCGTCCATGAGGACTCGCGTAAGATGGAATCCATTGATGATTGGGTCGAGGAGTAATGCGGCCGAACCTCCGTGACGGATATTGGTCGGATGGTCCCTGCGATCAAAGGTGATCTGACAGGATGACCATGGGTTAAATTTCGGGGTGACTGGCTCTATTGCGTAGACGTCCCTTAGCGCGCGCTTGCGCTCCCTCTTGGGGATATGAGTGACGTATATCATATTCACCATTTTGACTTCAGGGGGGGGGGATTTCTTCTGTCCCCCTGTTTTCGGTGCGCGAGGTTCCTCGTCGTCATCCTCGCTAAGCGACCCTTTCTCCTTATGTTTGGCATTTAACTTGTCGGCCTGTTTGAAGACCCAACAACTTTTGTTGGTGTGGTTTGCAGGCTTGTTAGATGTGTCGTGGATCTGGCAAGGTCGATCAAGTATGTGGTCTAGGCTTGATGAACCGTCTTTGCTTCATTTGACCGGATACTTATACGAATCTGGCATTGACTGTCGTATTCTCTGTATCATCATTTGTGCTCCGACGCTTAAGTTTGTTGCTTCGCGGCCTTCCGTTGCCGTTTCTGGCTTCGAAAGTGCCGGGGTCGCTGGTACTGTTGCCGCTACGGGCTAGCCAGCTATCTTTGCCCGTGCAAAAGCGGGTCATTAGTGCTGTATGGGCTGCCACGGACTTCGGCTTTTCTTGGCCGAGGTGTCGGGCGAGCCATTCATCGCGGATGTTGTGTTTAAAGGCCGCTAGGGCTTCGGCGTCTGGACAGTCAACAATCTGGTTCTTTTTAATTAGGAACCTGGTCCAGAATTTCCTGGCCGACTCTCCGGGCTGTTGGACTATATGACTGAGGTCATCGGCATCCGGAGGCCAGATATAAGTGCCTTGAAAGTTGTCTCTAAAGGCATCCTCCAAGTCTTCCCAGCTTCCAATAGAGTTTTCTGGGAGGTTGCTCAACCAGTGCCGAGCTGGCCCCGTAAGTTTTAGGGGAAGGTATTTGATGGCGTGTAGATCATCACCGTGATCCATGTGAATGTGGAGAAGAAAATCTTCAATCCATACTGCGGGATCTCTTGTGCTGTCGTATGATTCAATGTTCACAGGTTTAAACCCTTCTGGGAACTAGTGCTCCATTACCTCATCGGTGAAGCATAGGGGGTGTGCGGCGCCTCTGTATCGGGCCATGTCACGATGCAGTTCGGATGAAGTCTGTATGCGGTTTTTGGCCCACGCGTGGTTATGCTTATCGCGCCAGGCTTGATAGCCGTCTTCTCGCGCCGGGGCATGCCCCCGTGATCCGTAGATTGATCTGGTCTGACATGCTCTGTTTTCCAGGTCCTGTCATAGGTCATATGTGTATCCCCCATGCCGGGGATAATCTGGCTCCACGAGCACCTATGGGGACGGAGCCCCTTTCGGTTCGGCGGGGGGCGGAGGCCGCGCGAAGAGCGGATCGAGGCGAGGCACGCGAGGGGTTTTTACCCAGCTTCGGAGCTCTCCGGAGAGATAATACTCCTACTGCTGCTTTGTGGATTGTATTGAGGTCTTGCTCGGGAGCGCTGAGTGCTACAGTACACTCGAGCCGCTAACGAGACCGAGCGTTCCTCTGGAGAGATCCCTTCCCTACATTGTGCATGGGCCTCCTTTTATATGTTCAAGGGGTCTCCAACAGGGGGCAACGTAGGCAAGGGCAAAAATGGAAAGATGTTGCGGTAGGTACAGCTACCTACACAGTGTATCATACCTAACCCTGACGGCAGGGGACAAAGGCATTAAATGCCTATCTATGTCGCCCAGACGATGCAGAAAAGGGACCGTCAGGGGTGCCACCGCTCGCCACGATGGCGATCTTGTCAGCGCCGCATGCCACAGTGTACCCCTGGAGGCACAGCCTCCCGCCACGTGCGCCTGGAAGGGTCCCAGAGCGACACGTAGGTGGGTGTGCTGGAGCGCAGGTACAGAGTGGTGGCTTGCCGCGGCAAGCGCCTTGCCGCGGTAGCTGTCTTGTCGCGTCCGGAAGCTTGTCGCTCGCCGGGTCCTGCCGGGACGCGTGGCGCGTCGCGGCAAGTTCCTTGAGATGCCTTGGTTGGCCTTCCCGGCAAGCTCCTCTTGCCGGGGTCTTGTGCCCTTGGCTTAAATACTTTGTTCTTGAATGGCTTCAAAGGATCCACGGAGGACCTTGGCGGCCACCCGGCAAGCCTTGCCGCGGGACGCTGCGACTGCCCGTGCACAAGTTCGGGATACTAGGGTACCCCTAATCTAGTACACCGACACCCCAGCTGTTGTTTTTCTGCTTTTACGGCGAGGTTGTGCGGGCTCGTGTTCGGCTTGAGTTGTTGTTCTATCCCAGCCACGTGGTGGTCGGTTGGGTCCGTCAGTCATGTTACGCGCGGGTGATATAGGCTCCAGCGCCTCATCATCAAACTGGAACAGCAGCTTATGCTTCGAGTAACTCTTTGTTGGGCGCTCGAGGCCGTATTCTTCGGCTGCCAGGACATTAGACCATCTGTCGTTGAGCAGATCTTGGTCAGCTTGAAGCTTCTGCTGTTTCTTTTTTAGGCTTCTCGTCGTGGCTATTAGTCGGCGCTTGAAGCACTCTTGTTCGAGGGGTTCCTCTGGCACGATAGAATCTTCGTCACCGAGGCTCACGTCGTCCATGGAGAGTGGCAGATAGTTGCTATCCTCCGAGTCTTTGTTCCCTGCTTGCTCATCAGGGTCAACTTGCTCGCCCTCCCGATCATCCTGTTCGGATGTTGGCTCGATGGGGTCTTCTTGGTCTTCGGCGTTCTCCGGAGTGTCATTATCTCCGGTGCCGGTATTGCTGTCTTTTCCGCGACGTGATTTAGAGCGACGCCGCTGACGTCGATGCTTCGGCGGTATCTCGGGAGGTTCGTCCTCGACTGGGTTTTTCTCATCATCGCCGTCGCCGTCTTTAGGTGTATCCACCATGTATACGTCGTACGAGGAAGTGGCCGTCCAGCGTTCGGTGACTGGCATGTTTTGGGCCTGCTCCTCTCCGGCATCGTCGTCCATACCATCAATGTCTTCGGAGGCGTGATCAAGCATGTCGGTTAGGTCCTCGACAGTGGCTATGAAGTGGGTGGTGGGTGGGAAGTAGAATTCCCTATTTTCAGCCCCTAGTCCGGGTTGGGCGCAATTCAAAAGCGGTTCTTCTATGATGGCGAGGGTTCTCATTAAGTCCAAAGCCTCGTTTAAGAGTGAGGTCTGGACAGGGACAGAAGTTTCCTGGCCGAGCTCGCATGTCGCGGGCTTCAGGGGTTCGGAGCTAGTGTCCGGAGAAGAGTTCGTCTTTGTGATGACTGCCGGAGTCGCTATTCTCTCCGGTTCTCCGGTATTGAGCTCTATTGCCACAGAGAGTCCGACGGGCTCTAGACTCCCGTCTTCGACCTGGTGATGCGCTCTAGATCTAAGGCCAGAGCGGTAGTTGGGGCCGCGAACCCTTGGAAGATCAAGTCTCCTCGGATATCGGCAACATAGTTCAGATTTCCAAAACTGATTTGGTAACCAGGGGCGTAGTTGTCGATCTGCTCCAGGTGGCCAACCGAGTTGGCATGCAGTGCGAAGCCGCCGAATACAAAGATCTAGCCAGGGAGAAAAATCTCCTTAGCGGCAGCATTGTTGTAGATGATTGATGGAGCCATCGAACCTTTTGACGATGGCACAGTGTAACTCTCAATGAAAGCATCAATGTCGGTGTCAAAATCGGCAAATCTCGGGTAGGGGGTCCCGAACTGTGTGTCTATGGATCGAGGGTAACAGGAGACAGGGGACACAATGTTTACCCAGGTTCGGCCCTCTTAATGGAGGTAATACCCTACTTCCTGCTTGATTGACTTTGATGAGTATAGGGGTTACAAGAGTTGATCTACCTCGAGATCGTAATGGCTAAACCCTAGATGTCTAGCCTGTCTGATTATGATTGCCTCTATGGACTAAACCCTCCGGTTTATATAGACACCGGAGGGTGCTAGGGTTGTACAGAGTCGGTTTACAGAGAAAGGAATCTCCATATCCAAACGCCAAGCTTGCCATCCATGCAAAGGAGAGTCCCATCCAGACACGGGGGAAGGCCTTCTATCTTATATCTTCACGGACCATCTGTCCGGCCCACGTTACATAGCCCGGACACCCGAGGACCCCATAAGCCAGGACTCCCTCATACGCGGTACTAGAGAGGCTAGCAATGGTGGAAGGGTGAGAGTGCGTCTAATCCATGGACTCAACATTAGTCATAAAGAACTCACATACTTATTGCAAAAATCTATTAGTCATCGAAACAAAGTACTACGCGCATGCTCCTAGGGGGATAGATTGGTAGGAAAAGACAATCGCTCGTCCCCGACCGCCACTCATAAGGAAGACAATCAATAAATACATCATGCCACAACTTCGTTACATAACGCTACACCATACATGCATGCTACGGGAATCAAAAACTTTAACACAAGTATTTCTCCAATTCACAATTACTCACTAGCATGACTCTAATATCACCATCTTTATATCTCAAAACAATCATAAGGAATCAAACTTCTCATAGTATTCAATGCACTTTATATGAATTTTTTTATTATATCCATCTTGGATGCCTATCATACTAGGACTAAATTCATAACCAAAGCAAATTACCATGCTATTTGAGAGACTCTCAAAATAATATAAATGAAGCATGATAGTGTTCGGAAAGGTTGCATGGAAAACAAAAAAATTCTATGAACACGCAATGATCTATACATGGAGATGCACAACAACGAGGGGGAGAGTGTGTCTACGTACCCTCATAGACCATAAACGGAAGCGTTTCACAACACGGTTGATGTAGTCGAACTTTCTTCACGCTCCAACCGATCTGGTACCAAACGCACGACACCTCCGTGTTCTGCACATGTTCAGCTCGGTGACATCCTTTGCCTTCTTGATCCAGCAAGACGGAGAGGTAGTATATGAGTTCTAGCAGCACGACGGCATGGTGACGGTGATGGTGAAGTGATTGCTACTTCTTGAGCTTGCGTTGGTTTTTCCCTTGAAGAGGAAAGGGTGATGCAGCAAAGTAGAGATAAGTATTTCCCTTAGTTTGAGAACCCAGGTATCAATCCAGTAGGAGATAACACACAAATCACCTATAATACCTGCACAAACAATCAAACAACTTGCACCCAACACGATAAAGGGGTTGCCAATACCTTCACGGTTACTTGCAAAAGTGAGACCTGATAGAGATAGATAAACGACAAAGTAAATATTTTTGGTGTTTTTGGTTTATAGATCAGAAAGTAAAACATTGCAAAATAGTAGATCGGAAACTTATATGATGGAAAATAGATGCGGGGGCCATACGTTTCACTAGATGCTTCTCTCAAGATGGCAAATAATACGGTGGGTGAACAAATTACCGTCGAGCAATTGATAGAAAAGCGCAAAGTTATGACGATATCTAAGGCAATGATCATGAATATATGCATCACGTGTGTATCAAGTAGACCGAAACGATTCTGCATCTACTACAATTACTCCACACATTGACCGACTCAAGCCTACATCTAGAGTATTAACTTCATGAAGAACAGAGTAACGCATTAAGTAAGATGACATGATGTAGAGGAATAAACTCAAGCAATATGATGTAAACCCCATCTTTCTATCCTCGATGGCAACAATACAATATGTGCCTTGCTACCCCTACTGTCACTGGGAAAGGACACCGCAAGATTGAACCCAAAGCTATGCACTTCTCCCATTGCAAGAAAAAACAATCTAGTTGGCCAAACCAAACGGATAATTCAAACAGAATTACAAAGATATCAAATCATGCATAAAAGAATTTAGAGAAGATTCAAATAATGTTCAGAGATAAGCTGATCATAAATACACAATTCATCGGATCTCGACAAACACACCCCAAAAGAAGATTACATCGGATAGATCTCCAAGAACATCGAGGAGAACATGGTATTGAGAAGCAAAGAGAGAGAGAAGAAGCCATCTAGCTACTAGCTATGGACCTGGAGGTCTGAGGTAAACTACTCATGATTCATCAGAAGGCCAATAGAGTTGATGTAGAAGCCCTCCATGATCAAATACCCCTACGGCAGGATGCCGGAAAAGGCCCCTAGATGGGATCTCACGGGTACATAAGGTTATGGCGGTGGAAAAGTGTTTTCGTGGATGCCTCTGGTGGTTTGGGAATATATGTGAATATATACGTGAAGGAATTAGGTCAGGGGAGTCATGAGGGCCCCACATGGGTGGGGGCGCGCCCTCCCCCCTTGTGGCCGCCTCGTGGCTCTTCCAACTTGATCTCCAAGTCTCTGGAGTGTCTTCTGGTCCAAGAAAAATCGTCGCGAAGGTTTCATTCCGTTTGGACTCGGCTTGGTATTCCTTTTCTGTGAAACTCTAAAACAATGGAAAAAATAAAAACTGGCACTGGGCTCTAGGTTAATAGGTTAGTCCCAAAAATAATATAAAATAGCATATTAATGCATATAGAACATCCAAAACAGATAATATAATAGCATGGAACAATAAAAAATTATAGATACATCGGAGACATATTAGTGATCTCCGCAGGGCTTCGCCTAAGCACTACGAAAATATGACCGAGGGAGTAAACGGTGGATGGGGGCGCCGCACATGGCTAAGACAATGTTGTGTCCTTGTGTGGCACCCCCTACCCATGTTATATAGGTGGGTGGGGAGGAGGCAGCCCCTAGGGCGCCCCAAAAGACCTGGCGGTAGCCGTAGAGCTACTGCCTTGCCCTCCGCCCCCCTTTCCTTGTAAGAAGAAGGGGGAAGGAAAGAGGGGGGGGGAGAGGGAACGAAGGGGGAGTCCTACTCCACACTTTCCTTTCCCTCCCCTCTTTCCTTCTCCTCCTCATAGGGTCGGCCTGTATAGGGGCGCACCAACCCCTTGTGGGCTGGTGTGTTCCCTCTCTTGGCCAATAAGGCCCATATCTTTGCCGGGGGTGCCCGAAACTCCTTTCCGGTGACCCGATAAGTACACGGTACCTCTGAAACACTTCCGGTGTCCGAATATTATCGTCCTATATATCAATCTTTACCTCTCGACCATTTAGAGACTCCTCGTCATGTCCGTGATCTCATCCAGGACTCCGAACAACATTCGGTCACCAAATCACATAACTCATATAATATTATATCGTCAACGAACGTTAAGCGTGCGGATCCTACGGGTTCAAGAACTATGTAGACATGACCGAGAGACCTCTTCGGTCAATAACCAATAGCGGAACCTAGATGCCCATATTGGCTCCTACATATTCTATGAAGATCTTTATCGTTGGAACCGTTATGACAACATACGTAATTCCCTTTGTCCATCGGTATGTTACTTGCCCGAGATTCGATCATCGGTATCTTCATACCTAGTTCAGTATCGTTACCGACAAGTCTCTTTACTAGTTCCATAATACATAATCCTGTAACTAACTCATTAGTCACTTTGCTTGCAAGGCTTCTTATGATGTGTATTACCAAGAGGGCCCAGAGATACCTCTCCGATACTCAGAGTGACAAATCCTAATCTCGATTTATGCCAACTCAACAAACACGTTCGGAGATACCTGTAGAGCATCTTTATGATCACCCAGTTACGTTGTGACATTTGATAACACACAAGGTATTCATTCGGTATCCGGTAGTTGCATAATCTCATAGTCGAAGGAATATGTATTTGACATGAAGAAATCAATAGCAATAAACTAAATGATCATAATGCTAATCTAACGGATGGGTCTTGTCCATCACATCATTCTCCTAATGATGTGAACTCGTTATCAAATGACAACATGTGTCCATGGTTAGGAAACCTTAACCATCTTTGTTCAACGAGCTAATCTAGTAGAGGCTTACGAGGGACACGGTATTTGTTTATGTATTCACACATGTATTTAGGTTTCCGATCAATACAATTCTACCATGAATAATAAACCTTTATCATGAATAAGGAAATATAAAATAACAACTTCATTATTGCCTCTAGGGCATATTTCCTTCAGTCTCTGATACGTCCATTTTGCATCATGTTTTCTTACTGTTATTTATATTGTTATTATCCATAATAATGCTTTTTGGAGTAATTCTAATGCCTTTTCTCTCATAATTTGCAAGGAACACACCAAGAGGGAGAATTCCGTCAGCTGGAAATCTGGACCTGGAAAAGCTACGTCAGGCCACCTATTCTGCACAACTCCAAATAAGCTGCAACTTCACGGAGATTTTTTATGGATTATTTAAGGAATATTGGAGCCAATAAACACCATAGGGGGGCCACCGGGTGGGCACAATCCACCTGGGGGCGCCATGCCCCCTAGGCGCGCCCTGGTGGGTTGTGGCCTCCTCGACCCACCTCCGGTGCCCATATTTTGGTATATAAGTCATTTTAAGCTAGAAAAAATTAGTAGGAGGCTTTCAAAATGAAGCGCCTCCGTCTCGAGGCGGAACTTGCACACGAGCACTTTTGCCCTCCGGTGGAGTGATTCTGCCGGGGGAACTTCCCTCCCGGAGGGGGAAGTCACCGTCATCATCATCACCAACAACTCTCCCATCTTGGGGAGGGCAATCTCCATCAACATCTTCACCAGCACCATCCCATCTCAAACCCTAGTTCATCTCTTCTATTCAATCTTGTTATCGGAACTATAGATTGTTGCTACGGGGTGACTAGTAGTGTTGATTACATCTTGTAGTTGATTACTATAGGGTTTATTTGATGGAAGATTATATTTTCAGGTCAATTATGCATATTAATACCCCTCTGATCTTGAGCATGTTTATTGTTTCTGAGTAGTTACCTTTGTTCTTGAGGTCACGGGATAAATCATGTTGCAAGTAATCATGTAAATTTGATATGTGTTCGATATTTTGATAGTATGTATGTTGTGATTCCCTTAGTGGTGTCATGTGAACGTCGACTACATGACACTTCACCATATTTGGGCCTAAGGGAATGCATTGTGGAGTAGTAAATAGATGGTGGGTTGCGAGAGTGACAAAAACTTAAACCCCAGTTTATGCACTATTCCGTAAGGGAGCGATTGGATCATAAAGTTTAATGCTATGGTTAGAATTTATTCTTAATACTTTTCTCGTAGTTGCGGATGCTTGCAGGAGGGTTAATCATAAGTAGGAGGTTTGTTCAAGTAAGAACAACACCTAAGCACCGGTCCACCCACATATCAAATTATCAAAGTAGCGAACACAAATCAAACCAACATAATGAAAGTGACTAGATGAAATTCCCGTGTACCCTCAAGAACGCTTTGCTTATCATAAGAGACCATTTTGGCCTGTCCTTTACCTCAAAAGGATTGGGATACCTTGCTGCATACTTATTAGTATTATCGTTACTTGCTCGTTACAAATTATCTTGCTATCAAACTACTCGCTACTTACAATTCCAGCACTTGTAGACAATACCTTGCTGAAAACTACTTGTCATTTCCTTCTGCTCCTCGTTGGGTTCAACACTCTTACTTATCGAAAATAGCTACGATCGATCCCCTATACTTGTGGGTCATCAAGGCTATTTTCTGGCGCCGTTGCCGGGGAATGAAGCGCCTTTGGTAAGTGAAATTCGGTAAGGAAACATTTATATAGTGTGCTGAAATTTATTGTCACTTGCTACTATGGAAAACAATCCTTTGAGGGGTTTGTTTGGGGTATCTTCATCTCGTCCGGAACCACAATTATTTGCCACTCAACCTACTCCACCTACTGAAAATATTGAATATGAAATTCCTTCGGGTATGATAGAACAACTGCTAGCTAATCCTTATGCAGGAGATGGAACTGAACATCCTGATATGCACTTGATATATGTGGAACAAATTTGTGGATTGTTTAAGCTTGCAGGTTTACCCGGAGATGAGGTGATGAGAAAGGTTTTCCCTTTATCTTTGAAGGGAAAAAAGCATTGGCATGGTATAGGCTATGCGATGATATTGGATCATGGAATTGGAATCGTTTGAAATTGGAGTTCCACCAAAAAAAATTATCCTATGCTTCTAGTTCATCGTGATCGGAATTATATATATAATTTTTGGCCTCGTGAAGGAGAAAGTATCGCTCTGTCTTGGGGGAGGCTTAAGTAAATGTTATATTCATGCCCCAATCATGAGCTCTCAAGAGAAATTATTATTCAGAACTTTTATGCTCGGCTTTCTCGCAATGATCAAACCATGCTGGATACTTCTTGTGTTGGTTCCTTTATGAAGAAAACTATTGAATTTCGGTGGGATCTTTTGGAAAGGATTAAACGCAACTCTGAAGATTGGGAACTCTACGAAGGTAAAGAGTCAGATATAAAGCTTAAGTATGATTGTGTTAAATCTTTTATGGATACCGATGCTTATCAAAAGTTTAGCACTAAATATGGACTTGACTCTGAGATAGTAGCCTCCTTTTGTGAATCATTTGCTACTCATGTTGAACTCCCTAAAGATAAGTGGCTTAAATATCACCCACCTATTAAAAAACAAACTAGAGAACCGGTACCATTTAAAGAAGAAACTACACTTTCTAATGTTGATCCAGTTGTTCCTACTGCTTATATTGAGAAACCCCCTTTTCCTGTCAGGATAAAGGAACATGCTAAAGTTTCAACTGTGGTTAACAAAATCTCTGTTAGAACACCTAAACCAGATGAACAAATTAGAGTTGAACCTAATACTGCTTTGGTTAATGTCGGCGTTCTGGGAACGGGGGTCCCCAGAACTGCCTGCCCGCGGCCCACGGCGTGGCTAAGCTAGCGGGCCGTACGGCCCATCTTCATCGACAAGGCAATCAGGACCCTCGCGTGGGGCCAAGCCTCGCGGGGCAGACGACGCAAGACCTCCTCAGGAGCGGCCTAGCCAGCCAGGCTCACGAGGAGCAGAGATATCAAGGCGGGGCAAACCTCACGAGGCTCTCGTGACGTGAGCCATGATGATCGACACTAGGCAGGTGCCAAGCGGGCTCCAGAGCATGCAGCATTCTTGTTTCCTCTTTGGTGCTAAGGAGGCAGGCGCATGCGCGGATTACCAAGGCCTCTAGCAAAGGTTTCCATATCAGTGCAACGAGACCAAGACTAGCAGGACGGCAAGGCGGAGATCACCGTGGAGCCCAAGACGGCGTCATCACCAGAGCCTTTAGCAGGCGAACACCATTTTAGTCAGGATAGCTTGTACTAGCTGTCCCCTTTCAAATTTGCCCACCGTTGTTGGATCCCTTCCCGCTCATTATTTGGGGAGAGGACCAGGGCCTATATAAGTAGAACTAGCCACCACAGTACAGGGGATCGAGTTCTCATCCACAAGTCCACAGAGCACAAGAACACCTCAACCTCAGGAGGTTGTTCTTCCCCTTATATTGTTCTTCATTAGCCCAAGAGGCAATTCACCACCACCACACTGGAGTAGGGTATTACACCACAATGGTGGCCCGAACCAGTATAAATCTCGTGTCTTTCTGTGTTCGTCGAGTTCGTCCGTGAGATCTTAGCGAGCTAGGGCATGGATCGGTAGGAGGGAAAGAACTTCGCACGCACCCCAGAATTCGAACCTTAAGGGTTTTGCCGGAACCCGAGATCCGACACTTGGTGCGCGAGGTAGGCGTGCGCTATAGCTTCCCTTTCGTCGATCCGCCGCTCCATCGCTCCTTTGCCTCCATGGCGGACGCTCGCCGCGCTCCAGCTGAGCGTCGGGCTGCCCTCACCGCTCGCGTTGCTCAGACGGCTCCCTTCGGCGGGCCACCTCGTCGTTCTCCGTCTCCCGCCGCCAACGCCACCATCGGCCTGGCGGGGAACAAGCAGCAAGCGTCCTCACTGCACCCATCGGTGCGGCAGGATGGCCGCACGGCCACTCCATCGCTGACCCCGGCCGGTTCTTCGTCGCATGCACACCGCCCTCCCATGGATGCGCTGGCCGCGCTGCTCGCGGCGAACGAGTTTCTGCGCTACCGCCCGGTCGACGACCTCTACGAGGAGTGGCTCAACCACGTCGCCGAGCTCGTCCGCACCGGAGGAGGCTCTACGGCGCCGTCCCTTTCTCTGCCTCACCCTCCGCCAGACACGGGCGACGTGGCTCATGGCGCGCCTCCACCACCTCTGCCCCAAGACCGCGCCTTGGCGCCAAGGCGCGCGGCCCCACGGCGCGATCCACCACGCCCAATGCCCGCGCGCAAAGAGAGGAGCTGCTAAGAAATCCCTCGGCCGCGGGAAGCTGCACCTGCGCTCACCGCGCCGCCTCGTCAAGACCGCGCACCTCCTGCGGTGGCGGCGCGTGGACCTCATCAAGACCAAGAGCCACCTCTGAGGCGGGCCCCGACGACCACGGCCGGCTGCCGCGCCTTCACCCGCGAGGTGCGTAGCGTCGCCTGGCCGGGCAAGTTCAAGCCGGATCTGCACCCTTGCTACGATGGCACCGCCAACCCCGCGGAGTTCCTGCAGCTCTATGAGCTGTGCACCGAAGCGGCAAATGGCGATGAGAAAGTCATGGCGAATTGGTTCCCTATGGCTCTCAAGGATGGTGCCCTCTCCTGTCTCCTGAACCTACCACATGGCTCGGTCTCCTCCTGGGACGAGATGCGCGACCGCTTCGTCGCCAACTTCCAGGGCACCCGTGACCGCCCGCCGGCCGCGGGCGACCTGCGCCGCATCAAGAAACTACCAGGGGAGACCCTCCAGAAGTACATCCAACGCTTCAACAACACTCGCCTCAAGATCCCCAAGGTCATGGACGAGGCCACCATCTCCGTGTTCTCTGACGGCGTCCGTGACATCAAGATGAAGGAAGAGCTCGCTATCCACGAAGAGCTGTGCACGTCTCAGGAGCTGTTCAACCTGGCGACCAAGTGCGCAAGAGCTGAGGAGGGGCGCCTTTCCCTCCTCGAGCTGCCAGCTGCGGGCGCAGAGGAGAAGAAGGCCAAGGCCAAGGACGTGAAGTGCAAGGAAGCCGTCGTGCTCGTAGCGGAGCCCGACACCAAGCGTGGCAGAGATCAGCCTGAGTCATCCAAGAACAGCCGGCCGTTCTGAGCCTTCCACAACCTGAACACCCACAACACAAGTGACTATCAAGAGCTCAGAGCCATTCGCGAAGGACGCTTCGGTCGATGCCCCAAGCGCAGCGACCGTGGCTATGGCCGAGGAGGAGGACATGGTGGCGGACGCTGGGATGACCGTGGCCCACGTCAGGAGTGGCGCGACCGTCCTCGCGAGGACCGCTGGCAGGATCATCCACGCGAGGGCGCCTGGAGAGACCAGCCTCGCAGCGCATCTTCAAACAGTTTGCTGATAAAGTGAATGCAGTCCTCCCCAAGCTTGAGGCCACACGTCCGCTCAAGTGGTCCCAGTGCGCCATCACCTTCAACTCGGCAGACCAGCTCAAGTGCGCAGCCACCGCTGGCGCCCTCCCATGCTTTGTTCACCAGTCATTAGCAACGTGCAAGTTACCAAGACCCTCATCGACGGCGGCGCAGGGCTTAACGTCCTTTCCGTCGACACATTCGACAACCTTCAAGTACCCTATGACCAGCTTCAGCCTACCAAGCCTTTATCAGGAGTGACCGACGGTTCCACCACACCAATAGGGAAGGTCCGCCTCCCTGTCACCTTCGAGGAACGCAAGAAGTACCGCACCAAGCTCCTCGACTTCGACGTCGCGCACATCCGTCTGCCGCACAACGCCATCCTCGGGTATCCAGCTCTGGCCAAGTTCATGGCCGTTACCCACCACGGCTACAACGTCCTCAAGATGCCGGGAAGTGGCGGAATCATCACGATCCCATGCGAAGAAAGAGATGCGGTGTGCTCCCTCGAGCGTGCCTTCCAGGCCGCAGCGATCGACAACCCCGACAGCAAAAGTGAGGGCCCTCCGGAGGCCATCCCCAGGAAGAAGCAGTTGCGCCATGCCAGGCCTTGGGAGGGCGGCATCACGGCTGGAACCTCATCAAGATCAGCGCCCGATCCAGGCGCGCCTCCATCCGTCGCATAGGAAGGCGCGCCTGGCGCCCTCCTTGGGCAGGGCTCGGGGGCTTTCTTCTAGAAGGCCTCGGATCTTGCCCACATCACGAGGGAGCCGCTTGGGCACCAGTTAGAGGCGTGCTTCGCGGCACGTTTCCCTCAAGAGATCACAGGAAAGGGAGCACCCACCACTCAGGAGTTCATCACCAAGACCATTCAGGAACTGCAAGACGCAAGGGCCATGCGCGGCGACCGCCGGTCACGAGGCGCAGCTCCGCATCAAGGCGAGGATGTCGGGCTGTGTGTCTGCATCGACGTCCGAGGGCTCAACAGGGTCGCATCTCAGGGGCTCTTCTGGCCTTCGCGCGTGGGACGCTGCAAGGGTCCACCGGTCAGCTACGTTCGCATGCCCTTTGGCCTGCCGAGCGTGTCGTCAGCCTATCAGCGCAACATGCGGCGCATCATGGCAGCTCAAGAGGCCAGGCACCACGCCGTCCTGGCGGAGATGGAGATGGCCCTCAGGGAACCACTTGAACCCCCGGAGCCTCCCGAGGCTCAGGGCCCCGGTGGCTCGTGAGGTGCCATTCCTTCACCACGTTCCTTCAGGTGCACCAACTCTTCTTCGTCGACGGAACCAGGTGACATTTTCCTAGTTCATTTAGCTGGGAGCGTCCCTCGGGCTGCATTATTCCCAGGCCGCATGGGTCCGTCCCTGTGGCGTGTATCCTTTTCTCATGTCTTTAGCTTACCTTGCTGGGGGCGCCCCACGGGCTGCATCATCCCCAAGCCGCTCGGGCCTGACCTAGTGGCGTGTATCTTTCTGCACTTACCCAAGCTAATTTACCTTCCATGCTTGATTTACCTATGATATTCACCTGCTCGATCGCCACCTGCCACGGGTCCATTCACCCCGTGCAATTCGCTTGCGCGTTAAAAGGGGGGCTCCTGAGCATCGCGACTCAGGAGCTCTTACTGGCTCTCCAACCCTCACCCCCTGGCCTTGACCATGGCATCGCGACCTGGCATACCAGCGGCGGCTGAGCTCGCTCGAGGTCCGGGACCTGAGGATGTAGAGTGGTTGCACCTAACCGCGTTGCAGGAACATGCAACCATCAAGACTCAAGACCAGGCGCAACCCGCCTTGAGGTAGGGCCTCGTGAGTCCCGCGCTGGCTCACGAGTGCCCAGATACACCTCGCAGCCCTGTCGTGCAAGCCATGTGTCAAGGCGGGGCTGTACACGCCCCGAGGGCTCCTCCCGGAGGGGGACCCCCCTCCCACGCACAAGTGGAAGCACCATGCTCCGCGCTGGCCGTCGACACTGACGAGGAGCGGCTATGCATGTGCACAAGCGGAAGCACTATGCTCCGCGCTGGTGATAAACAATTGAGGGAGGCTTCACGGTCGTACCAACCTCAGGGAGCCCCAGAGCTCAGCGTCCGGCCTCACCGCGGCGCCTCCCCTCGGGAGAGCCGCGCGAGGGGGCTGGGCACGGGGGCTGTGCTCGGGTCACACCCAAGCGTACGCCACCCAACCAGGTCTCCCGGATCTGGGAGCTGCACTCGGGTCACGCCCAAGCGCATGCCACCTAACCAGGTCTCCCGGACCTGGTCGTCACATGCCCCTCCCGAGGCCTCGGCAAGGACATGTATGGAAGCTATTTGCGCGTCAAGGGGGACTCCTGAGCATCGCGACTCAGGAGCCTAACTGTTCACGTAGCCCCTCACTCCTTGGTCCGTCCTGGTCTTCGGTCGGCCCAATGGCGGTTGAGGTATGCGCGGGGCCGGGCTCTGCCGACGTAGAACATTATCTATCCTCATGAACTCTCCCTATAAGCTGTTTGCGCGTCAAGGGGGACTTCTACGCATCGTGACTCAGGAGCCTAACTGGTCATGTAGCCCCTCACTCCTTGGTCCGTCCTGGTCTCCGGTCGGCCCAATGGCGGTTGAGGTATGCGCGAGGCCGGGCTTTGCCGACGCAGAACACAAAGCAAATAGGAAGGAAAGCACAAAATCTCGAAGCAAATGTCAGTGTCAAAACTGGCGGATCTCGGGTAGGGGGTCCCGAACTGTGCGTCTAGGATCGATGGGTAACAGGAGACAGGGGACATGATGTTTACCCAGGTTCGGGCCCTCTCTATGGAGGTAATACCCTACTTCCTGCTTGATTGATCTTGATGATATGAGTATTACAAGAGTTGATCTACCACGAGATCGTAGAGGCTAAACCCTAGAAGCTAGCCTATGATTATGATTGTGTATGAGATTGTCTATTGACTAGCTTGGCCCCGGTTCATATAATACACCAGAGGCCTAGGATAACAAGAGTCCTAGCCGAATACGCCGGTGGGGAGGAGTCCTTGTCTTGATCGCCAAGTCTTGTGGAATCTTCCTTGTATGCAGCAGCTGTCCGAACTAGCCCATGAGTATACGGCCATGGGGGTCCTCGGTCCAATCTAACAGATCAAGAGATGACATGGTGAGTACCCCCTAGTCCAGGACACCGTCGGTAGCCCCCTGAACCGGTCTTCAAGTTAGGGGCGCTCCTCGATTCTTCTGAACTATTCTTCATCTTCTGTCGTCAGTCTTGAAAACTGGTTCAACAAATCTTCTCATCTTCGATCTTGAGAATCGCCGAAGTGCATCCGAAGAGTTTACACGTCGGGTATCCGAGGAGCCCCTTTAAGTTTCCGGCCTTTATCAATGCCTTGTTATTTTTATGCCACACATCGGGTTTGAAGTTGTTCCCGGGTGGCAGCATCCTCTTACGTCCGAGCTCCAACGCCGGACTGTATTCGAGGAGTATTGTTGCGGCCGAGCTCCGACGCTGAAGAACTGCATCCGAGCTCTAGCGCCGAACCGTATCCGAGTTTCAACGCCAGACTATGTCCAAGCTCCAACGCCGGACTATATCCGAGGTGTCATAGATCACCTTGGTTCAAAAAAGTTGAAGGAGTTTAGCCGAGCTTAATGTCGGAAATGCCCTCTATGGAGCTAGCCACTAGATCCCGAGCTTTATGCCGGACTGCTTCCAAGGTGGTGCACCACCCCGACCGGGGGCTGATTTTTTGTGAATATTTTTAACTGGTGCAGTTTATTCTCTGCCGATGTATATCCAGTAGCCCTCAAGGTGTGTATCGGTCTAAAACCCGAGATGCACCTGAAGGCAAGCATAAAACCGTTGTTCCCAGTAGCCCCTGAGACTCAGGTCGATGCACGAAATCGGCCTGAGGATCAACTCCTAGCTCGGTAGCATACATAGGAATAAAAACGCAGTGTAATATATTAGAGATAATAGTGATCGGCGAACGGGCCCCTGAGAGAGGGTCGTGAGAAGTCGTCGTGATATATTAGCTTGATGCCAGATAGGTCCAGATGGTACTTATTATTGTCCGAAGACGTGCTTTCCCATAGTTCGACCAAGCCGAACACTGAGCCCTTTGAATTTTCTGTATTGAATAGGCAATGCAGTAGCCCCCGAGACACTGGTCGGGTGGCAACACCAGATCAGGGGATCAATGTGCCCCTTTAATATTTGGAAATAATGAGCGCAAAGCCCATTAGCCCCCGAGCCTTAATGTGGGCACGGGTGGCCGAATTAAGGATCGATATCCAGAGTAAAATCATAGATTATGTCTAATGATTCTATGTATCCAAGTACTTTACATCATTATTTTGACTCCATTGTGACCATTTACCAGTTGAAAGTGGCCCATCGTCGGCTTCTACCCCTTGGTAGATTCTACATAGGGTGTTTCCGCAATAACAAAGCGACCCTTAGCCGACGTCTCGGTGCCCGAAGGCCGTTGTGTTAGCGGAAACGAGGCAATCAGATATGCGGGCTTTAAAACTTTCGTTTAGTCATAGGAGCTTTATACTGGGGAAGCTAGCTATGAGCCCCCGGTTAGTGTTCGGCGACAGCCGAGGTCAAGCCGTAAACACTTCGGCCAATGTTATGAACGGCCCGTCAATTAACATAATCATCGGATCGCTGACCAGTTTACGCCTATTGTGACAGTCAGTTTTCGGCTTTCTCCACTGAAGTGCTTGACCATGCGAGCCGGAAGCACAATCGCAGTGGTTCTCCCTTTGCACACCTAGCCGAACAAAACGGAACATAGGAGACAAGCACAGGAGTCGGGCAACCCAACTATTGACCGAAGACACAATTCAAAACCGATGCATATATAGCAATATCCGAGAATGTTTTTGTCGAATCCCTAAAGGTGTCCGGGGTTGCACTGCGCGACTAATGCTGGAAACGCATAAATAGTTTAAAAGTGCCATAGTCTCGAAAAGCCAAAAAACTTATTCAAAAGTTTAATGTCCGAACTAGATCAAGTGTTCGGTGCCAATCCGAAAATTGGACTTTTAAAAAAAATGCTTCTGTCGTGCTTTAACATGAGACATCCTATCTCATGACTTCAAGCGGGTCAGCCTACGGTTTCAACCTCCTATCCCGAAGGCGGAGTACTTCTCATTAGGCCAGTTTAGCAAACTAAACTCTGGCGGTTTTGAGAGAGAAATTAGACTTCCCGGCTAGTGACCACGCACTCGTGTCGAAAAAAGGAGTGATAAATAATAATAAAAAATTTGCGACTAGTAAGAAGAAAAACACTTATTATAAAATGGCTCAAATAAACTTAAGAGCCCCCAAGTGACTTGGGTAAAAGAATGATTGTATGTACCGAAGTACTTATATCATATCTATGTTCACCCGAACTTTAAACGCGTCTTAACCGACCGCCGGCTTCTCCCTCTTCGGTCAATGACCGAAAAGTGTTATGTACTCCACCTGCCGAGAATATCGACAGTGTTTCTAATAACCAGGCAATCAGGCCATAAGGCTGTAACAGACAAAGCACGCTCAGGGAACTTATGCTATATTACTGACGAAGTGTAAGAAGCATCTTCGAAGAAAATAGTACCCCCACCGATACCTTTCTTCGGTGCCCACTGTTACTATGAGACTTGTGCAATAGATTTTTTGTACTCATGAGTTCCGTTGTGTGCCGACCATGATTGAAAACAATAAGAGCGCTAGCTTTCGGCTTCACCCAGACTGAGGTCAGAGCTCGGATGACCTGGTCGTGACAATCGCAAAGGTGCTCCCTTTACTCCCTAGTCGAACAATCGGGAACGTAGGGGTAAGCACAGGAGCCAGGCAACCCAGCATGCAAATCGCTTAAGTCAATATGGTGCATATTGTGGCGTAATACACGAACAAGGAACGAAGCCGTACAAGTATAATCATATGCAAGAGGAAAAGCTTCATAAAGGAAGCCCCCAAGTAAACGGGGTATTTGAATTTGTGTGTCACAAACAATGTTTGGACAAGGAAAATTTTTACACGCAACTTTTTTTCCAAAAAAGTATAATGCTTGGTCGAGCCGAACACAAGTTAAAATTTTAAAACTTTGAGCATGAAGGCAACTTAGCTGGTTAATGTGTTCGGTATTGACGCAGTCCAAGCTTGATGCAGGACAAGTTCCAACCCCCAAGCCGGTCCCGAGGTGGCGGAGCAAGGAGCTCGACATTCCGAAGTGGTGAAATAGCATGGTCAATGAAGGCCGGCAGAGTGATGCCGAAGTCCCCGGCATGGGGTAATGAAGTGTTGATGAAGCCCCCCGTCCAGCCGAGGTGACGTGGTATGTCAGTACACCAAGTTGACGATACTTCCCAACCCGGATCATTTTCCTGTGCACAAAAAATAGTGCAAACCGGAGAGAATAGTAATAATAATAATTTTAAAAAAATCGTTGCATAATAAATAATTTATGCAAAGTGAGTAATAAAAGAATATGGCCTGGCGCCGAAGTCAATGTCGATGCAGGGCGTCGGCGTGATGCGGTAAAGGCGTGACAAAGCCTGAATTCACAGGTCGGTCCGAGTTCCGGATGCGGTGTTCGCCGGACTATGTACGGAAACTGACCGAACCACCATGCGACCGTTAATGCGGCCACCATTTGATAGACCTATGTACATATGATGGACAAACCAGAGTAATAATTCCTTGGAAAAAATGAACCCAAACAAGCAAAAAATACTAGGATTAATAGCACCTGGTTTATTTGTTGTAGCAATCCGAAGAAAGGTGATTCCCAAAATTGGGACTCGAACCGCACACCCATTACCTGATGGGTGATAAAGCGACGACATGGCAATGCTGGCAAAGGTTGGCTTGCCGAGGCAAAGCCCTCGGTCCAGCTAATCGTGACGAAGCTGGTCGACTGGTGACGCCAAAGTCACCGGAGTAGGTTGATGAAGAGATGATGAAGCCTCCAGTCCAGCCGAGATGTCAAAGCCTCGATGTCAGCCGATGAGTCGAAGTAGGTCGGCATGATGGACACCAGCTTGCAGGGGCAACAGTGCGGCCCTGCCGATTCAGGTCGTGACGTGGTCAATGCAGGCTTGATGAAGTGATCGTGCGGCAATGCCGGTGTGCCCTCTCCGTGTCATCCGTGGGGCAGCGATGTTGGTGATGATTTATCCTTTGCGATGCCGAACTCTAGTTCGGCTTGTCGAGATGATGCCGAAGAAGTTGAGCTCGGCTCAACAAAGTGACGACGTGTCCAGCGTAGGTCGACAGCCGTGGAGCAATATTGTCGGACTGGTTTGACACCAGCATGATGTTGAAGATCATGTTCAAAAGATTTTAAAGCTACTGGGATGTGTTCGGGAACAAAACACAATACCCCATACAAAACTTCCTTCAAAAAGGATGTCGAAAATCCCGTTCATAAAAAAGATGAACTCGGGTCGGATTCGTTCTCGCGCAGAAAACAGATCCGAAAAGTGATGCACTAATCGGAAGGTTCCCGGAGTTTGGATGGTCGGATCGAGCTGAAATTTGGAGGGGTGGTAGATATGGAAATCCTATAGTAGATGAACGGTTGGATCTTCCAAAGGACCTGCGAGCTGGGTACTGGAGACCACGCCCTAAACCCGTCCAGATTCCCGTCCAGATTTGACAAGGCTCCGGTATATCGTAGATTGTCGGAGATTCCTCCATCGGAACTCGACGAAACTTTGCATGGCTGTTGTAGACGTAATTCCGCACAATTCCACCGAACAAATCGTCACCGATGCTCGAGGAGGCGGTGACGGCGGACACAAGTTTGTTGTCTAGGAAAACAGCACGGCCGCCCAAGGGCAATGTTGACGTTGACCCCTCGAGCTCCATGGATGATTCCTCTATGATCATTATAGAGATGGGAGTTGATGATGATGAAGGCCCCCGTCCGAACATGACGATCGGAGATGGAGCGCGGACCTCGGTCTAGCCAAGGTGACCAGTCGAGCCGGCGACGAAGATGCCGGCGTCGCAGTTGACCTGCGGGCGAGCCATTGATCCTTTTGCCGATCACACAGCGGAACTCTCAATGAAAGCACCAATGTCGGTGTCAAAACCGGCGGATCTCGGGTAGGGGGTCCCAAACTGTGCGTCTAGGATTGATGGGTAACAGGAGACAAGGGACATGATGTTTACCCAGGTTCGGGCCCTCTTTATGGAGGTAATACCCTACTTCCTGCTTGATTGATCTTGATGATATGAGTATTACAAGAGTTGATCTACCACGAGATCGCAGAGGCTAAACCCTAGAAGCTAGCCTATGATTATGATTGTGTATGAGATTGTCTATTGACTAGCCTGGCCTCGGTTTATATAATGCACCAGAGGCCTAGGATAACAAGAGTCCTAGCCGAATACGCCAGTGGGGAGGAGTCCTTGTCTTGATCGCCAAGTCTTGTGGAATCTTCCTTGTATGCGGCAGCTGTCCGAACTGGCCCATGAGTATACGGCAACTGGGGTCCTCGGTCCAATCTAACAGATCCGGAGATGACGTGGTGACTACCCCCTAGTCCAGGACACCGTCAGCAAACATTACAAACATATTGTCCTCACAATACCAAATGAAAAGTCTAAACGCCTCCACGAGGCCTGATGCATGTTGCAGGAACGAAATAAGAAACTAGCCGCAGGTCATCCCTGAATACCGCCATCACCAGAAGAAGGTGCTCCTCCGTGAGTGACGTCGTCTCCGCCTGCACCACCAGCCGCAGGATCGGCGGCCTCGCCAGACAAGGGTGCGGAGACAAAGACGTGGAACTTCTTCAGCAGGGCCTACACCTGACCTTGCACGGTTGCGGCGGCGGCTGCGCTAAGATCATCAACCATGGGCTCCAGCACCTCGTCAAGACAAGCGTTGGGGTCGCGGAGGTGTAAATGGCTGAAGACGTGAGTCAACGCAGCTGAAGACAGGACACGAGCTTCTGCCTCCGCCATGGGACCGACACCATCAACGACTTCCTCGAGCGCCTTCACCAAGAGAGGAAGCAGCCGGGCGGGGCCGTCCTCATTGGTGGCCAACGACTTCTCTAGGCTGTGCTCGTAGAGCGTCTTTAATGCCTTGCGAGATCTCTCCTCGAGGTGGGCAAAAGCCACGCGGTCTTCGGCCAGGACCCACGCCTTGGCGTCAAGATCGACCTCCCTCGCCTTCACCTTCCGCTCCAACTCTTCCAATCGGTTGCGCTCGGCGGCCTGCGCCTTCCCCAACTCCGCCAGCTCAGCATCACGATTCTTGACGGTGTCCTCCTGGGCCTTCACCTCCTCCTCTTTTGCCAGGCGGCCGCGAGCTTCTTCGGCGTGCTTGTCGCGCAGGCTCTGCAACTCGTCCTCCAGCTCTTGGCAGCGGTCGCGGGCAGCCTTAGCATCATTCAGCGCCGCCTCACGATCGGCTGCAGCATTGGTGGCACTCTCCTTCTCCTTATCGGAATATGCCGTGGCCTGGCTCAACACCTTGCGAACCGCCAAGTCGGAGTGAAGCCAGCTAGAGGCCAGCTCTAGACGCCTGGCCACCGTGCGCGGGTCCGCGCTCAGGAGATCTGCCTGTAGTTGGGTCATCTTCGAAAGAGCGCGTTCTAAGACAGCAGCAGGAGCAGAAGAACCTGGGAGTGGAGGTGCAGTAGTGGAAGGAGGCGACGTCTTCACCAAGGCCTGGGAGGCTGCGGGTTCCGGAGCAGTCGGGACCTCTCGAGCCAAGCTAGACACCTGCACCTCCGGAGCCAGTAGGGGCACGGGGGCTGATTCCACACGGCGATGCCCTTCTTGACCTCGCGAGGGTGACTGGGTTGGGGAAGTGTGAGTGCTGCTGCCTCCTTTCCTTGCGAGGGGGTGTGTGGCCGCCGCATCCTCCTTCCTTTTCTTCGCCGAAGGCACCGGCCTGATCAACCAAGGTAACATCAGGAAACGACGAGTACAAGCAGGGACAAGACGAAGCTCAAGGCTCTTACCCATCCACCGCGACGTACTCCACCTTCCTCTTGGGGAGCTTGAATCCTGACAGCATCGGGGCCTAAGAAGTGGGCGCGCGGGCCCCAGCGGCAGAAGGGCCAGAGCCGGCCTCAGTAGGCATCAAGATGGAGGCAACATCCTGAGGAACCAACGACGACCTACCCCTTGTCGGGATGAGAGGTTGTTCCCTCTCCTCCTGGCGAGCGTCGGTCTCGGCGTCGTCAGGAAGGGCACGGAGGATCTCGGCCTTGCTCAAAGGAGGAGTCTCCCCCACCTCCTCCAGAGTCTTCTCCCCACCTCTTCTTCCTCCTCCCCACGGGACTCGTCAGAGGACACCTCTACCGGATTCGGTGCTGTGGAAGCTCCTGCGAGCGCTGGCAGCACCAGCCCGCGCGCGTCAAAGGTCGGCCTGGAAACCACAAATGGCTCCCAGTCCTCGTGCAGGAACAAAGGAGTGAAGACGCTCGGCGTGTACACCTGGTTCTCCCCAACCAGGAGGCGCAGGACAGAGGCCAGTTCGACACCAGGAAGGGCCCCCTGTCTCAAGCGGGTCTTGTCGTCATCACCTCTAAGCTCCCACAAGGGACGCGCACGCGCCTGAAGCAGGGTGATGTGCAGCACCAGGAACTCCCTAAGGAGCATGGCCCCTGTGACCTTCGCCGCCTTCGCGTTGCCATGATTCAAGTCCACATGCATCTGCGCCAACACCGGCAATGCTCGCTCGTCGGCAAGCTCTGTACGGAGCCACCCTTTGTTGGACTGGGGCGCCTCCGTCGGTAGTACCAGGCGCGGGTGGGCGCATTTAGCGTCCATCATAACCCATTTGGCCCGAATGTTCTCGGCCCTCTTCCCGGTGCTCGAGATGGAGTTGGCCTTGCCGGACGCGACGAAATTGGCGCACCCAGAGACGTGTCCCTCACTGACGCGAAGCAGGAAGAAGTGGCGAAGGAGCGCCACGGACGGCATCACGCCCAGATACGCCTCGCAGTAGTAGGCGAATATGGACAGGAGGAGGACAGAGTTGGGATGGAGGTGTCGCGCCTGCAACCCTTAATGGTCGAGGACCTCATAAAAGAAATCAGAGAAGGGAGGAACCAACCCGACGGTGCCCTCTTTCAGCAAAGACTGGGTCATAACTTCAACCATATCATCTGATAAGTTGTCAGAACTATGGTGCAGCAGGTCATCCTTCTCTCCATAGTAAGTGCACATTAAGCCGGGGCGGCGGCTTAACGGGATTACCCACTAGGAGACCCAGACTCGTACCAAGTCAATACCATCCAAGCCATTGCCTAAGAGGGCTTTGATCTTCTTGATAGTGGGGGCAAGTGATAGATGTTCAACAACGGTTAATTTATCCGGCAGCGGGTGACTGGATTCAAGGCGCAGAGCGCGAAAGCCGGGCAGAGGGTTCTCATCAGCCGGAGAGGTGTCCTGGCAATAAAATCATGTCTGCTTCCAGTCCTTTGGGTGGCTTGGTATTGGAAATATGCCCTAGAGGCAATAATAAAACGATTATTATTATACTTCCTTGTTCATGATAATTGTCTATTATTCATGCTATAATTGTGCTATCCGGAAATCGCAATACATGTGTGAATACATAGACCACAACATGTCCCTAGTGAGCCTCTAGTTGACTAGCTCGTTGATCAACAGATAGTCATGGTTTCCTGACTATGGACATTGGATGTCATTGATAACAGGATCACATCATTAACAAAATGATGTGATGGACAAGACCCAATCCTAAACCTAGCACAAGATCGTGTAGTTCGTTTGCTAAAGCTTTTCCAATGTTAAGTATCATTTCCTTAGACCATGAGATCGTGTAACTCCCGGATGCCGTAGGAGTGCTTTGGGTGTGCCAAATGTCACAACGTAACTGGGTGACTATAAAGGTATACTACAGGTATCCCTGAAAGTATCTGTTGGGTTGACACGGATCGAGACTGGGATTTGTCACAACGTATGACGGAGAGGTATCTCTGGGCCCACTCGGTAATGCATCATCATAATGAGCTCAATGTGACCAAGTGTTTGGTCACGGGAACATGCATTACGGTATGAGTAAAGTGACTTGCCGGTAACGAGATTGAACGAGGTATTGGGATACCGACGATCGAATCTCGGGCAAGTAACGTACCGATTGACAAAGAGAATTGTATACGGGATTACTTGAATCCTCGACATCGTGGTTCATCCGATGAGATCATCGAGGAGCATGTGGGAGCCAACATGGGTATCCAGATCCCGCTATTGGTTATTGACCGGAGAGTCGTCTCGGTCATGTCTGCGTGTCTTACGAACCCGTAGGGTCTACACACTTAAGGTTTGGTGACGCTAGGGTTGTAGAGATATTAGTATGCGGTAAACCAAAAGCTGTTCGGAGTCCCAGATGAGATCCCGGACGTCACGAGGAGTTCCGAAATGGTTTGGAGGTAAAGATTTATATATGGGAAGTCCAGTTTCGGCCATCGGGAAAGTTTTGGGGGTCATCGGTATTGTACCGGGACCACCAAAAGGGTCCCGGGGGCCCACCTGGTGGGGCCACCTATCCCAGAGGGCCCCATCGGCTGAAGTGGGAGGGGAACCAGCCCCTGGTGGGCTGGTGTGCCCCCCTTGGGCCTCCCCTGCGCCTAGGGTTGGAAACCCTAGGGGTGGGGGGCGCCCCACTTGGCTTGGGGGGCAAGCCACCCCCTTGGCCGCCGCCCCCTTGGAGATTGGATCTCCTAGGGCCGGCGCCCCCCCTAGGGGCCCTATATATAGTGGGGGGAGGGAGGGCAGCCGCACCCTTGCTCCTGGCGCCTCCCTCTCCCTCCGTAACACCTCTCCTCCCAACTTGCGCTTGGCGAAGCCCTGCCGGGATTCCGCTACTTCCACCACCACGCCGTCGTGCTGCTGGATCTCCATCAACCTCTCCCTCCCCCTTGCTGGATAAAGAAGGAGGAGACGTCTTCCCCAACCGTACGTGTGTTGAATGTGGAGGTGCCGTCCGTTCGGCACTTGGTCATCGGTGATTTGGATCACGACGAGTACGACTCCCTCAACCCCGTTCACTTGAACGCTTCCGCTCGCGATCTACAAGGGTATGTAGATGCACTCCTCTCTCTCGTTGCTAGATGGCTCCATAGATTAATCTTGGCGAAGCGTAGAAATTTTTTATTTTCTGCAACGTTCCCCAACAGTGGCATCATGAGCCAGGTTTATGCGTAGTTTCTATGCACGAGTAGAACACAAGTTGTTGTGGGTGTTGATTGTGTCAATTTACTTGCCGTTACTAGTCTTATCTTGATTCGGCGGCATCGCGGGATGAAGCGGCCCGGACCGACCTTACACGTACACTTACGTGAGACAGGTTCCACCGACTGACATGCACTAGTTGCATAAGGTGGCTAGCAGGTGTCTGTCTCTCCCACTTTAGTCAGATCGGATTCGATGAAAAGGGTCCTTATGAAGGGTAAATAGAAATTGTCATATCACGTGGTGGTTCTGACGTAGATAAGAAAGGTTATTGCTAGAACCCTATTGCAGCCACGTAAAAACATGCAACAATAATTAGAGGACGTCTAACTTGTTTTTGCAACGTATGCCTTGTGATGTGATATGGCCAAAAGAATGTGATGAGTGAATTATATGTGATGTATGAGATTGATCATGTTTTTGTAATAGGAATCACGACTTGCATGTCGATGAGTATGACAACCAGCAGGAGCCATAGGAGTTGTCTTTATTTATTGTATGACCTGCGTGTCATTGAATAACGCCATGTAATTACTTTACTTCTTTGCTAAACCGTTAGCCATAGTAGTAGAAGTAATAGTTGGCGAACAACTTCACGGAGACACGATGATGGAGATCATGATGATGGAGATCATGGTGTCATGCCGGTGACGAAGATGATCATGGCGCCCCGAAGATGGAGATCAAAGGAGCAATATGATATTGGCCATATCATGTCACTACTTGATTGCATGTGATGTTTATCATGTGTTTGCTTCTTATTTGCTTAGAAAGACGGTAGTAAATAAGATGATCCCTCACAATAATTTCAAGAAAGTGTTCCCCCTAACTGTGCGCCGTTGCGAAGGTTCATTGTCTCGAAGCACCACGTGATGATCGGGTGAGATAGATTCTAACGTTCACATACAACGGGTGTAAGCCAGATTTACACATGCAAAACACTTAGGTTGACTTGACGAGACTAGCATGTATAGACATGGCCTCGGAACACAAGAGACCGAAAGGTTGAACATGAGTCGTATGGAACATACTATCAACATCGAGATGTTCACCGATGATGACTAGTCCGTCTCATGTGATGATGGGACACGGTCTAGTTGAGTCGGATCATGTATCACTTAGATGACTAGAGGGATGTCTAATCTGAGTGGGAGTACATTAAATAATTCGATTAGATGAACTTAATTATCATGAACATAGTCAAAAAACATTGCGATATGTCTTGTAGATCAAATGGCCCACGCTAATGTCAACCTCAACTTCAACGCGTTCCTAGAGAAAACCAAGCTGAAAGATGATGGCAGCAACTATACGGACTGGGTCTAGAACCTGAGGATCATCCTCATAGCTGCCAGGAAACAATATGTCCTATAAGCACCGCTAGGTGAAGCACCCATCCCAGAGAACCAAGACGTTATGAACGCTTGGCAGCAGCGTGCTGATGATTACTCCAATCGTTCAGTGCGGCATGCTTTACAACTTAGAACCGGGGCTCCAAAAGCGTTTTGAGCAACACGGAGCATATGAGATGTTCGAAGAGCTGAAAATGGTTTTCCAAGCTCATGCCCGGGTCGAGAGATATGAAGTCTCCGACAAGTTCTACAGTTGTAAGATGGAGGAAAATAATTCTGTCAGTGAGCACATACTCCAAAATGTCTGGGTTGCACAACCGCTTGACTCAGCTGGGAGTTAATCTCCCGGATGACGCGGTCGTTGACAGAATCCTTCAGTCGCTCCCACCGAGCTACACGAGCTTTGTAATGAACTTCAATATGCTGGGATGGAAAAGACCATTCCTGAGGTATATTCAATGCTGAAATCAGCGGAGGTGGAAATCAAAAAGGAACATCAAGTGTTGATGGTCAATAAAATCACTAGTTTCAAGAAAGGCAAGGGTAAGAAGAACTTCAAGAAGGACGGCAAGGGAGTTGCCGCGCCCGGTAAGCCAGTTGCCGGGAAGAAGCCAAAGAATGGACCCAAACCTGAGACTAAGTGCTTTTATTGCAAGGGAAAGGGACACTGGAAGCGGAATTGCCCCAAATACTTAGCGGACAAGAAGGCCGGCAACACTAAAGGTACATGTGATATGCATGTAATTGATGTGTACATTACCAGTACTTGTAGTAGCTCCTGGGTATTTGATACCGGTGCGGTTGCTCATATTTGTAACTCAAAACAGGAGCTACGGAATAAGCGGAGACTGGTGAAGGACGAGGTGACGATGCGCGTCGGGAATGGTTCCAAGGTCGATGTGATCGCCGTTGGCATGCTACCTCTACATTTACCTACGGGATTAGTTTTAAACCTCAATAATTGTTATTTAGTGCCAGCTTTGAGCATGAACATTGTATCTGGATCTCGTTTAATACGAGATGGCTACTCATTTAAATCTGAGAATAATGGTTGTTCTATTTATATGAGAGATATGTTTTATGGTCATGCCCCGCTCGTGATGGTTTATTCTTAATGAATCTCGAACGTGATGTTACACATATTCATAGTGTGAATACCAAAAGATGTAAGGTCGATAATGATAGTCCCACATACTTGTGGCACTGCCGCCTTGGTCACATAGGTGTCAAACACATGAAGAAGCTCCATGCAGATGGACTTTTAGAGTCTCTTGATTACGAAACATTTGACATGTGCGAACCATGCCTCATGGGTAAAATGACCAAGATTCCGTTCTCCGGAACAATGGAGCGAGCAACCAACTTATTGGAAATTATACATACTGATGTGTGCGGTCCAATGAGCGTTGAGGCTCGCGGTGGCTATCGTTATGTTCTCACTCTCACTGGTGACTTAAGTAGATATGGGTATGTCTATTTGATGAAACACAAGTCTCAGACCTTTGAAAAGTTCAAGGAATTTCAGAATGAGGTAGAGAATCAACGTGATCGAAAGATAAAATTCTTACGATCAGATCGTGGGGGAGAATATTTAAGTCATGAATTTGGTACGCACTTAAGGAAATGTGGAATCGTTTCACAACTCATGCCGCCTGGAACACCTCAGCGTAACGGTGTGTCCAAACGTTGTAATCGCATTCTATTGGATATGGTGCAATCTATGATGTCACTCACTGATTTACCGCTATCATTTTGGGGATACGCTCTAGAGACAGCTACATTCACTTTAAATAGGGCACCATCTAAATCCGTTGAGACGACACCGTATGAATTATGGTTTGGGAAGAAACCTAAGCTGTCGTTTCTAAAAGTTTGGGGATGCGATGCTTATGTCAAGAAACTCCAACCTGAAAAGCTCGAACCCAAGTCAGAAAAATGCGTCTTCATAGGATACCCTAAGGAAACCATTGGGTATACCTTCTACCTTAGATCCGAAGGCAAGATCTTTGTTGCCAAGAACGTGTCCTTTATGGAGAAAGAGTTTCTCTCGAGAGAAGTAAGTGGGAGGAAAGTAGAAATCGAAGAAGTACTGCCTCTTGAACCGGAAAGTAGCGCAGCTCAGGAAGATGTTCCTGTGGTGCCTGCACCGACTAGAAAGGAAGTTAATGATGATAATCAAGGTACTTCAGATCAAGTTGCTACAGAACTTCGAAGGTCCACAAGGACACGTTCCACACGAGAGTGGTATGGCAACCCTGTCCTGGAAATCATGTTGTTAGACAACGGTGAACCTTCGAACTATGAAAAAGCAATGGCGGGCCCAGATTCCAACAAATGGCTTAAAGGCATGCAATCCGAGATAGGATCCATGTATGAAAACAAAGTATGGACTTTGACAGACTTGCCCGATGATCGGCGAGCGATAGAGAATAAATGGATCTTTAAGAAGAAGACGGACGCGGATGGTAATGTCACCATCTATAAGGCTCGACTTGTCGCTAAGGGTTATCGACAAGTTCAAGGGGTTGACTACGATCAGACCTTCTCACCCGTAGCGAAGCTGAAGTCTGTCCGAATCATGTTAGCAATTTCCGCATACTATGATTATGAGATATGGCAAATGGACGTCAAAACGGCATTCCTTAACGGCTTTCTTAAGGAAGAATTGTATATGATGCAGCCGGAAGGTTTTGTCGATCCTAAGAATGCTAACAAGTTATTCAAGCTCCAGCGCTCCATCTATGGGCTGGTGCAAGCATCTCGGAGTTGGAACATTCGCTTTAATGAAATGATCAAAGCGTTTGGGTTTATGCAGACTCATGGAGAAGCCTGCGTTTAAAAGAAAGTGAGTGGGAGCTCTGTAGCATTTCTCATATTATATGTGGATGACATACTTTTGATGGGAAATGATATAGAACTTTTGGACAGTATTAAGGCCTACTTGAATAAGTGTTTTTCAATGAAGGACCTTGGAGAAGCTTCTTACATATTAGGCATCAAGATCTATAGAGATAGATCGAGACGCCTCATAGGTCTTTCGCAAAGCACATATCTTGATAAGATATTGAAGAAGTTCAATATGGATCAGTCCAAGAAGGGGTTCTTCCCTGTGTTGCAAGGTGTGAAATTGAGCTCAGCTCAATGTCCGACCACGACAGAAGATAGAGAAAATATGAGTGTCGTCCCCTATGCCTCAGCCATAGGGTCTATCATGTATGCCATGTTGTGTACCAGACCTGATGTAAACCTTGTCGTAAGTTTGGTAGGAAGGTACCAAAGTAATCCCGGCATGGAACACTGGACAGCGGTCAAGAACATCATGAAGTACCTGAAAAGGACTAAGGATATGTTTCTCGTTTATGGAGGTGACGAAGAGCTCGTCGTAAAGGATTACGTCGACGCTAGCTTCGACACAGATCTGGATGACTCTAAGTCACAAACCGGATACGTGTATATTTTGAATGGTGGGGTAGTAAGCTGGTGTAGTTGTAAGCAAAGCGTCGTGGCGGGATCTACATGTGAAGCAGAGTACATGACAGCCTCGGAGGCAGCGCATGAAGCAATCTGGATGAAGGAGTTCATCACCGACTTAGGAGTCATACCCAATGCGTCGGGGCCGATCACTCTCTTCTGTGACAACACTGGAGCTATTGCACGTGCCAAGGAGCCCAGGTTTCACGAGAAGACCAGGCACATCAAGCGTCGCTTCAACTCCATTTGTGAAAATGTTCAAGATGGAGACATAGATATTTGCAAAGTACACACGGATCTGAATGTCGCAAATCTGTTGACTAAACCTCTTCCGCGAGCAAAACATGATCAATACCAGAACTCTATGGGTGTTCGGTTCATCACAATGTAACTAGATTATTGACTCTAGTGCAAGTGGGAGACTGTTGGAAATATGCCCTAGAGGCAATAATAAAATGATTATTATTATATTTCCTTGTTCATGATAATTGTCTATTATTCATGCTATAATTGTGTTATCCGGAAATCATAATACATGTGTGAATACATAGACCACAACATGTCCCTAGTGAGCCTCTAGTTGACTAGCTCGTTGATCAACAGATAGTCATGGTTTCCTGACTATGGATCACATCATTTAGAGAATGATGTGATGGACAGGACCCAATCCTAAGCCTAGCACAAGATCGTGTAGTTCGTTTGCTAAAGCTTTTCCAATGTTAAGTATCATTTCCTTAGACCATGAGATCGTGTAACTCTCGGATGCCGTAGGAGTGCTTTGGGTGTGCCAAACATCACAACGTAACTGGGTGACTATAAAGGTATACTACAAGTATCCCCGAAAGTATCTGTTGGGTTGACACGGATCGAGACTGCCAGACTGGGATTTGTCACTCCGTATGACGGAGAGGTATCTCTGGGCCCACTCGGTAATGCATCATCATAATGAGCTCAATGTGACCAAGTGTTTGGTCACGGGATCATGCATTACGGTACGAGTAAAGTGACTTGCCGGTAACGAGATTGAACGAGGTATTGGGATACCGATCGAATCTTGGGGCAAGTAATGTACCGATTGACAAAGGGAATTGTATACGGGATTACTTGAATCCTTGACACCGTGGTTCATCTGATGAGATCATCGAGGAGCATGTGGGAGCCAACATGGGTATCCAGATCCCGCTGTTGGTTATTGACCGGAGAGTCGTCTCGGTCATGTCTGCGTGTCTCCTGAACCCGTAGGGTCTACACACTTAAGGTTCGGCGACGCTAGGGTTGTAGAGATATTAGTATGCGGTAACCCTAAAGTTGTTTGGAGTCCCGGATGAGATCCTGGACGTCACGAGGAGTTACGAAATGGTCCGGAGGTAAAGATTTATATATGGGAAGTCCACTTTCGGCCATCGGGAAAGTTTTGGAGGTCATCGGTATTGTACCGGGACCACCAGAAGGGTCCCGGGGGTCCACCGGGTGGGGCCACCTATCCTGGAGGGCCCCATGGGCTGAAGTGGGAGGGGAATCAACCCCTGGTGGGCTGGTGCGCCCCCCTTGGGCCTCCCCTGCGCATAGGGTTGGAAACCCTAGGGGTGGGGGCGCCCCACTTGGCTTGGGGGGCAAGCCACCCCCTTGGCCGCCACCCCCTTGGCTGCCGCCCCCCTTGTGCTTGGCGAAGCCCTGCCGGGATCCCGCTACTTCTACCACCATGCCATCGTGCTGCTGGATCTCCATCAACCTCTCCCTCCCCCTTGCTGGATAAATAAGGAGGAGACGTCTTCCCCAACCGTACGTGTGTTGAACGTGGAGGTGCCGTCCGGTCGGCACTTGGTCATCGGTGATTTGGATCACGACCAGTACGACTCCCTCAACCCCGTTCACTTGAACGCTCCGCTCGCTATCTACAAGGGTATGTAGATGCACTCCTCTCTCTCGTTGCTAGATGACTCCATAGATTGATCTTGGTGAAGCGTAGAAAATTTTATTTTCTGCAACGTTCCCCAACACTTGGCAGTTCGGCATAAGGAAAGAGGCAGTCTCTCCGCCGCTGAATTGAGATGCCGCTGAGTTCCAGACTGGGCCCGTTGGCACGTTCGTTCTGCCGGCTTAAATAGAACAACTCTCTGAACAGAAGTAGGTTGGGCTCCTCTCCAAGGTACACTTCGCAGAAAACTTGGAAGTTGCAAATATTTGACACGGAGTTGGGCCCAATGTCTTGAGGTCTGAGATCAAAGAAATGCAAAACATCCCTGAAGAATTTTGAACCGGGCGGAGCAAATCCCCGGCTCATATGATCCGTAAAAACGATCACCCCCCCTCTTTGGGTTGAGGTTTCTCCTCGGACGGGTTAGGAGCACGATAAGACATGACCTCCTTTTTGGGCAGGTGGCCAGACTTCACAAATTCAGACAGTTTGCTTTCCGTGACAATGGACTTGACCCAATTACAGGTCACAGGAGCCTTGGGAGCCTTAGGTTCCATTGCGTAAGTGGAAGCCTATGACAAAATAAGAAGTTCCGGTTCAATTTTAACCCGGAAGGAAAGTATTTTTAAGTCTATTCAAAATGGCGGCTTAAGATGGGGCCTAATGACATATGGCTAATGTTATTTTTTACATTTAAGCCGCGACGGGTTTCAGAAGCAGATAAATTATGTAAAGTCGCCAGAAACAAGCAAGACTGACAACCGGTGTGGTCTTAAACCGACTGCATAGACTAACGTGGCTAAACAGATGGAACAGATGCAGTTTTTGACTAAGTATAGGACAAACAGGTTTCACAAGTTGCGACTATTATTTTGGATCAAATGGTCGTTCTAAAAGGAAAATTTCTAGCCCTATAACTAGCACAGATAAAGTTCATAGGTTCAAGTGAAGCTTCTGAGCAACGGAAAGGGGTCTATTTGCATTTGGAAACGGGTGCGAAATAGCCACCGTAGTAGTTCTATACTATCTGAAGATCAAAAGAGGGCATTGGAGGTAGAAACTATCAAGGGTTTGGCTCAGACGGAGACGAACGCCGATGAACTTGAAGAAGCCTCGATGCAGATCTAAAACAGAGAAAAAAGGGAACTCACAGATGCAGACTCGCTGCGGAGGTCCGTCGTCGTGTTTCTGGTCGGGCTCAGGTTGATGCAGCGGCCGGAGTTGGTGAAGACGAGAAGCTCGGCGGCGGCGGAGCTCGAGCAACAGGGAAACAGCGAGCGGAAGAAGACGACCAAGAGGGAGGAATGAAGAAAGACCCAGGTCGAGTCTATTTATAAGAAAGGGCCGACTAAGACGGTGCGAGAAACGAGGAGACCGAGCATCATTATCCAGCGGCCCCGACGCCTCGGTTTTCGGGATAGTTATTAAAGGCAAAGATCCGTTGGAGGATATGACGGAGTAAAATATGAATTTAATTAAGGATGACGTCACGGCGGGTTAACATGAATCCAGAAGATGACGTCACGGCGGGTTAAAACCTTTAAAGAGACAGAAGACTGAAGGTTTTATTTTAAAGATATTTTAAGATTGACATGAACAGGTTCAAGTCAAACTGGGGCCTAATGTTGGGGACATAACTATTCGTGTAAGCCGCCCAGGAGGGCCGGGTTACGCAAAGAAGGACTCATCAGAAGAAGCCCAAGACCAAGCCTGAAGATGGCGGTTCAATAAAGGGTCTAAGGCCCGCAGGCGACTTAAGGCCCATAGTGATAAACCGCCATGATGGCATGACTTGTATCATAAGGTGGAATTAACTAGTCACCGAGCCGGACACTGTTTATGAGTCGGTCGGGACTCTGTAGGCTGCAGGGCATCAACCCGTGTATATAAGGGGACGACCCGCTAGCGGCTTAGGGAAAGAAACAACTCATCGAGAACCGGGCATAGCGTATCTCGCTCCCCGGTCATCAAAACCTCAACAATACCAACCCAACTAGACGTAGGCCTTACCTTCACCATAAGGGGCTGAACTAGTATAACTCTCTCGTGTCCTTTGTCCCGATTAACCCCTTTAAGCTTCCTAACTGCGATGGCTCCAGGACTAAGTCCTTGCAAGAGGACATCTGTCGTGACAATTCCATGACACTATTAATTTTCCATTTACCTTTTTGTTTATTTTTTTGTCTTTAGTTTTATTTCTTTTCGTTTCTGTTTTAATTTTATATTCTAAATACCTTAGTTTTATAAAATACAATAGTTGTATCTAATTTGGTATCAACAAATATGCCACCGCCCTAATAGTTTTGGGCAATTAAATAACTTAGTTAATATTATATTAATTGAAAAAGGCATTTATGTATTTGTCTAAGCTGCAGTTTTATTTAAATAAGGGCATTTAAATACTTTATAAAAAGTTGATTCCTTTGCCAATAAGCCTTTGCATTTATTTTCACATTTAGAACATTTTAGTTTTAATGTTTGAGAACTTTTAGTGTTTGGCTTTAGTTTAAATTTGAATTTGAATCCCGTTTGAATCAACACGAGTTTAATTAATGGTAATCGTGGTGATGTGGCATAATTAGCAGGGAATTACTGTAGCTTAATTACCCAGGCGTCACAGCTGACAAGGACGCAGAGAAGACATTCGACGATTTCAACAGAATGCATATGATTTGGATAGATAGAGTTTGAGGTAGAAAGCATAGAGAGATTAGGGTCCGATCACATTAACTTAGTTCAAAAGATTCAAACGAGAAGACATAGCTATAAGTGAATGCTGTAGAGGACAGAACACTAATATATGTATATATCAGAATACAACCAAATCAACATAGTGAAGATAATCATGAAGACATGTTGAAATTGGAGACAAACCAAATGCGAAGACATAGCAAATGTAACGCCATGACAAAAACACTTCAAACAGAAGAATTTGGTTGTGGCGTTACCCACCGTATAGGAAGTATTAGACCCAGACACGGCGCACAATTATCGTGGCGCTCCGAAGTCAAATTCCGCGTTAATGTATTCACACTTAGAATGTAAGTGTTCATTGATTAAAGATATACTTTACTTCGTGTGTTGCACATCTAAGTCATCAATCATGCATAAGTGTTAGGATGTGTGCCTGATCACAGGACATTTGAGGATTCCAAGATATTCAGCTCACACCGCAACTTGCAAAACCTTTTCTCATCCAAGGGCTTTGTGAAGATATCTGCCAGTTGCTCTTCAGTGTTGACGTGTATGATATCAATATCTTCCTTCATGACATGATCTCTGAGAAAGTGATGACGAATTTCAATGTGCTTTGTCTTCAAGTGCTGAACTGGGTTGTTGGCTATCTTGATGGCGCTTTCATTGTCGCAGTAGAGTGGTACTTGTTTCAGTTGGATGCCATAATCCTTGAGTGTTTGCTTCATCCATAGAAGCTGAGCGCAGCAAGATCCGGCAGCAATGTATTTAGATTCAGCAGTGGAGAGTGATACACAGTTCTGCTTCTTTGAAGACCAACAGACAAGTGATCGTCCTAGAAAGTGACATGTGCCTGATGTAGACTTGCGATCCACCTTGCCACCAGCATAATCAGCTCCGACAATCCAACTAGATCAAATTCTGAGCCCTTTGGATACCATAATCCTAATGTTGGGGTGTAAGCCAAATATCGAAGAATTCGCTTCACAGCTAAGTGATGCGATTCCTTTGGTGCCGCTTGGAATCGAGCACACATGCAAACACTAAGCATAATATCTGGCCTAGATGCACATAAATAAAGTAAAGAACCAATCATGGAGCGGTATACCTTTTGATCGAACTCTTTACCATTGGCGTCAGGACCCAGATGACTCTTATTTGGCATTGGCGTCGTGTAACCTTTGTAGTCTTGCATTCCAAACTTCTTCAGGCAATCTTTGAGGTATTTCTCTTGAGATATGAAGATGCCATTTCTTTGCTGACGAATTTGAAGACCAAGGAAGAACTTCAGCTCACCCATCATGGACATCTAATATTGCTCTTGCATCATGTGTCCAAACTCATCACTGTATTTCTGGTTGGTGCAGCCGAAGATAATGTCATCCACATATATTTGGCACACAAATAGTTCACCATTATATGTCTTCGTGAAGAGTGTGGGATCCAGGGGACTAGGTTTGAAGCCTTTGCTCTTCAGGAAGTCTTTGAGTGTGTCATACCAAGCGCGAGGGGCTTGTTTGAGGCCATACAGTGCCTTGTTTAGCTTGTGAACCATATCAGGATGTTTTGGATCTTTGAAGCCAGGAGGTTGAGCAACATACACTTCTTCTTCAATCTTGCCATTGAGAAATGCACTCTTCACATCCATTTGATACAGCAAGATGTTGTGATGGTTTGCATAGGCTAGAAATATGCGAATAGCTTCAAGCCTAGCCACAGGAGCAAATGTTTCATCGAAGTCAATCCCTTCAACTTGAGTGTATCCTTGAGCAACGAGACGAGCTTTGTTTCTGACAACTTGACCATGCTCATCTTGTTTGTTGCGATATATCAATTTTGTGCCTATTATGTTGTGCTTGCGGGGGTCAGGACGCTTGACAAGTTCCCAGACATTGTTCAGCTTGAACTATTGAAGCTCTTCTTGCATAGCTTGAATCCATTCAGGTTCCATGAAGGCTTCAGCAACTTTCTTGGGTTCAGAAATTGAGACAAAAGCAAAGTGCCCACAGAAATTTGCTAGTTGTGTTGCTCTTGAACGAGTGAATGGACCAGGCACATTGATTCTATCAATTATCTTCTCAATCTGTACTTCATTTGCAACACGAAGATGATCTGGACGAAGATTTTGCTCTTGGTGATCATTGTCATCGTTGGGAGGATTGTCTTCGGGCTGAGCCAGGGGCGGAGCTACGTACAGCTACCCGGTGTCACTGGCACCGGGTGCAATTTACACTTACTTATTGGTTTAGTATGTAGGTCATTGAATTGTTTGATATGTAGGCATGTGTTCTCTATGTGGACACCGGGTAATTTTAAGTCTGGATCCGCCCCTGGGCTGAGCATTGTCCTCAGGTTGATTAGTGCAGAAATGATAAGTTCCTCTTCAGGCTGTGCTTCAGACGGTATGATTTCTCCAGTTCCCATTAGCTTCATGGATACACTGGGTGGAACTTCATCTAACACATTTGGCAGGTGCTCTCTTTGCGAGCCGTTAGTCTAATCGAACCGCACATCCACAGTTTCAACCACTTTATCATGAAAGAGGTTGAAGACTCTGTAGGAGTGCGAATCCTTTCCATAACCGAGCATAAAACCTTCATGTGCTTTTGGTGCAAATTTTGAAGTGTGATGTGGATCCTTGATCCAACACCTAGCACCAAATACTCTGAAGTAACTGACATTTGGCTTCTTACCAGTGAGGAGTTCATAGGATGTTTTGTTTAGAAGCTTGTGAAGATAAACACGGTTGATGACATGGCATGCAGTATCAATAGCTTCAGGCCAGAACTTTCTTGGTGTCTTGTATTCATCGAGCATCGTCCGAGCCATCTAAATGACTATTTTGTTCTTGCCCTCCATGATGCCATTCTGCTGTGGGGTATACGGAGCTGAGAACTCATGAGTGATGCCTAATGTATCCAAGTACAGATCAAGGCCGGTGTTCTTGAACTCTGTGCCGTTGTCACTCCTGATATGCTTGATCTTGATGCCATAGTTGTTCATGGCACGGTTGACGAAGCGTCTGAAAACATCCTGCACTTCAGTCTTCTAGAGAATTATGTGCACCCATGTATATCTTGAATAATCATCAACAATGACGAAGCCATAGAGACAGGCAGTAGTAGTGAGAGTAGAGTAGTGAGTAGGGCCAAATAAGTCCATGTGTAGCAGCTCGAAGGGTTGAGATGTCATCATGATTGTCTTCGAGGGATGCTTGGCCCTAGTCATCTTTCCAGCTTCGCAGGCACCGCACAAGTGATCCTTCTTGAACTTGACGCCCTCGATGCCTACGACATGCTTCTTCTTTGCGAGAGTGTGTAAGTTCCTCATGCCAGCATGCCCTAGCCTCCGATGCCAGAGCCAGCACTCTGAAGCTTTTGCAAGAAGGCATACGTCAAGCTGTGGCCCTGCTGAGAAATCTACCATGTACAGAACATCTTTCCGGTACCCTTCAAAGACTAGAGACTTGTCAGATTCCATTAGTACAAGGCAACGATATTTTCCAAATATCACAATCATGTTCAAGTCACAAAGCATTGAGACAGACATTAAGTTGAAACCAGGGGATTCAACAAGCATCACTTTATCCATGTGCTGATCCTTTGAGATTGCAACTCTACGTAGACCCAATATCTTGCTTTTACCAGTGTCAGCAAATGTGATGTGACTCTTGTCAGATGGACGTAAGGTTGAGTCCATGAGAAGACTTCGATCACCAGTCATATGATTAGTGCATCCGCTGTCCATAATCCATTCTGAAGCATGAGGTGTCATACCCTACAGTACAGTTAGGGGGATAGGCTTCACCAAGAGTATTGTGAAGCATAAACATTTGACGGGCAAGATGATTATCAAAGCTCAGATCAAGATTAGGACTGATAGGATGATTGGCAAATGACTTAGGAACAAAATACATAGTGAGACCATTTGGGCATTTGATCTTGCGCCCTACAAGATGTTTTAGGTCCCCAGCAATAGCATCAGACGCCTTTGATTTCCGGCTGGAGACCTTTCCCTGCAAAAGAAAGTTAATTCTTCTTAACCACCCACATCTTCAGGGGTGGCTTATAAGCAATGAGTCTAAGTGCAACATCTGAGAACTTCGGCTTTGGAGCCCTAGCAAATAGCCTTGCAGGAGATGAATGATACTCATATGAATAAGCAGAAAAGTTCTTAGTTTTATGAACATAGCGGTTTGAAGAAACACGCTCATATTCATAAGTCTGAGTATGATTTCCCTACAAAACATTGGCGTTAGGGTGACTCAGGTGAGTCCTCTGTCTGTATGAAGCCTTTGGACCATATGAAGCCTTTGGTCTGGGATTTGTCTTCTTCCCAGGTGGTGTCATGATGACATTCACAGGAAGATTCTCAAGACAACTTTCGGGAACCCAGATCTTCTTCATAGGTGGCCCATTCCTGCAGTTAGTACCAATATACCTGGCAAACACTTCACCATTCTGATTCTTAAATAGTTTATAGTTTGCATCAAAGGATTCATCAATGATAATAGGGTTAGCACAAGTGAAGCCAGATAAGGTGGATGGATCCACTGAAGGTCCCTTTGCAGCAACCCATGTGGTTTTGGGGTACTTCTCAGGCTTCCAGTAGGAGCCATCGACATTCATTTTCCTCTCGAACCCAACACCCTCTTTCCTAGGGTTTCGGTTCAGAATCTGCTTTTTGAGGACATCGCATAGTGTCTGATGCCCTTTGAGACTTTTGTACATCCCTGTTTCAAGCAATGTCTTCAACCTAGCATTTTCATCAACAATAGTAGTGGTATCCTCAGCAGAGGGGTTAGTTACCACATCAGCAGTTGAAGATATTGCAACAATAGCAGCAGTAGAACATTCAGCAACAGAAGTAGCGTTATCACGCTCAAGGCATTTTAGACAACATGGTTCAAATCCTTCCTGAGCGGAACTAATCTGTTGAGCGCGAAGTGACTCATTCTCCTTTTGAAGATCTTCATGAGCCGCTCTCAATTTCTCAAGCTCTTACTTCCTTTGAAGATAATCATAGGAGAGCTTTTCATGAGTGGTTGAGAGCATTTCATGACGAATTTCAAGTTCCTGGTACTTAACATGAAGATTTTTTATGTCTTCAATTAAGGACTAAGAACGGGTTATTTCAGCGTCCAACAGGTCATCGCTTTTGTCTAACAGTTTTTGAGTATGTTCCATAGCTTTCTGTTGTTCAATTGCAATTTTAGCAAGTGTTTTGTAGCTGGGTTTGAATTCACGATCAGAGTCATCTTCACTTGAAGTTTGAAAGTAAGCATCGCGTGATTTTACCTTGGCACCACGTGCCATGAAGCAGTAGGTGGGAGCAGAGTCGTCCTTGTCATTAGCTTCAGCGTTGTTGACGGGGCCATTGTCTTCAGTGTTGAAGATGGACTTGGCAACGTAGGCTGTAGCTAGAGCCAAACTTGCAACGCCAGAGTCAGACTCCTCCTCAGACTCCACCTCCGCCTCCTCAGAAGCAGACTCCTCCTCTGAATCCATCTCCTAGCCAACAAAAGCACGAGCCTTACCAGATGAGCTCTTCTTGTGTGATGAAGATTTGAAAGAAGACTTGGAAGAGTACTTTGAAGATTTCTTCTTATTCTTGTCATCAGAATCATATTCCTTGCTCTTTTTCTTGTTGTTCTCATTGTCCCACTGTGCACATTCCGAGATATAGTGTCAAGGTTTCTTGCACTTGTGACATGTTCTCTTCTTGTAATCATGAGTGGAAGCTTCATCATTTCTTGAGCTGGATCGTGAAGACATTCTGAAGCCCTTCTTCTTAGTGAACTTCTGGAACTTCTTCACAAGCATAGCAAGCTCCTTTCCAATGTGTTCAGGATCACCAGAACTGCAGTCAGATTCTTCTTCAGATGAGGAAACAACTTTTGCCTTCAAAGCACGAGTTCGGCCGTAGTTGGGACCATAGATATATCTTTTCTCAGATAGCTGGAACTCATGTGTGTTGAGCCTCTCAAGTATATCAGATGGATCGAGTGTCTTGAAGTCAGGGCATTCTTGTATCATCAGGGCAAGGGTGTCGAACGAGCTATCAAGTGATCTCAGTAGTGTCTTGATGATTTCATGCTTGGTGATCTCAGTGGCGCCGAGAGCACGAAGCTCATTTGTGATGTCAGTGAGGCGATCAAACGTGAGCTAGACATTCTCATTGTCGTTTCTCTTGAAGTGGTTGAAGAGGTTGCGAAGAACACTGACCCTTTGGTCTCTCTGGATTGAGACGCCTTCGTTGACCTTGGAGAGCCAGTCCCAGACTAGCTTTAACGTTTCCAGAGCACTCACACGGCCATACTGTCCTTTGGTCAGATGACCACAGATGATGTTCTTGGCAGTAGAATCCAGTTGAATTAACTTCTTGACATCCGCAGGGGTGACACCTTCACCAGTCTTGGGAACGCCATTCTTGACGACATACCAGAGGTCGACATCAATGGCTTCAATATGCATGCGCATCTTATTCTTCAAGTAGGGATATTCAATTCAATCGAAGACGGGGCAAGCGGCGGAGACTTTGATTATCCCTGCAGTCTACATAGCTAAAACTCCAGGTGGTTAAACTGAATCACACAGAACAAGGGGGGGGGGTGAATAGGCGATTTTTATGGAAGTCTTCAAAACATGGGAGTTTTGAAGACAAACAATAGAAATGATCCTATTGATATGCAGCGGAAGGTAAACTACACTAAGCAATACATAGTCAAGTATGCAATGAAGTGAAAGCACGAAGACTAATAGCAGCTAGGTAGTAAAAATCAGGATGAAAGATGGTATGAAGCCAAACAACGATAGTAGTCACACAGTAAAGACAAATAGGTAAAGCAAACAGGCAATGACTTCACGAAGACAACTATAAATAAAGAGAGGGAGACGATAAAACTAGTCGCTTGGCGAAGACAAGGATTTGTTGGACCATTTCCAGTTGCTGTGACAACTATACGTCTAGTTAGAGAGGCTGAGATTCAACTCAGAGGAACGCGTCTTCACCTTATTCCCCTTGAGCTAAGGACACCCAATCCTCGCCCAATCACTCTGGTAAGTTTTCAAGGTAGACTTCCAAACCTTCACAGACTTCGTTCACCGGCGATCCACAATGACTCTTGGATGCTCAGAACGCGACGCCTAACCGGCTGGAGGATTCACAGTCCTCAAGTGTAACAAGTCTTCAGGTCACGCGGACAGAAAGACTTCAGTGATGCCTAACACTCTTTGGCTCTGGGTGTTTGGGCTTTGTCCTCGCAAGGATTTCTCTCTCTCAAAAGCTTCTAAGGTGGGTTGCTCTCAAACGACAAAAGCCGTGCACTAACTCTGAGCAGCCCAATTTATGGTGTAGGGGGTGGGCTATTTATAGCCAATAGGCAACCCGACCTGATTTGTCCGAAATGACCCTGGGACACTAAGGAACTGACACATGTTCCAACGGTCAGATTTCAAACACACGCGGCAGCTTGACTTGGGCTACAAGTAAAGCTGACTCATCCAGCTCTGGATTAGATTTGCTCTCATTGTCTTCGCTCGGAGACATAGGATTTGGTTGAGCATCACTTCAGTCACTCTGACTTTGTTCACTGGGACCCCACTTAACAGTACGGTGGTTCCTATGACTCAACAAAGAAGAAACGGAAACAACGAAACAACTAAGTCTTCGCGCTCCATAGTCTTGACGCAATGTCTTCTCTTGTCATAGTCTTCAATGTGAATATCTTCACATACCACCATTGCCTTCAATGTCTTCATACATTTTTGGGGGTCATCTCCGGTAGGTAAACCGAATCAATGAGGGACTACTACCTATGTTATCCTGCAATTATCACAAACACATTAGTCCCTCAACCAGGTTTGTCATCAATACTCCAAAACCAACTAGGGTGGCACTAGATGCACTTACACATCCCTTCCTGGTTGAGCACTACCGACCGCTCGATGGCGGGCTCGAAGGCCGGGGACGTCTCGGCTGAGACTTGGGGCTTCTTCTTCCCCTTCTTCTTCCGGCTCAGCGCCATGGCGATGAAGAGGGTTGGATCCTGGTTGGGCCGGAGGAGGAGACCGCTGCTTACTGGAAGGCGGAGGAGTTGGTAGAGCGCGCTGCTGTTGATGAAGGTGGAGCTATGTAGACAATGGCGGCCACCTAGCCTAGCGGATATCAAGGCCGCGTGGGGAAGTGGAGGCGCCCACGTACCATCGACCACCACACGTCAACCAAGGCCGCAGGCGGTTGGGGCCCGCGGCGCTCCGCACTTGTCCTTTGGCTTCGCCCCGAAGCCAAGTTTGAGCGTGCCTTGGGCCCGGGGGCTACTGTAGGCGTCCTGGGAACGGGGGTACCAAACCCGCCTGCCTGCGGCCCATGGCGTGGCTCCACCAACGGCCTGGTACGACTCATCTTCAGCAACAACCACTCAAGACCCTCGCGAGGCGGACGACACCAAGACTTCCTCAGGGGCAGCCTCACTAGGATGGCTCCCGAGGAGCGAAGATATCTATGCAAGGGACACCTCGCGAGGTTCATGTGACGTGAGCCATGACGACCAAGGCTAGGCGGGGGCCAGCGGACGCAGTGTACCAGTTTCCTCTTTGGTGCTAAAGAGGCAGACGCAGGCAAGGAGTCCCGAGGCATCAGGCAAATGTTTTCATATCGGTGCAACAAAACCAAAACCAGCAGGACGGCAGGACGGAGGTCATCGCGGAGCCCACTGCTGCATCACCACCAGAGCCTTTGGCACGCGAATACCACCTTTTGTCAGGATAGCTTTACTAGTTGTCTTCCTTCAAAATTGGTCGTTGTGGGATACCTTCGCGCCTACATTTGGGAAGAGAAGTAGAACTAGCCACCACCATAGGAGGGGGGCGGATCATTCAAACCACCCTCACACGTACCAGCTCACCGAGCTCGAGAACACCTCTCCTCAGGAGGTTGTTCATATCTTGTACTTGTTCATCCTCAGCCTACGAGGCAATCCACCACACCACACTGCAGTAGGGTATTACACCACATCGATGGCCCGAATCAGTATAAACCTCTGTGTCTCGTGTTTTTTGGGTTCGTCGAGTTAGGCCGTGAGATCGTTGTGCGAGCGAGTCAGGAAGAGAGAGTTCTTCATATGCACCCCAGAGTTCGAACTTTAAGGGTTTGCCGGAACCCAGAATCCACCGACAGGATGGATGTGATTGTTTGGATCTATCCCTTCTCTTTTTTTTTTTGGTAGTAGATAAGTTAGATGGCTTGTTTTGAGAAGGCGAGGGGGGCAGTTGGGGTAATTCGGTCCGCGACGTTAACGGGGTGTGGACGGCGGAACGGAGCGGACGGGGTGCGGGCGCGCATAAAGCCCGGCAAAATTCCCCGACGCGAGGCCACAAATCGCTCCCGGCCCCCTCCTTCCTCCTCTCCCCTGCCCGTACGGTCAAACAAGAGACCCCCCGCCCCCCTCTCTCCTCCACCTCCACCTCCAGCGCTCGCCGCGAGAAGCCGAGAAGCGAGAAGAAGGAAGAGCCTGAGAAGGCAGCATGGCGGACCAACTCACCGACGACCAGATCGCCGAGTTCAAGGAAGCCTTCAGCCTATTCGACAAGGACGGCGACGGTAAGTGATTTTTGTCCCTCCCTGTTCTGCTGTTCCCCTTATAGGAACGCTGTGATTGTTGTGATCCGTTTAAGTCTGGATAGACGAACATCAATTCATCATCGATGTCTGCTCTCTCTCTCTTTGATCTAGAGTAGCATAGAATTGGGACATCTTATAGGAGTACACTAGATGACTAGAGGCTGAAAATTTACGCCCAGGCGTCCAGCAGCCGGAATGCCAGATTAAGTATCGCATATATTGCGACACTCACTACATGCGTTCGAAGCAAAAGCAAATCGCGGCGCGGCGTACCACCGCCCTGCCGGGAGGAAATTCCTGTGCTTCTTCTATAGTCTGTACTGCCGTATAGTGCACGGCTGCGGGTCACTATCTCGCCTAGTAACTGCTGTGGAAATTATGTCGTCAAATCGATGTGATTGGGTCATGTCAGATTTGACCTCGTCTCGGATCCAGATGTGGAGTAGTCAGGGCCGTCCAATGTCAGATGTTTAGGCTCGACTTATGTAGAACAGCTGAATCGTAGCTTATGGGTTGAACTTAGGGGCACCGGGTCTGCTACCATCTCTTTTTGTATGCTGCTTTCGTTATGGATCGTATCTGCAGATCTGTTGGAAATCCTTAGGGGGTTGAAACCCAGATCCAGCTATATATGATAATACAATTTTAGCACAATTGATTTTGTTTGTTTATTATGCTCACTCTGAGTGCGAAAATGAAATTCTTAGTGGTTGTATCTGCCATACCAATTCATGCGTGCAAGTCTGATTAGCTTTTTTTTTGTTCGTTATGCTCACTCTGAGTGCGAAAATGAAATTATCGACTTGGTCAGCAACATACCTGAAACTGCCGTTGTGTGCTGGACAGGTTGCATCACAACCAAGGAGCTGGGAACAGTCATGCGTTCGCTGGGGCAGAACCCAACGGAGGCAGAGCTCCAGGACATGATCAACGAGGTCGATGCCGATGGCAACGGCACCATCGACTTCCCGGAGTTCCTCAACCTGATGGCCCGCAAGATGAAGGACACGGACTCGGAGGAAGAGCTCAAGGAGGCCTTCCGGGTGTTCGACAAGGACCAGAACGGCTTCATCTCGGCCGCAGAGCTCCGCCACGTCATGACCAACCTCGGCGAGAAGCTAACGGACGATGAGGTCGACGAGATGATCCGCGAGGCCGACGTGGACGGCGACGGCCAGATCAACTACGAGGAGTTCGTCAAGGTGATGATGGCCAAGTGATCCAGCCCATGTTCATGTCCGGTGGTATTATTATTTTTACCAGGGAGGAGGAAATTGTGCTTTACATATTAGTAGTAAGGAATGCGGCTCTCGTTTCCTTGTCTTTGCCCCGAACCAGAAGAAGCGTACTAGTAGATGTAGTTGCTGAAGAGCACTCATGGAATCCTCCTCCCCTGCTGCTACCTTGTCTCTCTCCCGTGTGTCATTGAAACATCTTTCTTTCTGTGTGAATCTGCAAGACTTGGCCCCTTCGTGATGAACCCTGATTGCAGTTGAATCCGTTTGATCCAAGTTCCCTTCTACTTCTATTTTGTACTGTACGTACCAATCCTCGGCCAGCGGCTCCTTCAGTTGGCAGATGCTGCTGTTGTATTGCTTGGCGATGGATGGAAGTAATATGTTCTTCAGGAAACATTCGGCCGGCGACGAAAAATGCTGGTTGAATGGCCTGGTCGCATGTGAATGTGATGTGGACCTCCGTTGAACTGAAACCAGTGCGCCGTTTGGTGGAGTTTGGCAGGACTAACGGTTGACTGCGGAAGATGCCGCCGCCTGATGTTAGTCCAAGGCGTGATATGGAATCAGTGCATTGAAAGCACCGCAAGTGTGGATGCACCAGATACATCCCCGTGTCACAAGTGTGAGTGCATCAGATACATTCCTCCACGTGTCTTGATCTCATCGGGCGTTGCCGTCTGCTACTGCATAACCGTGTTGTGCTTGTGCATTGGTGCTGCCTTGGCGAGTTTTGCATCCAGCGGCGGCGCTGTTGTGAAGACACAGTAATGAATTTCTGAAATACTAAATGGCGAACGTTCCTGGGAGGGGGTGACAAGCGAACTTTTTTTAGCCGCATTTTTAGATGATATAGGAGATGACAATTTGTGTCAGTTTCTACCCAAAATAGAAGTCTTCTTGCCAGAAAATGTTACGCGTTTTTGAAGAAACTGTTAGCAAAAACGTTCGCAAAAGCTATCCCCCTTAGCGAATGTTCGATGTCTACTGGCATCCATGCGTTTCTGGATGCGGACTGTGCAACTACGTGAAACGAGTATATTACACAAAACCATCACAATTCAAGTTAGGTTATCATATAACCATGACCTTTGACTAAAATCACGTAAAATCAACACGTCTGAGGCACGGTTGTACACATAGCACCGATTGGATAGTTTCCAGCTCTAACAGCAAATATGACCAGCGGGATCTGCATGTCGCACTGCTGTGCCATGCTTATTATATGGATAATTTACTAATTTAGCCGCGGGAGGGTGGGGCACTTGTCAGGCTGACAATGGGGATTACCTAGGCCGGTATTGGACTCCCATCCCTGTCCCCGCGACAGCCACCCCATGCCCGTCCTCATCCCCATACCCACCCGCGGGGATAAAAAGTTTCGCATCCCCATCCCCGTCAGGTTTTTTCATCCCCATGAGGAAACCCACACAGGCAATTAACAACAACCTTCGTAGTATTTAAGTAGAAAAAACAACATTTTAACACAATAAATAATATTTTGTCGCTAGCTTAGCGATTTCTTTGGGCTTTTCGGGCCAAAAGAGCGGGATTGGTGGAAATTCGGGTGGGTATGGTCGGGAATTACCTAGGGTCTACCAATTTTAGGGTCCACATGTAAGCCATTCACAGGTTTGACGGGTAATTGGTACGGGTAATGCTATCCCATCCCAATCCCCATCTTGTGTGCTGGGTAAGATATTTGACCACCAACATCCCCGTGGGCACTAAAACTGTCACATCCCGTCCCCTAATAGAGTAATTAATTACCCATGGGGACATGGGTAACTGTTAACCATTGCCAACTTGAGGCACTTATCAAGCTCCCATCTTCCTTCCCCAAACCCGTCATTTATCCTCTCTCTCTCTCTCTCTCTCTCTCTCTCTCTCTCTCTTGAATATTCCCCATCGACACTTCAATGCTTTCGACAACCACACTGCTACATCACTACTCTTTCTTCTAGGACCAATCGTCGCTTCCCCACTCAGGCACGACAAAGAAGTTGTCGCCGCCATGCCTACAACCAACTTAAGCGAACCTCCCAGTGGCGTTGGCCGACTGGTCCGACGAGGATGGCGGGAGCGGGTACTAGGTGTGGTGCGCGAATCGGTGGACCTCCCCAAGGCCAATTGCGGCCGCCTACTAAGGACGGATGGAGCCATCACCTTGCCTCCCTCTCTCCACCCTTCTTGGAGCTCATCCATTCGTTGGGTGATCCCTTGCTCTCACATTCGATTGTTTGCATGTCGCTTAGGTCGGTGAGTTACATTTTTGCTCATTGCAGTCGGACCACAGGAGCAGCACCGACTGACAAAAGGCTATCTACTGTGATATATTCATACCCTCTTTAGTTTGGATGGTTGAGTTGATGGAAATATGCCCTAGATGCAATAATAAAGTTGTTATCTTCCCATTTTCGTGTTCATAAATAATTTTATATTTCTATGCTAGAATTGCAATGGTTCTTGAATGTGATATTCGGAAGAAAACCTAGTAGCATGTGTAGAAAGATAAACATCAGACAGATCCCTAGTAAGGCCTAGGGACTAGCTCATGTATTGTTGATGGTTTTGTTTTCCTAACCATGGGCATTATTAATATAACAAGCATGCCAGCAATAATAAGAACACATTGTTAGGGTAAGAATGATGTTGGATAGACCCAACTTATAAGATAATGCAATCACGTCATCAGTTAGCTGTCAGTATTTTCTCATAATGGGTATAGGATGGTACAAACTGACCTAAGTCCATGCAGCATGTTGCCTCTCGGCAAGAGCCGGGCAGTATGGTACAAAAAAGGCCCAATTCCAACGAGATGAACTTTTCGCGTAGGCTTTGCCAGCCCGAGTTAAGCCCACCCAGATACGGGCGCTGGCAAGTCAAAGCCGTCTGGCGCGTCCGGTCAATGGACATCCTATTTCGTGACTTATGCGCCTGGAAACTTGGAAACGCACAAGGTTGGGGAGTCTGGCACCGTTAGTTGGTCTGGCCCAAGTCCCGCTTGTTGGCTGCTTTTCCCCGCTTGTCCGCTCGTGACTCTGGTTCGTACGTTTCAATAAGGTATGTTCCATTTCCCCCCAAGAACTATTTTTGTTGATGATGAGTTTGAAAGAATAAACAAATTTGATATTCCATTTTATACTAGGGAAAATTCTGTTGGAAATAGAAATAAAAATAGTTTTTAAAACATTTTCATATTTTGATGAAAAAAACTATGAGCATTTTATAAAAATGATGAACATTTTTTTGTATTTGATGAACAAATTTTGAATTCGATGAACATTTTTAAACTTGATGAACAAAATTTGTACAAGAACATTTCTTTTGAAAAATGAATGAACAACTTTTGAATTCATGAACATTTTTGGAAATCAATGAACACATTTTGATTTTTTTATGAACATTTTTAAAATTCGATGAACATTTTTTGAATACGGTAAGCAAAAAAATATTTGTGAAATTAAAAATAAAATTCGCAAACAAAATTGGAAAAAGTAAATAAGAAAAAATAGAAAAGAAAACGGAAAACATAAATGTAAAAATAAAAAAAATAAAAAAACAAAAGGAAAATGGTCCGGCCCATACGAACGCCCAGCGCGCGCGAGGCCGGATCGTATAGGAGAAGATCGGCGCCGCGGCGCGAGAGAGCGAATCAAAGCTGAGAAAAATCCGGTCAACCGGCGGGGGCATGGGCGCTGCCGTGGGCGGAAGCAGAGGGAGACATGGCAGCATCGGCGCCTCGGCGGACCCGGCTCACAACTTGCTAGGCTTTCATCTTTGTCCGCAAATGCGAGAGTTGGTCGCTGGTCGACTACATTTTTCTGTTCGCAATTTGGAGAACATCCACACTCACATCGGTTTCATTCTCAGTTTTTCACTGGTCAGTTACGATTCCATGAGCTTCCTTCCTTCCTTCACACACGCAGCATCGCCGACAAGGATCAGCGGTTTATTTATTTATTCAGAATCTGATACTACAGAGACATCTCCCCGGCTATAGCTACTACTAGTACAGTACAATGCTAAGTAGAGTAGAGAACAAAGTTCAACACATTGCGCTGTTCAATATAACCTCCTACCAATACAATCTTACAACAATATGGCCTTTCGCCTCTAGCTTTAATCTCCCTCTGGACCATGAATATGTAATAATAAGCAAACTAACGAAGCCATAGATAGGCTCTTCCACAGCGGGCTGTGCGCCCGCTGTTTCATCGGAGCCTATTCTTCATCATCATCATCATCATCATCATCAACAAACGAACGAAAGAACTCAGTCTGCACAACCCATTCCGCAGCCAACACCCACCATCCATCCCACATATGAACTAGGGACTATGTACATGGAAAATTGTGCTTCATGCCGCGGTGCTGTTATCTTCTACCTCGCCGCCGCACTTCCAAACTACGTCCTTGAGCTGGGTGGAGAGAGATCTGTAGAACTGTTTCACAGTAAAATAAACTCTTGTTACTTGCTTGTGAAAGCAATGCTTTGACAGTAGTTAAATTCGCAGAGAATTTGAATGGCAAAGGGGGGATGCTATGGTGGTACCATTTGAAATTCCAGAGTATCCCCCTTCGCCTTTTTCAGCTCAACCACATGTAGGGATGGAGCTACTTGAAACACCTGAAGGTTGCCACATGAAAACATATATGAATGGTAATCCTTCTTTAGTGTTCAAAGTAGTTTGTTTGTTTGCGTGGTGTTTTCACTTACCTCGGTTGCAACATTGAGATTGCCTTTTCTACCTGCTTTTGGGTTCTCCATCCGCATCTGGAAATAACAAAATCAAAGCTAGTTCAATTTCCCGCCAACTTCGATTATGTGCAATATGTATACAAATATTTAGTTATAACACAAGATGTGTGCACATATATAGACAATAATAATATGAATACCTTGTAGTTTTTCTTCTGAATGTCAAATCCAAGTGGCCTTGCAGCTTCCGCAATCTTGCTGATAATTTCTTTTGGAGGGCATTGCGAGGTGAATCTTGTCTCTCTTTTATGCTCCTGCCACATAATTCGTACAGATAAGTACATTGCAATGATATGTACTACTCTCTCTGTCCGAAAATATAACAACGTGTTAAACATTCCACTAGTGTCAAAAACGTTTTTATATTATGGGACGGAGGGAGTAGTTTCTAAAAACATCATAGGCAACAAACAGGCAATAGAATGTGGGAAACCAAACATAATAAGGCATATAATGGCTGTCTGCAGCAGAATTATTTCAGAGTTCTCAGTTCTGACCTCCTTTGCCTCGAACAAATTGTCCAGATTCAGTCCCTGATTCAGTGAAATCAGTTCAAATGCATTCATTGAGGTTGGCTTATGTTCAGTCTCCTCTTTCACATGCTGGTCCTGGTAAATTATTAAGACATGCATATAGTTAATCAACTTATTCCAACCAGAAATGTAAGTATTTAAGCTATATAGGTCAACTGCCTCACCTCTGAGTCTCCAAATGCAGCATAGACATCATCGAAACTAGTTTCATACTTATCGTCAAAAACAGGTGGCTTGAATCCCTTTTTGAACCAAGGATCCTCCAGTATCTGAGGAATGGTGATACGCTGTTCAACATTCAACAACAAAAACAGAACAGATCAGTTGGGATTCTATAACTTTTTTTCCAGTACTGAGATTCAAATTAAGGACTACTGGTGTTTCTTTAATAGTACTGCTCACAAGTCTGACTCTCTATTGAAAGGATTACTCTTAGTGATTTCAACAACTATATTCAGAAGTTGTATGCCACTTACAGTTGCAGGATTAGGGTCCAAAATTCTGGTAATCAACTTCTTAGCTCCAGTAGAAAACCAAGAGGGGCATGTGAATTGAGCTTCTGAGATCTGTTATTCCAGAAGAGGGTAAAAAGGAAATAATCAGTAACAATATCATATAAGATATTCCCTGAGAAAGGAAGCCTCTACGATGTTTTTCGCATTTTTGCATCTTTTGAACTGTATTGGTATTACCTTTTTATAAAGGGCGATGATGTTTTCATCCTCGAAAGGTAAAAACCCGGCAAGGAGAATAAAAAGGATTACCCCGCAAGACCAGATATCTGCAGCTGCACCATCATAACCTCTATCCTCAATCACCTGCAGAGAAATCTAAGTTAGACAATAGTTCTAGTGGATTGGACACATGATCTTACTATGACAAGCAAAACAAAATTACCTCAGGAGCAACATAGTTCGGAGTCCCGCATGTTGTGTGCAGCAACCCGTCAGCCTGTAGAGTCGAAGAATTTCAATAACAGTGAGAATCAACAGAAGACAATGATGTGACCAGTTAGAATTTTTTACCCAAAGTAGGAGTATATCTTAAAAATACCTTCACTTGCTCAGTTAAAGCACTTAAACCGAAGTCGGACACTTTGAGGTTTCCAGCAGCATCAAGCAACAAATTTTCTAACTGCAAATGCAGGTTCAACATCATTTTGTCACTTTCCTGTACTTGTATGTGTATAGTTAATCATAGAAGAGCACATGACTCAGAAGATAAAGTTTTTACCTTCAAATCTCTGTGATACACACCCCTGCTGTGGCAATAGTCAACGGCATTTATCAGTTGCTGAAAGTATTTGCGTGCCTCCTCTTCTTTCAACCTTCCATTGGTATACTGTGTATAACAGAAACTAAAACAGATTAAAAAGATGATCATGTAACATGAAAGAAAATCTAACCGATAATACAACCTCAGAAATTACAGATAGATGGGTGATATATTGGCACTTACAATGGTATCAAAGAGTTCCCCTCCAGTAATGTATTCCAGAACAATGAAAATTCTTGCTTTACTTCCCATCACCTGAGGTACAAAGCAAATATTAGCAAACAAAAAAGGTAGTAAGACTGCAGCTATGAATAAACACAAATCTACTAAAGTATGGTGATAAATCTTGAAGCGTCGATTGATGTTTGGACTTTACCTCGTGCAGTCGAACAACATTAGGATGCTTTATTAACTTCATAGTACAAATTTCGCGCCTAATCTGCATTGAGTTGAGGATAGTATTAGGACACAGATATCAAATATCATTATATGAGCACATGTATGAAACAATGTGTTTCAGTTTTGCCAATGTTTTTGGCTGACAGAAGTCCTTGTTTGAGGACTGTATGGTTAGAACTTACAACTTGGAAGAGCACAAAAGTACAGTGAAGGCAATTAGATAGAATTGAGGACATGGACACGCGATAGTGCAACAAGGGACACATATGCTGAAGTGCAGGAAATAATTTTGTGTTCAATTTGCACAAAGTTCAGACATCAATTGGAAACTGTACAAGACACTAGGAAAACATACTGAGTTTGTGAGATGACTTCAACTGAAAGACCACTATATGGGTAAGATCGAGGGGCTATGTAATGCAAGTACGTAGATACAGAATCATTCTTAACTGAAGTCACACCTTCCTATGCCCCCATGCTGACACGGCAACATCCAGGGAAGCTAGAAATGGTTTCTCCAGTTAGCTCCTTGATATAAAGATGTACACGACGAGTAATTTGGAACGGAGGGAGTAGATAAAACCACAGATGGCAACTGTGCATCTGTCATGAAAGTTGATTGACTGAACTTTAAAATTTTACCACGTGCATCTTATGATCTGATCTATGATATGATATGTTCAGATAAAAGGAATATGAAGAAACTAGTACAAAGTCGTATGAGGGGATTGTGTGATAATGACCTGTTCAACCAATCTGAGCTTCTGAACCTTCTCCTTGTCGAGGATTTTGATAGCAACAGGCTCCATAGTTTCAGTGTTCTTTGCGAACCTGACCTTTGCAAAGGTCCCTTCCCCGATGGTGCGGCCGAGCTCATACTTGCCGACACGGCGCTTCACCTTTGGTGACAATGCGGCTCTCTTGGCCCGATACATCTTCCTACAGCCGAAGGTTACTTTCAACCTTCAAAATGCTCCTGAACGACCTGCAGTCGCGCAATGAAATCAGGCTTTGGACACTATGAACTTGGTATTGATTTGGTATCATGAGGCAGCCTTTACCATCTTTCCCAAAAAGGATAAAGGAAGAACAGCAGAAGTAGCGTAGATCCTAAAGATCCCAGGAAGACTAAACAACACCTGATCATCATCATCAATATAAAATGACCAGCCTAGTCCAAAACACTCAACCCACTTTGACTTTTACTAATATAAAAGGTGGCATAGACATATCTACAAAAAAAAAAAGGTGGCGAAGACCATGAGATGCATCATCCCAAACTAAACACATGTTCCTGCGGCCGAAAGGCAAAAAATTCATGAAAAGTAGTACTACATGGCAGGTACTACATAGATGGAGGCCACATAGACATAGCATAGGAAGAATCTCCAGTTGGTAACCTATGATCCTACCCGACAGTCACCTAAGATGACAAAACATTTTCAGAAAGCAGGTTACAGATATGTACTGGTTACTGCTGCTTTTTGGAGTAAGGTACATAATCCTCGCTCAAAGAAGTATGTGTACTACTCAAATGAACAGAGCAAAGAGAAATGAGTCGTCGTAAAATCATTCACAGGGCATGAAACCAATGAGCTAGCAAATGCGCATGAAGCTCAGCGCATAATCTGCACACTTCTGCAGATCAGAGCTGTACCTCCTCGACTAGCACAAGAAATGCAAAATTCGCACACGCACAGTAGGGAACAGATAGATTCAGGGGTAGGCGCTTGCGGCTTACCTTCAACGCGACGAGCTAGCAGACAGCGCGCGGGTGGAGGCGGAGCTTAGCAGCAGATGCAGCTAGGAGGAAGCGAGGGTGGGTCTGAGGAGGAAGAGGAAGCTGTTGCCGTGGATGCAGAGGAGGAAGAGGGAGGTGTCGTGCTAAATAAGGAGGGAGGGAGGTAGGGAGGGAGGAGGTGTGTGGGGGGGGGGGGGGGGGGGGGTGACACGTACGTGCTCGCACAGCTAGAGGAGCACCACCACGAGAAAAGGACATGGGGATCGATCGGGATGGATGCGAGCAGAGCAGCCGCCGCTGGCGTACGTGATTTGATTGCCGACGCTGCCTTGCCACCCTTTCAGTTCCCAAGGGCTGCATGGCCTATCCTTTTCGTCCCCTTCGTTCTACTGCTGCTTTTCGATTCTACTAGGGGGATACTAGTGGTATTTTCTACTTACTCCAGGAAGAAGAACATCGTGTGCACCAGAGACCAGGCCAGAGTATGTAGATAAGTTTGTGCTCTTATCAGAGCCAACCATGCATGCCTTGGTCACTCGTCATTTTTGGTATCGTAACCTTTAACTATGCATACAAAACTTTGCACGTATGTATAAGGTATCGAAAATTACAGCTGGTGCAGCAAACCTAAAGCGTACACCACATGGACACGTTCTAGAAGCCGCCAACATAATCGAACTGCAGATCCATCTTCAGTAAAGAGATCCGTGTCATCCTTGTCAGTCCGGCCATCGTCCGTCGACGCCACCACGGCGCCCAACGACACCACCTCCCTGCGTGCAAACTTCTGAACACCTCGCGGTGGCCGCCGGTACACCGCAACATCATACCACCAAGTACCACCAGCCGACACGGCTTGAAGTCTCTAGAAGATCTGTCGTGCGTAGCACCTGCCGAACAGGCATGACACAACATAGCACCTGTCGGTCAGGCATGACTTGACATCTCCACCGAAACTCCGTGCAAGATGAAGCCGCTCCACCTCTTGCCTCTATTTTCCAGCGCTGCTCCACAAACGATGCTCCCAAGAGAGAAAGGACACCGCAGTGCCACCATCGTTCGATCTGAAAGACCAGATCCTAGGGTTTCACCCTGAGCAGCACGAGTGGGTCGACAATAGTTACAGGACGATGCTTTCATCAAGGTAATGTCGCAGAACACCGCCATCGTCTGCCATCAGGTCGGTTTTCACTGGCAACTATGTCTCCCCGACTCGCACCTGGGACTAGATGACGGATCTCGAGATCCGACCACCCAGTCTCAGGCCGACCACCTCCGACTTAGGAGATGACCACCACCGTGGAGTCCTCGTCTGGAGCTCGCTTCATATCCAGCCGTCTACGCGAGAGGTAAGTTTCCACTTCCTCCTCGCGACAACTGGTTTTGAAGTTGTGTGGTCTTCAAGGCACCACTAGCGAGTAATCACCCGGTCATTAACACCACACAGGCTCCCTCGGATTCCAGTCATAGTCCTTCAGATGACTGTCACATATCATCATCTTCCGGTGAGGGAGCCCTGGATTAGGGGGTGTTCGGATAGCCGGACTATACCTTAAGCCGGACTCCAGGACTATGAAGATACAAGATTGAAGACTTCGTCCCGTGTCCGGAAGGATCTTTCCTTGGCGTGGAAGGCAAGCTAGGCATGCGGATATTCAAGATCTCCTACCATTGTAACCGACTCTGTGTAACCCTAACCCTATCCGATGTCTATATAAACCGCAGGGTTGTAGTCCGTAGGACAACCATCATCATACACAATCATACCATAGGCTAGCTTTTAGGGTTTAGCTTCCTTGATCTCGTGGTAGATCTACTCTTGTACTACCCATATCATCAATATTAATCTAGCAGGAGTAGGGTTTTACCTCCATCGAGAGGGCCCGAACCTGGGTAAAATAAAGTGTCCCTTGTCTCCTGTTACCATCCGACCTTGACGCACAGTTCGGGACCCCCTACCCGAGATCCGCCGGTTTTGACACCGACATTGGTGCTTTCATTGAGAGTTCCTCTGTGTCGTCGCTTTTAGGCCCGATGGCTCCTTTGATCATCAACAACGATGAGGTCCAGGGTGAGACTTTCCTCCCCGGACAAATCTTCGTCTTCGGCGGCTTCGCTCTGCGGGCCAATTCGCTTGGTCGTCTGGAGCAGATCGAAAGCTACGCCCCTGGCCATCAAGTCAGGTTTGAAAGCTTAAACTACACGGCAGATATCCGCGGAGACTTGATCTTCGACGGGTTCGAGCCACAGCCAAGCGCGCCGCACTACCTCGAGGGGCATGATATAGCTCTGCCTCTGAATAGTGCCCTGGAGGCCGCACACGCACCGGCCCCGATCCTCGACTCGGAGCCCGCTGCGTTCTTTGAGGATGAACGGTTGGACGTCACCTCGGGGGCTGCGATCTTGAAGGCGATCGAGCCGAACGCCAGCCCCGCACTCCGCACGGCCCATGACTCCAAGGAGTCGGATTCTTCTCCGAACTCCGGGCCTCCCGTGCCCCTGCCGATCGAATCCGATTGGGCGCCTATAATGGAGTTCACCGCCGCGAACACCTTTCAGCACTCACCTTTCGGTGATATCCTGAATTCTCTCAAGTCTCTCTCTCTATCAGGAGAGCCCAGGCCGGACTATGGTCTGCGAGGTTGGGATTCGGACGACGAAGAAATTCAAAGCCCACCCACCACCCACTTAATAGCCACTGTCGATGATTTAACCGACATACTTGACTTCGGCTCCGAAGACTTCGACGGTATGGACGACGAAGGAGGAGACGAACAAGAACCAGCACCTATAGGGCGCTGGACCGCCACCTCGTCATATGACATATATATGGTGGACGCTCCAAAGGATGGAGATGGCGATGGAACAACGTAGGATGACACCTCGAAAAAATAGCCAAAACGCCGGCGTCAACGGCGCCGCTCTAAATCCCGCCATATCAGAAACGGTGATTCCGGCACGGGAGATAATACTACCCCGGATAGCGCCGAAGAACACCAAATCCAGCAAGATTTGGCGCAGGAAGATGGAGAAGCCAGCCCTCATGAGAGAGCGGCAGAGCGAGAGGTTGAGGATGATAACTACATGCCTCCCTCCGAAGACGAGGCAAGCCTCGACGACGACGAATTCGTCGTACCATCAGACCCCGCCGAACAAGAGCGTTTCAAACGCAGGCTTCTAGCCACGGCGAACAGCCTAAAGAAAAAGCAGCAACAGCTTAGAGCTGATCAAGATTTGCTAGCTGACAGATGGACTGAAGTCCTTGCGGCCGAAGAGTATGAACTCGAGCGCCCCTCCAAAAATTATCCTAAGCGTAGGCCGCTACCCCAATCAGAGGGGGAAGCACCTACATTACCAATGCATGATATGGCAGACCGGCCACCTCGCGGCCGCGACAGAGAGACCTGTCGAACCTCTAAACAAGCCATGCCCCGGTGCCGCTCAACTAAGGCACGGGAAAATGAGCCAAACCCGCGAGACGTACTGGAGGATAAAGCAGGGCAAACAAGATCGATCTATGGATCGAGCAGATGCCCCACGACACATGATGATGATCTTCACTCCGGACACAATAAATCCGGCCGGGCCGAACACAATAGGCATAGCTCTTCCGAGCTGCGTCGTGACATAGCCCAGTACAGGGGCGCCGCACACCCACTGTGCTTCACAGATGAAGTAATGGATCATAAAATCCCAGAGGATTTCAAACCCGTCAGCATTGAGTCGTACGATGGTACGACAGATCCGGCAGTATGGATTGAGGATTATCTCCTTCACATCCATATGGCACGTGGCGACGATCTACACGCCATCAAATATCTCCCCCTCAAGCTCAAAGGACCAGCCCGGCATTGTCTTAACAGCCTACCAGCGGACTCAATCGGTTCTTGGGAAGACCTGGAAGCCGCATTCCTCGACAACTTCCAGGGGACCTATGTGCGGCCACCGGACGCCGACGACCTAAGCCACATAGTTCAGCAGCCAGAAGAATCGGCCAGGCAATTCTGGACACGGTTCCTAACAAAGAAAAATCAGATAGTCGATTGTCCGGACGCAGAGGCCCTAGCAGCCTTCAAACATAACATCCGCGACGAGTGGCTTGCCCGGCACCTGGGACAGGAAAAGCCGAAATCTATGGCAGCCCTCACGACACTCATGACCCGCTTTTGCGCGGGCGAAGATAGCTGGCTAGCTCGCAGCAACAACTTATCGAAGAACCCTGGTAATTCGGATACCAAGGACAAAAGTGGCAGGACACGTCGAAATAAGCAAAAGCGCCGCGTTAGCAGCGACAGCAATGAGGATACGGCAGTAAATGCCGGATTCAGAGGCTATAAATCCGGTCAGCGGAAAAAGCCATTTAAAAAGAATACCCAGGGCCCGCCAATTTGGACCGGATACTCGACCGCTCGTGCCAGATTCATGGCACCCCCGAAAGGCCAGCCAATCACACCAACAGGGATTGTTGGGTGTTCAAGCAGGCAGGCAAGCTAAGAGCCGAACACAAAGACAAGGGGCTGCATAGCGACGACGAGGAGGAGCCCAGGCCGCCGAACAACAATGGACAGAAGGGGTTTCCCCCACAAGTGCGGACGGTGAACATGATATATGCGACCCACGTTCCCACGGGGGAGCGGAAGCGTGCGTTATGGGACGTATACGCGATGGAGCCAGTCGCCCCAAAGTTCAACCCATGGTCCTCCTTCCTGATCACTTTTGATCGAAGGGACCACCCCACTAGAATCCATCACGGCGGTTTTGCCGCATTGGTTCTTGACCCAAACATTGATGGATTTCATCTCACAAGAGTCCTCATGGACGGCGGCAGTAGCCTGAACCTGCTTTATCAGGATACAGTGCGGAAAATGGGCATAGATCCATCAAGGATCAAGCCCACAAGGACGACCTTTAAAGGCGTCATACCAGGTGTAGAGGCCAATTGCACAGGCTTTGTAACACTTGATGTGGTCTTCGGATCTCCGGATAACTTCCGAAGTGAAGAGTTAATCTTCGATATAGTCCCGTTCCGCAGGGGCTATCACGCCCTGCTCGGACCAACCGCATTCGCTAAATTCAATGTGGTGCCGCACTATGCATATCTCAAGCTCAAGATGCCAGGCCCTCGAGGAGTAATTACGGTCAACGGAAACACTGAACGCTCACTCCGTACGGAGGAGCACACGGCGGCCCTCGCAGCGGAAGTACAAAGCAGCCTTTCAAGGCAACTCTCCAATCCGGCCGTTAAAAAGCCGGACAATGCAAAGCGCGCCCGGAGTAACCTGCAACAAGACCGCCTGGCACGTTCAGAGCAAGCGTAGCAATACGGCCCCAACCCCAGCCATCGCAAGATAGCGGAGCTAGTACCTCGAGTACACAATTACGCCCTCGAAATTCCATGGGCACAGGGGGAAGGGCACATTAACGACATGCTTACAATACGGCGTCAAACGTACTAGAGGTTGTCGGATTCTTTTTTTTATTTTCAGGACTCCACACTCTGGACAACCTGTTCGGCTTTGCTGCCGCACAGACGATGCAAGACCCAGGGAAGCAGACAAAGCTACGCCGCATTACGGAACTCTCAGGTGGTCTCTATTTCCAGCGATATATCTGTTTCTAAATTCCGCGGCCTGCCCCTGGTCAGGACATGCTAAATAGTCTAATATCTTTTTGCTTATCGCACTACTTGTATCGTTCGGCTTTGATAAATAGCCTCTCTATAGACAATGCATAGCTTTTCGACTATTTTTTGCGTTGTCCTCTTTTAATATATATATGTTCATTAGATAAACATGATCGCAACCGTACACCATGGTACGGCAAAACACGCCAGGGGCTTCATTACCCTTCTATCTGGTGTGAGAAGTCCGTACACTTTCACAAGTGCGGCACCCCGAACTTATAGCACTATATGCATCGGCTCCGAATCATGATTTTGGTCACATGTTGGGTTTGCCCGGCTCCTATGTTTTGGTGCCTTACGTTCCGCTATATCGGCTAAGGTAGCACTAGGAGAACCACTGCGATTGTGCCCCGGTTCAGCTGGGTTAAGCACCTCAGTGGAGAAAGCTAAAACAGACTGTCATGATAAGGCGTGAGACCGGTCACTGTTCGAGAGGTTTTTTGAGTCCTTAAAGACTTATGCCGCTTCGAGCGAGGAGCTGGCTATGTCCGGCCAAAGGCGTGGATAGCGCCCCGAATTCGGCCTTCCGAACTAGGGGCTTTGCCGACATTTAAAATTATAACGTTCTATGGCTAAGTGAGAGTGTTCAAGCATTATAGTCCGATTGCCTGGTTTGTTGTGCTGAGCGCCTCCCTCGAAGGACCCAACTATGGGAAAAAGAGCCCTCAGGTTTATCCCGAACACCCCAGCACTAGTGGCATGGGGGCAGAAGCCGACGACTGGCCATCTCTCAATTTTTGATAAACGGCCGCACAGAAAATAATATTTTAAATTCAATAAGCATTGCTTAGCGCATATGAACAAGTTTTCAGCGCACAGGATACAAACGAGCGAGTTCATTCAAATACTACATCTTTAGTACATTCATCCGCGACAAGGCGGGCTCCGGCAAGAACTTCCTTGTAGTAGTTTTCGGGTTTGCGATGCTCCTTCCCCGGCGGCGGCCCGTCCTTCACCAGCTTCTCTCCGTCCAGCTTACCCCAGTATACCCTTACACGGGCAAGGGCCCTCCGGGCACCTTCAATGCAGGCGGAGCGCTTGATGACCTCAAGCCGTGGACAGGCCTCCACCAGCCGCCACACTAGCCCGAAATAGCTCCCAGGCAGGGCCTCTCCAGGCCACAGACGAACTAGTAAGACCTTCATGGCCTGTTCGGCCACCTTGTGGAGCTCGACCAGCTGTTTCAGCTGATCGCTCAAAGGCACAGGGTGTCCGGCCTCAGAATACTGAGACCAAAACACACTCTCCGTCGAGCTGCCCTCTTCAGCTCGGTAGAACGCGGCAGCGTCGGATACGCTGCGGGGAAGATCGGCGAACGCCCCTGGAGAACTCCGGATTCAGGTAAGTAACAGGTAGTTTACTTTTATATTCCTACTTTGCATTAAGAATGCCTTACCCGTTGCTATCTTTTTCACCTCCTCCAACTCTTGGAGGGCCTTTTGGGCTTCGGCCTTGGCACTCTTGGCGGTCTCAAGGGCCGACGCGAGCTCGGATGCTTGCGCTTTTGGCTCAGGCTCCAAACTCTCATGTTTTTTCATGAGAGCTTGCAGCTCTTGCTGCACCTCGCCGACCTGAACCCCAAGCCTCTCTCGCTCGGCGCGCTCCTCGGCCGTTTTCTTTCCGGCCTCAGCCAACGCCTGCTTCAGGGTTGCCACCTTGGTTGTGGCCCCTACAATAAGCAGTACAATCCTGTTATTTCTTTCTGCAATCAAGCCTCTCTATAGGCACCTTTTTTCTTTTTTTAGGATATTTCTTACCTTCTTTCTCCTCGAGCTGCCGTTTGGCAAGGCCGAGCTCTTGCTTGGTCCGCCCGAGGTCCTTTTTAAGGACATCCACGTGAGCAGTCAGTACGACGGTGGACAACAGCGAAGTCTGCATACGCATATTTGACCTTTTGTTGTTAGACTCCTACGAAAATTACTAGATCCTCTATTCGGTTTTTCTTTCCGAACACCGAACAGAGCATCAGGGGCTACTGTCTATGCGGTAAATAATTTGACATATTTTTACTTACCTCGAAGCCTGTTAGAAGGCTAGCGCAAGCTTCAGTCAGTCCACTCTTGGCGGACTGCGCCCTTTGGATCACCGTACTCATAACAGTACGGTGCTCCTCGTCGATGGCAGCGCCCTCAAGCACGTCCAGCAGATTGTCCGACGCCTCTGGCTGGACGGAGGTCGCTGGCTCAGACGGCTTACTCCTCTCGGAAGGAGTTCGCCCACCGTGGACCGGGACTGTCGAGTCCGGCGCGGTGTCCGGCACAAAGCCGGACTTGGAGCCCTGGGGGGTTTCATCCCCTTTACTCCTGGGGTCCGGAGGATTGCCTTGCGGCTCCTCCAGGACTATCTCCTCCTACCCTGGAGCTTGGCGGGACGCCACTTCGGCGTCGTCCGCCCTGCTGGGGGAGACAGCGGGCGGAACATAGTTCACGTTCGACGAATCCAGGGAGCCGCTCGACGAATCGTCGAGTTCGGCCCGAGGCGGGCTGCATAAATTACGAGCGATATTAGGGAAAGCCGCGCATTAAAAGAATATCATGAGTCACTCTGGTATATAAGTACTTACGATTTCGCCGGACGCTTGGTTCTGTCCGGCCACTCCTCTCCGCCCTCTTCGGCATTGTGGGAGTAGTCCGGCGGAGGGGTCTTCCTTTTCCTCGACCCCTTGGCCTCCCCCGTTGGGCTGGCCTTCTTCTTCTCTTCTACCCCTCTGGGGGGGGAGAGCTTTCTTGTTCCTCCTCCTCGTTTTCACGAGAGGAGAGCGTCGCGGACTCGTCAGATGACGAGTCCGACACCACCATGTTGCGGGAACTCTTTCGAGTCCCGGTGGTTTTCTTCTTCTTGGCCTTCTTCTCCGGCAGCACATAAGGTGCCGGAGCCAGCAGCTTCACCAAGAGAGCTGGGGCTGGGTCTTCGGGCAGGGGAGCCAGACAGTTAATTGGTCCAGATATCGTCCGCCAAGCCTGTCAAAGGCAAAGGGAGTTTAGATCCCGCATAGAGTTAATCTATGAAGAAGAGCTTAACAAACCTGTCAAAGGTATAGATAGCTTACCTCGCTGGCATGACGCTGCGAGCTGTATCCGCGGTCCTCGGAAGCGGATGTGGGAGACTCGGCGCCTTTGGTCAGCGCCTTCCAGACGTCTTCATACGTCATGTCGAAGAGCCTAGTGAGGGTTTGGTGCTGCGCCGGGTCGAATTCCCACAAAGTAAAATCCCGTTGTTGGCACGGGAGGATCCAGCGAACGAGCATGACCTGGATCACATTGATCAGCCGGATTGGCCTGTTCACTAGGGACTGGATGCACGTTTGCAACCCAGTCACTTCTTCCTCGTTGCCCCACGACAGGCCCGTTTCTTTCCAGGACATGAGCCGCGTGGGGGGTCCGGATCTGAACTCGGGGGCTGCGACCCATTTCGGATCGCGTGGCTGGGTGATGTAAAACCACCCGGCCTGCCACCCCTTTAGGGACTCCACAAAGGAGCCCTCTAACCAGAGGACGTTGTCCATCTTGCCGGCCATAGCGCCTCCGCACTCCGCCTGGGTGCCGGACACCACCTTGGGCTTGACGTTGAAGGTCTTGAGCCAGAGGCCGAAGTGGGGGCGGACGCGGAGAAAGGCCTCACACACGACGATAAACGCTGAGATGTTGAGGACGAAGTTCGGGGCCAGATCGTGGAAATCCAGGCCATAGTAGAACATGAGCCCCCGGACAAATGGGTGAAGTGGAAAGCCCAGTCTGCGGAGGAAGTGGGGAAGAAAAACTACCCTCTCATGGGGCCCTGGGGTAGGAAGAAGCTGCCCCTTCTCAGGAAGCCGATGCGGGATGTCCTTGGACAAGTATCCGGCTTCCATTAGCTTTTTACTTGGGCCTCCGTAACGGAGGAGGCCATCCACTTGCCTCCCGCTCCGGACATAGTTGGAGAAGGTTGAGGAAGAAAGAGCGGACTTGGGCGCTGGAGCTTGAGTGCGCGAGAGATGGATTGGCAAAGGAGGAAGAAGGCGTAGGTAAAAAGGTGAATCCTTATCCCTTTATACAAGCGGGTGCAGTTAGGCATTGCCACCTACCTAATAGAACTCACTTGCCTCCCAAGCGCCGTGGTAAATGGCGCGGTTGGGTTACCCACGTCCGTATTGATGAGAATCCCGTTAAAAGGGGCACACGATCTCTTCTTTGACAAGACGTGCCAAGGAAACCGCCTCGCTAAACACGCTGAGGTGGAACAACGGAAACAATTTATATAAAGAGCTTGGCCGCGGTGTTACGACGCACTGCGGAATACGTCAGCAGATTTGATTTGTGTTAATATTATTCTCTATATGGCAATATGTGGAAACTTATTTTTGCAGAGCCGGACACTATTTTTGGTGTTTGTAATCTTCTTGAAGAACTTGGAGGAGGAACCCGCCTTGCAATGTCGAAGACAATCTGCGCGCCGGACTCGTCGTCATTGAAGCCTGGTTCAGGGGCTACTGAGGGAGTCCTGGATTAGGGGGTGTTCGGATAGCCGGACTATACCTTCAGCCGGACTCCAGGACTATGAAGATACAAGATTGAAGACTTCGTCCCGTGTCCGGAAGGATCTTTCCTTGGCGTGGAAGGCAAGCTAGGCGTGCGGATATTCAAGATCTCCTACCATTGTAACCGACTCTGTGTAACCCTAACCCTATCCGGTGTCTATATAAACCGGAGGGTTGTAGTCCATAGGACAACCATCATCATACACAATCATACCATAGGCTAGCTTTTAGGGTTTAGCCTCCTTGATCTCGTGGTAGATCTACTCTTGTACTACCCATATCATCAATATTAATCTAGCAGGAGTAGGGTTTTACCTCCATCGAGAGGGCCCGAACCTGGGTAAAATAAAGTGTCCCTTGTCTCCTGTTACCATCCGACCTTGACGCACAGTTCGGGACCCCCTACCCGAGATCCGCCGGTTTTGACACCGACATCCGGCTTGCATGTAAGCATCCCGGGAGGTGTTGTGTGAGCAGACGAGAGGCGTGTGAGTGCGCCCACACTTCTCACCAGAAGCATGCAGCTTGACGGCCTCCAGCCATCTGCGACCTCCTCAACTAGCCACTTAATGGCGATCGTGACAACCTATAAATGGACATCACGACCTCCCCTCTATCCCATTGCCCTCTCCGACGCCTCTCAAATCTCTCTAGCTTGCCATCGTTTCACCATTTCCTCTCCAAAACATATCGCGGAAAACATTGACAGATGCCCCGGTCCCTTTCTGGTAGCATCTAAAAGTGGGCATTGCCGACCTCGTTAGGGATGAGGCGGATTTGGGACCTCCTGCCCTACCAGCCCCGCCCCCGTTGTGGACGTATGACCGGCCTGGGACAAGCGTTGTCGGTGTCAAAACCGGCCAATCTCAGGTAGGGGGTCCCGAACTGTGCATCTGAGGATCGAAGGTAACAGGAGACAGGGGACACAACGTTTACCCAGGTTTAGGCCCTCTTAATGGAGGTAATGCCCTACTTCCTGCTTGATTGACTTTCATGAGTATAGGGGTTACAAGAGTCGATCTACCTCATGATCGTAATGACTAAACCCTAGATGTCTAGCCTATATGATTTGTCTTAGCCCCCAGCTGAATACAACTCCGGAGACCCATACGGCTCCGGAATCGGGCGAGCAGCCCCCTTTAAGGGAGGGGGGAGTGCCGACTCCACCGGCGACCTCCATCAATCTGGAGGTGCCGGACACTTTGAGGGAAGCACTTCAACGTGCTTCCGTCGTGGAGGAGCACCATACCCTGATGGGTACGGTGGTTGAGAAGGTTCATTCCACCAAAAGAGGACTGAACGAATCTTTCACTAGCCTGTTAACAGGCTTTGAGGTATGCGACGTAATATTCTTAGTTGCTTTTATATGTGCAAAAAATATGCTTGTGTATAGATAGTAGCCCCTGAGACTCTGTTCGGTTTTTTGGGAAAAGGGGCCGGACAGAGGATCAAATATTCGCCGGAGTTAACACACTTATCTGTTTTGATAAACAGGCTTCACTGTTGGCGTCTTCAGCCAAGGACGCTGAAGTTTCCGAACTCCAGCGGAAACTGAAGCTGGCTGATGATGAGATCGACCGTGTGAACAAGCGGTTCGATGAGGCCCAAGGTATGCTTTTAAAAGACCCCTTACAAGCCTGAATTGTAATGCAAACTTAGAGTTTAAGCTCATGTGCTGCTATGTGTATGATTGTAGGCAGCGCTACCGGGGTCGAGACCCTCAAGAGTGCCCTTGCCGAAGCCAAGGAGGAGGCGAGGGTTAGCAAGGCGGCCGCAGACAAAGCGGTTGCGAAATTAAAGGCCAAACAGGTCGCCCGCCGCCAGTATGAGGAGAGGGTGACCGAAGTGGAGCAAGCGTTCCAGGATGCCGCCAACAAGCGTGAGGCCTTGGAGGAGAGTAATAAGGACCAAGCGGCCGAACTCACCAAGGCTCTTCAAGAGGCAAAAGAGGCGCGGACCGAGTCCCGGGCGACTCGCGAGGAGATCAGGCAAGCCAAACAGATAGCAGCTGGAAAGCCTTTTCTTTTATAGAGTATATTTGGAGGTCGAAGATATGCTTTGCTAAATCGACTATGGAGTGCTCTAGACTCCTTTGCAAATCTCCCAAGGAGTGCTGCCAACGCCACTCAGTGTTTCCGGGCCCAAGAAGGGAACACGACAGAGAAGCTCTTCCGGTCGCAGTACTTGGTGCCGGAGCGGCCAGCGTTGCTAAACAACCAGATGATGCAGCTGGCGGAGCTGCATCGGATGTCTGGTTTGGCAATGAAGGACCTCGTAGTCTGGGTATGGCTAGCCGGACCTGAAAGTGCTAGTTATCGACTAGAGGGGGGGTGAATAGGCGATTTTTATGAAAGTCTTCAAAACATGGAAGTTTCGAAGACAAACAGTAGAAATGAACCTATTGATATGCAGCGGAAGATAAACTACACAAAGCTAGCCATAGTCAAGTATGCAATAATGTGAGGGTATGAAGACTAATAGCAGCTAGGTAGTAAGGATCGGAATGGAAGATGGTATGAAGCCAAACAACAATAGTAGTCAAGCAATAAAGTCAATCAGATATGACAGGCAGGCAATGACTTCACGAAGACTAACTGTAAGTAAAGGGAGGAGAGGATAGAACCAGTCACTTGTTGAAGACACAGGATTTGTTTGACCAGTTCTAGTTGCTGTGACAACTGTACATCTGGTTAGGGAGGCTGAGATTCAACTCAGAAGACCGCGTCTTCACCTTATTCCCCTTGAGATAAGGACACACAGTCCTCGCCCAATCACTCTGGTAAGTCTTCAAGGTAGACTTCCAAACCTTCACAGACTTCGTTCACCGGCGATCCACAATGGCTCTTGGATGCTCAGAACGCGACGCCTAACCGGCTGGAGGATTCACAGTCCTCAAGTGTAATAAGTCTTCAGGTCACACAGACAGAAAGACTTCAGTGATGCCTAACACTCTTTGGCTCTGGGTGTTTGGGCTTTGTCCTCGCAAGGATATTTCTCTCTCAAAGGCTTCAAGGTGGGTTGCTCTCAAACGACAAAAGCTGTGCACTAACTCTGAGCAGCCACCAATTTATGGTGTAGGGGGTGGGCTATTTATAGCCACCAGGCAACCCTACCTGATATGTCCGAAATGACCCCGGGTCACTAAGGAACTGACACGTGTTCCAACGGTCAGATTTCAAACACACACGGCAACTTTACTTGGGCTACAAGCAAAGCTGACTTATCCAGCTCTGGATAAGATTTGCTCTCATTGTCTTCGCTCGAAGACATAGGATTTGGGTTGAGCATCACTTCAGTCACTCTGACTATGTTCACTTGGACCCCACTTAACAGTACGGTGGTTCCTATGACTCAACAAAGAAGGAAAAGAAACAACGAAACAACTAAGTCTTCGCGCTCCATAGTCTTCACAAAATGTCTTCTCATGTCATAGACCTCAAAATGAATATCTTCATGTACCACCATTGTCATCAATGTCTTCATGCATTTTTAGGGGTCATCTCCAGTAGGTAAACCGAATCAATGAGGGACACTACCTGTGTTATCCTGCAATTCTCACAAACACATTAGTCCCTCAACCAAATTTGTCGTCAATACTCCAAAACCAACTAGGGGTGGCACTAGATGCACTTACAATCTCCCCCTTTTTGGTGATTGATGACAAACTGGTTGAAGTTTTAACGGGAATAAAGTATGTGAAATTGTAAAGCATAGAGGATTGTCTTCATAAGTTCTAAAGGCTCCCCCTGAAGATGTGCATATAAGTAATTTGCTTTTGGAATGCAAATGCACATGGCAGGTTGTACTTGTGGAGATCCTCTTCAACTTATGACGACAATTCATCATGCATGATAAGATATAATGAAGATAATGACATGCATAATGAAAAATGGATGTCTGCAAAATGACTTAAGTGCGGAAGTTATCATCGCACATGCGGAATTTATCATCGCATCACAGAAATAGCAAATAAGTAGCAGACGACCATCAAGTTTAAGTGTTACAACTCAAAGAACCAAATGTATCAAAATGTGAGTTGTAAACACTAGACAAAATATAAAGCAACCGCCCATATGAACCCGCTTGAAGACTATCAAACTCATATGCTTCTCCCCCTTTTGTCAGTAATGACCAAAAAGGTTTGAAGACATAGAGCATCTACTTGTCCCCATGAGGAGTAGATGAAGCAGCAGGGTTGGTGTTGTCGTTTGGCGGTGCAGACGAGCTTGGTGCAGTGTCAATTCTTGCAGAAGGTGTCGGTGAAGTAGCATCATCTTCTTCATCGATCACTTTGGCATTCACAGTTGTAGCAGAAGAGGAGTATTCAGAGTCTTCAAGAGATGGAGTTCGACGAAGAACATCATTCCGTGGAGGAGTGGAGTCAAACTTGAACTTTTCAGTGAAGCCATCGTCTTGAAGATCTGCTTCAGCACTTAGCAGCGTCAGACTCTTCCATGATCGCCGACACGTTTCATGTGTGACAAAGGCATTCTTAGTAGCAAGATTGCGAATGCGATTGACGTCCACCAAGAGTCTTTGCATTTGGCGCTTCAGCCAGTCATGATGCTTATCTTGTTTCTGATGAAGGGCAACCAGAAGCTCTCGGTCATTGAGAATGCGGGAGCACTTCTTAGGACTTTGGGCAATTGTGCTCTCAGTGGCTTCTGTTTGCGCACGATGAGGCATACGAGTAATCCCAGCCAATGGATAGACACGAGCAACAGCTTGAATTCCTTCATCGTCTTGGGTGAAGCTTTGATGGTCAGCATTCTGAAGACTAAGAGGCTCCTTTGCAGATTCTGAAGGTTGATAGTTGAAGGCAGAGTGAAGCTTGATCAGTCGCATGATCCAAGGAGCATAGAACTTCAGACCAAAGATGTCAGATCCTGATGCATCAAGTTGGCGGATAAAGAAATCTTGTGCATTGAAGCGTTTGCCATGAAGAATATGGAAAACCAAAGTCTTCATTGTGCCTTCCAGCTTCGCATTAGGAGAGTGTCCTTTGATAGGCCAAAGAGTTCGCCTGACTATGTGATAGATGGTGCGGGGCAGATACTCAAGGTCTTCAACAAAGAACACCTTTGGGTATTCAGCATCTGGAGGCAATGCCTTCATCATGCTGAGCATCTGACTCATATTGGGTTCAAGCTTGTGGAAGATGCTCTCCATAGCATCATTGTGAAGCTGCCAGCCAGGTTCATAAAGATCATCTGCTGAGGGCAGACCTGTAAGCTCAATGACATCAACGGCTTTGGCTTCATGATGAACATTTCTTGTCATCCACTCAAGAACCCATGTCTTCGTATCCTTGTAGTAGCCACGATATGGAGAGTGGCATAGAATTGGAGCAGTAACTCCTCATTCCAGTGCTCCTTATCGGTGACAAACTATAGCAGGCCAGACTCTCTGAAGCAATCCAGAACCTCTTCCAGACAGGGAAGGCCAGTGACGGCTTCAGCATCAAGACGCATATGTGGAAAAATGCGGCCTTGATTGTACAGAATGCATGAGTAATAACTTCGCTGCTGATGGCTCCAGAACCGATCAGAAGATATTCTTGCTCTTGAGTAGGGTTCTTGGCGTTGTCAAAGAAGGTATTGTGTGCCTTGAAGCCATTGACATTGAAAGATCCTGGTGCTGATGCAGTACCTGGAAACCTTGGCAATCGTGGCTTTTGCTTCTGAACCTGTGGCCGGTGCTCAACATGGTAATCAAACTGAGGACCAGCAGCAGCAGGCGGAGGAGTCAGAACATGCCATTTGACAGAAATGAGCTGGCCATGGTTGAAAGCTTGCTCGATAGTGTGTGGCCCTGGTGGCGGAACAGGAGCAGAGGCGTCAACATTGGCTTCAGGTATGGATGCAGCATTGGCTTCATTTGTTGCAGGCACAGTGGTTGGAGCAGGATCCACATTTTCTTCAGCCATGACAACGTCATCGGCTTCATTGGTGTTGGTGGTGGCAGCCACAATATTTTCAACCTCCACTTGACAAGCTGGAGGGTCTGGCACTGGCACGTTCAGTTCCGGAACAGCTTCTTCGGTAATGGGAGGAGTTGGGACACGTTCATCTTCTTGTCTTTCATTGGCTGATGCAGCCGGAATGTCTTCAGCACCTTTGGCTTCAGACTCTGAGACATTCACAGTGGGAGTGGCATCTGGAAACACTTGACATGCAACAGATTGTTGAGGAACTTCTCCTTCTAGAACGCTCGAGGTGGTGACTTGAGGCCGTGGTCCTTTGCGAAGCCTGCGTAACGCTGGCGACGCCTTTGGAGATGGAGTTGGCTGGGCCTCAAAGTCATCATCTTCATTTCGCACAGACGGGGTAGCTTGATGTTGGGGAGAACTTGGGGTGTCTTGTTGTTGTGGGTGATCAGCCCACGAAGCATCCTGAGCAATTGGCGTCAGAGGACGGCCAATGCTGATGAGTTCGCTGTTCGTGAGAACAGGCGATGGTACCAGGTTGTGTTTGATCTGAGGAAGCACTACATCATCTTCAACATTGTCGTGGTGACCAATGTCTTCAGCAGCGGTGGGGTCAACTGCTGGAATGTCTTCAGCTTCATGAGTCTCTGTGGAAGCAGGCTCATGAACTATCATCCGTCGTTCTTGGAGTTCAGAGGCAGGGCGAACCATTGATATGGGTTCAACAACCAAGGGCTCTTAGGGAGCAGCCCTATCCTTCTTGGTTCTATGTTTCTTCTTGGAGGGAGCAGCATCAGAGGCTTCAGTATTTTTTCTTTTCTTAGCTTCAGCCTCGGCAGTTCTCGTCTTCTTCAGCTCAGAAGCGGTTGATCTGACCTTTGGCTTCGAGCCGGTCATGCTAGTTGGGAAGACAATGCACGGCTCTTCATGCCTTGAAGGAGTAGTTTGGTCAGTCGATGGCTTCTTTTTCTTTGCAGCCATTCTTGGATCAATGCCAGGACGACCAAGAGCCTTGCGCTTCTTAGCCTCATTGTAGGCTTGCACACATTTGTCAGCCAGGCTCTTCATGCACTCTCGAGAACCTTTGGCTTCTTCCCTCTTCTTGAGAAAGGCTTCCTTAAGCTCGTGTAACATGATCTTAAAGTTTTTGACATCTTGCACGCTGAGCTTAGCCACATGCTTCTTGAATTGGGCTTTCTCATGGTCGATCTTGTGCTTCAACTCAACGATGCGCTGAGCGAGAGCTAGCTCAGAAGCAATGGCGCCATTGAAGGAAACACTGAGGCCAATGGGAAGCTGCAGATCATCAAAGCTGAGATTTGGTGAGTCAAACCACTCATCAATGAAGTTGTGAATGATTGCCACATCAAAGAGAGGCAAATCATTGAAGATCTCTGCTTCTTCCTTGCTCTTGATCAGTTGCTCAAGGGCATCATCTGCAAGATCTTCATCACTGGACAGATCAATGTGCTCTTCACGCAGAATGGCAGCAGGGGTCAGTGCTTGATCAGTATGCTTGACAAGTTTTTTCTTCTTCTCTGTCTTCTTGGAGATGCGTGGCAAATCTTCAGACTGCACACTTTCTTCAGGAGGTGCAGTTGCCAGTGGCTTCGCACGTGAAGCATTTGGAGGAACAGCTGATCTTGAAGCCTTAGCCTTCTTTGGCTTCTGCGGCTTTGGAGTGGGAGCAGGGGCTTCATCAGAGTCAACATTGTCATCAGAATGGTCCACTTTGGCACCTTGAACTATGATGTGAGTGATGAGGCCATCAAGGTTGTAGAAGGGACCGATGACATTGGGTTCTGCATCACGTGAGCCATCAGCACGGGGAGCAGGAGGACCAGGATTGAAATCTAATCCCAATGACTTCTTGTTTTCCTTGGCCGATGCCTTTGCGTGCTGGAAGTCGCGCTTGAAGAGATTATCTTCACGACACCAGAGCAATGATGATGGGTCGGCATTTTCCGGCTGAGGTCCACGGACCATACAGGGATAGAAACCCTGTGCAATAGCTTCAGTCCTGTTCTTGGGTGGAAGGCCTCGAAAGAGAATATCACCCCAAGGACTTTTGATAGCATTCTTCTCAGCGTATTCTTGGGTGATGAAGTTGTACTTGAACCATTGTTCAGCCCAATATCTTCGAATCCATTGGATTCGTGTCTTGCGCTGATTGTAATCCTCCTCAGGATCTGTCTTGTAAAGCTCAGAGAGGTCATCAGGCAAATCTCTTGATGTTCCTCCTCGAAACTGTCTGCCACCCTTTCTGACTGATTTCTCTGCCGCCATGAACTTCAAACGGAAAGGTTTCAATATGTTCAAAGGCTTCAAAAGCTTCCGCTTGCTTGACAAACAGGAACTGGCTTCGGGAGAATTTATGTGATGCTGTAAAAATTCTGCAAACGAACGCAGACTATGAGAACCAAGGGATTCTCCCACGGACATGTACCTGTGACAGCATTAGTGTAGGATCGGAAGTATGTCTAAAGGGGGGTGATTAGACTACTTGACAAAATAAAAACTTAACCTTTTCCCAATTTTAGTTCTTGGCAGATTTTAGCTACTTTAGGACAAGTCAAGCAATCATCACACAATTCAAGCAAGCATGCAAAGAGTATATAGGCAGCGGAAAGTAAAGCATGCAACTTGCAAGAATGTAAAGGGAAGGGTTTGGAGAATTCAAACGCTATTGGAGACACGGATGTTTTTCCCGTGGTTCGGATATGTGGTGCTATCCTACATCCACGTTGATGGAGACTTCAACCCACGAAGGGTAACGGTTGCGCGAGTCCACGGAGGGCTCCACCCATGAAGGGTCCACGAAGAAGCAACCTTGTCTATCCCACCATGGCCATCGCCCACGAAGGACTTGCCTCACTAGCGGTAGATCTTCACGCAGTAGGCGATCTCCTTGCCCTTACAAACTCCTTGGTTCAACTCCACAATCTTGTCGGAGGCTCCCAAGTGACACCTAGCCAATCTAGGAGACACCACTCTCCAAGAAGTAAAAAATGGTGTGTTGATGATGAACTCCTTGCTCTTGTGCTTCAAATGATAGTCTCCCCAACACTCAACTCTCTCTCACAGGATTTGGATTTGGTGGAAAGAAGATTTGAGTGGAAAGCAACTTGGGAAAGGCTAGAGATTAAGATTCATATGGTAGGAATGGAATATCTTGGTCTCAACACATGAGTAGGTGGTTCTCTCTCAGAACATATGAGTTGGAAGTGTCGTTGTGTTCTGATGGCTCTCTCCACGAGTGAAGAGGAGGTGGAGGGGTATATATAGCCTCCACACAAAATCCAATCGTTACACACAATTTACCAATCTCGGTGGGACCGAATCAACAAACTCGGTCGGACCGAAATAGTAAACCTAGTGACCGTTAGAGATTTTCGGTGGGACTGACATGCAACTCGGTAGGACCGATATGGTTAGGGTTAGGTCATAACGTAATCTCGGTGAGACCGATTACACAAACTTGGTGAGACCGATTTGGTAATTAGCTAATCAGAGAGTTGGTCAGGTAAACTCGGTGGGACCGATTTGCTCTTTTGGTGAGACCAAAATGTTACAAAAGGGAAACAGAGAGTTTACATTGCAATCTCGGTGGGACCGATCCGCTCTTTCGGTGAGACCGAAAAGTTACGAAAAGGAAACAGAGAGATTGCAATCCCATCTCGGTGAGACCGAGATCCCTATCGGTAGAACCGATTTGCTAAGGTTTGGAAGTGGCTTATGACATGTGAAACTCAGTGGCGCCGGATAGAAAGAATCGATAGGTCCGAGTTTGGCTTTGGGTTTAGGTCAAGAGTGGATATGAGAAAGTAGCTGAGGATTTTGGAGCATAACATTAAGCACATGAAGAAAAAGGCTCATTAAGCAACACCTCATCCCTCCTTGATAGTATTGGCTTTTCCTATGGACTCAATGTGATCTTGGATCACTAAAATGTAAAATGAAGAGTCTTGAGCTTTTGAGCTTGAGCCAATCCTTTGTCCTTAGCATTTTGAGGGTTCCACTTTCACCATGCATGCCATGCCAATCATTGAGCTTTCCTGAAATAATTGTCTTGGAATAGCATTAGCTCAATGAGCTATATGTTGTTATGAATTACCAAAACCACCTAGGGATAGTTGCACTTTCAATCTCCCCCTTTTTGGTCTTTTGGTAATTGATGACAACGTATAGATCAAAGCTTCGACAAATGATAATAAGAATGAATTGTATCGTCGCTTTGAGAAGTATGTGATAAGTAAGAGCTCCCCCTAAATTTGTGCATATTTAAAATTTGCTTTGGACTGCAAATGCACAAAGAGTTAGAATCATGGGTTACTCTTCCATGTCACATACATCTTGGTGGAGCGCTCAAAATGATAAGAATGAAATACATGCACTCATCACCAAGAAAAGTGAATGATCACATAAGATAGATAGGATATATCAAGCATGCATAAGTGTAGCGTATGATCAAACACATGATCATCAATGTCTCACAAGCATATCAAAGTATCTCGACCAAAAGCAAACAATGTTTGAAAAACCACCAAATAAAGCAAGAGAGAATAAAAGCAACACTCTCTCTTGAAGCCTATGATCTATACAGTTTTCTCCCCCTTTGGCAACAAGTTACCAAAAAGTTCCTAGAAAATGCATAGTGCTAGATCGACACTCAAGCCTGATCTTCTGGTGGTGGTGGAGTCTGGATCACTCCAAGGACGAAGGCTTCTATAGACGTGGTTGGAGCTGGAGCTGAAGTAGATGCTGGAGCTGGTTGGGCTGGTGCTGTGGCTGGAGCTGAGGTGGTGGCTCTTGTGTCAGGAACTGGCACTGCAGACGACCTCTGGGCTCGTGGCACTCTGGCAAATGCATCAGTGGTAGTCTTCCCTTTCCTCTCCTGCATGTCATCTTGAAGTTGCTCCACTGCAGACTGAATTTGTGTCACTTTGACATCCAAGTCATAGAACTTTTGTTCTACGATCCTCTCTAAGCTCTCCTGATTCTGAGTGAGGGTGGCCAGTCCTTTCTCTATCCTCAGGGTGGACGCAATCAAGTAACTGAGCTGCTCTTGCTTGGTTTTCAAGAAATATTCAGATGCCTCCTCTTGAGTTGGCATCTGTGCAGCTTTCTCCTTCCTTGCCTTCTCCTTCTGTGCTTGTGCATGGGCTGAAGATGGTTCATCCTTGTTCATCACAACTTGATTGCCCTCAAAGTCTGGATGAATAGGCAAATGTTACTTGTCCAAGAGGTATATGCCTGTGCCCATCTTGGAGTTGATCAGCTCCTGGATCTGAGGGGCATATCCACAGCTCCTCTTCTGGTCTGCTGCAGTCCTCTTGATTGTTTCTACCATGAGGCTCATGACTTTGAATTTTGTGGCACATCAAAGATATGAAGCAAGTTGATTGCATGGACTCTGATCATCTTGTGATCACCTGACTTGGGCAGCAGAGTGTGCCTCAGAATCCAATTGATGGTTGGCAACCCTGACAGAAGATAATGTACTGATCCATACTTGAAAGTGTCAAGTGCCTTGTTTGGGATCTCTTTGTACATATTGGACATAGAGTTGTGGTCCATCTTCTTCTTGGCATATATATATCTAGGTCATCCTCATGCTCCTCTGGGGCATTGATGAGCTGTGCCCACTCAGCAACTGTTGATTGATACCTTGTCCCTTCTGTCATCCACACAATCCTACCATCTGGATAGAAGTGTGTTGTGGAGTAGAACTGCATGATCAGCTCTTCATTCCACTTTGTGAGCTTCTGCCCCACAAAGTCAGCTACTCCACATGCCTTGAAGTTGTCTTCCACTCCAGGATAGTGCTCTTCATTGTCCTTGATGTATTCCCAGTCAACCCATCTCATATCACACACAATGGGCTTGTTATCCAACAAGACTGTCTCATAGAAGTCCTGCTGTTCCTTAGTGTGGAACCTGTAGTCAACAGCAGTTCTCCTTCTGGTAGCATAAGGATCTTCTGCTCTCCACTTTCTCAGCCCTGAGTCTCTTCTGATCTTCATATCCTCAGCCACAGGATGAGCATCATTGTGGTCTGGGATCTTGGGCTTTAACTTTCTGAGTACTTGTCCTTCTTCCTCTTCTGCAGTGTCAGGCACTAGGGCCTTGTTCTTCTCAGCAGCTGGGATGCTCCTTGTATTCCTCTTTGGAGCTGTCTTGGCCTTTGATGCAGCCTTGGGTGCTTCCTTGGGCTTGGATGCAGTAGCCCCTGATTTGATTGCATCACCCATCAGCTTAGGCATCTTAGGTGCTGGTGCAGCAACCTCTTCTTCTTCATCATCAGAAGAATCTTTCCTCATAGAAGGCTTGCCAACAACTCTGGCAGTGGTAGTTCTGGCTCTCTTCTTCTTCTTGTCCTGGCCAATTTCTTCTTCTTCAGATTCCATGGTAAACTTTATGGTTTCTTCAGGAACAGCCTTCCTAGGCTTGGAGGTAGGAACTCTTCTAGCTGGTGCCTTTTTGTGCATTCCTGGCTTGATGGCTGCAGCTGAGCCATACTGCTTCTTGAGCATAACTTTCTTGGAAGTTGCTTCCTCTTCTGCCACATAGTCCTCATCCTCTGATTCTAAGGTTCTTTTCTTCCTTTGTCTGGTGGCAGCTTTTGGCAAATTACTGGGAGTGCTCCTGCTGCCTTCATCTGAAGAACTGGAGGGACTAGTGCCCTCACTCATGTGCACTAGTTGTTCTGACATGTTCTGGCTATCACTCTGGTCTGACATGATGAACAAGCTGACTGCTGACCATGTGACCAGTTTATAGATGAGGTAGAGTGGATGAGCATCACAAAATGCAGAGATTTTTGCAAAAGAATGATTCAAAGTCTTAGTTTTAGTTTCCCACAGAAATCATTTCGGATCTACCGATTTTTAAACTCGGTGATACCGAAGCAATTTTGGAACCTAAACTAGTAAACTCGGTCAGACCGAGTCACAGTTTGGTGGCACCGAGACTGCTAGGGTTTCACAAAGTTCCAAAATCAGTCACACCAATTAGCAATTCTTGGTCAGACCGAGTCTTACTTGTGCAATTGTTGGGGAACGTAGTAATTTCAAAAAAAAAATTCCTACGCACACGCAAGATCATGGTGATGCATAGCAACGAGAGGGGAGAGTGTTGTCTACGTACCCTCGTAGACCGAAAGCGGAAGCGTTATATCAACGCGGTTGATGTAGTCGTACGTCTTCACGATCCGACCGATCCAAGCACCGTTACTCCGGCACCTCCGAGTTCTTGGCACACATTCAGCTCGATGACGTTCCCCGGGCTCCGATCCAGCAAAGCTTCGGGGAAGAGTTCCGTCAGCACGACGGCGTGGTGACGATCTTGATGTGTTACCGGCGCAGGGCTTCGCCTAAGCACTGCAACGATATGACCGAGGTGGAATTTGGTGGAAGGGGGCACCGCACACGGCTAAGGAAAGATCTCAATGATCAATTGTGTGTCCAAGGGGTGCCCCTTGCCTCAGTATATAAAGGATGGAGGAGGAGGAGGCCGGCCAAGCCAATTGGTGCGGCCAAGATATGGAGTCCTACTAGGACTCCAAGTCCTAGTAGGAGTCCACCAAGAGGGGAGGAAGGGAGAAGGAATAGGAGGAGAAGGAGAGGTGGCCGGCCCCCTTTTCCCTAGTCCAATTCGGACTAGAGGGGAGGGGGGGCGCAGCAGCCTTTTTTTTTCCTCTTCCCACTAAAGCCCATCAAGGCCCATTACTTCTCCCGTAATCCCGTAACTCCCCGGTACCTTCGAAAATACCCGAACCACTCAGAACCCTTCCGATGTCCGAATATAGTCGTCCAATATATCGATCTTTACGTCTCGACCATTTCGAGACTCCTCGTCATGTCCCCGATCTCATCCGGGACTCCGAACTCCTTCGGTACATCAAACTCATAAACTCATAATATAACTGTCATCGAAACCTTAAGCGTGCGGACCCTACGGTTCGAGAACAATGTAGACATGACCGAGACACGTCTTCGGTCAATAACCAATAGCGGGACCTGGATGCCCATATTGGCTCCTACATATTCTACGAAGATCTTTATCGGTCAGACCGCATAACAACATACGTCGTTCCCTTTGTCATCGGTATGTTACTTGCCCGAGATTCGATCGTCGGTATCCAATACCTAGTTCAATCTCGTTACCGGCAAGTCTCTTTACTCGTTCCGTAATACATCATCTCACAACTAACACATTAGTTGCAATGCTTGCAAGGCTTATGTGATGTGCATTACCGAGAGGGCCCAGAGATACCTCTCCGACAATCGGAGTGACAAATCCTAATCTCGAAATACGCCAACCCAATATGTACCTTCGGAGACACCTGTAGAGCACCTTTATAATCACCCAGTTACGTTGTGACGTTTGGTAGCACACAAAGTGTTCCTACGGTAAACGGGAGTTGCATAATCTCATAGTTAAAGGAACATGTATAAGTCATGGATAAAAGCAATAGCAACATACTAAACGATCGGGTGCTAAGCTAATGGAATGGGTCATGTCAATCAGATCATTCAACTAATGATGTGATCTCGTTAATCAAATAACAACTCTTTGTTCATGGTTAGGAAACATAACCATCTTTGATTAATGAGCTAGTCAAGTAGAGGCATACTAGTGACACTCTGTTTGTCTATGTATTCACACATGTATTATGTTTCCGGTTAATACAATTCTAGCATGAATAATAAACATTTATCATGATATAAGGAAATAAATAATAACTTTATTATTGCCTCTAGGGCATATTTCCTTCAGTCTCCCACTTGCACCAGAGTCAATAATCTAGATCACATCAATAGTTCACATCATCATGTGATTAACACCCATAGTTCACATCGCTATGTGACCGACACCCAAAGGGTTTACTAGATTCAGTAATCTAGTTTACATCGCTATGTAATTAACACCCAAAGAGTACTAAGGTGTGATCATGTTTTGCTTGTGAGAGAATCTTAGTCAACGGGTCTGCTACATTCAGATCCGCATGTACTTTGCAAATTTCTATGTCAACAATACTCTGCACGGAGCTACTCTAGCTAATTGCTCCCACTTTCAATATGTATCTGGATCGAGACTTAGAGTCATCTAGATCAGTGTCAAAACTTGCATCGACGTAACCCTTTACCACGAACCTTTTGTCACCTCCATAATCGAGAAACATATCCTTATTCCACTAAGGATAATTTTGACCGCTGTCCAGTGATCTACTCCTAGATCATTATTGTACTCCCTTGCTTAACTCAGTGTAGGGTATACAATAGATCTGGTAAATAGCATGGCATACTTTATAGAACCTATGGCCGAGACATAGGGAATGACTTTCATTCTCTTTCTATCTTCTGTCGTGGTCGGGCTTTGAGTCTTACTCAATTTCACACCTTATAACACAGGAAAGAACTCTTTCTTTGACTGTTCCATTTTGAACTACTTCAAAATCTTGTCAAGGTATGTACTCATTGAAAAAACTTATCAAGCGTCTTGATCTATCTCTATAGATTTTGATGCTCAATATGTAAGCAGCTTCATCGAGGTCTTTCTTTGAAAAACTCCTTTCAAACACTCCTTTATGCTTTGCAGAATAATTCTACATTATTTCCGATCAACAATATGTCATTCACATATACTTATCAGAAATGCTGTAGTTCTCCCACTCACTTTCTTGTAAAATACAGGCTTCACCGCAAGTCTGTATAAAACTATATGCTTTGATCAACTTATCAAAGTGTATATTCCAACTCCGAGATGCTTGCACCAGTCCATAGATGGATCGCTGGAGTTTGCATATTTTGTTAACACCTTTAGGATCGACAAAACCTTCTAGTTGCATCGTATACAACTCTTCTTTAATAAATCCATTAAGGAATGTAGTTTTGTTTATCCATTTGCCGGATTTCATAAAATGCGGCAATTGCTAACATGATTCGGACAGACTTAAGCATAGATACGAGTGAGAAACTCTCATCGTAGTCAACACCTTGAACTTGTCGAAAACGTTTTGCGACAATTCTAGCTTTGTAGATAGTAACACTACTATCAGTGTCCGTCTTCCTCTTCAAGATCCATTTATTTTCTTTGGCTTGCCGATCATCGGGCAAATCCATCAAAGTCCATACTTTGTTCTCATACATGGATCATATCTCAGATTTCATGGCCTCTAACCATTTCGCGGAATCTGGGCTCATCATCGCTTCCTCATAGTTCGCAAGTTCGTCATGGTCTAGTAACATAACTTCCAGAACAGGATTACCGTACCACTCTGGTGCGGATCTCACTCTGGTTTACTTACGAGATTCGGTAGTAACTTGATCTTGAAGTTACATGATCATCATCATTAGCTTTCTTACTAATTGGTGTAGTAGTCACAAGAACAGATTTCTGTGATGAACTACTTTCCAATAAGGGAGAAGGTACAATTACCTTATCAAGTTTTCTACTTTCCTCCCACTCACTTCTTTCGAGAGAAACTCCTTCTCTAGAAAGGATCCATTCTTAGCAACAAAAAGTCTTGCATTCGGATCTGTGATAGAAGGTGTACCCGACAGTCTCCTTTGGGTATCCTATGAAGACACATTTCTCCGATTTGGGTTTGAGCTTATCAGGATGAAATTTTTCACATAAGCATCGCAACCCCAAACTTTAAGAAACGACAACTTTGGTTTCTTGCCAAACCATAGTTCAGATTGTGTCGTCTCAACGGACTTAGATGGTGCCCTTTTTAACGTGAATGCAGCTGTCTTTAATGCATAACCCCAAAAACGATAGTGGTAGATCGGTAAGAGACATCATAGATTGTACTATATCCAATAAAGTACGGTTATGACGTTCGGACACACCGTTATGCTGTGGTGTTCCAGGTGGCATGAATTTGTGAAACTATTCCACATTGTTTTAATTGAAGACCAAACTCGTAACTCAAATATTTGTCTCCGCGATCAGATCGTAGAAACCTTATTTTCTTGTCACGATGATTTTCACTTCACTCTAAAATTCTTTGAACTTTTCAAATGTTTCAGACTTATGTTTCATCAAGTAGATATACCCATATCTGCTCAAATCATCTGTGAAGGTTAGAAAATAATGATACTTGTCGCGAGCCTTAATATTCATCGGACCATATACATCAGTATGTATGATTTCCAACAAATCTGTTGCTTGCTCCATTGTTCCGGAGAACGGCGTTTTAGTCATCTTGCCCAAGAGGCATGGTTCGCAAGCATCAAGTGATTCATAATCAAGTGATTCCAAAATCCCATCAGCATGGAGTTTCTTCATGCGCTTTACACCAATATGACCTAAACGGCAGTGCCATAAATAGGTTGCACTATCATTATTAACTTCGCATCTTTGGTTTCAATATTATGAATATGTGTATCACTACGAGCGAGATCCAATGAACTATTTTCATTGGTGTGTATGACCATAGAAGGTTTTATTCATGTAAACAGAACAACAATTGTTCTCTAACTTAAATGAATAACTGTATTGCAATTAACATGATCAAATCATATTCATGCTCAACGCAAACACCAAATAACACTTATTTAGTTTCAACACTAATCCCGAAAGTATAGGGAGTGTGTGATGATGATCATATCAATCTTGGAACCACTTCCAACACACATCGTTACCTTGCCCTTTAACTAGTCTTTGTTCATTCTGCAACTCCTGTTTCGAGTTACTAATCTTAGCAACTTGAACTAGTACCAAATACTGAGGGGTTGCTATGAACACTAGTAAAGTACACATCAATTACATGTATATCAAATATACTTATGTTCACTTTGCCATCCTTCTTATCCGCCAATCACTTGGGGTAGTTCCGCTTCCAGTGACCAGTCCCTTTGCAGTAGAAGCACTTAGTCTCAGGCTTAGGACCAGACTTGGGCTTTTTCACTTGAGCAGCAACTTGCTTGCCGTTCTTCTTGAAGTTCCCCTTCTTTCCTTTTGCCCTTTTCTTGAAACTAGTGATCTTGTCAACCATCAACACTTGATGTTTTTCTTTGATTTCTACCTTCGCCGATTTTAGCATCGCGAAGAGCTTGGGAATATTTTCCGTTACCCCTTGCATATTATAGTTCATCACGAAGTTCTACTAACTTGGTGATGGTGACTGAGAATTCTATCAATCACTATCTTATCTGGAAGATTAACTCCCACTTGATTCAAGCGATTGTAGTACCCAGACAATCTGAGCACATGCTCACTAGTTGAGCGATTCTCCTCCATCTTTTAGCTATAGAACTTGTTGGAGACTTCATATCTCTCAACTCGGGTATTTGCTTGAAATATTAACTTCAACTCCTGGAACATCTCATATGCTCCATGACGTTCAAAACGTCTTTGAAGTCCCGATTCTAAGCAGTTAAGCATGGTGCACTAAACTATTAAGTAGTCATTATATTGAGCCAGCAAAACGTTCATAATGTCTGCATCTGCTCCTGCAATAGGTCCGTCACCTAGCGGTGCATCAAGGACATAATTCTTCTATGCAGCAATGAGGATAAACCTCAGATCACGGATCCAATCCGCATCATTGCTACTAACATTTTTCAACACAATTTTCTCTAGGAACATATCAAAATAAACACAGGGAAGCAACAACGCGAGCTATTGATCTACAACATAGATATGCTAATACTACCAGGACTAAGTTCATGATAAATTAAAGTTCAATTAATCATATTACTTAAGAACTCCCACTTAGATAGACATCCCTCTAATCTTCTAAGTGATCACGTGATCCAAATCAACTAAACCATGTCCGATCATCACGTGAGATGGAGTAGTTTCAATGGTGAACATCACTATGTTGCTCATATCTACTATATGATTCACGCTTGACCTTTCGGTCTCCGTGTTCCGAGGCCATATCTGTTATATGCTAGGCTCGTCAAGTTAAACCTGAGTATTCCACGTGTGCAACTGTTTTGCACCCGTTGTATTTGAACGTAGAGCCTATCACACCCGATCATCACGTGGTGTCTCAGCACGAAGAACTTTTGCAACGGTGCATACTCAGGGAGAACACTTCTTGATAATTTAGTGAGAGATCATCTTATAATGCTACCATCAATCAAAGCAAGATAAGATGCATAAAAGATAAACATCACATGCAATCAATATAAGTGATATGATATGGCCATCATCATCTTGTGCTTGTGATCTCCATCTCCGAAGCACCGTCATGATCACCATCGTCACCGGCGCGACACCTTGATCTCCATCGTAGCATCGTTGTCGTCTCGCCAATCTTATGCTTCCACGACTATCACTACCGCTTAGTAATAAAGTAAAGCATTACATCGCGATTGCATTGCATACAATAAAGCGACAACCATATGGCTCCTGCCAGTTGCCGATAACTCGGTTACAAAACATGATCATCTCATACAATAAAATTTAGCATCATGTCTTGACCATATCACATCACAACATGCCCTGCAAAAACAAGTTAGACGTCCTCTACTTTGTTGTTGCAAGTTTTACGTGGCTGCTACGGGCTTTAAGCAAGAACTCATCTTACCTACGCATCAAAACCACAATGATAGTTTGTCAAATAGACTCCGTTTTAACCTTCTCAAGGACCGGGCGTAGCCACACTCGGTTCAACTAAAGTTGGAGAGACAGTCTTCCGCAAGCCATCTATGTGCAAAGCACGTCGAGGGAACCGGTCTCGCGTAAGCGTACGCGTAAGGTTGGTCCGGATCGTCTCGTCCAACAATACCGCTGAACCAAAGTATGACATGCTGGTAGGCAGTATGACTTGTATCGTCCACAACTCACTTGTGTTCTACTCGTGCAAATAACATCAAACCATAAAAACCTAGGCTCGGATGCCACTGTTGGGGAACGTAGTAATTTCAAAAAAAAATTCCTACGCACACGCAAGATCATGGTGATGCATAGCAACGAGAGGGGAGAGTGTTGTCTACGTACCCTCGTAGACCGAAAGCGGAAGCGTTATATCAACGCGGTTGATGTAGTCGTACGTCTTCACGATCCGACCGATCCAAGCACCGTTACTCCGGCACCTCTGAGTTCTTGGCACACATTCAGCTCGATGACGTTCCCCGGGCTCCGATCCAGCAAAGCTTCGGGGAAGAGTTCCGTCAGCACGACGGCGTGGTGACGATCTTGATGTGTTACCGGCGCAGGACTTCGCCTAAGCACTGCAACGATATGACCGAGGTGGAATTTGGTGGAAGGGGGCACCGCACACGGCTAAGGAAAGATCTCAATGATCAATTGTGTGTCCAAGGGGTGCCCCTTGCCTCAGTATATAAAGGATGGAGGAGGAGGAGGCCGGCCAAGCCAATTGGTGCGGCCAAGATATGGAGTCCTACTAGGACTCCAAGTCCTAGTAGGAGTCCACCAAGAGGGGAGGAAGGGAGAAGGAATAGGAGGAGAAGGAGAGGTGGCCGGCCCCCTTTTCCCTAGTCCAATTCGGACTAGAGGGGAGGGGGGGCGCAGCAGCCTTTTTTTTTCCTCTTCCCACTAAAGCCCATCAAGGCCCATTACTTCTCCCGTAATCCCGTAACTCCCCGGTACCTTCGAAAATACCCGAACCACTCAGAACCCTTCCGATGTCCGAATATAGTCGTCCAATATATCGATCTTTACGTCTCGACCATTTCGAGACTCCTCGTCATGTCCCCGATCTCATCCGGGACTCCGAACTCCTTCGGTACATCAAACTCATAAACTCATAATATAACTGTCATCGAAACCTTAAGCGTGCGGACCCTACGGTTCGAGAACAATGTAGACATGACCGAGACACGTCTCCGGTCAATAACCAATAGCGGGACCTGGATGCCCATATTGGCTCCTACATATTCTACGAAGATCTTTATCGGTCAGACCGCATAACAACATACGTCGTTCCCTTTGTCATCGGTATGTTACTTGCCCGAGATTCGATCGTCGGTATCCAATACCTAGTTCAATCTCGTTACCGGCAAGTCTCTTTACTCGTTCCGTAATACATCATCTCACAACTAACACATTAGTTGCAATGCTTGCAAGGCTTATGTGATGTGCATTACCGAGAGGGCCCAGAGATACCTCTCCGACAATCGGAGTGACAAATCCTAATCTCGAAATACGCCAACCCAATATGTACCTTCGGAGACACCTGTAGAGCACCTTTATAATCACCCAGTTACGTTGTGACGTTTGGTAGCACACAAAGTGTTCCTACGGTAAACGGGAGTTGCATAATCTCATAGTTAAAGGAACATGTATAAGTCATGGATAAAAGCAATAGCAACATACTAAACGATCGGGTGCTAAGCTAATGGAATGGGTCATGTCAATCAGATCATTCAACTAATGATGTGATCTCGTTAATCAAATAACAACTCTTTGTTCATGGTTAGGAAACATAACCATCTTTGATTAATGAGCTAGTCAAGTAGAGGCATACTAGTGACACTCTGTTTGTCTATGTATTCACACATGTATTATGTTTCCGGTTAATACAATTCTAGCATGAATAATAAACATTTATCATGATATAAGGAAATAAATAATAACTTTATTATTGCCTCTAGGGCATATTTCCTTCAGTCTCCCACTTGCACCAGAGTCAATAATCTAGATCACATCAATAGTTCACATCATCATGTGATTAACACCCATAGTTCACATCGCTATGTGACCGACACCCAAAGGGTTTACTAGATTCAGTAATCTAGTTTACATCGCTATGTAATTAACACCCAAAGAGTACTAAGGTGTGATCATGTTTTGCTTGTGAGAGAAAATCTTAGTCAACGGGTCTGCTACATTCAGATCCGCATGTACTTTGCAAATTTCTATGTCAACAATACTCTGCACGGAGCTACTCTAGCTAATTGCTCCCACTTTCAATATGTATCTGGATCGAGACTTAGAGTCATCTAGATCAGTGTCAAAACTTGCATCGACGTAACCCTTTACCACGAACCTTTTGTCACCTCCATAATCGAGAAACATATCCTTATTCCACTAAGGATAATTTTGACCGCTGTCCAGTGATCTACTCCTAGATCATTATTGTACTCCCTTGCTTAACTCAGTGTAGGGTATACAATAGATCTGGTAAATAGCATGGCATACTTTATAGAACCTATGGCCGAGACATAGGGAATGACTTTCATTCTCTTTCTATCTTCTGTCGTGGTCGGGCTTTGAGTCTTACTCAATTTCACACCTTATAACACAGGAAAGAACTCTTTCTTTGACTGTTCCATTTTGAACTACTTCAAAATCTTGTCAAGGTATGTACTCATTGAAAAAACTTATCAAGCGTCTTGATCTATCTCTATAGATTTTGATGCTCAATATGTAAGCAGCTTCATCGAGGTCTTTCTTTGAAAAACTCCTTTCAAACACTCCTTTATGCTTTGCAGAATAATTCTACATTATTTCCGATCAACAATATGTCATTCACATATACTTATCAGAAATGCTGTAGTTCTCCCACTCACTTTCTTGTAAAATACAGGCTTCACCGCAAGTCTGTATAAAACTATATGCTTTGATCAACTTATCAAAGTGTATATTCCAACTCCGAGATGCTTGCACCAGTCCATAGATGGATCGCTGGAGTTTGCATATTTTGTTAACACCTTTAGGATCGACAAAACCTTCTAGTTGCATCGTATACAACTCTTCTTTAATAAATCCATTAAGGAATGTAGTTTTGTTTATCCATTTGCCGGATTTCATAAAATGCGGCAATTGCTAACATGATTCGGACAGACTTAAGCATAGATACGAGTGAGAAACTCTCATCGTAGTCAACACCTTGAACTTGTCGAAAACGTTTTGCGACAATTCTAGCTTTGTAGATAGTAACACTACTATCAGTGTCCGTCTTCCTCTTCAAGATCCATTTATTTTCTTTGGCTTGCCGATCATCGGGCAAATCCATCAAAGTCCATACTTTGTTCTCATACATGGATCATATCTCAGATTTCATGGCCTCTAACCATTTCGCGGAATCTGGGCTCATCATCGCTTCCTCATAGTTCGCAAGTTCGTCACGGTATGAGCCAAATCAGTGGGATCGAGTTTTTCAACTCGGTGGGTCCGAGATGGTTTCGGCGAAAACCTAACCCTAAAAATTTCGAATCAAACCTATTCTATGAACGCATTGATTGGATAGGAATGTTTCAAACGTGGCTAGAATCAATATGATCACAATGTGCTAGGAATCAGATTGGGGAATAGCACAAAGATCGAGTCCATACCCTAGTTCGGCGGAGACTCGCTACGGCGGCAACGGCGGGGTTGAATTCCGTTGATGGCGACGGAGACCAGCGACTGGAGGCGGCTGGCGGCAAGGAGACGATCCGGAGACCACGTTGGCAGAGCGAGCTATCACGCGGGTCAAGGGGTTCGGAGAAATTTCCAAATTTTTGCCCGTGTCTATATATAGCCCGACCCTATCGGTGTGACCGAGTGGAACAACTCGGTGGCACCGAGATGCAAAACTGTATACAGTTATTGCAACTCGGTGTGACCGAATGGTTCAAATCGGTTGCACCGAGATCAAAAATTTAGATCAACTTAGTGATCTCGGTAGGACCAAAAGTGGGGTATCGGTCAGACCGAGAATCACAAAGAGGTTTTGGAAGTTTAAGTCTATGATGAATCGGGGACTCCGAGTGCTCCTCACACAGAGTGGTTCGAATCTGACTTGATCAATTTTGTGATGTAGCATGAATAGATTGAGATGAGAAAAACATAGATAGCTAGAGGAGGTTCTTAGGCATTCTTGCCCATCCACTTGGCAAAAGAAAAATAAAGCCAAACAATCAAAACAACAAGTGGATGTCCTCGAATGAGTAAAATAGGCAACCAACATGCTCACGCAATAAAAATGGCAATTTAAATATGTGACAAAGCATGCACAACCAATTCTAGCATCTATCAAGCAATTGGCGATGACTGGGTCATCTATATATGAGTATATTGACTTAGGAGTCAAATGAGAACACTTGATCATAGGTCATACTCATCGTTTAAGCTCAAGTGGGGTTACCACTTTTACATAAAGCATTGTTGTGTTCACATCATTAGAGTTGCTTTAGCTTAAGTCTTAGAGTAAAGCTCCCCCTAGATGTGATATCCCCCATAAGAGGGATGAACTAACCTTGGGTTTTGTCGATGATGACTTCATGTAGATGTTGAAGATGTGGATGCTCAATGTTGATGTAGATCACTTGGAGCTATCCTTTTGAGTGAATTGCACTTTCAATACCTACATGGGTTAGTCCCACAAGGAACAAACGAGGATATCCATAGACATAGAGTAATGCACACACAAGATGATGTCCATGAAAACTTTTAGGTTACCTTGTCCCTTGACTTAACAACAAGAGGGTTTGTGACTCCTTGAACTAGTGCAAGATGTGGAATTTGATTGCACTTGTTCTTGCCAAAATGATAAGAGTGAAGTATGTTGGCGGAGTCACCCTCAAGAACTCTCTAGTTCTTCTTGTTTTGGATCCACACCATCTTGATGGGAATCCTTGGAGTTGTAGTCGTACTTGATGAAGTGGAACTTGAAGTAGTCTTGGGAATCCACTTGACTAAGGTCTTAGGAGCTTCTTCAAATGCATCAATTTCCTCTTGAAGCTTGTCCTTGCCTTTTTGCTTGTAGTCTTGTGGTGGAAGATCATCTTGAGCTTGTGTCCCCTTGAAAGAAGTAGGATCATACTTCTCTTGTTGAGGAACAAACTTTGTCTTGGGTATTGATCTTCTTCCCACTCAACTTCATTGGCATTGAACTTTCGTTCAAAACCAACACCTTGATTCTTCCGGTGCCTTCCTTGCTTGCATACAATTTCCTCGAATTGCTTACTCCCGGCAAGGATTTTGTACACTCCTTTCTCTATGATTCCCTTCAATAAGCTATTTTCTTGCTCAAGTGTAACTTGGCTAAGAGAATCATTAGTGGAATCAAGAGAACTACTAGAAGCAACAATATTGGATTTAACATGATCATTGTTACTACTAGAGGAAGAATCTTTCTTGCTCTTGTTACTAGATTTGACTTGAGGCATGTAAGTGGATAAGAGTAAAGGCTTGGCAATGTAAGAAGAACTTTTTTTGCGGAGATCATCATTGATTGCCTTTAAAAACTCATGCTCTTGCTCAAGATTGAGCTTTTCAAAGCGTAACTTCTCATGAGCTCTTAAAAGTTCTCGATGATCTTCGAAGATAGTTTCATGAGCTAACATAAGAGTGTTTAGTTCTTTAGTTAGAGCCTCAATTTTCTCCTTATCATTGTCATTCGTTTTATCTTGATTAGCATGATTAATTGACGTTTCATCATAGTATTCATCACTAGAGTTGTCAACAAGTAAATCATCATCACCTAACAAGTCATCTTCATCACTATTAAAATCAACATACTCAGGGTGTGTTACCTTAGGACCTTTGGCCATGAAGCATCTTCCAATCCCTTCATTTGGTGAGTCAAATACGTCGTAGGAGTTGGTTGACACAAGTGCTAGACCGGCAACACCTTCATCTTGAGTATATGCGGAGTCGGAGTGATAACTTCTCTCGGAGTGGTTGTCGGAGTCGGATCCGGATACCCATTCACCAACATGAGCTTTATGTCTTCGTTTTGTATAGCTCCTTGATGATTTTTCCTTTCTTTCCGAATCCTTGCTTCTCCGTGAGTGTCTTTGTTCATAACGATCATCTCTACTCCTTCTCTCTCTTGGTGGTGATTCTTCTCTTTTGCTTCTTCTTTTTGGATAATCTTTTCTTCTTTTGTAGGGAGCCGTACACTCATTGGAATAGTGTCCGGGTCTTCCACAATTGTAGCAGTTTCGCTCTCGACTAGAAGATCTTTTGTCATTGTAGGACCTTGACTTGGAGCTTCTATCTTTGCTTCTACTTTTGTAGAACTTGTTGAAGTTCTTCACCATTAAGCTCAATTCTTCATTGAAGTTTTGTTTCTCACTTGATGATGTGGGGGCTTCACATGAGGCTTTGTAGGCACCACTTGATTTGTTGTGAAGTTCCTCTTTATCCTTGAGTGACATCTCATGAGCAACAATTCTTTCAATGACCTCCGTTGGCTTGAGATCTTTGTAATTAGGCATCATTTGGATCAATGTGCACACGGTATCATATTTTCCATCTAAGGCTCTTAGGATCTTCTTGATGATGAATCTATCGGTCATCTCTTCACTCCCTAAGCCGGCAATCTCGTTTGTGATGAGAGCAAGCCTAGAGTACATTTCAGCGACGCCTTCACCATCCTTCATTTTGAACTTGTCAAGTTGACTTTGAAGCACATCCAATTTGGATTCCTTGACGGAGTCGGTACCTTCGTGCATATCAATCAAAGTATCCCAAATTTCCTTTGCATTCTCAAGACGGCTGATTTTGTTGAATTCTTTGGGGCACAATCCGTTGAAGAGAATATCACAAGGTTGAGCGTTGTATTGCAGCATCTTCAACTCATCCGCGGTAGCTTCATGATTTGGTTCTTTCCCATCGAAGAAGTCACCTTGCAAGCCAACACACACAATAGCCCAAACGGCGGGGTTATGTCCGAGAATATGCATTTTCATTTTATGCTTCCAACTAGCAAAATTAGTGCCATCAAAGTAAGGACCTCTACGGTGATAATTTCCCTCACTAGACGCCATACTCTCCTAGGTTGTGAAACCAAGGCTATGACCACCAAAAGCTATGGAAATCAAAGCAAATGGAGAACAAGGCTCTGATACCACTTGTAGGATCGGAAGTATGTCTAGAGGGGGGTGATTAGACTACTTGACAAAATAAAAACTTAACCTTTTCCCAATTTTAGTTCTTGGCAGATTTTAGCTACTTTAGGACAAGTCAAGCAATCATCACACAATTCAAGCAAGCATGCAAAGAGTATATAGGCAGCGGAAAGTAAAGCATGCAACTTGCAAGAATGTAAAGGGAAGGGTTTGGAGAATTCAAACGCTATTGGAGACACGGATGTTTTTCCCGTGGTTCGGATAGGTGGTGCTATCCTACATCCACGTTGATGGAGACTTCAACCCACGAACGGTAACGGTTGCACGAGTCCACGGAGGGCTCCACCCACGAAGGGTCCACGAAGAAGCAACCTTGTCTATCCCACCATGGACATCGCCCACGAAGGACTTGCCTCACTAGCAGTAGATCTTCATGAAGTAGGCGATCTCCTTGCCCTTACAAACTCCTTGGTTCAACTCCACAATCTTGTCGGAGGCTCCCAAGTGACACCTAGCCAATCTAGGAGACACCACTCTCCAAGAAGTAACAAATGGTGTGTTGATGATGAACTCCTTGCTCTTGTGCTTCAAATGATAGTCTCCCCAACACTCAACTCTCTCTCACAGGATTTGGATTTGGTGGAAAGAAGATTTGAGTGGAAAGCAACTTGGGAAAGGCTAGAGATCAAGATTCATATGGTAGGAATGGAATATCTTGGTCTCAACACATGAGTAGGTGGTTCTCTCTCAGAACATATGAGTTGGAAGTGTAGTTGTGTTCTGATGGCTCTCTCCACGAGTGAAGAGGAGGTGGAGGGGTATATATAGCCTCCACACAAAATCCAACCGTTACACACAATTTACCAATCTCGGTGGGACCGAATCAAGAAACCCGGTCGGACCGAAATAGTAAACCTAGTGACCGTTAGAGATTTTCGGTGGGACTGACATGCAACTCGGTAGGACCGATATGGTTAGGGTTAGGGCATAACGTAATCTCGGTGAGACCGATTACACAAACTCGGTGAGACCGATTTGGTAATTAGCTAATCAGAGAGTTGGTCAGGTAAACTCGGTGGGACCGATTTGCTCTTTTGGTGAGACCGAAATGTTACAAAAGGGAAACAGAGAGTTTACATTGCAATCTCGGTGGGACCGATCCACTCTTTTGGTGAGACCGAAAAGTTACGAAAAGGAAACAGAGAGATTGCAATCCCATCTTGGTGAGATCGAGATCCCTATCGGTAGAACCGATTTGCTAAGGTTTGGCAGTGGCTTATGACATGTGAAACTCGGTGGCGCCGGATAGAAAGAATCGGTAGGTCTGAGTTTGGCTTTGGGTTTAGGTCAAGAGTGGATATGAGAAAGTATCTGAGGATTTTGGAGCATATCATTAAGCACATGAAGCAAAAGGCTCATTAAGCAACACCTCATCCCTCCTTGATAGTATTGGCTTTTCCTATGGACTCAATGTGATCTTGGATCACTAAAATATAAAATGAAGAGTCTTGAGCTTTTGAGCTTGATCCAATCCTTTGTCCTTAGCATTTTGAGGGTTCCACTTTCACCATCCATGCCATGCCAATCATTGAGCTTCCTGAAATAATTGTCTTGGAATAGCATTAGCTCAATGAGCTATATGTTGTTATGAATTACCAAAACCACCTAGGGATAGTTGCACTTTCAATTAGAGATGCGAGGGAAGGGGAAGAGGTCATATGCATTCTCAGAAGTTTTTGAAGATAAATCAGTTTGAAGACATTGACCTCATGATGCGGAGACATTCACTTGTATGTTGAGAGTTGGTTCCAGATTTGTACGAATCCGCGAATAAGTACAAGTGAGGAATCTAACTTGTTATGAAGCTTAAGTGAATATACAAGGCAGTATGATATGCAGACAGAAAAGATCTAACTTGTATAGGCAGAAAGCTAGTTTGGTAGACAGGATGAATCTTTAAAGATCAAAAGGATGGTAAAAAGAGAGTTTTATTTACCACACGAAGAACTGCTAGATGGGAAGAGTAGGAGACCGAGCAGTTCAATCCACCGTGCCCTAACTTGGCTACGGAGGACACCTACGGCGGCGGCGGAGAGGACGATGTCCGCGGCCGGCGTGAGGACGGCGTCGGAGAAGTCGTGGCAGCTAAGCGCTTCGTCGCCGGCGTCGTCGAGAGCTAGCGGTGGCGCTAGGGTTTTGACGAGGTGGAGAGGTGGAAGAAGTTTCCTTTACCACAGGGGACAGGTATTTATAAGGAAGTGGGCGGCACAACATAATTACGCAGGTGCCCCTGGCGGTTCACATCTGACGGGCACGTGGCAAGCATGCAATAGACTTAGAGTTGTCCCACGTTCCCACGCCCGCCAGGTTTGTCGGATGGTCGTTCCGGCTTCTCCGGATTTCAGGCAATAAGGATAGAGCATTTAAATTGACTTAATGTTTGTCTCTGTGTCTTCTGCTGACAAGGACGCAGAGAAGACATTCGACAGTTTCAATAGAATGCATATGATTTGGACAGATAGAGTTTGAGATAGAAAGCATAGAGAGACTAGGGTCCGATCACATTCACTTAGTTCAAAAGATTCAACTTGGCAGAGCGCAACAGGCGCGACACCAATCGCTTGCTAGAGCGGATTGAGCAGAACACTGCACGCCAGCAGAGGATCAATTCGGTGTCCATCAATGACTTTGTCAAGCTGTACCCGCCAAAGTTCAATCATTCCATCGAGCCTCTCGATGCGGATGACTGGCTCCGCAGCATCGCCCACAAGCTACGTTCTGCCAACGTGGCTGAAGATGATAAAGTCACCTTTGCTGCCTATCACCTCGAAGGCCCTGCCAGCCTTTGGTGGGAGAATTATGAAGCTATGCGTCCGGTCGGCCAACTCACTACTTGGGCTGATTTCAGTGCCGCTTTCCGTGAGCATCATATCCCGGAAGGCCTCATGGATCGCAAGAGGGAGGAGTTTTGTAACTTCACCCAGGGGAAGCTGACTGTGGATGCATACAGTCGCGAGTTTGGGAAGCTTGCACGCTATGCTCCCGAAGAGGTGTCCACCGACGCCAAGAAGCAGGCAAGGTTCCGCAAGGGACTTAGCCCTGAGCTCCGTCGTGACCTTCGTCTGCATGAATGCATTTCTTTTCCGAAGCTAGTCAATAAGGCCATCAGTGCCGAGACAGGGCAGAATGATTTTGAAGCTTCACGCAAGCACTCCCGTGACCATGGATCTTCATCCGGCTCTGGATCTCAGAAGCGCCGGGTCTGGATCCCAAATTCTGCTATGCCACCCAGGTATACCCCGAGGCCATCTTTTGAGGCGCCTCGTCCCAACCAACAGTATGTGCCGCCCAAGACTTTTGGTGGCCCCACTGCCAATACTGCTCCACGCCCCAATATGATAACTTGCTTCAAGTGTGGTGAGCCGGGCCACTACATCCGTGAGTGTCCCCAGAACAACCCCAGCCAGTTCGGAAAGTCTGTTGGCCGTGGTAAGTCAACAGCAAAGGTGCTTGTCGCCAAGCCAGCCACCACTGCTCGTGGCCATGTCAACTACGTTTCAGCTGAAGAGACTCAAGAGGACCCCAACGTCGTTCTCGGTACGCTCCTTGTTAATTGCCATCCGGCAACTGTTCTCTTTGATACTGGAGCATCTCATTCATTTATTTCTGAGAGCTATGCTCGTTTGCACAACACCACCTTTTGTGACATGCCCACCTCCATGGTAATTCAAACCCCTGGTTCTAAGTGGCAAACCTCTAGAATCAGCCATGGAAATGAAATTCTTGTTGACAGATTGGTCTTCCTTGCGTCACTAATAGCTCTCAAGTCTTCAGACATAAACATCATCTTGGGTATGGACTGGATGTCAGCTCATTACGCCAAGATTGATTGCTCAACTAGAACTGTCCAACTTACCCATCCATCGGGCAAGACAGTCAATGTTTTGACCCGAGTATCGGAGCGTCAACTCTACTCTCTAAACGCCAATCCCCTTCCAGACCTTGAAGATATTCCGGTAGTCCGTGACTTTCCGGATGTCTTTCCAGAGGAACTGCCAGGTGTTCCACCTGACAGAGATGTCGAGTTCGTAATAGACCTTGTTCCAGGAACCGTCCCAATCTCTAGGAGACCTTATAAGATGGCACCCCTAGAACTAGCTGAGCTTAAGAAACAACTCGATGAGTCCTTGCAAAAAGGTTTCATCCGTCCTAGTTCATCTCCATGGGCTTGCCCCGTCCTCTTCGTCAAGAAGAAGGATGGAACGGATCGGATGGTTGTAGATTACCGACCTGTCAATTTGGTCACTATTAAGAACAAGTATCCGCTCCCCAGGATCAACGACCTGTATGATCAGCTCGCTGGATCCTCAGTCTTTTCCAAGATGGATTTGAGGTTGGGCTACCATCAAATCAAAATCAAGAACGGGGACATTCCCAAAACGGCTTTCGTCACTCGTTACGGCCAATACGAGTACACCGTCATGTCCTTCGGTTTAACCAATGCTCCAGCCACCTTCTCTCGGTTAATGAACTCGATCTTCATGGAGTATTTGGATAAATTCGTCGTGGTTTACCTCGATGATATACTCATCTACTCCAAGAATGAGGAAGAACATGCCGAACATCTAAGGCTAGTATTGATGAAACTTCGAGAGCATCGCCTTTATGCCAAATTCTCCAAGTGCGAATTCTGGTTGCCAGAAGTGACCTATCTGGGCCATGTAATCTCTGGCAAGGGCATTGCTGTCAATCCCAAGCGAGTTCAAGCTGTCCTTGACTGGACTCCACCTAAAACGGTCAAACAAGTTCGGAGTTTTCTTGGTTTAGCGAGCTATTGCCGCCGCTTCGTCGAGAATTTCTCCAAGGTTGCTAAGCCTCTAACTGAACTCCTCAAGAAAGATAAAAAGTTCGAGTGGACCCCACAGTGCGAGTTCAGCTTTCAGGAACTGAAAAGACGCCTGACGTCTGCTCCCGTACTGGTACCACCAGACTTCTCTAAGGACTTTGTTATCTATTGCGACGCCTCGCGACAAGGACTAGGTTGCATACTCATGCAAGATCGTCATGTGATTGCCTACGCATCTCGACAGTTGCGTCCACATGAGGATAATTATCCCACACATGATCTAGAGCTTGCAGCAGTAGTCCATGCACTCAAAACCTGGCGACATTACCTTCTAGGTAATCGTTGCGAAATTTACACTGATCACCAAAGTTTGAAATATATCTTCACCCAACCGGATTTGAATCTCAGGCAAAGACGTTGGGTCGAGTTGATCTCGGATTACGACTTAGGAATAACTTACACCCCAGGCAAAGCCAATGTCATGGCTGATGCACTAAGTCGTAAATCTTATTGTAACAATCTGATGTTACAACAAGGTCAACCATTTCTCCACGAGGAATTTCATAAGCTTAACCTTCACATTGTTCCTCGAGGATTCCTTTCCACCCTGGTGGCGAAACCTAACCTTACGGATCAAATCATAGCTGCCCAGAAGCGCGATAAGGGCATATCTCGGATTAAGGAAAACATCGCTAGCGGAGTTGCTAAATGTTTTTCCATGGATGAACGAGGTGTTGTCTTCTTCGAGAACCGCTTGGTGGTTCCCAAGAAACAACATTTACGACAATTGATCCTTAAGGAAGCTCATGAATCCCCTCTCACCATTCATCCCGGTAGTACTAAGATGTATCAAGACCTACGCCAGAGGTTTTGGTGGACTAGGATGAAGAGAGAAATCGCTCAATACATTGCTAGTTGCGACGTCTGTCGTCGTGTCAAAGCAGAGCATCAACGGCCCGCTGGCACCCTTCAACCATTGCAGATTCCTGAATGGAAATGGGATAAAATCGGTATGGATTTCATTACCGGGTTTCCCAGAACCAAAAGAGGGAATAATGCTATCTTCGTTATTGTCGTTCGTCTTTCCAAAGTAGCCCACTTCTTACTTGTTCGCGAGAGTATAACCGCTAGCCAGCTAGCTGATTTGTACATCTCTCGAATAGTATCTCTCCATGGTGTTCCATTGGAAATTAATTCAGACCGTGGAAGTCTTTTCACCTCTCGATTTTGGGAGAGTTTCCAAAATGCTTTGGGAACTCGACTTTCCTTTAGCACCGCCTTCCATCCTCAGTCAAGTGGTCAAGTAGAACGAGTCAATCAAATTCTGGAAGATATGCTCCGAGCTTCTGTCATTTCTTTCGGTATGAATTGGGAGAAGTGCCTTCCATTCGCCGAGTTCGCTTATAACAACAGCTATCAAGCTAGCTTGGGTAAAACTCCTTTCGAAGTTCTTTATGGACGAAAATGTCGAACGCCTCTTAACTGGTCAGAAACCGGCGAGAGACAACTCTTCGGCCCGGACATGATCCGGGATGCAGAAGAGCAGGTTCGTATTATTCGTGAGAAGTTGAAAACCGCCCAGTCTCGACAAAAGAGTCAGTATGACCGCAAGCATAAGCCCATGACTTATGAAGTCGGCAAGATGGCTTACCTTCGGGTTACACCTTTAAAGGGGACCCATCGATTCGGTATCAAAGGCAAGTTGGCTCCTCGTTACATTGGACCTTTTCGCATTCTTGCCAAACGAGGAGAAGTTGCCTACCAATTGGAACTACCTCCGCATCTCTCCAGAGTCCATGATGTCTTCCACGTCTCTCAACTCAGGCGTTGCTTCTCGGATCCTATCCGTGGAGTGAACCACGAAACGCTTGATCTCCAAGATAACCTCACTTATCGAGAATACCCCATTCGTATCCTTGATCAAGCCGAGCGTACCACTCGACGCCACAATATCAAGTTTCTCAAGGTTCAATGGTCACACCATTCCGAGCAAGAAGCTACATGGGAAAGGGAGGATCGTCTTCGACTTGAGTACCCCACCTTCTTTCCGACAGATCCTAAATCTCGGGACGAGATTCTTTTGAGTGGGGGTGAGTTGTCACATCCTACCTAGTTCATGCATTAGAGTGTGCATCATGTTTTCTTTGACAAGAAAATTGAAATGGGGAAGGCAGAACCCCCAGCACCCCTCCTGAATCTACTAGGGTTTACTAAAATCTTTTTCAATGAACCTGAAATGCCCTTCTAAAATGTTCATCATCTTTGCTTTGGTCCTAAACCTCTGGCAAAAATAGTGTACATTTCTCTAGGTCAACAGAAGGTCATTGAATTAATGCATAATTATTTGAATTTGGGCATTTTAAATTTATAAAACATTTCAAATGCCCAAATATCTCCAAACTAAAATGTTTCTTGCTGGAAATATTCCAACTAAGGACCAGGTGCAGTTTGGTGATTTTTGGAGTTGTGCTAGTATTTTAAATAAGTCTACAAAGTTACAAAAGAAATAGAAAAGGAAACAAAAGTCAGAAAAGGACTTACCTGGCGCCTGCCAACCGGCCCACCTGCCGGCCCAGCCCAGCTGCCGCGCCAGCGAGCTGCTTGGCTCGGCCAGGCAGGCACGCAGGTGCTCGACGCCGGCACCAGCGAGCGCCACGCAGCTCCCCGCCGCCCTGCTTCACCTCCTCGCCGCCTCGCTGCCTTGGATGAGCTCCACGTCGTCGCCCCGAGCCCCTGGACACGCCATTCGCCTCTGCCTCGCCTCCCTCGCTCTCCCCCGCCATGGCCGACGCCATCGTCGCCGCTCCGCCGTCATAGCCGTAGCCACCGTCGTCCCCGTGCCACGAGACCGTGTCCAACCTCTCCGCCGTCGTCGACTTCGTCGAGCAGCACGAGCCCGAGCGCTCGCGTGCCCCGAAGCCACCGCACCGACCCCACCCGAGTCCACCGTCGCCGGAGATCCCCTTCAACGCCGTCGCCGCACCAGCTCGTCCCCGACCACGCCGTCTGGCTCTGCGAGTTCGCTGTGAGCATAGCCACCTCCCCATCCTCTCCTTTCCTCTTCTCGTGCACCACAGCGACTGCACGTAGTTCAATCGCACGCGCCGCCGCGGAGCTCGTCGCCGACGAGGCTCCGGCCACCCAACGGCCGCGCCACCCTGTCCACCAGCCTCACCGCACACCCAGGGCCCCGACGCATCACTCCACGCGCCTCGCCGTGCCCCGCAGCCCCGGTTCCACCTTCGCCCGAGCCCCGGCGCCGCCAAACTCGTCGCCGGCGCCAACTCCGGCCACCCCGACCCCAACTGACTCCACCAGTAGCCGCGGTTCGTTCCCAGGAGTGCGCAGATGCCTTCCGCGCCCCATTTGGTGGCCGGAACGGCCAATTTCACTCTGCTCCGCCGCGTCTGGCCTCGCCGGCGGCTAGACGCCGGCGAGTTGACCTTGACCTTGACCACGGGTGGGCCCTGGTTGACTCTGTTGAGTCAATGACAGGTGGGGCCCCCCTTCTGTTAATCACCAGATTAGTTTTAACTAATTAAACTAGTTTAATTATCCACTGACATGCGGGTCCCACTGGTCAGTTTGACCTGGACGACTCCGTTGACCCCTGACGTCACGCTGACCTCATGCTGACGCCACAATTAATTTTCTGGATTTATTTTTGCACAGGAAATTCCAGAAATTAGTTCAAACTTCAAAAATTCATAGAAAATTATCTATAACTCCAAATGCAAAGTTTTATATATGAAAAATTATCAGAAAAATCCAACCTATCCATTGGTACTGGTTTCATGCATGTCAGAACAAGTTAACCCACTGTTTAGGCATTACAAGTTGATACACTAATATGATCTTCATAAATGAGCTACCATTTGAATCTTTGGTTCAAATGGGTTCATTCCCTTCTGGTTTAACTTGCACTAGGTCAGGACACATTCATATTGCCATGTCATAGCATGCATCATATTGTTGCATATCGCCATGTATTGATTGTGTTCCGTTGTGCTCCTCGTGGTAGGTTCTGCCTCCGAGGATATCTCCGGGTATCCAACTGAAGGGCAGTATCCCACGACCACTCCATCAGGCAAGCAACCCATTGATCATTCCGATACAAACCCATGTTCTCGCTTCTGCTCTTGTTTACTGCATTAAGGCAACGCGTTTCAAACTGCTGCGTGTTGCGGTAGTTGAACCCACTTCCTTTGCATGACCTGTCATTGCCACAGTAACTAGATGAAACCCACTAGCATGTGTAGGAGTTGATTGAGCCAATACATGTGTGTGTGTTCCTACCATGCTATGCTTGCTATGCTTAGAGTTGTGTCAGGTCTGGCTCATCGGGATGATGAACTGGAGTGAAAGGTTGTGTCGGTGACAAGAGTGAAGTGTTGAACACGATTTGGTAAAGGAATCGATGAGAGGCCATGTAGGAGTACATGGTGGGTTGTTTCATTGAGGCCGTCCTTAAGAACTGAGATCTGTGTTTGTGATCCATGATACAGTTACTACCACACATTGGGCCCTGAATTATGACCCCGCTCGACTTCTTATCCACCCTTGTCCTCTGTCCAGGAGTTGCAAGTAGTTTCTGGTGTTTGTAGTATGCTGGGGGCCGCACGCGGCGCTGACCATCGGGGTGGGCTGTGTTGCGGTAGGCACGTGGCACGGTGTACCGACTCGCCCGTTTGGTGTCTCGGGAACCCTGTTCACATCGTTCGGGGCCGTTAGTGGAAACCTCGGCCGGACTCCCTGCGGATGGAACCCGAATAGGCGATAAACCTGGACTAGAGACTTGAGTGTTTAGGTAGGTCGTGGTCTACACCCACGTCGGCTTTCGCTTGAAGTCTGCCGAGCACATGTCGTGTGCAGGCGCTAAGTGGTGGAAACATGTGTGAAGAAGTACACCCCTGCAGGGTTACAAATGATCTATTCGAATAGCCGTGTCCGCGGTAATGGACTTCTGGGTTGCCTATATCAGTTCATAGACAAGTTAAATGGATACTACTAAAAATCTCAAGATAAGTGTGAGTACCGCGGATGGCCCTCTCGTAGGATGGCGAGAGAGGATCCACAGTGGAGTATTGTGATGGTGATAGTGGACTCGTGTGCGACAAATGATTTACAAATGGTGTCTATCGTAGGATAGCTTAGCCAAGAGTCAAAGCTGGCTTGCTGCAATAACCCCACTACCTTCTTGAGAATGTGCATGTATAGTAGGTTCCTGTTGTAAGACTTGCTGAGTACCTCCGTACTCATGTTGCTTTAATCATGTTTTTCAGACGACTGCACAAACCCCTCTGATGGGTTCTAAGTAGACCTCGACGTTGACGAGTGACTTATCACCAGGTGGTGATCCAAGACTTGTGAAGGGTCGTTGTAGATAGACAGGCTTTGTCAAGCCTTCTTTCTTTCTAGTGTCTGTACTCAGACTACTTTGCTTCCGCATGTGCTTGTATGTTTGTATGACTTGAGTGTTGGGTCATGTGACCCCTATCTGTATGGATGATATGTATGGCTCCTCGGAGCCTTCTAAATAAAGTACTTGAGTCGTAGAGTACTGTTGTGATGCCATGTTGTATTTACTCATATCGGGCATATTGTGTGTATGATTGAAATGCTTGGTATGAGTGGGATCCGACTATCTAGTTGTTTATCCTTGGCAGCCTTTCATATGGGGAAATGTAAGTCTAGTGCTTCTGAGCGATAGTAGTCCGCTACAGCCCGGATCACCGGAGTCCTGCTAGCCCAGCACTACTGCTTGGAACACTTGACTGGCCGGCATGTGTTTCACGTCGTTCCTATGTCTGTCCCTTCGGGGAAATGTCACGCGCTGTTATTCGGAGTCCTGCCTAGCCTGCTACAGCCCGGGTTACCGGAGTCCTGTTAGCCCAGTGCTACAGCCCGAATAAATACGTTGATGACCGACATGCTCGATGTGATTCATGTATGCCTGTCCTCATAGGCTAGCGCCGCTTTGGGTTCACGACTAGCCATGTCGGCCCGGGTTCTCTGTCATATGGATGCTAGCGACACTATCATATACGTGAGCCAAAAGGCGCAAACGGTCCCGGGCCAGGTAAGGTGGCACCCGTGGGAGTACCGTGCGTGTGGCCGCAAAGTGATATGATGTGTTACACGCTGGATCGATGTGGCTTAGGATCGGGGTCCTGACAGCGTTGGCATCAGAGCCGGACTGCCTGTAGGTTCGCTAAGCCAAACTGGTCGATGTCGAGTCTAGAAATGCTTTAGTTATATGTAGGGGAATTGATTGTGGGAGGGAACGTAAGGCTCTTTTACTCCTTTACCTTATGCCCTCTATTCTGAGTCATTCTCTTCTCATTCTACGTGGGTTAAGGACTAGGCTCTCTGCTCTCTATCAGGTTCACGTGCTACTAAATCCGTAGTAACTTATAGGATTGTTGGATACAACCCAGTTCAGTTCTACTAAAGTTTAGTATGTTGCCAATTGAACCAGAACCTTGATATGATGTTGTTGAGTGGTTTCGCAAACTGTTGTGGATGTCTCAAGTCTTTTTCTGAGCATTTACAGCCGTTATGCTGTCCAATTTCATCCAGAAATTCTAATGCCTTTGCACTATTTTGTGCTTTCAGATGGCTACCCGTCCCCAAAACCAAGTGGTTCGTCTGACCCGTTGCATCGGTATATGTGGTCATACCGCCATGTTGGTTCGAGTGATGGTTGAGGCAGGTTACCGATGGTACCCTGAATACACCGTCGAAGAGCAGTTTAGAGATTTCAACCAGAGCCAATATCTGTGCACGGTCAGGATATATCCATCTTATCCCGGAGCCACGGAACCACTCCACTGTTCTTATGGACTCGGGATCACTATTGGGATGTCCGTTCAAGATGCAGCCTACTCGATGATGACCATTATGCGAGCTAGAACTGCCTTGTTGAGCAACACTGAATTTCGCTACATGCCAGCATCCCTCCCTGGGGCGCATGGTTACCTTCAGGGCATGTACAGTGATGCATCCCATGAAGACTCACTCCTTTGCACCACTACTGAGATGTTGGAAGATAAGGACCGTGAAAACCGGGCCTTGCGTATGGAGCTCTTTAATGCTCGTGCTGATCATTGGGCCACCTTGACGAGGTTTGCACCTGCTGTGCAAGCCGGATACATGGACACGAGAGACTTGTACCCTGTGCGGGCTAGTCTGCCAGACTTCATGGAATGGCGTGAGGTGGGAGGCATCACCCCTCCTCGTGGACCTCTTTTGCCGCCATCTGTTGGACCGAGGCCGCACCCAAGTCCCTATGGTCCACAAGCACCGCAGGACCGTCTGTTCCCAGATGACCATGTTCCGCTCCCAGGTCTGGGTGGTGACTTCTATGAGGACTTCTACGGAGCCGTCTGAGCTAGTAGCAGTCTCGCTAGTATTGTAATACTTGTATGTCCACCGTCCTGCGTGATTGTGGAATATAACTTAGTGTGTATCAATTCCGGAGGTGTAGAAAAATAATGTATAGGAGCTTGGAATGCCTCCGATGAGATGTAACGTCTTCCGTCTTAGTTGTACTTCAGCTTGGGCTTGTACTAAACTATGTATGGTGTGTATGACTGTTGGTATATATATGGCAGTTTCTATATTACCATGTCATACGGATGATCATCTCTACATTCCTTGTTATCCATTACATTCCGCACTTCCTTGGCCAGATTTTGACATCCTGGTTTAAATCGTTGTTTTGTTTTCCTAGGATGGTCAACACCCGCAGCAACCCTGCTGCTCCGGAGCAGGGAGAAGCTAGTGCACCTAGAGAGGAAAGTCTGCCTCAACCACCTTCTCTGGCCGAAGTGATGCTAGAGGCAGAGCGCAACAGGCGCGACACCAATCGCTTGCTAGAGCGGATTGAGCAGAACACTGCATGCCAGCAGAGGATCAATTCGGTGTCCATCAATGACTTTGTCAAGCTGTACCCGCCAAAGTTCAATCATTCCATCGAGCCTCTCGATGCGGATGACTGGCTCCGCAGCATCGCCCACAAGCTACGTTCTGCCAACGTGGCTGAAGATGATAAAGTCACCTTTGCTGCCTATCACCTCGAAGGCCCTGCCAGCCTTTGGTGGGAGAATTATGAAGCTATGCGTCCGGTCGGCCAACTCACTACTTGGGCTGATTTCAGTGCCGCTTTCCGTGAGCATCATATCCCGGAAGGCCTCATGGATCGCAAGAGGGAGGAGTTTTGTAACTTCACCCAGGGGAAGCTGACTGTGGATGCATACAGTCGCGAGTTTGGGAAGCTTGCACGCTATGCTCCCGAAGAGGTGTCCACCGACGCCAAGAAGCAGGCAAGGTTCCGCAAGGGACTTAGCCCTGAGCTCCGTCGTGACCTTCGTCTGCATGAATGCATTTCTTTTCCGAAGCTAGTCAATAAGGCCATCAGTGCCGAGACAGGGCAGAATGATTTTGAAGCTTCACGCAAGCACTCCCGTGACCATGGATCTTCATCCGGCTCTGGATCTCAGAAGCGCCGGGTCTGGATCCCAAATTCTGCTATGCCACCCAGGTATACCCCGAGGCCATCTTTTGAGGCGCCTCGTCCCAACCAACAGTATGTGCCGCCCAAGACTTTTGGTGGCCCCACTGCCAATACTGCTCCACGCCCCAATATGATAACTTGCTTCAAGTGTGGTGAGCCGGGCCACTACATCCGTGAGTGTCCCCAGAACAACCCCAGCCAGTTCGGAAAGTCTGTTGGCCGTGGTAAGTCAACAGCAAAGGTGCTTGTCGCCAAGCCAGCCACCACTGCTCGTGGCCATGTCAACTACGTTTCAGCTGAAGAGACTCAAGAGGACCCCAACGTCGTTCTCGGTACGCTCCTTGTTAATTGCCATCCGGCAACTGTTCTCTTTGATACTGGAGCATCTCATTCATTTATTTCTGAGAGCTATGCTCGTTTGCACAACACCACCTTTTGTGACATGCCCACCTCCATGGTAATTCAAACCCCTGGTTCTAAGTGGCAAACCTCTAGAATCAGCCATGGAAATGAAATTCTTGTTGACAGATTGGTCTTCCTTGCGTCACTAATAGCTCTCAAGTCTTCAGACATAAACATCATCTTGGGTATGGACTAGATGTCAGCTCATTACGCCAAGATTGATTGCTCAACTAGAACTGTCCAACTTACCCATCCATCGGGCAAGACAGTCAATGTTTTGACCCGAGTATCGGAGCGTCAACTCTACTCTCTAAACGCCAATCCCCTTCCAGACCTTGAAGATATTCCGGTAGTCCGTGACTTTCCGGATGTCTTTCCAGAGGAACTGCCAGGTGTTCCACCTGACAGAGATGTCGAGTTCGTAATAGACCTTGTTCCAGGAACCGTCCCAATCTCTAGGAGACCTTATAAGATGGCACCCCTAGAACTAGCTGAGCTTAAGAAACAACTCGATGAGTCCTTGCAAAAAGGTTTCATCCGTCCTAGTTCATCTCCATGGGCTTGCCCCGTCCTCTTCGTCAAGAAGAAGGATGGAACGGATCGGATGGTTGTAGATTACCGACCTGTCAATTTGGTCACTATTAAGAACAAGTATCCGCTCCCCAGGATCAACGACCTGTATGATCAGCTCGCTGGATCCTCAGTCTTTTCCAAGATGGATTTGAGGTTGGGCTACCATCAAATCAAAATCAAGAACGGGGACATTCCCAAAACGGCTTTCATCACTCGTTACGGCCAATACGAGTACACCGTCATGTCCTTCGGTTTAACCAATGCTCCAGCCACCTTCTCTCGGTTAATGAACTCGATCTTCATGGAGTATTTGGATAAATTCGTCGTGGTTTACCTCGATGATATACTCATCTACTCCAAGAATGAGGAAGAACATGCCGAACATCTAAGGCTAGTATTGATGAAACTTCGAGAGCATCGCCTTTATGCCAAATTCTCCAAGTGCGAATTCTGGTTGCCAGAAGTGACCTATCTGGGCCATGTAATCTCTGGCAAGGGCATTGCTGTCAATCCCGAGCGAGTTCAAGCTGTCCTTGACTGGACTCCACCTGAAACGGTCAAACAAGTTCGGAGTTTTCTTGGTTTAGCGAGCTATTGCCGCCGCTTCGTCGAGAATTTCTCCAAGGTTGCTAAGCCTCTAACTGAACTCCTCAAGAAAGATAAAAAGTTCGAGTGGACCCCACAGTGCGAGTTCAGCTTTCAGGAACTGAAAAGACGCCTGACGTCTGCTCCCGTACTGGTACCACCAGACTTCTCTAAGGACTTTGTTATCTATTGCGACGCCTCGCGACAAGGACTAGGTTGCATACTCATGCAAGATCGTCATGTGATTGCCTACGCATCTCGACAGTTGCGTCCACATGAGGATAATTATCCCACACATGATCTAGAGCTTGCAGCAGTAGTCCATGCACTCAAAACCTGGCGACATTACCTTCTAGGTAATCGTTGCGAAATTTACACTGATCACCAAAGTTTGAAATATATCTTCACCCAACCGGATTTGAATCTCAGGCAAAGACGTTGGGTCGAGTTGATCTCGGATTACGACTTAGGAATAACTTACACCCCAGGCAAAGCCAATGTCATGGCTGATGCACTAAGTCGTAAATCTTATTGTAACAATCTGATGTTACAACAAGGTCAACCATTTCTCCACGAGGAATTTCATAAGCTTAACCTTCACATTGTTCCTCGAGGATTCCTTTCCACCCTGGTGGCGAAACCTAACCTTACGGATCAAATCATAGCTGCCCAGAAGCGCGATAAGGGCATATCTCGGATTAAGGAAAACATCGCTAGCGGAGTTGCTAAATGTTTTTCCATGGATGAACAAGGTGTTGTATTCTTCGAGAACCGCTTGGTGGTTCCCAAGAAACAACATTTACGACAATTGATCCTTAAGGAAGCTCATGAATCCCCTCTCACCATTCATCCCGGTAGTACTAAGATGTATCAAGACCTACGCCAGAGGTTTTGGTGGACTAGGATGAAGAGAGAAATCGCTCAATACATTGCTAGTTGCGACGTCTGTCGTCGTGTCAAAGCAGAGCATCAACGGCCCGCTGGCACCCTTCAACCATTGCAGATTCCTGAATGGAAATGGGATAAAATCGGTATGGATTTCATTACCGGGTTTCCCAGAACCAAAAGAGGGAATAATGCTATCTTCGTTATTGTCGTTCGTCTTTCCAAAGTAGCCCACTTCTTACTTGTTCGCGAGAGTATAACCACTAGCCAGCTAGCTGATTTGTACATCTCTCGAATAGTATCTCTCCATGGTGTTCCATTGGAAATTAATTCAGACCGTGGAAGTCTTTTCACCTCTCGATTTTGGGAGAGTTTCCAAAATGCTTTGGGAACTCGACTTTCCTTTAGCACCGCCTTCCATCCTCAGTCAAGTGGTCAAGTAGAACGAGTCAATCAAATTCTGGAAGATATGCTCCGAGCTTCTGTCATTTCTTTCGGTATGAATTGGGAGAAGTGCCTTCCATTCGCCGAGTTCGCTTATAACAACAGCTATCAAGCTAGCTTGGGTAAAACTCCTTTCGAAGTTCTTTATGGACGAAAATGTCGAACGCCTCTTAAGTGGTCAGAAACCGGCGAGAGACAACTCTTCGGCCCGGACATGATCCGGGATGCAGAAGAGCAGGTTCGTATTATTCGTGAGAAGTTGAAAACCGCCCAGTCTCGACAAAAGAGTCAGTATGACCGCAAGCATAAGCCCATGACTTATGAAGTCGGCAAGATGGCTTACCTTCGGGTTACACCTTTAAAGGGGACCCATCGATTCGGTATCAAAGGCAAGTTGGCTCCTCGTTACATTGGACCTTTTCGCATTCTTGCCAAACGAGGAGAAGTTGCCTACCAATTGGAACTACCTCCGCATCTCTCCAGAGTCCATGATGTCTTCCACGTCTCTCAACTCAGGCGTTGCTTCTCGGATCCTATCCGTGGAGTGAACCACGAAACGCTTGATCTCCAAGATAACCTCACTTATCGAGAATACCCCATTCGTATCCTTGATCAAGCCGAGCGTACCACTCGACGCCACAATATCAAGTTTCTCAAGGTTCAATGGTCACACCATTCCGAGCAAGAAGCTACATGGGAAAGGGAGGATCGTCTTCGACTTGAGTACCCCACCTTCTTTCCGACAGATCCTAAATCTCGGGACGAGATTCTTTTGAGTGGGGGTGAGTTGTCACATCCTACCTAGTTCATGCATTAGAGTGTGCATCATGTTTTCTTTGACAAGAAAATTGAAATGGGGAAGGCAGAACCCCCAGCACCCCTCCTGAATCTACTAGGGTTTACTAAAATCTTTTTCAATGAACCTGAAATGCCCTTCTAAAATGTTCATCATCTTTGCTTTGGTCCTAAACCTCTGGCAAAAATAGTGCACATTTCTCTAGGTCAACAGAAGGTCATTGAATTAATGCATAATTATTTGAATTTGGGCATTTTAAATTTATAAAACATTTCAAATGCCCAAATATCTCCAAACTAAAATGTTTCTTGCTGGAAATATTCCAACTAAGGACCAGGTGCAGTTTGGTGATTTTTGGAGTTGTGCTAGTATTTTAAATAAGTCTACAAAGTTACAAAAGAAATAGAAAAGGAAACAAAAGTCAGAAAAGGACTTACCTGGCGCCTGCCAACCGGCCCACCTGCCGGCCCAGCCCAGCTGCCGCGCCAGCGAGCTGCTTGGCTCGGCCAGGCAGGCACGCAGGTGCTCGACGCCGGCACCAGCGAGCGCCACGCAGCTCCCCGCCGCCCTGCTTCACCTCCTCGCCGCCTCGCTGCCTTGGATGAGCTCCACGTCGTCGCCCCGAGCCCCTGGACACGCCATTCGCCTCTGCCTCGCCTCCCTCGCTCTCCCCCGCCATGGCCGACGCCATCGTCGCCGCTCCGCCGTCATAGCCGTAGCCACCGTCGTCCCCGTGCCACGAGACCGTGTCCAACCTCTCCGCCGTCGTCGACTTCGTCGAGCAGCACGAGCCCAAGCGCTCGCGTGCCCCGAAGCCACCGCACCGACCCCACCCGAGTCCACCGTCGCCGGAGATCCCCTTCAACGCCGTCGCCGCACCAGCTCGTCCCCGACCACGCCGTCTGGCTCTGCGAGTTCGCTGTGAGCATAGCCACCTCCCCATCCTCTCCTTTCCTCTTCTCGTGCACCACAGCGACTGCACGTAGTTCAATCGCACGCGCCGCCGCGGAGCTCGTCGCCGACGAGGCTCCGGCCACCCAACGGCCGCGCCACCCTGTCCACCAGCCTCACCGCACACCCAGGGCCCCGACGCATCACTCCACGCGCCTCGCCGTGCCCCGCAGCCCCGGTTCCACCTTCGCCCGAGCCCCGGCGCCGCCAAACTCGTCGCCGGCGCCAACTCCGGCCACCCCGACCCCAACTGACTCCACCAGTAGCCGCGGTTCGTTCCCAGGAGTGCGCAGATGCCTTCCGCGCCCCATTTGGTGGCCGGAACGGCCAATTTCACTCTGCTCCGCCGCGTCTGGCCTCGCCGGCGGCTAGACGCCGGCGAGTTGACCTTGACCTTGACCACGGGTGGGCCCTGGTTGACTCTGTTGAGTCAATGACAGGTGGGGCCCCCCTTCTGTTAATCACCAGATTAGTTTTAACTAATTAAACTAGTTTAATTATCCACTGACATGCGGGTCCCACTGGTCAGTTTGACCTGGACGACTCCGTTGACCCCTGACGTCACGCTGACCTCATGCTGACGCCACAATTAATTTTCTGGATTTATTTTTGCACAGGAAATTCCAGAAATTAGTTCAAACTTCAAAAATTCATAGAAAATTATCTATAACTCCAAATGCAAAGTTTTATATATGAAAAATTATCAGAAAAATCCAACCTATCCATTGGTACTGGTTTCATGCATGTCAGAACAAGTTAACCCACTGTTTAGGCATTACAAGTTGATACACTAATATGATCTTCATAAATGAGCTACCATTTGAATCTTTGGTTCAAATGGGTTCATTCCCTTCTGGTTTAACTTGCACTAGGTCAGGACACATTCATATTGCCATGTCATAGCATGCATCATATTGTTGCATATCGCCATGTATTGATTGTGTTCCGTTGTGCTCCTCGTGGTAGGTTCTGCCTCCGAGGATATCTCCGGGTATCCAACTGAAGGGCAGTATCCCACGACCACTCCATCAGGCAAGCAACCCATTGATCATTCCGATACAAACCCATGTTCTCGCTTCTGCTCTTGTTTACTGCATTAAGGCAACGCGTTTCAAACTGCTGCGTGTTGCGGTAGTTGAACCCACTTCCTTTGCATGACCTGTCATTGCCACAGTAACTAGATGAAACCCACTAGCATGTGTAGGAGTTGATTGAGCCAATACATGTGTGTGTGTTCCTACCATGCTATGCTTGCTATGCTTAGAGTTGTGTCAGGTCTGGCTCATCGGGATGATGAACTGGAGTGAAAGGTTGTGTCGGTGACAAGAGTGAAGTGTTGAACACGATTTGGTAAAGGAATCGATGAGAGGCCATGTAGGAGTACATGGTGGGTTGTTTCATTGAGGCCGTCCTTAAGAACTGAGATCTGTGTTTGTGATCCATGATACAGTTACTACCACACATTGGGCCCTGAATTATGACCCCGCTCGACTTCTTATCCACCCTTGTCCTCTGTCCAGGAGTTGCAAGTAGTTTCTGGTGTTTGTAGTATGCTGGGGGCCGCACGCGGCGCTGACCATCGGGGTGGGCTGTGTTGCGGTAGGCACGTGGCACGGTGTACCGACTCGCCCGTTTGGTGTCTCGGGAACCCTGTTCACATCGTTCGGGGCCGTTAGTGGAAACCTCGGCCGGACTCCCTGCGGATGGAACCCGAATAGGCGATAAACCTGGACTAGAGACTTGAGTGTTTAGGTAGGTCGTGGTCTACACCCACGTCGGCTTTCGCTTGAAGTCTGCCGAGCACATGTCGTGTGCAGGCGCTAAGTGGTGGAAACATGTGTGAAGAAGTACACCCCTGCAGGGTTACAAATGATCTATTCGAATAGCCGTGTCCGCGGTAATGGACTTCTGGGTTGCCTATATCAGTTCATAGACAAGTTAAATGGATACTACTAAAAATCTCAAGATAAGTGTGAGTACCGCGGATGGCCCTCTCGTAGGATGGCGAGAGAGGATCCACAGTGGAGTATTGTGATGGTGATAGTGGACTCGTGTGCGACAAATGATTTACAAATGGTGTCTATCGTAGGATAGCTTAGCCAAGAGTCAAAGCTGGCTTGCTGCAATAACCCCACTACCTTCTTGAGAATGTGCATGTATAGTAGGTTCCTGTTGTAAGACTTGCTGAGTACCTCCGTACTCATGTTGCTTTAATCATGTTTTTCAGACGACTGCACAAACCCCTCTGATGGGTTCTAAGTAGACCTCGACGTTGACGAGTGACTTATCACCAGGTGGTGATCCAAGACTTGTGAAGGGTCGTTGTAGATAGACAGGCTTTGTCAAGCCTTCTTTCTTTCTAGTGTCTGTACTCAGACTACTTTGCTTCCGCATGTGCTTGTATGTTTGTATGACTTGAGTGTTGGGTCATGTGACCCCTATCTGTATGGATGATATGTATGGCTCCTCGGAGCCTTCTAAATAAAGTACTTGAGTCGTAGAGTACTGTTGTGATGCCATGTTGTATTTACTCATATCGGGCATATTGTGTGTATGATTGAAATGCTTGGTATGAGTGGGATCCGACTATCTAGTTGTTTATCCTTGGCAGCCTTTCATATGGGGAAATGTAAGTCTAGTGCTTCTGAGCGATAGTAGTCCGCTACAGCCCGGATCACCGGAGTCCTGCTAGCCCAGCACTACTGCTTGGAACACTTGACTGGCCGGCATGTGTTTCACGTCGTTCCTATGTCTGTCCCTTCGGGGAAATGTCACGCGCTGTTATTCGGAGTCCTGCCTAGCCTGCTACAGCCCGGGTTACCGGAGTCCTGTTAGCCCAGTGCTACAGCCCGAATAAATACGTTGATGACCGACATGCTCGATGTGATTCATGTATGCCTGTCCTCATAGGCTAGCGCCGCTTTGGGTTCACGACTAGCCATGTCGGCCCGGGTTCTCTGTCATATGGATGCTAGCGACACTATCATATACGTGAGCCAAAAGGCGCAAACGGTCCCGGGCCAGGTAAGGTGGCACCCGTGGGAGTACCGTGCGTGTGGCCGCAAAGTGATATGATGTGTTACACGCTGGATCGATGTGGCTTAGGATCGGGGTCCTGACAGAATGTAAGTCTTCATTGATTGAAGATATACTTTACTTCGTGTGTTGCACATCTAAGTCATCAAAATGCATAAGTGTTAGGATGTGTGCCTGATCACAGGACATTTGAGGATTCCAAGATATTTAGCTCACACCGTAACTTGCAAAACCTTTTCTCGTCCAAGAGCTTTGTGAAGATATCTGCCAATTGCTCTTCAGTGTTGACGTGAATGATATCAATATCTTTCTTCATGACATGATCTCTGAGAAAGTGATGACAAATTTCAAGGTGCTTTGTCTTCGAGTGCTGGACTGGGTTGTTGGCAATCTTGATGGCGCTTTCGTTGTCGCAGAAGAGAGGTACTTGTGTCAGATTGATGCCATAGTCCTTGAGTGTTTGCTTCATCCATAGTAGCTGAGCACAGCAAGATCCAGCAGCAATGTATTCAGATTCAGCAGTTGAGAGTGACACACAGTTCTACTTCTTTGAAGACCAACAGACAAGTGATCATCCCAGAAAGTGACATGTGCCTGATGTACACTTGTGATCCACCTTGTCACCAGCATAATCAGCATCCGAAAATCCAACCAGATCAAACTCTGAGCCCTTTGGATACCATAATCCTAGTGTTGGGGTGTGAGCCAAATATCGAAGAATTCGCTTCACAGCTAAGTGATGCGATTCCTTTGGGGCAGCTTGGAATCGAGCACACATGCAAACACTAAGCATAATATCTGGCCTAGATGCACATAGGTAAAGTAAAGAACCAATCATGGAGCGGTATACCTGTTGATTGAACTCTTTACCATTTTTGTCGGGACCCAGATGATGTTTGGCTGGTATTGGCGTCGGGTAACCTTTGCAATCTTGCATTCCAAACTTCTTCAGGCAGTCTTTGAGGTATTTCTCTTGAGATATGAAGATGCCATTCCTTTGCTGACGAATTTGAAGACCAAGGAAGAACTTCAGCTCACCCATCATGGACATCTGATATTGCTCTTGCATCATGTATCCAAACTCATCACTATACTTCTGGTTGGTGCATCCGAAGATAATTTCATCCACATAGATTTGGCACACAAACAGTTCACCATCATATGTCTTCGTGAAGAGTGTGGGATCGAGGGATCCAGGTTTGAAGCCTTTGCTCTTTAGGAAGTCTTTGATCGTATCATACCAGGCGCGAGGAGCTTGTTTGAGGCCATACAATGCTTTGTTTAGTTTGTACATCATATCAGGATGTTTTGGATCTTCAAAGCCAGGTGGTTGTGCGACGTATACTTCTTCAATCTTGCCGTTGAGAAAGGCACTCTTCACATCCATTTGATATAGCAAGATGTTGTTGTGGTTAGTATAGGCTAGCAATATGCGAATAGCTTCAAGCCTAGCCACAGGAGCAAATGTTTCATCGAAGTCAATCCCTTCAACTTGAGTGTATCCTTGTGCAACAAGACGTGCTTTTTTTCTGACGACTTGGCCATGCTCATCTTGCTTGTTGCGATATATCCATTTTGTGCCAATAATGTTATGCTTGCGAGGGTCAGGACGCTTGACAAGTTCCCAAACATCGTTCAGCTTGAACTGTTGAAGCTCTTCTTGCATTGCGTGAATCCATTCAGGTTCCATAAAGGCTTCAACAACTTTCTTGGGTTCTGATATTGACACAAAAGAAAAGTGCCCACACAAATTTGCTAACTGCGTTGCTCTTGAGCGAGTAAGTGGACCAGGTGCATTGATGCTATCAATTATCTTCTCAATCTGTACTTCATTTGCAACACGAGGATGAACTGGGCGAAGACTTTGCTCAAGCTCATCATTGTCATTGTTAGAAGGATTGTCTTCAGGCTGAGCATTGTCTTCAGGTTGGTTTGGTGCAGAGATGATATGTTCCTCTTCAGGCTGTGCTTCAGTAGGCATGATTTCACCAGTTCCCATTAGCTTGATAGACTCACTGGGTGGAGCTTCTTCAAGAGTACTTGGCAGGAGCTCTCTTTGTGACCAATGGTTTCATCAAACCGCACATCTACAGTTTCGACGATTTTATAGAGATAGAGGTTGAAGACTCTGTAAGAGTGCGAATCCTTTCCGTAACCGAGCATGAAGCCTTCGTGAGCTTTTGGTGCAAATTTTGACTTGTGATGGGGATCCTTGATCCAGCACCTTGCTCCAAATACTCTGAAGTAGCTGACATTTGGCTTCTTGCCAGTGAGGAGCTCATAGGATGTTTTGTTCAGAAGCTTATGGATGTAAACACGGTTTATGACATGGCATGCTGTATCAATAGCTTCAGGCTAGAACTTTCTTGGTGTCTTGTATTCGTCGAGCATCGTTCGAGCCATCTCAATGAGTGTTCTGTTCTTGCGCTCTACAATGCCATTTTGCTGAGGTGTGTAAGGAGCAGAGAACTCATGAGTGCTTCCCATTGTATCCAGATAAAGATCAAGTCCGATGTTCTTGAACTCAGTGCCGTTGTCACTTCTGATATGCTTGATCTTGACGCCATAATAGTTCATGGCTCGATTGGCAAAGCATCTGAAAACATCTTGCACTTCAGTCTTGTAGAGAATTATGTGCACCCATGTGTATCTTGAGTAATCATCAACAATGACGAAGCCATAGAGATAGGCAGTCATAGTAAGGGTAGAGTAGTGAGTGGGGCCAAATAAGTCCATGTGTAGCAGCTCGAAGGGTTGAGAAGTAGTCATGATTGTCTTCGAAGGATGCTTGGCCCTTGTCATCTTTCCAGCTTCGCAGGCACCGCACAGATGATCCTTCTTGAACTTGACGTCCTCGATGCCTATGACATGCTTCTTCTTGGCGAGAGTGTGTAAGTTCCGCATGCCAGCATGTCCCCGCCTTCGATGCCATAGCCAACATTCTGAAGCTTTTGTGAGAAGGCATACGGCAAGCTGTGGTCCTGCTGAGAAATCTACCATGTACAGATCATATTTCCGATACCCTTCAAAGACTAGAGACTTGTCAGATTCCATTAGTACAAGGCAACGATATTTTTCGAATAGCAAAATCATGTTCAAGTCACAAAGCATCGAGACAGACATTAAGTTGAAACCAAGGGATTCAACAAGAATCACTTTATCCATGTGCTGATCCCTTGAGATTGCAACTCTACCTAGACCCAATACCTTGCTTTTACCAGTGTCAGCAAACGTGATGTGACTTTTATCAGATGGACGTAGAGTTGAGTCCAAGAGAAGACTTCGATCACCAGTCATATGATTAGTGCATCCGCTGTCCATAATCCATTCTGAAGCACGAGGTGTCATACTCTGCATTACAGTTAGGGGACAGGCTTCACCAAGAGTATTGTGAAGCATAAACATTTGACGGGCAAGAGGATTATGGAAGCTCAGATCAAGATTAGGACTGATGGGATGAATGGCAAGCGATTCAGGAACAAAATACATAGTGAGACCATTTGGGCATTTGATCTTGCGCCCTACAAGATGTTTTAGGTCCCCAGCAATAGCATCAGACGCCTTTGATTTTCGGCTGGAGACCTTTCCCTACAAGAGAAAGTTAATTCTTCTTAACCACCCACATCTTCAGGGGTGGCTTAGAAGCAATGAGTCTAAGTGCAGCATCTGAGAACTTCGGCTTTGGAGCCCTAGCAAATAGCCTTGCAGGAGATGCATGATACTCGTATGAATAAGCATAAAAGTTCTTAGTTATATGAGCATAGCGGTTTAAGACACACGCTCATATTCATAAGTCTGAGTATGGTTTCCCTGCAAAACATTGGCGTTAGGGTGACTCAGGTGAGTCCTCTATCTGTATGAAGCCTTTGGACCATATGAAGCCTTAGGTCTGGGGTTTGTCTTCTTCCCAGGTGGTGTCATGATGACATTCACTAGTGTTGGGGAATGTAGTAATTTCAAAAAAATTCCTACGCACATGCAAGATCATGGTGATGCATAGCAACGAGAGGGGAGAGTGTTGTCTACGTACCCTCGTAGACTGAAGCGGAAGCGTTGACGCAAAGTAGAGGAAGTAGTCGTACGTCTTCCCGATCCGACCGATCCAAGCACCGTTACTCCGGCACCTCCGAGTTCTTAGCACACGTTCAGCTCGATGACGCTCCCCGGGCTCCGATCCAGCAAAGCTTCGGGGATGAGTTCCGTCAGCACGACGGCGTGATGACGATTATGATGTTCTACCGACGCAGGGCTTCGCCTAAGCACCGCAACAATATGACCGAGGTGGAATATGGTGGAGGGGGGCACCGCACACGGCTAAGGAACGATCACGATGATCAACTTGTGTGTCCTAGGGTGCCCCCTGCCCCGTATATAAAGGAGGGGAGGGGAGGGCACGGACGGCCCCCAAGGGGTGCGCCAGGAGGAGTCCTACTCCCACCGGGAGTAGGACTCCTCTCCCTTGCCTTGTAGGAGAAGGAAGGAGAGAGGGGGAAAGGAAAAAGGGGGGCGCCGCCCCCCCCTTCCTTGTCCTATTTGGACTAGGGGGGAGGGGGCGCGCGGCCTGCCCTGGCCACCCCTCCTCTTTTCCCTTAAGGCCCATATGGGCCCATTAACCCCCGGGGGGGTTCCAGTAACCCCCCGGTACTCCAGTAAAATGCCGATTTCACTCGGAACCATTCCGATGTCCAAATATAGGCTTCCAATATATCGATCTTTATGTCTCGACCATTTAGAGACTCCTCGTCACGTCCGTGATCACATCCGGGACTCCGAACTAACTTCGGTACATCAAAATGCATAAACTCATAATAACTGTCATCGTAACTTTAAGCGCGCGGACCCTACGGTTCGAGAATAATGTAGACATGACCGAGACACGTCTCCGGTCAATAACCAATAGCGGGACCTGGATGCCCATATTGGTTCCTACATATTCTACGAAGATCTTTATCGGTCAGACCGCATAACAACATACGTTGTTCCCTTTGTCATCGGTATGTTACTTGCCCGAGATTCGATCGTCGGTATCCAATACCTAGTTCAATCTCGTTGCCGGCAAGTCTCTTTACTCGTTCCGTAATACATCATCTCACAACTAACATATTAGTTGTAATGCTTGCAAGGCTTATGTGATGTGCATTACCGAGAGGGCCCAGAGATACCTCTCCAACTATCGGAGTGACAAATCCTAATCTCGAAATACGCCAACCCAACAAGTACCTTTGGAGACACTTGTAGAGCACCTTTATAATCACCCAGTTACGTTGTGACGTTTGGTAGCACACAAAGTGTTCCTCTGATAAACGGGAGTTGCATAATCTCATAGTGATAGGAACATGTATAAGTCATGAAGAAAGCAATAGCAACATACTAAACGATCGGGTGCTAAGCTAATGGAATGGGTCAGGTCAATCAGATCATTCAACTAATGATGTGACCTCGTTAATCAAATAACAACTCTTTGTTCATGGTTAGGAAACATAACCATCTTTGATTAACGAGCTAGTCAAGTAGAGGCATACTAGTGACATTCTATTTGTTTATATATTCACACATGTATTATGTTTCCGGCTAATACAATTCTAGCATGAATAATAAACAGTTATCATGATATATGAGGAAATAAATAATAACTTTATTATTGCCTCTAGGGCATATTTCCTTCAGTCTCCCACTTGCACTAGAGTCAATAATCTAGATTACACAATAATGATTCTAACACCCATGGAGTTTTGGTGCTGATCATGTTTTGCTCGTGGAAGAGGCTTAGTCAACGGGTCTGCTACATTCAGATCCATATGTATCTTGCAAATCTCTATGTCTCCCACCTGGACTAGATCCCGGATGGAGTTGAAGCGTCTCTTGATGTGCTTGGTTCTCTTGTGAAATCTGGATTCCTTTGCCAAGGCAATTGCACGAGTATTGTCACAAAAGATTTTCATTGGACCCGATGCACTAGGTATGACACCTAGATCGGATATGAACTCCTTCATCCAGACTCCTTCATTTGCTGCTTCCAAAGCAGCTATGTACTCCGCTTCACATGTAGATCCCGCCACGACGCTTTGTTTAGAACTGCACCAACTGACAGCTCCACCGTTTAATGTAAACACGTATCCGGTTTGCGATTTAGAATCGTCCGGATCAGTGTCAAAGCTTGCATCAACGTAACCGTTTACGATGAGCTCTTTGTCACCTCCATATATGAGAAACATATCCTTAGTTCTTTTCAGGTACTTCAGGATGTTCTTTACCGCTGTCCAGTGATCCACTCCTGCATTACTTTGGTACCTCCCTGCTAAACTTATAGCAAGACACACATCAGGTCTGGCACACAGCATTGCATACATGATAGAGCCTATGGCTAAAGCATAGGGAACATCTTTCATTTTCTCTCTATCTTCTGCAGTGGTCGGGCATTGAGTCTACTCAACTTCACACCTTGTAGTACAGGCAAGAATCCTTTCTTTGCTTGATCCATTTTGAACTTCTTCAAAACTTTGTCAAGGTATGTGCTTTGTGAAATTCCAATTAAGCGTCTTGATCTATCTCTATAGATCTTGATGCCCAATATGTAAGCAGCTTCACCGAGGTCTTTCATTGAAAAATTCTTATTCAAGTATCCCTTTATGCTATCCAGAAATTCTATATCATTTCTGATTATTAATGAAGGAAATATGCCCTAGAGACAATAATAAAGTTATTATTTATTTCCTTATATCATGATAAATGTTTATTATTCATGCTAGAATTGTATTAACTGGAAACATAATACATGTGTGAATACATAGACAAACAGAGTGTCACTAGTATGCCTCTACTTGACTAGCTCATTAATCAAAGATGGTTATGTTTCCTAACCATGAACAAAGAGTTGTTATTTGATTAACGAGATCACATCATTAGTTGAATGATCTGATTGACATGACCCATTCCATTAGCATAGCACCCGATCGTTTAGTATGTTGCTATTGCTTTTATCCATGACTTATACATGTTCCTTTAACTATGAGATTATGCAACTCCCGTTTACCGTAGGAACACTTTGTGTGCTACCAAACGTCACAACGTAACTGGGTGATTATAAAGGTGCTCTACAGGTGTCTCCGAAGGTACATGTTGGGTTGGCGTATTTCGAGATTAGGATTTGTCACTCCGATTGTCGGAGAGGTATCTCTGGGCCCTCTCGGTAATGCACATCACATAAGCCTTGCAAGCATTGCAACTAATGTGTTAGTTGTGAGATGATGTATTACGGAACGAGTAAAGAGACTTGCCGGTAACGAGATTGAACTAGGTATTGGATACCGACGATCGAATCTCGGGCAAGTAACATACCGATGACAAAGGGAACAACGTATGTTGTTATGCGGTCTGACCGATAAAGATCTTCGCAGAATATGTAGGAGCCAATATGGGCATCCAGGTCCCGCTATTGGTTATTGACCGGAGATGTGTCTCGGTCATGTCTACATTGTTCTCGAACCGTAGGGTCCGCACGCTTAAGGTTTCGATGACAGTTATATTATGAGTTTATGAGTTTTGATGTACCGAAGGAGTTCGGAGTCCCGGATGAGATCGGGGACATGACGAGGAGTCTCGAAATGGTCGAGACGTAAAGATCGATATATTGGACGACTATATTCGGACATCGGAAGGGTTCTGAGTGGTTCGGGTATTTTCGGAGGCACCGGGGAGTTACGGGATTACGGGAGAAGTAATGGGCCTTGATGGGCTTTAGTGGGAAGAGAAAAAAAGGGCTGCTGCGCCCCCCCTCCCCTCTAGTCCGAATTGGACTAGGGAAAAGGGGGCCGGCCACCTTTCCTACTCCTCCTATTCCTTCTCCCTTCCTCCCCTCTTGGTGGACTCCTACTAGGACTTGGAGACCTAGTAGGACTCCACACCCTGGCGCGCCAAACCCTAGGCCGGCCACCCCCTCCCTTGCTCCTTTATATACGGGGGCAGGGGGCACCCCATAGACACACAAGTTGATCTACGGATCGTTCCTTAGCCGTGTGCGGTGCCCCCTTCCACCAAATTCCACCTCGGTCATATCGTTGCAGTGCTTAGGCGAAGCCCTGTGCCGGTAACACATCAAGATCGTCACCACGCCGTCATGCTGACGGAACTCTTCCCCGACGCTTTGCTGGATCGGAGCCCGGGGATCGTCATCGAGCTGAACGTGTGCCAAGAACTCGGAGGTGCCGGAGTAACGGTGCTGTGATCGGTTGGATCGCGAGGAGAACGTACGACTACTTCCTCTACGTTGTGTCAACGCTTCCGCTTCGGTCTACGAGGGTACGTAGACAACACTCTCCCCTCTCGTTGCTATGCATCACCATGATCTTGCGTGTACGTAGGAATTTTTTTGAAATTACTACGTTCCCCAACAGTGGTATCCGAGCCTAGGTTTTTATGGTTTGATGTTATTTGCACGAGTAGAACACAAGTGAGTTGTGGACGATACAAGTCATACTGCCTACCAGCATGTCATACTTTGGTTCAGCGGTATTGTTGGACGAGACGATCCGGACCAACCTTACGGTACGCTTACGCGAGACCGGTTCCCTCGACGTGCTTTGCACATAGATGGCTTGCGGAAGACTGTCTCTCCAACTTTAGTTAAACCGAGTGTGGCTACGCCCGGTCCTTGAGAAGGTTAAAACGGAGTCTATTTGACAAACTATCGTTGTGGTTTTGATGCGTAGGTAAGATGAGTTCTTGCTTAAAGCCCGTAGCAGCCACGTAAAACTTGCAACAACAAAGTAGAGGACGTCTAACTTGTTTTTGCAGGGCATGTTGTGATGTGATATGGTCAAGACATGATGCTAAATTTTATTGTATGAGATGATCATGTTTTGTAACCAAGTTATCGGCAACTGGCAGGAGCCATATGGTTGTCGCTTTATTGTATGCAATGCAATCGCGATGTAATGCTTTACTTTATTACTAAGCGGTAGTGATAGTCGTAGAAGCATAAGATTGGCGAGACGACAACGATGCTGCGATGAGGATCAAGGTGTCGCGCCGGTGACGATGGTGATCATGACGGTGCTTCGAAGATGGAGATCACAAGCACGAGATGATGATGGACATATCATATCACTTATATTGATTGCATGTGATGTTTATCTTTTATGCATCTTATCTTGCTTTGATTGATGGTAGCATTATAAGATGATCTCTCACTAAATTATCAAGAAGCGTTCTCCCTGAGTATGCACCGTTGCGAAAGTTCTTCGTGCTGAGACACCACGTGATGATCGGGTGTGATAGGCTCTACGTTCAAATACAACGGGTGCAAAACAGTTGCACACGCGGAATACTCAGGTTTAACTTGACGAGCCTAGCATATAACAGATATGGCCTCGGAACACGGAGACCGAAAGGTCGAGCGTGAATCATATAGTAGATATGATCAACATAGTGATGTTCACCATTGAAACTACTCCATCTCACGTGATGATCGGACATGGTTTAGTTGATCTGGATCACATGATCACTTAGAGGATTAGAGGGATGTCTATCTAAGTGGGAGTTCTTAAGTAATATGATTAATTGAACTTTAATTTATCATGAACTTAGTCCTGGTAGTATTAGCATATCTATGTTGTAGATCAATAGCTCGCGTTGTTACTTCCCTATGTTTATTTTGATATGTTCCTAGAGAAAATTGTGTTGAAAAATGTTAGTAGCAATGATGCGGATTGGATCCGTGATCTGAGGTTTATCCTCATTACTGCACAGAAGAATTATGTCCTTGATGCACCGCTAGGTGACGGACCTATTGCAGGAGCAGATGCAGACATTATGAACGTTTTGCTAGCTCAATATGATGACTACTTAATAGTTTAGTGCACCATGCTTAACTGCTTAGAATCGGGACTTCAAAGACGTTTTGAACGTCATGGAGCATATGAGATGTTCTAGGAGTTGAAGTTAATATTTCAAGCAAATACCCGAGTTGAGAGATATGAAGTCTCCAACAAGTTCTATAGCTAAAAGATGGAGGAGAATCGCTCAACTAGTGAGCATGTGCTCAGATTGTCTGGGTACTACAATCGCTTGAATCAAGTGGGAGTTAATCTTCCAGATAAGATAGTGATTGACAGAATTCTCTAGTCACCATCACCAAGTTAGTAGAACTTCGTGATGAACTATAATATGCAAGGGATAACGGAAAATATTCCCAAGCTCTTCGCGATGCTAAAATCAGCGAAGGTAGAAATCAAAGAAAAACATCAAGTGTTGATGGTTGACAAGATCACTAGTTTCAAGAAAAGGGCAAAAGGAAAGAAGGGGAACTTCAAGAAGAACGGCAAGCAAGTTGCTGCTCAAGTGAAAAAGCCCAAGTATGGTCCTAAGCCTGAGACTAAGTGCTTCTACTGCAAAGGGACTGGTCACTGGAAGCGGAACTACCCCAAGTGATTGGCGGATAAGATGGATGGCAAAGTGAACATAAGTATATTTGATATACATGTTATTGATGTGTACTTTACTAGTGTTCATAGCAACCCCTTAGTATTTGGTACTAGTTCAGTTGCTAAAATTTAGTAACTCGAAACGGGAGTTGCAGAATGAACAAAGACTAGTTAAAGGACAAGGTGACGATGTGCGTTGGAAGTGGTTCCAAGATTGATATGATCATTATCACACACTCCCTATACTTTCGGGATTAGTGTTGAAACTAAATAAGTGTTATTTGGTGTTTGCGTTGAGCATGAATATGATTTGATCATGTTAATTGCAATACAGTTATTCATTTAAGTTAGAGAACAATTGTTGTTCTGTTTACATGAATAAAACCTTCTATGGTCATACACACCAATGAAAATAGTTCATTGGATCTCGATCGCAGTGATACACATATTCATGATATTGAAACCAAAAAGATGCGAAGTTAATAATGATAGTGCAACCTATTTGTGGCACTGCCGTTTAGGTCATATTGGTGTAAAGCGCATGAAGAAACTCCATGCTGATGGGATTTTGGAATCACTTGATTATGAATCACTTGATGCTTGCGAACCATGCCTCTTGGGCAAGATGACTAAAAACGCCGTTCTCCGGAACAATGGAGCAAGCAACAAATTTGTTGGAAATCATACATACTAATGTATATGATCCGATGAATATTAAGGCTCGCGACAAGTATCATTATTTTCTAACCTTCACAGATGATTTGAGCAGATATGGGTATATCTACTTGATGAAACATAAGTTTGAAACGTTTGAAAAGTTCAAAGAATTTTAGAGTGAAGTGAAAATCATCGTGACAAGAAAATAAGGTTTCTACGATCTGATCGCGGAGACAAATATTTGAGTTACGAGTTTGGTCTTCAATTAAAACAATGTGGAATAGTTTCACAAATTCATGCCACCTGGAACACCACAGCATAATGGTGTGTCCGAACGTCATAACCGTACTTTATTGGATATAGTACAATCTATGATGTTTCTTACCGATTTACCAATATCGTTTTGGGATCATGCATTAGAGACAGCTGCATTCACGTTAAAAGAGGCACCATCTAAATCCGTTGAGACGACACCGTATGAACTATGGTTTAGCAATAAACCTAAGCTGTCGTTTCTTAAAGTTTGGGGCTGCGATGCTTATGTGAAAAAGCTTCAACCTGATAAGCTCGAACCCAAATCGGAGAAATGTGTCTTCATAGGATATCCAAAGGAAACTGTTGGATACACCTTCTATCACAGATCCGAAGGCAAGACTTTTGTTGCTAAGTTCGGAAACTTTCTAGAGAAAGAGTTTCTTTCGAAAGAAGTGAGTGGGAGGAAAGTAGAAAACTTGATAAGGTAATTGTACCTTCTCCCTTATTGGAAAGTAGTTCATCACAGAAATCTGTTCTTGTGACTACTACACCAATTAGTAAGGAAGCTAATGATGATGATCATGTAACTTCAAGATCAAGTTACTACCGAATCTCGTAAGTAAACCAGAGTGAGATCCGCACCAGAGTGGTACGGTAATCCTGTTCTGGAAGTCATGTTACTAGACCATGATGAACTTGCGAACTATGAGGAAGCGATGATGAGCCCAGATTCCGCGAAATGGTTAGAGGCCATGAAATCTGAGATATGATCCATGTATGAGAACAAAGTATGGACTTTGAGGGATTTGCCCGATGATCGGCAAGCCAAAGAAAATAAATGGATCTTCAAGAGGAAGACGGACACTGATAGTAGTGTTACTATCTACAAAGCTAGAATTGTCGCAAAAGGTTTTCGACAAGTTCAAGGTGTTGACTACGATGAGAGTTTCTCACTCGTATCTATGCTTAAGTCTGTCCGAATCATGTTAGCAATTGTCGCATTTTATGAAATCCGGCAAATGGATAAACAAAACTACATTCCTTAATGGATTTATTAAAGAAGAGTTGTATACGATGCAACTAGAAGGTTTTGTCGATCGTGAAGGTGTTAACAAAATATGCAAGCTCCAGCGATCCATCTATGGACTGGTGCAAGCATCTCGGAGTTGGAATATACGCTTTGATAAGTTGATCAAAGCATATAGTTTTATACAGACTTGCGGTGAAGCCTGTATTTACAAGAAAGTGAGTGGGAGCACTACAGCATTTCTGATAAGTATATGTAAATGACATATTATTGATCGGAAATAATGTAGAATTATTCTGTAAAGCATAAAGGAGTATTTGAAAGGAGTTTTTCAAAGAAAGACCTCGGGGAAGATACTTACATATCGAGCATCAAGATCTATAGAGATAGATCGAGACGCTTGATAAGTTTTTTCAATGAGTACATACCTTGACAAGATTTTGAAGTAGTTCAAAATGGAACAGTCAAAGAAAGAGTTCTTGCCTGTGTTACAAAGTGTAAAATTGAGTAAGACTCAAAGCCCGACCACGGCAGAAGATAGAAAGAGAATGAAAGTCATTCACTATGCTTTGGCCATAGGTTCTATAAAGTATGCCATGCTGTGTACCAGACCTATTGTATACCCTACCCTGAGATTGGCACGGGAGTACAATAGTGATCTAAGAGTAGATCACTGGACGGCGGTCAAAATTATCCTTAGTGGAATAAGGATATGTTTCTCGATTATGGAGGTGACAAAAAGGTTCGTCGTAAAAGGTTACGTCGATGCAAGTTTTGACACTAATCTAGATGACTCTAAGTCTCAATCTAGATACATATTGAAAGTGGGAGCAATTAGCTAAAGTAGCTCCGTGCAGAGCATTGTAGACATAGAAAATTGCAAAATACATAACGGATCTGAATGTGGCAGACCCGTTGACTAAATTTCTCTCACAAGCAAAACATGATCACACCGTAGTACTCTTTGGGTGTTAATCACATAGCGATGTGAACTAGATTACCGAATCTAGTAAACCCTTTGGGTGTTGGTCACATATCGATGTGAACTATGGGTGTTAATCACATGATGATGTGAACTATTGATGTTAATCACATGGTGATGTGATCTAGATTATTGACTCTAGTGCAAGTGGGAGACTGAAGGAAATATGCCCTAGAGACAATAATAAAGTTATTATTTATTTCCTTATATCATGATAAATGTTTATTATTCATGCTAGAATTGTATTAACTGGAAACATAATACATGTGTGAATACATAGACAAACAGAGTGTCACTAGTATGCCTCTACTTGACTAGCTCATTAATCAAAGATGGTTATGTTTCCTAACCATGAACAAAGAGTTGTTATTTGATTAACGAGATCACATCATTAGTTGAATGATCTGATTGACATGACCCATTCCATTAGCATAGCACCCGATCGTTTAGTATGTTGCTATTGCTTTTATCCATGACTTATACATGTTCCTTTAACTATGAGATTATGCAACTCCCGTTTACCGTAGGAACACTTTGTGTGCTACCAAACGTCACAACGTAACTGGGTGATTATAAAGGTGCTCTACAGGTGTCTCCGAAGGTACGTGTTGGGTTGGCGTATTTCGAGATTAGGATTTGTCACTCCGATTGTCGGAGAGGTATCTCTGGGCCCTCTCGGTAATGCACATCACATAAGCCTTGCAAGCATTGCAACTAATGTGTTAGTTGTGAGATGATGTATTATGGAACGAGTAAAGAGACTTGCCGGTAACGAGATTGAACTAGGTATTGGATACCGACGATCGAATCTCGGGCAAGTAACATACCGATGACAAAGGGAACAACGTATGTTGTTATGCGGTCTGACCGATAAAGATCTTCGCAGAATATGTAGGAGCCAATATGGGCATCCAGGTCCCGCTATTGGTTATTGACCGGAGATGTGTCTCGGTCATGTCTACATTGTTCTCGAACCGTAGGGTCCGCACGCTTAAGGTTTCGATGACAGTTATATTATGAGTTTATGAGTTTTGATGTACCGAAGGAGTTCGGAGTCCCGGATGAGATCGGGGACATGACGAGGAGTCTCGAAATGGTCGAGACGTAAAGATCGATATATTGGACGACTATATTCGGACATCGGAAGGGTTCTGAGTGGTTCGGGTATTTTCGGAGGTACCGGGGAGTTACGGGATTACGGGAGAAGTAATGGGCCTTGATGGGCTTTAGTGGGAAGAGAAAAAAAAGGGCTGCTGCGCCCCCCCTCCCCTCTAGTCCGAATTGGACTAGGGAAAAGGGGGCCGGCCACCTTTCCTACTCCTCCTATTCCTTCTCCCTTCCTCCCCTCTTGGTGGACTCCTACTAGGACTGGAGACCTAGTAGGACTCCACACCCTGGCGCGCCAAACCCTAGGCCGGCCACCCCCTCCCTTGCTCCTTTATATACGGGGGCAGGGGGCACCCCATAGACACACAAGTTGATCTACGGATCGTTCCTTAGCCGTGTGCGGTGCCCCCTTCCACCAAATTCTACCTCGGTCATATCGTTGCAGTGCTTAGGCGAAGCCCTGCGCCGGTAACACATCAAGATCGTCACCACGCCGTCGTGCTGACGGAACTCTTCCCCGACGCTTTGCTGGATCGGAGCCCGGGGATCGTCATCGAGCTGAACGTGTGCCAAGAACTCGGAGGTGCCGGAGTAACGGTGTTGTGATCGGTTGGATCGCGAGGAGAACGTACGACTACTTCCTCTACGTTGTGTCAACGCTTCCGCTTCGGTCTACGAGGGTACGTAGACAACACTCTCCCCTCTCGTTGCTATGCATCACCATGATCTTGCGTGTACGTAGGAATTTTTTTGAAATTACTACGTTCCCCAACAATTAATATGTCATCGACATATAATATCAGAAATGCTACAGAGCTCCCACTCACTTTCTTGTAAATACATGCTTCTCCAAAAGTCTGTACAAACCCAAATGCCTTGATCACACTATCAAAGCGTTTATTCCAACTCCGAGAGGCTTGCACCAGTCCATAAATGGATCGCTGGAGCTTGCACACTTTGTTAGATCCCTTTGGATCGATAAAACCTTCTGGTTGCATCATATACAACTCTTCTTCCAGAAATCCATTCAGGAATGCAGTTTTTACATCCATCTGCCAAATTTCATAATCATAAAATGCGGCAATTGCTAACATGATTCGGACAGACTTAAGCATCGCTACGGGTGAGAAGGTCTCATCGTAGTTAATCCCTTGAACTTGACGAAAACCTTTTGCGACAAGTCGAGCTTTGTAGACAGTAACATTACCGTCAGCGTCAGTCTTCTTCTTGAAGATCCATTTATTCTCAATTGCTTGCCGACCATTGGGCAAGTCAACCAAAGTCCACACTTTGTTCTCATACATGGATCCCATCTCAGATTTCATGGCTTCAAGCCATTTTGCGGAATCTGGGCTCACCATCGCTTCTTCATAGTTCGTAGGTTCACCATGATCTAGTAGCATGATTTCCAGAACAGGTTTGCTGTACCACTCTGGAGCGGATCTGACTCTGGTTGATCTACGAGGTTCTGTAGTAACTTGATCTGAATTTGCATGATCATCATCATTAACTTCCTCACCAATTGGTTTAGACGTCACAGAAACTGGTTCCTGTGATGTGCTATTTCCCAATAAGGGAGTAGGTATAGTTACCTCATCAAGTTCTACTTTCCTCCCACTCACTTCTTTCGAGAGAAACTCCTTCTCTAGAAAGGATCCATTTTAGCAACGAATGTCTTGCCTTCGGATCTGTGATAGAAGGTGTACCCAACAGTTTCTTTTGGGTATCCTATGAAGACACATTTCTCCGATTTGGGTTCGAGCTTATCAGGTTGAAGTTTTTTCACATAAGCATCGCAGCCCCAAACTTTAAGAAACGACAACTTTGGTTTCTTGCCAAACCATAGTTCATAAGGCGTCGTCTCAACGAATTTTGATGGTGCTCTATTTAACGTGAATGCGGCCATCTCTAAAGCATAACCCCAAAACGATAGCGGTAAATCTGTAAGAGACATCATAGATCGCACCATATCAAGTAAAGTACGATTACGACGTTCGGACACACCATTACGTTGTGGTGTTCCGGGTGGCGTGAGTTGCGAAACTATTCCGCATTGTTTTAAATGTGGACCAAACTCGTAACTCAAATATTCTCCTCCACGATCAGATCGTAGAAACTTTATTTTCTTGTTACGATGATTTTCAACTTCACTCTAAAATTCTTTGAACTTTTCAAATGTTTCAGACTTGTGTTTCATTAAGTAGATATACCCATATCTGCTTAAATCATCTGTGAAGGTGAGAAAATAACGATATCTGCCACGAGCTTCAATATTCATCGGACCACATACATCTGTATGTATGATTTCCAACAAATCTGTTGCTCTCTCCATAGTACCGGAGAACGGGGTTTAAGTCATCTTGCCCATGAGGCACGGTTCGCAAGTACCAAGTGATTCATAATCAAGTGATTCCAAAAGTCCATCAGTATGGAGTTTCTTCATGCGCTTTACACCGATATGACCCAAACGGCAGTGCCACAAATAAGTTGCACTATCATTATCAACTCTGCATCTTTTGGCTTCAACATTATGAATATGTGTATCACTACTATCGAGATTCATCAAAAATAGACCACTCTTCAAGGGTGCATGACCATAAAAGATATTACTCATATAAATAGAACAACCATTATTCTCTGATTTAAATGAATAACCGTCTCGCATCAAACAAGATCCAGATATAATGTTCATGCTCAATGCTGGCACCAAATAACAATTATTTAGGTCTAATACTAATCCCAAAGGTAGATGTAGAGGTAGCGTGCCGACCGCGATCACATCGACTTTGGAACCATTTCCCACGCGCATCGTCACCTCGTCCTTTGCCAGTGTTCGCTTAATCCGTAGTCCCTGTTTCGAGTTGCAAATATTAGCAACAGAACCAGTATCAAATACCCAGGTGCTACTGCGAGCTCTAGTAAGGTACACATCAATAACATGTATATCACATATACCTTTGTTCACCTTGTCATCCTTCTTATCCGCCAAATACTTGGGGCAGTTCCGCTTCTAGTGACCAGTCTGCTGGCAGTAGAAGCACTCAGTTTCAGGCTTAGGTCCAGACTTGGGTTTCTTCTCTTGAGCAGCAACCTGCTTGCTGTTCTTCTTTAAGTTCCCCTTCTTTTTCCCTTTGCCCTTTTTCTTGAAACTAGTGGTCTTGTTAATCATCAACACTTGATGCTCCTTCTTGATTTCTACCTCCGCAGCCTTTAGCATTGCGAAGAGCTCGGGAATTGTCTTATCCATCCCTTGCATATTATAGTTCATCACGAAGCCTTTGTAGCTTGGTGGAAGTGATTGGAGAATTCCGTCAATGATGCAATCATCCGGAAGATTAACTCCCAGTTGAATCAAGTGATTACAATACCCAGACATTTTGAGTATATGCTCACTGACAGAACTATTCTCCTCCATCTTGCAGCTATAGAACTTATTGGAGACTTCATATCTCTCAATCCGGGCATTCTGTTGGAATATTAACTTCAACTCTTGGAACATCTCATATGCCCCATGACGTTCAAAATGTCGTTGAAGTCCCGGTTCTAAGCCGTAAAGCATGGCACATTGAACTATCGAGTAGTCATCAGCTTTGCTCTGCCAGACGTTCTTAACGTCGTCAGTTGCATCAGCAGCAGGCCTGGCACCCAGCGGTGCTTCCAGGACGTAACTCTTCTGTGCAGCAATGAGGATAATCCTCAAGTTACGGACCCAGTCCGTGTAATTGCTACCATCATCTTTCAACTTTGCTTTCTCAAGGAACGCATTAAAATTCAATGGAATAACAACACGGGCCATCTATCTACAATTAACATAAACAAGCAAGATACTATCAGGGACTAAGTTCATGATAAATTTAAGTTCAATTAATCATATTACTTAAGAACTCCCACTTAGATAGACATCCCTCTAATCTTCTAAGTGATCACGTGATCCAAATTAACTAAACCATAACCGATCATCACGTGAAATGGATTAGTCTTCAATGGTGAACATCATTATGTTGATCATATCTACTATATGATTCACGCTCGACCTTTCGGTCTCCGTGTTCCGAGGCCATATCTGCATATGCTAGGCTCGTCAAGTATAACCCGAGTATTCTGCGTGTGCAAAACTGGCTTGCACCCGTTGTAGATGGACGTAGAGCTTATCACACCCGATCATCACGTGGTGTCTGGGCACGACGAACTTTGGCAACGGTGCATACTCAGGGAGAACACTTCTTGATAATTTAGTGAGAGATCATCTTATAATGCTACCGTCAATCAAAGCAAGATAAGATGCATAAAAAAGATAAACATCACATGCAATCAATATAAGTGATATCATATGGCCATCATCATCTTGTGCTTGTGATCTCCATCTCCGAAGCACCGTCATGATCGCCATCGTCACCGGCGCGACACCTTGATCTCCATCGTAGCATCGTTGTCGTCTCGCCTATCTTATGCTTCTACGACTATCGCTACCGCTTAGTGATAATGTAAAGCATTACAGGGCGATTGCATTGCATACAATAAAGCGACAACCATATGGCTCCTGCCAGTTGCCGATAACTCGGTTACAAAACATGATCATCTCATACAATAAAATTTAGCATCATGTCTTAACCATATCACATCACAACATGCCCTGCAAAAACAAGTTAGACGTCCTCGACTTTGTTTATTGCAAGTTTTACGTGGCTGCTACGGGCTTAAGCAAGAACCAATCAAACCACAACGATAGTTTGTCAAATAGACTCTGTTTTAACCTTCACAAGGACCGGGCGTAGCCATACTCGGTTCAACTAAAGTTGGAGAAACTGACACCCGCCAGCCACCTGTGTGCAAAGCACGTCGGTAGAACCAGTCTCGCGTAAGCGTACACGTAATGTCGGTCCGGGCCGCTTCATCCAACAATACCGCCGAACCAAAGTATGACATGCTGGTAGGCAGTATGACTTATATCGTCCACAACTCACTTGTGTTCTACTCGTGCATATAACATCAAACCATAAAAACCTAGGCTCGGATGCCACTGTTGGGGAACGTAGTAATTTCAAAAAAATTCCTACGCACACGCAAGATCATGGTGATGCATAGCAACAAGAGGGGAGAGTGTTGTCTACGTACCCTCGTAGACCGAAGCGGAAGCGTTGACGCAACGTAGAGGAAGTAGTCGTACGTCTTCCCGATCCGACCGATCCAAGCACCGTTACTCCGGCACCTCCGAGTTCTTAGCACACGTTCAGCTCGATGACGCTCCCCGGGCTCCGATCCAGCAAAGCTTCGGGGATGAGTTCCGTCAGCACGACGGCGTGATGACGATTATGATGTTCTACCGACGCAGGGCTTCGCCTAAGCACCGCAACGATATGACCGAGGTGGAATATGGTGGAGGGGGGCACCGCACACGGCTAAGGAACGATCACGATGATCAACTTGTGTGTCCTAGGGTGCCCCCCTGCCCCGTATATAAAGGAGGGGAGGGGAGGGCACGGCCGGCCCCCAAGGGGTGCGCCAGGAGGAGTCCTACTCCCACCGGGAGTAGGACTCCTCTCCCTTGCCTTGTAGGAGAAGGAAGGAGAGAGGGGGAAAGGAAAAAGGGGGGCGCCGCCCCCCCTTCCTTGTCCTATTCGGACTAGGGGGGAGGGGGCGCGCGGCCTGCCCTGGCCACTCCTCCTCTTTTCCCTTAAGGCCCATATGGGCCCATTAACCCCCGGGGGGGTTCCAGTAACCCCCCGGTACTCCAGTAAAATGTCGATTTCACTCGGAACCATTCCGATGTCCAAATATAGGCTTCCAATATATCGATCTTTATGTCTCGACCATTTAGAGACTCCTCGTCATGTCCGTGATCACATCCGGGACTCCGAACTAACTTCGGTACATCAAAATGCATAAACTCATAATAACTGTCATCGTAACTTTAAGCGCGCGGACCCTACGGTTCGAGAATAATGTAGACATGACCGAGACACGTCTCCGGTCAATAACCAATAGCGGGACCTGGATGCCCATATTGGTTCCTACATATTCTACGAAGATCTTTACCGGTCAGAGCGCATAACAACATACGTTGTTCCCTTTGTCATCGGTATGTTACTTGCCCGAGATTCGATTGTCGGTATCCAATACCTAGTTCAATCTCGTTGCCGGCAAGTCTCTTTACTCGTTCCGTAATACATCATCTCACAACTAACATATTAGTTGTAATGCTTGCAAGGCTTATGTGATGTGCATTACCGAGAGGGCCCAGAGATACCTCTCCGACTATCGGAGTGACAAATCCTAATCTCGAAATACGCCAACCCAACAAGTACCTTTGGAGACACTTGTAGAGCACCTTTATAATCACCCAGTTATGTTGTGACGTTTGGTAGCACACAAAGTGTTCCTCTGATAAACGGGAGGTGCATAATCTCATAGTGATAGGAACATGTATAAGTCATGAAGAAAGCAATAGCAACATACTAAACGATCGGGTGCTAAGCTAATGGAATGGGTCAGGTCAATCAGATCATTCAACTAATGATGTGACCTCATTAATCAAATAACAACTCTTTGTTCATGGTTAGGAAACATAACCATCTTTGATTAACGAGCTAGTCAAGTAGAGGCATACTAGTGACATTCTATTTGTTTATATATTCACACATGTATTATGTTTCCGGCTAATACAATTCTAGCATGAATAATAAACAGTTATCATGATATATGAGGAAATAAATAATAACTTTATTATTGCCTCTAGGGCATATTTCCTTCAACTAGAAGCTTCTCAAGACAGCTTTTGGGAACCCAGATCTTCCTCATAGGTGGCCCATTCCTGCAGTTAGTACCAATATATCTGGCAAACACTTCACCATTCTGATTCTTGAACATTTTATAGTTTGCATCAAAGGATTCATCAATGACAACAGGGTTAGCACAGGTAAAGCCAGATAAGGTGGATGGATCCACTGAAGGTCCCTTTGCAGCAACCCATGTGGTTTTGGGATACTGCTTAGGCTTCCAGTAAGAGCCATCAACATTCATTTTCCTTTCGAACCTAACACCCTCTTTCCTAGGGTTTCGGTTCAGAATCTGCTTTTTGAGGACATCAGAAAGTGTCTGATGCCCTTTCAGGCTTTTATACATCCCTGTTTCAAGTAATGTCTTCAACCTAGCATTTTCATCAGCAATAGTAGTGGTATCCTCCGCAGAGGGGTTAGTTACCACATCAGTAGTTGAAGATATTGCAACAGTAGCAGTAGTGGAACATCCAGCAACAGAGGTAGTGTTATCACGCTCAAGGCATTTTAGACATGGTGGTTCTAATCCATCCTGAGCGGGACTGATCTGTTGGGCGCGAAGTGACTCATTCTCTTTTTGAAGATCTTCATGAGCCGCTCTCAATTTCTCAAGCTCTTGCTTCCTTTGAAGATAATCGTAGGAGAGCTTTTCATGAGTGGTTGAGAGCGTTTCATGACGACTTTCAAGTTCTTGGTACTTAGTATGAAGATTTTTTATGTCTTCAACTAAGGACTGTGAACGAGTCATTTCCGCGTCCAACAGGTCATCGCTGTTGTCTAACAGTTTTTGAGTATGTTCCATAGCCTTTTGTTGTTCAGTTGCAATTTTAGCAAGTGTTTTGTAGCTGGGCTTGGATTCACAATCAGAGTCATCTTCACTGGATGTTTGGAAGTAAGCATCGCGTGATTTTACCTTGGCACCATGTGCCATGAAGCAGTAGGTGGGAGTAGGGTCGTCCTTGTCATCAGCTTCAGTGTTGGTGTGGAAGTCATTGTCTTCAGTGTTGAAGATGGACTTGGCAACATAGGCAGTGGCTAGAGCCAGACTTGCAACACCAGGATCGGACTCCTCCTCAGACTCCACCTCTGCCTCCTCAGAAGCAGACTCCTCCTCTGAATCCATTTCCTTCCCAACAAAAGCACGAGCCTTGCCAGATGAGCTCTTCTTATGAGATGAAGACTTTGATGAGGACTTGGAAGAAGACTTTGAAGATTTCTTCTTCTTCTTCTTCTTCTTCTTCTCATTGTCCCACTCAGAGATGTAGTGTCCAGGTTTCTTGCACTTGTGACATGTTCTCTTCTTGTAGTCATGAATGGAAGCTTCATCATTTCTTGAGCTAGATCGTGATGACTTTCTGAAGCCCTTCTTCTTGGTGAACTTCTGGAACTTCTTCACAAGCATAGCAAGTTCCTTTCCAATGTCTTCAGGATCATCAGAACTGCAGTCAGATTCTTCTTCAGGTGAGGAAACAACTTTTGCCTTCAAAGCGCGAGTTCGGCCATAGTTGGGACCATAGATATCTCTTTTCTCAGAAAGTTGGAACTCATGTGTGTTGAGCCTCTCAAGTATATCAGACGGATCGAGTGTCTTGAAGTCAGGACGTTCTTGTATCATGAGGGCAAGGGTGTCAAAGGAGCTGTCAAGTGATCTCAGCAGTGTCTTGACGATTTCATGCTTTGTAATCTCAGTGGCGCCAAGGGTTTGAAGCTCATTTGTGATGTCAGTGAGGCGATCAAACGTGAGCTGGACATTCTCATTGCCATTTCTCTTGAAGCGGTTGAAGAGGTTGTGAAGAACACTGATCCTTTGATCTCTCTGGGTTGAGACGCCTTCGTTGACCTTAGATAGCCAGTCCCAGACTAGCTTTGACGTCTCCAGAGCACTCACACGGCCATACTGTCCTTTGGTCAGATGACCACAGATGATGTTCTTGGCAGTAGAGTCCAGTTGAATGAACTTCTTGACATCAGCAGGGGTGACTCCTTCACCAGTCTTGGGAACGCCGTTCTTGACCACATACCAGAGGTCGACATCAATGGCTTCAAGATGCATGCGCATCTTATTCTTCCAGTAGGGATATTCAGTTCCATTGAACACGGGGCAAGGAGCGGAGACTTTGATTATCCCTACAGTCGACATAGCTAAAACTCCAGGTGGTTAAACCGAATCACACAGAACAAGGGAGTACCTTGCTCTGATACCAATTGAAGGTGCTAGTTATCGACTAGAGGGGGGTGAATAGGCGATTTTTATGAAAGTCTTCAAAACATGGAAGTTTCAAAGACAAACAGTAGAAATGAACCTATTGATATGCAGCGGAAGATAAACTACACAAAGCTAGAGATAGTCAAGTATGCAATAATGTGAGGGTATGAAGACTAATAGCAGCTAGGTAGTAAGGATCGGAATGGAAGATGGTATGAAGCCAAACAACAATAGTAGTCAAGCAATGAAGTCAATCAGATATGACAGGCAGGCAATGACGACTAACTGTAAGTAAAGGGAGGAGAGGATAGAACCAGTCACTTGTTGAAGACACAGGATTTGTTTGACCAGTTCCAGTTGCTGTGACAACTGTACATCTGGTTAGGGAGGCTGAGATTCAACTCAGAAGACCGCGTCTTCACCTTATTCCCCTTGAGCTAAGGACACACAGTCCTCGCCCAATCACTCTGGTAAGTCTTCAAGGTAGACTTCCAAACCTTCACAGACTTCGTTCACCGGCGATCCACAATGGCTCTTGGATGCTCAGAACGTGACGCCTAACCGGCTGGAGGATTCACAGTCCTCAAGTGTAATAAGTCTTCAGGTCACACAGACAGAAAGACTTCAGTGATGCCTAACACTCTTTGGCTCTGGGTGTTTGGGCTTTGTCCTCGCAAGGATATTTCTCTCTCAAAGGCTTCGAGGTGGGTTGCTCTCAAACAACAAAAGCTATGCACTAACTCTGAGCAGCCACCAATTTATGGTGTAGGGGGTGGGCTATTTATAGCCACCAGGCAACCCTACCTGATATGTCCGAAATGGCCCTGGGTCACTAAGGAACTGACACGTGTTCCAACGGTCAGATTTCAAACACACACGGCAACTTTACTTGGGCTACAAGCAAAGCTGACTTATCCAGCTCTGGATAAGATTTGCTCTCATTGTCTTCGCTCGAAGACATAGGATTTGGGTTGAGCATCACTTCAGTCACTCTGACTATGTTCACTTGGACCCCACTTAACAGTACGGTGGTTCCTATGACTCAACAAAGAAGGAAAAGAAACAACGAAACAACTAAGTCTTCGCGCTCCATAGTCTTCACAAAATGTCTTCTCATGTCATAGACTTCAAAATGAATATCTTCATGTACCACCATTGTCATCAATGTCTTCATGCATTTTTAGGGGTCATCTCCGGTAGGTAAACCGAATCAATGAGGGACACTACCTGTGTTATCCTCCAATTCTCACAAACACATTAGTCCCTCAACCAAATTTGACGTCAATACTCGAAAGCCAACTAGGGGTGGCACTAGATGCACTTACAGGACCCATTTCGAGCATCTACTTCGGCCTGGTCAAGCGGCCCAACGATGCCTTGCCTCGAGTTGAGGCTGTGAAGCGCTCGGCATGCATAGAAGGTGCGCGGATGGCCTTTACCCGTGTCAAGATGCACTGGGCGAAGATGAAGGCCGTCGTCGTGGCAGTTGAAGGTCCGCCCGGCGGCAAGGACCATCGCAAGCTGGAGTGCTATTTTGAAGATGTCCTCGAGGGTGCCCGTTTGATAGAGGGTTAATGCTCGAAGGATATTATGTTCGAGTGAATGTATCCAAACTGCCCCGACCTTGTGTTATAAACGAAGGCTTTGTAATGTATTTATGCTTTTATCCGAACTACATACCTCCTGTGCGGCCGTATTTTATTATTCTTGAAAATTTGCCAGTCATCGGCTTCAGCCCCCATGTAGATGCTACGGGGGTGTTGATAATAACGTGTAATCACTCTTGACCCAAGGCCTTGGTCCGTAAAGGAGGTGACTTACGTAACGAACCAGGCAATCATACTATGTGGCTTTAGCACTTTCACTTAGCCATAGGTGTTTGACCGTGGGGCTAAGAACTAGCCCCTGGTGCACATGCGGCTGTCCGGACTGGGATGCCTTTAGGCGCGTGACTGAACCGAAGTCAGTACTTCGTATAATACGGAAAAAATCACGAGAGATTTGTATTAAGTCGCCGAATAGCCGACCAGCTCCCGCTGTATCATGATAGTCAGTTTTCAGCTTTCTCTACTAAGGTGTTTGACCGAACAAACCAGAAACACAATCGCAGTAGTTCTCCCTTTACTACCTAGGCCAAACAAGCGGAACGTAATGTGGTAACCACAGGAGTCGGGCAACCCAACTATTGACCAAAGACATGATTCGGAGCCGATGAATATAATGTGATATTCAGGACGCCGAAGTGTACTATGAAAGTGTTCGGACTTTTTTGTTTTTGGACATTTGTGGCTGAATATAGCCCCTGGCAATTAATGCCAATGTGTATATGTCAATCAGTCGTTAAGATGGGATACATATGACGGATTAGGCCAATACCAAATAAGGTAGGGCAAGAAACTGTTTTTGCTGTATTCTGATTCGTACGTCAAACGCACTCTTACAGAGAATGCCATATTTATCGAGGCTATTTTACATGCCAAGAATTTGAGAACAAGCGAAAGCTGTATACGGGTCCTAAAAAGGGGGAAGGTGATCTAGAAGATCCATTGAACACTCTGCCGCACGTCTGCGCTACTTTTCACCTTGGTGTAGGATCCTTTGAGAGGATCAACGATCCAGTATGCATAAGGGGCCTGAAAAAGGGCCATTGGTACCGTCGAAAGGTGATGTGGGTTGTAAAGAACCTGAAAAAATGAAAATAAGAAGAAAAAAGGAAGGATATGATGGTCCGAATAGGGTCGAGCCGTATTGCGGACTTTGTTTTTAGTGTGCCTCCGTCCTTGCCCATGGTATTTTTAGTGCGTAATTATGGATGCGCAGTACATATGCCGCAACCAGGTTAGGGCTTTGACGGAGGCCGAATTGCTAATCGAGCTCTAGACGAGCCGGACTGTTATTCTCCATGGTAGACTGGACTCATTTAACAATGTCCGGTGGCTTGACTGCCGATATAGTATTCGGCTTGATAAGGCCACCCTGTACTTCGGCTGCGAGGGCCGCGGTATGCTCCTCAGTACGGAGGGAGCGCTCCATGTTTCCATTGACTGTTATAACGCCACGTGGTCCTGGCATCTTGAGCTTTAGATAAGCGTAGTGCGGGACTGCATTGAAACGGATGAAAGCGGTTCTTCCGAGCAGTGCATGATAGCCACTTCAGAAGGGGACGATGTCGAAGATCAAGTCTTTGCTATGGAAATTATCCGGTCAACCGAAGACTACTTCCAGCGTTATGGACCCTGTGCAACAGGCCTCGACGCCGGGTATCACTCCTTTGAAGGTGGTTTTAGTGGGTTTGATTCTTGATGGATCAATACCCATTTTGCGGACAGTGTCCTAATAAAGCAGGTTAAGGCTGCTGCCGCCATCCAAAAGGACTCGCGTAAGATGGAATCCGTCGATGATTGGATCGAGGACCAATGCTGCCGAACCTCCGTGGCGGATACTGGTTGGATGGTCTCTGCGATCAAAAGTGATCGGGCAAGCCGACCATGGGTTGAATTTTGGGGCGACTAGCTCTATGGTGTAAACGTCCCTGAGTGCGCGCTTGCGCTCCCGCTTGGGGATATGTGTAGCATATATCATATTCACCGTTTTTACCTCGGGGAGAAATTTCTTTGGTCCTCCTGTGTTCGATGGGTGAGACTCTTCATCGTCGTCCTCGCTGGGTGGCACTTTCCCCTTATGTTCGGTGTTTAGCTTACCGGCCTGTTTAAAGACCCAACAATTTCTATTGGTATGATTGGCAGGCTTGTCAGGGGTGGCATGAATCTGGCAAGGCCGATTGAGTATTCTGTCCAAACTAGATGGACCATCATTGTTTCCTTTGAATGGCTTCCTCCGTTGACCGGGTTTAGAGCCACTGAATCCTGCGTCGACCGCCGTGTCTTCGGTATTTTCGTTGTTGCTTCGACGCTTGTGTTTGTTGCGTCGTGGCTTGTCGTTGCCATCTCTGGCTTTGGAGGTGCCAGGGTCGCTGGTGCTGTTGCTTCTACGAGCGAGCCAACTGCCTTCTCCCGCGCAAAAGCGGGTCATGAGTGTAGTAAGGGTTGCCATGGCTTTGGTTTTTCTTGGCCGAGGTGTCGGGCAAGCCACTCATCACGGACGCTATGTTTAAAGGCCGCGAGGGCTTCAGCTTCTGGACAATCCACAATTTGGTTCTTATTAATTAAGAACCTGGTCCAGAGCTTCCGAGCTGACTCTCTAGGTTGCTGGACTATGTGACTAAGGTCATCGGCGTCTAGAGGCCGAACATAGGTACCTTGGAAGTTGTCTCTAAAGGCATCTTCCAAATCTTCCCAGCTACCAATAGAGTTTTCTGGGAGGTTATTTAACCAGTGGCGAGCTGGTCCCTTTAATTTTAGTGGGAGGTACTTGATGGCATGGAGATCATCACCGCGAGCCATGTGGGTATGGAGAAGAAAATCTTCAATCCATACTGCGGGATCTGTCATTCGGTCGTATGATTCAATGTTCGCGGGTTTAAACCCTTCTGGGAACTGGTGCTCCATTACCTCATCGGTGAAGCATAAGGGGTGTGCGGCGCCTCTGTATCGGGCGACGTCGCGACGCAGTTCGGATGGAGTCGGTATGCGGTTTTTGGCCCGTGTGCCTGTCGCGCCAGGCCTGATGGTCGTGTTCTCGCGTTGGGGGCCGCCCCTTGATCCATAAATTGATCTGGCTTGGCCTGCTCTATTGTCCAGGTCCTGTCATAGGTCGTAGGTGTATCCTGGAGCCGTTGTCTCTCTGCCTCTACGGCGAGGTGGTGCGGGTTGGTGTTCGGCATAGGTGGCCGCTTTATCTCTCCCACGTGGTGGTCGGTCTGGTTCATCAGCATGGTCATGTCTTGACGGTATGGGCTCGAGGGCCTCGTCGTCAAATTATGGTAGTAGCTGTTGGGTAACATAGTAATTTCAAAAAAATTCCTACGCACACGCAAGATCATGGTGATGCATAGCAACGAGAGGGGGGAGTGTTGTCCACGTACCCTTGTAGACCGAAAGTGGAAGCGTTATGACAATGCGGTTGATGTAGTCATACGTCTTCACGATCGACCGATCCTAGTACCGAACGTACGGCACCTCCGCGATTTGCACACGTTCAGCTCGGTGACGTCCCACGAACTCACATTCAAGTAGAGCTTCGAGGGAGAGTTTCGTCAGCACGATGGCGTGATGACGGTGATGATGAAACTACCGATGCAGGGTGTCGGTGTCAAAACCGGCGGATCTCGGGTAGGGGGTCCCGAACTATGCGTCTAGGATCGATGGTAACATGTACACGGGGTTTTACCCAGCTTCGGGCTCTCGTGATGAGATAATACCCTACATGCTGCTTTTGATTGTATTCATATGGGTGTAGTACAGAGTTAATCTACCTCGAGATCATATGTTGTGGTCTAAACCCTAGAGGTATGATGAGTCATCTCATAATCCTCTATCGATTAGTCTGGCCTCGGTTTATATAATACACCAGAGGCCCAGGATAACAAGAGTCCTAGCCGAATACGCCGGTGGGGGAGGAGTCCTTGTCTTGATCGCCAAGTCTTGTGGAATCTTCCTTGTATGCGGCACCTGTCCAGACTGGCCCATGAGTATGCGGACCTGGGGGTCCTCGGCCCAATCTAACCGATTGGGGGACGACGTGGTGAGTACCCCCTAGTCCAGGACACTGTCACAGGGCTTCGCCTAAGCACCGCTACGATATGACCGAGGTGGATTATGGTGGAGGGGGGGCACCGCACACGGCTAAAAGATCAATGATCAACTTGTGTGTCTATGGGGTGCCACCCTCCCCCGTATGTAAAGGAGTGGAGGAGGCGGAGGGTCGGCCCTCTACTATGGCGCGCCCTGGGGAGTCCTACTACCACCGGGAGTAGGATCCCCCCTTCCAAGTAGTAGGAGTAGGAGAGAAGGAAGGGGAAGAAAGAAGAGAAGGAAGGAGGGGTTGCCGCCCCTCCCCCTAGTCCAATTTGGACTAGGCCTTGGGAGGGCGCGCGGCCTGCCCTCGGCAGCCCCTCTCTCTCTTCCCTAAAGCCTAATAAGGCCCATATACTCCCCGGCGAATTCCCGTAACTCTCCGGTACTCCGATAAATACCCGAACCACTTAGAACCTTTCCGATGTCCGAATATAGCCTTCCAATATATCGATCTTTATGTCTCGAACATTTCGAGACTCCTTGTCATGTCCCTGATCTCACCTGGGACTCCGAACAACCTTCGGTACATCAAAACACATAAACTCATAATACCGATTGTCACCGAACGTGAAGTGTGCGGACCCTACGGGTTCGAGAACTATGTAGACATGACTGAGACTCATCTCCGGTCAATAACCAACAGCGGAACCTGGATGCTCATATTGACTCCTACATATTCTACGAAGATCTTTATCGGTTAAACCGCATAACAACATACATTGTTCCCTTTTTCATCGGTATGTTACTTGCCCGAGATTCGACCGTCGGTATCTCAATACCTAGTTCAATCTCGTTACCGGCAAGTCTCTTTACTCGTTCTGTAATGCATCATCCCGCAACTAACTCATTAGTTACATTGCTTGCAAGGCTTATAGTGATATGCATTACCGAGAGGGCCCAGAGATACCTCTCCGATAATCGGAGTGACAAATCCTAATCTCGATCTATGCCAACCCAATAAACACCTTCGGAGACACCTGTAGAGCATCTTTATAATCACCCAGTTACGTTGTGACATTTGATAGCACACGAGGTGTTCCTCCGGTATTTGTGAGTTGCATAATCTCATAGTCATAGGAACATGTATAAGTCATGTATAAAGCAATAGCAACATACTAAACGATCAAGTGCTAAGCTAACGGAATGGGTCAAGTCAATCACATCATTCTCTAATGATGTGATCCCGTTAATCAAATGAAAACTCATGTCTATGGCTAGAAAACTTAACCATCTTTGATTCAACGAGCTAGTCAAGTAGAGGCATACTAGTGACACTCTGTTTGTCTATGTATTCACACATGTACTAAGTTTACGGTTAATACAATTCTAGCATGAATAATAAACATTTACCATGATATAAGTAAGTATAAATAACAACTTTATTATTGCCTCTAGGGCATATTTCCTTTAGTCTCCCACTTGCACTAGAGTCAATAATCTAGTTCACATCGCCATGTGATTTAATACCAATAGTTCACATCACCATGTGATTAATATCCATAGTTCACATCGCCATGTGGCCAACACTCAAAGGGTTTACTAGAGTCAGTAATCTAGTTCACATCGCCATGTGATTAACACTCAAAGAGTACTAAGGTGTGATCATGTTTTGCTTGTGAGAAAAGTTTAGTCAACGGGTCTGCCAAATTCAGATCCGTATGTATTTTGCAAATTTCTATGTCTACAATGCTCTGCACGGAGCTACTGTAGCTAATTGCTCTCACTTTCAATATGTATCCAGATTGAGACTTAGAGTCATCTGGATCAGTGTCAAAACTTGCACCGACGTAACCCTTTACGACGAACCTTTTGTCACCTCCATAATCCAGAAACATATCCTTATTACACTAAGGATAATTTTGACCGTTGTTCAGTGATCTACTCCTAGATCACTATTGTACTCCCTTGCCAGACTCAGTGTAGGGTATACAAATCTGGTATACAGCATGACATACTTTATAGAACCTATGGCTGAGGCATAAGGAATGACTTTCATTCTCTTTCTATCTTCTGCCGTGGTCGGGATTTGAGTCTTACTCAATTTCACACCTTGTAACACAAGCAAGAACTCTTTCTTTGATTGTTCCATTTTGAACTACTTCAAAATCTTGTCACGGTATGTACTCATTGAAAAAACTTATCAAGTGTCTTGATCTATCTCTATAGATCTTGATGCTCAATATGTAAGCAGCTTCACCGAGGTCTTTCTTTGAAGTGCTCTTTCTCGAGGGGTTCCTCTGGCACGATGAAGTCTTCGTCGTCGAGGCTCACATCATCCTCGAAGGGTGGTAGATAGTTACTATCCTCCGAGTCCTCGTTCCCGACTGGATCGTCAGGGTTAGCTTGCCCCTCCTTCCAATCATCCTGTTCGGATGTTGGCTCGATGGGGGCTTCGGGATCTTCGGCGTTCTCCGGGGTATATTGTCTCCGGTGCCGGTATTGCTGTCTTTTTCGCGACGCGATTTTGAGCGGCGCCACTGACGTTGACGCCTTGGTAGTGCCTCAGCAGGTTTGTCCTCGACCGGATCCTTCCTGCCGTCGCCGCCATCTTCTTTGGGTGTGTCCACCATATACACGTCGTATGTGGAGGTGGCCATCCAACGCCCGGTAAACGGAGGGTCTTGGCCATGTTCGTCTCCGGCATCGTCATTCATGTCGTCGATGTCTTCGGAGGCATAGTCCAGCATGTCGGTTAAGTCCTCAACAGTGGCTATGAAGTGGGTGGTGGGTTGGACGTAAAATTCCTCGCTCTCAGCCCCTTGTCTGGGCTGGGCGTAGTTCGAAAGTGATTCCTATGTAATGGCGAGGGATCGCATTATGTCCAGAGCCTCGTTTAAGAGCGAGGATCAGACGGGGAGACAAAAGCTTTTGGCGCTAGGTGGGGCGAGAGCCTCCTGGCCGTGCTCACCTGTCGTAAACCTCAATAGTTTGGAATTAGCGTCCGGGGACGAGTCCGGCTTTCCAATGAGAAGGGGAATTCGGTTTGACTCCGGGCTTGCCGATGACACAGTCTCCTCTGGGTCTGCGGTAGTAAGCTCCATAATTGCAGAGAGTCCGATGGGCTCTAAACTCCTGTCTTCGGACCTGGTGGTTTGCTCCGGATCTAAGGCTAGAGCGGTGATCGGGGCCGCGAACCCTTCGAGGATCAAGTCTCCTCGGATATCAGCGACATAATTCAGATTTCCATGGCTGATCTGATGACCAGGGGCGTAGCTGTCAATCTGTTCAAGGTGGCCAATCGAGTTGGCACGCAACGCGAAGCCGCTGAACACAAAAATTTGATCGGGGAGCAAAGTCTCCCTCGAAACGACATCGTTGTAGATGATCGAATGAGCCATCGAACTTTCTGTCGACGGCACAGTGAAACTCTCCATAAAAGCACCAATGTCGGTGTCAAAACCGGCCGATCTCGGGTAGGGGGTCCCGAACTATGCGTCTGAGGATCGAAGGTAACAGGAGGCAGGGGCACGACGTTTATCCAGGTTCGGGCCCTCTTAATGGAGGTAATACCCTACTTCCTGCTTGATTGACTTTGATGAGTATAGGGGTTACAAGAGTCGATCTACCTCAAGATCGTAATGGCTAAACCCTAGATGTCTAGCTTATATGATTTGTCTTAGCCTCTATGGACTAAACCCTCCGATTTATATAGACACCGGATGGGCCTAGGGTTGTACAGAGTCGGTTTACAGAGAAAGGAAACTACACATCCGGACGACAAACTTGCCGTCCGCGCAAAGGAGAGTCTCATCCGAACACGGGAGGAAGTCTTCTGTCTTGTATCTTCACGGCCCATCAGTCCGGCCCATGTCACATAGCCCGGACGCCCGGGGACCCCATAATCCAGGACTCCCTCAAGCGCGCCATTGCCATCTTCCAGTTCATTGAGGCCTGCGATGCCGTCGTGGAAGTATGGCTGCCCTGGGACGTGGTCGCCGAGGCGGGTTTGCAGGCATCATGTCCCGCATTGCCGCATCCCACTTGACCTCGACCCCACTCGAACACGACTCGGACCCCACCCCCGCCGTCCGTGGCCGTGGTTGTGATGGTCGTGGTTGTGGTGGTTATGAAGGCCTCGTCTGGAGCTCGCTTCATATTCAGCCGCCGCAACTATTAGCTAATTAGTCTATGGTTTAACTAAGTATTAGATGTTCTACCAATGTAAGTCGCACTGTGACAAATTTTTGCTCAAAATATTAGAAATGAAGTCTATTTGAATCGAATGTGTTGTGAATTTTTTACTATTGGGAAAGAACTGTTGTAGTCAATGATAAGCGGGACCTCCAAAGAATTTTTTTTTGACGAATCTAAGTTTACGCTTTGGCTCTACAGTCCTCCATATGTGTCCCGAAAGATGTCAATATGACGACTCCGCTACTCTTCCGCTGGAGCCCGCGCCAGTTCGGACCTGTTTGAGAAAACAAAATCCACCTCTTTGGCGTGGGAACGATATTCTACCATTTTCCGTGGGCTTTCTGGTCACCGGTGTCAGGTGCGCGTTGCGTGTAGAGATAAATTAGAAAACACGAGGTGTGCTGTGTTTGGCATGAGAATTTTCTTCGCGGCCTGGTACTGTGTGCGGCCACGTACACTAATTTGGAATTAAGATGCTGGCCCCCCACCTTACTGTTTTTGGTTGCGGTGGCTGGAAACACGAGGGAGGCAAACGAAAGCAGCGATGGCACAACCACCATTTCAAGTTTTGCGACCTTTAGCTAATGTCGATGGCAGTTAATAGCCTGCCTGCTTCGATGTGGAAATGTGGAGATGTGATCTTTTATAAGCAGGCGAGGCGAGGCGAGGCGTGACACGTCCTGATGCCCCGGCCATCTGACGTGTGCATATATTTGGCGAGAGATCTGATCGGATGCATGCACACATACGAACAAATTAAGCGCAAGTAAATTAAATTGCCTTCTTGTGTATTGTAGATATACGTACATAAGCTGGGTCGAATTGAACCTCGGATCTGAATGCGTGCTGCTCTACTGAAGTGTTTCTCCTGACTAGCTAAAGAACAGGCAGGGAACATCTGGTGTGGCGCATGCCAATACCAGCAAACAAAACATTACTGTATAATGGGCATCTTCAACGCTAACCCTCAAAGTATCCATAACTGTCCGGGCCTCATGGTACAAACGTATTTTACCATCCAACGTAGGTTTGCATCGGTCAGCCGACCGGTACGTACGTATTTTTCTCTCGCAAACCGGAGACAAACTAGAAGCGTCTGAACCGCTTCAATGCCCGCCTCTGACTAACCTGCCCCACCCAAAACCCCTCCCACACCCGCGCGTTTTCATGCTCACATTCATGCTGCTCTAGAGTGGCGCTTCGCATCGATGCTGGCCCAGAGCAGACGTGACCTCTTGCTGGCGCCAGCAATGAAGCGGCTCGCCAGCCGAGGCCGCCGCCTACGCCGCATCTTCGGTGTTCGCGCTTGTTCAATGCCGGAGCGACGTTTAGTGAATCAGATGGGACATATATCTACCACGCCCGTTCAATGTCCTTCCCTTCGTCTGCCGCCATTAAACAGGCTCGCCGGCCGAGAAACCAACTCCGACGCTCACGTATTGACGCACCTAGATGCTTGGCCTCATCGGCATCCACTATTTAAAGGCTGCCACACCTGGCTTGCAGCACACCATAATCCAGCCGCTCCACATCTCCCCCCCTCCCGCGCACCACATCTGCCATGATCGTGGAGGGAACGCTCTGTGGCAGAGCATGTCGACGGAGATGTAGCATGATGTGGCCGCCCTAGTGGCCGCCTAGCGGTACCGCCTTGCAAGGTAGATCAAGGCCGGCATGCCGGCTAGCTCCCCGAGGTCTCCGACGACGACGCACCCAAGATGCAGATGGGCTCCCACGATGACTCAGCGCCGGACCCCGTGTTGGTGCATGTCGGCTTGACCATGGAGCATGCACACTTCAACGCTGCCATGGCGGAGAAGCAACCTGCGCTGGCGCCTATGTCGGTGTTTCGGCAGGCGCATGAGGAGCAACGGTGCAACATGTTCCTCCTCGAGCAGCACCGGCTGACAGAGGACCAAACTATGGCGAGCATGCGAGCAAGGAGGCCGTGGCGAACCCCAACTTCGTCACCGAGCAGCGGGCACTTTATGAGGCCGACCGCGCTCAAGCCGCCGCTCACAACGCACAACCGGACGCGGAGGCGGCACTGGCTACGCAGGCAATCACAAAGAGAACCTCGCCAGCTGCTAGCGTAGCCCCCTCCATTTCCATCATGGACCTCACGTACAACGACCACGGCCAGGTCGTGGACTCCAACGAGGATGCGTAGGGCATGGAAGGCGGCAGGGCCTTGTGTCCTATATGGGCGACGACACCTTCACTTCATGGTTCTTATCGCCGCCGCTCATGGAGACGACGGATGGAGGACGCGGTCGCCGGAAGGGAACAACAAGAACTTGGACAACAGACGTCGTCGTAGTCCAGGTTTAGGTCCCCCCCGCCCCCTTAATGAAAGTTGTCTGAAATGTAATGAATGTACTCCGATTTGTATGAATATCATCCGGTTTGCATTAATTTCGTCTTTTTATTTAAACTTGTTTTGAAATGTATGCATATAGCATTGAATGGCCGGCTTCCGCATCCGTGTCCACGAACGAATGCGGTGTCTAATCTACGGGTCAGTGTTGAAGATGCCCTGAAACCTGTAACTACGTAGTACACAATGGCAAGGAGGCTGTTCGGAACACTACCCTCAGTGAGTGCAAGTACAATAAAATGGTATAAACAGACTATAAGGATTTTAAATATTATATTCTTTCCGAGTTGACGAAGAGAGAAGAGAATAGATGGAGAGAGAAGAGAACAAGTTGACTATATATTAAAATAGTGATCTAAACCCTTTTATATTTCTTTATACAGAGGAAGTACATAATTGTTGGGTAGAGCCAGCGGTTAGCTTTACTATTAATCATGAGGGCCCAATATCTCACCTGCCACCTGGGACCATAGCCATGTGCACATGAATGCATGGCCATAGTTCTCTCATGCATCCGGCTTCACTCCGTGCATTCGGTTTATTCAGTTAATATTGTTCGTTTTATATGGTTTTTTAGTTTATACAATATTAATTCTTCGGTAAATACAGTATGAGATTAAAATAATGTTTGATTTTGGTATGGTTTCGATATATCCATAATAATCAAAGTTGACACGAATTTGAGAATGACTTAATAATAATTTATAAGTTTATGACTCAAAACGCAAATAGTATATAACTATATATATAAGGATATATATACATGCATTAATTCATATCTTGGTGGTTATGGAGGGCTTAGCATTTTTTAGAGAAAAATGACTATGTTACACGCAAAATGTATGTGCTTATTAGGCAATCTGGCTCATGTACAAGAAATACGGCAACTCATATGGTTGTTCGCCTCAAGAAAGTAAACATATCTTTTACTTCGCTTTATTCGATTAACCATTCGGTTTTTCGATATATACTATAAAAATGAAGGTTCAAAATGGTATAAAAAATTATACCACACATAAAAACCAAAAAATGGTTTGGTTTATTTTTGGTATGGTTTTTCGGTTCGGTTTCAAAATGCACAGAGTGAATCCGGCTGCACGCCTTCAGTTCCGTTAGCATTGCGTTTGCGTTTTCCCCCCGGGAAGAAGGTACATATGTTTGTGTTCGAACGAGGATTTGCGGCATGCAAGTGCGGGGCCACTCAGGTACATATGTTTGTGTTCATACTAAGTTTCAACATTGAAAATATATTCTGACGACGTTTTACAAAAAATGTGAAGTTTCAATGTTGAAACTTAGTACGAGGGAACGATAAAATTATTTTGTGTCTATGGCCAACAGAAAATTGCTTTATATCTCTAAAACTTGTTGAAATTTTGCCTTTTGACATGCAAAAACCGTAAGTTTCATCGTTAGAACTTAAAGCTTTCTGAGGAATTTCCTTCCTTACTGTGCCCTCTCACGGGATTCAACTGCTTGGCGAATTACGAGGCAAATCGAGTGGGCGGCAGGGCTTGGAAGGCGAATGCCCCCGCACTCGCCTGCCCTTGCGAATTTCCGGTTTGTATTCGCCTATATCCAGGGTCTTATGCTGATTCAGTGCACAGATGATCATGTGAGTCCATGCCAGTATTCCCCTACATTTTGCTCTCTAATGATGTCGCTCTATCCCGGGCAAATATTCCCTCAGTTCCTAATATACAAGTCTTTTTAGATATCTCAATATGGACTACACACGTTTATATACATTCGTATGTAGTCTGTAGTAAAATCTCTTAAAGGTTTTATATTTAGATACGAAAGGGAGTATATGTGTTCGGTGTTTGTTCTTTCCCCCCCTTTTTCCTGAAAACTGGAAAGAGGCAACTATGTTTTTGTTAAAGGAAAGGATGCAACAATGTTGGTTGGACGGATCAAGTGGCAATGCCTTTTTGTTCCCGTTTCTGTATTATTAATTCCGGTATGCGCGGTGTGAAGCTTTTTGTAGCCATGAGTATGTGGACGTCGACCTTTTTCTCCTCCGCAGCTCAAGACAAGAAGGGCCACCTGCGCAAGCAAGATTCTGTGTAGGCTTTTGGCACTGCATCGATGTAAAGAGAATGGATGATCGGTTTTTTGTTGCGCTAGCTTGGGTGGCTGCTTTCTTCTATCATTGCCTCCATATCTGTCAGGAATGTGTATCGAACCATAAAATTGACTAGAAAAACAACCGTGCGTTGCAACGGGGCTATATTAATTTTAAGAGTTTAATATTAATCATGTTAATATTACATTTAATATTCTCATACATATCAAGTAACATTGACGACCTTTTTTACCATCAAATCCTCACACACACACACTCTGTCCCTCCCTCTTCTTCACTCTCCCTCCCCCCCCCCCCCCCTCCTCTTTCTCTCAAACACGCACGCACACACACACACACACACACACACACATATTCATCTTATTGGGTACGGGACCATAATCCATCTATTTCACACACACACGCTAGTGCATAACAATATGGATTATGTGTGAGGGAATTAATTTCATGTAAATCGGCCAGCCATAGCTCCATGACAAACAATACATCTAAATTCTCGGCGTTATTTTTATGTAATATGCATTATCTTTATACTATTTCTTGAATGTGTTCTGGTACCACCAAATGATATCTAAACTCTCTCTCTCTCACTCTCTCTCTCTCTCTCTCTCCCTCCCTCCCTCCCTCCCTCTCTCTCTCTCTCTCTGACACACACACACACACACACACACACACACACACACACACACACACACACTCACAAACACACACACACACACGCGCGCGCGCGCGCACACTGATATTATAGGACCAAAAACTTTTACCAATTACCATACTGTTACTTTTGTTGTACACAAAATGCAGTGAGGTAATTCTTAGGAAATAAAATGCAGAGTTGACCAAAACAATTAACCACTATACTTGATGTAGAAGATGATGAAAGTATAAGCCTGCTTACAGCAGCACCAAATGAAACTTCAAGAACACCACCCCGCACAAGGATTAAAATTTCCCGTCGATGAACAGATATGAAAACATTTCCCGTTCAAATAGAAGAATAATCAGATTTCATGATAAAGTTGAGTTTTGTAAAAATAGGTAAGTTCACTTGCAACTGAATCGTAGGCCATTACCAAAGTTGGTATATGTAACCAGGTACAGTAATATAATCTAGCGAAATCAGCGGATGATATACAATCCAACAATAATTTACAACCAGGCTATGTTAATGTGGAGTGAATCTCAAGATCACAAAATCAATATGGCGCATGACATTTATGGTATAGAAAAAACTACTACTAACTGAAGTGATTAGAAATATGCCATAGTATTGTGCAAGGAATATGAATAAATAGCGAGAAGTGCGATGTGCTATGGAATATTTGAATTACCCAACTGTACTACTCCATATATACAGTAGTATTGTTAAAAGTATGGGATATACATATTCCTCGTCTTCCAAGGATATATGCAACAAAAATTCATCCTAACTAAAGAGTACAACCGGACTTGACCAGGATTTATGTTTTCTGCAACATGAATAAAATATAGCTAATTAAGATTAATCAAGTGTGTATTGAGCGCCTGATTTTCCCGAGAAATATGAAAAATACATTGGTGGGATGACACTGACAGAGAGGAAGAGGAACATCGCAGCATTGAAGAAACAACAATATGGAATTACATAACCACATCATGCACGCTAGCTCCCCATCGGGGCATTTCCTGTAGAAGATCCTCGTAACTGTACCATGGAAAAAGTAAATCAAATATGGCAATCAAGCAGACAAGAAAATTAATAGAAAATTATAAAAATAAAAACATTTATAAATCTTGAAAGGATTTAACAGACCAAGCCTCGCGGCAACACTGATTACCTCTGTCGCGCCGCTCGCTGCCGCATCCTTCTAGCTAGGAGTTGGCGCTCGCCCGGTCGTTTGCCTTGGAGTCTGCTGTCTAGTCAACCTCGGTCCTTCCAGAAAACTGTGCGACGTCTTCTTTCCGCTTCCCATCTCCCAGTGACTCGGTGATGAAAAGGGCTTGGTTGTGGTTCTATGCCGGGAGGGAGTAGGGCACGCGTCTGAGTCCGGCCGTCCAATCATGAACTGGTGGAAGACGCACATGGGAGGGTTAAGCGGTGATGCTCAGGGGGACTACATCAGGAAGAGGGCTCGACGGCGGCAATCAACATAGGTGGGCGGAGGCGACGTAGGTCTGGGCCTCAAGTGTCCTACATTGTTGGTGCAGACTTGAAGCGGGTACTCGACAGTGCCGCGATCTTCCTTGGTCACGGTGCTCAAGCCTCTTCTCCTCGAGGAGGATGGTGGCCTCGAGGCACGGCGCGAGTGCAATCCCACCAGCGGTGCATGTAGGGTCTTGCGTTCCCATGTAGGGCCTTCTCATCATCATGGGATAAATTAGAGGAAATCAAGAAAGGAAGGAAGAGATTTTATCGGCAAAACAATAAATAGACAGAAAAGGCAGGAAATTGATTACCATATGATACTTCCTTATTTGTGTTACCAAAGAATGACCTGAATTGATTGTGTTCCGCGTTACTAAAGAGAAGAGAAGAGAAGGAAGACAAGAATACGGTATATGAATTGATTGTGTTACCAAATTGATTACCATACCATACGAGAATTGATTGGTCTTACCAAAGATTGAACCTGGTATGTCCGGCCAGATGCAAACCGATTCTAGATAGAAAACCAGAAAGGAGAGGGAAAATCAGTGTGGGATATCACACGGGGAGGGGGGACGAAGGGTGGGACGACGTAAGAGGGGAGAGGAAACTGGTAGGAATGGATACGATTGATGACGTTGATAAATAGTGGTGAATGTTGGCCTAATTTACTATCATCATGCATGGAAACGAATCATCAAGAAAAAAATACTTCCTATTACTACACTCATAGGAAGCTTCCTAATCTCTGCTACCAAACACTTTCTGCCCAAACAAGGAAGGAAAGTTATGGACGTGATTCGGAACGAAACAAACGTTATGAAGATTAATTAATTTAGATTTGAGCTTTAAAGATTGATTGTGATTGATTCTTTTACATAAAGACACTACTAAATAATTTACGTCAGTATGGAAAGTTCTGATCCGTTCAGTTTTTTTCGCTGTGTGAGAGGGTGAAGTGAAAATAACCGATGACGTGTGGGAGGCGACGAAAAAAATCTACGACGGTTAACCTACGAAAAAAACCAGACGAAAATGATGGGACGAAAAAAAAACTGAAAGCGAGACTACCAACTGCTTCATTAGGAGTAGAGATGAGGCTTACTGGACTGCCGAGGTTGTGCACTGCGAAGAAGGAAGCTTCCTGGCAGCTGCGTGCATGGCCCTGCATGGAACTTGGGAATGCGTGGAGGTGGTCGACGAGTGAAATCCATGCTAATTCTGGCCACAGATCCAAGAGAGGACTACCGATCACCCGTAACAAACTGCGAATGCACGGCGCGGGCTTCTCTACCCGTCGAGCGTAGATTGATAGTATGAGGTGCCTGTTTGATCATTTAATTTTAATCTCTGGAAAAAAAATCCGTGTGATGGGGCGCGTGAGGCCATGCATGGGATGGGAGGAGCTACGACACACAAATTTGGAACGAGCTTGCCGTCCAACTTAACTCGCGGCCGTTGTCACGACGCGCATCAGCATTGGCAGTAGCAAAGATGAGATAGCGCCCACAGAGAGAGAGAAGATGACGGTCGACGACGGAAGACGCCAGATCCGGCACGCAAGATCAGCATCGGACTCCTCAGTCGATCGACCAGCCAGCCATGTACGCCGCTCTGCTGCAAGAGCTATCCTGGGTTGCTTTCGCGTATGGCTGCCCCTTTTAATTAGCTGCCATGCCATGTCATGCCAGTGCGGCTAGCTGGGTGGCCACGCAGCGTAGAACGCCCGCAAACGTAAACCGAGCAGCAACCAACGGGACGTCGCGGGGGCCGCGGCGAGGGGGGGCGATGGGGATGGACGAAGCTTCCTTGCAGCTGCGCGGAACGGACAAAGGGTCACCACACGAGCCAGCATTGAAAAGGACCTGGACCTGGCCCCGGCCCCGCGCCGCTCGTGGCCCACGCGCGCCCCGATCAATGGATCTCGGTCCCGCCCGCCCGCCCGCCCGCCCATCATATTCCTACCTACCGGCCACAGATATCCGTACGGATCCGGCGTCGTGGAGGGCCTTCTCGCTTCGCATGGCGGTCAGATCCAGTGCCTTATCGAGCCCCGCTGTGCTTATCTATCTATCTCGAGGTGGCCAACCGGCCGGGCTCGTGTTAAACCTTCACTGGCTGGAGCTGGACTGGAGTTGATCCAGAGTGTGCGTGCGGCCGGCTGCGGTCAAAACTTGCGGGCTGACTGACTGACGCACGGCCGTCCTGTATGTTCGGCCGACGGGGATATATGCCGTCTCGGGCGAAAATGGACCCGGCCAACTCCACCGCGCGACATTATCATGTCCGTCCTCGTTTGTTTGGGGTAAAAGGGACAAACCGGACGGCCCAGCGCGCGAGAGTAAACGGACTTTTGTTCGTTTCGTGTCCGCTTTCAACCCATCCCCGGTCTAAGTTTGCGCTGTTTTTTGGGTGAAACGGACAGCGCGCGGACGGGCGGGACGCGCACGCTTGTCCTCCCCTGGCCCGCCTGTCGGCGGCACAAAGCAAAACACCCCGGCCACCCATTTGGCGCCATTTCCAGCAAACCCTCCCACGTCCCTCCCGCCACCCCCTCCCTCCCGCCACCCCCCTCCCTCCCCCGTCCATGTCCGACGCCCAGCCGAATTCCGGCGGCCTAACCGCCGACCCGCCTGAAAAGGTGAAGAAGAAGGCGCCAAGGAAGCCACGGTCGGAGTGCACGCCGGAGGAGATAGCCAGGTTGAACGCGGAAGCGGCGAAGAAGAGGAACCGGAGAGCGGCCGTCAAGGGCAATGCCGCCGCGGCCAAGTTCGCCGCCGAGCGCGATGCGATTGAGGCCGCATGACGCAAGGCCGCGGCCGACGAGAAGGAGGACATCGTCAACAAACCGCACGTCCTCCTCATGCTTAGCATGGGCCGTCCGGCCGGTTTTACTACAGCGGTCGTCGGCCCGGCGAGCACAGGCTCGTCGGTCACCCGGCCTGCGCACTGCCAGTCACCGACGTCGCGGACCACGCCCATGTCGCCCGGCTTTCTTCCGCCAAGGCACGACGGTCACACCCGTTTCTCTGGGTCGCCGGACGTTGGCTTGTTCGCGCCATCCACACTGCGCCCCTCGGCCGTCGTCGACCTCAACATCACGCCTGGGTCCAGTAGCAGCGGCCGGCCGTCCGAGATGCAAAGCAAGCAAGCACGGGTACCGTTCACGGGCACCATGCCGGCCCCCCGCGTGTTGTTTGACGGAGTGCCAAAAGCAACGGCACCGGTCGACGACCCCTTCTACAACCAGTACATGGAGAACGTGATCTTCGAGGCTGGGCACAGATGTGCCTACGACCCTGAGGAGACCCTAAGTCAGGATGGTCGCGCCCAGTACGTCCCCGATGAAGAGGCCGACGACCGTGCAGACTACGACCATGGTGACTCGTGGCATGAAGACGATGACATCTATGTCGAAGGTGATGGTGATGAAGAAGAAGAAGAAGAAGAAGGCAATGACGTTGATATTAGTGGCACGCCATTGTTCATCGATGAGCTGACCCAAAGAGCGGAAGCACAAAAGAAAAGGAAGAGCATTCACACGGGTTCATACACACAAGATGAGGACAAGTTGATTTGCCAAGCTTGGATGGAGATTAGCCAAGATCCTGAAGGAAATATGCCCTAGAGGCAATAATAAAGTTATTATTTATTTCCTTATATCGTTATAAATGTTTATTATTCATGCTAGAATTGTATTAACCGGAAACATAATACATGTGTGAATACATAGACAAACAGAGTGTCACTAGTATGCCTCTACTTGACTAGCTCATTGATCAAAGATGGTTAAGTTTCCTAGCCATAGACATGAGTTGTCATTTGATTAACGGGATCACATCATTAGGAGAATGATGTGATTGACATGACCCATTCCGTTAGCTTAGCACTCGATCGTTTAGTATGTTGCTATTGCTTTCTTCATGACTTATACATGTTCCTATGACTATGAGATTATGCAACTCCCGTTTGCCGGAGGAACACTTTGTGTGCTACCAAACGTCACAACGTAACTGGGTGATTATAAAGGAGCTCTACAGGTGTCTCCAAAGGTACATGTTGGGTTGGCGTATTTCGAGATTAGGATTTGTCACTCCGATTGGCGGAGAGGTATCTCTGGGGCCTCTCGGTAATGCACATCACATAAGCCTTGCAAGCATTGCAAGTAATGAGTTAGTTGCGAGATGATGTATTACGGAACGAGTAAAGAGACTTGCCGGTAACGAAGATTGAACTAGGTATTGAGATATCGATGATCGAATCTCGGGCAAGTAACATACCGATGACAAAGGGAACAACGTATGTTGTTATGCGGTCTGACCGATAAAGATCTTCGTAGAATATGTAGGAGCCAATATGAGCATCCAGGTTCCGCTATTGGTTATTGATCGGAGACGTGTCTCGGTCATGTCTACATTGTTCTCAAACCGTAGGGTCCGCACGCTTAAGGTATCGATGACAGTTATATTATGAGTTTATGAGTTTTGATGTACCGAAGGAGTTCGGAGTCCCGGATGAAATATGGGACATGATGAGGAGTCTCGAAATGGTCGAGACGTAAAGATCGATATATTGGACGACTATATTCGGACATCGGAAAGGTTCCGAGTGATTCGGGTATTTTCGGAGGTACCGGGGAGTTACAGGAATACGAGGAAGAAGCAATGGGCCTTGATGGGCCTTAGTGGGAAGGGCCAGGAGGTGGCGCGCGCCCCTGCCAAAGCCCAGTCCGAATTGGACAAGGGGTTTGGGGCGCGCCCCCTCTCTCCCTTCCTTCCCCTCGTCCCCCCTTTCCCCCTTCTCCTAGTTGGACTAGGAAAGGAGGAAACCTACTCCAACTAGGAGTAGGAATCCTACTCCCTGGCGCGCCCCTCCTAGGGCCGGCCTCCTCCCCCTTGCTCCTTTATATACGGGGGCAGGGGGGCACCCCAAGAGACACAAGTTGATCTTCGTGATCGTTCCTTAGCCGTGTGCGGTGCCCCCTCCACCATATTCCACCTCGGTCATATTGTAGCGGTGCTTAGGCGAAGCCGTGCGACAGTAGAACATCAAGATCGTCACCACGCCGTCGTGCTGACGGAACTCCTCCCCGACGCTTTGCTGGATCGGAACCCGGGGATCGTCATCGAGCTGAACGTGTGCCAAGAACTCGGAGGTGCCGGAGTAAGGGTGCTTGGATCGGTCGGATTGTGAAGACGTACGACTACATCAACCGCGTTGATATAACGCTTCCTCTTTCGGTCTACGAGGGTACATGGACAACACTCTCCCCTCTCGTTGCTATGCATCACCATGATCTTGCGTGTGCGTAGGATTTTTTTTGAAATTACTACGTTCCCCAACAGATCCGAGGACCGGCGCACAACAAAAATGCATTGTTTTTTGGACGAGAGTCCACAAAACATTCCATGAAAGGAAGATGTTCGAGCCCTACCAAATTACAAGCAACCGTGGCATCGGCTCGATTCAAAAGAGATGGTTGTTCATCCAATAAGAGTGCAACAAGTATCAAGCCGCATTTGAGAGCGTTGAAGCACGACCCGTGAGTGGTCTCGACGTTGGGGACACGGTATGCTCTCCTCTTCCTAGCCCTTTCCTTGCTACGGCCATGAGACTTCGGCCTTGTATATGTTTGCATGTTCACTTCTTGTTGATCATGTGTTGTAGGCATTTTAATCTTTGGAGGCATTCAAGGTCCGGCACAATGACAAGCCATTCACTCTTACGCATTGTTGGACGATCATCAACATTTGCTCTAAGTTTAAGGACCAATACCGTGAACTACAAAGGAAGAGAGGACTGAAGACGGTCAAGTTCACCGGAGGTGGAGATGGCGAGGCGTTGAAGAGGCGGAGGGGCAAGACCAACTCCAAGGTTGGTGATATACGTGATGCCTCACCCATGGCATTGCATGACACTTTGCATGGCAAGATGTCTCAAAAGAATGTGAGGGACGAGAAGAAGCGGCAAAGCAAGGACGAGCAAATGAAGCAATACCTAGACCTTCAAAGAAAGAAGCTTCAGATGGAGGAGGCGGCCAAGAAGAGGAAGATCGACATGGAGGAGGAGGCCCGGCAAAGGCAGCTCGACATGGAAGAGGCGTCCGGCAAAGACAGCTCGATATCGAGGCCGACAACGTCAAGGATAGGCAGAGGCAGCTCGACATCGAGGCCACCAATGCCGCCAAAGCGAAGGAGGTGGCCCTTGCGATCATGAGCGTGGACTTGGCGAAGATGAGCGACAAGACGAGGGCCTAGTTCGAGGCCAGGCAGAAGGAGATGCTCGACGCCGAAGGCCTGAACTAGGTTGTCCGATCGGCGTGGCCGTTCTTTTTGGAGGCTGACATGGGTGTCGCCCGACCGCTGGGCCGATGGCAGTGTGCCGGCGAGAAAACATTCATTTTGGAGGTCGGCTGTGTTGCCGGCCGCTGTCTGTTTTGCCGGCGAGGACAACTATTCATTTTGGAGGCTGGTTGTGTTGCCGGCTGCTGGCCGATGCCGACGATGGACATGTAGGCCATTCGCTTTGTTGGCGGCGTGATGAACTGAGGCCGTGAACTAGGGCTTGGCATTTGAATCGTTGCTCTTTTTTTTAAATAGACGCGGACAGGATGGGGCAAACGGATGCGACCGCGCGCTGGGCGCACGGCCACCGCATCTCAGGACACGCCCGGACACGACCTCAAATCCCTACCCAAACGGACAGAATCCGGACAAAATGGACGTTCGTTTGAGGTCGCGCGGTGGAGTTGGCCTGAGTGAATTTGCATTTGAGTTTTGCCCGCTTCGTAGACCGTACAGTACATCTTCGTATGAGACTCGTCGATTGGCTGTGCGATGGAGGAATTTGATGATTTTGCATCGTCGTACTAGGAACAACCTGGTACCCGTCGCTGGCTGCTACTCCGCTCTTCTTCTCCATGCACATGCATGCAACCGGCCCGGAAGAAGGGGAGATTTCCGATTCATCATGGAATTTCAGATTAGATTGTCACACCAGTCACCAAATTATCATAAAATAGATTATCACCAAAGAGAGTGAGTACAGTACTACTAGTACCGATTGCCAGCCATGGACCTTGGCATATTCATGGACTATACCTCCTGCCAACTAACGCGCACTCATGTGGTGAGCAGCCTTCTCTCTCTTTTTTACATCGTACTTGAAAGCACAAGTGCTCCCCAGGTGGTTTTGGTAATTAATGTCAACATATCTCTTGTTGGACTAACACTTTTATCTAGTATGTTTCAGATAAGTTCAACAGTGGAGTGGCATGGACTAAAGGTTGTGGGAACTCCTTCAAGATGCTAAGGACAAAGGATTGGCTAAATCTTCAAGCTCAAGACTCTTCATTTTACATTTTAGTGATCCAAGATCACATTGAGTCCATAGGAAAAGCCAATACTATCAAGGAGGGATGAGGTGTTGCTTAATGAGCTTTTTTGCTTCATGTGCTTAATGATATGCTCCAAAGTCCTCAGCTACTTTCCCATATCCACATATGACCTAAACCCTAAGCCAAACTCGGTCCTACCGATTCTTTCTATCCGGCGCCACCGAGTTTCACATGTGATAAGCCACTGCCAAACCCTAGCAAATCGGTTCAACCGACAGGGATCTCGGTCTCACCGAGATGGGATTGTAATCTCACTGTGTATGTCCATTACCAAAATCGGTCTCACCGAGTTTAGGCAATCGGTACTACCAAGATTACAATGCAAACTCTCTGGTTATCTTATTACCAAAATCGGTCCAACCGAGTTTAGTAATCGGTCCCACCGAATTTGCCTAACCAACTCTCTGGTTAGCTAATTACCAAATCGGTCTCACCGAGATTACGTTATGCCCTAACCCTAACCATATCGGTCCTACCGAGTTGCATGTCAGTCCCACCGAAAATCTCTAACGGTCACTAGGTTTACTATTTCGGTCCAACCGAGTTTGTTGATTCGGTCCCACCGAGATTGGTAAATTGTGTGTAACGGTTGGATTTTGTGTGGAGGCTATATATACCCCTCCACCTCCTCTTCACTCATGGAGAGAGCCATCAGAACACATCTACACTTCCAACTCATATGTTCTGAGAGAGAACCACCTACCCTTGTGTTGAGGCCAAGATATTCCATTCCTACCATATGAATCTTGATCTCTAGCCTTCCCCAAGTTGCTTTCCACTCAAATCTTCTTTCTACCAAATCTAAATCCTGTGAGAGAGAGAGTTGAGTGTTGGGGAGACTATCATTTGAAGCACAAGAGCAAGGAGTTCATCATCAACACACCATTTGTTACTTCTTGGAGAGTGGTGTCTCCTAGATTGGCTAGGTGTCACTTGGGAGCCTCCGACAAGATTGTGGAGTTGAACCAAGGAGTTTGTAAGGGCAAGGAGATCGCCTACTTCGTGAAGATCTACCGCTAGTGAGGCAAGTCCTTCGTGGGCGATGGCCATGGTGGGATAGACAAGGTTGCTTCTTCGTGGACCCTTCGTGGGTGGAGCCCTCCGTGGACTCGCGCAACCGTTACCCTTCGTGGGTTGAAGTGTCCATCAACGTGGATGTAGCATAGCACCACCTATCCGAACCACGGGAAAAACATCCTTGTCTCCAATTGCGTTTGAATTCTCCAAACCCTTCCCTTTACATTCTTGCAAGTTGCATGCTTTACATTCCGCTGCTCATATACTCTTTGCATGCTTGCTTGATATGTATTGTGTATGTTGAAATTGTGCCTAAAACTCCACTCAAACCGAAAAAGTTTAAAAATTGCAACTTTAGCACTAAGTGTCTAATCACCCCCCTCTAGACACACCTACTTCTAGATCCTACAAGTGGTATCAGAGCTTTGGTCTCCATTGCCTTGGTTTAATCACCATTGGAGGAAGATGGATGTGTTTACTTTAGGGAGTCTTATACATAGAGTGCCTATTCTTGATGGAGAGTATTTTCATGAGTGAAAAAATGAGATGCTTGTAATTTTCAATCAATATCATTTGAACAATTACATTGCTAGCCCTTGTGCACCTAATATTGATTCTTTGCATCCTACCCTAAATGAAGACGTTGACATGATTCACAATCTTAGAACTGTTGAGCTCATCATTAGAGGATTGCCCAAAAACTTGATTGCTAGTTTACCTACTCTTAATTGTGCCTATACTATATGGAAATTTCTTGAGGAACGATTCCCCGATTATTCCTTGAAAAATTTGGATGAAATTCTCCATAAATCTATTGCCTTGAGTAAAATGAACTCTAGTGAACCTAGTTTTGGTAATTGTCTATTTGAGCTTACTAATCTCATGCATGCTAAAGGAAATGTTGGAATCATTAGTGATATTATATCCGAAGCTATAAGAATTCATAAAAGTGACCACTTTGATGATCATTTATCTAATGAATCACTCTCTCTAGGAAATGATGAGTCACAAGATCATGTTGAACATGGATACTACAATGAGAATGATGATAGTGACTTCGATCTTGATGATGCAATGAGACACTTTGGTATTATGGCTAATCTTCGAGGATATGTGTCAGGAGGAAAGGAATGGGTTCTCGACAGTGGATGTACTGATCATATGACCGGAGATGAAGAGATGTTCCGTGAGCTTGCTGAAAATGACGGCCCTCGAAAATATGTCACTTTTGGTGATAATTCAAAGGGTAAGGTGGTTGGCCTTGGTAAGGTGGCCATCTCACACGATAGCTCCATTCAAAATGTCATGCTCGTTGAGTCTCTTGGCTACAACTTACTTTCAGTATCTAGACTTGCTGATTTCGGTTTGAATGTCCTATTTACTGAGGTAGATTGCCAAGTGTTTCGTCGAGACAATCATAAAATGGTTTTTACTGGTATACGTAGAGGTGACCTTTACATTGTCTATTTCTCTAAAAAGGCACAACCTAAAACTTGCTTTATCGCTAAATCCTCAAAAGGTTGGTTGTGGCATAGACGACTAGGTCACGTTGGCATGAGAAACCTTGACAAGTTTATTAAAGGAAATCATATCCTTGGAGTTAAAGATGTCATATTTGATAAGGATAGACTTTGCAGTGCTTGTCAAGCAGGTAAACAGGTTGGAGGAAGGCATCCCGTGAAGAACATCATGACCACAATGAGGCCACTCGAGCTACTTCATATGGATCTTTTTGGTCCCAATGCCTACAAGAGTCTCGGTGGAAATTCTTTTGGTCTAGTTATAGTCGATGATTTTTCAAGATTTACGTGGGTGTTCTTTCTTGATGATAAATTGCAGGTCCAAAAGATCTTCAAAAACTTCGCTAGGAAGGCCCAAAATCAGTTTGACGTGAAGATCAAGAAGGTTCGGAGTGACAACGGAACGGAGTTCAAGAACGCAAATGTGGACACCTTTCTTGACGAAGAAGGGATTTCACACGAGTTCTCGACTATGTACACACCTCAACAAAATGGAGTTGTTGAGAGGAAGAACCGGACGCTCATCGAAATGACAAGAACGATGCTTGATGAGTACAAGACGCAGAAGCACTTCTGGGCAGCAGCGGTTGAGACAGCTTGTCATGCAACAAATCGCTTGTATCTTCACAAGCTACTCGGCAAGACGGCATACGAGCTCCTCACCAGTAACAAACCCCAAGTTGGATACTTTCGAGTATTCGGCTCAAAGTGCTACATTCTTGATAAGCATCGTCGTTCAAAGTTTGCTCCTAAATCTCATGAAGGTTTCCTACTGGGTTATGGCTCAAACTCTCACACTTACCGTGTCTACAACAATTTCACCCGAAAGGTTGAAGAGACGGTAGATGTGAAGTTTGATGAATCTAACGGCTCGCAAGTAGAGCAATTGCCAATTGATGTAGGAGACAAAGACCCTTCAGAAGCAATCCAAGACTTGTCCATTGGCAAAGTTCGTCCAACGGAGGTGAAGGAGAGTACTTCATCCATCCATGTGGAAGCCTCTACTTCACGACAAGGTGAACCAAGAATCGACACGGAGGCATCCACAAGTGGGACACACCAAGATGAAGAAAACGAGGAAATGCATCAAGACGAACATCAACAACCTCCTTCTCCACCACGACAAGAGAACGACAATGTCAACAATGAAGAAGACCAAGAAGAAGAACAAGATGAATAAGATGTTCAACGAAGACCTAAGCAAAAGCTTTCACGAGTTCGAGCAAGAATTGCCAAAGATCATCCCGTCGAGCAAATCTACAATGATATTCAAACTGGGAGGATTACTCGCTCAAAAACTCGTTTAGCTAACTTTTGTGAAAACTATTCATTCATCTCTAGTATTCAACCTATGAAGGTTGAAGAAGCATTAGAAGACCCGGACTGGATAAACGCTATGCATGAAGAGCCACACAACTTTGAGAGAAACCAAGTGTGGACATTGGTTGAGAAGCCCGACAACAACCACAACATCATTGGTACCAAATGGGTGTTTCGCAACAAGCAAGATGAAGATGGACAAGTGGTTCACAACAAGGCACGTCTCGTCGCCCAAGGGTACACACAAGTCGAACGTATGGACTATGGTGAGACATATGCTCCCGTTGCTAGACTTGAGTCCATTCGCATCTTACTTGCCTATGCTAATCACCATAATATCACATTGCACCAAATGGACATTAAAAGTGCTTTTCTAAATGGTGAAATAGAGGAGGAAGTTTATGTCAAACAACCTCCCGGATTTGTCAATCCTAAGAAACCAAATCATGTTTACAAACTTCACAAAGCCCTTTATGGTTTTAAACAAGCTCCTAGAGCATGGTATAAATGCTTGACCAAGTTCCTTATTGCAAGTGGTTTTGAAATTGGAAAAATTGATTCCACACTTTTTACTAAAAGGGTTAATGGAGAACTATTTGTATGCCAAATTTATGTTGATGATATCATATTTGGATCAACTAACCCTCTTTTTAGTGAAAAGTTTGGAAAGCTTATGTCGGAGAAATTTGAGATGTCTATGATGAGTGAACTCAAATTCTTCCTCGGTTTGCAAATCAAGCAAACTAAGGAAGGTACATTTGTCTCTCAAACGAAGTACACCAAAGACTTATTCAAGAAGTTCAATATGCAAGAATGCAAAGGTATGCCTACACCCATGCCTACTAGTGGACATCTTGATTTGACCAAAGATGGTGAACCGGTTGATCAAAAGGTTTATCGCTCTATGATTGGTTCATTGTTATACCTATGTGCTTCACGTCCCGACATTATGCTAAGTGTGTGCATGTGTGCACGATATCAAGCTGCTCCTAAAGAATGTCATCTTAAAGCGGTGAAAAGGATAGTGAGATACCTAATTCATACACCAAATTTTGGCATTTGGTATCCTAAGAGGTCCTCTTTTGATCTTGTTGGCTATTCCGACTCAGATTATGCCGAAGACAAGGTTGATGGAAAGTCCACTTCGGGTACTTGTCAATTTCTTGGTAGATCTCTTGTGTCTTGGTCTTCCAAGAAACAAAACTCGGTATCCTTATCCACCGCTGAAGCGGAATACATTGCCGCTGGTTCATGTTGTGCTCAATTACTTTGGATGTCCCAAACTCTTAAAGATTATGGGGTCTATGTGAAACATGTTCCACTGCTTTGTGACAATGAAAGTGCTATCAAAATTGGTCATAATCCTGTACAACATTCTCGAACTAAGCATATTGAAGTTCGTCATCATTTCATTCGAGACCATGTTGCTAAGGGAGACATTGATCTTAAGCATGTTCACACCGATAAGCAATTATCGGATATATTCACTAAACCACTTGATGAGAAAGTGTTTTGCAGGTTGAGAGGATAATTGAACATTATTGATGCTTCAAATTTGGAGTAGAAACTCCATTGGATACATGCAACACACGAGCTTATGACTAATCCATGATATATCTCTTATGATGACTATCTTGTGTCTTGGATATACTTTGTATGTTGCATGTTATCTAACCCATGTAGGCACTTGGTTGAATCTAATTCTATGAGATTGCAACTTACTCACATCTTGAGCAATCTCTACATCACCAAGTCTCTACACAACGGTGGTTGACGACAAGGAAGCACGAAACCATTCGAACATATCCTTTGACAAATTCTATGTTGAGCTTAATGATTGTCATTTTTGGATATACAAGTGCTTTTCCTTACAAGAACTAACCCATGTAGGTAGATGAACTCAAATTCCAAGTGGTGCTCCCAACTCGTGATGAGCTACATCAAGCTTGAGCACCCACACAAGTTCCACTACATGAGCAAGACCCACACCACCACCCAAGGTATGATATTCCATCTTAGAGAAGCTTTACTCCAAGTCATGAGTCAAAGCAACTCAACAAGATGAGAATACATCACGATGCTTAAACGAAAAATGGTAACCCCATTTTGAGCTTAAACGATGAGTATGACCTATGATCTAGTGTTCTCACTGGACTCCTAAGTCGATATACTCTAACATAGGTGACTATGTCACCGCCCAATTCTAGATGAAGTTCTTTTGTGTTCTTTTTAGTGTTATTGCATTTGTCCCTTGCATATTTGTTTCCCTCTTCTTCAAAAAAAAACTTCATCTAGAACTTTCATTCTTTTCTGTTTTTCTTTGTTCTGCATTTTCTGCATCAATTCCTTGCAAATCTTTCAGTTAATTCATTGCAAATCTTTGTGAGATCTTATTTGAGTAGTGAGCTGAGGTGACAAGTGTTTTCTCTGTGATGAACTCGGTTTCACCGAGTTATTGTTTTCGGTCCAACCGAATCCTTTCGGTACCACCGAAACATACCAACTCGGTGCCACCGACTTCACAACAGGAAAAACAGTTTGCCACTTGTTCTATATTTCTTCTGATCCAGCTTCACTCAATGAATCTTGTCCTCTACAAGCATAACAGTTTTATCTACTGCTTTGTGCTGACTCTCACGGACCAAACCCATTCGACAGATTCCAGAAAAACCTTCTTGGAAATTGATGTCAAAGGGGGAGAGAGAGATCACATCAAAGCTTATCACCTACAAAGGAGAAAGTATTAAGGGGGAGAGAATACTCAAGGATCCCAAGTATTAAGGGGGAGAAAGAGATTTCCAGGGGGAGAGAATACTCAAGGATCCCAGATGCTTGATGTTCAAGAGGAGAGATGCCACATGTCTTTTTGGGGGAAAGACATGTTCATATGTGCTTATTTGCATTAAGTTCTATTCATTTATATCTTTAAGCTCTGATTTTCTGTTCCCTATCTTCTCCCAATATCCCATGTCAGATTCAGGGGGATCAAGACATCTAAGGGAAAGAAATCACTCAAATTCATTGCATATCTTTACTCTTGGGGACATGTCTAATCCAATGTGGTACCTTGTACTCACTATCAACATGTCATCCCAGTCTTGGTATTCTTGTGGTTTCTTTTGTTTGCTCTGGCTAGTGGATGTACCTGTGTTATCTAACCTTGTTTGTGCAGGTTCATTCCATCCTAAGCCAACTCAAAACTACAAGGTAAGTATATGCATCAAAATCATGAGTATGAGGAATTCTTGCTTATGTACATACTTTTTGCAAGAAGGACTCATAAGCATGAAGGTATTTCTTTAATAAACTTTTGCTCTGATGCATATGGCCAAGATACATGTAACACATTGCCTACTCTGTCATGATTATGCTCTCACATGCTTCTACATTTTATATTCACATGATTGCATACATGTAGGGGGAGCCTATGTTTGTTACATGTCCTACCAAAGCATTACTTGCTATTCGTATCTTTAGCTAAAGCTTTGATGTATGTTGCCATCAATTACCAAAAAGGGGGAGATTGAAAGCACAAGTGCTCCCCAGGTGGTTTTGGTAATTAATGTCAACATATCTCTTGTTGGACTAACACTTTTATCTAGTATGTTTCCGATAAGTTCAACAATGGAGTGGCATGGACTAAAGGTTGTGGGAACTCCTTCAAGATGCTAAGGACAAAGGATTGGCTAAAGCTTCAAGCTCAAGACTCTTCATTTTACATTTTAGTGATCCAAGATCACATTGAGTCCATAGGAAAAGCCAATACTATCAAGGAGGGATGAGGTGTTGCTTAATGAGATTTTTGCTTCATGTGCTTAATGATATGCTCCAAAATCCTCAGCTACTTTCCCATATCCACATATGACCTAAACCCTAAGCCAAACTCGGTCCTACCGATTCTTTCTATCCGGCGCCACCGAGTTTCACATGTGATAAGCCACTGCCAAACCCTAGCAAATTGGTTCAACTGACAGGGATCTCGGTCTCACCGAGATGGGATTGTAATCTCACTGTGTATGTCCATTACCAAGATCGGTCTCACCGAGTTTAGGCAATCGGTACTACCGAGATTACAATGCAAACTCTCTGGTTAACTTATTACCAAAATCGGTCCAACTGAGTTTAGTAATCGGTCCCACTGAGTTTGCCTGACCAACTCTCTGGTTAGCTAATTACCAAATCGGTCTCACCAAGTTTGTGTAATTGGTCTCACCGAGATTACGTTATGCCCTAACCCTAACCATATCGGTGTTAGGGAACGTTGCAGAAAATTAAAATTTTCCTACGGTTTCACCAAGATCCATCTATGAGTTCATCTAAGAAACGAGTCATGGGAGAGAGATTGCATCTACATACCACTTGCAGATTGCGTGCGGAAGCGTTCAAGGGGATGGTGATGACGTAGTCGTACTCGTCGTGATTCGGATCACCGATGACCAAGTGCCGAACGGACAGCACCTCCGCGTTCAACACACGTACGGGACGATCGACGTCTCCTCCTTCTTGATCCAGCAAGGGGAAGGAGAGGTTGAGGAAGAAGACACCAACGGCAGCACGACGGCGTGGTGAGGTTGGTGCAACAGAACTCCGACAGGGCTTCGCCAAGCACGTACGGAGGAGGAGAGGTGTTGGGGAGGGGAGGGGCTGCGCCTTCAGTTGTGTATGCAGCCCTCCCCTCACCCCTCTATTTATAGGGGAAAGGGCAAGGGGGGCCGGCCCCCTCTAGATGGATCTAGAGGGGGGGCGCCGGCCAAGGGGGAGGGGGCTTGCCCCCCAAGCAAGGGGGGCGCCCCCTTTAGGGTTCCCCCAAACCCTAGGGCGCATGGGCCCTTGGGGGGAGGCGCACCAGCCCACTTTGGGCTGGTTCCCTTCCCCTTTGCAGCCCATGAGCCCCTCCGGGAGAGGTGGCCCCTCCCGGTGGACCCCCGAGGCCCCTCCGGTGGCCCCGGTACAATACCGATATGCCCCCGAACTATTCCGGTGTCCGTATGACAACTTCCCATATATAAATCTTTACCTCCGGACCACTCCGGAACTCCTCGTGACGTCCGGGATCTCATCCGGGACTCCGAACAACATTCGGTAATCACATACAAGTCTTCCTAATAACCCTGGCGTCACCGAACCTTAAGTGTGTAGACCCTACGGGTTCGGGAGACATGCAGACATGACCAAGACGACTCTCGGGCAATAACCAACAGCGGGATCTGGATACCCATGTTGGCTCCCACATGTTCCTCGATGATGTCATCGGATGAACCACGATGTCGAGGGTTCAAGCAACCCCGTAAACTATTCCCTTTGTCAATCGGTAGGTTACTTGCCCGAGACTCGATCGTCGGTATCCCAATACCTCGTTTAGTCTCGTTACCGGCAAGTCACTTTACTCGTACCGTAATGCATGATCCCGTGACCAAACACTTGGTCACTTTGAGCTCATTATGATGATGCACTACCGAGTGGGCCCGGTGATACCTCTCCGTCATACGGAGTGACAAATCCCAGTCTTGATCCGTGTCAACCCAACAGATACTTCCGGAGATACCTGTAGTGCACCTTTATAGTCACCCAGTTACGTTGTGACGTTTGGTACACCCAAAGCACTCCTACAGTATCCGGGAGTTACACGATCTCATGGTCTAAGGAAAAGATACTCGACATTGGAAAGCTCTAGCAAAACGAACTATACGATCTTGTGCTATGCTTAGGATTGGGTCTTGTCCATCACATCATTCTCCTAATGATGTGATCTCGTTATCAATGACATCCCCATGTCCATAGTCAGGAAACCATGACTATCTATTGATCAACGAGCTAGTCAACTAGAGGCTTACTAGGGACATATTGGTGTCTAGTATTCACACATGTATTACGATTTCCAGATAACACAATTATAGCATGAATAAAGACAATTACCATGAACAAGGAAATATAATAATACTTTTATTATTGCCTCTAGGGCATATTTCCAACAGTCTCCCACTTGCACTAGAGTCAATAACCTAGTTACATTGTGATGAATCGAACACCCATAGAGTTCTGGTGCTGATCATGCTTTACCCTAGGGAGAGGTTTAGTCAACGGATCTGCGACATTCAGATCCGTGTGCACTTTACAAATTTCTATGTCTCCATCTTGAACATTTTCACGGATGGAGTTGAAGCGACGCTTGATGTGCCTGGTCTTCTTGTGAAACCTGGGCTCCTTGGCCAGTGCAATAGCTCCAGTGTTGTCACAGAAGAGTTTGATCGGCCCCGACGCATTGGGTATGACTCCTAGGTCGGTGATGAACTCCTTCACCCAAATCGCCTCATGTGCTGCCTCCGAAGCTGCCATGTATTCCGCTTCACATGTAGATCCCGCCACGACGCTCTGCTTGCAGCTGCACCAGCTCACTGCTCCACCATTCAACATATACACGTATCCGGTTTGTGACTTAGAGTCATCCAGATCTGTGTCGAAGCTAGCATCGACGTAACCCTTTACGACGAGCTCTTCGTCACCTCCATAAACGAGAAACATGTCCTTAGTCCTTTTCAGGTACTTAAGGATATTCTTGACCGCTGTCCAGTGTTCCTTGCCGGGGTTACTTTGGTACCTACCTACCAAACTTACGGCAAGGTTTACATCAGGTCTGGTACACAGCATGGCATACATAATGGATCCTATGGCTGAAGCATAGGGGATGACGCTCATCTCTTGTTTATCCTTTGCCGTGGTCGGGCATTGAGCCGAGCTTAATTTCACACCTTGCAATACAGGCAAGAACCCTTTCTTGGACTGATCCATTTTGAACTTCTTCAAAATCTTATCAAGGTATGTGCTTTGCGAAAGACCTATGAGGCGTCTTGATCTGTCTCTATAGATTTTGATGCCTAATATATAAGCAGCTTCTCCAAGGTCCTTCATTGAAAAACACTTGTTCAAATAGGCCTTTATGCTTTCCAAGAATTCTATATCATTTCCCATCAATAGTATGTCATCCACATATAATATGAGAAATGCTACGGAGCTCCCACTCACTTTCTTGTAAACGCAGGCTTCTCCATAAGTCTGCATAAACCCAAACGCTTTGATCATCTCATCAAAGCGAATGTTCCAACTCCGAGATGCTTGCACCAACCCATAAATGGATCGCTGGAGCTTGCACACCTTGTTAGCATTCTTGGGATCGACAAAACCTTCCGGCTGCATCATATACAGTTCTTCCTTAAGATAGCCGTTAAGGAATGCCGTTTTGACGTCCATTTGCCATATCTCATAATCATAGTATGCGGCAATTGCTAACATGATTCGGACGGACTTCAGCTTCGCTACGGGAGAGAAAGTCTCATCGTAGTCAATCCCTTGAACTTGCCGATAACCCTTAGCGACAAGTCGAGCTTTATAGATGGTGACATTACTATCCGCGTCCGTCTTCTTCTTGAAGATCCATTTATTTTCTATCGCTCGCCGATCATCGGGCAAGTCTGTCAAAGTCCATACTTTGTTTTCATACATGGATCCTATCTCGGATTTCATGGCTTCTAACCATTTATTGGAATCCAGGCCCGCCATCGCTTCTTCATAGTTCGAAGGTTCACCGTTGTCCAACAACATGATTTCCAGGACAGGGTTGCCGTACCACTCTGGTGCGGAACGTGTCCTTGTGGACCTACGAAGTTCAGTGGAAGCTTGGTCCGAAGTATCTTGATCATTATCATTAACCTCCTCTCTAATTGGAGCAGGCACCACAGGAACATTTTCCTGCGCTGCGCCATTCTCCGTTTCAAGAGGCAGTACTTCATCAAGCTCCACTTTCCTCCCACTTACTTCTTTCGAGAGAAACTCTTTCTCCAGAAAGGTTCCGTTCTTGGCAACAAAGATCTTGCCCTCGGATCTTAAGTAGAAGGTATACCCTATGGTTTCCTTAGGGTATCCTATGAAGACGCATTTTTCCGATTTGGGTTCGATCTTTTCAGGTTGAAGTTTCTTGACATAAGCCTCGCATCCCCAAACTTTTAGAAACGACAGCTTAGGTTTCTTCCCAAACCATAATTCATACGGTGTCGTCTCAACGGATTTAGACGGTGCCCTATTTAAAGTGAATGTGGCTGTCTCTAGAGCGTATCCCCAAAATGATAGCGGTAAATCGGTAAGAGACATCATAGATCGCACCATATCCAATAAGGTGCGATTACGACGTTCGGACACACCATTACGCTGAGGTGTTCCAGGCGGCGTGAGTTGTGAAACTATTCCACATTGTCTTAAGTGTGTGCCAAATTCGTGACTTAAGTACTCTCCTCCACGATCTGATCGTAGAAACTTGATCTTTCTGTCACGTTGATTCTCAACCTCACTCTGAAACTCCTTGAACTTTTCAAAGGTCTCAGACTTGTGTTTCATTAAGTAGACATAGCCATATCTACTCAAATCATCAGTGAGTGTGAGAACATAACGATATCCTCCGCGAGCCTCAACGCTCATTGGACCGCACACATCAGTATGTATAATTTCCAATAAGTTGGTTGCTCGCTCCATTGTTCCGGAGAACGGAGTCTTGGTCATTTTGCCCATAAGGCATGGTTCGCATGTGTCAAACGATTCATAATCGAGAGACTCTAAAAGTCCATCAGCATGGAGCTTCTTCATGCGCTTGACACCAATGTGACCAAGGCGGCAGTGCCACAAGTATGTGGGACTATTGTTATCAACTTTACACCTTTTGGCATTCACACTATGAATATGTGTATTATCACGCACGAGATTCATTAAGAATAAACCATTAACCATCGGAGCATGACCACAAAACATATCACTCATATAAATAGAACAACCATTATTCTCGGATTTAAATGAGTAGCCATCTCGTATTAAACGAGATCCAGATACAATGTTCATGCTCAAACTTGGCACTAAATAACAATTATTGAGGTTTAAAACTAATCCCGTGGGTAAATGTAGAGGTAGCGAGCCGACGGCGATCACATCGACCTTGGAACCATTCCCGACGCGCATCGTCACCTCGTCCTTCGCCAGTCTTCTCTTATTCCGCAGCTCCTGCTGTGAGTTACAAATATGAGCAACAGCACCGGTATCAAATACCCAGGAGCTACTACGAGCACTGGTAAGGTACACATCAATTACATGTATATCACATATACCTTTAGTCTTGCTGGCCTTCTTATCCGCTAAGTACTTGGGGCAATTCCGTTTCCAGTGACCATTTCCCTTGCAATAAAAGCACTCAGTTTCAGGTTTGGGTCCATTCTTTGACTTCTTCCCGGCAACTGATTTACCAGGCGCGGCAACCTCCTTGCCGTCTTTCTTGAAGTTCTTCTTACCCTTGCCTTTCTTGAACTTAGTGGTTTTATTCACCATCAACACTTGATGTTCCTTTTTGATCTCCACCTCCGCGGATTTCAGCATTGAATACAACTCGGGAATGGTCTTTTCCATCCCCTGCATGTTGTAGTTCATCACGAAGCTTTTGTAGCTAGGTGGGAGCGACTGAAGGATTCTGTCAATGACCGCCTCATCCGGAAGATTAACTTCCAGCTGAGTCAAGAGGTTGTGCAACCCAGACATCTTGAGTATGTGTTCACTGACAGAGCTATTTTCCTCCATTTTGCAGCTAAAGAACTTGTCGGAGACTTCATATCTCTCGACCCGGGCATGAGCTTGGAAAATCAATTTCAGCTCCTCGAACATCTCATATGCTCCGTGCTTCTCAAAACGCTTTTGGAGCCCCGGTTCTAAGCTGTAAAGCATGCCGCACTGAACGATGGAGTAATCATCAGTGCGTGACTGATGGGCGTTCATAACGTCCTGGTTTTCTGGGAATGGTGCATCACCTAGCGGTGCATCTAGGACATAATCTTTCTTGGCTGCTATGAGGATGATCCTCAAGTTCCGGACCCAGTCCGAGTAGTTGCTGCCATCATCTTTCAGCTTAGTTTTCTCTAGGAACGCGTTGAAGTTGAGGCTGACATTACCGTGGGCCATTTGATCTACAAGACATATTGTAAAGATTTAGACTAAGTTCATGATAATTAAGTTCATCTAATCAAATTAATGAATGAACTCCCACTCAGATTAGACATCCCTCTAGTCATCTAAGTGTTACATGATCCGAGTCGACTAGGCCGTGTCCGATCATCACGTGAGACGGACTAGTCATCATCGGTGAACATCTCCATGTTGATCGTATCTTCTATACGACTCATGTTCGACCTTTCGGTCTCCGTGTTCCGAGGCCATGTCTGTACATGCTAGGCTCGTCAAGTTAACCCTAAGTGTTTTGCATGTGTAAAACTGTCTTACACCCGTTGTATGTGAACGTATGGATCTATCACACCCGATCATCACGTGGTGCTTCGAAACGACGAACTTTAGCAACGGTGCACAGTTAGGGGAGAACACTTCTTGAAATTTTGTAAGGGATCATCTTATTTACTACCGTCGTTCTAAGTAAACAAGATGTAAAAACATAATAAACATCACATGCAATTATATAGTAGTGACATGATATGGCCATCATCATATAGCTCCTTCGATCTCCATCTTGGGGCTCCATGATCATCTTGTCACCGGCACGACACCATGATCTCCATCATCATGATCTCCATCATCGTGTCTCCATGGAGTTGCTCGCCAACCATTACTACTACTACTATGGCTAACACGCTTAGCAATAAAGTAAAGTAATTTACATGGTGACACGCAGGTCATAAAAGAATAATGACAACTCCTATGGCTCCTGCCGGTTGTCATACTCATCGACATGCAAGTCGTGATTCCTATTACAATAACAAGATCATCTCATACATCACATGATTCATCACAACTTCTGGCCATATCACATCACAAAGCACTTGCTGCAAAAACAAGTTAGACGTCCTCTAATGTTGTTGCAAGTTTTTACGTGGCTGTTATAGGTTGCTAGCAAGAACGTTTCTTACCTACGTTAAAACCACAACGTGAATTTGTCAATCTCTATTTACCCTTCATAAGGACCCTGTTCATCGAATCCGATCCAACTAAAGTGGGAGAGACAGACACCCGCCAGCCACCTTATGCAACTAGTGCATGTTAGTCGGTGGAACCGGTCTCACGTAAGCGTACGTGTAAGGTTGGTCCGGGCCGCTTCATCCCACAATACCGCTGAACCAAGATAGGACTAGTAACGGCAAGAAGAATTGACAATTCAACGCCCACAACTACTTTGTGTTCTACTCGTGCAATAGAGAACTACGCATAAACCTAGCTCATGATGCCACTGTTGGGGAACGTTGCAGAAAATTAAAATTTTCCTACGGTTTCACCAAGATCCATCTATGAGTTCATCTAAGCAACGAGTCATGGGAGAGAGATTGCATCTACATACCACTTGCATATTGCGTGCGGAAGCGTTCAAGGGGATGGTGATGACGTAGTCGTACTCGTCGTGATTCGGATCACCGATGACCAAGTGCCGAACGGACAGCACCTCCGCGTTCAACACACGTACGGGACGATCGACGTCTCCTCCTTCTTGATCCAGCAAGGGGAAGGAGAGGTTGAGGAAGAAGACACCAATGGCAGCACGACGGCGTGGTGAGGTTGGTGCAACAGAACTCCGACAAGGCTTCGCCAAGCACGTACGGAGGAGGAGAGGTGTTGGGGAGGGGAGGGGCTGCGCCTTCAGTTGTGTATGCAGCCCTCCCCTCACCCCTCTATTTATAGGGGAAAGGGCAAGGGGGGCCGGCCCCCTCTAGATGGATCTAGAGGGGGGGCGGCGGCCAAGGGGGAGGGGGCTTGCCCCCCAAGCAAGGGGGGCGCCCCCTTTAGGGTTCCCCCAAACCCTAGGGCGCATGGGCCCTTGGGGGGAGGCGCACCAGCCCACTTTGGGCTGGTTCCCTTCCCCTTTGCAGCCCATGAGCCCCTCCGGGAGAGGTGGCCCCTCCCGGTGGACCCCCGAGGCCCCTCCGGTGGCCCCGGTACAATACCGATATGCCCCCGAACTATTCCGGTGTCCGTATGACAACTTCCCATATATAAATCTTTACCTCCGGACCACTCCGGAACTCCTCGTGACGTCCGGGATCTCATCCGGGACTCCGAACAACATTCGGTAATCACATACAAGTCTTCCTAATAACCCTGGCGTCACCGAACCTTAAGTGTGTAGACCCTACGGGTTCGGGAGACATGCAGACATGACCAAGACGACTCTCGGGCAATAACCAACAGCGGGATCTGGATACCCATGTTGGCTCCCACATGTTCCTCGATGATGTCATCGGATGAACCACGATGTCGAGGGTTCAAGCAACCCCGTAAACTATTCCCTTTGTCAATCGGTAGGTTACTTGCCCGAGACTCGATCGTCGGTATCCCAATACCTCGTTTAGTCTCGTTACCGGCAAGTCACTTTACTCGTACCGTAATGCATGATCCCGTGACCAAACACTTGGTCACTTTGAGCTCATTATGATGATGCACTACCGAGTGGGCCCGGTGATACCTCTCCGTCATACGGAGTGACAAATCCCAGTCTTGATCCGTGTCAACCCAACAGATACTTTCGGAGATACCTGTAGTGCACCTTTATAGTCACCCAGTTACGTTGTGACGTTTGGTACACCCAAAGCACTCCTACAGTATCCGGGAGTTACACGATCTCATGGTCTAAGGAAAAGATACTCGACATTGGAAAGCTCTAGCAAAACGAACTATACGATCTTGTGCTATGCTTAGGATTGGGTCTTGTCCATCACATCATTCTCCTAATGATGTGATCTCGTTATCAATGACATCCCCATGTCCATAGTCAGGAAACCATGACTATCTATTGATCAACGAGCTAGTCAACTAGAGGCTTACTAGGGACATATTGGTGTCTAGTATTCACACATGTATTACGATTTCCAGATAACACAATTATAGCATGAATAAAGACAATTACCATGAACAAGGAAATATAATAATACTTTTATTATTGCCTCTAGGGCATATTTCCAACAATCGGTCCTACCGAGTTGCATGTCAGTCCCACCGAAAATCTCTAACGGTCACTAGGTTTACTATTTCGGTCCGACCGAGTTTGTTGATTCGGTCCCACCGAGATTGGTAAATTGTGTGTAACGGTTGGATTTTGTGTGGAGGCTATATATACCCCTGCACCTCCTCTTCACTCGTGGAGAGAGCCATCAGAACACATCTACACTTCCAACTCATATGTTCTGAGAGAGAACCACCTACCCTTGTGTTGAGGCCAAGATATTCCATTCCTACCATATGAATCTTGATCTCTAGCCTTCCCCAAGTTGCTTTCCACTCAAATCTTCTTTCTACCAAATCCAAATCCTGTGAGAGAGAGTTGAGTGTTGGGGAGACTATCATTTGAAGCACAAGAGCAAGGAGTTCATCATCAACACACCATTTGTTACTTCTTGGAGAGTGGTGTCTCCTAGATTGGCTAGGTGTCACTTGGGAGCCTCCGACAAGATTGTGGAGTTGAACCAAGGAGTTTGTAAGGGCAAGGAGATCGTCTACTTCGTGAAGATCTACCACTAGTGAGGCAAGTCCTTCGTGGGCGATGGACATGGTGGGATAGACAAGGTTGCTTCTTCGTGGACCCTTCGTGGGTGGAGCCCTCCATGGACTCGCGCAACCGTGACCCTTCGTGGGTTGAAGTCTCCATCAACGTGGATGTAGGATAGCACCACCTATCCGAACCACGGGAAAAACATCCTTGTCTCCAATTGCGTTTGAATTCTCCAAACCCTTCCCTTTACATTCTTGCAAGTTGCATGCTTTACATTCCGCTGCTCATATACTCTTTGCATGCTTGCTTGATATGTATTGTGTATGTTGAAATTGTGCCTAAAACTCCACTCAAACCGAAAAAGTTTATAAATTGCAACTTTAGCACTAAGTGTCTAATCATCCCCCCTCTAGACACACCTACTTCTAGATCCTACAGTACTCCATCTTTATTTCCAGTCAGCACCATCAGGGCATCTCCAACCCGCCGACCCTCGAGCAACCTCAACCTACCCATCCAAACGGACAAATATTTTATCCTTTTTTGTACATTTGAGTCTGCCGCAGGGACATATTTGTCCGTTTTTCATTTGGGTCAACCAGTGCGCCTAACGATAGTCAGACCCATTTTTGACATATCTGCCCCGACATTTTCTCAAACATGTAGCAGGCAGGGGAGCTCGCAGCGCGCGAGGAGGCGATGAGACGGCTGCAGCAACACCAGCCTAGCGCGGGTGCGAGGCGAGGCCGGATGCAGCGGGCGACGCCGGGCGCGGCGAGCGCGACGAGGTGCAGCAGGGTGCGGCGGGGCGAGGCCAGGCTGGTGAGCGCGACGGGGCCGGACGCTGCGGGGTGGGGCAAGGCGCGAGGCGAAGCCGGCGCGAGCAAGCCACGTCGAGGCGACTGATACGTCTCCAAAGTATCTATAATTTTTTATTGTTTCATGCTATTATATTATCTGTTTTGGATGTTTTATATGCGTTAATATGATATTTTATATTATTTTTGGGACTAACTTATTAACCTAGAGCCCAGTGCCAGTTTATGTTTTTTTTTGAGTTTCGCAGAAAAGTAATACCAAAGGAGTCCAAACGGAATGAAAACTTCGCGATGATTTTTCTTGGACCAGGAGACTTGAAGATGAAGTCAGAGGCGCCACGAGGCAGCCACAAAGTCATAGGGCGCGCCAAGGGGGTAGAGTGCGCCCCCCACCTTTGTGGGCCCCTCGTGCCTCTCCTGACCTAATTCTTTCGCCTATATATTGCCAAATATTCCCAAACCACCACACGAAAACATTTTTCCCCCGTCGCAACCTTCTGTACCAGTGAGATCCCATCTAGGGACCTTTTCCGACACCCTGCCGGAGGGGGATTCGATCATGGAGGGCTTCTATATCAACCATATTGCCCTTCCGATGAAGCGTGAGTAGTTTAGCACAGACCTACGGGTCCATAGCTAGTAGCTAGAAGGCTTCTTCTCTCTCTTTGATTCTCAATACCATGTTCTCCTCGATGTTTTTGAAGATCTATTCGATGTAATACTTTTGTGCGGTGTGTTTGCCGAGATCCGGTGAATTGTGGATTTATGATCAGCTTATCTATGAATATTATTTGAATCTTCTCTGAATTATTTTACGCATGATTTGATATCTTTGTAATTTTCTTCGAACTATCGGTTTGGTTTGGCCAACAAGATTGGTTTTTTTTGCAATGGGAGAAGTGCTTAGCTTTGGGTTCAATCTCGCGGTGTCCTTTCCAAGTGAAAGTAGGGGCAACAAGGCACATATTGTTTTGTTGCCATCAAGTATAAAAAGATGGGGTTTTCATCATATTGCTTGAGTTAATTCCTCTACATCATGTCATCTTACTTAATGCGTTACTCCGTTCTTTATGAACTTAATACTCTAGATGCATGCTGGATAGCGGTCGATGTGTGGAGTAATAGTAGTAGTTGCAGAATCATTTTGGTCTACTTGACACGGACGTGATGCCTATATTTATGATCATTGCCTTAGATATCGTCATAACTTTGCGCTTTTCTATCAATTGCTCGGTAGTAATTTGTTCACCCACTGTATTATTTGCTATTTTGAGAGAAGCCTCTAGTGAAACTTATGGCCCCGGGTCTATTTTCCATCATATAAGTTTCCTATCTATTGTTTTGCAATCTTTTACTTTCCGTTCTATAAACCAAAAATACCAAAAATAATTACTTTATCGTTTGTTACTTTCATCTATCTCTATAAGATCTCACTTTTGCAAGTAGCCGTGAAGGGATTGACAACCCCTTTTTCGCGTTGGGTGCAAGTTGTTTGATTGTTTGTGCAGGTATTCGGTGATTTGTGCGTTGTCTCCTAGTGTATTGATACCTTGTTTCTCAAATTGAGAGAAGTACTTATCTCTACATTGCCGCATCACCCTTTGCTCTTCAAGGGAAAAAGTAACGCAAGCTCAAGAAGTAGCAGGAAGAATTTCTCGCGCCGTTGCCGGGGAGATCTTCACCAAGTTAGGACATATCAAGTACCCATCATAAACTCTCATATCTTGCATTACATTATTCGCCATTTGCCTCTCGTTTTTCTCTCCCCACTTCTAAATCGATTTTTGAAAAGATTTGCCTTTTTCTTCGCCCTTCTTTCCGTATGCCTTTTTACTTGTTAGATATCTTTGCTTGTGTTGCCATGTGACTTCTATTTGCTTGCATCTTCGCTTGCTAAAAATCTATTGATATGGATCCTCACCCCCTTGCTAATATTTTTAAAAGATCCAATCATGATGAACCAATTGCTAGTGATTTGAGTGCACTAGATTATGTTTATAAAATTTTGCTTGAAATTCGTGAATCTGAAAGTTGTGATGAAGTGTTAAAAGAAGAAATTTACGATGTGATTCACGATAGCTCCTTTAATATAAAGCATGATTCCAATGATGTTATTATAAAATTTGTTAATGTCAATTATGTTAATGAAATGCAAAGCCTAAGCTTGGGGATGCTAATTTTGCTACGTCTACTACTTGTTGCAATGATCATGATTGCGGTGATTTTTCTTATGATCTTGAAAATTTATTTAAGCCCCATGATGAATATGAGATTGATAATAAAGTGATAATAATATTGAAAGTGGATTTGCAAGAGTGTCGAATTTAGATCCCACATATTTGGAGAATATTCAATCTTATGATTTTTTATAAAAGTAGGTTTGGAAAGGTCATGACTTTAGTTAATGATAATCCCACTATTTTGGAAGAGTGTCAACTTTGCATGCATGTGGTTCATGTCGAAAATAGTTTATATGATAACTATATTGTTGAATTTCAAAATGACCCCACATGTAATTATTATGAGAGGGAGAAATATGGTTGTAGAAATTTTCATGTTACTAAATTACCTCTCGTTATGTTGAGATTGCTATTGTTTCTTTCCTCTTCCTTGCTGATACGTCCATTTTGCATCATGTTTTCTTACTATTATTTATAATGTTTTTATCCATAATAATGCTTTTTGGAGTAATTCTAATGCCTTTTCTCTCATAATATGCAAGGTACACACCAAGAGGGAGAATTTTGGCAGTTGGAAATCCGGACCTGAAAAAGCTACATCAGGCTACCTATTCTGCACAACTCCAAATGAGCCGAAACTTCAGAAGGATTTTTTTATGAAATATATAAGAATTATTGGAGCAAATAATTACCAGAGGGGGCCCACAAGCGCGCCCTGGTGGGTTGTGCTCACCCAGGCCCACCTCCGGTGCCCATCTTCTGGTATATAGGTCATTTTGACCTAGAAAAAAATAAGGAGGAGACATTTGGGACAAAGCGCCGCCGTCTCGAGGCGGAACTTGGGCAGGAGCACTTTTGCCCTCCGGCGGAGCGATTCCGCCGGGGGAACTTCCCTCCCGGAGGGAGAAAATCGTCGTCCTCATTATCACCAACAACTCTCCCATATTTGGGAGGGCAATCTCCACCAACATATTCAACAACACCATCACATCTCAAACCCTAGTTCATCCCTTGTGTTCAATCTTGTTACCGGAACTGTAGATTGGTGGTTGTGGGTGACTAGTAGTGTTGATTACATCTTGTAGTTAATTACTATATGGTTTATTTGGTGGAAGATTATATGTTCAGATCCATTATGCTATTTAATACTCCTCTGATCATGAGCATGTTTACCATTTATGAGTAGTTACTTTTGTTCTTGAGGTCACGGGAGAAATCATGTTGCAAATAAGCATGTGAATTTGATATGTGTTCGATATTTTGATAGTATGTGTGTTGTGAAGTTGTGATTCCCTTAGTGGTGTCATGTGAACGTCGACTACATGACACTTCACCATATTTGGGCCTAAGGGAATGCATTGTGGAGTAGCAATTAGATGATGGGTTGCGAGAGTGACAGAAGCTTAAGCCCCAGTTTATGAGCTATTCCGTAAGGGACCGATTGGATCCAAAAGTTTATTGCTATGGTTAGAATTTATTCTTAATACTTTTATCGTAGTTGCGGATGCTTGCGAGAGGGTTAATCATAAGTAGGAGGTTTGTTCAAGTAAGAATAACACCTTGCTGCACTTTTTTTACTACTACCGTTACTTGCTCGTTACAAATTATCTTGCTATCAAACTACTCCGCTACTTACAATTTCAGCACTTGCAGACATTACCTTGCTGCAAACCACTTGTCATTTCCTTCTGCTCCTCGTTGGGTTTGACACTCTTACTTATCTAAAAGAGATACAATTGATCCCCCATACCTGTGGGTCATCAAGGCTATTTTCTGGCGCCGTTGTCGGGGAGTGAAGCGCCTTTGGTAAGTAGAATTTGGTAAGGAAACATTTATATAGTGTGATGAAATTTATTGTCACTTGTTACTATGGAAAACAATCCTTTGAGGGGTTTGTTCGGGGTATCTTCACCTCGTCCGGAACCACAATTAGCTACCCCTCAACCTAGTGCACCTACTGAAAATATTGAATATGAAATTCCTTCGGGTATGATAGAACAACTGCTAGCTAATCCTTATACAGGAGATGGAACCGAACATCCTGATATGCACTTGATATATGTGGAACAAATTTGTGGATTGTTTAAGCTCGCAGGTTTACCCGGAAATGAGGTGATGCAAAAGGTTTTCCCTTTATCTTTGAAGGGAAAAGCATTGGCGTGGTATAGGCTATGCGATGATATTGGATCATGGAATTGGAATCGTTTGAAATTGGAGTTCCACCAAAAAATTTATCATATGCATCTAGTTCATCGTGATCGGAATTATATATATAATTTTTGGCCTCGTGAAGGAGAAAGTATCTCTCTAGCACTAGGAGGCTTAAGTCAATGTTATATTCATGCCCCAATCATGAGCTCTCAAGAGAATTATTATCCAGAATTTTTATGCTCGGCTTTCTCGTAATGATCAAACCATGCTTGATACTTCTTGTGCTGGTTCTTTTATGAAGAAGACTATTGAATTCCGGTGGGATCTTTTGGAAAGAATTAAACACAACTCTGAAGATTGGGAACTCGACGAAGGTAAAGAGTCAGGTATTAAACTTAAGTATGATTGTGTTAAATCTTTTATGGATACCGATGCTTTTCAAAAGTTTAGCACTAAATATGGATTTGACTCAGAGATAGTAGCCTCCGTTTGTGAATCATTTGCTACTCATGTTGAACTCCCTAAAGAGAAGTGGTTTAAATACCACCCACCTATTAAAGAAGAAATTAAAGAACCGGTACCAGTTAAAGAAGAAACTATACTTTATAATGTTGATCCAGTTGTTCCTTCTGCTTATATAGAGAAACCACCTTTACTTGTTAGGATAAAGGAACATGCTAAAGTTTCAACTGTGGTTAACAAAAGCTATATTAGAACACCTAAACCTGATGAACAAATTAAAGTAGAACCTAGCATTGCTATGGTTAAAGATCTCTTAGAAGAAAATATAGATGGGCATGTTATTTACTTCTGTGAAGAAGTTGCTAGAATTGCCAAACCTGATAAAAAGGACAAACATAGACCTGTTGTTGGCATGCCTGTCATCTCAGTTAAAATAGGAGATCATTCTTATGATGGTTTATGTGACATAGGTGCTAGTGTGAGTGCTATTCCTTACACATTATATCAAGAAATTATGAATGACATAGCACCCGCAGAGATAGATGACATAGATGTTACTATTAAACTTGCTAATAGAGACACTATATCACCAATTGGGATTGTTAGAGATGTTGAAGTCTTGTGCGGGAAAATAAAATACCCTACTGATTTTCTTGTTCTTGGTTCCCCACAAGATGACTTTTGTCCCATTATCTTTGGTAGACCTTTCTTGAATATAGTTAATGCTAAGATAGACTCTAAGAAACAAATTGTTGGTGTTAGCTTTGGTGATGAGTCTCATGAGTTTAATTTTTCCAAGTTTAGTAGAAAGTTTCATGGAAAATAATTTCCTAGTAAGGATGAATTAATTGGTCTTGCTTCTATTGCTGTACCACCTACTGATCCTATAGAACAATATTTGCTAGACCATGAAAATGATTTACATATGCATGAAACAAATGAAATAGATAAGATTTTCTTTGAACAACGTCCTCTACTTAAACACAATTTGCCTATTAAAACTCCAAGAGGTCCTCCTCCACCTAAAGATGATCCTGTGTTTGAATTAAATCAATTGCCAGACACTTTGAAATATGCTTATCTTGATGAAAAGAAGATATATCCTGTTGTTATTAGTGCTAAAATTTCAGAACATGAAGAAGAAAGATTATTGAAAGTTCTAAGGAAGCACCGAGCTGCTATTGGATATACTCTTGATGATTTAAAGGGCATTAGTCCCACTCTATGTCAGCATAAAATAAATATGGAACCTTATGCTAAACCCGTTGTTGATCACCAACGTCGGTTAAATCCGAAGATGAAAGAATTGGTAAGAACGGAATTATATCCGAGAGTTGGGCTGACTCCGTTAGTTTCGGTCGGGAGTCAGACGGTAATGTGAAGGAAATATGCCCTAGAGGCAATAGTAAAGTTGTTATTTATATTTCCTTATATCATGACAAAGGTTTATAATTCATGCTAGAATTGTATTAACCAGAAACTTAGGACATGTGTGAATACATAGATAAATAGGGTGGCACTAGTATGCCTCTACTTGACTAGCTCGTTAATCAAAGTTGGTTAAGTTTCCTGACCATAGACATGAGTTGTCATTTGATGAACGGGATCACATAATTAGAGAATGATGTGATTGACTTGACCCATTCCGTTAGCTTAGCACTTGATCGTTTAGTATGTTGCTATTGCTTTCTTCATGACTTATACATGTTCCTATGACTATGAGATTATGCAACTCCCGAATACCGGAGGAACACTTTATGTGCTACCAAACGTCACAACGTAACTGGGTGATTATAAAGGTGCTCTACAGGTGTCTCTGATGGTACTTGTTGAGTTGGCATAGATTGAGATTAGGATTTGTCACTCTAATTGTCGGAGAGGTATCTCTGGGCCCTCTCGATAATGCACATCACTATAAGCCTTGCAAGCAATGTGACTAATGAGTTAGTTGCGGGATGATGCATTACGGAACGAGTAAAGAGACTTGCCGGTAACGATATTGAACTAGGTATTGAGATACCGACGATTGAATCTCGGGCAAGTAACATACGTTGTTATGCGGTTTGAACGATAAAGATCTTCGTAGAATATGTGGGAGCCAATATGAACATCCAGGTTCCGCTATTGGTTATTGACCAGAGACGTGTCTCGGTCATGTCTACAGTTCTCGAGCCCGTAGGGTCCGCACGCTTAACGTTTGGTGACGATCGGTATTATGAGTTTATGTGTTTTGATGTACCGAAGATAGTTCGGAGTCCCGAATGTGATCATGGACATGACGAGGAGTCTCAAAATGGTCGAGACATAAAGATTGATATATTGGATGACTATATTCGGACATCGGATAATTATCGGAGTGCCGGGGGGTTATCGGAACCCCCGGGGGAACTAATGGGCCTACATGGGCCTTGGTGAGAGAGAGGAGGAGACCTAGGGCTGGCCGCACGCCCCCCTTGAGGAGTCCGAATTGGACAAGGAGGGGGGCGGTGATAACCCACAAGTATAGGGGATCAATTGTAGCCTCTTTCGATAAGTAAGAGTGTCGAACCCAACGAGGAGTGTCGGTGTCAAAACCGGCGGATCTCGGGTAGGGGGTCCTGAACTGTGCGTCTAGGCGGATGGTAACAGGAGACAAGGGGCACGAAGTTTTACCCAGGTTCGGGCCCTGTCGATGGAGGTAAAACCCTATGTCCTGCTTGATTAATATTGATGATATGGGTAATATAAGAGTAGATCTACCACGAGATCAAGGAGGCTAAACCCTAGAAGCTAGCCTATGGTATGATTGTTGTATGTTGTCTTGTCCTATGGACTAAAACCCTCCGGTTTATATATACACCGGAGAGGGTTAGGGTTACACAAAGTCGGTTACAATGGTAGGAGATCTAAATATACGCATCGCAAAGCTTGCCTTCCACGCCAAGGAAAGTCCCATCCGGACACGGGACGAATTCTTCAATCTTGTATCTTCATAGTCCAGGAGTCCGGCTGATGGTATAGTCCGGCCATCCGGACACCCCCTAATCCAGGACTCCCTCAGTAGCCCCTGAACCAGGCTTCAATGACGACGAGTCCGGCGCGCAGATTGTCTTCGGCATTGCAAGGCGGGTTCCTCCTCCAAGTACTTCATAAAAGATTGTTAACACTAAGGATAGTGTCCGGCTCTGCAAAATAAGTTTCCACATATTGCCGTAGAGAGAATAATATTTACACAAATCTAATCTGCTGACGTATTCCGTAGCGTGATATCACACTACGGCCAAGCCTTTATTCGAATCGTTTTTACTCCCCCGCCTCAGCGCATCTTGCGAGGCGATTTCCTTGGCACGTCTTGTCAAAGTAGAGATCGTGTCCCCTTTATTTACGGGATTCTCATCAATACGGACGTGGGTAACCCAATCGTGCTCGTTAGCACGTATTCTCGATTAAAGGCGAGTCCCGAACGGTTACGGGGAGGGCCCTTTGTATTCAACCTCTTATAAAGAGACCAAGGCCTTACCCCTTTCTTTCAATCTCAAACGAGTTCGCCCGTCGCCTCGAGTTCCAACACCATAGGCTCTAGATTTCAGGCGCTTCGGACCTTCGACAATGTCCGGTTCCGACCATCAAGGCCGATGGATGCCCTCCTCCGTCACGGAGGAGGACGTGCTAAAGCTGAGAGAGGCCAAGTTCTCGACCGGCGAAATTTCGCATAGGCTGCCTGCTCAAGGGCAGGCTATTCCCAGTCCCCAGCCTGGTGAGAGCGTTGTGTTCATGTCTCTCTTCCTTCGGGGGTTAGGCTTCCCCATGGATCCCTTTGTGAGGGGGCTGATGTTCTATTATGGGCTGGAATTTCACGACTTAGCTCCAGAGTCCATCCTCCATGTTTCCTCATTCATCGTCGTGTGCGAAGCATTCCTCCGTGTTACTCCTCACTTCAGATTATGGCTCAAGACCTTTAAGGTAGAGCCGAAGATGATTGAGGGACGGCACGCAGAGTGCGGAGGCGCTGTTATAAGCAAGAAGGCTGACGCTCCATGGCCCGAGGGCCCTTTTCAAGAGGAGCTCGGCTTGTGGCAACGAGAGTGGTTCTACATTACCGCTCCCAGGGGCACCAAGTGGGTGGCGCCGCCTGCCTTTCGCTCGGGTCCCCCAAAGCAGCTAGGGTCGTAGGTCAATAAAGGCCTAGATTGGGGGCCACCCCAGGACGTGTCTTTGTTGCGGGGCCGCATCAGGGATCTCTTAGAAAGAGGTCTCAGCTTGGTCAAAGTGACGCAAGTCATGCTGATCCGCCAAACACTGCCCGGCAAACGTCGCTCCCTTCGTTTGTGGGAGTTTAATCCGGAGGGACCACGAGCTCTCCAGCATTTTATGGGCGCAACGCCTGCGGAGATGTATAAACTGTTCTTCGGATCACAAGCAATGTGTCCGGATTTGACCGAGGACGTAGGCCTGAGCTGCAATCGCTCGGATACTCAAGTAAGTAGCCTTATGCCCGGACTCGTTATCCATATATTTGTCATAAACTTGCCCCTAAAAGAGTTGTCCTTTTAAACAGGAGTGGATAGCGAAAGCAAAGCTGATCAGGTGTCTGGCTCCCCTCCCCGAGACCAGGCCGGATCCCGTGCTAGTCAGGATGCTGAAGATTGTGCCTTTGGGGGAAAGTGAGGGAGGGGACAAGGAAACTACGACCTCCTCGAAGGAGGCTGTTCGGAAGGGAGGAACCAAAAATTCCTCTCCTCAGGGGAAGAAGAGGACTGCCTCTGAAAACCCAGAGACTATGGCCTCAAAGCGGGGGGAAAAATCCTTGTCAGAGGGTCCTACGCCGGGGGATACCTCGGCCAAACTATGCCCTCAAGGGGACCAGCCCTCCAGCGAGCCGTAAGTAGAGAAAGATTATATTTTTGAGAGAGAAATCCTTGGTTTATATCTGAGAAGATTAACCGAAATTTTACCTTGTAGCTCGGACCTCAGCCCTTCTCAGCAGAGCTCGTCTTCGGGGGACCTTCTTCCGGAGATGATGGAGAACGGGATGCCTCCCCCTGCCGTAGCACCTAGCGAGGCGGGCGACCCTGAGGTGTCGTCGCGGAGGGCTTCTCCCAATCCGGCAGGGGCGGAAGGTAGCCATATGGCCCCCCAAGGTTCTCCGCTTCCGGCTTTTGAAAGAGGCCATAGGACGAATCCGGCACCGTCCGGTGCTTGGTCGGAGGAGCTGAAGAATCTGCTAGGGCGAGCTTCTATCTCAGAGGAGCACCATGCGTTGATGGGCAAGGTGATTGAAAGGATTTTGTCCGCAGAAAGTGGATTGCACGAGGCTGTCAGAAGTTTACTATCAGGTTTTGAGGTACGTGAAATAATGTACATTTTCTGACAGTTGCGCATAAATAAGATGCGCCCTGTGTAGATAGTAGCCCCTGAGACTCTGTGCGTTGTCAAAAGTGATGACGCGCAGAGGATCATAATCCCAGGCCTAAAATGCCGCCTTTGTATGTAGGTGGCGAAGTGTCCGGAATCCAGCCAGACTGATGATTTTGCCGAGCTAAAGCGGCAACTTGACGTGGCAGATGCCGACATCGCGCTCGTCAACAAGCGGCTTGATGAGGCTCAAGGTATGTAATTCCTTGGGCGGCACCTGGTAAGAGGAGCTTTATGCCAGTATCTTACAATGTGTGTGCTTGACGCAGATGGTGCGGCCACCGTGGAGAGTCTTCCGGCGGAACTTGCCCGAGCTAAGGAACAAGCCAGAAAAAGTGATGCGGCTGCCGAGAAGGCCCTTGAAGAGCTGAGAGCCGAACAGGCTGCTCACTGCCGAAGCAAGAAAGAGATGGCCGAGATGTCCGTGAAGCTAAAGAGCACTGCTGACCGTTGCAAGCTTCTGGAAAAGAAGATCGGGCGGAACACACGGACTTGAAGAAGGCCGTTACCGATGCCAAGGATGCTCGCCCTGCGATGAGAGCTGCGAGGGAGGAGCTTCGTGAAGCCGGAGAGATCGTGGCTGGAAAGCCCTTTATGCTGCGCAGGAAGTTTTGTGATCCTAAGCATGCTCCGTTGGACCGGTTGTGGAGTACGACGGACACCTATCTGGATTTGGCAGCAAGTGCTGCTGATGCGACCGAACACTTTCGAGATCGAGGAGATCGCGAAGTGGAGAAACTCTTTTGGTCGCAGTTCCACAATCCAGAGCGTCCACTGTCAGTGGCCGATCGTCTGGCCGAATGGGCCGAGCTGAATAGGTTGTCCGGACTCGCCATGAAGTGCGTTATGAGTCACCTGTGGCCGGGGAGATTGGAGCCGAAGAGTTATTTCAGCTTGGTGCAGCAATTCCTTGGTGCGGTGCCACGTATCAATGCAATGAAGAGGTCAGCATGCATAGAGGGCGCACGGATGGCTCTTGCCCGTGCCAAGACATACTGGGCGGAGATGGAGACCAGCGTTGTTGCGTCCCGAGATTCGGACAAAAGCCGAGTACCCTCCGAGCACTATTTTCAGGAAGTCCTTGAAGGCGCTCGTGTAATAGAGTCGCAGTGCTCGAAGGATGCTATGTTCTAATAGCATATTTAATTGTAAAGCAATATTTTGATAAATTGTAGTAGCCTTTTATACTTGTGCCTTCAAGTATTTGAAACACCTCCTGTGCGGCTGTTTTAAGATATATATATATATATAATCTGAAAGATGACAGTCGTTGGCTTCAGCCCCCACGCACATAGTGCTGGGGTGCTCGCAGAAGGCGCATTTTCACACTTAATCCAACGTCTTGGTCCTACAAAGGAGGTGATAGCGCAGCGAGCTAGGCAACCGGACTATAATGCTTTAACACTTTCACTTAGCCATAGGAGCTTGACAGTGAGGCTACTTAAATAACCCCTGGTGGCGCCTGCGCTCGCCCAAAGTCGGGGCGCATATGTGCCTGGCCGGGAAACGACCCTTCGTTAATGCAGAGGAATCCTATAGATTCCGGTGAGTCATCAAGTGGTTGACCAGTCTCACGCTATATCATGACAGTCAGTTTTCGGCTTTCTCTACTGAGGTGCTCCCCTGGCCGAACCGGGGCACAATCGTAGTAGTTCTCCTGGTGCCGCCTTAGCCGATAGTGCGGAATGTAAGGCAGCCAAACACAGGAGCCGGGCAACCCAACATTTGACCAAAGACATGATTCGGAGCTGATGCATATAAGGCCAAACTCGCGACGCCGAACACTCCCTAAGGTATTCGGTCTTTATGAGTGCGGGCGGGACAACACCCTTGGTTATAAGCCCCTAGTGTCCAGGTACGCGCAAAATTCCTAACGTGGCCACATGCTAAGACGTGAGTCCCCTCCTTGATTATAACGAAAAACCGGAGGATGTGTACCAACAAGAGACAGTAAAAAAGGTTTACGCAGGGTCTTAATCTGAAAAGAATCCTTGGAACGGGTCCCTGCTGCACGTCTGCACCTGTGTCTCCGTTGTGTCGTGTCCTGGACGGGCGCAACATGATGCTCATCTGTAAAAGAGAGGAACTTAGTGGAAAAAGAAAAAGTGGTCGTGCCGAACAAAAGTTATACTAAATAATCAAAGTATAGATTGAGATGGGTAAAATTGAGCTTGATTGTCTCATATTGTACATGTGCGGAGCCCCTAGCGCAGGGGTATACGGTTTATTAAGCCTTTATTAATGATATGTTTACACCGGACTCGTCCAGCCGTGTCCGTGGTCTTAACGACCTGTTTGGATGTTTTTGGCTAATGAAGCCGTATTATTGTGGGGCTGTTAAGGCAGCCGCACGATCCTCCGCGGGGGGCGCACTCAATGTTTTCCCTTTAGAGAGATGATGCCTCGTGGACCGGTCATCTTGAGCGTAAGCGATGCGTAATGCGGTATTACGTTAAAGCGGGCGAAAGCTTCACGTCCCAGCAGTGCTTGATAGCGACCTGAGAAAGGGACGATGTGGAAAGTTAGCTTTTCGCGGCGGAAGTTATCGGGGAAGCCGAATATGACTTCAAGCCGGAGAAAGCCCATGCAATGGGTATCCGGACCTGGCGCTACCCCTTGAAAGGAGGTTTTGCTGTGGCGAATTCTTGTTGGGTCTATCCCCATGTGGCGGATTGTGTCCTGATATATCAGGTTTAGACCACTGCCGCCGTCCATCAGGACATTTGTAAACTGGAGTCCGCCAATTATTGGATCGAGTACCAAGGCAGTCCAGCCTGCGCTCCTGATACTTCTAGAGTAATCCCGATGATCAAGGACGATTGGTTTTATCAACCAGTGGCGGGACTCCTTTGGGATAGGCCGTATGGCGCGTACCTTTATGGGCGCCGCACGTTTTGTTATGTGAAGTAAGTTTACTGTTTTTACTTCTTGTGGAAAATTCTTTTGTTTCCTGGTGCTCTGCTTTTGGGGTTCGTCATCGTCTTCGCTTGGTGTGTCGAGCCCCTTGTGTTCGGCGTTGAGTCTGCCGGATTGTTTGAAGACCCAACAATCTCTGTGGGTATGGTTAGCAGGCTTCCGGGGAGTACTGGTTATTTGACATATCCTGTCCAAGATTTTGTTTAGGTTGGATAGCTTGTCCCTGTTATCCTGGAGGGGCGGCTTTTTCTGATTCTGTCATGAGCTTTTGAATCCGGCGTTGACTGCCGTGCTCTTCGGACTATTTTCCTTAGTCCGGCGACGATCCTTGTTGCGTCACGGTTTTCCGTTTCCATCCCTAGTTTCGGATGTACTTGGGTCACTGGTGCTACATCTTGCCAACCAGCTGTCCTCTCCTGTGCAAAAGCGGGTCATGAGGCTTGTTAATGCAGCCATTGTTCTTGGCTTTTCTTGGTCGAGGTGTCTGGCTAGCCATTCGTCTCGAACGTTATGCCTAAAAGCTGCTAGGGCTTTGGCGTCCGGACAGTCGACTATCTGATCTTTTTAGTAAGAAATCTGTTCCAGAATTGCCGAGCTGACTCTCCGGGCTGTTGAGTTATGTGACTGAGATCGTCTGCATCCGGAGGGCGGACATAGGTCCCTTGAAAATTTGCTCGGAAAGCGTCCTCGAGCTCTTCCCAACTTCCAATTGTGTTTTCAGGAAGGCTTTTAAGCCAATGCTGGGCTGACCCTTTAAGCTTGAGGGGTAAGTATTTTATGGCGTGGAGGTCATCTCCTCTGGCCATATGTATGTGGAGGATATAATCCTCGATCCAGACTCCAGGGTCTGTTGTTCCGTCGTACGCCTCTATGTTTACGGGTTTAAATCCCGCTGGAAATTCATATCCAGGACCTCATCGGTGAAACATAGGGGGCGTGCGGCACCCCTGTATTTGGGTGTGCCGTGGCGTTCGGATACTGGTTTTGTTACATTGCTTACGAGAGCTTGCTTTCTTGGTCCATAAATAGACCTGGCTGGGCCATCTTTTTGATGCGAGTCCTTAAGTGGGTCGCATGCCGGCTTGAGGGCGGCGCCGCTTGCCGTTTTATGCTGGCCACGGGGTCGTCTATCCGACCGGGTGGCTTTCTTACTTTTTGAATGCGAGGGCTCTAAGGCCTCTTCGTCGAATTCAGGCTGTAGCTTTCGCTTTGGATAGCTTTTAGTGCGGCGATTGTCGCCGTATTTGTCTGCGGATTGATTACTTTGCTCCATCTGATTCTGAGTGCATCTTCCGCAGTTTTTAGCTTCCGCTTCTGCTTTTTCAGGCTACGCGCGGTTGCAACGAGCCTTTTGTGGAGGTTCTTCTGCTCCATGGCCTTATCCGGCATAAGGTCGTCCGGAATGCCATTTTCGCCGGGGACGGGTTGTTCGGTTTCTTTATCCGAGTTGCCCTGTTCGGACGGTTGCTGTAAGGCATGCTCGTCGTCTGCCGGCTCGCCCTACTCTATGGCTGGGTCTGTGTCGAGGCGGGGCTTGGGGCGGCATTTACGCCGCCGCTTTGATTGCTTTTCGAGAGATCGATTCCTCGTTGCATCCCCGTGTTCCTCGTTGTCGCTTCCTTTAGGTGTATCCACCATGTACACATCATGAGATGAGGTGGCTGTCCAATGCCCTATAGGCGTTGGTTCATATGCGTCTCCTGCATCGTCGTCCATACCGTCGATGTCTTCAGAGTCGAAATTGAGCACGTCGTTTAAATTATCAACGGTGGCTACCAAATGGGTGGTGGGTGGGTTTTGAATTTCTTCATCGTCCGAATCCCAACCTTGCTGACCGTAGTCCGGCCAGGGCTCTCCTGATAAAGAGAGAGACTTTAGTGACTTTAGGATGTCGCCGAAGGGCGAGTGCTGGAAGATGTCCGCAGCAGTGAACTCCATGATCGGCGCCCAATCGGATTCGATCGGCAGGCGCTCTGGGCTCGGAGTCCGGAGAGGAATCCGACCCCTTGGAGTCACGGGCCTTGCGGAGTGCGGCGCTGGTGTTTGGCTCAATCGCCTTTGAGATCGCAGCCCCCGAGGCGGCGTCCAATCTCTCATCCTCGATCGGCGCAGCCGGCTCTGAATTACGGGTCAGAACGGAAGCGTGTGCAGCCTCCAGGGCACTGTTCGGCGGCAGAGATAGATCATGCCCATCGAGACAGTGCGGCACGCTTGGCTGTGGCTCGAGTCCGTCGAAGATCAAGTCCCCGCGGATGTCTGCCGTGTAGTTTAAACTTTCAAACCTGACCTGATGGCCAGGGGCGTAGCTTTCGATCTGCTCCAGATGGCCAAGTGAATTGGCCCGCAGTACGAAGCCGCCGAAGACGAAGATCTGTCCAGGGAGAAAAGTCTCATCCTGGACTGCATCGTTGCTGATGATTGAAGGAGCCATCGAGCCTAAAAGCGACGACACAAAGGAACTCTCAATGAAAGCACCAATGTCGGTGTCAAAACCGGCGGATCTCGGGTAGGGGGTCCCGAACTGTGCGTCTAGGCGGATGGTAACAGGAGACAAGGGACACGAAGTTTTACCTAGGTTCGGGCCCTCTCGATGGAGGTAAAACCCTACGTCCTGCTTGATTAATATTGATGATATGGGTAATACAAGAGTAGATCTACCACGAGATCAAGGAGGCTAAACCCTAGAAGCTAGCCTATGGTATGATTGTTGTATGTTGTCTTGTCCTATGGACTAAAACCCTCCGGTTTATATAGACACCGGAGAGGGTTAGGGTTACACAAAGTCGGTTACAATGGTAGGAGATCTAAATATCCGCATCGCCAAGCTTGCCTTCCACGCCAAGGAAAGTCCCATCCGGACACGGGACGAAGTCTTCAATCTTGTATCTTCATAGTCCAGGAGTCCGGCTGATGGTATAGTCCAGCCATCCGGACACCCCCTAATCCAGGACTCCCTCAAGGAGCTAAAGGTAGAACAAATATTCCCTCAAGTTCTATCGACCACCGATACAACTCTACGCACGCTTGACGTTTACTTTACCTAGAACAAGTATGAAACTAGAAGTACTTTGTAGGTGTTTTTGGGTAAGCTTGCAAGAGAGTAAAGAGCACGTAAATAAAAGCTAGGGGCTGTTAAGGTAAAGAAGCAATAAAGTAAATATAGCAAGTGTGGAAAAGTGGTGGTAGGAGTTTCGAAATTGTCCCTTAAGCAATTGACTATTTTACTAGACCGATAGCAAGTTTTATGTGGGAGAGGCCACTTCTAGCATGTCATCCCTTACTTGGAATTCTATGCACTTATGATTGGAACTATTAGCAAGCAGCCGCAACTTCTAACGTTCATTAATGTAAAACCCAACCATAGCATTAAGATATATTGGTCCCCCTTCAATCCCGTATGCATCAATTTCTATGCTAGGCTGAAGCTTCTATCACCCTTGCCCTCCAATACATAGTCCTATCAACATACAACTAACCCTATGGTGTGATCCACGCGCGCGCTCATATGATGGGCACCAAAGGACAGCAACATAACCACAAGAAAATTAAATCAATCATAGCAATTCATCAACCACCGATAGGACAACGAAAATCTACTAAGACATCATAGGATGGCAACACATCATTGGATAATAATATGAAGCATAAAGCACCATGTTCAATTAGAGGGTACAGCGGGTTGCGGGAGAGTGGACCGCTGTAGATAGAGGAGGGAAGGTGATGGAGATGTTGGTGAAGATGGCGGAGGTGTTGGTGAAGATCCCGGTGATGATGATGATGGCCACGGCGGCGTTCCGGTGCCATCGGAGGAGAGGGGGAGAGGGGCCCCCTTCTTCCTCTTCTTCCTTGACCTCCTCCCTAGATGGGAGAAGGGTTTCCCCTCTGGTCCTTGGCCTCCATGGCATGGGAGGGGCGAGAGCCCCTCCAAGATTGGATCTATCTCTTTGTTTCTCTCTGGTTCTGCGTTCTGTTCTGGCTCTGTTTCACGTTTCGTATATATATGGAGATGCGTAACTCCGATTGGCCTGAAACCTTCGCTGTGATTTTTTCTGAATATTAGCTTTCTTGCGGCAAAAGAAGAGTGTCAACCGCCTTACGGTGGGCTCACAAGGGTAGGGGGCGTGCCCTAAGGGGGGGGCCTGCCTCGTGACCACCTCGGGCACTGGTTCGCGTTGATTTTCCTTCCGAATTTTCCATATTTTCCAAAAATAAGCTACGTTCATTTTTATCCCGTTTGGACTCCGTTTGATATGGATATTCTGTGAAACCTAGAACATGCAACAGATAGGAACTGGCACTGGGCACTGGATCAATATGTTAGTCCCAAAAATATAAAAAGTTGCCAAAAAGTATATGAAAGTTGAATAATATTGGCATGGAACATTCAAAAATTATAGATACGACGGAGACGTATCAGCATCCCCAAGCTTAATTCCTACTCATCCTTGAGTAGATAAATGATAAAGAAGATAATTTTTGATGTGGAATGCTACCTAGCATAATCTTGATCATATGTATAATCATGGCATGAATATTAAGACACGAGTGATTCAAAGCAATAATCTATCCTTTGACATAAAAAATAATAATACTTCAAGCATACCAACCAAGCAATTATGTATTATTGAAATAACATAGCCAAAGAAAGCTCATCCCTACAAAATCATATAGTCTGGCTATGCTCCATAATCACCACACTAAATATTTATATCATGCACAACCTCGATGACAAGCCAAGCAATTGTTTCATACTTTTGACGTTCTCAAACATTTTCAACTTTCACGCAATACATGAGCGTGAGCCATGGACATAACACTATAGGTGGAATAGAATATGATGATGGGGGTTATGTGGGGAAGACAAAAAGGAGAAAGTCTCACATCAACTAGGCGTATCAACGGGCTATGGAAATGCCCATTAATAGATATCAATGTGAGGAGTAGGGATTGCCATGCAACGGATGCACTAGAGCTATAAGTGTATGAAAGCTCAAACTGAAACTAAGTGGGTGTGCATCCAACTTGCTTACTCATGAAGACCTAGGGCATTTGAGGAAGCTCATCTTTGGAATATACAAGCCAAGTTATATAATGAAAATTCCCACTAGTATATGAAAGTGATAACTCAAGAGACTCTCTATATGAAGAACATGGTGCTACTCTGAAGCACAAATGTGGTAAAAGGATAGTAACATTGCCCCTTCTCTCTTTTTCTCTCATTTTTTTTCTTCTCTCTTTTTTTACGGCCTTCTCTTTTTTTTCGTCCGGAGTCTCATGCCGACTTGTGGGGGAATAATAGTCTCCATTATCCTTTCCTCACTTGGGCAATGCTCTAATAATGATGATCATCACACTTTTATTTACTTACAACTCAATATTACAACTCGATATCTAGAACAAAGATATGACTCTATATGAATGCCTCCGGCGGTGTACCGGGATGTGCAATGATCTAGCGTAGCAATGACATCAAAAAATGGACAAGCCATGAAAACATCATGCTAGCTTTCTTACGATCATGCAAAGCAATATTACAATGAATGCTCAAGTCATGTATATGATGATGATGGAAGTTGCATGGCAATATATCTCGGAATGGCTATGGAAATGCCATGATAGGTAGGTATGGTGGCTGTTTTGAGGAAGATATAAGGAGGTTTATGTGTGATAGAGTGTATCATATCACGGGGTTTGGATGCACCGGTGAAGTTTGCACCAACTCTCGAGGTGAGAAAGGGCAATGCACGGTACTGAAGAGGCTAGCAATGATGGAAGGGTGAGAGTGCGTATAATCCATGGACTCAACATTAGTCATAAAGAACTCTCATACTTATTGCAAAAATCTATTAGTCATCAAGACAAAGTACTACGCGCATGCTCCTAGGGGGATAGATTGGTAGGAAAAGACCATCGCTCGTCCCCGACCGCCACTCATAAGGAAGACAATGAATAAACACCTCATGCTCCGACTTCGTTACATAACGGTTCACCATATGTGCATGCTACGGGACTTGCAAACCTCAACACAAGTATTTCTCAATTTCACAATTAATCAACTAGCACGACTCTAATATCAGCATCTTTATATCGCAAAGCTATTGCAAGGAATCAAACATATCATATTCAGCGATCTACAAGTTTATGTAGGATTTTATGACTAACCATGTGAATGACCAGTTCCTGTCATCTCTCTAAATAGATATAAGTGAAGCAAGAGAGTTTAATTCTTTCTAAAAAATATATGCCCATGCTCTAACAAATATAAGTGAAGCAAAAGAGCATTCTACAAATGGCGATTGCCTAAGTGAAGAGAAACAGGCAATCCAAACTTCAAATGATATAAGTGAAGCACATGAAGCATTCTATAAATCCAGACTCAAAAGATATAAGTGAAGTCCAAAGAGCATTCTATGAATCAACCAAGGACCATCTCATACCAACATGGTGCATAAAAGAAAAATAAAAACCTAAATGCAAAAGACGCTCCAAGACTTGCACATATCGCATGAACGAAACGAATCCTGAAAACATACCGATATTTGTTGAAGAAAGAGGGGATGCTTCCCCAGCATCCCCAAGCTTAGACGCTTGAGTCTCCTTGAATATTTACTTGGGGTGCCTCGGGCATCCCCAAGCTTGAGCTCTTGCCTCTCTTCCTTCTTCTCACATCGAGACCATCTGGATCATCGAACACTTCGTCCACACAAAACTTCAACAGAAAACTCGGTAAGATCCGTTAGTATAATGAAGCAAATCACTACTATAAGTACTGTTGCAAACCAATTCATATTTTGTTTTTCCATTGTGTCTACTGTAATATAACTTTTTCATGGCTTAATCCACTGATATAAATAGATTGTTTCATCAAAAAAGCAAACTATGCATCAAAAACAGAATCTGTCTAAAACAGAACAGTCTGTAATAATCTGAACATTCACCATACTTCTGGTACTTTAAAAATTCTAGAAAAATTAGGAAAAATAAACAATTTGTACAGAAAGAGAGTGCAAAAATAATCAGAACCATTTGATGTTCCAGTAAAAAATTAAAATTCATGCACTACAGCAAAAGTTTCTGTCCTGCACCGCACAAACCAACAAGCATCGTAAACATCCTAAAGGCAAACTTTGGCACATTATTTTTATAATAAAATGGAATTGTACAAGGGGATAATTATTTTTATTGAAAATTTTCTGTAATCAAGATTCACAAAGTTGTCGTGAGCATGAACAAAGTTCAAGGCTAGCTCCCACTTCAACAATGCTTGTCTCTATCACTTTCACTTTCCTTTTTGAAAAAGTTTTGGGTTCCCCTCTTTATTTTTGTTGTTTTAAAACTATGTGAAAGCACTCAACGGAAATAAATTACTCTCTAAAACTTCTGGGTTGTCTCCCTGGCAGCGCTTTCTTTAAAGCCATTAAGCTAGGCATATAGTGCTCAAGTAGTGAATCCACCCGGATCCCAAGGTATATCAAAGCCAATTTTAATTAGCAATGATTTGTAATTTAGTAGTGAGCACAAAGCAACATATATCATGTAATGATGAAGTCTAACTCTCTTCCTATGCATCGGCATGTCATAAAAGAACAATTCATGCACACATAGTAAAGGCCAATGCATAGTATAAACAGTTTCTTGCAATTTGATCGTGTGGGAAACATAGAGAGGTGGAGATATAGTTCCTCTCTCATAATAATTGCAAGTAGGAGCAGCAAGCACATGCATATTATATCTATCAAAATCATCATGTGCAACTGTAAAAGGCAACCCATCAATATAATCCTTAATAAGTGCAAACTTCTCCGATATAGTGTAGTTGGGAGAATTCAAAAAGATAATAGGACTATCATGCGTGGGTGCAATAGCAAAAATTTCATGTTTAACATAAGGAACTATAGCAAGTTCATCTCCATAAGCATAATTCATATTGGCATCTTGGCCACAAGCATAGCAAGCATCATCAAAAAGGGATATTTCAAGAGAATCAACGGGATCATAACAATCATCATAGCAATCATCCTTCGGTAAGCACGAAGGGGAATTAAACAATGTATGAGTTGAAGAGTTACTCTCATTAGAAGGTGGGCACGGGTAGCTAATCCGCTCTTCCTCCTTTTGTTCTTTGCTCTCCTCATCATCTTTTTCATCCAATGAGCTCACAGTTTCACCAATTTCTTCTTCCATAGACTCCTGCAAAATATTAGTCTCTTCTTGGACAGCGGAGTAGACCTCAATATATGGTTCAACATAGGCATTAGAAGCATAATTATCATAGCAATATTTAAGTATGGAAAAATTTTCAGATTTGTAAAGAGTAGCATCATACTTTTCAATCAAAGAAGCAATTTCATAAGCACCCTTAAAAGCAACAAATTCTTCAATTTTTTGAACATCATAGTAACTATAAACACCCTTAGCATACGAAGATACGATTCCATTATCACTAAACTCACATTGATAGGGAAGGTGTTTCTTAGGGTTTTCAGAACAACAAGTAAAATCATATATTTCACATAAATTCCAAGCATAGCATTGCAAACGATGAATTTGATCCACTATACGTTTCCCTTTTTCAGATATACGGTGTCGCACATAACAAGCATGCTCATCTAAAGATTTGCCCTCAACTAAGCTAGTTCGGGTTTCAGCCCGAGCACATAGGGATCGAAGATGATCCAAGTAATAAGCTTCAACAGTGTGATAGATTTTGAGTGGTTCTTCAACCATTGGTTCAGTAGGTACAACTATTTTTTTTTGGTATTTTGCGTTTCCTACCCATAACTAAAGATAGAAAACAACTAAGAACATCAAATAAAAATTACTTAGTGATAAAGCAAACAAGCACACACGAGAATATTCACCCCACGCTATTGCTCCCCGGCAACGGCGCCAGAAAAAGGTCTTGATAACCCACAAGTACAGGGGATCAATTGTAGCCTCTTTCAATAAGTAAGAGTGTTGAACCCAATGAGGAGCTAAAGGTAGAACAAATATTCCCTCAAGTTCTATCGACCACCGATACAACTCTACGCACGCTTGACGTTTACTTTACGTAGAACAAGTATGAAACTAGAAGTACTTTGTAGGTGTTTTTGGGTAAGCTTGCAAGAGAGTAAAGAGCACATAAATAAAAGCTAGGGGCTGTTAAGGTAAAGAAGCAATAAAGTAAATATAGCGAGTGTGGAAAAGTGGTGGTAGGAGTTGCGAAATTGTCCCTTAAGCAATTGACTACTTTACTAGACCGATAGCAAGTTTTATGTGGGAGAGGCCACTTCTAGCATGTCATCCCTTACTTGTAATTCTATGCACTTATGATTGGAACTATTATCAAGCATCCGTAACTACTAACGTTCATTAAGGTAAAACCCAACCATAGCATTAAGATATATTGGTCCCCCTTCAATCCCGTATGCATCAATTTCTATGCTAGGCTGAAGCTTCTGTCACCCTTGCCCTCCAATACATAGTCCTATCAACATACAACTAACCCTATGGTGTGATCCACGCACGCGCTCATATGATGGGCACCAAAGGACTGCAACATAACCACAAGCAAATTAAATCAATCATAGCAATTCATCAACCACCGATAGGACAACGAAAATCTACTCAGACATCATAGTGTGGAAACACATCATTGGATAATAATATGAAGCATAAAGCACCATGTTCAAGTAGAGGTTACAGCGGGTTGCGGGAGAGTGGACCACTGTAGATAGAGGGGGGAAGGTGATGGAGATGTTGGTGAAGATGGCAGAGGTGTTGGTGAAGATCGCGGTGATGATGATGATGGCCATGGCGGCGTTCCGGCGCCACCGGAGGAGAGGGGGAGAGGGGCCCCCTTCTTCCTCGTCTTCCTTGACCTCCTCCCTAGATGGGAGAAGGGTTTCTCTGGTCCTTGGCCTCCATGGCATGGGAGGGGCGAGAGCCCCTCCGAGATTGGATCTATCTCTCTGTTTCTCTCTGGTTTTGCGTTCTGTTCTGGCTCTGTTTCACCGTTTTGTATATATATGGATATCCATAACTCCGATTGGCCTGAAACCTTTGCCATGATTTTTTCCGAATATTAGCTTTGTTGCGGCAAAATAAGAGCGTCAACCGCCTTACGGTGGGCTCAATAGCGTAGGGGGCGCGCCCTAAGGGGGGGCCTGCCTCGTGACCACCTTGGGCACTGGTTCGCATTGATTTTCCTTCCTAATTTTCCATACTTTCCGAAAATAAGCTCCGTCCGTTTTTATCCCGTTTGGACTCCGTTTGATATGGATATTCTGCAAAACCAAAAACATGCAACAGACAGGAACTGGCACTGGGCACTTGATCAATATGTTAGTCCCAAAAATAATATAAAAAGTTGCCAAAAAGTATATGAAAGTTGAATAATATTGGCATGGAACATTCAAAAATTATAGATACGACGGAGACATATCAGGCGGCGCCCCCTCTTTCCCTACCTCTCTCCCTCTCCTTCCTTCCCCCTTCCTCCTCCTAGTTGGACTAGGAAAGGGGAGTCCTACTCCTACTTCGAATCCGATCATAACGTGATATGCCAATTGCTATTTACCCTTCATAAGGACCCTTTTCATCGAATCCGATCCGACTAAAGTAGGAGAGACAGACACCCGCCAGCCACCTTATGCATCTAGTGCATGTCAGTCGGTGGAACCGGTCTCACGTAAGAGTACGTGTAAGGTTGGTCCGGGCCACTTCATCCCACAATGCCGCCGAATCAAGATTGACTAGTAACGGTAAGCATATTGAACAAAATCAACGCCCACAACTACTTTGTGTTCTACTCGTGCATGGAATCTACGCAATAGACCTAGCTCATGATGCCACTGTTGGGGAACGTAGCAGAAATTTAAAATTTTCCTACGTGTCACCAAGATCTATCTATGGAGAAACCAGCAACGAGGGGAAAGAGAGTGCATCTACATACCCTTGTAGATCGCTAAGCGGAAGCGTTCAAGTGAACGGGGTTGATGGAGTCGTACTCGTCGTGATCCAAATCACCGATGACCAAGTGCCGAACGGACGGCACCTCCGCGTTCAACACACGTACAGCCCGGTGACGTCTCCCATGCCTTGATCCAGCAAGGAGAGAGGGAGAGGTTGAGGAAGACTCCATCCAGCAGCAGCACAACGGCGTGGTGATGGTGGAGGAGCGTGGGAATCCATCAGGGCTTCGCCAAGCACCGCGGGATATGAGGAGAAAGAGAGGGAGGGCTGCACCAACAGGCAGAGATCAGATCGCCTGTTATGGGCAGCCCCAGGCCTCACTATATATAGGGGAGAGGGAGGAGGGTGCGCCCCCACCTAGGGTTTCCACCCTAGGGACGGCGGCAGCCCCAATCCCCATCTGGGCTGGCGGCCAAGTGGGGGGGGGGAGAGGGAGGCGCACCAGGCATGGGCCTTTAGGGCCAATCTGCCCTAGGGTTTGCCCCCTCTTCTCTCCAGGCGCATGGGCCTTGGTGGGGAGGCGCCCCAGCCCACCTAGGGGCTGGTCCCTTCTCACACTTGGCCCATGTATGCCTCCGAGGCCCGTGGCCCCTCCCGGTGGACCCCCGGACCCCTCCGGTGGTCCCGGTACACTACCGGTGATGCCCAGAACACTTCCGGTGGCCAAAACCATACTTCCTATATATAAATCTTTACCTCCGGACCATTCCGGAACTCCTCGTGACATCCGGGATCTCATCCGGGACTCCGAACAACATTCGGTAACCACATACAAACTTCCTTTATAACCCTAGCGTCATCGAACCTTAAGTGTGTAGACCCTACGGGTTCGGGAGACATGCAGACATGACCGAGACGTTCTCCGGTCAATAACCAACAGCGGGATCTGGATACCCATGTTGGCTCCCACATGTTCCACGATGATCTCATCGGGTGAACCACGATGTCAAGGACTTAATCAATCCCGTATACAATTCCCTTTGTCTATCGGTACGATACTTGCCCGAGATTCGATCGTCGGTATTCCGATACCTTGTTCAATATCGTTACCGGCAAGTCTCTTTTACTCGTTCCGCAACACATCATCCCGTGATCAACTCCTTGATCACATTGTGCACATTATGATGATGTCCTACCGAGTGGGCCCAGAGATACCTCTCCGTCACACGGAGTGACAAATCCCAGTCTCGATTCGTGCCAACCCAACAGACACTTTCGGAGATACCTGTAGTGTACCTTTATAGCCACCCAGTTATGTTGTGACGTTTGGCACACCCAAAGTATTCCTACGGTATCCGGGAGTTGCACAATCTCATGGTCTAAGGAAACGATACTTGACATTAGAAAAGCTTTAGCATACGAACCACATGATCTTGTGCTAGGCTTAGGATTGGGTCTTGTCCATCACATCATTCTTCTAATGATGTGATCCCGTTATCAATGACATCCAATGTCCATGGTCAGGAAACCGTAACCATCTATTGATCAACGAGCTAGTCAACTAGAGGCTCACTAGGGACATGGTGTTGTCTATGTATCCACACATGTATCTGAGTTTCCTATCAATACAATTCTAGCATGGATAATAAACGATTATCATGAACAAGGAAATATAATAATAATCAATTTATTATTGCCTCTAGGGCATATTTCCAACAGTCTCCCACTTGCACTAGAGTCAATAATCTAGTTCACATCGATATGTGATTAACACTCAAGGTCACATCCCTATGTGACTTACACCCAAGAGTTCTGGGTTTGAACATGTTATGCTTGTGAGAGAGGTTATAGTCAACGGGTCTGAACCTTTCAGATCCGTGTGTGCTTTACAAATATCTGTGTCATCTCCTAGATGCAGTTACCACGCTCTATTTGGAGCTATTCCAAATAACTGTTCTACTATACGAATCCAATTTACTACTTAGAATAATCTGGATTAGTGTCAAAGTTTGCATCGGCGTAACCCTTTACGACGAACTCTTTTTCCACCTCCATAATCAAGAAAATTCCTTAGTCCACTAGTTACTAAGGATAACCTTGACCGTTGTCCTGTGATCTATCTCTAGATCACACTTGTACCCCTTGACTGACTCATGGCAAGGCACACTTCAGATGCGGTACACATCATAGCATACTGTAGAGCCTATGTCTTAAGCATAGGGGACGACCTTCGTCCTTTCTCTCTCTTCTGCCGTGGTCAGGTCTTGAGTCTTACTCAATACTCACACGTGTAATACAGCCAAGAACTCCTTCTTTGCTGATCTATTTTGAATTCCTTCAAAATCTTGTCACGGTATGTATTTGTTTGAAAGTACTATTAAGCGATTTTGATCTATCCTTATAGATCTTGATGCTCAATGTTTAAGTAGCTTAATCCAGGTTTTCATTGAAAATCACTTTTCAAACAACCCTATATGCCTTCCAGAAATTCTACATCATTTCCGATAAACAATATGTCAACAACATATACTCATCAGAAATTCTATAGTGCTCCCACTCACTTCTTTGGAAATACAAGTTTCTCATAATCTTTGTATAAACCCAAAATCTTTGATCATCTCATCAAAGCGTACATTCCAACTCCGAGATGCTTACTCCAGTCCTTAGAAGAATTGCTCGAGCTTTGCATACTTGTTAGCATCTTTCAGGATTGACAAAATCTTCTGGTTGTATCACATACAACCTTTCCTCAAGAAAATCGTCGAGGAAACAATGTTTTGACATCCTATCTGCATGATTTCATAAATAATGCAGTAATCGCTAACACAATTCCAACGGACTCTTAACATCGCTACGAGTGAGAAAGTCTCATCGTAGTCAACTCCTTGAACTTGTCGGGAAACATCTTAACGACAAGTCGAGCTTTCTTAATGGTGACATTTACCATCATTGTCTGTCTTCCTTTTAAAATCCATCTGTACCCAACAGCCTTACGACCATCGAGCCGTTCTGCCAAAGTATACACTTTGTTTTCATACATGGATCCTCTCTCGGATTTTATGGCCTCGAGCCATTCATCGGAATCCGGGCCCACCATTGCTTCTCCATAGCTCGTAGGTTCATTGTTGTCTAGCAACATGACTACCAAGACAGGATTACATACCACTCTGACGTAGTACGCATCCTTGTCATCCTACGAGGTTTGGGAGTGACTTGATCCGAAGTCTCATGATCACTATCATAAGCTTCCACTTCAATTGGTGTAGGTGCCATAGGAACAACTCCTATGCCCTGCTACACACTAGTTGAAGTGACGGTTCAATAACCTCATCAAGTCTCCACCATCCTCCCACTCAATTCTTTCGAGAGAAACTTTTCCTCGAGAAAGGACCCGATTTGAGAAACAATCCCTATTGCTTTCGGATCTGAGACAGGAGGTATACCCAACTGTTTTGGGTGTCCTATGAAGATGCATTTATCCGCTTTGGGTTCGAGCTTATCAGCCTAAAACCTTTTCACATAAGCGTCGTGACCCCAAACTTTTAAGAAACAACAGCTCAGGTTTCTCTAAACCATAGTTCATACGATGTCGTCTCAACGGATTTGTGTGGTTCCCTATTTTAAAGTGAGTGCGGTTGTCTCTAATGCCTAACCCATGAACGATAGTGGTAATTCGATAAGAGACATCATGGTATGCATCATATCCAATAGGGTGCAGTTATGATGTTCGGACACACCATCACACTATGGTGTTCCAGGCGGTACTAGTCATGAAACAATTTCCACAATGTCTCAATTGTGTACCAAACTCGCAACTCAGATATTCATCTCTATGATCATACTATAGATATTTTATCCTCTTGTCACGACGATATTCAACTTCACTCTGAAATTACTTGAACCATTCAATAATTCAGACTTGTGTTTCATCAAGTAAATATGCTCAGTATCTACTCAAATCATCTGTGAAGTAAGAGCATAACGATATCCACTGCGTGCTTCAGCACTTATTGGACTGCACACATCAAAATGTGTTACTTCCAACAAGTTGCTTTCTTGTTCCATTTTACTGAAACCGAAGCTTTCGGTCATCTTGCCCATGTGGTATGATTTGCATATCTCAAGTGATACAAAATCAAGTGAGTTCAAACGGTCCATCTGCATGGAGTTTCTTCATGCGTATATACCAACAGACATGGTTCACATGTCTCAATCTTTTCAGAAATGAGTGAGTTCAAAGATCCATCAACATGGAGCTTCTTCATGCGTTTTATACCAATATGACTTACATGGCAGTGCCACAAGTAGGTGGTACTATCATTACTATCTTATATCTTTTGGCATGAACATGTGTATCACTATGATCGAGATTCAATAAACCATTCATTCTAGGTGCAAGACCATTGAAGGTATTAATCAAATAAATAGAGTAACCATTATTCTCCTTAAATGAATAATCCTATTGCTATAGACATAATCCAATCATGTCTATGCTCAACGCAAACACCAAATAACAATTATTTAGGTTTAACACCAATCTCGATGGTAGAGGGAGCGTGCGATGCTTGATCACATCAACCTTGGAAACACTTCCAACACATCTCGTCAGCTCACCTTTAGCTAGTCTCCGTTTATTCCGTAGCTTTTATTTCGAGTTACTAACACTTAGCAACCGAACCGGTATCTAATACCCTGATGCTACTAGGAGTACTAGTAAAGTACACATTCACATAATGTATATCCAATATACTTCTATCGACAGCCTTCTCATCTACCAAGTATCTAGGGTAATTCTGCTCTAGTGGCTGTTCCCCTTATTACAGAAGCACTCAGTCTCGGGTTTGGGTTCAACCTTGGGTTTCTCCACTAGAGCAGCAGCTGATTTGCCGTTTCATGAAGTATCCCTTCTTGCCCTTGCCCTTCTTGAAACTAGTGGTTTGACTAACCATCAACAATTGATGCTCCTTCTTGATTTCTACTTTCGCGGTGTCAAACATCCCGAATATTTCAAGGATCATCATATCTATCCCTGATATGTTATAGTTCATCACGAAGATCTAGTAGCTTGGTGGCAATAACTTTGGAAAAAACATCACTATCTTATCTGGAAGATTAACTCCCACTCGATTCAAGTGATTGTTGTACTCAGACAATCTGAGCACAAGCTCAACGATTGAGCTTTTCTCCCTTAGTATGCAGGCTAAGAAAATCGTCGGAGGTCTTATACCTCTTGACGTGGGCACGAGCCTGAAATCCCAATTTCAGCCCTCGAAACATCTCATATGTTCCGCGACATTTCAAAAATGTTTTCGGTGCCTCAATTCTAAACCATTTATCATTACCGAACTATCATGTAGTCATCAAAACGTGTATGTCAGATGTTCGCAACATCCACAGACCACGTTTGAGGTCCAGCACACCGAGCAGTGCATTAGGGACGTAAGCCTTGTACTGTCCGCATAATTGCTACTATCAACTTTCAACTATATTTTCTCTAGGAACGTATCTAACTCAGTAGAACTAAAGCGCGAGCTTACGACATAATTTGCAAAGATCTTTTGACTATGTTCAAGATAATTAAGTTCATCTTATGAACTCCCACTCAGATAGACATCCCTCTAGTCATCCAAGTGAGTACATGATCCGAGTCAACTAGGCCGTGTCCGATCATCACGTGAGACGGACTAGTCAACATCGGTGAACATCTTCATGTTGATCGTATCTACCATATGACTCATGTTCGACCTTTCGGTCTTCTGTGTTCCGAGGCCATGTCTGTACATGCCAGGCTCGTCAAGTCAACCTAAGTGTTTCGCGTGTGTAAATCTGTGTTACACTCGTTGCATGTGAACGTAAGAATCTATCACACCCGATCATCACGTGGTGCTTCGAAACGACGAACTTTCGCAACGGTGCACAGTTAGGGGGAACACTTTCTTGAAATTTTAATGAGGGATCATCTTATTTACTACCGTCGTTCTAAGAAAATAAGATGTATAAACATGATAAACATCACATGCAATCAAATAGTGACATGATATGGCCATCATCACTTTGCTCCTTTTGATCTCCATCTTCGGGGCTCCATGATCATCGTCGTCACCGGCATGACACCATGATCTCCATCATCATGATCTCCATCATCGTGTCTTCATGAAGTTGTCACGTCAACTATTACTTCTACTCCTATGGCTAACGCTTTAGCAATAAAGTAAAGTAATTACATGACGTTTATGTTGACACGCAGGTCATAAATAAATTAAAGACAACTCCTATGGCTCCTGCCGGTTGTCATACTCATCGACATGCAAGTCGTGATTCCTATTACAAGAACATGATCATCTCATACATCACATATATCATACATCACATCCTTTGGCCATATCACATCACATGGCATACCCTGCAATAACAAGTTAGACGTCCTCTAATTGTTGTTTGCATGTTTTACGTGGCTGCTATGGGTTTCTAGCAAGAATGTTTCTTACCTACGCAAAACCACAACGTGATATGCCAATTGCTATTTACCCTTCATAAGGACCCTTTTCATCGAATCCGATCCGACTAAAGTAGGAGAGACAGACACCCGCCAGCCACCTTATGCATCTAGTGCATGTCAGTCGGTGGAACCGGTCTCACGTAAGAGTACGTGTAAGGTTGGTCCGGGCCGCTTCATCCCACAATGCCGCCGAATCAAGATTGACTAGTAACGGTAAGCATATTGAACAAAATCAACGCCCACAACTACTTTGTGTTCTACTCGTGCATGGAATCTACGCAATAGACCTAGCTCATGATGCCACTGTTGGGGAACGTAGCAGAAATTTAAAATTTTCCTACGTGTCACCAAGATCTATCTATGGAGAAACCAGCAACGAGGGGAAAGAGAGTGCATCTACATACCCTTGTAGATCGCTAAGCAGAAGCGTTCAAGTGAACGGGGTTGATGGAGTCGTACTCGTCGTGATCCAAATCACCGATGACCAAGTGCCGAACGGACGGCACCTCCGCGTTCAACACACGTACAGCCCGGTGACGTCTCCCATGCCTTGATCCAGCAAGGAGAGAGGGAGAGGTTGAGGAAGACTCCATCCAGCAGCAGCACAACGGCGTGGTGATGGTGGAGGAGCGTGGGAATCCATCAGGGCTTCGCCAAGCACCGCGGGATATGAGGAGAAAGAGAGGGAGGGCTGCACCAACAGGCAGAGATCAGATCGCGTGTTATGGGCAGCCCCAGGCCTCACTATATATAGGGGAGAGGGAGGAGGGTGCGCCCCCACCTAGGGTTTCCACCCTAGGGGCGGCGGCAGCCCCAATCCCCATCTGGGGTGGCGGCCAAGTGGGGGGGGGGAGAGGGAGGTGCACCAGGCATGGGCCTTTAGGGCCCATCTGCCCTAGGGTTTGCCCCCTCTTCTCTCCAGGCGCATGGGCCTTGGTGGGGAGGCGCCCCAGCCCACCTAGGGGCTGGTCCCTTCTCACACTTGGCCCATGTATGCCTCCGAGGCCCGTGGCCCCTCCCGGTGGACCCCCGGACCCCTCCGGTGGTCCCGGTACACTACCGGTGATGCCCAGAACACTTCCGGTGGACAAAACCATACTTCCTATTTATAAATCTTTACCTCCGGACCATTCCGGAACTCCTCGTGACATCCGGGATCTCATCCGGGACTCCGAACAACATTCGGTAATCACATACAAACTTCCTTTATAACCCTAGCGTCATCGAACCTTAAGTGTGTAGACCCTACGGGTTCGGGAGACATGCAGACATGACCGAGACGTTCTCCGGTCAATAACCAACAGCGGGATCTGGATACCCATGTTGGCTCCCACATGTTTCACGATGATCTCATCGGATGAACCACGATGTCAAGGACTTAATCAATCCCGTATACAATTCCCTTTGTCTATCGGTACGATACTTGCCCGAGATTCGATCGTTGGTATTCCGATACCTTGTTCAATCTCGTTACCGGCAAGTCTCTTTTACTCGTTCCGCAACACATCATCCCGTGATCAACTCCTTGATCACATTGTGCACATTATGATGATGTCCTACCGAGTGGGCCCAGAGATACCTCTCCGTCACACGGAGTGACAAATCCCAGTCTCGATTCGTGCCAACCCAACAGACACTTTCGGAGATACCTGTAGTGTACCTTTATAGCCACCCAGTTATGTTGTGACGTTTGGCACACCCAAAGTATTCCTACGGTATCCGGGAGTTGCACAATCTCATGGTCTAAGGAAACGATACTTGACATTAGAAAAGCTTTAGCATACGAACTACATGATCTTGTGCTAGGCTTAGGATTGGGTCTTGTCCATCACATCATTCTTCTAATGATGTGATCCCGTTATCAATGACATCCAATGTCCATGGTCAGGAAACCGTAACCATCTATTGATCAACGAGCTAGTCAACTAGAGGCTCATTAGGGACATGGTGTTGTCTATGTATCCACACATGTATCTGAGTTTCCTATCAATACAATTCTAGCATGGATAATAAACGATTATCATGAACAAAGAAATATAATAATAATCAATTTATTATTGCCTCTAGGGCATATTTCCAACACTCGTTGCTATGCATCACCATGATCTTGCGTGTGCGTAGGATTTTTTTTGAAATTACTACGTTGACCAACATAATGTACCTACCACCCTTGCTTGTGGACTAGCTGCAGAGCTAACGTTTAAACTTCTGGAAGCACGTATAATCTATCCTATAGCTGATAGTGGATGGGTAAGTCCTGTTCATTGTGTTCCTAAGAAAGGAGGTATAACTGTTGTTCCTAATGATAAGAATGAACTTATTCTGCAAAGAATTGTTACGTGCTATAGAATGGTAATTGATTTTAGAAAATTAAACAAAGCAACTAGAAAATATCATTACCCTTTGCCTTTTATTGATCAAATGCTTGAAAGATTATCTAAGCACACACATTTTTGCATCCTTGATGGATATTCTGGTTTTTCACAAGTACCTGTTTCTCAACCTGATCAAGAAAATACCACTTTTACTTGTCCCTTTGGAACCTATGCTTATAGACGTATGCCTTTTGGTTTATGTAATGCACCTACTACCTTTCAAAGATGTATGACTGCTATATTTTCTGACTTTTGGGAAAAGATTTTTGAGGTTTTCATGGATGACTTTTCTGTTTATGGGAAGTCTTTTGATGATTGTTTAAGCAATCTTGATCAAGTTTTGAAGAGATGTGAACAAACAAATCTTGTCTTGAATTGGGAGAAGTGCCACTTTATGGTTAATGAAGGCATTGTCTTGGGTCATAAAATTTCTGAAAGAGGTATTGAAGTGGACCAAGCTAAGGTTGATGCAATTGATAAAATGCTATGACCTAAAGATATAAAAGGTATTCGTAGTTTCTTAAGTCATGTTGGTTTCTATAGGAGATTTATCAAAGACTTTTCTAAAATTTCTACGCCTCTCACTAGTCTCTTGCAAAAGGATATTCCCCTTGTTTTTGATGATGATTTATTATAAGCCTTTGAAACACTAAAGAAAGCCTTAATTTCTGCATCTATTGTTCAACCACCTGATTGGAACTTGCTGTAACATACCAAATTTTCAATTTGGAATGTTATATATTAGATCATCATTGCATATCATATTTTATTGCATTTTGGTTTGATCCTAGAAATTCTACGCAACTCAAGGACCCACAGAGAGAGTTGGGGGTTTCATTATTTTCATATTCGAGTTTTTCTCGAATTTTGAAAAGAGGATCGTTTGATTCTAATTATGTTCTCTTCGTATATTTCTTTCATAAAAATAAAAAGAGAGAGGATAAAATGACATCCACAAAATAAAGAAATATCGGAGATTTAATACTAAAATCAAATAAGTTTTTTATTCAGAGTTTTATCGCTATTTTATTTGAATTAGGAAAATATGCGTTTTTTCAAAATTGCATTTTAGGACCAAATAAATGTTCACCTTGTCAGGCCTATTTTTAGAGGATGGAGAAAACTTATTTCGGGATTTTTTGAGTCAGTTTAGTATTTCTTTTCTTTCTTTTTCTGCATGTCGGAATTATTTAAAAAAAAGTCAAACTGACTCCGAGCTGTATTCGAGCGGGACTTCGCCCGGGGGGCTTCATAAGCCGCCACCCGAGCCGCCCCGAGGCCCAACTCGCGCCCGTAGCCCACCCTGCCGAAACCCTAGCCGCCGCCGCCGCCACTTCCGCGCTCCGCCATCGCCTGCTAGCCCGCCGCCCCGCCGCCCGTCGCCGCCGCCGACCCCGCCGCTGGAGCTGCCGCTGCCGCGGCTGTCTCCCCGGATCCGCCGGAGGTAGCCACCGCTGCTGCCTCGGTTTTTGTTAGAAAACCGTCGGTTTTTTAGAACCCGTGGTTTATTTTTTTAGATTGGTTTTTTTCGGTTTAGTTAATTAGCGAACGCCCGTTCGTTCGTTCATTTTAATGAATGGTTTTCACCGTTTAGCCGCAGACAGCGAACGTTCGTTCGTTAGCCTGTTTGTCAGTTTTTCTTTTTCTCGGATTTTCCGTGATTATTTTCAATCGCGATTTCTGATCCGATTTTCGTTCTAGTATAACTTTTCGCTCGTTTATCAGAATCAGGTGATTCAAGCGCCTAGAGTTTCTTCTCTAAACTCTCTTTCTGTTTAACCAACTTAAACAAGTTTTTGTTACTGTAAAATTTGACTTTAGTCCAGATTAGTAAATGAAGCCTGTTTCTTTCGCCGTTTGAGTTTTGTTTCTTTGTTTGATTTGATTCTTTTTGCAAACCGGAACTCTTAAGTTGAACTTTTTGGTTATATTTCTTATTTGAGTTTTACCCGTGCCCTTGCTTGATTGTTTATCGTATGCTTGTTTGTTTGCGATAGAGTACTGAGTGTGAAGCGTGCTACTACGAGTCTCTAGGTTTCGCGGATCATCAGCAAGGCAACTAACACTTTGATCATACCTCTTTACTACCCAGTTTTATTGCACTAGATCAATCCTCAAACAATTGCATGGTTAGGATCTGATTAAATTGTGGGTTTGGGAAGTAGATGAGGTAGTACCTATTCACCTGTTTATTATCAAACCTTTGGGAGTTACTTCTACGTTGCTTATATTGCTATGCTATGCTTGTAGACGTTGATTGGGTTTGAGTGCATTCATGACAGATGTGAGATTGTTAATTAATGGTTCAACTTAAGGTGGCAACTTAAATACACATCTGGGTGGATTGAGGCACCCGGGGAATCCAGTGATTGCCTGTATTTTTGGAAATCCCGGGGTACCGTGTGATTATCCTATGGACTGCCACCCAGGATCCAAGGGATCATAAGATTATTCATGCCAGAAACTTCCATGTGCAGCCACATGCCATTGTGGGATCTAGCATAGTTGAGTAAGTTGCGGGAAACCTTTCCATGATGGGCTAGCAGATGTAGGGGATTGTAGGTGTACCGGCCTATCTATCGGTTAAGGGGACCTCTTCGGAAAGACTGTGTCTCGGACATCCGTTTCTCAAACATCATGCAGTGCGAGAAATTCAACAGAGGAGATCGAGTCTTGTGGGGAAAAGTGCACAAACCTCTGCAGAGTGTACAAACTAATCATGGTTAGCCGTGTCCCCGGTTATGGACATCTTGAGTGTCTGGTTCTTGGATTATCATGTGGATCTCATCACTCTTAATTATATAATTTGATTGGGGTTAATGATTATATTTAATTGGGATTGAGATGGGGTTTACCATTCTCAATGTTTAACAACCACCATGATAGTTAAATAAAATTTATTCCTTTGTTGTAGGAAAAAATTGGCTTTTCACAAAACTTATTAACCATACAGCCTCCACCAGCCAAATATGCATGTAGTGATAGCATTATTCTATTCATTACTCTCTTGTGCTACATTGCCAGCATATTCCATGTGCTGACCCGTTTTCGGGCTGCAACGTATCATGTTGCAGACTTTTTAGACGACGAGTAAGGAGCCTTAGGTCGTGGTCTTTCACTCAGTGATGCCGTTGGAGTTGATGGACTCACTTTATCTTCCAAGCCTTCCGCTGTTATCGTATTAAATGGCCTTAAGCCATATTTATTGTAATAAGTTCTCTTTTGAGACATTCGATGTAATAAGTGTGTGATTGCTACTCTGTTATAAATCCTTCAAGTACAGTGCGTGTCAGCATTATCGATCCAGGGATGACACTGATGCATAGAGATCAGACTGTTTGAGGTCTGGTCGCTACACTTGCCTTTTGAAATTATGTGTGATGCTAGTGATTATGCTGTTGGTGCTGTTCTAGGACAAAGAGTTGATAAGAAATTGAATGGTATCCATTATGGTAGCAAAACTCTAGACAGTGCTAAACAAAATTATGCTACCACTGAAAAAGAATTCCTAGCAGTAGTGTTTGCTTATGATAAATTTAGACCTTATATTGTTGATTCAAAAGTAACAGTTCACACAGACCATGCTGCTATTAAATATCTTATGGAAAAGAAAGATGCTAAACCTAGACTTGGGTTCTCTTGTTGCAAGAATTTGATTTACATATCATTGATAGAAAAGGAGCTGAGAACCTAGTACCTGATAATTTGTCTAGGCTTGAAAATTTTCCTAATGACCCACTACCTATTGATGATAGTTTCCCTGATGAGCAGTTAGCTGCAATAAATGTTGCTCATAATACTCCTTGGTATGCTGATTATGCTAATTACATTGTTGCTAAATATTTACCACCTAGCTTTACATACCAACAAAAGAAAAAATTCTTCTATGATTAAAGACATTACTTTTGGGATGACCCACATCTTTATAAAGAAGGAGTATATGGCATTATTAGATGTTGTGTACCTGAGCATGAACAGGGACAAATCCTACAGAAATGTCACTCTGAAGCTTATGGAGGGCATCATGCTAGAGATAGAATTGCTCACAAGGTATTGCAATCTGGATTTTATTGGCCTACTCTCTTCAAGGATGCTCGTAAGTTTGTCTTATCTTGTGATGAATGCCAAAGAATAGGTAATATCGGTAAGCGTCAAGAAATGCCTATGAATTATTCATTTGCTGTTGAACCATTTGATGTTTGGGGATTTGATTATATGGGACCTTTTGTTTCCTCTAATGGGTATACACATATTTTGGTTGCTGTTGATTATGTTACTAAATGGGTAGAAGCTATTCCAACCAGTAATGTTGATCACAAGACCTCTATTGAAATGCTTAAGGAAGTTATTTTCCCAATGTTTGGAGTCCCTAGATATTTAATGACTGATGGTGGTTCACATTTTATTCATGGTGCTTTCCGTAAAATGCTTGCCAAGTATGATGTTAACCATAGAATTGCATCACCTTATCATCCTTAGTCTAGTGGTCAAGTTGAACTTAGCAATAGAGAAATAAAATTAATTTTGCAAAAGACTGTCAATAGGTCCAGGAAGAATTGGTCTAAGAAATTAGATGATGCACTTTGGGCTTATAGAACAACTTATAAAAATCCTATGGGTATGTCTCCATATAAAATGGTTTATGGAAATGCTTGTCATTTGCCTCTTGAGTTAGAAGATAAAGCATATTGGGCCATCAAAGAGCTCAATTATGATTTCGAACTTGCTGGTGAAAAGAGGTTATTTGATATTAGCTCATTAGATGAGTGGAGAACCCAAGCTTATGAAAATGCAAATTATTCAAAGAAAAAGTTAAAATATGGCACGACAAAAGAATCCAAAAGCGTGAGTTTAAAGTCGTTCTTTTGTACAACTCTCGTTTTAGATTCTTTGCTGGAAAACTCCTCTCAAAATGGGAAGGCCCATATGTCATCAAGGAGGTTTATCGGTCTGGAGCCATCAAAATAAATATTCCATAAGGTACTAATCCGAAGGTTGTCAATGGGCAACGAGTAAAGCATTATATCTCAGGTACACCCATTAATGTTGAAAGTAATATTATCCAAACTTTGACACTAGAAGAACACATAAAAGAGTCCTTCCGGAACACTCCAGAATTGTGAAAATAAGAAGGTATGTGATACGGTAAGTAAACGGACTCCGAAAAATCCGCAAAAATATTTTTTATCAGTTTTGGAATATTTAAGCATTTAGGAAATAAAGAAACTTCCAGGAAGCGTCCCCTGGTGGGCACAAGACCCCAGGGCGCACCAGGCTTGCTTGGCGCGCCCAGGTGGGTTGTGCCCACCTGGGACACCTTCCGGACTCCGTTTTTCTTCCGTATGCTTGTCCTCCAAGATAAAAAATCTATATATACTTCCCAAAACTGTTAACCATCGTATCGTGGAGAAATCATATGTTCTCTTTTCCTTGTTGTTTTCCGTAAGATCCCATCTACCATGGCCTCTTAAAGCTCCTCCAAGGACAAGTTCTTCAAGAACGTCATCAACCCATATCTGCGCGAGGTGGTGCAGCACCCTCAAACCATTCAGATGCATGAGGGGGTGCTTCACCTCCGCGATGTGCCATGTCCCAAGGGGACGGGAACCATGGAGGCCAGGCTTGAAGCTATGGAGCAAGATGTCTTCCAGTGCAAGGGGATGGTGGAGCGTGGACTCAATGCCAATCACCTCATGATCACAAACCTTTCCCGTGATCTCAAGGTGGATGGCAAGCCCATGAAGGACATCATCTTCACCCTCAATGAGCAAATCAACTTTCTCCAAAGCCAGATCTATGATCTTCAAAACCAAGTCTTTGAATATGAGGCAAGGTTTAAAGGTATGAGTTTGGCTGCTAGTTGCAGGACCCGTGAGACTCACTCCTCCTCTTATGATGGTGGACCACTGCCATGGAAATCCGAGGACAAGATCCCTTCTTCATCACCACCATCACCTTCTTCACCACCAAAGGAGAATTGAGTATCGGGTATGGGCACTCCCCTTGGCTTTCGCCAAGCTTGGGGGAGGTGCCCCAGTATCGTATCACCCCACTATCTTATTACTTTTACTTATTTTAGTTCGATCATTTTGCTTTAGTAGAATAAAAGTTAGTTCGGTCCTGTCTTCTTTGAGAGTTTGTTTAGTGATCTATCCTTGTAATCGTATGCAAGTTATATAATAAAATTTTAGTTTGAGTTTTTGCTTTCTTTACTCTCATGTTGCAAATAAAGAAAGAAATAAGAAAAGAAAGAGAGAAAGGAAAGAAATAAAAGGAAAGAAATAATGAAAAGATCATATACTAATCCTATGGTAGGTGATGGCACCACATAAGGAAAAGTATAAGTAGAAAATTTTATTAGAGATTGACAAATATAGCATTAGTCAATGATGCAACTCATGAAAGAATTAATAAGGGAAGAGAAGATTCACATATAAATATACTATCCTAGAAATCTTTTGTGATTGTGAGCCCACATCAAAATATTATAGGGATTTTTGCATTCATGCCCCTAGTTGGGTCACACTCGACTGTTTTGCCCCTAGATTTTCAACAATTGCGGTTTTGCCCAGTTCACTTCACTCGCCTTGTGTTTTTGCCCTTCCGGAGCGGTTCCGACCAATCACGGTTCGCCACGTGGCGACTGCTCATTGGCCAGACCCGCTCCGGAAGGGGAAAAACACAAGGCGAGTGAAGTGAGATGGGCAAAACCGCAATTGTTGAAAAACTAGGGGCAAAACAGTCGAGTGTGACCCAACTAGGGGCACCAATACAATTATTCCAATATTATATGCCAAAATTGTTGACGTTGGACAAGGAAGACAACTTAATGGTTTATGTTTGCTTATATTCACATAGAAGTCATATTGGCATAGATCCTTCAACATGTGGTGCTTGCCCCTATCTTTGCTAGCCAAAAAATTCCGCACTAAGTAGAGATACTACTTGTGCATCCAAAAACCCTTAAACCCAAATCTTATTTTCAAGTGTCCACCATGCCTACCTAGGGATTGAGCAAGATCCCTCAAGTAAGTTGTCATCGGTGCAAAAAGGCAATAACATTTGCTTCTAAAAGTGTGATATCATTTAGTGTAAGAGAAAATTGAGCGTTGCATGAACTTGTGATGGTGAATAATAAAAGCGACAAGCTGCATAATAAAGGTCGCTATCACAAGGGACAATGTAATGTGACATTCTTTTGCATTAAGGGGTTGAGCATACAAACAAATAAGCGCATGGCAACCTCTGCTTTCCTCTGTGAAGGGCCTATCCTTTACTTTTATGTATTTACTTTTATGCAAAGAATCAAAGTTTTTCTTCTATTCCTTTTAATTTTTCTCCTTTGGCAAGCATCATGTGGTGAGGAAAGATCTAGGCACATTTGTCCAGTTGAATATAGATAGCATGAGTTATTATTGTTGACATCACCCTTGAGGTGAGTACGTTGGGAGGCGAAACTATAAGCCCCTATCTTTCTATGTGTCTGGTTGAAACGTTTTGCTCATGTGTACGTGGTGAGTGTTAGCAATCATAGAAGACTATATGATGGTTGAGTATGTGGACTTGCCTAAAGGCTCCGATACGTGACCCTTCCTGAAAAGATGATGAATTGTAGTTGCAAAGTTGACTGAGAACATAGTTTGTTGGTTTCTAATAGAGTTTTTTCTTTATACTTCGATTGTGTGATGAACTATTACTTATTCATGAGAACTATATGATAAAAGGTCTATGATAAAAGTCTTATGTTTATTTTTGTTGCTTTTATAATAATCAACATGATGCTTCTGTGTCCGTATCTTGCTTTTATCAACACCTCTCTCTCAAAGCATGTGGACATGATTTTCGATTTCGGTTTTCGCTTGAGGACAAGAGAGGCCTAAGCTTGGGGGAGTTGATACATCCATTTTGCATCATGTTTTCTTACTATTATTTATAATGTTTTCATCCATCATAATGCTTTTTGGTGTAATTCTAACGCCTTTTCCCTCATAATATGCAAGGTGCACACCAAGAGGGAGAATTCCGGCAGCTGGAAATCTGGACCTGAAAAAGCTACGCTAGGCTACCTATTTTGCACAACTCCAAATGAGCTGAAACTTCACGAGGATTTTTTTATGGAATATTGATACGTCTCCATCGTATCTACTTTTCCAAACACTTTTGCCCTTGTTTTGGACTCTAACTTGCATGATTTGAATGGAACTAACCCGGACTGACGCTGTTTTTAGCAGAATTGCCATGGTGTTATTTTTGTGCAGAAATAAAAGTTTTTGGAATGACCTGAAACTTCATAGAGAATATTTTTGGAATATATAAAAAATATTGGCGAAAGAATCAACGCCAGGGGGCCCACACCCTGTCCACGAGGGTGGGGGCACGCCCCCTGCCTCGTGGGCCCCCTGAAGCTCCACCGACCTCAACTCCAACTCTATATATTCACGTTCGGGGAGAAAAAATTTAGAGAGAAGGATTCATCACGTTTTACAATACGGAGCCGCCGCCAAGCCCTAATCTCTCTCGGGAGGGCTGATTTGGAGTCCGTTCGGGGCTCCGGAGAGGGGAATCCGTTGTCGTCGTCATCATCAACCATCCTCCATCACCAATTTCATGATGCTCACCGCTGTGCATGAGTAATTCCATTGTAGGCTTGCTAGACGGTGATGGGTTGGATGAGATTTATCATGTAATCGAGTTAGTGTTAGGGTTTGATCCCTAGTATCCACTATGTTCTAAGATTGATGTTGCTATGACTTTGCTATGCTTAATGCTTGTCACTAGGGCCTGAGTGCCATGATTTCAGATCTTAACCTATTATGTTTTCATGAATATATGTGATTTCTTGATCCTATCTTGCAAGTCAATAGTCACCTACTATGTGTTATGATCCGGTAACCTCGAAGTGACAATAATCGGGACCACTCCCGGTGATGAGCGTAGTTTGAGGAGTTCATGTATTCACTAAGTGCTAATGCTTTGGTCCGATACTCTATGAAAGGAGGCCTTAATATCCCTTAGTTTCCAATAGGACCCCGTTGCCACGGGAGGGTAGGACAAAAGATGTCATGCAAGTTCTTTTCCATAAGCACGTATGACTATATTTGGAATACATGCCTACATTACATTGATGAACTGGAGCTAGTTCTGTGTCACCCTATGTTATAACTGTTGCATGAGGAATCGCATCCGACATAATTATCCATCACTGATCCGATGCCTACGAGCTTTTCACATATTGATATTTGCTTAGTTACTTTTCCGTTGCCACTGTTACAATTACTACAAAACTGCTACTGTTACCTTTGCCACCGTTACCGTTACTTCCATACTACTTTTTTATTAAATACTTTGCTGCAGATATTAAGTTTTCCAGGTGTGGTTGAATTGACAACTCAACTACTAATACTTGAGAATATTCTTTGGCTCCACTTGTGTCGAATCAATAAATCTGGGTTGAATACTCTACCCTCGAAAACTGTTGCGATCCCCTATACTTGTGGGTCATCAAGACTATTTTCTGGCGCCGTTGCCGGGGAGCATAGCTCTATTCTTTGATTCACTTGGGATTTATATCTGTTGATCACTATGAGGAACTTGAAAGACGAAAAAACCAAGATTTATCCCTCAACAACGAGGGGAGGTAAGGAACTGCCATCTAGCTCTGCACTTGATTCACCTTCTGTTATGAGTAAATTTGCGACACCTGCACTTGCTATTGATTCTGATAGGTCACATGTTATTGATGATGCCACGTCTGCTATGCATGATATTTATGATGAAACTACTTCTATGCTTGATAATACTGTGCCACTAGGTGAATTTCTCGATGAACAACTTGCTAGGGTTAGAGAGAATGAAATTAATGAAACTGATAATATTGATGAAAATGATGATGAAGATTCTCCCCCTAGATATGAATTGCCTGATGTACCTGAGGGTCATGTTATGGATGAAGAAACTGCTAGAGATCTTTTTGCTTGCAAAGATAGATACGATCTTAAGAAACTGTTAGCCAAACTAAAAGAAAAGTCATTGAATGCTAGAATGAAATATGACCCTGCTTTTGCTACTTCACCTATCTGTATTTCCGATAAGGATTATGATTTCTCTGTCGATCCTGGGATAATTACTTTGGTTGAACCTTATCCTTTATATGGCTATGAATCTAAAACTATTGTGGCACATCTTACTAAATTGAATGATATAGCCACCCTATTCACTCATTATGGAAAAAAAATTCGTTACTACTATATCCTTAAGCTATTTCCGTTCTCATTAAAGGGTGATGCTAAAACATGGTTTAATTCTCATGATCCTGGTTGTATGTGTAGTCTCCAGGATATGATTTATTACTTCTTTGCTAAATATTTCCTTGCTCATAAGAAATAAGCTGCCTTAAGGGAAATATATAATTTTGTGCAAATTGAAGAAGAGAGTCTCCCACAAGCTTGGGGGAGGCTTCTCCAATTACTTAATGCTTTGCCTGATTATCCTCTCAAGGAAAATGAAATACTTGATATCTTTTATAATGGACTAACCGATGCTTCCAGAGACCACCTAGATAGTTGTGTTGGTTGTGTTTTCAGGGAAAGAACTGTTGATCGAGCTGAATTGCTACTGAATAATATGTTGAGTAATGAAAATGATTGGACACTTCCTGAACCAACTCCTAAGCCAACTCTGAAGAAAAGGGGTATTCTATTTCTCAGTCCTGAAGATATGCAAGAGGCAAAGAAATCTATGAAAGAAAAGGGTATTAAAGCTGAAGATGTTAAGAATTTACCATCTATTGAAGAAATACATGGTCTTGATAACCCGACATAGGTAGTAAAAGTAAATTTTCTCTATAGATATGATAAGGGTGAAATCCCATGTACTAAGTTGCTAGCCAACGCTTGGATGAGTTTGATGATTTTATTGTTAAACAAGAAAACTTGAATGCTTATGTTGGTAGACAATTGAAACGTAATGCTTATATGATTGAACACTTGAGTGATTATATCTCTAGAGTTAAGGGTGAACATAAACTTATTAGTAAACATGCTTCTATGGTTAGCACTCAAGGAGAACAAGTGCTTAAAGCTCAAAATGATTTGCTCAATGAATTAAATAATAAGAAAAAATGATAATGCTGTTAGAGTTATGACTACAGGGGGTAAAATGACTCAGGAACCTTTGTATCCCGAGGGCCACCCTAAGAGAATTGAGCAAGATTCTCAGAGAACTAATGTTGATGCACCTAGTCCTTCTAAGAGGAAGAAAAAGAAAAATGATAGGACTTTGCATGCTTCTAGTGAACCTGTTGTTGACACACGTGAGAATCCCAATGATATTTCTATTTCTAATGCTAAAACACAATCTGGTAATGAACATGAACCTAGTGATAATGTTAATGATGATGTTCATGTTGATGCTCAACCTAGCTGTCGGCGTTCTGCGAAAAGGGGTCCCCAGACTTGCCTGCCTGCGGCCTGCGGCGTGGCTCGAGTGGGGGCCCAACGTGGCCCATCTTCATCAACACAAGGCTCAAGACCCTCGGGAGGGGCCAAGCCTCGCGAGGCGGACGACATGGAGCTTCCTCCAGCACGGCCTCCTTAGGCTGGCTCGCGAGGAGGCGGAGAGATCAAGGTGGGATACCTCACGAGGTGCCCATGACGCAAGCCATGACGACCAGAGGTGCCAGGCGGGCGCCTGCCCGCGCAGTGTCCTCCCTTTCCTCTTTGGTGCAAAGGGGGCAAGCGCAGGCGAGAGGATCAAGCAAAGGCACCCATTTCGGTGCAACGAGACCAAGACCAACTCCACGACAAGGAGGAAGTCACTATGGAGCCCAAGCCGGCGTCATCACCACAACCTTTGGCAGGGGAAGACCAACTTTAGTCAGGATAAGTGTACCCGATGTTCCCCTTCAAATCGGCCAATTGTTGGCGCCCTTCCCGCTCAAATATTTGGGAAGAGGCCCAGGGCCTTTGCCTATAAATAGGACTAGCCACCCCCAGGGTAGAAAAAAGGGAGAATCCAACCTGATTCAGTATCCAGAGCAAGTAGAGAGAGAGAAGGGCGATTGAACTCCCCCTAGCAGTTCATCCCCAGCCAAGAACAGACCCTCTCGAGGTCGTTCTTCCTTGTATTGTTCTTCCTCATCAGCCCAAGAGGCAATCCACCACACCACACTGGAGTAGGGTATTACACCACAATGGTGGCCCGAACCAGTATAAACCCTGTGTCTCTTGTGTTGTTCTCGCGGTAGTTTAGATCCTCACAAGACGGAGAGGTAGAGGGCACGATCTCCGCGCGCACCCCAGAGTTCGAACCTGAAGGGTCTGCCGGAACCCGTGATCCGACATTTGGCGCGCCAGGTAGGGGTGCGCCGGGATCCGTCTTCCACCGCTCCGCTCTCCTCCGACCACCGCATCCATGTCTGACGCTCGTCGGGCCCGCACCAAGCGCCGGGCCGCCATCGCTTCCCGCGCCGTCCAGACGGCCCCCGTCGGCGGGCGCCCTCGTCGTTCCCCGTCGCCCACCGTCAACGCCGCCACCGGCCCGGTGGGGAACGAGCAGCAAGCGTCCTCTCAACACCCGTCCGTGCGGCGGGATGGACGCACAGCCACTCCGTCACTCACCCCAGCCGGTTCTTCGTCGCACGCGCTGCGCGCGCCCTTGGAGGCTCGAGTTGCGCTCATCGCGGCCAACGAGCTCCTGCGCTACCGCCCCATCGACGACGTCTACGAGGAGTGGCTCGACCGCGTCGCCGAGCTTGTCCGCGCCGCTGAGGGCTCTCCCGCGCCCTCCGCACCACTGCGCCGCACTCCGCCCCGCATGGGCAATGAAGCTCCGGGGGCGTTCCAGCCGCCACCTTTCCAAGAAGATGCCATGGCCCCAAGGCGTGCAGCTCCTGGGCGGAATCCGCTCTGTCATGCGCTGGCCCAGCAGGAACGGAGCTGCCAAGAAGTCCCGCGACCGCAAGAGGCCGCTCGGGCGCTCCCGACTCCGGCTCGCCGAGACCCTGCTCCAGCTCCGGCGCGTCAAGACCCCGCCCTGCTCCCAGCTGCGGCGCAAGGGGACCCACAAGGCCAAGCTCTCCCTCAACCAAAACCTCCCGCGACCACCGCTGGCTGCCGCGCCTACACCCCTGAGTTGCGTAGCATCGCGTGGCCCGGCAAGTTCAAGCCGGACCTGCCTCCTCGCTACGACGGCACCACTGACCCCACGGAGTTCCTCCAGCTCTACGAGCTGGGAATCGAAGCTGCCAGCGTGGATGAGAAGGTCATGGCGAACTGGTTCCCCATGGTGCTGAAGGAAGGTGCTCGCACTTGGCTCCTGAACCTGGCCCCAGGCACGATCTCCTCCTGGGACCAGATGCGTACCCGCTTCATCGCCAACTTCCAAGGTACCCGCGACCGACCTCCCGCCGTGAGCGACATGCGCCGCATCAAGCAGCAACCTGGGGAGACCCTGCAGAAGTACATCCAGCGCTTCAACAGCGCGCGCCTCAAGATCCCTAGGGTGTCCGAAGAAGCCATTATTTCAGCCTTCTCCGATGGCGTGCGCGACATCAAGATGAAGGAGGAGCTGGCGATGCATGAAGACCTCTGCACCTCCCTGGAGCTGTTCAACCTGGCGACCAAGTGCGCCAGAGCTGAGGAGGGACGCCTCTCCCTCCTCGAGCTGCCTGCCGCAGACCCAGAAGAGAAGAAGCCCAAGGCCAAGGATGTGAAGCGTAAGGGGGCTGTCGTGCTCGCGGCAGAACCAGACACCAAGCGGGGTAAGGATTTGCCTGAATCCTCCAGGGGCAGCCGGTACTGTGTGTACCACGACCTCCACACCCACAACACCAATGAATGCCAAGAACTCCGCGCCGTGCGAGAAGGAAGAGTCGGCCGACGCCCTGACCGTGCTGACCGGGGCTACGACCGAGGAGGAGGAAGGAACCCGGGATGCTGGGAAGACCGCGGCCCACGTCCAGGCTGGCATGACCAACCTCGCGAGGACCGCTGGCGCGACCCGCCTCGCGAGGGGGACTGGAGGGATCAACCTCGTGAGGATCGCCCTCATGGCAACCCAGGCCTGCCGCCGTTGCCGCCTCAGCCAAGAAGGAATGAAGACCGCCACCAGGATGAGGGGGCTGGGGGCTTCCAGGAGCCTCGCGCCATCGCCTGCATCCTGGGCGGAGCTCAAGCCCCAGCCTCCCAACGTATCTTCAAGCAGTTTGCTCGCGAAGTGAATGAAGTCCTCCCCAAGCTCGAAGCAACGTGTCCCCACAGGTGGTCGGCCTGCACCATCACGTTCAGCTCAGCAGACCAGCTCAAGTGCGCAGCTACAGCCGGAGTCCTCCCAATGCTTTGTTCCCCAGTCATCAGCAACGTTCTGGTCACCAGGACCCTCATCGACGGAGGGGCAGGGCTCAATGTCTTATCCGTGGAAACGTTCAACAGCCTCCAAGTGCCCTATGACCAGCTTCAGCCAACCAAGCCCTTCTTCGGAGTCACCGACGGTTCCACGGTCCCGATCGGGCAGGTCCGCCTCCCAGTCACCTTCGGCACCTACAACAACTACCGCACTGAGCTCATCGACTTTAACGTCGCCCACATCCGCCTGCCGTACAACGCCATCCTCGGGTACCCGGCGCTGGCCAAGTTCATGGCCGTGACTCACCATGGCTACAACGTCCTCAAGATGCCAGGAAGCGGCGGCGTCATCACGGTGCCATGTCAAGAGAAGGATGCAGTGTGTGCACTGCAGCGAGCCTTTCAGGCCGCGTCACTAGAAGACCCAGATCGCGGAAGCAGGAGGCTTCCTGAGACCACCCCCAAGAAGAAGAAGACAACGTCAGGCTCAGACCCTCAGGAGGCAGGCCCTTCAAGGCCCGCGTCTGCCCCGGGGGACCCTTCTTCAATCGCATAGGAAAGCGCGCCCGGCGCCCTCCTCAGGCAGGGCTCGGGGGCTCTCACCTGGAGGGCCACCGACCTCGCCAAGGTCACGAGGGAGGCGCTGGGGCACCAGGTGGAGGCGTGTTTTGAAACACGCTTCCCTCGGGAGGAAGCCAGGGAAGGAAGGCCAGACCAACATGAGTTTGTTAGCAAGGCGATACAAGAGCTACAGGAGTCAAGGATCATGAGGGGTTGCCGTCGCCCACCAGCCGTGGCTCCCGATCCAGGCGAGGATGGTGGGCTGCGCGTCTGCGTCGACGTACCAGGGCTCAACCAGGTCGCCACGGCGGAGCACCTCTGGCCCTCACATGCGGGGCGCTGCGGAGGACCACCCCACAGCTATGTTCGCATGCCTTATGGCCTGCCGAGCGTGGCTGCGGCGTACCAGCGCATCATGAGGAGCATCTTGGAGGCGCAAGAAGGCAGGCGTTCCGCAGCCCTGGCGGAGATGGAGGCTGCTCACGAGGAGCCACCAGTGCCTCCGGAGCCTCCCAAGGCCCCCGGGCCTGGGGACTCGTGAGGATCAGCTTCCACAGCCCACCGAGTCTGCTGCGCCAACGCCACTGCATCAATGACAACTTCAGGTGAAATCTTTCAAGTTTCATTCTCAGCTGGGAGCGCCCTCCCGGGGTTGCGTCATTCCCAGGACGCGTGGGTCCGTCCCTGTGGCATGTATCCCTTTTTATCTTTTCAGTCACTAGCTTGCTTTGCTGGGGGCGCCCCTCGGGTTGCATCACCCCCAGGCCGCTCGGGTTAGGCCCAACGGCGTGTATCCCTTCCGCGTTTATTTCCAGTTATGCATCATTACTCGATGCCATCTGCGGCACCCTTCTTCTTCATGTCGACCACTTGCACGTTAAAGGGGGGGTGCCTGAGCATCGCGACTCAGGGCTCTTACTGGCTCTCCAGCCCTCACCCTCTGGCCTTGTCCACGGCATCGCAACCTGGCATACCAGCGACGGCTGAGACAAGCTCGAGGGCCGGGACCCGAGGACGTAGAGTGCCGGCATGTAACCAGACTTTGCAGGAACACATCTCAAGATACGGCCCAGTGCCAGGCGCAACCCGCCTAGAGGTAGGGCCCCGTGAGTCCCGCGCTGGCTCACGGGTGCCCAGATACACCTCACCTAGCTCTACCGTGCCAGCCACGTGTCAGGGCGGGGCAGTACATGCCCCGGGGGCTCCTCCCGGAGGGGAGCCCCCTCCCACGTACCAGTGGAAGCACCATGCTCCGCGCTGGCTGACGACACTGCCGAGGAGCGGCTATGCCCGTACACATACGGAAGCTCTATGCTCCGCGCTGGTGATAAACAACTGAGGGTGGCCTCCGGGCCGCGTTAACCTCAGGGAGCCCCGAGCTCAGTGGCCGGCCTCATCGCAACGCCTCCCCCCGGGAGCGCCGCGTGAGGCGGCTGGGCACGGGGGCTACGACTGGGTCACGCCCAGCCGTACGCCCCAGCCAGGCCCCTCGGGCCTGGTTCGTCGCGCATCTCTCCCCGAGCGGAGCCAAGGTACGAAGGCCGTTTGCGCGTCAAGGGGGACTCCTGAGCATCGCGACTCAGGAGCCTAACTGGCTCCGTAGCCCCTCACTCCTTAGTTCCGAAAGGCTATGCTGGGTGAGGTACGCGCGGGGTCGGGCTCTGCAGACGTAGAACGGTAGCCCCGCCTGCATTTCATTTCGCCACCAGCTATTCGCGCGTCAAGTGGGGCTCCTGAGCATCGCGACTCAGGAGCCTAACTGGCTCCGTAGCCCCTCACTCCTTAGTTCCGAAAGGCTATGCTGGGTGAGGTACGCGCGGGGTCGGGCTCTGCAGACGTAGAACGGAAACGCACTTACATCGCGCTTCCCTACTTGTTGCTCGTGCGCTAAGGGGGACTCCTGAGCATCGCGACTCAGGAGCCTAACTTGTCACGTGGCCCCTCATTCCTTTGGTCCCGTCCTGGTTTCCGGTCAGGGCTGATGCTGGGTGAGGCATGCGCGTGGCCGGGCTCTGCCGGCGTAGAGCATAAGCAAGCAGGGAAGAGGAACATAAAATTCAAGGAACTTAAAAATGAATATTACAACCCATAATGTCGCCTTGGTTCCAAACGCAAATTTAAATGCCTCCTTGAGGCGTCGTGCATGTGCAGGAATCGAAATAAGAACATGAATGATAGCGGAGTCACTTGGCGGTAGCGGAGTCGCGTGGATTGGCTTCACCTTGCGGGGTAGTAGGGTCGGCAGCGCCTCGCTTCGGCTTGGTGCTGAAAGCCCGAAACTTCCCCAGCAGCGCCTCCGCGCGCCCCTTCACGGCCTCGACGGCAGCGGCGGCGCCTTCGCCGCTCACCGGCTCCAGCAGGCTGTCAAGGTTGGCGCTGGGGTCGCGAAGGTAGACATGGGCGAAGACCCGCGTCAACGCGGCGGAAGACAGGACATGCGCCTCGGCTTCGACCGTGGGGACGAGCCCGAGGGCGACATCTCCAAGAGCTTTCACCAAGAAGGGAAGCAGTTTGGCGGGGCCGTCCCCGTCGCCAGCCAGCGGGCAATCCAGGCCACTCTCATAAAGCGTCTTCAGTGAAGCACGGGCATCCTTCTCCATGTCCGCGAAGGCCACGCGATCCTCAGCAAGGACCCGGGCCTTGACGTCTAGCTCGGCATTCGTTGTCTCCAGCTCCTTCTTCAGCGCACCTAGGTGGCTGCGGCGCTTCTTGAGCTTCGCCTCCTGGTCCTCGAGCGCCGCCTCGCGAGCCTTCGCCTCCTTCTCCTGCTCTTGGCGAAGGCGGGTCTCTTCCGCAAGCTGACCACGCAGGCCTTGCAACTCGTCCTCCAGCTCCTTGCAGCGGCCACGGATTCTAACCGCCTCTCCCAGGGCCGCGTCACGGGCAGCCTTCGCCTTGAGGGTAGCCTCCTTCTCCTTGTCACAGGCCGTCGAGGCCTGAACCAGCGCTGCCCAGATCGAGGCGTCGGAGCGAATCCACCCCGAGGCCAGCTCCAGGTGCCCGGCCACCAGGCGAGGGTCGGCGCCTAGAAGATCCTGCTGCAGCTGGTCCAGTCCAGCAATAGCTCGCTCCAGGATGGAAGAAGAAGGCGGGGAAGCATCAGGGCGCTTCGGGGCAGCAGGAGGAGTCCCGGAACCAGCAGCCGGCGGAACAGGAGGAGAAGTTAGCGGCGGCGAGGCTGTAGTATCCCGAGGCGGAGTCTGCTGCGCCTCCCCAACCGTAGCAGCAACACCGGACAAGGGCACCTCTGGGGTCGACCGAGCCATGGGGCTGCGGCCCCAGCCAGATCAGCCAAGCCCTGCAAGGGCGAGTGAGCAGGGGGAGCCTGTGCGTCGCGGTCGCCTTCCCCTGCAGGGGGAGGTGTCGTCGCAGCCGGGGCCTCAGGAGCTCCCTTCAGCTTCTTCGCCGCGGGCGCCAGCCTGCTCAAGAGAAGTAATCATAGGGCCCCGTCAGTGGGACAAGGAACCAGGAATCAAGGATCAAGCGCTTACAGGTCGTCGGCGGAAAGCTCCGGTGGTCTCCTGCCAAACTTGAAGCCGGAGAGCCGGCTGGAGGGGTCGACCTCGGAAGCAGAAGGCGCGTCCGCGGTTCGCCCAGGAGTCAGGGCGGACCCGAGGGGAATCAACCCGGTCCTGCCCTTCTTCGGGATCGGGGGCAAGCTCCTGTTGCCCAGCACGTCGTCGTCGTCATCATCGTCACTTGGCGAAAGGCGGAGAGCACGGGGCTTGCGCTGGAGCGAGGGAGTCCTAGACTCTCCGTCGGTTGCCTCGGAGTCGGGGCCTGCCCCCTCCTCCTCCTTGCCCCCACCTCCACTGGAGTCGCCGGAAGACACATTCACCAGATCCTCGGGAGCCACCGCGGGCACGAGCCCATCCCCGTCGAAGACGGGCATGGACCCCACCACTTGCTCCCAATCGTCGCGGAGGAACAAGGGCGAAGGCGCGCCCTCCGGCATTGCTGCCTCGCCCCCGACCAGGGACTGGAGAACCGCAGTCACATCCCCTTCGCCCACGGCTGCGGGACTTGGGTGAGGCCTCCACATCGGAGGAGAATACTGCCTAAGCGGAGCCAGTTGGTGCTCCAGGAACTCCCTCAGCAACGACGCCCCGATCAGCTTCGCCGCCGTCAAGTTGGCCGGCTTCAGATCGGCGTCCATCTTCGCCGGCACCGACTTCGCGCGGGGATCCGTGAGCTCTGCCCGGCACCAGTCTTCCGAGCTCACGGCTGGCTCCGTGGGAAGGGCCAACCGAGGGTCGGCGCGCCCGGCATCAACCAACACCCACTTGCTCCGGAAGCCCTCAATCCTTTTCCCTGGATTCGAGATGGCCATGGAGCTGCCGCACGCGACGAAGCCCGCGCACGCCAAAGGAGAACCCATGGAGGTCCGGAGGTAGAAGTAGTGGCGCAGAAAGGCCACTGAAGGCTGCACCCTCACATGCGCCTCGCAGTAGTAGGCGAAGATCGCCAAAAGAAGGACGGAGTTGGGGTGGAGATGCAAAGCTTGCAAGTTGTAATGGAGGAGGACGGCGAGGAAGAACTCCGAGAAAGGAGGCACCAGGCCTGCTGCAATGGAGCTCACGAAGAAAGGATAGAAGGTGCTCCCTTGGCCTTCAGGGACATCGTAGCCGACCTTGAACATCTGCGCCCCGTCAATGCCCTGCGTCGCGACCATCTGGTGCAGCAGGGCGAGGCTCGTCTTCGACACGTTGGGCGAATCCAAAGCAGGCGAGAACCAAGCTTCGGCCGGGGTCCGGCGAGGCGCCATGGCTACCTGGGACGAGCGGGTGGAGCAGATCTGGAAGCTGGGAGGAAGGGAGAAGAAGCGCAAG